>JARQOC010000009.1:3266077-5800986 GCA_033576535.1 Allobates femoralis
CATCGCCGCTCACCATCTTGGTGGAGTCCTCAAAGTTTTGGAGGACGGTACATAGGTCGGACATCCATCTCCACTCCTCAGGTGTTATGTGTGGAGTTTGACCCATTTCCCGACGGCTTAGGTGATGCAGGTAGTCCACAACTGCCCTCTTCTGCTCACATATCCTGATCAACATGTGCAGAGTTGAATTCCAACGCGTGGGGACATCACACACTAGTCTGTGGGCCGGAAGACGCAAACGGCGCTGAAAGCTGGCAAGGCCGGCTGAAGCAGCAGGTGACTTGCGAAAATGTGTAGACAGACGGCAACTTTTACCAGCTGTTCAGACAGCTCTGGGTATGACTTTAGAAACCTCTGAACCACCAGGTTGAGCACATGGCCCACGCATGGAACATGCGTCAGCTGGCCTCGCCTCAAAGCTGCCACCAGGTTCCGGCCATTGTCACACACGACCTTTCCTGGCTTTAGGTTCAGAGGTGTGAGCCAGTGATCTGCCTGCTGTTTCAGAGCTGTCCACACCTCTTCTGCATTGTGGGGTTTGTCACCTATGCAGACTAGCTTCAGCACAGCCTGTTGCCGCTTCGCAGAGGCAGTGCTGCAGTGCTTCCAGCTTGGGACTGGTGTGGAGGGTACAGTGGATGTGGATGCACAGGAGGAGGAGGAGGAGGCTGAAGAGCATGACATTCCGGAGCTGTAGAGTGTCGGTGAAACCCTGACAGAGGTAGGGCCTGCTATCCTTGTTGTGGGAAGGACGTGTTCCGTCCCTCGCTCAGACTGTGTCCCAGCCTCCACAATATTAACCCAGTGTTTTGTCAAGGAGATGTAGCGGCCTTGCCCACAAGCATTTGTCCATGTGTCTGTGGTTAGGTGGACTTTGGCTGAAACAGCGTTGTTCAGGGCACGTGTGATGCTGTTGGACACGTGGTTATGCAATGCGGGGACGGCACATCTGGAGAAATAGTGGCGGCTGGGGACCGAGCAACGTGGGACAGCTGCCGGCATCAGGTCGCGGAATGCTTCCGTCTCCACCAGCCGGAAAGGCAACATTTCTAGCGCTATGAGTCGCGAAATGTGATAATTCAGGACTGTGGCATGTGGGGCGTTGGCAGCGTATTTGCGCCTGCGTTCAAAGGTTTGCTGAATGGATAATTGAACGCTGCGCTGGGACAAGGACGTGCTTGATGGTGGTGTTATTTGTGCGTGGGCAACTTCAGGTGCAGGGCCGGAGGCTTGTTCGCGGCCAGCATGTACAGGATATTGGCTCGCACGCACAACACGCGAAGACGTAGCAGTGACATCAGCAAGCACCGCTCCTCGACTCTGTTGTATTTCCCACAAAGTCGGGTGCTTGGCTGACATGTGCCTGATCATGCTGGTGGTGGTCAGGCTGCTAGTTTTCGTTCCCCTGCTGCTGCTGGCATGGCAGGTGTTGCAAATGGCCTTTTTAGAGTCATCTGGACTTAAAAAACTGCCAGACTCGGGAAGACCTAACATTTGCACAGGCACCTTGTGTCGTGTTGTTGTTCCGGGGAACGGTTGCCTGCCTTCTGCCTGCGTACCCGAACCCTGCTTCGTACTGCCTGTTGGGATGCTATGCCTCCCTCCCCCTGTGCACTGCTGTCCTCGCTCTGCATATCCTCCTGCCAGGTTGGGTCAGCTACTGGATCATCCACCACGTCGTCTTCCTCTTCCTTGGCTAATCGCTGGACTGCTCTTCCTTCTCCTCATGTGCCACCATAATGACCGTTACAATAGTTAGGCTGTTGTTTCAGGTATACCCCCAGTGGTAAATTTTTACGCCCATTCTTTTTGAATGGCCATTACAACGACAGGATACCCGCTCCTTTTCAATGGGAAAAATGTTTTGAGGCCCTCATGCATGTCTCTATCCAGGGACAATGTGGAGCCTCCCAATTTTTGGCTGCCCTGCCAAAGGGCTATACTGCAATACAACCACTTGGACGGTTTACAGGCCCTCCTGCATGTCTGTATTGCATGGGTCATTGTTGAACCTCCCAATTTTTGGCTGCCCTGGCCAAAGGCCTATACTACAATACACCCACTTGAGGTTTACAGGCCTTCCTGCACGTCTCTATCCTGGGACAATGTGGAGCCTCCCAATTTTTGGCTGCCCTGGCTAAAGGGCTATACTACTATACACCCACTTCAGGTTTACAGGCCCTCATGCACCTCTCTATCCAGGGGCATTGGTGAACCTCCAAATTTTGGACTGCCCTGGCAAAGGAAAATACTACAATAGACCCAGTTCCTCAAAATGGGCACATTATGTCAAGAGGCCTTCATGTATGTCTCTTCTCAGGGACATCGGAGTGCCGCACAATATTTTCACGTAACATCTTTCATGTAATCACAAAAAGTAACATACACCAGCTGTATCTCACTATTGGGTATGTGCCCTTAACATTTCCATTCTAAATATTCATTTTGGTGTCATTTTGGAAGATTTTCTGGTGACTCCGTAAAATTGGCGTGAAACTCGGACAAGATTGTTCACAGCTGTGACTTTTGAGTGTGAAATGCTTCCAGGGGTCTTCCCCATGGTGTTGCCATGTCATTTGAGCACTCTTCTGAGACTTTTGTGACATTTTTAGGGTTTCTACATGCTGTCGGCAGTCATTTCATAAAAATACTCGGGTCTCCCATAGGATAACATTGGGCTCGGTACTCGGGCCGAGTACACAAGTATCTCGGGAGGCTCGGCCCGAGCTTCGAGCACCCGAGCATTTTAGTACTCGCTCATCACTAATAACGACATGTGAACAAAAATTAAAATGTCTAGTACGCAGTTTGGTCACTGACAATGCTGCAAACGTATCCAAGATGAGAAGAGATTTAGAAGAGCAGGGAGGGAATACAAAGCTGCTAATAACATATGGTTGCAGTGCTCATTTGCTGCACCTCTTAGCCAAAGACTTTAGTGTTCCAGAAATAAAGGCTAATGTTGTTGAAATTGCTAAATACTTCCGTAATAATCATTTTGCTGCAGCAGCTCTGAAAAGGATGGGTGGAACCAAGCTAACGCTCCCACAAAATGTTGGAACTCTGTGGTGGACTGTTTTGAGCAGTATATCAAAAACTGGCCTATTCTGGTGATACTTTGTGAAGAAAATCGAGATAAAATAGATGGCACTGTCACGGCCAAAATCCTCAACATTGGGCTTAAGAGAAATGTTGAACATATGCTGAGCTTCCTGAAACCCATCTCTCAAGCTTTAAACAAAATACAGAAAAATAGCTGTTTTATTGCGGATGCTGTTGAAATTTGGAAGGAACTGAGTGAACACTTAAAAACAGAACTACACATGGACAGAATTAAATTACAAGCAGTAAACAAACGAATGGGACAAGCACTGACTCCAGCTCATTTTTTGGCAAATATTGTCAATATCCAATATCAGGGTCAAAACCTAAGTGCTGAGGAAGAGGAGTTAGCTATGACATGGGTATCCAGCAATCATCCATCTTTAATGCCAACTATAATAAACTTCAGAGCTAAGGGGGAACCATTCAAGAAATATATGTTTGCTGAAGATATTTTAAGGAAGGTCACACCAGTAAACTGGTGGAAGTCACTTAAGCGCTTGGATTTAGAGACTGTTCAAGTAATGATTTCACTTTTAACAGCAGTAGCTTCTTCTGCAGGCGTTGAAAGAATATTCTCTTCCTTTGGACTCATTCATTCTAAATTGAGAAATCGGTTGGGACCCAATAAAGCAGGAAAGCTTGTTTTTCTTTTCCAGATTATGAATAGGAACAAAGAAGAAGATGATGATGAAGATGACGACAAGTGAGCTACAGAGGACAGCAGGGACAGTAGTATTTAAGTTTTTCATGTGTCGGCTGGGCTGACAGTCTAAGTTTCTTAAAATATATATATATTTTGTTTAGCCAAATTAGTTAACAAACATGGATGTTTGTTTAAGCAAATAACTTATGCTGTAATGTTGTTATAGTTTCAGTTGAATAAATCTATTTAAATTGTTGTTAAGGTCAGGATTATTTTTCTCCTTCGTAAGTACAACAGAACAGTGGTGTCCAAATATGAATGATTAACCCATTAAACTGGGGAGAAAAAAGTAATATAAAAAGTGATTCTAAAAATCTTCATCTACTTGCATGTTAAAGTAGCAAGAACTAGTTTAGGTAGAAACTTTGATTTAAATCACTGATTTAAATCAAGCCTTACTGACTAGTGAATTAAATCGTGATTTAAATCAGTTAGATTTAAATCAAATCCACCCTGTCCACAACTGTACTCCTGCCTACCTGATGAGGGCAATACCTGACAAGTTGCCAATTGACCTAGACATGGGAGTCCTAACACCTGAGACAAGCCCACCAGATGCAGATTTGGATACGGAACGGCAACAGCAGTACTGTAAAGTCCAAGAGTGCGTAGGAAAAAATCTGTATCAAGCAAGGGAAAGGCAAGAGAGACCCTATAACAAACACGTACCTGCAGTTCCCTTAAAACCTGGAGAGCAAGTCTTAAAGAGAAAAAGAAGGACGCATAAACTGGATGAACAGTGGGTGGCAGAGCCATACACTGTATTGACTTCAAATTTTGACAGCACCAAAATATGTTTAATCAGTAAAGATGGAGGAGAGACCTCAGCGGCAGTTTCAAGAGATCATCTAAAGAAATGCCTTGACCGGGGGCGTGTCCAGCTGCTCATGGCGCCGGTTGCAGATTAGGAGAGCTCCGCTGGTTCTTCCTTACTAACGGCACTAAAACAACTTCTCCCAAGTCTAACTACATCTAACGGCTACCGGGAGCTGCCGAGACACAGAGGAAAGTTAATTCTGGCACACCAGTTTCATGTGAAATAAGAAAAAATGCTTGCAGTCTTTTGCTAGTGGTGCTTTTTTTATTCCAAGATTAAATGTCATATAACAAGGTTGATAAAACGTTTTCAGCCCTGTTGGGCTTTCTTCAGTACAGACAGAAATCTTGTGGAATTAGCATACGTTTATAGGGAAAATCTAAGTCCCTATGGTAACAGCACCTTAGTATGGAATCCTGTATGTTTGAACGCTATTTCACGTGGCTCAAGGTTATGCCGTCAAGGGCTGTGATTGGTATCAACTGTCCATGTCTGGATCTTGTGATGGCGGTGAGCTCACCGCCATCACAAGATCCAGACATGGACAGTTGATACCAATCACAGCCCTTGACGGCATAACCTTGAGCCACGTGAAATAGCGTTCAAACATACAGGATTCCATACTAAGGTGCTGTTACCATAGGGACTTAGATTTTCCCTATAAACGTATGCTAATTCCACAAGATTTCTGTCTGTACTGAAGAAAGCCCAACAGGGCTGAAAACGTTTATCAACCTTGTTATATGACATTTAATCTTGGAATAAAAAAAGCACCATAGCAAAAGACTGCAAGCATTTTTTCTTATTTCACATGAAACTGGTGTGCCAGAATTAACTTTAGAAACATTGGACTTTTTTATTCTGAGCACCCACCACCATAGTGAGCCAAACCCTCCCACTATATATAGAGACACAGAGGAAATGCCTAAACCGAGCCAAACGAAACGCCGGACCGAGCATAGACAAGCCGAATACTTCGGATCTGAACAGCAGTGGGACTCCCCAGCAAAAATGGCGCCTGATGGAGCTCAAGGTGACTGGCCTCAGCATGATCTGCGTTCTCTTCGGTCCTCGGAAAGAAGAGACCCGGCTCCAGGCGGCGACTCTCCTGTTACCCAGGCGGTTCTGCAAGAATGTCTTGCAACATTCAGAGCCTCCCTCATGACGGATATGGCGGCGCTGATCGGCACAATGAGAGATGATATGGGGGCGGTTGTCGCCAAAACGTCGCACTTGGAGAATAAGATGGGAGAAGTCGCCAAGGCCCACAACGCTTTTGCGGATAACCATGCTGAATTAGATCGCGAGATGGGATCGTTCTCCGGGGCACTGAACCATATTGAAGATCAACTTCAGCGCAATAACTTCAAAAGTAGAGGGATGGCGGAAGAGAACAACGCGCCGGATGCTCGAGTGGCTGCTGCCGCATTCCTGACTGCGATTTTCCCTGAACTGCCGGCGACAGACCTGGTATAGAAAAAGTGTTTCGTACCCCCAAGCCCAGAATCTTCCTCCATCAGTTCCCAGAGATGTGCTCGTGCATATGAGGTACCCGTGGATTGCTGAAATGTTGTTCAGGCGGATGAGACGGGGCCCGCCGCTGCCTGGTCCGTACAAGAGCATCTCTATCTATCAAGACCTCTCTCCGGGGATGCTAGCGAGGCACAGGGAGTTTGCTTCTAGCTGCAAGGTACTGAGAGACAGGGAGATCCCCTACGCCTGGGGGTCCCCTACATCAATCAGCTTCATATTTGACGGCAAGCGACACTCCTTTGCGTCACCGACTCTACTGAGGAGAGCTCTCCGGGCATGGTGGCTGCTATCTGCCCCTACGCCGCAACGTCAAGAACCGGTTAGGGAGAACCCTGTGAGGAACGACGGAGTGGAGGAGTTCGTTCCGGAATAGAACTGTGCATCTCTAATTAATTGGGAACCTTGAACCTTCTTATTGTGGAACGCCGGCGGAGAACTCTGATGGGTTATTACCCACAAGGTACTGTACATTCCAAGTGAGTTCCTAGCGGTTTCCTGCCTCCCCATGGAGGAATAATTAGTGGAGGGGACTGAGACACTGTGTGGAACCTCCCCCCCAAAGACTTGACTCCGATCTTAGGAGTCCCTATGTGAGTTTACAATCAGTGTTAGTGTATGTCCTTTGTGCATACCTTCCCTCCCCCTCCATTATTCTGTAAGTTTGCTTCCCTTCCCCCTACTGATTTCCAGAAGAATTCTCCTGCCTTTTAACCCGCATTGTCTAACCCCTTTTGACTCCTCCATCACCCGATCCCCTTATCCCTCCTTCTCCCCCCTCATTATCTTCTTTTTACCTCTACATTTTCTTTCCTTCTGTTCACCGGTCTTCCCTGGGCCCCGCGATGCCGCTGAAAGTGCTATCACTGAATGTGAACGGTCTAAATTCCCCAAATAAGAGGTCTTGCCTCTGGAGGGAGGCAAAGTCCTCTAGGGCGGACATCCTGTGCTTCCAGGAGACTTCAACGCGGTGATGGAGCCCCGCATTGACTCCTCATCCCCTGCATCTAGGAGCAGGAGTGCGCTTGGAGACCTTTGTCGGGAGTTCCACCTCCACGACATCTGGAGGTATCAGCACGCGGAGGAGAGGGATTATTCCTTCTTCTCCCCGACGCATAAATCCTATTCCAGAATAGACTTGTTTCTGCTTAACGACTTGGCGCTGGATAGGTGCAGTTCGTCGGGGCTTGGTGTGATCACTTGGTCGGACCATGCCCCGATCGAATTGGAGATGGCTTTTGACGTCGGGGGTGGGGCTCCTCGGTCTTGGAGATTGCATGCGGGTCTCCTGACCGACTTGAAGATTGCCGAGGATATTGGCACGGCATTGAGGGAATACTTTGACCTGAACGATGTGGACCAGACCCCGGACGACGTGCTTTGGTACGCGCACAAGGCGGTCATACGTGGTCTGTGTATACAAAAGGCATCGATCGTGAAGCGTCGTAGAGAGCAGCTTTTAAAGGACTGGACGACAGAACTGTCTCGCCTAGAGACGCTTAATAAGACCTCGCCGACTGATGCGCTCATATCGCAGATACGGCAGATTCGCAATAGTCTCCGTGCACTGCTTCTTAAACAACACGAAACTAGTCTCAGAAAACTTCGTACCAGGTATTATGAGGCGGAAGACCGGGCTGGCAAATTACTAGCCCGCAGACTTAAAAAAAGAACGGCTAAGGGGATGGTGACGGCTATAAGAGACAGGGAGGGGAAGCTAGTCAGGAATCCAGCAGACATAGTGGAGGTTTTTGCCTCATATTATGAACGGCTATATAATCTCCGCCTTGACCCTCAGATGCCCCAACCCACTACAGAGACTATACATGCTTTTTTGGAGACTCTAAATATTCCTACAATTCCGCCCGACTCGTTGGCCGCGCTAAATGCCCCTTTTACTGAACTTGAAATTCAAAAAGCCCTAAAGGGTTTGAAAAGCAACAAAGCGCCAGGCCCTGACGGTTTGATCAATGAGTACTATGGGCACTACGGGCAGATCCTCACGCTTTACCTTCTCCGATTATTCAATGCATGGCAAGCGCAGGGCTCTATCCCCGAGATTGCGCTGGAAGCCACCATATCGACGAATCCCAAGTCGGGAAAGGCTCAGGACTGCCCGAGAATTTCAGACCCATATCGCTCCTAAATACTGATGTCAAAATGTATGCTAAACTGTTAGCCACACACTTGGGCGATGTGAGTTCTCTGCTGGTGCACCATGATCAGGTGGGGTTCATGCAGGGCAGGCAAGCAAATGATGGGACGAGGAGGATGCTGGACTTGATAGAGGTGGCTGAGGGGAGGGGTATCCCCAGTGTGTTTCTGTCATTAGACGCCGAGAAGGCGTTTGATAGGGTACACTGGGGATATCTCCGGGAGGTCCCCTCGGCTTTCGGTATTACGGGCCCTGTTTTGACAGCGATCCTTGCTCTTTACTCCAACCCATGTGCTAGAGTTTTATCCTCTGGATATAAATCTAGGCTCTTCTGTATCACCAATGGCACCCGCCAGGGTTGTCCCCTGTCGCCTTTGGTCTTCGCTCCGGTCATGGAGCCACTCGCAATATCACTGAGAGCGGACACGACGATTCCCGGGATTGTGGTAGGGAGTCATAAACACGTGGTTGGTCTGTACGCCGACGATGTCATTGTGGTTACGGAAGACCCCCTTCCCTCCCTCCCTGGGATTGTAAAGAAACTTGACTGCTTTGCACGGATATCATACTATAAGTTTAACGCAACTAAATCAGTGCTGCGTCCTATTGGAGTCCCAGATAAAGACGCATCCATCCTCGCCGCCTCGTTCCCTTTAAATGCTCGCCGTCGGGCATTCCATATCTGGGGATCACCTTGTGCCCCTCCAGACATGTGGCGGTGAAAAACATGGACCGCCTCATGACTGACTTTGGGAGAGCCCTATCGGACCTTCCACTCGATTCAATGTCGTGGATGGCCAGGGTGCAGGCGGTGAGGATGTTGTGGCTCCCCAAAATTTAATATCTTTTTAGATGCGTTCCAATTCATTTCCCCAGGCTGTTGTTGCAACGTCTCCAGTGCATGATCTCTAGATGTGTGTGGGGGACAGCTCCGGCCAGAGTCAAGGGGTCCTTACTATACCGACATTTAACGAAAGGTGGGATGGGGGTGCTGGATGTGGAGAATTACCGGAGGGCGGTGGTGTTGGAGGCGGCGGGGAAGTGGTGGCGCGATGAGGATTCTCAGGGGTGGAAACTGATAGAGGAGGGCTCGCTCCGGGGGGGATCCCTGCGATCTCTACTCGCGGCGAACTCGGTGAGTCGACTATCAGACACTGACTTTCTCAACCCAATTTCTGAACTACTATCGGTTCATCGGTCACTACACAGAGAATGGACCAAGATTCCTCCTGAATATTTCCCATTGGAGGCGTTTTCTTGGTTGATCCCTACTTTTTCAGTCTCACCCTGTAAGCGGGGGGGGATCTTCTTCAGGGACTTGAAAACACTCACTCTGGAGGAATTGCTGAACAATTATCCAGACCTAAAGTCTTTCTTCCTGCACTTTCATCAGATCGTGCATTTCATGCGCTCCCCCGCCTTCTCTCATGACCTGTGTCCCTCGGGGAATCCCTCGGCGTTGAGACGTTCTCTGACAGCAGTGCCCAGACCTCCGAAATCCCTATCGGCTCTGTACTCAGACCTGTTAGAAAAAGACGCTCCCCCGAGACTCTCCTATACTATCAGATGGGAACAAGACCTTTCCTTTAGGGCGACAGAGGAGGATTGGGAGGATGCTATACGCTGTGTGAGGGATGCATCTAGATGCATAAACCATGTCGAATTGCTCAAAAAAATCCATCTACGCTGGTACATTAGCCCGACGAAACTAGCGAGATTCGGCAGAGGCGCGTCGCCGCTATGCTGGAAGCAATGTGGAATGGAAGGAGATCTGCCCTACGTGTGGTGGAACTGTCCAAAGTTGGCACAGTTCTGGCGGCTGGTGTCTGGGTTATTGGACTCATTCACGGAGATGTAAATCCCATTAGAACCGCGGATTGCGGTCTTGCATGTGGGAGTTATGGCGTATCCACCAGTGATATGTCGGCTACTGACGTATGTACTGACAGCGGCCAGAGCATGGCTCACCTCCAAATGGAAACAACCCTCCCCTCCGAATATGAGTGAACTCACTGATAAGATAAACTCAATATTTTGTCACGAATACTACCTAGCACTGGACCACGGCGCTCGACGTTACGTGGCCGAGGCATGGGAATTATGGGGAGCGCACCCGCTTGCCCTACGGCTCCCTCTGTAGGAATAGAAAATATGTCTCTCGGGCCCTGCCTCGTGACATGTTTGGAGCGGGTCCAGGGACAGACCGGTCTCCTCTCCTCTTGCATCGGCTCTGGTGTGACCGGCTTGTGGGTTCCCAGAGGCTGATACCTATACATCTCTCCCCTCTGTTCTTTCACATTTGACTTCTCCCCTTTTCCTTTCCTCCCCCCCTCCCCTACCACTGGCTCTCTTCCCTCCCTCCCCCTCCTGTTACACCTTCCAACTGTAACTATATCTTCCCCCCGTCTATCCCACCCCTATCCCTCTGGACCTCCCTAGGTCTATTCCGACAGTACATTGTGCTGCCGTCTTTTCGTCTGACTATTTCGACGAGACTACCGCTACTGCGACTCTTCCCTATTACGTAGCTCAGACGATCGACTCTCAGATGACAATTAGGGAGTCGGATTTAAGGCTTACAACGCGAACCTGACATAGGCAAAGCGCTAAGGAAACTCAAGACCAACGGCTGCTTGGACAATTAAACATTCAAGTTCCCCTCCGCAGAGACCGAAATTGGCTCTACCGCGCTGAGATTTGGAACTCTTGATCAAGCGCAGCTAATGGAAACCACAAAGTTCTTTTAAAACGGGTCCAATTAGCCGAAATGCTTCAAATGGTTCAAATATATTCGGAGGCCGCCACCTTTTTCTCTTCCCCTTCCCTATTCCAGTTTATGTTGTATCAATAATCAATACTATTTTATTGTCAGTTTGTTATATATGTGAAATTTTGACAATAAAAATTATATATAAAAAAAAAAAGAAATGCCTTGACCAATTAAGAGACAGAGAGGAAGTCCAAGACACACCTCAGCATGTAGAAAAAGAGGAATAGATGATTCATATCATTCTTGGAGACTTTCCCAAGTCGTGGACAAAAGTGAAAGGAGCAATTCTAGTACCCGTATTGACTTTTCCCCAGCTTGTCATACCTGAATCAATTGAGACTCAAGAAAGACCTGAAGAGTCACCAGCTCAAGCAACAGTCACCACACCCACAGAGGAACAGGAGAGTTGACCCCCTGCTAGCGGCGAATCTGTCAATCCCATGGTGAGTCTAAGATGACACTCTGGTATACCCATTCTACGTAGGTCCACACGTGAAATAGTAACTAGTGCACCCACAACACCAGCAGAAGACACTAGAAACCAGAGCAGACAATCAGAGATACTTGTACTGCGTAGATCCACTCGTAGTAACAGAGGTCAGATCCCAGCACGTTACAGGGACTGTTAGCGAGTTGAACCAGGTTAAAATGTAAACATGTTTTGTTTTCATGTAACTGTGTAAATAAGTAACCACCAAGCGTACCAAACCTACAAGACTTACTGTATGAATGTTTGAGCATTTTTTAACATTTAATTTAAAAATGGACAAATGGACAACAGGACTAGGTGTGGTTAGGCCAATTTTGTATAAAGTTCAGTATTGATCCAGATACTCGGAAACAGACAATTCTTGGACAACGGTGGATGGACTAAGTGCTGCAGGGACTGTGTTTTTCATATCTTATTGGTTTTAATAATTTTTCATTTTTGAGACTATGTACATTTTTCTATTGTTATTTCTAAAAATATTTCCTCAGTCCGTGAGTACTGAGATTAACTAGGGGGGAATGTGGCACCCCAGAGTCCAGTTGCCACAATGGCATTGCCTCCTTCGGGGGTGATGTAATGCTTGGAAGCAAGAAGTGGTATCCGCGCCAGGTAAACCAACAGCATGCAACACTTTTCCTAACTCCAGCCCTGAAGGGGGAGCTCGAGACCCGGGTTCAGGGGAGCTCCCTATAAATTCTGGTCTGGGGGACAGGTTAGTGAGAAAATCAGTGAGTAGTAAGAAAGTCTTAGAGAACAGGAAGAAAAGTCCAGACGTCCTGGAGACTGGAGCCGGAGGTGCTCATCCCAGGATGGACAGCCGCAAGCATGAGGGACACATCGGAGAGGGTCTGAGGAAGGAGAGAAGAAGGCCTGGGGACTGGAGCCCAGTTGCTGGCTCACCCCAGAGCAAATCACCAGAAATGAACACTGGAGTACAAGGTTGTCCAGGTACTAAGGACCCAGCAGCCAAAACCGGAGGATGGGTGACTCCACATCTCCCGGCCACATCAAAGCACCTGGAGGCACAACAGCACCTGAGAGCTCAGGGACAGTCGCCAGAGGAGTGGTGCTGGAGAAGGGCTCAGGTTGCCTGCCATACAGGTGAGAGATTTACCAGCAGGAGGAGAAGGTTGCAGCTTAGCTACAGGCAGCGAGGTTCAACAAAGAGAAGCGCAGCAGGGAGGCCTCAGAACTCACCAGGTGAGGAGATCACCAACTTGCTTCCAGGCCGTCCGGGCTCACAACATCACCTGTGGTCAGTGTCCTAGTTTAACCCTGCAAGTACCAGTAAAGGTAACAGAGACTACATACTGTGTGTCTGTCAGTTATTCCGCGCCCTCAGTCCTGCACCCAAATGGCCTACCATCACCATAGACTTTACCGGTTGCCCTGGGAACCGCTCCACTCGTGGGAAGCAATACTACCTTAGCTGCAATTCCATCATCCCCAGAGGTCCCACACCACAGCATCGGCCATCAATAGCCAAATATCATGGGTGGAGTCACGACTTTAATCCCCAAAACCTAAATTCCCCAACTTTTATTGACACCATCAGGGTCACGGAGTCGGGTATCGACCCCTGTGACTCCCCAGCAGTTTTATTGCCTGGTTCCGAGTATCCCATGATCCTGGGGGAGGGGGGGAAGTGGGTGTCATTCCCCTCTCCTGAACTCTTATTCTTTTGCATGTTTGTCACACTTAAATGTTTCAGATCACCAAACAAATTTAAATATTAGACAAAGATGACACAAGTAAACACAAAATGCAGTTTATAAATAGAGGTCTTTATCATTAATGGAAAAAGAAATCCAAACCTACAGGGCCCTGTGTGAAAAAGTGATTTCCCCCCCAACTTAAAATAAAAATTAACTGTGGTATATCATATCTTTGGGAGGCTGAGTTCAATTTCCCTAGCCTCACCCAGGCCTGATTACTGCCACACCTGAGGATTTAGGTCTACTCATTGTAATTAGGTGTTCAGAAGTAAAAAATCTATATACTAGTGAAAATAGACTTTGGCACTCAAAGGAGTAAGTATTAAAAAAAAAGTCCACTTTAATTAAAATCTTGATCATATGTAGATAAACAAGCCAACATTTCGGCATAACATATACCTTTTTCAAGGTTAACTGTGAAAAATATGAACTAGATGGGACATTGTGGTAAGGAAAATTAGAGGTCTTCCACTCTGAATGGAGCGGATAATGGCTGTACAGGCTATGAAGTTTGATATTGTCTGGGTTATATGGATAGATGTTGTTTTCCGAGTGGTGCAATCTATATTGTTATTTAAAATAGAACGTTCATAGAGGCTGTGTGGATAGTGGAATATGGTATATGTACCACAGCCTGTGAAAGCTAACTACCGTGACATGTTGTGTTTAATCTAATATAAAACCATACGAGATTAAATGGTTAATGTCTCATTTGGAAGGTACGTAGAGGAGTCTATTTGGTAATTGTAAATTATTAATATTTCCATAGTTTTCAACCAAGTGTTAGACCAGGGAGGAGTTAGCGGTTATGACTCAGTTAGATACAATACACGATTTTAGTAAAATGGAAAAGACGCTCATCTACTCTGTACCACTGTCACTATTAGTGTTATTACACCACATAGGAGCCACAAGTACAGAGCGTTATTCAGATCAATACAATTGGATTCAGAAGACAACACCCAGGAAAGGACAATTGAATTCCACAAAAGATCCTGAAGGTACATTGTGACACTGAAGGAAAACAGAAAATTATCTGGGTGTAATTTAAAGATTAATGAAATTAAAGAAATAAAAAATTACAATTTAAAAAAAAAAACTTTGTAATATATATTATTGAATCACCAGGGGCCTATGGGAACTCAGGTGTCTGGGCCCTGCTGTGGTTGGGATGTCACTGGTGGCCTGCACAGACCCGTGGCCCCGGTGGTCAACTTAAAGGGAACCTGTCACCTGGATCTAAGCCCCTACACTATCACTACCTGTCCCTGCACCTTCCTAGTCGCTCCCTATCTATCCCTCTCTGAGCTAAATCCGCCCTATAAAAGAGCAGAAAAACAACTTATAACTTACAGAAGTCCCTGAGGCTGGGGACTGAAAAGGCGGGCCCAGGCTCCATTCTGCCCCTCCTCGATGCAGCAGCACACGCCCCGCTGGGCGGCGTTATTCTTTCTTCATCGCCACCTCGTCCATTTGGAATCTCCCACCCGCTTTACACTGTAAGGTACCTGTTAGGATCGGCACGACAGAAGGCAGTGACTCAAGTATTTACTTACACAGCACACAGATTAATGGCACAGTTCAGGTATTCATAGACCTTCAGGTTCCAGGACGCAGCCAAGTACAAACTCATACAATCCCAACAGCTGATATAGAAGCTCTGTACCTTCCTCCGGGTAGGCTGTGTTAGGTCAGCACACAACCTTTCTCTCCTCAGTCCGCTCATTAGCCTCATGAACGTCCACTCTGAGAGAGCTCACAGGCTGTGTTAAATCTTCACACAGCTCTCTACACATCAGCTCCTGCTGCTGTCCTGACACACTTCACCCCCTCCCCACAGCCCAGGGCAGCTCATATCATCTCCTATTCACTCGCACACCTCGGCATCAGTGCTTTCAATCAGCACTCAGCTCCAGTAGCCGCTTACCCTGTGTGTGCTGCTACCGAGCAGGAGATACAATCTCCCATTTGCTGTGTCCCTGTCAGGGGACACATCGAGGTCGCATCACCACAACATGATAGGTGTAAAGCAGGTGGGAGATTCCAAATGGAGAAGGCGGCGATGAAGATAGAATAATGCCGCCCAGCGGGGCGTGTGTTGCTGCGTCGAGGAGGGGCAAAATGGAGCCTGGGGCCGCCTTTTCAGTCCCCAGCCTCAGGGACTTCTGTAAGTTATAAGTTATTTTTCTGCTGTTTTATAGGGCGGATTTAGCTCAGAGAGGGATAGATAGGGAGCAGCTAGGAAGGTGCAGGGACAGGTAGTTATAGTGTAGGGGCTTAGATCCAGGTAACAGGTTCCCTTTAAAAGAGTTGGGGAAATGGTAATAAAGAGTTTAAAAGTTTGTCGTGAAGCCACCTGTAACTTCTGGTGATTGCACCAGCGCTGCTTTGGGCCTCCAGGGATGATGTACGGGCAGCTAGGTGTTGAAGCTCCCCACAGGCAGAGCTGGATCCCCGGGTTCTGGTAGTAGATGGTTAGGGATAAAAGCAGGGAATTGGCCTTGCTGGCAGGTAGTTGGAATAGTCTCTATAGACGGCAGGGTCAGGGGTAGAGGAATGGACACACATACTGGAGATTGTTTCTTTACCTTTTAATGATGGAATTGCAGGTAAAAGTCCAGTACACTGCCGGGTGTTCAGGTATCACTTCTGGATTTCCACAGTGAGTGGGTATAAAGCCTCCTCGTCTCTTTTCCCTAGTGTGAAGCCCCTGCCCTGTATGGAACTTGGCTGGCCTCCTCTGCTCTCCTATCACCTGTGCTGTGTTGGGTAACCCTCATTGGATTGCCGCTATATACTCTCTTGCGGTACCTGGCTCCCTTGTTGGTGACTGCACAGATGCCCGAGAGACTGAAACTCCACGGAAAACGGTATTCTATACTGGGCTGGGTGCTCTCCTGCAGACTCGGACTCCGGTGTCCGGGGTGCTTTCTGGAGTGAACTAAGACGGCTCCTCGGTCCCCAGGCTGCTACTTCTCCGTTGTTCCTACGTCTCACCTTTGACCCCACTCTTGGGTCCCTGCAATAGCTAGACTGATGGCTGTTCAGTTGTCTCTGGCTCAGGCCTAGCGCAGCTCCGACCACCAGGACGTCTTCACAGTTCTCCTAGCGACTGCACGCTCTGTCTATCTCCGCCCCCAGCACCAGTATTTATAGGGGATCTTGCCTAAAAGCAGAAAGTTGAGCTCCCCCTACTGGGTTGGGGTGGAAGGTGTTGTTTGAACTTGTGTACCCACTGTGGAAACCCTTCCATGCCGTAGGCGAGTCTGTGGTTACCTGTGTGAGCAGTGCGCCACATTATTATTAAAGAAATATGCTTCTTTCTCCTCCTGGATAGATTTTTCACTCTGTGAAATCTGTATTTAGTAATAAAATTTTTGTATTCTGTGAAGACAGATATCCCATTACTGAGATAGGAGATGACGGTTATTAGATTCTATGGAAACGACAGGGAGAGTGAGGATGAGAGAGCTAATGTCCAGCACAGACATTTTGCGCAAGCTCTACTAGTTACATTTATGAATAGCAACTGTCTTTACTCTTTATTATTTGGTTTACTTGATGGGTGGAATATGATGTGCCATTTAATATTTAGCCATAGTGTCACAACCAAGTGAAGGAAACTAAGTGTGTGGTACAATACAGATGGCTATACCAGTGAAGTCAATAATGGAAGGCCCTGGCATTAGGGAGAGGGGACAAGAGGTCACCTCCTAACACTCACCTGAGGCTGTACCTTGCACTCGTCTAACGAACACAGCTTCTTCCCTCCTTAAGTGGCCCTGGACTCACCCTAGCTAGTGTGCAGGCCAGTGAGGCAGTAGACAACACAACATAGGTAAGACAGACAGATGGGGAAATAAACAAGAAACTGTGTCGGCGCTGCGGTCTGGCTACCACAGAAGATATTTCATGTACATCTTTATAATGTCATGTCTGCAGAGAATTGAGGCACCCTTTGCTGGAAACCCAAGCATCCAACACTTTCTGAACTTCAACTAGGACATTGAGGATGGAAGACCCCAGCTTCTGGTTGGAGGGATTAGTTAGGATAGAGAGGGTTGAGGTAGGCAAGAGGAGAGTTGCAGCCTGTGTTGGGCCAGGAGGCCGACAAAAGGACCAGCTGCAGTCAGGGCACCAGGCCCTAGGTTGCCAGGTCTCCAGGACCTGGTAATAGAATCTGGAGGTTGCTGGACTTCATGTCCAGTAACTACACACAGTGAGGCTTTCCGAGGCACAGTAACATAGAGGGCCAGAGAGTTGTTAGGCGAACAGTTGCTCACCGGCTCTGCGTTGCCTGCCTGGCTGGAGGTCATCCACTGCACCCAAAGGAAGAATATTAGAGTTCTACGTCACCTAGAAACTTTACCACCAAAGTCAGCAGGAAGGCCACTATACCTTACTACAGCAGAGCGGGCTTTAGTTCTTCCCAGACTGCTTGGGCCATGAGCCTGGTGGTCCTTGTACCCAAGATCTGTGTAACAGCTACAGTAAAGGTAAAGAGTAAAGAGACTGTCTTCTGTGCCTTCTTCCTCCTGCACCAACACACACCACAACTCCCATCATCCACCTCATCCCTCAGTAGTTAGCCCTGGTTGGAAAAGTTTAAACATCTCACTGCCACAACACCTACCTCCTTAGGATAAATCTGCAGTGCTAGCCACCTACTGGCTGGAAATTCCCACTGGCATCACAAACTATTACTTATTATTTTTCTTTTATTTGCTATTCTTCATTTTTACTTTCCCTTACCAATGTTAGCCAAGGCTACAGAACTGGGTGCAGCCACCATGATCCCGACCACTGTCCCAGCTGCTGGGTACCCCAGCCCTTTCTGTTCAACACAACCATCTTCAGATGCTTCAGCAGGAACTTTGCTGAAGCAACAGCAACAAACTCCTTAGCTTCTCCAGACACAGGCTCCTTCAAAGTGGTCAGCATATAGAATATAATTGGCACTGAATGGCAGCCAGGAGTGCATATTTATAGTGGAAGGGCTTGTCCCAAAAGTGGTACAGCTGAGATAAAAACTACAAGTCTCAGCCAGAAAAGAAAGAGTCTTTAACCCTTTCAGCATTAAAGGAAAGCAAAATCACTCCAATACCTGATATTAGTCAAGTTGACAGCAATGAGGATCTGCAATCTATTATGTGTTGTGACCTTCTGATCTCTGATCCACTAAACACCTGACTCACCCATGTCACATAGGCTCTTGAAATACAAATATTACAAAAATTACCAACATATTTTGCTTAGAATATTTCACCATTAACCACACAATATAAAACAACTTGTTCTTATGAAAATTGATATGTGAAATAATATCTGAACAAAGCGATTACATTAGCAGTGGACTTCAGTAATTGTCAAGGGGCAAAAGAGACATCTAGAAAAGAATTATGTAACTTGAAATACGTGGAAGCGACTCATTGTTTGGCCCTATTTAATACTACCACAAGTATTATTAGAACTGAAGATAATTGGAAAGGTAATATTTTTTTTCCTTTGCAGAAATGGATTAGCTTGAATTGGCCTACCGTATGTATGTGTGTCATATGCTACAGTCAGTAAATGACCTAAATTATTGCAAACCTAATTATATTCATTGAGTCTAGTACACGTTCTATTTCTAATCCTGCAAATATGTATTCTGTTCCAATGCCAACATTTAATTGGAAAGCCCAGAATTTCTCTTGCTGACAATGACAAACCTTTCTGTTCCCTTGCTGTAAAATAATTATTTAATCAGAGATTACAGTGCATGAATGGGCTGTTCAATTAAAATAGTAAAAGATTCTAATGCTCAATCTGTAAATGTAACTAATGCTCATAGCAAGATTAACAATAGAAATGTACTGCTTGGAGCGAGGATCTCACGATAGCTGTCATTCACTTACAATAACATCCCTTACCTGTCCATGCCAGCATCAGAGTTTGTCGTGATAAACACATCATTTATTATACCTACACTTGTCCTATTTATGTACTAGTGCATCTCAATGAATTACAATATCACAAAAAATCAATGTCATGTTGCCATGTTTCACGACGTTTCTAGGAGCCCTGAAACACGGTGACTAATAAATCAATATTATATTCACCCTTTGATGTCTTGTGGAATACAGAAGCGTGTTTTTTAATCCTTCATCAGACCTACTTTAATTTTCTGAAATAATGACCTTTGGGTTTTCATTGGCTATAAGCCATAATCAACATTTACAGAAATAAACACTTGAAATAGATCCCTTTGTTTGTAATGACTATATATGATTCACTTTTTGTATTGAATTACTGAAATAAATTAAGTTTTTGATGGTATTTTAATTCATTGAGATGCACTAGTACAGTCATATGAAAAAGTTTGGGCACCTCTCTTAATCTTACTTTTTTTTTTGTTTAAAATTGTTTTTTTGCAACAGCTATTTCAGTGTGATATATGTAATAACTGATGGACACAGTAATATTTCAGGATGGAAATGAGGTTTATTACACTAACCAAAATGTGAAATATGCATTATTTCAAAATTTGCCAGGTGCCAAAGTACGGGCACCCTTCTGATTTTCATGATTTGAATACTCCTAACTACTTTTTACTGACTTACTGAAGCACTAAATTGGTTTGGTAACCTCATTGAGCTTTGTACTTCATAGCCCGGTGTATCCAATCATGAGAAAAGCTATTTCAGGTGTCCACTTGCAAGTTGTTCTCCTAGTTGCATCCTCTCTGAGTAGTGGCATCATGGGCTCCTCAAAACAGCTCTCAAATGATCTGAAAAAAAAGATTGTTCAACATAGTTGTTCAGGGGAAGGATACAAAAAGTTGTCTCAGAGATTTAACCTGTCAGTTTCCACTATGAGGAACATAGTAAGAAAATGGAACACCACAGGGACAGTTCTTGTAAAGGCCAGAAGTGGCAGGCCAACAAAAATATCAGAAAGGCAGGAAGAAGAATGGTGAGAACAGTCAAGAACAATCCACAGACCACCTCCAAAGACCTGCAGCATCATCTTGCTGCAGATGGTGTCACTGTGCATCGGTCAACAATACAGCGCACACTGCACAAGGAGAAGCTGTATGGGAGAGTGATGCGAAAAAAAGCCGTTTCTGCATGCACGCCACAAACAGAGTCGCCTGAGTTATGCGAAAGCACATTTGGACAAGCCAGTTTCATTTTGGAAGAAGGTCCTGTAGACTGATGAAACAAAAATTGAGTTGTTTGGTCATACAACAAGGCATTATGCATGGCGCCACAAAAACACAGCATTCCAAGAAAAACACTTGCTACCCACCGTCAAATTTGGGGGAGAGTCCATCATGCTTTGGAGCTGTGTGGCCAATGACAGCACCGGGAATCTTGTTAAAGTTGAGGGTCGCATGGATTCCACTCAGTATCAGCAGATTCTTGAGAATAATGTTCAAGAATCAGTGTCAAAGTTGAAGTTACGCCGGGGATGGAACTTTCAGCAAGACAATGATCCAAAACACCGCTCCAAATCTACTCAGGCATTCATACAGAGGAACAATTACAATGTTCTGGAATGGCCATCCCAGTCCCCAGACCTGAATATCATTGAACATCTGTGGGATGTTTTGAAGTGGGCTGTCCATGCTCGGCGACCATCAAACTTAACTGAACTGGAATTGTTTTGTAAAGAGGAATGGTCAAAAATACCTTCATCCAGGATCCAGGAACTCATTAACAGCTACAGGAAGCGACTAGAGGCTGTTATTTTTGCAAAAGGTGGATCTACTAAATATTAATGTCACTTTTCTGTGGAGGTGTCCATACTTTTGCACCTGTCAATTTTTGAAATAATGCATATTTCAAATTTTCGGTTAGTAAAATAAACCTCATTTCAATCCTGAAATATTACTGTGTCCATCAGTTATTACATATATCACACTGAAATAGCTGTTGCAAAAAAACAATTTGAAAAAAAAAAAAAAAGAGTAAGGTTAAGAGGGGTGCCCAAACATTTTCATATGACTGTATATCAGTTGTGATTCTTATAGTCACTAGCTAAACTCATAATGTTCGGCCTAGCAGAGATGAGTTTTATTAATGAATATTTTGAAAGCTTTTTTGATTTTAATATGCCACCACAATTTACTAAAACGTATTATTCGTAACAAAGTAGGTCACACAGTAATATCTGAACTGTGATTCTTAACAATCATATATCATTGCCATTTATAGAGACATTATCATACATATTGCAAATATTTAGGGCCATAAATTATTTGACGTACTACCCCGCAGTCACACACAGTATTCAGATGCATTGTGCCAGTGTTCATAGATTGGGATGTCTTGTTAGGCAGTATTAAAATTCTAAAGTTCTGAGAATACTTACCATTAGAATTTTTCACACTTTCCTTCCTGCTGTTCCCCATGCAAATGGTTATGCACTGGCATGTCACTAAAGACAACATATTCTAGCCCAATGATGGGCACATATTTGCACTATTGTCAACTGAGGCAGAGCAAATTATTTGCTCAGATTTTTTGTTATTTGATTTTTTTAAATTGATTGACGTTAAAAAGAAGTTGTGTTTTAGTAAAATTTCCTAGAATCATAGAAAGGTGGAGTTGGAAGAGACCTCCTGGATCATCTGGTCCAACCCCCTCTCTCAAGCAGGATTCACTAAATCATGCACGACAGCCTTTGTTTGAAGACTTCCATTGGAGGGGAACTCACCACCACCTATGGCAGCCTGTCACACTGTTTGACCACCCTCACTGTCAAAAAGTTTTTTCTCATATCTAATTTGTGTCTCCTCCTATTCAGTTTGATCTCATTGCTTCTAATCTTCCCTTGTACAAATGAAAATAATGCTGATCAGCCTCAATTTATTGACTTTTATAAGGGATAGCATGACAATTTGAATGTCAAACATTGTTACCCAGTTTCTTCTGAATGCACTGATACCCCACATTTGGTCAGAAACCTCTTTTAGAACAAATGGGAGGGCTCTGAAGGAAAGGAGCGCTATTTGAATTTTGGAAAATAAATTTGGCTGAAATAGATGATGGGCACCACCTTGCATTTCCCGGACCCTGAAGGAACCTAAACAGCAGAAACCCCTCACAAGTGACCCCATTTTAGAAATGAGACCCCTCAAGGATTATATCTAGGGGGTATAGTCAGAATTTTGAACCCACAGATACTTCAAAGAATTTGATAACATTAGCTCGTTATATTGAAAATGTTCTTTTTTTCACAAAATTGTTGTTTAGCACCAAACTTTTCACTTTTACAAGAAGTAATGTGGCACCCCTGCTGGGGATTGCCACAGGACCCACCAATTATAGGAGAGACATACAAGTTGGTACACACAGCACACAACACCTTCCACCCCAGACCTGGAAGGGGAGCTCTACCTGCTGGCTTAAGCAAGTTCCCCTATAAGGATCCAGGCCTGAGGAAAGGAGTCAGTTAGTCTGCTCTGAGCAGTGAAGAGAGCAGTTAGTTCCAGTCAGAGAGCCAAGGAGATGGGACTGGAAGGAGCTGGTTGCTGGGATCAAGCTGGGCCCAGGACCAGGGAGCACTGACCAGCTGTACAGTACCCTAGGGAGAGGGACAGAAGCCAGTGGAGGAAGTAGGAGAAAGGAAGGGAGCATACCTTGTTTCCCTTTAGCCCACCCGGACACCGGAGTCCGATTATGCTAATAATCTATTGTAGCAGGAAAAGCCCGGACAGACTCGGAGGATCTAGTCCCCCTAAAGCTGCAGCCAGTGAGACACCAAAACCTGACCAAGCATAGGACCAGGGGCCCAAGAGGAGAATAGGGAACCCACAGCAAGGTCCTCATTGTAGGTTATGGAGTAGTACCCTGAAAGGGAGAAGGAGCGTTAAGTTCAGTTTCAGGCAGGACTTACCCCAATCACTGTACACAATAACAGAGGAAGCCTCATAACTTTCCAAGGTGAACGTCGCAAATTGCAGCGAGAACCTGGTTACTCTCCTGGACTGTACCTGTTACCGGACATCAGTAAAAAGGTACCGAAACAGAGACTATTGTGTGTGTGTGTGCCTACTTCACCGCCGCAGCCTGCAGTGTTCACCGCAGAACCACCACTACTATTGCCCTCCTCCACCCCGCTGCCCTGAGTTAAAGCTCCACCTGTGGGGAGCTGTACTACCAAAGCTGCATTTCCATCACCTCAGCGGCCGGCCGCAGCGCTGGTAACCCTATTACCAGGTACCACAACTGGCGTCACGTTATCATTCCCCATCATCATCACCCCCATCCCTGCCACTGAGGGTCCAGGGCATGGAACCAGGAACCGACCAGCCGTGATCCTCCACCGAAGTAACCCCTGTCCCGGTATCCGAGTACCCCCTACCCAGTCGACCAGATCATTAATACCAAAAAGTGGACCCCACTGTTTGTTACCTACTTTCTTATGAGTGCAACGATACCCCACATTTAGATAAATAGTTCTGTCTAGACAAATGGGAGGGCTCAGAAGGGAAGGAGCAATATTTAAATTTTGGAGAAACTTAAATAGTTTGCTGGCTGCTAGGTTGCCTAAACAGCAAAGAAGAAAAACCTCAAGGGACTCCATTTTGGAAACGAGACCCTTTAAGGATTTTATCTAGGGTTATAGTGAGCATTTTGAATCCACAGGTGCTTCAAAGAATTTGATAACAATAGGTTGTCATTTTGAAAAAATAATTTTTCACGCAAAATTTCTCAATTTTAGGGTATATGCACCCAATCTGGAGACACTGTGGCCTGGATGCAGTGTCTCCTCTGCTGTTACTGGAGAGGTGGAGCTACCAGGTAAGATCCCAGGGCAAGAATCTCCCACAGCTGGGGTGTCAGGTTATTCCGTCTGACGCGGCCACTTGTTCAAGAGCCGATGGTAAGTTGGCACTACCCAAGGTTAAAGCGGCTGTAGTTCTTGTCACCAGGACAAGGAGCACCGGAGCCCAAGAAACCTCACAGAGGTCAGGTGGCTACCACCATTGCAACCAAGTGGCTGCCGCGTCATACGGAGAACAGGAGACAGGTCACAGGGAACCGAGCAAAAACGTGGCAGTCTTCCCTATTCTGGCCACATCTAGTCAGGGGTTTCAGGTAACATTAGAATCTGATGACAGCCTGAAAGCTCTTAAGGACCAGACAGCGTAGTCTCCCTTGGAGTCAGACTGCAAGCCAGTGGTCTGGGACCAAGGACAGCTGTACTGGGTAACCATACAGTAGGGTTCACATGGTTCAATGGAGGAGTGGCCCAAGGACCATCAGTTAGTGGTATTCTATCTATTCAGGGCGGAGTTGCATATGAGATTCCAATGGTCGGATACCTAGCGATCACTAAGACTAAGGTCAGGCTAGCCCAGCATTTCTACTGGCCTAAAATGGGGACCAATGTGTCTGCCTATTGCCATTCGTGTGACACCTGTCAGAGGGTGGAGAAGGTGGGTCGGCGCCTCAAAGGCCCACTGGTAACTGGTGCCTATCATTGAAAAGCCATTCAGGAGAATGGCTGTGGATCTGGTTGGACCGTTGTCCACTCCCAGCCACTCCTGGAAACACTTTGTACTGACAGCAGTAGATTATGCCACATGGTACCTAGAAGTGGTAACTTTGTCGCCCATTCGGGCTGACAAGGTGGCCCCTGCCTTGCTGGAGATTTTATCCCAAGTGGCTTTTCCCCAGGAAATCCTCATTGACTAGGGGATCCAGTTCATGTCGCAGCTGATGGAGTCACTCTGTAAGCAAATAGAGGTGAAACAGGTATCAATCTGCCCATATCATCCACAGACGAACGGCCTGTGCAAACGATTCAACAGCACCATGAAGCAAATGCTTAAGATGTTGGTGAACTCCCTTGGGAATGATTTTAAACAGTATCTGTCACACCTATTTTCCTACTGGGAGGTTACGCAGGCCTCAATGGACCTCTCCCATTTGAGCTTCTGTACAGACTACATGTGGGGGAGCCCTGGCTCTAGTGAAAGAGGCTTGAGAAGGGGACTTAGCCACCCCTGGAGTGTCAGTCATTGAGTATGTTGTGCACTCCTGGGACAAGATACAGGCCTTGAAGTAGCTGGTGCACGACAATATGGCGCAAGCCCATTGCAACCATAAGCATTGGTATGACTACATTGCTTGTGAGAAGACCCACTAGGTGGGTCAAAAGTTGTGGCTAATATATACAAATGAAGGGGACACTGATGTCTAAATTAATAAGAGTAGAGGAAGAAGTGAGGAGGAATGATATGGACAATCTATCATTCACAACCCCGGTTAGACCAACAATCACAACATTATACAAAAGATTTCGAGACAGGCTGACCCCTAAAAAGCCAGAACAAGTATTTAAAGGATGGATCACATAATAGGGGGGGATAGGTGGACAAAGGGAACAAAATCCTTAGTGGCTGGGAGACTCTGAGGAAGAATGTTGTGAGGTGTGGAGGGACTCTCACATTAGAATCATGCATAGAGCAATCAAAGCCTTTAACATCCCGGTGTCAGCATCAATGAGAAGTCATATTACACACTGCCCGAAATGTAAACTCAAAGACGTTGATCTATTCCATAGGCTATGAGAATGTTTGCGGGTTAGAGATTTCTGGGAAAAAGTAAGGCCCAGTTCACATCTAAAGGTGTTTGCATCTCAAACGCATCCGGATGTGCAAAACACATGTTTTTAGCATGCATTTTTGCGAGTTTGTGTCAATATTAACGCATGCGTTAACGCAACTGTTGCGTTTTTTACAAATGAGTTGCGTTTTTGCTCTGTGTTTTGTTTGCGTTTTTTAATTGGCGATTAAGGTGGGTGCAGACCCTTAAAACCAGGTGATTATGATGTCCAGGACTGTTGCCATTTTGTGCACCTTACCTGTGCTGGTTGCATCATGTGTGCTGCGGTGATTCTTGCCCTCCGACTCCATTACCATCGTCATCACCAGGCCAATAATAGGCCATCGCGATTGTGTGTGCATGAAGTAAATTTGTTGAGGCCACAATATGGAGCATTCCATCACCTGTACACGAAATTGCGACATTTCCCCAACAAATTCCAGCGTTATGCCCGTATGCCTGTGCCTATATTTGATTTACTGCGGGGCATGATTCAAGATGACATCAGGCGGGAAAACATCCAATTCCGTGACAGTATTTCTCCTGATGAAAGGTTAGTGGTGACTCTGTGGTAGGTTTGTCTTCTCAAATGTTCTTTATTGTTGCTATGCTATTTCATGCTATGCCTTGTAAATGTGCCTATACTTAAGCTGCTCATGCTGTGTCCAGGACCCAAAGGTTTTTTTGTTTTTAGACGTAATGCAAGGTATACATATTGCTAATTTTCTTTATTTCCTTTATCCTACTCCAACAGATTCCAGGCCACGGGAGAAACCTACTCATCGCTGCATTGCCAGTATCGTCTGGGGACCTCTACTATTTGCTTTAATTGTTAAAGAAACATGCCAAATTCTGTGGCACACTTTACATGGCATTGTGATGGCCGATCCAACCACAGAGCCATGGCTTGCCATGGCTGAAGGTTTTTTGGAAAAAACTAACTTCCCGAACTGCATAGGTGCGTAAGACGGGAAGCACATCCGTATACAAAAGCCCGCACATAGTGGCACTTTATATTTCAATTGCAAGAAATATTATTCTGTTGTGCTTATAGCAATAACAGACAGTAATTATAGATTTATTGCTGTTGATATTGGTTCCTATGGGCATGTTCATGATGCCCAAGCATTTTGCAATAGCAATATCTGGCACAGACTAGTGCGGGCCCAATTCAATGTGCCACATCCTCAGCCGTTACCAGGCACAGATGGCCCTTCTGTACCTATTATGTTTGTCGCTGATGCTGCCTTCCAGTTGAGCCACAGTGTGCTAAGGCCGTAGTCCACTCGGACTCTTAACAGCGAGTTCCGCTTCTTTAATGCCCAGTTAGGTTGGGCCAGGCATTATGTGGAGTGCAGATTTGGGATAAAGGCTGCAAAATGGTAGGTACTCAGACGTGCTTGCTACTGATGCCAGAAAATGTAAACCGGGTTGTAATGGCCTGCGTTTGTCTTTATAATTTTGTTTCCCAGCACGAAAGCCACCTCTTTGATGCCGATGCCTACTTGTCAGACCTTCCTAGTGTCCAGCATCCTGCTGTCCATGCCACTAATGATGTGATGGAGTTTCGGAATCATTTTGCATGTTATTTTCAGATGAATGCTGGGTAATTGCAATTTTATTTGTACGCAACTTAGGCGTCAGTCTGTTCATCATTAATTTCATATGATGTACCATGGTGTGAATCATTGTGTACATGAAAAATGCTATGACATACCGAGTTTATGTAATGTTTGGTTATCCATTTGTGTTATGTTACTTTGCTATCAGTGTTAATGTGGCGCCCCTGCGGCTAGGCACCACAGAGTAGTATTGCATTTATTATTTATGTGTAATATTATTTTGTAAGTTGCTGGTTTAGGATTTAAATCTTATGGAGTCTATTTTTACACTCACTTAGGACCGCGCCACTCAGAGTAGGGGGAACTGGTAATATAGTAGGTTCCACAGGTGGGGGCGGAGCTTAGGATAGAGGTAGAGTGACAGTTGACAATTTACCTCAGACGGTGCTGGGAAGGCAGACAGAGTGGTCAGGCCTGGCAGCCCAGCTGAGTGGAGGGTACCCCATCTTTATGTGGGGACCCAGGACAGAAGGCAACGGGCCAGGGCTGGTAGGAGCCAGCTGGTCATGTTGAGGGGACACCGGTGACGGACAACCGAGGCAGCCAGGAGTTCAACCCTGACTGCAAAGCCGACGAGCTGCAGGCCCAACAGGACCGGGTTGCTGACAGCCCCACAAAGGCACCTCATCCCTCAGGACCACAATAGATCCATAACCGGTGGGGTAACGGCCTGATTACCGACGTCGGGGGAGAGTTTGGGACTCCTCTTAAATCCGGGAAAGGATAACCGTGCCTCACTGAAGGAGATCAGGGGACTGGCGGGTGAGCTCTACAAAGGTGGGAAAGACTGAAAGACAGAGAAAGAGAGTAGACAGAGAAAGAGAATAGAAAAACCCTGAAAGACAAAGAGAGGACATCTAGAGACTCCATCAGAGAAACCCTGAGCTGGCAACATCACCCTAAAAACCAAACTGTTCCGTGTCTTGTTATGCCATCAGTCGGTACAGAGTAAAGCAGAGTTAAACTTGAACTGGTTTCTGTTATTCTTCCTGCCACAGCCTGGAGGGCTCAACATCATCATCACCATCAGTTCAGCAGAGGGGTAAGAACTGTAGTACCACCATTACCATCATTGTCCTCCCTCACCGTCTCACCACAACAGCTGCCTTGAGGTAAAGCTCCACCTGTGGGGAGCTGCACCACACTTAGCTGCCTCAACCATCACCTCAGTGGCCGGCTGGCAGCGCCGGTACCATCTTACCGGACTCTACAGGTGGCGTCACGTTCCCCTGTAAATAACCCCTTTAACCCCCACTGTTTACCATCAACATCTGGTATAGTTGATCACCAGGGCACGGCACCAGGGTTCCGACCATCCGTGACTCCCCACACAGTAGCCCCGGTGTCCGAGCACCTTACCCACCCCAGCTCTGGTTGAATCATTTCTGTGGAAGTTCTTGACCTTCAACCTCTTAAATGTAACTTACTCTCACAACATGACATAAAAAAAGGCCCAAGTTGCCAGTCAAGGCAAAATTGATTGTCAAACTAATCCCTGACACAGTACAATAAGATTCATTTTAACATATGTGTTTTTCAATTGCAAAATGGCCCCTACATGCTACCAAATTTGTCGGTAATAGGGATGAGCGAGTACCATAGTATTCGGAAACGCTATACCCGCAATGAGTAGGTCCCTGTACTCGGTATTCGTTGTGAGTATAGCGATTCCGAGTACTACTGCAAATGTCCTGTAAAAGAGAAGATTGGCCAGATGGCAAGGTCCTCGGTGTTCCTGAGAGGACCTTGCAATCTGGCCAATAGCGATCACGTGATTATGACGTGGTGGCATCTGATTGGCCAGATCGCTCCCAGCCATCTGATTGGCTGGGAGAGTGAAAGGTCCTTTTCCATGCATAGATGTCCATCGGCCGGTCCCGTTGAAGCTGTCGGTTAAGGTGAGTATCCGATTTTTTTATTTTGTAACCACTTTTCTTCTCTTTTACAGGACTTTTGCAGTGTATCTATTGATACACTGCAAACGTACTCGGTACTTGCTATTCCCGAGTAATCCTAATTTACTCGGCGAGTAGTGAGTACCCGAATACCGCTACTATTCGGTGAGTAGCCGAATAGTAGCTAGTAGACTCGCTCATCCCTAGTCGGTAATAATCCAATCATATATGTTAAATGTTGGTTTTTTCCCTCAAAAAACTCCAAAACATTTCAACCAATTATTCTGGTTTATTTTTCACAAATGTTTTGTTATTTGAAACCATCATGAACCCAACTTTAGTGCTTTG
Source organism: Allobates femoralis (assembly GCA_033576535.1). Taxonomy (NCBI): domain Eukaryota; kingdom Metazoa; phylum Chordata; class Amphibia; order Anura; family Aromobatidae; genus Allobates; species Allobates femoralis. The sequence goes on from JARQOC010000009.1 coordinate 3,295,827, forward strand.
TGCCACTCGTATGTTAACATAACACCTGCCCATTACAGTCATGGGTCATAATTTTCAAAACTGGCACTGTAACAGCGCCAATACCAACATATTAGGTATTTTGTGTACCGAAAACCAAACTACACAGGGTAGGCGTAGTGGGATTGGGGCCCAGTATGTACCCAGGAGCCTTAAAGAACCTTCTTTGTCATACAAATTCCGAACATATTGGTGGCCAAGCCTTAAAAGGGCAACAAACAGGTCATGTCATGGGCCATGGAAACGGCCCACAAACCATTGGCCAATGTTTACCTCACCAAATGGGAGGTTACCACACACATCAGCCTACATATGACTATGTAACCTACACAGTATCCCCTGAATCCTATGTAGATGGATTTACAGGGCCAGTGCCAGCAGCCTTAGGGACCATAAATTCCTCCATGAGCGACTGAACTCTGCTTCTAAATTCGAGGTGACGGTCACATGGTATGCCGTTCAACATTTGGTAATAAGAAGTAAAGAAGTCACTTCCAGAGTACAATGCAAGCTGATACTGTAAGGCTGGGGTCACACGTGGCATGTGTTTTTTTAGTGACTTAAAAAAACTCATGCGTTTGCATGCGTTTTTTCATTTCAGCATGCGTTTTTTTAAGGTGTCTGATGGCACCCTGCGTTTTTGCATGCGTTTTTAAAACAGCACCAAAAAATAGTGCATGCACTATTTTTTGATGCTGTTTTAAAAACGCATGCGTTTTTTAGAAAACGCATGCGTTTTTTTAACATGGGCCCCTATGGAAAACGCATGCGTTTTTTTATAAAATGCATGCGTTTTTGGATGGTACTAATGTAGGCTATGTTCACACACATGCGTTTTTTTGACCATCTCTGCGTTTTTGGGCTGTTAAAAAAAACGCAGGTGCGTTAACGCAGGGTACATTTGAGTGTAGCTGCGTTTTTCAGCTCCATTTGCGTCTTTTACCCCTAGTCCAAAAAACGCTGCATGCAGCATTTTTGGGTGCTGTAAAAAAAACGCATGTGCGTTTTTCCAAAAACATTTTTAACATGGGGCCCTATGGGAAACGCATGCAAAAACGCATGGTACATTAGTACCTTTTAGTGCCATTCAAAAACGCATGCGTTTCCCATAGGGGCCCATGTTAAAAAAAACGCATGCGTTTTTGAAAAAACGCACATGCGTTTTTTTAACATGGGGGCCCTATGGGACACACATGCGTTTTTAAAAGGCACATTTATGCACCCTGTGTTAACGCTTGCGTTTTTGCCTGCGTTTTAGGTGAAAAAATGACTAAGTCCAAAAACATGGCAAATCCTTTCAGACACACAAGGGACATTTTTTAGCACTCTTAAAAAAACGCAAGTGCTTTTAAGAGTGCTAAAAAAAACGCAAATTGTGTGTGAACATAGCCGTACCATGCGTTTTTGCATGCGCTTTTGATGTCAGCTAATCACATAATTGCAAAAATGCACATAAAGGCCATGTTCACACACATGCGTTTTTTTGACCATCTCTGTGTTTTTTGGTGTGTTAAAAAAAACGCAGGTGCGTTAACGCAGGGTGCATTTGAGTGTACATGCGTTTTTCACCTCCACTTGCGTTTTTTTCCCCCAGTCCAAAAAACGCTGCATGCAGCGTTTTTTGGGTGCTGGAAAAAAAACGCAGGGGTTGTTTCCAAAAACATGCGTTTTTTTAACATGGGGCCCTATGGGAAACGCATGCGTTTTTAAATGGCACATTTATGCACCTTGCGTTAACGCTAGCGTTTTTGTCTTCGTTGTTAAAGAAAAAATGACAAAGTCCAAAAAGGATTCTAATCCTTTCAGACACAAAAGGGACATTTTTTAGCACTCTTAAAAAAACGCATGTGGTTTTAGGAGTGCTAAAAAAAACGCAAACTGTGTGTGAACAATGCCTTTTTTGGGTGCTGGAAAAAAACGCAGGGGTTGTTTCCAAAAACGCATGCGTTTTTTTAACATGGGGCCTATGGGAAATGCATGCGTTAACGCAGGTGCCTATATGTGCCCTGCGTTAACGCATGCGTTTCCCATAGGGCCCCATATTAAAATAACACATGCGTTTTCTAAAAAACGCATGCGTTTCTATAACATGGGGCCCTATGGGAAACGCATGCGTTTTTAAAAGGCACATAAAGGCACTCTGCGTTCCGCTTGCGTTTTTGCCTGCGTTTTTGAGGGAAAAATGACAAAGTCCTGAAAGGCTATATTTCATTTCAGACACACAAGAGACATTTTTTAGCACTCCTAAAAAAACGCATGTGGTTTTAGGAGTGCTAAAAAAAACGCAAATTGTGTGTGAACAATACCAAAAACGCATGGTACTGTCACACATGCGTTTTTACTATTAACACATGCGTTTTTGCTATTTGGGCATGTGTTTTTTAACATGGGGGCCTATGGGTGCGTTTTTACATAGTTTTTTAAAAACGCAGGTCTCCAAAAACTCATGAAAAAAACGCAAGTGTGACCCCAGCCTAATTCCACTTTTATCTGGGTGTCTTTAATCTCTCTCCTGAGATTTTCCTCAAGGTGCTCTACTGTTTCAATGATAATTGACTCGCTCTCTTCGATTTTTTTGTTGGTGTTTCGGCTGCTGCACTGCTGTTTCAGGCGACCAAACACACTGATACTTAGTGAGATAGTTGGTGCAGGGTCAGGTGTGACCTCATGTACGTCATCCTTTATGGCTTGAGTTGGTTGCACAGAACGGGCCCCAGATGTTTCAAGGGTACTATCCTCGTCATGACCGTTGTGGACCTGGGTTTTTAGTGGCGCCGTGCTGCTTGTGGTCCTGTATGTGAATGAAATATGCATGTTACAACATTTTTGGTGTATTCTTAGTTGTAGAAATCCAATTAAAATGCGATTTCCTGTGAAGTGGATCAACAACTAATTTTTTGTGTTTTAAACAAAAAAAAACAACAATGCAATAGTCATTGTTACAATGTTATGACCATTGCTGCAATCATACATGTAACCCATCCACAAAAAAAACACTTACCAATCAATTTTTTCTCAGGTGATGTGAGGGTCATAAAGGTGGGGTGCAGTTTGATGAACATCTTATTCCAAACACACTTGATAAAGAGGTGATCACTGAGTCGATTGTGGGTCTTGTCCTAAATACAGGGGTTCTTCTTCACCTGCTCTACCAGGGTGCTGTTACTGATGGTCCAGGCTACATCAGAGGCTGTGGCCCATTTCTGTTTTTGTGTGGCTTTGCCCTGAAAAAGTCGAGAAAACTGTCTCAAAAGCATATCAAAATCTATACATCATCAATGTCACATTGAACAGTGAGATGAAAATGGTACAAAACCTTAAAGGGAACCAACCATCAAAAAATACCTACGGTATCTAACCTCTAAATATCTGTCCCTGGGGCCCTAAATGACTATTCTAACCATCCCTGACTGACTAAATCTAACTAACTACAGGCACAATAAATCACTTTTATACTTACCAAATTCTTGTCGGCTGGGCGTTCCTCCAGGGTCTCTGTCAGTGAGGCGGGTCTCCTCGCTGCTGTCCGTCTTCTTTCCAGGGCGGCATCTTCTTCCCACGGATTCAAATTACCCGCCCATTGCGTCCTCGCAATGAGCGGGTCACGTGCTGCAGGCCCCGCGTCACTTCCGCCCGCCGCGTCACTCGTACGCTCAGGCCGGCTTCTGAGCATGCGCAGATGGCATGCTGAAGCCGGCCTGGGCGCGTCACAGTCCCAGCGACGCGGCGGCCGGAAGTGACGCGGGGCCTGCAGCACGTGACCCGCTCATTGCGAGGACGCAATGGGCGGGTAATTTGAATCCATGGGAACTAGATGCCGCCCTGGAAAGAAGATGGACAGCAGCGAGGAGACCCGCCTCACTGACAGAGACCCTGGAGGAACGCCCAGCCGACAAGAATTTGGTAAGTATAAAAGTGATTTATTGTGCCTGTAGTTAGTTAGATTTAGTCAGTCAGGGATGGTTAGAATAGTCATTTAGGGCCCCAGAGACAGATATTTAGAGGTTAGATAGGGATTTTTTGATGGTTGGTTCCCTTTAACAACAAATGACCACAGGACACGTAGAAATGATGAGTGTCAATGTTGACCATTCTTACATTATCCCAACTTGCATATTGTCAAATTTCAACAACTATACCATTAAAAACCTACGGCAAGAAAAAAACAAACATAACACATTTCCATACCGATTGCGAGGTCGACACTTCACTCCCTGTGTTATTGGCAACATTTGACGATTTTCGCTTGCTGACATGAGAAAGGGACATTACAATTATTGTAAATTCAGGATGTTAACAAAGTAAGAAATTCAAACAAAAAAAAAAACACTATGTACCTGGGTAGGGGTTGTTGTTTGCGTCATCTTAGGGTGTGTTCACACACTGCGTATTTGCTGCTTATTTTTACGCGAGTGCTGTTGCAGTTTTTGTAGCCAAAACCAGGAGTTGAACAATCAGAGGAAAAGTCTAAAGGCACCATTACACGACACAACGTTGAAATGATGTCGGTAACGATTTAGTGGGAGCGCGGTTGTGACACCCCTGAGGGGATTGCCACAGGTTCCACCAGTGCAAGGAAGGACTAACACCTTGGTTAGCTCTGCACACACCAACTTCTACCCCAGACCTGAAGAAGGAGCTCTACTGGCTGCATTAAGTCAGTTCCCCATTAAGAACATTCTGAGGGGAGGAGTTAGTGAGTCCCAGTAGTTCAGTTGGAGTTGAGTCCAGTGAGGAGAAGGAAGAGAGAGGAAGAGCTGCTGGTCGCTGGGGAGAGATTCAGGCCCAGGACCAGGAACGACTGACCGCTGTGCACACCTCAGGGAAGGGGTCGGAGGCAAGTGGAGAATACAGGGAACTGAGAAAGGGAGCACGTTACTTAGCCCTTTAGTACACACGGACACTGGAGTCCGACACTGCCAGCCTTCAGAGCTGCAGCAGAAAGCCCAGAAGACTCAGGAGTAGTGCAGCCCTGAGGAGACAAAATAAGAGACCCAAAACCGACCAAGCATAGGACCAGGGGCCAGAAGAGAAACAGGGACCCCGTAGAAGGACCTCATTGTCTGAGTAGAACTAAGATCAGAGAAGAAGTGGTGGGTTCAGGCTCAGGCAGGACTCAGCCTATACCGCAGAGCACAGACACAGAGGAGACCTCATAACCTTCTAAGGTGGAAGCCCCAAATTGCACTGGGGACCTGGACCTGGTTACTACTCTGGACTGTACCTGTTACGTTACCACCAGTAAAAGGTACTGAAACAACAACCCCAGTGTGTCTGTGTGCCTGTCAAACCGTCGATATTCACCACCGTGCCAGAAAGAACTTGACTACTACTCCCCTCATCCATCCCTGCTGCCCTGAGGTAAAGCTCTACCTGTGGGGAGCTGTTCCACACTCTGCTGCATCCATCATCACCTCAGCGGCCGGCTGCAGCACTGGTAAACCGTTACCAGGTACCATAGGTGGCGTCACGTTAATAATCCCCTTTTCACCCCACCGTTCCCCGCCATTGAGGGTCCAGGGCACGGGACCGGTGATCAACCAGCCGTGATCCCCATCAGAACCGCCATCAACCCCGGTACCCGAGTACCCCATATTCTGTCGACCGTCTCACGGTCGTTTCCGACATCGTTTTGACATTGTTGGTGAGATGTCACACGTCTAGATATCGTGGACGACTCACCAGTGATGTAGTAAGCAGCTATTGTTCGCACAACCCAGCAAACGACACCTGCTCATTGCTGTGAATGGGCGAAGTTGTAAACGACATCGTTATCGTGGTGTCACACACAACGATATAGCAGTTTGGCTAATCGTTGATCATGTGATTTAATAACATGTTCTCAAATCTGTGATCAACGATCCAAAAACTTATCGTAATCAAATCTCGATGTTACACGCAATGAAGTCCTAACGATGTCGTTTGAATGACTCAAAACCCGTGACGTTTGAGAGATATCGTTAAGGATATCGTGCTGTGTAACGGGGCCTTAATAGAAACAAGTGCTCAATTTCTGTATTTATCACCCATTGCTGGCTTTAATCAGCCACTCCTGGTTTTGGCTACAAAAACTGCAAGAGCACCCGCGGAAAAATATGCAGCAAATACGCAATGTGTGAACACACGCTTAAGGTACCGTTAGGGTATGTGCACATCAGTCGTTTCTGCATCTTTGCAGAACGACCGGGAACCGTGGAGATTAGCAGAACTGAGTTTTCTGCACTCGCTAGTGTCCCTGGTTTTGTTAGCGTTTTGCTAACGATTTGCGATCGGGTTACTAGCGGTCGTACAGCGTGTTCTTGGCGATTTCCCCGGCGTGTTCCTTAGCGTTTTCCAGACTGGTCTTTGCTGCACTTGTTCAGCTGGACCCGCTGGAAAAATGCTGAAAAGAAGTCGCCTGCTCTATCTTTGACAACCGGTCGGAAACCGGTGGATAAACTAAAAACGTCAAGACAAAAAACGTTGTAATGTACACAGCGTTTTCTAAACTCCATTGACTAGCATGTTAATCCTACCGGTGGGTAGGATTAACATAAATTAACATAAAACTCAGCGGGAACCGCCGACGGAAACCGGTCAAAACCAGCCCACAAAACGTCAGATGTGCACATACCCTAACACACAGAGATATTATTGCTTGCAACTCAATGTGTTTATGATTTCACTGCAACCAGTGAGTTGCAAGCAATATATTTCTGTGTGTAACGGTACCTTTAGAATGTCTTACAATTTTAGACATATGTTGCCCTCTACTGGATGGCCCAGGCTGTTTTGTTTCCACATAAATTTGATAAATTAAAAAAAAAAGGCTGCATGTTTAATACAAATTAAAAAAGCTTTAAAAAATCAGTGTGCCATTAAACAAAAACAAAGGCAGCACTGTCCTGGGTGACCTTGGCCACATGTGTTTACTTACAATGGAAGACAAGACAGGACAAAAACACATTACACATCATTGTATGTAACCTTGCATAAATGAATGCTCAAATTTTCCGAACTGCCATCTGAATCATTGTTGGAAGACTCCTGCATTTGTAAACAAGGTAGCAAAACAGAAAAAAAAAAATCTACAACATTCAAAACATGTTTTTAAAAAGACAAAAGACACAGAAACCACAATAGAAGAAAAAAAAAAAAAAAAAAAAAAAAAAAAAACGAAGCATATGCAGGTAGCCAAAACTTTGCTCATGGACAACAACCATAAATTACATAATGCATCTTAAAATGCATTAGCAGCCTAAGGCTGGCTTCACACCACATTTTTTGGGCTGTCAGGCTGTGTCCGGTGTTTTGCAGGATGCACCGGACACAGCCTGACAGCTTCGGACAAACAGAATCGGAGGGATAATATGCCCTCCGATCCTGTTTTCTGCCAGAATCGGCAGTGTGCAGCAGCTGCTGCTGTCCAGTGCTGAAATTTCAGACAGGAGCTCTCCAGGTGCTGAAGTTCAGTGCTGGCCGCCACTGAGCTTTAGAACCCGGCGTCCGGGAACCAGAACAATTTTATGTCGTATCCGGCGCGATCCGGTACCCATAGACTCCCATGTTAGGGTGCACCGGATCCAGGAGTAACTGATTTGGTCCGATTTTTGCCCCGAACACATAAATGTTGCAAGCTCCAATTTTGTCTCCGGGGCAAAAAAAACTAAATGTGCCTGATCCTCCCGGAAAGCACAAAACCGGATGGCAAATCACTGCCATCCGGCCCCTTCCAGCCCCATAGGAAAACTATCAGATCTGGGGCTGTCTGCTTCACACCGGACAGCCCCGGATCCCTAAAATCATGGTGTGAAGCCGGCATAATGCACACAACACAGAAGTTGATTAAAAACATACAACATGAATGGACTTGGGGGATCACTGCCTAAATAGCATTAATGATACACATTGTTCACTACTTGATATATTTTGACACATAAAAAAGTAAATCATGAGCACAGAATTTTTGCTTTTATTTAATTCTCCATTTGTATTTGTGTGGTTGTCCTGAGAGGCAAATACAGACAGTGTGTTAAGTGTCATTCTTGTTGGTTTTTGATCTCCTGGATGGTACTTGTCTTCTGTTTTTATCATTGGGTAATTGTGTCCAGTAGGCTCTTATGCACCACTAGCACTTGAAAAATCCAGTGGAAGAAATGAACAGTTAAATCAGCTTCTCTGCACTTTTACCATTGTACATTCCTATATATTGTTTTTATCCTTTTCTGTAGCCTATCACTGTATACTAATACGGACAAAACAATCATTTAAAAAATCATTTACTATTATATTCTCCCAAATAACCTGTTATATTCTCTTTTTTCCTAAAATTTTCCATCCTAATATTCTGCTTAGGTATCCAAGGTTATAAAGTAGGCTAAGTAGCCAAACTGAATCTTGGTCCAATGGAGTAATGCTCAAACTCTGATCAAATGAAATAGGTTATAACAAGGAGTATGTTTTAGAGAGTACATTCATTTGGTAGTTCGAACACCAAAACAATTTTTGTGATAAAAACATTTTTATATTTGATATTTTAATTATTCTTTGTTCGTTTAATTAAATATTGGTATATATGTATTATTTATTTTATTGAATTTATTGTAATTTTTAAATTGAATATGTTTCAAGGCTGTTTTAATTTTTTTTGATTCACACACCCTCCTTTGCTGCATGAATCAGAACTATGTAAATGTCACTTTACACCTCCTACAGACACGTCATTGCAATGTGGCTGTTTTCCATTGACTGTTGTCATCTATATATATCTGTTTATGTGACTTGCTTGTCATTATTGATGGTGATGCTCCTGAGGAAGAGGCTGGGATGACCTTGAAACGCGTAGGGCATGGAATAAAGGCACCTATCTTTTTTACCTTGGACGTCCTTCATTTTATTCTCAGCAGCACGGACCATACCTGTCCATATTCATTTCATGCCTGAGGAGGGCTCATATTCCCCAATATCACTCATCTAGGGCAAACCAATTAATACATATCAACAAATGTGATTGTAACACAGCAACCAAACATGAATCAACAGTCTGGTATTTATCCAAAAAAAACATGAAACATACTTACAGCAAAACTCTGAGGGAGTTCACCACAGGAGGTGTGCAGCATAAGTGCTTCCTGATTAATTAACAAGTTGCAGGCATCATGTGATGCGTGATGATGTGGATCACATGTACCCAATTAACCAATAGAAAAACGCACAGAAATGCAAAGCAAAAAGGCAGACAAACACCCATGTCAATAAAGGTCTAAATCGCACTTCAGAATAGCAATCTGTTTCTCATAGACTTCAATGTTTAAAAATTGAATGCGTTTTCCCAGAACGCACCTAAAAATGTTGCAGACCACATTTTGCATTGCGGATGAAAAAACACATTGCTTGAATAATTGGGGAAATGTTAAAGAGTTTGGTGATATTGTAAACGTTAGCTGATGGAACTATGTATTGATTTCAAACCTGACTGCGAATTGAATAATGGAAAGTTCTGATACAATGTGTAATATAAACTGCAATAATGTTACATGAGTAAAATAATAGAAATGATTGATTAAAAAAAGGTCCCTGTACTGCAGAACAAGCTTGAGGCTGCCCGAGAATGCCTGTACCTCATGCACCAGCAGCTCAACACCAACATGTACCTGGTCATCCTGGACCACACTCATTGAAAGCAGAAGATCTTCAAAGTGAACATGATGAAGGCACATCTTGAGCAGCAGGGTCTGTGCCCTCCCTGTGTGCAACCTGCCCGAAGAGGGAGAGGTAGAAACCCTCCTGGATATGCTCACCCAGGTTAAAGTAAGTGGATCCATTGAGAATGTGGAGGTTGTCAACCAGCTCTCGGACGACCAACATTCCCAGTTGGGGGTCACTCTACACCCTTTCTGGGAGTTGTTCAGGAATCATCCCAGAGGGACTGAGTCAGCCATCCGTCACATGGACTATGAAGATCATCCTCCGATCCAACGTTCAGCATATCGTGTTAACTACTGATAATTGTGTATCTACACCTTAAACACTGGAGCTCCCTTATTATGATTGGCAGCTGTCTGCCCAGGTGATGCCGTGTGTCTGTATACCCTTTACTTGTTAAAACCGTATTCATATATATCCAATCTCTGTATATATATATATATATGGGTTAAGCGCACAATCTGACTAGTGGCTGGAACCTTTCTCTTTTAGTCTATAGATTGTTCTTGGTCTCGGTGTCTATTAAAAACACAGTGTATTGGTATAACCCTTTCTCGGGAATTTTATTGAACTTCTTTAAAACAATTTTAAAACAAATAATCACATCTAAAAGCAATGATTTTTATAAAGGTTTTTTTAAAACTAGATTTTTGGGTTATGAGGGATCTTGATACATTATTATGAGTTCCTCCTTCTGGTGCTTCCTCCCGTTGTCCCTCTCTGTATGCCTGTAATATAAATATATGTGTATTAGTATTGTACCCCTTGATTTTTTTGGCTTCCACTATATGTTAATTTATTTACCTTTGTTATATTGCTGGGGTTCTTTCCTTTTGTAATGATCGTCTTGCTTTGTTGCTTCAGTGTCAACCTGCAATTATTCAATTTGTAATTTACCCTACTTTTTACTAGGATTTGGAATTTTTCCTCTTTGTTCTCACCTGTATGGTGTAACTGTCTTTTTTGCCTTGGTGCAGTAAGTGTTGTCCTTATTTCTTTCTGTAATCACAATATTGCCTTGTCATTCAAGCTATTTCTCTACTGCAGTGGTCATACTCTGACCTTTCTATACCTTTGTGTTGGATTTCATTCAATGTGGTCTCTCCTCCTCTCCTCCTTCTAGTTTCTATCTCTCTTCTCTGAAATGTACAATATATCTTTCAGTCACTGCTGCTGCTGACAGCTTGATTATCCCCCTGTTTAGGTACCGTATATACTCGCGTATAAGTCGAGTTTTTCAGCCCAAAAATTGGGCTGAAAAGTCTCCCCTCGGCTTATACGCGAGTATATACGGTATATAAAAAAAAAAAAAATCTCATGGGGTAGTACGCAGCAGCCCCAGGTCCCCCTCACTGTTTGGCGCCCCACCGCTGCGCTCATACATTACCGGTCTAGCAGCTGTCATCCTCCGGTGGCAGATCGCGGCTCCCGGCTCCGGCTTCCATCTTCTTCTGTGTCTTCCTGCATGTCACATGACCGGCCGGCGTCGCGATGACGTCATCGCGATGCGCCCCGTCACAATGCAGGAAGACACAGAAGAAGATGGAAGCCGGAGCCGGGAGCCGCGATCTGCCACCGGAGGATGACAGCTGCTAGACCGGTAATGTATGAGCGCAGCGGTGGGGGCGCCAAACAGTGAGGGGGACCTGGGGCTGCTGCGTACTACCCCTGGGGCTGCTGTGTACTACCCCTGGGGCTGCTGTGTACTACCCTGGGGCTGCTGTGTACTACCCCTGGGGCTGCTGTGTACTACCCCTGGGGCTGCTGTGTACTACCCCTGGGGCTGCTGTGTATTACCCCTGGGGCTGCTGTGTACTACCCCTGGGGCTGCTGTAAATACCCTGGGACTGCTGTGTACTACCCCTGGGGCTGCTGTATACACCCCTGGGGCTGCTGTGTACTACCCCTGGGGCTGCTGTGTACTACCCCTGGGGCTGCTGTGTACTACCCCTGGGGCTGCTGTGTATTACCCCTGGGGCTGCTGTGTATTACCCTGGGGCTGCTGTGTACTACCCCTGGGGCTGCTGTGTATTACCCCTGGGGCTGCTGTGTATTACCCCTGGGGCTGCTGTGTATTACCCCTGGGGCTGCTGTGTATTACCCTGGGGCTGCTGTGTATTACCCCTGGGGCTGCTGTGTACTACCCTGGGACTGCTGTGTACTACCCCTGGGGCTGCTGTGTACTAACCCTGGGGCTGCTGTGTACTACCCCTGGGGCTGCTGTGTACTACCCCTGGGGCTGCTGTGTATTACCCCTGGGGCTGCTGTGTACTACCCCTGGGGCTGCTGTGTATTACCCCTGGGGCTGCTGTGTACTACCCCTGGGGCTGCTGTGTACTACCCTGGGGCTGCTGTGTATTACCCCTGGGGCTGCTGTGTACTACCCCTGGGGCTGCTGTGTACTACCCCTGGGGCTGCTGTGTACTACCCTGGGGCTGCTGTGTACTACCCCTGGGGCTGCTGTGTACTACCCCTGGGGCTGCTGTGTACACCCCTGGGGCTGCTGTGTATACCCCTGGGGCTGCTGTGTACACCCCTGGGCCTGATGTGTACACCCCTGGGCCTGATGTGTATACCCCTGGGGCTGATGTGTATACCCCTGGGGCTGCTGTGTACTACCTAAGGGCTGCTGTATACCACTGGGGCTGCTGTATATACTGCTGGGGCCTGCATACCACTGGGGAGGCTGCTGTATACTACCACTGGGGAGGCCTGTATACCACACTGCTGGGGGCTGTATACCTGTGCTGGGGTCCACCCTCGGCTTATACACGAGTCAATAGGTTTTCCCAGGTTTTGGGGGCAAAAGTAGGGGGGTCGGATTATACACGAGTATATACGGTACTTACTTGTTGCCTTCTAGTTGGATTCTCCTCTATTTGGCGTTCGGTCTCTCTCCTCGCTGTGGAGGTAGATCTGGGCGCGTGACCTTGAGAAAGGAGGCCGTAACCTCTGAAACTTGTTGGTGTAGATCCTACTATCTGGCATCACACAGCACCTTGTACGCATCACTCCGTTCTGCTGCTTGACCGCACAGACACAGTGACAGAACATCAGCTGATTGCGAAGGCGCGCCCCAGCCACAAAGGCGCCCACCTGACAGAAGAGGTGATCTGCGGCGTCTTGATCACGTGCCCAGATCTACCTCCAAAGTAGAGATGTAACTAGAGAGCCTTCGTAATTGGTACCATGCTCCCAGGGAAGGGGGTTATTATGAAAAAGGTCATTAATACTGCGAGGACCCTCAGACGTGAGGAAGTGGTATAAGATAGGATGAGTAAGTTTTAGTTTATATAAATATTGGGGCTGGCCCGAATCTAAAGGGAAGGACGGATTTCCATAAATTGGGGTGAGAGGCCCTGGGATCGTCGTAATGTTAAAAGATTTATGGGTGCGTTTCAGAAACATCTTCAGAATTTTTGTAATAAATGGCAGATCGGCGTCATCCGGGAGGGCAGGGGCCCAGACCTTGAAGAGAGGATTAGCGCCACAGTGTATTATTTCCACCTCAATCCATCTTTTCTCTTTAACTGCTCTAAAAAGGTCCAAAATACATGTGCCCAGGGCAGCATAATGATAAATTTGAAAGTCTGGTAACCCCAGTCCCCCCGACCCCACCGGCCTACTAATTAGGGTATATGAAATTCTGGGCCTACCATGAGACCAAATAAATTCAAAATAGCTTTTTTAAGTCTCGAAAAAAATGAAGCGGGTAGAAATAAAGGAATAGCCTGAAAGAAAAAAAGAAGTCGCGGTAACAGGTCCATCTTGATTTCATTGATTCTGCCCAGCCAGGAAAGATGTAATTTATGCCACTTGATCACGTCAGACTCCACCTTTTTTAGAATATTATCGTAGTTGGTACTGGACAAAAGAGATGGATTTGCTGTAAGCTGGATAACTAAATATTAAAGGAGATGATGGGAGTACAGGTGTGACACGGTCCGCGCTGCTCCAATGTAAAAACTCACCAAAAGAGTCACAAAGTCATCAGTAGATTTTATCTTTTTAATCCTCCTTCCTCCTTATTCCATTAGGATATCCCTGAGGAAGGTGCCAGGTGGGGCACCGAAACGCGTAGGAGGAAGGAGGATTAAAAAGATAAAATCTACTGATGACTTTGTGACTCTTTTGGTGAGTTTTTACATTGGAGCAGCGCGGACCATGTCACACCTGTACTCCCATCATCTCCTTGAATTTCACTACTGGTCATTAGTTGGTGGAGGTCCTGCAGCAGCTGAGAGATTCTTCTCAAAACGCCTTCAAACCAGTTGTGGGGCCCACAACTGAATCAGGTGAGTGGCTCCTCACCATCACTCTTTCTAGTGTCACTAGTGATAGGGCACTATTGCGCCTCTTGTCCCCCACCCTCTTATTTTTTGCAACTAAATATTAAAGGGAGTCCGTCCTCCAACCGAACAAAAAGTTTGTCCTGAGGAGTGCAACCACGTCCCCGAGGGAGGGATACGTTTAAAATTTCTGATTTACTAGAGTTAATTTTGAAATTACTAAGATGACCAAATAATGACAGTTCTGAAATAATATTGGGAATAGCGATAAGGGGTTGCATAATATAAAGGAGGAGGTCGCCAGCAAAAAGGGCAAGCTTATGGGTTGCCGATGGAGTGATGAGACCATGTACCCAAGGATTATTTCGGAGAGCTTTGTCAAGGAATTCCATGGTCAAAATATATAATAATGGAGATAGGGGACAGCCTTGTCGTGTCCCGTTTTTTATATAGAATGGTTCAGATAAAGCTCCGTTAATTTTGAGGCATGCAGAAGGACTAGTATACAATCCTCCTATTCTGTGTAGCATCACCCTACCAAATCCCAACCCCCCAAAGCCGAGAACATAAACTCCCAGTGCACCCTGTCGAACGCTCAGCATCAATCGACAGGATGCACATGGGTACCCCAATCCTTTTGGCTTTATCTATAAGGGCTATGGAGCATATGGTGTTGTCTCTGGCCTCGCACCCAGGGACAAATCCAACTTGATCTCTATCAATTATTCCTGGCAAGGGCTCTATTGACACGGCCCAATTCTATGATGTTATCCTAGTTTTCCCCCAGAATATAGTTGAAGAGCAGCTGGATCACTCTGTTAAAATCAAGGGGTGATACTGATCAGGGAGGCCTCGTATACGGATGTTATTCCTCCTGTTTCGATTTTCTAGGTCCTCCTGACCATACAAAAGTTCTTCCAGTTTAGCAGTGTGCGATTCAAGAAGCTTTCTCTGAGCCTGCAACTCTGTCATAACCCCCTACTGTGTCTTCTTCACCTCCCTTACCATTGTGGTGAATTCCCCCATTAGTGCATTGAGCTCCTTTTTGTAAGAGCCTTCTAGTCTTCTAGCAAACAGTCGTAAATCCCTCTTAGTTGGTAACTGCTTTAGATAGGTACTTATTTCTGCCATAGTTGCTTCAGGAGACAGGATTTCTCCCTCCTCCTCCCCGCTGGAATCACCACTCTGTTTCTCTGAGCTGTCTTGCTGTTTTGAGCGGCCAGCGCCATATTTGCAGCCGCGCTGCCAGGGAGAGATGTGGCAGAGGAGCGCAGAAATCATTCCAGCGTGGCTTGATCATCCGTATCGTCGGCCCCCGGTCCTCCGGTAGCCCTCCTCGACTACCCCATGGTCAGGAACTGCTGTGTGACGATTATTAATAGGCAGAAAGGGCTAAGTGGCGCTGTGGAGCACGTCTTACTCTGCCATCAGCAAGCCACGCCCCCTAACTTTTTCCTGTGTGCCTTTTTAATTGTTTTTAATGTTTGTTGTTTTGTTCTGTGTGGTTTGACTCAAATATGGATTGTTCTATTTTTTTTTTCTCATATTGGTGATCGCCTCTTGTGTACATGTTTTCTCTTCTTCTGCTGATTCAGGACGAATGAGAGATTACTATGCTGGAGCCTTTGGCAGTATCACTTTTGCTATTCGACACAAGAGGGTCCATGACCATGGTAGTGCCAATGGGTTATCCTGCCAATGGGAAGTAGCGGATGGGCACACAGGGGAGCACAGGAATGTGCTGCCTCCTAGTGCACTTTAAACAGGGGAGGTGTGCAGAATGTGGGAGATATTCTTAGGACATGCCAATAAATCAAACCCAAGATATTTTTACATCTGTATCTGCACATATCAGCCACTCCACTCTGACCCCCTCCTTTCTCAGGAATCTCATTTCCCAACCAAATGGTATCACTGACAGATAAGTGTAAACTTTAATTAAAAAATATGAAGAGAGCCAGCACTACCTGAAAATAGCATGCAGTATAAAACGTGCATCTGCACATATTCATTCAAAACTGTATTATCGTTATAAAATTGAGATTTGTGACAAATAATTGTACAATTTTTTGAGCCACCCTATCATATCATTGCAATCTCATCAGGGCAGTCCTACTCTATGTATTTTATTTTTTTGTTAAAATTGTGCCATATGGACTCCATATTGAAAAAAGTAAAACAGTTAAAAACAGTACTCACCTGGTACACACCAGGTTTGGCTTGTTTTTCCATTTGTGTTGTTTGCGGCAAATCTTGATAACTGTTCACATTCAGTTGCCTTACCCTGCCTGCAGGCTCAATTTTTTTCAAGCTATATGTGATTGTGCCTGCCCTGCCTTTATTCATGTATTCATTAGTGGGGTAAGGGTTAATTCTGAAAAGCCCAGGCATATGTGGCTTCATCAGTCTGGCACCATGGGAGTGGGTTTTGAGATACACCAGGTAAATACTGCTTATAATGGTATACTTTATGTGTATGTTTGAGGCAGCATGGCACAACTATAATAAAAATATATAGAGTTGGACCACCCTGATGAGATTGCCTTGATGTGACAGGATGAGTCAAAAGATTCATCAATATTTTGGCAAATATCTACGTTTTATAATATTAGACAGTTTGGAAGGAATATGTGCATTTGCACAAATTTTATTGCAATCTATCTTCAGGTGGTGCTGGCTTTTCTGCTATTTTAAATTTCAATTAACTTACGGAAGAGATCCCCTTTGAAGCTCAGACACCCTCCTGTGACTGGCAAGAACAGTGATTTCCTCTTTGTGGGCTTAAGGATTGGGAAGCTGCGATTCTCAGTTGCATTGGCACCTTCATATTAATACAAATTAAGTAGGTACCTTATAGCCTAGGCCTATTCTGATTACCGTATATACTCGTGTATAAGCCGACCCGTGTATAAGCCGACCCCCTACTTTTGCCCCAAAAATCTGGAAAAACCTATTGACTCGTGTATAAGCCGAGGGTGGACCCCAGCACAGGTATACAGCCCCCAGCAGTGTGGTATACAGGCCCCCCCAGTGGTATACAGGCCTCCCCAGTGGTAGTATACAGCAGCCCCAGTGGTAGTATATAGCATCCCCAGCAGCCCCAGTGGTACTATATAGCATCCCCAGTGGTAGTATATAGCATCCCCAGCAGCCCCAGTGGTAGTATATAGCATCCCCAGCAGCCCCAGTGGTAGTATATAGCATCCCCAGCAGCCCCAGTGGTAGTATATAGCATCCCCAGCAGCCCCAGTGGTAGTATATAGCATCCCCAGCAGCCCCAGTGGTAGTATATAGCATCCCCAGCAGCCCCAGTGGTAGTATATAGCAGCCCCAGCAGCCCCAGTGGTAGTATACAGCAGCCCCAGTGGTAGTATACAGCAGCCCCAGTGGTAGTATATAGCATCCCAGCAGCCCCAGTGGTACTATATAGCATCCCCAGTGGTAGTATATAGCATCCCCAGCAGCCCCAGTGGTAGTATATAGCATCCCCAGCAGCCCCAGTGGTAGTATATAGCATCCCCAGCAGCCCCAGTGGTAGTATATAGCAGCCCCAGCAGCCCCAGTGGTAGTATACAGCAGCCCCAGTGGTAGTATACAGCAGCCCCAGTGGTAGTATATAGCATCCCCAGCAGCCCCAGTGGTAGTATATAGGAGCCCCAGCAGCCCCAGTGGTAGTATACAGGAGCCCTAGTGGTAGTATACAGGAGCCCAAGCAGCCCCAGTGGTAGTATACATCAGCCCCAGATGTATATACAGCCCCAGAGGTAGTATACAGCCCCAGTGGTAGTATACATCAGCCCCAGAGGTATATGCAGCCCCAGTGGTAGTATACAGGAGCCCAAGCAGCCCCAGTGGTAGTATACATCAGCCCCAGATGTATATACAGCCCCAGTGGTAGTATACAGCCCCAGTGGTAGTATACATCAGCCCCAGTGGTAGTATACAGGAGCCCAAGCAGCCCCAGTGGTAGTATACATCAGCCCCAGATGTATATACAGCCCCAGTGGTAGTATACAGCCCCAGTGGTAGTATACATCAGCCCCAGAGGTATATGCAGCCCCAGTGGTAGTATACAGCCCCAGTGGTACTATCCAGCAGCCCCAGAGGTATATACAGCCCCAGTATTAATAAACAGCCCCCCCCCCTACTTATCATGGCCCCCCAGGCTGCGGCAGCTGTCAAAATAACAAACAGTTTATACATCACCTTCCGACGCAGCTTCTCCGCTCCTCCGGTCCTCCGCTCGCCGGCTGCTTCTTCTTTCTTGTTGTGCCGACTTCTGTGACCGCGCGCAGGAAATGACGTCATCTCCTGCGCCCGGTCACATGACACCGGCACAAGAAGAAAGAAGAAGCCGGCGAGCGGAGGACCGGAGGAGCGGAGAAGCTGCGTCGGAAGGTGATGTATAAACTGTTTGTTATTTTGACAGCTGCCGCAGCCTGGGGGGCCATGATAAGTAGGGGGGGGGCTGTTTATTAATACTGGGGGACCCATATTAAGGAGGGGGGCTGTGCAGTGCAATATGCACGGCATCCCCCCGCCGTTGATGGACGGGGGGATGCCGTGCATATTCATTGCACTAATGAGGCGGCCCCACGTGACCGCCTGCGGTCACCGCGGCCCCCTCCTGCCTCCTCCAGCTCCCGGTCACAGCCCCCCCCCCACAGCATTACCGTATAGACCCGTGTATAAGCCGAGGGGGGGACTTTTCAGCCCAATTTGTGGGCTGAAAAACTCGGCTTATACACGAGTATATACGGTATATTCCCAAACTTGTGACAGTAATATGCACCCACACCAAGGTTCTGATTTTTCCTAGCACCCCAGGGTGAACAGATATGGAGAATGGATACCAGAAACCAGGTTGGAAAATCCTATTTGATTTCTATTCGTAGAAGAGATCTGGCTGGATCTAATGGTACCAGAACCGTTCACCTCGGACCTCCTGGTGGGAAGTTATGACCCATCATAGTTTTGGTACCTTTCAGCTCAAAAGCACAGGGGGAGAGAATTTAACCCTAGAACGCATACCTGGGGCCTCGCAGGCCCGCCAGGTTACTTGTTTTCTATTTTCTGTAAAAGTACTTTAGTTTGAATTTTGAAAATCTAGGTAATCCTCAGGTATATAGTTGTTAGTAATTTCCAGTTATTCATATATTTTTATGTTACAGACATTTCAGTATAACAACCTTTTTTTGGGACTACCCCATATTCACGCACCTGGGGCCTTTTAGGCCCGTACTAGGTTTACATGTGATATTCAGTCTTTTTGTCTGTATTGTTGCTGGGGAAGAACTTTTATGACTCTGGGAAGAGTGTGGATTCTGCATGACATCATGGTCATGTGATCTTGGAAGGGAGGCTCCCTCACAAAGTCATGCGTCTCTGACCTCATCACAGGTCTTTTTGTCCTAATTGCTGGAGCTTTGGAGGAAGAAGTCAGCTTTCTTTTGTCTGGAAATAGAAACTTTCTGAGCTCCAAAACCAGAGGCTTCTACTGCACTACAAGAAAGTGATCTGTTGGAGGTAAGAGGAGGGGGGCTGCACTTTACCTGCTTTATATCGCTTGGTGTGCTGGGACCCTAACAAAGAGTCTTATCACATACTGTTTACAGTGCCCAAGCCTGATTGTAATCTTTTTCTTTTTTTCTTTTTAGTTTACTGTTTTCTTTTTAGTTTACTGACATCTAAAATTACAATGGCACAGTCATTCCGCCAGCCTTAGCTGGGGTCACCAGGAGGTCAGATCTATTACAGATCCCCTCCTGGCGGACCCCAGTGCTACTGGGAATGCATCCTTACTTTGCAATTGTAAAATAAATTTTGAAAAGTATTTTTATTTGAGTTATTCCGTGTTATTTGCACACAGGCCTAAAAGGCCCCAGGTGCATGAATATGGGGTAGTCCCAAAAAAAGGTTGTTATACCAAAATGCCTATAGCATAAAAATATATGAACAACTGGAAATTACTAACAACTATATACCTGAGGAACACCTAGAGTTTCAAAAATCTAACTAAAATAATTTTACAGAAAATAGAACACAGGTAACCTGGCAGGCCTGCGAAGCCCCAGGTATGCGTCCGCCAGCCTTAGCTGGGGTCACCAGGAGGTCAGATCCATTACGGAATCCCGTCCTGGCGGACTCCAGCGCTAGTGGGAATGCATCCTTACTTTGCAATAAACTTTGAAAAGTATTTATTTTTAGTTATTCCATGATAATTGAAAACGGGCCTAAAAGGCCCCAGGTGCGTGAATGTGTAGATTCCTATGGGTATGCGTTCTAGGGTTAAGGACAGCTTTTTGTATCCTACTACCATTATTTTCATACCTGACTGTAATACCTGTATATTCATCATCTATATATTGCTATTTCTAGAGTACCAATACGAAGATTAAATATAAAATTTTATTCTGGTTTGCTCTTTTAACTTAATCCATGAGCCCACATGTTCGTGTCCTTGGCTTAATATTATATGCTACTGTGGGCTGGTTTCTGGCCTAATATAAGCCAGTTAACAGACCTGGCTTATATCTAATGAGGAATTTGTGGCAGCTCTACTGGGCTGGGAGGACTCTTTCTGTTCTGTCTCCGACATCCAATTCATTTCCAAATGTTTGTTTTTTGCATAATGTTTGTCATTGGTTAGTAAAGCTGTAGAAATCATCATTGAATGTTTCCAGTGAAGTAGAAAACCTCCCTTTTATTTGTAATGCTTTGGCTCCCTCTAGCAGCCAATGATATTTGCAGTCTATTTTCATTTCTGTATCCCATTCTCCTCCCTCTTGCAAAGCATTCTGGTAGCTCAGCCTCCATTTCCCTTTACCCTTGCTTCCAAGAAGAGACATCTCCATTACTGTCCCCTTTCAATTGCATTGCCGTTTTACCACATACAAATTATACTGTAATGTTCAATAAAGCACAGACTTCACACAGTCTTCTCATTGGACTCAGTATAAAGGTTTAGCTGCCTGTTAAAATTCATGAGCCCCCGGCCCATTTAGTGAGAACAGAATATTTTCGCTGGTGGAGAGAAAAGGGTCTCCCAGTAAGACAGGATTGTGAGCGAATGTCGTGCCACGCTGGTCGATTGCGTGAAACACCCTCTCTCCCTCCCTGTGCCTCCCTGTGCCCATGCGGATAGGGGGTGTCAGTGTAAATCTGTACCAAGCTGACTTACATAGCCGTGGGTGTAGAACATCACGTGTTGTGGAAATGACGAACCATGTTGTGTGCTCCGATGTATTAGAGACGTCAGGGTGGGCTGAAAGTGTGGTATTTGTCACTGTACATTAAAATAGTTAAATAAATAAAAATTATTGTTATCTGAGCTTCATTTATTCTGGATTACCTCCCAGTATGTGTTTATATACTTATCTCATGAAGTATATAGTATGCTATTATGAGAGACAATAACTTTTCATGTAATTATGTACAGCATCAATTAAAGGGAATCTGTCAGCAAGTTTTTGTACCTCATTTGAAAGTAGCGTGATCTAGGCACAGAGGCCCTGAATCCAATGATGTATGAGAAAACTGTTTGCAGTCGTTCTGACAATCCTACCTCTAATCCTACTCCTCAGTAATGATAAACTACCAAAGCTAAAACAAACATAGCAGGTAAACAACAGCACACTTTGTGATAAAATATGCATGGAGTAAATCTCTGTATTAACCCTTCTGTCTTCAGATTACATGGAAAAACCCATAAAAATATATACTTTGGTAATCTAAACTAAAAATCACTCAAGTTATAGGGATAACTGCAAACCAAATAATACACAATAAACTACTCACCCACATAAAACACATAGAATAAAAAAGGGGAAAGTATACCCTATTTTATGGGTTTATCCCGGAATTACATTGGTATAAAAAAAGTACGTATTTTTATGAGGTTTTTTTTAGGTAAAGTAAGTTTGTACCGTATTAGACAGGAGATAGAAAAAATATTCAAATCTGAGAGTCCTCATTGGTTGATACCTTTTAATGGCTACCTGAAAAGATTTCGAAACTCTAAGGGTCTTTCTCCCTCCCAACACTGACCATTCTATGTTCTGCTTCACTTTTTAGTTTTTTTTTCAATATTTTTCTATAAATCTTTCTGTAATTCTTATACTAATTTTCAGATTACTCTTAATATCTGTTTTTGTTTTGATTTTTTGTCTTCGGATTACATAGCAAAAAGTTGCTGACAGATTCCCTTTAATATACAGGCTCCAATGGATGATGGGGGATAGAGTCAAAAATCATTCCCAGTCTTGATTCATCAAGCAATACTAACAGTATACAGGCAATGATTTACTGCCTGTGTGCTTGGAGCGCCATACTGATTGGTGCTGTGTATGGCTGACAAACATGATCATACATCTAATAAATCCCTCTAATCTCTGACAGTGCTGCCATTACCGCTGGGAAGAAACTGACAGGCAGCAGTAAACATTACTGGAAACTCTCACCTACAGCAATAGAAAAGGTGTGCGAGTGGAATGCGCCATTCTGCACAGGTTGGAGGTCAGGAGGCGGCTCCATGGTATGGTATGGCATTGATGTGCGAAAAGACAGCTCCTTGGATATTTTGGACAAAAAGCAAATTGGATATTTTAGAGAAATAGCTTAACCAATCGTCTCAGCACTATATCATTGTAATGTTAGTGTACCTGGACACTATAGTGTTCCAGCTACTGCACATTATAACACCCCACATTATTATCCCATGATAACATTTGTGTGATGGTCCCTCATGTGTATAGCTATCCATTCTGTACTGCAAGTGAAATTTGATGTCACATACCAGTCCTAAGGTGTCAGTGTCTACACAAGCTACTATAATGCGTTTGTGCAAGATTGGAGCCAGTTGCGCATAGGTATTCCATTGACCAATTCTCTCAAAGGCTATCAAGGTGCAGAGCAAGATGGCAAAGGACTCTGGAATGGAGGCCTACTGCCTTCACCCTTTTTCTTGGAAGCAATACTGACTAGAGATTGGTCTAAAGACTATGTGGGCAACACTATGAATAGACCTTCATAAAGGAACATGAAAGTGTCCAAGGAGAATTTTTCAACAACACAACTTCAAACCACATGTTTGCTGTGCAACCGTGAGCAGCCTGCATGGCCTAAATAAGCTACCATGGCTTTTAGCAACTCCAAACTTGCCTCCCATTGAGTACATCTGTGACGTCATGTGTTGGCAAGTGCAAGAGAGCGTCCATTAGCGTATTTTGATGATTTGTATGCCCATGTTCATTTAGGTTTGTGGATCTCTGAAGAAGTGGTCTGGAGCACCACGAAACGGTAAGAAATAGACATTAAAGGTATTGCTTTTAACATCTTGTGATTCCTTGGATTTCTTGGAACCAACGAATAGACGGCAGCACACAAACTACCACCTTTTCATCTAATGCTTCTTGGTGCTGCAATTTCAATGTTGAGGGGTATTTAGTAGCTTGGAAATAAATAAAAAATCTGCAAAAATTCTCCTACCAATTAGATATTCCCTACGAATATCATATATATAATTTGCCAGAATTCTGTATTCATTTGTTTACAACCTTCATGTTATTCTAACTGCATATTACAGATCCCATTATCAAAAGTCTTAGTTTAACGTGAATAAATCACGCATTAGGCTAAAGATGAGCAGTACATTGTAGTTTTATACCACATACTGGAGTGGCTGGCAGCTGGCTGGAAGATTAGACTATAATTCTTGCTAATAAAATCTATTTTCATGTCGTATCTGAGCCAAAGATTCTAATGAATGGCTGGCACAACAGTTATCCAAAAACTACAGCAGAATGCAGCTTTTTTCAAGGCAAACCAACTCATATAATATTCACAACATGCTGTTCACTAAAATGATACTCTGATAAGTAGGTAAAGCTTTATCAGATATAATTCCCATAGGAATGTTGCATAAGTTGAAGGGTTCATTTTAATGATGTGTTTAAAGTATATAGATTGATCAACTGTTAACAAGAGCTGCCCCCAAGAATTTCAAGGCCCCATAATGATGACTCACCATGTGGTATTCTGAACCGGCCCTGTCAGTGTCGTTGCTGGGGATGTCACGGTGGCATGACCTGGCCCGTGACCCCAGAGCGGTCAATCAATGGGGGTGCAATAGGGGACTCAGCTTCAGGGATGGGAGATTAGGAAAGGTTCTTCTGAGGATAGGGTTACCAGACTTGGGGATACTTGTTCACGTGACGCCACCAGCAGATTGCGGCTAATTGTGGCGGCCGCTGCTACACAGTTACTCTGGCGGGTTGGTGATAAGGCAGCTTGATGGAAATGCCCTCCACGGGTATAGCTGACCCCCAGGGCAGCAGATGTTACTGAGTGAGTTGGTGCTGATGTTGCAGCACAGGGGTGCAGCAAGAAAGTCACAGACACAGCGGGGTGCAGTCTCAAGATGTTTACTCATAGCTTTGTCGTTCCCAGTTACAGCAGTCGTCCACTGTTGTAACAACCTGTGGAGTGCTGAGTCATTGGAGATGGAGAAGGGGATCCAGCTAACTCTCAGGTAATGTGGTGTCACTAAACCAGTGCCCCTTTCTACTGTCGACTCTTCTTCTGCGCTTGCTTCACCCTCCAGCTCTGCGCCTCACACACAGTACCCCAAGCCAGTGACCGCGGGTATTCCATAGGGTTACTACGTCGTCTGTCCCTTGAACCTATGTGGCCAACTTTTCAGCGGGGGTGTGCGGATTTGGCTCCGGCACATGGAGTACCGTAGCCTTCGAGTTGATAGCTGAGCCTGGTTGTTCTCCACTAGTTTGGGGCCCCTGTACCCCTAATCTGCAGCCTGGTCCCTCCACACGGTCACAGTCACAGTGAATGTGGGCATCCCCGGGTGGAGTTTCTCACTACCCGTGCCCTGACCCTTATGTCTTCTGGAGCTCCCACTGGCTCCAGTCCTCTGGATGTCTCTTTCTAGATGTTAACCCTCTCTTTGACAGACACTCTGGCCCTCACAGGCTCCTCACGCCAGCTACTCTCTAACCAACTACTTTCTAGATGTTTCCTCCCATCCTATTTATATTACCTGTCATGTGTCCCACATCACCTACATGTGTTCTTACTGAGTCACTCCTTCCCAGGTGGTCCCCTAAAACTCTGCTCTCCACCTCCATCCTGGTTGCTCCACTCCAGACAGGATCAGGGACTGTGCTCTCCCTTAGGAGCACTCTCGCCCTGACCCAGACCTGGAGTGTTGTGTGTGGTGTCCTGGGTGTTCTGGATACTGATCAGTGTCCCCTCCTTACCCGAGAGTGAGGTACACCTCTTGGTGGGGTGCAGTACCTCTGTGGTGACTGGATCCGCAGGAGCGTGTCACTGGGTGTAGGGAGACACCCAATGCTAGATGACAACAGGGGGGAAGGAAAGGAGTCCCTGATGCTAAGAGCATAAAGGGGGGATGGTGACCCCTAGAACAACTAGCGCTGACACCTGGCTCCACTAACGTCCCTATACAGTTTCTGCTACTGTCGCCGCCAGGATACCTATTCCTTGACTGTCCTTGGACTACCCCTACACAGGGCTCAGAGTGGGTGAACACTAGTTAACCCGGCTAGCAACTAGAAAACACACACAAGGGAAACATACAAAGTGGGGAGAGATACACTTAGCTTTAGCAGATCCAAGCAGCAAACCAGCAGGTCAAGAAACACTGCTTTGATCCAAGAATCAATCAGGAACACCTGAGGCTATCACCAGCAGTGCATCCTGGGAGTCAAGGGAAATATATAGGCAGCTCCAAGGTAAGGAATCAGCTGGGTCCTAGTGACCTCCAGCTTTATCCAAAAGGGAAATGCCTCTTAAAGCGACTGAGACATTTTTACTTTAGGATGTGGACTGTTTGGCCAACTGCTGGGACCTTCTGCGAGTAACCTCTACAGTCTCATCCGTGCCTCCTGACACACCCGTGACAGAGCGCCCACACTGACAAAAATTTTCTGGTCGCCTGAGATTCCACTTAGGCTCCACCGCAGCTCCACCTCTATCCCTCGAACTTTCCACAGTCCCACTGCCACTGTTGGAAAAACTCCACTTCTGCAACACGTCCTCACCAATCACATGTTAACAGTTCCCATCGAACACCATCTGCTGGCATATACAGGAGCACCTCAATGAATTAGAATATCATCAAAAATTTCATTTATTTCAGTAATTCAATACATAAAGTGAAACGCATATATTATATAGAGTCATTACAAATAGCGTGATCTATTTCAAGTGTTTATTTCTGTTAATGTTGATAATTATGGCTTACAGCCAAAGAAAACCCAAAGATTATTATGTCAGAAAATTAAAGTAGGTACACATACTTTGACATGTACGCAGACAGGAACACGCAAGCACACTTACAGACACATGTACGCAGACAGGCACACACATGCAGCCATGCATAGACACACATACACAGGCACTCACACATACGTAGACACAGACAGGAATACGCATGCAGATATACAGTTGTGGCCAAAAGTATTGACACCCCTGCAATTCTGTCAGTAATGCTCAGTTTCTTCCTGAAAATGATTGCAATCACAAATTCTTCGGTATTATTATCTTCATTTAATTTGTCTTCAATGAAAAAAGCACAAAAAGAATTGCCTAAACCAAATTGGATATAAATTCCAGACCAAACATAAAAAAGGGGGTGGACAAAAGTATTGCACTGTTAGAAAAATCATGTGAAGATTCTCTAATTTGTGTAATTAACGGCACCTGTAACTTACCTGTGGCACCTAACAGGTGTTGGCAATAACTAATCACACTTGTAGCCAGTTGACATGGATTAAAGTTGACTCAACCTCTGTCCTGTGTCCTTGTGTGTACCACATTGAGCATGGAGAAAAGAAAGAAGACCAAAGAACTGTCTGAGGACTTGAGAAACCAAATTGTGAGGAAGCATGAGCAATCTCAAGGCTACAAGTCCATCTCCAAAGACCTGAATGTTCCTGTGTATACCGTGCGCAGTGTCATCAAGAAGTTTAAAGCCCATGGCACTGTGGCTAACCTCCCTAGATGTGGACAGAAAAGAAAAATGACGTAGAGATTTCAAGGCAAGATTGTGCGGATGGTGGATAAAGAACCTTGACTAACATCCAAACAAGTTCAAGCTGCCCTGCAGTCCGAGGGTACAGCAGTGTCCACCCGTACTATCCGTCGACTCTGAATGAAAAGGGACTGTATGGTAGGATAACTTAGGAAGACCCCACTTCTTACCCCGAGACATAAAAAAGCCAGGCTGGAGTTTGCCAAAACTTACCTGAGAAAGCCTAAAACGTTTTGGAAGAATGTTCTCTGGTCAGATGAGACAAAGTAGAGCTTTTTGGGCAAAGGCATCAACATAGAGTTTACAGGAGAAAAAAAGAGGCATTCAAAGAAAAGAACACGGTCCCTACAGTCAAACATGGCAGAGGTTCCCTGATGTTTTGGGGTTGCTTTGCTGCCTCTGGCACTGGACTGCTTGACCGTGTGCATGGCATTATGAAGTCTGAAGACTACCACAAATTTTGCAGCATAATGTAGGGCCCAGTGTGAGAAAGCTGGGTCTCCCTCAGAGGTCATGGGTCTTCCAGCAGGACAATGGCCCAAAACCACTTCAAAAAGCTTTAAAAAATGGTTTGAGAGAAAGTACTGGAGACTTCTAAGGTGGCCAGCAATGAGTCCAGACCTGAATCCCATAGAACACCTGTGGAGAGATCTAAAAATGGCAGTTTGGAGAAGGCACCCTTCAAATATCAGGGACCTGGAGCAGTTTGCCAAAGAAGAATGGTCTAAAATTCCAGCAGAGCATTGTAAGAAACTCATTGATGGTTACCGGAAGCGGTTGATCGCAGTTATTTTGGCTAAAGGTTGTGCAACCAAGTATAGGCTGAGGTGCCAATACTTTTGTCCAACCATTTTTGGAGTTTTGTGTGAAATGATCAATGTTTTGCTTTTTGATTCATTCTCTTTTGTGTTTTTTCATTGAAGACAAATTAAATGAAGATAATAATACCAAAAATGAATAATGATTAGCACATGGCCAATTGGACATGCGCACCAACATGCAGACAGGCACACACAAGCAGACATTCATAGACACCTCACACACATATGTAGACAAACATACAGGAACACGCACTTTGTTCCTCTCTGCAGGGGGCTTCTCCAATACACACTCTTGCAGACAGGACTGGAGACTGGAACAACGAGCCACATGTTTAAGTTTGTGGTTGATGCTGTGAAAAGAGGGGGAGAGGATCTGTTGTTGCGGCCAGATCCTGAACACCATGAATGGACTATAGAGACGAGTGCTGGATACATGTGCTACGGTCATGATATCTACCGTATGGATTTGAGGAACTATTGTTTCCGACTGAAGCTGGAGACATGCGCTACAGTCATGATATCCATTCTCTGGAGGAACCTCATATCCTTAGAACAGCCATGTCTTTACATAACAAAATTGTGCTGACAGCTTCTTTTTCAGGAGAAAGTATAGTTGACCATGCACATTAGTTATCTGTTGGATGAAGGCTATCCCTACTGCCACTCTCTAACTTCTTCCATACACATGCACGTTTAGTGTGTTTGAACATGTAGGTGTTCTTGAGTGCTTTATGCCTATCTTCCTTAACTTCTACCATTCCAGATGAGTGGGGAGGGCCTTATACAGGAGCATCTCAAAAATTAGAATAACATCAAAAAGTTAATTTATTTCAGTAATTCAATACATAAAGTGAAACACATATATTATATAGAGTCATTACAGAGTGATCTATTTCAAGTGTTTATTTCTGTTAAATGTTGATGATTATGGCTTACAGCCAATAAAACCCAAAGTTCATTATCTTAGAAAATTAAAGTAGGGAGGATGAAGGGTCTGAGAGATAAAATATTACCTAAATAGGTATCAGAGACTTCACCTTGTGTGGTTGTGAGAAACACAACCACTATAAAAGCATATCACGACTGTTGCAGTCCCCAGTGTGGTGCATATAGAGTAGGGAACATGAAGGGTTAATGCCACGACACCCATCAAGGAACCTAACCTCATCCCAAAGCTAGGTCCAAGACGCCAAGAGGTAACAAGGACTTAAGGCAAGAGACCTGGAGACCAGTAACCAGACTCTAGTGTGGGAGAGAAGTGACCGGGAAAGTAACCGGAGGGACATCCTGACAGACTCTGCAAAAACCTACCAAAATCCACGGACTACAGCCCTCAGTGAACCCGACTGTACAGGGTACCCCGTTTTCATCTGGTACCAGTAAAGAACTGTTTGAGCTAAGCTGGTCTCTGGCTTCAATCATTCATTGCCCGAAAGGCCTCTACAGCTCCAAGGAGCTGAGAACTACTACTCCTCTCATCCACCCCTCTGCCCTTAGCTAACGCTCCGCCTGTGGGGAGCTATACTACCAAAGCTGCTTCACCATCACCTCAGCGGCCGGCTGCAGCGCTGGTAACCACATTACTAGATACAACAGGTGGCGTCACGTTTCCCTACCCCCAAGTTCCCCCTCATCCCCATCAGCCTATTGAGTGTCCAGGGAACGGAACCAGGACCCGACTGTAATGTCCACATGATATGAGGAATTCATAAGGGTAAACTTAAACTGTACTTCTTCGATCTTTCTCCATCATATAACATAACAGTCTTTCCTCAGCATGCTCCAAAATGAAACTAAACTTCCTATCCCTTTCTTATTATTCCCCATGATCCATCAGACCTAGTTTTTTTAAAGTGACATATCTAATTATTGTACATTACATCATCCCCCTTTTTTTTTTTTTCTTAGGAAACTAGAAGAAATACACTGACAATGTAACAATGTGAAAATGTCCAAGTAAGATGTATGTTGGTTCTGACCTATTTTGTTTATTCAAATCAGGCAAGGAAGGAAAAAAAAAAACAACAACCAAAAAGAATCGTATATTTTTTCTTCTTTTCTCTTTTATACTTCTTCAATAAGCCGCGACGGAGCCCTCCTTTCTCGTGTTGGATTGCGGCTGGGCTCAGTGAGTGTGTCCATTATTGATGAATTGTTCACTTCCAGGTGGTTCTCTCCACCATCGAGTACCAAGTCTTCCACCAAAGGAAGATCATTACCATCATTTTGCGGTATGATTTTAAAATGTGATGAATTTCGAGTTATGAAGTGTCCATTTCGCTCAGTCGTGACCATGCTGCCTTTCTTATCAGTAACATTGTATTGTGCAGGATTATATGTAGCGGAGGTCTTGTTGGTTGGTTTTTGACGCACGACGACAACATCCCCTTCTTTGATGGCACTTGGCTGTGCCCTTCGCCTTCTGTCTGCATAACGTTTCATAGCTTGTTTGTTAGAGTCTGCTGATCGCAGATTTTGTACCTAATGCACCTGTAGCTGTTATGTGGAGTTTAATGCCTTGATCCTTTTTTGTCTCTAGACAGAACAATAAAAACTAATCCCTGATACTTCTGATGAGCCCCTATTAATTAGAGAGGGCGAAACGCGTCAAGCGTAGTGGATTTATCTACATATAATTGGAACTGCAAAAAAGGACCGGACTAAAGGTTTTTATAAAAAGGACGATTCTAATAAACCTGTTCCTTATATTAGATTATGAAATGGGATGTGTCTAAATGTATGAACCTGTTCTCTATCTTTAAATTGGTATAATATCATATAGGGCAAACCTATCTGAAAAGTGGTGTTATTACATACATGGGATGTTAATCACCCCTTACCCTTGGATAGGATATAAAATCTTGACCTTTAAATATTTAGTCTACCGGTAACCCAAATCTGTATGTTTCATAATAATGTACACATGCATGGTAATGTCTGGTTATATGTTGGATTTATGAATTTTTAACTTTTGTACCAATAAAAGTAAATTCTTAAATTAAAATAAGTTGGTAATTCTAGAATATTTGACAATCTCAGAATCGGGAAATTTTTCTCTTTGAATTTCATGCCACCTTCGATTTTGTATGATTTCTATTAAAGCACATAGCGTCTTGTCACTCGTTGTTGCATTCACAAAGTGATCAATGGAGAGTGCTTTAGGCACTGCGTGAGCTGTAATGAAGCGTATGTATTCTTTAATGGAGGAACGCTCAGGTGAGGCATCAGTCATAGGATGTCTTGAAAGATAGTCAGCCGGATTGCTGAATTTTCCAGGTTTGTGAACAATTTTGTAGTTGTAGTCCTGTAGACTAGACCCCATCGTTCAATGCGTGCAGGCGTTTTAGCTCTGGGATTTCCAAAGATCGTAAGAAGTGCTTGATAGTCGGTGACAATGGTGAAGGGAACTCCATAGAGAAATAAGTGAAAATGTTCACCCCCCAGACAACTGTCAAGCTTTCTTTTTCAGGTTGTGAATATTTCTTTTCTGTGCTTGTTAAGCTTTTACTTACATAGAAATGATTTGAGGATCTTGATTATTATCCTTATATTGTGCTAAGATAGCACCCAGCCCCACAGGACTGCCGTCCACAATTAATTCAGTTCGAAGTGCCGAATCAAAATAAGCCATGGTAGTTGTTGAGCAAAGTTCATTTTTATTTGTTTCAAAAGAGGTCTGACAGTCTTGGGACCATTGAAAAACACACTTTTGTTTTGTAAGTTCTCTTAACCTCCCTGGCGGTATGATTATGTCAGGAATTTTGTGCTAAAAGCGGTACCATTTTTTGGCATGGAAATTTGGTGTTATGTACAGTAGGCCTGCAATTCTTAGTAATTACCTGATCAAAGAAGACTCTAGCCTTCCTAGCGGTATTCCCGAGCCTGACTCGGGGTTCACATTCACTGCCAGAAGCGGTAACCCCGAGTCAAGCTCGGGCTTACCCGCGGTCGCGGCAGATGCGGTGAAAAAACCCCATCTGCCGCACTTGCCGCATAGCCGCCGCACTTGCGGCGCGGTTGCGGTATTCGCCATAGTAAGTATAGGGAGACTTGCGGCAGGTGCCGCAAGTGCGTTTTGCACTTGTGGCAGGTGCGGCAAGTGCGGTTTTTTTTTGCGGCCGCACCTGCCGCAAGTGCAAAACCGCACTTGCCGCACCTGCCGCAAGTACCCCTATACTTACTATGGCGATAACCGCAACCGCACCGCAAGTGCGGCGGCTATGCGGCAAGTGCGGCAAGTGCGGCAGATGCGGTTTTTTCACCGCATCTGCCGCGACCGCAGGTAAGCCCGAGCTTGACTCGGGGTTACCGCTTCTGGCAGTGAATGTTAACCCCGAGTCAGGCTCGGGAATACCGCTAGGAAGGTTAATGGACTGCTGATAGTTGAAAAATTTGGAATATATCTAGCACAGTAGCTTGCCATTCCAAGAAAAGAGCGTACTTCACTGGCAGTTTGTGGAATTGAGGCTGTCTTGATGGATTCTACTTTCTTAGGGTCAGGTTGTACTCCTTTCGCCGAGAAGATATGACCATAGAACTCTAATGAACTTCTATCAAATTCGCATTTTTCTTTGTTTAAAGTGTCCAGCAGGCATTCAAAGATGGTATATAGAGCACGGATTATGTTCAGCTTGAGTGTTACCAAAAAACAGTATGTCATCATTGTAATTAAAGGCATTTGGAATGTGTTGAATGACGCTCCTTATCACATCCTGAAAAATTTCTGCTGCTGAGCAGACTCCAAAAGTCAATATTTTATATCTTCTGAGGCCCACATGTGTGGAAAATGTTGTTAAGTATCTGGATTCTGGACTCAGTTCTAATTGGTGATAGCCTTTATTGAGGTCGAGCTTTGAAAAGACGGTCTCTCCATTTAATAAATGAATGATGTAATCAATCTTGGGTGAGATATGTCTTTCTCTCTGGATAGCGGTGTTGGGTAGGCGCATGTCAACACACAGTCTCACCTGCTCAGGAGTCTTTGGTTTTGGAACTACCACAAGTTGAGACACCCACGGAGTGGGACCTTTAACAGTTTCAATGACGTCCTCATCCATGAGGAATTGAAGTTCTTTTTCTACCTTCTTTCTCAGGTGAAATAGAATACGCCTATGTGGTTAGGCTACCGGACAAACACTGTCAGCCACATGAAGATGTACTTGAGAGTCCTTTAATTTCCCCAAACCACTAAATAAGGAGGGAAAACTGTTTACCATGGCCTGTACACCCATATCTGCCAGGTCAGTTATGGTATGAATAATCTGGATGAGACCTAGCTTCAAAGCAGCGTGATAGATGAGAAGACAGCCTCCCGATCCTTGTAATGTGTGAAAAGTGGTTTTATGCCTGTTTTCTTTATATCTGATTTCCATGTCAAATCGTCCTCTTGTAGCTAGAGGTGTTGTAGATCCATATGGAAAGATTTTAGTATTCACTTGCTGTAAAACTGGCTTATTTTTCAATTGTTCATATGCAGTGCTGTCTATAATATCCACTGAAGCACCCGAATCTATTCTAAAGGTGATACTGGTGTTGCACATTGGGAATGTGATGCAGGGAGACTGTACTGAGAGCCAATGGCAGAGATGGTGAACACATAGGCCTGTTTCACATCTAAGGTAGGTGTGCGTTTTGCTACAGTTGCGTTGCTAAGCGTTTTTACTGCTAAAAACGCATCCAAATGCATGCATTTTTGCCCCCATTGATTTTAATGGGAACGCATGCAAAAATGTATGTGCGTTTTCAAAAGGCACAAACGCATGCATTTTTGCCAACGCAGCCAAAAACGGCCAGCAATCCGTCTAGGGCTGCGTTGGCATCAATATCGCGTGCAATATCACTGCTGCACATGACGTTGCAGCGATATTGACGTGTGGGACAGGGCGCATCAACCAGGGATAAATCGCTGGTCGATAGTCGCCAGGTTTTAGAATTTGCTCTAAAATCTGGCGATGGTCGCCCGGTGGACACGCAGCAGCGCTGCGTGTGACGCCGGGAGACGAGCGAGAAGCCAGCTCCCACGTCTCTCAGCAAGCGCTGGGAGCTGGTATCCATGGTAAACAGCGGGTAACTAAGCGCCGCACGGTGCTTAGTTACCCGCTTGTTTACATGGTTACCAGCGTTCTCGCTGGTACTGATCGCTGGTGGGTCTGCCTGTGTGACAGCTCACCAGCGATCAGCTTTCAATGTCGCCAGCGATGAGATTGCTGGCGACATTCACGCGTGTGAAGTCCCCATAAGTATTCAACCATGATGGAGTCTCGCAGTGCTGCTGGTGTGTGAAGCAGTAAACAGAGATCAGTACTCACAGCAGCCGGTAGTTATATCCCATCCTCGTCACCAGTTGTAATGTTCACACAATATGAGGAATTCACAAGGGTAAACTTTAACTGTACTTTATTCTTTTCTTCCATCTTTCTCCATCATATAACATAACAGTCTTTCCTCAGCATGCTCCAAAATGAAACTAAACTTAACTTCCCACCTCATTGTTATTATTCCCTATGATCCACCAGACCTAGTTTTCTTAAAGAGACTGATTTAATTATTGTACATTACACCGACCAGCCGTTATCCCCCACCGATGCCACCGTCCCTGTATCCGAGTAACCCCTTCCCTGCCGGCCCGACTCAAATCATCTTTGGGTTTTCATTGGCAGTAAGCCATAATCATCAATATTAACAGAAATAAAAGCCTGAAATAGATCACTTTCTTTGTAATGACTGTATATATATATATACTAGTAAAAAGGCCCGATGCAATTGCATCGGGAGCAGGGTGAAATGAATTGTGTGTATACAGGCGGGCCAGTGGGTAGCAGAGTATACAGGGGGCTCTGTGGGTAGCAGAGTATACAGACGGCTCTGAGGGTAGGAGATTATACAGGTGACTCTGTGGGTAGTAAAGTATACAGGCGGCTCTGTGGGTAGCAGAGTATACAGGTGGGTCTGTGGGTAGTGGAGTATACAGGCGTGTGTGGTGGTGGTGGCAGAGTATACAGGTGTGTGTGGTGGTGGTGGCAGAGTATATAGGTGTCTGTGGTGGCATAGTATACAGGCATCTGTGTGGTGGCAGAGTATACAGGTGTCTGTGGTGGTGGCGGCAGAGTATACAGGCGTGTGTGGTGGTGGCAGAGTGTAGAGGCGTGTGTGGTGGTGGCGGCAGAGTATACAGGCGTGTGTGGTGGTGGCGGCAGAGTGTACAGGCGTGTGTGGTGGTGGCGGCAGAGTGTACAGGCATGTGTGGTGGTGGCGGCAGAGTGTACAGGCGTGTGTGGTGGTGGCAGAGTGTACAGGCGTGTGTGGTGGTGGCAGAGTGTACAGGCGTGTGTGGTGGTGGCAGAGTATACAGGCAGGTGTGGTGGTGGCGGCAGAGTATACAGGCGTCTGTGGTGGTGGCAGAGTGTACAGGTGTGTGTGGTGGTGGCAGAGTATACAGGCGTGTGTGGTGGTGGCAGAGTGTACAGGCGTGTGTGGTGGTGGCAGAGTGTACAGGCGTGTGTGGTGTGGCAGAGTATACAGGCAGGTGTGGTGGTGGCGGCAGAGTATACAGGCGTGTGTGGTGGGGCAGAGTGTACAGGTGTGTGTGGTGGTGGCAGAGTATACAGGCTGTGTGGTGTGGCGGCAGAGTATACAGGCGTGTGTGTGGTGCGGCAGAGTATACAGGCGTGTGTGGTGGTGGCGGCAGAGTATACAGGCGGGTGTGGTGGTGGCGGCACAGTATAGAGGCGGGTGTGGTGGTGGCGGCAGAGTATACAGGCGTCTGTGGTGGTGGCAAGTATACAGGCATGTGTGGTGGTGGCAGAGTATACAGGCGTCTGTGCTGGTGGCGGCAGAGTATACAGGCGTGTGTGGTGGTGGCAGAGTATACAGGCGTGTGTGGTGGTGGCGGCAGAGTATACAGGCGTGTGTGGTGGTGGCGGCACAGTATACAGGCGGGTGTGTGTGGTGGCGGCAGAGTGTACAGGCGTGTGTGGTGGTGGGGCAGAGTGTAGAGGCGTGTGTGGTGGTGGCAGAGTGTACAGGCGTGTGTGGTGGTGGGCAGAGTGTACAGGCGTGTGTGTGGTGGTGGCAGAGTGTACAGGCGTGTGTGGTGGTGGCAGAGTATACAGGCAGTGTGTGGTGGTGGCAGAGTATACAGGCGTGTGTGGTGGCGGCAGAGTGTACAGGTGTGTGTGGTGGTGGCAGAGTTACAGGCGTGTGTGGTGGTGGCAGAGTGTAAGGCGTGTGTGGTGGCGGCAGAGTGTACAGGCGTGTGTGGTGGCGGCAGAGTGTACAGGCGTGTGTGGTGGCGGCAGAGTGTACAGGGGTGTGTGGTGGCGGCAGAGTGTACAGGCGTGTGTGGTGGTGGCAGAGTGTACAGGGGTGTGTGGTGGCGGCAGAGTGTAGAGGCGTGGTGTGGTGGTGGCAGAGTGTACAGGCGTGTGTGGTGGCGGCAGAGTGTAAGGCGTGTGTGGTGGGGCGGGCAGAGTGTACAGGCGTGTGTTGGTGGCGGCAGAGTGTAGAGGCGTGTGTGGTGGCGGCAGAGTGTAGAGGCGTGTGTGGTGGCGCAGAGTGTAAGGCGTGTGTTGTGGTGCGGCAGAGTGTACAGGCGTGTGTGGTGGTGGCGCAGAGTGTACAGGCGTGTGTGTGGTGGCAGAGTGTAAGGCGTGTGTGGTGGCGGCAGAGTGTACAGGCGTGTGTGGTGGCGGCAGAGTGTAGAGGCGTGTGTGGTGGTGGCGGCAGAGTGTACAGGCGTGTGTGGTGGCGGCAGAGTGTACAGGCGTGTGTGGTGGTGGCAGAGTGTACAGGCGTGTGTGTGGTGGCGGCAGAGTGTACCAGGCGTTGTGGTGGTGGCAGAGTGTACAGGCGTGTGTGGTGGTGGCGGCAGAGTGTACAGGCGTGTGTGGGTGGAGTGTAAGGCGTGTGTGGTGGCGGGCAGAGTGTACAGGCGTGTGTGGTGGCGGCAGAGTGTACAGGCGTGGTGTGGTGGCGGCAGAGTGTACAGGCGTGTGTGGTGGTGGCGGCAGAGTGTAGAGGCGTGTGTGTGGTGGCAGAGTGTACAGGCGTGTGTGGTGGCAGAGTATACAGGCGTGTGTGGTGGTGGAGTATACAGGCGTGTGTGGTGGTGGCAGAGTGTAGAGGCGTGTGTGGTGGTGGAGTATACAGGTGTCTGTGGTGCGTTCGTGCAAGGCAGGGGTTAAAAAAATAAAAAAAGATTATGCTCACCTCACCCCGAGCCCCCGCCGTCTTCTGCCGTGTTCCGCCAGGCTCCCGGTGGCTGTGCAGGCTCCCGGTGCCTGGAGTGATCTTCTATCTACTGAGACTGAAGGACCTGTGGTGATGTCAGAGTCACGTGACCCGCGATTAGCCTGGAGTAAGCTGATGTCACGTGACTCTGACATCACCACAGGTCCTTCAGTCTGAGTAGATAGAAGATCACTGGAGGCACCGGGAGCCTGCACAGCCACCGGGAGCCTAGCGGAACACGGCAGAAGACGGCGGGAGAGGGCGGGAGACAGCGCGGGCTCGGGTAGAGGTGAGGATTTTTTTTTTTTTAGAGTAGTGCGGGTCTGCGGCTCGTGATGACGCTGCGCGTCATCACTCGCAGTCCCGCGCAAAGCATGTTGGGATTGGGCTACAGTGCCCAACTCCCGATTATATAAGTAGATAGTAAAAAGGCCCGATGCAATTGCATCGGGAGCAGGGTGAAATGAATTGTGTGTATACAGGCGGGCCAGTGGGTAGCAGAGTATACAGGGGGCTCTGTGGGTAGCAGAGTATACAGACGGCTCTGAGGGTAGGAGATTATACAGGTGACTCTGTGGGTAGTAAAGTATACAGGCGGCTCTGTGGGTAGCAGAGTATACAGGTGGGTCTGTGGGTAGTGGAGTATACAGGCGTGTGTGGTGGTGGTGGCAGAGTATACAGGTGTGTGTGGTGGTGGTGGCAGAGTATATAGGTGTCTGTGGTGGCATAGTATACAGGCATCTGTGTGGTGGCAGAGTATACAGGTGTCTGTGGTGGTGGCGGCAGAGTATACAGGCGTGTGTGGTGGTGGCAGAGTGTAGAGGCGTGTGTGGTGGTGGCAGAGTGTAGAGGCGTGTGTGGTGGTGGCGGCAGAGTATACAGGCGTGTGTGGGTGGTGGCGGCACAGTATACAGGCGGGTGTGGTGGTGGCGGCAGAGTGTACAGGCGTGTGTGGTGGTGGCGGCAGAGTGTACAGGCATGTGTGGTGGTGGCGGCAGAGTGTACAGGCGTGTGTGGTGGTGGCAGAGTGTACAGGCGTGTGTGGTGGTGGCAGAGTGTACAGGCGTGTGTGGGTGGTGGCAGAGTATACAGGCAGGTGTGGTGGTGGCGGCAGAGTATACAGGCGTCTGTGGTGGTGGCAGAGTGTACAGGTGGTGTGTGTGGTGGTGGCAGAGTATACAGGCGTGTGTGGTGGTGGCAGAGTGTACAGGCTGAGTGTGTGGTGGTGGCAGAGTGTACAGGCGTGTGTGGTGGGTGGCAGAGTATACAGGCAGTGTGTGGTGGTGGCGGCAGAGTATACAGGCGTGTGTGGGTGGGGGCAGAGTGGTACAGGGTGTGTGGGTGGTGGCGCAGAGTATACAGGCTGTGTTCAGTTAGGTGGTGGTGCGGCAGAGTATACAGGCGTAGGCAGAGTTACAGCGTGTTGGTGGTGGCGGCAGAGTATACAGGCGTGTGTGGTGGTGGCGGCAGAGTATACAGGCGTGTGTGGTGGTGGCGGCACAGTATAGAGGCGGTGTGGTGGTGGCGGCAGAGTATACAGGCGTCTGTGGTGGTGGCAGAGTATACAGGCAGTGTGTGGTGGTGGCAGAGTATACAGGCGTCTGTGCTGGTGGGCGGCAGAGTATACAGGCGTGTGTGGTGGTGGCAGAGTATACAGGCGTGTGTGGTGGTGGCGGCAGAGTTACAGGCGTGTGTGGTGGTGGCGGCACAGTATACAGGCGGGTGTGGTGGTGGCGGCAGAGTGTACAGGCGTGTGTGGTGGTGGGGCAGAGTGTAAGGCGTGTGTGGTGGTGGCAGAGTGTACAGGCGTGTGTGGTGGTGGCAGAGTGTACAGGCGTGTGTGGTGGTGGCAGAGTGTACAGGCGTGTGTGGTGGTGGCAGAGTATACAGGCAGGTGTGGTGGGGGCGGCAGAGTATACAGGCGTCTGTGGTGGCGGCAGAGTGTACAGGTGTGTGTGGTGGTGGCAGAGTGTACAGGCGTGTGTGGTGGTGGCAGAGTGTAGAGGCGTGTGTGGTGGCGGCAGAGTGTACAGGCGTGTGTGGTGGCGGCAGAGTGTACAGGCGTGTGTGGTGGCGGCAGAGTGTACAGGGGTGTGTGGTGGCGGCAGAGTGTACAGGCGTGTGTGGTGGTGGCAGAGTGTACAGGCGTGTGTGGTGGCGGCAGAGTGTAGAGGCGTGTGTGGTGGTGGCAGAGTGTACAGGCGTGTGTGGTGGCGGCAGAGTGTACAGGCGTGTGTGGTGGCGGCAGAGTGTACAGGCGTGTGTGGTGGCGGCAGAGTGTAGAGGCGTGTGTGGTGGCGGCAGAGTGTAGAGGCGTGTGTGGTGGCGGCAGAGTGTACAGGCGTGTGTTGTGGTGGCAGAGTGTACAGGCGTGTGTGGTGGTGGCGGCAGAGTGTACAGGCGTGTGTGTGGTGGAGTGTAAGAGGCGTGTGTGGTGGCGGCAGAGTGTACAGGCGTGTGTGGTGGTGGCGGCAGAGTGTACAGGCGTGTGTGGTGGTGGCGGCAGAGTGTACAGGCGTGTGTGGTGGTGGCAGAGTGTACAGGCGTGTGTGGTGGTGGCGGCAGAGTGTACAGGCGTGTGTGGTGGAGTGTAGAGGCGTGTGTGGTGGCGGCAGAGTGTACAGGCGTGTGTGGTGGCGGCAGAGTGTACAGGCGTGTGTGGTGGTGGCGGCAGAGTGTACAGGCGTGTGTGTGGTGGTGGCGGCAGAGTGTAGAGGCGTGTGTGGTGGCAGAGTGTACAGGCGTGTGTGGTGGCAGAGTATACAGGCGTGTGTGGTGGTGGAGTATACAGGCGTGTGTGGTGGTGGCAGAGTGTAGAGGCGTGTGTGGTGGTGGAGTATACAGGTGTCTGTGGTGCGTTCGTGCAAGGCAGGGGTTAAAAAAAATAAAAAAAGATTATGCTCACCTCACCCCGAGCCCCCGCCGTCTTCTGCCGTGTTCCGCCGTCTTCTGCCGTGTTCCGCTAGGCTCCCGGTGGCTGTGCAGGCTCCCGGTGCCTGGAGTGATCTTCTATCTACTGAGACTGAAGGACCTGTGGTGATGTCAGAGTCACGTGACCCGCGATTAGCCTGGAGTAAGCTGGTGTCACGTGACTCTGACATCACCACAGGTCCTTCAGTCTGAGTAGATAGAAGATCACTGGAGGCACCGGGAGCCTGCACAGCCACCGGGAGCCTAGCGGAACACGGCAGAAGACGGCGGGAGAGGGCGGGAGACAGCGCGGGCTCGGGTAGAGGTGAGGATTTTTTTTTTTTAGAGTAGTGCGGGTCTGCGGCTCGTGATGACGCTGCGCGTCATCACTCGCAGTCCCGCGCAAAGCAGTTGGGATTGGGCTACAGTGCCCAACTCCCGATTATATAAGTAGATATATATATATATATATATATATATATATATATATATATACACACACAGTATAGTTTGTTTCTTGTTTCTGCAAGATAAGGGAGCCGCCCACCACTCCCTTTGGGTCCTGCACATGGAAGCTGCCTTCTGCAGTCAGTCCGTGTCAGACACTGGACCTGTCTGGACCCGGCTCATGTAGGTAACTATTCACATGGTCAGGTTTTTTGAACACACAGATAGGGACTGCTCTGATACGGGTTACCTTGACGTTCGGTAGAGCAGCTTCGTATACATTTTTTGCAAAAAACGTATCAACTAAATACCCTGTTTTTTATCACTTTTTTTATGCAGCACTTGCTTTTTATTGTTTTTATCTTTTTTAACAGAGTATTTTTTGCACGTTTTTCTGATTGTTTTTTGTGATTCAGTCTTTTGGTGGTGTGAACAGTGTCCTACAGATCTGTTCACTGTGTGCATGGCCCATTAGTGTCTTTCTAGTTTGTTTCTTGTTTCTGCAAGATAAGGGAGCCGCCCACCACTCCCTTTGGGTCCTGCACATGGAAGCTGCCTTCTGCAGTCAGTCCGTGTCAGACACTGGACCTGTCTGGACCCGGCTCATGTAGGTAACTATTCACATGGTCAGGTTTTTTGAACACACAGATAGGGACTGATCTGATACGGGTTACCTTGACGTTCGGTAGAGCAGCTTCGTATACATTTTTTGCAAAAAACGTATCAACTAAATACCCTGTTTTTTATCACTTTTTTTATGCAGCACTTGCTTTTTATTGTTTTTATCTTTTTTAACAGAGTATTTTTTGCACGTTTTTCTGATTGTTTTTTGTGATTCAGTCTTTTGGTGGTGTGAACAGTGTCCTACAGATCTGTTCACTGTGTGCATGGCCCATTAGTGTCTTTCTAGTTTGTTTCTTGTTTCTGCAAGATAAGGGAGCCGCCCACCACTCCCTTTGGGTCCTGCACATGGAAGCTGCCTTCTGCAGTCAGTCCGTGTCAGACACTGGACCTGTCTGGACCCGGCTCATGTAGGTAACTATTCACATGGTCAGGTTTTTTGAACACACAGATAGGGACTGATCTGATACGGGTTACCTTGACGTTCGGTAGAGCAGCTTCGTATACATTTTTTGCAAAAAACGTATCAACTAAATACCCTGTTTTTTATCACTTTTTTTATGCAGCACTTGCTTTTTATTGTTTTTATCTTTTTTAACAGAGTATTTTTTGCACGTTTTTCTGATTGTTTTTTGTGATTCAGTCTTTTGGTGGTGTGAACAGTGTCCTACAGATCTGTTCACTGTGTGCATGGCCCATTAGTGTCTTTCTAGTTTGTTTCTTGTTTCTGCAAGATAAGGGAGCCGCCCACCACTCCCTTTGGGTCCTGCACATGGAAGCTGCCTTCTGCAGTCAGTCCGTGTCAGACACTGGACCTGTCTGGACCCGGCTCATGTAGGTAACTATTCACATGGTCAGGTTTTTTGAACACACAGATAGGGACTGCTCTGATACGGGTTACCTTGACGTTCGGTAGAGCAGCTTCGTATACATTTTTTGCAAAAAACGTATCAACTAAATACCCTGTTTTTTATCACTTTTTTTTATGCAGCACTTGCTTTTTATTGTTTTTATCTTTTTTAACAGAGTATTTTTTGCACGTTTTTCTGATTGTTTTTTGTGATTCACACACAGTATATTGTAAAAGTAGCGAGTCGGGGGACTCGCTTGCTGAGCAATGACGCCAACACATTTGTATAATTTTTCAAATGTCTTCCCGTTTATTTCTCACCAATGTCAATAGCCAGGGTAGTACATTTAACATTTAACACAAACACGTCACATAATACATTACATATAATATTGCACATAACATAATATAGTAACCGGGACCCGTCACCACGACTCTCTCCCCATTGGAGCTCTATCAATCGCTCCCGGGGTGATCATGGCCTCCGGCCTATCTATACCTTACACATACATCTACTATATAATTGCCGTAGGCATTTTCGTGTCGGACCCCGACAACGTGCCGTGGATATGTCACACTCTGTGACGTCATCACGGCGAAGCATTGGCCGCGTAGCGGCCATTGCGAGCCGCTGACGTCACCACGCACTCGCAATGGCCGCGAAGCGGCCATTGCGAGTCGGTGGCCGAAAATAGAACCAGAGGCTCGGCCACAAATTTAGCGATGTACCGCTGAGGTAGCGCGAGCAATGGCCGCGAGGCCATTGCGAGTCGCTACCTCAGCCGCCCTGTGCCCCTGTGCCTCCCGCTCCGAAGCAGCTGCTGTCAGCACATGCTGACACAGTGCTCCGGAGCGTGTGCCCCTGTGCCCCAGTGCCCCTGTGCCCAAGTGCCCCTGTGCCCCTGTCACCCGCTCCGGAGCAGCTGCTGTCAGCACATGCTGACACAGTGCTCCGGAGCGTGTGCCCCTGTGATCCCGCTCCGGAGCAGCTGCTGTCAGCACATGCTGACACAGTGCTCCGGAGCCTGTGCCCCTGTGCCCCTGTGCCCCTGTGCCTCTGTGCCCCATTGCCCTGTGGATTACCGCAACCGCGCCGCATATTAACTCGCTGGCTCAGTGCGAGCACTTGCGGCGCGGTTGCGGTAAAACCCATAAGGATTACCGCAACCGCGCCGCATTGCGAGTCGCTGGCTGAGTGCGAGCACTTGCGGCGCGGTTGCGGTAAAACCCATAAGGATTACCGCAACCGCGCCGCATATTAACTCGCTGGCTCAGTGCGAGCACTTGCGGCGCGGTTGCGGTAAAACCCATAAGGATTACCGCAGTTGCGCCGCAAGTGCCAGTTGCGGCGCGGTTGCGGTAATCCCCATAGAAAGTATAGGGGGACTTGCGGCAGGTGAGGCAAGTGCGGTTTTGCCGCACCTGCCGCAAGTCCCCCTATACTTTGTATGGGGATTACCGCAACCGCACCGCAGATGCGGTTTTTTAATAAAATAACATAATTTTAATACAAAAAAAGTCACTTAAAATAAAAAATAATAAATAAATTTAATAATTATAAAAATCGTAAAAAAAAAAATAAAAATAAATAATAAAATAAAAAATAATAATAAAAAAAAAAAAAATTACATTAAGATATTAATTACATTAATTTATTAAAATATAAGTATTGGACCCCCCCAAAAGTATTGGACCCCCCCAAAAAAAGTATGTGACCCCCCCAAAAAAAGTATGTGACCCCCCAAAAAAAGTATGTGACCCCCCCAATAAAGTATGTGACCCCCCAAAAAAATTATGTGACCCCCCAAAAAAGTATGTGACCCCCAAAAAAAGTATGTGACCCCCCAAAAAAATTATGTGACCCCCCAAAAAAATTATGTGACCCCCCCAATAAAGTATGTGACCCCCCCAAAAAAATATGTGACCCCCCCAATAAAGTATGTGACCCCCCAAAAAAAGTATGTGACCCCCCCAATAAAAGTATGTGACCCCCCAAAAAAATATCTGACCCCCCCAAAAAAGTATGTGACCCCCAAAAAAAAGTATGTGACCCCCCCAAAAAAGTATGTGACCCCCCCAAAAAAGTATGGGACCCCCCACAAAAAGTATGTGACCCCCCCAAAAAAGTATGTGACCCCCCAAAAAAGTATGTGACCCCCCAAAAAAAGTATGTGACCCACCCAAAAAAAGTATGTGACCCCCCCAAAAAAAGTATGTGACCCCCCAAAAAAGTATGTGACCCCCCAAAAAAGTATGTGACCCCCCAAAAAAAGTATGTGACCCCCACAATAAAGTATGTGACCCCCCAAAAAAGTATGTGACCCCCCAAAAAAAGTATGTGACCCCCCAAAAAAGTATG
Organism: Allobates femoralis; assembly: GCA_033576535.1. NCBI lineage: Eukaryota > Metazoa > Chordata > Amphibia > Anura > Aromobatidae > Allobates > Allobates femoralis. The sequence continues at coordinate 3,340,120 of JARQOC010000009.1, forward strand.
TGACCCCCCCAAAAAAGTATGTGACCCCCCCAAAAAAGTATGTGACCCCCCAAAAAAAGTATGTGACCCCCCAAAAAAGTATCTGACCCCCCAAAAAAAGTATGTGACCCCCCAAAAACTATTCACACCCCCCCGAAAAGTCCTCACACCAGCTATAACTACTATAATCAAATTAATGCACATTCTAGACACCCGATGCATTTGCATCGGGCTCACAGCTAGTTTATAATAATTATCTCACATAAGTATCCACCTTTTCAACGATGACCCCTCTGGGTTCATAACAGGGATTGAGCAACCTGAGTACCGGGTATGTCATGTATCCCCAAGGGGCTCCTTCCTGGACGCATCTCAACCTACGTCCCGGTCAGAGTCCACCTGGTTCAATCATGGTGTCCCCAACTCTAGGAGCCCTTTTTAACCCCTGCTTTTGACCTTCGTTACCTACGCCTCAACGGGCCCTGTGGGTCCCAATGGCGGTACCAGCCGCCTGGCTTTAGTCACCCAGCATGATGACTCCATATTTTCCCCCGTAGTCAGGATTCCTGCCTGACCGGGAGTTTACATATCACATGTGATCCATCATACAATATTCATGGATCCCATGCATCCTTACACCCGCTCACAGCCCATCATAATACATCCATGGACTGTCGCTCCTCCATGACCATAACAGCGACCTGGTCAACTGTAGAATCCGGGCTAACCATGCGTCACCATGGCCTACTCACCACAGTACGGGCCACCAGTCGCCACCAAACCTCCATCTCATGGCAGGTCTCCAGGTCGACGACTGTACCCTGCGTCTGAGTAGCACCCCATCGGATCAGCCATGGTTACCCTTCTAGGAGCCTTCGTGACCCCTGTATTTGGCCACAGGCACACCCACACCATTAGAGGCCATGGTTGAGGGACAGGTAACCCCTGCAAGCAGCAGGGCAAGCCTCCCTCTCGTCCCACAGGGACAGAACGCCTCCAATATCATCCATACTAGCTGGGTCACTCTCTCCCCACATTATTATACATGGCTCTTACATAGGCCATCGTCTCTCATTCAGGGCAATTGCCTAAGCCCTCACATACATCAACGGGTCCTTTACCGACTACCTAGTCGGACACCTAATGGCGGTTATGCCCGCCTGGCATTAATCACGCACAGCACTCCATCACACGGGAACTTCTGTCTTACCGGGCATGGATCCGGGTCTCGCTACCAGGGTAATGGGTTGGCCAAGCCTCCCACGGGCTCCTTCCTGGACGTGTTTCACCCCACGGCCAGTCCAGCGTCCGCCAGGTCAGCCACGGCTTCCCCACACCATGTGCTGTAACGAACCCGGTCCTGGCTACTGGTATGGAGCTAGCATGCTCCCTTCACCATCTCTCATTATGGTGGTCTGGACTGTCACTCCCAATCCCTCACACAGACTGGATCTGCCTCTCTCTCTGGACTCAGGCTGACTGATCTCAGAGGTTTGTCTCCAATGATAATGATCATTCACTCAATCAGCTGGCAGGCTCTTATCGTGCCTGCCACGCCCACATAGACACACCCCCTTGGCTGCTAGCCATTAACCTTCTCTGGTGCCTACACAGCTCATGTTAACTCCCTGTGTTCCGGGTTGGTTCACACAGTATACACAATGCTCTCAGCCGCTCATTGATCTCAGGAGCCATTCACTGCCGCTCATTAGGCTCATGAATGTTACATACATTGACACACTGGGTCCGGACATGAATACATAACACACCTATGTATCAACCCGGCTCATGTGCACTGGATCCTATACTGATTCTGCATGTGAGGCGCCCCGGTCATGGGGACACGCTGGCGGTGCCTCACAATATAATATATATATATATATATATATATATATATATATACAGTATATATATACATATATATTGTTTACTGCCTATATATTGTATACTGTATACAGGGCGCATCTATCATAAGGCAACTTGAGACGGTTGACACCTGCTGATAAAATGAGGGGCGGCATCTGCAGAGATGCTGAAGGGCCGTTGTATCAGATACTGCCTTTGGCAGCTGTTCTCTTCCTGACATCCGGATATTTAATGCAGTGCAGCTCCGCTGCCGCTCTATGCTGGGGGAACCTGCATTTTCATGTGTGCACTGTGCAGCGGCTTTTCCCCCCCGGTTCAGCAACTCACAGAGGGGGAGTGTCCTGCAGGAGAAGAGCACTGGCCAATTAACCTCTCACATCAGACTGAGTGACAGAAGAGCTGATTGGCCTGTGCTCTTCTCCTGCATGGCGCGTCTTTGAAGCGAATTAGTGAGAGCCGGCAAATAGGAGAAGACACCTCTGCTGGAAGATCCTGAGGAGAAGCAGCTCTAATCCACCAGATGAGAGCTCTCCTGCTGAGCAGTCCCGACAGAGAGGGAGGGGGTGGTGCTCAGCTGCTGTGAGCAGGTAAAGCTGCACATGTACACCAGCCTCTACCCCTTGAGCACAGAGGAGTGTGTGGTTGTGTGTCTGTGTGTAGGTTGTGTGTCTGTGTGCGGGGGTTGTGTCTGTGTGTGGGTTGTTTGTCTGTTTGGGTTGTGTCTGTGTCTTGTATCTGTGCATGGGTTGTTTGTCAGTGATGTGTGTCTGTGCTGTGTGAGGGTTGTATCTGTGTGTGGATTGTGTGTGGGCTGTGTCTATCCCTGTGTGGGCTGTGCCTGTCCATGTGTGGGCTGTGTCTGTCCGTGTGTTGGCTGTGTCTGTATGTGTGTGGGCTGTGTCTGTGCATGTGTGGGCTGTGTCTGTCCATATGTGTGGGTTGTCTGTGTGTGTCGGTTGTGTCCGTGTGTGTGGGTTGTCTGTGTGGGTTTTGTCTGTGTGTGTGGGTTGTCTGTGTTGGTTTTATCTCTGTGTGTGGGTTTTGTCTCTCTGTGTGTGGATTTTGTCTCTGTGTGTGGGCTTTGTTTCTGTGTGTGAGGTTTGTCTGTGTGTGTGTTGTATTTCTCTGTGGGTTGTGTGTCTGTCTTGTGTCTGTGTATGTGAGTTGTGTCTGGGTTGTATTTGTGTATGTTGTGTCTGTGTGTGGGTTGTGTCTCTTTGTGTGTGTATGTGTGGGGGTTGTATTTCTGTGTAGGTATGTGCGTTGTGTCTGTGTGGGTTGTGTCTCTATGTATGTGTGTGGGTTTTGTCTGTCTGTGGGTTGTATTTGTGTGCGGATTGTGTGTGGGTTGTGTCTGTGTGTGGGTTGTGTGTTTGTATGTGTGTGGGTTGTATTTGTGTGTGGCTTTTGTCTGTTGGTTGTGTGTGTGTGGGTTGTGTCTCTGTATGTCTGTGTATGGGTTGTGTCTGTGTTGTGTGTCTGCGTGGGTTGTGTGTCTGTGGGTTGTGTCTGTGTGTGTGTGTGTGTGTGGGCTGTATCTCTGTGTGTATTTAGGATATCTTTTGAGTATACTGAAGTGTGAGTATATACACTTGTCCTGCATGCATGTTCTGTGTACATGATGTCTACCTGATGTGCATCTGTTATAAGCATGGGTGTACTAAGGACATGTATGATGTGTGTGTCTGTGTGACTGCATGATGTATGCAATGAGCAGGTGGTGTCCAGTATATGTGTGCTGTATACAAGTATATAACGTAATTTAACCCCTTCACCATCTTTGACATTATTATTCTTCAAAGGTTGTGTCCTTGCCTTTGATACAGGCTTGTATGCTGGCATTATACTATATGGAGGACTATGCAGGGTGCGTTATTTTATATGGAAGACTATGGATGGTGCATTATATTATATTGTGGACTATGAGGGTGCATTATAATATATGGAGCAATATGGGGGTGCATTATAATATATGGAGGACTAATGGAGTCAATTATACTATATAGAATTAATTATAATATTTGGAGGGCTTTGTAGAGGGCATGATAATATTTGAAGGGATTTGAGGGAGCCTTTATACTTTATGGAGAGCTGTGTTGGGGGCCATTATACCGTACTGTACGTAGGTCCTTTATACTCTATGGAAGACTGTGTGGGGCTGACAGTTGGGGATCATACTGTGGCAGGATAGTTGAGGAGGTACAGTAAGGTCATCATACTGTGCAGAAGGAGGAATCACTGTGGGGGATCATGCAGTGTTTGGGGGTACTTTTGTTGGCATCGTACATTATGGGGCTTCAATAGGAGGAAAATTACTTTGTGACAGCTGCAAAGTTGAAAGAGAGTGATCCAGCCTGAGACAAATATTTTTTGTGGGGGAGAGGCCCAATTAGAATTTCTGCTCTGGTGTCCCATGATTTATATGTGTGCCCCTGGATCAGGATGCATTGTCCCTTTCACATGTACTGAAGGACTGATTGGCTATAACTTACACACCAGGTCCAGTGCCGCCCCTCTGTACATACAGGCCTCCAGCCATGCTTCTCTTGAGTGGTGGTTGCTCGGTGGCGCTCGTCCCCCTTCCCACTCCCACATCTTTTACTCAACCCAATAGGAAGGACCCTGCTATTAGCTCCAGACAGTCCCATATGCTGCGCTTGTGATTGGCTAAGTGTTTCGGGAGAAGGAGGCGTGGTCTGTTGGAGAAAACGCACCATTTCTCCAGCTTACTGCAGTGGCAGTTGTTGATGCTCAGACTGCAGGTCGCTGCATGTGGTGTGTGGACGGTGTGGCATGGTGACATGTCTGACTAGTCAGACAATATGTTGGCAATCAGTGCTGCCTCCTGTGTGTATGCTATAATGATGCAGGACTGTGTCTGCCTACAGGACCACCACTTTGCCACCATCATTGTGTGTCTGTTCGCTTGTGCAAAGCCGCCATTGTCATTAATGATCCTTTTTCTGGATTCTACTTTGTGGTTCTTGTATGTGTGTGAGATAGAGCTGACATCCTTGTGTTTGGATATCTTTTTTTCTATTTCTCCAAATTAAAATGGCCACTATTCTCATTTTTACAGGATAGATATAGTTCTGCATAAACCAGATATATTTCTACCGTTCTGCAGTTTGCCTCAGGCAGCAGAGAGGCTAGGTTCACCCCTGACTGTATATACAGTACTGACCAAAAGTTTGGACACACCTTCTTATTCAAAGAGTTTTCTTTATTTTCATGACTATGAAAATTGTAGATTCACACTGAAGGCATCAAAACTATGAATTAACACATGTGGAATTAAATACTTAACAAAAAAGTGTGAAACAACTGAAAATATGTCTTATATTCTAGGTTCCTCACAGTAGCCACCTTTTCCCTTGATTACTGCTTTGCATACTCATGTCATTCTCTTGATGAGCTTCAAGAGGTAGTCACTGGAAATGGTCTTCCAACAGTCTTGAAGGAGTTCCCAGAGATACTTAGCACTTGTTGGGCCTTTTGCCTTCACTCTGTGGTCCAGCTCACCCCAAACCATATCGATTGGCTTCAGGTCTACTGACTGTGGAGGCCAGGTCATCTGGCGTAGCACCCCATCACTCTCCTTCTTGGTCAAATAGTCCTTACACCACCTGGAGGTGTATTTGGGGGCATTGTATTGTTGAAAAATAAATGATGGTCCAACTAAACGCAAACCGGATGGAATAGCATGCCGCTGCAAGATGCTGTGGTAGCCATGCTGGTTCAGTATGCCTTCAATTTTGAATAAATCCCCAACAGTGTAACCAGCAAAGCACCCCCACACCATCACACCTCCTCCTTCATGCTTCACGGTGGGAACCAGGCATGTAGAGTCCATCCGTTCACCTTTTCTGCGTCGCACAAAGACACGGTGGTTGGAACCAAAGATCTCAAATTTGGACTCATCAGACCAAAGCACAGATTTCCACTGGTCTAATGTCCATTCCTTGTGTTCTTTAGCCTAAACAAGTCTCTTCTGCTTGTTGCCTGTCCTTAGTAGTTATTTCCTAGCAGCTATTTTTCCATGAAGGCCTGCTGCACAAAGTCTCCTCTTAACAGTTGTTGTAGAGATTTGTCTGCTGCTAGAACTCTGTGTGGCATTGACCTGGTGTCTAATCTGAGCTGCTGTTAACCTGCGATTTCTGAGGTGGGTGACTCAGATGAACTTATCCTCCGCAGCAGAGGTGACTCTTGGTCTTCCTTTCCTGGGGCGGTCCTCATGTGAGACAGTTTCTTTCTAGTGCTTGATGGTTTTTGCAACTGCACTTGGGGACACTTTCAAAGTTTTCCCAATTTTTGAGACTGACTGACCTTCATTTTTTAAAGTAATGATGGCCACTCATTTTTCTTTACTTAGCTGCTTTTTTCTTCCCATAATACAAATTCTAACAGTCTATTCAGTAGGACTATCAGGTGTGCATCCACCAGACTTCTACACAACACAACTGATGTCCTTACCCCATTTATAAGGCAAGAAATCCCACTTATTAAACCTGACAGGGGTACACCTGTGAAGTGAAAACCATTTCGGTGACTACCTCATGAAGCTCATCAAGAGAATGCCTAGAGTGTGCAAAGCAGTAATCAAAGCAAAAGGTGGCTACTTTGAACAACCTAGAATATAATACATATTTTCAGTTGCTTCACACTTTTTAGTTAAGTATTTAATTCCACATGTGTTAATTCATAATTTTGATGCCTTCAGTGTGAATCTACAATTTTCATAGTCATGAAAATAAAGAAAACTCCTTGAATAAGAAGGTGTGACCAAACTTTTGGTCTGTACTGTATATATATATATATATTATTATATATATATGTATTGAATTACTGAAAAAAATTATCTGTTTGATGATATTCTAATTCATTGAGATGCACCTCTACACATCAGCTGCTCAGCCAGTTAAAAAAATCATTTTTTGATGAAGTTAGTATAATTTTTAACCTGGGGGATGTATCTATTATTAATGACGCATGTATTGACCAGCCAAGGAGACTGCGGGAATCAGAAGATGCCGACCCCCTTCCTCTTATATTCAATGTTAATTTTCTTTCAGATGCAAATACATTTGTTCTCTGTGGAACCAGGACTGGAGTAGAGGAGCTTCCATCAGCCCCCACCACGACATGCAGCAGTGTGATGTGGTCAGCATGCTACTAAACTCATCATATGAACCAATTATATATCAAGGCTATGAATAAATAGAAAACCATTGGACAATCAATACTCATAAAACAATTTTATTAACTTCACTAAATAATAGATATAAAAACGTTAACGTTAGATAGGGAAAAAGAGGCAATTCTAACCTATAACAATACCCTGATTAGAAGTGGAGGTCGGCACCCTAATTAATGGTCAGATGGTGCTCCGGCTTAACGTAGACTGGCCCTAGTAGGCCATGCACTGTACTAAAAAGTGCAGCCTTCTCTAATGAATATGTGTCATGATATATGCCTTTTCCCTGTCCTGTATTTGTGTATACTATGCCATTTGATGTGTTGTAAATAAAAAGAAAAAATAGTGTTGCACCACCTGTGGACCTCTCCTGTCTTTAAAGTGGTCGTATTATAAGTGAACTAACCTTTAAAGGTTGTGCCCGATCCGCACAACCAGATTGTGAGCATAGTTTTGTGGCTCAGGCTGCCAGCCTTGGATCTGTAGTGCTCCTGTATCCTTAATCACCTCTGCTCCTGGCCTCGTGCTGTCCACACTCTCTCTCCAGGGTTAGGTCAGGAAACACCAGGTTGATCCATTAACCCTATCCCTCCTGCAGCTCTGTCACCGCTTTCCACAATGGAATTAGATTAATAGAATTCAAATAGAATATGCGGTTCTAAGGTAGAGCACAGGTATGAGACGGGATACTTTAATCTTTATCTCCGTAACTTTATTCATAAAAAGCTCCAGACCACAACATGTTTCGACGTACAGACGTCTTCCTCAAGCGGATCCCTTTCTCAGGCTAGAAAAAATGTAAAAGTGGTAAACGGGGTACAGGTGGATGCAGGTACTCGGCTGGCTTACCCTTACATGTCCCTGAAGAATGACTTTCTCTATCAGATAGAGAAAAAGGGGGAATAACTGGGAGTACTTACACCAGCATTTGCTTTTTGCTATCAGGGAGGTACCTCAGTCTTCTACCGGGTTCTCGCCTTTCGAACTTCTGTACGCCCGACGTCCCCGTGGACTGTTGAACGTCGCTAAAGAAACCTGGGAGGGACAGGTCACACCGTTCAAAAGCATAATAGACCATGCAACCCAAATGCAGGACAGTAGATAGGGTGTTGATCCTGGTCCCCACTGTGGAAAGTAAATTCCTGGCAAAGTGGCAAGGCCCCTTTGAAATTATGGAACGGGTGGGTGAGGTAAACTACAAAGTGCACCAGCCTGGTAAAAGGAAGCCCGAATAGATTTATCATGTGAATCTGATAAAACCCTAGAAGAACGGGCCTGTCTGTTAGCGGGTCTGGCCCTTCTGGACTGCACGCAGACCATTCCAGAGGTCCGGATTGGGGAGGCGCTTTCGGAGCGGCAAAAGACAGACGTCAAGCAGACAGAAAAAAGTTTTTTTCTGAGACACCCGGGCAGACCATGCTTATTAAACATGATATCATAACAGAGCCAGAAGCAGTCTCCCAAGAAGTGAAGGCGATGTTAGAGTTAGGAGTAATTGAGGAATCGCATAGTGCCTGGTCGAGCCCAATTGTATTAATTCCTATACAACACGGCACCATTCGATTCTGCAATGACTTCAGGAAACTGAATGCCTGGCTAAATTTTACCTGGCTAAATTATGGTGAGTTTTTTTTTTCTTGGTGCCAGCTAGCAATACTTAGCTGACATTAACCCCTTATTATCAAGTCTGCCACCGCCACAGGGCAGATTGTGAGAGCAGGGTAACGTCTTATGGACCCGCCAATTCTGGGGTGGCTGCAGGCTGCAATTTGTACCATGGGGCCTTGAATGCTTGGGCCTCATCACACTGAGGATTCCACACCCCAGTTGCCTGGGTTACCTTGGCAGGAAATTGAAAATACAGCAGAACCATATACAGTTTTATGCACAAAATTAAACACTTTATTAATAAAAAAAAAAGACACAACAGGTTTTGAATTTAAAATACATTAATTTATATATAATCACCATTTCAAAATTTTCAAAATTGAGAATGAAGATGAAGGGAAGGAAAGGAAATGACATCAAGAATTATTATATGTTTTTAACCTATCTTTATTCACAGTCATTGTAGTGGAAAATGCTTGCAAAAACACACCTCAAAGCTTGCAAAATCACAGCACCTAAAAAGCACCAAAAACCTATTGTATATTTGGTACTTTAAAAAACAAATAAAAACGGATTGAGGTTTGCTGCAGAATTTCTGCACAACAAACGGCACGGACCACTTTTACTGCATGGGCACAAGGTCTTACTGGTTTATTAACTGTTTTACAGTCTTCAAAGGACTACATAGAGCAAGGTGTGAGAATTTCCGGCAACATCTACCAGACCCCCTGCCCTTGTAACCTCTGCAGAGTGAGGCATATGGTCTGAGTGCTAACAGGTGGACCCTGCCTCTTCTGTAAGAGTCGCGAGCGGGTGCGAGATTCTGATGAGAACAGCTCTTGGAAAATTATGTTATCACGACCACAGGGGCGTGATAACCACGGAAAAAGGGCAGACTAGGCAGGTGAACTAATGTTCTTGCAACTAGTGGCTGGCCTCATCACCATACTAAAATCTAAGGTAATAAAACCATTTTTTACAGTTTTATTGTAGACAATGAGATTACACCGAGATGGTTAGAAAGAGATTTTAAACATGCACATCGAGATGCTGATAGATTGGGGGCATAAATGACCTGACAAGTCCTCTTTCAATTAACATGTTCACACTGATTTTTTTCATGGAGCAAAAACTCTCCATATAATTGTCAAACATTTAAAACTTGCTTCTAGTGATGTATTGATGGTGGTTCTGGTGATATATTCATGTAAGTGTCACTTTAAATATTTTGTGACCTGTGGGATTGGTTCTGTATGGCGTTTTGACCAATGGACCAACAAATATCTGAGATTACAATTAGCGTAAATATTTCAGTTAAACAAGAATAGTTCTTTGAAAGCACCAGTCCAGCATTTTTTTTTATTTTAGCATTTGAGTGGTGCTTTAAATGTAAGTCTCCTGATCTTTGTCTTATACTCACCTGCCACTGTCTTCATCTATTTCAAGCATCTCTTTGGTCGGTCTCTGTCAATTTGAGATCTGCAGACTGCTCCAGTGTTTTATGGAGTGCGCCGGAGGTCACAGTTAAATACAACTTGTTATGGCTCTCATAGATTTGCATTGAGAGCTTGTGAGGTAACTTCTGACTTTCAGCCAGTCAGAATTTAAGGGACCGGAACGGCACCAAAAAGAGATGAAAAAGCCGGAGGATGAGTATAAGACAGGGGGCAGTGGACTTAGGTTTAAAGCGTCACTCCAATGAAATTTTAAAAAAGCCAGGGAGTGGTGCTTGAAGTAAATTTAGGATAGAAAAAGCTGATATGATACAAACTGTAAAACATAAAACCAGAGGTGCACCCTTGAATAACACCTGGTGGTCAATGGGGTTATTTTTCTGTGGTGGGGGGGTCTAGCCTCTCACCTTAGCTGGTTGTGCAAGCCCTGCACAACCATGGTGTGAAAGCCCAGCATCGGCCGACAACGTAGCGGTGCCAGATCCACCACTTCCTGGTAGGGTCACGTGGTCCTGGTCACCTGACTCCGCATCTGACATCACGGAAGGTCCTCAAAAGCCTCTCTCATGAACAAGCAGCTCCAGCCAACATGCCCCATGCGGGGAAGTGAACGTATGGGAGGAAATTATTCTTGGTCAATTTAGGAGCACTAGAATTGCTGCGATCCCCACCTAATGAAGATGGCGATTCGCCGTTGAAACGCGTAGTGAACACTTTTATATAAATAAACAAGTTTGATACAATCTTTATTCCCCTTGGCCATCTTCTTCTTATGATTAGCGCTCCTAAATTGACCAAGAATAATTTCCTCCCATGATGCAAATTGTAGGAGACAGGAGGACATGTATATTTTGTACTACAAATTTAAATATGTATACACCTGTAATACATGATTTTCTTTTCTTTTTGTATCACCTAAAGTGTTATCTAGATACTTAATGTTATCGGAGATCTAGCGAGATAGCAGTAATGTTTTCTAATATACTGTGGGAAACTGCCAGTGCACAGCTGAAGTTAAATAAGATTTTTTATGCAATCATTTCACAAGCTTGGATTATAAAAGCAGATCTTCAATCTGTCTAATTCTTACTATAAGGATATATTTTCCTTTTTGTTTAACCCCTACAACCCCAAGCCTGTTTTCATCTTCCTGACCAGGCCATTTTTTCAATTTTGATCGGTGTCCCTTTATGAGGTAATAACTATGGATTCCAGTGATCCTGAGACTGTTTTTATTCTGACATATTGAACTTCATGTTAGTGGTAAATTTTGGATGATATTTTTTGTGATTATTTGTGAAATATCAGAAATTTACCAAAAATGTAATAAAAATGCAGCAATTTTTAATATTTTAACTTTTACGCTGTTAAACTAGAATGTTATGTCACACAAAATAATTATTAAATAATATTTAATGCATGTCTACTTTACTTGACCATTTTGAAACATAATTTTTTTTTGTCAAGAAGTTAGAAACGTTAAAAGTTTAACAATAATTTCTCATTTTCCCAACAAAATTTCCAAAACCATTTTTTTAGGGACCACATCACAAATGAAGTGACTTTGAGGGGCCTACATGACAGAAAACATATAAAAGTGACACCATTCTAAAAACTGCAGCCCTCAAACTGCTCAAAACCACATTCACAGAGATTATTTACCCTTCAAGTGCTTCACAGGAATTAAAGCAATGTGGAAGCCCCAAATGTTACATTTTCACAAGGATACCAGGAGAAAATGCGTCATATAATGTGAGGTCCTGAGTACGCAGATATCCCATATGTGATGAAAAACTATTGGTGCATTATTTAAATTTTGGAATGCAAAATTGTTTGGAATCGTTAATCAGTCATTTCAAGAGCCCCTGATGTGCCTAAACAGGGAAAACCCCACACAAGTGAACCCATTTTGGAATCTAGACCCATCAAAGAACTTATGTAGATGTGTGATCAACCCCTTAAACCCCCAGCTGCTTCAAAGAATTTTATAACATTGAGCCATGAAAATAAAAAATCACATTTTTCTCACAAAAGGTTTGGGTTAGCCCCAAATTTCACATTTTCAAAAGGGTAACAAGGGTGTCAGGAGAAAATGCACCATACAGTTTGTTGTGCAATTTCTCCTGAGTCCACTAATATCCCCTGTGCAGGGCTCAAAAGGGAAAGAGATATATGCCTGCTCTGGAGGAAATGATCTTCCTCAACACCTCAGGGGCTGCGGGTGATTCACCACCAGAACCGGAGCAGCCCACCGAGGAGATTACTTCTGTATATGTGAGTTAAAGTACGACCGCACTGCCCACATTGGACCTGATATGCAGTGAGGTACGGATCCACTGCTATACTCCCATGCTTGAACAAGAGGTCCCACCGGAATGTAGATCAGAGTCACAAAGTCTGCTGCTCCGTATGACAGCTGAAACCAGTACAGGACACATAGTGTCCATACAGGACTTTACATCAGACAACGTCTTAGTACTAGTACTGTCACTTTAATAATCCCACTACCACCACTAGTGAGTACTATCCCTTTAAGTACCCAAGGACAACATGGAATATTAACAGACTAGTCCTCCTCTTCCTATGTAATCCTCCCTAGTTCTCCCTCAGAGTAACCAGCTCTTCTTATGATGACACTAACTGGCATGCATTATGCTTCAATAAACTAGGGGTAATATGGGATATAGTGACTATACCTATCCCTCCTGCCGTCTACACACGTTTCAAAGTTGTAAATCTTCCTCAGGGCGCGCTAATTGTCCCACCGGACACAACATTATGGACACTGGAAGCAATTTCCGGCGCACGTCCGCCAAGTATTCGTGCCCTGATCATGTGATCTCCTACATCCGTTCTCTGGAGCGTAAACAACGGACATCTGATGATGTTCCTGCGTGTCAACGTTTCCATAGTGACCGGAGGCCGTGAATCACAGGACTACATCTCACAGACCTGCACACAACTCCTCCAGGGTGCATAAAGGGTTTCAATCTCTAAAATGACTATCAAAACTTTACACATTGAATCCAATATATTGAACATCTAACAGGATGCTAATGTTAATTGTTTGTAAAATGAGGTTGCTCACTACTCTCTTAAAGTGACAGTGCATAAATACATCCTTATTAAAGTGACAGTGCTTTGCAAACATAACAACAATATAATAAACAGCATATTATGTCAAAATATAATAGTGATAACATACAATTGAAACAGCAAGTGTGTAGCAAAATATTGCGACTAATATTATTTTAAGATTACATGAATCACCCCTACCCTGTATATGTTGTACAATTATTGTCCAATGGTGTTCACAGTTATTAAAGGAAATGGGCACATTTGTTACATTAATAGGAAATGTTGATATATTTAAGTGCTATGCTATTACAAAATTATGCATAATTATACTATATGATTACATCCCTCTATATAATCCCAAGGTGTAAGTACCCCATAATTCTATAATACTATATATGGGGAAATGATAGAAAAAAAATTATGTGGCCCAAACACATGTACATAAGTCCCAAATGTTCCCTGTGCCATATAGCCCCATTGTTATGTCTAAACTACTCTGATCCCATTTCCCGAACCCAAGTGCACACTACCCACCACCTATATATCGAACCTAAATATGTTCCCCCGAAAGGGAGGAAACCCTTTACGTCACATAAACCTCATAAATCAAGAGCCCCACGTTTAAAATAGCCTTCAACCAGAAGTACATCATAAACTATCCAGAATGCTATGAAAGTAAGTATAAAATAATGAAAAAAGAGAAAATTAATCACAAGGATATGCGTCTATTAAAACCAGCTAAAATTCCTCACTAAATAAAAAGGATTACTGTTGTGGATTCTGTGACTGGAATTTCTGGTTTGGAGCTCCCTCGTGTGGTTGAGACTGGTGATGCATCTGCTCTGTCTGTGAGAGATGTATCAACTGAATCTGATAATGACTGGAGGGGTGGTTTGGACTGGGATATTTAAGTGTGCTAATTTGGCCAGCTCTTTGCCAGTGGTGAATTGTTCATGGAGTGACTGCATGTCTCCTGCCTTCTCCTGGTCCTTGCTGAATCCATTACAGATAAGGGAATGGTGTTTTTTTCTGCAAATCTGTGGCTCATTTGTAATGTGCCTTTTGTATCTGAATCACTCATGTTTCTGCTCTGAGTGTAGGATTCGTTTGTCTGTATAAGTGTTGTTTTTTCTCTGCATTCAGTTAGGGAGGAATTTCTACCTAGTCCATTAACCAATCCATTACCTGTCTGTAGTACCCAGTTTTGTTTAGTGTCAGTTTTACTGACTTTGGAATTGTTCGCAGGAGTCTTGCTGGTTTAGTGGGAGGCGAGTTCGTGTGGGCTCAGATTTTTTGCATATCCAGCAGTTGTTTTTTGATAGGGTTTTGATGCTGGTCGCGGAAGTATTCCGTCCTGTCCTTTATTTAGTTATAGCTGTACCTCTCTTTGCTTGTGTCTATTTTTTGCTTGTGTATTGTTTTTCATCTCCACTAACCGTCAGTATTTGTGGGGGGCTAGCTATTCCTTTGGGGTTTGCTCGAGGCAGTCAGGTTTTTCCTGTTTCCGTCTTTAGGTTTAATTAGTCCTCCGGCTGTGCTGAGGTGCTATAGGGCATCATAGTGCGCTCCATGGCTACTTCTAGTTGCGGGGGTTAGGATTCTGCGACCAGTATAAGTGTCCAACCTCTCTTGTGAACACCACCTGATTCTCCTCAGTTGCCGGTTCATAACAGATTACCCCCTAACCTACATTACAAAAAGGCATTAAAACCTAAGTTTTCGTTGAGACCCTGCGGTGCCAGGGTTCCCAATCTAAAGATCCATCTGCTCTCTATCTGTGCCAGTCTCTTAGAAAGATTTCCTCCTCTTACCCCCATAGATACTATATCTATGGCTTTGACTTTCAATTGTGTGGCATTGCTCTGATGATAAATCTTAAAATGCTTTGGCAGAGTTTTTAATTGGGTCGGATCCTCTTCAATTAACGACTTCTCAATGTCTCTTACATACTCCCGTATTCTGATACTGAGTTCTCTTGTAATCAGACCTATGTAGAATTTGCTGCAAGGACATTCAGCTTGATATATCACCCCTTTTGACCCACAGGAGAGAAAGTGTCTTATCTCATACTCCCTGGAATTATCAAAATTCGTGAAGGTTTTTGATATCAACATATTTAAGCATCCTTTACATCTTCCGCATGGAAAGAACCCTTTCACATCTAGCCAGGTCTGTGAAGTTAGCTTTTTTACTGATTCGAAATGACTTCTCATTAGCATGTCTTTCTAATTTTTTGATCTTCTTGTTACCATTCTAGGAACTGAAGGTAAGCATTTCTGCAAAATGGGGTCTGTTGTTAAAACGCCCCAATGCTTCTCAATTCTTTCACCTGTGACCATTGCTTACTATACGTTGTAATAAAGTGGACGAAGTTATCCTTTACAGTATCGTTCACCTTATCTCCTTGTTTATACAGCAATTAATCCCGAGACATTTTTTTTGCTCGTAGATAACCTCACTTTATTGATCGGTTACTGTATCCTCTTTCCTAAAATATTTGCTGCAGGTCAAGTGCCTGTTTCTCAAATACTGCAAAATATAAAAGGGAGGGGGACAAGAGGCGCAATAGTGCCCTATCACTAGTGACACTAGTGTAATATGGTGGTGCTGTGTAGCCGCTCACCTGGTCCAGTTGTGATCCCCACAACTGGTTTGAAGGCGTTTAGGAATCAATGTTCCAAGCTGCTGCAGGACCTCCACCTACCACTGGACAGTGGTATGATTCAAGAGAAATGATGGGAGTGATGGTGTGTCTCGGTCCGCGCTGCTCTGGGTTCAGAATAACTCACCAAGGAGCCAAACAACTTTTCATCCTCTTTATTCCTCCTTTTCCTACACGTTTCAGCTCCACACCCGGCGCCTTCCTCAGGGAAATCCCTGAGGAAGGCGCCGGGTGTGGCGCTGAAACGCGTAGGAAAAGGAGGAATAAAGAGGATGAAAAGTTGTTTGGCTCCTTGGTGAGTTATTCTGAACCCAGAGCAGCGCGGACCGAGACACACCATCACTCCCATCATTTCTCTTGTTTCTCAAATAGTTGTTCATTGGAACAAATATGTTTTGCTCGCAAATTTTGTCCAATTGGAATACCCCTGATGGTCGAGGTAGGATGACATGAGCGTGCATGCAGCAAGGAATTAGTAGATATTGGTTTCCGGTACATATCTGTAATCAGATCTCCATTATCAGATGTTTTTATGTGGATATCCAAAAACTTCAATTCCCTGCCTGTTTTATATGTCAGCTTTATGTTGATCCCGTTGGAGTTCAATTTTTAAATAAACCATCCAATTCAGACGATGTTCCCTCCCAGATGAACCACAGGTCATCAATATACCTCATCAAGTGATTTACCTTTTCCATCTCGGGAAAGTCATCATCAGAAAAAATCTCTCATTCCCAGGCCCCCAAAAACAGGTTTGCATATGAGGGGGCACAAGAGGCCCCCATCGCAGTTCCCTGTCTTTGGAGGTATACCTGGTTCGAGAAAATAAAACAGTTATGAGTCAATATGAACTCCAACAAAACCAACAGCCTCACCAGCTCCTTTTCCATATGGTGTATTATTAAGGAACCACTTTACCGCTGCCAACCTGTCCTGATGTCTAATAGATGTATACAGTGACTCCACATCAGCTTTCAGTTAGGTGCATATAATCGAGTCAATGCAGGGCTGCTGTAGTGTCCTTGATGAATGAAGGCAATATCGAAACAATTGGTTTTAAATAGTGATCTATTACCCTACCAACAACCTCGCATAGCTCATCATTTCCAGAGACTATTGGTCTCCTCGGAGTGTCAAGTTGATCTTTATGAATTTAGTCATCAAATAAAACATGGACAAGCGAGGTTGTAACACCTTCACATAGTCCACCATCTTCTTTGAAATAACCCCAGCCTGATGAGTGTCTTCTATAATCTGAATTAACTCACTCTGAAACATTAGTAATGGGTTAGATGGTAATTTGGTATGAGGTTGATATATTTGTAGTGAAGCACAAGAAAATATAGTAGGACCTTTGATGGAACTATCCTAATAGGCCTGAACCACCCCAACCCATCTCCTTTCTGGAAGAAATTAGGATCTCTGATTCCATTTGTCCTGATCGGTTGCAGGGGCCTAAGGCTAACACCTTTGATGAGCAATGCACCCAGGCCAGTGAAACATTCTTCCAGAAGAGGAAGTTTAGGTTCCTAACTGAAGACAGGACTGGTGACAAGTGCTACAAGAATAGGTCCAATCTGATGCATGATAATCTACCTTCACGATTCCACAACCTGTATGTTGGGGGTGGTCACCTTCATGAAGTGAAGGGCAGCAAGGAGTAGTTTGCAGTAGGTGTAAGTCGGGTCGCCGCTCTGGATGAATTCCAAGATACAAGGTCAACATGGATGCTGCGTCGGTTGGAGGTCAGGGTTGATCTTGTTAGCCAGCCACAGGGGCCAGATATCCTAAAGGGCCTTTAGGGATTGCCCAAGTTCCTTCCGTGTCTCCTAGAGGGGGGTGGCCATCTCCTAATTCCAACATCCTCTTCTCCAGGCAAGACAATGATGGGGTGTGCTGAGTGGCAGGTAGTGGGGGAGAATCTGAGAGAATCATAATGTCAAGAGATTTCAGTGATGTGTCATGTGTCACTAATTGGGCTAGTTAGTGCTAGGGCTAGTTATCTGCTCCTCCACTTCACGAATAACCTCAGCAATCCTTGGTACCTCCATCTCTATCAGGTCACTTGCGGGTAATGGGTCCGGAGTCTGTGACTTTCCTGTGAGGAAAGAGAGAGGAGGCAGAGCTACTGGTCGCTGGGAGAGAGATTCAGACCCAGGACCAGGGACGACTGACCGCTGTGCACACCCCAGAGAAGGGGCCGGAGGCAAGTGCAGTCACTATTTTACCAGCAGGAGGTTATCTCTACAAAACTAGTAAGCCTACTGCCATGTAGTCTTCCATATTCATGAACTCTGTAAAACCCTGCCCCCACCACTGGCTGGCAGCTTTCTTTATGCACTGGGCAGAAAGCTGCCAATTACCAATGTCAACAGTGTTATAAAGAGTCTAGACAACTGCTAGTTTTGCAGCAGAGATAACAGTGATTTCCATCACTGAAATCAGGATCTCTACCCATAAATTATGCTGTTCTCAGATGGAGCAGTCAAAACCTGGTGACAGATTACCCTTAAAGATGTAAGGTTAAAGAGGCATTCTCAAATTTGGAAAGTTATTCCCTATCAATAACTTTTTGATTGCTGTGGGAATAGAAAAAGGGACATGCGCCAATCTGAAAAAACAGGGCTTAGAAGAACCTTATGTGTATGGAGTGGAGGTCGATCAAGCGCATATCCACTCCATTCATTCTTATGGGAGTACTGAAGACCAATTACAAATTCTTTGAATTTTCCAGGATCTCTGCTTAAAGGCCGCTTCACACGCTATGATCTCTTTATATTGTTGAAACTTCACGGATTAGTGATCGTTCAAACGATATCGTTTGTGCATCGTTGTGTGTAAATGAGCAATATAGGAAGGATAAATCGTTGGATCGTTCATCAAAAATTTGAGATCCTGACCTCAAATCTATCGTTCGTCGTCCAATTAATGCCCTGGGAAACAGCAACATCGTTCAGTGTGACACCTTTTTGAACGATGTCGTTCATAATTCTCCTATTCCTGCCGCTTTGTAAAATCGTTCTTCTCCAAGAAGCTAGGGCATTACCAAATTTAAGATCGTTAACGATATCCTTGCGTGTGACAACGCACTAACGATGTCGTACGGATCGCGGTAACGTGACATAGCTAACGATCTCGTTCACCTATATCCTAGCGTGTGAAGCGGCCTTTAGTCACATCTCCACTGCAATCAATCAGAGGCCCTAATGATTCTGTGACTGGAAAATAGTAATGTCACTTCCGGAGTTGATGCAGATCATGAACTGTCTGCACAGAATCCATATGCGTGATACCAGGAGAGTATATTATATTCACCTAGTCCAGTCACTCTATCAAGATTTGGATTTAGCCTGGAACTCCCTCAAGGTACCGTCACACGCGGCAATTTTGCAATCAATTTCACTGGCAATTTGCTGGTTGCAGTGAAATCATGGATACATGGTTCTGTTTTGTTGCCGTGTTGAAATGGAACCATGTATCCATGATTTCACTGCAACCAGCAAATTGCCAGTGAAATTTCTTGCAAAATTGCCACGTGTGACGGTACCTTATGGGTACCTTTACACGTCGCAACATTGCATGCAATTTCACTTGCAACTTACTGGTTGCAGTGAAATCATGGACACATTGTTCTATTTTGTTGCTGTGTAAAAATATAACAATGTGTCCATGATTTCACTGCAACCAGCAAATTGCAAGTGAAATTGCATGCAATATTGCGACGTGTAAAAGTACCCTTACAGTTAGAATTTACTTCTACCACCTAAGGTAATAGAAACCCATAAATCTATTCACAAATATCAATTTAAACTGAAATTAAAAAAATATATACTTTGAGAAAGAAAAACCTGGTTATTTCAATTTCATAAATGAATAAACAAAGTTTCCTTAAATGTCAGCATTTTTTGGCAGTGTTTCTTTATTTTCTTATTAAACTGGTACAGCTTTGCTCACATTGATGTGTGCCAAGAATGTGCTGTATTGTGATTAATGCTCTTGATCCATGTGAATCTATCAGTGTATTAAATTACCTGCTGTCATTAATAATCATAATAAGCAGTGTCTGGAGTACCTGGGTACATGCTACATAGATCATAGTACAAGAATGTCTATCTCACCCAATGCCCCAGACCAGGTGGTTCAGAGTGTAATGAACTCCAGTTCATCAATAGACATATCTCCCAATGAAAGTGATAAACTATACTTACCACATTTATATTAGAAAGAAAAGCCAATCATTAAGGGTCTAATAAAGAACACAGAGCCTGTTTTTTTAGATAACTTCTAAAATGTTACCATGAGATCCTCACTAATCACTGAAACTATGTAGCTGTTATCGACTTAGTCTGGTATTCTTTGGAAAAAGGAGATGAGTCTAGATGAGTAATGGCAATCACAGCAAATGGGACAAAAATCTCTGCTTTAAGGTACCGTCACACGCTAGGATATAGGTGAACGATATCGTTAGCTATGTCACGTGACTGCGATCGTTCCGACATCGTTAGTGTGTTGTCAAACGCATGGATATCATTAACGATCTAAAATTTGGCAACGCGCCAGATACTTGGAGAAGAACGATATTAAAAAGCGGCAGGAATAGAATTATGAACGACATCGTTCAAAAAGGTGTCACACTGAATGAAGTTGCTGCTTCACAGAACGTTAATTGGACACCGAACGATAGATTTGAGGTCAGGATCTCGAATTTTTGATGAACGATCCAACGATTTATCGTTCCAACATTGTTCGTTTACACGCAACGACGCACAAACGATATCGTTTGCACAATCACAAATCCGTGATGTTTCAACAATATCGTTAACGGGATACTAGCGTGTGACGGTACCTAAAGACTCATTTCCCTGTTTCCATTATCAGTGGGAACCTTGGATACCTCACTTCATCAAAACTTCTAACATATATCCAGAAATGTGAAAAATATTTCTAAAACTACAGGTACAGTATAGCATGGTCCTCAATGATCTGCTAATTAGTGAAAGCACTGCACATTTCATTTAAGAGTTATCCCTAATTAACAGTTTTCCTTTCTAGAGTGGCTCTCCAGTTGTGGTATACACCACTGAGGTTTACGTGAAATAATATAAACTCAAGACTTATAAGCTAGGACATTTGCTCATATGTTGTCTTTGTGAACAACATCTTTATATGTACCAGTGGTGCAGTTAACATGATCCAGGATAGCAGGAAAAGACCCTAGGAAAACCAGTCAGCAGCTCTACTTTTCTAGCAGTGCCCCAGCAGCTTTACTCAGGCAGCATGCTTTAGAGTACCAATGCAGAGCACAGCAGAAGACTTGACTTTATACATAGTATAATCAATACACTGAGTACTTTTACATCTCGGGCTGCTTACACACTCCAGTTTTCTTTCCTGATCAGGTTCTATCCAGTTTGTGTCCAAAACCAGGAGTGTCTCCAAAACTCAGAACAGGTGTCAATCTTTCAGTTATAGTTTTTCTCTGCAAGTTCCTCTACTGGTTTTGGTACACAAACCGGATGGAACCTGATCAGGGAAAAAACTGCAGTGTGAAACCAGCATTAGACCCCTGTCACATCTGCGTTTCTGTCCGGATCCAGCAGATCTGGACAGAAAACCGCATCTGCCGTATCTGCTGCCTAACGGCCACACCTATGGTGCACTTGTGGCAAGCCCCATGCATTCTCTATGGGGCTTGCAGCAAGTGAAATATTGCCGCGATCCGGCACTTGCGGCAGTTACGGCCGCGATAAAAACCGTGGTCAGCTGCGGCTTTTATCGCGTCTGCAAGTGCCGGATTGCGGCAGTACTGCAATACAGCAGTTGCCGCAAGCCTCATAGAGAATGCATGGGGCTTGCCGCAAGTGTACTGCAAGTGTGGCCCTTAGGCGGCAGATGCGGCAGATGCAGTTTTCTGTCCGGATCTGCTGCATCCGGAAAGAAACGTAGATGTGAAAGGGGCCTTCGTTGTTTCCTATTTAGTTAGCAGCAAGGCATCTTTACTGATATGCTGCTGCATAGGCATAAATAGAGATACTGTGACTAATAGTAACAGTATCACTATTAGCTGCCTATGCTTCAGAGCAGCATTTGAGACTACGTTTTTCATGCTTTTTGAGAATCAACTGACTTTTATTTTACATGACTTCCACTATTTGGGGTCTACTTTGCTAAAAATGAAAAATCCCTGTAAAGGTGCTTAAAAATCATCACTCTTGGCAGCTCTTCATTCTGTGTAACAAGGTTATCTGAGGCTGAGGACAGGGGCGTAACTACAACAGGTGCAGGGGTTGCGATCGCACCGGGCCCTGCAGCATAGGGGGGCCCAAAAGTCCCTTTGGCTTATAGAAAAAGACTAATACTATTAAAGATTTCAATAATTGGGGGCCCCGTTGGAGCTTTCGCATCGGGGCCCCTGGGTCTGAAGTTACGCCACTGGCTGAGGACAATGATTGGCTGTGCACATAGAATGATCTATTACTAATTGTTCGGTGCTCATCAGGAGCATGGTCAGCCTGTATAATCATGCTATAAAATAACAGTCTATAGGCAAACATGTAGCCAATCAGCACTTATTAGCTGTGCAGTGTAAAGACTAAAGGATGTAAATATGGCAAATTGGAATGTGAATATGCATTACTGCCCAGAAATAAAAACACTAAAAACTGAAAAACATTTTTTGAGAAGAATAAGGCACTTCGCAATTACAAATGGCCAAATTTACTTGAGCCCAGTTACCATGCCAAGGTGTCCCTCTCAACTGGGTGAGAGTTTGGAGAACCACAGAATATGACTATATCTAGCCCACTTCCCCCTTCTGCTCACTTTATGATCCTTGTGTAATTGTGAGTTGGAAGGGGACACTGGATGCGTCACAGTTCAGCACTCCAGTAGGTAAAGTAAGCTGTGACGTTGGAGGCTGCATTACATGTCAATTGTCCAAACCACGTGAGATCTGTGTTGCAGTGTGGCCCAGCAGCGAGGATTCCTGGTCAAAAACATAAAAACAGTTTAAAATGAGAGCTGCCATCATCAGTTACAGCAGTGGCTGCTCTTAGAAGTAGCAGTGGCTTCTTCCATAGCAGCAGTGTCAATCTTTAGTAGCAACAGTGGCCGTCCTGTGGTGTTTGTAGTAAATAGGGTGCACTTTTGTTTAGATTTTCTAAATTGGGTGTCAATAATAATATCACGAGGCCATTCATCTTCTATTCCTGGGTTAATTTGTGGAATTTTCATTCCATTATAGTTACTTAAATAACATTTTCCAAGGGTTGTGATGGAAAATAGACATCTTGCCAGACACCAATTTGGCCGCCAGAGTCCACGCTGTGGTGCGCCCTGTCTGCCTCCACAGAAGGCTTTCACAGCGGCGGACATGATGTCTTAAGACGTATATCCGGCCGAGGAGTGCTGGAAGTTGCAGAAGGCGGGCCACGCGGCAGCATGCATGCGGCAGAAGGCGGCGCTCATCAAGCACAAATGTGGGAGAGTATACCCAAGGATCTCATTACATCTCTGCACCCCCCAAGGATGCCATAGCAAAATGAATAGGGGCTCATTATACCCCCTGGGAAGCACTAGCACTTCAACTAGCATGACACATGGGTAAGCCATATCAAACATAGGTACTGTTGGAAACTTGCTGCTTTAATTTGGGATTTTGGCAGGCAATAGCCTGTCCCAGTGTTATATCAGATATTATCATCTGACCAATGAAGGTGAAGCAACCTCATACTAATGCTGTATGTTGTATAACCATGAACAGTGGAAATTGTGTATCAGTACCCTGTTGTTATATATGCAAATCCATATAACTGTATATTTGTGTCATTTGTGCAGGGTGTGTTCCCTTTTAAAAAGGAATCACCTCTATAAATTTGATAGCTTGAGACCAGTCCATTTTTTGTACTCTTATTTATAATTCCTCTTTAAAAATGTACACACTTGATTATGTTTTTTTGCATTTTGTGTCTTGTGAAAATAAATTACTCTGATTATATACAGGTGAGGTTTTACATTAAATGCAATTACAATGGGCTTGAATCCTCTCAGTCTAAATTATTGTATCTCTAAGTGGCCATCCTCAGCAGCAGCAGTGGCCATTTTCAGTAGCAGCAGTGGCAATTTCCAGTAGCATCAGTCACCATCCTTAGTAGCAGCAATGGCCATATTTAGTAGCATCAGTGGCTGTCCTTAGTAGCAGCAGTGCCCGTTTTCAGTAGCAGCAGTGGCTGTTTTCAGTAGCATCATTGGCCATCTTTAGTAGCAGCAGTGGCCATCATCATCATCAGCAGTGCCGTCATCAGTAGCAGCAGTGGTCATCATCAGTATCAGCAGTAGTGATAATCAGTAGCAGTAGCCATCTTTCAACAATAGGGTCACACTAAGACCTTTTGTCCCACGCTATGCTGAACCCCTAACTATGCCTTAAACCATTGTACAATTAGTAAAAATCAAACATTGCTGAAGAGCTTCTTTAAAAAAGGAGAAAGAGCCAAGGATAAAACAGAAAAAGACATCATGAAAGCCCCCAAAAAGAAATCTTCATTTAAAAAAAATATATACCATGAGTGCTACTTAACTTTATCACAACAGGTGATTCCCAAACCGCAAGCTCATTCTATCTAATATGTGGCGACCAGCTATCCATTCAAAACTTGTTCGCCATTTAAACACCAAGTACCCTGCATAAAAGACAACCCCTTGGAGTTTTTTGAAAGAAAAAATATGAACCCAAAGGGACAGAAGTAATTACTGAATGCCACTACATCAGCAAATGTGTCTGCATTGAAGGCATAATTTTTAGTGGCTAACCACATTGCCAAGGCTAAGAAGCCATTCAATATTGGTTAAGAGTTAATCCTGCCTGCTGCTAATATCATTTGCTGTGAGCTTTTAAGAGCTGTAGTTAGTTAGATGGCGAAATTTCCTTTTAGCTACCACCATCACTAGACAAATTTATAAAATAGCAGAAGACATTCAAGTATAATTGTGAGAGAGGATTAATGCGTCACCATAGTGCACTATCCAGGTTGACGAGCCTTATTATGTGCATTATTGTTGCCAACCAACACCACAGCTACAGAACTAGTCAAGTCTTTGGATGATTACATATCAAGAAAATTAAATGGGTAATTTTGTGTTGGTGTATGCACGGATGAAGCAGCTGCCATCAGGACTTGCTCTAGGTTTTTATTGACCCCGGACAAAAGAGTCTCATTGGGGTTATTTAACACAAATCAAGATTCATGATTATAATATAGAAGCTGCGGGCTGTATATATAGAATAGAGACTATGGCCTGTATATATATTGTATATTAGAAAGGCTGTGGGCTTTGTAAGTATAATGTAATCCCCTTAAATATAATCCCTGCTCAGGCTCTGTCTCTCCCCACTCGTGTGCTGTTTTGCTCCCCCATGCATTGTCTCTCCCACTCACTTGCTGTCTCTCCCCCATGCTGCACTGTCTCTAAACTCCCCTTCATGCACTGTCCCTCCACCCTGCAACGCTGTCTTTCCCAGTACTGCGCTGTCTCTCTCCGTGCTGTGCATTCTCTCTCTCTGTCTGTTGTCTCTCACCCCAGTACTGTCTCTCCCCTGTGCATTGTTTCTACTCTCTGCGGTGCACCCGCCGTCTGTTCACCACAGTGGTACAAATGCCATGTCCGAGGAGAATTCAGGTACCCTATGCTAGACTTCTGAAGCAGACACACACTGCCTGAACTCTGATCAGAGGGCTGGGCACAAGAAGGATTGGTTTAGGCTGTGACAGACTCTGGCTGGAGGAAGGGTTTAGCAGTAGTGGGTAGAAGGGAGGAGTAGCAACAGGTGTTAGTGAGTAGTCTGTCGGCTTCCAGACCGAGCAGCAGCTCAGCTGCAGGAGCGGTACCAGGACCCCGAGCTGCCAGGTCTTCATGACTTGCAGTGAACTGAAAGCTACTGGGCTTCAAGCACGGTAGTCACACTGCATAGGACTGTGCGAGTACACAGCAACTACAAAAGGACTAGAGAGCTGGGTCTGTCATAGAGGCTGTGTTGCCTGCCTGGCAGGAAGTTGGTCACAAGGGAGCTAAAGGAGGAACAGGAAAGCTATAGGCACCTACAACCTCATCCCAAGGAGAAGTCAGCTGGTAGGCCAAATACCCAACTGGCAGAGCGATCCCTAGTTCTTCTCAGACTGACCAGACTGATGGCCCAGTGAAACAGTACCCTGGATGTGCTGATGGACTGAATTGCAAAGTAAAAGGCAAAGAAGAAGAGACTCTCTCCTTGCCTCCTTCCTGCTACCTCTCTGCTCTCCTTGCACTACAACTCTCATCATCATCTATATCATCCTGCACCCCAGGGGTCTGCTGCAACACCACCTATCCCCTGGGAGTATTGATATGCAGCATTGGTCATCCCTAGCTGGACACATCAGCTAGCATCACAAACTTTATAAACTTTCATCCCCTGTAAATACCCCTTTTCCTTCTGCGGTTAGGGTCACAGCTGCTGAGTATCACCACCATGAACATCAGACTCCTGGCCCAGCAAACTGAGCATCCTGACCCCTGTGACCATCACATGTCTTCCCATGTGTTGTCTCTCCCCCTAATGTGCTGTCTCTCCCCTGTGCACTGTCTCCCCAATTGTGCGTTGTGTGATGAGCACAGTGTCCTGACTGTTGACAGCTTACGAATGGTAATAAACCGTCAGCAGAGCAGTGTCACCATACATGGCGGTACAGGAGATCAGCACAGCCTCGCAGGTGACGACATTGGCCTTTGCCATATAGTGACAGAGCTCTGCTACCGTATTTTTCATAAGCCGCCAACAGTCCTCACGTTGCGCTCATCACATAGCGTAAGGGGATAGACACTGTGTAGGCCAGGGAAAACCGTTTCCTTGGGCACCACTCACCTTTAAGGGCTGGGGGCACCATATGGCATACATTGTGGATGATGTACCTGATGGCGAGTGGGTTCGGTTTGTCCTGGGCCCCAGCACTTGCTCAAGTGTTTCATACAGCAGAAAAATGAGCGGCACTCACCAGTATAAGTCTTCACTTTATTGGAGCCAGGTTACAGGCAAGGCATGGTGAGGAGACCTGACCGGAAGAAGCGGCATATTGCTGCAACACTCCCTCCCCTCACCATGCCTTGCGTGTAACCTGGCTCCAATAAAGTGAATACTTATACTGGTGAGTGCCGCTCATTTTTCTACTGTATGAATCATTTGCTGAACTGTTTAAGCATGCACCACCAGTCTGGAGTGTCTGCACCCGGTCCACATTGGATCTGTGTATGGGCAGCAGACCGCAGCGGTACCGCAGTGCCCCGTGTTTTCTTTTCAACAAACTTGCTCAAGTGTGCTGGCTGCCATGACTGGATGGCTTTTTGATTTAACTGATTTAACTACTTGGGCTCAAAGAGGTTGCATCTAAATGTGAGTCTATGAATTTGTCAATAATAATAATGTTTATTTAACATATTCGGTGGCACTTAACTATTCAGAGGGGCCATATACACACATATGAGGCAATACAGAGCAACACAATTCAACAGATACTTAGAGGAGTGAGGGCCCGGCTCATAAGCTTACAATCTATGAGGAAATAAGGGAGGCACAAAAGGTAAATGGAAAAAGTGCCATCATATCCCCTATTCAATATAATGAATAGGGGATTCACATAACACTGCATGAACCAGTCACCAGCTAGAATCTGTACAAGCACAGATAAAGTGCTATTAATTGCATGGAGGGTGTGCAACCAGATGATACAAGGGACCAGATTTAGAAGAAAAATTTTGTAAACGGCAGAATGGGAATATTTGGATAGGTGAGGTGAGGTGATAGGCTGGTCTAAAGAAAGGCATTTTTAGGGCTTACTTAAAACAGTGGGTATTGGGAATTATTTGAATTGTTCTTGGCAGTCTGTTCCATAGAATTAGCACAGCCCATGAGAAGTTTTGGAGATGGGAGTGGAAGTTTGGGTTAGGCTGGGGTCACATCTGGAAGGCACAATCCGGTAACCGCATCCATAGGTTACCTTAGGCTAGGGTCACATTTGCGGGTTTTTATTCAAATTCGGATCCGGATTTGACCATTAAAAATAGTCAAAACCGGATCTGGATCCGCAGCCCTAGGCTGCAATAGAAAAATCGGATTGCACTTAATGCAAACCGGTTACCGCATCAGGTTTTACAGCTCGCGGTAAACATCATGCAGGCTGCATTTTTCGGAGCGGTTCAGCGGATCCAGTTTTTGGTGCCACAATGTTTTCTCATTGCAGATCTGGATCCATTACTGGATCCAGATCTGCAATGTGATGCCAAATGTGACGGCACATGGTAATACCGGATCCGGTAATGGGCGCGGTTACCGGATTGTGCCTTCCAAATGTGACCGCAGCCTTGCTGAGGATGTCAGTCTTGGGTCACTTGCTGAATGGAGGACACATGTAGCGCAAGACAGAGATATGGGAGGAGATGCAGGGCGGTGCAGAACTGTAGAGGGCATTGTGGGTGAGAGTGATAAGTTTACATTGTACTCTGTATCATCCATAAAGAAAGGTTGGCTAGCTGAAAAATATCACCTGAACATAACAGCATTTTTCAAGATGTGATTAAAGTTATTAATCACATCAAAGTACATTCCCTTTACTCGTGTCTGTCTGAGCAGCTCTGTGAGGAGATGGACACGGAGCACAAATGTCTTCTCTTATACACCACACAGAAGTGAGATAGCTTTCTAAAGGTAGAGCATTGCCCAGCATTTTTAAATTATGAGAACTACTTCATAGATTTCTTTTAAGCTGGAGTTAAACTACCATATGATTTGCGCAAGGATCCCTTCAAAATGCCATGGCATACCTTTGGCTTTCCTGACCTGAAAGTGACAGCTACATAGAAATTCATGAAGCTGTCACTCTCGGGTCAGGAGAGCTGCTCCAGTCTGGGCTGTGTGATGCAAAATGTTATACTATTGGGCTGTAAAGAAAAATAACATTTTTGTCACTAAAAAGTTTTTGTATTAGCCCCTGATTTAACATTTTTACAAGGAGAAATAGGTAAAAAATCTTATATATAAAACCCGAAGGCCACTTCCGGTCTATCCGCTCATCCGCTCAACTTCCGTGACGGCCTGCGCCCTGTGACAAAGACCGGAATCGGAAGTAGCAGACCCACGAGCGGTGAGCGCGTAGCGCTCACCGCGAGCCGCTGTCAAAATGGCACAGCGCCTCGCAGTGGGCGCTAAAGCGCCACCACTCGCCGTTATCCCGCCACCGGCCCTGCACAGAGCCCCGTGTGCGCCCACCCACATCCGGCCCACAGCCCCCGCTGCCCCATCAACCCCCTGCCTGTCATCATAGCCATCCTCCACTGTCCGGTCACCCCCAGCCTATCACCACTGCCCCTCCGCTCCCCGATCGCCCCCCTCCACTCTCCGGTCACCCCCCGCCTCTCAGCACAGACCCCCCTCCACTGTCCGGTCCCCCCCCCCCCTTACCACAGCTCCCTCCAGCCACCAGCGATCTCTTTTCATCCTGCTTGAGGACCTTTGATGATGTCACGATGATGGGTGGAGTCACAGATCACATGACCGTGACGTCAGCAAAGGTCCTGTCCCGATCTAACCTCCTCTGCCTATTCATCCCCCTGAGCTGCACACTGACCCACGATCTGCTCCCTCACCCCCCGCTCTGCCCACTGACCCCCACTCTGACCCTGACCCTGCTCTGCCCACCCACCCCCACTCTGACCACTGACCCCCACTCTGACCCTGCTCTGCCCACCCCCACTCTGCCCACTCACCCTCCAACTCTGCCCACTCACCCCCCAACTCTGCCCACTCACCCTCCAACTCTGCCCACTCACCCCCCAACTCTGCCCACTCACCCCCAACTCTGCCCACTCACCCCCCAACTCTGCCCACTCACCCCCCAACTCTGCCCCCCTCACCCCCTCTCTGCCCCCCTCAACCCCACTCTGCACACTGACCCCCACTCTGTCCCTGCTCTGCCCACTCACCCTCCAACTCTGCCCACTCACCCTCCAACTCTGCCCACTCACCCCCCAACTCTGCCCACTCACCCCCCAACTCTGCCTCCCTCACCCCCTCTCTGCCCCCCTCAACCCCACTCTGCACACTGACCCCCACTCTGTCCCTGCTCTGCCCACTCACCCTCCAACTCTGCCCACTCACCCCCCAACTCTGCCCACTCACCCCCCAACTCTGCCCCCCTCACCCCCTCTCTGCCCCCTCCAACCCCACTCTGCACACTGACCCCACTCTGTCCCTGCTCTGCCCACTCACCCCCACTCTGACCACTGACCCCCACTCGGACCACTGACCCCCACTCTGCCCACTCACCCCCAAACTCTGCCCACTCACCCCCTCTCTGCCCCCTCACCCACTCTGCCCACTCACCATGCTCTGCCCACTCACCCCCACTCTCTGCCCACTCACCCCCTCTCTGCCCACTCACCCCCACTATGCCCACTGACCATGCTCTGCCCACTCACCCTGCTCGGCCCATTGACCCCTCACACTGGCCACTCATCCTGCTCTGCCCACTCACCCCTCACTGCCCACTGACCCCTCACACTGCCCACTGACCCTCCTCTGCACACTGAACATGCTCTGCCCACTGACCCCTCAATGCCCACTCACCCTGCTCTGCCCACTGACCCTGCTCTGCTCACTGACCACTCACACTGCCCACTCACCCTGCTCTGCCCACTGACCCCTCACACGCCCCACTGACCCTGCTCTGCTCACTGACCACTCACACTGCCCACTCACCCTGCTCTGCCCACTGACCCCTCACATGCCCCACTGACCCTGCTCTGCCCTCTCACCCCTCACACTGACTCTGCTCTGCCCACTGACCCCTCACACTGCCCACTGACCCCTCACACTGCCCACTCACGCCTCACACTGCCCACTGAACATGCTATGCCCACTTACCCCTCACACTGCCCACTGACCATGCTTTGCCCACTGACCCCTCACACTGCCTACTGACCCTGCTCTGCTCATTTACTCCCGCTCTGCCCACTCACCCCCGCTCTGCCCACTCGCCCCTGCTTTTACCACTCACCCTGCTCTGCCCACTGATCACCCTCTGTTCACTCACCCCCCGCTCTGCCCTTTCACCATGCCCACTGACCCCTGCTCTGCCAACTGACCGTGCCCACTCACCCATCCTCTACCCACTGACCCTTCTCTGCCCACTCACTGTGCCCACTGACCCCTGCTCTGCCCACTGACTGTGCCCAATAACCCTTGCTATGCCCACTAAACCCTG
Organism: Allobates femoralis; assembly: GCA_033576535.1. NCBI lineage: Eukaryota > Metazoa > Chordata > Amphibia > Anura > Aromobatidae > Allobates > Allobates femoralis. The sequence continues at coordinate 3,371,251 of JARQOC010000009.1, forward strand.
CTCTGCCCACTCACCCCCGCTCTGCCCGCTGACCCCTGCTCTGCTCACTGACTGTGCCCACTCACCCCTGCTCTGCCCACTGATTTTTCCCACTAACCCTGCTGTGCCTACTGACTGTGCCCACTGACCCCTGCTCTGCCCAATCACTCTGCCCACTAACCCCTGCTCTGACCACTGACCCCCGCTATTACCCTGCTCTGACCACTGACGCCCCAATCCTGCTCACTGACCCTGCTCTGCCCATTCACCCACCACTCTGCCCACTCACCCCCGCTCTGCCCACTGACCCTGCTCTGCCTACTTACCCCCCCCCCCCATCCCTCTGGCTACTGACCATGCCCACTGACCCCAGCTCTGCCCACAGACCCCAGCTCTGCCTACTGACCCTGCTCTGACTACTGATTATGCCCACTCACCCCTGCTCTGCCCAATGACTCTGCCCACTAACCCCTGCTCTTCCCACTCATCCCCCACTCTGCCCACTGACCCCGCTTTGCCCACTCACCCCCAGCAGATCGGTTTCCCAGCCAACGACAGGTCCTGTCCTACCACCTACAAGACGGGTGGAGCGAGCCGCTGCAGGGTGAGTATCCTCACTGAGGTTTTTTTTTTTTTTATTATCACCATGAAGGAGCGGGGGCGGGGGGTGTGCAGCCCCAGAGGGAGGGGCAGGCAGGCAGGCACGCACGCAGGCAGGCAGGCACGCACGCACGCAGGCAGGCACGCACGCACGCACAGAGACTGGAGGCCCAGAGGGACGGGTGCCGCGCGGAGCGGAGGGGGTCAGGAGGAGCACCTCCATCCTGCCCCCCATCCATCCTGCCCCCCCTATCCATCCTGCCACCCCCTATCCATCCTGCCACCCCCAACACCATCCTGCCACCCCAACACCATCCTGACACCCCCAACACCATCCTGACACCCCCAACACCATCCCGCCCCCCCCATCACCATTCTCACCCCCGCCAACATCCTGCCCCCCCCGCCTACATCCTCCCCCTCCCCCACCACCATCCTGCCCTGCCGTCTCCATCCTGCCCTGCCGTCTCCATCCTGTCCCCCCTTCCCGCTACATCCTGACCCGCTCGCTCCATCCTGCCCCACTCGCTCCATTCTGCCCCTCCAACACAATCCTGCCCCCCCTCCCCTCCTCAGCTGATCGCTTGCCCAGGCAACTACAGGTCCTAAAGGCCTGTAGGACCTACAAGGCGGAGGTGGAGCGAGCCGCCGGACAGGTCAGTATCCTCACTGAGGATTTTTTTATTTTTACTGTGGACGACCGGGGGCCAGGAGGAGTGGGGGACCGCGGTCACCGCAGTATTGCCATATACCATAGTGCTGCTATACATGTGCTATAATGTACAGCCATATACCATAGTGCTGCTATACATGTGCTATAATGTACTGCCATATACCATAGTGCTGCTATACATGTACTGTAATGTACCGCCATATACTATAGTGCTGCTATACATGTACTGTAATGTACCGCCATATACTGTAGTGCTGCTATACATTTACTATAATCTACCGCCATATACTATAGTGCTGCTATACATGTACTGTAATGTACCGCCATATACCATAGTGCTGCTATACATGTGCTCTAATTACCACCATATACCATCATACTGCTATATATATATCTTATATATAAAACCCGAAGGCCACTTCCCGCCAATCCGCTCAACTTCCGTGATGGCCTGTGCCCTGTGTCAAAGACCGGAACCGGAAGTACCAGACTCACGAGCGGTGGTCAAAATGGCACAGCGCCTCGCGGTGGGCGCTAAAGCACCACCACTCCCCCTTATCCCGCCACCGTCCCTGCACAGAGCCCCGTCTGCGCCCACCCACATCCGGCCCACAGCCCTGCAGCTCACCGCCCACTCTCCATCAGGGACCGCCATCCCGCCACTGGCTCCGCACACAGCCTGGTGTTCGCCCACCAACATGCGGGAATCGGCCCGGACCGGCCCACACTCCGGTGTGCGGCCTCCGCCGGCACCGCTCCCAGTCCTGCCGCTCTCTCCAGACACCCGCTGACTCTCCTCCATCACGGAGCTAGCTCCGCCCGCACTCCGGGGCCGGCCTCCGGAACCGCCGACAGCTCAGTGAGTGTTCAGCCCTCCAGCCTCCGTTCTCCTCTGCCCCCCCAGCCTCCGCTCTCCTCTGCCCCCCAGCCTCCGCTCTCCTCTGCCCCCCAGCCTCCGCTCTCCTCTGCCCCCAGCCTCCGCTCTCCTCTGCCCCCCAGCCTCCGCCCCCTCCCTCCTCTGACCCCTCCCTCCTCTAACCCCTCCAGTTTCTGCCTCCTCCGTCCTCTGCCTCCTCCCTCCTCTGCCCCCTCCAGCCTCTGCCCCTCCAGCCTGTGCTGCACTCACTGCTGACCACTGAGCCACCGCACTTTCTGCTGACCACTGAGCCAACGCACTCTCTGCTGACCACTCAGCCACCGCACTCTCTGCTGACCACTCAGCCACCGCACTCATTGCTGACCACTGAGTCACCCCACTCACTGCTGACCACTGAGCCACCCCACTCACTGCTGACCACTGAGCCAGCCCACTCACTGCTGACCACTGAGCCAGCCCACTCACTGCTGACCACTGAGCCAGCCCACTCACTGCTGACCACTGAGCCACCCCACTCACTGCTGACCACTGACCCAGCCCACTCACTGCTGACCACTGAGCCAGCCCACTCACTGCTGACCACTGAGCCACCCCACTCACTGCTGACCATTGAGCCACCGCACTCACTGCTAACCACTGAGCCACCGCACTCACTGCTGACCACTGAGCCACCTGTATACACACAATTAATTTCACACCACTCCCCTATTACTAAATAAACTCTATATAGATTCTAGACTACCCGATTCTTTAGAATCGGGCCACCATCTAGTTACCACATAATTGTTACACAATTTCTCGTGAATGTGTGACAATACCCCATATGTTACTGTATAGTACCTGTTTGACCACACTGCAAGAATCTGGAGGGAAGCAGCGCTATTTCATTTTTGGAACACAGAATTTGCTAGAATAGTTTGAAGACTCCATATGTGCCAAAAGAGCAGAAACTTCCCTCACGTGACCCCAATTTGGAAATTATACCTCACGGGAAATTCATCTACAAGTATAGTGATGATTTCCATTTTTTTCATAAATAAACGCAAATCATATTGACCTACCTACATTTATCACTGACACGAAGTACAATGTGTCATGAGAAAACATTCTCAAAATCACTGGGATATATTATATCATTTCAGAGGTGTTATCAATATATTGTTACACTGGTCAGAACTGAAAAAATTTGCCTGTCAGGAAGGTGACAATAGACTTCGCTAGTAAGGGGTTAAAGGGTAAAGGAAGCTAAGAAAAGATCTTCAAAGCTTCAAATAAGGAAAATGAATTCAAGAAAGAGTTGAAAAACTCAGGCTGGGGTCACATTTGAAAAGATAATTGCGGTTGCCGCATCCAGATCCGGATGCGGTAACCGCAATTGCCTTCAGACACATTTTTTGACAAAATATGTCCTGGAAACCAGAATGCAGTAACCGGATTTCTCCGGATGTGTAATCCGGTGCAATCCGGTTACCATATGCTTTGTTCATCCTTGCGGTCGCAGGGATGAGCAAAGGGTTAAATGATAATAGCTGTGGGCAACATGTCTCTAGGGGGTGCCCACCCCCCTAGAGACATGCTGTCGACTCAGGTGGGCATGAGAAGGGTTAATCTTGTCAGTATAGTATTGCCGGCTATTGTCGGCTTTGTGAATTTTATGAATGAATGCACCGCCATAGAACTAATGTTACAACTTTAAGGACAAAGGACAGGAGCTCATACAGTACGTACATTACGCACAGTATCTCCTCTACTGTGAGGAGCCGCTACATTCATTCATAAAATTCACAAAGCCGACAATACTATACTGACAAGATTAACCCCTCTCATGCCCACCTGAGTGGACATCATGTCTATAGGGGGGGTGGGCACCCCTAGAGACATGTTGCCCACAGCTATTATTAACCGTTAACCCTTTGTTCATCCCTGCGGCAGCAGGGATATACAAATGGTTAAATTTTAATAGCTGTGGGCAACATTTCTTCACATGTGCCTTGCGGCAGCCGCATGGGCTCCCATAGGAGCCCATTATAGCAATCACCTCTGCGGTTTCCCAACCGCTGCGAAAACTGCAGCCTGCATTATTTTTACCGCAGGCTGCAGATCCACAAGCGGTAACCGGATTGCATGTAGTGCAATCCAGTTACTATAATGGGCTCCTATGGGGAGTGGTTCATGATCTGGTTTTGAGCTTCTTAACAACTCAAAAACCGGATCAGGATCTTAAAATTTTACCGCAAATGTGACCCTAGCCTCAAAGATCAAAAATTAGTCTAGCAGGCAAAAAATAAAAAATAAAAAATAAAAAAAGGCCTGTATGAGAACAAAAACTGACCAATGAAACCAGACCAACATATAAGTGGAACTGTACAACTCAATTAAGAGAAAGGTACAATTAGAGAAATCTTATCTATTGATGTAAATTAAAAAGATTAACTATATATATATATATATATATATATATATATATATATATATATATATGATTTTGACATTCCAGTGTTTGACAGATTTTTGTAGCTTTGTTTGAAGTTCTTGATTAATTGCCGAAGAGTTCTTGTTAGCAACTAAGATGCCTAAAGATGAAAGAAAACTTCATTCAAGAGCTTCAAAGAAGGCATATAGGTAAAGTGTTTTATTTGCTGAAATCTCAGTATATATTTGTATCAAACACTACACAAACAATGAAGTAAGAAATGCAAATGTTTGCATTTTTCTATAAATTTGAGAAGGTTAAGTATGGGATTGTTAAACATTTATCATTAGGACAATCATTGTAACAACACAGAAGCATCTAGCAAAAGCCATGGATAGATTTTGAAAGCCGTGGAGAACCCCTTGCTGTCTGTTGAAAACATGTTACTTTATTTTTCGAACCATAAGGCTGCTTTCATATAATGATTTTCGGTCATCCGATTGTATCAGTTTCAAAACGGATACAATCGGATCCGAAATCGGATCCCATGTTCCCCTAAGGGAATCGGATGTGATCGGATGTGCCACTATTGGCATCCGATTTTGGCACCATCCGATCCCATCCGATTTAATTACGGGCACAAAATCGTAGCCTGCTACGATTTTGTGTCCGTGACTCAAATCGGACAGCCTCGGATCACTGCTGATCCGAGGCGGATCCGAGGGCCCACAGCATAGGAGCCTATGGACATCGGATCGAGTTCACCTCGGATCCAATGTCGGCTCCGTATTCCCTGTCTTTTCCTGCTCCTGCCTCCTCCATCTTCTTCCCTCTCCTATTCAATGCTGTCCCTCCCGCTATTCTATGCTTTCCCCCCGCTACTCTATGCTGTCTCCCCGCTAATCTATTCTGTGCCCCTGCTCCTCTATCCTCATCTAATCCCTATCCTGTCCCCTGTCCTCTTCCCTGTGTGTAAGAAAAAAAAAACCTCCTCCCGGAGCATACATCACCTGTCACCGGCTCCCATGCTGCAGTACCATCAGGGCAGAAGAGCCTGTGATGATGTCAGAGAGCCGGTCACATGACCCGTCAGCTGACCGGCTCTGTGACATCATAGATCCTTCAGCCCTGATGGTGCTGCAGCATGGGAGCCGGTGACAGGTGATGTATGCTCCGGGAGGAGGTGGTTTTTTTTTACACACAGGGAAGAGGACAGGGGACAGGATAGGGATTGGATGAAGATAGACGAGCGGAGGGACAGAATAGAATAGCGGGGGGACAGCATAGAATAGCGGGGGGACAGAATAGAATAGGAGAGGGAAGAAGATGGAGGGGCAGAAGCAGGGAAAGACAGGGGACCGCAGGATCCACACGGATCCTGCATAGAATCGGATCGGATTGCAGGGTTCCGTGTGGATCTGTGCCTGTCCGTGGGATCATCCTTCAAAGTCGGATCCCACGGACAGGCACAAAATCGTACTGTGAAACCAGCCTTAGATGCATCCATGTTTTGGAGGTGGAAAATAGGGAAAAAAATATTTCAAGCATAAAATGTAAAATATTTAATAACATAAATAGCATACTATTATATGTTATGTTATTATATATAACTAGATGGTGGCCCGATTCTAATGCATCGGGTATTCTAGAATATGCATGTAGTTTATTTATGAAGATTTAAGAATAATGCAATGAACACACGATATCTATCTATCATCTACCTATGTGACTATCGTGTCTATTAAATATTCTCCTGGGCTTGCCTTAGTTGGTAGAGCATTCGTGTTTTATGAATGGCGCGAACATGTTGTCGTCTGTTTGCCCTGTCTTCTGGAGATTCATTTAGCCGACATTGTCTATGAGATTCGGCATCTTGGGCTTGTCTGGCAGCAGTTTGTGGTGTCTCCTGTTGCCAACGACATCTGTGAGATGCCGCATCCTGGGCTTGTCTCACGGCAGTTTGTTGTGGTGTCTCTTGGTGTCGACGTTGTCGTCGTCTTGCTGCTTCTGCAGCTTTTCTGTTATCGTCATTGGCGTATTTGCGCTTATGACCAATTAAACCCATTGAATAAACGTGATTGTCAATGACACAACATGTGAAGTAAATGTGACTGAAGAACAGCACACTATGACTGACAGACCTGGTAAACAGGAGTGAAGTGTGTTACACTATGAGTGGCCGACCTTGTAAACAGGAGTGAAGTGTGTCACATTATGGCTGACAGATCTTGTAAACAGGAGTGAACTGCGTCACACTATGATTGACAGCCTTGTAATCAGGAGTGAAGTGCGTCACACTATGACGGACAGCCTTGTAAACAGGAGCGAAGTGCGTCACACTATGACTGACAGCCTTGTAAACAGCAATGAAGTGCGTCACACTATGAGCGGCAGACTTATAAACAGGAGTGAAGTGCATCACACTATGAGCGGCAGTTCAAATTGCGTGCCAAGCCGTGCTCCACTTTGCTGATTGGTTGCCGCCAGTTTTTAAAACATGCGTCAAGTGCGCTGATTGGTCGTTGTGGCTGGCGGCGATCAATCAGCGCACTTGGCACGTGTTTGAAAACCTTCAGTGATGTTATGAAGAGGCAGGGCTGGAGCAGCACATCACAGCACAGTATCCTGCCTCTTCATTACGTCACTGTAGGTCCTGATCAGAATGAAAGTTCATTGTTTCTAGTGCAGTGGCTGTAGGACCTGCGGTGATGTAATAAAGAGGGTCATGTGTTATCATGTGATGCTCCAGCCCGTCCTCTACATTAGATCACTGCAGGTCCTGTAAGAGAGATTCTAACACGCTGTGCTCCTCAGTATGCCCTGGTTAGCCCTGTCACTTCAGAGACACTCCCCCCGAGCCAGGCACAACTGCTCCTGCTCCAGCTCCCCAGCCCAGCAGACACACAATCTCCCCAGCTGCAGCAGGAATCCAGCTGGTGCAACCACTTGTGCCCGATGTTTAAAGTAAATTAGTATTCATTAGGTGCATGACAGGTGGGTGTTGGGACCCACCTCAAAAGCAGTGAATATTAGAGAGGGTTTATGCATCTGCAACACATGGTTCCATAGTCTCCAGATTCCTGTAGTAGGAACCTTTTCTTCCCTCCCTGCTCCCAGATCACCGCTGCCCCCTCCACAGCAAGACTATATATTTGGACTATAAGATACCCCCCACACACACACACTTTCCTCCAAAATTTGAAAAAAGTGCGTCTTATAGCCTGAAAAATACGGTATATCCTCTCCATAGGATAGATGATGGCTTGCAAGCTGGGATGGGGCAAAACAATGGAATCCACACCAATCTGCAGAATGGAGCACTTTTATCCCTGCTACTATGGAACAGCAGTGCACATGCTCATCCGCTGGTCCATTCATTCCTTATGGTGCTGCTTGACTTTTTACAGCAGCTTCAATGAGAATTAAGAGTAACGATCAGACATCCAATTTACACCTATGTTGTATGATGGTGTTAAACCCTTTTTGCCTGAATTAAAAATCTACATATGCATACAAATGAATTGAACTGGTATTAGGTTGCTTTCAGATCAGCGGTTTCTGCTGATGTGCCGCAAATCAGCAAAAATGCTGATGTGAAAGCATTCTTATGCAAATATGCTACATTAGGCATTAAGGGGTTAATAGTGTTCCATACTCCAGATCTGTTCCCGCAGTGGGTTCACAGTGGTCAATAAGTTATCACCTATCCTGAAAACAGGTGGTAATTTGTCTTCAATAGAAAACACTATCTAACAGCTAGTTTATTAAGAATGGTTGGTTCATTAGAAAGTTTCTTCAACTACTTACAGTATTTTGAGCCAAGGGAACATTGGCTCAAAAGCCAAAACTATCACATGGACATGAAGCATAAGTCAGTGGGAAGCTCACTGTGCTACAATGCGGAATAGCGGGATTGGCCAACCACCGTCTGGCCCATCAAGTGAATCTGCGGCGTCTTCATCCTCTGTGACTGTGGGGACAACTGTCACAGGCTTTCGGCTGCAGAACGTCCACCTCTTTTCCTGCAACAGCCAATGTGATTGTCAGGTCGTCAGCTGTTTTGGAAGTGTAAACAAGTGCTGGTGTTGAACGCTGTCAGACATCGAGAGCACCACCTTTTTATGAATGCGACATAATGTATCCACCTGCACCTCCCTCACAGACCAGCAGTTTGTCTAGGACGCCCTACTCAACCCTGTCTCAGCACAGCAGCCAGCCCTCGGTCCCTCAGATGTGGACAAGTAAAAGACCATTTCCTCCTACCCATGCAAAAGCTAAGAGGTTGAATTTCACCATCTGCAAGCTGTTGGCTATGGAAATGCTGCCTTTCTGGCTGGTGGATACAGAGGATTTTTGAGACCTTATGGCTGTCGCAGTGACCCAGTACCAGATGCCCAGTCGCAACCACTACTTGAAGAAAGCTGTGCCTGCGCTACACCAGCATGTTGCAAACAACATCACCACTTCCTTGAGAAACTCTGTGTGTGACAGGGTGCATTTTCACCACAGACACCTGGACAAGTAAGCATGGACAGAGGCGTTATATGTCGCTGACTGGGCACTTTGGATGACTATGGTGACAGCAGGAGAAGGGGCTGCTGTACAAGTCTTGTCATCCCCATGGGTTGTGCATCAAACCTGTGTAACTAGAAGTTCCTCCACTGTTTCTGCCTCCTCCACCTCTTTTAGCTCCTCCACCTGCACCTAAAGCCTGTCTGGTAAAGTGACCTGCGTTCCAACTGTGCAGAAGGAATCCATCACACCTCCCTACTATGCTGGCAGCAGAGCTCAACGCCATCAGGTGGTGTTTACGTTAAAATGTCTGGGAATCGTGAGTCACACAGCTGAGGAGTTGGGGTCAGCTCTGGTAACCAAGTGTAATCATTGGTTGTCTCCACTGAACCTGCAGCCAATGCTGTAAACTTGGGTGTGGCCCTTCGCCAGGGCAAAGTGACACACGTACCTTGTATGGCTCCCGTCTTGAACCTGGTTGTCCAGCAATTTCTAGTCCACTATCCCAGCCTAGATGCACTTCTGCAGAGGGCACGGTCGCTGTGTGCTCACTTCTGCCATTTGCATCCTGCTGCTCAATGACTTAGATCGCTACAGAAGTCGTTCGGCCTGCCGGTTCACCGCCTGAAATGCAATGTGACGACACGGTGGAATTTCACTCTGCACATGTTGCAGAGACTGGTGCAGCAGTGATGAGCCCTGGTGCAATATGTTATGACGTATAGCCTGGGCCAACGCGATCCAGAGGTGGGGCAAATCACCTTGCTGGAGTGGTCTCAGATCAAGGACATCTGCACCCTTCTGCAGAGTTTTGAAATGGCTACTAAGATGTTTAGTGCTGACTATACCATTATCAGCATGAGTATTCTGGTCATCTACATACGGGAGCACATTTTAACCAGTATTCGGAGTCAGGTGGTGGGCCAAGAAGAAGGGGGGGAAGTACAGGAGGAGGCGTATGCAGAAGGGATAACAAGATCTCAAAGATCCAGATGGTCGGCAGCACCAAGGCGGCTGGCATGGGAGGGTGGAGGAGAGGGAACAATGAGGGCGCATGGTAGCAGCCAAACTGTTGATGAAGGTGCAGGAGCCGAGGAAGAAATGGAGGACGAAGAAGCGATGGGCATGGAAGACTCAGAAGATGAGGGAGATCTTGATTACATTTCTTTTGTGCGAGGTTTGGGGCAGAGGGCAGAGGAAGGGCGCATGAATGTTACCTCGCCGCCACCAACACAAAAAAGGACTTGGGCCTCCTGGATGCGCAAGACATATGAGTGCGTTTTTGCTGCACTACCTGCAACATGATCCTTGGATTGTTAGAATTCGAAGTAATGCCAACTACTGGCTTGCCACACTGTTAGATCCCCGGTACAAAAGTAAATTTGGCCAAATGATTCCTGCCCTGGAGTATCGACAGAAGCTTTTACTCAATCTTAGTACTACTGTTCTCCAAAACACCAATGGTGCACATAGTGAATTTCGCAGTTCTAAATTTCCAACCCGGGGAACGTCGAGTCATCATCACTCAAACGTTAACAGTAACAATCTATCTGGTAACAGCAATTTTGTAGAATTGTTTCACCATTTTTTTTTTAGAGCATCCTTTGCAATGCCAGAAGAGAGAACAAGTCTGACATATAGTGAACGCCTAGAGAGGATGGTACAGGAGTATCTACAGCTGAATATCGATGGCGTGACTGGGGAACTGGACCCTTGCGCATTATGGCCTTCAGAACTGGAAAAATGACCTGAGCTCGCCACTCATGCCTTGGAGATTTTGTCATGCCCCGCAGCCAGCGTTCTCTCTGAATGTGTCTTCAGCGCTGCTGGTAGTGTGCTGACGGATAAGTGCACGCGTCTGTTCAATGACAGTGTAGACAGACCAACGTTTATCAAAATGAACAAGTCATGGATCTGCAAGGACTTTTCCACCCCTGTGTCAGCCTTGGGAGACTAAACACTTGTGTAGTTTTCAATGTGCTGCATTTGACTCGCCAACCAGGGCCGTGGGATACTCTGAACCAGATGGCAGTTCTGCTGTGGGAGTCATGGGGGTCGAGACACGGCTCTGTGGCCCTGGGCGGTCAATAAAAGGGACAGTTTTTAGGAATGAATGTGACGCCACCCATGTATTGTGGCCAACTGTAGCCACTGCTGCAGTTAGAACACCTGGGGATGATGAGTGTTGGCAGCTAGGATGTTGAGCCATTCATGGGTAGGGCTATTCCCCAGAGCTGTGTTGGTAGTGTTGGTATAATGCTCTCAGCCCCTTCAGGCAGTCTTCACTGCCGGATTGCAAAATCAGTATGTGGCTCTGCATGCGCAGGATGAGCAGTCTATGAAAGGGATAGTTTGTGGGGAGTGCAGGGTTCAGTGTGCTGGAGGAACAAGAGACACGGGGGTAGCAGTCTCTTTACCTTTACTTGTTAGTTGCAATTACAGTCCGGGGCACCGATTTAGACGTTACTGTGGACCCGGGCAGCCTGAAAGCAATCAGGAGATCCACCTACCCAGGTGGGTTGGAGACCTCCCTTCTGCACTTTCACTTGTGAGTCCCTGCTGCTGCATGAAGCTGTGCTGCAGCCTCTCTCTCCCTCTCTCTCTGTACCTGTATAGCAGGCAGTGCAAGCCCTGTTCCAGGGGCTGCTCCTCAGTGGAGACCTAAGGCTCTGGTATGCTACTGTGCTCCAGGTGTTAGGTAGGCCAGGTGATCTGGAAACCCCCACCTCGCCGGATTTCTGCTGCTGGGCCATTAGTACCTGGACAGCCCCGGACTCCGGCGTCCGGTTTCTCGGACTCCGGCGTACGGTTTCTGGCGCTCTTCTTTTGGGTGAGTGAGATGTCGCTCAGCTCCCCGGGTACTCCTCTCCTTCCTCCTCAGGCTCATTCCATGGCTGTTCTGACTAACCCCACCTCCGGGCCAGAATTTATACAGGGAAGCTCCCTTAAGCTGGGTTCTAGAGCTTCCTCTTCTCATCTGGAGACAGGAAAGTGTTGGATGCTGTGTCACCTGAATAGAGAACCAACTTTTTGTTTCCAGGTGTAACATCGGGACCCTGCGGTGCTACACATTAAACTCCCCATTTCAATATTTCAACTCTGGGACAATTGATCAATTGATGCCACTTAAAGGGATCCTGTCACCTCCAAAAAGCCACCTAAGCTACAAAATCATGTCCCTGCAGCATCCTATTACCATTCTCACACTCCTTTTGTCTCCTAAAAGCATCCTGTCAAAGTACATGAAAACGATTTAATACTCACTCATTATGCATTATAATTAGTAGGGGCTATATTCTTTAGCCCTCAGGGCGTGTTTGCTGGTGCTCTGTTCGTCAGAAGATCACACCCTAATGGGCATGATCTTTTATTCATTTTCTAGACAGGCCCTCCCTGCTCTCTCCACGACGCTGGCCGATCATGAACAACGCAAATCGCGTCATTTCCGGGATCGGGTGATGTCAGTACACCCACGTTGCTCTTTCAGCTTCAAGCACCGCATGCGCAATACAAAAAGATATCCAAGGAATTGATAATACCAATCAGCAGTGTTCTAGCTATGATTAACAAATGGAAAATTAGGGGCTCTGTAAAAACCAAACCACGATTAGGTAGACCAACAAAGGTTTTGCCCTCAACTGCCAGGATAATTGTTCGGGATGCATAAAAAACCCCACAAATAACATCAGCTGAAATACAGGACTCACTGAAAACTAGCGGTGTGGCTATTTCAAGATGCACAATTAGGAGGCAGTTGAAAAAAAATTGTCTGCATGGTCAAGTCGTCAGAAGAAAGTCATTACTGCGTAAATGCCACAAAGTATCTCGCCTACAATAAACCAAACAGCATAGAGACAAGCCTCCAAACTTCTGGAACAAGGTAATTTGGAGTGATGGAACCAAAATCTAACTTTTTGGCCACAACCATAACGGCCACTTTACACGTGGCAACAGGAAGATAGAAAACGGCAGGTGTCGGAGACAATTGTACCTTTTACCTTCAAAACACCTTGCAGATACCTGAATTACACGCAGCCACTTCAAGGTGTTTTGAAGGTAAAAGGTACAATTGTCTCCCACACCTGCCGTTTTCTATCTTCCTGTTGCCGCGTGTAAAGTGGCCATTAACGTTACATTTGGAGATGTGTCAACAAGGCCTATGATAAAAGGAACACCATTCCTACTGTAAAGCATGGAGGTGGATCACTGATGGTGTGGGGATGTGTGAGCTACAAATGCACAGGAAACTTGGTCAAAGTTGAAGAAAAGATGAATGCAGCATGTAATCAGCAAATACTGAAGAAAAATTTGCACTCATCAGCTCGGAAGCTTGGGACGTACTTAGATGTTCCAACATGACAACGATCCAAAACACAAGGCCAAGTTGACCTGTCATTGGCTACAACAGAACAAGGTGAAGGTTCTGGAGTGGCCATCTTAGTCTCCTGACCTCAATATCATTGAGCCACTCTGGGGAGACCTGAAGCGCACAGTTCTTGCGAGAAAGCCCAGGAATTTACAGGAACTGGATGCTTTTTGCCAAGAAGAATGTGCAGCTTTACTATCTGAGAAAATAAAGAGCCTCATCCACAACTACCACAAAAGACTTCAAGCTGTCATTGATGTTAGAGGGGGTTATACACGGTATTAAGAACTGGGGTATGTGAACTGTTGATCATGGTCATTTGGATGTTTTAGTTGTCATTATGATTTTAAAAGAGAAAACACAGTAGTTTGACAATAAATGACTTCACCCAACCACTAACCATGAGTGGAAAAATGTTTTACTGTTATCATTCATATTCTCTGAAAAAAGTCCAAGAAAGCAATGTAAACTATGAAGCACAACTGTACGATCCAAAATCCTCAATATATGTCGATAATCTAGGAAATGCACATTTTATTAATTTGTTTTTCTGATATAACAAATGACTATCCATACAGAACAGTATAAATTCTTCAATTATCTAATAATATTTTACTTATTCATAAGAAATGCAGAATTGCTAAAAAAAAAAGTAAATATATTGTTAGATCTAAAAATATAGCTACATCATGGTTTAGATATCATGGACCCAAAGCTTATTTGGCTTTTGTAATTAGAATATTTAGGTTGCTGGATTCATTAATACTTTCAATTGGCAATTAGCAACACTCGGATTAGAGAAATAATTGGATGTTTTGCTTACAAACATCCTTGTGTGACATAGCCAGAGCATATAGACTAAGTGTTGTATTTTGTTTATTAGTAACATGAATTGGTATTTGTCTTTGTATCGTTGAAAAACAGCACCCTCTAGTGAGAAAATTGTGAATTACAGGTTGAACCTACAAGTTAAAAAACATTAGTCAAAATGGAGTTAATAGAAAATGGAAAATAGGCTGCAACTCAAGGCGAGATGCAACAATAGAAAAGTGATAATATACCACTAAAAGGAGTATAACTAGCCAAACAATTCTTTATTGATTAAAATTAATTATTCAGATAAATACAATTAAAACAGTACAAGATAACACTAGTAAGTATACAGTAAAGTTATCCACCACTAAAGACCAATCCATATGCTATCATTGATGCATAATAAATAAAAAAGGTGTCGCTAAAGAGCTGAATATCCCAATTATAGGTATAGCATATGTATGACAAAAAGAGCTTCTAACACAATATTTATATATGATTTATATTATATATATATATATATATATTTATTATATATATATATACATATATATTGTGAGGCACCGCCGGCATGTCCCCATGGCCAGGGCGCATCACATGCAGGATCAGTATAGGATCCTGTTCACATGAGCCGGGTTTGTACCGTAGGTGTGTTGTGTATGTGGCGCCCCTGCGTCCAGGAGGCCACAAAGGGAACTGCAGCCAGGCAGGTAGGACGACAGTCGAACACCAACACCCTCACAGCCCACACAACCCACGTACAGTAGAGGGCAGCACCCAACACTGAGCCTAGGAACTCTAAGCAGGCGAGGGGAGGTGGGTTTAGAGCAGTGGGTGGGCAAACACGTAGTCAGGTGACAGAAGGTAGAAATAGTGAAGGGGGAGGAGGAAGGAGTCAGTAGGCCGAGGTAGGCTGAGCAGAAAAGACTGAGATCACACGTCCTGGTAAAGTGGGGTGTAGGAGCGCAGAATCTGAACAGAGCCAGTGTGAGCCACAGAGAGAAAGCACGTCCCAAGCCAGCACCGCGGGAGTGTGAGGGAAGAGAGGGACGGTGATACCGGGCCCTAGAACTACAGCCGAGACGACAGACTGCAGGCAGAGTAGCCCTCCTATGATACTTGAAGACACAGTAGAGAGAGCCTGGTAGAGCCTCACACGGGAGGACTGCTGGAGGCTAGGCTGAAGTAGAGTGTCGGCTCTAGAGGGGACCGTAGTTTCATCCGGCATCCCCAGACAACCGACGGGGGACCACAGCTACACGTTAGGGTCCCTACCCCAAAGGACAGGCAGCTCAGTGGCAACCCGGAGGGCTCACAGGAGTCCGAGCCACCGCCATACTGTCCGGAGTTACACACAACCAAGTGAACAAAGAGAGAGAGTCAACAGCCTGGGAAGGACACAGAGACAGAGTGAGGGGTCACAGTAGGAAAGACCTGGCTGCAGAGAGTAAAGAAACCCGGAGGGGAGAGTGTGCCCGTGTAACTGAACTGAACTGTAAGAACTGTACTGAACTGTAAAATGAACTTGAGAACTTGGGAAGTAAACACGGTGAACCCTGAACACGACTCCTTTGCATCTCTCTGCCTGAACACGACTCCTTCCATAAAGGTTTGCAGCAGCCCTACGCCTGGAGAGCCACAGCGTTCAGGCTCCAACACTGAAGGAGGATTCCTGCAGCATCTGGACAGTAAGTGTACTGCACCCAGCACCAGGCCTGCACAATACACAATAGACTTTAGTCAACACTGCCCCGGGGAACACAGTTCTGCCCACGGGAACTATTCCATCTTCGCTGCTATTACATCATCCCCGGAGGTTCTGCAGCAGCGGTGGCCCCATCAGTGGCCGCACACAGTGGGTGGAGTAACGACTGACATTTCCCCTGCAAATATCCCCTATTCCATTGTCAAGCCAGGGACACGGTCCGGACCAGGACCACCCGTGACTTCCCCAGCAGTAGGCACGGTCCGGCACCGAGTACCCTCGTCCCAGTGGGCTCGACATGTAATCATGTCCGGCACCCAGTGTGTCAATGTATGAAGGATTCATGAGACCAATGAGCGGCTGAGAGCATTGTGTGTACTGTGTGAACCAACCCGGAACACAGGGAGTTAAAATAAGCTGTGTGAAAGCTGTAGAGATCAGGCACAGAGATGAACAGCTGTATAGGAACTAGAGGAGGCTGATTACTAGCAGCCAAGTGGGTGTGTCCATATGAGCGTGGCAGGCACGATAAGAGCCTGCCAGCTGAGTGATTTTTTTTTTAAACCAATATTTTTTAATGAGGTTAATCATAACATCCATACATGTAGCAGTAGAAACAATTAACAAATAACAGTTCAAAGTACGGTGCACAGAGAACCAAGAACGGGGGACAAAGGACAAAGAGAACTCCAATAACCAGGTAGGGGGTGATACAGCAAGGAGGGGGCGGGAGGGGGAAAGGGAGGCAAAAAAAAGCAGCACACATCATGCACATCAATTGCAAAGTTAGACATATCAAGGTAAAGCACACTTCACTAGTACATTAGGTCAAAGGTACTCGGCTATCCAAGCATTGTGGACTGTATTCGGGAGGGGGCGTCAGTTCGGGACGGCAACCGAGTTGTGGATTGAGGCAATCCAGGGATCCCACCAATTAAGAACTTTAGTCCTGTGGGGTAGGTCATGCGCAAGGGTAATTTCATGAGTCAGATGGGAGTTAAGTTGTGTTATCACGTCAGCTATCGTCGGGGGGGAAGTATACTTCCAACGAGCTGCCAGAGTCAACCATGCTGCGATCAGGGTATTAGTGACTATAGGCTTCAGAGGGTTTGGTAGGGTGTTCAAGCTAATGCCAAATAAGGCCAGTTGAGGAGACAGAGGAACTGGAAGGCCAGTTAAGGATAGTAATAGAGCCACCACAGACCGCCAGAAAGGTTGAATCACCGGGCAGGTCCACCAAATATGGGCATCAAAACCGTCCATTCCGCAGGACCTCCAACACAGAGGAGACGCGGAGGGATCAGTGCGTTTAAACCTTGCAATGCGCGCGAGGGTAAGATACCAGTGTAGCGCGAGTTTCTTGGATTGCTCCAGGTGGTTTATGCATCGGGTGAAGCGTATGGCATGCCCCGCGGCCTCCTGCCAGTCCTCTAGGGGTGCAGTGAACCCCAGGTTAGCTTCCCATTTGAGCATATACGGGAGTTTAGATTTAGCACGGGCCGTAGTTAAGGCTTTATAGGCAATAGATACTCCACGTTGAGAATGACCTGTTTGTTTAAAAAAGGACTGGAGGGTCAAGTCAACCTCGAAGGGGTCCCACGTTGGTATCGAGCAGGTGGTAAGAAAATGGCGGACCCGTAGATAAGTAAAGAGGGTCGAGCTAGGAATAGGGAATTGTTGGGCTAGGTCTGGGAATGGTTTCATAGATCCCCCTGATAGTATGCTTGACAGTAACGAGATCCCCGCCTCCCTCCACCGTGTAAGAGGAATTTCAGTCATACTCGCCTCCAAAGCTCGGATAGAGATGTATTTACTGAGAAAGGGTAAATGCTGTTTTGCTAATTTGTGCCACACCTCAAGCAAGGCTTGCATAGACTTCAATGGCGCGGGAGGGGGTGAAGGGTTCAGGTAGGACATCTCCAGAAGGAGCCTAGTAGAATTATTGGGGGAATGCGCCAGCTCCATTTGAAGCCATCGCGAGGTGGGAGTTTCGGCCCACCACATCCTTGCTATATCCAGGTTAACCGCACGATAATGAGCTAGAATGTCTGGCGCCCCCAGTCCCCCCAGTGAGATCGGAAGGGTCAGCGTTGCAAGGGCTACTCTGTGTGGCTTCCCACCCCAAATGAAGTTCCCCAGAAGGGACTGAAAGAGATTCAAGTAGCGTCTAGTAAACAGGAGGGGTATGCAACGGAAGGCATACAAGAGCTTGGGCAGCAGCATCATTTTTACTAGGTTGACCCTGGCAATCCAAGAGAGTTGGAGTTTGTCGTAGTCAGCACACAAGGTTTTCAGAGAGGCCAGGAGGGCCTCACAATTTACGCTGAGTAGGGTTCGGGTAGGGGCGATGTGGATACCAAGTACTGGAAACCCTGCGGGGCCCAGAGAAAAGAGAACTCCGAACGCAGAGAGGACTGAGCAGAGGGGGAGAGGTTTACCGGGAGTAGAGAGGATTTAGAGAGATTCAGTTTATAGTAGGAAACATGTGAAAATTCAGTGAGGATAGAGATAATAGCCGGGACGGAGGTGGTTGGGTTCACACAGGAGAGGAGAACGTCGTCGGCATACAGGGTAATTTTATGTTCCAACTGTCCCGACAGCACCCAGGAAACATCTGGGTTGGCGCGAATTGTGGCTGCTAGCGGTTCCATCGCAAGAGCGAATATCAGAAGAGAGAGGGGGCAGCCCTGTCTCGTCCCATTAGATATACCAAAAGTGGAGGAGGCAAAGCCCCCAGCTTTCACATAGGCACATGGGGAGGAGTAAAGGGCTAAGATTCCCGTTCGAATATCGCCCCGGAAACCAAATTTGTCCAGAACGGCTGCCAAATACCCCCAGTGCACTCTGTCAAAAGCTTTTTCAGCATCAAGTGACAAGAGAACACCGGGGGTCCCTCTCTGCTCGAGAACCTCCAGTAGGTTGACCACCCTCCGAGTCGCATCTCTCGCCTGCCTGTCAGGAATAAAACCCACCTGATCCAAGGCGATCAGGAAGGTGACAACGGTCTTGAGACGGTCCGCCAACAACTTAGCATATAGTTTGATATCGCAGTTCAGGAGTGCTATCGGGCGATAGTTGCCTGGTAGAGAGGGAGACTTTCCCAGTTTGGGGATGGTGGAGATTGCCGCCGTTAGGGCCTCTGATCTCATACGTCCTTCTCGCTGCCAGAACCCGAACAGTTCCAAGAGATGAGGGGCCAAGATAGGGGCAAAGGTTGAGTAATATAGGTAGGAGAAGCCGTCCGGACCTGGCGCCGATCGCTTTTTAGATGAACGGATCACTCCAAGAATTTCTTCAATGGAAACCGGTCTATTCAAGAATGCCAGTTGGTCGACGGACAGGGACGGAAGGCTCAATTTAGAGAGAAATGCAGAAATAGCAGCAGGGGAAGGTTGAGGTGTAGAAGTGGAGTCAGAGAGATTATAGAGCGAATGATAGTATTCCCTAAACTGCTCGGCTATCTGGATAGGGTTCCGAATCTGGGCACCAGTGGAGGTAGTTAGGGAAGAGATTCTAGAGCGCATCTCAAACCTTTTAACCCTGCGCGCCAATAAGGCTCCCGCCCTGTCGCCCATATCATAGTACTTCGAGCGGACTTTCTTCAATTGGTGTTCGACCTTGGATAAGAGGAGGGCCCGGAGTCGTGTACGCGCCTGGGAAAGGGCAGACAACGTGTCGGGATCAGCTTTAACCAAGTAGGCCTTCTCGAGAGATTTCACTTCTGTCAAGAGGAGATTCAAAGCTTCAACTCGCGCTCTTTTAGACTGGGCTGCCAATTTCAAACAATGCCCTCGTAGAACCGCTTTGTGGGCCAGCCATAAACCCTCTGGAGCAATATCAGGCGTAGAGTTGAGAAGAAAAAATTCAGTCAATTGGGAGGATAGGAAGTCGCAGTTCTTTGGGGAGGCAAGCAGGTAGTCGTTAAGTCTCCATGGGGTCCTGGGGAATGTGGAGTGGAGTCAGAGAGGAGGAGGGATAAAGGGGCATGATCTGACCAGGTTATGGTGTCCATGTCCGCCTTCAGACAGAAAGGCAGGAGGGAGTCGTTAACTAGGATGTAGTCAATTCGACTAAACGAACCATGTCTAGAGGAAAAAAAGGTGAAGTCACGCTCGTTTCCATGCAGATAGCGCCATACATCGTGCAGGCCGGTCTTAGCAATCAACGGGGCCAGATCCGTCCTGAAAGAAGCAGGGGTCGAACAGTCGAGTCTCTTACACATCGGAGCGTTCAGGTCACCTGCAACCAGCCCATGAACTACCATATTAGGGGTCAGGTCCTCTAGTATTTTCCTAAGCAATCTATACTGTGCTTTATTAGGAGCATAGACGGCCAGCAGGGAGAAAAGGACTCCATCAATTTTAGCAGAAAGCAGGAGGTACCTGCCCTCAGGGTCCGAAGTGGAGGACACAAATTCAAATGCTAAGGAGGCGCCTATAAATATTGCCACACCCGCTTTCTTCTCAGTGTTATTGGAGAAGAACTGGTGTGGGAAGCGGTGGGTGCCAATCGTTTGTTGTCCCCAGCTCGGAGATGCGTCTCCTGAAGAAATACCACGTCCGCCCGAGCTTTCGATAGTTGGGTGCGTAGTAATGACCTTTTCTGGGACGAGTTAAGCCCATTCACATTAAGTGCTAACACATTAATAGGCATTAATCAGGAGTCCAGAAGTTCAAACAAGGGTGCAATGACATAAGCACGCCACCAATTGCCTCGAAAAGTCAGGGAAAGGAGAGGAAGGTAGGGAAAGTGGGAGAAAACCATCAGTCCATGAACCGTCAATCCCTCTGGGTGCCCAATGTGGCCAGGACAGGGAGTTGACAGGACCAATTTGTAAATGGAAAAACAGGAAGAAAAAACTAAAAAACATCAGGAAAAACCACAAGGGGAGAAAAAGAAAAAGAAATTTAGGACCACCGTAGAAAAAAAAGGTGGAACCAGCGTCACACAAAAGACGCAGAAAATAAAAAGAAAAAAATCGTAAGCAGAGCGTAAAAATTCGCTCACCGGGGAGACACCTTTTCATCGGTCGGGAGACTTCAAAGAGCAGGGAAGGTCGGAGCAGAGAAGGAGATGCAGTAGGATAGGCGATCAAGGAAGATCGGGAGAATGAAAGGACCGATCAGAAGAGATCACTGGAGGAGAGGAAAAGGAGCAGGCAAGGAGAAGAGCAAGGAAGCCGAAGGGAAAAGAGAGGGGAGATAAGAGAGCGAGGAAGAGGGTAAGAAAGAAAGAAAAGGAGAGAGAGGAGGAAGAAGTCAAGTGACCCGAAGGTGTCTTACAGGACCCAGGAAGGCGAACCCCAGGAGGGGAGAAAAAAAAAACTTCAGCCCGGCCGGGCAGAAAAGTTCTCAGACCGTGGCCCACTCCGGATCGATCCTCTTGCGGCGGGTGTGTGCGACTTCGGGCACCGATCCCGGGGGTCCCGTTGGGGTGGTTCTACAAAGTCCGGCAGGAGTAAGTCCCACTTTTTCAAAAGGTCGGCCGCCTGCGACGGGAGGAGGCATACATGGGAGACGTCATTCCGTCTCACGATCAGACGAGTCGGTCGTCCCCAGCGATATTGTATTTCTTTGTCGCGGAGGATAGAGGTGTATGATTTGAACGCCCATCGGAGCGCCAATGTGCCGGGAGACAAGTCCAGGAAGACCTCGAGGGCTGAGAAACAATCAGGAGCGTCGGTACATGTCTCAGAACTCGCAGGAAGTCCTCCTTCGTTTCAAAGAAGTGGATCCACGCTATCACATCTCGCGGGAGCTCAGGGCGAATGCCGGAGGGCTTAGGGAGCCTGTGGATTCGGTCGATCTTCAAGTCACGAGCGTCCAAATCAGGTAGCACTTCGGCAAGGAAATCTTGCAGAAATCCTCGGAGGTCATCGTCATGAACTGCTTCGGGGACGCCCCTCAGGCGAACATTATTCTGACGACTGTGATCCTCGATGTCATAGGTCTTTGCTTGGATCGCAAGTACTGTATCTTGAAGGCGGTCATGTTCGTCAATTAGGTCGTTGTGAGAGTGCACGAGTTCGGTCATTTTGCCCTCCAAGTGATCCGTTCTGGCGCCAAGCTCCGACACCTCGCCTCGCAGATCCGCCACCATCTCCCGCATGTCGTCCTGAAGGGAGGAACGAAGGCCCGACAGGAGGTCCGTCATCAGCTCCCGCATCCGAGAGTAGGTGACCGGGGAGTCAGGGGAGAGATCCGCTGGTGCTGTTCCTTGTGCCTGGTGTTCACGGCGGGAAGCCCCGGCTGCTCTGGGTGAGGGAGGCACCATTTTGGATAACGGAGCAGGTTCAGAACGGCCGGGCGGGAAGTAGTCATAGACCCGCTTTGGGAGGGCTGATGGCTGGGATTTAACTTTACCCACTGAGGCAGAAGTGGTTCAGGTGTTACCGGGGAGAATTGCAGACAGATCGCGCCGGTCCGGAGTGCTGGGAAGCCGCTTAGTTCTCATGGGGTCGGGAGCTCCTAGATTAGGTGGCAATCTTCATGCAGTGCTAGGCCACGCCCCTCGCCAGCTGAGTGATTGAGAGTTCAGAGACTTGTGAGATCATTGTGATCCTGATCACCAGCCAGAGTGCAGAGCAGTCCAGGGTTCTGTGTTATGAATATGATGGGAGCATGCTAGCTCCATGCCGGTGCCTAGGACCGAGGTTGTGACAGCTCCTGGAGTGGGGACCTGATGGACGCTGGTCCGGACGTGTCTCAACCACATGTCCAGGAAGGAGCCTGTGAGGATGCAGGGTGTACCCATGACCCAGGTAGCGAGACCCAGATCCGTGCCCGGTAAGAAGGCAGTTCCCGTATGATTGAGTGAACTGTGCACCCTGTGTGTAAAATGTGCCAGGCAGGCATAACCGCCATTGGGTCCGACTAGGCAGTTGGCAAAGGACCCGTAGATGTATGTGAGTGCTTAGGTAAAAGTGCCCTGAATGAGAAACGATGGCCTATGAGTAAGAGCCATGTATAATGTTGTGGGGAGAGAGACCCAGCCAGTATGGATCATAGATTGAAGGCGTTTCATCCCTGGTGGACGAGAGGGAGGTTTGCTTGCTGCATGTAGGGGGCACCCGTCCTTCAATAGTATGTATGTACCTGTGGCCAGACGCAGGGGTTAAGAAGGCTCCTAGAAAGGGTAACCATGGCTGATCCGGGAGGGTGCTACTCAGACCCAGGGTACAGTCGTCGACCTGGAGACCTGCCACGAGATGGGGGTTTGGTGGCGGCTGGTGGCCCGGACCGTGGTGAATAGGCCATGGTGACGCATGGTTAGTCCGGGTTCTACGGTTGACCAGGTCTCTGTTATGGTCATGGAGGAGCCACAGTCCATGGATGGATTATGATGGGCTGTGAAGAGGCATGTGGTCCATGAATATAGTAGGATGGATCACATGTGGTATGGAAGGTCCCGGTCAGGCTGGAGTCCTGACTATGGGGTGATATAGAATGCTGGGTTTCTAAAGCCGGGCGGCTGGTACCGCCATTGGGACCCACAGGGTCCGTTGACAAAGGTGGTTAATTATATGAGACAAATGTATTCATTGTAAATGTATATGTAGAGTATAGGTAGGCCGGAAATCGTTATCACCACGGGAGCTGTCGGTAGTGCTCCAATGGGGAAAGAGTCGTGGTGACAGGTCCCGGTGATCATAAGTGCAATATGGTTGTATGTTATGTGTAATGTAAATGTATTATGTGAAGTATTTATGTGTAAATGTTTAATGTACTACCAGGTTTATGAGATGTCATTGAGAAATAAACGGGTAGTCATTTGCAAAATCAAACACGTGTTGGCGTGATTATATTATATATATATAAATAGATAAATATAATGGTCAAGATCTGTGATTTATAGGAATCCCACAGGTCAGGGAAAACTTTCCTTAATGACACTGGCAAAAATAATTACGGTATATAGAAACACGAGTGCTTACTAAAGTAAATGGAGGGTAGTAAATGCAGATACTCACTTTCCCAATGCACGTTTCATGTGTACTTCCATATGAGGCATGGGTTGGGGGAGGAGAGAGCATTGAGGTTTATATATTGAAAGCGTTGTGTTTGATTGGGTGAGATAAAACAGGTGTGCACCCGTCATTCATAGAAGCATACGTCAAAAGAAAAATTATATACATCAAACCACTACTTAAATATATAGTGATGTCCTATAAAGTTAATTAATGTAAACGACAATAAAAATTAAAAACGGGAAGTGGCTGTAGTGTTATGTTCTGCCTGATGGAACAGAAAGCCATACTTAAGAAGGTGCATAGGTCACTATTGAAGATATATTTCTGTCCATGATCGAGGACAAGAGGACCTCAAGCTGTCATTCCTATTTATGCTTCCCCACTCCACCATGAATCCCCACCCATATCTATGTCATTTCTCCTACTTAGACCATACCCTTGGATCACCTTTCATCCACTCCCTACTGTCCCCTCTATCTTCCCACGGGCACTCCACCTCCATCGTCATGTCAGGCTCACACCACTCTGTGGAGTGTACACCTGAGACTAGCCAAACACCACTGTCATGGGAATGGTGCATACGTGTGGACAGAAGTATTGAATAGGGACACGACAATTGCTGAGAAGCGGTATATAGGAAAATAAATTTCCATGTAATATGAGACAAACCAAAGGAGGTTAGTGTTGAAGAGGTGTAACTATGATGAAATATTAATAAAAGGTGTGCTGACTTAAAAAAAAGAGGTGTTCGAAGTGAAATGTAAAAGTGACATGTGATATAAGTATATATAAAGAGAATGATACTATGGTGGTGTCACGCACTTAGATGGCGCTGACATTGCTGGATGCTGCTGGGTATGTTTGTCTGTAAGGGTACCTTTACACGTCGCAACATTGCATGCAATTTCACTTGCAACTTACTAGTTGCAGTGAAATCAAGGGCACATTGTTCCATTTGTATACGGCAACAAAATGGAACAAAGTGTCCATGATTTCACTGCAACCAGTAAGTTGCAAGTGAAATTGCATGCAATGATGCGACGTGTAGGTACCCTAAAGGTACCGTCACACGCGGCAATATTGCTAGCAATTTCACTGGCAATTTGCTGGTTGCAGTGAAATCATGGACACATTGTTCTATGTTGTTGCCATGTACAAATGGAACAATGTGTCCATGATTTCACTGCAACCAGCAAATTGCCAGTGAAATTGCTAGCAATATTGCCACGTGTGACGGTACCTTAAGAGCTGCATGGTTGATAGTTGTGAAGGTCCTGGCCCTGTGTTGTGCTCCAGAACTGCATTCACTATTAGGTTTAACTTCTGGTTGAGGGGTTAATGTGTGACTCACCTAAACTCCCCTCCCCCTAGCCTTTAAGTAGCCTCTCCTTCCACCAGGTGGTGCTGCTGATAGTTTCACTCTATGCCTGGAAGCCATGCTGTGCTGACCTGTGTGTTTGTGTTGCTGAAGTCCTTTCCTTTGGAGTTGCTGTAACCCAGTTCTGTGGAGGGAGGTGAGGGGGGAATAGCGCAGGGCTGGTGGAGGAGATTTAGGGAGAGGCTGGAGGCCCGAACTTTCTCACCTTCAGAGATACCTTCGGGATCAGGGCCATTCAGGGTTCCTAGACTAGGGTCAGATTAGTCTTCCCTGGTCACCTTGCCCATAACTGCCATTCCCTCATCAGGATTCTCACTACACTGTGACAGGTGGGGGGAAGGTATATAGTGGATATCTAATATATAAAAACCCAAGGCCACTTCCGTCACTTTGGCCACGACTTCCGTCACTTTGTCATCGGATAAGTGACGTCACCAAAAAGCTACACCCGTCCAGGGTGGACCAACATGGCGGCCATAAGCGGAGCAGGACTCAGGCAGCCCCGCCATGCTTACGGCCGCCCCTACACTGCCCAAAACACACACACGGTCGGGGGACGACCGGCGTTAGCCGGTTGTCTCCCACCCGCCACACATGCGGCCCCCCGCGGCTTTTCCTGCCCCCCCGCGGCTCCCCCACTCCTGCATCCCCCTGCGGCTTTTCCTGCCCCCCGCGGCTCCCCCGCTCCCGCTCCTGCGGCCCCCCCGCGGCTTTTCCTGCCCTCCCGTGGCTCCCCCGCTCCTGCGGCCCCCCCCGCGGCTTTTCCTGCCCCCGTGGCTCCTCCTGCCCCCCGCGGCCCCCACGCTGCTTGGTTCTACTAAAAGTAAAAAAATAATTAGAAAACACCACAGTTTTTGTGTCCAGTACATCGTGGATAGCTATACCATACCATCAATAATGCATATACGCATATAACCAATAATATTGGAATGAATATGGACTTATAATAAAACATGACCGATCGCACAGAATTAATGTAAAAGATTTCCCCAAGGGGAAGAAAAACGATCATATGGTCATTTATATGAAAATGTAAATTTTATTAATCAAAGAATGTGCGGTACAAGGGGTGGGAGCAAGGTAGAAAACCAGCAATGATACAAAATAATTTCTCAATTTCATCATACATGTATACTCATAGGTAATGACTAATTCTAGCTATATTCTATCAAACAATAGCATACATATATCAATTTAAGGTATGAACTAATTAGTACCTATGATCCTGTATACTGTCATGTAGTATATATTGCCTATCCACAGCAATAGAGTTTTTTGGGGGGAATATTTACAGCTATAGAAAAATAGAGATGTAATCAATTGGTTCAAAGGATAAAAATAGCATGTCATTATATAACCATGCATAAAATGCTCAGCCCTTCCCATATAAGTGCAGTCACACAGCAATTGCGTGTGGATCTAATAACATCCAATATAGATGTACTACACAAAATGAGAATCACCTGTGTGTGCAGACTGTACATGATATAACCATGCATAAAATTCTCAGCCCTTCCCATATAAGTGCAGTCACACAGCAATTGCGTGTGGATCTAATAACATCCAATATAGATGTACTACACAAAAGCTAAGGGTAAGGGTCACACCTGCATTTCCGGTGGAAGATGAAGATTTCATCAAAAACTGGGAGGATACATGCAATTCGTGCTCGTCCACGCTCATGGATCTACTCATAGGTCATAATTCAAATGTGATAGATGACATTGACTATGAATTGGAAAAGAAACAGACAGAACTCCATGACATGGTCCAACCGGAGAAATTGGTAGAATTTGAGAAGGAGTTAGAGAAAAAATTAGATGTGTGTGTTAAAAAAATACGCGATGTACATTTGGGAAAATTTCAAAGGGATATGAAGGATAAAGTGGAAGGCAGAATGTACAATTGGAAGAGACCAAAGGTGCCAAAAACCGATGATGGAAGGAAGGGATCTCATTCATCAGTTACAGTGATCAGTCTGAGACTAATGCAAATGAGAGTGGGCCGGAGCAGGGAACTTCAGGTGGCGGAAACCGTAGAACAAGAAACATACGTACACCTCACTATCCGATTTATAACCAACGGAAGCGTAAGAATAAATCAGGATCACCAAATAACAATAAAGGTGACAATAAGGTAATCAATTTAAGCTCCTATGTTCTGACCTACTCTGATTATACGTTATTATCTAAAGGACTAACCTTCTCACCTGTGGCGGGCTTCGATACATTCGGGGCTATTAAGGACCTACAGCTATTTGCTAGGTCGTTATATTTTAAAAGGCACTTTTTTAATCCAAGTGTACATTCTGTCTTCTCTACAGAGGAAGAACAAGCGGTATTAACCACATTGGACGATCTCTATCTGGAGCACAAAGTGTCGGAGAGCAGTAAGATACCATCTAACATCAAACCACACTCTAAAAAATTTCCTCCTCTCTCTCTATGTGCCAACATTGATCTGTTTGTACAGGTGGTATCAAGGGACCTTAAAAAAAATCCCTCGGTATGGTGGTATGGATAATTTGACGGGTAGTGAGAGAAAACGTTTAAAAGAGTTGAAAAGTCTCCCGGACGTGGTGCTGAAGCCGGCTGACAAAGGTGGCAACATAGTCATATGGCCGAGATCAATGTATGAGGAGGAGGCCTTTAGACAATTGCGCAATAAAATCTGCTATAAAAAATTGACTTTCAATCCTCTCTCCAAGTACATTGATGAACTGGATAAGATACTGGATGTGGCAGTGGATGGGGGTGTTGTTACCAGTCAGCTGGCTTCGGCACTACGTATTGTGGAACCGTCAATATCTACATTGTATTTGTTACCAAAAATTCATAAATGTCAGACGGTTCCACCCGGGAGACCGATCATCTCTGGAAATAATAATTTTCTGGAGAATATAAATATGTGGGTGGATTTGATGCTCCAGCCCCTTGTTGAATCGCTGCCATCATACACGAGGGATACTGTAGATTTTCTAAATAAAATAGATGGAGTCTCTCTAATTTGGGGGGTGCAGTAATGGTGTGTGGGGATGTTGAGTCCCTATACACCAACATCAAACATGCTGATGGATTGCGGGCGGTTAGGTTTTTTCTTTGTAGATCACACCTACCATTGGACTTGGTAGAATTTGTCTTATGTCTATTGGAGTTCTCATTAACTCATAATTTTCTTACTTTTAAGGGGTCCTTCTACCTGCAGCTCCAGGGAACGGCGATGGGTGCATCATTTGCACCGGCCTATGCAAACCTGTTTCCGGGGCTGTGGGAGAGGGACCTCTTTTTGACTGATGGTGGCATCTCTGCCGATCGCGTCCTTTTTTGGACGCGATATATAGATGATGTTTTCTTTATATGGCAGGATGAGGTGAGAGAACTTGAACCCTTTATGAAGGAATTGAACTCCAATAGTAATAACATACATCTGACATATTCCTACTCAAGTGTAAGGATAGATTTCTTAAATGTAAATATTGAGTGTGATAGTAATGGTATACTACATACCTCACTATACCGTAAACCAACCTCCACTAATAGTTTACTACATGCCACATCAGCGCATCCTAAATACATGATAGGATCTGTACATGACAGTATACAGGATCATAGGTACTAATTAGTTCATACTGTTCTTTACCTTAAATTGATATATGTATGCTATTGTTTGATAGGTAATGACTAATTATAGCTATATTCTATGAGTATACATGTATGATGAAATTGAGAAATTATTTTGTATATTGCTGGTTTTCTACCTTGCTCCCACCCCTTGTACCGCACATTCTTTGATTAATAAAATTTACATTTTCATATAAATGACCACATGATCGTTTTTCTTCCCCTTGGGGAAATCTTTTACATTAAAAGTAAAAAAAGCCTGATAGAAGATACTCACCCGTCGCGCTCCATCTACGTCTTCTAGCTCCATGGCTTGAGGACCTGTGGTTGCCTGGGAAACCGATCAGCTGATCGGTTTCCCAGGCAACGACAGGTCCTGTGAGCCGACACACGGGTGAGTATCCTCGCATCCATCTTGCCCCTCCCCCTGCCACCACCATCCTGCCCCCCCCCCACTGCCGGCTCCATCCTGCCCCCCCCTCGGCTCCATTCCACCCCCCCCCGCTGGCTCCATCCTGCCCCCCGCCTCCATCCTGCCCCCCGCTGGCTCCATCCTGCCCTTCCCCCCCACCGGCTCCATCCTGCCCCCCGCCGACTCCATCCTGCCCCCCCCCGCTAGCTTCATCCTGCCCCCCCCCCGCCCCGCTCCATCCTATCCATCCTACCCCCCCGCCGGCTCCATCCTGCCCCCCCCCACACCAGCTCCATCCTGCCCACCCCGCCGGCTCCATCCTGCCCACCCCGCCGGCTCCATCCTGCCCCCCCCCCCGGCTCCATCCTGCCCCCCCACCTGCTCCATCCTAAACCCCCCTGCCCACTCCATCCTAAACCCCTCCACACCAGCTCTATCCTGCCCCCCCACCGGCTCCATCCTGCCCCCCCACCGCCTCCATCCTGCCCCCCACCTGGCTCCATCCTGCCCTCCCCCCCGGCTCCATCCTGCCCCCCCGCTGCTCCATCCTGCCCCCCCGCTGGCTCCATCCTGCCCCCCCGCTGGCTCCATCCTGCCCCCCCGCTAGCTCCATCCTGCCCCCCCGCCCGCTCCATCCTATCCATCCTACCCCCCCCCCCCCGTCGGCTCCATCCTGCCCACCCCGCCGGCTCCATCCTGCCCCCCCCGCCAGCTCCATCCTGCCCCCCGCCGGCTCCATCCTGCCCCCCCGCCGGCTCCATCCTGCCCCCCCCGCCGGCTCCATCCTGCCCCTCGCCGGCTCCATCCTAAACCCCCCCTGCCCACTCCATCCTAAACCCCCCCACACCAGCTCCATCCTGCCCCCCCTGTCGCCTCCATCCTGCCCCCCGCCGGCTCCATCCTGCCCCCCCCGCCGGCTCCATCCTGCCCCCCCCACACCAGTTCCATCCTGCGAGTATGTGTTAGTGTATGAGTATGTGTGTAAATGTGTGTGTTGGTGCGTGTGTCCGTCTTGAACTGTCCTTCAACCTCTACTCCTGCACCCTCTTTCACCATTTACAATCTGGTTTCTGACCTCATCATTCCACCAAAACTGTGTGTGTGTAAGTGTGTGCATGTAAATGTATGTGTGTGTGTGTGGGTGTAAGTGTGTAAATGTGTGTTGGTGTGTGTGTCCATCTTGAACTGTCCTTCCACCTCTACTCCTGCACCCTCTTTCACCATTTACAGTATGGTTTCTGACCGCATCATTCAACCAAAACTGTGTGTGTGTGTAACACTAAGTGTAAGTGTGTGTGCACAAGTGTGTGTGTGCACAAGTGTGTGTGCACAAATGTGTGTGTGTGCAAGTGTGTGTACAAGTGTGTGTGTGTGTGTGTGTGCAAGTGTGTTTGTGCAAGTGTGTGTGTGTGTGTGCAAGTATGTGTGCGCAAGTGTGTGTGTGTGTGTGCAAGTGTGTGTGTGTGCAAGTGTGTGTTTGCAAGTGTGTGTGTGCAAGTGTGTGCGTGTGTGTGTGTGCAAGTGTGTGCGTGTGTGCAAGTGTGTGTAAGTGTGTGTGTGCAAGTGTGTGTGTGTGTGCAAGAGTGTGTGTGCAATTGTGTGCAAGAGTGTCTGTGTGTGCAAGAGTGTGTGTGCAAGAGTGTGTGTGGTGTGCAAGAGTGTGTGTGTGTGTGTGTGCAAGAGTGTGTGTGTGTGCGCAAGAGTGTGTGTGTGTGTGTGTGTGCAAGAGTGTGTGTGTGTGCAAGTGTGTGTGTGCAAGTGTGTGTGTGTGCAAGTGTGTGTGTGTGCAAGTGTGCGTGCGTGTGCAAGTGTGTGTGTGCAAGTGTGTGTGTGCGCAATTGTGTGTGTGCAAGTGTGTGTGTGTTGTGTGTGTGCAAGTGTGTGTGTGTGTGTGCAAGTGTGTGTGTGTGCGCAAGTGTGTGTGTGCGCAAGTGTGTGTGTGTGTGCAAGTGTGTGTGTGTGTGCAAGTGTGTGTGTGTGTGCGCGCGCAAGTGTGTGTGTGTGTGTCGCGCGCAAGTGTGTGTGTGTGTGCAAGTGTGTGTGTGTGCAAGTGTGTGTGTGTGTGTGCAAGTGTGTGTGTGTGTGTGCAAGTGTGTGTGGTGTGTGCAAGTGTTGTGTGCGCAAGTGTGTGTGTGTGCAAGTGTGTGTGTGTGCGCAAGTGTGTGTGTGCGCAAGTGTGTGTGCGTGTGTGTGTGCAAGTGTGTGTGCAAGTGTAAGTGTGTGTGTGTGCATGTGTGTGTGTGTCAAGTGTGTGTGTGTGTGTGCAAGTGTGGTGTGTGCAAGTGTGTGTGTGTGTGGCAAGTGTGTGTGTGTGCAAGAGTGTGTGTGTGCAAGAGTGTGTGTGTGTGTGTGTGTGTGCAAGAGTGTGTGTGTGTGAAAGTGTGTGTGTGTGCAAGAGTGTGTGTGTGTAAGTGTGTGTGTGCGTGTGTGTGTGTGTAAGTGTGTGTGTGTGCAAGTGTGTGTGTGTGCAAGTGTGTGTGTGTGCAAGGTGTGCGTGTGCAAGAGTGTGTCTGTGCGCGCAAGTGTGTGTGTGTGCAAGTGTGTGTGAGTGTGCAAGTGTGTGTGTGGTGTGTGTGTGCAAGTTGGGGTGTGTGTGTGTGTGTGCAAGTGTGTGTGTGTGTGCGCGCGCAAGTGTGTGTGTGCAAGTGTGTGTGTGTGCAAGTGTGTGTGTGTGTGCAAGTGTGTGTGTGTGTGCAAGAGTGTGTGGTGTGCAAGTGTGTGTGTGTGCAAGAGTGTGTGTGTGCAAGTGTGCGTGTGCAAGAGTGTGTGTGTGCAAGAGTGTGTGTGTGTGCAAGTGTGTGTGTGTGCAAGTGTGTTGTGTGCAAGTGTGTGTGTGTGCAAGTGTGCGTGTGCTAGAGTGTGCGTGTGCAAGATGTGTGTGTGCAAGAGTGTGTGTGTGCGCGCAAGTGTGTGTGTGCAAGTGTGTGTGTGAGTGTGCAAGTGTGTGTTGTGTGTGTGTGCAAGAGTGTGTGTGTGTGCAAGTGTGTGTGTGCAAGTGTGTGTGTGTGCAAGTGTGTGTGTGCGTGGTGTGTGTGCAAGTGTGTGTGTGCAAGTGTGTGTGTGTGTGTGTGCAAGTGTGTGTGTGTGTGCGCAAGTGTGTGTGTGTGCAAGTGTGTGTGTGTGCAAGTGTGTGTGTGTGTGCAATGTGTGTGTGTGTGCAAGTGTGTGTGTGTGCGCAAGTGTGTGTGTGTGTGTGTGTGCGCAAGTGTGTGTGTGTGCGCAAGTGTGTGTGTGTGTGCAAGTGTGTGTGTGCAAGTGTGTGTGCAAGTGTGTGTGTGATGTGCGCGCGCAAGTGTGTGTGGTGTGTGTGTGTGTGCGCGCGCAAGTGTGTTGTGTGTGTGTGCAAGTGTGTGTGTGTGGTGCAAGTGTGTGTGTGCAAGTGTGTGTGTGCAAGTGTGTGTGTGTGCAATGTGTGTGTGCCAAGTGTGTGTGTGCGCAAGTGTGTGTGTGCGCAAGTGTGTGTGCGTGGTGTGTGTGCAAGTGTGTGGTGCAAGTGTGTGCGTGTGCGTAGTGTGTGTGTGTGTGCATGTGTGTGTGTGCAAGTGTGTGTGTGTGCAAGTGGTGTGTGTGCAATGTGTGTGTGTGTGCAAGTGTGTTGTGCAAGAGTGTGTGTGCAAGAGTGTGTGTGTGTGCAAGAGTGTGTGTGTGTGCAAGAGTGTGTGTGTAAGTGTGTGTGTGCAAGAGTGTGTGTGTAAGTGTGTGTGTGTGTAAGTGTGTGTGTGTGCAAGTGTGTGTGTGTGCAAGTGTGTGTGTGCAAGTGTGTGTGTGCAAGTGTATGTGTGTGCAAGTGTGTGTGTGTAAGTGTGTGTGTGTGCAAGTGTGCGTGTGCAAGAGTGTGCGTGTGCAAAAGTGTGTGTGTGCAAGAGTGTGTCTGTGCGCGCAAGTGTGTGTGTGTGCAAGTGTGTGTGAGTGTGCAAGTGTGTGTGTGTGTGTGCAAGTGTGTGTGTGTGTGCAAGTGTGTGTGTGTGCGCGCGCAAGTGTGTGTGTGCAAGTGTGTGTGTGTGCAAGTGTGTGTGTGTGTGTGTGCAAGAGTGTGTGTGTGCAAGTGTGCGTGTGCAAGAGTGTGCGTGTGCAAGAGTGTGCGTGTGTGCAAGTGTGTGTGTGTGCAAGTGTGTGTGTGTGTGCAAGTGTGTGTGTGTGCAAGTGTGTGTGTGTGCAAGTGTGCGTGTGCTAGAGTGTGTGTGTGCAAGAGTGTGTGTGTGTGCAAGAGTGTGTGTGTGCGCGCAAGTCTGTGTGTGCAAGTGTGTGTGTGAGTGTGCAAGTGTGTGTTTGTGTGTGTGCAAGTGTGTGTGTGTGTGTGCAAGTGTGTGTGTGTGCGCGCGCAAGTGTGTGTGTGCAAGTTTGTGTGTGCAAGTGTGTGTGTGTGCGCGCGCAAGTGTGTGTGTGTGTGCAAGTGTGTGTGTGCAAGTGTGTGTGTGCAAGAGTGTGTGTGTGTGCAAGAGTGTGTGTGTGTGCAAGAGTGTGTGTGTGTGTGTGTGTGTGTGCAAGAGTGTGTGTGTGTGTGTAAGTGTGTGTGTGTGTGTAAGTGTGCAAGTGTGTGTAAGTGTGTGTGTGCAAGTGTGTGTGTGCAAGTGTGTGTGTGCAAGTGTGTGTGTAAGTGTGTGTGTGTGTGCAAGTATGTGTGTGCAAGTGTGTGTGTGCAAGTGTGTGTGTGTGCAAGTGTGCGTGTGCAAGAGTGTGCGTGTGCAAGAGTGTGTGTGTGTGTGCAAGAGTGTGTGTGTGCAAGAGTGTGTGTGTGTGCAAGTGTGTGTGCAAGTGGTGTGTGTGTGCAAGTGTGTGTGTGTGTGCGTGTGTGTGGCGTGCGTGTGCAAGTGTGTGTGTGCAAGTGTGTGTGTGTGCGTGTGTGTGTGTGTGCAAGTGTGAGTCTCAGGTGGACCCTGTGACGACCATCCACCGTGAGGCCGAGCTGCTGGTAGGCAGCACCCCGAGAAACCCCGAGACCCTTAACCCCTATACAGGGATCTGGAATTATAGCGGAGCCCAGGGGGTAGCTGCCTATATGAGCAACAGAGCCGGGGAGGTCGCCAGGGAAAATCAAGACCCGAAAAACGAAGTCAGAAGTCCGAGTCAAAACCGAGAGGGCAGCGAAGGTACAAAATCGTCAGGCAGTAGCAGAGTCAAAAATCCAGGCAAATGTCAAGGGTAAAAACCAAGAGGGCAGCTGAGGTACAAAATCAATAGGCAGAGGCAGAGTCAGAAATCCAGGCAAGGTCAGACACGAAACTAAACACACACTATCACTGGGGAACCAAAACTATATCTGGCGGCCTGCAAGCCAGGCTCCAATGTACTTGAAGGGCATGGCTACCTCCCATAGGCTGGAGCTCACAACCTGATGACCTCATCCGGACCGCCCCTAGATCCAGGCCAGATGGAGATGCACGACTGGCTCCACCCACGCCACCTCTGACAGAAGAACGCAGGCTGCGCCTAACGGACACCTCTGCAGGGCCCTTTCCTCTGCGACCAACACCACCCAGAGGGGAAACACAGCGGCGCTCAGCGACAGAGGCAGACGTCGCGGGAGCAGTTCCATATGAGGACAAGGCCCTCCTATCACCGGCGCCACCAGCCGAAGGAATCCGGCTCCTCCCAGCGGCCGAGGCAGGAACACCAGCCACCGAGTCCAATGGCGATGTGACAGACCCCCCACGGAGTGGTGGTGGGAGCCTGACATGACGATGGGAGGGAGGAGTGACCGTGGGGGAAAATAGGCGGGGACAGTAGGAAGTGGGATGAAAGGTGATGCAAAGTGTAGTGGTCTGAAGGTAGGGAGGAAATGACATAGATATAGGTGGAGATTCATGGGGTGGGGTGGGGGGAGCATAAATAGGAATGACCAAGGTTGAGGGTCCTCTTTGTCCTCAGATCAATGGACAGAAAAGATCTCCTGCTACAGGACAGCACAAGTGACCTGAGGCCCAGCCCCCTGTACAGCTTCTCTTAATGGTATGAGATTCTTCAATGCAGCAGCCAGCTCTCCACCTCAGGCTGGCAGTGAAAGGCAATAGATAAGGTCTTGTGCTGGGGCCCTTTTTTAGTAGCAGGATTTCTCCTCCAGTAACATGATCCACCATGAGGCCAAGTTCCAACTACAAAGGCTGGGAGTTTGGCTGGTAATGTTACAGTTCAGTAATCCCCTTCCCCACTGAAGCAGCGCCCTGCTGCAGCACATGTGCCATGTTGCTTCCATGGGTCTTCAAGAATGACTCAGGACCCGGCCAGAGAG
Source organism: Allobates femoralis (assembly GCA_033576535.1). Classification (NCBI taxonomy): domain Eukaryota; kingdom Metazoa; phylum Chordata; class Amphibia; order Anura; family Aromobatidae; genus Allobates; species Allobates femoralis. The sequence continues at coordinate 3,406,797 of JARQOC010000009.1, forward strand.
ACTGTTCAGGGAGAACAGCGGTCTGGGGGAGCCACAGATCCCAGATCAGGAGACATGGAGACGTCTTCATAGGGACGGCCACCAAGGGGCCCAGGGACCAGCAGGGAAGGGACCCCCCCCCCTCCATCAGCGAGTGCTCCACAGTTCTGAAGGGGAGGCAGATGTGAAGGATTCCAGACCAGCGGTGGATGACAGGATACTAGCTCCTGTGCAGCCTAGTGAGTATGAGTATTTGCTTTATTTCCCCCCTCCTTTCTAACTCTAGATCACGTGGGGCAGGGGTACTCAGGGATGCCTGGGGGGACATTTAGTTCCCTTTACATCAGCACAGGTATCCCAAAAGATGGTGACAACTTGGGTTAGATTTTGTTTCTGGTATATGTAGATGGGTTATTCAGGACTGTATATAACTGAATGTAGAGCAGTTGAGCAGTATAATGTATATATAGGGCAGAGATGTGTATTCATGACTGTATACATCGGTATATAGGACATGTGAACAGTATACAATATATGTAGGGCAGTGATGTGTATTCAGTGCATTATATATCGGTATATAAAGCATGTAAACAGTTTACAGGGTATATGAGGCACTGATGTGTATACAGGATGATATATCTCAATATATAGGACATGTGAGCATATATGGCATATATGGAGCAGTGAGGTGTATACAGGACGATATATATCAGTATATAGGATATGTGAGCAATGTATAGTAGATAACATGGCAGTGATGTGTATACAGGATGGTGTTATGTCAGTATAATAAGACATGTGAGAGTAGTATACAGTACTTATAGAACAGTGATGTGTATGCAGATAGATATATATTAGTATAGTGGACATGTGAGCAGTATGGTATACAGTATATATAGGGCAGTGATGTGTTTACAGGATAGTATATATCTATTGTAGGGACTGTGAGGGATACAGAATATAAGGGCAGTGATGTGTATACGGGGAGGGTAGATATATCTATCCGGACTGGGTTTGGGATACAGCTATATAGGGCAATAACTTGTATGCGGGATGGTATATAACAGTAGGCCGGACATGTGAGCAGTATACGGTATATATTGTTCAGTGACTTGTATGCGGGATGGTATATATCAGTAGGCCGGACATGTGAGCAGTATACGGTATATATTGTAAAGTGACTTGTATGCGGGATGGTATATATCAGTATGACGGACATGTGGGCAGTATACAATATATATAGGGCAGCGATGTGTATACAGGACTGTATATGTTAATGTGGAGGACATGTGCCCAGTATACAGTATATACAGGGGAGTGATGTGTATATATGGCATTATATAGGACTCGTGACCATGACACAGTATATGTCGGCCAGGGATGTGTACACAGGATGGTATATATCAGTATATCTGACTAGTGACCAATTTATGGTATATGGGCCATTTGAATGGAGGACAGGATATAACAGTATATAGGACATGTGACTAGTATTCAGTATACATAGCCAATGAGGTGTATATATATATCAGTATATAGGAGATGTGAGCAGTATATGGTATATATTGGGCATTGTTGGGTATGCAGGGCGGCATATCTCAGTAGTAGGACGTGTGAGCAGCATACAGTAGATATTGGGAAGTGATGTGTTTGCAGGATGGTATATATCAATATATAAGATATGTGAGCAGTACTCAGTATATAGGGCATATGGGATATTAGGTATCCTGGAGGAAGCGGTATTTGAGTTGCACTATAGGGCAGGTATCGTGTGCTCGATATAAGCAGTATATCATTGGCACTATATGGCATTATGGTTTCCTTGATGGAATAGGATGTTGTTATGCTAGATGGCTATATTGTGTGCCTGGTATAAAGCAGTATGTGATTGGCACTACATGGCATTATGATGTCCGGGATGAAGCAGTAGTATGTGTTGTGCTATATGGCTGTATTGTGTGTCCTGATCATAGCAGTATTTGAATTGTACTAAGGTTCTGTCAAACAGAATGGGTTTTTGCACTACATGGCAGTATCAGGCTTCATGTATGAAGCAGTTTTGGATTTACATGATATGGCGGTATTAAGTATCCGGTAGGAGGTGGTATTTCAGTTGCACTATATGGCAGGTACTGTGTCCCCTGTATAGAACACTATTTGAATGGTCGGTGGGAAATTGTGTCCGTTTTGGCGGTGAAAAAGCAAAGTGGATCTAGCAGGCCTGGACTAAGGCTAGAGAGTATAACAAGCGATCTTTGGTAAGGGAGGCTGTACTTTGCGGGATATGGACTTATACGCGGATGCAATGGGTAGTTCCAGTTTGGGGCTTACTGTAAAGGTCAATGGTGGGCAGCCTAATGGCGTGAAGAATGAATCAAGAATTCAGCATTGCCAGAGATTTCTCCCTATCTTAGTGGCGGTGACATTGTGGAAAGGTTGGCTCACCCAGACAATAGATTGTCTCCTCAGAGATGGACTCAGCGGCAGACGGGAGAAGAGGAGGTAGGTATGTGATCACCACCATCTGTACCATCGAGGACAGAGGTACAGATTTTGATTGTGACTAACTCCTGTTGCATTATAAGAGGGGGTTATTGGGGTAATTATTAATAATAATAATAAAGAAATAAATAAAAAATAAAATAAAAAAAAATAAAAAATTAATCTGAGGAAGACCTGGTGAGATATTATTGAGGGGGAGAGGGCAAGTAGTAGGTGGTAAGTTGTTGTTAGTGAGATAGACCAGTTAATTGTAGGCTCAGCCTTCTGTTTTAAACTTCGCAATAGGAATGATTAGACAATACATTTCCTAGTGAATCAGACAATCAAGGGTTTTCACATAAAACAAAAAAAACAAAAAAAACAAAAAAAAAAAAGGGAAGATAACAGGCCAGTGTGATTCGGGGGGATGGAGCAGCTGGGACTACAGTAGGAGCTGTATACAGGTTGCAGTTTGACATGGGGTTGTTTAGGTTCAAGTTAGGGGCATTTTTTGGTTAAATACCGTATATACTCGTGTATAAGCCGAGTTTTTCAGCACAGAAATTGTGCTGAAAAGTGCCCCCCTCGGCTTATACACGAGTCAGTGACGGCTGACTGTGTGGGGCCGGTGTCCGGGGGATGGAGGAGGCAGGGGGAGGCTGTATAGTGAGCGGCCGGTCACGTGGGGCCGCTCATTAGTGCAATGCAATATGCACTGCATCCCCTGTCCATCAGCGGCAGGGGGAGCCGTGCATACTACATAGCACTGTCAGTCCCCCCCCCCCCCCTGTGGTAGTATACAGCAGCCCCCCGTGGTAGTATACAGAAGCCCCCCCGTAGTATATACAGCAGCCCCCCCCTGTGAGAATACAGCAGCCCCCCCGTGGTAGTATACAGCAGCCCCCCCGTAGTATATACAGCAGCCCCCCCATGGTAGTATACAGCAGCCCCCCTGTGGGTATATAGAGCCCCCCCCGTTGCTGCCGCACACCTGTAAAAAGAAGATCTTTCATACTTATCCTCCTGCTGTCACCGCGCGCGCATCCTCCGCTCTCCTTCTTGCTTGCACCCGGCGTCCATCCACGTGACCGCGCACAAATAATGACGTCATTATTTGTGCGCGGTCATATGGATGGACGCCGGGGCCCGGGTGCAAGCAAGAAGGAGAGCGGAGGATGCGCGCGCGGTGACAGCAGGAGGATAAGTATGAAAGATCTTCTTTTTACAGGTGTGCGGCAGCAACGGGGGGGCTCTATATACCCACAGGGGGGCTGCTGTATACTACCACGGGGGGGCTGCTGTATATACTACGGGGGGGCTGCTGTATACTACCACGGGGGGGCTGCTGTATTCTCACAAGGGGGGGCTGCTGTATATACTACGGGGGGGCTGCTGTATACTACCACAGGGGGAGGCACTGCTGTATACTACCACAGGGGAGGGGTTGCTGTATATACCACAGGGGGGACTGCTGTATACCCACAGGGGAGGGGCTGCTGTATATACCACAGGGGGAGGCACTGCTGTATACTACCACAGGGGAGGGGCTGCAGTATATACCACATGGGGAGGCACTGCTTTATACCCACAGGGGGGGCTGCTGTATACTACCACAGGGGAGGGGCTGCTGTATATACCTCTGTGGCTGCTGTATACTACCACAGGGGGAGGCTTCTGTATACTACCACAGGGGGAGGCTGCTGTACACTACCACAGGGCGAGACTGCTGTATACTACCACAGGGGGAGACTGCTGTATACTACCACAGGGCGAGACTGCTGTATACTACTACTGGGGGAGACTGCTGTATACTACCACAGGGGGAGACTGCTGTATACTACTACTGGGGGAGACTGCTGTATACTACCACAGGGGGAGACTGCTGTATACTACTACTGGGGGAGACTGCTGTATACTACCACAGGGGGAGACTGCTGTATACTACCACTGGGGAGGCTGCTGTATACTACCACTGGGGAGGCTGCTGTATACTACTACTGGGGCTGCTGTATATACCTCTGTGGCTGCTGTATACTACCACAGGGGGAGGCTGCTGTATACTACCACAGGGGGAGACTGCTGTACACTACCACAGGGGGAGACTGCTGTATACTACCACAGGGGGAGACTGCTGTATACTACCACAGGGGGAGACTGCTGTATACTACCACAGGGGGAGACTGCTGTATACTACCACAGGGGGAGACTGCTGTATACTACCACTGGGGAGGCTGCTGTATACTACCACTGGGGAGGCTGCTGTATACTACTACTGGGGCTGCTGTATATACCTCTGTGGCTGCTGTATACTACCACAGGGGGAGGCTGCTGTATACTACCACAGGGGGAGGCTGCTGTACACTACCACAGGGGGAGACTGCTGTACACTACCACAGGGGGAGACTGCTGTACACTACCACAGGGGGAGACTGCTGTATACTACCACAGGGGGAGACTGCTGTATACTACCACAGGGGGAGACTGCTGTATACTACTACTGGGGGAGACTGCTGTATACTACTACTGGGGGAGACTGCTGTATACTACCACAGGGGGAGACTGCTGTATACTACCACTGGGGAGGCTGCTGTATACTACCACTGGGGAGGCTGCTGTATACTACTACTGGGGCTGCTGTATATAGTTACCCGTTGAAGGGCAGCACGCCCGAAACGGTGCCGTCGTCACCCGGTCCCCCTCCCTGCACCATGTAACAACTACCCAAATAAAGGACTCCGCATGTCGCAACTCCGGTGAGTGCCGCTCTTTTCTTATACCTTGTTTGATGGACTGTATCTCGCTGGCACCCTGGATGCCTGTGTGACCTACACTTCTATGCCTACACGCAGTTAAGTTACCTCATAGGTGGTGCCCTCCCTTGTTTTTGTTGCTGCTGTATATACCTCTGTGGCTGCTGTATACTACCACTGGGGAGGCTGCTATATACCACTGGGGGGGACTGTATACCTGTGCTGGGGTCCACCCTCGGCTTATACACGAGTCAATAGGTTTTCCCAGGTTTTGGGGGCAAAAGTAGGGGGGTCGGCTTATACACAGGTCGGCTTATACACGAGTATATACGGTATATCATATGCGTGCAAAACAATAAAATGTACCTGTAATAATGGGGGTTCAACTTACACCCCTCAAGTGTGAATAGGATAAGGCCACTGCTATATAAGAAAACAGACTAAATAAGTTATCAATACTATGAAGTGTTAACCACAGCACACATTAATGGGGTGCATACCTTGTATATAATGGTAAATAGGAAAGCCAGAAACCTGGAACAGAATGAAACATCAGCTCCTTAATGTAAAGGCACTAATGGGCAAAAAGGATCCGCTTATCTGACACTTGCGAGTGTCTGTACTTACTGGTCCGGTATGCAAAAGTGTGGCGAGGTGTGCGACGCCATGTCCATGTGTGCTTATATAAGGAAATGAATAAAGGACACTCCTCCTGCTTCCTCCGGCCGGAACGCAGGCGTGTCCTGGTGGAACGCAAGCCAGCGGCGCCTACGTCGTGACGTCACCGGCTGTGCGTAGCGCGCATGCGCACAAGTTGTAAACAAAAGATCCGTGCCCCGGTCATGTGAATAATGCAGTGGCCGCAAAATGGAATTAAGAAATGTACGGGCTCAAGCCTAAAAAAGAGAAAAAAAGCAAATATGAGGAAAAGGAAATGATCATTGCGGCATATAAATGCCTGACAGGGCAACATATAATAACTATGCAAAAAGGAAAAATATCAATATAAGGTGATACTTCCTCTATGATAGGCTATGGCAGGATAATTCACAATGTACTAAGACTGGTTAACAGTTCCTTATCACGATCCTTGTATACGATTATTAGCTTAATATACATATATATATATATATATATAAATATATCACCTAGTAGAGAAATAACATGTATTGGTATCTAAGAAACATGCAAATCAGAAAAACACTTCATGCTCCCTGTTCAAGCCTAAAGGCTCCAATGTCTGCAAGCGGTGGATCCAATAAGATTCCCTTTCTTTTAATCTTTTAATACGGTCTCCACCCCGTCTGGCCACAGGTACCTGTTCCAGGACCTGAAACCTGAGCTGTGAAATATTATGGCCCATTGACACAAAGTGAAAGGGTACTGGTAACAACATGTTACGACACCTAATGGTTGACTTATGCTTACTGATGCGGTCTCGGATATGCTGGGTGGTTTCCCCAACATATCCGAGACCGCACGGGCACTTAAGCATATAAACGACAAATGTAGAGTCACAGGTATAATATCCCTTAATCGGGAAGGTGCTACCAGATCTCGGGTGTGTGAAATTCGAGCCCTTAACCATGTGGGAACATTGTATACATGATAAGCAGGGAAAATTACCTTGCCGTGGTGTACTAAGGAATCTTTGTCTGGACAATTTCTTGTCGGAGCCTATGTCGGCCCGAACAAGACTGTCTCTGAGATTTCTAGGACGTTTGAAACACATAAGTGGAGGGTGGGAGAACTCAATAATATTAGGATAAGATTTGGTAAGGACCAACCAGTGTTCTCTAATAATTTGTTTTACTTTGTACGAGAAAGGGTGAAAATTGGTCACAAAGGCAACCCTGGGTGATGGGGGGGTCTCTCTATTGGATTGCATATGACGTGGTACAGATATCTGTGATGGATATCCTCGTGTTAGGAATTTATTAGTCATTTCTAAATGCCTAGCTTGTCTAGTTTCAGGGTCAGAAACGATTCTCCTGAGTCTCATGTGTTGAGAATGTGGGAGTGCTCGTTTAACATGTTTCGGATGACAACTTGTATAGTGTAAAACACTATTTTTGTCGGTAGGCTTCACGTAAAGATCTGAAGAGATGATTCCCGTTGCCGAGATCTTAATCATTGTATCCAAAAAGTTAATCTCTCTACTATGATGGTGTAAAGTAAATGTCAAATTAGGTATACAATTGTTCAACTTCAATAAAGTGGATTCCAACTCTGTAAGTGTGCCTGTCCAAATCAGAAAAATGTCGTCGATGTATCGTCTCCATAACAGAGACCTAGACTGTATCAACGCATCATTTTCAATGAATTTATGCTCAAAGTATGCCATAAAGATATTGGCATAGGGGGGCGCCATGTTAGAACCCATGGCGGTCCCCCTTTTTTGTAGGTAAAATTGGTCCTGAAATAAAAAGAAATTGTTGTGTAATACAATGGTCAAAAGATCACAACAAAATTGTTTTTTTATCATGCTGAAGGTGGTATATTTATCAAGAAACCAATTGACGGCCTCTAGACCTAGGTCATGCGCTATGGACGTGTTTTACACTATACAAGTTGTCATCCGAAACATGTTAAACGAGCACTCCCACATTCTCAACACATGAGACTCAGGAGAATCGTTTCTGACCCTGAAACTAGACAAGCTAGGCATTTAGAAATGACTAATAAATTCCTAACACGAGGATATCCATCACAGATATCTGTACCACGTCATATGCAATCCAATAGAGAGACCCCCCCATCACCCAGGGTTGCCTTTGTGACCAATTTTCACCCTTTCTCGTACAAAGTAAAACAAATTATTAGAGAACACTGGTTGGTCCTTACCAAATCTTATCCTAATATTATTGAGTTCTCCCACCCTCCACTTATGTGTTTCAAACGTCCTAGAAATCTCAGAGACAGTCTTGTTCGGGCCCGACATAGGCTCCGACAAGAAATTGTCCAGACAAAGATTCCTTAGTACACCACGGCAAGGTAATTTTCCCTGCTTATCATGTATACAATGTTCCCACATGGTTAAGGGCTCGACTTTCACACACCCGAGATCTGGTAGGACCTTCCCGATTAAGGGATATTATACCTGTGACTCTACATTTGTCGTTTATATGCTTAAGTGCCCGTGCGGTCTCGGATATGTTGGGGAAACCACCCAGCATATCCGAGACCGCATCAGTAAGCATAAGTCAACCATTAGGTGTCGTAACATGTTGTTACCAGTACCCTTTCACTTTGTGTCAATGGGCCATAATATTTCACAGCTCAGGTTTCAGGTCCTGGAACAGGTACCTGTGGCCAGACGGGGTGGAGACCGTATTAAAAGATTAAAAGAAAGGGAATCTTATTGGATCCACCGCTTGCAGACATTGGAGCCTTTAGGCTTGAACAGGGAGCATGAAGTGTTTTTCTGATTTGCATGTTTCTTAGATACCAATACATGTTATTTCTCTACTAGGTGATATATTTATATATATATATATATGTATATTAAGCTAATAATCGTATACAAGGATCGTGATAAGGAACTGTTAACCAGTCTTAGTACATTGTGAATTATCCTGCCATAGCCTATCATAGAGGAAGTATCACCTTATATTGATATTTTTCCTTTTTGCATAGTTATTATATGTTGCCCTGTCAGGCATTTATATGCCGCAATGATCATTTCCTTTTCCTCATATTTGCTTTTTTTTCTCTTTTTTAGGCTTGAGCCCGTACATTTCTTAATTCCATTTTGCGGCCACTGCATTATTCACATGACCGGGGCACGGATCTTTGTTTACAACTTGTGCGCATGCGCGCTACGCACAGCCGGTGACGTCACGACGTAGGCGCCGCTGGCTTGCGTTCCACCAGGACACGCCTGCGTTCCGGCCGGAGGAAGCAGGAGGAGTGTCCTTTATTCATTTCCTTATATAAGCACACATGGACATGGCGTCGCACACCTCGCCACACTTTTGCATACGCGGACCAGTAAGTACAGACACTCGCAAGTGTCAGATAAGCGGATCCTTTTTGCCCATTAGTGCCTTTACATTAAGGAGCTGATGTTTCATTCTGTTCCAGGTTTCTGGCTTTCCTATTTACCATTATATACAAGGTATGCACCCCATTAATGTGTGCTGTGGTTAACACTTCATAGTATTGATAACTTATTTAGTCTGTTTTCTTATATAGCAGTGGCCTTATCCTATTCACACTTGAGGGGTGTAAGTTGAACCCCCATTATTACAGGTACATTTTATTGTTTTGCACGCATATGATATATATGATCTTGCCATATTATACCTGACAGTAGGTTACATTTTTTTATTTTAATTTTTTTCTTGTTTTCCTTTTTTCTTCTTTTTTTCTTTTTTTCCTTTTTGCCTTAATATTTCATATATAAAAACGACACTTGAACATGACTGGTTCATTAAATTCCTATTTAAGTGAATAGATAATATATACGCTTTGTACTTGTTCCTTATCAGAGGGAAGTTGTCTATATATGACTGAATGAATCTGATATGAATCCTCTTTTGTGTTTCTGGGATCGATCTATTGAGAATATAACACTGATATTTAATCATAGTACCCTTTTTTACATATAATTGACACTATGGATCTTATGAATAGTGATAATGAGTAGCCAAGGTTGAAATATAACCTAGACTTTTTGGCTCCTGTAATTTTTTGGTCTTTTGTTCTTTTCTCCTTTTATGTATCACTAACTCCATCATTATTTTATTATAGATGAATGCACGATACTTGTGCTGTAACCACGCACATTATTGCAATACATCAATAAGGTATACTTTGTAATTTTGCATATAACGGCACTCTCCCCTCCACAGTAGTGGATGATATTACGTCCTCCTTCTCTATTATATTTCTTTCCTGTGATGGAGATATTCTTATTGAAAGTTGTTGTATCTTGTAATTTTCTTTGGGAATTTTTGTAACTTCTCCCTCCCCTTTTTTTGTGATAACAGAAAATATATATATATGTATTCCTTTTTGTTGTATTAATACGATGTTGTATTCTTGTCTTTTCTTTTCTGTATGATAATTAGTATGTCATGTGAAGAAGACTACGGTCGAAACGTCTGACAATTATAAACAAATATTGATGAAAAAGCATATATTACTCATCTGAGAAAATCACAAATAAAGGAAAATAAGTTTCTATTGCAACATTCTTGTACTTTCTTTTTTGGTGTGCCAGATCACCTAACAATATCTTATTCCATTTAGTCATGTCCGACTCGATTCTTGATAGTAATGTAGTATAATTTAGCTCAAATAAGTGGTTGGGGTCGTTTGGTAATTTAATGCCTAAATAGGTTATATAATCTCTACGCCACTCGAATGGGTAGTCCCGCCTCAGTAATTCCATCAGAACCCTGGAAGGGAAATATTCAGAAATTCTGATTTAGATGTATTAACCTTAAAATTACTAAGGTGACCAAAGATGGATAGTTCTTTTAAGGCATTTGGGATGCTGATCAGGGGGTTAGATAAGTACACAGTTCACATTTTAACCAACAAATGCAAAACATCACTATGGTGGATGGTGCTTACAGAGCTAAAGTTTATATTTAGGGACTGAATCACTTGCATATTTTTCATAGCAAGGATTCCTTTTTGACTCGTGTTGTTTTTAATACAAATGTCATAACAATATCGCACACAATTGGTTTTGCACAGAGTCCAAAATTGTCTTTTTTTCAGCTGTCTGTAACTGGTTTTGTGTCTCTTTAACAGGAAAAAATCAAGTGTTTGGAAAATGTTGCAAAACAAAACCCCACCCAAAATAATGGCAGAATAACTGCTGTATATATAATCAATCGAGGTCAGGGAGGACTGGAGCCAAACATAGGAAAAAGGAAATGAAAAAAAGTTTAAAAGTCACCTGTTATGAATTCCTCTGAGGGTACCTTTACACGCCGCTACGACAGGATGGATACAACCGCTACTTCACGTGCACGAGCACGGCCAAACGGTTACAAACGGGAAACGCACCACCTTTACACGCCGCCACAAGGTGCGCTATGCTACGTTACATCTATAGCTAGCTACATCGCCGGGTGTCTCAAGTAGCCATCTGTAGCTTAGCTTACCTCATTTACACACCGCTACAACAAGCTAATATGGGCGGACCTGGTGCAGCAGGGACAGCACATAGGCGTGCCACAATTGTGGATTACAAGACGTCCGTACACTGATAGGACAACGCAAGAACATCATGATTGGCCAGGCATCGCAGGAGGCTGATTAATACAGCACACTCGAGCGATTGTGTAGTGTGACTGGTCAGCTCCTTAAATATGCCGCCCTATGCAGCGACTACCAATCGTCATGCAGGAGCTTCCTCCAATGATCGCTGAAGGGGGGCGGTATCCCGGAGCCTGTGTCACGCCCCAGCTACATACCAGGTACATCGCCTGGTGTATAGACATCCCTTCTGTAGCTTCTTTACACGCCAATACAGCTCGCTACAATCGGCTTTGTAGCCATCTGTTTTCGAGCAGTGCTCGGAAACAGATGTATCTGTTGCCGGCTGTCTCGTCCCGTCTTCACACGCCGCTACTACGGGCTATATTGACGCTACAAGCTACATTTGTAGCCTGTAGCGGGTTGTATCCATCCTGTCGTAGCGGCGTGTAAAGGTACCCTAAGAGATGAACAGGAAAGAGCCGCGCTGCTATCTATCGAAGGATGACATATTCCAAATCTTCAAATTGTCATTTATTCAACACGTTCCCTATTCATGTCTGACGTTTATGTATCATCCGATACTTGGGCGGCAGCAGCTATCTCACGATCTTAATAGATCATAGGCGTTCCATGGTGAATGAGTCCTACACAATCAAACCAGGTGAGCACCACCTTTGTGTCCTACATAATCACGCCAGGTGACCACTACCTTTCTGTCCTACACAATCACACCAGGTGAGCACTACCTTTGAGTCCTACACAATCACACCAGGTGAGCACTACCTTTGTGTCCTACACAATCACGCCAGGTGAGCACTACCTTTGTGTCCTAGACAATCACACCAGGTGAGCACTACCTTTCTGTCTTACACAATTACACAAGGTGAGCACTACCTTTGTGTCCTACACAATCACGCCAGGTGAGCACTACCTTTGTGTCCTACACAATCACAACAGGTGAGCACTACCTTTGTGTCCTACATAATCACGCCAGGTGAGCACTACCTTTCTGTCCTACACAATTACACCAGGTGAGCACTACCTTTGTGTCCTACACAATCACACCAGGTGAGCACTACCTTTGTGCCCTACACAATCACGCCAGGTGAGCACTACCTTTGTGTCCTACACAATCACACCAGGTGAGCACTACCTTTGTGTCCTACACAATCACACCAGGTGAGCACCACCTTTCTGTCCTACACAATCACACCAGGTGAGCACTACCTTTGTGTCCTACACAATCACGCCAGGTGAGCACTACCTTTGTGTCCTACACAATCACACCAGGTGAGCACTACCTTTCTGTTCTACACAATCACACCAGGTGAGCACTACCTTTCTGTCCTACACAATCACACCAGGTGCACTACCTTTGTGTCCTACACAATCACACCAGGTGAACACTACCTTTGTGTCCTACACAATCACGCCAGGTGAGCACTACCTTTGTGTCCTACATAATCACAACAGGTGAGCACTACCTTTCTGTTCTACACAATCACACCAGGTGAGCACTACCTTTGTGTCCTACACAATCACACCAGGTGAGCACTACCTTTCTGTCCTACACAATCACAACAGGTGAGCACTACCTTTGTGTCCTACACAATCACCCAGGTGAGAACTACCTTTGTGTCCTACACAATCACACCAGGTGAGCACCACCTTTCTGTCCTACACAATCACACCAGGTGAGCACTACCTTTGTGTCCTACACAATCACAACAGGTGAGCACTACCTTTCTGTCCTACACAATCACAACAGGTGAGCACTACCTCTCTGTCCTACACAATCACACCAGGTGCACTACCTTTGTGTCCTACACAATCACACCAGGTGAACACTACCTTTCTGTCCTACACAATCACACCAGGTGAGCACTACCTTTCTGTCCTACACAATCACGCCATGTGAGCACTACCTTTGTGTCCTACACAATCACAACAGGTGAGCACTACCTTTGTGTCCTACACAATCACACCAGGTGAGCACTACCTTTCTGTCCTACGCAATCACACCACGTGAGCACTACCTTTCTGTCCTACACAATCACACCAGGTGAGCACTACCTTTGTGTCCTACGCAATCACGCCAGGTGAGCACTACCTTTGTGTCCTACACAATCACACCAGGTGAGCACTACCTTCAGTCCTACACAATCACACCAGGTGAGCACTTCCTTTCTGTCCTACACAATCACGACAGGTGAGCACTACCTTTGTGTCCTACACAATCACACCAGGTGAGCACCACCTTGTCGTTTCATATAACAGCGTGTGTTCCAGAGTAAACCCGATTGTTGCTTTCTTTATCCATATATTTCTCATAGTGAATGAATTTCTCTAAAATCTGGAAATGCCACATCAATATAAAAATCAGAAAATGAAACCACTGAAATGAAAAATGGTGCAAATCACTTTATGAATTTGTCACTACTCAAAAATAATAATAATAATAATAATATTTGTTAATTTGTATAGCTCTATTAATTCCATAGCGCTTTACATACATTTGCAACTCAGTCCCCATTGGGGTTCACAATCTAAACATCCCATCAGTATGTCTTTGCAATGTAGGAGGAAACCGGAGTGCCCGGAGGAAACCCACGCAAACACGGGGAGAACATACAAACTCCTTGCAGATGTAAAGTCATTAAATGCAGTTCCAATAGCAACACAATAGAGATAATGCGAAGATGAAACGGGATATTAATTTAAGTTTCCCTTAATTTCCTAGATCCCTGTTTGCAGTGGATGATAACTTTCTTGTTTACATCCTGAGTGTACAGACCATATACAGCTGAGCGGTTGGCACAATGTATCAGTTTAGTGATCTGATGACAGTGAGAGCATTAACTCTCTCCTGTCCTGACAGTAAAGTGTATGAAAAAGGTGTCAGCGCTCAGATAACAGCCGGGACAATGCTCACGGGATATTTACCTCTAGGTTTTATTGATTCAGTATAGGATTCCAATTCTCCACAACGCGTTTCTGCGCTTAGTGCGCCTTTCTCAAGTGATCACTTGAGAAAGGCGCACTAAGCGCAGAAACGCGTTGTGGAGAATTGCAATCCTATACTGAATCAATAAAACCTAGAGGTAAATATCCCGTGAGCATTGTCCCGGCTGTTATCTGAGCGCTGACACCTTTTTCATTCCCTTGTGCACGTCATACGCCTTCCCTTCGGGAAGTGCGAGTCTGAGCAGCTCGGCTCCCGGACCTCGCTCGCAACAATCCACCACCCCCATCTCTGAGGCTCACCACCCACTGGCTCGTACAACTAAGGAACACATCGCAGCCCACTTGTCGGATCCCTCCGGCCCGATGACCTCGTCAGCCTGATTCTGCTCGCCAGCAAGTTGCATCCCGACTCGCGTGAATAAGGATCGCAGCACGATCTCCGCTCGCTGGTTTCCTCCGACCCGCAGGCTACGCTAATCTGATCTCCGCTCGCCAGTCAGTTGTGCGATCAGGCACAACCCAACCAGGTGAGCACTTGGAAATTTTAACCGACCGTATTTACCTTGTTTAAGCAGTGTGGCGCAACTTGTTTTATTTTATTTGACAGTAAAGTGTGGCACAATGTATCAGTCTGTAGATCCTTAGTAATAAGTTGTGATGATGAAGACTTACCCAGAGATTTCCTCCCGTTAGGTCACAGTATGGAGGATCTGTGTCCAGAAAATGCTGAACAGTCACGTGACCCCTACAGGGAGGAGGATCTGTGTCCAGAAAATGCTGAACAGTCACGTGACCCCTACAGGGAGGAGGATCTGGGATTTGTGTTTCTGGGAAATATGTCAGCTCTGATTTTTTCCTAGTGATCATAGAGAATGTGTCCCCTTTTATTTCACATCCTATTAGCTTTTAGACATCAATGTTCTGTACTGTCTATGTATACCAGATTCATGTTATCATACAATTGTCTGCATGGTACACCACATTCAAACATTTGAAGACAATGTAATCATTTTAACTTTAGACTATGGAGATATACTGGGAAGGGGGTGGGGGACGGGAGGGAGAACTTAAAGGGAACCTGTCACCCCCCTCAGGGACTATTAAACTAAAAGAGCCACCTTCAGCAGCACTAAGGCTGTATTCTGTGAAGGTGGCTCTTATGTCTAGACCTCCCAGGGACATCGAAAAAAAGACTTATAAGTTTCACACTATGTATGTTAATACATCTATTAGGCCCCGGATGTACGTTCTCTCCCCAGGACTTAAACGCCTCGCTACTGTCCATCATCCTCCTCTGGCCTCCGGGTGCCGCCTCCTCTATTCCTCCGCACGTCATCGTGAGAACTTAGATCACATGATCTCCGGAGATCCCGCCCTGCGGTGTTACGATGTGTTCACACTGCGGGGCTGGGAATCTGTCGCCTGCGCAGTGAGGATCACTGCACCTGTCCCCATCTCCCTCCGCCTCTTTCCTCCCCACCCCACAGTGTGAATACATAATAACACCACAGGCCGGGATCTCAGGAGATCATGTGATCTAAGTTCTCAGGCATCGCGCACAGCGTCACGTGATGCGCTTGGAAATAGCATAAGGTTGCAAACTCTGGCACTTACATGCCGGGCCGACATTTGACAGCGCTGGGGGGTCTATCACCCATAGTATTATATTGCCAGCATTAACACATCGATCCAATGGTTACGGTGCGTTAATGCTGCCAGATTCTATCTTTGAAACGATTTCCCCCTGAACAGAATCCTAATGCTATTGTGATCCTGGGCTTACTCAGACTATGGGCGAGTTGGCTTTTCCCATGTGAGCATATGATGTGCTGATGGAGAGCCCATTGTTCCTAGTTGAGTTTAACTGGGATTTCCATGGTTTATTTTCCTCCTGCAGAGCTGACATACTGCTAAATATTCATTAGCTGACTATGAGAACAAGAACTCACACCTGAGATGGCCACACACTGGACTCACTACTACTTTCTACTTTGGGTCTTTTTGGGAAGTATATACTTTCAGGTGTTGTTTAGCATTCTCCACTAACAGCAGCCTTGGCGTCACCTACTCCAGGACTGAGCACAGAAGCAGCCGATCTGCCCTACAAGATCTTCTTACTGGACGTTGTCTTCATTCTTAATGTCTGACTTCATCACCCTACTTCTCTGATAATGACATCATCTCCTCATCCTTAAAAGTTGGCTTATTGGTCCTATCCTCATCACCAGTCATCCTTGTCTGATTCCCATGCATAGAATACTACCACCTAGCTATCACCCACTCCCACCACCACCACCGGAGCTATGTACTTGATTCTTGTCCTCACTTCCGCCCTCATCTATTTCATCACATCAACTGGAAAGAGTTGTGAAACATCTTCCTTAGCACTCACAGTCCTGTGGTTTAGGGGTCAGAATGCCTGAATAGTAACAGAAATAACAGACGTAATTGACAAAATTTCGAATCCATAATGGAAAATATTAGGCTTATGGCACCAGTGGGCTAGAAATGTGCAGAACACTAACTCAAACTGATGGCATCGCAGTCAGAGATAACATCATTCTGCTGTGACTGGGTTGAGTGACACACCATATAGTACTGTATATGACATATAAATACATAGTGCCACAATACATGGCAATTAATTAATTACATAAGGTCCAATATTGCTATAAACAATTAAAAACAAAAGGTACTTAGTGCTGTTCGATCAAAGAGCACAAAAGCCATTCAACCAGGTGTACCTCTATATAGATGGAGCCTATCACTAATGTCCTACCTCTCCATGTGCCACACCAGCCTCACCTGAATGGGGAGTGAAGAAATGCAAGCACAGCTTGCAATTAAAACCTTGTCTCGGAAGGATGTGTTGCTAAAGGGACACTACTGAGCCTTTGAGGTATACCGCAATATATATATATATATATATATATATATATACATATGTATATATATAGAGGGCATGCATTTAATATTAAATTAATGTACAGGTGCACAATTATATATATACTGTGCCTTGTGAAAGTATTTGGCCCCCTTGAACTTTTCAACCTTTTGCCACATTTCAGGCTTCAAACATAAAGATATAAATTCTAATTTTTTTTTTGAAGAATCAACAACAAGTGGGACACAATCGTGACGTGGAACCAAATTTATTGGATGTTTTAAACTTTTTTAACAAATAAAAAACTGAAAAGTGGGGCGTGCAATATTATTCGGCCCCTTGAGTTAATACTTTGTAGCGCCAGCTTTTGCTGCGATTACAGCTGCAGTCTCTTGGGGTTTGTCGCTATCAGTTTTGCACATGGAGAGACTGAAATTCTTGCCCATTCTTCCTTGCAAAACAACTCGAGCTCAGTGAGGTTGGATGGAGAGCGTTTGTGAACAGCATTTTTCAGCTCTTTCCACAGATTCTCGATTGGATTCAGGTCTGGACTGTGACTTGGCCATTCTAACACCTGGATACGTTTATTTTTGAACCATTCCATTGTAGATTTTGCTTTATGTTTGGGATCATTGTCTTGTTGGAAGATAAATCTCCGTCCCAGTCTCAGGTCTTTTGCAGACTCCAACATGTTTTCTTCCAGAATGGTCCTGTATTTGGCTCCGTCCATCTTCCCGTCAATTTTAACCATCTTCCCTGTCCCTGCTGAAGAAAAGCAGCCCCAAACCATGATGCTGCCACCACCGTGTTTGACAGTGGGGATGGTGTTTTGAGAGTGATGAGATGTGTTGCTTTTACGCCAAACATATCGTTTTGCATTGTGGCCAAAAAGTTAGATTTTGGTTTCATCTGACGAGAGCCCCTTATTCCACATGTTTGGTGTCTCCCAGGTGGCTTGTGGCAAACTTCAAATGAGACTTTTTCTGGATATCTTTGAGAAATGGCTTCTTCTTGCCACTCTTCCATAAAGGCCAGATTTGTGGAGTGTACGACTGATTGTTGTCCTATGGACAGACTCTCCAACCTCAGCTGTAGATCTCTGCAGTTCATCCAGAGTGATCATGGGCCTTTTGGCTGCATCTCTGATCAGTCTGCTCCTTGTTCGAGATGAACGTTTAGAGGGACGACTGGCTCTTGATAGATTTCCAGTGATCTGATACTCCTTCCATATCAATATGATCGCTTGCACAGTGCTCCTTGAGATGTTTAAAACTTGGGAAATCTTTTTGTATCCAAATCTGGCTTTAAACTTCTCCACAACAGTATCTCGGACCTGCCTGGTGTGTTCCTTGTTCTTCATGGTGCTCTCTGCATTTGAAATAGAACCCTGAAACTCTCACAGAGCAGGTGCATTTATACGGAGACTTGATTACACACAGGTGGATTCTATTTATTATTACCAGTCATTTAGGACAACATTGGATCATTCAGAGATTCTCACTGAACTTCTGGAGTGAGTTTCCTGCACTGAAAGTAAAGGGGCCAAATAATATTGCACGCCCCATTTTTCAGTTTTTTATTTGTTCAAAAAGTTTCAAATATCCAAAAAATGTCATTCCACTTCATGATTGTGTCCCACTTGTTGTTGATTTGTGGCGCCCCACTGGTCAGTGCACCACAGTAGTGATACTGCACCCATAACTGAGTGTGTGGTATTCCTGTCATTGGGGAGTGTAAAGTCAACCTGAGGCTCTTATCCCAGCATCCCTACACCTAACATAGGGGACCAATTGGCCACCAGTTACCAGGGTAACGGTCCTGGTGGGAGGAGCGTTAGGTTAGAAGGAACGGAAACGACAGACAGTGAGTCGAGTCTGCAGAGAGAAGTCTGAGGAGAAGGAACAAGTCCTAGAGGGATACCACAGGGAGGGCGCCCGTAAAGGAGTGGCGACCCAGACAGAAGGAGGAAACCCAGTGCCGGACCTTATCGACAGTCCGGGGGAATCCTGATCCACAACGGGGGTACCGAGTCCGAGTCACGGACAGGTGAGTCTAACCCTGAGCCGTCAATACCGATGGGTCGTAAGGTTTGCCAAGCAGCCCCGACCTCATCCAGAATGCGCAGCCCCACCAGGAGCACTAAACCAGGTTGAGCCCCTTAGAGAAGAAGGGTAACCTCATAGCACCCAAGGGGCCTGGTAGACAAGTTGGTTGTGCAGGACAGCGTAAGGATAGTGAGGAGACCAAGGAAGATAGCAAAGGACAGTGAAAGTAGCTGAAGGAACACCCTGGGAGCCTCAAAGAGACTTTATCCTCCCCAGTGACTACCCGGTCAGCTACCCGCAAAGACTGTGCAACTGTGTACCTGAACTGCCGTGAGTTGTTACCAGTAAAGTACCCATACAGAGTCAGCATGCCTCCGGTGTTTTATTCTGTTTATCTAAAAAGTAGCTGCTGCCACATCGAACAGCTCAGCAGCAGCGCTGCCCGGGGATTCCGCTCCACCTGCAGGGAGCGTTATCAACTGGCTGCAATACCACCGTCCCTGGTGGTCTGATAGCCGCTCTGGTAAACACACCAGAAACTGCAGGTGGTGTCACGAGAGTTTTATTTTCTACTTTTATTATTTTTCCCTTTATTTAGCTGCCCCCAGGGCTACTGGCTCGGCCACCAGCCACATAGACAGCACCCCCATATCAACAACGGGTTACCAAGTTCCCAAAGACCCCTGGATGGGTCAGATTCTTCACAAAAAAATGAGAATTTATATCTTTTTGTTTGAAGCCTGAAATGTGGCAAAGGTTGAAATTTCAAAGGCGGCTGAATACTTTCACAAGGCACTGTACATACATATACAGTGCGTCAGAACACTGCGAGTAATGATGTTAATTTAATATTAGAGCTGTGCCAGCCTTCTTTTTTGGGGGGCAGGGGCTCACTGTGGAGACACGGGGGACAGTGGGTGCTCTCATCCTCTGGCCTGGCCACCTTTAGAAAGACAGCATGGACCAAGGCTCATCCCACTTAATGCTCAAACTCCTTACCTGTGGGCAGAACACTAGTCAGACAACACAGGGTGAGGGAATCGCTCAATTGTAAAACTTTATTTGATCCCCAACAGTCAAAGGCATATAACACATACCCAAGCAAAACCCAAAATATAAAAAGCAACAGAGTCTTAACCTTCCGATGGCTCACCAGGGATTAGAATATTTGTGCCTTCGGGGGTTCCAGGGCCAACTACCCCAGTCCAGCAGCACCCTGCCTTTAGCGGGCAAACCATCGAGAAAGGAATAGTGGCAAAGGTAGGAAGCTGACCGACCACAGCAAAGTCTGTAGCCAGGTGACTGAATTGTCCAAACCTGGGTTCCTTAACTAGTCTCTGATCTTCCAACCGAATCCTAGAATCCTAAAGTGAACTCCTGCAAAATATAATCCAATTTTGGTGCTCCTCTAGTTGGAACTGGAGATCCTAGCCTGAAGCTCTGTAGCAAATCACCTTGCAGCGGAACTGAAATTCCTAGGCCGAAGTCGTGAAGAGGTGAAGTGATCCTCTAGCCGGGACTGAAGTCTCTAGACTGAGGCCATGTACCAAATGAACAACTGGTGACTGAAGCAGGTCCTTCTTATAGCCTGAGCGTCCACATCAGAGTATATTTAATTTTTAAAGGATTAGTGGGATAAGGCTGTTCTCTTATTGGTTGGCATTTCAATCCAACTTCATAATTTTCATCTAAATGATGTAGACAGAAGGGTGCTAAGGTAAATTACATTTTATTAGCAATCCACAAACTAGGACAATGGGGCTCCAAACAGTCTGATAAGATACAATGACCCACTTCTCATGGGTCAACAAACAAATGAACAATAGATCTGGCCAAATTAAGAACATTAACCCACAACACGCATTAAAAAAAGGCTATGTCGCCATATTCACCACCCTTATTTACACACCCCTCCCAGACAAGATTTTAATTGTAAGCAATGACTGGATTTCATTCAACCCCATTAAAATAAGGCTGGTTCGGCACATAGTGGGGTAGGACATTAGTCATAGGGTCCATCCATATTTAAGTACAACCAGTTAGATGGCTTTTTTAATCTTTGATTGAAATAAATGTTAACTACCTTATGTTTTTAACATTTACAGAAATATTAGAGTTTGTATATACAGTAATCGCATTCTGCTGCTGCACCGTGTATATATACATGTCTATACGTTGGCCACATAGGGTTTTAGTGCACCTGTAGAGTATATTAATTCAACTCTAAGTTATATAGTCCATAACGTCTTCAGTTTCCTCTTGTTGCTTGAGGTAAAGGATCACAATTGTGGCATTTGGTTGTACTACTGCCCAGATGGCCAGTGCCAGTGGTGCTGCCGCTACTTGGGCTCCCACACTCTTATTGCCAGATGCCATGGTAAATATTTTTTCTCTTTTTCATTACACCATCCATTCCTTACCTTATCCATTGACACTACCTTTGCCTTTTACCGCACATTTGAACCACAATATACCCCCTATCTAACAAGTAGCACCCAAATAAATACTAGGCTCATATAAACAGGTCATAATGTTTGTGTGATGTGTACATAATTCTGATGATACTGATATAATAGCTGTGCTAAAGTTTCTCTAATGCCTCTGAGCTGCACAGCAGGCTGGGGCATCGACCAACTATGCTCTCATTAGTGATCAAGCTAGCAGGAGTTGATCTCTGTATGAATCCCGGTTACCTCTAGGATCACATGTTCTAGGACACCTATTACAGTTGCATTCTGCCTTTTTAAGATAGTCGAATCTATCTTCTCATGCTGACTATAGTATATGCAATACTGGTCTATGTATTGTGGTGATCCAGGTGCTGGTGATCTACTGAAGTGCTGTTTGAAATGCTGTGAAAATCCTCTTGTCATCTGGTTTTCCTCCCTGCTCTTCATTTCCAACTGTGAACATATTGTCTTATACCTCTGTGTATATTGCTGTATCGCTTTTTCTCCTTTGTTGTATTCGTGTGGGGTTTTAACACTTCTGTCCGATTCCCCCTGTGTGGAGGATAGGGGTTATTAGACTAGGGCTGGCCGGAAACAAGGCAAGGGTGGAGACTCAGACATTCTCACTATCGAAGGTAACTCTGGAATAAGGGACAGCTAGCCTGAGGATCAAACCACCCCTGTCATTAATTACAACCCCATGACAAAATCGGTGCATGGAAATGAATAGTAAAAGAACAGCTGTACATAAAATAATCGAGCTTCAAAAACGGGGATGAGTCTAGAGATCTACTCTATAAAATGTATTGCTTATCTCAGCTCAATGCTTATAAATTATAAGTTGGCAGCAGTATATACTGTACTTGTTGATTTGATGAACTATATCCCATGCCATTACTTATTACATAGGGTGGCCATTTCCTTTTTATTGGTCTGTCCTTTGATGGGCCATAAATATTTCATAGGTGGGGTTGCAACCCCATCACCCCATGTCTATTGGCTATTATCCTGGTGGACAGAAATTCTCAGATGCTACATGAACACAGCAGCTCCATCAAATGTATAGTGTTCATGTCTGGGTACTGCATACCCCCCTATTATTTGAATAAATTAGGGGTGGATAAGAAGTTCCCAGTTGCAGTTTTTAAGGATGGAGAGACATGAAATGTCTTTATAGGGTTAAATATATCACAACTCTTCTATTTTTATATATATTGTGTTTCGGAGATGTCATGTCGTCTGTTATACACTAGATGGTGCCCATGTTCCATAAATACATCCGAGACCTAAGCCAACCCATTAAGGGAGGAATTTAGATATTAGAATAATTTGATAAGAATTGACCAATTAGGAGATGATCACTTTGTGGAAAGTTCTAGAATAACTAACACCCCTTTGCTTTCTGTATAAAAATGTGTGTTTCAATAAACGCTTGCGCAGTGTTTAATCTCATTTGGTGTAGGCATGAGTAAGGCTTGAGACGGCTCTGGTGTCCGTATCATTTACTTGCAGTGCAGACGTGCATAATATATATATATATAATTTGGAGTGGCTGATGGACTTGTGATTGAACTGAGACCCTCAACACAGTCACTTAAATTTGACAGTACTGCTATGTTCTACTACCAGTAATAGCTGATCGGTGGGTGAGCCGAATGTCGTACCCCCACCCATCAGATATTTATGGCTTATACAAGGATAGGCTCCTAATCAATTAATAAAAAAGTAGTGGGCAAACACTGTAATTAAGTGTTTGGGAAGTGAAACATTGCATAGGTATTAGAAATTATATAAAGTCACAGGTTGAGTACTGGGTTGGTTACCAACCATCAGTAAATTTATAGACAGTCCATGAAAAGAAGGTCCTTTTTTTGCCATCAGTAGTGTCAGGCAGAAAAAATCACCGTCAGTAGTTTTGTTCTTCCAGTGAAGCTCACTACGCAAGCTGCCTGTGCACTGGATTGAGGAGAATGGGTGGACAGAGTCTGGAGAAGGCAGGACAGGAGGATGAGCAGCAGTATCGGTGCACATCAACTTCACCCTTAGCCTTAGTGGTAAGAATAGGCTTCATTCTATGCTTTCCATTTGCTCTGCTCTTCATCTTCCTCTCTGCCTGCCTCACACAATGGAAGACACCACTGCCACCGGCCATCTTCTTCTGCAGTGCACCTCTATCTCCGACTGGGTGGCTCATCTCCTCTGCCACAGCAGTTTGTAAACACTCCAACAGTCCACACTCACTAGACTCTGTATTAGAATTGTGTCTTTGAATTTGGCTGGTATTTTTCTTGACATTGGTGCATCACAACTAATGACTTTATGACTGTGTCTTTGAGATATATGAGAAAGCTGCGGTGGACTCAGGAGGGACATCTCTGGTGGTATCCGATTCAATTGCGGTCGTGGTTTGATAGATGACTACATTCTGAAATAAAACACATTGTAGTATAATTGAAGTAGAACATTCTTTAATACTCTATCAAACAAGAAAGCATATTTTTTCTTATTCAATTGATTAGTTTTTGTTAAGTTCTGAAGCTTTCTAATATAAACCATCACCTTACTTTGCTCTTTTTCCTCTCAATACAATGCCATGCTTAAAGGGCTGTATGCAGGGCCGGCGTCAGCACCCGGCGTACCCGGGCAAGTGCTGGGGCCCTGACCTAAAAGAGGGGCCCACCGCTGCCCACACACATACCATCACGCACGCTGCAATAATTATTTTACCCATCCATTCGCTCTCTGCGAGGCTCCGTGACCTTCCCTGTCACGTTGCCAAGGCCGCGGTCGGGTATCCAAGGGGCGTGCCAGCACGCACCACTCCCCCAGCAGCACGCATATCTAACCCGGAGGAAGTGGCTCCTACCCCCTCCTCTTCCCCCCTCTCTGCTCCTCCCAGCCTCTTCCTGGTCATATGGCGCTAAAGATTCAGGAGAGCGGACAGGTTGCCATAGTTACGTGATGCCGCTCTCCCGGCAGCGGGAGTGCGGTGTCTGGAAATGGCGGCCGGCAGAGATCAGGCCAGGTTCCTGGGTTACAGACTCTGAGTCTTCTTCCGTCTGTTCTCCCAGGTCTGGGGCCGCCAGGAGGAGTTCAGCCCCAGATACTCCCTGCCTGTATGGGCTGCCACAGCTGAACACAGGTACCGCCAGTGAGAACTGGAATGTATGTGTCCTGTGCGGGGCTGCAAGTGGTGGTGATGGCAGAGAGGGGCCTGGCTGCAGGGGTTGATAGTGATGGCCGGGGGGCTGCAGGTGGTGGTGATGGAGGGGGGAAAGCGGTTGCGGGGAGTGGTGATGGCAGAGAGGGGTTCTGGGCTGCAGGGGTGTGATGAAGTGATGAGAGGTTGGCGCAGGGGGGCATACTACAGGTGGTGGTGATGGAGGGAGGTGTTGCGAATGGTGGTGATGGCAGAGAGGGGCCTGGCTGCAGGGGTTGACAGTGATGGCCGGGGGGGCTACAGGTGGTGGTGATGGCCAGGGGAGACAGTGTACAGGGAAGGAGACAGCATAGAGGGGGGTGAGAGACAGCGTACAGGGGGAAGACTGCGTACAGGGAAGGTAACATCATACAGGGGGGAGACAGTGTACAGGGAAGGAGACAGCATAGAGGGGGGTGAGAGACAGCATACAGGGGGGGAGACTGCGTACAGGGAAGGTAACAGCATACAGGGGGGGAGACAGTGTAAAGGGAAGGAGACAGCATAGAGGGGGGTGAGAGACAGCGTACAGGGGGGGACACTGCGTACAGGGAAGGTAACATCATACAGGGGGGGAGACAGTGTACAGGGAAGGAGACAGAATAGAGGGGGGTGAGAGACAGCGTACAGGGGGGGAAGACTGCGTACAGGGAAGGTAACAGCATACAGGGGGGAGACAGTGTACAGGGAAGGAGACAGCATAGAGGGGGGTGAGAGACAGCGTACAGGGGGGGGGAGACTGCGTACAGGGAAGGTAACAGCATACAGGGGGGGAGACAGTGTACAGGGAAGGAGACCGCGTACAGAGGGGAGACAGCATACAGGGTAGGAGACAGCGTACAGGGGAGGAGACAGTGTACAGGGGAGGAGACAGCGTACAGGGGAGGAGACAGCGTACAGGGAAGGAAACAGCATACAGGGGGTGACAAGCACAGAAAGGGAAGAGCCAGCGCACAGTGTTGGAGAGAGATAGCATGGGAGGGATTATATTTATGGGGTTATACAAATAGATATATAATACAGTCCGCTGCCTTCATATTATATATATATAAGTATATGATATATATATAGACAGTATATGTTAAAGGGGGCCCACTGAGACTCTTTCGACCCGGGGCCCACAAAAACCTGGAGCCGGCCCTGGCTGTATGAACCACGTAGTTAAGAGTCAAGGGTTTGTACTTCATGTCAGACCTTCTCTGCTCCCTTTCCTCAGGTTTAGACTATTTAGGAACAGTCTCCCAGGTCTGAGCAATGGGGGAGAAAAACATGTCGAGCCCACTGGGACGAGGGTACTCGGAACCGGACCGGGTCTTTACTGGGGAAGTCACGGGTGGTCCTGGTCCGGACCGTGTCCCGGGCCCTGGCAATTAAAGGGGGAATATTTACAGGGGATGTCACTCATGACGCTACCCACTTGATGCGGCCAGTGATGGGGGCCGCCGCTTCTGCAGAACCTCCGGGGACGATGTGATGGCAGCGGAGATGGTGTAGTTCCAGTGGGTAGAACTGTGTTCCCGGGGCAGTAAGGGTTAAGTCTCTTGTAGATTGTGTAGCACACTTACTTTGCAGACGCTGCAGGGATCTCTCCTCCTGGCTGGTGCTGACAGGCGGTATCCTGTATGGAGGGAATAGCTTGCACACAGAGACACAAGGAAAGCTGTTCCAGGGTTTTCCAAAGCTTTACTCTCAGTTGTTCAAAACAGTTCACAGGTAGTTTGCAGTTCTTACAAGATTCAAGTACTGTTCTCAGTATACGGGCACATTCTCCCTCTCCGGTTCCCTTTGCTCTGCAGCCAGGCCTCTCTCTCTCTCTGTGACCCCTCACACAGTCTGTAGTGTCCTTTCCGGGCTATTACGTTCTCTTTGCTGCGTGTTGTGCGACACTGGACAGTATGGCGGTGACTCCGGCTTCTGTGAGTCCTCAGTGTGTTACTGAGCTGCCTGTCCTTTAGGGTAGGGATCTCAATCTGGAACTCAGACCCCCCGTTGTGTTGTTTGGGGATTCCGGGTAAACTACAGTCCCCTCTAGAGCCGACACTCTACTTCAGCCCAGCCTCCAGCAGTCCTCCAGCACGAGGCTCTACCAGGCTCCTTTCTCTCTGTTCCTCTTGGTTTATAGGAGGGCTACTCCGCCTGCAGTGGGTTGCTTTAGCTGTCTTTCTAGGGCCGGGTTATACCGTCCCTCTCGGCTCTCCCACACTTCTGGGGATCCGGCTCTGGATAGGCTTTCTCTCTCCTCTGGCTCGCACTGCCTCAGTACAGAATCTGCGCTCCGTCTGTCTTCACTCTTCCAGAACGTGTGTGTCTTTCTGGCTGCTCAGCTTCAGCTCAACCTGCTGCTGTTCTCTGGCCTGCTCCTCAGCTTCTCTGCTGCTCTTGGTCTTTGCATCTCAGCACACTACGGCCTACTGAACAACCTCACTCCTCCCCCTTCCTATATACTGTCAAGTCACCTGACTACGTGTTTGCCCAACCCACTCCTCTGAATCCACCACCCCTCAATCTCATAGAGTATCTAATCTCAGGGCTGGATGTTACCTCCTCTTACACGTGGGTTATGTGGGCTGTGAGGGTGTTGGTGTGCAACATGTCCTACCTGCCTGGCTGCAGTTCCCTCTTGTGGCCTCCTGGACACAGGGGCGCCACAAACAGAGAAGCTCACACAGAAATACAGATATCTCTGCTAGACATGGAGTTCAAAACAGCAGCTCTCAGTGCGTGAACAAGGAAGATAAAACAGCTCTGTCAGCATGGAGATTGACAAAGTAATGGAGTATATTACGAAGAGCGGTACCTTTGCAAAGACTGAAGACTAAATAAAAAAGTTTATATACTTTTTAAATGTTTAGTGGAAAAGCCTTTGAGTTATCAGCTAGAAAAAACATCAAGCATATTAGCTTTTGTTGATGATCATATATTACTCTTAGTTTTAGTACATAGAGTGCACAAGGAAGTATATTTGTGACTGGTCTGTGGGTCAGGACAGGAACAGAACTTTAAAAGCGTTCTCCACTACTAGGACAACTGCGTCTAAAATAGAAAGCCTATACTCCCCTCTCATGCTGGCGCCGTTTCAGCGGTGTCGGTAGTCTCATTCTCAGGACACTCGTTACATTTTTACATCCAGTGAGTCCGGCGTCCCACCACCGCTGGCTTTGGTCTCCCGCCTTTGGACAAATGAGTAAATCAACAGGAAGGGAGGGTACTCCTGTGTCTAAAGGTAGCGAGAAGGAAGCCGGTGGTAACTGATTAAGGGGCTTGTGTGTCATAACAATGTCATTTTGATAAGACACACAAGGGGAATGAGAAGGGGTTGTCCAAGTACTGGACAACCCTTTTAAACTTTCAGATTGTTCATTTCCTCCCTGTTTGCTCACAACCTATAACCCTGCCCTAGTAGGGACACTTCTTTTTATCCAATTTTACTTTCAAAGAGTTGGTCACTCATGTGCATGAGCCCTAACTCTGCACCTAACATTGGTGGAATTTTGACCAAGCCCTTTAGTAAATGAATTAGAGTAGAATTTAGCTAAAAGGTTTAGAAGAGCTTGCCAAAGAAGTCTACATTGACCTAGCCCAGCTGCCATGAATGTGAATGTAAATGTTGGACCACGGTCCTAATAATCTTTCCGCTCTACTCTAAAATAGACAACTTACTATTTCTTGAAACGATGATCGGCAGACAGTTCTGCAGGCAAACACACTTGTAGATATGGAAATGCAGAACATCAGCACAAACAGGATTAAATTAAATATTAAAAAAGCAGAATAAACAGCCTGAAAAAACCAGAAAAAAATGTTGGTTAAAAATCAATTTGTGCATATAGAAGCTGGTGAGAACCAGCAGTAGATTTAGGATCATTGGCTTAAACAGAATCTTTCAAGTGATTTTCTAGACAATACTAATAGTAATTTGGAATAGGGCTTAGGCAGCCCTTTCAGGATTAGTATAGGCAAAATAGATTGTGGTCAGAGTTTGAAATCGCTGGAGCAACAAACTATTTTAGAAGGGATTTTAAAGGTTGCAAACCTCTTTATAAATAATAGGTACACCACAACGTGTTTCCACAGTGGACTGCTGTCTTCATCAGGTGGATTTGATCTGATGAAGACAGCAGTCTGCTGTGAAAATGCGTTGTGATGTGCATATTATTAATAAAGAGGTTTGTAACCTTTCAAATCCCCTCTAAATAGTTTGTTGCTCCAGTGCTCTCAAACTCTGACCACAATCTATTTCACCTATACTGCTTCAACCCATTAGGTTTTGTGGAGGAGCTGCTGGATGTCGCATACTGTGTGAGGGCTGAAGGACCTGCCATGACGTAGTTTCTTCTGATGTGCGAGTCACATGACTGGCCGGCATCCCACGTGACCGGGTGAGACAGCGAAGGAGCTACTGAAGCCTGGAGCAGGCTTTGTCACACAGTGGTGCCACAGACTGAGGTTGATCAAGGGTGCACAACCTCACAAGTTAAGAGACAAACCCCCACACCTGCAAACAATCACCCCCACTAGACCACTAGTACTTCTCAGAAAGTGCTTCCCCAATTTTTGTTTCCTATACTTTCAGGATCAGTAACTTTTATTGCTCTACCTTCTGTTATCTTGCTATAAATACCGGAGAATTTGGTGTGGCGCGCCGGCTAGTCAAGTGTCTGTAAATCCAAACTTGTTATGCACTGCTGCCCATGGTTATAATCCCACCCACATGTCCTGTGCTGGCATCAGGGATAGTAAAAAATTCACTGTCATTTGCATACACTTGAATAGCCTGTGCACGACACTGAGTTTTCTGGGGCTTGCAGCAAGATAACAGTGGAAGATAGAGCAATAAAAGTTACTGATCCTGAAAGGGCTGCCCAGGATACTGTTGGCATTGTACTAAAAAAATCGCCTGACAGATTCCCTTTACTTCATGTGTAATACTGGGATTTTCAGGTACAAAAGGACAGAGGACTACAAAGTATAATATATCACTTGCTGATATTAGGGGTCACATGACTACGGCTGTTAGGAAAAGACTGTTCCACATATTTCTCAGAAACTAATCTCATCCCCTTTAAGTAGTGCTGCTCATACCAATCATAGTGAGACAGGTTGTCATCAGCAGAATTTTAACAGAATAACATGAAGATGATTCAATTTCTTACCAAAGAAGAAAAGGCTCCTATACATTGCATATTGGTTTTATAATATGCACAATGTGGCCCAAACAGGTTTTGATCGATAAAAACTGGTAATATGGAAACTTCAATTGCAGACATTAATATTCCACACAATGCAGCCAGAGAAGTGAAAATATGCATCACCAAGGTTGACTTTACCTAAAACACAAAGTAACATTCATTACTTAAAGGTAACCAGCAACCAGGATTTAACCACCTGTAAATCAGTGCAGCAGGTGACTGACTTCCATGGTAATTGATTGGCACTCCCGATAACGTAGCCCAGAGTACCAATGTCCATCAGAAGTGGGGCCATGATGTTGGTTTCTTTAAACACTGCTGTCATATTCATGTAGCATTACTTACTGTAGGTTATTGGCCATATGAGCATGGAGAAGGCTCGGCTTCTGAGCGAGCACTATATAGTGACAGCGTGTGGCCACCATATACAGTGGCCATGGCTTAGGACTTATGGAACATCCTAATAAAAACATTTTACTAAACTTTTTTCTTACCTTTCCAACTGTTGGTTTGACTGAAGCCGCCACCGATAGAGATCCGGAAAATATAAACTAGAAAAATGAACATGACATAAATGTAACTTTTAGCTTAGAGATCAAGTAGATGAGTTCATCAATAGAACGGGAAAGATTTGAGATGTGGATCCCTCATCCTGAGTGAGGCTGGGGTCACAGTACCATTTTTCACATGCATTTTTGGAGACCTGCGTTTTCAAAAACGCATGTAAAAAACGCACCCATAGGCCCCCATGTTAAAAAACGCATGCCCTAATAGCCAAAAAGCATGTGTGACGTTTTTCCGGAAACGCATGCGTTTTTTTAACATGGGCTCCTATGGGAAACGCATGCGTTTTTGAATGGCACTAAAAGGTACTAACTGTACATGCGTTTTTGCATGCGTTTTCCATAGGAACCCATGTTATAAAAACGCATGCGTTTTCTACAAAAACGCATGCGTTTTTGTATATGCTCCAAAAACGCATGGGACAGTCACACATGCTTTTTGGCTATTAGGCTGGGGTCACAGTACCATTTTTCACATGCATTTTTGGAGACCTGCGTTTTCAAAAACGCATGTAAAAAACGCACCCATAGGCCCCCATGTTAAAAAACGCATGCCCTAATAGCCAAAAAGCATGTGTGACTGTCCCATGTGTTTTTGGAGCATATCCAAAAACGCATGCGTTTTTGTAGAAAACGCATGCGTTTTTATAACATGGGTTCCTATGGAAAACGCATGCAAAAACGCATGTACAGTTAGTACCTTTTAGTGCCATTCAAAAACGCATGCGTTTCCCATAGGAGCCCATGTTAAAAAAAACGCATGCGTTTCCGGAAAAACGCATGCGTTTTTTTAACATGGGCTCCTATGGGAAACGCATGCGTTTTTGAATGGCACTAAAAGGTACTAACTGTACATGCGTTTTTGCATGCGTTTTCCATAGGAACCCATGTTATAAAAACGCATGCGTTTTTCAAAACGCTCAAAAAAATACTACAAGCACTATTTTTAGGTGCAGATTCAAAAACGCAGCCAAAAACGCAGGGAGCCATCACACACCTTACAAAACTCATGCTGACATGAAAAAAAGCATGAGTTTTGTTAAATCACTTAAAAAAACGCATGGCAACTGTGACCCCAGCCTTAGGGCATGCGTTTTTTAACATGGGGGCCTATGGGTGCGTTTTTTACATGCGTTTTTGAAAACGCAGGTCTCCAAAAATGCATGTGAAAAATGGTACTGTGACCGCTGTGGTTCCACATAGAAATCCGTTTTTGGAAGTGATTTTCATCACCAATCCGTTTTTTTGTGGGTGCTTTTTGAGCCTCCTGCACTCCTGAACGTTTTTGGACTTTTCATTAAAAAAACGCATGCGCGAACGCATGCGCAAACGCAAGTGCGCATATGCATGCGTTCGCGCATGCGTTTCCCATAGGGCCCCATGTTAAAAAAACCGCATGAAAACGCATGCGTTTTTTAACTGATGCCAAAAACGTTGCTAGCAACGTTTTTGACTCAAAAACGGACAGGGCAATGTTTGGAGCTCCAGAGAAAAACGGACAGGGTGTTTATTACATCCAATCCGTTTTCTGTCAGTTTTTGGACTTAGAAAAAAAAAATGAGAAAACTGAAGCCAAAAACGGACTGAGGACTTATGTGGAACCCCAGCCTTAGGCTGTGGTCACACATAGAAATCCGTTTTTGGAAGTGATTTTCATCACCAATCCGTTTTTTTCTGGGTGCTTTTTGAGCCTCCTGCACTCCTGAACGTTTTTGGACTTTTCATTAAAAAAACGCATGCGCGAACGCATGCGCAAACGCAAGTGCGCATATGCCATGCGTTCGCGCATGCGTTTCCCATAGGGCCCCATGTTAAAAAAAACGCATGAAAACGCATGCGTTTTTTAACTGATGCCAAAAACGTTGCATGCAACGTTTTTGACTCAAAAACGGACAGGGCAATGTTTGGAGCTCCAGAGAAAAACGGACAGGGTGTTTATTATATCCAATCCGTTTTCTGTCAGTTTTTGGACTTAGAAAAAAAAAAAGAGAAAACTGAAGCCAAAAACGGACTGAGGGCTTATGTGGAACCCCAGCCTTACTCTCGGTCCTGTTTCTCTAAATCCATTGTCAAAAGGAGAAATAGTAATAAAACAGATGAGTTGGAGACACCAAAATCTATTAGTGGAAGGTCATATGAGTGCGTCTTTTAGGGTCCATGTTTTATCCCAGTATATATCATATTATATATTTATTAATTTATATAGCTCGATTAATTCCATAGCGCTCAACATACATTTGCAACACTGTCCCCATTGGGGCTCACAATCTAAACAGTAATAACAATGTATGATTATTACCCATTGGCTTTTCAGGTATGTGCAATCTTTTTTTTAAAGCAGGTGTTTACTTTTGTGTTATGAATGACCCTCCAGAGGATAGGTCATCCATATGTAATCATTGGGGTCCAACACCTGCCCCTCCACCTGATATAAATAGTGGCGGAGCTGAACATCACGGCTTCATCAACTGTTTAGTGGTCACAACCAGATACATCAGATCCTATGAATTTTAACTGTTTTTTATTTCTTTTTTTATTATTCATCTTGGGGATATGATCCGCCTTGATAGTTTATACAGCACATTCCAGGACAACTGTATTGCAGTATGTTATGCTATAAACTCAGACAGGGCTTCATAGGGTATAAACATGGCCAACTGTAGGCCCCTTACTGCAATGACAACGCTTCAACCTATTTTCCTAGATCCATTGCTAGAAAGGAGAAATAGGAATAAAACTGATTAAATGGATGCAGTGGAGTAACTTGACGCTCACGTGCCACAATGCAAAAGCTCCAAATGGAAGCCCCAATTATTGCAAGTCTTTAATTCTTTAGTATAGATCTTTTCATATAGGCTAAAGAGACTTTCTGAGCCATTTAGGCTCCGGGGTACTGGTGTGATTCCAACCTCTGCACCTATTGTAGTTACTGATGTAGTGAGAGGAGGGAATGTAACAATTATCCAAAGGTCATCTAAGGTTGGGTTCACACAGGCTTTTTTTGTATCTGGCAGAGATCAGGTGAACACCCCATTTGACTGGATACGGTTTTTGCCCTTAAACCGGATGAAGCCAGATGAAACCACTCCGGTATTCTACAGGATCTATTTGCCAGTTCTGTTACAATACTGGTACAGTTTCATCTGGCTGCATCAGGTACCATCCGGTATTGTCCGTTTTGGGTCCGTACTGAACACCAATGTGTTTGGTACAGACCCTAAACAGGGACTTCACTGAGAAGCCTGTGATTAAAGCATTATACACACCTGTCTCGGTGCTGTGGTCACTTCCGGGTCCGCTGTGCACTGCCTACTGAACAACCAATCACAGATGCCCAGTCTCTGTGACAGCATCTGTGATTGGTTGTTGCACCCCACTCATTGCATCTGTGATTGGTTGATAGCACATTGGGTGGGGCACAACAGCCAATCACAGACACTTATATAATTCAGGCGGACGGGGTGCAAATGGTCCATGCTGCTATGTGTGAATAAAGACCACATAGGATCTACAGGCAATAGTGTTTTAATTCAACACGTTTCGGAGCAAACTTCGCTCCTTCATCAGGAAATGTTGAATTATACACAGTAGACCATTTGTACACCATCTTCCCGAATTATATATCTTTACTACTCCATGCGTGGAAGTGGAGGTTCAGCAGCAGCTGTTTAAAGCATTCAAACTGGTTGTGGGTACCACAACCAGACCAGGTGGGCAGTAAATAATACCACTGCTTGCTTCTAATAGTTATAAAAGAGAATTCCAAAAAATAGCCAGGAGTCAGGCCAAATAATATTAAGTATACCAATTTTTATTCATATATCAAAAACAACGGATTAAAATGACAATGCACATCGGAACACCAGGCAGGTACACTCTATTGATGGTAGATCATATATAGGCTCCTAAATCAAAGATACCATACATAGCCCTGCATAACCCAACAGTGTTGGCACATCATTAGCAATCACTATGATTCCAATATAACAACAAAGATGCAAGTGCATCACAATCCAGGCAAATGCCCCATCAGTGGACGGATATTATTACCTGCCAAGGCGACCGCCACCACTAACGCGCATTGTTAGCCTCGTCCAGAGGGGGTATCTTTTATAAAAGATAAGACCCTATTGTGCCTTGTATTTCCCCTTGTGCAGGTAAATCACAGACACTGTCACAGACAATGGGTGTCTATGAATGGCTGTTCAGCAGGCAATGCAGTGAATGTTACATGAGGCTAATGAGCGGGAGCCAGAAGTGACCAAAGCGGTGAGACAGGTGAGTATTATGCTTTAATCACGGACTTCTCACTGAAGTCCCTATTTGGGGTCCATGCCCGGTACTGACCCCAAACTTTACATGTGTGATGATACCGCTCATTTTTAGTAGGCATCCAATGACACACATTATAAATCATGCCACAGTATGCCAGATCCTGTCGAAAGCATTTTTTGCTGAGCCGAAAAAAACAATATGTTATGTTTATTGGGCTCAGTAAAAAAACAGTTTTGACCGGATTTGCCAGCAACCGGATGCAAATGAAAGTGCCAGAGGGCCCACTGAAGATCAATGGCTACAAACCAGATACGGTTTGCATTCCGGTTTTCAACAAAGTGATGGATCACTGCCGGATACTAATAATGTCTACGTGAAGCCTGCCTAAGTATTCTTTACAGGGACCTTCCACTCCATATCTGACCAAATAAATGATGTGATCTATGGGGTCTAAGGTGTTAAGATGCTCTCATTCAATGTCACCTAGGGGTCCAATACCCAAATATTGAGGGTCATAAATAGTTATAGCAGAGGGTGTGTGGAGCCCCAGGCGGGACAGGGGTACTCGGTACCGGACCGGTCGGTAGTGGGGATGTCACAGGTGGCTTGGTCCGGACCGTGTCCCTGGGCCCTCACAATAAAGATGGGAATTATTTACAAGGGGGTTGTCACGGGTGACGCCACCCACTTGGTGCGGCCAGTGATGGGGCCGCCGCTGCTGCAGAACCTCCGGGGGTGATGGAATGGCAGCGGGGATGGTATAGTTCCAGTGGGGAGAACTGTATCCCCCGGGGCAGTAAGGGTTAAAGTCTATTGTGTGTGTGGTTGTGTCACACTTACTTTGCAGGCTGCAGGGGTCTCTCCTCCTGGCTGGTGCTGACAGGCTGGATCTGTATGAGGGGAGCAATGGTCTGCAGGCATAGACTGACACGAGAGGCAATTCAGGGTTTCCAAAGCTTTACTCTTAGTTGTTCTCTCTCAGCAGATTACAAGTCATTTGCAGTTCTTACAGCACAGTTACAGCTCTCAACACTCGGGTGCTTCCTCCCTTCTGCAGCCAGGCCTCTCTCTCCTGTGACCCCTCACACAGTCTGTTAATGTCCCTTTCCGGGCTTTTACGGTCTGCGTCCGTACGGGTGATGTGTGCTACGCTGGACAGTATGGCGGTGACTCTGGCTTCTGTGAGTCCTAGTGCGTCACTGAGCTGCCTGTCTTTTGGGTTAGGGATCCCAGTCTGGAACTCAGACCCCTCGTCGTGTTATCTGGGGATACCGGGTGAACTACGGTCCCCTTTAGAGCCGACACTCTACTTTAGCCCAGCCTCCAACAGTCCTCTAGCATGAGGCTCTGCCAGGCTCCTTCTCTGTGTTCCTTCCAATATTGTAGGAGGGCTTCACCACCTGCAACAGGTTGCTTCAGCTGCTGTCTAGGGCCCCGGGTTACACCGTCCCTCTCGGCTCTCTCACACTCCTGGTGGTTTCAGCGTCGGACGGGCTTTCCCCCCCATCTGGCTCGCATTGGCTCAGTACGGGTCTGCACTCCTCGGCTTATGCTCTTCCAGGCAGTGTGTGTCTTTCTGTCTTTACATCTCAGCTACTTCAGCCTACTGTCTTCCTTTTCTCCTCCCCCTTCCTATATACTGTCAGTCACCTGACCTCTGGTGTGCCCAACCCACTCCTCTCATCCACCACCCCTCTGGTCTCATATAGTGTCTAACCTCAGGGCTGGATGTAACCTCTCTGACACGTGGGTTGTGTGGGCTGTGAGGGTGTTAGTGTTTAACATTGTCCTACCTGCCTGGCTGCAGTTCCCTTTGTGGCCACCTGGACGCAGGGGCGCCACAGGTGTTACAGCGAGCATTTATTACTCTCAAGGACCAATGACATTACACAGGGAGTCCATTCATTTCAATAGGAATTGTACACCGCTTTATTTTTCCTAGTCTGCTGATTGTCAATTTACAACCTGAATTTATGGTCTAAAATCCCAATGCAAAATCTGTTAAAGAACCCCTATTACTGTACGTTTCTTTTTTGCATGCCCCTGGAAAAATCGAGGTGAAACATACATTGGGTTGGAGGGGCACTGATTCTGATATTATCCCTACAGAAATATTAATTTCATAGGTATTTATTTCCAATATACTTACTTAGTTGGAGTGTCTAATGCTGATAGTAGGTTTGTATTATTTAATGAGGTCCAGGTCATTAATGTATACATAGTTGTGCATGGAATTTTCTTACGTTTTTGCACTGGCCTTCTTATATAATCCTCTCCCTCTGTCATATTCATATACTGAACCTTTTGCCCAATTATCAGGTTTCCATATTTTACCTCTCTTTGACATTATCCCTGTTTTTTGATGATTTTTTTTACATCTAAATAAAAATTATATTTTATCATTAATATTTTTTCATAGTTATCTTCCTTTCTGTGATTATAGCTATAATCCCAGATTTTGAGTTCATTCATATACTATATTTAGTGCTATGTTTTTCTGTAAGTAGGAGACACTATTTATTAATCATGTTTCTTTTTTGGGGATCTTGTCATGTGACAAAGGTGCTTTTTGGCCTCCTAATGTATCTGAAGTAATAATTGTATGCCATATAGTGTCTCCTCTTCCCTTTATCCCTGCATTGATGTACACAGTATGGCTGCTACTTTCAGAAACTTATTAAACTGGAAGTGATCTAACATAATCCACCATCGTACGGCTCAATTACCTTCGTCTATGGGTGATTATGTGATATATATTTTTTCTCACTGATGATTTAGTAGTATATATTCTTTTTTTGCACTTTCATGTAGTAAAAGTCCAATCTCTGTATATTAACATCCTCTACTGAGTTTGTGATGAGCGTATTATAATACACGGCAGCCAAACAGAAGAGGCAAAGTGTCATGCCTATGGCTATGATACCGGTGTCCACGGGGCAGGGAGTCCGCGACACAGCTCTATGCAGTCTGCTTGTCCCGCTATGACTGCGGTGTCGGTGTCCACAGGGCAGGAAATACAGTGTCCATGATGCGGCCCCATGTGGTCTGCCTGTCCCTTGCCTGTGCGTCCACAGCATACTCACCTTGTCGGTGGTAACACTCCTTCCTTTCACTCTCCTGCTGTGCCTTCCTGCCCCAGGGGCCAGCATACTCCTAACAGGTGTCCCAGCAGTGCACTTTGGCATCACACGCAGCACATTGATAACATATAAATGGCCAGTACGCCCTGACCCGGAACTGCCTCTCAACCTATGGCTGAGAGGTGCTGTGTGCTTGAGGCACCTTACAACATTGGCAGGTGTCTGAACAACCTCTCCTGTCCTGTAGTGGCATTGCAATTTGTCAGGTCCCTGTTAACCTGTTCCTTGTCCTATACCTAGACCATGTACCATATCCTGTATTTTGTGACTTATGTCTGTCTCATTTCAGAGTCTGCCATACCTTGCTCCACTCTGAACTGAACCTGCTACACTTTGTACTTGCCTGCACCAATTTGTTATTTCCTGCTTCTGCCTGAATCCACTGAGACTCTCCACCTGATAGCCTTCCTGTCTATGCCTGTGTCTGTACCCTGACCCCTGCCTAGACTGCCTGTCCATTAAACCTAGACATTGACCTTGTTCTGCCTTGTTCATTCCAGCCACTCCGGCTGCACCTGCAACACCAGAGACTGTGCCCTAATCCCTCCCTGTCTTGGGAGTCAGCTGCCACAGTTTATTCTGTGGTCCAAGTGGGTCAACTACCCTCCTGGTGAGCACAACTGTCATGTGAGGAGCGGATAAGGGGAATGGAGCAGGAAGTAAAAAATGGGCAAGGGCAACTGGGAGGCTTTTCTGGCCCTGAACTAGGGGTCCCTGACTAGCCCTGTTCCCAAAGGTACCCAGATGGTGAGGAGGTTTGGGCTGCCACCCTATCCCTCAAATCCTCAACCTGCCCTCAGGTAAGAGCCCCTATCTCCACTCATAGACCAGGGAAAGGACACTTCTCCAAGTGAAGGGGATAGCAGCAGCTCCAGCAGCACATCTGCACACCACAGGCCCAAGATGAGAAAAGAAACTCAGTCAGCGACATCTGATGGAAGGAAGCTGAACTATTTAAGGCTGAGGGGGTGGAGAGCAGAAAGGTCAGACACACCCCTTCACTTTTACCTCCACATGCAGAGCCGCAGCTTAGACTAAAGGAAATAAAAGCTCAACTTAAATCACAACAGCAACACTTCTTGACTGCTGTCAATATGTGACAGCAACACAGAGCTTCATTGGGGAGGGAGAGAAGAGCATCCAGATCCAACGCTGAGACAGGAGCTGTGTCCGGACTACCGCAGACTCTCTGCAGACATTGGATTTATGCCGCTGTCGCTGATCACAGCTCTTGTGTCTAAGCTAAAAAGCAGCAAGAACCAAAGGAAATAAATAGCATACAGCTATATCTGGACATTTTCCTGAATTGTGTATATCTTACCAATATTCCAGACCATAGGGGGACACCAGTGTAGACTAAAAATCCCAAGTGATTCAACTTATATGATATGGACCTGGACATAGCAATGTCAAGGGAGAAAAGGAGAATTCCCCCAAATATCTGTGTTGCCTGGAAAATAAGAGAAAGATATTTCATATGTTAATGGTACAGTCATAGAAAGAAAACACTCAACTGATAGTACAATAAAAATATACATACAGTGCTTTGAGAAAGTATTCATACCCTTTGAACTTATATCCACATTTTCTAACATTACATCCACACACTTAAATGTATTTTGTTGGGATTCTATGTGATATATTAAGAGCGATTGCTGCTAAACTTCAGCACCACCGGCTGTCCCCTGCACCCCTGCACAGATTTCAGGACAGCGGCTAGCGGCTGCAATTGAGGACTCCGGCTGCAAACTGGACTGGAGGGCATATTTGCCCTTTGGTTCTGTTTGAAAATCGGGTCCGGGGCTGTCTGATTCACATCGGACAGCCCCGGACCTGATCACACCGCGGTGTGAAGCTGACCTTTGTGGTTCTTTTTTGGGGCTTTACAAAGATGCTGAGGCTAAACAGTATTTATACAAAGCAATCTGAAGACATGTCTCAGTGGATCCTGTGAGCCACAACCACTTGTAAAGACCATGAAAATTAGTACTAAATATAATGGCAAATTATTGGATATATGTCTGTCTTCATGCTTACTATATACCATAACAACCGTAATAAATGCTTGCTGTCATCAATGCTTGCTGTCATCTATTTTCAATCAAGCCATTGTAACAGTGCATGTTAATATACCTGTGATTGCTGCAATGATCGCCATAGCAATATCAGCTTGACTTATAGTCTCATGGTAATATTCCAACACTGCTTGCTGTCATCTATTTTCACCCAAGCCATTGTAACAGTGCATGTTAAATATACCTGTGATTGCTGCAATGATCGCCATAGCAATATCAGCTTGACTTATAGTCTCATGGTAATATTCCAACACTGCTTGCTGTCATCTATTTTCACCCAAGCCATTGTAACAGTGCATGTTAATATACCTGTGATTGCTGCAATGATCGCCATAGCAATATCAGCTTGACTTATAGTCTCATGGTAATATTCCAACACTGCTTGCTGTCATCTATTTTCACCCAAGCCATTGTAACAGTGCATGTTAATATACCTGTGATTGCTGCAATGATCGCCATAGCAATATCAGCTTGACTTATAGTCTCATGGTAATATTCCAACACTGCACTTATTGTTAAGCTTCCCGTGTCATCTCTATGCATTACATTACTCACTCACCAGTATATGACAATTTGGCAGATTGTAATAGTTATCTGTTGGAGGTGTTATGGTGGGTTTACACACACCAATCATTGTATCCAATCTCTGTCCCAATCTCTGGTTGCAGTGAAATCATGGACAGATTGCTCCATGTTGTACACAGCCACAAAATGGAACTATGTGTCCATGATTTCACTGCAACCAGAGATTGGTTCAGAGATTGGATACAATGATTGGTGTGTGTAAACCCACCATCATAGTGTGGAGGGAGTCTTGCCCTTTCATCCTCTTGCACCCCTGCTGTTCCTTGTAGCTGCTAATTACCTGATACCATGTTTCCTCCCACAAGCCCCCTCACCTGATTCTGATAGTGTCTCCTATAAATTTAGCTCATTCTTAAGGGGTACACGTGTGGCATCTCATGCAAAGTGGCATTGAATGCTAAGTGGATGCAGTTATTTCATGGCAGTTAGTCAGGGCAGGAGTCAGGTAAGCCACCCTATTTAACAGGGAGAGGAAAAAAAAAAAAAAAAAATTAAAACGTCTTTTCCTTTCCCTATCACCATGTCCTTTACTTCACCATCTATTGTTCTATGTGCTCTTGCTGGAAGACAATGACATAGAGGGACACTCCAACACTGTGCATAACTCCATTCACTACTAATCTTTACCATGTCTTGTATTTCACTGTTTGTTTTCTTATGTGCTCTCGCCACCAATTTTTATCACCCCATCCCCCCTCCATCACCACTCATTCACATCAGCCCCTCTCTCCTGCCCTACTCTATGTACAGCTCCCATGCTATCTTCAGTTTACTGAAGACTCTCAGCCCATCACATTCCAAAGTTTGTCATAATAAATCATGTCCTAATCCCAAAAACTATCTGCTCTTTCTCTTTTACTGCTGCTCCTCTCAGGTGATATCTCTCCCAACCCTGGTCCACCATCTGCTAACTTCAACCCCTCTCCCACCTCACACAGAAGCCCCACTAACCTTATTAATATCACCTGCACACCTTCACCTCCCTCTTTCAATTGCGCTCTCTGGAATCCACGGTCTGTATGCAACAAACTTCCTTTCATTCACAATTACTTTCTTACCAACTCTCTTAACCTGCTGGCCCTCACAGAAACCTGGATCCAGGATTCAGACACTGCTTCCCCTGCTGCTATTTCTTACGGCGGCTTACACTTCTCTCACTCCCCTAGACCTGGGAACAGACGTGGCGGTGGAGTCGGCCTCCTCCTGTCCCCACAATGTACTTTCCAGGTCATTACTCCAGCCCCATCACTCTCATTCCCTTCTTTTGAGGTCCATACCATTAGGCTATTCCATCCCCTCCCCCTCAAAGTAGCAGTGGTATACCGCCCCCCAGGGTCACCCACCCAGTTCCTCGACCATTTCTCCGCTTGGCTCCCGCATTTCATGTCCTCAGATTTACCAACCCTTATTCTGGGAGACTTTAACATTCCCATAAACAGCCCCATCTCCCCATCTGCATCCCAGCTCCTATCTCTAACTACCTCTCTTGGCCTATCACAGCTCTCAACCTCTAAGACACACGAAAACGGTAACACCCTTGACCTTGTCTTTACCCGGCTCTGCTCATCCTCCCCCTTGGATAACTCAACTCTACTCTCTGACCACAACATTCTTTCCTTCTCACTCACTAACCCTCGGCCAACACAGCCCAAGCCTACCTATCACACATCCAGAAATCTACAGGCCATTAACCCTCAAGCACTCACAGACTCCCTCATCTCATCTCTGTCCCCAATCTCTTCAATCTCTTCTCCAGATCAGGCAGTAAATCACTACAATGACTCTCTCAGAAGCTCCCTGGACCAAGTAGTGCCCCTCACCCGCAGAACCTCCAAACAGAGAACAAAACAGCCCTGGCTCACATCACAAACCCGATTCCTCCAGCGATGCTCCAGGAGTGCTGAACGCCTATGGAGGAAAACTCGCTCACCAGGAGACTTCATCCACTATAAATTCATGCTCAAAACCTACAACTCTGCCCTTCACCTTGCCAAACAGACCTACTTCACCACCCTGGTCTCCTCACTATCCAACAATCCAAAAAAACTCTTTGACACCTTTCACTCTCTCCTCAGTCCTAAAGTGCAGGCCCCCATCACCGACCTCTGTGCTGACGACCTGGCTTCCTACTTCATGGATAAAATAGACAACATCCGCCAGGAAATCAGCTCTCAGCCTCCAAGCGCTGCCACCCCCATTCTTCCTCACATCCCCTCCGGTTTACTTTCCACATTTGACCCAGTCACAGAAGAAGAAGTCTCCAGGCTCCTATCTTCCTCTCGTCCCACCACATGCACTACCGACCCCATTCCCTCACACCTGCTCCAGTCCCTCTCTCCAGTCGTCACCACTCATCTAACCAAAATCTTCAATCTCTCCCTCTCTTCTGGCATTTTCCCCTCCTCCTTCAAACACTCGATCATTACTCCATTATTAAAGAAAACCACTCTCGACCCATCCTGCACAAATAACTACAGACCAGTCTCCAATCTCCCCTTCATCTCTAAACTCTTGGAGCGCCTGGTCTACTCCCGCCTCACCCGTTACCTCTCCGCTCACTCTCTTCTAGATCCATTACAGTCTGGTTTCCGCCCCCTTCACTCCACAGAAACTGCCCTCATCAAAGTGACCAATGACCTTCTGACAGCAAAACATAATGGTGACCACTCTCTGCTTATTCTCCTTGATCTCTCTGCAGCTTTTGACACTGTCGACCATCAGCTCCTACTCTCTATGCTGCTCTCCATTGGCATAAAGGACACTGCTCTCTCCTGGCTCTCCTCCTATCTTTCTGACCGCTCTTTCAGTGTATCTTTTGCTGGCTCCACTTCCCCCCCTCTTCCCCTCACTATTGGGGTCCCTCAGGGTTCAGTCCTTGGCCCTCTCCTCTTCTCTCTCTACACGGCCCCGATTGGACAGACCATCAGCAGATTTGGCTTCCAGTACCATCTTTATGCTGATGACACTCAA
Source organism: Allobates femoralis (assembly GCA_033576535.1). Classification (NCBI taxonomy): domain Eukaryota; kingdom Metazoa; phylum Chordata; class Amphibia; order Anura; family Aromobatidae; genus Allobates; species Allobates femoralis. The sequence continues at coordinate 3,450,562 of JARQOC010000009.1, forward strand.
CTATACACTTCAGCCCCTGACCTTACCCCTGCGGTAGTAAAGAACGCCAATGACTGTCTAGCTGCAGTTTCCAATATCATGTCCACTCTCTATTTGAAACTAAACCTTTCCAAAACTGAACTTCTTCTGCTCCCCCCATCCACTAACCTCCCTAAATCGGACATCTCTCTCTCAGTGTGCGGCACCACGATAACGCCTAGACAGCAAGCTCGCTGTCTGGGTGTTATATTTGACACCGATCTCTACTTCTCCTCCCACACGCAATCTCTCGTCCGCTCCTGTCGCTTACACCTGAAGAATATCTCTAGAGTCCGCCCCTTTCTCACCCTGGAAACAACAAAAACCCTCACCGTGGCCCTAATCCATTCCCGCCTTGACTATTGCAACTCTCTATTAAGCGGCCTCCCCCTCACCAGACTTTCTCCTCTCCAGTCCATCCTTAATGCAGCAGCCAGGATCACCCATCTGGCCAATCGTTACTCAGATGCCTCTGCTCTGTGCCAGTCATTGCACTGGCTGCCCGTATACTACAGGATCAAATTCAAATTGCTTGTTCTCACCCACAAAGCTCTTCACAGTGCAGCTCCCCCCTACCTCTCCTCCCTCATCTCTGTCTATCACCCCACCCGCTCTCTACGTTCCTCAAATGACCTTCAACTAACATCTGCACTAATCCGATCCTCCCACTCCCGGCTCCAAGACTTTTCCAGAGCTGCACCAAACCTCTGGAATGCTTTACCCAAAGAAATCAGGACTATCCACAACTTGCATGGCTTCAGACGATCCCTAAAGACGCATCTTTTTAAGGCGGCCTATCATACTCCCTAACATGTCCATTGTACTGTAGACAGTGAATGGGCTATCCTCTGGACATTATTCTTCTACAAACTCCACCAAACCATAAAGGTCTACACAGACTGATGACCATTCATGTAAGCTTAGCCCTATACCCCATTTCCTCAAGATGCCTGGACCACCAGTGCAATAAGCCCCGGCACCTTGTACAACCCCTATCCCGTTGTAGATTGTAAGCTCTTTTGAGCAGGGTCACCTTCATTTCTTGCTTTATTTATTGTATTTTTTTTCACATTGACTCTATGCCTATTGTTTTTGTACCCAATGATTGTACTTTATTTATTCTCTATTGTAATTACTTACTGTATATTTTCTGTACGCTAACCCTACATTGTAAAGCGCTGCGGAATATGTTGGCGCTATATAAATAAAGCTTTATTATTATTATTATTATTATTATTATAAATGCCTAATTCTACAGGAGTATTGTCATGCCTCAGGCAATGAATCAATGGGATTTTACTGTGTGATTTGCCACTTTCTCCTCTGAGCCACAGTGGGTTATGTTTCTTTATGGGTTCTTATTATCTGTTTTCCTTGTTTCATTCCTCTTTGGACAACAGGTGTTTTCATTTGTTAATTTATTTTGCTCTATCCCATTTTGGGTGCAGCTATTTAAACCTTTCCCTGGCTGATCTTTCCTGCTGGTGATATTCTTTATGGATTCAACTTGGAGTTACAGGAGTTGCTCCATCACATGCATCCAACTACTTCACAGCGTGGCTGGCCAGTAAAGGTCTAAAGATAAATTTACACACGGAGATATCACTGGAGACATTGCTTGCAATTCACTGGTTGCAGTGAAATCATGGACACATTGTTTCATTTTGTTGCTGTGTATAAATAGAACAATGTGTCCATGATTTCACGGCAACCAGTGAATTGCAAGCAATGTCTCCAGAGATATCTCTGTGTGTAACAGTACCTTAAAAGAAGAAAAAATAATGACATGGCGCCCTTGTTCACCTGATCTGAACCCCATAGAGAACCTGTGGTCCCTCCTAAAATGTGAGATCTACAGGGAAGGAAAACAGTACACCTCTGGGAACAGTGTCTGGGAGGCTGTGGTGGCTGTTGCATGCATTGTTGATCGTAAACAGATCAAGCAACTGACAGAATCTATGGATGGAGGCTGCTGAGTGTCATCATAAAGAAAGGTGGCTGCTATATTGGTCACTAAATTTTGGGGTTTTGTTTTTGCATGTCAGAAATGTTTATAAATTTTGTGCAGTTGTATTAGTTTACCTGGTGAAAATAAACAAGTGAGATGGGAATATATTAGGTTTTATTAAGTTTCCTAATAATTCTGCACAGTAATAGTTACCTGCACAAACAGATATCCTCCTAAGATAGCCGAATCTAACAAAGAAAACACCCCAACTTCCAAAAATATTAAGATTTGATATTTGAGTCTTTTGGGTTGATTGAGAACATAGTTGTTGATCAATAATAAAAATAATTGTCTAAAATACAACTTGCCTAATAATTCTGCACACAGTGTAGTTCTGTGGTTAGGGTTATTCCAGCCTGAGCAGGGGCCACTAGGGTCTTCGCAGCTAGGAACCTTAGTCTGTGCAGGAGCCGGTGGGTCTGGTGTGTTTGTTCTGAGCCCCTAGATTCCTGTGACTTGCTACCAGATTATAACATGTATTACATAGCCTTACCCCCAAAACGTCAGGTTGTCCAATGTAGAATTTATTAACTGCTCTGGGCATTCTAGCTGGAGCATCGTAGATCTCTCTTTCTTCAGGTTCATTTCCTTGACCGTTTTGTGGCCTCACTTGAGAGATAATCACAACTCCTCCCACGTCTGGTTCTTCTGTAGACATCACTACTAAAAAGACAATAGGGAGGGACAGAAGAATTTATACTGTACACAAAATAATAATAATAAAATGCAAATGGTTATTTCTTATATTTTTTTGTATGGAAAGTTGTCTTTAGCATTTCTATAATCTTATCGATTGTTTAGTGTCATAGCAATTTTACTTTAAACAGTAAAATTATCAACCTAAAAAATATAAATGGAATGCTTCAAAATAACATGTGTAATAAATTGTACATATTGGGAATCAGATTGTGAGATTTCTATAAATCCCATTCACTTTCCTGGCACTGTAATATGATGCATTTCTTTGTGTAACATAAAAAAACACATCAAATACTCATTGTGGGAACCTAACCCTAATGTAGGATTTAACCCTCTCTGCGGGTTTAACTGCTAGGTTTAATGGTACCTTTACACGCCGCTACAGGATGGTGGAAACAACCGGGTAGATGAGACAAATGTATCTTGCACCGCCAAATCAACCCAAGGTAGCGGCGTGTAAAGACGGTTGTTGCCACCCGTCACTTGCGTCACCTGTTTCAGAGCAGAGCTCAAAAACAGGTTGATTTCAAGGTGATGGTTACGGCCTGTATCGGTGTGTAAATAAGGAACAGGAGGGTTGTTTCTACACCATGCTATGTACCTGGGGCGTGACACAGCCTCCGGGATACCGCGCCCCATCAGCGATCATTGGAGGAAGCTCCCACATTACGATTGGTTGTCGCTGCATAGGGCGGCATATTTAAGGAGCTGACCAGTCACACTACACAATTGCTCGAGCGTCATGTATTAGTCAGCCTCCTGCTCTGGCTGCCCAATCATGATGTTATTGCTTTGTCTTATCAGCGTACGGAATTCTCGTAATCCACAATTGTGGCACGCCTATGTGTTGTCCCTGCTGCCTTTGTTCCGCCCATATTACCTTGTTATAGCGGCGTGTAAATGAGGTAAGGTGCTCGGCAGAAGGTAACTTGTGGCACCCGGCGGTGTATCCAGAGATAGATGTAACCTACTGTAGAGCACCTTGTTGCGGCGTGTAAAGGTGGTGCTGGTACCGTTTTCAACCGTTTGTGCGTGCTCGTGCACGTGAAGCACCCGGCTGTTTCCACCATCCTGTGTCGGCGTGTAAAGGTACCACAACTGTTAACTGTTAACATAAGTATCAAACCTGATGTCATGCTAGTGTAAATATAAATAAATAATTTTTAAAAAATTTCATAGCGCTTTGCTGTATTTTTGATTCTCGGCGCAGATAAAGCTGCCACCCAGAGCTACTTGGCTTTACCTTGGCTGGCAATCAAAATAAAGGGAAGACCATTATTTTTTTTTTTAATTTTAAAATAAGTAATTTAAAAAAAAATGTTGTTTCCCGGATTTTTGATTGCCAGCCAAGGTAAAGACAGGTAGCTGGGGGCTGGGATTCTCAGTGTGTTGAGGCCCATAGTTATTGAGTCCCCCAGGCTAAAGAATAGCAGACCGCAGCCATCCCAGAAAATGGTGCATTCATTAAAAGTGCCAATTCCTGGCAGTTTACCCCACTCTTCCTGATGCCCTGTGCAGTGGCATCGAGGTGATAGAGTTGGTTAATGACAGCTGAGTATTGACAGCTTGTCACTAAGCCCAAATTGATAATGTCATTCCTCTATGAGACCCACCCATTATCAATCCTGTGAGGAAATAGTTAAAAAACACAACGCAGAGAAAAATCCTTTATTTGAAATAAATCACAGACAACCCTCATTTTCCAATTTATAACTACCCCACACATACCTCTCCGATGATAATCCACAATGGTGGTGGCATGAAGCACACGATCCTGGCTTTGCTTCATTCAGAGTCTGCAGTAAGGGAACAAGCATCCCCGGCAGCGGAGTCACCTCGGTTCACTGCTGAGTAGCCTCAGTGACTCAGTGAGCGACGTCCCCGCTCCTTGCGTCACTCAGTGTGATTGCAGAGTCTGCAGAGAGAGGATGCTTGTTCCCTCGCTGCAGACTCTGCATGAAGCAGAGCCAGGACCATGTGCTTTGTGAGACCACCATTGTGGATTACCATCGGAGGGGTATGTGTGGGATAGTAATAAATTGGAAAATGAGTGTTGTCTGTCTGATTTATTTCAAATAAAGAATTTTTCCCTGTGATCTATTGAAATAAAGCATTTTTCTCTGCGTCTGTGTTATTTAACTATTTCCTCACAGGATTGATAGTGGGCAGGTCTCAGAGACCTGAACATTACAATATGAGCTTAATGACAAGCTGCAATACTCAGCTGTCATTAACCCTTTTTATCATCGTGATGCCACTGTACCAGGGCATTGGGAAGAGCCAGGTAAAGCACTAGGGAATTGGCAATTCTCATGAATGCGCCATTTCTTCAAAGTCTGCAGGATGCTATGTTTTAGCCTGGGGGACCCAATAACTGAGAATCCCAGACCCCAGTTGCCTGAGTTTTACCTTTGCTGGCAATCATACATAGGGCAGAGCGCTCACATTTTTTAAATTATATATTTAAATAAAAAAAAAGGGCTTCCCTGTATTTTGATTGCCAGCCAAGGTAAAGACAAGCAACTTGGGGTCGCAGCCTGTAGCTGTACGCTTTATCTGCGCTGAGAATCAAAAATACAGCGAAGCTCTACGTCATTATTTTAAATGATTTATTTTTACAGTATTATGACATCAGTCAATGGGTGAGGGGCGCAACAGCCAATCACAGACGCTGTCACAGAGAGGGTAGTAAACTGGAAACAGCCCATACATTCTACCATCTACCGTGCAGTGTAGATTCTAGAATGTAAGGGCTGCTTCCAGGCTACTGCACTGGCTCCATCAGCCAATTGCAGATGTCCATAAGTCGGTCCGGCAGGGAAGGGGTTACTCGGAACCGGGATGGTAGCTGCTGGCAGGGGATCACGGCTAGTCTGTTCCCGGTTCCATGCCCTGGGCACTCAATGGCGGATGGGGATGATAATGATGATGGCGGGGGATTTTTGGTTAGGGGAACGTGATGCCACCTGTGGTACCTGGTAATGTGGTTACCAGCCTGCAGCCGGATGCTGAGATGATGGTAATGCAGCAGTGGTGGTTCAGCTCCCCACAGGCGGAGCTTTTACCTCAGGGCAGCGGGGTAGATGATGGGAGTTATAGTAGCGGATCTGCTGTGAACATTGCAGGCGGCGGGAAATGAGGCGCACACACACACACAATAGTCTTTGTTTCAGTCCAGGAGGGTAACCAGGTGGCCGATGCAGTTTGGGACATCCAACTTGGAGAGTTGCGAGGTCTCCTCTATTAGGGCGTGCGGTGAGTGGGGAAGTTCTGCCTGGAGCTGAACCTGCCACTCTTTCTCCTTCTCCCTCTCAGGATGCTACTCCACAAAAGACAATGAGGACCTTTCTGTGGGGATGCCTATTCTCTTCTTGGGCCCCTGGTCCTATGCTTGGCCAGGTTTGGGGTCTTGTTTTTTTTTAACTTCAGGGGGACTAGATCCTCCTGGTCTGTCCGGGCTTTCTCTGCTACCACTAGATTAATATCACCTTCGGACTCCAGTGTCCGGGTGGGTTAAAAGGATACCAGATATGTTCCCTTCTTCTGTCTTCCTACCTCTCCCACTGGTCTCCGTCCCTCTCCCTAGGGCGCTGCACAGCTTGGGTCAGTCTTTCCTTGTTCTGGACCTGACTTGGTCCCAGCAACTAGCTCCTTCCAGTACCTTTTTCTGTACTCACTCAGTGAACTGACTGTTCTCTTCACTGCAGACTGACTAACTCCTCCCCACAGGCCTGGATCCTTATAGGGGATCTTGCTTAAGGCAGAAAGTAGGGTTCCTCTCCAGGTCTGGGGTGGAAGGTGTTGTGTGCTGTGTGTGCCAAGGTGTACATCCTTGTCTGCACCAGTGGGTCCTGTGGCAATCTCTGCAGGGGTGCCTCACCCACTCTCTGTGACAGTGTCTATGATTGGCTGTTGCACCCCTCACCAGTGAATAATCAATGTTATTAAGCGGCCCCAGAAGTACAAGCTTGCGACCCATTAAGTATGAGCGGATGTTTAATCAATGTTTTGTATATTTTTACAGCCTCCTAGTCACCATCTCATTACTTTAAAGTCTGGGTTCATGTTCGAGTCAAGTCCGGTCCCGAACCTAGACTTTAAAAAAAAGTTTGACCGAGTCCGCACATCACTACTTAGTTATTGTTGTCAAAATGTGGTCAGGCAGAGTGGATTCCCCTTTGTCACCCCATTGGCCCTCCACAACATGATCGCGGGCTACTGATGGCTTGTCCCTTCTACAAATTTCAAAGGAGAGCATTACTGAAGTATTGCAGGGTGTTCCTCAGCCATCAGGTGATTGCAAAACTCATAAAAATATATACCACCAGCTCGTTTTCTTATTCTGAAAACTAAAAAGAAACATTTAAATCCACAAAAGACACTAAGTAAATGTTTAAAACAAACATAAAATTTAAATAATTAAATTGCATTTTTTTGGACGTCTTATCTCCTCAAAATATAGACTCCAATGATTAATATAGTCTTAGGTAGCCTACAAAGGTATTAATACAAACTATGGCTGACCCTGCAGAAACAAGCCCATATACAGCTGGAATGTGATATCTAGTGACAGATCCCACTGTGGGGGCAGGAAAATACTTGGAGGGCTATGAAGGAACCTTTATACTTTATGGAGGGCTCTGTTGGGGGCCATTATATAATGTGAAGAGGTGTAGGGTCCACTATACTACAAGGAGGGCTATGTGGGGGGTCATAGTTGGGGATCATACTGTGCCGGGGTAGTTAAGGGGAGTACAGTAGGGTCATGTGGAGAGTACTGTAGAGAAATTCACTTTGCTGGGATCATACAGTGTTTGTGGGGCACTTTTGGCATCATACTTTACGGGGGCAATTAAAGGGGGATCTATGAGCTTCTATAGGAGGAAAATTACTTTGTAAGGGCAGCAAAGTTGTTAGACAAGCACCTATGTGACCCAACCAAATAATTTTCTTTGGGAGGTGGAGGGGACCAATTAGAGCTTCTGCTATGGAGTCCCATGATTTCTATGTAGGCCCCTGGTACATGATGCATTGTCCCTCTCACATACGCCTCTGCTGCATACGCCTCTGATCGGCCATAACTTACACACCACTTCCAATGCCGCCCCTCAGTACATACAGGCATCCATACATGTTACTCCTGAGAGGCAGTTGATCAGTAGTGCTTTCTGCTCCCACATCCCTTGCTCAACCCAATTGGAAGGCTCCTGCAATTAGCTCCGGACAGCCCCGTGTGTGGCGCTTGTGATTGGCTAACTGTTTTGGAAGAAGGAAGCAAGGTCTGAGAGGGAAGATGCGCCATTTTCCCAGCTTAGTGCAGTGGGCTTGTTGATGCTCAGTCAGCAGGTTGTTGCATGTGGTGTGGACAGTGCAGCATGGTGGACATGTCTGACTAGTTAGTGCCAGACAGCGGCCACATTGGAGCTGCCCAGAGTTTTGGTGGTGTGTGCCAGTGTGCCAGAGATAATTGGTTGGCAATCAGTGCTGCCTCCTGTGCTATAAGGATGCAGGACTGTGTCTGCCTACAGGACCACAGCTCCTCCAGTCGTCATTATGTGTCTGTATGCTTGTGCCCTCCCGCCATTGCCATTAATGATCCTTATTCTGGCTACTTCTGTGTGGTTCTTGTATGTGCGTGTGATGGCGCTGACATCCTTGTGTTTGGGGAAGGGGGGGAGGCGCCTTTTTGCAGTTCACCTCAGGCAGCAGAGAAGCTAGGTTCACCCTGGCTGTCTGGCCTTAGTTTTTGGTTTCTCACTATTTCTTAGATCCCTGCTTGCTGTCAGTGAATGATAACCTTTCTTGTTTCGATCCTGAGTGTACAGACCATATACGGTTGTTTGGTACAACGTATGAGTTTAGTGATCTGATCACAGCAGGAACATTAGCTTTCCTCTGTCCTGACAGTAAAGTATGGCACAATATATCAGTCTGGAGCTCAGACTCTGTAGATCCTCGGTAATAAGTTGTGATGATGAAGACTTACCCGTAGATTTCCTCCTTGTTAGATCACAGTATGGAGGATCTGTGAACAGAAATAGCTCAATCATCACGTGACCCCTACAGGGAGGGGGACGGTGTTTTTTGTTTCTGGGAAATGTGCCAGATCTGATCGGCTTCGTTCTCTCTAGTGAATATAGGACATTTTTCTCTGTTGTTTACATGCCTTTTTCCTTTTTGATATCACCGTTTTGCACTATATTTATATACACATATACTTATATAATGGGACGGGACCAGGGGATGAGATCTTGATGGCGTCTACATGTCACCTACGTTCCTGTTTTATGCCATTTATTTGAGTCAGCCAAGAACGCTCCAGGTTTTTGGCATTATTGTGGCTAATCATCTACAAAGCTGAGGTATGCTCAATTTTGTCCTTAACCCCTTCACGGCATATGATGTGCATTTACTGGTACATTGTCCCAACTATCATATGTCGTGTCTCTGCCTATTTGTTGTTTGCTTTAGAATAAAAAGAAAATGAAGTGTTCACAGTTGTAGGCACGTACTTTACATGAACTGATGGAAACCCTCAAAAAAAACTGTGAAATTCAAGGTTAGTGGGGGTGAATACTATTAAAATACTATTAAAAGAAAAGAAACTGAAGGCACCGCTAATGAAGACATGGGATTTACCACACTTGTAAAACTAATACACTGCTTAGAAAAAGAGAGCAACAAGTATAAAGGGCGATCACCAATAATTGCAAAATAGCAATAACTTTATTCTTTAAATTCACAAGAAAGCACAGACAATGCACACTGGTTAAAAACAATTAAAAAAGGCCTAAAGGCCACATAGACAAATAGGGTCCCTGCAGTTGGTCACAGACAGCTATTGCATGATCAAGTGGTTATCTACATATATACATCAAATGAGCAGACAATCTCAACATATAGGGCTATATTCAGAACCAGCAAGAGGGTAGGACTATGGCTAGGGTCACACTTAAAACCTGAATTGTGTTCACCGCATCCAGGTCCGAATGCAGTGAATGCAATTGTCTTCAGACATTCAGCAATCTGGGAACCGGATAGCTGAAGCCGCAATCCGGTAACCGGATTGCTCAGGATGTGTAATCCTGAGCAATCCGGTTACCGGATAGTTTGCTCATCCCTGCTGCCGCAGAGATGAGCAAACTGTTCTGTGTTTAGTTAAAATATTTATTTAATTGATAAATGTTTGTACAATGTCTCTAGGGGGTACCCAGTCCCCCTAGAGACCTTCCACCCACTCAGGTGGGCATATAATGCTGTAATCTGTTACGTACAACAGCTGACTCCTGTCAGCTGTTGTACAGTTTTATGAATGAAAGCACCGGGCTCCTCAGAGCGGCGCACATACTATTGCTATTGTTATAGTATGTGTGCCGCTGTCTGAGGTTCTGAAGCCACTTACAGTAAGATCTATGGGCAGCGCTGCCCATAGATCTACTGTATAAGGCTTCCCTGCAGACGGTGCAGATGCTGCATGCCCGAGCCATGAACCCGGAGGCCCAGACTTCTAACGGGAGCTGTGGCCGAACACCCGTCACATGTGGCCGAACTAGGGAGAGTGACCTAATGGCGCCCGGGATCTATAAGCACCCGTGGCCACCAGTACTTGAGCTCTGTGCTTCGGAGAGCATTGAGAGCCTAGGGAGCAGAGTGAAGATGCGCTCGCCTCAGAGGAGAACTACCTCTTATAGCGCTGAGAGAGACCCACCAGAATCTGAGACACCGAGAAGGGAGAGTAGGGGCACAAACCGTGGCTTGACTGTACCGACCCAGCCCCGGAGAAAGAACAATACCAGAGACTGGCAGAAGCGTACCCAGCGGCCATGTTTAACACCTGAGTAAAAGTAATGGAACTGCAGCTGTGGTGTGATAGACTTTTATACGCGGCGACCATTGGCCTCAGAGGCCACCCGAAACACCAAGACTACTGTGAACTGAGTGACCAACTGCCAAGGTACGAGCTGGGGGATACGACTCCACTGCCCTGGGGGAATGCACTCCGCCTGTGGGGAGCGGGACCATCTAAGCTGCCGGTCATCATCCCCAGAGGTTCTTCAGCAGCGGTGGCTGCCCTGGCCGCATACCGCAGGTAAAGTCATGAATACCCCTTTTATTCCCTCAGACTTTCCCTAACATTGCCCCCATTTATTTAAATGACACCGCCAGGGTCACAGGACCGTAGTCTCGCCCCCATCTGTTTCCGTGAAAAGAATCAAAGAGAGGTGAAGCAGAACAACAAGTAACCACCTGTTCCCGAGTCTTCCCCGGCCCTGGAGTGGGCGTCTCACAGGCACAAGACTTCGGTCTCACATCAGCTGCACAGTGCTCGAAGTCTCACATCTGAGCAGTGGAATCACTGGCTGTTCAACAGGGCACAGTAAGGCACCACTGCGCAGGCATGAGACATGGAAATTGTGTGGATAAAATAATGGCGTCATCTTCTTGCACAGTCAGAAGGGGCGGTATTTGCATGAAGCAGGGTGGCTCGCCTGCGGCCGCACTGGATTTCTCGGCCGCATTGGAAATTGTCTGCGAGGTTGAGCGCGGCATATGAAAACCTCTCTTCCACACCTGCCCTGGGAAACCAAGCCCTACCCGTGGAGGGCACAACAACTCTACTGCCAACCCTCCTCATCCCCAGAGGCCTGGAGAGCAGTAGTGGCCCACACTGGCCACAAACCACGGGTGGCGTCACAAACAATTTCATAAAACTATATTGCTCCTGTGGCACCCCAGGGGTTACTGTGCCACAGTAACACCACATGGGTTCCCTCCCCACAACACACTGACACTAGCACCTCTGGGCCAGGAGGGGGAGCTAGACCAGCTCCCTTATATACTCCGGGTCAAGAGGAAGTAGGGAGTCTAGAAGTTAGTTCTGAGAGGAGTTCAGTACGTAGCAGTACTGTGAAGAGTCCAGTTCCTGGGAGAACTGAGGGAAACTGTAGTGTAAAGGAGCTGCATCAGGCTTCTCTACAGTCCGCTCACTGATTCCAGGCCTAGCCAGGGTCTGAAGGAAGGAGAACTGAAGACAGAGGAACACATCTGGGAGACTGAGTGCAATCACCACTCGCCCCGAGGAGCGCGAATACCGGATCCGAAACTGTGACTGACACACACAGCACAGTAGATCCCAGGATAGTGGAGTTTCTAGATCAACACTGTACCAGAGCAAAGCAACACGGCGGGTCAGCAGCACATGGAAGACTCAAGTTGCCTAGCCAAGGGGTACCTGTGAGGAAAGAGACAGTGCCAGTAGCTCAGCTAGAAGCAGCAGCAGAGCCACACACACAGCGCAGCAGAAGGAAGCTGAGGACCCGGACAGGGTGGGAGCAACCCGGCCCCAGTACAGACTCCGTGGACAATAATCTGCTACAACATCTGCAGTAAAGCTTTGGAAAACTTCAGAGACGTGAGTGTGTGTTCCTTGAACCCGTCTCCACTATCAATCCCTTTATTACCACATCTATCATATCCACCATAGACTATAATTACCACTGCCCCGGGGAACCAGCCTCCACCGACGGAGAGCCGTTCCATCTAAGCTGCCCAACATCATCCCTGGAGGTTCTGCAGCAGCGGTGCTCACCCCGACCACACACCGTGGGTGGCGTTACGACAAACATTCATCCCTTGTAAATACTCCCTTTTACTTGTGGAACCCGGGACACAGTCCAGACCAGGCCCTCCGTGACATCCCCAGCAGCAACCCGGTCCTGTACCGAGTACCCCGGCCCAGTGGGCTCCACACTCCCCTTTTTCTTTATTTTTCCCCTTTTATTGTCGCGCCTGGGCACACGGAGCCAGGTCATGTTGCCATGACACCCAACAGCCCTAGCGGAAGAGAGGGCCCGGCTCTGAGTACCCCTGCCCGGGGCGCGACACAGGCACCCATATGACTGAACCACGAAATTGGCATATGGCACGGGACAGAATAAAACTCTATTTATGAGGTATGCAATGGGACGTCTGAGAATATAAAGAGGTTACAGGAACCCCAATTACAATATGTTAAAGGTGGTAGGCAGAGTTTACAACCCCCAAAACTGGTGACACGTGCACTTTACATGTATCTAACGTGGCATTGTAGGGTCCACAGAATAAAAATCTGTCCGGAACTTCATTGTTCCCTGAAAACAGGCCTATAAGGTGTAATGTGTATTTATAACATTTGTGTATGGGTGGCTTCTGAAGATTTGTAATCAAGGATTTAGAGCAAAATCCCAAAACACAACCCTATTAGTCACAATCAAAAAGGCAACTAGTGCCATTTAAAACCCAGAAAAAATCAAGTAATCAAAATAAAGAAAAATAATGGTTAGTATTTTGGACCATGTGTGTGTTCGTACCTATTGTTAATGATTTTCTCCCTACCCCTTTCAGATTTCTATCTCTTGGCCCTTCCTAGGAAATCCAACATTTCTGTCATCATCCGGAACAAACGCTAACTCATTTGGGAATGACTTAAGGAGGCGGCCATGCCCGAGCCGAGCTCTGAAGACTGGATCTGCATCTCCAAGGGAATTTATGATAGATGCCGGCTTACAAACTATATTGGGGCTGTTTCACATCCATGTAAAAAAGTAGCCAAACTCAGAGTCCCAATATTATAATTACAAGCAATATGTCTCTGTAGCCCAGTAGTTCTGTTAGGCGTGGCTGATCGCAACTGCAGTTTTGTAATTGTAGACAAGAACTGGAGATTCCGTAGTCTTAAATTCTTTCTTAATGGGTCAGTGGCTTCTGAACAATGGGAGACCCTCCCCCACGGATCCTGCCTTGACCTACTGGTGAACCGGTTTCTTTTGTACTAATGGGGGGTGAGGCATTTCAGCTGATCCCACATGTCATCATGAGGTCTTTTCCATGGAGAGTAAATTACAAAAAGACTTACAGGCACACCTAATGTGTGTGAACAAGGTGCTAGCAAAAAACCCACATAACTATAAAAGGTTATGCTGCTGCAAGCTAGAACTCTATGAATAAAGGGAGATGCTTAGCAAATGTATTGTCAATGAGCCCGATAATCGCGTCAAGGTGCATCTCATGTTTTGGGACCCTAACCTGAAATGCCTCTATGTGCGATTAAAATCTGCTTATATTTGAAGGTAGGATCCTGGCCATAAAAGAAGGTGATTCTACTACAGCTAACGGGTTGGTGTGCACAGACACATTACAAAAAGACTGCCTGGCACACCTAATGTGTCTGGACAAGGTGCTAGCAGAAAAAAACACATAAGCATAAAAGGTTATCCCGGACTCATGAATGGCACACGGATGACACTGATAGTAAAAATCGACTCATGGATGGCATACTGATGACACTGATGATAAAGACTGACCCATGAATGGCATACTGATGGTAAAGACCGATCTATGGATGGCATACTGATGACACTGATGATAAAGACTGACCCATGAATGGCACACGTATTACACTTATGGTAAAAATAGACTCATGAGTGGCATACTGATGACACTGATGGCAAAGACTGACCCATGGATGGCATTCTGATGACATTGATTGTAAAAACAGACCAATAGATGGTAAACTGATGACACTGATGGTAAAAACAGATCCATGGATGGCACACTGATGACACTGATGGCAAAAACAGACCCATGGATGGCACACTGATGACACTGATGGTAAAAACGGACACATGGATAGCACACTGATGACACTGATGGTAAAAACAGACCAATGAATGGCATACTGATGGCAAAGACTGACCCATGAATGGCACACTTATTTCACTTATGGTAAAACACGGACTCATGAGTGGCACACGGATGACACTGATAGTAAAAATCGACTCATGGATGGCATACTGATGACACTGATGATAAAGACTGACCCATGAATGGCATACTGATGGTAAAGACCGATCTATGGATGGCATACTGATGACACTGATGATAAAGACTGACCCATGAATGGCACACTTATTACACTTATGGTAAAAATAGACTCATGAGTGGCATACTGATGACATTGATTGTAAAAACAGACCAATAGATGGCAAACTGATGACACTGATGGTAAAAACAGACCCATGGATGGCACACTGATGACACTGATGGTAAAAACAGACCCATGGATGGCATACTGATGACACTGATGGCAAAAACAGACCCATGGATGGCACACTGATGACACTGATGGCAAAAACAGATCCATGGATGGCACACTGATGACACTGATGGTAAAAACAGACCCATGGATGGCACACTGATGACACTGATGGTAAAAACAGACCCATGGATGGCATACTGATGACACTGATGGTAAAAACAGACCAATGAATGGCATACTGATGGCAAAGACTGACCCATGAATGGCACACTTATTTCACTTATGGTAAAACACGGACACATGAGTGGCATACTGATGACACTAATGGTAAAAATGGACACATGGATGGCATACTGATGGCACAGGCAGTAAAAATGGACCCATGGATGGCATACTGATGACACTGATGGTAAAAAGAGACCCATGAATGGCACACTGATGACATTGATGGTAAAAAACGGACCCATAGATGCCACACGGATGACACTGATGGTAATAAGAGACCCATTAATGGCATAATGATGACACTGATTGTAAAAACTGACCCATAGATGGCAAACTGATGACACTGATTGTAAAAACAGATCCATGGATGGCAAACTGATGACACTGATGGCAAAAAGGGACACAATAAATGGCACACTGATGACACTGATGGTAAAAAAGGACCCATGGATGGCACACTGATGACACTGATGGTAAAAACGGACACATGAATGGCACACTGATGGTAAAAACAGACCCATGAATGGCACACTTATTACACTTATGGTAAAAACGGACTCATGAGTGGCATACTGATAACGCTAATGGTAAAAATGGACCCATGGATGGCACACTGATGACACTGATGGTAAAAACGGACACATGAATGGCACACTGATGGTAAAAACAGACCCATGAATGGCACACTTATTACACTTATGGTAAAAACGGACTCATGAGTGGCATACTGATAACGCTAATGGTAAAAATGGACCCATGGATGGCACACTGATGACACTGATGGTAAAAACAGACCCATTTATGGCATACTGATGGCACTAATGGTAAAAACAGACCAATGAATGGCATACTGATAACACTAATGGTAATAATAGACCCATGAATGGCATAATGATGACATTGATGGTAAAAAGAGACCCATGAATGGCATACTGATGACATTGATGGTAACAACAGACCAACAGATGGCAAACTGATGACACTGATGGTAAGAATAGATCCATGGATGGCAAACTGATGACACTGATGGCAAAAACTGACCCATAGATGGCACACTGATGACACTGATGGTAAAAACGGACACATGGATAGCACCCTGATGACACTGATGGTAATAATGGACCCATGCATGGCATACTGATGACACTGATGGTAAAAGGGACCAATGGATGGAACATTGAGGACACTAATGGTAAAAATGGACCCATGGTTGATATAATGACACTGGTGGTAAAAACTGACCCATGGGTAGCGCACTAATGACACTAATAGTTAATAAAAACTAATGGACAGGAACCAGGATAGAAAGTGGATTTAACTCTGTCGCTGTGAAAAGATGAAGGTTCTGATGCACTGAAATAAAGTATGGTGATTTATTTTGATGCGTTTCTAAGCAAACTTTGCTTCTCCTTCAGATGTCCGCAATCTGATGACACTGATGGTAAAAATAGACCCATGGATGGCACAATGATGACACTGATGGTAAAAACAGACTCATGGACCACATACTAATGGTAAAAACAGACCCATGGATGGCACACTGATGACATGGAAACCATTTTGTCACATACGTGTTTAAACGTGGACGTGTGAATAAGACCTTACCCCTTTGCTCCTCTTGTTCAAATTGACCACTCAACAACTTACCCAAGGCTCAAGCAACAACTTTATCTCTTCCCCATGCTTTACACTGCAGATCAAGTACTTCAGATTGGCTGCACAGGCTGAACAGGAAATTGTTGCTTGAAAAATGAATAATACTCAAACAACTTCTGTTCATAAAATAAGACAAATGAGCTTCAAAAAAGTGGAGCAGCCAGGAGATCTACTATATGCAGTTCATTTCTTATTCCTCAATGCTTATAAATTACATTTTACAAAACACAATTCATGTTGGTGATGGTATATACTGCAATTGGTGATTTAGTTAGATGTACACTGTACCATTGCTTATTAATTAAACTAGTAAAAAGGCCCGATGCAATTGCATCGGGAGCGCGGTGAAATGAATTGTGTGTATACAGGCGGGTGAGTGGCTAGCAGAGTATATATGGGGCTCTGTGGGTAGCAGAGTATAGAGGCGGCTGTGTGGGTAGCAGAATATAGAAACGGCTCTGTGGGTAGCAGAGAATACAGGCGGGTCTGTGGGTAGGAGAGTATACAGGCGGCTCTGTGGGTAGCAGAGTATAGAGGCGGCTCTGTGGGTAGCAGAGTATAGAGGCAGCTCTGTGGGTAGCAGAGTATACAGGCGGCTGTGTGGGTAGGAGAGTATACAGGCGGCTCTGTGGGTGTCAGAGTATAGAGGGGGCTCTGTGGATAGCAGAGTATGATGTGGCGGGAGGCTGGAGGAGTGAGGGGAGCAGAGGCTGGAGGGGTGAGGAGAGCAGAGGCTGGAGTGGTTAGGAGAGGTCCAGATGGAGGGGTGAGGAGAGGTCTGGCTGGAGGGGTGAGGAAAGATGCGGCTGGAGGGGTGACATCACCACTCGGCGGCAGGATGTGGCTGCGTGCTGGGGCTGATCGCAGCCCCAGTCACATGGCATTGTCCTCTGCGGCGGGTTGGGTGATGCAGATAGGGATCAGTTCTTGCCCTCAGGTCACACATGTGACCTGAGCGGAAGGAGCGGATTAGGCGGTGTGTGGTAAAGACAGGACGGTCATCCGATTGGTCTAGGACGCCAAGTCCTGGGCAATGGGATGGGCGTCCTGTGTGTACAACACAGTGCCCAATCCGCTTGCAGGGGCAGGCAATGGGAGTGAGCGGGGCGTGTCAGGCTTTGCAGGCTGACACGGTCCGCTCACTCCCATTGGCTGTTGTCGGCCACAGGACGACGTCCCTGGCTCCCGGCACCTGGCCACAGCCCGTAGACCGCTACTCCACCAGCATGGCGACATTGAGAGCCCAGCGGTGAGAGAGTGGCGAGGGGCGGAAGGCTCCGGCGGCATCCGGGCAGTATGGACCTCGCGGAGGGCGCGAGGGCGGTGGCGATGGTGCGGGGCCGACGGTTGGCAGGATGGCAGCGGTGTCAGGTAGTGCGGCTGAGAATGGAGGAGGGTGAGAGGGTGGAGGAGGCTGTGAGGCTGGAGGAGGCTGTGAGGCTGGAGGAGGATGTGAGGCTGGAGGAGACTGTGAGGCTGGAGGAGGCAGTGAGGATGGGGGAGAGGCTGTGAGGCTGGAGGAGGCTGGAGGCTGGAGGAGGATGTGAGGCTGGAGGAGGACTGTGAGGCTGGAGGAGGCAGTGAGGATGGGGAGGCTGTGAGGCTGGAGGAGGCGTGAGTGGAGAGGCTGGAGGTGAAGGCTGTGAGGCTGGGGAGGCTGTGAGGATGGGGAGGCTGTGAGGCTGGGAGGAGGCTGGTGAGGCTGTGGAGGAGGCTGGAGTGAGGCTGTGAGGTGAGAGGCTGTGAGGCTGGAGGAGGCTGTGAGGATGGGGAGGCTGTGAGGCTGGAGGAGGCTGTGAGGCTGGAGGAGGCATGTGAGGCTGGAGGAGGCTGTGAGGCTGGAGGAGGCTGTGAGGATGGGGTGGAGGGCTGTGAGGATGGAGGAGGCTGTGAGGCTGGAGGAGGCTGTGAGGTGGGGAGGCTGTGAGGCTGGAGGAGGCTGTGAGGCTGGAGGAGGCTGTGAGGCTGGAGGAGGATGTGAGGCTGGAGGAGGCTGTGAGGATGGGGAGGCTGTGAGGCTGGAGGAGGCTGTGAGGCTGGAGGAGGCAGTGAAGCTGGAGGAGGCTGTGAGGCTGGAGGAGGCTGTGAGGCTGGAGGAGGCTGTGAGGATGGGGAGGCTGTGAGGCTGGAGGAGGCTGTGAGGCTGGAGGAGGCTGTGAGGCTGGAGGAGGATGTGAGGATGGAGGAGGCTGTGAGGATGGAGGAGGCTGTGAGGCTGGAGGAGGCTGTGAGGATGGGGAGGCTGTGAAGCTGGAGGAGGCTGTGAGGCTGTAGGACGCTGTGAGGATGGGGAGGCTGTGAGGCTGGAGGAGGCTGTGAGGCTGGAGGAGGCTGTGAGGATGGGGAGGCTGTGAGGCTGGAGGAGGCTGTGAGGATGGGGAGCCTGTGAGGCTGGAGGAGGATGTGAGGCTGGAGGAGACTGTGAGGCTGGAGGAGGCAGTGAGGATGGGGAGGCTGTGAGGCTGGAGGAGGGTGTGAGGCTGGAGGAGGCTGTGAGGATGGGGAGGCTGTGCGGCTGGAGGAGGCTGTGAGGCTGGAGGAGGCTGTGAGGATGGGGAGGCTGTGAGGCTGGAGGAGGGAGGAGGGTGTGAGGCTGTAGGAGGCTGTGAGGATGGGGAGGCTGTGAGGCTGGAGGAGGCTGTAGGAGGCTGTGAGGATGGGGAGGCTGTGAGGCTGGAGGAGACTGTGAGGCTGGAGGAGACTGAGGCTGGAGGAGGCAGTGAGGATGGGGAGGCTCTGAGGCTGGAGGAGACATTTACTGTACTGAGCATGGTCAGTACAGTAAAAGGTCTCCAAACAGGAAGGCAGGGGTTAAAAAAAAAGTTAATGCTCACCTCTCCCCGAGCCCCCGCCGTCTCCTGCCGTCTTCCTCCAAGCTTCCGGTGGCTGCCGCAGGCTCCCAGTGTCTGCAGAGCTGTTCTAGTGCAGTTCAGGACCTGCGGTGATGTCACAGTCACGTGACACCAGGTTACCATGGAGTAACCTGGTGTCACGTGACTGTGACATCACCACAGGTCCTTGACTGCAGTAGAAGAGCTCTGCAGACACTCGGAGCCTGCGGCAGCCACCGGAAGCTTGGAGGAAGACGGCAGGAGACGGCGGGGGCTCGGGGAGAGGTGAGCATTAACTTTTTTTTTTTTTTTTACAGTAGTGCGGATCTGCAGCTCGTGATGACGCTGCGCGTCATCACTCGCAGTCCCGCAAAGCATGTTGGGATTCGGCGACAACGCCCGAATTCCCAACTGCGGATTATATAAGTATAAGAAGATATTTGGCTAGTGATACATTGCACAATTACTAGAAATGTTATAAAGTCACAGATTGTGTATAGGGATCGTGCAGTGAATTTGACTTGTATTCTTGACATTTGTGCATCTCAACGACTTCATGTCTGTGTCTTTGAGGCAGATAAGATGGCTGCGGTGGAGTCAAGAGGGACATCTCTGGTGGTATCAGGTACATTTGAGGATGTGGATTGATAGATGACCATATTCTGAAATAAAAGACATTTTTGTATAATTGAAGTAGAATAATCTTTAACACCCCAAAAATAAATCTTTCTTGTTTTATTAAAAATTATTGATCAGTCTTCAAAAAGTGTCTGAAACTTTGGTAGGGAGGTGGACCATCCCCTGGAAACTGTGGTAATATTTTTATTTCTGGAATGTTTACCTGTTGTAACAAGCATTACTTTCCTTGTGGGCTGCAGTACTAACCACTGGCCACAATAGGTCACTGTCTTCCATTTTACTTTTATATAGATTCTTGTATGGAAAAGACATAGTAACATAGTAACATAGTTTTTAAGGTTGAAGGAAGACTTTAAGTCCATCTAGTTCAACCCATAGCCTAACATGTTGATCCAGAGGAAGGCAAAAAAAACCCCATGTGGCAACACTAATCTCCACATTGGGGGAAAAAATTCCTTCCTGACTCCAGATACGGCAATCAGACTAATTCCCTGGATCAACGCCTTATCAAAGAATCTAGTATATATAACTGGTAATATTATAGTTTTCAAGAAAGGCATCCAGGCCCTTCTTAAATGTTAGTAGTGACTCACTCATTACAACATCATGTGGCAGAGAGTTCCATAGTCTCACTGCTCTTACAGTAAAGAATCCGCGTCTGTGATTATGATTAAACCTTCTTCCCTCCAGACGTAGAGGATGCCCCCTTGTCCCAGTCTCAGGCCTAAGAGTAAAGAGATCATTAGAAAGGTCTCTGTACTGCCCCCTCATATATTTATACATTATTATAAGATCACCCCTAAGCCTTCGTTTTTCCAAGCTAAATAACCCCAAGTTTAATAACCTGTCTTGGTATTGCAGACCCCTTAGTCCTCTAATAACTTTTGTCGCTCTTCTCTGGACCCGCTCTAGTTCAGCTATGTCTTTCTTATACACCGGAGACCAGAATTGTACACAGTATTCTAAGTGTGGTCGCACTAGTGACTTGTATAGAGGTAAAATTATGTTCTCCTCATGAGCATCTATGCCTCTTTTAATACATCCCATTATTTTATTTGCCTTTGCAGCAGCTGCCTGACACTGGCCACTAAATGTGAGTTTGTCATCTACCCATACACCCAGGTCTTTTTCAGTGACAGTTTTGCCCAGTGTTTTACAATTAAGCACATAATTATACCTTTTGTTTCCTCTGCCCAAGTGACAGAGTCATCCAGGGAGAGGGAGGAGTGACAGAAACCAGTGGGAGTTAGTTCCTTATTCAAGGTCAGTTAAGTAGACACTTTGTAAAGAAGACAAGGGTTGTGTGTGTGGCTAGAACAAGAGAGCAAGTATAGCAAGGAACTTTTAGTGGTGACAGAGATCTACCATAAAGGTAAACGAGTGATTCCTGCTAGAAAGAGACTTTCAGGAGTGAGTCCAATGTTGGCCAGTCGTGGGAGACCTTAAGAAGGCACTGCCCAGCTGAGTACAAGTGAAGAGGGTAGTGACTCTACTCGCAGCCCTTGTAAAGGGATCACAGCAAGTACTTTATTGGGGAAATAGAAAGGTTCTCCAGCGAAGACAGAAGAATTGGTATTGTAAAAACCAACTTTTTATTTTTCTTCAATTAAAAGAGATCAGCATGACACGGGTAATGGGTACCCCAGTGAGTAGAGGGTGGAAACCCACGCATTTTGACTTAACAGGTCTTAATCATGGCATCATGGTAATCCATAATTAAGATTTGTTAAGTCCAAACACGTGGGGATTTCACCCTCTCCTCACTGGGGTACCCATTACCCGTGTCACGCTGATCTCTTTTAATTGAAGAAAACTTAAAAGTTGTTTTTTACAATACCAATTCTTCTGCCTTCACTGGAGAACTTTTCTTTTTCCCCAAAATTGGATTTCTCATCTGGACCAGGATGACTCCGAGCGAGGGTGTGGATCCTGTTTTCTGGATACTACAAGGGTGAGCTGAGTAATCTTTTTCATTTTACAGCAAGTACTTTGGGTACAAGGTTCACAGTGTAACACCCATTTGATCCTGTATAAGGAAGATGGAGGTTCCCCATAGCTGATTTGCCAGTGTAATGTTCACAAGTAAAGTGAAACCAGTATGTATCTGCCTCTGTATTATCCAGAAGAGAACTTCAAGAATACTACCTGTTAACCTTGGTACCTATGCTTATTCTTAAATAAAGAGAACTTTGTTTTTATCAACTTGTCTGGCTTCCTCAACCTGGGGCTAAAGAGACCTGAAGTCATACAGAGGGCGACTAGCCTGAATATGAAGGTGTCCGTTGTAGCCACAGTATCAACATACACACACACAAAATCCTCAATTTTCTGTAGCGTGCCAGGGTGTTAAATAAGAATAACTCACCCATGGGTACTACCCCATGCCACATTACACATTCTAATGTACAATACTCTATAGGTTTATTTTGCTTCCTTTTCTCTCAACTCCACACTGAAGGGGCTTTATGAACTGCCTTGTTCATGCACTGGGAGTATATGGTTTGGACTGTAGGATGAGCAAATATCTGAACACCATTGTGAGCGTCTTCTCTGTTCTCCCCACTCATGCTTAAGCTATATCCAAACACTCACCCTAGGAGTCTGAGCCTGAGGATGGGAAACAGAGAAGCTCACTTGGAAATGCAGATATTTGCTAAACTTGGATTTCAAAACAGCAGCTCTCAGTGCATTAACTAGGCAGATAAAACAGCTCTTTCAGCATGGAGGTTGAGAGTAAAGAATGCATGATAGTGTAATGTGATATATTACGACTTTGCAAGGTCTGATAAATAGATAAAAAAAAGTTTAGTTGCTCTTGAAATGTTTACTTTACAATGGAAAGTAGAAAATTCTTTGTGTTAAAAATTAGAAACAACATTCATCATTTTAGCTTCTATTGATGTTCATATATTCTTTTTTTTTAGTTTTTGCACTTGGAGTGCACAGGATTGTGACTAGTGATGAGCGAGCAGTAAAATGCTCGGGTGCTCGGTGCTCTGGCCGAGTATCTCAAGATACTCTTGTACTCGGCCAGAGCACCGAGCCCAATGTAAGTCAATGAGTGACAGGCTCCGCCCACAGACTTCCGGTTATAAAACGAGTAATTCCGGAAAAGGGCGGGAGTGTGGGCTTTTTCAAATCGCCACAGCATATCACACCTTGCTGTGGCCCCCAGAGGGATCCTATCAATTAATCTGCTCCCTGTATGGTGCCAGCTCACTGTGTGCACTGAAGGGAGCAGTGTATGTGTCTCAGATCGCTATTTATTACCGAGCGGTCCGAGCATCTCGGCAGTACTTGGTGCTCGCCGAGCACCCCGCGTACCGAGATACTCGTGCGAGTACCGAGTAGCGCCGAGCATACTCGCTCATCACTAATTGTGACTGGTCTGTGGGTCAGGAAAGAATTTTAAACCTGCAGATTGCTGAATTTCCCCCTGTCAGCTCACAGCTTGTGGCTCTGCCATAGTAGAGACAACCTCTTTCACCCAATCCATGGTATAAAAGAGGTGGTCACTCATGTGAGCGATGAGTAAGGTCGTGGTCACTCATGTGATGAACATGTAAGGTGGAGGTCACTTGCAAGCATGAGATCTAACCTTGCCCTTAACATTGGTGAAAGTTGTCTCAAGCCATTTTGGTAATTGAAGTAGACTTGAGATAAGCAAAAAGATTCACAAGAGCCAGCTAAGAAAGTTCACAATGTCCTAGTCCAGCTGCCACAGAGTACCAATGTTGATGTCAGACCACAGTCCTGACAATCTTTTTGCCCAACTATAAAATAGACTGTAGAATTTACAACTTACTATTTCTTGAAAAGACGATCGGCAGACAGTTCTGCAGGCAAACACACTTGTAGACATGGAAATGCAGAACATCAACACAAAAAGGATAAAATTCAATGATAAAAAGCCAAAATAGACCTCCTAAAAGAGAAAGAAAACAGAAGCTAAAATGTAACATCAATACTCCCAACAGGACACTGTTAACAGCTGTGGAGGAGCAATAAGTCATGGGCTCTTTGCTCCACTAATATATTTCCAGCAGATTGACAATCACTTCCGGCCTGCTGCCTGTTCAAGGCCGGTGCCAAGTAGGGGACGTTGGGTGGCATATTGACAACACTGCATTGTGCTACCTGTGCCAGCTCTGTTATACAAGCTAAAAAAAGAGGAGGTGGAGGCTACCTACGGGGAATGAGAAAACAGGATTAGGTGAGTATAATTACATTTGTTTTTTAACTTTCTTATGTTATTGAGTCTGGAAGTTGGGGGATGATACTGTGTGTGTTGGGGCAGGGCACCATACTGTGTGGGGCTGTAGGGATATACTTTTGTGTGTTGGTCTACGGAAACCATCATACTGTGATAACTATATTGTATGGAGAGCTTTGGTGACTATCATACTATTCAGAGGTTGTGGGGGCCATCATACTACATAGGGAGCTGTGTTGACCATACTATTTGGAGTGCTGCGGTAATCATACTATGTGGAGGGCTTTTTTGACTATCGTATTATAAGTTATAAGGGGGTTGTGGGGGCTATCATACTGTATGGAGGGTTGTAGTGACAATAGTGCATAAAGGGTCATGGGAGCCATCATACCATATGGAGGGTTGTGGTGACCATGAATCTGTATTTGGACATCATACAGAGTGGGTGGAGGACTGTGGAGACTGTGTCGGGGCACTGTGGAGTCACCAAACTGTATTGGGGTATTTTGGGGTTATCATTGTCTTTGTTGGAAGGGGTATCATAGTGGGTTAGAACATTAAGGGGCTTCAGTAGGAGCAACTATGTAAGTGCTGCAATACATGTCCCATCCCTATCTTTAAAAGTTGAAGGATATGCCTTTCAATGACTGTACCTCTGCGCTCTGTTAGGATTTTTACTGTGGGACATCAATGATTTCTATGTACGGTATGTCTCTGATCACGGAGGTCAATCTATATAAAGGAAAAACAAGCGCAAATAGGGCCATATCTTTTATCAAAAATGGCCACGTCACACACTGCTCACCTGATATGGTTGTGGCACCAACAACCAGTATCAATGCTATGTACAGCTGCTGCTGGACCCACACTTCCACTTGTACAGTGGTATTGATCAATACTCAAAAGGAGGGCGTGTTGTGGTCCGCGCTGCTGGATAAGAATGGAGATCACATGGAATCTGCAAACGATGGTGCTGTTTATTTCAACATGTTTCGGAACTAGCCATACTCCTTCATCAGGAAATGACTGTACCTCTGCGCAATGTTTACTATGAGACACCAATGATTTCTATGTTTGTCCCTGATCAGGGAGGGACATTATTATAATAAATAGGCACTGGGGGTCTCTTACTAAAAGGAAGCAAAATAGGGGAACTTTATCATTATAGGGGATGCAGAGGGGTCATTAATATAAGAAAACACAGGGACTTGTATTTATTAATAGAGGGAGGTACGGGGTCATTATTTTTTACATTGAGGTTATTTTTAAATGGAAAGCGTCATCAAAAATGTTTTTTCAACAATTGAAAAATATAATACTTAATGTTTCTTTTATTCAATTTACATTTGATTAATGGTATAAAATACAAAAAGTGATTTAACAACTTTGTCACTTGATAATATTTGTCCCGAAAATCATCTACAATGTTTGCTCACCTTACGACTGTAGTAAATGCAGGCGGGATCATGTAGATTATTTCATTTCTCCACTCCCTTTCTGGGTATTTGCAAAAGAATGGGGGTGGGGTAGAGTTTAGAATTACAGGGAGGGACTTTTGTTGCTGACTGCAAAATGATACTGACGGGTCTACAGCATCATTGAGGACCACTGCCAAAATATATATGGTGCCTCTCCCTGCTGTGCAATACATACATTTCAGTGATTAAATACAATTTCTAAATTGTTTTATAGTTTTTTTTTTTCCATTTTTTAATTGTATGTTAAAAATGAGCTGAGATGATTCTCAAGGTTATTATGATGATCATGATCCCCCTCCTCCCGAAATTCATATGTTTGTAATAAAATCTTCTAAGACTCCTAATATTTCCTGTTGTTTTTCGGGTATATACAATGTTTTGATCATTTTTTATTGCTTTTTTTTTTTTTAAAGGGTTGAGGTGATATAAAAGCTGAAGTTCAGTTAATTATGGTATATTCTTTTTGTTTATGGGATTTCCTGTATGGGAGAATTCATTTTATATTTTGATAGATCAGACTTTTATGAATGCAGAGATAATAAAAATGTTTATTTTTGTATAAACCTGTTTTTTAGTTGTATCTGAACAGGTCGCTGAAACCCTGTCTGATTCTAACCCCATCCACATTACTTGAACATTGGACGATATCCACCGGTTCTGACACCAGTCTGACATGTATGGCCCTATGGGGGCCCTGGGCAGATGAAGGTCATAGGAGTTAAGATTTCCGATTGAGGAATGTCGATACATTTGTTTCCCCTGGCATAACCTGCCACCAGCGACTCGTAGAGAACACAGAATGGCTCAGTAGAGCAAGCGCTCCTGTGTATGGAAGAGACGGCCAAGATAGCCATAATTCAGCTGACCGCTATGTAATGTTTAAGGGGGGTTAAAAATGGCTCTGAAATACCGGTTGCAATAGAGCAGTAGCCACACGTTCATGGTCAGGGGAACTGCCATAGATACTTAGAGCAGCCAAGTATGTCTAATCTCCCCTATATGTAGTGTTGTTCATGGCACCTACAGAAAGAGAAGTTATAATAAGCAGAATTTTAACAGAATCTGAAGAAAATGTTTCTTACCAAACCAGAAAAGGCTCCTAAGCATTGCTTGCTGCTTTTATTATATGCACAATATGTCCAGTACAGGGGCCTTGGTAATAAAAAGTCTAGCACGATAAACTCTGTTATAGCAATCATCAGTCCACTAGCTGCTGCTAGAGAAGTGATAATATTCATCACCAAGCTCGACTTTACCTAAAAGACAAAATATCAATTAAATTGGTGAATTTCCTAAGGAAGAAGCTCAAAATGCATCGAATAAATCACCACTATTATTAATACTCCAACATCCTCCGAAGGTACGTCATTCAACATCAGGGCGTATTTTAGATCTACATATCTCTCCTGGTTCCTGCGTTGACATCAGATACATGGATTCTGCAGCAGCTGTTTGCTTGCTTTTATATTGGTCATGAGAACACAACCATACACCGTGAGAGATTGACTTCTGTCCGGTTTTCCTGTGTTTGTTGGGTAAGGGCCGCTACACACTGCGGCGTGATCCCGTCCGGGGCTGTCCGGGAGGACCCTGACAGCCGCGGACCGGATCAGCACACAGGGCTGGGGGGCTAATATGCCCTCCGGTCCGATGTGCAGCGCATGTAGTTCCTGCTGCTGATAAGTCAGGACCGCGGTCCTGACCTGTTAGCGGCTGCAGCTGCATGCGCTGCACATCGGACCGGAGGGCATATTAGCCCCCCAGCCCTGTGTGCTGATCCGGTCCGCGGCTGTCAGGGTCCTCCCGGACAGCCCCGGACGGGATCACGTCACAGTGTGAAGCCGGCCTTAGACCCTATTGCTCTTTTCTGTCCACAGTCTCCTGATTTACATTATATGTATAGACACACATTCCATCAATAAAAAGGTTAGTAGGAGTGATTCCTTAACTGGATATATTTGGGGCTAAGTATACTTGTTACAATAGGGTTTCATTCACAATTTTCGCTTGCATGCTTTCTGTTTTCCTTCACTTTGTGACTTTATAAATTGCCTCCCCAGAGAGGAAGAGGACTTGAACTCTAGCGCCACCTATGAGAAGCAGCAATCCTAAAAGTCAGTATGGACCCTTTAAAGGAAAACGTTTGGCTCACAACTCGCAGAGTGTCGTGGCAGCATCTGCCGCTGTTCACACTATATACTCTGACACTCCACACTATGGCTTCTCTGATGCTTCTGAGTGGCACAGGCGGCTCGGGCATGGACCAGCTGTGTTCTCATTAGTGATCGGGCTAGCAGGAGTTAAGCTCTGTATGACTCCTGACTACTTCTAGGACCACATGTTCTGGGAAACCTATCACAGCTGCTCCCTGCCTTTTTAAGATGGTGGAATCTGTCTTCCCATGCTGACTATAGCTTTTGGAATATTGTGTTGATCCAGTTGCTGGTGATCCATTGAAGTACTGTTTGGTGTGCTGTGAAAATTATTTCTTCCTGTGCATGTATTGTCTTATACCTCTGTGTGTATTGCTGTGAGTTAGAATGTTTGGTTTCCCCGTTGTTCTATTTGTGTGGGCTTTTACCACTCCTGTCCCAGGACCCTCCCTTGGGTGGGGGAGAGGGGGTGTTAGACCAGGGCTGGCCAGGAGCAGGGAACAGGTGGCAGCTCAGATATCCCCACCTCAGAGGTAACTCTGGGATAAAGAAAATCTAGGGCCACCCCTATCCTGAGGGTCACTGAGGGTCACTCTAGGAGACCCGGTGCGCTGTCATTCTTTACTACCCTGTGACAAGACCTTTGCAACATTGATGTGGTCATAAATCAGATAAGATTTACAAACTCTCTGTCATACTCTCATGAGGGGCTGACTGATGGACTCTCAGTTAACTCATTCAGTAGCCAGTAAAACACAGAAGCTGTAGGAGGCAAATAGTAAAAATGAAAAATTGCAGAAGCAATTTTATCCTCAAATACATGGACTTAAATACAAATAACATAATTGTCAATTGTTAATAAATATTCTGAATATGGAAAATAGATACAATTATAATTTTTTCCTGTTATTTTATCATAGCTTTCACTCCCTTTCCTTCCTTTACCCTCCCCCTCACACCTTTATACATTACTTATTTTCTCTCCTAATTAAAACAAGAAATATCTCAATAAATGAATATGAACTTAAAAATACAATTATTTTTGTTTAAGTCAGAAATACTTTTTACAAGGACAGAATAAACTGTTAGTAATGTGTTTGGACATAGCTGGATTTTACTAGAGACTGAATGGTGGAAGACATATTTTGTGTCTTCTTTCTTTCTCTCTTTTATGTAAAATTGAATACTATTGTTTAACTTTATTGCCCAAAAAAAAAATAATTCCTTTGGGTACAGTTCATGGTTTTTCTCACCTTTCCAACCGTTGGTTTTACTGAAGCCGCCACTGAGAGAGATCCGGAAATAATAAACTGCAAAAATGAACATGAAATAAATGTAACGTAAGTAAATAAAATAGAATTATATATGTAATGTGTGGATACTTCATCCTGCGTCATCCTCAGTCAATAGAAAACTGCAAAGATTGCTGTACTAAGAGGAGGAGATAACACAGTCATATATGCGCTCTTCGTGGAGACCACCACGCTTCGGTACAACACTACTCTCCATTGCCTTTTCTGGTATTGTAGTTGTATTGTTGCTTTTTATTATGCATTGTTTTTACTGCTATGAAATGGATGACGAATCCCCAGAATAGGTCATCAATATCAGATGGGTGGGGTCCGACAACTTGCACCCCCACTGATCCGATGTTCTCAGATCAGGCCAGATGTAAACCATTGCGGAGCTGAACAGCACAGCTCCATCAACTGGGTCCTACAGATCTGCACCTATGAATTTTTAACTGTTTTTAAAATATTTTATTATTCCACTTGGGGGATGTTAAACTGATGAACAATTAGTACAAAACACACAAGTATAACTTAAGGGCCCGTCACACGTGGCGACATCGCCGCCGATTACATAGGGGATGTAGGGGCGTGGCCTATCGGCAGCGACATTGCCCCTACGTCGCCTCATGTAAAGGGGCGATATCGGCGCCTCCAAGTGCTCTGAAACCAGGCGGCCGATCTGGGGCAATGTGCACACATCACCCCATGTAACCGGCCGCCGGCGAGCTGACAGGCGATGGGAGCCATAGGCCAATTGCCGCTGGGGTTTTGAGACACCCCGGTGGCGATGCCGCCTCTCGGCTCGACGGCCCATTGCCGGAGATGTCTCCCCGTGTAAATCGGATTTTTCTCCCGCACACAAAATCGGAGCATGCTGGATTTCTGTGTCCGGGGAGAAAAATCTCCCCAAATCGGATCCTCCCGGATTCTCCCGGATCCTCCCAGATCAGGGGCAATCCGGCGCTCCCTAACATGGAAGCCTATGGGGTCAGATTGCCCTGGTTCGGGAGGCTCCAGGAACCGGACACCTGCGGCTGCACGCCACTGTTATTTCAGGACCGTGGCTAGCTCCCCGCAGTCCTCATTCATCAATAGCGGCAGCTGCGTCCGGCTGCACACCGGACCGAACGGCATATTTGCCCTCCGTTTCTGTGTGCTGATCCGGTCGGGGCTGTCAGGGTCATCCCTGACAGCCCCGGATAGGATTTTGCCGTGGTGTGAAGGTAGCCTTAAAAACTTGTGTTTCTGTAGTATAGCGTACTATGTATAAAGAAAAACTTTATTGAAGGGAGATGTGCATGCATATACATGTGTTTAATATAGGTAAAATCTGTTATTTCTTACTTGTAAGTTGCATTTGAGAAAATACAATATCATTTAGGAAAATGCACTTGAACGCAGAAAAACTAAAACCCCCAAAAATTACGTTATACAGCTTCATGGCACTTGGACCTTCTTTTTGTTTCCCATTTTCAAATATATATAAATGGTAAAACACAAATCCTGAAAAAAAACAGTTATGGTTTTTGGAAGGAGGGGTGGCCCAAAGTGCAAAAAAAAGCGTATAATTGCTTAAAAAGGGGGATCTCCATTGGTGAGGGAGAGAGAAACAACCAACAGGAGCCCCGCAGACTCTCTACAGACACAGGATTTATGCCGTAGTCATTGATCACAGCTCTTCGTTAATGTGGCTAAACTAAGAAGCAGCAAGAACCAAGCAAACTAAAGAGCATACTGCTATATCTGTATATGTATTACCATTATTCCAGACCATATGGGGACACCACTATAGGCTAGAATTCCAAGATAACCAAAGGTTAGGATCATTATAATGTCAAAGGATAGAAGGACGATTCCTGCAAAAATCTGTGTTGTCTGCAAGGTAAGAGTAAAACATTTCACACATTAGTAATATAAATATAGCAGATTATCAAGTAGCCCTAAGGTACCTTTACACACGGCTACATTTGTAGCTTGGTCACCAGTAACTTATGGTTGCAGTGAAATCATGGATACATGATTCCATTTGTACACAGCAACAAGATAGAACCATGTATCCATGATTTCACTGCAACCAGTAAGTTACCTGTGTACAAGCTACAATGTAGCCGTTGTGTAAAGGTACCCTAAAGAAAAATTATATACCCACAACATAGGGTAGGAAAAAGTAGCAGCAATGAAGAAAGGAATAGGACTATAGGATCAGACTACATAAGATTTGTTTGTTGTCTGCTGCCATGGAGACCTATAAATCTAAATAGAAACGATACTCAAAAAATAGTAGAATATTTGTTATGAAGGTTTTAGTTTTTCATGTAGGCTGTCGTCTCCCTCCCAACACTCTTACGCTAGTGTCACACTAGCACTATTGCTTCCATTCAGGGGGTTCCGTTAAAAAGATAGAGTCGGGCAGCATTAACGCAGTGTCACTGTAATGGTAACGCTGCCTTAACGCTGCCAATACAATTGTATGGATGACGGAAGCCACAGGCAATGTCAAACGCCAGCATGTAAGTGCTGGAGTTTGAAACCTCGCGCTATTTCCAAGCACATCACATGACACGGAAGCCCACGTCATGTGATGCATTTGGAAGTAGTGCAAGGTTTCAAACTCCAGCACTTACATGCTGGCGTTTGACATTGCCTGTGGCTTCCGTCATCCATACAATTGTATTGGCAGAGTTAAGGCAGCGTTACCATTACATTGACACTGCGTTAATGCTGGCCGATTCTATTTTTTTAACGAAACCCCCCGAACGGAAGCAATAGCGCTAGTGTGACACTAGCCTAAGGCCATGCAGTCAATGCCTGTTTGTAACTTTGTGCAATAAAGCTCCAGTAACGATACCAGGAGTGCTGCCGTTGCTTCTTCTATTGGCTTAGAGCAGGGGTGGGGAACTCCAGTCCTCGAGGGCCGCAAACAGTTCAGGTTTTCACGATTTCCTTAGTATTGCACAGGGATTGGAATCATCACCAGTGCAAGTGATTATGTTATCACCTGTGCAATACTAAGGAAATCCTGAAAACCTGCACTGTTTGCGGCCCTCGAGGACTGGAGTTCCCCATCCCTGGCTTAGAGGCTCATAGGTCGGGGTGCACCATGCCACCCTGCCGCCTGAGCCGCGGGTGAGGAGCGGGGGGGGTGCTATCAGCGGCTGTTGTATCTGTCGCCCTTGTCAGCTGAGTGGAGCAGCAGGTGCCGCCCCCTTCAGCACTGCCGCTCATTCTGCCTCCTTGCCGCCTGAGGGCTCACATTGTCCAATGGACAGTAAGGCCCTGTCATAGGTAGGTTGGTCATAATGTCTACAGGTCAAGTTGCAAGGGTAAAGTGTAAAACATTATATACAATTAGGACAGGAATATTTGGACAGTGACCAAGTCTATGTCACTTGGACTCTGCATTATACAATTGACATGCAATTGAAGTGGAGACTTTCAGGCTTAATTGAAGGAGTTGACCAAAAATATCCTGTGAAATATTTAGGAGTTTTGTACAAAGCCTCCTCATTTCAGGGGCTCAAAAGTAATTGGACAAATTAACTTTCCCATAAATAAAATGTTCATTTTTAATACTTTCTAGAGAATCCTTTGCAGCAATGATTGCCTGAAGTCTGGAAGCCGTAGACTTCACCAAACGCTGGGTTTCCTTCTTTGTGATGCTTTGTTGTCTTTACTGGAACTGACCTCAGTTGCAGCCTAATGACACTTGAATTGAGCAAGGCTGTGCCCATATAGTCAGAATGTGGCCGGGAGTGTGCATATCGCATATTTACAGTCATAGTTAATGCGATGTAAGGACTAACGAGTCTGCAGTCAGATAGAGTGACTGCAGACTTGTCATTTTATACTGGACACCCCGTTTAAGTTTTGTCTTAACTGTGAGGCAGTGACCGGGATGACATATGATGGGCGGTATGTACCTCACAGACAGAGCTCCATAGCCCTATAGGAGCCCTCCATGCCAGGTCTTGGAGGATTCCCAAGGTCTAGGCACGGGGTTAAAGCTGAGCAGGATAGGAGGGTATGGCTCTCTCTCAGAGTGGACATTCATGACTCGAATGAGTGGACGGAGAAAGGAGAGGTTGTGTGCTGCCTAAACACAGCCTAGCCGTGAAGACTTGGCCCTCACCTGTGGACCCGGCCAGGACAGAGCCTGACAGAGGCATACAGGTCTGAGTGTTGAATGTACAAGGTTGTACCGGCTGCGTCCCGGAAGGAGGTCTGTGAATACCTGAACTGTGCCATTAAACTGTGTGCTGTGTGAACAATTGCCTGGGTCACTGCCTTGGCCGGGACTCCGGTTTAGACAGGCTGAAGCTCCTTCCTCCTTGTCATGGGTGGGCCGCGCCTGCCGGTAGTGGGGCCCGGTGTAGTGCAGATCAAAAGTTGAAGACGTCTTGTGGGAACAGATTAAAGGGGTTTAATTTATTCGTGACGCCACCTATGAGTAGTTTCGGTAATCGTTACCGACGCTGCGGAACCTCCGGGGGATGGACAGCAGCAAGATGGAACGCTCCCCACAGGCTGAGCGGTGATCCCCGGAGGCTGGAGCCGCTTAAGATGTTGTGCGGCAGCTGCGGTTACCTTGTAGTGTAGATGGACAGTTCATAAGGAAACACGGTCACAGAAAGTCTCTGCAACGGGTCTTTACTGTAACCAGCAGGCAGTACATGGTATACAGTTCACGGGTAGTGGACCGGGTGGACTCAGCAGTGATAGTGTCCCTTAGAGATCCGTAGTGTTCCTCCATTCTAGCTAAGTCATTTGCCATTGTCGCCCAGGAATACCAGATCGGGTACGGGGAGGCTGCTTCAATGCCCTATCCAAGTTGTACGTTGTGGATGTTTTGGGGAGCCTTGGATCCCTCAGTGGGTACACCGCTGGTTAGACGACTGGAAGTTGGCTGGTGGTGGGGTGCTCCTGTGAAGCTGCTCCTCCACGCTTCTGGTTCGCGTAGCAGAGGTGAACTGCTGCCAGCTTCGGTACCAGTGAACCGGCTGTGGGTTTTGGGCACGGGAGAGTTTTTAGGAACCCGTGTGATGATGCCCATTCCCGGTTGGTAAGGCCTCAGGTGCTGACACCCGACCGGTGACGGCCCGGGGGCTGCACGGGGTGCGGAGCCCCCGCTCCTAATCCAAGTTCAAGTTCTAGACCCTCTTGTGTTCTAGGCTCGTCTCAACTCTCTAGACTAAGTCTGTTCTCCTACACACTTCCCTAGCACTCCGCCCACCAGGACCCTAGCTTGGTCCTCTGTTCTAGGTGATGCATGCAGGGTTGGATCTCAAAGTTAACCAGATCACTGCCGTGTCAGAGAATATTGCGGCTGCTTTTATGGCTGCAATACCCTCTTGTGACACACTCGTTGCGGGGCGCCACACTACCTCACATAAGCATATGAAATGCATGCTCAATGGGGTTGAGATCTGGTGAATAACTAGGCGATTTGCCTTCAAACACTCCTGTGTTGCTTTTGCAGTTTGTTTTGGGTCATTGTACATTTGCTGTGTGAACCGCTGTACAAATCAACTTTGCTGCATTTGGTTGACTATGACAAAGTCTCACCCTGTACACTTCACAATTCATCTGGCTGTTTCTATCTTCTGTCACATCATTAATAAACACTAGTGCCCCAGGGACAAGCTCTGCATGCCTGGCCATCACACCGCCTCCACCATGTGTTACAGAGGATGTGCTGTGCTCTGGATCAGGAGCCGTTCCAAACCTTCTCAAAACTTTCTTCTTCATATCATTATTGTACAGGTTGATCATACCTTCATCTTTACACAAAATGCTTTTCCAGAACTGGGTAGCTTCTTTAGATGTTTTTTTTTGTTGTAAAGTCTAATCTGGCCTTTTATTTTAAAGCTTGATAATAGTTTGCACCTTGTGGTGACCCCCCTGTATTTCCTCTTGTCTTGGGTGGATGTTGTGAAAGGGTTTTCTTCTTTCTTCATTATGGAAATGATTCTGCGATCATCCACTACTGTTGTCATTTGTAAACATCCATTCCAGGCCTTTTTGAGATCCCAGCTCACCAGTGTGCTCTTTTTTACAGAATGTAACAAACTGTTTATTTGGCCACTCCTAACATTTCTCCAACTCTCTGATGGATTGCTTACTTTTTTTCAGCCTAACAATGATCTGTTTCTCTTCCATTGAGCGCTCCTTTGACCGCATGTGGTGGGTTCACAGCAACAGCTTCCAAATGCAAATGTTGCACTTGGAATCAGCTCCAGACCTTTTTACTGCTTAATTGATGGTAGATTAAAGAGGACCTGTCACCCCCTGCTGCATGGCAAACTAAATGCAGCACTGAATGCAGCATGTATGGGTCCCCCATGTCTGTAGCCCCCTTGTAAACTTTAAAAAAGACATTAGAAAACTTACAGATAAGAAGTCTAATGGGTGGGATCTTAAGAGGTCTTCATTGCTGGCACTATCCTCCAGCCTCCTCCTTGTATATTCCGCCCCCTTCTATGTCTCTGTGCCGCCTCCTGTTCTGCTGGCTCTGCCCTCCTCCTCTCCTGCTCTCTGTCACTCACCCTGCTGCACAGAACTTGGTCAGAGTGACTGCAAAGCATTTGTCCTGACGTCAGGAGAGGAGGAGGGCAGAGCCAGCAGAACAGGAGGCGGCGCAGAGGCATAGAAGGGGGCGGAATGTGCAAGGTGAAGGCAGGGAGGACTGTGCCAGCAGAGAAGACCTCTTAATAAGATCCCACCCATTAGACTTCCTATCTGTAAGTTTTCTAATGTCTTTTTTAAAGCTTACAGGGGGGCTAGAGACATGGGGGCCACCTTCCCTGAATGCAGCTTAGCTCCACCTTTTATAGTCACATGATTGTGACATCACACAGGTCCTGCTGGATCATCTGAAATGCAGCTGAAATGTTAACTATTATCCAGCCAGAGTGCCTCTGTCCTCCAAGGTGACTTACCCATCACCTCATTGCCAGCGATGGCCGGGCATAGTAACTAATTGCTCTTAATTATAACAAAATAGAATGTTTATTCTACAGATAAGAGTCACAAAGTATTTAGGGGCGTGGCTATGAAGTGGTGTGGCTATGAAGAGGCCATGAAGGGTGAAGCTATTAGGGGCGAGCTTTATATGCACAGTCATTAGGCCTTTTTTTGGTGAATGACTGTAAGGCGCGGGGTTAAAATTTCCGCAAAACATAGTGATAGATGTTCCCTTAGTCAAATAGGGTGTGTGTGCAAAGTTTGGTTATTGTAGATGCATGGTGCGAATTCCTTTAGTGGACATACACACACACATACATTCAGCTTTATATATGTAAGGCCCCATTCACATCAGCAGTAATCGCTGATCGCGGCAGTTGCGGTGAAAAAAACGCAACTGCCACGATTACCGCATAACGGCCGCACTTACGGTTCACCTTTAGCAAGCCCCATGCAATGTTATGGGACTTGCGGCAGGTGCGGTGTAGTTGTGGTTTCGGCACTTGCGGCAGGTGCGGCCGCGAAAAATCGCAGTCAGACGCGTTTTTTTTCGCAGCCGCATGTGCCGCAAGTGCCGAAACTGCACTTGCTGCGCACTTACCGCAAGCCCCATAGACATTGCATGGGGCTTGCCGCAAGTGAACCGCTAGTGCGGCCGTTATGCATTACCGCTGATGTGAATGGGACCTTAGATGTGTTTTTTTAACTTTACTAAGACAAATTCTTCTATGGTTAAAATAGAAGCTCCATGGGCATCTCATCACTACTGACACCTATATGTCATGGACTTCCCCCCAGAACTTCAGGTTCTCCGCGGTAAAATGTAACAACCTCTTTGGGTATATTGACTGGAGCATCGCAGGCCACTTTCTTCAGGTCCATTTCCTCGGTCTTTTGGGGGTCTCACTCGAGACATTATCACAACACCTCCCGCATCTGATACCACTGTAGACATGTCTTTTACAAAATTAACAAGTGAATTACATTGTATTAAAAAAAAAAAACACATGAAAATTATTTCTTGTTATTTGTATCGAATTTCTCTTTCTTGAACATGTCATTACCGGAACCACGGGCCCTATAGCAATTTGATATTTATTCTAGATTTTGACCATTTCATTTTCTGTGTCTTTGGTACATATATATATTACATATGTTATTTTGCATTTTACACAGTACATAGCAGGGACACATATATAAGATTATCTCAGCACAGGAGATGTGGTATGACGAGACCATGTTCCTGTACGTCAGACACATCCATTACACAGTATATAGCAGGGACACATATATAAGAATTATCTCAGTCAGAGATGTAGATCGTGGTAATGAAATTCAACTCAGACACATGTTTTCCCTGTGTATGCAGGTCCTGACACATCCATATACACAGTACACAGCAGGGACACATATATAAGATTATCTCAGCACAGGAGATGTGGTATGATCAGACCATGTCTCTGTACAGTCAGTCACATACATTACACAGTACATAGCAGGGACACATATATAAGATTATCTCAGCACAGGAGATGTGGTATGATCAGACCATGTCCCTGTACAGTCAGACACATCCATTACACAGAACATAGCAGGGACACATATATAAGATTATCTCAGCACAGGAACATTTTTATTAAACACATCCAATTGTGGAAATGATTATTATACCATGCTCTACTGGTTAAAATGAATTGTAAAATTAACTTTTTCCATGTGAAACTTCTTTAAGGCTCTTTTCACATCAGTGTTTTTCGCAGAATGCAGCAGATTTGGCAGAATTATTGCGTCTGCCACCTAACGGCCGACTTCCGGTACACCTACGGTAAGCCCCCATTCATTCCCTATGGGCGGAAAGTGCGGTTTTGCCGTAATCCAGCAAATCCAGCAATTGCAGCCGGGCAAAAAAACGCTGTTAGTTGCATTTTTTTCACGCGGCTGCAAGTGCCGGATCGTGGCAAGACCACACTTAGCCTAAGCCCCATAAAGAATGAATGGGGACTTGCACAGGTGTACCGGAAATCAGCTGTTAGGCGGCAGACGCGGTAATTCTGCCGAATCTGCTGCATTCAGCGAAAAACACTGACCCCAAGTCCTCATTCAGACATATTTTTGACGTACGTAAAAAAAAGTCAACAGTTTCCTCAGAGTTTGGCCGGAGTTTTATCAGTTATTTTAACTGATGAGATATAAAAGGTTTCTCCACCTTCCCACACCTATCAGTGAGAAACTGACAGCACAAAAATGGTATCCCACAGGTGTCAGAATCTTTCATGGATCCCAAGACTTACATTGCCGACATTGATCCGACACTTGGATGAATATCGGACATGTTTTTGTACCTTCGCATCGACCTCTCGGACCGAGGAAAGAAATCTGTCATGTGAAAGTTGCCGTGTGAATGAGGACACACAGATTTTATATACCGCCCTTTACATGGAAAATTACATGATGGTGTACAAGTCTACAACTTACCCTTCACATAATCTAAAAAACTAAAAATGATCACACCTATGGAAGCATAGGAATAAAAAGAGAAAAAAGGTATAGATAAGAATCAAGAATAAAAATACTGCCCATAGAAGGAAGAAGTCAATCTCTGCAATCTGTATTGTGAAATCCAGTGACTGATCGGCTTTCACAATCAATGATGTAAGGGGAGGGGACAAGGTCTCGCTTTAAGCTCCCGTCACACACAACGACACACCAGCAATCCCGACAACGATAACGATCCTGTAGGGATTGTTGGTGCGTCGTTACCTGGTCGCTGGGGAGCTGTCACACAGGCAGATCTCACCAGCGACCATGGACCAGAGAGCCACTTCCACATTGCTGGTAACTATGATAAACAGCGGGTATCTAGGCAGCTCGCGCAAAGGGTCTGAGAGATAAAATATGACGTAAATAGGTATCAGAGGCTTCACCTTGTGTGGTTGTGAGAGTCACAACCACTACAAAAGCAGATCATGGCTGCTGCAGTCCCCAGTGTGATGCATACAGAGTAGGGAGCATGAAGGGTTAAAAACCGCGCTGCCAAATACCACCAGACATCAAAGGGTGAATATAATAATATTGATTTATTAGTCAACACTTTTCAGGGCTCCCTGGCCCCTTCCTCAGGACAAATCAATATTATATTGTTATGTTTAAGAGCGTTTTAGGGACTAATAAATCAATATTATATTCTCCCTTTGATGTCTTGTGGAATCCGGCATCGCGCTTTTTAACCCTTCATCCTCCCTGCTTTAATTGTCAGATATTGTCCTTTGGGTTGTCATTGGATGTAAGCCATAATCATCAACATTCACAGAAATAAACACTTGAAGTAGATCATTCTGTGTGTAATGACTTTATATAATATAAGCGTTTCACTTTATTTATTGAATTACTGAAATAAATGAACGTTTTGATGATATTCTAATTCATTGAGATGCTCCTTTATGTTTTCTCTTCCTCCTACATGGTGCTGAAATCCAGGAGGAGATTGGAGAGTCTCCTGAAGTGAATGTCCCTCTCTGCTGAGTACTTTTACTCTCCTCTATCTCTCTCACCTCTCTTTTCTCTCTACCTCCTCCTTTCTTCACTGTCTTTCCCTTCCCTCTTTCCATCTCTCTCTTTCTCTCCTTCTCTCCTCTTTCCTTTGACTAGGCTGTAAATTTAATGAATTTAAAAGAAAAAACATTTTTAAAGGGAACCTGTCAGGTGGTTTATGCCCCCCCCCCAGCTATCACTATCTGTACCTGCAGCTTCATAATACTATTCTAAGCATCCCTGTCTGAGCTCATAGTGTACTATTAAAGGTGAAAAAAAGCATTTATACACTTACATTTTCTTATGTAAATGAGGCAGTCTGTAGTCACCTTGGAGGGCGGAGTTACTCTGTTAGGTTAATGAATAACATTTCAGCCGAATGTCAGAAGATGCTGCAGGGCCTGTGTGATGTCACGATCACGTGACTATAATAAGGGAAGCTAAGTGTACATAGCCGACAATTATTTTGCTTGATTAGCTCCTCCCACTATGGTCACATGATCAGGACATCACACAGGTCCTTTATACAGAGAAGTTTTCAGTAAGTTAACTATTAACCTGCCAGATTGACTATGTCCTCCAAGGTGTAGTCACTGCCTCATTTACCACATAAGAAAATGTAAGTGTATAAATGCTTTTTTTTAATGTTATCATTACACTATTACCTCAGACAGGTATAATTAAATAGTCACAGTTTGTTGAAGGAGCCAGCACCTCCTGTTGCCGTTACGCTGATACCAGTGAGATTGTACCTGTAGAAGCACGACTGACGGTGCGAAACGGCGGTAGTATAGGCTGCTCCCCCATCCTCCCTCCCGCACCCTTCTCTATATAAGACCCACAAGGAAGAATAAAGGCTGAAAAAACAATCCTGTGTGCGTCTCCTACTTGATACTGAAACTGAATAATTAGAATAGTACTATGAAGATGCAGGTACAGATAGTGATAGCTGGGGGCATACACTATCTGATAAGTTCCCTTACAAAATGCACCATAAACACATGCAAAAATACATTAAAAAAAAAAAGCACCATAAATGCTAAAAAACAATTTTCTGGCAGAGGACGCCGATTTGGTGCACCGAATACTCAACATGCACACATAGAAACTAAACACCACAGTAAGGCTGTTTCCTACGTCCTTGCTTGCGTGTACAGACCATGTACAGCTGTGAGGTTGGCACAATGTATCAGTTTAGTGATCTGATCACAGCAGGAGCATTAACTCTCTCCTGCCCTGACAGTAAAGTGTGGCACAATGTATCAGTCTGCAGATCTTTATAATAAGTTGTGATGATGAAGACTTACCCAGAGATTTCCTCCCCGTTAGGTCACAGTATGGAGGATCTGTGTCCAGAAAATGCTGAGCAGTCACGTGACCCCTACAGGGAGGAGGATCTGTGTCCAGAAAATGCTGAGCAGTCACGTGACCCCTACAGGGAGGAGGATCTTTTTTCTTATTTTTCTGGGAAATGTGTCAGTTCTGCTTTTTTTTTTCTGGTGTGTAGAAAATGTATCTCTCTTGTTTCGAAGCATTTTTTAAAAGTTTTTGGACATTAGAGGATTGAAATGCTGCCTATAAATGTTATATATATTATGACTAGATTACGCTTAGGTTCTTATTTTTTGAATGAACTTTGAGGTTTTTGTGAGAAAAGCACAATACAAATGTTTGATGATTTCCGGTATACTGTTTAAATGAAAGGCGACTTCCTTGCTCTATTAAGGCAGTCCAGGCTATAGTATTATTGTGGTTAGTCACCGGCAAAGTTGCGGCATGCTGTAAAGGGAAACTCATGTGCAAAACACTACCAACCTGCAAATATAGTATGTGCTTAAAGGCAGTGGTGTAACTTCAGGCCCTGGGGCCCCGATGCGAAAGCTCCAACGGGTTCCCCAATTATTGCAAATCTTTAACAGTATTAGTATCTATAG
Source organism: Allobates femoralis (assembly GCA_033576535.1). Classification (NCBI taxonomy): domain Eukaryota; kingdom Metazoa; phylum Chordata; class Amphibia; order Anura; family Aromobatidae; genus Allobates; species Allobates femoralis. The sequence goes on from JARQOC010000009.1 coordinate 3,492,275, forward strand.
GCCAAAGGGCTTTTGGGCCCCCCCCCAGGCTGCAAGGCCCGGGTGCGATCGCAACTCTTGCACCTGTTGTAGTTACGCCCCTGCTTAAAGGAGTTGTCCACTACTTGGACAGCCAGTGGTGTAACTTGAAGCTCACGGGCCTTAATGCAGAAGCTCAAACAGGGCCCCCAATTATTGCAAATCTTTAATAACATTAGTCTTTTCTATAGGCCAAAGGGACTTTTGGGGCCCCCTAGACTGCAGGGTCCGGGTGCGATTGAAACACGGCACCTGTTGTAGTTACGCCCCTGTGGACAACAATTTCTTATTCCCCATGTGTGCCCCGATAAAAATATGCCGTCACGGTTCCATTGATATTGGAACTTTACAATATCATTGGAAATTGCCAAAACATATATTTTTAGCGACCTATTCAGTTGTGAAGTGACTTTGGGGTGCCTAAATAGTTTAAAGTTCCCCAAAGTGATACCATTTTAAAAAAAGTTCCCCCTTCAATGTATTCAATACTGCTGTCAGGTAGTTTATTAACCCTTCAGCTGGTTTTCAGGAATTAATTCAAAGTGGCATAAAAGGAAGAATAATGTTATTTACAAATTCTATGTTGCTAACTTCTAAAAGACCCCTATAAGCGGCAGACTCTAAAGGGCCCGTTGCACGCTTCAATGGTCGAACGAGCCAACCAACGATCTGACTTGGCCTGGATCGCTTGAACATCGTTCAATGATCGCTAGTGAAATGTCACATGTGCAGATATCTTTAACGACGCAGCAACGATTCTGCCACTAGTGAACGATACTTGCTCTCGTTTGATCGCCTAAGTCCTTCAGTTCTGAATAGGCGAAGTCGTTAACAACATCGTTATCGAGGTGTCACACACACCGATGCTGCAGGTTGGATGGACGATCATCGTCTGGTTTTAGGTCAATCAATAAAAGAATATATTACCGATGTGAAAGTACTACTGAATAGTGATGTGCGAACACACCGATGTTTGGGTTCGGCGGACCTGGCCGGACTTGACCCAAACTTGAGTCCGCACCTCAAACCCGGACTTTAAAGATATGAAATAGTGGCTATGGGTATTGGGCTGTAAAAAGAAGCAAAACAGTGATTAAACATCAGCGTGATTACTTACCAGGGTCCGCACGCTTGTAATTCTAGAGCCACTCATTAACTACATGATTTATTCACTGCACGCTAGATGCTAGAAAGTATAGGCTGCTTCCAAGTTACTGCACTGGCCACAACAGTCAATCACAGATGCCCATTCTCTGTGTCAGTCTGTTGCACTCCTCACCCATCGTGCTGACGTCTGTGATTGGTTCCCATAGACAATGAACCGACATCACGGTCTTGTAAAAATAAATCAATAATTACAAAAGCTTGACGTAAGGCTTCACTGTATTTTTGATTCTCAGCGCAGATAAAACAGACAGCTGCGAGCTGCCACCCCGAGCTGCCTGGCTTTACCTTGGCTAGCAATCAAAAATATAGGCCCATACTTTTTTTTAATTTTATTTAAATGCATAACTAAAAAAACGTGTGGGCTTCTCCCTATTTTTGATTGCCAACCAAGGTAAAAACTAGGCAGCTGAGGGCTGGTATTCTCAGCATGGTGAAGTTTATAGTTATTTAGCTGCCCAGGCTGCAAAATAGCAGCCCTCGATTGTCCCAGAAATTGGAGCATTCATTATAAGCGCCAATTTCTGGTGTTTTACCCAGCTCTTCCCCATGTCCTGGTGTGCTGGCGTCAAGATGATAGAAGGGGTTAGTGACAGCTGAGTATTGACAGCTTGTTATTAAGCCCAGATTGATAACGTTCAGGTCTTTATGAGACCCACCCTTTATCACCTGTAGATAGTATATGAGGTCATCCTTAATTTATTAGACTTGATAATAGATAGTGTGCTGTCTGTTACACACATGGAGAAAGACTGAAGGACACTATATACTGTATATACAGTCATGGCCAAAAGTATTGACACCCCTGCAATTCTGTCAGATAATACTCAGTTTCTTCCTGAAAATAATTGCAATCACAAATTCTTTGGTATTATTATGTTCATTTGATTTGTCTTCAATGAAAAAAACACAAAAAGATTTGTCCTAAAGCCAAATTGGATATAATTCCACACCAAACATAAAAAAGGGAGTGGACAAAAGTATTGGCACCTTTAGAAAAATCATGTGATGCTTCTCTAATTTGTGTAATTAACAGCACCTGTAACTTACCTGTGGCACCTAACAGGTGTTGGCAATAACTAAATCACACTTGCAGCCAGTTGACATGGATTAAAGTTGACTCAACCTCTGTCCTGTGTCCTTGTGTATACCACATTAAGCATGGAGAAAAGAAAGAAGACCAAAGAACTGTCTGAGGACTTGAGAAATCAAATTGTGAGGATGCATGAGCAATCTCAAGGCTACAAGTCCATCTCCCAAGTCCTGAATGTTCCTGTGTCTACCGTGCGCAGTGTCATCAAGAAGTTTAAAGCCCATGGCACTGTGGCTAACTTTCCTAGATGTGGACGGAAAAGAAAAATTGACGAGAGATTTCAATGCAAGATTGTGCGGATGGTGGATAAAGAACCTCGACTAACATCCAAACAAGTTCAAGCTGCCCTGCAGTCTGAGGGTACAACAGTGTCAACCCATACTATCTGTCGGTGTCTGAATGAAAAGGGACTGTATAGTAGGAGACCCAGGAAGACCCCACTTCTTACCCCGAGACATAAAAAAGCCAGGCTGGAGTTTGCCAAAACTTACCTGAGAAAGCCTAAAACGTTTTGGAAGAATGTTCTCTCTTTTTGGGCAAAGGCATCAACATAGAGTTTACAGGAGAAAAAAAGAGGCATTCAAAGAAAAGAACACGGTCCCTACAGTCAAACATGGGGGAAGTTCCCTGATGTTTTGGGGTTGCTTTGCTGCCTCTGGCACTGGACTGCTTGACCGTGTGCATGGCATTATGAAGTCTGAAGACTACCAACAAATTTTGCGGCATAATGTAGGGCCCAGTGTGAGAAAGCTGGGTCTCCCTCAGAGGTCCTGGGTCTCCAAAATGACCCAAAACACACTTCAAAAAGCACTAGAAAATGGTTTGAGAGAAAGCACTGGAGACTTCTAAGGTAACCAGCAATGAGTCCAGACCTGAATCCCATAGAACACCTGTGGAGAGATCTAAAAATGGCAGTTTGGAGAAGGCACCCTTCAAATATCAGGGACCTGGAGCAGTTTGCCAAAAAAGAATGGTCTAAAATTCCAGCAGAGCATTGTAAGAAACTCATTGATGGTTACCGGAAGCGGTTGATCGCAGTTATTTTGGCTAAAGGTTGTGCAACCAAGTATTAGGCTGAGGGTGCCAATACTTTTGTCCGGCCCATTTTTGGAGTTTTGTGTGAAATGATCAATGTTTTGCTTTTTGCTTCATTCTCTTTTGTGTTTTTTCATTGAAGACAAATTAAATGAAGATAATAATACCAAAGAATTTGTGATTGCAATCATTTTCAGGAAGAAACTGAGTATTATCTGACAGAATTGCAGGGTGTCAATACTTTTGGCCAACACTGTATGTATCAGCTAAACAAGTTTTTCTCAAAGATCTTACATACTTAAGATAGCTACATCAATCATATAGCTGATTGTTTGGCCAGATATATCCTCCAACTCTCCCATTCACAGGAGTACTTGCTTGCCTGAGTGCTCCTGTGTTCTCTGTTAGAGAGTTGCCGCCAGACTTCTCTGATGGTGTATTAACTCTTCGAAAACAATAGTATATGCAGTCTGAAATTAGACATGCTGAATACCTATCTCTACTGACAATTATCTGCATAGAGCCACTATACACATTAGACTGTAGGCTGAACCCATCAATATCGGCTAGTTCAGCTGATGCTAGTGTACTGTGTATGGGATCAGTGGCACAACTTGAAGCTCATGGGCCCCAATGCAGAAACTTCCAACAGGTCCCCCAATTATTTCAAACCTTTAATAGCAATAGTCTTTTTCTATAGGCCAAAGAGACGTTTGGGGCCCCCTATGCTCCAGTGCCCAGATGCGATTGCATCACCTGCACCTGTTTGTAGTTACACCCCTGATTGGGGCTATATCTACTTTCTAAAAGGTATGGGCACTTATATTTTGACCATGTAGTGGGATCTTGACCATTCAAAGTCTCTAGGACAGCAATAACATTGAGTATGACCCTGGGTATTACAGCAGTCGACTAACTTAGGAGCCATTGCTGTCTAAGAAAAAGAAAAAAATCAAAACTCCAGCACTGAGCAAAAGACTTCTAAAGTGGATCACGAAGCAGTATAAAATTGTCTGCTTAGATGAAACTTGATTGCACTATGCTGACAGATGGATCAGATATTTGTTACAAAATCACTAAAACACAACGTACGGTATATGGCAGGCAAAAGAAGCAATAAAATTCTTCTTTTCTTACCACAGAGTGCTACCAACTTTGGGTTGTCAGTTAAGAGTCAAGCGCCAATGAAGAGAAGGTCCCAGCAGTCCTTCTACCCCTATACGGATCAATGTCAGCTTGCTTGGAGGCAAGACATGTACAGGCAAGTTTAGTGTCTACTGATTGTTAACTCTTATAGATTAGTGCTGATAACTTGCACACATCTCCTTATCACATCCATTAGCCATGACATTCCCTGACCTTCACCCTGACGTAGACACGCTGAAGAGGCAAGTCTACTGGCTTAGTTATTAGTGATGAGTGAGCACTACCATCCTTGGGTGCCCAGTACACGTAATAAAAAGTTGGATGCTCGGATAGGCTTGATTTGAGTACCCCAGCATAATGGAAGTCAAAGGGGAACTCAAGCATTTCTATGGAAGAGTTCCCAGAAAAATGTTTGAGTTCTTCTTTGATTTCCATTATACTGGTGTACTCAAATGGAGCCCATCTGAGCATTTCACTTTTTATTATGAGCACGATAGGGCTCACTCATAACTAACTACTATGCAAGTAGACGTGCTTCTTCTGCATGTCCACGTCCATAGACTGGGTACAAACTCAAGACTTATTATATACTTGCGTGTTTGCTAGTGTGTGTGCACAGCATATAGTAGTTTCAGGGCTGTTGGGATTGATAAGTATCTATGCACAATGTAAACAAACGAAAATATAAAATCATTTTATTTGTAGGCATTACAGGAGCATATATCGTGGAAAAAGCTGCATGTGAGAAACTGATTAATTAGATTTACATATGACACTATGTAAAAAATAGTCCCTCAACTGGTGATGTGGGGTTTCCTATACCCCAGTGTTTAGAAATCTCTAATTTTTACAGAAACTGCAAAGATCACGTTTGTTTTAATCGTTTTCTTATTGGCCATTGATTACACATGAGTATAACAAACTTTTGACACCCACAAGTATCGGAAAATGTAATCCTTTGATGAGTCAATCCGAGGGCATTATGAAACATGACTTTTAGGATAATGTAAGTAAAAATCACAAAAAAATTTCAAACAGAAAACACATTTTTAAACAGAAACTCGGATATAAATTTGTGCAAAAATAAAGAAGTTTTCAAAATTTGAAAATGTGTAAAGAAGAATTCTATGAGTGGTGTGTGGGGTTCAGCAAGGCCAAGACAGCACTTAGCGACAGCTAGCTCTGTTATGTGTGGCCGGAAGAGAGAGGCCTTGACGACATCCTGTTGACAAGGAAATGGTTTGAAGCTAGTGAGACGCGTATCCTCATACCAGCATTTTTTAATGAATGGCAGCCGAACAAAAATTCCCTGGGGTGTGGCAAACCCCAACTCACCAGTTGAGGGTTAGCTGACTGTTAGGAAAATGGTATATTACTAGAAAACTTATAATATCAAGAGTTACATATAAGGGTCGGGTCATGGAACTTGATTTGCTTTCTTGCTGTTGGTGGTTCTCATTGACTCATGAGTTCATGTCTGTGTCTTCATGGCAGACGTCAATGCTGCTGTGGATTCAGGAGGAACATCTTTGGAGGCATCAGGTGCATTTAAAGACGTAGTTTGATAGATGACCACAACCTAAGATAACAAATGTATTCACTGTATATATTTAAACATGTGTACAGGTATGCAATGTGCTGTTATATTGCATATTTATGTACATCCTGCGATTTCCATAACTCCATGACATTATCTTCTTTGTGTTGCAATTTCATTGTTGAGATGAGGAGTGACCACAACTCAACTCAAGTCCCACCTCAGTCTCACCCATGGAAGTACACAACTGCACCTGGGAATGTCCACAAGCCAAGTGGGATGTTTATTTTTGATAAAATAATCAATACAGCTTTTATAATCCGTAACTTATCCTTATGTTAATTTAAGTTAAAAACCTGTTTGTCTGGACTTTGGATCTTCTATTGACCATTTTGTGCATCCTAGCTCTTTTCCAAGATGGCGTCCGCTGCTTTGCTTCTGTTCATGTGATCCTCTTTCCCTGCCCTTATAAACACCAGTCTACCGTCTAGCCCTGCTCGAGTATTCAGTTTGAATTCCTGGCTCCCTGCTGCTTTTCTTGTTTGCTTCACTTCCTGTTAATCTGCTCTGGCTTTTCCAGCATCTGTAGTTTGAACTCCAGCAACTACACCTGCTTTCAGCTACTCTCCTGCTCCAAGCTACCTGTGCTGTGTGTTCCTGATTTTTCCACTGTTCTTCCAGCTCTGTGTCATGTAAACCTTGTGTGCTCTGCTAGTACTGGCAGCTCATATATTGTTTATTGTGCAGTAGCAGCATTCTGGACTTCAGGACTTTCTTAAAGTTGCACTGCACTATAAAAGTGCTGGACTTGTTTTCGCTGAGACTTTATATTCCCAGGCCTTCCTGGGTGTATTGTGCTTATAGACTGTATTTCTATCGGCTTCTCCTGTGTGAAATATTTCTAGAGACTAATCAGTTTTCTGCATGTTTTGATGAACTCGCTCACTTCTTGCACATCTCATTTGTTAACTGCCACAAGTGTTGAATACAGACTTGTTCACCTTTAAACTTAGTCTCAGTGTGTCTTTGCTCTCACTGCTAATTGATTCCTGAGTAAATCCTTACAATTTATTTCATAGTTAGGTCTGAAGACTTTCTTGTGATGCCCAGCAAGATGATGTCCTCTAGATAAAATCTACTCACAGAAACTGTCTGTGTCATGTACTTTGAGGATATCGGTCCTTGAAAACTAATGATTGTTTAGAATTTGTTTATGCATTGTTTAATTATCACTGACGTTTAACATTCATTGATTTGGGCAAACACACAAACTTCATGGCAGAGCCAGAATATTGACTTAAACACTGCAGCCTTTTGCAGTGTGGTAGAGCTCCCATTTACATTCATAGAAATATACGTATGCATACCAAAACCATCACCCCAGCTCTGGTACATTTAGGTCTGTTGATAACTATGCAAGGATGTAAACTATTGTATGGTTTGTAGTTCTGTGAGCTCATCACAGTGTTTGATGATACAGTTCTCAATATCTTAGGCTATGCTGAATTTTTTTAATTCATTTTCTATTCTTTTAAAAGTAATTTGAATGGGAAAAGTCTTCAGATGTCATTTAATATGGATCCATATAATAGGAGAACATGGTGAATCTTGGCCATAGGACCCTTAGGGACATTCTGGCTCATGCACCCAGCTAACTCTTGCACATCAGCTCTAACTTTGCAGCCGCCTTTTGGGAATGATGGAAATTACAGCAACCTTTTTGGCAGGTGAAGTAGACAATGGAATGACCTCTTACCATTTCATTAAAAGACGATCGGCAGACAGTTCTGCACCCAAACACACTTGTGGATATAGAAATGCAAAACATCAATAGGAAAAGCAGCAAGTTAAAGGAATTAAGGCCTTTTATAGCAACCTGTAAAAAGAGAAAAAGAGATGATAATTAAGCAGGGAATTGCTTTTGTGTTACACATAGTAAATATGCAAATTGCCTCTTCAGAGAAGACTTGAACTCTAGCACCACCTATTGGAAGTAGCAATCCTACAAGTTAAAACCCATTAATGAGTCTTGTCATATGACTTAGGAGAGGGGTTGGGATCTCCAGCCCTCAAGGCTTGCCAACAGGTCATATTTTCAGGATTTCCTTAGTATTGCACAGGTTATAATTGAATCACCTGCACTCGTGATGATTCAAACCCCTGTGTAATGCTAAGGAAATCCTGAAAATACGTCTGGTTGGCCACCCTTGAGGTGTGGAGATCCCCACCATTGACTTAGGATAATAATCACCAAACTAGAATCTCAGTTTGCAGACACTTTCTTTCTGGGTGTTGCTCTTCATCCATGCAAAGTATGAAATCTGGATTGGGTCAGTGAGAGGCTAAGACTGGAATCGAGGGCTGGTTTCACACTGTACGATTTTCCCTGATCAGGGTCCATCCAGTTTGGGTGCCAAAACCAGGAGAGGAACCAGGAGAGGAACTTGCAGAGAAAAAGTACAATTGAAAGATTGACATCTGTTCTGAATTATGGAGACACTCCTGGTTTTAGCACACAAACTGGATAGACACTGATCAGGGAAAATCCTACAGTGTGAAGCCAGCCTTAGAGGTATGTTTTGGAGAGTGTCAGGTCTGGCATGCCAGTATGAGGAGACTTAAAAGCCTGCAATGCTCCAGAGGAGCATGTCACTCTCCACAAGGAGAAACCTAACTCCTTAGACTAGGGATCTTCAACACGCGTGAGTCTCAAACAGCCCCGAGGGTGCTTCAGCAGCCCGCAAGCACTGTGGACCCTTTAGGGACTGTGGTCTGGTCCCTGTGCAGCCAATGGTCACACTTTATTTCCCTTTGTATTGCCACCGCAATGGATAAGCTCAGTTACATCACTTGTAGCCACCATCCAATCAGAGCCCAGCAGCTTACATCAGTGCTTGACGTCAGCTGCTCTATCAGGCCGCATAAGCCGAGGGAAGAGAGGACAGGTGGGAACAAGTGCGCTTGGATGTGTGCGTGATGGTGGCAGCAACATGGGTAGTAGGATATTGGTAGCTGCAACATTGGTGCCAGGGGTAATGGTTGATGTAACATGGGTGCCAGGGGTAATGGTTGATGTAACATGGGTGCCTGGTGTAACGGTTGATGTAACATTGGTGCCAGGGGTAATGGTGGCTGTAATATGGGTACCAGGATAATGGCTGCAACATGGAAACCAGGGGCAATGGTGGCTTCAACATTGGCACCAGGGATACTGGCTGCAACATGGGTACCAGGATAATGGTGGCTGCAACATAGGTGCCAGAATAATGGTGGCTGCAACATGGGTTCCAGGATAATGGCTTCAACATGGGTACCAGGATAATGGTCGCTACAACATGAGAACCAGGGACAATTGTTCTGTTCCCACTTAAAGGCGATAAAGGCATGCTGGTTGTATACTAGGATGAGAGTTCCTTCTTACCTTTGTACTTCCAATAAGAGGGGCAGACAGGACCCGGAGCAGCGTCTCAGATAAGCGTACACACGTTAGGATGAAAACAATGCTGGTTTATTCCATAGATGAATGATCCAAAACATGGCATTGAAATCTTGCATGAAGCTTGTCTCTGCAGTCGCTACTTGTGGGTCAAAAAACTTTGCTTCTCCAGCTCTATGAGAATGGAACTCTCTGCAGTAAAGATGTCTCCTAATGACTGGGCAAAACAGGAAGAGACAACAGCATGTGCAGGAGCCACACCCCCATAGGCTGGACAAGGAAAGGCAGAAAGAATTGAGAGGTCTGGCCAGCAGGTGGCAGCAGAGACAAGCATGAATATAACAGATTAGACTGTAAAACAGGATTGAAACAGCACACTCCCCGTCTGGAATTCACTTTGGGGATTCCACTATTAGTCCATAACAATACCTAAACGAAGGGCATGTTAAATACAACAATTCAAATTCAAAACCAAAATGAGAAGAAAACGGCTAAAGTTCAGGTCCGGAAGCGTTCATCCCGTAGTGGCGCTCTCTACGGGCAACAGCAGAATGAGTTCGTGGATCGGCCTTGCAAAGGTCTTCGTCTCACCTTTCCTGAAGACCCTTAGCTCCACCTTCCGCACATTGCCGTCCTGGCTAGGTAGTGTCTTAGTAACAAGTCCCAGAGGCCAGTCAGTTCTTTGGGTGGTCTGATCTTTCATAAGGACCAGGTCCCCTTCCTTGATATTTGGCTTGGGATGTCGCCACTTCCTTCTTCCTTGAAGAACGGTGAGGTATTCCTTTCTCCATCGATTCCAGAAGTAGTCGGCCAAATATTGGACTCGTTTCCAGTGTCTTTGGTAGGTGTTGGCGTGAGTGAAGTCTCCGCTGGGAATTACCGCGTTGTCAATTTTTTGAGTAAGAAGGATGGTGGGAGTCAGCATGGTTGGTACCTCTGGATCCATTGTCACGGGCACGAGGGGTCTCGAATTGATGATGGCTGAGACTTCGGCTAAAAGAGTGACTAGAGTCTCGTGCGTGAGTCTTGAGGAGTTAACGTCCTTTAGCATGGAGTTCAGGATGTTGCGTGAGATCCCTATCATCCTCTCCCAGGAGCCCCCCATGTGAGAACTGTGAGGAGAATTGAAGATCCAGGTGCAACCCTTGTCTGCTAGCTGGTCTTGGATTGGCTTGGTGTCGATGTTCAGCTCTCTACATGCACCGACGAAGTTGCTGCCACGGTCGGACCTCAGCTGCTTTACTGGTCCTCTAATGGCAAAGAACCTCCTTAAGGCATTGATCAGGCAGGAAGTATCCATGGATTCTAACACCTCAATGTGAACGGCTCGAACAGTCATGCAGGTGAATAGCACAGCCCACCGCTTATTGTCTGCTCGGCTGCTACGAGTTCTGCGTGGAGATACCATCCATGGTCCGAACACGTCTAGGCCCACGTAGGTGAAAGGTGGTTCCATAGAAAGTCTGTCTGCAGGCAGATCAGCCATTTGTTGGCACAGTTGCCTTCCTCTCGTTTTGCGACAATGCACACAATCATGGAGTATTTGTGCTACACGTCTCTTCATTCCAATGATCCAAAGGCCTGCCGACCGTACGGCGCCCTCTGTGATCTGTCTGCCTTGGTGTTCAGTCCTTTCATGGTGATGTCGGATCAGCAAGACTGTAACGTGGTGTTTGTTGGGAATGATGAGAGGATTTTGTTCTGCGACTCCGAAACGAGCCTGATTTAAACGACCGCCGACTCTAAGTAAGCCAAAACTGTCCATAATCGGGTTTAGATTGGCTAGAGGGCTTCTTAGTGGAATCTGCTGTTTGTTGTGTAAACAGTTCCATTCGGTGGCGAATTCGCTCTGTTGGAGGTGGCGTATTATGAGGGACTCACCATGGGAGATGTCCTCAGCAGAAAGGGGTTTGTGGCACACATGCCAGCGATGACAGTCTCTGTTTTTTAGGTCTGTACGATAGCATCTGGCGATGTGCACTAACCTGGCGACAGTCCGGACGAGTCTTGTCCAGCTGGAGAAACGTTCAAAACGTTGGCAGCCGAGGTTGGAAGCTTCCTCTGCACTGGTGGCCAGGGTGTTGACTTCAGTTCGGACGTCTGGATCGTTATCTGGATCTAGGATGCTGAAGTTTTCCTGGACACCTTCCTCCGACTGTCTCAGCAGGAACTCTGGACCTTGGGTCCTTTTGAGCAAATCAATGGCTGCTTCCTCGGTGGGTAATGATTTGAGCCCGTCATCTAAGTAAAAGTCTTTTTCAACAAAGTCTCTTGCGTCTGTGCCATACTCAGGCTCTCCCTCTGACGCGGTTCTTCGCAGACCATAGGTTGCGTGAAAGACTGATCTTCCTAAGTTGTCGGTACGCAGGGAAGAAGCGACATCGGGTAGCTGTATTGAGTCTGGGGGCTTCTCCTTCACTTCATGGTGATGAGGACATGGTCTTAGGCAGGTTGTGCGCCCATCTCCATGCACGTAGGTCCTGAAGGAGTCGATTTCTGATCGATCAACACACACATTTCCTATGACTACCCATCCCAAGTCCAGTCTCTGGGCGTATGGTGCATAGTCGGGTCCATTGCACTGTTGTCGCACCTTGTGTACCCTCAGGTTGTCTCTGCCGAGCAGGAGTAGAATGTCCGCGTTGTTATCTATAGGTGGGATAACGCTCGCGAGGTGTTTCAGGTGTGGCTGATGAAGTGCAGCTTCTGGGGTAGGAATTTCACTCCTGTGGCTGGGTATTTGGTCACATTCAACGAGCGTTGGTAGAGGTATTTCAGTCTTCCCGTTGATAGGAGAAGCAATGAATCCCCGGGCTCTTCTGCCGTTAGTCTCTATGCGGCCTGAGCAGGTGTTCAAGGTGTAGGGTTCTGATGGTCCACTAATTCCGAAGGCTTCAAAGAATTTGGTTCCTGCCAGGGACCGGTTGCTTTGGTCGTCTATGATGGCATACACCTTCATCGCCTTTTCTGGGCGTCCCTCGGGATAAACCTTGATGAGGCATATTCGGGCACAACATTTCTCCATTCGGCCCTCTCCACATACCTCTGAGCATGAGCAGGAAACAGTTGTGGCGGTGTCAGTCTGATTCTGTGGCTCCCCGCCATAACTTGGAGCGGGAGCGGTGGCGACTGTAGCTGGTGTGTCTCTAGCTAGCCGAGTAGGATGCATGGCTGAAATGTGCTTTTCGCTGTGGCACTCCCCACACTTGACTGTGGATTTACAGTCCTTGGCCATGTGCTCAAGTGATGCGCAGCATTTGAAGCAAATTCCAAGCTCAGTGAGGATCTTCTTGCGCTCCTGTAAGGTTTTGGATCTAAACCCCTTGCACTTGGTCAGTGAGTGTGGTTTTTTGTGGATGGGACATTCACGATTGAAAGACTTATCTCGTGGTGAGACAGTGTTCTGTTCGTCTGTGGGCGTTGCAGGTGATGGTAGTTCGGTCTTTCTAACACTCACAGCTCTCTTAGTGTCTCTGCGTTTTTGTATAGCACTTTCATACCTTGATGCTGGAGTTGCTGCAGCTGCCGAAGTGTTGGATTCTAGGAAGTCGAGGCTGGGGTCATTCCTCATCTGGGCCTGCTCGTCAATGAATCTGCAGAAGTGGATAAATGGGGGAAAGGTGACGTCGTTCACTCTTTTGTACCTTGAGACTGACGTTGCCCATTTCTCCTGCAGACTGTATGGCAGCTTCACCACGATTGGATTTACTCCGTGGGCTGAATCCAGATAGCACAGCCCGGACAGACGAGGGTCTCTTTTGGCGAGCTCCAGCTCCATGAGCAGATCACTTAGGTCTTGGAGCTTGTGGACTTCTTTAAGGTTGATCTTTGAGAAATCCTGCAGTCTCTTGAATAGGGCTTTCTCTATTGCTTCCGCGCTGCCAAAGGTGCGTTCCAGCCTTTGCCATGCGGCGGCGAGACCTGCTTCTGCTTGTCCTACATAGACGGTTCTGAGGCTCTTGATACGGCTTGAAGAGCCTGGGCCCAACCACTTGATCAGGAGGTCGAGTTCCTGTTCTTCGGTTAGGTTGAGATTGGCGATGGCTGCCTTGAAGGTTGCTTTCCAGGCCCTGTAGTTCTCTGCACGATCATCGAAATTCACAAGACTAGTACTGATTAGCTCTCTGCTCACCATGAACCTGGCAAACTCGGACATGTCCGACTTCTCACCACTTGTTGCCACGACGACTCGTGATGCCCCTGGGGTGTATGGGCCGCCTGGCGTGAATGGATGAGCTGTCTCCGGGTAGAATGATGCTGCTGCAGGGTTGAGCTGTGGTTTAGCCCTTGAAGAATCTGACGAATACCGCTTGAGCTGTGAAGGTGGGCCAGGAAACGCTGGGTTGCCATCTTGTGGTGGTGACTGTGTTTGAGAGGGTATCTCTCGGCGACTGTCGTTAATTAGCTCGGGCGCCTTCGAGGGTACTGGCACCTTTTGAAGTATGTTGGGGGTTTTGGCGTCGTTGACTTGGACGGTACTGTAAACCGGGGTCGCTACAGGTACCCGGTTTAGCACATAGTCTCTGGTGTGATCGACTGGATCATCCGTTTCCAGTGGTGGCGAGTTAGCTGGATCAAGACCTTGGATCAATGCCTGCTCGAGTAGTCTTACTTTAGCTAGCGCAACCTCCTCTTCCATCTGTGACCGAAGGATCTGTATTCGAGCCTCCGCTTCTGCCCTTGCTTCTGCTTCTGCCCTTTTAGCCTCTGCTTCTGCCCTTTTAGCCTCTGCTTCTGCTTCTGCCCTTTTTTCCTCTGCCCTTGCTTCTGCCTTTGCTTCTGCCCTTTTTTCTTCCGCTTCTCTCTCAGTGAAAGAACGTCTCACCCTGGATTCCTCTGCTATTATGCGGGCCTCTAGTATCCTGTCACTCATGGTTGAACTTCTTGAGGATGATGACCTGGATGCCCGAGAGGAACGTTTAGATGAGGTCGATCGGTGTGATCTGGTTTCTTGCAGGTGAGAGATGCGGTGTTCGGCCTTGTTTATGGCGTGTCGGACCTTGGCATCTCTCCCTTCGTCCGTCTCTAGCGCCTTACTGAGGTCTGAAAGAGATTCATCAGAATTAAAGTCTCTTAGAAGGGTAATGTACCTTGTTGACAGTCTCTTGTATCCTTCATGGGCGGCGTTCAGCCGTTCCATAACAGATTGTAAGCTTGTGGCGTCGCCTGACGAGGGTTCAAGTCTCGACATGTAAGAGGCGACGCGTTCCCACTGTTCTTCCAGGCGTTCACTTAGCTCATCTTTCATAGCCTGATAGTTTTCAATTGCCTTTACCGTTGGTTTGTAAGAACGTTTTGGTCGGGTAACTTGGTCTGCTTGAGACGTGGGGTCTGCCTCCTGGGCTTCATCGTGGACAGTATCAGGTTGTATTTGCTCTGTTTCAGCAGTGGGAGCCTGTCCGAGGTCCTTTTCGGCCATTTTGAATAAAGGTGTACTGTCTCTTTAAAAAACTCAACTTTTGAATAGGGGTCCGAAAATCGCTGTGCGGCTCTGCGGGAACTCCCGGATGGGATCCCCAAGGTGGCTTTGACGAAACTTGGGGTTCGCAGTTCGCCGATGTGCAGTAATGAGGTATAGTGTACTGCAGGCTTATGGAGGCGATGTGGCCAGAAGGAAACCGCTGGTGCATAAAAACAGTTCTTTATAACAGTACAGGCAGAGCTAATACAAGATGTGCAGGTGGGAGAGCTTCCCTCAAGCTTGTCCAGACGTGCACTGCTGCAGGCAGACAGATACACAAGGCTTGTTGCTGGGCAGATTAATGCACAGAGGGACAGGGCACATGGAGGGCTATAGCTGGATGTTGGGCTGTAAGGCAGTTTTCTAGCTGATAGGAGCTTTTAGGCATAGTTTTTTGACTATTAGGAGCTTTCAATCAAAGTTTTTTGACTGTTCTGTTCCCACTTAAAGGCGATAAAGGCATGCTGGTTGTATACTAGGATGAGAGTTCCTTCTTACCTTTGTACTTCCAATAAGAGGGGCAGACAGGACCCGGAGCAGCGTCTCAGATAAGCGTACACACGTTAGGATGAAAACAATGCTGGTTTATTCCATAGATGAATGATCCAAAACATGGCATTGAAATCTTGTATGAAGCTTGTCTCTGCAGTCGCTACTTGTGGGTCAAAAAACTTTGCTTCTCCAGCTCTATGAGAATGGAACTCTCTGCAGTAAAGATGTCTCCTAATGACTGGGCAAAACAGGAAGAGACAACAGCACGTGCAGGAGCCACACCCCCATAGGCTGGACAAGGAAAGGCAGAAAGAATTGAGAGGTCTGGCCAGCAGGTGGCAGCAGAGACAAGCATCAATATAACAGATTAGACTGTAAAACAGGATTGAAACAGCACAACAATGGTGGCTTCAACATTGGCACCAGGGATACTGGCTGCAACATGGGTACCAGGGATAATGATGGCTGCAACATGGGGACCAGGGACAATGGTGGCTTCAACATTGGCACCAGGGATACTGGCTGCAACATGGGTACCAGAATAATGGTGGCTGCAACATGGGAACCAGGACCAATGGTGACTTCAGCACTGGCACCAGGGATACTGGCTGCAACATGGGTACCAGGATAATGATGTCTGTGTATTTCAAGCCCCGTGTTGAGATTCTTATATCTGCCCAACGCTGCCAACTGCGCAGCCATACTGCAGTTTGCGACACTTGAATAAATAATCAGGTAGCATACACCTGCAAATTTCCATTACGTTCAAACTTACAGTAGAAGTATTATTATACTAATGTAGTATAACATGAAAATATACAATAGTACAACATTGATATTTAGATGATGGAAGAGTCCTTGGCTCTTAAAGATGATGACAATGGGGCAGTTCTGCAGTTTCAGGCAGGACCAATGGACACATGCAGCCCTGTTTTTGGAAGACCACAGCCATCTTTTTCTGATCTCATACAACCCCTTTAAGTCTCATTGCTCATAATAATTGCACACAGGCAGGTTGCCATAACCTCCATATAAAGAGAATGAAGAAGATTCTTACCTTGGGATTAAACTCTCCTATGCATTGCAAATCATTTTCATAATATGCACAAAATAAAGTGGGCATGTAGTAATATGGGAAGGCAAGATCCATTGAAGAAAGTATTATTCCACAAGCTCCAGCGAGAGCACAGAAAATGTTCATCACTAAACCTGCCGTTACCTGGAACACAAAATCATTACTTAATGGGGTAGTCTGATTAAAAAATAATATTTTCAAGTGCACTATGGTGAAATTCAGAGTAAAAGGCGCTGTAACTTGAAGACAACCTGTGTCCATATGTCTTATTATGGGCTATAGCAGTGTTCTTGAACATCAGACCTCAGGACCCACCAACACGTCATGTTTTCAGGATTTCCATAGTATTGCGCAGGTGTTGGAATTATCCCCAGTGCAGGTGATTAAACTATCACCTGTGCAATACTAAGAAAATCCTAAGAACACGACCTGTTGGTGTGTCCGGAGGACTGGAGCTGAGGAGCACTGGTCTATACACATCATAAAAGGGATCAGTGGCTTGGGCTCTCCAGAAGAGTGGCTTGGACTTTGGTTGGTTTAGGCCTGAGAATCCTATCCTAAAGGTACCGTTACACGGTACGATATCGAGAACGATATCGCCTGAACGTCATGGGTTTGGAGTCGTTCAAACGACATTGTTAGGGCATCATTGCGTGTTACACCGAGATACGACTACGATAAATCGTTGGATCGTTGATCGCAGATTTGAGATCATGTTCTCAAATCAGATGATCCACAATCAGCCAACCTGCTGCATCGTTGTGTGTAACACCGCGATAACGATGTCGTTAATTACTTCTCCTATTCACAACAGTGAACAAGTATCGTTTACTGGGTTGTGTGAACGATAGCTGCTCACCGCATCGTTGGTGCATCGTCCACGATATCTATTTTTTACAATAAATTGGTTAAACAGGGTACGTGTTGGGGAGTGTTTTTTCAAATGAAATATTCTTTGGTGTGTTTATTTTGTTATTACTGACTGATTTAGAAATGTTGGGTATCTGATAGAGGCCTCAGCACTGCTAACCCATGGGCTTGATGTCAGCTGACATTACACAGCTGGCATCAACCCCGAATATTATTACCTCAATTCCCAATGCAGCAGGGTAGCATGAAGAGCCTGGGCAAACCACCAAGAAAGGCACATTTAATGGAGGTGCCAGTTCTGGGTGGCTGCGGCCTGCTATTTTTAGCCTGCAAAGGGACCAAGAACCATGACACTTCCCACCCTGAATAACCAGACCCCAGCTGTCAGCTTCACCTTGGCTGGTGATTCAATATGGGGGAAAGGACCCCACACTTTAAAAAAAAAAAAAAAAAAGACTTATTTATAAATAAATAATTTTACAAAACAGAGTAGAGTGACCTTTGTTTACGATTTCGAGCCAAGGTAAAACTGCTAGCTGCGGACTGCAGGCTACAGCTGCTTGCTTTACACCAGCTGGCTATCAAAAATAGGTCGGCCCTAGGCCTTTTTTTACTTATTGTTTATTTTAATGCTAAATGCAAGGCTAAAACACCCTTTAGTGCCACATGAAAGGTACTAAAGGGAGCAAGCTTAGAATATGTAGAGAATACGACATTATATTGTTGTTTGACATCTATCTTTTTCTATCATGTCTAACTTTTTATCTATTTACCTGTCTGTCTATTCTTGCTTTTTAGCGTATGTAGAATATTATGTTACAAACACATTGCATGTTACGTCTGTGTGCTGTCCGTGTGCTGTATGTTTTTCTCACACTCATTGACTGGCATTGGTGAGATACGCCATGCTACAATTTGCCCCACATGCCGAATTTTGAACAAGAAAAGTTAGCAGATGTGCTCCGCCCTCTTGTTTAACATTGGTTCGAGAGCAGTACGAGGTTTTCTCGCATTGCACTTGCAGATTTTATATGCAGATGGGAGTAATCCCTCAAGGTACCGTCACACGCGGCAATATTGCTAGGCAATTTCACTGGCAATTTGCTGGTTGCAGTGAAATCATGGACACATTGTTCTATTTTGTGGCCGTGTACAAATGTAACAATGTGTCCATGATTTCACTGTAAACAGTAAGTTGCAAATGAAATTGCATGCAATATTGCGTCGTGTAACGGTACCCTTATGGCCACTTTACACACACCAACTTATCTGTCCAACTTCTGAGCAACTTACTGGCTGCAGTGAAATCATGGACACATTGTTCCATTTGTACACAGCCTCAAAATGGAGCAATGTGTCCATGATTTCACTGCAACCAGTAAGTTGTTCAGAAGTTGGACAGATAAGTTGGTGTGTGTAAAGTGGCCCTTACTGACAGATGCCCTATAACCTATGGGTGGACATAGAAAAAAAAATGCAATGCATGTACAGTATTTCAAATCTCGCTGGAATATATTCTTAAAAGAAGGCTAGAAAGATGACACACACTTTAGGGCCCTTTTTCTCATAATAATAATTCATGCATTAGGAAATCCTTATTTTCTTACCTTTCCCACTGTTGGCTTTACTGAAGCAGCCACTGTCAGTGATCCCGAAACAATAAACTGTACAAATTAAAATAGGGAAAACTTAGATTTTATTTTACTGGAGTGATCAAGAAAAAAAAGTGCATCATTTAATGGGAACCAACCACCTAAAAAAATCCCTATCTAACCTATAAATATCTGTCCCTGGAGCCTAAAATGACTATTCTAACCATCCCTGACTGACTAAATCTAACTAACTAGAGGCACACTAAATCACTTTTTATACTTACCAAATCCTTGACTGATGGGCGTTCCTCCAGGGTCTATGACGCGCCCAGGCTGACTTCAGCATGCTATCTGCGCATGCTCTGAAGCCGGCCTGGGTGTACCAGCGACACGGCGGGTGGAAGTGAAGCGGGGCCTGCAGCACGTGACCCGCCCATTGCGAGGACGCGATGGGCGGGTAATTTGAATCCTGGAAAGAAGATGGACAGCAGCGAGGCGGGTGCGAGCGCAACGAGGAGACCCGCCTATCTGACAAAGACCCTGGAGGAGCGCCCATCAGTCAAGGATTTGGTAAATATAAAAAGTGATTTATTGTGCATCTAGTTAGGTAGATTTAGTCGGTCAGGGATGGTTAGAATAGTCATTTTAGGCTCCAGGAAAGATATTTATAGGTTAGATAGGGATTTTTAGGTGGTTGGTTCCCTTTAAATGAAGACTTTCTCTAACCAGTATCAGTTACAAAATGTGTATCCTTCATCGCTGCAGTCGGTAACATGGAAATACTCCATGAATATTGTCATTAAATGTGTGTATATGGGCATGTAATGTACTGTAGTGTGTCTTTAACCTTATGACCCATCCATGAGCCTGCTCCATGCACACTCTTGAGACTTGCAATATACATGTACGGCGGATGTCGTGAAAGGGTTAATATATTTCACCAGGAACCCGTAAGTTCTAGACTCCTGCACACACCACTATTCCATCTCCTGTTCAGCACTTCCAATGGTGACATGACCAGTCACATGATTGTGATCTCACCAAAGATCCTGCAGAGTACAAGACCTGTGGGCAGGGTCACATGACCGATCAAATGATCATGATGTCACCAAAGGTCCTCTCGCAGTCTCCACATCAGAATCAGAACCATTGTTGCTCCTGCTGTAGACTCTGGTAACTGCCTAGTTTTCCACGCCCTAGTACCATCCCTAGTATGTGTGAGTCGTATGTCTCTTTTACAATGTGAGCCTATGGAGCCTCGTTCTGAGCCTCGTTCTGACGGCCCATAGACTCGCATTGTAAAAGCCACATCTGAGTCATGCAGAGCGCAGCATGATCTGGACAGTCTGCAGAGCAATCTATAAGGATAGAGGTTGGCTCAACTGCTTAAAAAGGTGCTCAAGGGAAAAGGGGAAGATAATCAATTGTAAATCATCCCTGGCACACTAAAAAAGAAAATGGTACGTTGTTTCTTTTCTAGATTTTTATTATTTGTGATGCTTATGAAAAAAAATCAGACGTTTCGGCTCTCACACGAGCCTTCATCAAGTGATACTTATAGGCTAAGGATAGTTGCTTACTGAGGGTACAGGTATGTCCCTTTAGTGGCTGTATTATATGCGGACCCAAAGGTATTGGTCCTATGTCTCCTGTCCTTGTGGCTGGGAATTGTGGTGCATAGTGGCACGGAGTAGTCAGGTGGACCCAGGACCCAGGACATACCTGTACCCTCAGTAAGCAACTATCCTTAGCCTATAAGTATCACTTGATGAAGGCTCGTGTGAGAGCCGAAACGTCTGATTTTTTTCATAAGCATCACAAATAATAAAAATCTAGAAAAGAAACAACGTACCATTTTCTTTTTTAGTGTGCCAGTCTGCAGAGCAGTGACGTCACTGAGAAGAGGAGCAAAACCGTACTGGATCATGGGGAGAGCAGCCATAGGTGGCGATACATTCACACTACATTACATGCACAGATTTAGTGAGAAAAATTAATGGAAGTATTTTTGTAAGTTGGTTTTCCTTAATTACAATAAAAAGTATGTTTTAAATCCAGAAAAAGGGGACCAGAGGGTAGAGGACCCTGCACTAATGGGCTCACATTCTATAGGATGATGGGGAGGAGACAGTAGGTTGTGGGTTGCGGCTGCTTCGGTGGAGGTGAGATGGCTGTGCGGGGCTGGTGATGGTGAGGTGGCCTCTCCAGTGGGGGGGGTGGTGAGGTGGCTGCAAGCTTCAGTAGCAGTGTGGTCATTGCAGGCTGCAAGCTTTTCTATGAATGGTTTCCGGCTGAAGGATCCAAGGGTGGTGTATAATGAGACGTGTTGAGGCACAGAATTCCAGAGGACGGGGGACACTCAGAAGAAGTCTTGGAGGCAATTGAGTTAGGAACAAATGAGTGTGGAGGAGAGGAGGAGGTCTTGGAAGGAACAGAGATTATTTGAGGGAAGATAGTGAGAGATTAGTTTGGTGATAAACAGAGGGGACAGGTTATGGATGGCTTTGTAGATCAGTGTTAGTAGTTTGAACTGGATTTGTTGGGGAATTGGGAGCCCCATAATTGGGGACTTATGATGCTATTACAGCATTGCAGCAAGAGGAAACATCAGGCAGTCCTTACAAATATGCATTTGCTTTAAATGTTAATATCTTACCAATATTCCAGACCATATTGTGACACCGGAAGCGGCCACAATTGACAAGGGATGATAATATCTTTCAGTAAAGGCTATTGATATCAGAATGCCGATGGATATAAGAACGATCCCAGCAAATATCTGGGTTGTCTGCAAAATAAGAAAAATTAATTTCATCCATTATAATATAACTGTAGGAGATAAGCAAGTCATATTACCATCAAGAAAATGTAAACCTATAAGGATATAAAATGTGAAGTATTGCTCGGCTTTATAGTGATGGGTTGTTATGGATTTTGTATTAGGTTATACCATGGAGAGGATATATAGCAGGAATATGGAAGGCTACACGTATTACAGTGGGTGCTCCAGAAAAAAGTCAAACGTCTAGAAGTATACTCTGGGCACACCAAACAAGAGGAATGTGTACTACAATATGGTTTAGTTAAAAAAGTGTTACTTTATTTTTGCCACACAGTACATATACCAAAGTTTCGGCCTTCAGCCTTCCTCAGGTAGGGTGTCAGCAGGGCCGCACCGTCCATTGGACAGTGTGAGCCCTGTCATTCAGGCGGCAAGAGGCAGGGGGAGCAGAGTGCAGAAGGGGCGGCGCCTCATGCAAACAGCCTCCCCTGTCATGGCGCCGGCCGCTCACCCCGCACCGCAGGTAAGGGCGACCCGCCGGGGACCAGCACAGAAGGGGCGGCAGCGCTGGGCTTCACCAGCCCCCCCCCGTAATCACTGCCGCGGCTCAGGCGGCAGTGGGGCTTGGTGCACCCCTGGGTGTCAGTACTGGTGGTCACGATAAATTTTAATTGATGAGTCACAGGCTTTGACACCAGGACCTACCCTCTCAAAGTGAAACAAGAGGAGGCCTGGTGAGTGTCTCTGCATCCTCCCAGACTCTGCAGAGATACTCACCAGGTCTCCTCTTGTTTCACTTTGAGCCTTGCCTCTATTCCCATAAGATGTGCCGCACCACATTTTATTGCTCCTAAGAGACTACCGGAAGCTGGTGTTTCACACCGGTTTTGAATAGCACTGGTCTGATTTATCAGTTTCTTCTACCTGATGCCTGTTTATCTACTCCCTAAGAGGGTAGGTCCTGGTGTCAAAGCCTGTGACTCATCAATTAAAATTTATCCTGACCACCAGTACTGACACTGTACCCTGAGGAAGGCCTGAAGGCCGAAACGTTGGTATATGTACTGTGTGGCAAAAATAAAGTAACACTTTTTTTAACTAAACCATATGTTTAGTACACATTCCTCTTGTTTGGTGTGCCCAGAGTATACTTCTATACCATGGAGAGGAGTCACTCTCATAGATTGTGAAGAAGTATTCTCCAAGACGATATCCTCTGAGTAGTAGCTGAAATGTGGCACTAAGGCCATCAGCAGGAATCATAGTCAGACGTCATCAAATTCCCCCCCCCCCAAAAAAAAGGATCGCTGTTGATTTGCTGTGAATTAGAAGTACTCCAAAGCCTTCAATTGTACTGAAAAGACAGGTGTAACCCTCCTAGGTCTCCTCTACATCCAACCCCATTCAAACTTTTTAATGTATACACAGCATTAGTAATGTCAATGTGATTGTCCTCAACATATAGAAATATAGGTATGGGTAAGGCTGCAGGTACGACGCCTGGTAGGCCCGGGGGGTACTCGGAACCAGGCTGTCACATCGCCATTGGACTCGGTGGCTGGTGTTCCTGCCTCGGCCACTGGGAGGAGCCGGTTTCCTTCGGCTGATGGCGCCGGTGATAGGAGGGCCTTTCCTCATATGGACCTGCTCCTGCGACTCTGCCTCTGTCGCTGAGCGCCGCCATGTTTTCTCCTTTGGGTGGTGTTGGTAGCAGAGGAGCGGGCCCTGCAGAGGTGTCTGTTCAGCGCAGCCTTCGTTCTTCTGTCAGAAGTGGGGTGGGCGGAGCCAGTCGTGCATCACCATCTGGCCTGGTTCTAGGGGCAGTCCGGATGAGATCATCAGGCTGTGAGCTCCAGCCTATGGGAGGTAACCCGCCCTTCAAATACATTGGAGCCTGGCTTGCAGGCCGCCAGATATAGTTTTGGTTCCCTAAGTGATATAGTGTGTGTAGTTTTGTGTTTGACCCTTGCCTGGATTTCTGACTCTGCCTCTGCCTATCGATTTTGTACCTCAGCTGCCCTCTTGGTTTTTGCCCTTGACCCTTGCCTGGATTTTTGACTCTGCTCTGCCTGATGATTTTGTACCTTCGCTGCCCTCTCGGTTTTGACTCGGACTTCTGACTTTGTTTTTCGGGTCTTGATTTTTTCCCTGGCGACCTTCCCTGCTCTGTTGCTATAGGCAGCTACCCCCTGGGCTTCGCTGTAATTCCAGATCCCTGTATAGGGGTTAAGGGTCTCGGGTTTCTCGGGGTGCTGCCTTCCCAGCAGCTCAGCCTCACAGCGGATGGTCGTCACACAGGCCGGGACAGTTCTTTGGGAGGTCACGGTGGCAGTGATCTGGCTTCGTGGCCCCGGGCGTGTAGTAAAAGAGATTATTTACAGGGGAAAGTTCATGATGCCACCTGTGGTACTTGGCCAGGGATGGCCGATGCTGCTGATTAAGACCACTGGGTGAGAGTGCAGCCAGGTTGGTATAGCTCCACACAGTGTGGAGTGGGACCCCAGGGATAGTGTGGACATTCAGTTGCAGGGATGTTCATGTAGAGTGTCCGCAGGGCGCGAAAGGAGCAGATACACACAGTTTGTGAAGTTCTTTATCCTTTACTTGCTGATCGGGCAAGATCTCCCAGCCGGTGCTGTGCTCCTCCAAAGTGCAGCCAGGTTAGCTCCTAGGAGATCGGGATCGCTCTGCCGAGACACCATTCGTGGGCCTTCCAAGGTTGCTCTCCCAGCGCTGGATTCTCACCTTGCCTGCCCTGCACCTTCGTGAACAGGATCCCAGGCTGATGGCTACGGGCCTTGTCAGGTGACTGCAGCGGCATGTCCCTGACCCTAGTTCTAGCCACCGTCCTGCCACGTCCAGGGTTGTTGGGTTGCCACTGCGTATAGACCAGGCCTTGGTGCGTGGGGACCTAGAGTACCCACACCAGACAGGGGCCGGTCCCCTCTGGGAACCAGTCCCTCTGCCCGACTCTGGTAGGGGCTGGATTTGGGGCACACGGGTGGATCCCGCACTCTTGTGTCCCCTTAGGGCTCTCTCTATCCTGCGTCCACTCTGGATGCCTTCCTCCTCTCGACTTTCCTCTAACCTTTTGCTAATCCCTCCTCCTGGCCAGAAGATGAGGCCCTCCCTAATCGGGTCCACCCAAATCTCGTAACCTGGAATTGGGATGGTGTTGTATGGTGTTGTATGCAACTATGTGTCTTGGGTTTGCAACAACTCTCACCTGGGAATGGTGACACCACACCTATGGAGTAGGTGCAGCATCACTGGGGCGACCATTCCGCAGGGGCGCCACACAGGCACACTGCCATACGCGTAAATCAAATCAATTTTGATGCAAGACAGTCGTGCAAGTGCTTTCCGTATGTCTTGCAAGTGTGGTGTGAATGTGATGCAATTGTTCATTTTTTTCTCAGCTAACATCCACGAGGTGTCCGTATACAATGCGTTTTTAACATGGTCTTTCCCATGCTGTATAAAGTTAGAAAAGAGTAGACAGACAGATAGAATAGATAGATTGAATATAATAGATAGATGGTAGACTGGTAGATCGGGCTTACCAGACTCCTGCTGCTACTTCCAGGGCTGCCCATTAAGCTACTTGCATATTCACTGCACTCCCATCAAAGTTCTTATCTCTTTAATATATTGCAATCATCATATCATATAGCACTGTGTACATACACATGCTCATTTTTCCTTTCTACCCAGTTAATTCTTCTTTTTTCTGCTCTATGTAGAAATAGGAGGTCACTTTTCCCTGCAAGAATCATCCCCCTCTTCAACCCCTGACCCGGCTGCTCCCCCGCCCTCGCTATGCACTTTTGCAGCAATGACTCATTCAGGAAAATAGACTTCCTCTTTCTACAGAGAGTTTAGCAGGATGTGATAGACCTAATGGAAAAGAGAAGGATTAACTGGGTAAATGGGTAACATTAGCAATGGCATGTGTGCAGTGCTATATAATATGTTGACTGCAATTTATTAGGAGGAAATTTTTTTTATGGAAGAGCTTTTTTTTTAGAAGGGTTTGTCCTATGTTCTATTTTTAGGACACACTACTCACCTGCCTCCCAGCTTTTTGCTTCCAGTAAAGTGTTTGTGATGTGGCCAGAGCTAGGGATACTTAAACACCGGACTGATGGCTTCTTGGGAATCACTGGTGGTCGGGATCCCGATTCCGTGCCCTGGTTATCATTTGTTAGATGGTAGGGAGGGGATATTTACAAGGAAACATGACGCCACCTGTATTCCCGGTAATATGGTACCGGCGCTGCAAGCCGGCCGCTGAGGTGATGGTGGGTGCTGCAGAGAATGGTACAGCTCCCCACAGGTGGAGCTATTACCTCAGGGCAGCGGTGATAGATGAGGATGAGGGGAGTTGTGGTGGTGGTTCTTACCCCTCTGATGAGCTGCTGGTGATGGTGTTGGAGTCCCACCGGGCACTGACAGGAGTAACAACAGAAACCTGTTCAAGTTTGACTCCACTTTACTAGGTACCGGCAGATGGTAAAACGGAACACGGTACAGTTTGGTTTACTGGGTGGATATTGCCAGTTCAGGGTCCCCCTTATGGAGTCTCTAGATGTTTTTCTCTCTTTGTCTTTCGGGTCAGTCTTGTTCTTCCTGTCTCTACCACCTTCACAGCGCTCTCCAGCCAGTCCTTCGTATGTCACTAGCCCTCCAGTTTGTCCCTTACTGGTACGGACGGGAGCAGCAGGAGCGCACAATTTCTCCCGCCACCGGAATTCAATCCACGACCACTAGTGCCCTCAACCGGTTTCTGTTCTGAGGGGTGAGATGTCCTTGTGGTGCTGTCGGCAACCCGGTTACTAAGGGCCCGCAGCTTGGCGGTCTGCAGTCAGAGGTGAACTTCTGACCTCTTCGGCTTCCTGCGTTGCCGGTGTCTTTTCCCCCAACGTGACCAGCTGGCTCCTACCAGTCCTGGCCTGTTGCCTTCTGTCCTGGGCCCCCACTTAAAGAGGTGGGGCGTCCCTCCTGTCATCCCGCACTGTCAAGTCCGTCCTCACTGACCTGGCCTTCCCAGCACTGTCTCATCTAAACCTATCCACCTACTCTCTCACTACTATGACCTAGGCTCCCACCCCCCTTTTGGGACCAACTAAATTACTCCGTGGCTCCCCATACTCTAAGTGGCCTAGTCCTCAGATGTGTGCAAAACCCAACTATCCAAGTTAAAAAACTCCTGAACTGACAACTTACAAAGATATCAGAGTGTTGTTAAAGTGCAATACCTCCCTGTGGCGCCTAGCCAGAGGGGCGCCACATTTGCTCCTGATAATTGACCGTTTAGACAAGCTATATGCTTGAGCCACTGGACCAAGTGTGCTTTGTAAAATGCTACTTTCAAAGGTAACTTTGCCTCTACAGCATCAGATAGACTGCTAATGAAATGAAAAATGTCTCCATTCTTGAAAACACAGATTTTTAATATGAAATGATCTGCAAAATTGCCTTTTTTCCAAGATGTTTGCAACTTTACCCTTTTAAGAAGTCAAGCCCTTTAACCTTGTTTGACATGAATTTTTAATGCTGATAACTTCACCTTTTCAGTTGACCCCTATTTCTGGAATTGTTTTGGGATCAGATTATGTTACTCAATGCTGCTGTAAATCTTGGCAGAACACAACTGTGTTATCAAAGATTTCAAATGGACTTACCCCCAGAACTTCAGGTTCTCCCTTGTAAAATGTAACAATCTCTTTGGGCATTCTGGCTGGAGCATCACATGTCTGTCCTTCTTCAGGTCCATTTCCTTGCGGTCTCACCTGAGAGATCACTACAACTCCTCCCGCATCTGGTACTGTGTAGACATGAGTCTTAAAACATAATGAAGTGACATAAATTACCTGTTACTTATGAAAATCACATTTTTAATTCTTAAATGTATAACACATGAAAATGAGAACCTATCAATTTTAGTTCAATCCTCATGAAACAATTTTGCTTTGCATTCTTATTTTTAAGACTCTGGATTGTGCTCTTACCCTGCTACACCTCAATTGTGCATTCACCGATGAAGCTTCTGTTACCATCATCAGTGCACATATCTATATGCCGATACGCTTTGTAACAGGTAGTGTCATCTCATCCTGTTTTTGATTTAGGGCTAGCCTCTGCTCTCGTATCTTGTTTGCCTAGTTTTCATCCGTGTTACCGTTACTTTTAACACACTTGCTTGATCCTATTGTGTCTTACTATTAGATACACGTCTTTACCTACAGGTACCTCCTTTATTGGCCTTTGTTCGATCCAGTATATATTTTGCTGTGCAGAACATTTATCTATATGGTCGTCATTATTGGGGTATGAAATGTTCAAAGTCCAGCTCACCAGTAGCCAATTGTTCGTCAATGTGGAGCTCAGGGATCAGCCTCACCACGGCCATGAAAATCCAAGGAGAAAACCAGTGAAGATGTCCAGCTCACACAATATCTTTTTATTATGTTAATAAAGGCGCATTAAAAGACACTCAGTGGATTCATGACTAGCATTATCGACGGGTTTGCAGATATTAAACCCTTTAAGGGTCAGTCCAAGGCCAGCAACGTTTTTCCTAACTCCCTATTTAAGTTATCTCTATAATGTACGGTAAGCTTCTTCTAATATACTTTTAATAATTCCCTACAATTCCCTCTCTATGCTATCTATTAGCTATTGTGTTTTGTTTTTTCCTATTTCCTGCCCTATGAAGCTCCGTGTTTGTGTGCCCCCCAGTGCATCCTGGAATCCTCACATGGAGCATCAGAATGGCCCCAGGCACATCCTTAGCCCCTCCATGAAACAAAGCATCACTGTGACACTAGTTTTAGGTGGGGCTGTCAGATGTTCACAAAAGTCTACAGTCCCCTAATCTCACCTCCCTGCAGAGTGACTTCTTGGCCCCACCTTCTCACCTCCCCATAGAGTGAATTCTCAACCTCCCTTCTCCCCTCCACACAGTGTGCCTTTTCAGCCCCCCTTTTTCGCCCTCCTCCACAATGTGTCTTCTTAGCCACCCCACCTTCTCCCTCCCTGTAGTCTGCTTTCTCAGCCCTCTTTGTCCCTTCTCCCCCTATCCCTGCAGTGTGAATTCTCAACCACCCTTCTCCTTCCCCCAGAGGCAGAGTGACTTCTCAGCCCCCACTTCTCCCTCTCGCAGTCCACCTTGAGGTCCCCTTCTTCCCCACTCCCTGCAGTCTGAATTTTCAGCCACCCTTCTCCCCTCACTTCAGTGTGACTTTTCAAACCCCCACTCTCTCCCCTCCCCACAATCCGCCTTCTCAGCTCCTCTTCTTTCCACATCTCTGCAATGTGAATTCTAAGTCTACCCTTCTCCCATCCCTGCAGCTGCCTTCTCAGCCCCTTCTTCCCCTCTTCCTGCAATTTGCCTTCTCAGCCCCCCTTCTCCCCTCCCGGAAGTCCACCTTCTCAGCTTCTTTTCTTTCCCCTCCCTGCAGTGTGAATTCTCAGCCCCCCTTATCCCCTCCTCACAGTCCACCTTTTCAGCCCTCCACCTTCTCCCCTCCCTGCCATCAGCCTTCTCAGCCCCCCTTCTATCCCCTCTCCACAGAGTGCCTCCTCAGCACCCCCTTCTCCCCTCCTGGAAGTCCACATTCTGAGCTCCCCTTCTTCCCCCCTCCATGAAGTGTGAATTCTCAGCCCCCACCTTCTCCCCTCCCTGCAGTCCACCTTCTCAGCTCCCCTTCTTCCCCCCTCCATGAAGTGTGAATTCTTCAGCCCCCCCTTCTCCCCTCCCAACAGTCACTGTCCCACCTTCTCCCCTCCCGGCAGTCCACCTTCTCAGTCCCACCTTCTCCCCTCCCGCAGTCCACCTTCTCAGTCCCACCTTCTCCCCTCCCTGCAGACACCTTCTCAGCTCCCCTTCTTCCCCCCCCGAAGGTGAATTCTTAGCCCCCCCTTCTCTCCTCTCCACATCCACCGTCCCACCTTCTCCCCTCCCTGCAGACCACCTTCTCAGCTCCCTTTCTTCCCCCCTCCCTGAAGTGTGAATTCTCAGCCCCCTTCACCCCTCCCCGCAGACTGACTTCTCAGCCCCCCCTTCTTCCATCCCCACAATCCGCCTTCTCAGCCCCCACCTTCTCCCACCTCCCCTATACTTACCCGCTCCCCACAGTGCGGTGTGACATCTTATGACATCTTCCCCAACATGCTGTGTCTCTCCCTGTGTGCGATTGTGAATATCATACCGGCCGTGCAGGAGGGCGTAAGTGACGTCAGTGGGGATCCTGAGGCTTATGGAGCTTCCACTGACGTCACTTGTGGGCAGTGCTTACTCCCTCTTGGAGGAAATGAAATTAAACACTAGTCCTCTTTGCTGATACTGTAAAAGCAGATTTTAAATGAAAAAAGTAATGTGACAAGCCAAAATGACCCATAGGCTAGACCCGAATCACTGACCGCACACGACACCATCCGTGTGCAATCTGTGCACTGTCCATTTTTAACATTGTAATGGAGAAACTTTGCAATTTTTCTATTGTTTTTGCAGATGAGAAAATTACTGATTTATTATTATTATTATTTATTATTATTATTATTATTTATTTATTTATAAGCGTCATTAGGTTCCATGGCGCTTTACATGAGGATAAGGGAGACAAGAACAAGTACACTAAATCTAGGTGATCGGGACGTACAGGTACAGGAGGGGCAGGGACCCTGTCCACGAGGGCTCACAGTCTATGATGAAACACTGATGGTAAAAAAAACTGACACAATGACCAAAGAGTGCTGAAAATCTGACCCAAAACACTGATAAAACAGGATCCATATTTATACATTAGAGAAAAATCATTGATGTCTGCATGAAGCCTCAATCCTCTTTTCTTGCCTTCATCTATTCTGTTAACCCCTTCGTCCCTGGGCGATTTCCCTTTTTTTTCCCTCCCCTTCTTCCAAGAGCCTGTGCAACTTCAAAACAGGTGCAAAATATTTGATGAATTTGTTTCAAATGACAAGATCACAAATTGAAAGGTGTTCATCGATCAAGTCCTGTAAAAAACAAGACCTCCTATTGCAATGTAATCTTTAAAAAAAATTAAACAGTTATGGCACTTCGAACACAAAAAGATAAAGCAAAAAAAAATTGCTTATGTCCTCAAGGTCCAAAATAGCTGGGCCCTTAAGAGTTAGGGTACCGTTACACCACGCAATATTGCATGCAATTTCACCGGCAATTTGCTGGTTGCATCGAAATCATGGACACATTGTTCTATCTTGTTGCTGTGTACAAATGTAACAATGTGTCCATGATTTCACTGCAACCAGCAAATTGCCAGTGAAATTGTATGCAATATTGCGTCGTGTAACGGTTCCCTTAATTTTAGATCTGTTCAGAGACTGAAAGTGAAGCTGCAGGACTAAACACAACAACACTAAACTCTTTCCGGTCTCCATAGTTTACTATAAAGCATCATATTACCGTTTGCTCCAAAGTATCACATAACAGAGTTTGCTACAAAGTGTCCTACAAATGATCAGGTCTTAAAGTTCACGCTCTGTAGATTCTTAATACTTTGTGCCGTTAAACAAACCTTAAGAAGACTTACCCAGAGGTTTCTTTCCTCCCTGATGTTCACAGTATGGAGCAGCTGTGTACAGAACTTGCACAAGACTCACATGACTCCACGTAGGGAGGAGTAGTTGGGTTTTCCGTCTTCCTGGGAATTGTACCAGCTCACATCAGTCTGTTTGTTCCGCCTTTACATTCTAAACTACTGATTCATTTTTCGATAGTTTAATGCATGTGGGGTGTTCTTATTTTTATGCTATTTCGTATAGAAGTCAAAACTGAATTTTGTGTAACACCAGTGGCTGCAGTGCCAGTCTCCATGGGGCATGGAAATTGGTACCCTGTCTGTGGTTACTTGCGGTCTGCCTGTCCCTTGGCTGTGCATCCACAGCATATTCACCTTGCCCAAGCTCCTGCACCGCCTGCCCACTCACAGCTGTATCTTCTGGCTCCCAGGGCCTGCTTCCCCTGCACAGGTCTCCTGGGAGCACACATTGAAGATGTTTAAAGAGCCAGTACGCCCAAACCTGGAAGTACCTC
Source organism: Allobates femoralis (assembly GCA_033576535.1). Taxonomy (NCBI): domain Eukaryota; kingdom Metazoa; phylum Chordata; class Amphibia; order Anura; family Aromobatidae; genus Allobates; species Allobates femoralis. Next base: position 3,524,054 of record JARQOC010000009.1, read on the forward strand.
GCACCTATTTCTAATGGGGCCGTCACACGCGTCAATATCGCCAGCGATCTCATCGCTGGCGACATTGAAGGCTGATCGCTGGTGAGCGGTCACACAGGCAGACTCACCAGCGATCAATAACAGCGGGATCGCTGGTAACCATGTAAACAAGTATGGTGCTTAGTTACCCGCTATTTACCATGGATACCAGCTCCCAGCGCTTGCTGAGAGGCGCTGGGAGCTTGCTTCTCACTCGTCTCCTGGTGTCACACGCAGCGATGCTGTGTGTCCACCAGGCGAACATCGCCAGATTTTAGAGTAGGTTCTAAAACCTGGCGACCATCAACCAGCGATTTATCGCTGGTTGATGCGCCCTGTCACACAAGTCAATATCGCTGCAACGTCATGTGCAGCAGCGATATTGCAAGCGATATTGACACGTGTGATGGCCCCATTACAGACACAAGGTACTTAAGGCACCTTCCCTCTTTGGGAGGTTCCTGAGCAATGTGGTTCTTCCCTAGAGACGTTGCTAGTTCTCAGGTCCCCCATCCTTGTACTCTGTACATGTGATCGTGTCTTTGCTTTTTGCTTTCCTATCTACAGTTGTGCTCAAAAGTTTACATACCCCATCAGAGTTTTTGCTTTCTTAGTCTTTTTTCAAAGAATATGAATGATAACACCAAAACTTTTTTTCCACTCATGGTTAGCGGGTGGGTGAAGCCATTTATTGTCAAACTGCTGTGCGACAACCAAAATCATCCAAATGACCCTGATCAAAAGTTCACATACCCTGGTGATTTTGGCATGATAACATACACAGAAGTTGACATAAATGGGTTTGAGTGGCTAATAAAGGTAACATCCTCACCTGTGACCAGTTTGTAATCAGTGTGTGCATAAAAGCTGAGTGAGTTTCTAGAATCCAGACAGACTCTTGCATTTTTCATCCAGCCACTAATGTTTTTGATTGTGAGTCATGGGGAAAGCAAAAGAATTGTCAATAGTTGAGCTGTATAAAACAGGAAAGGGATACAAAAACTGTAACAATTGGAAAATCAGGGGCTCTGTAAAACCACGATCAGGTAAAACAACAAATATTTTAGCCACAACTGCCAAGAAAATTGTTTGAAATGCAAAGAAAAACCCACAAATAAGCTGAAATACAGGACTCACTGAAAACTAGTGGTGTGGCTGTTTCAAGATGCACAATAAGGAGGAACTTGAAGAAAAATGGGCTGCATGGTCCAGTTGCCAGAAGAAAGCCATTACTGTGCAAATGTGACAAAGTGTCTCGTCATCAATACGCCAAACAGCATAGAGACAAGCCTCCAAACTTCTGGAACAAGATAATTTGGAGTGATGAGACCAAAATCAAACTTTTTGGCCACAACCATAAACGTTATATTTGGAGAGGTGTCAACAAGACCTATGATGAAAGGAACACCATTCCTACTGTAAAGCATGGAGGAGGATCACTTATGATGTAGGGGTGTGTGAGCTACAAAGACACAGAAAACCTGGTCAAAATTGAAGGAAAGATGAATGCAACAAGTTATCAGCTAATACTGGAGGCAAATTTGCACTCATCAGCTGTGCATGGGACATACTTGGACGTTCCAATATGACAACAATACAAAACACAAGGCCAAGTCGACCTGTCATTGGCTACAGCAGAACGAAGTGAAGGTTCTGGAGTGGCCATTTCAGTCTCCTGACCTCAATATCAATGAGCCTCTCTGGGGAGACCTCAAGCGCGCAGTTCATGTAAGAAAGCCCAGGAATTCACAGGAACTGGAGGCTTTTTGCCAAGAAGAATGTGCAGCTTTACCATCTGAGAAAATAAAGAGCCTCCTCCGCAACTACCACAAAAGACTTCAAGCTGTCATTGATGTTAAAGGGGGCAAAACACGGTATTAAAAAATGGGGTATGTGAACTTTTGATCAAGGTCACTTGGATGTTTTTGGTTGTTATTATGATTTAAAAAGAGAAAATACAGTAGTTTGACAATAAATGGCTTCACCCAACCACTAACCATGAGTGGGGAAAAAAGTTTTTATGTTATCATTTATATTCTCTGAAAAAAGGCCAAGAAAGAAAAAAATCTGCCGGGATATGTAAACTTTTGAGTACAACTGTATATCATCTCTTTATTCAAGATTACTAACATGTGCTTCTCCCCAGACTCCACCACGGCCATTTAATTATATGTTTAATATTTGCAGCTTTTCGTTGAGGCTAAAGCCGCATTCACACATTGAGTATTTGGTATTTTACCTCAGTATTTGTAGCCAAATCAGGACTGGAAAAATTAAAGGAAAAGTATAAGGCTATGTGCCGATGCTGAGTATTTGGTGCAGAGATTTTCTGCTGCAAAACACTGGACCCTGTGCCAGAAAAGCGCTCCAAATATGCAATGCATTTTAATGCGTTTTAAGTGCAGATTTTGGTTTTGCATTTTTCACTAATGTCAATGGCAGGAAGGGCAGAAAAATGCTGCTAATACGCACCAAGAATTCGCATACTCATTTGTTTTTTTCAGCAACAAAAAATTCTGCAAATCTCCACGGAAAAAAAAAGCATTTTGGGCACAAAACTGCGGAATTCTCAAAGACTTTGCCGGGAGAAGAATAAGCATGCGGTTTGGTGCAGAGAAGAGCGACCAAGGTTATTAGAGGACTGGAGAGTCTGCAATACCAAGACAGGTTATTAGAGGACTGGGGGTCTGCAATATCAAGACAGGTTATTAGAGGACTGGAGAGTCTGCAATACCAAGACAGGTTATTAGAGGACTGAGGGGTCTGCCATACCAAGACAGGTTATTAGAGGACTGAGGGGTCTGCCATACCAAGACAGGTTATTAGAGGACTGGGGGGTCTGCAATATCAAGACATGTTATTAGAGGACTGAGGGGTCTGCAATATCAAGACAGGTTATTAGAGGACTGGAGAGTCTGCAATACCAAGACAGGTTATTAGAGGACTGAGGGGTCTGCCATACCAAGACAGGTTATTAGAGGACTGAGGGGTCTGCAATATCAAGACAGGTTATTAGAGGACTGGAGAGTCTGCAATACCAAGACAGGTTATTAGAGGACTGAGGGGTCTGCCATACCAAGACAGGTTATTAGAGGACTGAGGGGTCTGCCATACCAAGACAGGTTATTAGAGGACTAGGCGGACAACAATACCAAGACAGGTTATTAAACTTGGGGTTATTTAGTTTGGAAAAACGAAGGCTTAGGGGTGATCTTATAATGTATAAATATATGAGGGGACAGTACAGAGAACTTTTTAATGATCTTTTTACTCTTAGACCTGAGACTGGGACAAGGGGGCATCTACGTCTGGAGGAAAGAAGGTTTAATCATAATCGCAGACGTGGATTCTTTACTGTAAGAGCAGTGAGACTATGGAACTCTCTGCCACATGCTGTTGTAATGAGTGACTCACTACTAACATTTAAGAAGGGCCTGGATGCCTTTCTTGAAAACTACTTGTATAATAATACCTGTTATATATATTAGATTATTTGATAGGGTGTTGATCCAGGGATCTAGTCTGATTGCTGTATGTGGAGTCAGGAAAGATTTTTTTTCCCAATGTGGCACTTAAGGTACCTTTACACGCCGGCACTGTGGCTAGCAACAGGTATCCACCGCACGTGCACGCGCACATTTTTGACGGTGGATACCGATCGCTAATGCCGCATGTACACGCCGCCATTGCGTTGTCAACTGAAGGTATCTTTGTTCCCCGGAAGTTCCGACAGATCCTGCGGCTTACTTCCTGTTGAATACCTTCCCCGCTTTACACACCGCTACCACATAGGAATATGGGCGTACATATTTCGCGCCGGAAGTACATAGGCGTGACAGAGTTGTGTATTCCGTGACGCCAATACGCTGATTGGAGAACGCATTAGCATCATGATTGGCCAGCCTGCGCAGGAAGGCTGGCTAATACATGACGCCATTGCAATTGTGTAGTGTGAATGGTCAGCTCTTTAAATATGGCGTCCTGTGAAGGGACAGCCAATGGTTACACAGTAGCCCCCACCAATAATCGCTGATGGGGCGTGGTATCCATGACGCTGTGGCACGCTCCTGTGAAATCACTAGGGGATGCAACATCCATGCCTGTGCCCCGTTTAGACGCCACTACCATGGCAATTGTGCTTTTCTGTTGCCTTCGGTTTTTGAGCACGGCTCAGCAACAGGTATCTGAGGCAACTGCAGGACACAGTAAGGAACTTCCCTATTTTCACGCCGCCATTTCGTAGCAATTTCATGGCAACAGGCATAAATATCCCCAATGCCAGGCAGTTGCTACCTTTCAGTGGTGGTGTGTAAAGGGGCCCTTAGTGTTACCTCATGGGGTTTTTTGCCATCCTCTGGCTCAACATGGATCAATATGGGTTGAACTCGATGGACTTTGTCTACCTTCAACCTTAAAAATTATGTTACTATGTTACTATGTTTTGTGACAAAAGGTGACCGAAAAACACTGCAAAAATGCATAAACAAAAGCACTGAGAGCACAGGCCCTTAGGGTAGGTTCACATTGCGTTTGTGCTCTCCATTAAACGAATCCATTGTAAATGACAGCAAAAGTTGCAATTTTAGCCCTTTTTCAGCGCCTTCCTTCTTTGATACGTCAAAAACATATGCGCTACATGAGATAGACAGATAATGATAGATAGGATAGGTTGATGATAGAATTGGTAGATCGGGCTTACCAGACTACTTGCTACTTCGGGGGCCGCCCATTAAGATACTTGCATATTCACTGCACTGTCAGGTAAACAGCCAAGCACAGATGCTCACACTTTGTGAGAGCCTCTGTGATTGGCTGTTGCAGTCAGTCTACAGTTCCTCAGTCTGGACAGTGATTGTGCTTGGTTGCCATATACATTAGTGTATAGCAACAAATCTGCCATCACAGGGTAATAAATAAATAAATAATGGGAAAAAAAAACGTGGGGCTTCGTGGTATTTTTAAGTCTAGCCCGATGAAAGCGGACAGCTGCAAGCTGCAACCCTCAGCTACCTACTTTTATCTTGGCTGGCAAAAAAAACTGCATGGGCTCTGCACTATTTTTAATTGCCAGCCAAACTAAAACTAGGCAGCTGAGGGCTGGTATTCTGAGTGGGGTAAGGACCCATTGTTTTATGGCTCCCGAATACTAAAGAATCTCTATCTGGGACCAATGGTCATTCCCTGAGGAAGGAGCTTGGGTGTTAGCTCCGAAACGCGTCGGAAAATAAAACAGAAGTTTACTTGGTTGAAAACATTCCAGTGTTTCTGATACTTTTTGGAGCAGCGGCGCGGACCGAAAGACACTTGGTCCCGGATAGAGTTTCACCCCCACGTTGTGGAAGTGCGGTCCTTGCTGCGGCTGCTGTGTTTGAGCAATCAAGCTGGTTGTGGGCTACACAACCGAACCAGGTGAGCAGTTTTCATACTGTATGGAATTTGTTTTCTAATTAGGATAAGACCCTATGCGCATTCTCATTTTTAGATATTGAATACTAAAGAATAGCAGCCCACAGCCGCCCCTGAAAATGGTGCATTTATAAGAAGCACAGGTGCTTTACCAGGTTCTTCCACCGACCCTGGTGGCGGGTGGCACCCTGGGTAATAATGGGTTAATACCAGCTTTACTTTACCAGCTGGTATTAAGCCCTGATATTCTTAATGTAAGGCGAAGTGAGACTTGGCCATTAAGAATTTCAAATAAAGGGTTAAAAAAGATGCAACACAGAGAATAAATAATTAGAAAAAAAAAAACACAGACACACTTAGAGATGCCATCTTTATTACTCCCTCCCCACCCTCGCACCAAGAGAGACAGAGCAGGGAGGTTGGTACTGCTATACTTGCATCTATATCTGTCTTTCTATCTATTAAATCATCTTTCTATCCTATCATCTTTTGCAAAAGCAATGTAATGCAATGCTGCAGATTTGTACAAATCTGTTGCATTGCGTTATATTGCATCTGGTGTCTAGCGGACTGAAAAACGCTGCAGACCATGTTTTCTTGTCCTTCAAAAAAAACGCATTCTTGCAAACGCATTCCTATTTTGGCATACCTTAGTGTGCGTTTGCTGAATGGAAGCCTATGGATGCGTTAACACATCCGTTACATTGCATTTATGATGCTGTCAAACGGATCCATTAAATGGACAGCACAAATGCAATGTGAACCCACCGTAATAGAATCCCCTTATCCCTTCTGTTTTTATCACCCACTTCTGTTTTTGAGTTTCAAATACTGAGTTAAATACTCCGCAAACACTCAACCTGTGTACATGGCCTAAATCTATGGCTCATTGTCCCCATCTTGTGACCATGTAATGATATTACCTCGATGTAATGTACAGTGTTAGCAGTCTCACTCTATCTAATTCATTGTCACATATATAACTAGATGTTAAAGGGAACCTGTCAGCTACTTTATACCCATACCTATCTCTATCTGCCTCTGCAGCTTCCTAGTGCTATTCTAAGCATCCCTGTCTGACCTAATACTGTGCTGTAATAGTTGAGAAAAATCATTTAGTAACTTACAATTTGATAATTAGGCACCGTCTAGTCGGATAGGAGGACATTCTCTGCGGGTTCATGTACCCCCTCGTTCTGTTGTTATCACACCCCGGTGGGTGTGATAACCTAATTTACAAGTGCGTACCCATTTAAATTGTATTCACTCCTTCTAGCGATTGTGAGGTATACCGGAAAGATCTGATGCCTTATGGTACCAGGAATCTTATTTTAATGTTAAAGGCTGGTTTCATAGGATGGAATTCAACAAAACGAATGAGGCGGTGTTATAGAAGTGCTGAGGCAATAAGGACAGGGGATTACTGCAAAACCTTTAATCAATCTTTTATCTCTCCAAGCCACGACGCGTTTCGATAGCAGATGCTATCTTCCTCAGGTAGTGGAGAGCAAATGAAAATGACAGCCTTATAAAGGACAATAGTACCAATCACAAAACAGAAGTAATTATGATATCACAGGAAACAAAGGATATTAGTGCAAACTTAAAATTTAACAGCCAATTTCTACCTTTTAAATATATATAAAATTTATTTAATAAAGCCGTTAATGACTTATAGTAATAAAACTCAATTTAAAAACATAAATAACATATATAAATTGAGTTTTATTATTCTAAGTCATTAATGGCTTTATTATATATGTTTTATATAAATTTTATATACCGTATATACTCGTGTATAAGCCAACCCGTGTATAAGCCGACCCCCCTACTTTTGCCCCCAAAATCTGGGAAAACCTATTGACTCGTGTATAAGCCGAGGGTGGACCCCAGCACAGGTATACAGCCCCTAGCAGTGTGGTATACAGGCCCCCCCAGTGGTATACAGGCCTCCCCAGTGGTAGTATACAGTCCCCAGCAGTGTGGTATACAGCAGCCTCCCCAGTGGTATATACAGGCCCCAGCAGTGTTACAGCAGCCTCCCCAGTGGTATATACAGCAGCAGCCCCAGAGGTATATACAGCAGCCCCAGTGGTAGTATACAGCAGCCCCAGTGGTAGTATACAGCAGCCCCAGAGGAATATATAGCAGCCCCAGTAGTAGTATACAGCAGCCCCAGAGGTATATACAGCAGCCCCAGTGGTAGTATACAGCAGCCCCAGAGGTATATACAGCAGCCCCAGTAGTAATATACAGCAGCCCCAGAGGTATATACAGCAGCCCCAGTGGTAGTATACAGCAGCCCCAGAGGTATATACAGCAGCCCCAGGTGTAGTATACAGCCCCCAGCAGTGTGGTATACAGGCCCCCCCAGTGGTATACAGGCCTCCCCAGTGGTAGTATACAGTCCCCAGCAGTGTGGTATACAGCAGCCTCCCCAGTGGTATATACAGGCCCCAGCAGTGTTACAGCAGCCTCCCCAGAGGTATATACAGCAGCCCCAGAGGTATATACAGCAGCCCCAGTAGTAGTATACAGCAGCCCCAGTAGTAGTATACAGCAGCCCCAGTGGTAGTATACAACAGCCCCAGTGGTAGTATACAGCAGCCCCAGAGGTATATACAGAAGCCCCAGTAGTAGTATACAGCAGCCCCAGAGTTATATACAGCAGCCCCAGTAGTAGTATACAGCAGCCCCAGAGGTATACAGCAGGCCGCCCGCCCGTCACCCCCATCAGTATACAGGCGCCCCCCCATCAGTATCCAGGGCCCCCCTCCTTGCTCTGCAAACCTGTAAAGTAAGATCATTATACTTATCACTGTCCTGTCGCCGCTGTTCCCGCCGCTGCCATCGCGCTCCTCGGGCTTCATCCAGCGTCTTCCAGCTTCCTCCTCTGGCGCAGACAATGACGTCATTGCCTGCGCCCGCCGGAGGAAGCCGGAAGAAGACGGATGAAGCCGGAGGAGCGCGATGGCAGCGGCGGGGACGGCGGCGACAGGACAGTGATAAGTATAATGATCTTACTTTACAGGTTTGCGTAGCAAGGAGGGGGGCCCTGGATACTGATGGGGGGGCGCCTGTATACTGATGGGGGTGACGGGCGGGGCGGCCTGCTGTATATGACTCGCGTATAAGCCGAGGGGGGGACTTTTCAGCCCAATTTTTGGGCTGAAAAACTCGGCTTATACGCGACTATATACGGTATAGACATTAGGTAGAATTTTTCTGTTAGATTTTAAGTTTGCACTAATATCCTTTGTTTCCTGTGATGTCATAATTACTTCTGTTTTGTGATTGGTACTATTGTCCTTTATAAGGCTGTCATTTTCATTTTCTCTCCACTACCTGAGGAAGATAGCATCTGCTATCGAAACGAGTCGTGGCTTGTAGAGATGAAAGGGAGAAATGGAATCCAACAAAACGAATGAGGCGGTGTTATAGAAGCACTGAGGCAATAAGGACAGGGGATTAATGCACAAACCTTTAATTAACTGACCGGAAAATGATATATTACTAGAAAAGTCATAATATCAAGAGTTGCATATAAGGATCGGGTCATGGAACTTGATTTGCTTTCTTGCTGTTGGTGGTTCTCATTGACTCATGAGTTCATGTCTATGTCTTTATGGCAGACGTCAATGGCTCTGTGGATTCAGGAGGAACATCTTTGGAGGTATCCGAAACGTTCAAAGAAGTGATTTGATAGTAGACCACAACCTAAGATAAAAGATGAATTCACTGTATATGTTTACAAATGTTTACATGTATGCAATGTGCATTTATATTGCATATTTCTGTACATCCTGTGAATTCCATAACTCCACCTTCTTTGTGTTGCAATTTCATTGTCGAGTTGAGAAGTGCCCACAACTCAACTCAAGTCCCAACCAAGTCTCACCCATGAAAGTCCTCAACTGCGCCTGGGAATGTCCTCAAGCCAAGTGGGATGTTCATTTTCGGCACGGTGGCTCAAGTGGTTAGCACTGCAGCACTGAGGTCCCGAGGTCCTGGTTTCAATTTCCCACCAAGGACACCCGTGCTTGCGTGGGTTTCCTCCGGGCACTCCGGTTTCCTCCCACATTGTAAAGACATACTGATAGGATGTTTAGATTGTGAGCTCCAAGAGAGACAGCATTACTGATGTATGTAAAGTGCTATGGAATTAATAGAGCTATATAAATATTATTATTATTATTATTATGTTCTGATGAAGAAAATAATCGATACAGATTTTATAATCCGTAACTTAGCAATATGTTACATTTTCCTAAAGACCAGTTGGGCCTGAAGACATTCTTGGATTGTTCAGCAAGATGATGTCCTCTAGATAAAATCTACTCACAGGCACTGTCTGTCTTCATGTACTTTGAGGATAACGGTCCTTGTAAGCTAATGATTGGTTAGAATTTGTTTAAGCCCCCGTCACACTAAGCGAGATCGCTGATACGTCACAGGTTTTGTGATGCAACAGCAACCTCACCAGTGATCTCGCTATGTGTGACATTTAGCAGTGACCAGGCTCCCGCTGTGAGATCGCCGATTGTGTCTGAACGCCCTGGACCATTTTTTGATCGATGGGTCCCTGCTGGGCAGCATGCATCGGTGTGTTTGACAGGGACAACGACCAACGACTTCAATACTACGCCCGAGAGTGACAGAGTCCCAACGACCGTATCGTTGCTGCGTCGTTCAGTAGATCTGACTGTTTGACATCTCACCAGCGAACACGTGGCGACGCTCCAGCGATTCTTACCAGGTCGTATCGCTGTCGGGATCACTGGTGCGTCACTAAGTGTGACCGGGCCTTTATGCATTGTTTAATTATCACTGATGATTAACATTCTTTGATTTGAGCAAACGCACAAACTCGACAACCTTTTTTGCAGGGGAAGTAGACAATGGAATGACCTCTTACCATTTCATTAAAAGACGATCGGCAGACAGTTCTGCACCCAAACACACTTGTGGATATAGAAATGCAAAACATCAGCAGGAAAAGTATCAAGACAAAGACTTGAATGCCTTTTATAGCGATCTGAAAACAAGATTATAAAAAATATAGCAGGGAATTGCTTTGTGTTAATCATAGTAAATATGCAAATTGTCTCTTCAGAGAGGAAGAGGGCATGAACTCTAGCGCCACCTATTGGTAGTAGCAATCCTAAAAGTCAATATTTCTAAAAATTTAGAAAGAGAGAAAAGCGCAATGGGTCTTATTGTCACATTTGATCGACAATTTTGGTTATATATGCTCACTTGGGCTAGTTCTGAAACAAACAACCAGTATATGCATTTGTACAGCTGCACTTCCATGTGCAAAGTGGCGTACATACACAAATCCAAGGGATGGTGCTCCTACGATCCGCGCTGCTGTTAAAGAATGGAGACCACACAAGTAGTGATGGGCGAATCCTAAATTACTCGGAATCGCTTGACTCTAGCGAGTCCGAGCACAGGACTCGCTACTCGTTGCGAGTCTAGCGAGTTCAATGTTAATGAATGGGGAAGCGAGTAATAGCGAGTAGTGTGCGATTTACAAATCACAGATGTGTCTCGGAAGCTTCAGCCTGAAGCAATCCTAGTTTTGTCAGAGTCTCTGCCATTGATTTGCATTGGACTCGTTTACTGTGCAAGTAATCGGTGGGAAACTCGCACAGATAAGAGTCCTGCCTTCTCTGTGCTGGCTGCCGCAGCTCCAGGGTCCTGGAGCCCGCCTGCTGCCTGATGTAGCAGAGCTGAGCTTGTTCTCAGTCTGCTCATTCCCTGTGCATAGACATCTATATCTATGCACAGGGGATGTAGCAGAGAGGACATCGCGTTTTGGACTGCGTCGGACGGAAGAGGATTTTTTTAATTAAAGGTGGAGTCCCTAATGGCTTTTTTTTTTATTTCTAATAAAAAATTTTCTCTGTGTTGTGTTTTTTTTAAAACAATTTAATAGAAATTCATGGCGGTCATGTCTAATATTGGCGTGACCGCCATAAATTTCGGGCTTAGGGCCAGCTGATAATACAAAGCTGGCCCTAACCTCTTTATTACCCAGCGTGCCACCGCCACCAGGGCCGCTGGAAGAGCGGGGTTCAGCGCCAGAAGAAGGCGCTTCAATGAACGCGCCATCTTCTGGGGCGGCTGCGGGCTGCAATTTGCAGCGGGGGGTGCCCAGAAAGCTTGGGCATCCCTGCGCTGCGGATTCCAGCCCCCAGCTGCTTAGCTGTACCTGGCTAGAGATAGAAATTGCGCGGAGCCCCATGCATTTTTTTTTAATTATTTCATGAAATTCATGAAATAATAAAAAAAAAGGGCTCCCCTATATTCTTGTGTCCAGCCAGGTACAAATAGGCACCTGGGGGTTGGGGGCAGCCCGTCGCTGCCTGCTGGATCCGGCTGGTTCCAGAAATACGGCGAAGCCCATGTAATTTTTTTTCTGAAAAATCAATAAAACAATCCTAAAAAAGGGACTTCATCTTTATTAACCCCTCGCCCATGGTCCAGGGGTTAATAAAGATGCAGTCCCTTTTATTTACATTGTTTTATAGATTTGTCAGAAAAAAATTTCACGTGGGCTTCGCCGTATTTCTGGAACCAGCCGGATGCAGCAGGTAGCAACGGGCTGCCCCCAACCCCCAGGTGCCTATTTGTACCTGGCCAGATACAATAATATAGGGGAGCCCTTTTTTTTATTATTTCATGAATTTCATGAAATAATAAAAAAAAAATGCGTGGGGCTCCGCGCAATTTCTGTGTCTAGCCAGGTACAGCTAAGCAGCTGGGGGCTGGAATCCGCAGCGCAGGGATGCCCAAGCTTTCTGGGCACCCCCGGCTGCAAATTGCAGCCCGCAGTCGCCCCAGGAGATGGCGCGTTCATTGAAGCGCCATCCTCTGGCGCTGAACCCCGCTCTTCCAGCGGCCCTGGTGGCGGTGGCACGCTGGGTAATAAAGGGGTTAATACCAGCTTTGTTATACAAGCTGGTATTAAGCCCGAGATTCTTAATGTCAGGCCACGTTTGACCCAGCCACTAAGAATCTCCAATAAAGGGTTAAAAAAACACAACACAGAGAAAAATTTTTATTAGAGATAAAAAAAGAAAGCCATTAGGGACTCCATCTTTAATTAAAAAAATCCTCTTCCGTCCGACGTAGTCCAAAACGCGATGTCCTCTCTGTTACATCCCCTGTGCATAGATATAGATGTCTATGCACAGGGATGAGCAGACTGAGAACAATCGCAGCTCTGCTACATCATCTCTGTGAGCAGGCGGGCTCTAGGACCCTGGAGTTGCGGCAGCTTGCACAGAACAGACAGCCGGACTCAGCTCGCAAAGTAACAGCTGTTACTTTGCGAGTTTCCCAGCGATTACTTGCACAGTATTCAGACCAATGCAAGTCAATGGCAATCCTAGTTTTGTCAGAGTCTGTGACAAAACTAGGATTGATATTGATTTTCATTGGACTCGTTTACTGTGCGAGTAATCGCTGGGAAACTCGCAGAGTACCGAGTCCTGCGAGTCCCTTACTACTCGCCGAGTAACGAGTCCTAGTAGATTCGCCCATCCCTATTATCTACATATCATTGCGGACCTTGTGCCAAGAGGGCCCTGGTGCAGCAGCTGGTGGTGAGGAGCGGGCGTGGTGGGGTTGGTTGCTAGTGTATGTAGGCGAGGAGCATGGGGTGGGTAATAGTGGATGTAGGCGAGGAGCGGGGGGGATGGTGCCAGTGGGATGCCGGTGAGGAGCGGGAAGGGGGGGTGTGCTATAGCTGCTGCATCTCCTATCAGAGTCCTGGGAGTCGGGGCGGCAGAGGAGAGGTGGGGCTGGATCAGCCGAGGGAGGCTGGAAGCTTTCCTCAGTTAACCCACTCTCCTCTGACACAGGGACATGGGGGTCGGCTGGGGGCCCCCCTGCAGGCTTGAGGGGCCCCCTAGCCGGTTGGGGACCTGGTGCAGCTGAACCAGCTGCACCACAGTAGGTCCGCCCCTGCTACATATATACATCAAATGAGAAGACAATCTCAACATATAGGACTATATGCAGAACCAGCAAGAAGGTAGGACTGTATAGTGACTACTCAAAGCCAAAACATGCTTCATCTTATCCTATCCTTGTATCACACAGACACTATATCAATGTTAAGGTGCAAGGGAATACGGAGGCCTGGTAGGAATTGCTAGCCCATATAACCCCTCAGGCCTATTCAGCAGCCCACTGCAGGGACCCTATTTGTCTATGTGGCCTTTAGGCCTTTTTTAATTGTTTTTAATCAGTGTGCATTGTCTGTGGTTTCATGTGAATTTAAAGAATAAAGTTATTGTTATTTTGCAATTATTGGTGATCGCCCTTTATACTTGTTACTCTCTTTTTCTAAGCAGGGGTGAATACTATTGCAAGGCACTGTATGTTACCTAATTAAGAATTAAAATACTCTTATACATACCAATATATTTTTTAATTCACTTTGTGGGATTGTTTCATTCCTATTGTGAGATTTGCATAGTACAGACCTGACATTTCCTCATGCGCATTATTATGTGTTGGCCTTTAAAGGGGATATCTGGAATAGAGATGAGCGATGTTCGATCGAACATGTTCGCCAATTTCAAATTCGACCTGTTTTGGGCGATGTTCGAGTCATTCGAAAGTTTTGCTAAAAATTTGGTAATTCGAGACATTGACCAAAAGCGTTAGACCCCTTTCACACAAGCATTTCTTTCTGATTCCAGACAGAAAACCGCATCTCCCGCATTTGCTGCCTAACGGCTGCACTTAAGGTACACTTGCGGCAAGCCCTACGGGGCTCTATGGGGCTTGCAGCTGTCCGGCCCAGGCCCATGGGTGTACTCGGATCTCTCAGGCGCGGTCTGGAGGGGAAGTCACGGGTAGTGGTGCCTGAGAGAATGCAGATGAAAAATGGGGGAAAGAAAAATAATAAAAATGTCAAGTCGTGACACCACCTGTAGATTCCGGTGATGGCACCGGCGCTGCTTGGGCCTCCGGGGCGATGGGCAGCAGCAAGATGGAATCGCTCATTACAGGACGAGCGGGGTCCACGAGGCTGTAGGTTGTAGTGGAGTAATAGGGCAGCACAGTCGTTTCTGTGCAAGGTTGGAGTAGGGGAGCGCAGTCGGTGTGGTGCAGATGGAAGGAGGGACACGCACATGTAAAAGTCTTTTGGTACCTTTACTGATGTTTTGTACGGGTACACTCATCCGGAGTTGAGGGAAACACTTTGGGATCTCCATAGCGAGTAGGGTTGTAGGCCACGTTGTTTCAGCTTCTCTGCTTGGAGTCTAGCAGGCTTGGAATCTGACCGGACCTTCACTTCTCTCTGTCTCTCTCTCTCTCTATACCCGAGTTGCTGCACTGAGGGCCCTCTCTTGGGATCCTGGCTCGCGATCTCACGGTCCCTGGCTCTCAACTGTTGGTGTTGCAGGTGTCCGGGAAGCTAAGCCTCCTTGTGGTGCTGGATTCTCTGCGGGGTCTATCCTTCCTGTTCCTGCAGACTCGGACCCAGTGACCGGAACTCTGATGGGTGAGTCGGTATGACTCCTCTGCCCCCTTTTGTAGCACGTTTCTCTCCTCTGCCTTCGACCTCTACTCTGCGGGTCTACCACTGTCTCAGGTGTATACTGGTATGGGACTAGCACGGCTCCAGTACCAGCTCAGCTCACTAAGCTCATCACAGTTCTGTAGTGACTGCATACTCCGCTGATTCCCTCCAGAACCTGTATTTATAGGGGATCTGGCTTAAGGCAGCCAGTTGAGCTCCCCCTACAGGCCTGGGAGTGGAAGGTGTTGTGTGCAAGTGGGTTACTCGCTGTGAGAAATCCTTCAGTGCCCCAAGGAAGTCTGTGGTGACCTGGTGCCACATTCCCCCCTAGTTAACCTCAGTTCTCCCGGACTGAGCAAAAGTTTTTTTTTTTTTTGTTACAACACACATATATATAATAACAGGTATTGACAGAGTCTTAGATTCAAAACATACAAAAATCACTGAAAAAGAGGAAAAGTATGAAAAGCAGTCCTTACGGCACTAGTTCATCTGCCGCAGGCTGGAAAAAGGGGAAAAGTAGTTTTTAGCCACACTAGTCCTGTGACTGTAGTCCGGGTTAAACAAACGGGAAAAAGGTAAAGTCCAACAGTAAAGTCTCTGATGGCCTTAAACATATTACAGGTTATCACACTCTATACTTTACACAAATTCCCTATGGGTGTCTCTGCTTAGGAGGCCGGGTCTTACCTACTTTTTCTACCCCAAGCACTTTCTATTCCCAACTTGTTATGCTTGGGGATGTGCCCAGTGCCTCCACCCTTCTATACACTACTATTCACATTTGTGGATACACAGATCGCTATTTACATCTCTCCATTTTGATACTCTACAGTTTATTCTCTAAATCTGAGTGGTAACTGACCAAAGGTACTACGGGTTGACCTGCGCAGTATTGGTGTGTCACTGGTGTCTATGTTTGATGTTATGCGTGCACTATCTCTTAGTCTATTGGATCTACGTGACTCTGGGATACCATAGTATTTATGTAGTCCTTCTAGTGGACTGACAGGTTCACCAATTGAAGGAATCTCTGGTTCCGGTACAACAGGCTGCATTTCTTGCACTTGAACAGGTTTTTCTGGTCTTCTTGGTTCTGGTATCTGTATCTGTTCTTCTACAGGTTGAATTGAAATTTGATTTTCCACTGGTTGATAGAATGAAATGACTGGTATTATGACTGCTCCATTGTATTGAGGCCAGTCTTCTGGTAGATCTCCAATTTCAGTATGAATTTCTTTTTCTCTTGGTTCTTCAACTGCTGATAAGGGATAAGTTACTTCTTGTGGTTTTAGTTGGTCAGGACATCTTTTAAGATGATCTCTTGATACTGTTGAGGTTGTTCTTCCTTCATCTCGGCTAATTACGCAAGTTTTGGAGTTGTCAAAATTACATTGCATAACCATATATGGCTCTGATTCCCGTAGGTCATCTAGTTTGTTTGTTCTTCTTTTTCTTTCGAGAACTAGTTCACCTGGTGTTAAGGGTTCTGCTGAGGCATGTTTGTTGAAATCATGTTCCTCCTTACTCCTACTTTGATTTAAGTTCTTTTCAACACATTCCTGAACTTTCTTGTACTGTTCTTGTAAAATATAAAAGGGTGGGGGACAAGAGGCGCAATAGTGCCCTATCACTAGTGACACTAATCGTAATGGGGTGGTGCTGAGAAGCCACTCACCTGATGCAGTTGTGATCCCCACAACTGGTTTGAAGGCGGTTAGGAAATATTATTCCAAGCTGCTGCAGGACCTCCACCGACCACTGAACAGTGGTTATAATCCAGAAAGATGATGGGAGTATAGGTGTATCACGGTCCGCGCTGCTCCAGGGCTTAAAAAACTCACCAAAGAGTCAGTCAGATTTCCATCCTTTATTCTCCTTCTCCTACGCGTTTCGGCGCCTAACCTGGCACCTTCATCAGGGTATCATTACCCAAGTTTTGGAGTTGTCAAAATTAGATTGCATAACCGTATATGGCTCTGATTCCCGTAGGTCATCTAGTTTGTTTGTTCTTCTTTTTCTTTTGAGAACTAGTTCACCTGGTGTTAAGGGTTCTGCTGAGGCATGTTTGTTGAAATCATGTTCTTGCTTACTCCTACTTTGATTTAAGTTCTTTTCAACACATTTCTGAACTTTCTTGTACTGTTCTTGACGGTGATAATTCCAATCTTCATCTGAAGTATCTTGGGTTGGTTCTACTGTTCCCATCTCCAAGTCAATTGGGAGTTTTCCAGGTCTTGCTCGCATTAAGTATGCTGGTGCGTAGTTAGTATAACTGACAGGGATGTGATTGTAGATATCCACTAGGTCAGGTAGCTTTTCTGGCCACTGATTGCTTTCGTCAAGTGGTAAGGTCTTTAACATGTCGATGACAATGTTGTTCATTTTCTCGCACAGACCATTTGTTTGCAGATGATACGGTGTGGTTCTTATTTTTTTTCTTCCATACACTCCTAGGAACGCGTGGAATAGTTCTGATTCAAATGCTGGACCTTGATCTGTTAATACTTGATCTGGATACCCGTGCGGTCAACAGAAATGACTCTGGAAAGTCTTGGCTGCCACTTCTGCAGTTAAATCCTTAACTGGTGCGACTACTAGGAATCTGGAGTAGTGATCAACCATTGTAAATGCATAGGTATACCCTGTTCTGCTAGGTGTTAACTTCACATGATCTAGAGCCACAATCTCATGAGGTTTCTGGTAATGATTGGCTGTAATGGAGCTTTCTGACTTTGCTGGTCCTTCCTTCTAAGGTGACACGGTCCACAGTTTCTACACCATTTTTCAATAGAACCTCTCATGCCGACCCAGTAGAAACGGTCTTTTAACAGTATCTCCAATTTCTTCCAACCGAAGTGTCCTGCGTCATCGTGATAAGCTTCTAGTATCATCTGGACATCTCTTTTTGGAACCACTATTTGCCAGATAAGTTCATGCGTTCTGGGGTTAAGGTGACGTCTGCATAGCTTCCCTTGGTAGATAAACAATTTTCCTTTTTCCTTCCATAGGCGTTTGGTATCTTGTGGAGCATCTGGACTCAGACAGGAGTGTTCTTTGGAGATTAGTTCTTTGATTAAACTGACAGTTGGGTCACTGTCCTGAGTCTCTTTCCAATTATGGTGAGATAATGGGTTCACCGTTCTCTCTTGACGTCTTTGACTTGCCTGATGACATGAGGCTGTACTTGGACGGTGGAAAGCTGGTAATTCTACTTCTTCTAGTCCATCCACGTCTTCTCCTACGTCTGGTAGATTAGGCATTCTGGAAAGGGCATCAGCGTTACCATTCTTATGACCTGCCCGGTACTTGACAGTAAAGTCGTAATTGGATAGTCTTGCCATCCAACGCTGCTCCACTGCTCCCAGTTTTGCAGTCTCTAAATGGGTTAGAGGGTTGTTGTCAGTGAAAGCCGTGAAAGGGGAAGATGCCAGGTAGTGCTTGAACCATTCTGTGATCACCCAGACTAAGGCTAGGAACTCCAACTTGAAAGAGCTGTAATTCTCCGGGTTCCTCTCTGTTGGACGGAGTTTTCTGCTGGCATAGGCTATTACTTTCTCACTGCCTTGCTGTTTCTGTGCCAAGACTGCTCCCAAGCCTTCGTTGCTTGCATCGGTGTATAGCAGGAACGGTAAATTGTAGTCAGGGTAGGTTAGGATCTCTTCTCCAGTTAGGGCATCTTTCATCTCCTGGAAAGACTGTTCTTGTTCTGGTGCCCACCGGAATGGAGGGCCTCTGATCTTGCCTTTCTTGGATTGGCCTACCAGGAGATCTTGCATGGGCGCTGCCATCTTCGTGTAGCCCTTGATAAACCTCCTGTAGTACCCGACCAGTCCCAAGAATTGACGTACCTCTTTAAAGGTGGTTGGCGCTGGCCAGTTCTTGATGACTGTAACCTTGTCTGGGTCGGGTGCTACGCCTTCTGCACTGACCACATGTCCAAGGTACTGGACTTTGGGTTTTAGCAGGTGACACTTTGAAGGTTTCAACTTCATACCATACTTGGACAATGATTCAAACACTTTACTCAGGTGTTGCAGGTGGTCTTCATAGGTCTTGGAGTACACTATGACATCGTCCAGGTATAGCAGTACAGTCTCGAAGTTTCTGTGGCCTAGGCAGCACTCCATCAGCCTCTGGAATGTTCCTGGTGCGTTGCATAACCCGAATGGCATGCTGTTGAACTCGCATAACCCCATTGGTGTCGTGAAGGCTGTCTTCTCACGGTCTTCTTCTGCAACGGCAACCTGCCAGTACCCACTAGTAAGATCCAAGGTTGAGAATTAATTGGCAGACTTTAGTGCAGCAAGTGACTCTTCTATGTGGGGTAACGGGTATGCATCCTTGTGTGTTACTCTGTTGATCTGCCTATAATCTACGCACATCCTCATACTACCATCTTTCTTTTTAACCAGGACCAGTGGTGCTGCCCAGGGGCTACAACTATCTCTAATGACCCCTGCATTCTTCATGTCCTGTAGCATCTCTTTTGCTTTCTGGTAGTGTGTTGGGGGTATAGGCCTGTACCTTTCTTTAATGGGTGGATGGTTACTTGTGGGTATATGATCTTGGACCCCTTTAATCCTCCCAAAATCAAGTGGATGCTTGCTAAACACTTGTTCGTATTCCTGAACTACCTGATAAACTCCATTTTTCTGGTGAGAAGATGTGTTGTCAGTTCCTATACTGAGCTCCTGACACCATTTCTCTAGCTGGTTTTTGGAATCATGGGGTTCGTCTGACACTGTCTGGGCTAGCGATTCAGCTTCATGGATTGAGTTGTTATCTACATGGTACAGTTTTGCAACAGTGGAATACCTTGGCAGCTTTATTTCATCATCACTATAGTTCAACACACGTACAGGTACCCTTCCTTTTCGTACATCAACCACCCCCTGGCTGTCAGGAGTATAGGACTACTGTCAGACATCACTGGCTCCACTACTGCTTGGTAGTCCTGCCCTCTGAGGCCCACTGCTGCCTGACACCAGATCATCATTTCACTTCTTGGTGGCACTACAATAGGAATTGGGTCTGTTACATGTACGCTACCAATTTCACTATTAGACATTGTTACCTGCTGCTGGTACACAAGAGCTCGGATCTCTGTTGGAGCAAAAACAGCATTTCATCTAGACAGTTAACCATCTCATGTGGCCCCTAGTTCATAATGCTAACTCCATCCACTCCCATGTGGCCTTCGTTCCAGACTCCCCCCGCCCAGGCTCTCTTTGGCTCCTTGGCGCTTACCTCCTGCTCCCAGAGACTCCTCACGCTGCCCGCACCTCAGCAGCATCAGCCCCGGCACTTCCAGGTCAGGGGAAGCTCAGCTGCTCTGATATCTAAACTGAGCTCACTGATCCTGGAAGTGCCAGCACGCAGGGGGATCAATGCAGCATCCCAGTATTCAATGAATCCTGGCACACTGCTGCCACTCCGACACCCCCCTGCATCCAACCCTGGCGACCCCCCCGGAGACCCGCCACCCTGCGTGCGCCTTACATGCAAATTAGCCATGCGGACAAGTAGCTGCAGCATGCACACAGCTGGGGGGGCCCTTGCCATCAGGGCTCTCTGTCCTTCATGGGCCCCTCATGGTCAAGGCTGCCTGTCCCTGATGGTGAGTGGGTCCCCTGAGCTGTGGAGGGCCCCGGCACTTGCCCAGGTGCGCCAGGTGCTGACGCCGGCCCTGCCTGTGATAGAAACACAGGATGCAAGCAAAGGAGCTGAAGAAAACATGACCCTTAGTCCCGCCCCAACATACAGAAATATTATTAGAATAAAAACTTCAAACGTTAATTTAACCATAGCACAAGGTCGCATTCCTTCACCAAATGTATCAATTTAATCAGAATAACAAAGCCATTATGGCTTTTAATCTATATTGATACTTCCATGCTGACAGGTTCTCTATAAGGACTATCTTCAGTGTAATGAAAAAGATCGAATCCTGGAAGTGATGACCACAGAGAGCTCTCAATATCATAAAGCTTGTGTGGGATTACATGGCGAGACAGAAGGATTTGTACAAGCATCACACACAGACGATCTGCAGTGGGTTCTCCAAGATGTTTGGAACAACCTCAATGCTGTGGCCTTCAAAACTGCGAGCAAGTGTACCTAGATACTTTGATGTTGTTTTAGAGTCAAATTGATCTGATTTAGATTTCACTTTTGTTCATTCACTTTGCATTTTGTTTCTTGATAGAAGTTTTAATAGTTTATTTAGTGTTTTTGAAAGCTTTCTTACTTTGCTGCATTTTTTTCCACACCTGCCTAAACGTATTCCATAGTATGGTATCTGTACTAGTGAATGGTTCATTGTCTTGTTTTCTTTGCTACTCTCATCACTTATATCAATCAATAAAAGAATATATTACCTATGTGAAAGTACTACTGAATAGTGATGTGCGAACACACCGATGTTTGGGTTCGGCGGACCTGGCCGGACTTGACCCAAACTTGAGTCCGAACCTCAAACCCAGACTTTAAAGATATGAAATAGTGGCTATGGGTATTGGGCTGTAAAAAGAAGCAAAACAGTGATTAAACATCAGCGTGATTACTTACCGGGGTCCGCGCGCTTGTAATTCTAGGGCCACTCATTAACTACATGATTTATTCACTGCACGGTAGAAGCTAGAAAGTATAGGCTGCTTCCAAGTTACTGCACTGGCCACAACAGCTAATCACAGATGCCCATCTCTGTGTCAGTCTGTTGCACTCCTCACCCATCGTGCTGGCGTTTGTGATTGGTTCCCATAGACAATGAACCTGACATCACGGTTTTGTAAAAATAAATAAATAATTACAAAAACTTGACGTAAGCTTCACTGTATTTTTGATTCTCAGCGCAGATAAAACAGACAGCTGCGAGCTGCCACCCCGAGCTGCCTGGCTTTACCTTG
This sequence comes from Allobates femoralis, assembly GCA_033576535.1. Taxonomy (NCBI): domain Eukaryota; kingdom Metazoa; phylum Chordata; class Amphibia; order Anura; family Aromobatidae; genus Allobates; species Allobates femoralis. Next base: position 3,545,930 of record JARQOC010000009.1, read on the forward strand.
GCTAGCAATCAAAAATATAGGCCTATATTTTTTTTTTTCATTTTATTTAAATACATAACTAAAAAAAAGTGTGGGCTTCTCCCTATTTTTGATTGCCAACCAAGGTAAAAACTAGGCAGCTGGGGGCTAGTATTCTCAGCATGGTGAAGTTTATAGTTATTTAGCTGCCCAGGCTGCAAAATAGCAGCCCTCAGTCATCCCAGAAATTAGAAGTGCCAATTTCTGGTGTTTTACCCAGCTCTTCCCGATGTCATGGTGTGCTGGCATCAAGATGATAGAAGGGGTTAGTGACAGCTGAGTGTTGACAGCTTGCAATTATACCCAGATTGATAACGTTCAGGTCTCTATGAGACCAACCCTTTATCACCTGTAGATAGTATATGAGGTCATCCTTAATTTATTAGACTTGATAATAGACCTTGTGCTGTCTGTTACACACATGGAGAAAGACTGAAGGACACTATATACTTTATATATACTGTATATCAGCTAAACAAGTGTTTCTCAAAGATCTTACATACTTAAGATGGCTACATCAATCATATAGCTGATTGTTTGGCCAGATATATCCTCCAACTCTACCATACACAAGAGCACTTGCTTGCCTGAGTGCTCCTGTGTTCTCTGCTAGAGAGTTGCCACCAGACTTCTCTGATGGCGTATTAACTCTTCAAAAACAAAAGTATATGCAGTCTGAAATCATCATACATACTGAATACCTATCTCTACTGACAATTATCTGCATAGAGCCACTATACACATTAGACTGTAGGCTCAACCCATCAATATCGGCTCGTTCAGCTGATGCTAGTGTACTGTGTATGGGGATCAGTGACATAACTTGAAGCTCATGGGCCCCAATGCGAAAGCTCCAACAGGGCTCCCAATTATTTCAAATCTCTAATAGCAATAGTCTTTTTCTATAGGCCAAAGAGACTTTTGGGGCCCCCTATGCTCCCGTGCCCAAATGTGATTGCATCACCTGCCCCTGTTTGTAGTTACACCCCTGATTGGGGCTATATCTACTTTCTAAAGGTATGGGCACTTATATTTTGACCACGTAGTAGGATCTTGACCATTCAAAGTCCCTAGGACAGCAATAACATTGAATATGACCCTGGGTATTACAGCAGTTGACTAACTTAGGAGCCATTGCTGTCTAAGAAAAAGAAAAAAATCAAAACTCCAGCAAACTGAGCAAAAGAGTTCTAAAGTGGATCACGAAGCAGTATAAAATTGTCTGCTTAGATGAAACTTGATTGCACTATGCTGACAGATGGATCAGATATTTGTTACAAAATCACTAAAACACAACGTACGGTATATGGCAGGCAAAAGAAGCTATAAAATTCTTCTTTTCTTACCACAGAGTGCTACCAACTTTGGGTTGTCAGTTAAGAGTCAAGCGCCAATGAAGAGAAGGTCCCAGCAGTCCTTCTACCCCTATATGGATCAATGTCAGCTTGCTTGGAGGCAAGACATGTACAGGCAAGTTTAGTGTCTACTGATTGTTAACTCTTAAGGTACCGTCACACAGGGACATATCGCCGGCGATGTTGCCGGGGATCGCGGGAGCGCGCATCCCTGACAACATCGCCGGTGAGCTGTCAGACGAAGCAACTTACCGGCGATGTCGCCGGCTAGTTGCCACGGCTATCGCTTGCTGGGTTGCCCAGCAACCCAGCGAGCGATAACTCGCAATGTTGGATATAGGCGGAATCGCCCGCAACATTGCTGGTTGCATGATCGCCTGACCAACATCGCCAGGTTTCCCAACATCGCCTGATTATCGCCCTGTCACACGCGGCAATTCGCCCCTGGCCACGCCCCTCAGTTGCCGGCAACATCGCCGGCGATATGTCCCTGTGTGACGGGCCCTTTATAGATTAGTGCTGATAACTTGCACACATCTCCTTATCACATCCATTAGCCATGGCATTCCCTGACCTCCACCCTGACGTAGACACGCTGAAGAGGCAAGTCTACTGGCTTAGTTATTAGTGATGAGTGAGCACTACCATGCTTGGATGCTCGGTACACGTAATAAAAGTTGGATGCTCGGATGGGCTTGATTTGAGTACCCCAGCATAATGGAAGTCAAAGGGGAACTCAAGCATTTCCATGGAAGAGTTCCCAGAAAAATGTTTGAGTTCTTCTTTGACTTCCATTATACTGGTGTACTCAAATCGAGCCCATCAGCACGATAGGGCTCACTCATAACTAACTACTATGCAAGTAGACTTGCTCCTTCAGCATGTCTACGTCCATAGGCTGGGTATAAACCCAAGACTTATTATATTCTTGCGTGTTTGCTAGTGTGTGTGCACAACATATAGTAGTTTCAGGGGCTGTTGGGATTGATAAGTATCTATGCACAGTTATTAGTGAAATGTAAACAAAAGAAAATATAAAATCATTTTATTTGTAGGCATTACAGGAGAATACATCATGGAAACAGCTGCATGTGAGAAACTGATTAATTAGATTTACATATAACACTATGTAAAAAATTGTCCCTCAACTGGCCAGGTGGGGTTTTGTCACGCAACTGGCGAGGTGGGGTTTTGTCACGCAACTGGCGAGGTGGGGTTTTGTCACGCAACTGGCGAGGTGGGGTTTTTGTCACGCAACTGGTGATGTGGGGTTTCCTATACCCCAGTGTTTAGAAATCTCTAATCTTTACAGAAACTGCAAAGATCACGTTTTTTAATCGTTTTCTTATTGGCCATTGATTACACATGAGTATAACAAATTTTTGACACCCACAAGTATCGGAAAATGTAATCCTTTGATGAGTCAATCCAAGGGCATTATGAAACATGACTTTTAGGATAATGTAAGTAAAAATCACAAATTTTCAAACAGAAAACACATTTTTAAACAGAAACTGAGTTATAAATTTGTGCAAAAATAAAGAAGTTTTCAAAATTTGAAAATGTGTAAAGAAGAATTCCATGAGTGGTGATGTGGGGTTCAGCAAGGCCAAGACAGCACTTAGCGACAGCTAGCTCTGTTATGCGTGGCCGGAAGAGAGAGGCCTGGACGACATCCTGTTGACAAGGAAATGGTTTGAAGCTAGTGAGACGCGTATCCTCATACCAGCATTTTTTAATGAATGGCAGCCGAACAAAAATTCCCTGGGGTGTGGCAAACCCCAACTCACCAGTTGAGGGTTAGCTGACTGTTAGGAAAATGGTATATTACTAGAAAACTTATAACATCAAGAGTTGCATATAAGGATCGGGTCATGGAACTTGATTTGCTTTCTTGCTGTTGGTGGTTCTCATTGACTCATGAGTTCATGTCTGTGTCTTCATGGCATACGTCAATGCTGCTGTGGATTCAGGAGGAACATCTTTGGAGGTATCAGGTGCATTTAAAGACGTAGTTTGATAGATGACCACAACCTAAGATAACAAATGTATTCACTGTATATATTTAAAAATGTGTACAGGTATACAATGTGCAGCTATATTGCATATTTATGTACATCCTGCGATTTCCATAACTCCATGACATTATCTTCTTTGTGTTGCAATTTCATTGTTGAGATGAGGAGTGACCACAACTCAACTCAAGTCCCACCTCAGTCTCACCCATGGAAGTACACAACTGCACCTGGGAATGTCCACAAGCCAAGTGGGATGTTTATTTTGATAAAATAATCAATACAGCTTTTAGAATCTGCAACTTATCAATATGTTAATTTTAGCTAAAAACCCATTTGTCTGGATTTTGAATCTTCTTTTGACTAGCTTATTTCCAAGATGGCGTCCGCTGCTTTGCTTCTGTTCATGTGATCCTCTTTCCCTGCCCTTATAAACACCAGTCTACCGTCTAGCCCTGCTCGAGTATTCAGTTTGAATTCCTGGCTCCCTGCAGCTTTTCTTGTTTGCTTCACTTCCTGTTAATCTGCTCTGGCTTTTCCAGCATCTGTAGTTTGAACTCCAGCAACTACACCTGCTTTCAGCTACTCTGCTGCTCCAAGCTGCCTGTGCTGTGTGTACCTGATTTTGCCACTGTTCTTCCAGCTCTGTGTCATGTAAACCTTGTGTGCTCTGCTAGTACTGGCAGCTCATATATTGTTTATTGTGCAGTAGCAGCATTCTGGACTTTCAGGACTTTCTTAAATGTCATGTACTTTGAGGATAACGGTCCTTGAAAACTAATGATTGTTTAGAATTTGTTTATGCATTGTTTTTTTTTAAATCAAATACATTTTTATTGATATATTGTAATCAATCATCATAACAGATATAACATATGTAAATCACGCAGTACAACACAATACATCCCACTGCACCTACAACAATGTTGAACACACCCCCTACCCTCCCCCTCCCGCCCCTCCCTGACAGCAGTACAGTCCTTTGCATTCCTGCACAGCAAAATGACACAGTTTACTCTCCTCTACACATATTCTCCCACCCATCAGAAGTCCACCAGGCAAAGCCATGTGTCCAGGGGTGCACCAAGCCCCTCTGCCGCCTGAGCCGCGGCACCGATTACGGGGGGGGGGGCTGGGTGGGGGGGTTGTGCTACTGGAGCCCAGCACTGCCGCCCCCTCTGCCGCCTGAGCTGCCTGAGCCGCGGCACCGGCAGTCATTGCCGCCCGCGGCCGTGAGTACCGGGGGGGGGGGGTGTGTGCTATTGACCCGCGGGCAGCGCTGCCGCCCCTTCTGTGCCTCTCTCCCCGGGTCGCCGCTTACCTCCGGTGCGCGGCCGGCGCCATGACAGGGGGAGGCTGTGCGCATGAGGCGCCTCCCCCTTCTGCACTGCCGCTCCCCCTGCCGGCTGCTGCCTGAATGACAGGGCTCACACTGTCCAATGGGCGGTGCGGCCCTGCATGTGTCCCAAGTGTTAACTATTATCTTACAGTCCTTTAAATTGGATCCATGGCCCCCATATCATCTCATGCATGGACTGCAACCCTCTCTTCTCATAGATACCTCTTTCCAATTGCAGGATATACTCCACCCTATTAGAATATTCAGCAGTAGTCGGAGGATCAACCCCAGTCCAATGTCTCGCAATTAATTTCCTGGCACAGTACAGAAGTCTGGCTATGGCAAGTTTGGCACTGGACGTAGTTGAGATTTCCTCCACATATCCCAATAAGCACGTAATAGCATCCCCAGAGACCTCACACCCATACGCCCCTTCGATCATGCCTATTACTCCTGACCAGAATGATGATAGCCTGGAGCACTCCCACATCATGTGGAATATACCCGCTTCATCATTTCCACATCTCGGGCACGCAGAAGACTCTCGCAGTCCCATTTTATATAATCTTAGCGGCGATCTATACACCCTATGGACCACATAAATGTGTGATAATCTCGCAGGTTCGCTCATGGAAAGTTTCGGGATGTATTCCAGTATGGTCTCCCATACCTCATCCTGTATGGGGCCTATGTCTTCCTCCCATTTTCCCCTGGCCTTCAGTGGGAACTGTAACAGAAATGTATGCATAAGATCTTTATACGTGCCCGAGATTACTCCTCTGGTATTCCCCTCTTGACAGTCATAACTGAGAACCAGATCCGTCTCCACCACCATAGGCCGCGTAGCTCTCTGGGTTTAAATCGCATGCCTAACCTGTTCATAGTGTAACCATTCCGTGCTCGGCAGTAAAAACTCATTCTGCAACTGCAGGAATGGCTTAACGTCACCATTCTCCAATATGTGTGCCATACAGGTCATTCCTTTGTCTATCCACACTCTTATGGACCCTATTTTTTGTATCTCCGGGAGACTACTATTCCTCTATATGGGTGTGTGCATGGTCATTCCTTTCACTCCTCTCACCTTCTTCAATTTATCCCAAACTCTATGAATCAACTCAAGTGTGGGTCCTGTTTTCCCCATCTTTTTCATATCTCCCCCCTCCAAACCCTCTAGCACTGGTCTATCACTCATGAAGTGTCCCAACAGTCGCGTAATGGTGCCTCCATTCCCAGGGCTTGACCAACCCCTAAAGTGCTGGCTCTGAGCTGCTAAGAAGTACAGTTTCGGGTTTGGCAGTGCCAGCCCTCCCTCATCTTTGGGTCTCTGAAGCTCTCCAGTCTTTTCTTGCCTGTTTTCTTGCCCATATTAGGCTGTGTTACACTGGCGTTTTGGCTGTTTTTGCTCAAGTTTTGTAGCCAAACCAGCAGTGGTGATTAATCCAGAAGGTGACGTTTCTATTAACTTTTCCTCTGATTGCTTACTCCTGTTTGGCTACAAAAATGATAGCAAAAACAGCCCAAAAACCCTGTAACACAGCCTTAGAGTCCTAATCAGCCATTCAGAGATTTAAACCATTTTTTAGCAATCCAAACTGGTGCATTATGTAAGATGTAAAGCAATTTGGGCATTATGATCATTTTTAAAAGGTTTATCCTTCCTACCACTGTCAAATGTAATTTAATCCACACGTCTATTTTAGCTCTCAATTTTTTAATTAGTGGCGCGAGGTTAATGGTAAGGTAGTATGAGATGGGCAAGGACACCTGCACCCCCAGATACTTAAATTCCTCCGTACACTGCAGCTTGTTTGCCTCCAGATCCCTGTCCGTCCACTCCACTTCTCTGTCCACTTTAAATAGTATTGATTTGGACCAATTGATCTTCAACCCTGAAATGTTCCCGAACTTTTCGATGGTCTGCATGGCACAGCTCAACGACCCCTCAGGATCTCCTAGAAACAACAATAGGTCATTCGCATATAAAGCAACTTTCTCCTCTATACTCCCATATCGGAATCCCCGGATCTCCCGTGTTCTCCTGATAGTCGCGGCAAGTGGCTCAATTGCTATGGCAAAAAGGAGCGGCGACAGCGGACACCCCTGCCTGGTTCCCCTAGCAAGCCGGAACGACGTAGACATCGCCCCGTTCACTCTAATCCTTGCCGTGGGTTGCGAATACAGCAATTGTACCCAGTTTATAAATCGTGGCCCAAATCTCATTGTCTGCATAACCTTCCACAGATATTCCCACTGTATGCTATCAACGCCTTATGGGCGTCCAATGAGGCTATTACTCTACGTCCCTTGTTGTCAGCCTGCAGTTGGAGATTAAGGAACAATCTACGAATATTTGTAGCCGTAGATCTGTTGGGCATGAACCCGGATTGATCCGGATGAATCAGAGAGGAGATGACCCCAGACAGCCGGTTAGCCAATACTTTTGCTAAGATTTTAACATCAGCTGTTAATAATGATATTGGTCTATAAGACCTGGGTACTCTAGGGTCCTTCCCCTCTTTCGGGATCACCACTATCACCGCCTTCATCATAGATTCCGACAAAAGACACCTCTCACTGGCCTCCTCGAAGACTTCCAATAATTTGGGGAGCAAGAGATCCGCAAATTGCTTATATACTTCGGCTGGTAGGCCATCCGTACCCGGTGCCTTCTCATTGGCCATGCCATGCAGAGCATGTATCATCTCCTCTTCAGTAATAGGTGCATCCAGTTGCTCTCTGCCCTCATCATCCAAACCAGGGAGCCCACCCAATCCCAGAAAGGCATCTATCTCTCTCCTCCTGTGCTCCTACCCCTTCCGAGGAGTAAAGTGTGCTGTAAAAGTCTCTGAAGACAGCCAGAATTCCTTCTAATTCCGTGACAGATGCCCCAGTCCTGTCTACCACTTCATGGATATGTGAGCTAGCAGTTTGTGCCGCCGCTATGACGGACAGCAGGTGTCCCACCTTCTCCCCCTCGGCATAAAACTCCACCTTCCTAAATGCCTGTTTCTTTGCCGTTTTTTCTAGCAGTATTTTATTCACCTTATCCTGTGCCGTCTTAAGATCTTGTTGTGCTTCCGGGGTATTAACATCTATAGCAGCTTCCTCCGCCCTCTCCATGCCTCCAGACCATCTGTTTCCTCTCGCTTAGTTTGTGTTTTACGTCTGCAGATGTCCCTGAATAATATTCCCCTGAGAAAGGCCTTCATGGCATCCCACACCATTAGTCTGTCCGTGCTACCTTCGTTATGTGTAAAATATTCTACTAGTTCCTCCTCTATCGTGTGGACATTAAGGTGTTGTAGCCATATCGGGTGCATCTTCCACCCTTCCCTGATCACTCCCTTTCGAGCTCCATAAACAATGTTTACCATAAGAGGACTATGGTCTGATATCACTCTAGGAAGATACTGGACCTCTCTGATCACAGCATCAGCCATCCCATCCGCCAGGGCCAGGTCTATGCGGGACAACGTACCATGCGAAGTCGAGTGGCAGGAGTAACATCGCCTCCCTTTATTTCTAATTCTCCAAGTATCAATCAGACCAAGTTCCGTAATGAAGTTGCCAAAGACTGTCACGGTACTGTCACGAACATTGATCTGTCTCCTACTACGGTCCCAAAAAGCATCCACTACATTATTAAAGTCTCCCACCATCAGCAACGGTAGCACCCTGCCTTGTTCAGCATACTCTCGCATCACTCTAATTTGTGTGCTCGAATATGGGGGGGGATGTAAAGCGCCACTATACACATCGGCCTTCCATAAAACATCCCTTTAACTGCCACCCCTTGTCCCTCAGGATCAATATAAACATCGATTTCTTCAAAGGGCGTGGTTCTACTAATTAGGAGTGACACTCCCCTGGCATAGTTAGAAAAGGTAGAATGGTATGCCCTCTGGACCCACCGTCTATTTAGAACGTGAGTTGTTTCACTTTGTAAATGGGTCTCCAGGAGGCACACCACTGAGGCTCCATGGTCCTGCACACACTTAAGTACTGCTGCTCGCCTAGTTTTTTCAGACAGACCCCTGATGTTCCAGCTCACAACTTTAAAACCACTCATCGTATGTACTCCATATCAACGTCTGCATACGATTAGTTCCCATTCCTGCTGTCAGTACCCCCCTCCCCCTCTCCCCTCTTCCCCTCCCCCCCGCACCCCCTCTCCCTGCCCTCCAACCACCCCTCCACTCATGCTCTCTAAGAGCTATGGGTTCACCAATCCCGGCCCCGTCCACCAGATGAAATTCGTCATCCTTTCCTCCCATCGTAGAAACTTCTCGCTTATCCATCAGTCTTCTCCGCTCCCGTTATCTCCCCGTTCCCCTCCCCCCCGCCGCACCTCAAGTCATTTTTAACTGTCTGTTACTCAGCAATATAAGGCAACCAATATACAGGCATATCTGCAACCCCATACAGTGCCCCAGAATTCAACAGTTCAATATCATATATTAGCCTCCACAGGGTCATTTAGTCAAGAAAGATCTGCTCGCAGTGGTTTCACCAAAGTCAGTCAAAGATCGTCCTCCTAGAAAGGGAAAAATACATGCAACAACAATATGCAGTCATTAACCAGGCGCACATCATGTCAAATGCTAAGGGAGAAAGAAATTTAAGAAAAATGAAAAACGAAAGTAGGGGCAAAAAATAAAAGCCCCCCCCCTCCCTAGCGCACTCAGTGTCACCGCACAAGTACCGCCTAAATGTACTCCATACGGATCTCCCCTGCCATTCCACTCTCCAACGATCAAGTCAAATCAGATCAAATCAGCACCGCTAAGCAGCAAAGAGTCCTCAAAGATAATAATCTCAGCCGACCGATCCCGTTACGGATCTTTTCAGGCTCCTCCATTTGGTCTCAGTCTTTGGCTTGGAGAGCCTTCATATTAGTCTCGATCCACTGTGTGGCCTCCTCTGGATCCACAAAAAAGAATACCTTGTCCATTGCTGCCACACGCAATTTAGCAGGGAACATCATTGAGTATAGTACCCCTAGTTCTCTTAGGCGTCTCTTTACTCCTCCAAACCTCATACGCTGCTTTTGCACAGCAACTGAGTAATCGGGGTAAATACCAATACGTTGGCCATTCTCTGTGATTTCTTCTCCGTCCCTCGCCTTGCGGAGAATTATGTCCCTATCTCTATAATGTAGCAATTTTGCAATCATCATTCGTAGCCCCTTGCCCGGGGGTTGCGGCTGCATCGGCACGCTGTGTGCCCGCTCCACGGCAAAGAATTTAGTGAGAGAGTCTGCGCCAATGTGTTTTTTCAACCATTTTTCAATAAAGTCAGTCGGGTCCCGTCCCTCAGTCTTTTCCGGGAGACTATCCTAATATTGTTCCTTCTGGACCGGTTCTCTAAGTCGTCATTTTTTGCTATGACTTCGGCTATTTGTTGCTTAAATCTTTGCTCAGACTTTGTGAGGTTATTAATCCGGTCCTCAGCCACACCAACCCTCTCCTCCACCTCACCAGTCCTAGTAGTAACTTTGTGCAAGTCCTTTTTCACATTAGCCACCTCTGACTGGACTCCCAGGACTTGCTGTGTCAGAGTAGTTAGTGCCTGTTTACAGAAAGTCACCACTTCAAAGACATCCTTGATAGTGGGATTGTCCTGCTTGTCAGCCTCTGTTAGTATGGCTGCAGGGGGCTGCTCTCCATCATTACTGTCCTTTCCCAGGGTCTGATCATCCTCCCCCTCAGCCTGCAGCTTCATTACTTCCTCTCCCTCCTCCTCACCTCCATCTGAGGTCTGCTGATCCCCATCATCCACTGTTTGGGCAAACTTTCCCAGCTTTGCAGCTGCACTCATTCTTTGCTGGCAGGCTGCATTTGCTTTTGCCGCCTCCTCCCTCTTCTCGGGGCCATCTTGGGAGCTGCCTGCTTCTCCCCAGGCTGCATCCTTCTGTCTCCTGCGGGTCATACCTGCTCCCTGCTGCTCTTCCACAAGGCTCCCGGTGTTCCACAGTATCTCCTCAAGTGTCCGGTCGGCTGAGACTGACAGTGGAGGTTGCAGAAACACTATTGCCAGTGTCGACGGGAGAGCACAGAGACACTTCTGCTCACATGCCTGGCCAGGCTCCGCCCCCGTTAATGCATTGTTTAATTATAACTGACATTTAACATTCTTTGATTTGGGCAAACACACAAACTCCATGGCGGAGCCAGTGTGGCACCCTGGCACCTGTTGGGCACCACAATAATCCTTAGGGCATGAATGGAGTATTAACAGCAAAGCAAAGCTCACAAGACACCAAACACCACAACAACACTTAAAACACCTGGTTTCACCCTGAGCCTCTAGGGGGAGCACCACTGGTCACTTTGAACCAGTTCCCCCTATAAATAGAGTCTTGCAGGGAGAAACATCAGAGTGTGCAGACGCTAGGAGAGCTGCAGGGTGTGTGTGATCTCGACTCTATGAGACAAGCACCAGGCCCAACCAGTCATCCAGCCAGTGAGGAAAACCTTGCAATTGGGGTTAGAGGACAAGGAGAAGCACCTCTCAGAGACAACCCGAGTGATTATAACTCTCTCCCTTAATAACCGGTTACTGGAACCGAAGCTGTGGAAGCTACATAGCCACTGCAGAGAACCAGCATACTTCACAGGGAGTCTAGCCCCCTGTTCACCTGTCGCACCTACCAACGAGAGCCCAGGGAAGAAGGTAGAATTATCATCACCCTTTTACAGTGCCCTCAGTGCTGACAACCAGGTGAAATCCGTTCTATTGAACATACTGCCCGGTCCGGCTGGATTCCACGTCCACCCGACCTTAGCACCAGATGTAAAGAGAAGGAAGCCTATACAAACTGCTTGCTGTAAATCTCCAGGATTGCTAAACTTGACGAACCCGGTCTGGCGTACCTGAATATCACCAGTAAAAGGTACTTAAAAGACTTTGGTGTGTCTGTGTCTGAATCCTGGCCTAATAGCAGCATTACCGCAGCTACCTCACAACATCTTAAGCAGCTCCTGGCTCCGGGGACTCCCGCTCATCCTGTGGGGAGCGTTCCATCTCGCTGTATAACATCCCCCGGAGACCCGAACAGTGCTGGTAAAGTTACCAGGATACCCGCAGGTGGCGTCACGAAGACAAATCACCCACCCCCCCACTGTTCCGCCATTCCCCTATTGATCTGGACCACCGGGCCTACACTACCGCAGGCGCAGTTCCGTGACTGGAGGAGAAACAACGTCCGCTACGTGTACCCCCGGCTACGGTGAGTCAGAATTTGGCGTCACGAACAGGATACGAGCAGGCCCGTTATCACGGGTATTGTGTGCTATTTATTGACTGTAAATATCGAACTGTACATTTGGTCCGCCATTGCTGCGCGAAATGGCGGGAAAAGAAGGGGCGTGACTGTGCAGAGGGCGTGAAGATTGGCCCCGCCCCCACGCTCTGACGACTTCCTCCGTACGCAGCAGGAACCGGAAACTCCCGTGGTGCCTCACTCCTCACCGCGAGGCCGACACTTCCGTTTGAAACCGAGGGAAAGGCTACGCTTAACTAAGGGGCAGCGACCATGAGTAACCCGGCTCCCGATCACGCGGTGCCCCCGCTAGACCAAGCGGCACCCCAAAACCTACCTCTTTATGGACAGCAACAAGTCGGCGGTATGCCACCGCAACCCGCTCCGATTATGCCGATGTCTCTACCCTACGTTCCTAGTGCGACCTGGTTACCCAAGTACAGCGGTGTACCCAGCACCTTGGAGAACTTCCAGAGGAAGATATGCCAGGCGCTGGACATGTACCCGATGACCGGTAAGCAAGGAGCTTCAGTTGTTATGGGACAGCTAACCGGCGCAGCTGAACTGCAGAGCCGCAGCTGGCCTGTAGAAACTCAGGAATCTGTGGAGCAGATATTCGCTAGATTAACCCGGGTCTTTGAGCGTCATACCGAAGCTGAATTAAGACTGTCATTCTATCGTTGTAACCAAGGGCACAAGAAAGTGTCCTTGATTATTCACTGCGCTTGCAAGAAGCATACAGACTGTTAAAACAAGTTGATCCTGATGGTGTCCGAGATGAGAACAAAGCGTTAATTGGACAATTTATTGTGGGCCTTAAACTGTCTGAGGACAGAAAGCAAGCAAGCTGGTGGACCATACAAAATCCAGGCGCAGAGTTTGACACCTTGAGAGACTTAACAGTTTGGGGACAACGACTCGCTGAAGTACCTGATCCCGCTTCACCGCAGCAGCAGTACACTGACACCCCTTCCGTGCCGGCAGCAGCATCTCCAATCCCTGCGATTCAGTCCAGTGCACAGACTGTAACACCTGACCGGTTTGATCAACTGTGTGATAATGTCGAGCAGCTGATGAAGGACGTGGCCAAGCTACAAGCTGGGAGAAGACCCAAGACAGATGCAAGGCCATCGGACAAGATTCAACTCGCCGACAGCCCTGACGACGTCCCGTGGATAAGGAGAAAGACACAGCCATCGCGAGGAAAACCTGCAGACTGCCTCAGTCCTGACAGACGCCGCAACAGTCAGCAGAACGACTTAGGAGGACGCAACCTGCAATCCCGTCCTTTAAACGAGCGACCACTGGGCGAGAAGGGCCAACCCCAGGAGTAGACTGTCCAGGCCCTACGTCCAGCTGGGAACACAAGTATGTGGGAGACTGTCCATACTTACCAATCGTCATCGATGGCATCGCTATATCCACCTTGATAGACACTGGATCCCAGGTGACATCCATCCCCAGTACCCTTTACAAGCAGTTCTGGCCAGATGTTAAGCTAGAACCCCCTAACCCTGAGATGAACCTTGAAGCCACTAATGGTATACCGGTTACCATAGAGGGACAGTGGGAAGCTACAGTAAAGGTGGGGAGGGTGCAGTTGAAAAACCAGGGTATCTTAGTGGTCCAGGATAAGCCTAACCACAAGGATCCATATGTCATATTGGGTACCAATGTCATGATCAAATGCCTCGATGAAGTGTTGTTTTTACTCCAACAGAGTGCTGAAGCCGGTAAACCCAGAGAAAAGAGGGCTATCCAAAAGCAGATCAGAGCTCTGGTGTATCAACAACAGGTAACCTTGTCAAATGGTGAAATTGGCAGAGTAAGGGTCACAGATCCCATTCCAATTGTGGTACCACCCAGAAGTGAAATGATGATCTGGTGTCGAGCAGCCATAGGCCTCAGAGGGCAGGACTACCAAGCTGTAGTAGAACCCGTAATGTCTGATAGTAGTCCTACGCTCTTGACAGCCAGAGGGATAGTCGACGTAAGAAAGGGGAGAGTCCCCGTACGCATATTGAATTATGGTGATGACGAAGTCAGACTGCCAAGATATGCAAATGTCGCAAAATTGTACCAAGTAAAAGATGATGCTGTGATTGATGTAAAATCCTCAAACCAAACAGTCACTGATGAACCCCCTCACTCCAAAGATCAGTTAGAGAAATGGTGTCAAGACCTCAGTGTAGGAACTGACAATACACCCTCTCACCAGAAAAATGGAGTATACCGGGTAGTTCGGGAGTATGAGCAAGTGTTCAGCAAACACCCACTTGACTTTGGGAGGATTAAAGGGGTACAACATCATATCCCCACAAACAACCATGCACCTATCAAAGAAAGGTTCAGGCCTATACCACCCACTCACTACCAAAAAGCAAAAGACATGCTTCAGGACATAAAAAATGCAGGAGTCATTAGGGATAGCTGTAGTCCCTGGGCCGCACCACTAGTCCTGGTCAAAAAGAAAGATGGTAGTATGAGGATGTGCGTAGACTATAGGCAAATCAACAAAGTCACACACAAAGATGCATACCCGTTACCACGCATAGAAGAGTCACTAGCTGCACTCAAATTTGCCAACTACTTCTCCACATTAGATCTTACTAGTGGGTACTGGCAGGTTGCCGTTGCAGAGGAGGATCGTGAGAAGACAGCCTTCACTACTCCTATGGGCTTATGCGAATTCAACAGTATGCCATTCGGTTTGTGCAATGCCCCAGGGACATTTCAGAGACTTATGGAGTGTTGTTTGGGCCACAAGAACTTTGAGACTGTCTTGTTATACTTTCATGATGTCATTGTCTACTCTCAGACCTATGAAGATCACCTCCAACACCTGAGTGAAGTGTTCAAGTCACTGTCCAAGTACGGGATGAAACTGAAACCGTCCAAGTGCCACCTGCTGAAACCCAAGGTCCAATACCTAGGACATGTGGTCAGCGCCGAAGGCGTAGCACCGGATCCGGACAAAGTCACCGTCATCAAGGACTGGCCAGCACCAATCAACCACAAAGAGGTACGTCAATTTCTAGGACTGGTCGGGTACTACCGGCGCTTCATCAAAGGCTATACCAAGATAGCCGCCCCCATGCAAGATCTCTTAGTAGGTCAATCCAAAAACGGCAAGATCAGGGGACCCCCGTTCCACTGGGGCCCAGAACAGGACCAATCCTTCCAAACGCTGAAAGATGCTTTAACTGGAGAAGAAATCCTGGCCTACCCTGACTACAATCTACCGTTTTTATTGTACACCGACGCAAGCAATGAAGGTTTAGGAGCAGTCCTATCTCAACGTCAGCAGGGCAAGGAGAAGGTGATAGCCTACGCCAGCAGAAAGCTCCGTCCCACAGAAAGGAACCCGGAGAATTACAGCTCCTTCAAGCTGGAGTTCCTGGCCCTGTCTGGGCGATCACAGAGCGTTTCAAGCATTACCTGGCATCCGCCCCGTTCACAGCTTTCACAGACAACAATCCTCTAACACATTTAGAGACGGCAAAGCTGGGAGCCCTAGAACAGCGTTGGGTAGCAAGACTCGCTAACTACGACTTCACTGTAAAGTACTGGGCAGGTCACAAGAACGGCAATGCTGATGCCCTGTCCCGAATGCCTCATCTTCCTGAAGAGGGAGAAGACATAGATGACCTGGAAGAGATTGAACTACCTGCTTTCCACCGTTCGGGTACAGCAACATGTCATCAGAGAAACCAGACCCGTGTAGAGAGGACCGTGAACCCATTACCTCACCATGACTGGAAAGAGGCTCAAGCCAACGACCCAGATGTCAGCCTGGTAAGGGATCTGATCACTCAAGAACATGCCAACATGGACTCTGATGCCTCATCAACTGCTAAACGCCTGTGGAAGGAGAAAGGGAGGTTGTTTGTCTACCAAGGTAAACTATGCAGAAGGTACCTCAATCCAAGAACCCATGAACTCATCTGGCAGATTGTAGTTCCCAAGACTGAAGTCCAAATGATCCTTGAAGCATACCATGATGATGCCGGACACTTTGGATGGAAGAAGCTGGAGAGACTCCTGAAGGATCGGTTCTACTGGGTCGGTATGAGAAGTTCAATTGACAAATGGTGTAAAAACTGTGGACCATGTCACCTTCGAAGGAAAGACCATCTAACTCAGAAAGCTCCGTTGCAGCCAATTGTTACCACCAAACCTCTTGACACGTGAAGCTCACCCCAAGTCGAACCGGGTACACTTACGCTCTCACCATCGTTGATCACTACTCAAGATTCCTGGTAGTCGTTCCAGTTAAGGATTTAACTGCTGAGGTAGCAGCCAAAGCGTTCCAGAGTTACTTCTGTCGCCCCCATGGGTACCCAGACCAAGTCTTGACTGACCAAGGGCCAGCCTTCGAATCAGCTCTGTTCCAAGAATTCTTAGGGCTATATGGGTGCAAGAAAATCCACACAACGCCTTATCATCCTCAGACGAACGGTTTATGTGAGAAGATGAACCACATAGTCATTGACATGCTCAAGACCTTACCAGTTGAAGAGAGAAATCAATGGCCAGAGAAACTTCCAGATCTCGTGGACATCTACAACCACATACCTGTCAGTTCGACAAATTACACACCTGCTTACTTGATGAGAGCAAGACCAGGTAAACTGCCTATTGATTTGCAGATGGGAACCATCGAACCCACAGAAGATTCTTCTGATGAAGATTGGGTCACTCAACGCCAAGAACAGTACCGGAAAGTACAGGAGAGTGTTGAAAGGAACCTTGAAATCAGTAGAACCAAACAAGAAAAAGACTTCAACAAGCACGCCTCAGCTGAACCGCTAGCTATAGGTGATGTAGTGCTAAAAAGAAAGCGAAAAACCAACAAATTGGATAACAGTTGGGAATCTGTACCCTACACCGTTATGCCGTCACACTATGACAATTCAAAAACTTGTGTTATTAGTAAAGACAATGGAAATACTATTGCAACTGTCTCAAGGGATCATTTGAAGAAATGTCCGCCACAATTAATCCCACAAGCAACCAGTTACCCTACTGTAACTACAGATGAAGAAACCAAAGAAAACCTCGTCCTTACAGAAATTGGATACTTACCAGCTGATTGGCCACAAATAGGTGAAGCATTCCTCATACCAGTTATGCATTTCTACCAACCTGTAGAAGGTCAGCCAAAACCAAATCCAATCCAACAAGTCCAACAAGAAGAAGTCCAAGTGCAAGAATTGCAGCCTGTTATTATGGAACCTGAGATTCCTGTAATCGGTCAACCTGCTAGTCCCACAGTAAGAGAAGCCATTCCTACTCAACTACCTACAGAGGTTAGTCCAGTTGATAGACTCCGCACTTACTATGGTCTACCACAAAGCAGACATAGAGAATTAAGAACCACTTCGTACACTACACCAACAGCTTTGGAAACACCCACACTACGCAGATCCACCCGTAGTACATTAGGTCAACCCCCACACAAACTTGGAGAATGGGTTTAAAATGTAGTGGAAAATGTAACCTGTAAGTGTTGTAAATAGCTAACCGTTTTCAAAACCTGTAAAAAGTAGTGTACAGAAGGGTGGAGGAACTGGGCCCTGTCCCAAGTATACTAAGTTGGGGACAGAAAGCGCCTGGTAATGTATAGAAGGTTAGTACCGGCCTCCCAAGCAGAGACACCCGTAGGGAATGTATAAAGTTTGAAAATATTTGTGGATTTTACCTTTTTCCCTTTTCATAAACTTTGGACAATTGTCACAGGACTTGTGTGACCACTAACTTTACCTTTTTCCAGCCTGCGTCAGATGGACTAGTGCCGTACGGACTGCTTTTCACCTTTTTCATATTTTTCACTTCCTTTTCAGTGATTTTTGTGTTTTCTTTAAGACTCTGTAAATTGAATGTTATAAAATGCTTAGTGTTAAGTTGTAAAAAAAGAACTTTTGCTCAGCCGGGAGAACTGAGTTTAACTAAGGGGGAATGTGGCACCCTGGCACCTGTTGGGCACCACAATAATCCTTAGGGCATGAATGGAGTATTAACAGCAAAGCAAAGCTCACAAGACACCAAACACCACAACAACACTTAAAACACCTGGTTTCACCCCGAGCCTCTAGGGGGAGCTCCACTGGTCACTTTGAACCAGTTCCCCCTATAAATAGAGTCTTGCAGGGAGAAACACCAGAGTGTGCAGACGCTAGGAGAGCTGCAGGGTGTGTGTGATCTCGACTCTATGAGACAAGCACCAGGCCCAACCAGTCATCCAGCCAGTGAGGAAACCCTTGCAATTGGGGTTAGAGGACAAGGAGAAGCACCTCTCAGGGACACCAGAGTGATTATAACTCTCTCCCTTAATAACCGGTTACTGGAACCGAAGCTGTGGAAGCTACATAGCCACTGCAGAGAACCAGCATACTTCACAGGGAGTCTAGCCCCCTGTTCACCTGTCGCACCTACCAACGAGAGCCCAGGGAAGAAGGTAGAATTATCATCACCCTTTTACAGTGCCCTCAGTGCTGACAACCAGGTGAAATCCGTTCTATTGAACATACTGCCCGGTCCGGCTGGATTCCACGTCCACCCGACCTTAGCACCAGATGTAAAGAGAAGGAAGCCTATACAAACTGCTTGCTGTAAATCTCCAGGATTGCTAAACTTGACGAACCCGGTCTGGCGTACCTGAATATCACCAGTAAAAGGTACTTAAAAGACTTTGGTGTGTCTGTGTCTGAATCCTGGCCTAATAGCAGCATTACCGCAGCTGCCTCACAACATCTTAAGCAGCTCCTGGCTCCGGGGACTCCCGCTCATCCTGTGGGGAGCGTTCCATCTCGCTGTATAACATCCCCCGGAGACCCGAACAGCGCTGGTAAAGTTACCAGGATACCCGCAGGTGGCGTCACGAAGACAAATCACCCCCCCCCACTGTTCCGCCATTCCCCTATTGATCTAGACCACCGGGCCTACACTACCGCAGGCGCGGTTCCGTGACTGGAGGAGAAACAACGCCCGCTACGTGTACCCCCGGCTACGGTGAGTCACCAGAATATTGATTTAAGCACTGCAGCCTTTTGCAGTGTGGTAGAGCTCCCATTTACATTCATAGAAATATACGTATGCATACCAAAACCATCATGCCAGCTCTGGTACATTTAGGTCTGTTGATAACTATGCAAGGATGTAAACTATTGTATGGTTTGTAGTTCTGCTGAGCTCATCACAGTGTTTGATGATACATTTCTCAATATCTTAGGCTATGCTGAATTTTTTTATTGATTTTCTATTCTTTTAAAAGTAATTTGAATGGGAAAAGTCTTCAGATGTCATTTAATATGGATCCATATAAAAGGAGAACATGGTGAATCATAGCCATACGACCCTTAGGGGCTTTTTGGGCTCATGCACCCAGCTAACTCTTGCACATCAGCTCTAACTTTGCAGCCGCCTTTTGGGATCGATGGAAATTACAGCAACCTTTTCGGCAGGTGAAGTAGACAATGGAATGACCTCTTACCATTTCATTAAAAAACGATCGACAGACAGTTCTGCACCCAAACACACTTGTGGATATGGAAATGCAAAACATCAATAGGAAAAGTATCAAGTTAAAGGAATTAAGGCCTCCTATAGCAACCTGTAAAAAGAGAAAAAGAGATGATAAATAAGCAGGGAATTGCTTTTGTTACACATAGTAAATATGCAAATTGCCTCTTCAGAGAGGACTTGAACTCTAGCGCCACCCATTGGAAGTAGCAATCCTACAAGTCAAAACCTGCCCATTAACGAGTCTTGTCATATGACTTAGGAGAGGGGTTGGGATCTCCAGGCCTCAAGGCTTGCCAGCAGGTAATTTTCAGGATTTCCTTAGTATTGCACAGGTTATAATTGGATCACCTGCACTGGTGATGATTCAAACCCTGTGTAATGCTAAGGAAATCCTGAAAACATTACCGGTTGGCCACCCTTGAGGTGTGGAGATCCCCACCCTTGACTTAGGATAATAATCACCAAACTAGAATCTCAATTTGCAGACACTTTGTTCATGGGTGTTGCTCTTTCTTCATCCATGCAAAGTATGAAATCTGGATTGGGTCAGTGAGAGGCTAAGACTGGAATTGAGGACTGGTTTCACACTGCAGGATTTTTCCTGATCAGTGTCCATCCAGTTCGTGTGCCAAAACCAGGAGAGGAACCAGGAGAGGAACTTGCAGAGAAAAACTATAATTGAAAGATTGACACATGTTCTGAATTATGGAGACACTCCTGGTTTTAGCACACAAACTGGATGGACACTGATCAGGGAAAATCCTACAGTGTGAAGCCAGCCTTAGAGGTATGTTTTGGAGAGTGTCAGGTCTGGCATGCCAGTATGAGGAGACTTAAAATCCTGCAATTCTCCAGAGAAGCATGTCACTCTTCACAAGGAGAAACCTTACTCCTTTGACTAGGGATCTTAAACACGAGTCTCAAACAGTCCGAGGGTGTGTGATGGCGGCAGCAACATGAGTAGTAGGATATTGGTAGCTGCAACATTGGTGCCAGGGGTAATGGTTGATGTAACATGGGTGCCAGGGGTAATGGTTGATGTAACATGGGTGCCAGGGGTAATGGTTGATGTAACGAGTGCCAGGGATAATGTTGGCTGTAATATGGGTACCAGGATAATGGAGGGCCCGATAAGTGTATAACGTATGGGCCCCATGGGCTCACGGCCCGTTTTGTTTACTATCATAATTGGTTAATAAGGACATTATAGTTATGCATAATCTATTGTGTTGTAATGTTTGATTTATAACTTGGAGTATCTCCGGGTTTAGGCTACAGCTTTGTCTGGTGAGCATGATCGCAGAGCAAGTTGTGCTGTGAGTGGCCGACTTTAGCTGCTGGTATTGTGGGGAGCTTCCTGATTGGTTGAGCGCACTGGGCGTGAAAGTATGAGTTCAGTTAATCTCAGGAGCTTCATGGATTCAGTCACAGCTGCCGTTCACGGCGAAGAAAAAGACGAAATGGAGCTTATGTTGTCGGAATTCAGGAAGAAGATTAATGAGGAAGGAGGATTAGAATGGTTAAGGACATGTTTATCTGTTCCTGCTACAAATTTACAAGTTTCTGCGGCTCCTGTGCCATTATCAGCGACCCCTCAGACTCTGCAAACAATTCATCAGACGGTCAGGTCTGAGGTAATTTCAGAGATTCCTTTGCTGGAGGGGGAGGTGCAGGAGCCTGCATTTATTCAGAATGCCAGAGACAATAGTAATGACTCTTCTGCTCATAGAAAAAGAAAAGCTACTAAAAGATATTCACCTCTTTTGTCACCTGTGAGGAGGGGCAAAGAGAGTTGTCGCCGCTCTAACCCTGTGAGAGGATCTGAAGTAGCAGCTGTTCACAGTGCTACAAACTCAGCAGCTGATAAGGTTAATAAACCCAAGAAGAAGTCTGCAGCAGCTATTTCCACCACACAGAAAAGATCTTGGCAGTCCAAGGGATCAGGTAAAGTCATTGGACCGGCTGTTCTGGGTGATACTAATATGTATCACGATAGTATGAATGTGAATATGCCAGCGGGCAGCATGCCTGGACATGGGGGCATTGATGCTGATCGGGTGGCCCAGGGAGGGATGGCTGGAGGAACTGCTGATGGGGGACATGAGCTTCTATCACAGGTCTGGGCTCAAGCTCCTTATTCTTCTGATGAAGAATCAAGGCACTCTATCAGATCAGCATCTGTCCACAGCCGTAGGTCCGATACTGGGGTTTTCCTGAGGGGACCTGTGGCAGCTGCGCATATGGATATGGTCAGCAGCGTTGCTGCTACTCCATTTAATCATGCCTCCCTGCAGGAGGTTATTAGTCACACAGTGACAACAGCTTTGGCAAATAGCCAGAAAATGCAATTTGGAAGTTTGGTTAAGGAGGCACCAGCTATGAATACTGGTGTTTCTGAATGTTTACTGAAGGAAGCGATGACATGCTCTGTGTCGCCTCTTGGTTTTCATTTATCTGCTGCAGTTAAAGATAAGATCTGGCAGCATGAATATATCGATTTATTTTCTCTTTTACCTTCTAATAGGTCTACTTCTTATTTTTTAAATGATAGAAAAGAGGATAAGCTTGAAGCGGATGATAAAAAAAGATTTTATCGATCTTTTCAAAATTGGCTTCAGGCTTTGCAATTTATGCAGCTGTATTAGGCGAGAAGGAGCCACAGCTTTGTTCGTCTCTTTTTCAACATCTTGATATTATATTGGAAGCTTATAAAAATTTTGGGGGCGGAGCCTGGCTTTTATATGATGAGGCTTTCCGCCAAAAGTTATCCGTTCACCCCTCTGTAAAATGGGGATTTAAGGACGTTGGCTTATGGGTGAGCCTAATGTTACCTCAGCGTCCTCCCACTGTGAAATCTGCAACTGCGACCAAGAAGGGTATATGTTATGCGTTTAATGACGCTGGTTGCAAATGGCCGCAAACTTGCAGGTTTCGACATGAATGCTCCTTTTGTGGCGGGAGCCATTCCGCCATTAAATGTTTCAAAAAACAAGGTCTTACACAGTGAGCTTTTGCTGCTAGGGAACCTGGGACAAAAGGGCAGGACTCCAGTGAGACTGTCCGCAATGCATCCGTTCCTAAATCTCTTTCCAGATCAGGAGAAGGCTCTACTCATTAGCAGGGGCTTTAGTGAAGGTTTTAGGGTCCCCACGTTTAGGGGTAGTGGTTGTATGTATTACCAGAATTTAAAATCAATTACTTTGCATAATGGTTCTGTGAAGGAGTACATTGCCAAGGAACTATCGCTTGGTCGCATCGTGGTCCGTTTTCTTCTCCTCCTTTTTTGGATTTCCGCATCTCCCCATTGGGGATCGTCCCGAAGAAGGAAAATGGTGCATTTCGAGTCATACATCATTTGTCATTCCCGCATGGCGCTTCCCTGAATAATGAGGTGGCCGAGTGTTTACCATCAGTCACCTACACCTTGTTTGATGCTGCTGTTGCGTTATTACAGCGCTTTGGAAAAGGCGCCTTGTTGGCAAAGGCTGACATTAAGTCGGCCTTTCGTTTGTTGCCAGTATGTCCGGCTGGTTTCAGTTCGCTGGGTTTTCAGTTTGAGGGTTCGTTTTTCTTTGACAGGTGTTTGCCAATGGGTTTTTCGTTATCTTGTTTTTATTTTGAAGCTTTTTCTTCATTTTTGGAATGGGTTACTTCCTTTTTGTTTTCTCAGGGCTCATTAATTCACTATTTGGATGATTTTCTTTTTATCGGTCCTCCGGAGAGTTCTGATTGTTTTTCTTTGGTTTCTGGTTTCTGCCATTTGATGTCCAGCTTTGGAGTTCCATTAGCCCATGATAAGACGGTAATGCCTTGTACGTCTTTGGAGTTTCTAGGAATCCATATTGATTCCGTAAAGATGGAAATTAGCCTTCCTTTATCAAAGAGGATTGATATTCGGGTGAAAATATTGAGAATTTTGGAGTCTGATAAAGTTACGTTGAAAGCGTTGCAATCTCTACTTGAGAGCCTAAATTTTGCCCTGAGAATTCTTCCGATGGGTAGGACATTTTGCAGACAGTTATACGATGCAACTAAAGGTTTGAAATCTCCGAATTCCCATGTCAGAGTTTCTTCTGACATGAAGGATGATTTGCGGGTCTGGCTTCGCTTCTTGGATCATTTTAATGGTCGGTGTTGTATTCAGGAGACTTTCGTTTGGTCTTCTGACCTTTTTCTGTCTTTCGATAGGACGGATATGTTTCTCCTTGCGGTTGTCTTCGGTAGCGAATTGCTGTTACACCCTTGGCCTGATTGGTGGAATAGTTCTACTTTTGGGTTTAGCACCACGGCTTGCATGGTTTTTGCTTTGTTATCCAGTCTTTATGTTTGGAAGGATCTCTTTCGTAACCTCAGAATTAAGATTCAGTCAGTGGATTTGGGTTTCGTTATGGCTATCAATTGCCTTTATTCCAGAAATAAGATTGTCAACTCCTTATTAAAGGAAGTGGTTTTTTGTTGTTTGTCTGATAACATTTGGTTAAAAGGTGAATTGATTCCTAACGGTAATTCTGTTTCCGTTTCTTCTGTTTTTTCTCAGGCGCCTTCTTCAGGCTTCCGGGAAGATCCCATTCCGAGTCTGGACGGTTCAGCAATCCCGAATCACCTATGGGAATTTTTACGGAAAAAATAGCTGCATATATCCAGAATTCTTTAGCGGGTTCTACTTGGAATGCTTATTTGGCGGCATGGGAATCATGGCGTATCCATTGTCAATTAGTAGGTTCGCCAGTGTATGTGGCGGATTTGAATGTATTATTAGATTTCACGCAAAAATTATTGTTGTCTAAGTGCAGTTTTTCTAAACTACACAAGACTTTGTCAGGGATTTCTTTTATTCTTAAACTTTACGGCAACCCTTCTGTGTTTTGTTTTTTCCCGATTCAACAATTAGTGAAAGGTTTAAAAAGGAAGCAATTTAGGTCAGACACTAGGAGAGCGATATCTGTTGAAACGCTACGAAAGCTTCATGAAATTCTACCCGACATTTGCTCAGACATTTCTGAGGTTATCTTGTTTCGCTCATGTTTTTCCCTAGCCTTTTTTGGTGCTTTCAGAATTAGCGAACTTGTCAGCAAAAACAAGGATTTTGTTTCTGGTTTATTGTTTGAGGATGTTGCGTTGCATCGTAATTCTTGCAATATTTTTCTAAGAAGATCAAAACAGACCAGCTTGGCAAGGGTTCTATTATACATCTTAATGGGTTTTCTGATAGTCCAATTTGTCCGGTGGAGAATCTACGTAGGTTTATTCATCTCAGACCAGCTGGTTCAAAAGCATTATTTGTACATGCGAATGGGTCCCCGTTATCAATATTTCAATTTAATGCCATTCTTAAAAAATGCATTACGGCTTTGGGTATGGAAGATTGCAATATCTCTGCACATTCTTTTCGGGTCGGGGCAGCCACGTGTGCGTCCGCAGCAGGTTTGCCTGATGATACGATAAAAAGAATTGGTAGATGGTCGTCTGGAAGGATGAAGATTTATGTTAGGCCACATGCTATAGTTTAATTCTAATTTTTGTTTCTTCTAGGTCCCGGTTCAGTGTGGATTATAGGAGATTCGCTTGTTTTTTGGGCGAAAAAGAGAGCTGAGTCCCGTAGCTATTCTCGCAATTTATCTTTTTCGCATTCTCAAGTGTCGGTAACCTGGTTTCGAAAAAGGGGAATGAGGTGGGATGAATTTCTTCCTTTTTTCTTTGAGTTGTGTTCTCAGTCGTGCCCTCCTGATGTTGTGATTGTACATATCTCGGGTAACGATTTAGGTAAATTAAAGACGTTGCAGTTACTGTTGAAGATTAAACAGGATTTACGGAGTTTAAGTGAGCAGTTCTCCAGTTTACTGATTATTTTTTCAGAAATAGTTCCACGTCTGTGTTGGAATAATCCTCAATTTAAATATCTGGACAATATTAGAAAAAGGTTAAATAGAGGAGTTGTGAAGTTCATGCCAGCAATCGGGGGCTTTCTATCAGACATAAAGATCTGGAAGGTTTTTTAGAAGGGTTTTTCCGTTCAGATGGGATCCACCTCAGTGATGTGGGGTCTGACTTATTTAATCTAGCATTTCAAAATGTACTGGAAAATTGGCTGTTGGGGTCTGGGGGGGTCTTGCCGTGGTCTGCAAGCCCGTTTGGGGAAGTTCAGCCCGTTTAAGAATCGGGCATAGATGTTTTCTATGGATTTTATTTTATATATTTTGATGGATGAATTTTCCCATCTCGTTTTTGTTTTACAATTTATTTAGTGAATATATGAGATGTTTTATTTTTACCTCAAGTAAATGCCTCACGGCCAATTTAAGCCACAATATTGTGTTGGTCTTTATTTATATTTGTCTTGTATTTATTATGAAATTGGATACGGGTCTGTGTTCCCATGGTTGCAACATGGGAACCAGGGGCAATGGTGGCTTCAACATTGGCACCAGGGATACTGGCTGCAACATGGGTACCAGGATAATGGTGGCTGCAACATAGGTGCCAGAATAATGGTGGCTGCAACATGGGTTCCAGGATAATGGCTTCAACATGGGTACCAGGATAATGGTGGCTGCAACATGGGTACCAGGATAATGGCTTCAACATGGGTACCAGGATAATGGCTTCAACATGGGTACCAGGATAATGGTGGCTGCAACATGGGTACCAGGATAATGGTGGCTGCAACATAGGTGCCAGAATAATGGTGGCTGCAACATGGGTGCCAGGCTAATGGCTTCAACATGGGTACCAGGATAATGTTAGCTGCAACATGGGAACCAGGGACAATGGTGGCTTCAACACTGGCACCAGGGATACTGGCTGCAACATGGGTACCAGGATAATGGTGTCTGTGTATTTCAAGCCCCAACGCTGCCAACTGCGCAGCCATACTGCAGTTTGCGACACTTGAATAAATAATCAGGTAGCATACACCTGCAAATTTCCATTACGTTCAAACTTACAGTAGAAGTATTATTATACTAATGCAGTATTGTTATAAAAATTAAAATAAATAACCCATTAACAATTATTTTGCATTGTACTAAATTTGACAGAAATGCGGTCCTCCAGCTTAAATTTATTTTTATGTGCAGCCCAACCCCCTCTGCCGAGTTTGAGTCCCCTGACTTGGATATAGTAAAAGCACAGTTAGGAATCTAAACAATATATAACAAATTAAAGATGTAAAGGTTTTATCCACAACTATTGTTTTGTTACTTCATTCACGCTAAAATAAAAAAGGAAATGACTACAGGGGCAACAGCGTACATTGGGGATGGAGGTGTTCATCTGGATGTCACATGAAAATATACAATTGCACAACATTGATATTTAGATGATGGAAGAGTCCTTGGCTCTTATGGTACCTTTAGACGCCGCTACAGAAGGTTGGAAACAACCGGGTGTCGGAGACAATTGTATCTTGCACTGTCAAAACACTGCGAGGTAGCGGCGTGTAAATCAAGTTGCTGCCACCGGTCACTGTCGACACCTGTTTTTCAGCCGTGCTCAAAAACAGGTTGGTTTCAACCCGATGGTAGCGGCGTGTAATCGAGGAACAGGAAGGTTTTTGCGACACCTAGTGAACTCCCTGGGGCGTGACACAGTCTCCGGGATACCGCGCCCCATCAGCGATCATTGGTGGAAGCTCCTGCGTTACGATTGGTTGTCGCTGCATAGGGCGGCATATTTAAGGAGATGACCAGTCACACTACACAATTGCAATAGCATCATGTATTAGCCAGCCTTCATGCGCTGGCTGGCCAATTATGATGCTATTGCTTTGTCCAATCACTGTACCAGCGTCTCTTAATCCACAACTCTGGCACGCCTATGTGTTGTCCCTGCTGCCCCAGGTCCTCCCATATTACCTTGTGGTAGCGGCGTGTAAATGAGGGACGGTTCTCTACAGAAGGTAACCTGCGGCACCCGTCGGTGCCTCCAGGGATAGAATAAACCTTCTGTGGAGCACCTTGTAGCGGCGTGTAAAGGCGGTATCGGGTACCGTTAGGAACTGTTGAAATGTGCTCGTGCCCGTGAGACACCCAGTTGTTTCTAACCTTCCGTAGCGGCGTGTAAAGGTACCATTAAAGATGATGACAATGGGGCAGTACTGCAGTTTCAGGCAGGACCAATGGACAAATGCAGCCCTGTTTTTGGAAGACCACAGCCATGTTTTTCTGATCTCATATTACCCCTTTAAGTCTCCTTGCTCATAACTGCACACAGGCAGGTTGCCATAACCTCTATATAAAGGGAATGAAGAAGTTTCTTACCTTGGGATTAAAATCTCCTATGCATTGCAAATCATTTTCATAATATCCACAATATGATGTGGGCATGTAGTAAAATGGGAAGGCAAGATCCATTGAAGAAAGTATTATTCCACAAGCTCCAGCGAGAGCACAGAAAATGTTCATCACTAAACCTGCCGTTACCTGGAACACAAAATCATTACTTAAGTGGGTTTTTGGATTAAAAATACTAAGAAAATCCTAAGAACACGACCTGTTGGTGGGTCCAGAGGACTGGAGCTGAGGAGCACTGGTCTATACACATCATAAAAGGGATCAGTGGCTTGGGCTCTCCTGAAGAGTGGCTTGGACTTTGGTTGATTTAGGTATGAGAATCCAATCCTAAAGGTACAGTTACACGGTACGATATCGAGAACGATATCGCTGGAACGTCACGGGTTTGGAGTTGTTCAAACGACATAGTTAGGGCATCATTGCATGTTACACCGAAATACGACTACGATAAATCGTTGGATCGCTGATCGCAGATTTGAGAACAGGTTCTCAAATCAGACGATCCACAATCAGCCAACCTGCTGCATCGTTGTGTGTGACACCGCGATAACGATGTCGTTAATGGCTTCACCTATTCACAACAGTGAACAAGTATAGTTTACTGGGTTGTGTGAACGATAGCTGCTCGCCACATCGTTGGTGCGTCGTCCACGATATCTATTTTTTACAATAAATTGGTTAAACAGGGTAAGTGTTGGGGAGTGTTTTTTCAAATGAAATATTCTTTGGTGTGTTTATTTTGTTATTACTGACTGGTTTAGAAATGTTGGGTATCTGATAGAGGCCTCAGCACTGCTAATCCATGGGCTTGATGCCAGCTGACATTACACAGCTGGCATCAACCCCGAATATTATTACCCCAATTCCCAATGCAGCAGGGTAGCATGAAGAGCCTGGGCAAACCACCAAGAAAGGCACATTTAATGGAGGTGCCAGTTCTGGGGTGGCTGCGGCCTGCTATTTTTAGCCTGCAAAGGGAGCAAGAACCATGACACTTCCCACCCTAAGAATACCAGACCCCAGCTGTCAGTTTCACCTTGGCTGGTGATTCAATATGGGGGGAAGGACCCCACACTTTAAAAAAAAAAAAAAAAAAAGACTTATTTATAAATAAATAATTTTACAAAACAGAGTAGGGTGACCTTTATTTACGATTTCGAGCCAAGGTGAAACTGCTAGCTGCGGACTGCAGGCTACAGCTACTTGCTTTACCCTAGCTGGCTATCAAAAATGGGGTCGGCCCTAGGCCTTTTTTACTTATTGTTTATTTTAATGCTAAATGCATGGCCAAAACACCCTTTAGTGCCACATGAAAGGTACTAAAGGGAGCAAGCTTAGAATATGTAGAGAATACGACATTATATTGTTGTTTGACATCTATCTTTTTCTATCATGTCTAACTTTTTATCTATTTACCTGTCTGTCTATCCTTGCTTTTTAGCGTATGTAGAATATTATGTTACAAACACATTGCATGTTACGTCTGTGTGCTGTATGTTTTTCTCACACTCATTGACTGGTATTGGTGAGATACGCCATGCTACAATTTGCCCCACATGCCGAATTTTGAACAGGAAAAACTAGCAGATGTGCTCCGCCCTATTGTTTAACATTGGTGCGAGAGCAGTACGAGGTTTTCTCGCATTGCACTCGCAGATTTTATATGCAGATGGGGGTGATCCCTCAAGGTACCGTCACACGCGGCAATATTACTAGGCAATTTCACTGGCAATTTGCTGGTTGCAGTGAAATCATGGAGACATAGTTCTATTTCTACTCGGCAACAAAATAGAACAAAGTGTCCATGATTTCACTGCAACCAGCAAATTGCCAGTGAAATTGTGTAGCAATATTGCCACGTGTGATGGTACCTTCAAATATCAGATTTCAGATACCAATGTATCTTTTTAATCTGCTTCCTATGACCTACATGCCTATATAAATTGCTTAGGAGGGTCAATCTAAGGCTGGCTTCACACCACGGTGTGATCCGGTCCGGGGCTGTCAGGCATGAACCTGACAGCCCCGGACCGGATCAGCACACAGAATCGGAGGGCCATATGTGCCCTCCGGTCCTGTGTGCAGCTGGATGGCTGTAATTGCAGCCACAGCTGCTGTTTTTTCAAGATCACGGCTAGCATGGAGCTAGCTGCAGTCCTGAAACAACAGCGGCGAGCAGCCGCCGGAATCCGATTCCCGGCTTTAACCCAGACCGGGGCAATCTGGCCCCATAGGCTCCCATGTTAGGGAGAACCGTATTGCCCCGGATCCGGGAGAATCCGTGACAATCCGGGTGGATCCGGGATCCGGCTATTATGGGAGATTTTTCCTCCAGACACAAAAATGTTGCAAGCAACATTTTTATGTCCGGGGCGAATAATCCGTGTTCTCCCGGATTGTCCCGGAGTGATGAAACCGGATGGCAGAGAGCTGCCATCCGGCTCCATCCGACCCCACAGGCTACTATGGGGCCAAAAACCGGTCCGGGGCTGTCTGGTTTACACTGGACAGCCCCGGACCAGATTGCACCGTGGTGTGAAGCCAGCCTAAGGGTACCTTTTACACGTCGCAACATTGCATGCAATTTCACTTGCAACTTACTGGTTGCAGTGAAAACATGCACACATTGTTCTATTTAGTGGCTGTGTACAAATGTAACAATGTCTCCATGATTTCACTGCAACCAGCAAATTGCAAGTGAAATTGCATGCAATGTTGCGACATGTAACGGTACCCTTACTGACAGATGTCCTATAACTTATGGGTGGACATAGAGAAAAAAATGCAATGCATGTACAGTATTTCAAATCTCTCTGGAATATATTCTTAACAGAAGGCTAGGAAGATGACACACACTTTAGGGCCCTTTTTCTCATAATAATAATTCATGCATTAGGAAATCCTTATTTTCTTACCTTTCCCACTGTTGGCTTTACTGACGCAACCAATGTCAGTGATCCGGAATAAATAAACTGTACAAATTAAAATAGGGAAAACTTAGATTTTATTTTACTGGAGTGATCAAGAAAAAAAGTGCATCATTTAATGAAGACTTTCTCTAACCAGAATCAGTTACAAAATGTGTATCCTTCATCGCTGCAGTCGGTAATATGGAAATACTCCATGAATATTGTCATTAAATGTGTGTATATGGGCATGTAATGTACTGTAGTGTGTCTTTAACCTTTATGACCCATACATGAGCCTGCTCCATGCACACTCTTGAGACTTGCAATATACATGTACGGCGGATGTCGTGAAAGGGTTAATATATTTCACCAGGAGCCCGTAAGTTCTAGACTCCTGCACACACCACCATTCCATCTCCTGTTCAGCACTTCCAATGGTGACATGACCAGTCACATGATTGTGATCTCACCAAAGATCCTGCAGAGTACAAGACCTGTGGGCAGGGTCACATGACCGATCAAGTG
Organism: Allobates femoralis; assembly: GCA_033576535.1. Taxonomy (NCBI): domain Eukaryota; kingdom Metazoa; phylum Chordata; class Amphibia; order Anura; family Aromobatidae; genus Allobates; species Allobates femoralis. The sequence goes on from JARQOC010000009.1 coordinate 3,577,170, forward strand.
ATCATGATGTCACCAAAGGTCCTCTCGCAGTCTCCACATCAGAATCAGAACCATTGTTGCTCCTGCTGTAGACTCTGGTAACTGCCTAGTTTTCCACGCCCTAGTACCATCCCTAGTATGTGTGAGTCGAATGTCTCTTTTACAACGTGAGACTATGGAGCCTCGTTCTGAGCCTCGTTCTGACGGTCCATAGACTCACATTGTAAAAGCCATATCTGAGTCATGCAGAGTGCAGCATGATCTGGACAGTCTGCAGAGCAGTGACGTCACTGAGAAGAGGAGCAAAACCGTACTGGATCATGGGGGAGCAGCCATAGGTGGCGATACATTCGCACTACGGTACATGCACAGATTTAGTGAGAAAAAATACTGGAAGTATTTTTGTAAGTTGGTTTTCCTTAATTACAATAAAATATATGTTTTAAATCCAGAAAAAAGGGGACCAAAGGGTAGAGGACCCTGCACTAATGGGCTCACATTCTATAGGATGATGGGGAGGAGACAGTAGGTTGTGGGTTGCGGCAGCTTTGGTGGTGGTGAGATGGCTGTGCGGGGGTGGTGATGGTGAGGTGACCTCTCCAGTATGGTGGTGGTGAGATGGCTGTGCGGGGGTGGTGATGGTGAGGTGGCCTCTCCAGTATGGTGGTGGTGAGGTGACGCCAGCTTCAGTAGCAGTGCGGTTGTTGCAGGCTGTAAGCTTTTTTAAAAAGATTGGTTTTCAGGTTCCGTCTGAAGGATCCAAGGGTGGTGTATAATCAGACGTGTTGGGGCACAGAATTCCAGAGGACGGGGGACACTCAGAAGAAGTCTTGGAGGCAATTGAGTTAGGAACGAATGAGTGTGGAGGAGAGGAGGAGGTCTTGGAAGGAATAGAGATTACTTGAGAGAAGATAGTGAGAGATTAGTTTGGAGATAAACGGAGGGGACAGGTTATGGATGGCTTTGTAGATCAGTGTTAGTAGTTTGAACTGGATTTGTTGTGGAATTGGGAGCCCCATAATTGGAACTTGCATTGCAGCAAGAGATGAGACAGTCCTTACAAATATGCATTTACTTTAAATATTAATATCTTACCAATATTCCAGACCATATTGTGACACCGGAAGCGGCCACAATTGACAAGGGATAAGAATATCTTTCACTAAAGGCTATTGATATCAGAATGCCGATGGATATAAGAAGGATCCCAGCAAATATCTGGGTTGTCTGCAAAATAAGAAAAATTAATTTCATCCATTTATAATATAACTGTAGGAGACAAACAAGTCATATTACCATCAAGAAAATATAAACCTATAAGGATATAAAATGTGAAGTATTGCTCGGCTTTATAGTGATGGGTTGTTATGGATTTTGTATTAGGTTATACCATGGAGAGGAGTCACTCTCATAGATTGTGAAGAAGTATTCTCCAAGACGATATCCTCTGAGTAATAGCTGAAATGTGGCACTAAGGCCATCAGCAGGAATCAGTCAGACGGTCATCACATTTTTTCCCAAAAAAACAAGGATCGCTGTTAATTTGCTGTGAATTAGAAGTACTCCAAAGACTTCAATGGTACTGAAAAGACAGGTGTAACCCTCCTAGGTCTCCTCTACATCCAACCCCATTCAAGCTTTTTAATGTATACACAGCATTAGTAATGTCAATGTGATTGTCCTCAACATATAGGTAATATACGGTAGGTATGGGTAAGGCTGCAGGTGCGACGCCTGGTAGGCCCGGGGGGTACTCGGAACCAGGCCAGGCAGTTCTTTGGGAGGTCACGGTGGCAGTGATTCAGCTTCGTAGCCCTGGGTGTGTAGTAAAGGAGATTATTTACAGGGGAAAGTTCATGATGCCACCTGTGGTACTTGGCCAGGGATGGCCAATGCTGCAGATTAAGACCGCTGGGTGAGAGTGCAGCCGGGATGGTATAGCTCCACACAGGTGGAGTGGGACCCCAGGGATAGTGTGGACATTCAGTTGCAGGGACATTCATGTAGAGGGCTGCAGGGCCCGAAAGGAGCTGACACACACAGTTTGTGAAGTTCTTTATCCTTTACTTGCTGATTGGGCAAGATCTCCAAGCCGGGTGCTGTGCTCCTCCAAAGTACAGCCAGGTTAGCTCCTAGGAGATTGGGATCGCTCTGCTTAGACACCATTCGTGGGCCTTCCAAGGTTGCTCTCCCAGCGCTGGATTCTCACCTTGCCTGCCCTGCACCTTCGTAAACAGGATCCCATGCTGATGCCTACGGGCCTTGTCAGGTGACTGCAGTGGCACGTCCCTGACCCTAGTTCTAGCCACCGTCCAGGATTGTTGGGTTCTGACCACTGTGCCTACAGACACAGTGGCCTCTGGTGTTCCTCGTGGGGACCTGGAGTACCCACACCAGATCGGGGCCGGTTACCCCTGGCAACCAGTCCCTCTTCCCGACTATGATAAGGGCTGAATTTGAGACACACAGGTGGATCCCCCACTCTCGTGTCCCCTAGGGCTCTCTGTATCCTGCGTTCACTCTGGATGCCTTCCTCCTCTCGACTCTCCTCTAACGTTTTGCTAACCCCTCCTCCTGGCCAGAAGATAAGGCCCTCCCTAATCAGGGTCCACCCAAATCCCCTAGCCTGGAATTGGGATGGTGTTGTATGCAACTATGTGTCTTGTGTTTGCGACAACTCTCATCTGGGAACAGTGACACCACACTTATAGAGTAGGTGCAGCATCACTGTGGCAACCATTCCGCAGGGGCGCAACACAGGCACACTAGCATACGCGTAAATCAAAGCGATTTTGATGTAAGACAGTCGTGCAAGTGCTTTCCATATGTCTTGCAAGTGTGGTGCGAATGTGATGCAATTGTGCATTTTTTTTCTCAGCTAACAATCATGAGGTGTCCGTATGCAATGTGTTTTTAACATGGTCTTTCCATGCTGTATAAAATTAGGAAAGAGTAGACAGACAGAATAGATAGATTGAATATAATAGACAGATAGATAGATGGTAGACTAGGTAGATCGGGCATTAAGCTACTTGCATATTCACTGCACTCCCATCAAAGTTCTTATCTCTTTAATATATTGCAATCATCATATCATATAGCACTGTGTACATACACATGCTCATTTTTCCTTTCTACCCAGTTAATTCTTCTCTTTTCTCTGCTCTATGTAGAAATAGGAGGTAACTTTTCCCTGCAATAATCATCCGCCTCTTCAACCTCCGACCCGGTTGCTCCCCCTGCCCCACCATGCACTTTTGCAGTGATGACTCATTCAGGGAAAATAGACTTCCTCTTTGTACAGAGAGTCCTGGCAGGATGTCATAGACCTAATCTAAAAGAGAAGGATTAACTGGGTAAATGGGTAAAATTAGCAATGATATGTACGAGGTGCTATATAATATGTTGACTGCAATTTATTAGGAGGAAATTTTTTTATGGAAGTGCTTTTTTTTAAAAAGGGTTTGTCCTATGTTCTATTTTCAGGACACACTACTCACCTGCCTCCCAGCTTTTTCCTTCCAGTAAAGTATTTGCTCCTGATAATTGACCGTTTAGAAAAGCTATATTCTTGAGCCGCTGGACCAAACTGTGCTTTCTAAAATGCTACTACCAAAGGTAGCTTTGCCTCTACAGCATCAGATAGACTGCTAATGAAATGAAAAATGTCTCCATTCTTGAGAATTTAATCTGCAAAATTGCCTGGTTTTCCAAGATGTTTGCAATTTTACCCTTTTAAGAAGTCAAGCCCTTTAACCTTGTTTGACATGAATTTTTAATGCTGATAACTTCACTTTTTGAGGTGACCCCTATTTCTGGAATTGTTTTGGGGATCAGATTATGTTACTCAATGTTGCTGTAAATCTTGGCAGAACACAACTGTGTTATCAAAGATTTCAAATGGACTTACCCCCAGAACTTCAGGTTCTCCCTTGTAAAATGTAACAATCTCTTTGGGCATTCTGGCTGGAGCATCACATGTCTGTCCTTTTTCAGGTCCATTTCCTTGCGGTCTCACCTGAGAGATCACTACAACTCCTCCCGCATCTGGTACTGTTGTAGACATGAGTCTTAAAACGTAATGAAGTGACATAAATTACCTGTTACTTATGAAAATCAAATTTTTAATTCTTAAATACATGAAAATGTAAAGAGAACCTATCAATTTTAGTTCAATCCTCATGAAACAATTTTGCTTTGCATTCTTATTTTTAAGACTGGATTGTGCTCTTACCCTGCTACACCTTAATTGTACATTCACCGATGAAGCTTATATCACCATCATCAGTGCACATATCTATATGCCGATACGCTTTGTAACAGGTAGTGTCATCTCATCCTGTTTTTGATTTAGGGCTAGCCTCTGCTCTCGTATCTTGTTTGCCTAGTTTTCATCCGTGTTACTGTTACTTTAACACACTTGCTTGATCCTATTGTGTCTTACTATTAGATACACGTCTTTACCTACAGGTACCTCCTTTATTGGCCTTTGTTCGATCCAGTATATATTTTGCTGTGCAGAACATTTATCTATATGGTCATCATTACTGGGGTATGAAATGTTCAAAGTCCAGCTCACCAGTAGCCAATTGTTCGTCAATGTGGAGCTCAGGGATCAGCCTCACCACCGTCATGAAAATCCAAGGAGAAAACCAGAAAAGATGTCCAGCTCACACAATATCTTCTTTATTATGTTAATAAAGGCGCATTCAAAGACACACAGTGACTACATGACTAGCATTATCGACGCGTTTCAGATATTAAACCCTTTAAGGGTCAGTCCGAGGCCAGCAACCTTTTCCTAACTCCCTTTGTAAGATATCCCTTTAATCCAAGCTTCTTTCTAATATACTTCTTTTAATAATTCCCTACAATTCCCTCTGTATGCTATTAGCTATTGTGTTTTGTTTTTTCCTATTTCCTGCCCTATGAAGCTCCGTGTGTGTGTGCCCCCCAGTGCATCCTGGAATCCTTGCATGGAGCATCAGAATGGCCCCAGGCACATCCTTAGCCCCTCCCTGAAACAAAGCATCATGTGATGCTAGTTTTAGGGGTGGGGCTGTCAGATGTTCAGAAAAGTCTCCATCCCCCTAATCTCACTTCCCTGCAGAGTGACTTCTTGGCCCCACCTTCTCACCTCCCCATAGTGTGAATTCTCAACCTCCCTTCTCCCCTCCCCACAGTGTGCCTTCTCAGCCCCCCTAATTCACCCTTCTCCACAATGTGCCTTCTTAGTCACCCTACCTTCTCCCCACCCTGCAGTCTGCTTTCTCAGCCCCTCTTCGTCCCCGCTTCCCCCATCCCTGCAGTATGAATTCTCAACCCCCATTCTTTCTTCCCCGCAGTCTGCCTTCTCAGCCCCCTTCTCCCTTCCCCGCAGTCTGCCTTCTCAGCCCCCTTCTCCCTTCCCCGCAGTCTGCCTTCTCAGCCCCCTTCTCCCTTCCCCGCAGTCTGCCTTCTCAGCCCCCTTCTCCCTTCCCCGCAGTCTGCCTTCTCAGCCCCCTTCTCTCTTCCCCGCAGTCTGCCTTCTCAGCCCACTTCTCCCTTCCCCGAAGTCTGCCTTCTCAGCCCCCTTCTCCCTTCCCCGCAGTCTGCCTTCCCAGCCCCCTTCTTACCCTCTCTCCACAATGTGCCTCCACAGCCCTCCCTTCTCCCCTCTCGGCAGTCCACCTTCTGAGCTCCCCTTCTTCCCCTTCCCTGCAGTGTGAATTTTCAGCCACCCTTCTCCCCTCACTTCAGTGTGACTTTTCAGACCCCCACCTTCTCCCCTCCCCACAATCCGCCTTCTCAGCTCCTCTTCTTCCCATAGCTCTGCAGTGTGAATTCTAAGTCCACTCTTCTCCCATCCCTGCAGCTCGCCTTCTCAGCCCCTTCTTCCCCTCTTCCTGCAATTTGTTTTCCAAGCCCCCCTTCTCCCCTCCCAGCAGTCCACCTTCTCAGCTTCTTTTTTTTCCCCCTCCCTGTAGTGTGAATTCTCAGCCCCCTTTATCCCCTCCTCACAGTCCACCTTCTCAGCCCCCCATCTTCTCCCCTCCCCATAGTCAGCCTTCTCAGCCCCCCTTCCTATCTACTCTCCACAGAGTGCCTGCTCAGCACCCCCTTCTCTCCTTCTGGCAGTCCACCTTCTCAGCGCCCATTCCTGCCTCCCTGCAGTGTGAATTCTCAGCCCCCCTTCTCTCCTCTCCACAGTCCACCTTCTCAGTCCCACCTTCTCCCCTCCCGGCAGTCCACCTTCTCAGCTCCCTTTCTTCCCCCCTCCCTGAAGTGTGAATTCTCAGCCCCCCCTTCTCCCCTCCCCACAGAGGGGAGTGCCTCTTCTTCTTCCATCCCCACAGTCCGCCTTCTCAGTCCCTCACCTTCTCCCCCTCCTCTATTCTTACCCGCTCCCCACAGTGCGGTGTGACATCTTAAGACATCTTCCCCAACATGCTGTGTCTCTCCCTCTGTGCGATCGTGAATATCATACAGGCCGCGCTGGAGGACGCCGCGTAAGTGACATCAGTGGGGATCCTGAGACTTATGGAGCTTCCACTGACGTCACTCGTGGGCAGTGCTTACTCCCTCTTGGAGGAAATGAAATTAAAACTAGTCCTAGTCCTCTTTGCTGATACTGTAAAACACAAAACCAAAAAAGAAAGAAAACGATCATACTGCCCAATTATCAAAAAAAAGTGCAAAAACTTTATTTAGATGTGCAAGACAATAATAACAATTCATAAAATCAGCATATGGTGAAAGATGATATTCTAGTCCGTAGTCCCAGCATTATCACATTACATATAAATATATATATATATTTTTCTGACCGCATGTGGATCACAAAAGGCAGATATAATAAATATGTCAAATCTATCAAATATGATTAAGATGTAAAATTATGGCAGTATTTTTACATCTTAATCATATTTGATAGATTTGACATATTTACTATATCTGCCTTTTGTGATCCACATGCGGTCAGAAAAAATATATATATATTTATATGTAACTAGCTGGGTGCCCGATGCAGATGCATCGGGATTCTAGCAGTGCGAGTCTCTGACTCGCAATGGCCGCTTCGCGGCCAATGCTTCGCACTGCTAAGGCGACTCGCCATGCCCGCTGCGCGGGCATAGCGAGTCACCTTAGAACTGCTCGCAATGGCCGCTGCGCGGCCAATGCTTCGGGCGTATCCACATGACCACGCTGACTCGCAGCGCGAGCGGACTCAAAAGGGGCAAAAATCCCATTCGTGATTATATAATAGATGTGATAATGCTGGGACTACGGACTAGAATATCATCTTTCACCATATGCTGACTTTATGAATTGTTATTATTGTCTTGCACATCTAAATAAAGTTTTTGCACTTTTTTTTTGATAATTGGGCAGTATGATCGTTTTCTTTCTTTTTTGGTTTTGTGTTTAATTGGCGATTTTGCCCTTTTATTGAAGTCCAGTATTTACACCATGACAGATATACATGGCTAAGTTGGGTCGGTATATTATATATGATGTCTAGGTGTAATATTTTGTTGTATATATCTCTGATACTGTAAAAGCAGATTCTAAATGAAAAAAGTAATGTGACAAGCCAAAATGACCCATAGTCTAGACCCGAATCACTGACCGCACAATGACACCATCCGTGTGCAATCTGTGCACTGTCCATTTTTAACATTGTAATGGAGAAACTTTGCAATTTTTCTATTGTTTTTGCAGATGAGAAAATTATTGATGATAAAAAAACCTGACATAATGACCAAAAAATGCTGAAAATCTGACCCAAAACACTGATAAAAAAGATCTATATTTATACATTATAGAAAAATCACTGATGTCTGCATGAAGCCTCAATCCTATTTTCTTGCCTTCATCTATTCTGTTAACCCCTTCGTCCCTGGGCGATTTCCCTTTTTTTCCCTCCCCTTCTTCCAAGAGCCCGTGCAACTTCAAAACAGGCGCAAAATATTTGATGAATTTGTTTCAAATGACAAGATCACAAATTGAAAGGTGTTCATCGATCTAGTCCTGTAAAAAACAAGACCTCATATTGCAATGTAATCTTTAAAATAAATTAAACGGTTATGGCACTTTGAACACAAAAAGATAAAGATAAAAAAATTGCTTATATCCTCAAGGTCCAAAATAGCGGGGCCCTTAAGAGTTAGGGTACCGTTACACCACGCAATATTGCATGCAATTTCACCGGCAATTTGCTGGTTGCAGTGAAATCATGGACACATTGTTCCATTTGTACACAGCAACAAAATAGAACAATGTGTCCATGATTTCACTGCAACCAGTGATCTGCAAGTGAAATTGCATGCAATATTGGGTCGTGTAACGGTTCCCTTAATTTTAGATCTGTTCAGAGACTGAAAGTGAAGCTGCAGGACTGAACACAACAGCACTAAACTCTTTCCGGTCTCCATAGTTTACTATAAAGCATCATATTACCGTTTGCTACAAAGTATCACATAACAGAGTTTGCTACAAAGTGTCCTACAAATGATCAGGTCTTAAAGTTCATGCTCTGTAGAGTCTTAATACTTTGTGCGGTTAAACAACCCTTAAGAAGACTTACCCAGAGGTTTCTGTCCTCCCTGAGTATGGAGCAGCTGTGTACAGAAAATACACAAGAGTCACATGACTCCACGTAGGGAGGAGGAGTTGGGTTTTCCGTCTTCCTGGGAATTGTACCAGCTCACATCAGTCTGTTTGTTCCGCCTTTACATTCTAAACTACTGATTCATTTTTCTAATATTTCTAGTTTAATGCATGTGGGGCGTTCTTATTTTTATTCTATTTCGTATAGAAGTCAAAACTGAACTTTGTGTAACACCAGTGGCTGCAGTGCCAGTCTCCATGGGGTCTGGAAATTGGTACCCTGTCTGTGGTTACTTGCGGTCTGCCTGTCACTTGGCTGTGCATTCACAGCATATTCACCTTGCCCAAGCTCCTGCACCGCCTGCCCACTCACCAGCTGTGTCTTCTGGCTCCCAGGGCCTGCTTCCCCTGCACAGGTCTCCTGGGAGCACACATTAAAGATGTTTAAAGAGCCAGTACACTCAAACCTGGAAGTACCTCGCACCTATTTCTAATGGGGCCGTCACACGCGTCAATATCGCCATTGAAGGCTGATCGCTGGTGTGCTGTCACACAGGCAGACTCACCAGCGATCAGTAACAGCGAGATCGCTGGTAACCATGTAAACAAGCACGGCACTTAGTTACCCGCTATTTACCTTGGATACCAGCTCCCAGCGCTTGCTGAGAGGCGCTGAGAGCTGGCTTCTCACTCGTCTCATGGTGTCACACACAGCGATGCTGCGTGTCCACCAGGCAACCATCGCCAGGTTTTAGAGCAGGTTCTAAAACCTGGCGACCATCAACCAGCGATTTATCGCTGGTTGATGCGCCCTGTCACACACGTCAATATCGCTGCAACGTCATATGCAGCAGCGATATTGCAAGTGATATTGACGCGTGTGATGGCCCCATTAGAGACGCAAGGTACTTAAGGCACCTTCCCTCTTTGGGAGGTTCCTGAGCAATGTGGTTCTTCCCTAGAGACGTTGCTAGTTCTCAGGTCCCCCATCCTTGTACTCTCTACCTGTGATCGTGTCTTTGCTTTTTTTTGCTTTTTTTTGCTTTCTTGGTCTTTCTTCAAAGAATATGAGTGATAACACCAAAACTTTTTTTCCACTCATGGTTAGCGGGTGGGTGAAGCCATTTATTGTCAAACTACTGTTCTTTCTCTTTTTAAAAGTTCACATCTCCTGGTGATTTTGGCATGATAACATGCACAGAAGTTGACATAAATGGGTTTGAGTGGCTAATAAAGGTAACATCCTCACCTGTGACCAGTTTGCTTGTAATCAGTGTGTGCATAAAAGCTGAGTGAGTTTCTAGAATCCAGACAGACTCTTGCATCTTTCATCCAGCCACTAATGTTTTTGAATTGTGAGTCATGGGGAAAGCAAAAGAATTGTCAATAGTTGAGCTGTATAAAACAGGAAAGGGATACAAAAACTGTTACAAATGGAAAATCAGGGGCTCTGTAAAACCACGATCAGGCAAAACAACAAATATTTTAGCCACAACTGCCAAGAAAATTGTTTGAAATGCAAAGAAAAACCCACAAATAAGCTGAAGTACAGGACTCACTGAAAACTAGCGGTGTGGCTGTTTCAAGAAGCACAAGAAGGAGGAACTTGAAGAAAAATGGGCTGCATGGTCGAGTCACCAGAAGAAAGCCATTACTGTGCAAATGTGACAAAGTGTCTCGTCATCAATACGCCAAACAGCACAGAGACAAGCCTCCAAACTTCTGCAACAAGATAATTTGGAGTAATGAGACCAAAATCAAACTTTTCGGCCACAGCCATAAACGTTATATTTGGAGAGGTGTCAACAAGACCTATGATGAAAGGAACACCATTCCTACTGTAAAGCATGGAGGTGGATCACTTATGATGTAGGGGTGTGTGAGCTACAAAGACACAGAAAACCAGGTCAAAGTTGAAGGAAAGATTAATGCAGCACGTTATCAGCTAATACTTGGGGCAAATTTGCACTCATCAGCCCGGAAGCTGCGCATGGGACGTACTTGGACGTTCCAACATGACAACGATCCAAAACAGAAGGCCAAGTCGACCTGTCATTTGCTACAGCAGAATAAAGTAAAGGTTCTGGAGTTGCCATCTCAGTCTCCTGACCTCAATATCATTTAGCCACTCTGGGGAGAACTCAAGAGCGCAGTTCATACAAGAAAGCCCAGGAATTTACAGGAACTGGAGGCTTTTTGCCAAGAAGAATGGGCAGCTTTACCATCTGAGAAAATAAAGAGCCTCATCCACAACTGCCACAAAAAGACTTCAAGCTGTCATTGATGTTAGAGGGGGCAATACATGGTATTAAAAAATGGGGTATGTGAACTTTTGATCAAGGTCACTTGGATGTTTTTGGTTGTTATTATGATTTAAAAAGAGAAAACATAGTAGATTGACAATAAATGGCTTCACCCAACCACTAACCATGAGTGGAAAAAAAGTTTTTATGTTATCATTTATATTCTCTGAAAAAAGGCCATGAAAGAAAAAAATCTGCCGGGGTATGTAAACTTTTGAGTACAACTGTATATCATCTCTTTACTCAAGATTACTAAGGCTGGTTTCACACTGCGGTCAGATCAGGTCAGGTCAGGTCAGGTTTTGTGTTTCAAAACCAGGAGTGACTCCAAAACTCAGAACAGGTGTCAATCTTTCAATTATACTTTTTCTCTGCAAGTTCCTCTCCTGGTTTTGAAACACAAAACCTGACCTGACCTGATCTGACCGCCGCGTGAAACCAGCCTAACATGTGCTTCTCCCCAGACTCCACTACGGCCATTTAATTATATGTTTAATATTTGCAGCTCTTCGTTGAGGCTAAAGCCACATTCACACATTGAGTATTTGGTATTTTACCTCAGTATTTGTAGCCAAATCAGGACTGGAAAAATTAAAGGAAAAGTATAAGGCGCAGAGAGAGTGGTGCAGAGATTTTCTGCTGCAAAATACTGGACCCTGTGCCAGAAAAACGCTCCAAATATGCAATGCATTTTAATGCGTTTTTAGTGCAGATTTTGGTTTTGCATTTTTCACTAATGTCAATGGCAGGAAGGGCAGAAAAATGCTGCTAATACGCACCAAGAATTCGCATACTCATTTGTTTTTTCAGCAACAAAAAATTCTGCAAATCTCCATGGAAAAAAAAAAGCATTTTGGGCACAAAACTTCGGAATTCTCATAGACTTTGCCGGAGAAGAATAAGCATGTGGTTTGGTGCAGAGAAAGTGACCAAGGTTTTGCAGACTGAGGGGTCTGCAATACCAAGACAGGTTATTAGAGGACTGGGGGGACGCAATACCAAGACAGGTTATTAGAGGACTGGGGGGACTGCAATACCAAGACAGGTTATTAGAGGACTGAGGGGTCTGCAATACCAAGACAGGTTATTAGAGGACTGAGGGGTCTGCAATACCAAGACAGGTTCTTAGAGGACTGAGGGGTCTATCAAGACAGGGTTATTAGAGGACTGAGGGGTCTGCAATATCAAGACAGGTTATAAGAGGACTGAGGGGTCTGCAATATTAAGACAGGTTATTAGAGGACTGGGGGACTGCCATACCAAGACAGGTTATTAGAGGACTGGGGGGTCTCAATACCAAGACAGGTTATTAGAGGACTGAGGGTCTGCAATACCAAGACAGGTTATTAGAGGACTGAGGGGTCTGCAATACCAAGACAGGTTCTTAGAGGACTGAGGGTCTGCAATATCAAGACAGGTTTATTAGAGGCTGAGGGGTCTGCAATATCAAGACAGGTTATTAGAGGACTGAGGGGTCTGCAATATTAAGACAGGTTTATTAGAGGACTGAGGGTCTGCAATACCAAAAACAGGTTATTAGAGGACTGGGGGACTGCAATACCAAGCAGGTTATTAGAGGACTGAGGGGTCTGCAATACCAAGACAGGTCTTAGAGGACTGGGGGGTCTGCAATACCAAGACAGGTTATTAGAGGACTTAGGGTCTGCAATACAAGATGGTTATTAGAGGACTGAGGGGTCTGCAATACCAAGACATGTTATTAGAGGATGGGGAGTCTGCAATACCAACACAGGTTATTAAAGGAAAAGGGGTCTGCAATACCAACACAGGTTATTAGAAGCCGGGAGGGGGTCTGCAATGCCAAACAGGTTATTAGGGACTGGGGAGTCTGCAATACAAGACAGGTTATTATAGGACTGAGGGGTCTGCAATACCAAGACAGGTTATTAGAGGACTGGGGGGACTGCAATACCAAGAAAAGGTTATTAGAGGACTGGGGGGACTGCAATACCAAGACAGGTTATTAGAGGACTGGGGTCTGCAATACCAAGACAGGTTATTAGAGGACTGAGGGGTCTGCAATATCAAGACAGGTTATTAGAGGACTGGGGGGACTGCAATACCAAGACAGGTTATTAGAGGACTGAGGGGTCTGCAATACCAAACAGGTTTATTAGAGGACTGAGGGGTCTGCAATACCAAGCAAGGTTCTTAGAGGACTGAGGTCTATCAAGACAGGTTATTAGAGGACTGAGGGTCTGCAATATCAAGACAGGTTATTAGAGGACTGAGGGGTCTGCAAATAAGACAGGTTATTAGAGGACTGGGGGGACTGCCATACCAAGACGGTTATTAGAGGACTGGGGGGTCTGCAATACCAAGACAGGTTATTAGAGGACTGAGGGGGCTGCAATACCAAGACAGGTTATTAGAGGACTGAGGGGTCTGCAACACCAAGACAGGTTCTTAGAGGACTGAGGGTCTGCAATACAAGACAGGTTATTAGAGGACTGAGGGTCTGCAATATCAAGACAGGTTTTAGAGGACTGAGGGGTCTGCAATATCAAGACAGGTTATTAGAGGACTGAGGGTCTGCAATATTAAGACAGGTTATTAGAGGACTGGAGGGTCTGCAATACCAAGACAGGTTATTAGAGGACTGAGGGGTCTGCAATACCAAGACAGGTTATTAGAGGACTGAGGGTCTGCAATACCAAGACAGGTTATTAGAGGACTGAGGGGTCTGCAATACCAAGAAGGTTCTTAGAGGACTGGGGGGTCTGCAATACCAAGACAGGTTATTAGAGGACTGGGGGGTCTGCAATACCAAGACAGGTTATTGAGGATAGGGGTTGCAATACCAAGACTGAGTTAATACAAGACTGAGGGACGAGGGGTCTGCCCAAAACCAAGACATGTTATTAGAGGACTGGGGAGTCTGCAATACCAACACAGGTTATTAAAGGAAAAGGGTCTGCAATACCAACACGGTTATTAGAGCCTGGGAGGGGGTCTGCAATGCCAAGACAGGTTATTAGAGGACTGGGGAGTCTGCAATACAAGACAGGTTATTAGAGAGACTGAGGGGTCTGCAATACCAAGACAGGTTATTAGAGGACTGAGGGTCTGCAATACCCAAGAAGGTTCTTAGAGGACTGGGGGGTCTGCAATACCAAGACAGGTTATTAGAGGACTTAGGGGTCTGCAATACCAAGAACTGGTTATTAGAGGACTGAGGGGTCTGCAATACCAAGACATGTTATTAGAGGACTGGGGAGTCTGCAATACCAACACAGGTTATTAGAGGAAAAGGGGTCTGCAATACCAACACAGGTTATTAGAAGCCTGGGAGGGGGTCTGCAATGCCAAGACAGGTTATTAGAGGACTGGGGAGTCTGCAATACAAGACAGGTTATTAGAGGACTGAGGGGTCTGCAATACCAAGACAGGTTATTAAACTTGGGGTTATTTAGTTGGAAAAACGAAGGCTTAGGGGTGATCTTATAATAATGTATAAATATATGAGGGGACAGTACAGAGAACTTTCTAATGATCTCTTTACACTTAGGCCTGAGACTGGGACAAGGGGCATCCTCTACGTCTGGAGGAAAGAAGGTTTAATCATAATCATAGACGCGGATTCTTTACTGTAAGAGAAGTGAGACTGTGGAACTCTCTGCCACATGATGTTGTAATGAGTGACTCACTACTAACATTTAAGAAGGGCCTGGATGCCTTTCTTGAAAACTACTTGTATAATAATACCTGTTATATATATTAGATTATTTGATAGGGTGTTGATCCAGGGATCTAGTCTGATTGCTGTATGTGGAGTCAGGCAAGATTTTTTTTTCCCCAATGTGGCGCTTAAGGTACCTTTACACGCCACCACTGTGCCTAGCAACAGGTATCCACCGCACGTGCACGCACACGTTTTTGACGGTGGATACCGATCGCTAATGCCGCATGTACACGCCGCCATTGCGTTGTCAACTGAAGGTATCTTTGTTCGCCGGAAGTTCCGACAGATCCTGCGGCTTACTTCCTGTTGAATACCTTCGCCGCTTTACACGCCGCTACCACATAGGAATATGGGCATACATATTTCGCGCCGCAAGTACATAGGCGTGACAGAGTTGTGTATTCCGTGACACCAATACGCTGATTGGAGAACGCATTAGCATCATGATTGGCCAGCCTGCGCAGGAAGGCTAGCTATTACATGACGCCATTGCAATTGTGTAGTGTGAATGGTCAGCTCTTTAAATATGGCGCCCTGTGAAGGGACAGCCAATGGAAACACAGTAGCCCCCACCAATGATCGCTGATGGGGCGTGGTATCCATGAAGCTGTGGCACGCTCCTGTGAAATCACTAGGGGAATGCAACATCCATGCCTGTGCCCCGTTTAGACGCCACTACCATGGCAATTGTGCCTTTCTGTTGTCTTCGGTTTTTGAGCACAGATCAGCAACAGGTATCTGAGTCAACTGCAGGACACCGGGAGGAATTGCCCTATTTACATCTGCCATTTCGTAGCAATTTCATGGCAGCAGGCATAAATATCCCCAATGCCAGGCAGTTGCTACCTTTCAGTGGTGGTGTGTAAAGGGGCCCTTAGGGTACCTTTACACGCGGCTACATTTCTAGGGTGGCTACAGGTAACTTACTGGTTGCAGTGAAATCATGGAGACAAGGTTCTATCTTGTTGCTGTGTACAAATGGAATATCTCTCCATGATTTCACTGCAACCAGGTAAGTTACCTGTAGCCACCCTAGAAATGTAGCCGCGTGTAAAGGGGCCCTTAGTGTTACCTCATGGTTTTTTTTTTGCCTTCCTCTGGATCAACATGGATCAATATGGGTTGAACTCGATGGACTTTGTCTACCTTTAACCTTAAAAATTATGTTACTATGTTACTATGTTTTGTGACAAAAGGTGACCGAAAAAACACTGCAAAAATGCATAAACAAAAGGCATTGAGAGCACAGGCCCTTAGGGTAGGTTCACATTGCGTTTGTGCTCTCCGTTAAACGGATCCATTGTAAATGACAGCAAAAGTTGCAATTTTCGCCCTTTTTCAGGCGCCTTCCTTCTTTAATACGTCAAAAACATGCACTACATGAGATAGACAGATAATGATAGGATAGGTTGATGATAGAATAGGTAGATCGGGCTTACCAGACTACTTGCTACTTCGGGGGCCGCCCATTAAGCTACTTGTATATTCACTGCACTGTCAGGTAAACAGCCAAGCACAGATGCTAACACTTTGTGAGAGCCTCTGTGATTGGCTGTTGCAGTCAGTCTACAGTTCCTCAGTCTGGACAGGGATTGTGCTTGGTTGCCATATACATTAGTGTATAGCAACAAATCTGCCATCACAGGGTAATAAATAAATAAATAATGGGGAAAAAAAACATGGGGCTTCGTGGTATTTTTAAGTCTAGCCCGATGAAAGCGGACAGCTGCAAGCTGCAACCCTCAGCTACCTACTTTTATCTTGGCTGGCAAAAAAAACTGCATGAGCTCTGCACTATTTTTAATTGCCAGCCAAAACTAAATATGGCAGCTGAGGGCTGGTATACTGAGTGGGGTAAGGACCCATTGTTTTATGGCTCCCGAATACTAAAGAATCTCTATCCGGGACCAATGGTCATTCCCTGAGGAAGGAGCTTGGGTGTTAGCTCCGAAACGCGTCGGAAAATAAAACAGAAGTTTACTTGGTTGAAAAACATTCCAGTGTTTCTGATACTTTTTGGAGCAGCGGCGCGGACCGAAAGACACTTGGTCCCGGATAGAGTTTCACCCCCACGTTGTGGAAGTGCGGTCCTTGCTGCAGCTGCTGTGTTTGAGCAATCAAGCTGGTTGTGGGGCTACACAACCGAACCAGGTGAGCAGTTTTCATACTGTATGGAATTTGTTTTCTAATTAGGATAAGACCCTATGCGCATTCTCATTTTTAGATATTGAGTACTAAAGAATAGCAGCCCACAGCCGCCCATGAAAATGTGTGCATTTATAAGAAGCACAGGTGCTTTACCAGGTTCTTCCACCGACCCTGGTGGCGGGTGGCACCCTGGGTAAGAATGGGTTAATACCAGCTTTACTTTACCAGCTGGTATTAAGCCCTGATATTCTTAATGTAAGGCGAAGTGAGACTTGGCCATTAAGAATTTCAAATAAAGGGTTAAAAAAAGATGCAACACAGAGAATAAATAATTAGAAAAACAAAAACACAGACACACTTAGAGATGCCATCTTTATTACTCCCTCCCCACCCTCGCACCAAGAGAGACAGAGCAGGGAGGTTGGGTACTGCTATACTTGCATCTATATCTGTCTTTCTATCTATTAAATCATCTTTCTATCCTATCATCTTTTGCAAAAGCAATGTAATGCAATGCTGCAGATCTGTACAAATCTGTTGCATTGCGTTATATTGCATCTGGCGTCTAGCGGACTGAAAACGCTGCAGACCATGTTTTCTTGTCCTTCGAAAAAAAACGCATTCTTGCAAACGCATTCCTATTTTGGCATACCTTAGTGTGCGTTTGCTGAATGGAAGCCTATGGATGCGTTAACGCATCCGTTACATTGCGTTTATGATGCTGTCAAACGGATCCGTTAAACGGACAGCACAAACGCAATGTGAACCCACCGTAATAGAATCCCCTTATCCCTTCTGTTTTTATGACCCACTTCTGTTTTTGAGTTACAAATACTGAGTTAAATACTCCGCAAACACTCAACCTGTGTACATGGCCTAAATCTATGGCTCATTGTCCCCATCTTGAGACCATGTAATGATATTACCTCGATGTAATGTACAGTGTTAGCAGTCTCACTCTATCTAATTCATTGTCACATATATAACTAGATGTTAAAGGGAACCTGTCAGCTACTTTATACCCAAACCTATCTCTATCTGCCTCTGCAGCTTCCTAGTGCTATTCTAAGCATCCCTGTCTGACCTAATGCTGTACTGTAATAGTTGAGAAAAATCATTTAGTAACTTACAATTTGATAATTAGGCACCGTCTAGTCGGATAGGACATTCTCTGCGGGTTCATGTACCCCCTCGTTCTGTTGTTATCACACCCCGGTGGGTTGTGATAACCTAATTTACAAGTGCGTACCCATTTAAATTGTATTCACTCCTTCTAGCGATTGTGAGGTATACCGGAAAGATCTGATGCCTTATGGTACCAGGAATCTTATTTTAATGTTAAAGGCTGGTTTCATAGGATGGAATCCAACAAAACGAATGAAGCGGTGTTATAGAAGCGCTGAGGCAATAAGGACAGGGGATTACTGCAAAACCTTTAATCAATCTTTTATCTCTCCAAGCCACGATGCGTTTCGATAGCAGATGCTATCTTCCTCAGGTAGTGGAGAGCAAATGAAAATGACAGCCTTACAAAGGACAATAGTACCAATCACAAAACAGAAGTAATTATGATATCACAGGAAACAAAGGTATTAGTGCAAACTTAAAATTTAACAGAAAAATTCTACCTAATAAATATATATAAAATTTATATAAAATTTATTTAATAAAGCCATTAATGACTTATAGTAATAAAACTCAATTTAAAAACATAAATAATATATATAAATTGAGTTTTATTATTATAAGTCATTAATGGCTTTATTATATATGTTTTATCTAAATTTTATATATATTTATTAGGTAGAATTTTTCTGTTAGATTTTAAGTTTGCACTAATATCCTTTGTTTCCTGTGATGTCATAATTACTTCTGTTTTGTGATTGGTACTATTGTCCTTTATAAGGCTGTCATTTTCATTTTCTCTCCACTACCTGATGAAGATAGCATCTGCTATCGAAACGCGTCGTGGCTTGTAGAGATGAAAGGGAGAAATGGAATCCAACAAAACGAATGAGGCGGTGTTATAGAAGCACTGAGGCAATAAGGAGAGGGAATTAATGCACAAACCTTTAATTAACTGACCGGAAAATGATATATTACTAGAAAAGTCATAATATCAAGAGTTGCATATAAGGGTCGGGTCATGGAACTTGATTTGCTTTCTTGCTGTTGGTGGTTTCATTTGACTCATGAGTTCATGTCTGTGTCTTTATGGCAGACGTCAATGGCTCTGTGGATTCAGGAGGAACATCTTTGGAGGTATCTGAAACGTTCAAAGACGTGATTTGATAGTAGACTACAACCTAAGATAAAAGATGAATTCACTGTATATGTTTACAAATGTTTACATGTATGCAATGTGCATTTATATTGCATATTTCTGTACATCCTGTGAATTCCATAACTCCACCTTCTTTGTGTTGCAATTTCATTGTTGAGTTGAGAAGTGCCCACAAGTCAACTCAAGTCCCACCTCAGTCTCACCCATGAAAGTCCTCAACTGCGCCTGGGAAAGTAAAAAAGCCAAGTGGGATGTTCATTTTCGGCACGGTGGCTCAAGTGGTTAGCTCTGTAGCCTTTGCAGCACTGAGGTCCCGAGGTCCTGGGTTCAATTCCCACCAAGGACACTAAGGACAACATCTGCAAGGAGTTTGTATGTTCTCCCCGTGTTTGCGTGGGTTTCCTCTGGGCACTCCGGTTTCCTCCCACATTGTAAAGACATACTGATAGGATGTTTAGATTGTGAGCTCCAAGAGAGACGGCATTACTCATGTATGTAAAGTGCTATGGAATTAATAGCGCTATATAAATGAATAAATATTATTATTATTATTTTCTGATAAAGAAAATTATCGACACAGATTTTATAATCCGTAACTTAGCAATATGTTAAATTTACCTAAAGACCAGTTGGGCCTGAAGACATTCTTGGATTGTTCAGCAAGATGATGTCCTCTAGATAAAATCTGCTCACAGGCACTGTCTGTCTTCATGTACTTTGAGGATAACGGTCCTTGAAAGCTAATGATTGGTTAGAATTTGTTTAAGCACCCGTCACCCTAAGCGAGATCGCTGATACGTCACAGGTTTTGTAATGCAACAGCGACCTCACCAGTGATCTCTCTACGTTTGACACTTAGCAGCGACGAGGCCCCCGCTGTGAGATCTCTGCTCGTGTCTGAACGTCCTGGACCATTTTTTGATCGATGGGTCCCTGCTGGGCAGCATGCATCGGTGTGTTTGACAGGGACAACGACCAACGACTTCAATACTACGCCCGAGAGTGA
Source organism: Allobates femoralis (assembly GCA_033576535.1). Taxonomy (NCBI): domain Eukaryota; kingdom Metazoa; phylum Chordata; class Amphibia; order Anura; family Aromobatidae; genus Allobates; species Allobates femoralis. The sequence goes on from JARQOC010000009.1 coordinate 3,597,182, forward strand.
CAGAGTCCCAATGACCGCCATATCCTTGCTGAGTCACTGGTGAGATCTGACTGTTTGACATCTTACCAGCGACCACGTAGTGACGCTCCAGCGATCCTTACCAGGTCGTATTGTTGTCGGGATCGCTGGTGCGTCACGAAGTGTGACCGGGCCTTTATGCATTGTTTAATTATCACTGATGGTTAACATTCTTTGATTTGAGCAAACGCACAAACGCCACAACCTTTTTTGCAGGGGAAGTAGACAATGGAATGACCTCTTACCATTTCATTAAAAGACGATCGGCAGACAGTTCTGCACCCAAACACACTTGTGGATATAGAAATGCAAAACATCAGCAGGAAAAGTATCAAGACAAAGACTTGAATGCCTTTTATAGCGATCTGAAAACAAGATTATAAAAAATATAGCAGGGAATTGCTTTGTGTTAATCATAGTAAATATGCAAATTGTCTCTTCAGAGAGGAAGAGGGCATGAACTCTAGCGCCACCTATTGGTAGTAGCAATCCTAAAAGTCAATATTTCTGAAAATTTAGAAAGAGAGAAAAGCACAATGGGTCTTATTGTCACATTTGATCGACAATTTTGGTTATATATGCTCACTTGGGCTAGTTCTGAAACAAACAACCAGTATATGCATTTGTACAGCTGCACTTCCATGTGCAAAGTGGCGTACATACACAAATCCAAGGGATGGTGCTCCTACGATCCGTGCTGCTGTTAAAGAATGGAGACTACACAAGGTCTAAATGCAGTGATGGTATGGTTTATTCCGACATGTTTTGGGGCTGTCCCAGCCCTTCATCGGGGTACCTGATAAGGAGCTCCATCCCTTGGATTTCTAAAAGTCAATATTGACCCTTTAACAGCCTTGTAATATGACTTAGGATGTAAGTAAAAATCTCAATTTGCAGATACGGTATTTCTGAGTATTGCTTTTCATCAGTGCAAAATAAGAGATCTGGTTTGACTAGGTGAGAGGCTAAGACTGGGATATAAGGGGTAAGGTTTGTTCCTTTGGAGAGTGATATGCCAGGTCAGACATGCCGGTAATGAGGAGACTTAAATGCCTGCAATGCTCCTCATCCAGAGGAGCATTGCAGGCATTTAAGTCTCCTCATACTGGTATGCCAGACCTGACATGTCACTCTCCAAAGGGGAAAACTGTACCTGTTAGACATAGTTAAAGCAGTTAGGAATCTAAACAAAGTAAAACAATTTACAGATGAAAAGGTTATATCCACAAGTATTGTATTGTTACCTTGTTGAAATTAAAATAAAAAAGAAATACGGTAATCAATATATTGGTTTAGAGCCTGTAGAGCGTAGATTACAGATCTACGTGAACTATGCCGTCCGTTTATGCCTCCTTTCCCTTGATATTTCTGATTGTATGTTAGCAAGAGGCAAATGAGGTGGCTGACTACGGGGGCAGCCTACATTGGGGATTGAGGTGTTCATCTGGATGTCACATGAAAATATACAACAGCACAACATTGATAATTAGATGATGTCAGGGAACTTGCTATCTACCTTATGGAGAGAAGCTTTCTGCAACCATAAGAAGACAGTTAAGTCTAGCTTCACATTTCAGGACGGTTGCGTTGCGTCCCATGCGCAGCCGCAGGTGAAAACGCATGCAAACGCGTGTAAACGTTGCGTTTTACATATGCATGCGCATAGGTTTGCGCACGCAGGTCCGCAACGTTCACATGCGTTTGTCTGCGTTTTGAGCCTTGCGCATGCGTTTTCCATCTGCATGCGTTCGCTAAACTTAGCCCAATTTTCAGTGACCCTGCCTACAGACACGCCCATGGGCTTTTTGAGCATGCGCACTAAGGTGTCCGCATGCGTTTCATCCGCAGCTGTGCGCAAAACCATCCGCATGCGTACAGTCTCATAGGGGGCTAATGTTAATTGTATCCGCAGGACACTTGCATTTTTTTGGACGCGCCGAAAAATGCTACAAGCCGCGTTCCCTGGCGGCATAAAATCTTCTTCTCCGTCCGCATGCGTATAGTTACGCAGCTGAACGCGAACGAACGTGGCTATGTGCGGATGACTGCGCATCCCATGTTAAAGATAGGTGCGCAATCCGCATGCGGATTTCGGGACACAGAGCCGCACCGTCTGCGGCGCAAACGTCCTGAAATGTGAAGGCACCCTTAGTAGATGAGGAGATTGTCCTCACCTACTTAACTGTCTTCTTATGGTTGCAGAAAGCTTCTCTCCATAAGGTAGATAGCAATTTCCCAGACCTTGTCTTAGCCCACTCACACAGCCAGATCAGAATATCCCACACACTACACTGATGAGGGGCAGTTACCCCGAAATGCAGGGGTTCAGATCTGGCACAAATCCCTTAGTCATATTTAAAAGCTTGTTGGAAAGTGATTATGACTTTGAGGAGCTGCTTAAAGGTGGCACTGGAGTTATTCCACTTCCTTACTGTAGTGCAAATTTGCATAATTAGATGATGGAACTCAAAAATGCATCCTTGTGTCTTAAAGATGATGAGAATGGGGCTGTGCTGCAGTTTCAGGCAGGACCAACAGACCAAAAGAGGTCATGTGTTTGGACGACCACAGCCATGATTTTTTGATCTTATACAACCCCTTAAGGTACCGTCACACGGGGCAACATCTCCGGCATCTCAGGGGTGTGGCCAAGTTGCGGCAACACCGCTGGTGAGTTGCCCTGTGTAACAGGGGGATTTCAACGGCGATAGTTACTTCAGCAACAATGTCCTGAAACCTGGCGATGTTGCTCAGGCGATGTGCCTGAATCGCCCTGCCTGACATCGCACCAGCGATGTTGCTGGCAACTTCCTCCATAGACTCCCATGTTAAGGATCGCTGCCAGGGTTGAGTTTAACCCTGGCAGCGATAGTTGCTAGCAACGTTGCTGATGAGTTGCCGGCGATGTCTCCTCGTCTGACAGCTCTGCAGCGATGTTGGAGAGCGCCCAAAAACGTGCGCGCTCCCAGGAGTTGCCTGCGATGTTGCCGGCGATGTGGAAGCGTGTGACGGTACCTTTAAAGTGACGTTGCTCATAATAATTGCACACAGACAGGTTGTCATAATATTTAAAGTGAATGAAACAGATTCTTACCTTGGGAATAAACTCTCCTATGCATTGCAAATCATTTTTATTATAATATGCACAATATGTGCGCATGACGTCTGGATAGACGAGAAGATTAATTATAGAAAGCATTATTGCACTAGCTGCAGCGAGGAGAGCAGAAAATATTCATCATCACCAAACCTGACTTTACCTGGAACACACAATCATTAATAATTGGGGGAGTCTGAGTAAGAATCATATTTTCTAATAACCTGAGATGAAATTCAGAGTAAAAGGCGCTGTCATGTGAAGACAACCAGTGACCATGTGTCTTATTATGGTACAGACATTATAAAAGGGATCACCGGATTGGGATCTCTGGAAGAGTGCCTTGTACTTTGTTTAATTTGAGCTGTCTAATAAACCATTTAATATAGGGAAATCCTTTTTCAGGACCAGTCAGAGTGGAGAGAAGTTATCAAGAGTTTTTTGTTTGTGTATTTTTTGGTTTCTGCACACTTTTAATAATAATAATAATAATATTAATAATAATAATAATAATTTTATTTACGGTATATAGCGCCAACATATTACGCAGCACTTTACAATTTGGAGGGGACATGTACAGACAATATGAGACAATATAGAGTAACAAAATTTCAAAAACCATGAGGAGTGAGGATCCTGCTCGCAAGCTACAATCTATGAGGAAATAGGGGAGGCACTAAAGGTAACAGTAACAAATTATGTCATATATGGTCCAGCCATCAATATACTTTTGTTGTTTTCAGAATAAAATGGCATTTTTTCTTAAAGTAAAATTCTAAATTTTGGAAGTATTTCCCTATCTATGATATAGGGGATAACTTTCCAATAGCTGGAGATCTAATCATTGTGACCCCCTTCGATCCCGAGAACTAGGGTTGTGAAGAGCACAAAGTGAATGGAGCAGTGGTCAATTATGTGCACTGCAGCTGCATTCATTCCTATGGGAATGCCAAAGACCAGCCGAACATTTGTGCAATGGTCGCAAGGGCCGGGTACTCGGATGCTTTGGGGCATAGATCACTGTTGTCACGGTGGCGACCCCAGGATCCGTGCCCCTGACCGAGCATACTGGTGATAGACTGTCTAGCAGGAGAACAGGGTCGGAGCTTAGCTACAGGCATCCAGGACAGGAGAGAGGAGCGCAGCAGGGAGGCCTCAGAACTCGCCGGTGAGGAGATCCTTAACTTGCTTCCAGGCCACCTGGATTCCTAACCGCAACTGTGGACTGTACCATGGCTTCTACCGCTTCAGTAAATGTAAAAACAACCCCTGCATTTCTGTTGGTTATTCAGCACCCTGAGTCCTGCACCCCAACGGCCTGCCATCGCCATAGACTTTACCAGTTGCCCCGGGGAGCTGCTCTGCCCGTGGGGAGTGATATCATCACACCTGCTCAGCCATCGTCCCTGGAGGTCCCACACAGCAGCACTGTCCCCAATAGCCAGCTACCACGAGTGGCGTCACAACACTTATCCCCTAAATCCTATCACTCTGAACTTTTAAAGACTGATCCCAGGGTCACGGAGCCAGGTCTCGACCCCTGTGACTTCCCCGGAAGCGTCAAATGCTGGTTCCGAGTGCCCCACAGCCCTGGGGCGGGTCAATTTCCTAGCGTCATGAACAGGATATCATGCCTGACACCTACGGGTACTGTGTGCCATTGACTTTATTGATCTGTGAACAGTCGCCATTGTTATCCTAAACGGCACAGGAAGAGAAGGGGATGTGCCATCGTTGGCGGGACCATAGAAAGGGCGCGAAGAGAAGCCCCGCTCTGCCCTCTGACATCAGCCAGGGCGACGCAGGAAGCTCTGTGCCGGAAATTCCCTGCGCGCTCAAATCCTGGCACAACGAGCGATAGACTGATCAGTCGAAAAAGGACGAGAACCTTGCTGCGGTTCACTAGGGGGGAAAACGATGTCTAACCCAGAGGGAAGGGAGCACGCGGTGGGCTCAGCCACTCCCCAAGAAGAGTGCCAGAGGAGGAATCCACAGACCAGAGGACGAGCCAGCGATTGCTGCGATTCCACAGGACAACCCAACTGCCGCCACTGCAACGAGGTGGGACACATCGTGACGTTTTGTACTTTAAACGAGCAATCCCTGGGGTAGCAGGCCGCCCTCCAGGAATGAGACAGCCTGACCCACCGAACTGGCACGATAGGTATGTGGGAGGATGACTGATCCTGCCTATCGTGCTGGATGGTTTCCCCTTGAACGCTTTATTGGACACCGGTTCACAGATGACAACAATGCCTTTTATTCTTTACAAACGGTGCTGGGCTGATTCAGACATTACCCGCCGCCAGATGATGGTTTTACAATACATGCTGCAGATGGTTTGCCTTTGTCACAGGTGGGATTTAAAGAAGTATCCATTAAGGTGGGGCTTGTAGAACTAACCACTCAGGGTATGGTGATTGTTGATATAGAACAGCGAGAAAGTAACCCAATGCTTACCTTAGGCACTAATGTGATTGAGAATTGTTTAGGGGAGATTATTGTCTTGTTACAACAGGTTGTGGAAACTGCCAACCTCGGGCAGCAGAGAATCCTGCAGAAGGAGATAAAGGCCCTGATGCAGAGGCAGCAGGTGGAGCTGTCCGGTGGAGAAGTCGGCAGTGTAAGAGTAAATGACCCAATCCCCATTGTAATACCCCTGAAAAGTGAAATGTTGATCTGGTGTAGGACAGCAATAGGCCTTAGAGGGAAAGATTACCAAGCCTTAGTGGAGCCTGTGTACTCAGACAGTAGGCCCAATGTTCTCACAGCCAGAGCAGTAGTTGATGTCTGCAAAGGGAGACTACCTGTATGTATTTTGAACAGTGGGGAAGAGGTCAAACTGCCTAGGTATGCTACCATTGCTAAGCTGTACACTGTCAACAATAACGCCATCACGGCAGTGGGACCCTTGGATCAGTCCGACCAGGTGAAGGACAATGGCTCTGAGAGGGAGCTGGAGGATTGGTGTCAGAAGCTGCATGTAGGCACTGACTCTACCCCTTCGCACTAAAAGCATGTAGATTACCGGGTAGTTCAAGAATATGAATGTGTGTTTAGTAAACATCCTTTAGACTTTGGGCAGGTGAAAAGGGTACAACATCACATCCCCACAGGTGACCATCCGCCCATCAAGGAGAGATACAGGCCTGTGCCGTCAGCTCAGTATCAATGTGCCAAAGAGATGTTATGGGAAATGAAGGAGGCTGGGGTGATCAAAGATAGTTGTAGCCCCTGGGCAGCTCCACTAGTCCTGGTAAAAAAGAAAGCTGGTAAAATGAGAATGTATGTAGATTACAGGCAGATTAATAGCATAACACAAAAGGATGCTTACCCATTACTCAGAATTGAAGAGTTATTAGCTGCATTGAGAACTGCTAACTATTTCTCCACCTTAGAACTCACCAGTTGGTACTGGCAGTTTCCCGTGCAGAAGGGGACAGAGAAAAGACTGCGTTCACAACACTGATGAGACTCTGTGAGTTTAACTGCTTGCCATTTGGACTCTGCAATGCACCAGGAATGTTCCAGAGGTTGATGAAGTGTTAGATGGGGCACAGAAACTTTGAAACCATGCTACTGTACTTAGATGATGTCATAGTCTACTCGAAGACGTATCAGGATCACTTGAGGCACCTGGCTGAGGTATTTGAGGCATTATCCAAGTTTGGCATGAAAGTGAAGCAGTCCAAGTGCCACTTACTGAAGCCTAAGGTACAGTACCTGGGCATGTGGTCAGCGCTGAAAGTGTGGCACCAGACCCTGACAAGGTCATCGTAATAAGTGACTGGCTGAGGCCCATCACCATCAAAGAGGTACGGCAGTTCCTGGGGCTGGTAGGTTACTACCAGAGGTTAATCAAGGGCTTCACAAAGATGGCAGCACCCATGCAAGACCTCCTGCTAGGCCAATCCAAGAAAGCCCGAGTCCACCGTATGAATGGGGCAGCAGAGAAGAAGACTCCTTCAACTAGCTGAAGTGAGCCCTGATGGGAGATGAGATCCTGACCTACCCTGACTATGGTCAGCCATTTGTGCTATAGACAGATGCAAAGTGATAGTGATTGCCTATGCCAGCAGGAAGCTCCGTCCTACAGAGAGGAACCCCAACAACTATAGTTCGTTAAAGCTAGAGTTCCTCGCAGTGGTCTGGGCAGTAACTGAATATTTTATGCATTACCTGGCTTCAGCAAAATTTACCATCTATACGGACAATAGTCTACTGACTCATCTAGAAACGGCGAAGCTGGATGCACTGGAGCAGAGATAGATATCCCAGTTGTACAATTACAATTTCACCATCAAGTACTGGGCAGGGCACAAGAACGCCAGTGTCCCACTTACCAGAGGCGGGAGAAGACTCAGAAGAGCTGGAAGAGGTAGAGCTACCGACTGTTCATAACAGCGAAATGTCCCAGTGTTCCATTGAGGTGAGAAGCAAGCGGCCTGTCATGCAGGAGGCCACATTCAATCTGTTACCCCACCATGGTTGGGCAGAGACGCAAGACAGTGACCCAGCCATTTCGCTAGTCAAGGAGCTGCTGAAATAGGCTGACTCACGCCCAGGTTCAGATGCTCCTCAAGAGGCACAACAGTTGTGGAAAGAGAAGAGCCAGTTGTTCACCTATCAAGGTAAGCTGTGCAGGCGACAAATCAACACACAATACCATGAATTGGTGTGGCAGATAGTGGTCTCGAAGAGAGATGTCCAGATGGTTCTGGAGGTGCACCACGATGGAGCAGGACAGTTTGGGTGGAAGAAGCTGGAGGTGCTGTTACGTGAAAGATTCTACTGGGCTGGCATGAGGAAAGCCATAGAGACGTGGTGTAGAAACTGGCCCGTGCAACCGGCAAAGGAAGGATCATGACAGTCAGAGAGCTCCTCTACAGCCTATTGTGACCAAGCAGCCACTTGTTTGTAGCCTTAGGCCATGTGAAGTTGACCCGAGCCAGTCAGGCTATGTGTACGGCCTCACCACTGTAGATCATTATTCACACTTCTTGGTTGTAGTACCAGTGAAAGACCTGACAGTGAAGACAGCGGCAATAGCCTTCCAAGCTTATTTCTGTAGACCTTTTGGCTACCTTGAACAGGTACTGACAGATCAAGGTCCAGCCTTTGAAGCAGAAGTGTTCCAGGAGTTTTGCAACTCATACGGATGCAAGAAAATAAGAACAATGCTGTACCATCCACAGACCAATTGCATGTATGAGAAAATGAATCAAGTGGTAATAGACCTGTTGACAACACTGTCCTTGGAAGAAAGAAGCATGTGGCCAAAAAAGTTGCCAGACTTAGTGGACTTGTACAATCATGTTCTTGTGAGTTCCACCAACCGTACCCCTGCATACCTGATGAGATCAAGACCAGGCAAGTTACCCACAGACCTATGTTAATATGTTACTTAACGGAAATGCCCTGAACAGTTGAGAAACAGAAGAGAAGTCCCAGATCTACCTAAATCCGTAAAACAGAAAGAAGAGATGATCCATACAGTACTTTGATACTTTCCCAAAACGTGGACCTAAATCAATGGAGCCATAGTCGTACCTGTATTGACATTTTCCCAACATGTTGTTCCTGAACCATTTGAGACTCCAGAACCGCCTGAAGAACCACCAGCTGCAGTAGAACCAGAAAATCAACCCCCTGCTAGCAGTGAAACTCTCAGTCCCATTGTGAGTCTAAGACCCCACTCTGGTATACCTGTGCTACGTAGGTCTACACGTAGAATAGTGGATAGTACACCCACAACACCAAAAGTAGACACTAGTAACCAGACCAGACAATCAGAAGTACCTGTACTGCGTAGATCCACTCAAAGTAATTTAGGTCAGATTTCAGCCCGTTATAGGGAATGTTAGTAAGACAAGTGAATATGTTTAATCAGTTGTAACTGTAAATATGTTTTATTTTCATGCAACTACGTAACCCAGTAACCACCAAGCGTACCATGCCTACAGGACTTACTGTATGAACTCTTGCACATTCTTGAACATTTAATTTACATATGGACCAATAAGCCACAGGACTGGTTGTGGGAAACACAATTTTGTATATGATTCATCATCAGCCAACGTTAGAAGGACGAAGCACCGTAGTGACTGTGTTTTCCCATTTTTCTTCATTTTTGTAATTTTTTTATTTTTGAGACTTTGTACAATTTATCTACTGTTATTGTTGTTTCTTGTGTTTTGCCAAAAAGTGTTTCCTCAGTCCAGGCGTACTGAATTTCACTAGAGGGGAATACAGCACCCCAGAGTCCGGTTGCCACAATGGCCTTGCCTCCCTCGGGGGGTAGGGTAATGCCTGAAAGCAAGATAGGGTATCCACACCAGGTAAGCCCGTAGCACACAACACCTCCTGACTCCAGACCAGAAGGGGGAGCTCTGAAACCCCAGTTCAGGGGAACTCCCCTATAAATTCTGGCCTGGGGTGGGATTAGTTAGTCCAGTTCCAATGAGGACTGGGGAAGAAGATATCCTGCAGACTGGAGCAGAGTCAGGCTAGTCCAAGGATACTCAAAAGCCAGCGTGAGAGACCCATAGGAGAGAGTCTGAGGAGAGAAGAGGAGTATGCCTGGGGAGAGGAGCCTGTTAACGGTTCACCCCAGAGCGGAGCGCCAGAACCGGACACCGGAGTCCGAGGTTGCGAGGGTGCTCTTGGCCCAGCAGCCAAAACCAGAGGGCGGGAGATTCCAAGTCTCCTGGCCACCAAAGTACCAGGAGACACAGCAGTGTAAAGAGCTCAGGTACATTGACCAGACGAGAGACAGCCGGGAAGGACTCAAGCTGCCTGTCATACTGGCGATAGACTGTCTAGCAGGAGGAAAGGGTCGCAGCTTAGCTACAGGTAGCCAGGACCAGCAGAGAGGGCGCAGCAGGGAGGCCTCAGAACTCGCCGGGTGAAGAGATCCTTAACTTGCTTCCAGGCCACCCATATTCCTAACAGCAACTGTGGACTGTACCCTGGCTTCTACCGCTTCAGTAAAGGTAAAAGAAACAACCATTGTGTGTCTGTTGTTTATGCATCACCCTGAGTCCTGCACACCAACGGTCTGCCATCGCCATAGATTTTACCAGTTGCCCCGGGAAGCTGCTCCACCCGTGGGGAGCAATATCACCACAGCTGCCCAGCCATCATCCCTGGACGTCCCGGACCGCAGCACTGGCTCCAATAGTCGGCTACCACGGGTGGCGTCATGATACCTATCCCCTAAATCCTATCCCCCTGAACTTTTAAGGACTAATCCCCAGAGTCATGGACACAAGTTTCAACCCCTGTGACTTCCCTGGAAGTGCCAAATCCCGATTCCGAGTGCCCCACGGCCCTAGGACGGATAAGTAGTAGTGCAGGAAGGTGCAGAAGGAGTAGACAGACACAGGGGTTGCAGTTCTTACCAGGTTCTTTTACTTGCAGTTTTTACCAGGTTCTTTTACTTGAATTTCTTTGTTCAGTGCAGACCCAGCCAGGGTACTGTTCTCTTCCAGATGGCAGCTTGGCCAGCCCTCAGATAGTCCAGGGACACCCTTCTTATGCCTTTCTCTGTTGCCTTTTCTGCGTTGATCTTCGCTCCTTCCCTATCCTGCACCTTCGTGCTACAAGGTCCAAAGGCAGGCAACTGTGGGTCTTGGCAAATGACATCTAGCAAGTCCTCTGGACCCTATATAGTCACTGTGCCTGGGTGTGAACATGGGGTTGGCTACTGCATATGCAGTCCTGTAGCCTCCGGTTTCCTGGCTTGAACATACAGTCTCACACCAGACTGCGACCGGTCCCCTTGTGCAGCTAGCTACTCCACCACGACCTGGAAGTCGGCTGTAGATTTGGGGATCTCCCTGGACTGGATTCCGTAGCTACCTACCCACTGATCCCACTTCTCCTCAGCTCCAGTGTCCCCTAGAACTCCATCTTGCTATTACTCTATCTCTCTCCTAGCCTGAACTTCCTTTGTTCCCACCCCCTCTGCATATTCCTACCTCCAACCAGCAGATGGGTTCTGCTCAGATAGAGTTTCTTTTGCCCATCATCCCCTGGCCTGGAGTTAGGAATGGTGTTGGGTGTAAGATTGTGTGTCTCAGGTTCATGTCCCTGTCTTACCTGAGAGCAATGATACCACACCTGTGGATTAGGTGCAGTACCGCTGGTGACCAGATGCAGGGGCGCCACACTTGACTATCTCTGCATAATGAATGGTGCTCTAGAAGGCATGATTGACCACTGCTCCATTTACATCAGGCTCTTCAGAACCACGGCTCTTGGGATACGTGAAAGATCTAGAGCTGAGTCCCAAAGTCAATGGAAAGTGGATAACTTCTGAAGTTGAGAATGCCCGGTTAAGTGAAATGTAATTGATGGTGACAAAATCCTGAAGCTGCCAATGAAAATGGACAACTTTGAAAAAGGGACCCTAAAAAAGAATACCAGTCACGGCCCGGTGACTGTCCAATTTTCTAACAAAAAATAGCTATAATTAGTCTTAATATTTTTCTAAATATGAGTACATCTAAAGGACCCCTCTTGCCAGGATGTGACGAATCTTTACTTTTGGGTTGTCAGATCCCAGTATGGTTAGCGTCATCCTACAAAACTGAAATCGGGAACAGATGTCTTGAGGTTTTGGCTGAAGGAGTGCTGTTTGCATCATTATAACAGCAGCTACCGATCAGTAATATTGAACCAAAAACTGAACAGGAACTGAAGTATAAGTATGCAGAATGTAGGTGCATGTTCACAAAGTCCTCAAAACAGTAAAACTAAAGAAAAACAAAAATGAGCAGATACTCTAAAATAACTAAATTGCAATAGTGCATAAAAGTAAAAATACGGTTCGTGGTAACATTATTTTGATCAAAAAAATGTAAAGGCCATCCCACCACATCAAGGTGACCCCACCAGGATGGTCCTATCCTAGCATCAAGTATTTAAAACCTTACCAGCTGTCAAGTGACGTAGATATAAGGACTGAGCAAGTAAGATAATCTAGTAAGGGTCACCTTGTCATGGTGGGATGGCTTTTACATTTTTTTACTACAATTTTTTTTTTATGCATTGCAGTTTATTTTATTTATTTATTTTAGGGTATCTGCTTATTTTTGTTTTTCTTTGTTTTTGCGCCTGTGTGAACATGCACCAACATACTGCATGCTTATACTTCACTTCCAGTTAAGTTTTTGGTTCTCTTTATTTTTTTGCAGTCATTGTAAACTAAGGTGTGGCCTGCTTTATACAGTATAAGCTTGGCAATATATATGTATACATTGCTGGATGTTCTCTGTTGGGCCCTGGGCCTTGCTCAGTCCTTATCATATCTACGTCACTTGACATCTGGTAAGGTTTTTAATACTTGTTGCTAGGATAGGACCATCCCAGTGGGGTCACCTTGTCGTAATGGGATGGATTTTGCATATTAATAATGTCACCAAGTACCCTATTTTTATTTTCATGCACTATTGCAATTTATTTATTCACTTATTTTAGGGCATCTGCTCATTTTTGTTATTCTTTGGTTTTGCAATAAGTAACATGTTCTCTGCAAGGAGCCACCCCTTGACTGGGTCCTTCCCTGGAAGGATATCTGGCTACTCCTGTGTTTGAGACTCCTAACCGAGGCTCCCCAGACTTATTTGGATATTCATAATTCCCAGGAGGCAATGCGCCTAGGAATTCACTGTGTTGAGCGCTTTAGCCAGCTGCCCGCAGTGTTTTCTTGGACTGGTCTCCCTGAGATCAGTGAATACTTTGTGATGCTTATCATATCTACGTCACTTGACATCTGGTAAGGTTTTTAATACTTGTTGCTAGGATAGGACCATCCCAGTGGGGTCACCTTGTCGTAATGGGATGGATTTTGCATTTTAATAACGTCACCAAGTACCCTATTTTTATTTTCATGCACTATTGCAATTTATTTATTCACTTATTTTAGGGTATCTGCTCATTTTTGTTTTTCTTTGGTTTTGCAATAAGTAACATTACTGCAGCAGATTCCAACTACTATCTAAAGAAAAGTTGTCAGCAGGATTTATCACCTTAACGTAAAGCCATAACCTGTGACGACCATCCGCTGTGAGGCCGAGCTGCTGGTAGGCAGCACCCCGAGAAACCCCGAGACCCTTAACCCCTATACAGGGATCTGGAATTACAGTGGAGCCCAGGGGGTAGCTGCCTATATGAGCAACAGAGCCGGGGAGGTCGCCAGGGAAAATCAAGACCCGAAAAACGAAGTCAGATGTCCGAGTCAAAACCGAGAGGGCAGCGAAGGTACAAAATCGTCAGGCAGTAGCAGAGTCAAAAATCCAGGCAAAGGTCAAGGGCAAAACCAAGAGGGCAGCTGAGGTACAAAATCAATAGGCAGAGGCAGAGTCAGAAATCCAGGCAAGGTCAGACACGAAACTAAACACACTATCACTGGGGAACCAAAACTATATCTGGCGGCCTGCAAGACAGGCTCCAATGTATTTGAAGGGCGCGGTTACCTCCCATAGGCTGGAGCTCACAGCCCGATGACCTCGTCCGGACCGCCCCTAGATCCAGGCCAGATGGAGATGCACGACTGGCTCCACCCACGCCACCTCTGACAGAAGAACGCAGGCTGCGCCTAACGGACACCTCTGCAGGGCCCGCTCCGCTGCGACCAACACCACCCAGAGGGGAAACACAGCGGCGCTCAGCGACAGAGGCAGACGTCGCGGGAGCAGTTCCATATGAGGACAAGACCCTCCTGTCACCGGCGCCACCAGCCGAAGGAATCCGGCTCCTCCCAGCGGCCGAGGCAGGAACACCGGCCACCGAGTCCAATGGCGATGTGACATAACCATAATGGTGCTGTGATGCTGATTACACTGATACCTGCGGTGAAGGAATTCGATCTATGAATGTAGAATATTCTTCCTCTGAAGTCTTAATTTTATTGATGTCTTCTGTGCATTTGTGTGAGACTTGGGGGTCGGGTTTTCTGCTTCTCTGCCTGCCTCTTCTGTTTCTTTCACTTTCACACCATTTTATTGAAGACCATGTGCAGTGTGATTCTATAGAAGTCATTGAGCTAAATCTTGGTTTGCGCATGCGCCACCTCCAGGTTCATTTATTGAAGGCCTGTGGGCTAGGATCACACTATACACGTGCCACCCACTGCGATGATGGAGGCACGGACATGCACAAAGGAAGATGGAGAAACAGAGGAGTGAAGGAAAGAGAGGAGGCAGGTGGAGGGGCAGAGAAGCAAAAGACCCTTCCCTCAAGTCTTTCCCGCTGCACATCAATCAACAGAAGATGTATTCATATAAAAACTTTTAAAGAAGATGATTTAACAATCAGGAATTGGATCCTTCACCGTAAGCATCAGTGTAATCAGCATCACAGCGATATTATGGCCATGGATCAACAACTGTATAGTGCTAAATCCTGCTTACAGGTTCTTTTTAAATGATTACCGTAAATCAGTGCTTCATTAGTCAAAAATCTCCGACATGCAACATGCAGTCGTTTCAGGCTACAAATGCTACAGCTTAGCTTGTCTGGATCCCACAGGCAAGAAGTTCAGACCTGATTCCTGCTGGAGAGTCTGGTCCTTCAGATAATGCATACAGTCAATTTTACTTGCATGCTTTTTTTTTGCATTGAGAACACTTGAGAATTCTCCCAAATTGTGCAAGAATCTCTACATCTAGGGCAGATCTGGTTAACAAAGCCCATATTGGCATCATATTTAGTATGCACCCGACCTCACGGACTTAATGTCCTAAGGTTGGTGCAGATGCAAGACATACTCATCAATCCTTATGAACAAATCAAAAAGAGGAGTACCATGCAGTGAATTTAAGTTCTTTATTGTGAAAGACCTAAAAACTGGATGGGGATTGAGGTACTTATCCAAACTGTGGGTTGCAACCCAGTAAGTACTGTTATAATGTAACGAAAGCAGTCACAAAAGAGATACCCATGTAAGGGTTCTCAATTAGAATTGTAATACATCAGGTTTGGGATATAAATACAATATAGTTATTAAAGTCAGACAGTAATACGACCCAAATCATATACCTGTGTATACTAAGAAAGATAATAAGGTAATGGTGCCCAGCCTGCTATCTCAATGTGCTAGTGCATAAATCAAGGTAAACATGAGAAGCCATCAAGGATATGCAAAGATCTTATAACAGGCTGTGACCAAATACCTTTACAAAAGTGCATCAAAGGGTTAACAGAAGCCCATCAGTAACGCTTTCACATTGGCGTTTCCCGCCACAGCGTACTGCGGTGGGTGAACACGAGCAGACCGCATGCATCGTCCATCCCCATGTTTAACATGGGGACGCACGATGTATGCAGTGCCCTGCGGATGGCCACGTTCACGTCCGCATGCGCTGATTCTCGGCGCCCAGAAACGCGACATGTTGCATTTTCTGTGCGGCTGAGAATGTATGATTCGTACGCACGGCTCTGCATGCGTACAAATCATACATGGAGGGCAATGAGACCGCACGGCCATCCGCAGGACACCGCAGACAAACACTGCGGATCATATTGGAATCCATTCTCTCAGAGCCCGGGCGTTGGGAGGGGAGAGAGAGGACCTGAAGAAGCTGATTAGTTTTAATCGGCTGCCAACACCGATCGGCGGGCGGTTTAAACGGATCAGCTGATGCTGTCGGGGACACATCAGCTGATCAGTTTCAATTGTCGGCCGATCGGAGCTGCTTCGGGTCCTCTCTCTCCCCTCCTGACAGCCGGGCTCATCAGGCAATGCCTTCTATGGGCATTTTCATGAACGCATGCAGACCCATCACTGTTGCGTCCACATGAAAATGTCTGTGTTCGGCACTGCAGATGCGTATGCAGTCCATACACTGCGGTGCCGAACACCAATGTGAAACCGCCCTAAGGCTGTGGTCACAGTTGCCATGCGTTTTTTTAAGTGATTTAACAAAACTCATGCTTTTTTTCATGTCAGCATGAGTTTTGTAAGGTGTGTGATGGCTCCCTGCGTTTTTGGCTGCGTTTTTGAATCTGCACATAAAAATAGTGCTTGTAGTATTTTTTTGTGCGTCTTGAAAAACGCATGCGTTTTTGTAGAAAACGCATGCGTTTTTATAACATGGGTTCCTATGGGTAACGCATGCAAAAACGCATGTACACTTAGTACCTTTTAGTGCCATTCAAAAACGCATGGGACAGTCACACATGCTTTTTGGCTATTAGGGCATGCGTTTTTTAACATGGGGGCCTATGGGTGCGTTTTTTACATGCGTTTTTGAAAACGCAGGTCTCCAAAAATGCATGTGAAAAATGGTACTGTGACCACAGCCTAAGATAGAGAAAGGAAGCACGGAACGGCCCAAAGGGAAATATTTTATCTGAAATAAGACATCAGATCGCAGATACCAAGGTATCATTCTATTCAACTTCCTATGACTGACATACCTATATAGACGTCTTAGGAGGGTTGATCCTATTGACAGATATCCTTTAACCTATGGGTGGACATAGGAATAATGCAATACTTGTATTTCAAACCTCTAGAGAAAATATCTTTAACAGAGGGGTAAGATAATCTATACCTTAGGGCGCTTATTCCCTTATTCATGCTCTAGGGCATACTTATTTTCTTACCTTTCCCGCTGTTGGTTTCAATGAAGCAGCCACTGTCAGTGATCCGGAAATAATAAACTGTGCAAATTAAAATAAGGAAAACTTAGGTTTTATTTTACTGCAGAGATCAAGAAAAAAAGTGCATCAGATAAATGAAGATTTTCTCTGCCCACTATCAGTTATAAAATGTGTATCCTTTATCATTATTCCAAAATTCTTACAATCATAAGCATCCTGTGCCGATGAGTAGGGACTGTTTTTCCGAAACGCGTCTGGCATAGGATGCTAATGATTTTAAGAATTTTTGAGTAAAGTGCTCTGTAATATGGACTGAAGGCACCTCAGTTTTTCTTTCTTTTCATGATAACATTGGATGGACGCCAACCATCTCTTCAGGTGCCTGGGATCCAAAGGGTGTGTGAGGTGGGCTGCTTTCCATTTCACCCTTCCTGAATCTTTATTTCCTTTATCATTGCAGTCAGTAATATGTGTTAGATGGCCTGTCCAGGACTTTGACCTTGATGACCCATCCTTAGGGTAGGTCATCACTATCTAATCGGTGGGGATGCAACACCAGGCAACGCTGCCAAACAGCCCTTCCTGGTGTCGGTGGTGGGCAGAACTGCTTACTTGCAGAGTTGCACAGCACAGCTCTGTTGATGGAATAGTAGCCATGCCATGTACTGCACAGCTGCCCCCTAATTATTTGGGTAGAACAGGTGACAGATATGCAATATTCTGCTATAGCCACTATACAATTGACAGAACTGTGCAGCTCTGCACCTAAGCAGTTCTTGCCGCCAACACCGGGAATAGCTGTTCGTCGGGAGAGCCAGGTGTCGCATCCCCACTGCTCAGACATTAATGACCTATCCTAACAATGGGTCATCAAGATGAACGTCATGGACATCCCCTTTAATACACTCACCTACTACTGTCTTCTCCAGGATCAAGCACCATCCTGCTCCTCTTATCAGTGACGTCAACGCACTTTAGACTATGCTGCTTCCTCTTGGCTGTAAGTAGGGCCTGTTTTAAACAAAGTTGGACTCTAGGCAAAAGATTAAGGTAGACCCTGCACCATCACACTCACATATTTAGATAGCATTTACATCGGCTGAGCTCAGACCCTTAAACGAGCACAATTGACAACTCTTTACACCAGATAATGAAGAATGATGGGCACAGAACGATCACTTGTAGAGCAACCTGTCCCCTTAAAGGGAAACTCAAAACTAGAAAAGGGAAAGAGAAGCGCAATAGGGTCTTATCATTGGTAAAAAGGTGGACTAAATTTAACTAGTCACTCACCTAAAGGGGTTGTGTAGCACACAACCAGCGTCAAGATGAACACCGTTTGATCTTTCTGGTCTATGCAGCGCAGGTGATGAACACCGTCTGATCTTTCTGGTCTATGCAGCGCAGGTCCGTATACACCTTCCACCCTCTGCAATTTTGAAGTACCTTAAAGGGAAACTATCATCTCAATTTTGCACCCAAACCTATCACTCCCTATCCCTTCATCTTGCTGCTACATCCCTAACCATCCTTCTCTCATCTAATACTGTCCTATAATGTTTGTAAAAAATTAGCTTGATACTTACATCTCTGTATGGTAATTAGTCTTCTAGTCTATATATGTAGTCAGCCTGGGTGTCCCCCACAGCTGCGTCACCCCCCCCCCCTTCCTCAATGCTGGTATCACGTCCCGGTGAGCATGATCATACAGTCAGGAGTGCACTCCTGATTCAAAATTCTTGTTCCTCCTTCCGGATACGATGCACCAGCCGTGTGTCATTTCAGGTCTAGTGCACTGTGGGGGATTATCGCATGTATGGACTGGCTTCGAAATGTGTACTGCACATGCTTCAGAGCTGGCCTACACCAATACACCCCCCACAATGCTCAGGACTGGAAATGACGCTCAGCCGGCAGCGCGTCATCATCGGAAGGAGGAATAAGAATTTTGAATCAGGAGCGCAATGACTGAATGATCGCAATTCAGGGTGAATGATCTCACCCACCGGGGCATGATACAAGCATCTGGGAGGGAGAATGCAGCCATGGAGAATGCCCACCGGGGCATGATACCAGCATTGAGGGGGGAGAATGCAGCCATGGAGAACGCCCACCGGGGTGTGACACCACCATTAAGGAGGAAGAATGTGACACGCCCGTCCAGGGCCTTGGGATACTCGGAACCAGGCTTTGAGGCTTCTTCACGGGAGTTACAGGGGTCGAGACCTGGCTTTGTGACCCTGGCGGTGTCATTAAAAGTTTGGTGAGGGGGGCACTCTCTCTTAGGGAAAGTCATGTGGCGTGGAGGGTTCATTTGGGAAGGGATGACCGGACTTGGGGATACTTGTTGTTTTTACGTGATGCCACTCGCAGGTTGCGGCTATCGATGGCCGCCGCTGCACGACAGTTCCTCTGGGGGCCGATGGTAGGGAGCCAGCAGTGTTGTTAAGCCCTCTATGGGTAGGGCTGACCCCCAGGGCAGCAGAAGGTACCATAGTGACTTGGTAGTTTTGTTTCTGGTGCTCACAACGCGTCAAGAAAGTTCACAGACATGGCGGGTTGCAGTCTTCATATCTTTTACTCACAGTCACTATGCAACAGCCCGCTGAGAACTGGGTTCTCGGAGGCAGGGATCCAGCTACTCCCGGGTAGGAGGATAACACGTAACTGATACCCCTTTTCTTTCCTTTCTCTGTCGTCTTACACTGTGCTTGCTTCACCCTCCTGCCTTTCGCCTCGCCACACAGAGCTCTGAGCCAGTAGCTGTGGGTTTTTCTTAGGGTCAATCTTCAGTATCTCCCCTTAACCTTCTCTTTGCCACCTTTTGAGCAGATGTGTGCAGTTGTCGACTGTGTTACCATGGAAGTACCACAGTCTCTGGTTGCTAGCTGAGCCTTGTCTGTCTTCTCCAGTAGTCTTGGGGTCTCGGTGCCCCTTTTCTGCGGCCTGATCCCTCCACTGTCTTGCGCCTTACAATTGATACGAGCCCCACGGGTGGATTGTTCACTGCCTGTACCTCTGGGACCCTCTCTTCCTCCTTGAGCCACCTGGTTTTCTTTCTTCACTCCTCAGTCTGGCCTCAGGACGAGCTCCCACTAGGTCCAGTCCTCTGAACACCTCTCTCAAGTTCTTTTTCTTCTGTGACAGGATTTATTTCTCCAGCTTCCCTCCAACTCGACTCTAGCTGTTTGACTGTTCAAAGGTCTCTCTCCTTCTACTATTGAACTGTCACTCCTGCTTTCTAGATTTTTCCCACTGTATTTATACCCTCTGGCATGTGTCCCACGTAATCTACATGTTTGCTTCCTAACTGCACTCCTCCCAGGTGCTCCCTCTAACTACTTCTTCTCCACCCATCCCCACTACCCTGGTGCCTCTTCCAGACAGGATCAGGGACGGTACTCTCCCGTAGGAGCAATCTCGCCCTAGCCCTGACCTGGACCTAGTGTAGTTGCGTGGCCTTGGTGTCCCGGCACTGGTCTGTGCCCCTCTTACCCAAGAGTATGCAAATAAAGTCTGTGGAGCCTCGTTTAGGAGTCTCAACACAGGACTAGCCAGATATCCCTCCAGGGAAGGACCTAGCCATTGGGTGGCTCTTTGAGGAGACCACCATAACCACCATATTATATGGCCCTTTCAGTCAATATCTAGCTCTTTACGAGGTCAAAGATATGACAAGGGAATAGCAAGGCCAGGTATCCATCCACAGACAATTGTTTCAGGGTGTTGCCCCTCATCAGTGTGGAGTAGGATTCTGGCTAGCTATCTGTGGATGGATACCTGGTCTTGCTATTCCCTTGCCATATCTTTAAGCTCGTAAAGAGATGGATATTGACTCAAAAGGCCACTTAATATGGTGGTTATGGTGGTCTCCTCAAAGAGCCACCCCATAGCTAGGTCCTTCCTTGGAGGGATTTCTGGCTAGTCCTCTGTTGAGACTCCTAATGTCTAAGGCAATGGTAAGGACATATATAACAGGATGAGGCCATGATGGGGATGTATATACAAGGATGGGCCATAATAGGGGTATATATACCAGGCAAGGATGCTGTACATGGTGTATATGAGGGCAGGGATGCTGTACATGAGGTATATGAGAGCAGGGATGCTGTACATGAGGTATATGAGGGCAAGGATACTAAACATGGGTATATGAGGGCAGGGATACTGCACATAGGATATATAAGGGCAAGGATGCTGTACATGGAGTATATCATGGCAGGAATCTGCTTGCATTCCATACTAAAATCAATCAATATATCTAATATTCTGCTTTCTATTCCAATAAAGATCAATTCAACTGCTATGTCTGAAAAGGGCAGTGGGAGTGGCTCAGCTTCAATGTGTGAATCAACGCATGAGATTGATGACCCCTGCTGAAGAGAAGAGCAGACTACAAAGGTAAGTTCTATATCATATCATAAGTTCTATATCAGCCTCTATATTATATATACAGCCCACAACCTCTTTATTATAATCATAATTCATGGTATGTTTTAAAGGGGCCCACTGTGGCTGTTTTGCCCAGCGCCCCCAAAAAACTGGAGCCGGCCCTGTGTACAAGTACACAAGTACAAATAAATTGCTAATAAGTGCATGAAGGGGGAGGCCAGATGATACAAGGGACAGATTTGGATGAAGATATTACAAAGGGCAGAATGGGAATAGTTAAATAGTGAGCTGAGATGATAGGCAGTCCTAAAGAAATGCGTTTTTAAGGCCTGCTTAAAACTGTGAGTAATGGGACTAATCGAATTGTTCTTGGTACTACACTCCAGAGAATTGGCGCAGCTCTTGAGAAGTCTTGGAGATGGGAGTGGGAGGATGTCAGTTGTGTTATTGATTGCACGGGCATAAATAGAGATGAGAGAGGAGATGTATGATGGGTCAGAACTGTGGAGGGCTTTGTGGGTCAGAGTGATATGTTTATATTGTACTCTGTAGCAGATGGGCGACCAGTGCAATGACTGGCACAGGATAGAGGCATCGATGAAGCGGTTGGACAGGAATATGATCCTGGCTACATTCAGGATGGATTGGAGAGGAGAGAGTTTAGTAAACAGAAGACCAATTAGAAGAGAATTGCTTTAATCCAGACAAGAATGAATAAGGGGGACAGAGTTTTTGCAGCGTCAACAGTAAGAAAAGGTCAAGTTCTAGAGATATTTTTGAGGTGTAGGTGACACAAGTGAGCGGTGGGGGGGTCAAAGTCAAATATAACCCCAAGACAGCAGGCATGCTGTTGGAAGTATTGGTGGAATAGCAATGTTGGGTTTAGGACGGTTTATAGAGGGAGGAAACATGAGAAGTTCAGATTTAGACAGATTCAGATTCTTCATTCCTCTTCATTCTTCTATAGTCTGGTCCACCTTTGCTCTGGTCATCCAGAAAGTGACACCCTGCTGGTGAGGCTCCAGTGGATATGTATGGCACTACACAAGTCATTGACTTATGAGTTACGGTGTTCCTGTTAGAAGAATACCATGGCACATCAATAAAATAAAGTATGTATTTTATTTATGACATTTCAAAAGGTTTGTGCTTTCTAGCCAACATTAACGTTTTGGTCCTGGATCCCAGTCGGCAGAGTGGCACACCTCCTCCATATTCGTGTCTGCCAGCTGTGATCACGGTCAGTTTGACCGAAACGTTAATGTTTTGCCAGAAAGCACAAACCTTCTGAGATGTCATAAATAAAAATTATACTTCAGTTCTTTACTTTATTGATGTGCCATGGTATTCTTATAACTGGAAATTGATTACTATCATTACAAGATGGGACCAACAAGTGAATACCATTGTTCTATTTTACTTCTTTAATGAGAACCTGTCATCACAATTTAACCTGTTAAAGTAAAGATTTGGCAATAATAGTGCTCTTATACTAATACTAGCTGTGAGCCCGATGCGATTGCATCGGGATTCTAGAATCTGTGTAGAGTTTACTCAGTATATTTCAAATATGTCGGCATAGCGGCCACCGCTATTCTGATTGTTCGGCGCACTGAAGGCGGCGACCGATGAGAAGAGCGCCGCGCTGTATGGCGCCATACTTCAAATACATGGAATATTTTAAGTTTCACATTTACCATTGTAAATGAGGCGCTATTCTCATTGGTTGCTGTCTGCTGCGGGCAAGCAATGAGAATAGCGCCTCACTTTCATCAGTAGATGTGAAACTCAAAGTCGTCCATTATATGTCTAAGATGGTGGCCTGATTCTAAATAATAGGGAGTCTAGCATGCATATATACATTATTCATTCAAATTTGACAATAATACACATAAGACATGATATGTATCTATGAACTACCAATGTTTGTATAGTATATGTCAATGTAGTACAATTCATGATTCTAAGGCAAGGCTTTTCGTACAGATACTGGCACCGATGTTTTGTACAGATTATTAACATTCATATATAAATTGAATATACATAATCTATAGTTTAGCCAGTACATGTTTCCCCACCAACCACGGGAAGGTAGCCTTACAGCTGGTGGGACCTACTCTACTCTATCCCTAATTATTAATACTTAGACTTCTTTTAAATCAGATATTTTTCGGCTATTTGCAGAAGGTGTGGAATAACAAAATACAATTTCTGCACTTGGCACCAAAAGACCTACCTACAGATCACTTTCAGCAAGTAACATGTAATGTATATGGAACTTCCAGTTAGCTTGCAGTAAATACGGCAAGCACAGCTTCGACAGATTCACTAAATGCAACCACTAAAAATCAGAGCTAACTGCGATTTTGGTGGTTGAAACTGTCAAAACCACATGTGCCGCAAATGCCGCAAGTAAACCACAAATTCAATATAAATTTCATGCAACTTACATTAAGAGTACTGTAGGTCACAATTAGGCAGCAAGTGGCAAAATTGCTTTTTTCCCACTATAAATTCCACAAATAGCAGAAGAATTGAAATTTAAAATCAAAATGTCTATTCTTTCCCTATGTGTCTAAATATGTACCTATGTGTCTAAATATGTACCTATATGTATGTATGTACTTATATGTACAGAACACAGTTTGACATAGAGATGTGTGTGAACAGGCGTCCCACCCGTCTCTTAGCTGTTCACAAAAACCTCACCCTTTGTAAAAATAAAATGAAATCTCTCAGCAGCTATACTACTGGAGCTTCAGGTTCTTATCACTAAATGCAAGCATTTAGATGATACACATCTACAATCTACAACAAAGTGTGTGTTTATATACATATACTATGAAATATAAAAATAATGTTTCTAAGCTTAAAAAACTAATGACTATATATATTAAATATTTTATATCAACTAATTATAATGTCTTTATCTATAACTAAACACATTTTTTTTTTTTTATATTCCGATACATATATGGCTAAATGAATTTTTTTGTAATTTTTTTTTTATTCCTATACATCTATGGCTAAACTAATTTATTTTAATATTCGTGTTAAATTAGAAAGTAACTATATATCTAAATCTAATATGCATCTAAAGAATTAAAATTAAAATATTTTTATACACTATATTTTTAGTGAAAACTAAAACTAACGACTATATATCTTAAATTACTATTTTATATCTAATAAGTAATTATAATGACTTTATCTATAACTAAGGTAATTTTGTTGGCATTTTTTTTTTTCTATTCCTATACATCTATGGTTAAACTAATTTTAAAAAAATTTTTTTGTTTTTCTATTACTATACATCTATGGCTAAACTAATGTATTCAAATATTTGTCTTTAATTAGAAAGTACATATGTATCTAAATGTAATATGTATCTAAAGAATTTAAAGTAAAATATTTTTATAGACTATATTTGTAGTGAAAACGAACACTAACGACTATATTTCTTAAATAACTATTTTATATCTAATAACGAATTATAATGTCTTTATCTATAACTAAACTGGTTTTTTTGGTATGTTTGTTTTTTTGTATCCAGCACTTTCACCTTAACATTGCATCGTGTTTTCACTCGTGAAAAAGCCACATATAACTGTCCATGTCCAAAAACGGGTTCTGGCGAAAAAAATCCCTACTTTCTCCAGTTTTTGGCTTTGGGATTTGTTGATGGTCATGGCAAAAGCAGGCTTCATGGGAAATTGTCGACGTCTTAACTTGAAAGATAAGCCAGTCTCTGATGGAGATAAATCAATCCTTGGAATAAACACCACATTTCCTTCTGCAGACCCAGTAATGACTTTTGCTTGAATCATATTGTCAAACAAAGCGATGACAATCAGGCGAGTCCCATTGAAAGACCTTTTCTGCTGTTAAAGTTGCGCAAAAGCATGACAATGGTACCGATTTTTAATTTGAGGTGATGAGAAGGCATTCCCGTTGGTGTGAGTGAATTTAAAAATTCCACTGGATATTCGTCTGGATCTTCTGTCTCATCAGGATCAATGGAATCATCACTAATGTATTCAGTGTATTCACCAGCAATGCAATCCATGACCTTAGAGTTCACCATATCCACATGGTCATTTTTAGGGCAAAGAATGGCATGTGATGCAGCAATCTGAATGCTTTCATTGTTATGTACATCAATGAGAATGTTTTCACCAAATATAGCAAGAATGATTGAGCCAGTGCAGATCATGTCTTGTGGGATTTCAATGATATCATCTGCAAGGTTGAAATCATTGGACAATTCACCATTTCCCAGTTGAAGTAACCAACTGCTATAATCAGGATCAATGGAGCGCATGTTGTTGAAGAGTGGCAATTGAGTGAAAAGCTGCCATTGTCGTGAGTATTTAATACAGCTCTCTATAATGTCAGTTCTTGTACCATGTGGGATGATAGGCAAACACTGTCGAAAGTCTCCTCCCAGAACAATGACTTTCCCTCCAAAAGGTGTTGTATTTTTCTTGGAGATATCTGTTGTCATGACATCCCGTAAAAGTTGATCTATCACATGCAATGCATATTTAGATAACAGAGTGGACTCGTCAATAATGAAAAGTTTGGTACTTTTCAAATGTTGTGCAGCATCTGTATCATTTTTAATTCTGGAAACGGATGTTTCATTTATTGGAATTGGTATGCCATAAAGCGAATGGATGGTTCTTCCTCCTTGCAGTAAGTTAGCTGCAATCCCTGTACTGGCTGCAGGTGAGACAATTTCGCCTTCTCCTCTTAGTTCATGAATTAATAAATCATACAGATATGTTTTCCCACTGCCACCTGGACCGTCAATGAAAAAGCACTTAGGTTGTAGACTTCTATCATGTAAAGCTTGATTGATAGCATCATAGGCCAAAAGTTGTTGGTCATTTAAAGTAGTTTTCATTTCCCGAGCTCTTCTTAACTCATCATCCTTGTT
The DNA here is from genome assembly GCA_033576535.1 of Allobates femoralis. NCBI lineage: Eukaryota > Metazoa > Chordata > Amphibia > Anura > Aromobatidae > Allobates > Allobates femoralis. Next base: position 3,623,236 of record JARQOC010000009.1, read on the forward strand.
GTATTGTGGAGCGATGTGTGGCTTTCTTTTTGGTCGTGGTAGATTAAAATCAGTAAAAGTTTTGCCATGAAATTTTAGAACATTTTGGACATCTGTCATTGCATAGCCTTCACAATTCTCACACTCCTCAGTGTTGGAGTGATATGCATGACAGTAGTCTTGCATAAAGTCTTGTTTAAATTCTTGCCACAACTCCAATGGATGAGCTGGAGGACCAAAAATACATATATATGCAAACATATCACGAAGCTGTGCAGGCATGTTGAGAACACAGGCATCCAATAAAGTATTTCTCCAAACAGTGTCATCGAAGAGCAATCCAAGAGCTAATGCTGCCTCTTTAAAAGTTGGGTATGTGACTTCATTAACAGTCTTTATGTTGTCAAAACCTGTTGCTCCTTTGACATGTAGTAACAACAACCTTAAATAGTACCGTTCTTGATCTTTCATACTGACAGTATACATTCTTCCAATCACTGAAGAACCTCCTCACTTTCTAATTTCCCATTCACCTTGTTTCCAAACATAGTGCTCTGGAATTTGGCGGTATAAGTAATCATGAGCATGCGGGTCATTCTCATTGAGCTCAAAGTAGGCCATAAGAGTGGATTTTCTGTGCATTGTGTAACTGATGTTGTCAACAGAGTCATCCTCATGAAAATAAAGCGGTTGAGAATGTGGGAGATGTACGGCAAGGCGAATAATGGAGTGCGATTGTCTATGCATCGGGTAAGCAAATATTCGCCAACAGTGGCGTAACTAGAGTCTGGTGGGCCCCGGTGCGAAATTCAGACCGGGTCCCCCCCCCCACCCACCCACGGGCACACGTTGGTTGGATGTATGGGCCCCATGTAACGTTCTAAGTTCTATAAAGACTCACAAATTGACCCGTCTATGTATTAATGTCCCTCATCCTGCTATATATGGTCATTCTACTGGAATATGGAGCTAATCCTTTTAAATATGTCTCCCATCCTGCTATATATGGTCTCCCTCCGGGAATATGGCCCTTATCGTGGTATATATGTCCCCCGTCCTGGTATATACGGTCTTCCTCCTCCCGGCACGATAGTCCTCTAATTATTATAATGTATCCCCATATTCCTCCATATATTACAATAGACCCCCATAGTCCTCCATGTATTATAATGCATCCCATAGTCCCCCATTCATAAGGTAGCCCCAATAGTCATCCAATTATTATAATGCTCTGTCCTCTGCTCTCATCCTCTTCCTCTGTCCACCAGCTCTCATCCTCCTCCTCTGTCCACCAGCTCTCATCCTCCTCTTCTGTCCACCAGCTCTCATCCTCTTCCTCTGTCCACCAGCTCTCATCCTCCTCCTCTGTCCACCAGCTCTCATCCTCCTCCTCTGTCCACCAGCTCTCATCCTCTTCCTGTGTCCCCTGCTCTCCCCTCCTCTGTGGCCCTGCTCTTATCCTCCTCCTCTGTGCCCCGCTCTCATCCTCTTCTGTCCACCAGCTCTCATTCTCTTGTGTCCCCTGCTCTCCCCCGCTTTCCTCCTCTCACCCGTGTCTTGTTCTCCGCTCTCTTCTTCCCTTCTCTGTTCGGCAGCAGCTGGGGGGCGTGTCCTCACTTCCTGGATAATGAGCGGCCAGGACCTGATGCACGGCCGCCGGGCGGGAGACTGAGGAGGAGGTGGGTGACAGCTTCCCAGGGGCAAAGGGCAGATTTCGGCTGCTTGACAGTGCGGGCTGTGCTGCGCCCGGTGCTGGCATTGATGGGCGCAGGGCGCTCGGCACAGCGGGCGCAGGGGGCAGCTGGCGATGCGGGCCCCCTATAGGCCCGGGCCCCATCGCAGTGGCGACCCCTGCGACCGTGAATGTTACGCCACTGTTCGCCAAGCTGCCTCTGGTGCACTCACGTATCTTGAATCCATGAATTGATGTGTTTCATCATGGTGGATATTAGTTTGGCAAATTTCAAGATTGGCTTTATCATGTCCTTTGTAGACATATTTGAATAGGTATTTGACACTTTGAATGGAAGCACATACCTCAACATTAATATGACACTTGTATTTTAATAGTAGGAAAGGGTTATAGGGAACAACCCAAGAATTATCAATCATCTTTGAATAGTGTTGAAAGGATGATCCTTCCTTTCTTTGATAAGTAGGGTATGCATCCTGAGCTAAGACTGTTTTTGGTTGGAAGTCTTTAGGAAAACCTTTCTTACACTTTCCAAGATCCATACATGGAGAATTGGGGTTGTGTTGTCCACAGGGTCCATGAATCATGTGTTGCATCACAATTTCATAGAGCACAGGGTCAGGGCCGGCCTTAGGCATGTGCGAGTTGTGCGGCCGCACAGGGTGCCACGCTCCAGGGGGCGCTGCAGGGAGACAGTAGTCACTTTGATTTGCAGGGGCCTCGCTGTTCCTTCCTGCTCCCAAATCTTAAGTTCAAAGCCTTGATTGTGTTGTGCTGTGTACAGCACAGTGTAGCTCAGCAAAACGAGGATGATCCATGCAGTAGACCGCCCCTCCTCTCTCCAGAACCATCGAGTCTCCTCCTGGCCTCCAGCCTGTGCAGAACGGAGGAGCGTCCCCTCACCTGAGAACTCTTCTATGGAGGTGAGGAGGTCACTGCTGTTTGCCATCTTCATCCCAGCAGTAATAGGTGTCGGCTCTGAGATAAGAAACATTTAGTGCTGGGAGTTCTGTGCTGCGTCGGTGCAGGATCAGTCACACACAGCACCGACTCAGCACCGAGCTGTGAGAGGAAGGAAGGCCTCCAGATCACTGATCCTAATCTCCTGTCACTACTGAACTGCTGAGTCCAGGCTGCTGGCTAGGACTGTCCCCTTATCTCCTTCTTCCAAGTACTGGAGTGGGGGCTACTAAGGGGGGACTATCATACATAGTGGGGGCTAGTAATGGGCACCTCCTTCTCCTCATACACCTGTATAGTGTATCTATGTATATATATATATATATATAGTATATAGTGATCAGTATACAGGCTCTTTATCATTCCTGTGTGATCAGATTGTCAGCTCCTGTGATCAGGGCTCTCCTCCTCCTCATACACCTGTACAGTGTATATATATAGTATATAGTGATCAGTATACAGGCTCTTTATCATTCCTGTGTCCACAGATTGTCAGCTCCTGTGATCAGGGCTTTCGCTCCTCCATTGTTACTTTCTATCTGTCATTGTTAGGTCCCTTCTTAGTAAGTGTTGTGATATCTGCTGCTCTGCATAGGAATATTATTCTGTCTGCAGGGTTATTCCTATACAGTACAGCCCTGGGCATATTGTCACTGTGATGCGGATTACTCTGATATACAGCATCCAAAAAATGCAGGTATTATCATCCTGTAAAGATTTTCATGCGGATGACATCACAAACGGTGGCGGCTCTGTGGCATTGGGGACGGCGGCTGTCTCTCCCCCCTGTCCATCCCCCACCCTCCGTGTGCCGTCTCTTCCCCCTGTGCTCTCTCCATTAACCTGTCTTCCCCTGTGCGCTGTCTTCTCTCATGTGCTCTCTTCTTTGCCTGTGCGATCTCTTTGCCCCCCCATGTGCTCTCTCTGTCCCGCCCTGTGTGTTCTCTCTGTCACGCCCGGTGCGTTTTCTCTCTGTCACGCCCGGTGCGTTTTCTCTGTTCCGCCCTTTGCGGTCAATGTCCCGCCCTGTGCGCTCTCTGTCCCGCCCTGTGCGCTCTCTCTGTTTTGCCCTGTGCGCTCTCTCTTCCCCTTGCGCTCTTTCTGCCCCTGTGTGCTCTCTCTGTCCATGTGCGCTCTCTCTGAGCCATGTGCTCTCTTTGCTCCACACTGTGTGCTCTGTCACAACCTTTGCGCTCTCTCTTCCCCGCCCTTGTGCTCTCTCTCTGCCCCTGTGCACTCTCACTCTTTTTGCTTCCCCTGTGCGATCTCACTCTGCTCTTCCTATGCACTCTCTATGTGCCGCCTGTGCACTCTCTCTGCCCCCTGTGCAGACAGTGCAGAGACAAGGACCAGAGGAGGGGAGGCAAACGGAGTATGCACTGCCCGTGTGCTATATATATTCGTGTGCTATCTGGGTGATATCTGTCAATGTATACTCACCTCCCTCCAGTGCTGCCTGTTCCTCTCTTCCGGGGCGCTGCACTCAGAGCAGTGAATATTAGATGAGCCTAATGGGCCCCCGGAAGTGAGAGGAGCAGACAGTGCTGGAGGGAGGCGAGAGGAACAGATAGCACTGGAGGAGGTGAGAGGAGCAGACCGCGCTGGAAGGAGAGAAGAGCAGACAGCTCTGGAGGGAGGTGAGAGGAGCAGACAGCGCTGGAGGAGGTGGGAGAAGCAGACAGCTCTAGAGGAGGTGAGAGGAGAAGACAGCACTGGAGTCGCGGCACCAAGAGCGCTGGTTGGTTACTGTGGTCGGCGGCGACAATCAGCGAAGCGGAGCGCGGCTTGGCAGGAGATTTGAATCCCGCAGCGCTCAGCCAATCAGTGGCGCGGGATTCAAATGTCCCGCCAAGCCGCGCGCCGCTTCACTGGTCGCCGCGGAAGGTAGTGACCAATCAATCAGCGTCTTGGCACGTGATTTTAATCGCGCTTCGCTGATTGGTCGCCGCCGACAGTATACAGTTCTAATCACTGAGCGACCATATACTGTGCTAACCACTGAGCCACCATACAGTGCTAATCACTGAGCCACCATATACTGTGCTAACCATTCAGCCACAGTATGCAGTGCTAACCACTGAGCCAACATACTGTGCTAACCACTGAGCCACCAGACAGTGCTAACCACTGAGCCACCATACAGTGCTAACCACTGAGCCACCAGACAGTACTGAGCCACTACATACTGTGCTAACCCTTGAGCCACCATACACTGTTATTCACTGAGCCACCGTATACAGTGCTAAAGACTAAGCCACCTTATACTGTGCTAACTACTGAGGCATCATATACTGTGCTAACCACTGAGCCTCCGTATACTGTGCTAACCAATGAGCCTGCGTATACAATGCTAACCACTGAGCCACCATACAGTGCTAATCACTGAGCCACCATATACAGTGCTAACCACTAAGCCAACATACAGTGCTAACCACTCAGCCACTGTATACAATACCACTGAGCCACCATACAATGCTAACCACTGAGCCACCATATACAGTGCTAACCACTGAAGCACCATATACAGTGCCAACCACTGAGCCACCATATACTGTGCTAACCACTGAGCCACCATATACAGTGCTAACCACTGAGTCACCGTATACAGTGCTAACCACTGAGCCACCATATACAGTGCTAACCACTGAGCCACCATACAGTGCTAATCACTGAGCCACCATATACAGTGCTAACCACTGAGCCACCATATACAGTGCTAACCACTGAGCCACCATATAACAGTGCTAACCACTGAGCCACCATATAACAGTGCTAACCACTGAGCCACCATACAGTGCTAACCACTGAGCCACCATGCAGTGGTAACCACTGAGCCACCATATACAGTGCTAACCACTGAGCCACCATATACAGTGCTAACCACTGAGCCACCATATACAGTACTAACCACTGAGCCACCATACAGTGCTAATCACTGAACCACCATAAAATACTAACCACTGAGCCACTGTATACTATGCTAACCATTGAGTCACCATATGCAATGCTAACTACTGAGCCACCGTATACAGCGCTAACCACTGAGCCACCATATACAGTGCTAACCACTGAGCCACCATATACAGTGCTACCACTGAGCCACCATATACAGTGCTAACCACTGAGCCACCGTATACACCATATAAATCCTGCAACAACCGCGTACTTTCTGGAGAGAAGACTGTACTACTCAGCGACTATTTCTATGGCACCTGTTCATTTCACAGCACTCCCGATGCAATAGCACCAGGCCTATTTCTAATTTTCACAATACAAAGTCCCTTTTAAAAAATTGCTTTCCTCAGCAAATTCTTCAAACACAAAAATTGGGAAGTTGCCTCCCAACTTTTTAGGAAAGATTACTCAATAAAAATTTAATTCATTAATCTTTATTATATACTAGCTGTGAGCCCGATGCAAATGCATCGGGTGTCTAGAATGTGCATTAATTTGATTATAGTAGTTATAGCTGGTGTGAGGACTTTTCGGGGGGGTGTGAATAGTTTTTGGGGGGTCACATACTTTTTTGGGTGGGTCACATACTTTTTTGGGGGGGTGACATACTTTTTTGGGGGGGTCCAATACTTTTTTTGGGGGGTGACATACTTTTTTTGGGGGGTCACATCATTTTTTTGGGGGGTGACATATTTTTTTGGGGGGGGTCACATACTTTTTTGGGGGTGTCAGATACTTTTTTTGGGGGGTCACATACTTTTTTTGGGGGGGTCACATAATTTTTTTGGGGGGGTCCAATACTTTTGGGGGGGTCCAATACTTATTTTTAATAAATTAATGTAATTAATATCTTAATGTAATTTTTTTTTTTTTTTTTTTTTATTATTATTTTTTATTTTATTATTTATTTTTATAATTTTTTTTACGATTATTATTATTAAATTTATTTATTATTTTGTATTTTAAGTGATTTTTTTTGTATTAAAATTATGTTATTTTATTAAAAAACCGCATCTGCGGTGCGTTTGCGGTAATCCCCATACAAAGTATAGGGGACTTGCGGCAGGTGCGGCAAAACCGCACTTGCCGCACCTGCCGCAAGTCCCCCTATACTTTCTATGGGGATTTTTGGGGGGGTCACATAATTTTTTTGGGGGGGTCCAATACTTTTGGGGGGGTCGAAGACTTATATTTTAATAAATTAATGTAATTAATATCTTAATGTAATTTTTTTTTTTTTTATTATTATTTTTTATTTTATTATTTATTTTTATTATTTTTTTTACGATTATTATTATTAAATTTATTTATTATTTTGTATTTTAAGTGACTTTTTTTGTATTAAAATTATGTTATTTTATTAAAAAACCGCATCTGCGGTGCGGTTATCCCCATAGAAAGTATAGGGGGACTTGCGGCAGGTGCGGCAAAACCGCACTTGCCGCACCTGCCGCAAGTCCCCCTATACTTTCTATGGGGATTACCGCAACCGCGCCGCAACTGGCACTTGCGGCGCAATTGCGGTAATCCTTATGGGTTTGACCGCAACCGCGCCGCAAGTGCTCGCACTCAGCCAGCGACTCGCAATGCGGCGCGGTTGCGGTAATCCTTATGGGTTTTACCGCAACCGCGCCGCAAGTGCTCGCACTCAGCCAGCGACTCGCAATGCGGCGCGGTTGCGGTAATCCTTATGGGTTTTACCGCAACCGCGCCGCAAGTGCTCGCACTGAGCCAGCGAGTTAATATGCGGCGCGGTTGCGGTAATCCACAGGGCAATGGGGCACAGGGGCACAGAGGCACAGGGGCACAGGGGCACTGGGGCACAGGGGCACAGGGGCACAGGGGCACAGAGGCACAGGGGCACAGAGGCACAGGGGCACAGGGGCACTGGGGCACAGGGGCACAGGGGCACAGAGGCACAGGGGCACAGAGGCACAGGGGCACAGGGGCACAGGGGCACAGGGGCACAGGGGCACAGGGGCACTGGGGCACAGGGGCACAGAGGCACAGGGGCACAGGGGCACAGGGGCACAGGGGCACAGAGGCACAGGGGCACAGAGGCACAGGGGCACTGGGGCACAGGCACAGGGGCACAGGGGATGGCGGGGGTGACAGGGGCACAGGGGCACTTGGGCACAGGGGCATTGGGGCACAGGGGCACAGGCTCCGGAGCACTGTATCAGCATGTGCTGACAGCAGCTGCTTCGGAGCGGGAGGCACAGGGGCACTGAGGCACAGGGGATGGCGGGGGTGACAGGGGCACAGGGGCACTTGGGCACAGGGGCATTGGGGCACAGGGGCACAGGTTCGGAGCGGGAGGCAGAGGGGCACACTGAGGCACTGAGGCACAGGGGCACAGGGGCACAGGGCGGCTGAGGTAGCGACTCGCAATGGCCTCGCGGCCATTGCTCGCGCTACCTCAGCGGTACATGGCTAAATTTGTGGCCGAGCCTCTGGTTCTATTTTCGGCCACCGACTCGCAATGGCCGCTTCGCGGCCATTGCTCGTGCGTGGTGACGTCAGCGGCTCGCAATGGCCGCTACGCGGCCAATGCTTCGCCGTGATGACGTCACAGAGTGTGACATATCCACGGCACGTTGTCGGGGTCCGACACGAAAACGTCTTAGGCAATTATATAGTAGATTTTCAGTATAACAATTAAAAAATCAGAGCATTCCCTCCGGGGGGACACACAAGAATCATCACCATAAGACTGTTCAGTTAATTAGAAAAATAGTAGTATATACAGCAACAACCACATAAAACTTGTTCCTCTATATCAACATTACTGGGACATGGATTTTTTTATATATATTATCTTCCACCCCTAATATTGTATATCTCCCATAACCATTATTATCTGATAGGTACAAATCAATATGTTTCACCAGGGTCTCAGTTGTATATTATCTTATTTCACTGAAAAGACCTAAATACACAGAGATCAGACCAGGGCGGGCTGGCCCAGGTGGCAGGGGGGCAAGTGCCCCCTGGGCTGGTGGTATAGTCCACATCTAGGGCCGCCCCCTACAGAAACGGGCCGGCCGCGGGCGTCGCTTTGCGGCCGGCACATGACGCGAGACGGGAGTTGCTCTGTGACGCTGGAAGTATCTGATCAGGTAAGGGCTGATAGCACCCCCCCCCCCCCGCTTCTCAAGTCAGACCTGACAGCACCCCCCCCCCCCCCCCGCTTCTCAAGTCAGACCTGACAGCACCCAAAGCTTCTCAAGTCAGACCTGACACCCCCCCCCCCCCCGCTTCTCAAGTCAGACCTGACAGCACCCCCCCCCCCGCTTCTCAAGTCAGGGCCGGCAGGGCAAATCTGCCACCCAGGGATGGAGGCTCCAGCCAGCCCCTGGATCAGACCTATACCTTCACTAGGTGCCCTAAATCGGTTCCAAACTCTCCTTAGGCATCAACCTAGACAATAAGTTCTGGGATTACAAAGTGCAGTCGTGCTTCATACCTGTATACACCTAGGGCACCTAGTGAAGGTATAGGTCTGATCTCTGTGTATTTAGGTCTTTTCAGTGAAATAAGATAATATACAACTGAGACCCTGGTGAAACATATTGATTTGTACCTATCAGATAATAATGGTTATGGGAGATATACAATATTAGGGGGTGGAAGATAATATATATAAAAAAATCCATGTCCCAGTAATGTTGATATAGAGGAACAAGTTTTATGTGGTTGTTGCTGTATATACTACTATTTTTCTAATTAACTGAACAGTCTTATGGTGATGATTCTTGTGTGTCCCCCCGGAGGGAATGCTCTGATTTTTTAATTGTTATACTGAAAATATATAATAAAGATTAATGAATTAAATTTTTATTGAGTAATCTTTCCTAAAAAGTTGGGAGGCAACTTCCCAATTTTTGTGTTTGAAGAACTATTTCTAATTTTGTATATTTATGGCAGATCTACTGGATTTGGGAGAAACGTATAGTACATGCTGATCCCTTCAATAGAGCCAGGAACAACGCCGCTCTCGGCCAAGAGATGACAGAACAGTCCCATCAATCTCCACATACAGTGTCAGGGCCTCATTCTTCAGATACACATTGCCCTATTGGTGAGATCCACATGTACCACCCATTATGTAATATCCATGGATACGGTATAAATATACAGAATTACATTATCCCTTTAATATTAATTCCACTATGTGTGAATTTACACTAAATGTGAGTTGCAGATTCCTGGGCACAAATTTGGAAGAGTTTATTCTACAATATATGTGAATAAATTATTTTAGAATATAAAAATGGCGTCCTGTTCCCATTTGTGTCCTGCGAAACTGGGTACAAAAATCAAAAGGACGGGGGCATCAAAAGGCAGTTTTGCACAGGGCACCATTTAGGCTAAGGCCGGCCCTGCACAGGGTAATCTTCTGGATCAGGGATTTCAGCCCAAACTATATTATCCACTTCAACCTCAGTTCTTAGTTTGGATTTGCTATCCAGAATGATCAAAATGTGAGCGTGTGGTAGGCCACGCTTTTGGAATTCAATCACATGAACCATTGCACAAACTTTGCCAAATAATCCACTATTAATGTCTTTTAATAGGGCTTCCAGTTTAATTCTGAAGACACGGGCGACTAAATCAGGTCTATGTTCCACACGCTGCCATGGCTCTAAATTGTTTTTAATCTCCCTCCATTTAGGATTACAAGTCATGGTTACGAAAAGATCTGGTCGTCCAAATTTAGTCACAATAACCATGGCATCCTGATAGCGTTGCTGCATGTTTCTTGGATTGCCTTCAAAGGAAGATGGTAAAATGACCGTCTTGGTAATGGGAATACCTTTCTCAACAGATTTTCTTTGCAGATGTTCCTGGAGTACGCAATAATCCTCCACTTTTAAATCCTTTTGGTGTTGACGGATAAAATTTAAGCGATTAGCCTCGATTTTCACATACGCATCCACTAAGTACTGTTGCGTAAGTTTGCCACCATTCAGGACAGGATTGAACTGATTCCGTACAGACAACAAATAGCAGTAATACTGGAGCTGTGTAACCCTGCGTTGACTTTTCCCTTGATGCTTGAGTCCCTCATGCCAGCCTTGTTCTCCATGAGGGAAAAATAAGGGATACAGTAATGCATCTAAATTGCTGTGTAGAATACTGACTTGCTGTGTTTTTGGGGCCAAGGGGTTATTTGGATCAGGTTTCAAATGAATTAAAATGTCTCTATTGAACGGTGGCTCTCCATCAGCATTTTCAAAGACTACAGCAACTTCATTGACAGTAGGATTGTTATAGCGTCTAGGGTCTTGGTCTCTGTCTTGTTTAATGGCCATGATAATATTTGGCATGACAGTGCCATGTTCTACTGCCTTCTGTTGTTCTTCTAATTCAACGTCACGTAGCATTTTGTAGGCCGAAACAAAGGGATTAATATTATCCAATTGAAGAGCAATGATACTCATTAAAGTTGGATGACATTTCACATTTTCTGGAGACTGTATGCGTTGTTCTACAGCGCTTGCAGTATCTAAAATGTACAGTTGTGCATATGCTGGAGGTTGATCTTGAGCAGGATGGAGTGTTCCCGTACGATGATAAATTTGCCCATGAATTCGGAAACAGTAAGGGCCATGTCCAGGAGGTAGAGAAACATGGGCACCCATAGAGGCAAAAGCAAAAGAACTATTAATGCTCCTGATATTCTCCATCAAATTTTTACTGTACTCACTCTCTCTTTTCAGCAGGCGTTGGAAGACCTCCGGGTATTGAGGTAATGGTACCTTTACTTTTCCCTTGTGGCAACAAAGAGTAAAGTGTTTATCTGATGGGCGTTCATCAGTAAAATGTCGAGCCTCACAATGTTCACATATTACATTCATGAAACCACAGGTATGTTCTGCAATAGCATGATCCTGATCAATAAATCCCATTGGCTGAAGGAAAGGTGAAGATAAGAAAGGTAGATTTTATTGTGTAATCCTACATAGATGAGACGTGGAAGGGACGTAGAATCAAAACATTCAAGAAAAGAAGAAGTTGAATATAAATTGCGTTGTGGCTCTTGCAATGTAGAAGTGGAAGCACGTGTGCGTATGTCACGACGTCTATCAGCCAAAAAGGTCAAGTGGAGTATTTTTGACGTAGGAGACAGTGTATCTTGATGCATCTGTCTTGTCCTTTTTTTGCGGATAATGTTAGACTGTTTGCTGTATGGCGTCTCCTCAGCACAGTGTTTTCTTTTAGATGTGGCCTTGCGATGTGGTAAAGGCTGTTCAGTAGTAGTTAACACAGTAGAAGAGGTGGTAACAGTATGAGGATCAGACAAAGAGGTGGCAGCAGTATGAGGATCAAACGAAAAAGTGGCAGCAGGATGAGGATCAGACAAAAAGGTGTCAGCAGTATGAGGATCAGACGAAGAGGTGGCAGCAGTATGACGGTCAGACGAAGAGATGGCAGCAGTATGACGGTCAGACGAAGAGGTGGCAGCAGTATGACGGTCAGACGAAGAGGTGGCAGCAGTATGAGTGTCAGACGGATCTCCTGTAGGCATGAACTTTTGATGTTTGCGTCTTTGACGCACAGGCGCGGCACGCTTCTTGCGCATACGCACAGACTCCTTTTGAACCTTTGCTTCTTTGCTTCCCATGGAGGTCATGGGAGGTGTTAAAGGCTGTTCACTTGGTAGAATGTCAGTACACGAAGAGGCAGGAGAAGTATCTTTCTCAGACGGTTCTTCAATGACATTAATTTGTTTGATTTGCCGTCTGGCACGCGCACCCATGGCTCTTTTTGACATTCGTACACTTCTTTCTTCAGAAGACATTTCAGCAATACGTTGCTTCGAAGCAGCCATTGCAACATCCAACCGAAAACGTCTCATTGGAGAAGACAGTTTGGCAATGCGTTTCACTCTAGCAGCTTTAATACGTTGTAAACGAAGACGTCTCTCTTCCAAAGTCTCCTCTGCAATGCGTTTGGCGTGAGCAGCCTTAACACGATCTAAGCGAAGACGTCTCTGTTCCGAGGTCTCCTCAGCAGTGCGTTTCGCCTTAGCAGTCTTCTCACTATCTAAGCAAAGACGCCTCTCTTCTGAAGTCTCCTCTGCAATACGTTTCGCCTTAGCAGCGTTACGAAGATCTAACCGAAGACGTCTCTCTTCCGAAGTCTCCTCTGCACTGCGTTTTGCTTTAGCAGCCTTATCACGATCTAACCGAAGACGTCTCTGTTCCGAAGTCTCCTGTGCACGCTTCTTCTTAGGCGTAGATGCAGCCTCCTTGGCAAGAGCGATATTTTCAGTTGGAGAGCTCATGTTAATAAGAATAGTCAGTCAATCAAATCCAAAATGAGCTAGAGTGTGTTAGTTAAGGAAACAATCAATAATAACTATGTCTAAATAGGCAAAAACAATAAAAGGAAAGTGTGTATTTAAATAACCTGTGAAAATGAAATTATGGAGTTCTTTAAAGTACGAAACAAATATTTCATGATGTTTACTGTATGGAGTAGTGAATGGCAATCAGTGTGTTTAAAGTCCTTTAAAAGAGACTTGAAGGCAAGACAAATGGATGCAAGGGCCCTTTGATAGGCGCGTTGTAAAAGCAGATTTCGAACATTGTAAAAAAAGGGGTTAAAGTACCGATATGACAGGAAGTTCCGCATAACTGGCAGCAGAGGTGGAGTTGCAGAAGGTGGTGCAAAATGGGAGAGGTAGTGTTATTTTATACCTAAAACGTAGGGTTTTGGGATTATAGGGAAAGGAGTGTTTTTTGTGTTTCTTGCTGGAGTTGGTGGAAACAGTGGCATTAGCAGTGAGCGTGAAATGCCACAATGTGACCCAACCCTGGTGAAAATAGAAATAAGGGCACTTGTGGAGTACATGGTGAAACAGGCAGGTCAATGTAAAAATCAACATTAATCCGTCGATGTAGTGTGACCTTACGCAACCACACCCATGGTGACGGGTATGGTGAACTTGCGTTAATAATAGAAATATTTCCAGCTGTTATGGAATAATGTAAATCGGCATGTACAACACGCGTGTGAAAAGGGCCCCAGTTGCTCATACAGTGTAAAATGGCATGCAAGCAATATATTTGGTATGTAAAATTAGTTAATGTCCTACTGTGACGATAGGGCCTTTTACATTAGCGGTAATTAGAAATATCATCAGATGTAGAGAAAAAACTGTATCTGCAGCGTTTGGTGCATAGCCGCAGCATAACCGCTGCACTTGGGTTAATCTCCATAGTCACTATATAGTTAGTTTCGGCAGGTGCGTCAATTTGGGTTTAGCACTTGCGGCAGGTGGTGAGGCGATAAAAAACAGTGGGCGACCGTGATATATTTTGCAGCAGCACCTGGCGCAAGAGCTAAAGCGCACTTGCGGTATCTGGCGAAAGTCCCTATATACAGACAATGGCGATTACCGGAACCGGACTGCAAGTGCATCAGTTATGCAGTGACTATGCAGCAAGCAGAGCAGATGTGATTTTTTCACGACATCTGCCACAATGTAAAATTAGCGCAGATGTGAAAGGGACAGGTAGCATTACATCCAAACTGTTAAATATAAGACAGTTAGTAGTCCTACATACTAATTAGTATGAAATATAAGCAAAATAGCATATAATGGGTTAATGTAGTCATAACAGTGTATGACACACTGCACGTAGAAATAAAATAAAGAACAGTGTGTAAGGGGTTAATATAGCACTGGCACGCGTACAAAATACGGCACGATCATTAAAATGATAAATAGTATTAAAATGGCAGTAATAGAGCACATAGTGACATAGGCAGTGAATAGCCAAGACAATAGAAGGGGTTAATGTACTACTTGCACTCCTATAGGGCCCTTTCACATCAGCGTTTTTTAAAATTTGTGGCAGATGCGGTGAAAAAACCGCATCTGCCGCAATTAGCGCATACCGGCTCCACTTGCGGCGCGGTTGCGGTAAACGCAATGCATAGTATAGGCGTACTTGCAGCAGGTACGGCAAGTGCGGGTTTGCACTTGCAGCAGGGAAAAAAACTGCCGTTGCGGTAAACGCTATGCTAAGTATAGGCGTACTTGCGGCAGGTGCGGCAGTGGAAAAACCGCGGTCTGCCGCTTTTTTATTCGCTGCGGCACCTGCCGCAAGTGGAGAACGGCACTTGCCGCACCGGCCGCAAGTACGCCTATAGTTAGCATAGCGTTTACCGCAACGGCGCCGCAAGTGGAGCCGGTATGCGGTAATTGCGGGAGATGCGGTTTTTTCACAGCATCTGCCGCAAATTTCAAAAAACGCTGATGTGAAAGGAGCCAAAACAGTGTAGAAGAGAAAATAAGAAAGAAAAGGTATAGAAGAGGTTAATTGTCAAATGTAATGAGTACAGCACATAGGGACAGAGTAAATGAATAGCAAACAGAATGAAAGGGGTTAATGTAGCAGTTCACATCTGCGTTTATTTGAAATTGCGGCAGATGTGGTGAAAAAACCGCATCTGCCGCGATTGCCGCATAAGGGCCCTTTCACATCAGCGTTTTTTTCAAATTGCGGCAGATGCGGTGAAAAAAAACGCATCTGCCGCGATTACCGCATACCGGCTGCACTTGCGGCGCGGTTGCGGTTTTTGCCATGCAAAGTATAGGCGGACTTGCGGCAGGTGCGGCAAGTGCGGTTTTGCACTTGCGGCAGGTGCGGCCGCGAAAAAAACCGCGGCTGACCGCGGTTTTTTTTCGCGGCCGCACCTGCCGCAAGTGCAAAACCGCACTTGCCGCACCTGCCGCAAGTCCCCCTATACTTTCTATGTGGATTATCGCAACCGCGCCGCAAGTGCAGCGGTTATGCGGCAATCGCGGCAGATGCGTTTTTTTCACCACATCTGCCGCAATTTCAAATAAACGCAGATGTGAAAGGGCCCTAAAACAGTGTGACAGAAAAATAAAATACAAAAGGCATAGAAGAGGTTAATGTAGAAATGCCCTTAGTACAGCACATAGTGAGATATGAAGTGGAGTAGAAATAGAATAGAAGGGGTTAATTTTAAAATGTAATGAATACAGCACATAGCGACACAGTTAGGGAATAGCAAACAGAATGCAAGGGGTTAATGTAGCAGTGTGAACCCTAGAAAACAGTGTGACACAAAATTAATATGCAAAATGCATAGAAGAGGTTAATGTAGAAAAGCCCTTAGTACAGCACATAGTGAGATAGCAAGTGGAGCCCAAATAGAATAGAAGGGGTTAGTTTTAAAATGTAATGAGTACAGCACATAAAGACACAGATAATGAATAGTAAACAGAATGGAAGGGGTTAATGTAGCAGTTAGAACCATATAAAACAGTGTGGGGGAAAAGTAAAATGCAAAATGCATAGAAGAGGTTAATGTAGAAATGGCCTTAGTACAGCACAAAGTGAGATAGGAAGTGGAGCACAAATAGAATAGAAGGGGTTAATAAAGTTTGAAAAAAACAGGTCAATATGGTGAAAGGAAGCTAATATGAAATTAGTATAAAGAAAGGGTTAATATAAGCATAGGCATTAGGAATATATACTCTGATGTGAGATTGTACTGTGAAAACAGCTTTTTAACTTTTACATAGTTCACAAAACCAAATCTCGCGCTCTAACATGGCGGACGCGAAATGTTCATTTATTAAAAACCGGCAGGCGCCAGCCGCAATGTGATTGGAGAGCGGAAACTTCATAAACATGGCGCCATGAATACCATTGGTCGGCGCTACTGTGTGAAGATGCCGCTGTCCAATCACAACTGACTGGGGCGGAGCTACAGACTTCGAGCCTCCGGAACGGCGTGCCCGAAAATCGAACCAGGCGCTCAGGAAGGAAAGTTCAGCTTTCCCCGCTGAGCGCCAACCAATCGGAAGCAAACCGCCATGTCCAACAACCAATGACAATCGCGCCTCATTTCTCAATGCATCTCTATGGGAATGCGCCCTCCAATCAGAGTGGCGGCGCCATTTTTAAAAATGCACAGCGGCCAATCAGAATCGGGCCTCATTCCCATAGACATACATAGCGGAGTGTCGGCGGTTTTAGTGCCGAGGCCCTGGTTCTATTTTCGGCCAGGATATTCGGCTCTGATCCGTCTTTCCATGGGGCCGCAAACTCGCACTCAGCGCTTCACGGACATGGCTAGCGCCTTACCAACGACTCGCAATCCTGAGTGCGATTTTGCGGCCCCGTCGAACTACCGAGCAGAGCCGAGTGCCATGGCCGAAAATAGAACCAGGGGCGCGGCCATAAAATCGGCGACACACCGCTATGTATGTCTATGGGAAGTGAGGCGGGATTTTGATTGGTCGCTGTGTGCTAACGCGGACCAATCAGAATTGCCGCGCACTTCCCATAGAGATAGAATGGACGATTTTTGTCCATTGTATGACGGCGCCTGAATGAGTATTCGGGCACAGCGGTCTCATAGACCGCGGAGGGCGCTAGAAGCGCCGAAGTTTGCGCTAGTAGCGCAGACGTCGACGCTTTTAGCGGCAAAGTGTCCGAGCTGTGGCGCAGGCTCCATGCAGCGCCGATTGGCGCTGCATGGCGCAAAAGAGTAAAAGTGGTGAAAATAAAAGATAGAAAAATAGGTGAAAATAAAACGTAGCATCAGGCATATAGACTGATGTGAAAAGGTAGATTTCAAAAAGGATATCTTAGCTGATCAATCGCAGAAGTCGATCCGGCGCTTGCTTCCCGACGTCCGTCACGAAGGATGGATATCTTGGCTGAAATATAGTCCAACAGATGGTCCAGCGGTAGCTTCTCGTTCTCCCTCAAAGACCCTCACGAAGAATGGATTTCTTGGGCGAACGATAGTCCAACAGATGGTCCAACGGTAGTTTTTCTTTGTCTCGCAAACAGGATTCAAAGAGGTTGAAGATTCAAATTTGCCGCTATAAATAGCGGCCTTATCTGATTGGAGGGCGGCAACCTCAGAAAGATGTCGCCATGAATCTGATTGGGCGCTGTGTATTTTCGAAAATGGCGCCTCGATTGTGATTGGAGGGCGCATTCCCATAGAGATGCATAGAGAAATGAGGCGCTATTGTGATTGGTCGCCATAAGCAGATAGCGACGAATCAGAATCGCGCCTCACTTCCCATAGACATAGAATGGGCGCTTTCGGACTTTCAAATTTACCGCTGAAAGTGAGGCGCGATTCTGATTGGTGAGCGGAAGCACACAGCGACCAATCAGAACGGCGCATCACTTCCCATAGACATACATAGCGGTGTGTCCGCGATTTTATGGCCGCTAAACAGAACCAGGGACCCGGCCATACATTTGCCGACACGCCGCTAATGTATGTCTATGGGAAGTGAGGCGCCATTCTGATTGGTGGCTCTGTGCTTCCGCTGGCCAATCAGAATGGCGCCTCACTTCCCATAGAGAAACATTAGCGGTGTCTCGCGAAATATATTGCCGCCCTTCTGGTTGTATTTTCGGCGACGGGGCTCGGCTATTTCCGGTCCAAAAAAAATTTTTTTTTTTTTTTTTTTTTATTTCTTTTTATCTATTTTTCTATTTATGTCTCTTTATTTTTATCTTTTTTTCTGTATATATTATTATATAGATAGATAAGAAAAAAGATAGAAAAAGAGATAAAAAGAAAGATACTTAAAAAAAAAAAAAATATATCAGTGAAAAAAACAGATGTTTTTTGGATGATCCGTGTGCGGTCAGTGATTTTGTCGGACCCATAGCCTTGCATTGGTGAGTCTCGTGCGGGAATCACATACTGTCGCAGCATGTTGCAACTTTTTTCTCATCCTGAATCTGGATGAGAAAAAAGCGTCCGACACTCGCCAATCTGCTCTCAGAGATTGATTGCAATGCGAGAAAATCACACATCGCACTCATCAGAGTTTCACGCCAGTGTGTCCGTACCCTAATACTAAAATCCATATAGTAATCCTACTGGTGTGGGGAGAGTTTATGGCTCAGGTAGTACACTCCATACTTCTCGTTATTAACCAGTTAATGCTCTCTTGTCCACCGCACTGCAGTGTGAAAAGAGGACGACAGCGAGGCAGACAGCAACACGGCATCAGAGAGCCCCTGACCTCAAAATAGAAGATCCTCAGATCCCGGTATTGTGATATAATATTAAGAATAAAGTTTTTTGCATTTTTATTACACTATGAACTCCACAGTACAGCGGCAAAAATTGCTTCGGCCCCGGACCCTCCTTGACTCCTGCTTGTTGCCATACACTGGGGTTGTGCAGAGGTGGCGGTGCACAGTGACAACCCCAATAGGTGAGTGGCCATTTGGCCCAATACTTACCCCCCAATTGCGCCCCTTCTCTTTGTGTTTTAGTATAGTAGTTATATTCTTGTATATAGGGGCAGCCAGTGTATACTATGTATACTTCCGGATTATCAACTTCCAAAGGGGCGGCAAATTTTTCGACCGCCCCGGGCGCCACAAACCGTTGCTACGCCACTGCATAAGTGCCAACTTCACTATCCCGGTCCGAGTGTACCTGACTACCAACCAGTAAAGGTACCTAAAAGAGACTTTGTGTGGTTGTACATTATTCCTGGATTCAGCGCGCAGCATCCCGCAGCTGCCTCACAACATCTTGCGCAGCTCCCGGCTCCGGGGATTCCCGCTCATCCTGTGGGGAGCGTTCCATCTCGCTGTATACCATCCCCGGAGACCTGAACAGCGCTGGTAAAGTTACCAGAACACCCGCAGGTGGCGTCACGAAGACAAATCACCCCTACTGTTCCGCCATTCCCCTATTGATCTGGACCACCGGGCCTACACTACCGCAGGCGCGGTTCCGTGACAGGAGGAGAAGCAACGCCCGCTACGTGTACCCCCGGCTACGGTGAGTCACGGGCATTGCTTCGCGAGTCGCCTGGCCGCTGCACGGCCAGGGACAGAGTCCTGGAGAAAGTTCCGAGCTACGCGAACAAAGCCACAGGAAGTAGCGCCGGTCAGACAGAAGTCAGCTACGGCAATTATATAATAGATATCTCAGTCCTTAAGGGTTAATATCAGATTTTGCCGAAGTCTTTATTCCTTTTTATGTTTAGAAAGGAAAGAGAAATTACAGAACGGAGCACAACAGCTCTCTGCTGTCTCCATAGTTTACTATATATATATCATATTACAGTTTACTACAGAATTTGCTACAACATGTCCTGCAAATGATCAGTTTAAAGTTCACGCTCTATAGATCCTTAATACTTTGCGCTGTAAGAAGAGTTACCCAGAGGTTTCCTCCTTATGGGGTTTAGGGTATGACAGAACTGATTACGCAACTTATACAAGACTCATGTGACAACATAGGGAGGAGTGGTCGGAGTTTTCCGTGTTCCTTGGAAATGTACCAGTTCACATCAGTTTCTTTGTTCCGCCAATACATTGTGGCTCAAATCACTTCTATTTCTAAGCTAATGATTCATTTTTTGATAGAAATACTTTCATTTTTCTGCATTAAAAGGGGGTCAGCATGGGGTGGAATCTGTATGGATAAGGGGTCAGCATGGGGTGGGATCTGTATAGAAAAGGGGTCAGTATGGGGTGGAGTCTGTATGGAAAAGGGGTCAGCATGTGGTGGGATCTGTACAGAAAAGGGGTCAGTATGGGGTGAAATCTGTATAGAAAAGGGGTCAGTATGAGGTGGAATCTGTATAGAAAAGGGGTCATATGGGGTGAAATCTGTATAGAAAAGGGGTCAGTATGGGGTGGAATCTGTATACAAAAGGGGTCAGTATGGGTTGGAATCTGTATAGAAAAGGGGTCAGTATGGGGTGGAATCTGTATACAAAAGGGGTCAGTATGGGTTGGAATCTGTATAGAAAAGGCTGCAGCATGTGGTGGGATCTGTATGAAAAAGGGGTCAGTATGTGGTGGTATCTGTATGGAAAAGGCTGCAGCATGTGGTGGGATCTGTATGGAAAAGGCTGCAGTATGGGGTGGGATCTGTATGGAAAGGGGTCAGCATGGGGTGGGATCTGAATGGAAAAGGCTGCAGAATGGGGTGGAATCTGAATAGAAAAGGGGTCAGTATGGTGTGGAATTTGTATGGAAAAGGGGTCAGTATAGGGTCGGATCTGAATGGAAAAGGCTGCAGCATGTGGTGGGATCTGTATGGAAAAGGCTGCAGAATGGGTGGGATCTGTATGGAAAAGGGGATAGCATGTGGTGGGATCTGTATGGAAAAGGGGACAGTGTGGCGCACTGCTCACGCAGGTGACTCACCGTAGCCGGGGGTACACGTAGCGGGCGTTGTTTCTCCTCCAGTCACGGAACCGCGCCTGCGGTGGTGTAGGCCCGGTGGTCCAGATCAATAGGGGAATGGCGGAACAGTGGGGTGATTTGTCTTCGTGACGCCACCTGCGGGTGTTCTGGTAACTTTACCAGCGCTGTTCAGGTCTCCGGGGGATGTTATACAGCGAGATGGAACGCTCCCCACAGGATGAGCGGGAGTCCCCGGAGCCGGGAGCTGCGCAAGATGTTGTGAGGCAGCTGCGGGATGCTGCGCGCTGAACCCAGGAGTAATGGACAACCACACAAAGTCTCTTTTAGGTACCTTTACTGGTGGGTAGTCAGGTACACTCGGACCGGGATAGTGAAGTTGGCACTTCTGGAGTTTCACAGCAAGCAGTGTTAGGCTTCCTTTCTCTACTTCTGGTGCTAAGGTCGGGTGGATGTGGAATCCAGCCGGACCGGGCAGTTTGTTCAATGGAACGGATGTCACCTGGTTGTCAGCACTGAGGGCACTGTAAAAGGGTGATGATAATTCTACCTTCTTCCCTGGGCTCTCGCTGGTAGGTGCGGCAGGTGAACAGGGGGCTAGACTCCCTGTGTAGTATGCTGGTTCTCTGTGATGGCTTTGTAGCTTCCACAGCTTCGGTTCCAGTAACCGGCTGATTTGGAAAGAGTTGGATTAACTCTGTATTCCTGAGAGGTGATCTCCTTCTTCCTATTATCCCAGTTGCAGGGATCTCCACTGGCTAACAGGCTAGCAGGGCCTAGTGTGTTCCTCATAGGGTGGAGGTTTCACACAGGCAGGCAGCTCTTGTAGCGTCTACCACACTCTGAAGTTTCTCCCTCCAAGACTCTTTTTATAGGGGGAACTGGCTCAAGTGACCAGTGGTAGCTCCCCCTAGAGGCTCGGGGTGAAACCAGGTGTTCTAAGTGTTGTTTGTGTTTGTGGGTTTTGCTGTGCTGTTACTTACTCCATTGTACCTAAGGATTTCTGTGGTG
Organism: Allobates femoralis; assembly: GCA_033576535.1. Taxonomy (NCBI): domain Eukaryota; kingdom Metazoa; phylum Chordata; class Amphibia; order Anura; family Aromobatidae; genus Allobates; species Allobates femoralis. Next base: position 3,645,034 of record JARQOC010000009.1, read on the forward strand.
CCCAACAGGTGCCAGGGTGCCACATTCCCCCTTAGTTAACCTCAGTTCTCCCGGCTGAGCAAAAGGTTATTTTTACAACTTACCACTAAGCATATTATAACATTCAATTTACAAAGTCTTAAAGAAAACACAAAAATCACTGAAAAGGAGTGAAAAATGTGAAAAAGGTGAAAAGCAGTCCGTACGGCACTAGTCCATCTGCCGCAGGCTGGAAAAAGGTAAAGTTAGTGGTCACACAAGTCCTGTGACAATTGTTCAAAGTTTTTTTTCTTTTGAAAAGGAAAAAAGGTAAAGTCCAGGGATACAAGGTAAACTTTATACATTCCCTACGGGTGTCTCTGCTTGGGAGGCCGGTACTAACCTACTATACCTTACCAGGCGCTTTCTGTTCCCAACTTAGTATACTTGGGACAGAGCCCAGTTCCTCCACCCTTCTGTACACTACTTTTTATAGGTTTTTGAAAACTGGTTAATTATTTACAACACTTACAGGTTACATTTCCACTACATTTTAAACCCATTCTCCAAGCTTGTGTGGGGGTTGACCTAATGTACTACGTGTGGATCTGCGTAGTGTGGGTGTTTCAAAAGCTGTTTGTGTAGTGTACGAAGTGGTTGGTACTTCTCTATGTCTGCTTTGTGTAAGACCATAGTAAGTGCGGAGTCTATCAACTGGACTGACCTCTGTAGGTAGTTGATTAGGAATGGCTTCTCTTACTGTGGGACTAGCAGGCTGACCGATTACAGGAATCTCAGGTTCCATGATAACAGGCTGCAATTCTTGCATTTGGACTTCTTCTTGTTGGACTTGTGGAATTGGATTTGGCTTTGGCTGACCTTCTGTAGGCTGGTAAAAGTGCATAACTGGTATGAGGAATGCATCACCTATTTGTGGCCAATCAGCTGGTAAGTATCCAATTTCTGTAAGGACTAGATTTTCTTTGGTTTCTTCATCTTGAGTTACAGTAGGGTAACTGGTTGCTTGTGGGATTAACTGTGGTGGACATTTCTTCAAATGATCCCTTGAGACAGTCGCAATAGTATTCCCATTGTCTTTGCTAATAACACAAGTTTTTGAGTTATCAAAGTGTGACGGCATAACGGTGTAGGGTATGGATTCCCAACTGTTATCCAATTTGTTAGTTTTTCTTTTTCTTTTCAGCACTACATCACCTATAGCTAGCGGTTCAGCTGAGGCATGCTTGTTAAAGTCTTTCTCTTGTTTGGTCCTACTGATTTCGAGGTTCCTTTCAACACTCTCTTGTACCTTCCTGTACTTTTCTTGGCGTTGGCTGACCCAGTCTTCGTCAGAAGAGTCTTCTGTGGGTTCAACGGTTCCCATCTGCAAATCAATAGGCAGTTTACCTGGTCTTGCTCTCATCAAGTAAGCAGGTGTGTAATTTGTCGAACTGACAGGTATGTGGTTGTAGATGTCCACGAGATCTGGAAGTTTCTCTGGCCATTGATTTCTCTCTTCAACTGGTAAGGTTTTGAGCATGTCAATGACTATGTGGTTCATCTTCTCACATAAACCGTTCGTCTGAGGATGATAAGGCGTTGTGCGGATTTTCTTGCACCCATATAGCCCTAAGAATTCTTGGAACAGAGCTGATTCGAAGGCTGGCCCTTGGTCAGTCAAGACCTGGTCTGGATACCCATGGGGGCGACAGAAGTAACTCTGGAACGCTTTGGCTGCTACCTCAGCAGTTAAGTCCTTAACTGGAACGACTACCAGGAATCTTGAGTAGTGATCGACGATGGTGAGAGCGTAGGTGTACCCGGTTCGACTTGGGGTAAGCTTCACATGGTCGAGAGCAACTATTTCAAGAGGTTTGGTGGTAACAATTGGGTGCAATTGAGTTAAGTGGTCTTTTCTTCGAAGGTGACATGGTCCACAATTTTTACACCATTTGTCAATGGAACCTCTCATACCGACCCAGTAGAACCGATCTTTCAGGAGTCTCTCCAGCTTCTTCCATCCAAAGTGTCCGGCATCGTCATGGTATGCTTCAAGGATCATTTGGACTTCAGTCTTGGGAACTACAATCTGCCAGATGAGTTCATGGGTTCTCGGATTGAGGTATCTTCTGCATAGTTTACCTTGGTAGACGAACAACCTTCCTTTCTCCTTCCACAGGCGTTTAGCATTTGGCGAGGCATCAGAGTCCATGTTGGCGTGTTCTTGAGTGATGAGCTCCCTTACCAGGCTGACATCTGGGTCGTTGGCTTGAGCCTCCTTCCAGTCATGGTGAGGTAACGGGTTCACGGTCCTCTCTACACGTGTCTGGTTTCTCTGATGACATGTTGCTGTACCGGAACGGTGGAAAGCAGGTAGTTCAATCTCTTCTAGGTCATCTATGTCTTCTCCCTCTTCAGGAAGATGGGGCATTCGGGACAGAGCATCAGCATTGCCGTTCTTGTGACCTGCCCGGTACTTTACAGTGAAGTCGTAGTTAGCGAGTCTTGCTACCCAACGCTGTTCTAGGGCTCCCAGTTTTGCAGTCTCTAAGTGTGTTAGAGGATTGTTGTCTGTGAAAGCTGTGAACGGGACGGAGGCCAGGTAATGCTTGAAACGCTCTGTGATCGCCCAGACCAGGGCCAGGAACTCCAGCTTGAAGGAGCTGTAATTCTCCGGGTTCCTTTCGGTGGGACGGAGCTTTCTGCTTGCGTAGGCTATCACCTTCTCCTTGCCCTGCTGACGTTGAGATAGGACTGCTCCTAAACCTTCATTACTTGCGTCAGTGTACAACAGAAACGGTAGATTGTAGTCAGGGTAGGCCAGGATCTCTTCTCCAGTTAAAGCATCCTTTAACGTTTGGAAGGACTTGTCCTGTTCTGGGCCCCAGTGGAACGGGGGTCCCCTGATCTTGCCGTTTTTGGATTGACCTACTAAGAGATCTTGCATGGGGGCGGCTATCTTGGTGTAGCCTTTGATGAATCGTCGGTAGTACCCGACCAGTCCTAGAAATTGACGTACCTCTTTGTGGTTGATGGGTGCTGGCCAGTCCTTGATGACGGTGACCTTATCCGGATCCGGTGCTACGCCTTCGGCGCTGACCACATGTCCTAGGTATTGGACCTTGGGTTTCAGCAGGTGGCACTTGGACGGTTTCAGTTTCATCCCGTACTTGGACAGTGACTCAAACACTTCACTCAGGTGTTGGAGGTGATCTTCGTAGGTCTGAGAGTAGACAATGACATCATCAAGGTATAACAAGACAGTCTCAAAGTTCTTGTGGCCCAAACAACATTCCATAAGTCTCTGAAATGTTCCTGGGGCATTGCACAAACCGAATGGCATACTGTTGAATTCGCATAAGCCCATGGGAGTCGTGAAGGCTGTCTTCTCACGATCCTCCTCTGCAACGGCAACCTGCCAGTACCCACTAGTAAGATCTAATGTGGAGAAGTAATTGGCAGATTTGAGTGCAGCTAGTGACTCTTCTATGCGGGGTAACGGGTATGCATCTTTGTGTGTGACTTTGTTGATTTGCCTATAATCTACACACATCCTCATACTACCATCTTTCTTTTTGACCAGGACTAGTGGTGCGGCCCAGGGACTACAGCTATCCCTAATGACTCCTGCATTTTTCATGTCCTGAAGCATCTCTTTTGCTTTCTGGTAGTGAGTGGGTGGTATAGGCCTGTACCTTTCTTTGATAGGTGCATGGTTGTTTGTGGGGATATGATGTTGTACCCCTTTAATCCTCCCAAAGTCAAGTGGGTGTTTGCTGAACACTTGCTCATACTCCCGAACCACCCGGTATACTCCATTTTTCTGGTGAGAGGGTGTATTGTCAGTTCCTACACTGAGGTCTTGACACCATTTCTCTAACTGATCTTTGGAGTGAGGGGGTTCATCAGTGACTATTTGGTTTGAGGATTTTACATCAATCACAGCATCATCTTTTACTTGGTACAATTTTGCGACAGTTGCATATCTAGGTAGTCTGACTTCGTCATCACCATAATTCAATATGCGTACGGGGACTCTCCCCTTTCTTACATCAACCAACCCTCTGGCTGTCAAGAGCGTAGGACTACTGTCGGACATTACAGGTTCTACTACAGCTTGGTAGTCCTGCCCTCTGAGGCCTATGGCTGCTCGACACCAGATCATCATTTCACTTCTGGGTGGTACCACAATTGGAATGGGATCTGTGACCCTTACTCTGCCAATCTCACCATTTGACAAGGTTACCTGTTGTTGATACACCAGAGCTCTGATCTGCTTTTGGATAGCCCTCTTTTCTCTGGGTTTACCGGCTTCAGCACTCTGTTGGAGTAAAAACAACACTTCATCGAGGCATTTGATCATGACATTGGTACCCAATATGACATATGGGTCCTTGTGGTTAGGTTTATCCTGGACCACTAAGATACCCTGGTTATTCAACTGCACCCTCCCCACCTTTACTGTAGCTTCCCACTGTCCCTCTATGGTAACCGGAATACCATTAGTGGCTTCAAGGTTCATCTCAGGGTTAGGGGGTTCTAGCTTAACACTGGGCCAGAACTGCTTGTAAAGGGTACTGGGGATGGATGTCACCTGGGATCCAGTGTCTATCAAGGCGGATATAGCGATGCCATCAATGACGATTGGTAAGTATGGACAGTCTCCCACATACTTGTGTTCCCAGCTGGACGTAGGGCCTGGACAGTCTACTCCTGGGGTTGGCCCTTCTCGCCCAGGGGTCGCTCGTTTAAAGGACGGGATTGCAGATTGCGTCCTCCTAAGTCGTTCTGCTGACTGTTGCGGCGTCTGTCAGGACTGCGGCGGTCTGCAGGTTTTCCTCGCGACGGCTGTGTCTTTCTCCTCATCCACGGAACGTCATCCGGGCTGTCGGCGAGTTGAATCTTGTCCGATGGCCTTGCATCTGTCTTGGGTCTTCTCCCAGCTTGTAGCTTGGCCACGTCCTTCATCAGCTGCTCGACATTAGCACACAGTTGATCAAACCGGTCAGGTGTTACAGTCTGTGCACTGGATTGAATCGCAGGGATTTGAGATGCTGCTGCCGGCACGGAAGGGGTGTCAGTGTACTGCTGCTGCGGTGAAGCGGGATCAGGTACTTCAGCGAGTCGTTGTCCCCAAACTGTTAAATCTCTCAAGGTATCAAACTCTGCGCCTGGATTTTGTATGGACCACCAGCTTGCTTGCTTCCTATCCTCAGACAGTTTAAGGCCCACAATAAATTGTCCAATTAACGCTTTGTTCTCATCTCGAGCACTATCGGGATCGACTTGTTTTAACAGTCTGTATGCTTCTTGCAAGCGCAGTGAATAATCAAGGACAGTTTCTTGTGCCCCTTGATTACAACGATAGAATGACAGTCTTAATCCAGCCTCGGTATGGCACTCAAAGACCCGGGTTAATCTAGCGAATATCTGCTCCACAGATTCCTGAACTTCTATAGGCCAGCTGCGGCTCTGCAGTTCGGCTGCACCGGTTAACTGTCCCATAATAACTGAAGCTCTTTGCTTACCGGTCATCGGGTACATGTCCAGGGCTTGGCATATCTTCCTCTGGAAGTTCTCCAAGGTACTGGGTACGCCGCTGTACTTGGGTAACCAGGTCGCACTAGGAACGTAGGGTAGAGACATCGGCATAATCGGAGCGGGTTGTGGTAGCATACCGCCGACTTGTTGCTGTCCATCAAGAGGTATGTTTTGAGGTACCGCTTGGTCTAGCGGGGGCACCGCGTGATCGGGAGCCGGGTTACTCATGGTCGCTCCCCCTTAGTTAAGCGTAGCCTTTCCCTCGGTTGCAAACGGAAGTGTCGGCCTCGCGGTGAGGAGTGAGGCACCACGGGAGTTTCCGGTTCCTGCTGCGTACAGGGGAAGTCGTCAGAGCGTGGGGGCGGGGTCAATCTTCGCGCCCTCTGCACAGTCACGCCCCTTCTTTTCCCGCCTTTTCGCGCAGCAATGGCGGATCAAACGTACAGTTCGATATTTACAGTCAATAAATAGCACACAATACCCGTGATAACGGGCCTGCTCGTATCCTGTTCGTGACGCCAAATTCTGACTCACCGTAGCCGGGGGTACACGTAGCGGGCGTTGTTTCTCCTCCAGTCACGGAACCGCGCCTGCGGTGGTGTAGGCCCGGTGGTCCAGATCAATAGGGGAATGGCGGAACAGTGGGGTGATTTGTCTTCGTGACGCCACCTGCGGGTGTTCTGGTAACTTTACCAGCGCTGTTCAGGTCTCCGGGGGATGTTATACAGCGAGATGGAATGCTCCCCACAGGATGAGCGGGAGTCCCCGGAGCCGGGAGCTGCGCAAGATGTTGTGAGGCAGCTGCGGGATGCTGCGCGCTGAACCCAGGAGTAATGGACAACCACACAAAGTCTCTTTTAGGTACCTTTACTGGTGGGTAGTCAGGTACACTCGGACCGGGATAGTGAAGTTGGCACTTCTGGAGTTTCACAGCAAGCAGTGTTAGGCTTCCTTTCTCTACTTCTGGTGCTAAGGTCGGGTGGATGTGGAATCCAGCCGGACCGGGCAGTTTGTTCAATGGAACGGATGTCACCTGGTTGTCAGCACTGAGGGCACTGTAAAAGGGTGATGATAATTCTACCTTCTTCCCTGGGCTCTCGCTGGTAGGTGCGGCAGGTGAACAGGGGGCTAGACTCCCTGTGTAGTATGCTGGTTCTCTGTGATGGCTTTGTAGCTTCCACAGCTTCGGTTCCAGTAACCGGCTGATTTGGAAAGAGTTGGATTAACTCTGTATTCCTGAGAGGTGATCTCCTTCTTCCTATTATCCCAGTTGCAGGGATCTCCACTGGCTAACAGGCTAGCAGGGCCTAGTGTGTTCCTCATAGGGTGGAGGTTTCACACAGGCAGGCAGCTCTTGTAGCGTCTACCACACTCTGAAGTTTATCCCTCCAAGACTCTTTTTATAGGGGGAACTGGCTCAAGTGACCAGTGGTAGCTCCCCCTAGAGGCTCGGGGTGAAACCAGGTGTTCTAAGTGTTGTTTGTGTTTGTGGGTTTTGCTGTGCTGTTACTTACTCCATTGTACCTAAGGATTTCTGTGGTGCCCAACAGGTGCCAGGGTGCCACACAGGTAGCCACAGACTTCACTAATGCACAGCTGGGTTTCCACAGCAGGTATCTACTATATGCAACACCTTCCACCCCAGCACAGTAGGGGGAGCTATACTCACTGACTTTAGGTGAGATCCCCTATAAATACTGCTGCCAGGGGAGGAGTTAGTTAGAGTGTGCAGACGCTAGAAGAGCTGCGAAGACGTCCTGGTGGTCGGTGCCGCGGTTGGGCCAGAGCCAGTGACCCGGAGTTGCCCTTCTGACGTCCCGCAAGCCTAGGAGTGGGGACAGAGAGCAAGGAGTAGAGATAAAGGGAGTGAGGAACTAGTGGAAGTTCGCCCAAAGGCCTACCGGACTCCGGGGATCCGCACCTGTAGGATACTTCAGGACTACAGAAAACCCTGTCACACCGTGGAGACTTCAGTCACCAGGTCCCCCTGCATACTCAAAAAGAGGGAGCCAGATACCGCAGTGTACTGCCGCAGTGATCAGAGAGGGTATCCCATGGACCGCGCAGGAGGAGAGAAGGAGAGGGGACCAGAGGAAGTGAGGAGGCCAGTCTGGCTGCAAGCAGACAGGGCTTCAAGAACTGCAGAGAAGCAGAGGAGGCCTTATACCCACTTGCTGTGGGGACCCACTGTGCACCTGGTCACCTGTCAGTGCCCTGGATGGATTTACCTGCTATACCACCAGTAAAAGGTAAAAGAGATTTACTACAGTGTGTGTGCGTCATTCCTCTCTGCTCCCGGTGCCCCTTATAGACTGCTCCATCATTCCCGACACCGACTTAAAGTCCCACTCCAAACTTCCCCTTTACACTACGCTGCCCCAGAGGCTCAGCTCCACCTGTAGGGAGCTTTTGCCATCTCAGCCGCACTACCATCTACCTCCAGAGGACTGTGGCGGCGCTGGTGACCCATCACCAGGTACTACAGGTGGTGTCACGTGACAAAAACTCTAATCCCCTGTATATAGATCCCTTATTGAAGTGTCACCCAGGCCACGGGCTCAGGCGCTGACACCCATGACATCCCTTGTGAATGCACCCACCGAGCCTGATACCCGAGTACCCCACGGCCTGGGGCTTGACAACAGCATGGGGTGGGATCTGTATGGAAAAAGGGTCAGCATGGGATGGGATCTGAATAGAAAAGGGGCCAAATGGGGTGAGATCTGTATGGAAAAGGCTGCAGCATGGGGTGGGATCTGTATGGAAAAGGCTGCAGCTTGAGGCGGGTTCTGTATAAAAAAGGGGGCAGCAAAGGTTGGGGTCTGTATGGAAAATACTGCAGTATGGGGTAAGATCTGAATAGAAAAGGCATCAGCATGGGGTGGGATATGTATGGGGAAGGCTGCAGCATGGGGTAGGATCTGTATAGAAAATGCTGCAGCTTAGGGTGGGATCTGTATAGAAAAGGGAGTAGCATGGGGTGGAATCTAAATAGAAAATGTCATGGCATGGGTGGGATCTATATGGAAAAGGGGGAAATATGGAGGTGGGATCTGTATGCAAAAGGGGGCAGCATGGAGGGTGGGATTTGTATGGAAAAGGTGGCAGCCTGAGGGGTGGGATCTATATAGAAAAGGGGTCAGCTTGGGTGGGATCTATATGGAAAAGCCTACAGCATGAGGTGGTATCTGTATTGAAAAGGTTGCAGCATGGAATTGGATCTGCATAGAAAAGGGTCAGCATGGGGTGCAATCTGTATGGAAAATGGGGTAGCATGGAGTGGGATCTATATGGAAAAGGCTGCAACATGGAATTGGATCTGTTTAAAAAAGGGTTCATCATGGGGTGGGATCTATATGGAAAAGGCTACAGCATGGGGTGGGATCTGTATGGAAAAGTCAGCAGCATGGGGTGGGTTCTGTATGGAAAATGGATCAGCATAGGGTAAGATCTGCATGGAAAATGGGGCAGCATGGGATGGGATATGCATGGAAAAGGGGTTAGCATGCGGGGTGGTTTCTTTGTGGAATAAGGGTACGCACGGAGAGGGCTCTTTACAGAAAAAGGAGGCAACAAGAGGTGGGATCTGTATGAAAAAGGGGGAAGCCTGGTATGAGGATGCAAAATGGGGCAGTCTGTGTAGTGGGATCAGTATGGAAAAAGATGCATTTTGCATGATGGGATCAGAATGAAAAAGGGGGCAGCATGGGGTGGCATCAATGTGGAAAAGAGGCAGCCAGTGGTGTGGGATCAGTATGGAATAGGGGGAAGCATGGAGTGGGATCTGAATGAAAAAAGGCAGCCTTTGGGGTGGGATCAATGGGGAAAATGGAGCAGCCTGCTGGGTGGGATCAGTATGGAAAAGAGGGTAGCATCTAGTGGAATCACTGTAGAAATGGGGTCAGTGTGTGTTGTGGGATCAGTATGGAAAAGGGGGCAGCCTGCAGGTGGTGGGATTAGTATGGAAAAATGGGAGGCATGTGGTGGGATTTCAGTGGGAAAGCATATGTTGGGATCAGTATGGAAAAGGAGGGCAGCATAGTGTGGAATCAGTATAGGAAATAGGGCAGCCTGTTGGGTGAGATCAGTATGGAAAAGGATTCACCTTGATATGGGATCTTTATTGAAAAAGGGGCAGCATGGGGTGGGCTTTTTATGGAAAAGAGGACTGCATGGGGTCAGATCTGTATGAAAAGGAGGCAGCTTTCGTGGTGAGATTAGTAAGGAAAAGGATTCACCTTGATATGGGATCTTTATTGAAAAAGGGGCAGCATGGGGTGGGCTTTTTATGGAAAAGAGGACTGCATGGTGTCAGATCTGTATGAAAAGGAGGCAGCTTTCGTGGTGAGATTAGTAAGGAAAAGAGACAGCCTGCAGTGAAGGATAAGTATTAAAATGGGAGCAGCATGGGGTCATGTTACACGCATATACTCCCACACCGCCAGGCCAATGGCAACACTGGCCAACCATCTATCATGGAAGTACAGGGTTAGTCCACTGGACCACAGGGGGACCAGGGCCTACCCAGACTGGGGAAGGCCACTTCCTATAAGACCAATATACCAATACAAGGCCCTACAAAATACTATGATTCCAAAGAAAACAACACAGGAGTCAGGCCAATTACCAACAGCAATGAAATATTTTATTAGGATAAACTGGTTAAAAATAGTAGACATTAAAAGACTGGGACACATGCAGGTAAACCCATAGACTAATGGTATACTGCACAATCCAATATCCAACATACACAACCACAGTATATACAGTACAATGGCTAATCAGAACAGTGTATATCTATACATCTATTACCAAGAGATTATCCCTCTGCACAGATACCCGGTGCTATGCACCCATAGACGTACTAAACAGCAAGTGCCGCATCAATGGGTTAATTTGTTACCTGTGAGTGACCGTCTCCCCTAACACATGTTTCATGTTAGCTTCATTAGATATTATATCAGGCACATAAACACAATTTTTCTTTCAGTTTATTATCAACATAATTATTCCTCATCTTAGTCACAATAATATAGTTTAGATCTGTGTTTTTTCAGACAAAATGTAAATACGGACCTATGTACATGATTTTTCATAAGTGATTCTCCTCATCACATTTCCCTATCACTTTCATCTTTATAATACAATATAGTTACCTTTCTCCAGGGTCGCCGCAAGGCCTTAAAGGTCTTACTGGAGCGAGGGGCCCGCAAATCATTACTACCGGCTTCGCCCAGGTTAATAACTGCTGTTAAAGGGAACCTGACCCCTAAAAATCAGCCCCCAGCCTATTAATACCTGTCCCTGCACCATCATTAATGTATTCTAGCCATCCCTTTGTATAAAAAATGGGTATTTATAAAGTTTATAAAAGTGATTTTACTACTTGCTGAACTGCAGCTTCTCAGTACTTGAGAATTTACACAGGGTGTTCCCTGTGGCTTCTCATCGACGCCTGTAATTTAATTATTCATGCCCCGATGGGCGTGCTAATCAATAGTGGTCCTCCTTGTCCACCTACATGGGCGGTATAGCCGGTATGACACTAATCGCGTCATATCCAGCTATACTGATGTCAGTACACCCATTTAGGTGTAGGTTGTGGAGCCCACTGGGACGGCTTGCTCCGTACTGGGCCGGGGTACTGCCGATGTCACGGAGGTCCTGGCCCGGACCGTGTCCCGGGTTCACACAAGTAAAGGGAATAATTACAAGGGATAAAGTTTGTCGTGACGCCACCCACGGGTTGTGGTCAGGGTGACCACCGCTGCTGCAGAACCTCCGGGGACGATGTTTGGCAGCTGGAGATGAAACGGCTCTCCGCAGGTAGAGCCTGGTTCCCCGGGGCAGTGATAGTTAAAGTCTATGATGGATGCTATAGATGTTGCAGGATAGGGATGATAGTGGAGACAGTGGCTGCTTGTGAGGGAGTTGTGAGGGAGAGCAGGGTTTGCAAGGATTATAATGGGGGTTGTAGTCGACACAGGCACTTACTTTGCAGTTGCAGGACTGGATGTCTTGGTACTGGATGAGGTATAGTAATAGGTGCAATTGACTTACTTTCCTGCTGCTGCAGCCTTGTTCCTCAGCTTGTTGTGAAAGCAGTGTTCGGCTCTGCAGATGGGGATCTCTGCTATTGAATATAGGGCAAAGGGTGCAATTAACACACAGACTCACGGTTTTGTAGTTCTCCAAAGCTTTACTGTAGTTGTTGTTCAGCAAGTACTGTCCACAGAGTCTGTAATGGGGCCGGGTTGCTCCCACCCTGTCCGGGTCCTTGGCTTCCCACTGCTGCGCTGTGTGTGTGGCCCTGCTGCTGCTTTTAGCTGAGCTACTGGCACTGTCTCTCCTCACAGGTACCCCCTTTGCTAGGCAACTTGAGTCTTACGTGTGCTTCTGACCCCGCCATGTTGCTTTGCTGAGGTACAGTGTAGATCTACAACCTCCACTATCCAGGTGTTTACAGTGCTGCGTGTGTCAGTCACAGTTTCGGATCCGGTATCCGGTCTGTGCGCTCCTCCGGGGCGAGTTGTGAAGTCACTCAGTCTCCCAGATGTGTTCCTCTGTTCCTCGTGCTCCTTCCCTCAGACCCTGGCTAGGCCTGGAATCGAGGAGCAGACTGTAGAGAAGCCTGAGGCAGCCTCTTTACGCTACAGTTTCTCTCACAGTTCTCCCAGGAACTGAACTAACTACTTCCTCTTGACCCAGAGTATATAAGGGAGCTGTTGGTGAGTCGGCCACGATATCTAGACGTGTGACATCTTACCAACAATGTCAAAACGATATCTGAAACAACTGCGCGCCCTCGAGATTGTTGCCGACATCGTTACAATGTTGGGCCTTAACACCAGGGTACCAGGATTGACTTTCACTTTACACCATGACATGTCCAACATCAACTTCCTGGATACTATTGTCATTTTAAATACAGCAGGGGGCATCACTACCGATCTATAAACAAAGCCAACCGATCGGAATAATTTGTTCCATTATACTAGCTGTCATCCCAAGCATGTAAAAAGGTCATAACCTAACTCTCAACATTGGAGAGTTAGGAGGATTGTCTCTGATCCCATCACACGTGTTATTATACACAAGAGAGAAAAAAAGAGAAAAAAAGAGAAAAAAAAAGAAAAAAAGAAAAAAAAAGAGAAAAAAAGAGAAAAAAAAGAGAAAAAAAAAAAAACAAAAAACTGCACAGCACTCACAGACAATGTGAACTGGTGCCAGCAGGGATGCTGGATCAATATACTAGAAAGAAACCTTGCAGCACTCAGCTACTACCAATAATGTACATATGCTGACAAGCTATATATATGAGAAAAAATTTAAAAACTTACGTTTTTTTCAAAAAACTCAAAATTCTTATTTTTTTTAAATCTGAAGTTCTTAGTACATACATTGGCCAATGTCTGCTTGCTCGTCGACTGCGACAAAGTGACTTCAGGTCCGACGAGTCCTATCGCTGACACCCAAGTCCTCCTTGTCCACCCTACCCCACTACTAAGTGGGCGGACACCATCTAGACCAGGGGTCTCAAACTCGGCTGGGTTGGTGGGCCGCACATAGAAAAACATTTACAGCGGGGGGCCGCATCCCTTGTAGGATGAAGTGATATTTTTAGTAATACCAGAATTTTTTGCTCAATGTAGTAAAGTACAAATTCTGATGCCTTTCTTGTAGTAATGTCCCCATCCTGTAGTAATGTCCTTTTCTACTGATGTCCCCCATTCTGATCCCCTTTTTTAGTAATGTACCCATCCTGATCCCTTTTTCTAGTGATGATCCCTATCCTGATCCCTGTTTCTAGTGATGTCCCTCATCGATCATGGTCCCCTTTTGTAGTGATGTCCCCCATCCTGATCCCCTTTTCTAGTGATGTCCCCCATCGATCATGGTCCCCTTTTGTAGTGATGTCCCCATACTGATCTCCTTTTGTAGTGATGTCCCCCATCCTGATCCCCTTTTCTAGTGATGTCCCCCTTCCTGATCTCCTTTTCTAGTGAAAGCCCCCACCCCATTCCCCTTTAGTAGTGATGTCCCCCATCTTGATTCCCTTTAGTGATGATGTCCCCCATCCCGATCCCCTTTTATAGTGATGTCCCCCATCCTGATCCCCTTTTATAGTGATGTCCCCCATCCTGATCTACTTTTATAGTGATGTCCCCCATCCTGATCTACTTTTATAGTGATGCCCCCCGTCCTGATTTACCTTCTTTTTACACACTCAAATACACACTCTATCATACTCACACACAAACCTACTCACAACCCCCCCCACACCACACACACACTCTCACACATCCTCATACACACTCTTACACTCACACTCATACATACACTGAAACTCGCACACACTTTCTTATACACACATCCTCACTCACACACTCACCCTCACACACACAACTTCGCACACACACTCACACTTTTCTCACTTTAATGATGCATCGCTCCAGTGCAGGGGGCCGCCGCGGTCCCCGCTGTACTGACTTCCGGCCTCCGCTGTGCTATGACTTCCACCAGCCGCCACTCAGACAAGCTCTGTTGCTCATCAAGATCAATGCAATCTGCCAGCCAGAGGCCTGCAGGTGACGTCATATTCTGCCGTTAGCTGCGGGCCTCTCATTGGCTGGCAGCTTGCATTTATCTTGCTGAGTGGCAGAGCTTGTTAGTGCTGCGGACAGAAGTCATCACACAGCGGGGACTACAGCAGCCCCCTGCACTGGGGCGATGCATCATTATGTTGTCCAAGGTGCCGCGGGCCGCATAGTGAAGCCCCAGGGGCCGCATGCGGCCCTCGGGCCGCGAGTTTGAGACCCCTGATCTAGACCCTAGATCACCTGCACAGCACTCACAGACAATGTGAACTGGTGCCAGCAGGGATGCTGGATCAATATACTAGAAAGGAGATATCCAAAAAGTTCAGTGAGAGGGGTTATCCAGACACGCTTACAGAAAAAGATCGTCTCCATTCTCTAGGCTCACATATGTAAACACCTATCACACATACTTCAGTGCCATTGGTGATGAGGTCTTGAAATACTGGTCATTACTGTTGACGGCTTATCCGGAGATACCTGAATTTAAAATTTTCCCCCTATTTTGTAACAAATGGGACCATAACCTGAAGGACTACCTAGTTAGAGCTGATGTGGTGTCACGCGCTAAGATTGCGATGACCTTGCTGAATGTTGCTGTGTGTGTTGTGTTTGCATTTCTTCATTAGCTGCATGAGGTATTGGTGTGAAGGTCTTGACTTACCTCTTGTATTATACTCCAGAGCTGCACTCACTATTATGTTCAGCTGCTGGTTGAGGGGTGGATGTGAGGCTTGGGTGTGACTCACCTGGAATGCCCTCCCCCAGGCTTTAAATAGCTTTCCCCCTCCTCTGTCAGATGCCGCTGATATAGTTAGTTTACTCTTGGTCTATGTGCTGTGCTGACGTTCTGTTGCTGTGCTGAAGTCCTTGCTTTGGGAGTTACTGTGATCCCGGATCCGTGGGTGGAGGTAGGGGCCCTCAGCCTAGGGCTATTCAGGAGCTCAGTAAAATAGGGTGGAGACTCTGACCTCCTCACCCTCAGAGGTACCTCCGAGAGCAGGGCAAGCCGGGGACCCACAGTTTAAGGGTCAGTTTAGCTCTCCCTGGATCTCTTTGCCCAATACATCACCAGTTTCCTGATTCCCTCTCTTCCTAAAGGCCCCGTTACACGGCACAACGTTGGGACGATGTTAGCAACGATCTCGTGGGTGCGCGGTCATTGCAGACATCGTTTTGACATCGTTGGTGAGATGTCACACGTCCAGATATCGTGGACAACTCACCAACGATGTTGTGGGGAGGAGGAGCCACAGACGCTGACAGTATACACAACCAGGTATGAACCTTGTCCGCAGGGAAAACGTTTAGTTAGTAAACCGCTTGGGATTTATTGTAGAGGAGGATGAAGGAGATGGACAGCTAATACATAGTGTATGGGTGAACTGTAATATATTATCAAGAATATTGTGGTTAGAATGGGCTATGTTATGTGGTCTGTATCATCAGTGGATAAACTACTAATTCCCTGTATATATTGATGTGCATGTTGGTATATGTCAAAATACTTGTAATACCATACATGTGAGGACAATGGATGTAATACTATGGAGTTGTAATTACATGGTCAGTTTCTGATGTTTCCCCGGAGGGAATGCTCTAATGTTTTTTAATTTTTTTATGGTGAATTAATAAAGGAAAATTAAATTAATTATCTGTAGTGAGAATCTTTCCTGAGATTAGGAAAAAATACCTACGGTAATCTGTTTTTTGTGAATTAGCTAATGGGAAAGCTATTGTTTTAAAAAAAAACAGGGGGACTTGTTTTAAGATGTTGTGAGCTGGTATCGTTTGCAAAGCCGCGAACGATCCCTGCTCATTGCTGTGAATGGGCGAAGTCGTCCATGACATTTTTATCATGGCATCACACACAACGATATACGAGGTTGCCTTATCGTTCATCGTGTGGTTTTACAACATGTTCTCAAACCTGCGATCAGCGATCCAACGATTTACCGTTACAACTTGGCAGAGTCAACACGCAACGAGATCGTAACGAAGTCGCTGGTACGCCTCCAAACCTGACGATCTGGGTAGTGTATCCACGTCAACCTCCTTCAAACAGGTTGATGTAAATAGTTATTTGAGGTATAACAGTGGACACCTACCCAGATGGTTGCGAAATATCCTTTATGGCAGTGATGGCGAACCTATGGCACGCGTGCCAGGGATGGCACGTAGAGCCGTTTTCCCTGGCACGCGGCGTCGCCTCTCACTGCAGCTATGAACTGCCGGCATGATGGCGCCGGCAGTTCAAAGCCGTGTCGGACCGGAGGATTCTCCTTTCTCCGCGTCTCCGACACTCTCTCTAAGCTCCGCCCCGCCGGCGTCACATGACCGCGGTCATGTGACGCTGGGACTCAAGACGCAAGGAGAAGAGGAGCGGTGAAGGCGGGAGTACTAGGTGAGTATGATTTTTTTTTTTTTGTAAGCCACGGTATAATGAGAAGCAGGATGGAGACATGAGGGTGACAAGGGGCAGATCTGGACAAGAGGGGCATGACAATCACAAGGGGCAGATCTGGACAAGAGGGGCATGACAATGACAAGGGGCAGATCTGGACAAGAGGGGCATGACAATGACAAGGGGCAGGATCTGGACAAGAGGGGCATGACAATGACAAGGGGCAGATCTGGACAAGAGGGGCATGACAATGACAAGGGGCAGATCTGGACAAGAGGGGCATGACAATGACAAGGGGCAGGATCTGGACAAGAGGGGCATGACAATGACAAGGGGCAGGATGTGGACAAGAGGGGCATGACAATGACAAGGGGCAGGATCTGGACAAAAGGGGCAGGATGGTGACAAGGGGCAGGATCTGGACAAGAGGGGCATGACAATGACAAGGGGCAGGATCTGGACAAGAGGGGCATGAGAGTGACAAGGTGCAGGATCTGGACAAGAGGGGCATGAGAATGACAAGGGGCAGGATCTGGACAAGAGGGGCATGACAATGACAAGGGGCAGGATCTGGACAAGAGGGGCATGAGAGTGACAAGGTGCAGGATCTGGACAAGAGGGGCAGGATTGTGACAAGGGGCAGGATCTGGACAAGAGGGGCAGGATTGTGACAAGGGGCAGGATCTGGACAAGAGGGGCATGAGAGTGACAAGGTGCAGGATCTGGACAAGAGGGGCATGAAAATGACAAGGGGCAGGATCTGGACAAGAGGGGCATGAGAATGACAAGGGGCAGGATCTGGACAAGAGGGGCATGACAATGACATGGGGCAGGATCTGGACAAGAGGGGCATGACAATGACAAGGGGCAGGATCTGGACAAGAGGGACATGAGAGTGACAAGGGGCAGGATCTGGACAAGAGGGGCATGACAATGACATGGGGCAGGATCTGGACAAGAGTGGCATGACAATGACAAGGGGCAGGATCTGGACAAGAGGGACATGAGAGTGTGTGGCGCCCCTGCGTACAGGTGGCCACAGAAGGGTACTGCAGCCAGGCAATTAGGACAATAGTAAACACTACACCCTCACAGCCCACATCCCCACGCATAGAGAGGGTTCACATCCAGCTCTGAGGTCGGAGACTATATGAGACCGGAGGAGTGGTGGATGAGGAGTGGGTTGGGCACACCAGGAGGTCAGGTGACTGACAGTATATAGAGAGGGGGAGGAGTGAAGGAAGTCAGTAAGCCATGGTGCTGAGATGCAAAGACAGAGAGTGATTGCACGTCCTGGAAGAGCCTAAGCTGAGGAGCGCAGACCCGTACTGAGCCAATGCGAGCCAGATGGGGGGGAAAGCCCATCCAAGATGCTGAAACCACCAGGAGTGTGATAGACAGAGAAGGGACGGTGCAACCCGTGCCCTAGACAGCAGCCGAAGCTACTGACGGCAGGTGGAGAAGCCCTCCTAGATACCGAAGGAAACAGAGGAAGGAGCCTGGCAGAGCCTCATGCAAGAGGACTGTTGCAGGCTGGGCTAAGGCAGAGTGTCAGCTCTGAAGGGGACCGACGATACACCCGGTATCCCCAGATTCACTGACGGGGAGCTTTAGTTTCAAGCTGGAGTTCCTAACCCAAAGAACAGGCAGCACAGTGACACACTAGGACTCACAGAAGCCCGAGTCACCGCTATACTGTTCAGCGTCCGCATACACCCGTGTAAGACGGAGAAAGAGAGTAAAAGCCCGGAAAGGTACACTTAAAGACTGTGTGAGGGGTCACAAGGAGAGAGGAGCCTGGCTGCAGGAGGAAAAGGGAACCCGGAAAGGGAGAATGCAACTGAATGTTAAGAGCTGTATAAAGAATTGCAGATGACCTGTAAACTGCTTGAAAGAACTTAAGTAAAGCTTTGGAAACCCTGCATTGTCTCCTGCCTGCTTCCATCTGCAGACCCTCTCTCCCATACAGGCTTGCACCAAGAAGACCTCAACCTGCAGAGCTACAGCCTGTCAGCACCAACGCTGAGGAGAGATCCCTGCAGCTGCAAAGTAAGTGTGCTCCACTACACCAAATAGACTTTAACTCCTTACTGCCCCGGGGGATACAGTTCTCCCCACTAGAACTATACCATCCCCGCTGCCATTCCATCACCCCCGGAGGTTCTGCAGCAGCCGCGGCCCCATAGCTGGCCGCACCAAGTGGGTGGCGTCACCCGTGACAATATCCCTTGTAAATATTCCCCTTTTATTGTGCTGAGCCAGGGACACGGTCCGGACCAGGCCACCAGTGACATCCCCAGCAGCAGATCGGTCCGGAACCGAGTACCCCACGTCCCTTGGGGCTCCACAACCTGGCGTCACGAACAGGATCTACCCGGTCCAAAAGAGTTGGACCTTGTGCGCCAAAAGAACTGTTTCTAGACTTTTCCCGCCAAAATCTGACCCTAATGGCGGCCACAGGGGACTAGCGCCATGTGCAGGGGAGGCGTTCCTAAGACTCCCATCGTGGGCCGGTCCGGTCCAAGGCGCGAAAAGAAGGTCCCGCCCTGGCTCTCCTTAACTCCGGGAGAGCCAGCTGTCACTCTAAAAGAAGAGCCGCCGCCCCTAGACCCTCCTACCAAGAAGCTGGCGCGAACTGAGAAGGAAATTGTCATCAGGAGGGGGCGGAGCAGGCAACCGGAAGAGAAGCAGTCGCCATTCAGAGACACGAGGACGGAAGCGGAGGACGGAACAACCAGCGCTCCACCCGGAAGACCACGCGTGATCCCGGAGGGCCCACAGAAAGATTCAGTGGAGGAACCCGGCCGAGGAGAGACCCCGTATGATCGCGTAGAGATGGCGGAAGGTGGAGAAGAGCGTCCCCGCATCCTAG
Source organism: Allobates femoralis (assembly GCA_033576535.1). Classification (NCBI taxonomy): domain Eukaryota; kingdom Metazoa; phylum Chordata; class Amphibia; order Anura; family Aromobatidae; genus Allobates; species Allobates femoralis. The sequence continues at coordinate 3,664,406 of JARQOC010000009.1, forward strand.
ACACCCGGAGGGGTGTATTGTGGCTGCTGCCCCCAAGGATGACACGGGTTCAGGAAGCTAATAGAACCCGGATCCAGATAGACATCGACCGCAGCCCGAACTACGAAGTCCGGCTACAGCGACCCGGCCGGGTCGAAGAGCACGGACGTGCCGCGAGCGACGCCGAAGGCCATACTGCTGTACTTGTGGATGTGAGTACCCCGCCAGCTATCGTGAACCAGGCATGGAGAGATGTAGACCCGCTCGGAGCTCTACCGGAAGGGTTCCTGAAGCTGCCGGAGCCCCTGATCCCTGCCCCAAAGACACTTGAGGTGAGAGGGGAGCAGCTGCGTTGCTGGTGGGAGCGGAGTAAAGACTGTCAAGATCTGATGGGCTTTCTAGGCGAGTCGGAAGGTGAAGTAGGCCCCGCGGAAATCATAACCCGAGAAGAATACATCCGGAGATGTGTGCGGAGGTGGGAGAAGGAGGAGGTCGAGAGGCTGGTACAGAAGCAGGAGCTGGTAGCCCGCGCCAAAGAGGCCAAGAACGTAGCCCGCCGCGACCGTGAGATTCAGGACTCCCCAAGACACGAGGGCCAGATTGTAAAGATCATCCGAGAAAGAGGTTACGCCTTCGCCCGCAAACCCGGAGGGCGGTATGACATATTTATCAATAAAAGAGAGGTGGAAGAGGAGCTCCCGCCAGACCATCCAGATCGCCAGGTCGAGATCGGCGAGTGGGTATCATACCACATTGCACAAGGCGAGCGCGGTCCGTACGGCCTCCAAGTAAAAAGACTTTGTTTGCAACCTGACAAAGATGAAGCCTCGACTGCAGAATATTGCGAAGTGCGAGATGACTTCAATGACCCCAGCTACACTGATGTGGCGACCAACACGGATCCTGTGATCATCTTTGAAACTCCAACACTAACAAGAGACGCTGTTACCCAGACACCAGAGAGCTATCTGCTGATTGATGCCTTGCAACACCTGGAGATGTTCCCTAGGAAAAGAGCACCGCAGACGCTGCCGTGGAAACAACCGGAGAAGAAGGAGTGAACACGGGTCCTTAAAGAAGTACAGAAGAAACTGTAAGTGTGAATGTACATTGTTCCTTATTGACCCCCCAACCTTACCTGAGTGAATGCTAGCATTCCCCTGTCTGTCTTATATGTTTTATTCGAACATTTAATATCATAGACAATGACTTGATAAGAACTCTCTTGTAAATAGTTAAGCACACTTGTGTGCTCCCCTTTGGTTTTAAGACCAGATGCAAATGCGAAGTAATGCACGAACTCTGCATTTTGAACTTTGAAGCTGCTTTTTGAGACTTTTGCACTTTTTGAGAATTTTTGAAAGTTTTAGCACTTTTTGAAAAGAAGAGAGATTTTATACTTTTATACGAAGCAATGTCTTATAATGTCTTTTATAGAGAAAAGAGGGTAATGATGAGTATAAATACCCATGCACTTATGTTTATAGTTAATGCAACGTTCCAAGAATCGTGCCTCCCGGAAGGGAAGAAACAAGAATCCATAATGTTTATTGTTATATAATATAAAAATGTTTTCAGGGTAACCAATGTCGAGTCGCGCGCGGACGCGCTGTTTAACTCCGGGAGAATGTGGCGCCCCTGCGTACAGGTGGCCACAGAAGGGTACTGCAGCCAGGCAATTAGGACAATAGTAAACACTACACCCTCACAGCCCACATCCCCACGCATAGAGAGGGTTCACATCCAGCTCTGAGGTCGGAGACTATATGAGACCGGAGGAGTGGTGGATGAGGAGTGGGTTGGGCACACCAGGAGGTCAGGTGACTGACAGTATATAGAGAGGGGGAGGAGTGAAGGAAGTCAGTAAGCCATGGTGCTGAGATGCAAAGACAGAGAGTGATTGCACGTCCTGGAAGAGCCTAAGCTGAGGAGCGCAGACCCGTACTGAGCCAATGCGAGCCAGATGGGGGGGAAAGCCCATCCAAGATGCTGAAACCACCAGGAGTGTGATAGACAGAGAAGGGACGGTGCAACCCGTGCCCTAGACAGCAGCCGAAGCTACTGACGGCAGGTGGAGAAGCCCTCCTAGATACCGAAGGAAACAGAGGAAGGAGCCTGGCAGAGCCTCATGCAAGAGGACTGTTGCAGGCTGGGCTAAGGCAGAGTGTCAGCTCTGAAGGGGACCGACGATACACCCGGTATCCCCAGATTCACTGACGGGGAGCTTTAGTTTCAAGCTGGAGTTCCTAACCCAAAGAACAGGCAGCACAGTGACACACTAGGACTCACAGAAGCCCGAGTCACTGCTATACTGTTCAGCGTCCGCATACACCCGTGTAAGACGGAGAAAGAGAGTAAAAGCCCGGAAAGGTACACTTAAAGACTGTGTGAGGGGTCACAAGGAGAGAGGAGCCTGGCTGCAGGAGGAAAAGGGAACCCGGAAAGGGAGAATGCAACTGAATGTTAAGAGCTGTATAAAGAATTGCAGATGACCTGTAAACTGCTTGAAAGAACTTAAGTAAAGCTTTGGAAACCCTGCATTGTCTCCTGCCTGCTTCCATCTGCAGACCCTCTCTCCCATACAGGCTTGCACCAAGAAGACCTCAACCTGCAGAGCTACAGCCTGTCAGCACCAACGCTGAGGAGAGATCCCTGCAGCTGCAAAGTAAGTGTGCTCCACTACACCAAATAGACTTTAACTCCTTACTGCCCCGGGGGATACAGTTCTCCCCACTAGAACTATACCATCCCCGCTGCCATTCCATCACCCCCGGAGGTTCTGCAGCAGCCGCGGCCCCATAGCTGGCCGCACCAAGTGGGTGGCGTCACCCGTGACAATATCCCTTGTAAATATTCCCCTTTTATTGTGCTGAGCCAGGGACACGGTCCGGACCAGGCCACCAGTGACATCCCCAGCAGCAGATCGGTCCGGTACCGAGTACCCCACGTCCCTTGGGGCTCCACAAGTGACAAGGGGCAGGATCTGGACAAGAGGGGCATGAGAATGACAAGGGGCAGGATCTGGACAAGAGGGGCAGGATTGTGACAAGGGGCAGGATCTGGACAAGAGGGACATGAGAATGACAAGGGGCAGGATCTGGACAAGAGGGGCAGGATTGTGACAAGGGGCAGGATCTGGACAAGAGGGGCAGGATTGTGACAAGGGGCAGGATCTGGACAAGAGGGGCATGACAATGACAAGGGGCAGGATCTGGACAAGAGGGGCATGACAATGACAAGGGGCAGGATCTGGACAAGAGGGGCATGACAATGACAAGGAGCTCAGTAAGTGACACATCTCTGGAATCAGGGTCTCTGTCTCTACATTATGCTGCTCTCAGATGGGATGGCAAAAACCTGGTGACAGGTTCCCTTTAACGCTCAAAATGCATAGAATAAGTGTTTCAATGTCAGACTAAGACGATAACTACAGATTTAGGGTGCCCAAAGAAAGTAATGATGAGCTGCTGTTTAAAGCAAAGGGACAAAAAACAATTTATGCTTAAATAAGAAACCTACAGAGAAAGTGAAATGAAAATTAGTCCTCTTTGCTGATATTTTAAAATGCTACAGATTTTAGATGAAAAACTCCACATGTAAAGATATTTCACAAGTAACAGGTCAAAGTTACCCATAGTCTATAGGGACATGAATCACTGACAGCACAATGATGCCATCTGTCTATTTGTCACATGAAATACAATATAAAAAGTGAAACACATATTATATAGTCATTACAGAGTGATCTATTTCAAGGGTTTATTTCTGTTAATGTTGATGATTATGGCTTACAGCCGATAAAAACCCAAAGGTCATTATCTCAGAAAATTAAAGTAGGGAGGACGAAGGGTTAAAAATCGCGCTGCCGTATTCCACAAGATGAAGGATGAATATAATATTGATTTATCAGTCAACGTGCTTCAGGGCTCCCAGAAGCGCCCTGAAACATAGCAACATGATATTGATTTTTGATAATATTCTAATTCATTGAGATGCACTAGTGTACATTATATATATACAGTACATACATACATACATACAGTGCCTTGTGAAAGTATTTGGCCCCTTGAACTTTTCACCCTTTTGCCACATTTCAGGCTTCAAACATAATATATAAATTCTAATATATTTGTGAAGAACCAACAACAAGTGGGATGTGACTTGGCCATTCTAACACCTGGATACGTTTAATTTTGAACCATTCCATTGTAGATTTTGCTTTATGTTTGGGATCATTGTCTTGTTGGAAGATATATCTCCGTCCCAGTCTCAGGTCTTTTGCAGACTGCAGCAGGTTTTCTTCCAGAATGGTCCTGTATTTGGCTCCGTCCATCTTCCCATCAATTTTAACCATCTTCCCTGTCCCTGCTGAAGAAAAGCAGGCCTAAACCATGATGCTGCCACCACCATGTTTGACAGTGGGGATGGTGTTTTGAGGGTGATGAGATGTGTTGATTTTACGCCAAACATATCGTTTTGCATTGTGGCCAAAAAGTTTGATTTTGGTTTCATCTGACCAGAGCCCCTTATTCCACATGTTTGGTGTCTCCCAGGTGACTTGTGGCAAACTTCAAACAAGACTTTTTATGGATATCTTTGAGAAATGGCTTTCTTCTTGCCACTCTTCTATAAAGGCCAGATTTGTGCAGTTATGTGGAAAAACAGAAAAAGAAAAGTTGCGCCAAACTGTGTAATTAAAAATAAAGGGTGGGTGACTAGGTCCCCTGCTCACCTGGTCCTGTTGTGCCGACCGCACAACAGGTTGAAGAGCCGTAGATGGAGCCCCTGGTGCTCGCGCTGGCAGGGAGCTCGATATAGTGCACGTGAGCCGCCGGTGTCCGGTGCACGTGACTGCTGTGGGAGGGTGTCAGGGTGCGTCTGCGAGGTCCTGGGAGCCGAGCTGCAGCGTATCACGCTTCCCGAAGGGAAGAAGTGAAAAGCCAGAAACAAGGAGGTGATATTGTGTCAGCGCTCAGGCAGGGACCAGGACACTGCTGTGGCAAAGTTTTACCTTTAGGATTTATTGGGTCTAAATGGGAATCCAGCATCCACAACGCGTTTCAACGCAACAGGCGTCTTTATCAAGTGATTGCCAAATTGTGGCAATCACTTGATAAAGACACCTGTTGCGTTGAAACGCGTTGTGGATGCTGGATTCCCATTTAGACCCAATAAATCCTAAAGGTAAAACTTTGCCACAGCAGTGTCCTGGTCCCTGCCTGAGCGCTGACACAATATCACCTCCTTGTTTCTAGATTTGTGCAGTGTACGACTGATTGTTATCCTATGGACAGACTTTCCCACCTCAGCTGTAGATCTCTGCAGTTCATCCAGAGTGATCATGGGCCTTTTGGCTGCATCTCTGATCAGTCTTCTCCTTGTTCGAGATGAAAGTTTAGAGGGACGGCTGGGTCTTGGTAGATTTGCAGTGGTCTGATACTCCTTCCATTTCAATATGATCGCTTGCACAGTGCTCCTTGAGATGTTTAAAACTTGGGAAATCTTTTTGTATCCAAATCCAGCTTTAAACTTTACCACAACAGTATCTCAGACCTGCCTGGTGTGTTCCTTGGTCTTCATGATGCTCTCTGCACTTGAAACAGAACCCTGAGACTATCACAGAGCAGGTGCATTTATCATTAAGAAATTCACTGGCGAATGCCACATGTATATACAAAATCTTCAATCTTTATTTTTCCATTAAAAATCAGATAGGTTGGGGGTACATCTCAAGCGTTTCTGGCATAAACGCCCTTACCCATCAAGATATAAGTCCCTACTGATACATGGTTTAAAAAAACATTTAGTAACCAACCACTGATTTCTATCATGTGATGTAGTTAATTTATTCTCATGTATTCCACACAATTTAGCAATTATTGCTATATCCCATCATCTACAAAAGTACAGTATTTTCCGCACTATAAGGCGCACCGGATTATAAGGCGCACCATCAACAAAGGGCTACTAAGCCGTCTTGGTTCATATATAAGGCGCACCTTATTACCATAAAAAAAACAAAGCTCAGACCGTAAGTCAAACTTTATTCAACTTTTTAATGATAACTCTCAACTTGTTCAGTTGTAACTGCAAATTAATACCAGTGCATTTACTTTTCAGTTCATTCGTCCAGCAAAAATCCATCAAATTCTTCATCTTCAGTATCGGAGTGTAACAGTTGGGCGATTTCGGCATCAAGCATGCTCGGGTCCCCCTCATCATTATCCGAGTCGGTCTCATTGCCGATGCTTTGCTCTTCAGTGATGATTCCAGCCTTCCTGAAAGCTCGGATAATACTGGAGACTGATACCTTCTCCCAGGCATCCACGATCCAGTTGCACAAAGTGGCATAACTCACCCGGCGTTGCCTCCCAATGTTGGTGAATGTGTGGTCACCTTCTGTCATCCACTGCTCCCATGCAGCTCGCAATTTAACTTTAAACTACCTGTTGACGCCTATATCTAGTGGCTGGAGCTCTTTGGTTAATCCACCCGGCAAGCTCCGAATTAGTTTTCTTAACTTGGGCTTTGACAGTATCGGTCACTTAGGCGCGCATAGAGTCATAGACCAATAGGGATGGGGTTCTGTGAAAAAAGCCATCCGGTCTCTTGACGTAGACTTCCCTCAGCCACTCACTCCTTGTCCATCCAGCCCTTTGAGTTAGCCTTGATGATGACACCAGCAGGAAAATTTTGGTAAAGTCTTCCTCTTGAAAATGACCATGGGTGGTAGTTTATGGCCATTAGCCTGACAGGCAAGAACTACAGTGAAGGATGACTTCTCATTTCCTATAGTACGTATAGATACCCTACTGGTCCCTGTTTTCTCAACAGTACATTTTACAGGGATGTCGAAAGTGAGGGGGACCTCATCCATGTTAGTGATGTGTTCTGGTTGGATATTCTTTTCATTTATTTTGGTTATACAGTAGGTGCAGAAAATGGCCAGCTTCTCTTCATAATCCTTTAGCAGTTGCTGGCAGACAGTGGTTCTGGTGCGGATGGAGAGATTACGTCGTTTCATAAAACGAAAGCACCATGAAGGACCTCCTCGAAAGCCCTTGATCTCCATGTCGCGTGCTAACGCTGTGGCTTTGAGTCGAATAGAGACAGTAGAGATGCTTCTAGCTGCGTTTCTCTGTTCGATAACCCACTGTTGTATTTTGTCCTCTAAATGTGGCCATCTTGCTTTGTTTCCTCAGAAACTCAGTTTGGTCTTCTTTACCTGGTGTAGGGCATCTTTCTGTTTCCTCCACTTCCGCACCATAGATTCATTAATGTTGAATTGTCTCGCAGCTACTCTATTTCCATGCTCTACTGCATGACTTATAGCTTTAAGGTTAAAATCTGCATCATAAGCATGTCTCTTAACAGGAGGCATTTTTGGGGTAGTAGGTATGCTGAAACACAGATATTCCGTGGGGCTCCTGTGCACAGAACTGTACGTAGCACCGCAAGGACTCCGGGGGACCACGTTCTGTCGTGCTGTGGAGATAACAGAAGAAGAGCTTCTGTATACAAGTGCGCACAACCAATTGCAGGTGAAAAAGTTTACGGTATGGTACATTTCTTGGTAAAAAGACAAAAAAAAACCTTGATGTGCAGTACCTCTGTAGCCCAACATCATCCTCCAGTATACCTGTGTAGCCCAACCATGACCTTCCAGTATCCCTCTGTAGCCCCCCATCATCCTCCAGTATCCCTCTGTAGACTCCCATCATCCTCCAGTATCCCTCTGTAGCCTCCCATCATCCTCCAGTATTCTTCTGTAGCTCCCCATCACCCTCCACTATCCCTCTGTAGCCCCCCCATCATCCTCCAGTATCCCTCTGTATCCCCTCATCATCATCCTGTATCCCTCTGTAGCTCCCCATCACCCTCCACTATCCCTCTGTAGCCCCCCATCATCCTCCAGTATCCCTCTGTATCCCCTCATCATCATCCTGTATCCCTCTGTAGCCCCCCCATTATCCTCCAGTATCCCTCTGTAGCCCCCCCATCACCCTCCAGTATCCTTCTGTAGCCCCCCATCATCCTCCAGTATCCCTCTGTAGCCTCCCATCATCGTCCAGTATCCCTCTGTAGCCCCCCATCATCCTCCAGTATCCCTCTGTAGCCCCCCATCATCCTCCACACACACACACACACACACACAAACTGAGTGTTACTGGTTGTTTACTGCTCCTCAGCGGTCCTGCGCTGCTGGTGGCATGGTAAGGCACTCACAGCACAGGAGCCCTCAGCCAATCACAGCACAGGAACCGTGAGCCAATCAGAGGCTATGGACTGACGTCAGCTGGCCTCGGAGTGGCACATGGTTCCTGTGCTGTGATTGGCACAAGGCTCCTGGGCGGAGATCGGCACACAGCTCCGGAGCTGTGATTGGCTGATGGGCTCCTGGGCTGTGAGCGGCCCGGCTGCTGGCATACTGAATACAGTGATGCTTAATACAGCGGCGGGCACGGCGGGATGAGTCACAGCTGCAAGCCCCGGTCTTGTGATCGGTGGCATGCTGATCAGGCATGCCTTATTTTCTTGGGGGTGCCTTATATTTGCAGACACATGGCACCCCCTAGCATGCATTATTTTCGGGGAAAAACCATATATAAGGCGCACTTTTGATTTCTAAGAAAATTTTAGTCTTTTAGGTGCACCTTATAGTGTGGAAAATACGGTATAGCTGTTATACAGATGAAACAAAAGAATTTATTATTAAATATTTATTAGAGCATAATTTTTTTATCTTCAATGATGAGTATCATTTACAAATCAAAGGCAGCCCTATGGGCTCGTGCTTTTCACCTTCTTTAGTGGCACTTTTTGTATCTTGGTGGGAGGAAAATAGTATCTTTTCAGAGACTAATCCATTTAATAAAGATATAAAACTATATACCAGATACCTTGATGATGTCCTAATAATTTGGGAGGGAGATGTAGGAAAAATTCCACAATTCCTATCCTACATAAATTCTAATGATGTCAAACTTAAATTCACAAATACTGACCCCCAGGATGAGATCAGTTTTTTAGATGTCTTCCTTATGGGAGACAAAAAACATAAGAGTGAGATACTGCAATTTTAGAAAAACAATCAGTAGGAATACAACCCTAATGGCCACTTTACACGTCCCAACATCGGTGCGATGTTGGATACAACAATGCGGGAGCGCACATTTTTTGGGCAGAATTCCAAGATCGCATAGGAGATGTTACACACTGCGATATCGGCAGGCAACGCAACTGCGATGTGTACGCCCCCTTGTACGGCCGATCCAGGAACGACCATTTAACATGGGAGTGAATAGGGGAAGTTGTACTCCATATCGTTGTTTGGCTTTCACACAGCACAATCCGGCCACATCGTCCATCCAATATCGGGCCGTTGGAGAGCCTGCTCATTTCTTCCCCGATATCGGTTTGGCATCGTTCTTGCATTGAATTGGACTTTTAACCATACAACGCACGAATGATATCGGGGCCAACGCACGAACCACGTGACTTTTTATCGGAGTTGGACGCCGATATCAGGACGTGTAAAGTGGCCATAAGGGCCGACAGTTGCCATCCGGCACATACAATCAATGCAATTCCATATGGAGAGTTCAACAGGGTTTATAGGAATAGTTCCGATTATGATCTATTTAGAGAACAAGCGGAGTTACTGAAAAATAGACTTTTGAATAGAGGCTATAATAAAAAACAATTGGACATAGCTCTGAATAAAGTAAAAGGTAAAAATGAGATGAGGAATAGCACAGTGGGTGATAATAAAAAGGAGAAGAGAGAGAAATGTAATAATACAAAAAAACAGTATTCAGTACCCCATATAGTTGCTAATTCATTTTTATACGTGTGATTATTAAACTGTAATCCCCAATACTATATCAAGATCTCAATAAAATCTTGGGAGATGGCTTGATCTGTGTACCCAGGAGAGGTAAATACAGGGGCGGACCTACCGTGGTGCAGCTGGTGCAGCTGCACCAGGGCCACGACCGGCTGGGGGCCCCTAAAGCCAGCTGGGGGGCCCCCAGCCGACCCCCGTAACCCAATGCCAGAGGAGGGCTTCCTGCTTCCCATGCATGATCCCGCCCCTCCTTTCCTCTGCCGTCCCGTCCACCAGGATCCCGGTTCCCAGTAATGCAGACGCCCTCTAAGCATCGCAGGTAGGAGAGCCGACCGCTGCCAGCTCCCTCCCCCTCCCGGTCCTCGCCGCCTGCCGCCAGCACCCCCCCCCCCCAGTCCTCGCCGCCAGCACCCCCCCGCTCCTCATGACCAGCTGCACCAGGGCCACCGGGACCATAGGTCCGCCACTGGGTAATATATTGGTGCTATCCTCTCTCCCAGCCTATATACTCCACAAAAGACGAACAATGGAACCTGGTTAACCGGCACAGGCTTTTACCAATGTGCATGCCCTAAATGCACTATGTGCCAATACACACTGCAAACACGCAAAATAGATGCAGTAATAGATATAAAAAGGTTCATAAAATGTAATACAAACTACGTGGTATATTGTATCTTCTGTAAATCTCGTAATATCAAATATATAGGCTGTACGATCAGAAAATTAAAGAAGAGAATAGCAGAACATGTCACCAATATAAAGAATAAAAATGCTGCGTATTCAGGTGCTTGTAAACATTTTGTAAGGAAACATGATGGGAGCTTAAATCATTTTTCCTTCTGTGGTATAGAAACAATTGACAGTTCAGTGAGAGGTGGCGATTTACAGAAAAAGCTCCTCCTACGTGAACCGTTCTGGATAATAAAATTAGACACTAAACATCCAAATGGTATGAACTATAGAAGTGATACTTTGTATCTATATTGATTTGTATCATTTTAGGTTGTGAAATTCTTGTGATTGCAAAAAGAATGTGTCTTCAGATGTAAGTGATTATACACAGGTGTGTTATACGATCAGTGGTTGGTTACTAAATGTTTTTAAACCATGTATCAGTAGGGACTTGTATCTCAATGAGGAAGGGCGTTTATGCCAGAAACGCGTACGAGGTGTACCCCCGACCTATCTCATTTTTAATGGAAAAATTAAGATTGAAGATTTTATATATACATTCAGGTTTCGCCAGTGAATTTCTTAATGCTCAAAGCCTTAAAAGTCAAGGTGGATGGCTGGGTCCCATATATGGCTGGACGGCTTAATCTATAATAAGGACACGGTGAGGTGAATACCATTTTCTTTATTACCTGCAGGTGCATTTATACGGAGATTGATTACACACAGGTGGATTCTATGTATCATACCAGTCATTTAGACAATTGGATCATTCAGAGATCCTCCTGAACTCTGGAGGGAGTTTGCTGCACTGAAAGTAAAGGGGACAATAATATTGCACGCCCCACCTTCAGTTTTTTATTTGTTAAAAAAGTTTAAAATATCCAATAAATTTGTTCCACTTCACGATTGTGTCCCACTTGTTGATGATTCTTCACAAAAAAATTAGAATTTATATCTTTATGTTTGAAGCCTGAAATGTGGCAAAAGGTTGTAAAGTTCAAGGGGGCCAAATACTTTTACAAGGCACTGTATGTATGTATCAATGTGTGTGTATATATATTATATATTGTGAAGTAGCGCCACCTGGGGTATTCGCTTGGCAACGGAAAAACACCAACTACAAGGGTTAATAGCACATAACATGTCTAACAGTTGATTAATAACGGCATGAACCGGGAACAAAAGACACTCACATAACATAATACCGTATTTATATCTCATTTATATCACAATATTATATCTTCATCAGAACCTTAAGCCAACCCTTATAGACCCGGTCTGGTTCTAATGGTGGCTATGCTCACCTGGCAGTATCTACACCTTATATTTACACATAATACATTCCACATCTCATCAGGAACATTATAGACCTCTCAGCCTGTCCCCAATGGCGGTTACAGCCGCCTGGCCCTTTGACAGGGATCATTCCCCATTATATTCACTCTTGGATACTCCATACATGGTACTTTTCCATACACCATTATGATTCACACATTACTCAACGGGTCCTTTACTGACTACCTAGTCAGACCCAATGGTGGCTATGCCCGCCTGGCACTATTCACATATACATGAACACACAGTCCATCACAACATCCATGGACTGCTTCCTTTACGGGCACAGAACCAGGTTTAGCAAACCTGAGTTACCGGGTACACCAGGCGTCCCCAAGGCCTCCTCACCACATGTTAGCAGGTCGCCAGCCGCCACCAAACCTCCATACCTAGGCAGGTCTCCAGGCCATGGCTGTGCCCCACGCCTGAGTTGAGCACCCTCCAGGGTCAGCCACGGTTCCCTAACTCCAGGAGCCATCACAACCCGCTGTCCGGCCACAGACACACACATCTGTCAGAGGGACAGGTGCCTCCCGCATGGAGATGTCAGGCTGGCCACCCCCACCACGTCCCAAAGGGGAACAGGATTCCTCTTACACATGTCCTCCCATCTTAGAGGTTCAGGCTGTACTGATTCCCATCTCCTGTCTCTTCCCTCACAGCACCAGGCAGCTTCTTATCCTGGCTGCCAACCCACACCTCCAACTCAGTGTTTTCAATCAGCACCACTACACAGACCTCAGCCTCCAAGCAGCAATTAACCCTGTGTGTGGTGCTACAGAGCCATGTGGGTCATACCAGCCACGTGCTATAGCGCCGGCATGCCTCATACAGTATTTATTCATTTATATTAATTCCATAGCACTTTACATACATTTGCAATATGTATTGTTATATCAGTATATTTAAAAACAAAATCCCTTATGGAACAGGGAAAGTTAAAAAAACGATGGAGTATGTTCGAGAATTCGGGCTTGCCTTTTTCTTTTAACCCCTTCTTCCCTGGGTGATTTTCCGTTTGTTCCCCCCTTCTTCCAACACCCCATGCAGCTTGAGACAAAGGTGTAAAATATTTGATGAATTTGTTTCAAATCACAAAGTCACTAATTGAAAGGAGTTTATAAAAAAAAACTGAGGGAAATGAACTAATGTCTCCGGCACTGTATTTTATATATCCATAAAACAATTCATTCTGTAGACAACAAGCCCTCACATTGCTAGGTGAAAGTAGTCTTAAAAATAAACCGGTAATGCCACTTTGAACACAAAAAGGTAAAGAAAAAAAAAAAAAGCTTACAGTATGTCCTTAAGGTCCAAAATAGCTGCGTCCTTGAGGGTTAGTATCAGATTTTTTATTATCTCCGGAGACTGAAAGTGTCATTGCAGAGCTGAACACAACAGCACTAAACTCTCTCCGGTCTCCATAGTTTACTACAAAGCATCATATTACTGGTTACCATAGATTTACGTACTACAAATTCCTTGTGCTGTTAAACCTGAAGACGTCTTACCTTTTCCTATGGTTCAGAGAATGAAGGAGCTGTGTACAGAACTTGCACAAGACTCATGTGACATCATAGGGAGGAGTAGTTGGGGTTTCCGTGTTCCTGGGAAGTTTGTCTCACCTATACATTGCAGGGCACCTCGACTAGGCTAGAGCTGATGCACCCTGACTGATGAGCCCCCTGTGCTCTAGGCCTCATTCACACATCCGTGCCTCTGGCACGTGTGCAGTCTGTGCCGACACATGCCGGAGGCACGGACATACGGGGACACACGATCCCCTATGGACCCATGCAGACGTCTGTGTTTCCGCATCGACCGTGTCTCCGTGTGGAGCACGGCGACAAGTCCGTTTTTTTGCGGAGCCACGGACTGCATTTACGTCCAGACGCCCTGCACACGGATGTTCACACTGTGACATCTGTGTGCACGGACCACGGACAAAAGCAAAAAGCTTCAAAATAAAGAATTTTATACCTCGCTCCAGCGCTGCCTGCTCCTCTCTCTTCCAGTGCCGCTCATTAGGGCTCATGAATATTCAGTTCACTGAGCCCAAGAGCGGCCCGGAAGAGAGAGGAGCAGCGGCGCTGGAGGGAGGTAAGTATGCGGGTGACAGGCTGTCCGTGTGCTATCCACAGCCCCACGGATAGCACACGGACAGCACACATGTGTCATACGTCCGTGACACATGTGTGCATGCCCTGCCCCCAAACGGCCTTGTTTCACACGTCCATGGTGACATGGATGTGTGAAACCGGCCCTAACCCCCGTCTATCGCTCCTCCCCGCCAGGTGATGGACACAGATCCCTCCTCCTTCTCAGGCCTCCCCTGGGCCTTATAAGCTGGTCCCTGGCCCGTCCTCTTTCTCTTTACCATCCCTCTCAGTCGACCCGCAAAGCACAGGCGAGCAGAGGTCTAATAGACCATCACATCCGGCCGGTCAGACAGCTTGGCAGCGTCGGTGCTGTCAAGTAGGTGACAAGCCGTGGGTCAGGTTCATTCATTCATTTTGGCTCCAGCTATAATATTAGCCATTCTGTGTCTGTCCTGTCTGTTACTTCACAAGGAAGCAAAAAAAAAAAAAGTTCCATCCTAAAGCCATATAGGATGTGTGAGGCTCTACAGGCAGTGAGGAGTGGGATGTGCACATTCCCCATCACGGGAGTCTCTGTATAACAGTGGGCTAGAGGGAGACGGGGTGGTATACCAGCTCTCAGAGCATCTGCTCCTACCCATTACATCTCCTTTGACCTGGGCCCCCCTGGGATGAGCCACACAGTTGTCTCTCCCCCTCCCCTGCCATCCAAAGACAGAACAGGCTGTTATAGGTCTGCTCCCTGGTTCATGGGAACTTTGGTGATCCGTCATTCCTCTTGTGTTTTCCCACTGCTGTGTGCTATGTGTTGTGTGATTATACTCTCATAACACCACATAAGTGATTTTTGTTTTATTTCAGGTTGCACCAATAAATAGATGCAATTGTCAGCAGCCAGGGCACAGTTGTTTAATAGGTGAGAAGCTGTAGATCCCGGAGGAGTACAAGCAGACATTGGAGAAAAGGCAGGCTCCTTGTGAATGTTTTCTCGACGGTATTGTCACGTCCGGCAGTCAGCGGCAGCAGTCGTGGCGCCCGGCGGATACAACCGCGCACAGGGTTAATCACAGTCAGTGACAGCGTTTCACTGACTGGAGCCTGTCAGGTCCCCCGGACACACACGACCATGAGTAGTACCGGGTGCAAACCTCCTACCCCTGCCAAAGCATCCCACGATAGCATTAACATTACGGAACCCGCATATGTGCTGGTCACTTGTATGGTGAACTGTCCCAATGTCCATCACCTGCCATCCAGGTACTTAAGTTAAAAAAAAACAAAACATATATATTCATTGCATTAGCTTTCGAACACAAGTGCATAAAACAAACAGCATGGGCAGGATGAAAATGTAGTTGTACATTGTGTATTTTGCATGTGGGTTTTCAATCTCACCATCTTTATATTTGTTAGTGTTTTCTCATGTTCGTTATCATTGGCGGGTCACAGGTACAGGTTATTACAGATGAGAGGCCACAGCCGGGCAAGCTGGTGGAGGGTAAGTCCGGTATTGTCGGGTTACGTAAAGAGCTAGGGGTAATCCCTCAATCATGCCTTATGTTTGCATGTAGGTAGTTGTCGTACATTCCCTCCTAGTTCACATAATCCCACCTACGGCCAGGTAAGCATAGATGTATCAATTCCCCATTTAACACTGTGCTGTTAAACTCCCGGGGGTCACTGCCTTAAAAAAAATATATATATACAATAAGACAAGAAATTAATAGCAAAATAGCAGTAGCACAGAGGAAGGAGGTAAATAACACATATTCAAATATTTGTTCAGCATACCCATTATTATCTATGAGCTGGCTCATTACATTTGTCTCTTACAATTGAAAAAAAAAAAAACAGCACCCCCCCCCTTCACCGGGCACTGGCCTTAAAACTATTGCAAAATAAATAAATAAAAAATGTTAATGGGGGTCTTGTCTGCCACTGCTTACATAGAAAACAGTAATAAATAACATAATGAATGAGTTTAGGTTCCCCTGTGCTAGGTGCCCCGTCTAAGTTATCCTGCCCCCAGGATGCTCCACATTTCGGGTTTCTTAACCCGAACGTTTCAATATTATTTGTGGTGTTAATAAGGCACTTTGGTAAACCCTGAAATCATCTATGCACAGCGCCAATGTCCACAGTCAAAAAAAATAAATCAATATTAATAATCCTTTATTTATATAGGACATATTACGCAGTGTTTTACAATTTACAATACAAATAACTAAGATATCATTCTGCCACAAACCCGTCTTGCTATAATATTTTCAACAAGATAACTGAATCCCTAGGGTTCCAGGAACCAGCTGATGTCAAAGATGTGGTTGGCAGCGATTCCTGCTTTTATGGTAAGAATTGGTTATACAGGCTGGTCCATGTTGGAAGTATACATTTTCTTTGGGAGTAGCAAGGCGAGAAACCACTACTTGTCATATATCTAGTGCTGGCTATATAAGGTTGGTTCAGCACATACTTGTCATATATATAGTGCTGGCTGTATAGGGTTTGTTCACACATAGCCATTTACAGCAGCTCAGAGCCCGCGAGGATTTAAAGGGAACCTGACCCCTAAAAATGACCCCCCAGCCTATTAATACCTGTCCCTGCACCCTGAGTATGCTAATCTAGCGATCCTTTTCTGTAAAAATAGTGTATTTGTGAAGTTTAGAAAAGTGTTCATCACAGATAAGCTGCCATAAAGTAACCTCGCGCATGCACAATGCGCATCGCAAGGTGTATGTGGGTGTACAACGTCATGAGATCCGGATATGACGCGAATAGCGTCATACCGGCCATTCTGCGCCTATGGAGGGGGAGATGATCAATAAGGATTATTACACCTATCGTGAATAATTGCAGTATAGGTGTTGGAGAGAAGCCACAGAAATGCCCTGCGCGACTTCTCAAAATCTCATAAGCCCCAGATCTGGAGGTAATAAAAGCACTTTCCTAAACTTCACAAATACACTATTTTTACAGAAAAGGATCGCTAAATTAGCATACTCAGGGTGCAGGGACAGGTATTAATAGGCTGGGGGGTCATTTTTAGGGGTCAGGTTCCCTTTAGAAATAAAAAAAAAAAAGGGAAAAAAGGTTATTAATTTCAGCCTTGTAAGGGGAATGAGTTAGCAAACTTATGTAGTAAGGCTAGTTTTTTTTCTTCATTAAAACTTGTCGTCATACCTTTAATTGCTTTATCTTCGGCTCCGAAATGCGTGTGACTCATGGCAAGCATGCCTGCATTAGCATACTATTCTGTTTAGCTTAAGGTTCACCTTGTTTTACAAATTATACATCACGGAGTCAGTTTACCACTTGCATCGCTTATGCTTTGATACATTCCATTAGGAAGATCATTTTCTTTCCCGGAGGACTAGAAATTGCTCATTTGGTAAGAAGTCTTACAGTGGCTTTCCAGCAGTGGTACACATGAGTATAGTCCATGTAGTTGCAGAACTTTGGTTTGAAGATGGTACAACCACGGGTAACGCCACCGGATGCTACGATGATGCTCATGTATGCGGGGCATGTGCAGGTATTTGTAAACATAGGTAGAGCACACTGATTCTGAGCCGCCTCTCGTATCATCCAGTGCACTCACTATTCTGCCGCTGTAGTCACTCAGTACATACATTACATTCCTGATCCCGAGTTACTTCCTGTATTATACTCTAGAGCTGCACTCGCTATTCTGCTGGTGCAGTCACTGTGTACATACATTACATTACTTATCCTGTACTCCAGAGCTGCACTCACTATTCTGCTGGTGCAGTCACTGTGTACATGCATTACATTGCTGATCCCGAGTTACCTCCTGTATTATACTCCAGAGCTGCACTCACTATTCTGCTAGTGCAGTTACTGTGTACAACATTTCATTATTTATCATGAGCCAGCCATTTCTTTACACGTCCACGCTTTGTACCCAGTATTTCTTAGTATCTTCTCGTCCACAGATCGATACTCCAATTATCCATACTGTAGACATGACAGGTACAGGCCATCTATCCTTACACATTATTTGAGCACATCCAGCACCGTTTACTAAGCATACAGGCGGGCACATTTCGGTTGTGTGTTGTTGACGTATAAGTTGACGGGTTGTTTATGTTAGCTAATATATCCCCCCCAAAAAAATTAAAAATGAAATAATATACAGAAGAGGGAACTAAGGAATGTTTTTCCTGGCATTTAGGTGGCATATATCTAAGAGATGCTAACTATTGTTTCTTTCCAGATGGTGTCGGTCCTAGTAGAGGGATGTTGGGTTGACGTTGGCTGATCAGCACTGCCCATCGGGCGTGGGTTTTCCAGGAGGAAGCTAAATTCAAAGGAGTTCAGAGGGCTACTGAATGCCGCTCATGGTAACAGGCCCAGCCTGTTTCACATTTTTTTACACATGCCCCTCAACCATACATGTGGTAATTAACATCCCGTGTCCTTCACTTCATGTGGCCAGCTTGGTGTTATTTATGAGCTCAGTTCCTGGCGCAGGTGGTGTGAATTGCTAAGTTTGCCCCAGGTCCGGTGCTCCTGGTCAACCTTGGAAACATCCCCACCCTGTGGGCGGACCCACAACCGTCACAATTTCTTTCCATTTCGGCCAGCATAGACCAAGCTGGTACTCCCGCGTGCTTCGGTGGGGCTATAAAAAGTGACAGCCATTGTAAGATGTCACATTAAGTGAGTTACCTGTTTGCCTTGGTTATTTCGCAGTGAGGAGATATAACCATTCACCTTATCAGTTTTGAGATACAACCACTCAACTTATCTGTTGGCTTGGGTCAATGGCGATTATGACCTGGAGGATGCATATACATGAACAAGTCATTTTGGTTAATTTCTATTTCAGGCTTTAAGACAACAGTCTGGGCTTGGAGGTTTGGTGAGGGTTGCAGCTCGGGCTTAAGCCTCACTACTCCTTGGCTGGTGGAAGAGGGCTCTGGTGAGGGCCAACATGCCGCGAACGGCCGTGGGCATAGGCCTTCTTCCCTTCAGGTTTTATAAGGCGGATTTGTGCCTATGGTGAGCTGCGGCCAAAACAATCCAACCCCCTGTTTGAAATATATATGAGTGGTGTTCCGTTGATAAAATATATCCTATGTGTCATCATTGCTCATTGCGCGGCGGGGAGAACCGGTGAGTGGGTCTCTGCAGTCTGTGGCTCTAGTCACCTCTGTTTCTAAGTTAGGCTAGGGCCACACTTAACAATAGCGGATCCAATTACAGGAGAGCCCAACCTGCTGTAACATACACAGTTAACGTCGGGTGCTGTGTGGAAACGCTGCTCCATAGTAAACCGCTGTTTACCATGGATGCAGCCACACAGGAAGCCCCAGGAACTGCGCTTTTGCCGGGCGCACAGGAAACCATTGTCAGCAACATTTACTTGTGCACCCTGCAAAAGCGCAGTTCCTGGGGCTTCGCCTAGAGTCACACTTGAGCCCTAAATTTATTAAAACCATCAGTTTTAAAACTTAGAATTTGTGAAAAACGGATGGTTTTAACGGATCCATAGGCTCCCATTCAAAAAATGCATTGTCAAAATGCACTGATAAAAAACGCATAGCTTTTTTTAACATGGGGCCCTATGGGAAACGCATCCGTTAATGCATGAGTTAGCACATAGCATTTTTTAGAAGCAAAAATGGCATTTTACAAGAACAGAATCAGGTTTTGAAAACGCAGAAAAAACTGACTGCCAAGTGTGACCCTAGCCATACTGTGTGGCTGCATCCATGGTAAACATCGGGTTACCATGGAGCAGCTTTTCCACACAGCACCCAATCTTAACAGTGTGCGTTACAGCAGGCTGGGCTCTGCTGTAACTGGATCCGCTAAACCTAAGTGCACTGTTAAGTGTGGCCCTAGCATTACCGTTTCATTTGATAGAAATATTTCTAGTTTTCTGCATATAGGGACAGTTTTTTTTAAATTCTATTTCATACAGAAGTCAAACATGAAGCTTTGTTTGGGCTAAAATTGTAAAACAATTCAAAATATCTAACTACATAATTGCCAGTTGGGCGCTATATGCGAATCACACAAGTCACTGCAGCACTGTCACTTGCGCAAGCGCAGTTCGTGGCCGCAAGTGACATACAGGTCACTTCTATTCCGCCGGAAGATCTGCGGCTCTCGCCGATGATCTCCCGGCGGTGGCAGTGAGTGGCGGTGGCTGCAGCTATCTCCTGCCTCCGGGAGGTCAGCGGCTGAGCAGTCTTTAAATCTCCCGCTAAAACCGCGCTACTCAGCTGATTGGTCGCTCGCTGGGCAGCGCACGACCAATCAGCTGAGTAGCGCGGTATTGGCGACCAGCTTTAAATGTCCCGCCAATACCGCTCAGCTGATTGGTTGCACGCTGGACAGCGTGCAACCAATCAGCTGAGCAGCGCGGTATTGGCGGGAGATTTAAAGCTGGCCGCCAAAGCCGTGCTGCTCAGCTGCTAGCGGTATTAGCGCCACATTTCAATACCGCTAGGAGCTGATGTAATTGGTTAGTACTGCATGATGGCTCAGTGGTGAGCACTGTATGGTGGCTCAGTGATTAGCACTGTATGGTGGCTCAATGGTTAGTACTGTATGATGGCTCAGTGGTTAGCACTGTACGGTGGCTCAGTGGTCAGCACTGTATGGTGGCTCAGAGGTCTGCACTCTACAGTAGCTCATTGGGTAGCACTGAATGGTGGCTCAGTGGTTACCACTGTATGGTGGCTCGATGGTTAGAACTGTACGGTGGCTCAGTGGTTAGCACTGTGTGGTGGCTCAGTGGTTAGCACTGTATGGTGGCTCAGTGGGTAGCACTGTATGGTGGCTCAGTGGGTAGCACTGTACGATGGCTCAGTGGTTAGCAATGTACAGTGGCTCCGTGGTTAGCACTGTATGATGGCTCAGCGGTTAGCATTGTATGGTGGCTCAGTGATGGGAGTCAGGGACACGGGATGCAGAAGTCACAGAGAAGGCAGGGGCACAGGGGACGGAGAAGGCACAGGGGAGGCAGAAGGCACAAGGGAGGCAGAATGCACAGGGGAAGGCAGAGTCATGTGGAGAGATGGCGCACACAAGGAGAGACAGCACACACAGGGGCTGAGAGCACACAGAGCAGAGAGAAAGGCACAAGTAAGAGAGAGCGCATAGGGGGAGAGACAGCACAGAGAGGAGAGAGTGCCCAAGGGGAGTAAGGCACAGAGACTGCCCTCCTGATGCAATAGCATAGGGCCTATTTCTTGTATACTATATTAGATTCATATTAAAATTTCACTCAAGAAACTACAAAGAAAAGTAATATTTTTTGAAAGCTAAAAAAAAGATCACAGAGTCAAGGCTAAGGTAGCGGATGGGTCGATGAGGGTCTAACTCACCTTTGGTACTTTGCATTACCCTACCTGCCCGTTGAGTTTGGCATACTAAATGAGATTGATAAGACATCCCAACTCAGCCTCGGTTCACTCCAATAATTTCTTTTAGACCCTTACTACTGTAAGTTATGTATAGCCAAAATTGTTCACTCATGTCAATAGGTGTATATAAAAAAAAAAAAGTGACCAGAAAAATGTTCAAAAGAAAAATGCCCACAGGGTTGGGGTTGGTGTTAGGGTTAGGTGTCAGGGTTAGGCAAGTGTAAAGGTACCGTTACACACAGAGATATCTGTGCAGACATTGCTTGCAACTCACTGGTTGTAGTGAAATCATGGACACATTGTTACATTTTGTTGCCGTGTACAAATAGAACAATGTGTCCATGATTTCACTGCAACCAGTGAGTTGCAAGCAATATATCTCTGTGTGTAACGGTACCGTAATGGTACCTTTACACGCCGCCACAGGATGGTGGCAACAACCGGGTACATGAGAGAAATGTTTCTTGCACCGCCAAATCAACCCGAGGTAGCGGCGTGTGAAGACGGTTGTTGCCCCCCGCCAGTGGAGGCACCTGTTTCAGAGCACTGCCCTAAAACAGGTGGTTACCAAGCCGATGGTTGCGGCCTGTATCGGCGTGTAAATAAGGAACAGAAGGGTTCTTTCGACACCATGCTATGTACCTGGGGCGTGACACAGGCTCCGGGTTACCGCGCCCCATCAGCGATCATTGGTGGAAGATGCTGCATTCCGATTGGTAGTCGCTGCATAGGGCGGCATATTTAAGGAGCTGACCAGTCACATTACACAATTGCTCGAGCGTCATGTATTAATCAGCCTCCTGCGCTGCCTGGCCAATCATGATGTTATTGCTTTGTCCTATCAGCGTACGGATCTCGAAATTTCCACAATTGTGGCACGCCTATGTGTTGTCCCTGCTGCACCAGGTCCTCCCATATTAGCTTGTTGTAGCGGTGTGTAAATGAGGTAAGGTGCTCTGCAGAAGGTAACTTGAGACACCCAGCGGTGTATCCAGAGATAGATGTAACCTACCATAGCGCACCTTGTTGCGGCGTGTAAAGGTGGTGCGATTACCGTTTGCAACCGTTTGTGCGCGTGAAGCACCCAGTTGTTGCCACCATCCTGTGGCGGCGTGTAAAGGTACCATTAGGGTTTAGTGTTAGGGTTGGTTGCCTGTGGGCATTTTTCCTTGCAGGTATTTTTCTATGAACCAGAGAAAAACTGATGATTCACAGCACTTTTTCAGGATGAAATCAGGTAAACATACCCATAGGGGTGCATATCGTTTTTTCAGGGACACCACCTGGAGTATAAACACATAGAAGAAAGAACATCCAGGCAGCGGCCACATGCAGTGAAGAAGGTCATCAAAACCTTAGTTTATTCTACCACATACAGTAATGTTTTGACCCTGAATGGGTGTAGAGGTGAGTGTAGGATAAAAAGGGTTGTGATTTTCACTGCAGTGGGTGTGAGAAGACTTTGCATGGAGCGGCGGCTGTTGAGATTAAAACAGGGACTAATGCTAGAATAAAACTAATTAAGGGCTTTTACACATTCTTCCACTTGCAGTTGGGTGCAGTGAAATCTGGTCACAGATGCTCTCTGTTGTGGCTGTGAAATGAACAGGTATGACACTACGATTGTTCAGAAAAGTTGAAATAAGGTTTACATGCCTCAGGACTTACTCAGATCCTGAAGATGGGAAAGATGATAGCCTGCTGCACCGAAAAGCCAATTCTCCATTTTCACACTAGAGAACAGAGTGCAAACATTGCCGACAAAAACACATCCTGACACTAGTACTGGCTAAAGCTGGTTTCACACTGCAGTTTTTTCACTGATCAGTTTCCATGTCAAAACCAGGAAAGGAACCAGGAGAGGAACTTGCAGAGAAAAACTATAATTGAAAGATTGACCCCTGTTCTGAGTTTTGGAGACACTCCTGTTTTGACACACAAACCTGATCGAACCTGATTTGGGAAAAAACTGTGGTGTGAAACCAGCCTTAAGGTACTGTGACACTGTACAACGTTGCAGCGATGTCAGAAGCGATTCTGCGGGTGCGCGCTCGCTTCAGACATCGCTGCCCTAGGTGTCAGATGCAGCGATGTTGTTAGCAACGCTGCCACGTAGTTGCACCAGCTATCGCTCGCAGGGTTATGCACAAGCCAGCAAGCGATAAGCATCAATGTTGCAAATAGGCGGCATCACCGGCAACATCACTATTGCCGTGTCACACAGATCGATGTTGCCAGATCGCTAGATCAACATTGTCAGGTTTACCAACATGTTGGTAGACCTGTCAACTGCGATCCAGCGATTTATTGCAGTTGCATCGTGCTGTTGCACAGCACGAAGCACCTGCGATGTCGCTGCAACATCGCTGAAGCCAGGACTTTTCAGTGATGTTGCAAACCAATATCGGCCCGTGTGACAGTACCTTTAGAAACTGCATTATGTGTGCTGCATTGGCACCATATTTGTGCACGTGCACACATTGGCAATATCTGAAACATGTAAAGGGTTAGCAGTCAAAAACCATGGTGGCAACTAAAAAAAGGGGGCTGATTGTCTATGGCCTGTTCCAGACCTCTGCTCCTGACCACATCACCTGCGCCAGCCTGGTTGCGCTGGCGCAGGTGCAGAGGTGATTGGGGGCACTGTGTGGTCGTGTTTACAGTTACTGTAAACGCATACTAGCGCCCCCTTAGCGCTCAGCTGCGTTCGGTGCCCCCATTATCTCCTATGGCCGAGCACAGCTGAGTGCGCGCTCTGTATACTCAGAAGCGCAAGTGAAAGTGGTAGTGCGCACGGCGCATGCGCCTGCCCTGTCGCTCCCGGAGACACCCAATTGGGTGTTTCCGGGAGCGTCAGAGCAGGCGCATGCACCGTGCGCTCTGCCTCTTTCACTTGCGCTTCGAGTATACAGAGCGCGCACTCAGCTGTGCTCGGCCATATGAGATAATGGGGGCACCGAACACAGCTGAGCGCTAATGAGGGCATCTATGCGCTCCATGCACTAGGCTGCCCCAGGACCTAAATGCCCCTGTGCTTGCATTTGCGCTGGTGCAGGGCAGCCTAGCGCATGGAGCGCATAGATGTGAAAACACCCTATTTTGCATTTCAGTGCTGCAGCCCATTGGGAATCTGCCCGGTGGAGGCTGTATACAGAGATATTAACAGCTGTCAATGTTGACTAACCATTTGGGACCTATAGCGGCATCAATGCTTAAACCTTGTGCAGTCACTCTGTCTCCACTGCACAGGGCAAGGAAAAAGAATATTTTATTTTTTTTGTATTATAATTTTAGTTTTGCAGAGTCTATGATTCTATCCATGATTAAGGAGATTTTTCACATCTGATGCACAGCCGAAATGAGGGTTAAAGCTGGATGACCTGTTCAATTACCTGTTCACAGACGGGGGTATAGGCAGTGATCTAATGCCCCCAGTGTTTAAAGGGAACCAACCATCCCAAATGACCCCCCTTGCCTGTTAATATGTGTCCCTACACCCAGCACACACATTTAGGGCAATCGTTTTTGCTAAAAAAACTGTTTAGTAGAAGCTAAGATATAGCTTTATGAAGTTTAATAAATTGAGACGGATGGGTGTTACCTAGCTTTGTCCACGTGCAGTGTTCGTGCCTGTGAGCCTCCTCTCCCCCCTCCCCTCTCACTTTCTAAGAGCCTGGCCGCGTCATGAAAGGGGCGGGGCTTGTCGTGAATTAGCCCCGCCCCTTTCATGATGCGGCCAGGCTCTTAGAAAGTGAGAGGGGAGGGGGGAGAGGAGGCTCACAGGCACAAACACTGCACGTGGACAAAGCTAGGTAACACCCATCCGTCTCAATTTATTAAACTTCATAAAGCTATATCTTAGCTTCTACTAAACAGTTTTTTTAGCAAAAAAGATTGCCCCAAATGTGTGTGCTGGGTGTAGGGACACATATTAACAGGCAAGGGGGGTCATTTGGGGTGGTTGGTTCCCTTTAATCTGTGCAACTCATTACTCCACTTATGACAGCCAGGAAGGCAACTTTGTGTATTCCTCCTCTATTTAGGCTCTCCAGGTTTTTTCCATTATTGTGGCTAAGTACTTGTAAAGTAATACTTTAAAAGAAAGAGCAAAGAGTTCCCAGTACATGCTGCATATATCAGTCTTCTAATGTCTTCCTCCACAGTCTGGGTACAAATCCAAGAGTTGGGATGTTTTCCTGTGTTTGCCAATGTGTGTGAGACATGGAGTGTTCAGGAGCTGTTGGGATTGATAAATATCTATGTACAGCATTGTGTAAGACATTGGCGCAATGTAAGCAATAGAAAATCTAAAATAGTGTTTATTTGTAGATATGACAGGAGCATTTCTCATGTAAACTGCTACATATGAGAAAGTGGTTAATTAGACTCACACTGATCACTTAATACTATATAAAACAATAGTTTTTAATTAACTGTTCAAAAATGTATATATTACCAGTAAAGTAATAAAATCTTAGGTTGCTTATAAAGATTGGGTCATTAAACTTGTATTCTTGCCGTTGGCGGTTCTCATTGAGTCATGAGTTCATGTCTGTGTCGTTATGGCAGACGCTGCTGTAGTCAGGAGGAACATCTTTGGTCGTATCAGGAACGTTCAGAGTTGTGTTTTGATAGATGACCACAACCTAGGATAAAAAACCATAGGTATTTACTGTATAAGTGAGGTCTACGTAGTCATGTGCATCTATGCAAAATATATACAATTTGCGTATTCAGCAGTATTAAACACATCACCAATTTTCTAAGTAAATATATTTCTAAAGGTGCTATTGACATGAATTTCTTACCAGATGTTAATAAGAGCCCATCCAATCCAAACAGGAAAAACAAATTAAATCATACATGTCCATAAATTAACGTATGTCCAATAATGAGGAATGACAAAGGGAAAACTTATTGAACACATGAATAATAAGAGAGGTGCATAAGGCTATGGAAAGTCGTGACACCAGCTAAAATCTAC
Organism: Allobates femoralis; assembly: GCA_033576535.1. NCBI lineage: Eukaryota > Metazoa > Chordata > Amphibia > Anura > Aromobatidae > Allobates > Allobates femoralis. Next base: position 3,690,728 of record JARQOC010000009.1, read on the forward strand.
GAGTAATTAGAAAACAATCCTGTCACTTAGTGAAAAATGATATCAGCTTGTTCAATTGATGGCCGATAAAAAGGCGCCTTATTACTAAGGTGTCACATAAGAAACATCTCATGATGGGTAAAACCAGTGAGCTATCTCAAGTCCTTCACAACCTTATTGTTGCAAAACATACTGATGGCACTGATTACAGAAGAATTTCTAAACTACTGAAGGTTCCAGTGAGCACTGTTGGGGCCATAATCCAGAAGTGGAAAGAACATACTTTCACCATAAAGTAGCCAAAACCAAGTGCTTACTGCAATATTGCAGACAAAGGAGTGAAAAAATAAGAAGAATTGTCCAAGAGCCAAGGACACCTGCAGAGAGCTATTGAAGGACCTGGAATCAGCAGGTACAATTGTTTCAAAGAAAACAATAAGTAATGCACTCCCCCTCCATGTTTGCATGCTCACCAGTTAAGACTCTGAGGCGCCCCCAGTCCGTGGGGTACTCAGGAACCGGATTGCTGATACTGTTGCTGGGGAGTCACGGGGGTCGTGACCCGGTCCTGTGGCCTGGGTGTCAGTTGAAAAAGGGGATATGTACAGGGGAGGTTGTTGTGACGTCACCCGTGGTATGTGGTCAGTGGGGACCACTACTGCTGCAGAACCTCCTGGGATGATGGGTAGCAGTTGAGATGGGACGGCTCTCCACGGGTAAAGCCAATCCCCGGGACAGTGTAAATAGTCTATGTGTGAGGTGCAGGGCAATGGGCGCAAGTAAAAAGCAGACTCACTGTTTTGTAGTTCTCAGTCCTTTACTGGAGCAGATAGTAAAAGTTGTCCAAGGAGTCTGGAGAGCAACTTGAGGTTATTCTCACCCGACTGGGTCTTTGGATCCCTTACTGCGCTTGTAATTTGGCTCCTGCAGATGCTTAAGCTTGGCTGCCGGCCCTGTCTCGTCCTGTGAGGTACTGGTATGACAGGTAACTCGAGTCCTTTGGGTAGTCTGTGGGTAGTGTGGCTGGGAATCTGGAACCCCCACCGTCCGGTATTGACTGCCGGGATGTGTGATTCTGCACAGTCTTGGACTCCGGTGTCCGTTCTATGCGCCTTTCCTCTGGAGTGAGCATGGAGTTGCTCGGCCTCCCAGGTGTGTTCCTCCTCCTTTCCTCAGTCCCTAGCCTTAGGCCTGGAACTAGTTAGTGGACTCTGAGATGGCCTTAGTACTGCTCTTTTACACTCAGGTCCTCTTCACTGTCCTCCCAGGAACTGACCCCACTGCAATGTGCAGTGGGGTCTGTACATACACCCAAAGGGCAGTGGAGGTGAGTAAGCAGGCATGCCTGCTGCATGGCAGAGACAGAGCAGTGCGGTGACACTGGCATTACATTGGAAATGTCAACTGTCATGAAATATGGATCCGTATCATAGGAGATCAAGGTGAATCATAGTAATACGACTCTTAGGGGCTTTCTAGGCTCATGCACCCAGCTAACTCTGGTACATCAGCTCTCACTGGGACTGGTGAAAGTTACAGCAATCTTTCTGTAGTTGCAAGAGCCAATGGAACGACCTCTTACCATTTCATTAAAAGACGATCGGCAGACAGTTCTGCACCCAAACACACTTGTGGATATGGAAATGCAAAACATCAGCAAGAAAAGTATTAAGAGAAAAAAATGAATTCCATTTAAAGCGACCTGAAAAGAAAAAAAAGATTATAAAAGATATAGAAGGGACACATGTATAAGATTATCTCAGCACAGGAGATGTGGTATGATCAGACCAGGTCCCTGTACAGTCAGGCACATCTATTACACAGTACCTAGCAGGGACACATATATAAGATTATCTCAGCACAAGAGATGTGATATGATGAGACCATGTCCCTGTATGGTCAGACACATCCATTGCACAGTACATAGCAGGGACATATATATAAGATTATCTCAGCACAGGAGATGTGGTATGATCAAACCATGTCCCTGTATAGTCAGACACATCCATTACACAGTACATAGCAGTAACTCATATATAAGATTATCTCAGCACAGGAGATGTGGTATGATCAGACCATGTCTCTGTATGGTCAGACACATCCATTACACAGTACATAGCAGAGACACATATATAAGATTATCTCAGCACAGGAGTTGTGGTATGATCAGACCATGTCCCTGTACAGCCAGACACATCCATTACACAGTACATAGCAGGGACACATATATAAGATTATCTCAGCACAGGAGATGTGGTATGATCAGACCATGTCACTGTACAGTTAAACACATCCATTACACAGTACATAGCATGGACATATAAGATTATCTCAGCTGATCTAGAGAATTTGGCTGTGCTGCAGTTTCAGGCAAAGACCAACGGACAAAGGTGACCCTCTGTTTGGAAGACCACAGCCATGCTTTTTTTGACCTCACACAACCCCTTTAAATGACATTGCCCATAATAACTGCAAACAGACAGGTTGCTACAACCTCTATATAAAGTGAAAGAGTCTTACCCCAATATCAAAGTCTCCTATGCATTGCAAATCATTTTTATAATATGCACAATATGTGTTTGGGTAATAATAATTGGAGCAAACGTCAATTATAGTAAATGTCATTCCACAAGTTGCAGCAAGAGCGCTGAAAATGTTCATCACCAAACCTGCCGTTACCTGGAACACAAAATCATTATTTAATAGGATAGTCTGATTAAGAAAAATAAAGTTTTCAAGTGCTCTATGGTGAAATCCAGAGTAAAAGGCGCTGTCACATGAAGACAACCTGTGTGTGTAAGGCTTATTATGGTCTATAGACATCATGAAAGTGATCACTGGATTGGGAGCTCTGTCTGCGACTTGGATCACTGACTTGCTCTTTGGTTCATTTGAGTTGTTTCCGAATTCAATCTGAAAAAAGGATAACCCATTTAGGGAACTCAGTTTTCAGGACAATTCTGACTTATTAGTTGCAAGATTCTTTTTCTTGCTGTATCTTTTTTGGTTACTTTACACTTTTGTTGTTTTCAGGAAAAAAAAGTTATTTCTTTCTTAAAAAGATATTTTCAGATTTGGAAGTTTTGCCTTTCAACAGAATAGAGGATAGCTTTCCAATAGCTGGAGGTATAACCTGAGAACCAGGGCTACAAAGAGCACCGGGTGAATGGAGCTTGATCAATCATGAGCACTGCCGCACCATTTATTCAACTGTCAAAGACAAGCCGAGAACTTGGCCATCTCTGGAGAATGAATGGAGCTCTAGTGTACATGATTGCCTACCGCTCCATTAAGTCTTATGGGAGTACCGAAGACAAGCTAAGCACTTGGCCATCTCTGGAGAATGAATGAAGCTCTAGTACACATGATTGCTTACCGCTCCATTAAGTCTTATGGGAGTACCGCAGACAAGCTAAGCACTTAGCTATCTCTGGAGAATGATTGCCCACCACTCCATTCATATCGAGTTCTTCAGCACCCCGGTTCTCTGGATAGGTGAAAGCACCAGTTATCAGATTTCCAGTGATTGGAAAGTTATCGCCTATCCACCACGCAGGAAGAGAGAGAGAGGGCTGCAGCTCAGCTTATGCAGCAGCAGGGACCCCCTGAAATAGCGCAGCAGGGAGGCCTCAGAACTTGCCGAGGAGAACCCAGAGTTGCTCCCAGGTTGCACGGACTCCAAGTAACATCACCTGTCAGTATCAGTGTCACGGCTTGCACCAGTAAAGAACCTGAGGAAACAATCGTGAGTCTGTCTGATACTTTGCACCCTCCGTCCTGCACCCTAACAGCCTTCTAACATCCTCTGCCCTGGGGACTCAGTGCACCCAAGGGGAGCCACTTCAACCCAGCTGCCCGTCCATCGTCCCCAGAGGTTCTGCAGTAGCGGCGGCCACCCATAGCCACAAACCACGGGTAGCATCACGATCCATTATCCCTAAACATTTCCCTCGCATGTTTAGTGACTCGGCAGGGCCACAGTGCTGGGTCTCAGCCCCCGTGCGTCCCCCAAGAGCCTGAACCAGCCCGGTTCAGAGCACCTCACGGCCCTGGGGGCGAGTCACATTTATCTCAAATCTCCCTGAAAAATATCATTAAAAGAAGGGTAAGGCTGATTTCACACTTGCGTTCCGTCCATGTCAGGATGAAAACGGGTGTATCTGCATCCATTGCTGCATGTGGAAACTGATACAACTGCAGCGTTTTTTCACCTGATCAGGATCAAGATCAGGCAAAAAAAACACTGCGGTTGTATGTCAGTCACAAGGGCCGGTGTACTCGGTAAGCCTCGGTAATGCTCTCTCTCACTGTTTAACTCTGTCACACTAACTCCTGTTGCCACTCCTCTCTACACCTCACTACTGCTGATCCCTCCCTCCAACCAGTGCCTGCCACAGCCTAAAACAGGTCTTCTTGTGACCAACCCACTGATTGAAGTTCAGGCAGTGTGTGTATGCTTCAAGAGTCCAGCATAGGATACCTGAATTTTCCTCAGACGTGGCATTAGTTCCGATGACCTTAAATACCACTGTGGCGACCAGACCGGAGGGGCGTGACAGTTGTATTACTTTTGCATCCATTTTTGTCCTGATCCAGCAATGGCGAGAAAGAAAGAGAGAGAGACACAGAGACAGTGACAGAGACGGAGAGAATCTTTGACCAGACTACTGAAATGCATGAACGTAACGGCATGGACCACATAGGGAAGTGGTGCCTGACTGCAGATTTGGTCAGGCGGAGAGGTTCTGGTTGCAGTTAAATTCCCCTTTAAACCGGGTTAAACAGAAGAGAGAGTGCACAGAGAGTGCTGATGAGTGGAGGAGTGGTATAGGGGTATGCCTCTTCCCAGGGTTGCTCGGATTGGACAGAGGGGTGTTTGGTTGGGTTTGTATGACCTGGTTAATGTATAATCCATGTTATAGGATCGTTTTATACAACCCCCTTCCCTATTTTCCTGCATGTGTGGTATGTGCTTAGGGCATAAACAGGGCACATTTGGCACCTGTTCGCCTCTCCCAGTACCTGGATAACTGAAGCTTCCCTCCCACCCACGCTCTTTTATAAAAAAAAGAAGTGGATATGTTTTCATATGGTTTTCTGTTTCAGAGTTTGAATTTAAAGTCACAGCTGGCGGTAAAAATAATAAGAGAGATGTTTGGAGATTATGGGACCGAGGACCAACTTGTCCTCTGGAGATCTGTCGGTGCATAGCGTCTCAGTTCCGGTTTGAAGATAAAGTTATGATGGTTATTACAAAATTGAGGGTTGGTTAAAAAATGTACGAGACGTTAATAAAAGCTGTGGCCGACCTCGTCCAGCAAAGGTTACTGAATGTCATATTGTTGTTCATCGTTAAGTAAAGGGGAAGACGTTTTCCCTAGTGGGGCAGGTGTGAATATGTCCAGAGTACAGATTCTAGGCATGTGCAGTGACAGAAACACATTAGGATGGATGGATTAATCCCGGAGGGACGCGGACGCCTTTGGGACCCATTGTATTTGCGAACGACTTACGGATCCGCATTCATCAAGACTTTTGTCATGCCGCAAAAACACAACTTTGTGTGTTCGGGGTGGAGGTGGAATGTGTGTTTGGGGTGAAGGTGAAGATGATTCAGTGGTGCAGATCAGCGGAAATACTGATACCAACGCATGTCCCTCCGGCACCAGGTTAAGTATAAGGACACATGCCTAATCAGAGGCTTATATACCTGAGGAAGGCTATTTTATGACATACATATAGCCGAAACGTGTTGTTTTAACTATGTACTTATGAATCTCATGAATTTTATTGTGAACCCTTTTCAAATAAATCTTCAAGAAAGAAAAAAAGGAGTCCTTATCATAAGGTCGATCTCCTTGGGAGCGCTTAATACTCTGATTATTTGCTTCTAATTAATTTGCTTCTAATTAGGAAGCTTCAGGATTTGGACATGTGGCACCCCAGGGGTCCGGTTGTCACAGTGGCATTTCCTCCCTCACGGGGTGATGTCATGCCTGGAAGCAAGAAGGGGTCCCCTGGTCAGGTAATACCAGCATCCAACACTTGTCCTGACTCCAGACCAGAAGGGGAGCTCTGAACCTGGTTTCAATGAAGCTTCCCTATAAATTCTGGCCTGGGGGAGGGGTTAGTCAGACAGTCTGAGAGTGAAAACAGCACAGACGTCCTGGGGACTTGAGCGGTTAGAGCTCGTCCCAGGACAGTGAAAGGCTTGTGGAAGAGAGGAGTTAAGGAGAACCTGGGGAGTGGAGCTGTGACTGAGCTCACCCCAGAAGTAAGCACTAGAAACCGGACACCAGAGTCCGGGTATTGAAGTCCCAGCAGCTAAATCTGGAGGGCAGAAGATTGCAAGTCCCCTGTGCCCACCAAACTCCCGGCGGCACAGCAGCATACCAGAGCCTGGAGCCGCCACCGAGGAGCGACACCTGTAATAGGCTCGAGCTGCCTGCCATACGGGCAAAGACTAGACACTCAGGAAAAGGGCCACAGCTTAGCTTCAGGCAGCAAGGACCAGATCGCACCGCACAGAAGGAAGGCCTCTAAACCCACCTGGCTAGGAGGACCCCCAATTGCTTCCCGGCTGCCTGGATCTCCACTACCATCTGTTGCCAGTACCCCAGTCTGCACCATCGATCATAAAGTAAAGGTAAAGAAAACTTCAATCATTGTGTCTTCCAGTCATTTCTTGCACTCTCAGTCCTGCACCCCACTGTTCCCTGTTCCTTGCATAGACTTTGTCAACTGCCCTGGGGCCTCCCGCTCTACCTGTGGAGAGCAGAACATCTAGCTGCATTACCAACAGCCCCAGGGGATCTGACCGCAGCATTGGCTATCTATTCCAAATTGCGGAAACCCACGGGTGGCGTTACGTTAAATCCCATATAAAATATCCCCCATTTATGGCACTACCAGGGCCACGGAGCCGGGTCACAACCCCGTGACTTCCCAGAGAACCGTCCAACCCGGTTCCGAGTACCCCACGGCCCCGGGTGGCGTATCAGATGGATACCGATGCAAGACAAAAAAAAAACGCTAGTGTGAAACCACCCTTAGATAATCTACACTTTGCGTCCTCTATTCTCAACTTTCATTCATGCATCATTAGGAAATACTTATTTTCTTACCTTCCTGCTGTTGGCTTTACTGAAGCAGCCACTGTCAGTGATCCCGAAATAATAAACTGCACAGATTAAATAAAGCAAACTTAGATTTTATTACAGTAGAGATCAAGAAAAAAAGTGCATCAATTACATGAAGATTTTCTCTAATCAGTATCAGTTAAAAAATGAGAAGTTGGTGATATAAATACATTATAAGCGGTTTTCCGGAAATTGTGATAAAAAGCGCATCTCAAGACCAGTTTCTGTTTCTAGGACTTTTCCCATTCAAATGAATGAGATAGAATATTAGAAGCACTACCATAAATACGTGGCAGGAGACGCAACCTTCATGAGCAATTAGTATAGGATTGAGGAGAAGAGCAAATTCATTCTACGCTAATTGAATCCGCTACAAATTTTCCCCAAATTTTAATTCTAATTTGACCCAATAGAGTTTTTTACCAGGCTATTTGCGCTCCCAGAGGTCTATGATCCAAAGCTTCTTATAATTTCATAAAGAGTTTTTTAATATTTCTTAAGAAGAGCACATACAACGCGTTTCGACAGTATAAAATGTCTTCCTCAGGTATATTGTACAATATACCTGAGGAAGACATTTTATACTGTCGAAACGCGTTGTATGTGCTTTTCTTAAGAAATATTAAAAAACTCTTTATGAAATTATAAGAAGCTTTGGATCATAGACCTCTGGGAGCGCAAATAGCCTGGTAAAAAACTCTATTGGATCTATATTCCTATGGTAACTCGGTCTGAGCTACTTACTAGCTACCAGGGATTTGCAGCATACCGACTACTGAGGAAACCTACGCCTGGATACTTAATGGTCCCTAGTGACCGATACGCAAGTGAACAAGACCTAAAAAAGGTGAGTGCCATCCACATCCACCTACGATCTGATTATACATTTACATTTAGATCGGTGCGCTTTCTTCCTTTCCTTTTCTTCTACCAGAAAATTCTAATTTGACAAAATTTCTAGGGATCTAATTTACCGGAATCTAACAAAATAGTGTCCAGCTGGCTGCCAATTTGCCGCATTCTGAGTTCTGAAAATAGGTTGAAAGGTATCAAACCTACAGTTGAGGCCAAAAGTATTGACACCCCTGCAATTCTGTCAGGTAATACTCAGTTTCTTCCTGAAAATGATTGCAATCACAAATTCTTTGGTATTATTATCTTCATTTAATTTGTCTTCAATGAAAAAACACAAAAAGAATTTCCCTAAAGCCAAATTGGATCTAATTCCACACCAAACATAAAAAAGGGGGTGGACAAAAGTATTGGCACGATTAGAAAAATCGTGATGCTTCTCTAATTTGTGTAATTAACAGCACCTGTAACTTACCTGTGGCACCTAACAGGTGTTGGCAATAACTATATCACACTTGCAGCCAGTTGACATGGATTAAAGTTGACTCAACCTCTGTCCTGTGTCCTTGTGTGTACCACATTGAGCATGGAGAAAAGAAAGAAGACCAAAGAACTGTCTGAGGACTTGAGAAACCAAATTGTGAGGAAGCATGAGCAATCTCAAGGCTACAAGTCCATCTCCAAAGACCTGAATGTTCCTGTGTCTACAGGGAGGTGCTGAATACAATATGAATAGAAGATCACACCTATTAGGGCGTGATCTTATGACGAAGAGGGCCTGCCCTAGGGGCTAAAGAATATAGCCGCTGCTAATTAACATCACTAATGAGTAAGTTATAAAACGTTTTTCTCCACTTTCATGCTTTTCTAAGCCAAAAGGAGTGTGAGATTAGTTATGGGATGCTGCAGGGACATGTTTTGATAGCTTAGGAGGTGTTTTGGAGGTGACAGGATCCCTTTATGCTTGGCCGCTGGCCCTGTCTCCTCCTGTGAGGTACCGGTATGACAGGCAACTCGAGTCCTTTACTTATACCTTGCTCCTGGGTGTCAGTGTCTCTGTACTCTCTCCGTTGCTGTGTCTCTGGTAAAGTGTGGCTGGGAATCTGGAACCCCCACCGTCCGGTGATGACTGCTAGGATGTGTGACCCTGCACAGTCTCGGACTCCGGTGTCCGTTCTATGCGCCTTTCCTCTGGGGAGAGCACAGAGTTGCTCAGCCTCCCAAGTGTTTTCTTGCTTCTCCTTTCCTGAAACCCTAGCCTTAGGCCTGGAACTCCGCTAGTGACTCTGGGATGAGCTTAGCACGGCTCTCTTACACCCAGGTCGTCTTCACAGTCCTCCCTGGAACTGCACTTACTTGCTCCTCCCCAGACCATAATATATAGGGGAGCTCACCCTTTTCCCAGGCATGGTCTCCCCCTTATGGCCTGGAGGTGTTGGTGTTGTGTGTGTGTTGCCTGATGAGAATATCCTTTGTTGCTCTCTTGTGACACCACCACCCGGGGCAGTGATGAAACTGTGGCACTTTGACCCAGGGGTGCCACATATGGGTTTATAATTTTCAGTTCGTAATAAATTAATTTGTTGCAAACGAATTTCCCCTTGAACTGAACAAACCTGCCAGAATTTACTTTTGAGAGATTCATTCATTCATTTCCATAACCGAGTCATAGGTCTCCATTAGTGATGAGTGAGTAGCGAAATATTCGCAATCACTATACTCATAACGAGTAGTTTTTAATACTCACGTATTCATCAAAATTGTAAGTCCAATGTCAGACAATTAGTGATAGGCTACACCCCCACACAGATAGGGACGAGCCTGCAGCAGTAGCAGAGATGAGGTCTGATTAAGGAGAAGAGCCACAAGAAGTGGGTGTTCAGCAACAGAGGAGACCACGGGCTATGTGTGCATGCTGACTATCCAGTGCAGAAATTTTCTACACCAAATCGGCACCTTCTGGCAGAACAACACACCAAAAGTTCAGTGTATTTTTGCTGCGTTTTGGTGTGTTTTTCATAGTGAAGTCAATCGGTGGATGGGCTGAAAAACGCAGCCAAAACTGCACCAAGAATTGACCTTTTTCTGTGATGGGCTTGTGTTTATACACAGTAGACAGGAGAGGCAGAGCTGCGGAAAGGAAGGAGAGAGCAGCAGCCTGAACCCATCAACACTGGAATTACACTGTGTGCAGAATTATTTTAGAGCATTATTTTTATTATTGAGCAACAACTATGTTCTCAATCAACCGAAAAGATTCATAAATATCAAAGCTTAATATTTTTGGAAGTTGGAGTGGGGTTTTTAGATTTGGCTCTTAGGAGGATATCTGTTTGTGCAGGTAACTATTACTGTGCAGAATTATTAGGCAACTTAAAAAAAAACAAATATATTCCCATCTCACTTGTTTATTTTCACCAGGTAAACTAATATAACTGCACAAAATGTAGAAATAAACATTTGACATGCAAAAACAAAACCCAAAAAATTAGTGACCAATATAGACACCTTTCTTTATGATGACACTCAGCAGCCTCCATCCATAGATTCTGTCAGTTGCTTGATCTGTTTACGATCAACATTGCGTGCAGCAGCCACCACAGCCTCCCAGACACTGTTCCCAGAGGTGTACTGTTTTCCCTCCCTGTAGATCTCACATTTTAGGAGGGACCACAGGTTCTCTATGGGGTACAGATCAGGTGAACAAGGGGGCCATGTCATTATTTTTTCTTCTTTTAGGCCCTTACAGGCCAGCCACGCTGTAGAGTAGTTGGATGCATGTGATGGAGCATTGTCCTGCATGAAAATCATGTTTTTCTTGAACGAAACCGACTTCTTCCTGTACCACTGCTTGAAGAAGTTGTCTTCCAGAAACTGGCAGTAGGTCCGTGAGTTGAGCTTCACTCCATCCTCAACCCAAAAAGGTCCCACAAGTTCATCTTTGATGATACCAGCCCATACCAGTACCCCACCTCCACCTTGCTGGTGCCTTAGTTGGAGTGGAGCTCTCTGCCCTTTACTGATCCAGCCTCTGGCCCATCCATCTGGCCCATCAAGGGTCACTCTCATTTCATCAATCCATAAAACCTTTGAAAAATCAGTCCTAAGCTATTTCTTGGCCCAGTCTTGACGTTTTATCTTATGATTCTTGTTCAAAGGTGGTCGTTTTTCAGCCTTTCTTACCTTGGCCATGTCCCTGAGTATGGCACACCTTGTGCTTTTTGATACTCCAGTAATGTTGCAGCTCTGAAATATGGCAAAACTGGTGGCAAATGGCATCTTGGCAGCTTCATGCTTGATTTTCCTCAATTCATGGGCAGTTATTTTGCGCCTTTTTTGCCCAATATACTTCTTGCGACCCTGTTGGCTATTTGCCATGAAACGCTTGATTGTTCGGTGATCACGCTTCAAAAGTTTGGCAATTTCCAGACTGCTGCATCCCTCTGCAAGACATCTCACAATTTTGGACTTTTCAGAGCTCGTCAAATCTCTCTTCTGACCCATTTTGCCTAAGGAAAGGCATTTGCCTAATAATTAAGCACAGCTTATATAGGGTGTTGATGTCATTACACCACACCCCTCCTCATTACAGAGATGCACATCACCTGATTTACTTAATTGGTAGTTGGCTCCCAAGCCTATACAGCTTGGAGTAGGACAACATGTATAAAGAATATCTAGTGATCAACATACTCATTTGCCTAATAATTCTGCACACAGTGTATGCTAAGATTAGCACAACGCAGAAAGAGCGAATTATCAGGCAGTCGTTACAAATATGTATTCCCTTTAAATGTTAATATCTTACCAATATTCCAGACCATATTGTGACACCGGAAATTTCCATAGCTGAAAAGAAAAAATATCTTGCATAGGCTATATACATCAGAATGTCGATGGATATAAAAAGCATCCCAGTAAATATCTGTGTTGTCTGCAAAATAAGAAAAATTAATTTTTCTTTCAACCATTTATAATACAACTGTAGGAGACAAACAAGTCATATTACTGACAAGAGAATATCAACCTATTAGTGTATGAAATATGAAAGTATTGCAGGGTTTAAAGGGAACTTGCCAGGTCGTTATGCCCCCCAAGCTATCACTATCTGTCCCTGCAGCTTCCTAGTACATTCCTAAGCATCCCTGTCTGAGTTAAAAGTGTAGTTTAATAGTTGAAAAAACGCTTTTCACAACTTACATTTTTCCATGGCAATGAGACACAGTCTAGACGAGCAGTGGGCAACTCCAGTCCTCAAGGGCCACAAACAGTTCATACTTTCAGGATTTCCTTAGCATTTGACAGTTGGAATCATTACCTGTGCAGGAGGTTAAATTACCAACTGTCAAATACTGAGGAAATCTTGAAAACCTGCGGTGGTCCTTCAAGGCCTGGAGTTGCCCACCCCTGGTCTAGACTGCCTGGGAGTTCTTTCAGCATCCATGTTGCCTTCCATCCATCGTTATCATGGCCTGGCGGGCATGATGACCTAATGTACAACTGTTGCCCCCTTCTTTGTGGATACCAAAATGGATGGGCTACTTTTAAGTATCATGCGCCAGTAGCGCCATTTCCAGTCCTGTGCATTGTGTGGGTGTATTAGGTGTACTTAACGGCTTCAGAATGTGCACTGCGCATGATCTGGAGTCGCCAAGTACACCCAGTACATACAGGAACTCTTTGCTTTGCCATCGACAATTATAAGGGAAGTAAGAGAGGTTCTGAAACTACCGTATTTCTAGAGACTTATGCTGGACTGAAGGATTTTTTCCTGCTTGCCATATTTTCAGCCTCTGCATCTGCAACTGTGTTTAACCCGTCACCTACTTGTATGAATTAATATAAGAAAACTTTAAGCAAGCCTGTGTTTCCTGTATTCCATTGCACCCATACTCTAGACAGTACTTAACAAAATCCTCAGAACCCTCAAGACTAGAATTTAGCCCAGATAACACCTACGGAAGGAACACCGCAATCTACTTGCGTTCACTTCTGTAACCCTCTGTCCATCAAGGCATTCACCTGTGTAGCAAGGTAATGGTGTAGTAAATGTTGGCTCTTGAGACACAGCACATCTATTAAGCCATGACCTATAAAACACGTCCGGCTACCAAGGACTGGGGGAAGCTCTAGCCGGATTACCAAAGAGTTAATCATGTCCGTGACCCGATACGTGCTGACAAACTTAGAGCCCATAGCCCATGAAGCACACTTCCACTTGATGGCATTAGTGAACACCCATACACAGTCATTCACACGCAGGTCCGGACCTGAATGTTTATTACCAAGCATGCGTCTTCTGAAACATGAACATCCCCTTTAGGGACTGACAACTTAGGTGTCAACCCGAAACCTACAACTCCTACCCTGAGAACCAGGAAATTCTGTAGGGACGACCACCCCATCCTTCACCATCTCTTCTGGGGGGACACATTGGTCTAGAAAGAACCTGGGCAGAGGAAGAAATTGTGCCACTTCTCTCTGGTTGCATCTTATTGACATTAGAAGAGAGGGAAGTACAGAGAAATGTACACGCCCAGGTTGGCTTCAAAGCGACTTGGGGGGGTGGCTTTTCAGATAGTGAATTAGAAGTAGACACTTCTGACGAAGCAAACTTAAAGGGAACCAACCACCCCAAATGACCCCCTGGACTGTTAATATGTGTCCATACACCTAGCAGACACATTAGGGGCAATCGTTTTTGCTAAAAAAAACAGTTTTGTAGAATCTAAGTTATAGCTTTATAAACTTTAATAAATCTTGTCGAGTGGGCGTAACCTAACGGCCGGGGGGGTGGAGCGCTGTGCAATATGTAGTACCTGGTCCGGTGCCGTCCCTGCAGTCCTGGCCGGTGCTGTGCCCGCTGCTCTGGCCGGTGCTGTGCCCGCTGCTCTGTCCGGGGCTGTGCCACTGTACATGCTGTACCCCAGGCCGGTAACATGATTATCGGTGCGGGCTCCGGGCAATGGGGAAGCTTCCTGCTTCCTAGTGCCAATCTCCGCCCAGGGCAGCCCTGCACCAATGAGAACACCGGGCCATTGTGTCATGTGGTCGCCGCTGTGAGCCAATCACAGCACAGGGGCGGTTACATGACATCATAGGCCCTGCGTTCTCATTGGTGCAGGGCTGCCCTGGGCTGGGATTGGCAGGAGGAAGCAGGAAGCGTCCCCATTGCCCGGAGCCCGCACCGATAATCATGTTACCGGCCTGGGGCACAGCATGTACACTGGCACAGCACCGGACAGAGCAGCGGGCACAGCACTGGCCAGAGCAGCGGGCACAGCACCGGCCAGGACTGCAGGGACGGCACCGGACCAGGTACTACATATTGCACAGCGCTCCACCCCCGGCCGTTAGGTTACTCCCACTCGGCAAGATTTATTAAAGTTTATAAAGCTATAACTTACCGTATATACTCGCGTATAAGCCGAGTTTTTCAGCCCAAAAATTGGGCTGAAAAGTACCCCCCTCGGCTTATACGCGAGTCAGTGCTGTATACCGATGTATACATCGGTATACAGCAGCCCCCGCATCCCCAGTAATGCAGGGCCCCCCCAGCGTCTCTCCGGTCACCTGTAAAGCAAACTATACTTATCAGTGTCCCGCTCGCACCCGCTCGCAGCTGCCGTCCGCGATCCTCCATCTTCATGCGACTCCTTCCTGTTTCTGTGCGCGTCGCCGGCAATGACGTCATTCCCTGCGACGCGCACAGGAAACAGGAAGGAGTCGCATGAAGATGGAGGATCGCGATGTCGGCAGCGGCGGGCGCGGACAGCGGGACACTGATAAGTATAGTTTGCTTTACAGGTGACCGGAGTCAGGCTGGGGGGGCCCTGCATTACTGGGGCTGCCTGTATACTACCGCTGGGGCTGCTATATACCTCTGGGGCCCTGTATACTAACACTGGGGCTGTATATACTACCACTGGGGCTGTATATACCTCTGGGGCCCTGTATACTACCACTGGGGCTGCTATATACCTCTGGGGCCCTGTATACTACCACTGGGGCTGCTATATACCTCTGGAGCCCTGTATACTACCACTGGGGCTGCTATATACCTCTGGCGCCCTGTATACTAACACTGGGGCTGTATATACTACCACTGGGGCTGTATATACTACCACTGGGGCTGTATATACCTCTGGGGCCCTGTATACTACCACTGGGGCTGTATATACTACCACTGGGGCTGTATATACTACTGGGGCTGCGTGTATACATTGGGCATGCGCAGTGCGCATTTTGAAGCCGACAGCGCGGCGCCGGTGTAAATACGTCACCAGGCGCCGCGAATGACGCGGATCGCGTCACCCGGCCACACAGCAGCCTCGGACGACACAGGGCACAGCAGGGAGGCGCGATTTTGAATCTGGGCAGTAGATCACGCCTATTCAGGCGTGATATGAAGCAGAGGGGCAGTCTTGATGAGTGACTATGAATAGATAGTCACTCATTATCATCAGTAATCAGGTACTTATAAAACGTTTTTATCCAATGTCACTTACTGCATTTAGGAGGTAAAAACAGTGTAGGGAAAGTGTTAATATGCTCTAGGGACAGGTTTTAATAGGTTTACAGGTGTTTTGGGGGTGACAGGATCCCTTTAATATAAAGTCTCAATAAAGGAATGAGACTCAGGTCCCAAACCTGAGTACATACAAAAAGAGCAAGTACTGTATAATAACAGTAGAATATATCCATATGTAGTACTGTCTATAAGCATAAATATGAAAAAGAACCTATACAAAGAAGGTACTGCAAATAGAACTAACAAATGTAATTTTATATCACTTTACATGTAAAAGATTAAGGCAGCGTTCACATAGCCATTGATTCGCCAGGAGAATCAGATCAATGATTCTTGGCTCGAACTGAGCGTCAATTTACTGTGATCTGTTTCCATCGTATATGAGAATCGGGGAACAGGTGTGGAGAAGACAAAGATCTTCATTTCTCCATCTTCTCTGTTGTTTGTATCTGCGGAAATGGGACTGCACTTGGATGATGAGAAACCAGCATTTGAACTGATGTGCAAATGAGACTGAAGATCTATGGTAGATCTGAAGCTTTCATTACTCAAGCTCTATTCCTTGCCCAGTGCCATCTCTTACTGCTTGACTGACAGTCTCTACACTGTGTGACTTCAGGCAAAGGAGCGGTCAGTCAAGAAGGAAGAGGTGGAGCTGAACAGGGAATAGAGCTGGAGTGACAGAGGCTGGCTGGGGGCTATTCACTTTTGGTGATTGACAGCTTAGACCAGCAGTGTGACTGAGCTGCTGGACCCAACTGTGCATTCTCAAATGTAGCTTTGTATTGCATAAACTCTAGTGGTAATCAGTTCTAAAATTAAAAATCCCTCTTTTCTTGAGAATGTAGAGGATTTTAATGTGAAATAAATTGCATTTTGTAATTTTCTCATATTAAAAAAAGATGAGACAACCCCTTTAAGATAGTTTGGCTTGGTTTTAGGCTTCTGTGGCGCCCCTGCGTCCAGGAGGCCACAAAGGGAACTGCAGCCAGGCAGGTAGGACAATGTTAAACACTAACACCCTCACAGCCCACATAACCCACGTGTCAGAGAAGGTTACATCCAGCCCTGAGATTAGAACTATATGAGATCGGAGGGGTGGTGGATCAGAGGAGTGGGTTGGGCACACCAGAAGTCAGGTGACTGACAGTATATAGAGAGGGGGAGGAGTGAAGGAGTTCAGTAAGCCATGGTGCTGAGAAGCAAAGACCAACAATAGGCCCAGGGTGCCGAGATGTAAAGACCCAAGAGCAGGCCAGAGAACAGCAGGAAGTTGAGCTGAAGCTGAGCAGGAGAGAGCCACACGTCCTGCGAGTGCAAGGCCGAGGAGTGCAGACCCGTACTGAGCCAGTGCGAGCCAGATGGGGGGGGAAAGCCCGTCCGACGCTGAAGCCACCAGGAGTGTGAGAGAGCCGAGAGGGACGGTGTAACCCGGGGCCCTAGAACTACAGCTAAAGCAACTACCTGCAGGCGGAGTAGCCCTCCTGTGTACAGGAATGAACAGAAAGGAGAGAGAGCCTGGTATCCTAGTGCTGAGGATTACTGGAGGCTGGGCTAAAGTAGAGTGTCGGCTCTAAAGGGGACCGTAGTTCACCCGGCATCCCCAGATAACACGACGAGGGGTCTGAGTTCCAGATTGAGATCCCTAACCCAAAAGGACAGGCAGCTAAGTGACGCACTAGGACTCACAGAAGCCCGAGTCACCGCCATACTGTCCAGTGTCGCACAACACAGAGAAAGAGAATGCAACAGCCCGGAAAGGGACACTAAAAGACTGTGTGAGGGGTCACAGGGAGAGAGAGGCCTGGCTGCAGAAGTAGAGAGAACCCATGTACTTGAACTGTGTACCAACTGCAAATGACTTGTAAACTGCTTGAAGGAAACAACAAGTAAAGCTTTGGAAAACTCTGAATTGCCTCTCTTGTCAGTATCTACCTGCACACCATTCTCCCTCATACAGATCCAGCCTGTCAGCACCAGCCAGGAGGAGAGATCCCTGCAGTGCCTGCAAGTAAGTGTGCTACACCTACACACAATAGACTTTAACCCTTACTGCCCCGGGGGATACAGTTCTTCCCACTGGAACTATACCATCTCCGCTGCCACTCCATCATCCCCGGAGGTTCTGCAGCAGCGGCGGCCCCATCACTGGCCGCACCAAGTGGGTGGCGTCACCCGTGACAAATCCCCTTATAAATAATTCCCTTTTTATTGCCGAGCCAGGGACACGGTCCGGACCAAGCCACCTGTGACATCCCCAGTACCGTCCGGTCCGGTACCGAGTACCCCAGTCCCGTGGGGCCCGACACTTCCCCTTTTGTAACAGACAAAGAAAAAATGGAATTATGACCCTGCTACCATCCAAATGCACAATTCCTGATCACCAGTTGTTCATTTGGATGGTAGCGCGGTCATCATTCCATTTTTTCTTCTATGTCTGTTACGATTGGTACCGTGGAAGACTGCTGCAGACCATCAATAATTCGATATCAATACAATATCACAGGCGAAAAAAGTGGTTGTGACTCTCACAACCATTCAAGGTGAGTAACTCCATATTATCTTTACTTGATATGTAACACAGGTAACGCCGTATGTGGCGCCAATTTCTTTTCCAGTTACTAGCTTCCTTTTTTGGGTAGACAATTATTTCTGGAGCAGTTGGCAGGAACAGATTATGTTACTCAATGTTACTGTTAATCTTGGCAGGGCACAACTGTGTTAACAAAAGGATTAAGTACACTCACCCCTAAAGCTGCAGGTTCTCCCCTGTAAAATGTAACAACCTCCTTGGGCATGTTGGCTGGAGCAGTGCAGGTCTCTTCTTCAGGTCCATTTCCTTGATCATTTTGTGATTTTATCTGAGAGATAACCACAACTCCTCCTGCATCTGATAAGACTGTAGACATGACTATTAAAAAGCAAAAGGTAAGAGACATAATATTCTTGTTATGTATGGAAATCACATTTTATCTGAAGTGCTGTGTGACCTGCATTCCTGCGTCTGTTCCGATCTCTCTTATCTCACCTGAACTTTTGCTTGATTACCCTTTTGTCTGCTCCATGCACTTATGATCTTGTGGTATTTTGACCCCTGAACCGTGACCTCGGTAGGCGTTTGTTGACTCCCTGAATCCTCTTTGTGATCTCCTGAAAATCTGACCCTGGACTGTTGCCTGACTTCGTCTCTGTCTACTCCCTGAATACTATGAACTCTCCAGGAGACAGACCTCAGATAACCTGACTTCCCTGTTGCCTATATTCATGTAAATGTGACTGTGTCACAACACCCCCTAATATTAGGAACTAGCATCATGTACATTGAAATTCAAAGTACTAAAATACATGCAATCCCTATGAAACAAATTTAGAGATGAGGAGGAGGGAAGTGTATACGAGCACTGCCCGATTATCACAAGTCTTGAGGATAAAAAACAGTTTTATTCATAAAATGTGTTTCTATGTAGGTTTTCTCATATACCTGAGGAAAGAGTTAAACCCACTCTGAAATGCATTGCGTACACTTGCGGAAGGAAGAAAGCAGCGCTGGGGGAGAGAGAACGCGCACAGGGACCCCCTATTAGAGAGGAGAGGGACAGCACACAGGGGACCCCTGCCACTCAGAGGGAGGGCGACACAGCACAGGGGCTTCCAACAGGACGGTGTGCCACAGTCCACGCTGCTGTATATAGATCAGGACCACTGGATGATATAAAGGTGTTTAGTTCTTACTCATCTCTACGTGTTTTGGAGCCGTCCCTGATCCGATGGTGTATATTCCTGATGAAGGAGCAGGGAGGGCTCCAAAACGCTTAGAGATGAGTAAGAGATAAACACCTTTATATCATCCAGTGGTCTTGATCTATATAGAGACCGGGACACACCGTCCTGTTTGAAGCTTTCATTCCCACCATTATCCACATGGAAGTGTGGGTCCTGCAGCAGCTATTCATGTGTTTATACTGGTTGTGAGTGGCACAACCCAACAAGGGGAGCAGTGAATATCACCATTATTCAGTGCTCTCATATCAGATAAGACCCTATTTTTGCCCTTGTCTGCCCTTTATAGGTACAGCACAGGGGGGATGAGACACGGCCAAGCGGGGTGGGGGGGTGGGAGACATATCACAAGGGGGAGACAAAGCCAAGCGGGTGGGGGGAGGGGGAGAGGAGACACTGCCTGCAGCCTCTATATTATATATGAACAACCAGTATGTAAACCTGGAGGTGGCCCTGACTTCTGTACCTCCTCTGAGTTAAAGGCTTGGCATGAACTCTTTGTTGCAGCGTGAACTGGGCATGATGTTGTGTCAGGCCTACTAATAAAAAAAGATGCCAAGGTTGTCGGCAGGTAGGAGGCGACTCAGAGCGCTCCTGTCTGGTGAACATGAAATTCTAATATGGTGCTAAATCATTTTGCCCATCTCCACTTCTGACTACTTATTTTGTGTTGATCTTATGCACGGATTTATAAACTAAAACGTTCAGGGTTTCTGCAGCTACATTTCACACCTGTTTATGAATTTACTTGTGTAAATGCCCTGAAAATGCACAAAAACAAAGTCAGATTAAGAATTCAACAGAGGATTTAAGGGCGTCATAGAAAATAATGTTGAATTTTGACCACAGACGTTGACAAGCTGTTCCCATGTTGAGTATTTGGTTAATATTTGGCATCAATAATTGTAGCCAAAACCAGCAGTGGGTGATAAATACAGAGGTGGTGACGGACGTGTTTCTATTAGACTTTTCCTCTGATTGTTCCACTCCTGGTTTTGGCTATAAACACTGATGTAAAAAACTCACCATATACTCAACATGTGCATGTGGGGCATTAAGATTAATATTAGATTTTTTGAGTTCTTTATTCCTGTTTCTATCCAGAGATGAAAGTGAAGTTACAGAGCTGAACGCAACAGCACTATCCTCTCTCCGGTCTCCATAGTTTGCTACAAAGTATCACGTTCAGAGTTTGCTACAAAGGATCAGTCGCTCTGTAGATGCTTAATGCTTTACGGCGCCATTAAGAAGACTTACCCAGAGGTTTCTTTCCTCCCTGATGTTCACAGTATGGAGCAGCTGTGTACAGAAAATACACAGGACTCACGTGACTCCACGTAGGGAGGAGTAGTTGGGGGTTTCAGTTTTCCTAGGAAATGTCCTAGCTTAGATCAGTTCGCTTATCCCGCCTGTACATTGTGCCTCTTGTCACTTGTACTGTATTCCTGAGCCATTTTTTCATTTTTGGGTAAAAATATCAGGATATACTAATTCTGTTTTATAGAACTTGTTTTATTTGATAGTTTCTAGCTCCGATGTCCTATACGGCACTGTGGTATAGGGTGAAAATCAAACTAATGACAACATCTGCTAGAATGTGGGGGTTCTTCCCATCATTGGTTTCCTCTCGCATCTCGTACACATCATGAAGGGTTAATTGACTTATTATAAAGTTAGGCTTAACTTGTGAGAGGTAAGGAAGTAAGGCGATGAGTAGGCAGAGGCTGTTACGTCTTTACAGCAATGTGGACAATATTGGTGTTAAAAGAGGTGTAAAATCATTTGGAGATGACGGTGTGATGGTAGCGTGTCATGAAAATAGGAGAGACATTCCTAGATTTCTCTACATATAGGTATAACCAATGAGGGAAAAATCACACGGCCGTATAAATTGACCAAGGATGGCATCGCAATACTCGGAGTTGCCAATGTCTTTTCTGACCCGAGTGTGACAGCTGCATAAAAATACACATGGAATTTGCTAAACCTCCTTCTTAGATAACTCACCTCTTCCTCTCTCTGACCACAACATTCTCTCCTTCACGCTCACAAATCCTCGTCCACCCCAGCACACTCCTACTTATCATACATTCAGAAATCTTCAGGCCATTAACCCTCAAACACTCACAGACTCTCTACACTCATCACTGTCACCGATCTCCTCCTTCTCCTGTCCCGAACTGGCGGTGAATCACTACAATGACTCTCAGAAGCACCCTGGACCAAGTAGCGCCCCTCACCCTCAGAACCTCCAAACACAGACTAAAATAGTCCTGGCTCACATCACTAACGCAAGTCCTTCAACGATGCTCTAGCAGTGCTGAACGCCTATGGAGGAAAGCTTGCTCACCAGAAAACTTTATCCACTATAAATTTACATTAGGAACCTATGACTGTGCCCTTCACCTTGTCAAACAGACCAACTTCACTGCTCTGATCTCCTCACTATTCAGCAATTAAAAAAAAACAGTTTGACACCTTTCATTCCCTCCTCAGTCCTAAAGTGCAGACCCATATCCCTAACCTCTGTGCTGATGATCTGAACTCCTAGTGAAGCACCCCAGAGTCTTGTTGCCACAATGGCATTGCCTCCCTCAGGAGAAATGTCATGCTTGGAAGCAAGGGAGGGTATCTACACCAGGTAAGCACACAACACCTTTCATGACTCCAGACCAGAAGGGGGAGCTCTAACCCAGGTTCAGGGGAGGTCCCCTATAAATTCTGGCTGTAGGCGGGGTTAGTCAGTTCAGTTCCTAGGAGGACTGTGACGACATCCTGCAGACTGGAGCAGTGTCAGGTTCGTCCGAGGATACTCAATAGCCAGCGTGAGGGACCCGAAGGAGATTGTATGAGGAAGGATACTCTCTTACATTGTCTATGGTTTAGACCAGGGTGCAAATAGGGATAGCCACCGTTGAATGGGGCACCCTATTGTCTGGTGAACTACCTCCATTGATAGGCAGGGCTTGTCATAGGGTATATTAGGTCCTTTATGATGCTGTAAATTCTTGAAGAATTATGATTTGTGGGTTCCTTGCATGTCATTTTCTGTCTGGATCCTTTTAAAATGTGTACAATAAAGTTGTCGTTTTAATTCAAAACTATCCTAGTCTTTGTATACTATCATAGCAAGCGAAGGAGAGGAGTGGGCCTGGGGAGAGGAGCAAGTTACCTGGCTCACCACAGGGCAGAGCGCCAGCCACGGACACCGGAGTCTGAGGCTGCGAGGGTGCTACAGACACAGCAGCCGAAATCGGAGGGCGGAGATTCCAAATCTCCCAGCCACCCAAAGCACCTGGAGTCACAGCAGCGTGGAGAGCTCAGGGCAGTAGCCAGAGAAGAGGTACTCGGAAAGGGCTCGAGCTGCCTGCCATACTGGTGATAGACTTTCCAGCAGGAGTAAAGGGTCACTGCTTAGCTACAGGCAGCTAGGACTAGCAAAGAGGAGCACAGCAGGGAGGCCTCATAATTCACCGGGTGAGGAGATCCCTAACTTGCTTCCAGGCCACCCGGATTCTCAGCAGCACCTCTGGATTGTACCCTGGCTTCTACCTACACCACCTTAAAGGTAAAGGAAAGTCCTGAGTGTCTGTCAGTTATTCAGCACTCGACGTCCTGCACCCCAATGGCCTACCATCGCCATAGTCTATATCGATTGCCCTGGGGATCTGCTCCACCTGTGCGGAGCAATACCATAGTAGCTGCACTCCCATAATTTCCAGAGGTGCCGCACTGCAGCATCGGCCGTCCACAGCCAAACACCAGGGTGGTGTCATGACAACCCTTTCCCTAAAACCTATCCCTTTGAACTCTCTAATCTACTGCCCAGGGTCATGGAAGCTGGTCTCAACCCCTGTGACTCCCCCGGAAGTGGCTAAAGCCCATTTCGAGTACCTCACGGCCCTGGGGCACGACACTAGTTTACAGAGAAAATAGAAAATATCCATCAGCAAATCAGCTCCCAACCTCCAAATGCTGTTACTTCCATTTCAACCCACCCTCCTCTGGCTCACTCTCCACATTTGACCCAGTCACAGAAGAAGAAGTCTACAGCCTCCTCTCTTCCTCTCATGCAACTACATGCACCACTGACACCTACTCCAGTCTCTCTCCGGTCATCACTACTCACTTAACCAAAATCTTCATTTTCTCCCCCTCTTCTGGCATCTTCCTCTCCTTCACAAAATTTCATCCTGTACAAAAAACTACAGACCAGTCTCCAATCCTCCCTTCATCTCTAAACTCTTGGAGTGCCTAGTCTACTCCTGCCTTACCCTGGTTTCCATCCCCTATACTCTACAGAGACTGTCCTCATCAAAGTAACCATTGACCTTTTGACAGCAAAATGTAATGGTGACCACTCTGCTTATTCTTCTTGACTAGAGATGAGCAAACTTTCCCCGAACATGTTCACCAATTTCAAATTCGGCACGAACATTGAAGATTCGGTTCGAAATTGTAAACACCAGCAAATTCCTAAAAAAATCAGCGAATGTGGCTTTGTTCGTTAACTGATCACATAAAAAAAGCATTACTTCGTTTAAGTGATACTTTTCTTCTACCTACTGACTGTGTAGGATAGCGTGTGGGACATGTTTGATGAGGGGAGAAGGTTGGGACAGATCAGATGAGTGTCATGCTCCATCTTTTCTCTGGCACTTACTGTGTGGGTGTTCCAGGCCAGCAGCCAATTAGGGAGCATAAAACATCCACAAGTTGTAGACAAAAGGGCTTGTGTCATTAGCTGGCTTGTTTCATTGGCTGCCTAAGTCATATGTCCCTTGGGATATAAGAAGCCGCCATTTTCCGTTGTTGCCATTTTCACAGTGTTACTGCTTAGGAATAGTGCTGCTGTCACTCCATGCTGCTCCACCCATGCTATACTAATAGATAGCTGCTCCATCACCTTTTTGATAGAATAGGAGAGTGAGAGGGTCCATCCGCACATAGGCATTTTTCCCTGAGAACTAATGTGATTACCAAATCTACGTGCATTACCAAAGTCACGTTTTTTTTGCATAAATCCTTCAGTTTCCCCTAAAAAAGCTGTGTTTAGCCTTAAAGTAATGATTGCCAAATCCTTTAGTTTCCCCTAAAAAAAATCTGTGTTTTGGCCTCAATGCAGTGATTGCCAAATCCTTCAGATTTCACTCAAAAGGCAGTGTTTTACCTGAAAGCAGTGATTGACAAATATGTGTTTTCCCTCAAAAAGGTTTCTATTGTCTTCCAAAAAACTCATTGCCATATATCTGTCTATTGTCAAATAACCTTTTATTGGGCCTCAAACAAATGCTTTCAAAATCTGTGTTCATTAAACATGAGTGGGAAATCCTGAGGTAATGGTGGAAAGTGGAATAAATGTGATGGAAAGGAGAATAAGCATGGTGGAAGGGGTAAAAGTCTTGGTGTTGGAGGTGTATGTGGGGTAGGTGCTACTGAAAATGTTACTGAAAGCTGTACTGACCAAACATTGTCTCATCATATCCCAAGCCAAGTGACAACTTCTGTTACTAGACGGCCTAATCCAGTCTCTTGGTTTGAAAACAGCAGAGCGAAACGAGTTGGGAATGAGGCCTAGAAAGAGCTTTTGCTACTTACTGTACATGGCAAGCACTGCATCAAGTGACCCACCCTCCTCTTCCTATGTGGCGCCCCTGCAGATCCAGTCGTCACAGAGGTACTTACTCTCAGGTAAGGAGGGTACATTGAAGGGGATCCCGACACCCAGGTCGGGATCAGGGCAAGAATGCTCCTGAGGGAGAGCACAGACCCTGATCCTGTTTGGAGGAGAGGAACCAGGGTAGTGGGGATGGGTGGAGAGCAGGGTTTAGGGGAGCACCTGGGGGGAGTGAAGTTAGGAAGAACACACACAGGTAATGTGGGACACGTGACAGGCAATATGAAAAGGACGATAGAAACATCTAGAGGCAGTTGTTTGGAGAGTGGTTGGCGTGAGCAGTGGGAGCCTGTGAAGGCCAGAGTGTCTGTAAGAAACAGGGGTAACATCTGGAAAGAGTAGGCCAGGGGACTGGAGCCAGTGGAGCTCATCCTAAGAACTGAGGGAAGCAAAACTGGTGTGAGAGAGAACGAGGGTGCTCCAGAAGACAGAAGGGAACCCAGGGTACCGGGTAGTGAGCAATCCACCCGGGGATGCCTGCATCAACAGCAACTGTGACTGTGTGGAAGGACCAGGCCACAGAGTAGGGGTACCGGACCCCAGACTAGTGAAGAAGAACCAGGCTCAGCTAGCAACTCGGAGACTGCGGTGTCTTCAGGTGCCGCAGCTGAATCTGCACACACCCGCTGAAAAGGTGGCCATATGGGGTCAAGGGACAGACAATGTAGAAACCCTAACAAAGACCCACAGTCACTGGCTCAGGGCACTGTGTGTGAGGCACAGGGCAGGAGGGCAAAGCAAGTGCAGAAGAAGAGTCGACCAAGAAAGGACTGCATAAAGGGATATCGGTTATTGCCACCATGTTACTCAGGAGTTAGCTGGATCCTCTTCTCCACTACCAAGGACCCAGCACTCCGCGGGTTGTTGCAACGGTGATGACTGCTGTAACCCAGAACGACAAGTCTGTGAGTAAACATCTTGATACTGCACCCTGTTGTGTCTGACTTTCTTCCTGCGCTCCAGCACTTTGACAGCAACACCAACTCACAAAGTAACAACAGTCCTTCTAAGGATTAATTTAGCTGTATACAGGCAGGAGGGGTATATAGCACACTTTGGTGTACCACAAGAGGCTGTATACCTGTTAGCATATCTGGGGCTGGTTTACAGACTTCTAATATCTATCCATCAAAACAACAGTCCTTCTAAGAATTAATTTAGCTGTATATAGGCAGGAGGGGTATATAGCACACCACGGTGTACCACAATAGGCTGTATACAAGTCAGCATATCTGGGGCTGGTGTACAGGCTTCTAATATTTAGCCATCAACACAACAGTCCTTCTAAGGAAATTAAACACTTTATTAATAAAAATAAATACAGAAACAGGTTTTTAAGTAAAAATACATTTATTTACATACATTATACACAGGGAGGAGAGCGCACAGGGGAAAGAGCACAATGGATAGAGCACATGAGGAGAGAAGACAGCACATGGGAGAGGGACAGCACACAGTGGGGAGAGAGCGCGGACAGGGGGTGAGACAGCACACAATGGGGGAGAGCGCTCATAGGGAGACAACCCAAAGGATAGAGCACACGAGAGGAGCGTACACAGGGGGAAGACGGCTCAAAGAAGAGAGTACATGAGGAGAGAGAAAGCAGGCAGGGGGAGAGCGCATGGTGGGAGAGAGAGAGTTCACGGGGGGAGAGATTGGCACCACCCCCAGCGCCACAGTGCCTGCCCCCACCGTGACACTTGATGGGACAGCATCGGGCCTCCACCTAGTAATATGAATATTCTTGAATCAGATCCTTATTTTGTGCAATAACCTCTGACAGCCTTTACAAACTCCTCAAGAGTCCTGTGTTATTGTAGAGGGCGGAGGATCTTCGGTGGTTGTAACTGCTGCATTTAAAGAATTAGGTTGATAGATGACCACAGCCAAATAAAATACATTGAAAATGAACGTACTAGTGCATCTCAATGAATTAGAATATTATCAAAAAAGTTAATTTACTATAGTAATTCAATACATAAAGTGAAACGTATATATTACATAGAGTCATTACACACAGATGGATCTATTTCAAGTGTTTATTTCTGTAAATGTTGATGATTATGGCTTACAGCCAATGAAAACCCAAAGGTCATTATTTTAAAAAAGTAAAGTAGGGAGGATGATGGTGTTAAAAACTGCGCTGCCGCATTCCACGAGACATCAAAGGGTGAATATAATATAATATAATATTGATTTATTAGTCAATGCCTTTCAGAGCACTCAGAACTACCTGAAACATGGCAATATGATATTGATTTTTGATGATATTCTAATTCAATGTGGTGCACTAGTATGTATAAATTTGAAGATTTGATGCTTCGTTTTTTCATACTGAAAAGAGAAGTGGAAAAAAAACAGCGTTATGTGAAAGACGTTCTCCATTGAAATGAATAGTAAGCTTATTTATAGAGTATTTCAAATGTTTTATATGGATTTAGATCAGAATGCAAACCTACATCCATGAAAAAAGAAGCTCAGTATGAACATTCCCTTATTACCCATTCAGAAGTCAATGATTTTTGTGGTACACAAAAGAAGACAAGAATAATGGTACCGTCACACGCTACGATATCGCTGAAACGTCACTTTTTTTATCATTGAAACGACATCATTTGTGCATCGTTGCGTGTAAACGAACGATCTTGAAACGATAAATCGTTCGATCGCTCATCAGAAATTTGTGATCCAGACCTCAAATCCGTCGTTCGTCATCCAATTAACGTTATATCAACCTGTTGCATCATTACATGTGACGTCTCACCAACGATGTTGAAATGATGCACGAACGATCTCGGTCACGTGACATCGCTAACGATATCGTTAGCGATATTGTAGCATGTAACAGTACCCTAAAAGGGGAGACAAAGTCTAAAGGTACCGTCACACGTAGCAATATTGCCACCGTATGGCTGGCAATTTGACGTGAGTGCGCACGTTCCGGCCACTTTTTTGCACATCGCCGTTGCCCTGTCACACATAGAGATCTCGCGTGCGATGTTCGGCGATCCTGCGTTCCGGAAATTGCCTGGCGCTGACCGGAAGCAATATAATATTCCCACGTCACCGCCAAATCGCCGCGTCACACTCTACCACTGCATCAGCGATGTAGGCGTAGAGTGTGAGTACGGCGAGGAGACAGGCATGCCAGAGTGTTGTACACCACGCCCCTACCACTCTGATTGGCCAACACAACTGCGTCACCATTGGTCAGCCTTGTCAACAACTCTGTTCACTACATGATACATGTGTCCTTTGTACTATATTGCTATTCAAATATGGCGCCTTAGCCATGGCCAGCCAATGGGAATGCAGGAGCGACCACCAATTCGTGGCAGACGGGGCGCGCCAAACAGAACGCTCAGGCACGCCTCTGGAATTGCTTCCAGATGGTCTGAGCTCGCTTTCTACATCGCTATTGCCCTGTCACACGCCAAGATGCGCAGAAATCGCCTGGTGGAAATCGCCTGATTTCTCAGCAAATTTCACACGCTACAATGCACATGAGATGTGGTAGCGATATCGCCGCATTCGGAGATTACTTAGCAAATCTACCGGCGATATCTCCATGTGTGACGGTTCCTTAACACTGCAGGCCATTAGCACAGAGAATATCAATGAATTGCAGCTATTTTCTATACAGCATTTTAGCGTGTATAATTTGATAAATATCTGCCCATGCTTTGACATCACTTTCTTATTTTGCAGTTATTAAATAAGGCTAGGGTCACACTTTTTCAGAGAATTGCGTTCACCTCATCGCATCCAGATCCGGATGTGGTGAACGCAATTAGCTTCACACACATTTTTCATGAAATATGTGTGGCTGAAGCCACTATCCGGTAACCGGATTGCTCCGGATGTGTAATCCGGAGCAAACCGGTTACCGTACAGTTTTCTCATCCTGGCTGCCGCCGGGATGAGCAAACTGTTAACAGTGTAAAAAAAGCTTTAATGTTAATTATAATTGTGCCCCTCATGTCTCTAGGGGGTGCCCATGCCCCCTAGAGACATGCTACCTACTTAGGTGGACATGTTATGGGTTAATATTGGTTGTACAGTAAGCAGACTCCTGTCGGCTCTGTACAATTTTGTGAATGAAGCCATGGCTCCACTGACAGCTGTGCGCATACTATACTATAGTATGTGCGCTGTCCGAGGTCCTGAAGGCTTTTACAGTAGATCTATGGGCTGTGTAAAAGCCTACAGGACCTCGGACAGCGCACATGCTATACGTACATTACGTATGTCAGTGGAGCCGTGGCTTCATTCACAAAATTGTACAGAGCCGACAGGAGTCTGCTTACTGTACAAGTAATATTAACCCATAACATGTCCACCTAAGTAGGTAGCATGTCTCTAGGGGGCGTGGGCACCCCCTAGAGACATGATGGGCACAATTATTATTAACATTAAAGCTTTTTTTACAGTGTCAACAGTTTGTTCATCCCGCCGGCAGCAGAGATAAACAAACTATACGGTAAGCGCATTGCTCAGGATTACACATCCTCAGCAATGCGGTTACCGCATTGCGGGGCTTACAACCGCTCCGAAAACTGCAGCCTGCATGATTTTTCACGCAGGCTGCAGAGCCGGATGCGGTAACCGGATTGCATGTAATGCAATCCGGTTTTTATAATGGGTTCCTATGAGGAGCGTTTCCTGATGCGGTTTAGCTCAAAACCGGATCAGGATTTAAAAAAAAAAAGCAAGTGTGACCCTAGTCTAAGACTGTATAACAGAAACGTCCTGTTTTACTGCCTCCTCGCCTATTTATTATTATCTATTGGCCTTCAGCTAGATATCAAAAGATGACAACTTGATGGATAAATGCTGTGTAGGAAGATTGATCTTGTGCAGCCTAGATGGCTCCACCAGAATCTTCTCCAAGCCTAGATAAGGTCAACCGAGATCTTCTCGAAGCCTAGATAGATCCACCAGGGTCTTGTCCAAGACTACATAGGACCACCAGGGTCTTCTTCAAGCCCAGATAAGACAACCAGGGTCTTCTCCAAGCCTAGATAGGTCCATCGGGTCCCCTCCAAGCCTAAATAGGACAACCATGGTCTTGTCCAAGACTAGATAGATCCACCAGAGTCTTCTCCAAGTCCAGATATGTCCACCAGGGTATTCTCCAAGACTGCATAGGACCCCCAGGGACTTGTACAAGCCTAGATAGATCCACCAGGGTCTGCTCCAAACCTAAATAGGACCACTAGGATATTCTCCAAGCATAGCTAGGTCCATCAGGGTCTTTTCCAAACCTAGATAGGTCTACCAGGGTATTCTCCAAGCCTACATAGGACTACCAGGGTCTTTTCCAAGCCTAAATAGGTCCAGCAGGGTCTTCTCCAAGCCTAGATTTAACCACGAGGGTCTTGTCTTTTCCAAGCCTAAATAGGTCCAGCAGGATCTTCTCCAAGCCTAGATAGGTCCACCAGGGTCTTGTCCAAACCTAGATAGGTCCACCAGGGTTTTGTCCAAGCCTAGATAGGTCCACCAGGGTCTTGTTTAAGCCTAGATAGGTGGTCCACCAGGGTCTTCTTCATGCCTAGATAGGTTCACTAAGGTCTTCTCCATTGTTATCTTGATAGTATCAAGCTATCGGTATGCTGGTCTTCCTCTAACTTGATGGCTTGATACGATCAGGATAACGGTGGAGAAGACCCTTGTGGACCTATCTAGGCCTGGAGAAGACCCTGGTGGACCTATCTAGGTTGTACAAGATCAATCTTCCTACAGAGCGTCCATCCATAAAGTTGTCAAGGCGCATGATAGAGCTGAAGGCCATTAAATAATAATACATAATTAATACGCGAGAAGGCAGTAAAACAGGATGTTTCTGTTATACATGGCAACACAGATCGCTCTGATTCTCCTATATAATAATATATTGACGACTAAAAATATGACACTTTGGTCAGATGAAAGATGACCGTGAGGCTTTAATTAGGGTTACGATAAAAATTACAATCATAAATAGTCAAATATTAAGTTAAATAATGGGGTGAGAAATCATCCATCCCATATTAATTATACCCGTAAAAACCAGGAACCACCCAAGACTATAGGGCAAAATTATGGAATGATGGGCAGCTTCTTCATCATCTGTGAAGGCTTATGAGATGACAGACAGCTTCGTGAGATGACTATTATATTATATTACTATTATATTGGATGACGTACATCTCTAAAATATTAGAAGTTGACAAAATCTTCTGTGACTGATAGCAGAAGGTCACAAGTTGCTCTATCCCTATTATTTACTTATATTTCAAAGAGGTCACAGAACAGCTTGAATATGTATTACATTGGCCGGTTCATTGACATTGGCATCATATTACATTTCCCAGCTGCTGCAAAACGTCCCCCAGAAACAAAAAAAGATATTACATGTGTAATTAAAAATATAGGAGCACTTTTGAGAACCCAAACCTTTGTTGTAATGATTGCATGTTGCACTGTTTTGCCCCCTATGGGGTCCATGCACTATGTTCATGTGTAAGAACGATGCGGAACTATTGACACCAGGGGCGTAACTACATTAGGTGCAGGAGTTGTGATCACACCCGGGCCCTGCAGCCTAGGGGGGCCCCAGAAGTCCCTTTGGCATATAGAAAATGACTGATACTATTATGGAACTTTTGCATCGGGGCCCCTGGGCCTGAAGTTACGCCACTGACACAGTCCAGAATAAGGAGATGACGGGAATAAATGAGTTTGGGCTGGAGTTCTTCATGGTGTTTACCGTGTAACATGTTACTTCCCCTAGTGCTCTCGAATCATAAACTGGAATGACTTGATTTTTATTTGATATATTCAAATTTCCTTCTAGTTATTGGAAGAACTTTGCCCTTCAACTACAAAGTATCTTTGGTTTTCGTCATCTTTTGTGACTTTTTAACTGACAATTGTGAAAGGCTATAAAACACGGGAAAACAAAATAATAAAAGTGACGGAATGTAATGAGTCCATTTCCGTTCAGCTTTAGTTTGACTTTGATGAAAAGTTTAGTAAAAATATGAAAAAAGGGAGAATAGATACCAGAGGACAACATTATTATCTCTAAAATTTGACGAGTAGGGACAATAAAGAAATATGAGGACTAGTTTTAGTTAAAGTATTATATTCGGCATTAAACACTATTAACTTTCCAGTGATAACTTGTGATTGGTGCAGCTGACATTCCCACTGATTTTGAGAATGGGGCTCCATTGTTGTAGGGTGTGTACCAGTTCTCCATACTTTCTTTATGCGGCTACTGGAAAAAACTAAGCACTGCACTTGGCCATCTCCGGTAGACACTTGGAAAATAGAGTTGTGGTTGTCATGACTGGGCACCTTGCTCTATTTCAGTTGGATAGGTAATAACTTGTGGATCGGTGTGGGTCAGATCAATGGGACCCCATTAGTCTTGAGCATGGGGCTCCATCCAAAAAAGGTTGGGCAATACATCTGTACTCCATAGGACAGAGAAGATGGCGGCACTCGTGTTTCCTGGTTGCAAACCGACTTTATTAAACCACGTTTATTACATCCAAGGGTGCAGGGAGGGAGGTGCTAAATCGATGGTCACCGTTTCTCGGATAACTTCCGCTTCTACGGGCTTAAGTGAAGGATTGAACACAGTTCAGTGCCCGGTTTCACATATTTATGACTACTTTTCAATACATCTGTACCAACACTACATTCATTTTCTATAGCACTACTTGCAAAAGCTAAATACTGACCTTAGCTATCTACTGTAGTCTCATAAAAAATATACAGAGTGGTGGTGATCCTGTACGACCATCCTGCTCCAATCCGTTAGTGAGTTTCAGAGCTCTGCTCTTGGTCTGTATTCCAGTAGTGGGAGAGGTAATAACTTGTGGATATATGCAGGACCCCTACTGATCTTGAGATTGGGGCTCCAACAGAGATGGGTGGTGTCTGTAGGTGCTTACCAATACTAAATTCAGTCTCTATGGGGCAACTTACAACAGCTAAATACGGAGATTAGCTGTCTTTTGTAGTCTCATATAGAATATATAGAGTGGTTGGCGATCATGTACAACCAATGTCCAATCCAGTGATTTATTTCAGCGTCCTGTTTTCAGTTGGCATCCCAGTAGTGGCTATATAATAACTTGTGGATATGTGCAGGTTGGACCTCTATAATCTAGAGAAAAATTCATTATTTGGTGTGGAATTCACACAACAGAAGAGTGCGATGATCCAACCAAACCTTCCACTCCCATCTCCAAGACTTTTCTCATGCTGCGCCAGTTCTTTGGAGTGCATTCCTCACTGAAGTGACAATTTCCATATTTCCCAGAGGAGCATTGTGGCTATAAGTCTCCTTATAAGCTTATCTGTCTCCTTATTTGGCAGGCAGATTCCTCTCAATGAGGAAAATAGCTAGTTCCCCAGACCTCGTCTTAGCCTCTCATGCAGCCAGATCAGAATTCCCACACACTGCACTGATGAGGGGCAGTCACCCCGAAACGCAGCGTCTGCAGTTTGGGGTTCTGATCTGGCACAAATCCTTGGTCATATTAAAAGGCTTGTTAAAGAGTTGATTATGACTTTGAGGATTGGTACCTATAGGTGGCGCTAGAGTTCATCCACTTCCTCACTGAAGTGCCAATTTGCATATTTCCCAGAGGAGCATTCCGGCTATAAGTCTCTTAATAAGCTTATCCGCCTACTTATGCCGGCAGGCAGATTCCTCTCCATGAGGACAATAGCTAGTTCCCCAGACTTCGTCTTAGCCTCTCACACAGCCAGATCAGAACTCCCACACACTGCACTGATGAGGGGTAGTCACCCCGAAACACAGCATCTGAAGTTTGGGGTTCTGATCTGGCACAAATCCTTGGTCATATTAAAAGGCTTGTTAAAGAGTTGATTATGACTTTGACCTAATGGTGGCGCTAGAGTTCATCCACTTCCTCACTGAAGTGACAATTTGCTTGCTCCAAACAATCAGATTTATTTTGAACTTTTACAATTATAAGCATTCTCTAAAACCACAACTTCTTGGTAGGTCTGTCATATTCCCAAATGTATCAAGGTCTGTTCATCACATGCAAGAATGCTGAAATATACCAGAACACAAGCTGCTCTTCCATCTAGATCATAGTCAGAGCACCTAGGCACCCCCTCTTTGATGTACAGAAGTTATCATCATGGCACAAACACTAAAATAATATCAATACATGCAAAGTATGGAAAATTGCTGCAAATACCTAATACCATAATATGTTATTTTTGTAGTTTTATTAACCAGCATAATTAAGCTCTGGTGTATTGCTTAAAATGTATTTATATAAGACTGAATCTGTCCTTAGAAACTGCTTAATTTAACACTCTCTGCCCCCCAGAGATCCACAACGCTCATATTAAATCCTCCATAGGACAATAGACACAAGGGTTCTTCAGAAATCTAGGGTTACTTTTTTATTGAAAACAGATTTTTGCACTAATGAAAACCACCCAAGGAAAAACACAAATTCGGAAATTTCAACCCATCGGAAATGCTTTTCATTCTTCATCCATTCAAATTTTTTTAACATATTTATATTTATTGAGTCAAATTTCATAACTCTGACATCTTCAGAACCACATGACATTGTGGGATTTTCTAAATGTCTCCATTACACGCAAAATTATATTTCTGGCAATATTTTGGTTTACTTTTTCTTCCTTCGTTCTGACGGTATGACTCTGCTTAGATTTTTTTTTATACTTTTTATGCATTTTTTAAAATTTTCTATTTGTTTTCTATTTTATTTCTATTTTCTAAATTCATTTCAGCCACAGGTTCAGGGAGGTCTAATTCCAGTTCCAAACATTTTTTTTACCAACCCCTATTGGAATCCATGTAATTTCAGCTTAAACTGGATGCGCCTGTATCCGTTTTAGGCCCCATTGACTTTTAGTGGGGCAACAGAAACTTGCGGGTGCATCCGGTTGTTTACGATGCTTACTGGTCCGGGTGTCCACAGTTTTTTCCCATTGAGGCCAAAAACGCATTTTGGAGCGATTTTGGTGTATGTTTCCAAACTGAAAACACCTGGATTAAGGGCAATGCAGGTTATATTACAATGGTGCTCTATTGAACCCAGACCCGGCGGAAATCGGATCCAGCTGGATCTGGATGCTGGATCCTGGTCTTTTAACTGAGCATGCCCAGAGCCCAGTTTTAAATGACACACCCACTAGGGGGCATGTAATTTTCCACTGGATCCAGCTAAAAAAGGTACACATTCAGATGTCACTGGATGCTCATGCATCGGTATTATCACTAATCAGTGATAATACTGGTGCGTGAATATCCAGTTGAACCATGATAAACAATTCTGGGGGTAACCGGGCGGGGGGGGAATGCAGGTTTTACCCGCATTCTGCCGGTTTCAAAGAACTGGTATTGTGAATCCTGCCTAATTTGTTTACTTTTTTTCTGCACAACTTGAATTTCAATTTCTACTATAACTAACAAAAAAACAAATACCTCTGGCCATCCCCTCATTCAGTGCCCAAATAGTTCAGTAGCTGAAATTTTTGATATTGCGCTCATTTTTCTACATTTTTGTAATTTTGCACAGTGGCGTAACTAGAGTCTGGCTGGCCCCGCTGCAAAATTTAGACACCCCCCCCCCCCGTGCACATGTCGGTCAGATATACGGGCCCTGTGTACTTTAAAGGCTCACAGATTGACCCCTCTCCCCCTTCATGATGTATTAATGTCCCTCATCCTGCAATATATGGTCCTCCTACTGGAATATTGCCCTTATCATGGTATATATGTCCCCCATCCAGGTATATATAGTCTTCCTGCTCCTGCCACCATAGTCCTCTATAATATATGGAGGAATATGGGGATGCATTATAATAATTAATGTACCCCCATAGTCCTCTATGCATTATAATGTAGCCCCTAGCCCCCCATTCATAAGTTAGCCCCAATAGTTATCCACTTATT
This sequence comes from Allobates femoralis, assembly GCA_033576535.1. NCBI lineage: Eukaryota > Metazoa > Chordata > Amphibia > Anura > Aromobatidae > Allobates > Allobates femoralis. The sequence goes on from JARQOC010000009.1 coordinate 3,726,649, forward strand.
ATAATGCACCCCCATTATCCTACATATAGTATAATGCAGCCTCATAGTCCTCCATATAGAATAATACAGCCTGAAGACCCTCCATATGGTATAATGCAGCCTCATGGCCCCTCCATATAGAATAATGAAGCCTCACATTCCTTCATGTAGTATAATGTAGCCTCATATCTCTCCAAATAGTATAATGCAGCCTCATAACCCTTTATACAGTATAATCCAAGCTCAGTTCTCCATAAAGTGCAGCCTAAAAACTCTCCATATAGTGCATCCTTATATCTTTCCATATAGTGCCTCTTCATATATGCAGCCTCATAGCTCTTCACATAGTGCAGCCTCATAACTCTCCGTATAGTGCAGCCTCATAGCCTCTCCATATAGTATCATGCACCCCCCTCCTAGTCCCATAGTCCTCAGGCCACCTTGCATTCACTTATTAAAAACAAAATCTGTATATACCTCTCCTGGTTCCCCCACTGCTCCATTCTCCCAAAAATTGAAGACAAGACTCAGGAAGAGGAGGTATGAGGAGGCGGCATCAGGCTGCTAAATGTGTTCCACAGTGGAATGCAGATGGAAAACAGGTAGTGGTAAGAGGAAGCGAGGGGAGGAGCGGCAGCAGTAGGAAGCGGAAGGCTTTTCTCTCCACCCCTCCTCTCCTCTCCCTCGCACATGGGCCCCACAGCTGCATGCTGCTGCGCAGTGCCGCACGCCCAGTGCAGGGGTGGGGGCGGCACGGGACCCTGTATGTTGGGGCCCAGTCGCAGCCGCAACCCCTGTGACCGCGGTCGTTACGCTCATGATTTTGCACCAGTGTTTGTAAGGGATCATGCTGATTGTAATGAAAAAGTGCTATCCATGGTTTCCACAGATAGCAACCATATCTATCATAATCCATGGGGCTGTGTATATGTGGTTGAGGAAAAAATCAGAGCCACGTCGTAATCTAATGTTGAGTCAAAATTGGCCAAGCAAGTATATGGGTCCCTGAGAATCATCGGACAGCACTCATATGATATCCAAGTGCAGTCTGATATTCACAATTTCACATAATGGAGAAGGTCGAGAAACAGTTTTTTCCTCTCCACCTCCAAGAAAAACTGATCCTACTCTGATCAGACTCTGACCAGAATAATTGGACTGTTTTTCTAGAATGGAGAATAAACAGTCATGTGACCCTACCACAACAAAGTCCAAAACGCTGAAGATGTATGAGTTTTCCATTGTACTACTGACCAAAACATGGGAAAATGGAATCCAGCAACCAAAAGTCACCTATACAGCCTGATTTGTCATTTGCATTATCTTAGGCCCAGTTTACATCTATGCGCCCCTGCCTTTGCCTGCCCTGCACTGGCGCAAGTGCAAGTGTGGGAATGGAGTCCAGCCACATTTTAGTCTGTTTGCAAAAACGCATGCATTTTGCGTTTGCAGAAAATGACATGCGATTTACTTGCGTTTTCAATGCGTTTCCCATTGAAATCAATCAGTGCAAAAACTCATGCGTTTCATTGCGTTTTTTGGCAAAATGCTGTCAAAAACGGATTGCAAGCAAAATGGAATACAAATGCAGATGTGCACTTCTATGTCTTTGGAGCGTGGGAGGAAACTCACCCAAACACAGGGAGAACATACAAACTCCTAGCACATGTTATCCTTGGTGGGATCTGAACCCAGGACCCCAGTGCTGCAAGTCTGCAGTGCTAACCACTGAGCCATCGTACAGTGCTACCACTGAGCCACCATACAGTGCTACCACTGAGCCACCATATACAGTGCTAACCACTGAGCCACCATATACAGTGCTAACCACTGAGCCACCATATACAGTGCTAACCACTGAGCCGCCATACACAATGCTACCGACTGAGCCACCATACAGTGCTAACCACTGAGCCACCATACAGGGCTACCACTGAGCCACCATACAGTGCTAACCACTGAGCCACCGTATACAGTGCTAACCACTGAGCCGCCATACACAATGCTACCGACTGAGCCACCATACAGTGCTAACCACTGAGCCACCATACAGTGCTACCACTGAGCCACCATACAGTGCTACCACTGAGCCACCATATACAGTGCTAACCACTGAGCCACCATATACAGTGCTAACCACTGAGCCACCATATACAGTGCTAACCACTGAGCCACCATATACAGTGCTAACCACTGAGCCACCAAACAGTGCTACCACTGAGCCACCATACGTGCTACCACTGAGCCATCATACAGTGCTAACCACTGAGCCACTGTACAGTGCTACCACGGAGCCACCATACAGTGCTACCAATGAGCCACCCTACAGGGCTAACCACTGAGCCACCGTACAGGGCTAACCACAGCCACCGTACAGGGCTAACCACTGAGCCACCATACAGTACTCACCACTGAGCCACTGTACAGTGCTAACCACTCAGCCACCGTACAGTGCTAACCACTGAACCACCGTACAGTGCTAACCACTGAGCCACCATACAGTGCTAACCACTGAGCCACCGTACAGTGCTAACCACTGAGCCACCGTACAGTGCTAACCACTAAGCCACCGTACAGTGCTAACCACTGAGCCACCATACAGTGCTAACCACTGAGCCACTATACAGTGCTAACCACTGAGCCACCATACAGTGCTACCAATGAGCCACTGTACAGTGCTAACCACTGAGCCACCGTACAGTGCTACCACTGAGCGACACAATACACACAATTCATGAATTTTGCACAAAGCATAACATTTACTTTTTCTGTTTGATTCTTTAACTGTGTTTTTATGACTTCTGCATTGCAAAAATGTACATGTTTTGAAAAATGTCTAAACAAAAGTGACTTTTTAAGTCGCGTACGTAAACAAAAATCACTCCATGGGGGTTGGGATTGAGTAGAGTTATGCCAAATTTTACACCTTTATAAAAAAAAAAGTAAAGGAATTAGTCTAAAACATCTAGGAAGGCTAACTTGACATACAAATCGGACAACTAACTGACGAAAGACAATTTTGAAAGAAGGAACAAATAGTTTGATGAATTTGTCATAAATCAAGTAGTCACTAATTGAGAGGTGTTCCCACCAAAAAATTTGGAGAATGCAATGATGAATAGGTCCCTTTGAGCACTGGCGGACATAGACGACAAAGGGTCCCTGTGCAAGTGAAGCGACCGGTGGTAAGGCCGCGGGTGTGTGTGTATGATCTTTCTCAACAGAATCCCCATACTCAGGTTTAACCGATAATAACGTTTCTTTACTGGCAAACATGTTTATATCACAGTCAATCGAACTATATGCGCACTTGTATATATTAGAGTCTCTGGATCTTCACTTCTTCCGGGTACGCAGCAAGAGAAGAAAAAAACACAACAATGAAGGTATCTTTCCCTAACTTTCCCTAAAATCACGTACCAGTCTATCACAGAAGATGATGTCGCTCCCACGTCGCAGGCCTGGGGATCTCACGAGGACGGGTCCCGGTGCAGCGCTGAAGGGGGAAACTCCTCAGTCTTCTTCTTTGGTCTCCTTCCGCAGGTAATGGAATTTTTCTTTTAATGTCTCTCTCAGTCTCAGGGCACACCGAGCAGCAGCAGGAGGGAGATCACGGCAGTACAACTGGCTCCCTTATGTCGGTCACGGCCCCTGCACATGCACTCTGGGTGCTCGGTGGGCAAGGTTTTGCAGAGCGGCCAGATACACAGCACCAAAGTCCAGTGGCCCAGGATCAGTCACAGGGGCTTCTGCGGGGTGATTTTTCCGGCAAGGTGTAGCAAAGTAGCCCTCTTTCAACAGACATCCACAGGCAGATCTTCCCTGGCTCAGCTCTGGATCTATACTGACTTCCTGCTCTCCCTCTTCCTGAGTAAACACATTTGCTTCAGCACTTGTCCACAAGGGGGCAGTAGCGGACTGTGCACAGTTCATTTCCATATCCATTTCTATGATACAGGCTGAATTGTTCACCTCATTACACAAGAATAATATATGGGCCCTTTTTAGCCCCATAGCTCATTATAATACGCTGTTTTATGTTCTTGGAGGTGGAAATGTCCCCCCTTACCTTTTGGGTCCCTGTGCGGATAGTGGGCAGGTCCTATGCAGAAAACATCAACTTCAAAGAACTTTTACTGCAGTGATGGAGAAAGTTAAAGTTAAAGGGGTTCTCCAGGACTAACATGAGTAGGGGTTAAGGGTGAGTCCACCTGCCAACCTCATGAATTAGCCATTTCTGCTCCAATGGAGGCTGGTTGCAAAAACAGAGCTGGAACAGCATGGCTTCTTACATTGATTATTGCCTTCTCCCTGCTGATATAATTTATTGTCCCATTCACTTCAATAAGAGATTACTAGGAGCACCCACTAAACAATGAAGGGAGCCATTTTCTGACTCTATATCTTGCTTTTATCCAACATCCACCAGAATAGAAAACTGCTGATTGGTGGGAATTCTTTGTGTCAAACATTGACATATTGAAGACCTATCCAATGGAGAAGACATCAATATAGAAGCCCTTTAATTCATATAATCCTTTGTTTTTTTAGGATTTATTGGTAATTCAGAATATTTAATGCACCAAAACATAATCATCCTTAGGCTAGGGTCAGATCTGCGTCCGCCCTCAGCCTGCCGTATGAGCTTAAAACGTCGAAAATCTGAGGCTCTGCATTGTGGAGGTCATGGATTCTCTACTGCAGCATAGACTCCTTGACTGCTCACCATGGTGTGATTATGTCTGTTTAATATTTGTTTATAAGGTATAGAGTTGGCTTATTTTGCTGGATATCTTCTGATCTTGTGAAATTTCCATGGATTTAAGTACGTACATCTTTTCCTGTTGTTTATAGTAGATCTGTGAATGTACAGAGATATTCTTCTTTTTATTTTTTAATTTAGCTTAGGCTAGTTACAAAACCATTTTTATATCATCTGACAAAATCGGTCCAATTATTATATTCAAGTTTTGATTAGAGTATGGTCAGAATGTGGCCAGAGTTGGCCGAAGTGCGATCAGAGTGTGGCCAGAGTTGGCTGAAGTGCGATCAGAGTGTGGCCAGAGTTGGCCGAAGTGCGATCAGAGTGTGGCCAGAGTTGGCAGAAGTGCGATCAGAGTGTGGCCAGAGTGCGGCTGGGGTGTGATCAAAGTGTGGCTAGAGTATGATCAGAGTGTGGCCGAAGTGTGGCCAGAATGTGGCCAGAGTATGTTCTAATTTTTTCGGAGGTGGAGAAATAAAATGTTTCTCCACCTTCTCTATATTGCCAGTCCATGAATCTCACCCTGCACTCAGATGATATGAAAAAAATCGGACATATGCATGGCCCCATAGAATAAAATTATTATTTATTTATTTATATAGCGCCATTAGATTCCATGGCACCTTACATATGAAGAGGGGAGAAAATGGACAAATACAGTAAATTTGGACAATCAGCTTCTACAGATATAGGAGGGGAAGGGACCCTGTCCATGAAGGCTCACAATCTACGGGGGCGGGTGAGGAAACAGTAGGGGGAAGAATATCGATCATGCAACGGTGCGGCGGTCTGGTCTCATTGTAGGCTGTATGCTTGTCGGAAGAGGTGTTTCTTTTGAAGTTACCAAGGGTAGGCGAGTGTCTGATGTGGTGGGGGAGAGAGTTCCAGAGTATGGCGGATGCACAGGAGAAGTCTTGAATGCGGTTGTGAGAGGATGAGATAAGGGGGGAGTAGAGAAGGAGCTCTTGGAAGGAGCGTAGGATGCGTGTGGGCAGGTAGTGGGAGACCATGTCGGAGATGTATGTGGGGACAGGTGATGGATGGCTTTGTAAGTCATGGTTAGGGTTTTAAATTGGGATCTCAGAGATGGGGAGCCAGTCGAGGGCTTCGCGTAGGGGAGAGACAGGGGAGTAGCGGGAGACCAGTGGATTAGACGAGCAGCTGAGTTTAGGATAGTTTGGAGAGGTGCAAGGGAAGCAGAGGGGAGGCCGGTGAGCAGTAGTTGAGGTGAGAGATAATGAGAGTGTGAACAAGAGTTTTAGCCATGTCGTGGTCGAGGAAAGAGCAGATCCAGGAAATGTTTTTGAGCTGTAGACAGAAGTGGCGAGGGCTTGGATGTGGGGTTTAAAGGAGAGGGATGAGTCGAAAGTAACCCCAAGGCACTTGGCGTGTGGGACTGGGGAGAGTGAGCAGCCATTGACAGAGATGGATAGGTCAGGTGGAAGGGGAGAGCAACTTGGGGGGAAGTCAGTGAACTCTGTTTTGTCCATGTTCAGCTTGAGGAAGCAAGCAGAGAAAAAGGATGAGGTGGCGGAGAGGCATTGTGGAATTTTGGAGAGTAGGGAGGTGATGCCAGGCCCAGAGAGATAGATCTGGCTGTCATCAGCATAGAGTGGTATTAGAGGTGGTGGGACTCAATGATTTGTCCAAGGCCGAGGGTGTAAATGGAGAAGAGTAGTGGTCCCAGAACCGAGCCCTGAGGGACATCAACGCATACAGGGTAGGGCAAGGAGGAGGTGTGGGAGTGGGTGACGCTGAAAGTCCGATCCGTTAGGTATAAGGAGATCCAGGAGAGGGTTAGCTCTTTGTGGACAGGAGGTTATTGGTGACTTTGGTCAGGGCTGTTTCTGTGGAGTGATAAGGTCAGAAACCGGATTGTAGGCGGTCGAAGAGGGAGCAGGTGGAGAGGTGAGAGGACAGTTCAGAATAGATGTGCTGTTCTAGGAGTTTTGATGTGAAGGGGAGAAGAGATATGGGGCGATAGTTAGAAACAGATGATGGGTCGAGGGAGGGTTTTTTCAGGATGGGTGTGATCAAGGCATGTTTGAAGGATGAGGGGAAGACGCCGGTGGTGAGTGATAGGTTGAAGAGATAGGTTAGGGCAGGGATGAGGACTGTGGTGAGATTAGAGATGAGGTGGGAGGGGAGCTGGTCAAGGGCACAAGTGGTGAGGTGTGAACGTGACCGAACTGTGGTGAGTTGATAATGTGTCATGATGGAAAAGTGTCCTTTGGACAAGGTGGGTTGGGCAGTGATGGGGGGGGGGGGGGCACTGGGTCAAAGCTTTCTTTGATTTTGTCGATCTTCTGTTTGAAGAAGGCGGCAAAGTCGTCGGCAGAGATGAGGGGGGAGGGGAGAGGTGCAGGGGACGGAGCAGGGAGTTAGAAGTTTTGAATAATTGTTTTTTGGGGTTGCAGGACAGTGCGTTACTTAGAGAAGAGAAGTAGGTTTGTTTTGTGGTGGTGAGAGCATTCTTGAAGTTGGAGAGGGATTGTTTGTATGTGATAAAGTGCTCCGCGAAGTGGGATTTCTTCCATCTCCACTTGGCCACTCTCGACCCCTGATGTAGTTCTTTGGTGAGGGTGGTGAGCCAGGGTTGCCTGATTGTGCGGGTTTTGGTATGTGTGAGGGGGTGGCCGGGTCAAGGGCTGTAGTTAATGTGGTGTTGTAGAGGGTGGTAGCTGCGTCAACATCAAGTGAGGAAGCTAGGTCTGTGAGAGAGAAAAGGGACTCAGAGAGTGAGTGGAAGTCAATGAGGTTAAGGTTTCTAGGGGGATGACTGAGTTTCCAGGGTTGTGGGGGGAGAAGGAGAAGGTCAATAGGTTGTGGTCAGATAGGGGGAGGGTTGAGTTTGAGAGGTCAGTGAGGGAACAGAGGCAGGTGAAAATAAGGTTGAGCGTATGGCCATCCTTGTGGGTGGCTAAGAAGAACCATTAGGAAAGCCCAAAGGAGGAGGTCAGGGATAGGAGTCTAGAGGCTACAGGGTGAGGGGTGTCGATGGGGATGATAGTGGGGATGTTGGAAGAAAGGAAGTGAACAATCCAAGTGGTGAAGTGGTCGAGAAAGGTGGAGGTATATCCTGGGGGGTGGTAGATGACAGCCAGCTGAAGGTTGTAGGGGGAGAAGATACAAACAGAGTGCACTTAACATGGGGGCGACTCCAATGGATCAGACTTGTCCAATTTTTATGGTCATCTCTCAACGGACATATTATCTATTCATCTGATCTAAACTATTTATAATTCATTATAGGTTCTATATATATTATATCTGTTCTCTTTCTTTTTTGTAATTGCAGAAATATATGATGACTTAAGTAGCAGAAACCTAACCATGATCAATGAATTCATTCTGGTCGGCCTCTCGGATGTTTGGAAGATACAGTGTTTACTATTTGTACTCTTTTTATGTATATATGTTATAACTGTTTTTGCTAATTTAGTTATTATTTTCGTGATTCAATTTAGTTCTAATCTACAGACCCTGATGTATTTTTTTCTTGCCAATTTTTCCTTTTTAGAAATATGTTACGTTACTTCCACAGTACCCAAAATGCTCTCGAACTTGTTAGCCACTCGTAAAACCATCTCATTTTATGGGTGTGCGATGCAAGCATTCTGGTTTGTACTATTGGGGGGAGCAGAGTGATACATGCTGGCCGCTATGGCTTATGATCGATATCATGCCGTATGCCATCCTCTTCACTATAGTTTATTTCTAAGCTGGAGGATTTGTATTCAGCTTGTATCTGTCTCGTGGCTTATCGCGGCAGGGAATGCCCTCATACATACCATGCTTACATTTACAATGCCTTTTTGCCTATATAAAATTTATCATTTTTTTTGTGATGTCCCCCCTTTACTCAAACTGTTATGTTTAGATACCTGGTTCAATGAATTGGTCATTTTTGTGATCAGTGGGTCGGTCATTATAGGGTCTTTTATATTGACGATGATCTCTTATATGAAGATCATATCCACCATTGTCTTTATGAAATCTAACACAAGTAGGAAGAAGGCTTTCTCTACTTGTGTGTCCCACTTTTCAGTTGTAATCATAATTTTTGGTTCCGGAATTTTCATGTATTTTAGACCAAAATCCAGCTATGATATGGATCAAGATAGGTTCATTGCTGTGATGTATACAATCATTGCCCCATTGATAAATCCATTCATTTACACATTTAGAAATACAAATGTAAAGGTTGCCGTCAAGAGACTGATACATCAAATAGTGATTACACCAAAATAATGAGTGAACCATGCCATGCTATTGAGTATAGGGAAGGGAATAATGAATAACGTTTTCATCTCTACCGCTATCCTCTTCCAATTATTCCTCTCTGGCCACCAACTTACAATTCTCTGATCTTCTCCAGCTTTGGTAACAATACAGTACATTTTCAATCACTTGTCCTTTCTCTCAACTTTGGTTGTCTAAACCCAGAGGTGTATTTATAAAGTTATCAACTTTTTTCTTTTGCAAACTTTTGCTGACTCAATTAATACAAATATAAGGAGGAGTATTTGCAGTCACATTCCTCCTTGTAGACACCAATCTCACTATTGTACTATCATGTACAGTTAGGGCCAGAAATATTTGGACAGTGACACAAGTTTTGTTATTTTAGCTGTTTGCAAAAACATGTTCAGAAATACAATTATATATATAATATGGGCTGAAAGTGCACACTCCCAGCTGCAATATGAGAGTTTCTACTTCCAAATTGGAGAAAGGGTTTAGGACTCATAGCTCTGTAATGCATAGCCTCCTCTTTTTCAAGGGACCAAAAGTAATTGGACAATGGACTCTAAGGGCTGCAATTAACTCTGAAGGTGTCTCCCTCGTTAACCCGTAATTAATGAAGTAGTTAAAAGGTCAGGGGTGGATTCCAGGTGTGTGGTTTTGCATTTGGAAGCTGTTGCTGTGACCAGACAACATGCGGTCAAAGGAACTCTCAATTGAGGTGAAGCAGAACATCCTGAGGCTGAAAAAAAGAAAAAATCCATCAGAGAGATAGCAGACATGCTTGGAGTAGCAAAATCAACAGTTGGGTACATTCTGAGGAAAAAGGAATTGACTGGTGAGCTTGGGAACTCTAAAAGGCCTGGGCGTCCACGGATGACAACAGTGGTGGATGATCGCCGCATACTTTATTTGGTGAAGAAGAACCCGTTCACAACATCAACTGAAGTCCAGAACACTCTCAGTGAAGTAGGTGTATCTGTCTCTAAGTCAACAGTAAAGAGAAGACTCCATGACAGTAAATACAAAGGGTTTACATCTAGATGCAAACCATTCATCAATTCCAAAAATAGACAGGCCAGAGTTAAATTTGCTGAAAAACACCTCAAGAAGCCAGCTCAGTTCTGGAAAAGTATTCTATGGACAGATGAGACAAAGATCAACCTGTACCAGAATGATGGGAAGAAAAAAGTTTGGAGAAGAAAGGGAACGGCACATGATCCAAGGCACACCACATCCTCTGTAAAACATGGTGGAGGCAACGTGATGGAATGGGCATGCATGGCTTTCAATGGCACTGGGTCACTTGTGTTTATTGATGACATAACAGCAGACAAGAGTAGCCGGATGAATTCTGAAGTGTACCGGGATATACTTTCAGCCCAGATTCAGCCAAATGCTGCAAAGTTGATTGGACGGCGCTTCATAGTACAGATGGACAATGACCCCAAGCATACAGCCAAAGCTACCCAGGAGTTCATGAGTGCAAAAAAGTGGAACATTCTGCAATGGCCAAGTCAATCACCAGATCTTAACCCAATTGAGCATGCATTTCACTTGCTGAAATCCAGACTTAAGACGGAAAGACCCACAAACAAGCAAGACCTGAAGGCTGCGGCTGTAAAGGCCTGGCAAAGCATTAAGAAGGAGGAAACCCAGCGTTTGGTGATGTCCATGGGTTCCAGACTTAAGGCAGTGATTGCCTCCAAAGGATTCGCAACAAAATATTGAAAATAAAAATATTTTGTTTGGGTTATGTTTATTTGTCCAATTACTTTTGACCTCCTAAAATGTGGAGTGTTTGTAAAGATATGTGTACAATTCCTACATTTTCTATCAGATATTTTTGTTCAACCCTTCAAATTAAACGTTACAATCTGCACTTGAATTCTGCTGTAGAGGTTTCATTTCAAATCCAATGTGGTGGCATGCAGAGCCCAACTCGCGAAAATTGTGTCACTGTCCAAATATTTCTGGCCCTAACTGTAAATTGTATCCTCCTGTGTCTTTGTAAATAATTTAACGTGAATTGTGACATAATGTGTAATGTTATGGTGTATAGCACTTTAATATATGTGTTTTGTCAGACTGTAGGGCAAGTAATAGTTATGTTGGGACTAACTCTCAGTGGGAGGAGTTACCATCTAGGGTTAGTGACTATTTCCTGTAGAATTTCAGATAGGGCCCTGCTTCTGACTAGAACAGACCTTTGTGAGACACATTCCTTACTTTTCTATTCCTACTAGATATCAAGAAGACTCCTTGGAGGCAATGTGCACCACAAATTTGGGTAAACTATAAACCTATTTATCCACTGGGTGCTGCTTACCATTTGCTATATTGATAAAACAGACCTATGGTCTGAGAGGCTGTTAAGGCCACATGCAGTGGGTGACTCGTGGCAACCAAAACAAGGATACCGAATAGAGATAGCATGATCCTGAAGTGTAAATTGAGACATGGACCATGAGACACCATGGAAGCTAGAGACCAAACGTTAAGAGAGGTGGCCCCTGCCAGAAGAGTCTGGAGAATGAAACTTTAGGGACATAGTCCCAAACCTAAAAGGTATCAAGTCAGGACAGACTGTTACGTGGACAAAGAGTTTGCGAGTCTAAGGCTCTTCCCTGACACTACTGGAAGATCCCCTACCCCCCTTCTTTATGAGGAAAAGAGATGTGGAGATGGCAGTATCTGGGTGCATAAGGGCCTATACACGCTATAGTAGTCTGAACCTCCCATACCTCCTCTATGAGGAGAAAAGAAATGGAGTGCCTTAAATGGGAGAGAGTGTGTCATGGACTGGGCTAGGTTTGTGCTGGGACTCACAGGACAAGAAAGTACAGGAACAACCCAGTGAGAGCTAAAACTGTGTCTGAAAATGTACTGTAAGACTAAAATGACTTGGAGGTTTTGTACCTCCTATCTTATGTGAAAAGTTGTGAAAAATTAAGATGCTATGGCATGATGACCTTAAAAATGTGATTCATGCTTGGAAATCCTCCGATGTGGCTGAATGACCACAATTCTGCCATGATGCGTGGCCAAAATGTCTCTAGAATGTTGTGAAACACACATTGCCAGTTATTGCAAATGCTTGATTGCAGGTGTTGCTCCTAAGGGCGGCCCAACCAGTTATTAGATTTAGAGGCAATCACTTTTTTCACACAGAGCCCTGCAGGTTTGGATTTCTTTTTCCCTTTATAATAAAGACCTTAATTTTTAAAACTGCATTTTGTGTTTACTTGTGTTATTTTTGTCTAATATGTAAATTTGATTGATGATCTGAAACATTTAAGTGACAAACATGCGAAAGAGTAAGAAATCAGGAAGGGGACAAACACTTTTCACACCACTGTATAACTGCATATACAATACAACGCAAACACAACCTCTTTCAGGCATAAACTATACAACAATTTACATGAAAGAAATAAAGTACGTACATTATACAGAAGGTGCTAGGGTCACTGTCCATCCTCTTCTACACTCTCTAATGTGGTACATGTTTATTAACTTTTGAGTAAAATTCCCCCCACTCTAAAGAAAACCAAAACAATTGCAGTAAATTTATTTGATCCATCTGTCAATCACAATAAGTTAACACTAGAAGTCCCAGAGAGGGGTCATTTAACATTTCTACCTCTGGAACCCAGAGACGGGTCGAATGACCTGAAGGATTTTAGGCCACATTTACAAATGATAGGATGCTAATTGGAGCCATCAGAGTTGTCAGTTTGGACTAAGGGTCATTTGACCCTCTTTCGGGACTTCAGGGGGAGCTCGAAATTCCTGGGACTTCTATTAAAGGACAGATGAAGCAGTCAGAATAATGGCAGGGTGGAGTAGTCTCAGTGCAGTAACATGGATTTAGCAGTGACCAGAATGGCCAAAAGAAAAATGCCCAAAGGGTTGGGGTTGGGTTTAGGTGTTAGGGTTATGTGTTAGGAGTTAGGGTTAGCGTCAGGTATAGGTATTAGGAGTTAGGGTTATGTTAGGAGTTAGGGTTAGAGTCAGGTATAGGTATTAGGAGTTAGGGTTAGAGTCAGGTATAGGTGTTAGGGTTAGGGTTAGAGTCAGGTATAGGTATTAGGAGTTAGGGTTATGTGTTAGGAGTTAGGGTTAGAGTCAGGTATAAGTATTAGGAGTTAGCGTTATGTGTTAGGAGTTAGGGTTAGAGTCAGGTATAGGTATTAGGAGTTAGGGTTAGAGTCAGGTATAGGTATTAGGAGTTAGGGTTAGAGTCAGGTATAGGTGTTAGGGGTTAGGGTTAGAGTCAGGTATAGGTGTTAGGGTTAGGGTTAGGGTGGCCTGTGGCATTTATCAAAGAACTGGATTTAGCTTATGTGGACAATTCTGCACAAAATTGAATTTGATTTGAATCTAAAAATGGAAAATTTAGAGACAATACCATAACAACTGAACATTGTCTTATGCTATATGTACATATGGAGGTTTTGTGCCATTTTTGCCAGAATTTGCACAAAATTACAACAAGCCAGTGAACATTACTACAGTAGCTCGTTCAATGACATTGCAAACCAGACTTGGATTTTTTGGTGGTGAAGATGACAAAACAGGTTAGTATCATAGAGTGAATTTTGAGAACACATATTGACTGACAGTTTTGAACAGCCTTCAGATCTATGTCTGTGGTTTGTCTGATTTCTCTAATTAGGCTTCATGGCTGCCAAAAAGGACTTAACACTTTCAAAAAAGTTGCCCTTCAACATTTTTTGACATTTAAAACAACCAATGGTACTCACTCTCCCGGGTCCAGCGCCAGCTCTCCTCTACCGCTCCTGTCTCTGTGTTTTGGTTGCAGGGATGATGTCACAACTACAACACATAACACCGCTGCAGCCAATCTGCGAGCTCATCAGCTCATACTATCTTCATCAACAGAGTTGTTGATCACAATGTAGACTGCAGCTGTGAAGTCACTGCTGTAACCAATGCCCCAAGACCAGAGCAGGAGTGCGGAGCCGATGCTGGAATCGGGGAGGGGGATGTCTTTGTCTTTTTAAAGGTCTGAGATAATTTGGAACAACTTTTTATGAAAGTTGAAATTTTTAATGGGAAAGCACATTTATGCACCATCTTCCCACTTTTTCTTCATGAAATTTTTAATGCCTCTGACTTTAACTTATAGGATAGCTTCCAATTGGTGACACACGAATGACCGTTTTCTTCCTTCTGATGTGCCGACACTTTAAATACTTTCAAAGTGATACAATAGATAAATTATCAAAAATATCACCTGGGTTTACAGTATTTCCTTTACATAACGAGTCTCTAGTGATTACTAATAAAGAAATTAAGATATTATGTTTTGGTAGAGAAAACAACAATGGACTATATATAAGGAAGAACAAGGGAGCGTCAGGTAGACAAGCTATCTAAGAAGCCGAAGCATGTGTGCCAATATTTCCTAGATAAATAGTCTTATATACATGAGGTTGGTGCTCCTACATTTTACTTGATTGATATACCACTATCACAGAAGTCATATACTACCCACATATAGTTAATATATATAAAGGTTATTGAGCCACACCGAAATCTTCACAGACACGCTGTATTCAAGAATATCTCACAGACTTAACACAGTGTAGTCAGACATTAAGGCAAGTGGGTAGGACTCCACCTATATACGGTACTTAATACATTTATTTAACAAATAGAATTTTAAAGGGAACAAAAAGACCAAAAGATCCTCAAAAGGTATAAGAAATTCAGGAACAAATGAGAAACAAAGTAATTGAGATCTATCAGTCTAGACTCTAGACCATGGTCTCGTCAGTCCACAGAGTATTCTCCCAAAAGTCTCAGAATTCATCAAGATATTTTCAGGCAATACTGAGACGAACCTTTACGTTCTTTTTGCTCAGCAGTGGTTTTCGTCTTGGATCTCTGTATTTTTGCTCAGTCTCTTTCTTATAGTGGAGTCATGATCACTGACCTTACCTGATGCAAGCCAGGCCTGCCAATCTTTGGATATTGTTGTGGGGTCTTTTGTGACCTCTAGGATGAGCCGTTGCACCACTCTTGGTTTAGTATTCATCGGCCGGCCACTCCTAAATAGGTTCACCACTGTTCCATGTTTTCACCATTCATGGATAATGGCTCTCACTTTGGTTCACTGGAGTCCCAAAATTTTAGAAATGGTTTTATAACCTTTTCTCTAGAGTCTAGAGTC
The DNA here is from genome assembly GCA_033576535.1 of Allobates femoralis. NCBI lineage: Eukaryota > Metazoa > Chordata > Amphibia > Anura > Aromobatidae > Allobates > Allobates femoralis. The sequence continues at coordinate 3,741,834 of JARQOC010000009.1, forward strand.
TAGAGAAAAGGTTATAAAACCATATCTAAAATTTTGGGACTCCAGTGAACCAAAGTGAGAGCCATTATCCATGAATGGTGAAAACATGGAACAGTGGTGAACCTATTTAGGAGTGGCCGGCCGATGAACACTAAACCAAGAGTGCAGCGACAGCTCATCCTAGAGGTCACAAAAGACCCCACAACAATATCCAAAGATTGGCAGGCCTGACTTGCATCAGTTAAGGTCAGTGATCATGACTCCACTATAAGAAAGAGACTGAGCAAAAATACAGAGATCCAAGACGAAAACCACTGCTGAGCAAAAAGAACGTAAAGGTTCGTCTCAGTATTGCCTGAAAATATCTTGATGAATTCTGAGACTTTTGGGAGAATACTCTGTGGACTGATGAGACCATGGTCTGGGGCTGTTTTGCTGCTTTAGGACCTGTACAACTTGTGGGGTAAATGGAACCATGGATTCTGTTGTCTACCAAAAAATCCTGAAAGAGAATGTCCCGCCACCTGTTCATTACCTCAAGGTGAAGCGCGCTTGGGTTATGCAGCAGAACAATGATCCAAAACTCACCAGCAAGTCCACCTCAGAATGGCTTAAGAAAAACAAAACTAAGACTTTGGAGTGGCCTAGTCAAAGTTCTGACCTTAATCCGATTGAGATGCTGTGGCATGACCTTAAAAAGGTGGTTTATGCTCCGAAACCCTCAAATGTGGCTGATTTACAACAATTCAGTAAAAATGAGTGGCCAAAATCCCTCCAGAGCCTTGTAAAAGGCTCATTGCCAGTTATCGCAAATGCTTGAGTGCTGTTTTCATTGCTAAGTTCGGCCCAACCAGTTATTAGGTTTATGAGGCAATCACTTTTTCACACAGAGCCCTATAGGTTTGGATTTCTTTTTCCCTTAATAATAAAGGCCTTTGTTTATAAACTGCATTTGGGATTTATTTGTGTTATCTTTGTCGAATATTTACATTTTTTTGCTGATCTGAAACATTTAAGTGACAAACTTGAAAAAATAAGAAATCAGGAAGGGGGAAACACTTCTTCACACCACTGTAAATGGGATGCAAATTCAATCGGCTGGTAAGGAATTAAAACGCAAACTACCAATCTAGTATGCCCACTTCTCCACACATGATTGACATATGTCACATCCCATGTGATTGCGCAGTCCATCGTGAATGGGAGAAACGTCTGGTAGTGGATGAAGACAGAATGATTTAATCCATTCCCCTCCTTTATAAACCACCAAACGAAGGCTAATATTTTGGGACATTTTGGGGCAAATTGAAATCGATTCATTCCTCTGTATTGTATACTGATTACAGCTGCACTGAACACCTCGGCCACCCACGGTGAGAATTCTATGGAATATTAGAACAGATTATGTCTAATGTTTCTAATCACGGTTCATCACCATGTCATTTTTTAGCTGTTTCTTCTATTAATACTTAATAAGCAATTTTTTTTTTTACAACCTATGTATAAAAAAGACCTTTTTAATACAATCTTAATTCATTCTTGGACATTTTAGAGTCTTTTTGTTTTAGCTTATGTCATTTCATGGATTTAATAAATTATGATTTAACATATTCTGACTTGTGAGATAAACAAGAAAATGCTTTTCATTTGATTTTCCAACATGCCAACTTTTGCCAACAAGAGTTGTCCCCTTAGTCCTTTCTCGCCCTTTCCACAATGGCGCTGTGTCTATTGTGGGAAACACATGGTAAGGTCTTTACACTCAGTACCTATGAGTGTGTGTGTGTGTGAAACACATGTTAAAGGCTAGGGTCACATTTGCGATGTGCCCCTAGCCTGCCGGATTCCGGTATTATCTTAGAACTTTTTCCAGCGCCGCATAGCGTTTCCGCTATGCGGTGCTGGAAACCGCTGCCCTTAGTTACCCGCTGTTTACCTGCACGACCTGTCACACAGGCAGCGGCTCGGAGGGCGTTTTACAGCGCCGCACAGGAAACCGTTGCAGACACGATTTCCTGTGCGGCGCTGTAAAACGCCCTCCGAGCCGCTGCCTGTGTGACAGGTCGTGCAGGTAAACAGCGGGTAACTAAGGGCAGCGGTTTCCAGCACCGCATAGCGGAAACGCTATGCGGCGCTGGAAAAAGTTCTAAGATAATACCGGAATCCGGCAGGCTAGGGGCACATCGCAAATGTGACCCTGGCCAAAGTCTGATGCTTTTTTAAAGACTGGTGCTTTTTTAGTCTGTTCCCTTGACCCAAATGTCAGTATTTGTTAGAGTAAAAAATGTTTTTACTGTGTTAGCCAGTAGATAGAAAAATATTAGAATCTGAGAGTCCTCAGTGGTTGATACATTTAAATGGCTAACTGAAAAGATGGTATGGTACCTTTACACGCCGCTACAGCCGGGTGGAAACAACCGGGTGCTTCACGTGCACGAGCACGCACCAACGGTTACAAACGGTACCCGATACCGTCTTTACACGCCGCTACAAGGTGCTTTACAGAAGGTTGAATCTATCTCTGGATGCACCGCCGGGTGCTCAAGTTACCTTCTGCAGAGCACCTTACCCCATTTACACGCCACTACAACAAGGTAATATGGGCGGACCTGGTGCAGCAGGGACAACACATAGGCATGCCAGAATTGTGGATTACGAGACGTTCGTACGCTGATTGGACAAAGCAATAGTATCATGATTGGGCAGCCAGCGCAGGAAGGCTGGCTAATACATGACGCTCGAGCAATTGTGTAGTGTGACTGGTCAGCTCCTTAAATATGCCGCCCTATGCAGCGACAACCAATCGCAATGCAGGAGCTTCCACCAATGATCGCTGAAGGGGGGTGGTTTCACGGAGGCTGTGTCGCGCCCCGGGGAGTTATCTAGGTGACGAATAAACCTTACCCTACCGTATTTACACGCCGTTACCATCGGGTTGAAATCAACCTGTTTTAGAGCACTGCTCTGAAACAGGTGCTGCGAGTGACGGGTGGCAACAACCGCCTTTACACGCCGCTACCTCGGGTTGATTTGACGGTTTTATACATAGGTTTTATACATAGGTTGCTATAATGACACAGATTCTGAAGACACATACATACATACATAAGCAAATGAAAAAAAAACAAAACAGTTTTAGATGCTGTAGTAAATGCGGCAGGTGACGTAAAGCAGAGTCAGGCTAGGGAGGAAGAGATGGGCTGGGGAATAGAAACTAAAAGTCTAAGATAAGCGGAACAAGTTGTATTATTGTTATATGGTAGTGGTCTGTGGAGAACTGAAAATACTTAAAATGATTTGGGGAGAGCATTAAAAGGAAGCGAGGGCGTTACATAAGAAGTGTGAAAAGTTAATTGTCCTCAGTGGAGGAGTCTGTTGGAAGATGTGATATCCCAAATGTCTTTTCAATTTATATAAAAACGCATGAATCTGTGATGGCCCCAACTGTCCATTCATAACCTTTGACACATTCCAAACAGGATTAAATGTATCACATGGATTCATGGCTTTTTATAGAACATGAATGGACAGTTGGAGACATCACAGATTCATGCGTTTTTATATAAATTGAAAAGACATTTCGGGATATCACATCTTCCAACAGACTCCATTTTGAGGACAATTAACTTTTCACACTTCTTATGTGAACACCCTTGCTTTTTTTATTGCTTTCCCCAAATCATTTAAGTATTTTCAGTTCTCCACAGACCACTACCATATAACAATAATACAATTTGTTCCGCTTATCTTAGACTTTTAGTTTCTATTCCCCAGCCCATCTCTTCCTCCTAGCCTGACTCTGCTTTACGTCACCTGTCGAATTTACTACAGCATCTAAAAAATTTTTTTTTGTTTGTTTGTTTCATTTGCTTATGTATATATGTATATGTCTTCAGAATCTGTGTAATTATCTGCCTGATGAAGGGGCCACAGTGTCCCTAAAGCTTGCTATTATTTACCATCTTTTCAGTTAGCCATTAAAGGGTATCAACCACTGAGGACTCCCAGATTTTCATATTTTAGTATTTGTTAGGTCATTCAGTATTTTCCCTTTACCATTTCTCATTACTGTAGTGTATTGTCCCATCTTGTGACTTATAAAATTGCTTTTTTTGTATCAGGCTAGGGTCACACGTAAGCCCTTGGTCCGTTTTTGGCTTCATTTTTAGCATTTTTTTTTCTAAGTCCAAAAACTGATAGAAAAACGTATTAGATGTAATAAATACCCTATTCTTTTTTTTCTGCACCTAAAAACATTGCTAGGTACGTTTTTGACCCAAAAACGTTGCTAGCAACGCCTTTGGGGGCCGTTTTTAAAAAAAAAAAAAAAAAAAATTTTAGCATGGGCCCGATGGAAAAGCGGATCCGTTTTTTTTTTTTTTTTGTGGTGCCTTAAAATTTTGTCGAAAAATTACTAAGTCCAAAAACGTTCAGGGGTGCAGGAGGCTCAAAAAGCACCCAAAAAAAAAAACACGGATTGGTCATGGAAATCACTTCCAAAAACGGATTTCTATGTGTGACCTCAGCCTCACTCTGATAATTGCTTCCATTTACACTTATTAGTGTTTCTATATTATGTATCTAACCATTTGTCATCTATTAGAATTATATTTCTGTCGAGTTACCCGCTTCGCCACAGGACAGTCCTCGTTATGTTGGAGGCTGTGTGTGGGGCGAGGCGATCTGGCGCACATGTGGTGGTCTTGCTCGCACATACGCCCCTTTTGGACATTAGTTCAAAGTCTGATTCATTCTGTCACAGGACTACGACAAGATATGACGCCACAACTGGCAGTGCTAAATATCGGCATGCAGGACTTCCCTTTGCCGCTGCGCGGCACAATCGCATACATACTCATAGCTGCTCGGCTGTGCCTGGCTGCGAAGTGGAAGGCTCCCTCCCCTCCCACCCTGTCTGAGCTAATTCAAAAGATTAACTGGATCTTTCACCAAGAGTATTTCTTAGCCTTGACTAAACCTGCCAGACGGAATGCTCGGGAGAAATGGGAGGTTTGGGCCTCCCACCCGCAGGCCTCTCTGGTCCCCTCTGGGCTCCTTCCCAGACCCTGTCCCTCTCACCTAGCTTGCCCTGTTGGACCTCATGCTGACGACTCGGACAATTTATAAAGGTTATCCAAAGTGATCTCTGCTTGCCTGAATTGCAAAACCTATAACAGACCTGGAAGATTGTGGGATTTTTGGTCCCGGTCGGGGCAGGCAATGGAACGCGTCTCCCCCCCTCCCCTCCTCACTCCTCCCTCCCCGTCCTTATCCACCCCCCCCCCCTCCTTTCCCCTCTTCCTCTTCACCACTATCCTCTTCGATACCTATTGCCCTTCCCCTCTTTGGTCTACCATCTCTCACTTTTATTATTCTTTCTTCTCTCTCTTCGTCTGTCTCACAGTTTGTTTGTTGCTCTTTGAATTTGTTATATTGGCCGACTCGCCAGTTTGTTCTGGCTGAGCCAATTGTTGTTTCTTTTCTCTATGCTAAATTTGAATAAAAACGTATTGGTTAAAAAAAAAAGAATTATATTTCTGCAATCTGTGAGCCTTCACTGTCACCTTGTGGCTCTTCTCCAGTAATTCAAGCTTATGTGTATACAGCCCGAGCACAGGAGATTTTCCTGGTTTATATGTATGTCTGTCTGTGTTTGTATGTATTTATCGATAATATTTTTATACATGTATTACTTTTTCTGATAGAGATTAATCCCGTAGCTTCCCAAAAATACACTTTGATGAAAAACTGTACTACACCGAAAATGTTCATCCTTGTAGGAGTTTCTGATGTTCCCAGTCTCCAAGTTGTCCTTTTTGTGATCTTCCTCTTCATCTATATCATTGCTGTTCTGGGAAATCTGTCTATTATATTTGCTTACAGATACAGCTCTAATCTGCGCACTCCTATGTATTTTTTTCTTGCCAATTTTTCTTTTCTTGATATATGTTACATTTCCATCACAGTACCCAACATGTTGTCAAATTTTCTTTCGGAATCCATGACGATCTCCTACTATGGTTGTGTTGTCCAGTTGTACTTTCTGATGTTACTGGGCAGTACAGAGTGTTACATTCTGGCGGCCATGGCGTATGATCGCTATAATGCCATATGTAAGCCCCTTCAGTATACTATAATTATGAATAAAGAGTCTTGTGTGAAGTATATTCTTGGGTCTTGGTTTATTGGTGTAGTCAACTCTATCATACACACAACCCTTACGTTTACGTTACCATTTTGTGGTCCAAATATGATCAATTATTTCTTCTGTGATATCCCTCCCTTACTTGACTTGGCAAACGCTGATACCTGGATCAATGAGATCACAACGTTTGTTATTGGCGGCTTTGTGACGATGGGGTCTCTGTTGTTAACCATGATCTCTTACGTTAATATCATCCACACCATATTAAAGATCCATTCCAGCTCCGGACGCATGAAAGCCTTTTCAACTTGCGTATCCCATTTTACTGTGGTGATGATTTTTTATGGGTCTGGAATTTTTATATATCTAAAGCCAAGATCGAATTATATTATGGAATACGACCGATTGGTTGCAATTATGTATACAGTGATCGCCCCTCTGTTAAATCCTTTTATATACAGTCTAAGAAACAATGAAGTGAAGACTGCGGCCAGAAAAATCATAAATGAGAAAGTTATTATAATTAAATATTAAAAAAATATTCTTAGTATTTATTATAGTGCCATTCATTCCATGATGCTTTACAAGTGAAAAGGGATATACATAACCATAAGTACAATAATCATGAAGAATGTAAGGTACAGGCAGGTACAAGAGGAGAGAGGACCCTGTCCACGAGGGCTAACAGTCTACAAGGGATAGGTGAGGATACAGTAGGTGAGGAGAGAGGACCCTGTTTACGAGGGCTCACAGTCTACTAGGGATGGGTGAGGATACAGTAGATGAGGAGAGAGGACCCTACCCACGAGGGCTCACAGTCTACTAGGGATGGGTGAGGATACAGTAGGTGAGGGGAGGATCCTGCCTGCGAGGGCTCACAGTCTGCAAGGGATAGGTAAGGATGCAGTCGGTGAGGAGAGAGGATCCTGCCTATGAGGGCTCACTGTCTACAAAGGATGGGTAAGGATACAGTATGGGTGAGGATACAGTAGATGAAGAGGCTACTACCCGCGAGAGCTCACAGCCTGTAAGGGATGCATGAGGGTAGAGTAGGTGAGGAGAGAGGACCCTGTCCATAAGGGCTCACAGTCTACAAGGAATGGGTGAGGATACAATAGGTGAGGGAATAGCTGGTCGTGTGGACTGAGGATTACTGCAGATTTTAGGCTTGTCGGAAGAGTTGGGTATTCAGTTTCTTTTTGAAGGATTCCACAGTAGGCGAAAACCTGATGTGTTGGGAGAGATAGCTACAGAGTATGGGGGATGAACGGTAGAAATCTTGTATGCAATTGTGGGAAGTGGAAATAAGAGGAGAGGAGATCTTGTGAGGATCAGAAGTTGTGTGCAGGTAAGTTTATTATTATTATTATTATTATTATTATTATTACTTCTATAATTTGACCATAGTCAGGATCGGTATTATTGTGGCGCCCAGGACCGCACTGTCCATTGGACAATGTGAGCCCTCAGGCTCAGGCGGCAAGGAGGCAGAGGGAGCGGCAGTGCTGAAGGGGGCGGCGCCTGCTGCTCCACTCAGCTCAATGTCTGGATGTCAGCTACTGCAGGGCAGTAGGCACAGCACAGCCCCCCCTCCTCCCCCCGCTTCTCACCCTCGGCCAGCGCTGACAGCACCCCCCTGCTTCTCACCCGCGGCTCAGGCGGTAGGGGGGCTTCATGCACCCCTGGTGGCGCCCCTGCGGACTGGTCGCACACTGTGGTAGTTAAAACCATTGGTCCTAATACCACATCTGAGGAGAATTCAGGTTTCCTATGATGGACTTCCTTTGCATACACATACTTTCCAAACTCTGATCAGTGGTCTGGGCACAAAAGGTCTGTTTTAGACTGTGAGAAACATTGGTGGGAGAGAGGGCTTAGCTGTAGTGAGGAGTAGGGAAGGGTGACAACAGCAGTCACTTAGTTTTTAGACTTAGGGGTACTTCTGTGGCACCCTGCTCACACAGGTAGCCAGAGACTTCTCTAATGCACAGCTGGGTTTCCACAGCAGGTACCTACCACATGCAACATCTTTCACCCCGACACAGTAGGGGGAGTTCAACTTGCTGACCTTAGGCAAGATCCCCTATAAATACTGCTGCTGGGGGAGAAGTTAATCAGAGTGTGCAGATGCTAGGAGAGCTGTGAAGACGTTCTGGTGGTCGGTGCCACAGTTAGGCCCGAGCCAGTGACCCTGAGTGGCCCTTCGTATGTCCCACCCACAAGCCTAAGTGGGGAGAGGATACAAGGAGCAGACAGCCTAAAGGGAGTGAGGAACTAGTGGAAGTTCGCCCAAAGATGAACCAGACATCGGGGATCCGCACCTGTAGGATACTTCAGGACTACAGAAAACCCCGTCACACCGTGGAGATTTCAGCCACCCGGTCCCCCTGTGTGTCAAGGAGAGGGAGCCAGACACCGCAGTGTTCCACCGCAGTGATCAGAGAGAGTAACCCATGGACCGCACAGGAGGAGAGGACAGATATCAGAGAAAGGAAGAGAGAGGAAGCCGGTCTGGCTGCATGCAGGCTGGGCTTCATTTACCAAAGAGGAACAGAGGAGGCCTAATACCCACTTGCTGTGGGGACCCACTGTGCACCTGGTCACCTGTCAGTGCCCTGGACATCTTTACCTGCCGTAACAACAGTAAAAAGATAAAAGAGACTTCTCCAGTGTGTGTGCGTCTTTCCTCTCCGTTCCCAGTGTCCCATATAGACTGCTCCATCACTCCCCATCCTACCTACAGCTCAACTCCAAGCTGCCCCTTTACACTACGCTGCCCTGGAGGTTCAGCCCTACCTGTGGAGGACTTTACCAACTAGCCGCATTACCATCTACCTCCGGCAGACTGTGGCGGCGCTGGTGACCCATCACCAGAAACTACAGGCGGTGTCACGCGAACTGTAAATAGTATTCCCCTGTAAATACATCCCTTTTTGAAGTTTCACCCAGGACACAGGATCAGGCGCGGCAACCACTCCCAGTGACACAGCAACGCTACCCCTGAAGCCTGATACCCGAGTACCCCAAAGCCTGGGGCTCGACATATCTTTTTTGGTGCTCACGAACAGGATCCCGTGCCCGGTATTACCGCATACTGTGTGCTTTGTTTTTGACTGTATGAGTGACTGTTTAAACTACGCCGCCATTACTGCGCCGAAGAGCGGGAAGAAAGGGGGCGTGCCAGCCTGTAGAGCTCGAAACTGAAACCCGCCCCTTGCTCAGTCGAGCATTCCCGAGCGCCGCGGCCTAGTCCGGAAACTCCCAAACTGTTTAACTCTTTAAGAACTGGCTGTATTTCACTAGGGGGGACTCCAACATGTCGGCCTCCTCCAGTGACGACGACTGCGCATTCGCTGACTCTAGGAATTACCCGGAAGCCTCAATGGCTGCCTCCAGTAGCACTGCCAGCGCCACCGGCGCACCGGGCGCAGTCGCCCCAATAATGCCAATCTCACTCCCATACATCCCGGGGGCCAAGTGGTTGCCCCAGTATGACGGCTGCCCTGATACATTGGATGATTTCAAGAGAAAAATCAATGGCGTCCTAGATATGCATGCGATGACCGGTCAGCAGCGCACTGCAGTGGTACTCGGACAGTTAACTGGCGCAGCAGAGAAAGAAAGTGCATCCTGGTCTGCCGCTGAACGGAGATCAGCGGCTACTATATTTAATAAACTGAGAGCTACTTTCGAGGAGTGCAACGAGGCTGATATACGCATGCGCTTACACCACTGCTACCAGAGGCCGGGAGATGATATTGGAGCTTATGCCTGGCGTCTGGAAGAAGCATTACGCGCCCTCAAACATGTCAGCCCCGCCAGTGTACCCAACGAAAAAAAGCTCCTAATTGAACAGTTCACCCGGGGGCTGCTATCCCCCTCGAGGACAATAAGACTGTGCGTTGGTGGTCATTTAGCAATCCTGATGCTGACTTTAATACCCTGAAGGAGATGGCCATCAAAGGGTTACGGCCGGTAGAGTCCCATGAAGCTGCTATTAAAAGGTGGTGCAGTGGTGAGGTGCAGGCTACCCCAAAACCATTACCCGTGTCTACAGCCACGCACGATGTACAATCTGCTCAGCCTTACAAGTATAATTCCATGCGAGCTGAGGTGCGTACTGAGATGCGCCAGATGAATAAAAACATTACTAAGCTGATGGACGCTCTGCAGCAAAGCAAAGCAAACAGCCAGCGCCAAAACCACAGCCCCGACCTCTACCACTGTTTCAACTTGCTGATAGTCCACAGGATGTACCCTGGATGCGAGGGAAGCAAGCCACAGCGTACTGTGGAAGAACCACCGACCGCTACATCTCCACCAGGGAGCCCATCTGCCGCCGCTGTAACCACCCCGGCCACATCGCCAGATGCTGTCCTTTAAACGGGCCGTCCCTGGGGTCAGGGCCAAACCTCAGGAATAGATCTACAGGGCCCAGCCACCTGGTACAAGACATTCATCGGACAGAGGCCGTTTCTGTCCATTGTACTAAATGGCATCCCGACACCTGCTCTGCTGGACACCAGGTCACAGGTGACCACCTTCCCCTATATCCTTTATAAGAAGTATTAGGCTGATGCAGAACTGAAACAGCCTGATCTAGATTTTACCCTTAATGCATCTAACGGTGAACCAATTACCGTAATGGGGGTTAAGGAAGTACCAATAAAGGTGGGGAGGGTGGAATTACAGAAGCAGGGGGTCATAGTTGTAGCAGAAGCCAGTAACGCTAATGACCCATATATACTACTAGGCACAAATGTTGTTAGCAATTGCATGGAGGAAGTCTTGTCTTTGCTTCCAGAGATCGCAGACACTGCCAGACCTGGTCAAAGGAAGGTCCTCCAGCGTGAGATCAGAGCCATCCTGCACCATCAACAGGTAACAATTACAGGTGGCGAAATTGGTACTGCACAGGTGACAGACCCGTTACCTATTGTGATTCCCCCAATGAGTGAAATGATGATTTGGTGTCGAGCAGCTATATGTCTGAGAGGGCAGGACTATCAGGCATTAGTGGAGCCCATCAGTACAGAACACAGACCTACACTGTTGACAACCAGGGGGATGGTGGATGTACACAATGGGAGAGTACCTGTTCACATCTTAAATTGTGGCAGTGAGGAGGTTAAATTACCCAGGTATACAACCATTACTAAATTGTACACAGTGAGCAACAACAAGATCCAAACAGTGGGACCCATACTCTATACAAAAGGGGCAAAACCTGATCAAACAACTGGGCCACTGGTTGACTGGTGCCAGCAGCTCCTTGTCGGAACTGACACCACTCCTGTGTACGAAAACCAAGGTGTGTACTGCGTAGTCCAAGAATTTGAACAAGTCTTTAGTAAGCATCCACTTGACTTTGGTAGGATAAAAGCGGTACAACATCTCATCCCCACAGGTACACATCCACCAATCAAAGAGCGGTATAGGCCTATCCCACCTGCACATTATCAGAAAGCCAAAGAAATGTTACAGGACATGAAGGATGAAGGGGTTATACGAGATAGCTGTAGTCCCTGGGCAGCCCCATTAGTCCTAGTCAGGAAAAAGGATGGCAGTATGAGAATGTGTGTAGACTATAGGCAAATAAACCACATAACACACAAGGATGCTTACCCGTTACCTCGTATAGAGGAATCCTTAGCTGCGTTGAAGTCTTCCAATTACTTCTCTACCTTAGATCTCATTAGTGGGTATTGGCAGGAGTCTGTAGCCAAGGAAGACTGCGAGAAGACGGCATTTACAACACCCATGGGCCTATGCGATTTCAACAGCATGCCATTCGGACTATGTAATGCTCCCGGAACCTTCCAGAGGTTAATGGAGAGTTGCCTGGGGCATAAGAACTTCAAGACGGTACTGCTCTACCTGGATGACGAGATTGTGTACTCTAAGACCTATGGGGAAGAGGTCGCTCATCTAGCAGAGGTGTTCGAAGCTCTGGCCAAATACGGGATGAAGCTAAAACCATCAAAATGCCACCTGTTAAAGCCAAGAGTACAGTACCTGGGACACATAGTCAGTGCTGAAGGCGTGGCCCCTGATCCAAAGAAGGTGACAGCTATCAAGGAGTGGCCAGAAGCCAAGACCATAAAGGAAGTACATCAATTCCTGGGTTTGGTGGGTTACTATAGGAGGTTCATAAAGGAGTACACCAAGAAGGCTGCTCCCGTGCAAGACCTCCTAGTATGCCAACCCACGAAGGGCAAGTCTAAGGATTCTCCGTGGAGGTGGAGCAAGGAACAAGAGGAAGCGTTCCACACGATGAAAGAAGCCCTGACAGGAGAAGAAATCTTTGCTTACCCGGACCACAACCTGCCATTCCTGCTGTACACGGATGCCAGCAATGTGGGACTCAGAGCAGTTTTTTCCCAAAAGCAAGATGGCAAGGAAAGAGTGATCGCCTATGCCAGTAGGAAGCTGTGCCGCACAGAGAGGAACCGAGAGAACTACAGTTCCTTCAAGCTGGAATTCCTGGCCTTGGTCTGGGCCGTCACAGAGAGGTTCAAAGACTATCTAGCCTCTAGCAAATTTACAGCCTACATGGATAACAATCCGCTGACCCACCTGGAGACTGCGAAGTTGGGAGCCATGGAGAAGAGATGGATGGCCAGATTGTCCAACTACCAGTTCACCATCAAGTACCGAGCTGGGGCAGCAGAATGGAAACACGGATGCCTTATCCAGAGCGCCTCACCTGTCAGAAGAAGGTGTAGATGAAGACGATATGAAGTAATGGATCCGGCACCGGACACTTCTCCAATATTCAAAATTTATTCAGTAATTCATAAGATCATAAAATCAGCGACCTAGGGAGCACAGTCCCGCTGGACGCGTTTCGTACACAGTACTTCATCAGCAGCTTAAAACCAAATGAACAACAATTCACATATATACCATGTGAAGCCACCCCCCCCCCCAATTACTGATTGATAATTAGTATTCAGCTGGTAGGCTGGAGAAGCCTATATCAACTACTTACAGGAAAAGCCAGACCAAATCTATGACTTCTAACATCATGTAAATACATGAATCGTGACAAAAACACTGTGTGCCAACATACCTACAATAAAATTACATGTTTTTATATATATGTACATGGTTTGCATGTCACACTCAACGAGAAACTGAGTTCAATAGAAATAAGAGCAGTTCGTACGGTAGTTTAGTCCCATAGGGACCCTTATTTCTAGGTTCACAATCTAAAGAAATGTATATGTTTTTATATGTACATGCTTCGCATGTCACACTCAACGAGAAACTGAGTTCAATAAAAATAAGAGCAATCCGTACGGTAGTTTAGTCCCATAGGGACCCTTATTTCTAGGTTCACTATCCAAAGAAATGTATATGTTTTTATATGTACATGGTTCGCATGTCACACTCAACGAGAAACTGAGTTCAATAGAAATAAGAGCAATCCGTACGGTAGTTTAGTCCCATAGGGACCCTTATTTCTAGGTTCACTATCCAAAGAAATGTATATGTTTTTATATGTACATGGTTCGCATGTCACACTCAACGAGAACCTGAGTTCAATAGAAATAAGAGCAATCCGTACGGTAGTTTAGTCCCATAGGGACCCTTATTTCTAGGTTCACTATCCAAAGAAATGTATATGTTTTTATATGTACATGGTTCGCATGTCACACTCAACGAGAAACTAAGTTCAATAGAAATAAGAGCAGTCCGTACGGTAGTTTAGTCCCATAGGGACCCTTGTCTCTAGGTTCACAATCCAAAAAAATTCTCTGTTTAATACCGCACGACCCCAATCTCCGCCTCTCTTATTGCGGTTAACTCTTTCTATTCCTTGCACCCTAAGGGTAGAAAGGTCACCATTGTGGACATCTCTAAAATGTTTAGAGAGACCTGATAAATTTCTACCCACGGATCTGGGGTTAGGAATTGAACCTGTCATATGTTCCCCCAACCTTTTCTTTAGGGGCCTTGTAGTACACCCCACATAGTTCTTTCTACATGACTCACATGATGCCATGTAGACCACATGGGTTGTGTTGCAATTGATGTATCCGTTGATTCTATGATCCCTGGTACTAGTGTACCCTTGAATCAATTTGGTTTTCACCATGTACTTACACAGGCCACATCTTATTCCCCCACAAGGATAATTTCCTATAGTATTTAGCCAAGTCGGATGGGCGGTGTTCAAGGAAAATAGTGATGGAGACAGAATGTTACCGATGGTCTTAGATTTTTTAGGGACACATCTGTATCCATTTTGCAAAATTTTGTGCAGTACAGGATCCTCATGCAATATGGGGATATATTTGTGAATAATCCCCACAATAGCATTGAAGTCCTGACTGTACGATGTGGAGAATGTGGGTATATACATGTTGGAATGTCTTGCCATGACCCTGTGGTGTTGTGATCCACCGGGATGTGAAGGGTTAACGTGCATCTGCATCATCACTGGTTCCAAAAGGGACTCTCTTGATCTCATCTCTACCTTCCGTAGGGCGTCATTCACATGGTGTAGTGAATAACCGCGGCTGCGGAGGCGTTTACTGATGTTAACAACCTCGTCCTGGAAAGCATGATTATTTGTGCAGGCCCTTTTTGCCCTTATCAGTTCCCCTGTTGGCAGATTTCTCACTACATGACGTGGGTGACTGCTCGTTGCATGGAGCAAAGTGTTACCCGCAATCGGCTTGCGGTACAGAGATGTAATGATGTCTCCTGTTACGCTATTACCCAGGAGCGTGATGTCTAAATAATGTGCATGAGTCCCTTGTACCTCATAAGTAAATCGCACGTTGAAATCATTGTTGTTAATATAAGCGATAAACCCTCCGAGGTCAGACTCCGGTGGGGGAGGCATCCCGACGCTCCCCTTCCAAATCAGTATAACGTCGTCGATGTACCTCCCCCACCAGATTGGGGTCGTGCGGTATTAACCCCTTAACGACATAGGACGTTGTGCAACGTCCTGTGTTTCTGCCCGTTCCCGACACAGGACGTTGCACAACGTCCTGGCAGATTTGAGCTGCTGCAGCTCCTGTGAGTGGGGTCGCTCAGGTGTCACAGATGCTGCTGCTCTGTGACAACCTGTAGATGACCCCACAGGAGGTGGATTAACCCCCCTGTGCCCAGGACCCCTCCGATCGGCAGTTTAAAAGTGAAACTGCCGATCGGAGGGAATCATAGGGATTCACCCCTCCAGATCTGATTGAAGCTCTCCAATCAGATCTGGAGGGGCGGATCGGCAAGTGCCCACCCCTCCACAGCCCCCTCCAGCACCAGGACCTACAGGGGCCCCCCCAGAACCGCCCGCCCCCCTCTATTGTTATGTATATGCCGGCGGGCTGCAGCCGCGGCTGCGCTCGCCGACCACAGTGCCTGGTCCCCTCCTACGGCCCCCCCTAGGCAGCCCCCCCCCTAGGCAGCCCCCCTCCAGGCAGCCCCCACCCCTCACCTCCTGCGGCGGGCTGCACACATCGGTGCACCCGCCGCTGCGTCCGGCTGTGCAGCTCCTCGGCCGGCCGGTCGGTGGCCCCGCCTCCTCTCCCCGCCTCCTCTCCCGGCCTCCTCCTGCTGATCGGTCTGTCGAGAGGGAGGTAAGTATGTATGTTTGTATGTATGTATGTATCTATGTATCTATGTATGTATGTATGCATGTATGTATGCATGTATGTATGTATGTATGCATGTATCTATGTATGTATGTATGTATGTATGCATGTATCTATGTATGTATGCATGTATGTATGCATGTATGTATGTATGTATGCATGTATCTATGTATGTATGCATGCATGTATGTATGCATGTATGTATGTATGTATGCATGTATCTATGTATGTATCTATGTATGTATGTATGTATGCATGTATGTATGTATGTATGTATGTATCTATGTATGTATGTATGTATGTATGCATGTATCTATGTATGTATGAATGAATTGATGGATGGATGGATGATGGATGATGGATGGGGGGTGCATGCGTGTGCGTGCGTGGACGTGAGCGTACATGAGCGTGCGTGGACGTGTGCGTGCGTGGACGTGTGCATAGATGGATGTGTGCGTGGATGTGCGTGCGTGGATGTCAGCATGCGTGCGTGGATGTCAGCATGCGTGAATGTCAGCATGCGTGCGTGGATGTGTGCTTGCGTGGATGTGCGTGCGTGGATGTGTGTGTGGATGCGCGTGGATGTGGATGTGCGTGTGTGGATGTGTGCGTGCATGGATGTGCGTGCGTGGATGTGCGTGGATGTGCGTGCGTGCGTGGATGTCCGCATGCATGCGTGGATGTGGATGTGCGTGGTTGTGTGCGTGCGTGGATGATGGGTGCATAGGTGGATGGATGGGTGCAACAAGGGATCAAGTGTCCTCTTGTTGTAGTCTCTGGGATCATAGTCATGGTGCACTGTATGACAGATCATTGTCATACAGTGCACCATAACTCTGACCCCAGAGGCTGTAGGAAGAGGACACTTGATCCCTTGCTGCAGTCTCTGGATTGAGCAGAGGCGATCGAGCGTCGTGGGACCTTCGTTGTGGACTACGTCGGAGGCGATCGAGCGTCGTGGGACCTTCGTTGTGGACTACGTCGGAGGCGATCGAGCGTCGTGGGACCTTCGTTGTGGACTACGTCGGATCTTTATAATAAAGATGGAGTCCGAATTTTGTTTGTGTTTTTTTTTCAAATAAAAAGATTTTTCTCTGTGTGTATTTTCTGACTATTTACCAGAGATTCCTAATGGCGGGTCTAACATTGGCCCTATATTATGAATCTCGGGCTTAGTGCCAGCTGCCAATAAAAAGCTGGCATTAACCCCTTTATTACCCAGTTTGCCACCGGCACCAGGGCAACTGGAAGAGTCTGGGTACAGCGCCAGAAAATGGCGCTTCAATGAATGCGCCATTTTCTGGAGCGGCTGCGGGCTGCAATTCGCAGCCTGGGGGGCCCAGAACGCTTGGGCCTCTCCATGCTGCGGATTCCAGCCCCCAGCTGCCTAGTTGTACCTGGCTGGACCAAAAATATGGCGGAGCCCCACGTAATTTTTTTTTCTAGAATTAGTTCTAGAAAAAAAAAAAAAAGGGCTTTGCTGTATTTTTGGAAGCCAGCCAGGTACAACGAGGCAGCTGGGGGTTGGTGGCAATTCGTAGCTGCCAAGTTGTACCTGGCTGAACCAAAAATGTGGTGGAGCCCCACGCCATTTTTTTTCTAGAATTTAGTCCTAGAAAAAAAATAAAAATGGGCTTCGCTGTATTTTTGGTTGCCAGCCAGGTACAATGAGGCAGCTGGGGGTTGCTGGCAGTCCGTAGCTGCCAAGTTGTACCTGGCTGGACCAAAAATATGGCGGAGCCTCACGCCATTTTTTTTCTAGAATTAGTCCTAGAAAAAAAATAAAATGGGCTTCGCTATATTTAGATGCATAGTGAACACTTTGAACCCCCAAGTGCTTCACAAATTGATCCGAAAAAAGAAAATTTGTGTGAAAAAAAGTACTTTTTCCTTATTACGGATCAATTTGTGAAGCACGTGGGGGTTGAAAGAGCTCACTATGCATCTAGATGCATTCCTTGGGGGGTCTAGTTTCCAAAATGAGGTCACTTGTGGGGGAGCTCCAATGTTTAGGCACACATTGGCTCTCCATATGCGACATGGTGTCCGCTAATAATTCCAATTGTTAGCGGACACCATGTCGCGTATGGAGAGCCCCTGTGTGCCTAAACATTGGAGGTCTCCCACAAGTGACCCCATTTTGGAAACTAGACCCCCCAAGGAACATATCTAGATGCATAGTGAGCACTTTGAACCCCCAGGTGCTTCACAAATTGATCCGTAAAAATTAAAAAAAGAAAATTTGTGTGAAAAGAAAAGTACTTTTTCCTTCTTACGGATCAATTTGTGAAGCCCATGGGGGTTCCAAGTGCTCACTATGCATCTAGATGCATTCCTTGGGGGGTCTAGTTTCCAAAATGAGGTCAATTGTGGGGGAGCTCCAATGTTTAGGCACACATGGGCTCTCCATATGCGACATGGTGTCCGCTAATAATTCCAATTGTTAGCGGACACCATGTCGCGTATGGAGAGCCCCTGTGTGCCTAAACATTGGAACTCCCCCACAAGTGACCCCATTTTGGAAACTAGAGCCCCCAGGGAACATATCTAGATGGGTTGTGAACATTTTGAACCCCCAGGTGCTTCACAAATTCATCTGTAAAATTGAATAAGTACTTTTTTTTCCACAAAAAAATTCTATTTTCATTTCTACAGATTATGTTGTGAAGCACCGGGGTGTTCAAAATGCTCACCACCCATCTAGATAAGTTCCCTGGGGGGTCTAGTTTCCAAAATGGGGTCATTTGTGGGGAGCTCCAATGTTTAGGCACACAGGGGCTCTCCAAACGCGACATGGTGTCCGCTAACAATTTGACTGAAAAATCAGCTCAAATTGTTAGCGGACACCATGTCGCGTTTGGAGAGCCCCTGTGTTCCTATACATTGGAGCTCCCCACAAGTGACCCCATTTTGGAAACTAGACCCCCCAGGGAACATATCTAGATGGGTGGTGAGCATTTTGAACCCCCAGGTGCTTCATAAATTAATCCGTAAAAATTAAAAAGTACTTTTTTTTCCATAAAAATTTTCTTTTTTCATTTTTACAGATTAATTTGTGAAGCACTGGGGTGTTCAAAATGCTCACCACCCATCTAGATATGTCTAGTTTCCAAAATGGGGTCACTTGTGGGGGAGCTCCAATGTTTAGGCACACAGGGGCTCTCCAAACGCAACATGGTGTCCGCTAACAATTTGACTGAAAAATCAGCTCAAATTGTTAGCGGACACCATGTCGCGTTTGGAGAGCCCCTGTGTGCCTATACATTGGAGCTCCCCCACAAGTGACCCCATTTTGGAAACTAGACCCCCCAGGGAACATATCTAGATGGGTGGTGAGCATTTTGAACCCCCTGGTGCATCATAAATTAATCCGTAAAAATTAAAAAGTACTTTTTTTTCCATAAAAATTTTCTTTTTTCATTTTTACAGATTAATTTGTGAAGCACTGGGGTGTTCAAAATGCTCACCACCCATCTAGATATGTTCCCTGGGGTGTCTAGTTTCCAAAATGGGGTCACTTGTGGGGGAGCTCCAATGTTTAGGCACACAGGGGCTCTCAAAACGCAACATGGTGTCCGCTAACAATTTGACTGAAAAATCAGCTCAAATTTTTAGCGACACCATGTTGCATTTGGAGAGCCCCTGTGTGCCTACACATTGGAGCTCCCCCACAAGTGACCCCATTTTAGAAACTAGTCCCCCCAGGGAACATATCTAGATGGGTGGTGAGCTTTTTGAACCCCCACGTGCTTCACAAATTCATCCGTAAAAATGAAAAAGTACTTTTTTTTCCACACAAATTTTCTTTTAGCCTAAATTTTTTCATTTTCACATGGGGAACAGGATAAAATGGATCCTAAAATTTGTTGGGCAATTTCTCCTGAGTACAGCGATACCTCATATGTGGTCATAAACCACTGTTTGGGCGCACGGCAGGGCTCAGAAGAGAAGGAGCGCCATTTGACTTTTTGAATGGAAAATTAGCTCCAAAAGTCAAATGGCGCTCCTTCCCTTCTGAGCCCTGCCGTGCGCCCAAACAGTGGTTTATGACCACATATGAGGTATCGCTGTACTCAGGAGAAATTGCCCAACAATTTTTAGGATCTAATTTATCCTGTTGCTCATGTGAAAATGAAAGAATTGAGGCTAAAAGAACATTTTTATTAGAAAAATTAAAATGACCATTTTTTCCTTCCACTTTGCTTTAGTTCCCGTGAAGCACCTGAAGGGTTAATAATCTTCTTGAATGTAGTTTTGAGTAGCTTGAGGGGTGCAGTTTTTGGAATGGTGTCACGTTTGGGTGTTTTCTGTCATGTACACCCCTCAAAGGGACTTCAAATGTGATGTGGTCACAAAAAAAATGGTTTTGTAAATTTTGCTGGAAAAATGAAAAATTGCTTATGAACTTTGAACCCTTATAACGTCCGAACAAAAATTTTTTTTTTTTCTAAAATTGTGCTGATGTAAAGTAGACAAGTGGGAAATGTTATTTATTAACTATATTGTGTCACATACCTCTCTGGTTTAGCAGAATAAAAATTCATAATTTGAAAATTGCAAAATTTTCAAAATTTTTGCCATATTTTTGATTTTTTCACAAATAATCGCAAAAATTATCGACCTAAATTTAATACTAACATGAAGCCCAATATGTCACGAAAAAACAATCTCAGAATCGCTAGGATCCGTTGAAGCGTTCCAGAGATATAACCTCATAAAGGGACAATGGTCAGAATTGACAAAAATGGCCTGGTCATTAAGGTCAAAATAGGCCCGGGGGTGAAGGGGTTAAACAGAGAATTTTTTTGGATTGTGAACCTAGAGACAAGGGTCCCTATGGGACTAAACTACCGTACGGACTGCTCTTATTTCTATTGAACTTATCCGTTTGGTCCGTGGAAGCAGCGAGTCGCGCTGCGAAACGGCAAGACGTCACCAAGTCTCTGCACCCCCTCCCTCCCTTGCTTGTCTTCCGTGTCTAACTCGCATGGATTAAAGATTTGAAGATTACTCGGATAGCGGTGAGTTGCCGTGTTATTTACCTTATTGTCATTACAAAATGGTTCAAGCCTGTGTAGAAGATAATCTGGAGAAATCCAGTGAAAAACAAGAAAGGGACTATAACAAACACACTCCAGCAGAACCAATAACACATGGCAGTATTGTGCTAAAGAGGAAAAGAACCAAACACAAAATGGACGATCAATGGGAACAAGAACCCTATGTTCTATTGGATTCTGGTCATAACAACAGCAAAGTCTACCTCATCAGCAAGAACGGTGGAAAAACCACTCAGACTGTTTCCAGAAACCACATTAAAAAGTGTCCAACAGATTGGGAAAACCAAAATCCCTCCAATCAAGCAATCCAAGAGTCTGAACCTGTACAAGAACAAAGTCCAAGTGAAGAACCAAAGGAAAAGGTAATCTTAACCATCTTATGAGATTTCCCAGAAAATTGGCCTCAACAAGATGGACCATCCTCGTGCCTTTAATGAATTTCTACCAGCCCCAAGAAGAGATGGTACAAAGGAATTAGGAAGAAATACCTGTTGCTAGAGAATCTGAGGATTCTGCAATCGGTACACCTGCTAGCCCTGTAGTGAGACTAAGGCAACTCAGACGCTTACCTGACATACCTGCACCAAGCCTTTCACTAGAAACATCACCTGAGGCAGTGACACCTGTAGTGCGTAGATCACAGCGATGCACACAAGGTCAACCCCGTCTAGGTATGCAGAATGGGCACAGTAAAGTCAGAAGTAGAACACACTAAAAAGTAAGCATGTAAATAGCAGCTGTAAAATAATAATGGAAATAGTGTTCAAAAGGTGAAGAGTAGGCCAAAAGCCAGGTACACAATACCAAAAGAGGGGAGTTGGCGTAAGGAGCTGCCTAGGGAGAGTAAAACCTTGGCCAACAGGTGACCCCAGGGCCAGGAGGCCTACAGCTCTTACGACCGTTAGAGGCCCCTATAGTACCTAGGACTCCTACGCTGAAAACACCCGTTGTTGTGTATTTTGAACTGTTGAGCCTACAGAGACTTTACCTGTAAGGACTTATTGAACTTTTGAAAGATTTTTTCCCTTTGAACTTTTTACAATTTAAAAGGACTACAGTTTACAGGACTAGTGTAGCAACAAACGCTTTTTCTTCTTCAAAGCCTGCGGTGAACGGACTAGCACTGTATGGATTTACCTGTTTTTCTATTGTTCCAATATTTTTCAGTGGTTTTTGTAAATTTTTATATTTTCAGACTTTGTAAATATGTTACCTGTTATTCTTGCTATTATTGTTATTCTTTTTGTTTGAACAAAAATGCTCAGTCCAGGAGTACTGAAATTACCTAGGGGGGTATGTGGCGCCCTGCTCACACAGGTAGCCACAGACTTCTCTAATGCACAGCTGGGTTTCCACAGCAGGTACCTACTACATGCAACATCTTCCAACCCGGCACAGTAGGGGGAGCTCAACTTGCTGACCTTAGGCAAGATCCCCTATAAATACTGCTGCTGGGGGAAGAGTTAGTCAGAGTGTGCAGACGCTAGGAGAGCGGCGAAGACGTCCTGGTGGTCGGTGCCGCGGTTAGGCCCGAGCCAGTGACCCTGAGTGGCCCTTCTGACGTCCCACAAGCCTAAGTGGGGACAGAAGGCAAGGAGCAGACAGCCTAAAGGGAGTGAGGAACTAGTGGAAGTTCGCCCAAAGACGTACCAGACATCGGGGATCCGCACCTGTAGGATACTGCAGGACTACAGAAAACCCCGTCACACCTTGGAGGTTTCAGCCACCCGGTCCCCCTGTGGGTCAAGGAGAGGGAGCCAGACAGCGCAGTGTTCCACCGCAGTAATCAGAGAGGGTAACCCGTGGACCGCACAGGAGGAGAGCACAGATATCAGAGAAAGAAAGAGAGAGGAGGCCGGTCTCGCTGCATGCAGGCTGGGCTTCATTTACCAAAGAGGAACAGAGGAGGCTTTATACCCACTTGCTGTGGGGACCCACTGTGCACCTGGTCACCTGTCAGTGCCCTGCACATCTTTACCTGCCATACCAACAGTAAAAAAGTAAAAGAGACTTCTCCAGTGTGTGTGCGTCTTTCCTCTCCGCTCCCAGTGTCCCATATAGACTGCTCCATCACTCCCCATCCTACCTACAGCTCCACTCCAAGCTGCTCCTTTACACTACGCTGCCCCAGAGGTCCAGCCCTACCTGTAGAGGACTTTACCAACTTGCCGCATTACCATCTACCTCCGACTGTGGCGGCGCTGGTGACCCATCACCAGAAACTACAGGTGGCTTCATGTGAACTGTAAATAGTATTCCCCTGTAAATACATCCCTTTTTGAAGTGTCACCCAGGACACGGGTTCAGGCGCAGCCACCACTCCCCGTGACACAGCAACGCTACCCCTGAAGCCTGATACCCGAGTACCCCAAAACCTGGGCTCAACACTTCACACACTGCAACATCGCTAGGTTTTGTGATGTAACAGCGACCTCTCCAGTGATGTTGCAGTGTGTGACATGCATCAGCGACTTGACCCCTGCTGTGAGGTCGCTGATCGCTGCAAATCGTTCAGGACAATTTTTTGGTCCTTGGTCTCCCGCTGGTGAGCATGCATCGCTGTATGTGACAGTGAGAGACAAACGATCAGTGACCTCCCAGCCAATTCCTAGTGCTGCACATTAGACGCTGGGGACTGATAACCAGGGTAAACACCGGGTAGCTAAGCAGCGCACGCTGCTTAGTTATCCAGTGTTTACCCTGGCTACCAGTGTCATCCCGATTAGCCCAGCCTGTAAGCGGGAGGACGCTGGTAACCAGGGTAAACACCGGGTAACTGAGCAGCGCGCGCTGCTTAGTTACCCAGTGTTTACCTTGGTTACCAGTGATGTCGCTGCTGACTGGTCGCTGGTGAGCTTGCCTCTTTGACAGCTCACCAGCGACTCCAGAGAGACTTTCCAGTGATCCCGGCCAGGTCAGATAGCTGGTTGGATCGCTGGAAATGTCTCACTGTGTAAAGGGGCCTTTAGTCTTAGACAGTGAAGGAGTGCAGAGTTCTTTGTCAGCCATCTGGCTGAGCAGCAGCCCAAAGCTGCTACGAGGGGTGCCAGGACCCCAAGCTATCAGGACTTCCCGAATGGGAGCAAACTGGAGTCTGCTGGGCTGCAAGCAGAGTAGCCTCACTGTGGATCTATCCAGGGGTACAGCAACTGCCAAAGGGCTAGAGAACCGGTGTGGGTCCGGGGTCTCAACCAGTCCTGGTCACCTGCCTGCCTGGTAGTTAGCCACAAGGAAGGACGAGGCACATGGGGAACTGAACGTACCTAGAACTTCATCCCAGGGAGAAGTCAGCTGGTAGGCCATATGAATGATCCATCATAGCGGTCCCTAGTTCTTCTCAGACTGACTATGTTTGCGTCCTGGTAAACTAGTACCCCTGGATCTGCTGATGAACTTCAATACAAAGTAAAAAGGTAAAGGACAGAGACTGTCTCCTGGCTACCTTCCTGCATCCACTCTGCACTTCTACTCACTACAACACTCATCATCTTCTTCTACATCATTATCTACTGCAACCCCCAGGGGCCTGCTCCTGCTGAGGGGATTATTCCCCCTTGCTGCTCCACCACCTATCCCCTGGGTCCCCATAAGCAGCGCTGGCCATCCCTGGCCACAGCTGGTGTCACCAATTTGTTGTGCCCCTGCGGTTTGGTTACCACAGAGGTACTGTACCTAAGTTATAGGTGTTTTATCCCTAGCCAGGAGGGAACACAAAACCAAGGCACACACACCTGCACCCAACACCCATCCTGACTCCTGGCCAGTGACCTTATACGGGGAGCCCCATCTTCTGGCAGGAGGAGAGTGTAGTCATAGGGGGTGGGAATAGAGAGTAGAAAAACAGAGAGTGAGAGGAGACAGTTCAGTGAGTTGGAGGCAGACAGTTAGTAGGAGTCAAAACAGTTGGACAGAGTAGATCACCGAGGGAGATGGAGTTCTTGGGGAACCCTGGTGCTGGGGAGGAGTGGGTACTAGTGGGTAGGTCATCCATGGAACCCAATCCAGCGTGTACTCCAAATTCACCCCAACTTCCATTCGTGGCAGATGAACTGGTTGCAAGAGGGGACCGGCCCT
This sequence comes from Allobates femoralis, assembly GCA_033576535.1. Classification (NCBI taxonomy): domain Eukaryota; kingdom Metazoa; phylum Chordata; class Amphibia; order Anura; family Aromobatidae; genus Allobates; species Allobates femoralis. Next base: position 3,766,697 of record JARQOC010000009.1, read on the forward strand.
GATTTGGCAACAACACTGCAAGGTTGAACCAGGAAACTGGAGGCTGCTAAGTTGTAGGCACAGTGACCAACTGCTGTGGACAATCTTATGAGGATCAGAAGTTGTGTGCAGGTAAGTTTATTATTATCATCATTACTACTATAATTTGACCATAGCCAGGATTGGTATTATTGTGGCATCACTGTGGTCTGGTCGCCACAGTGGTAGTTAAAACCATTGGTTCTAATGGCACATCTGAGGAGAAATCAGAAGTCTGTGTCAGCCATCTGGCTGAGCAGCAGCCCAAAGCTGCTACGAGGGGTGCCAGGACGCCCATGGAACCCAAGTCAGCGTGTACCCCAAATTCACCCCAACTTCAATTCGTGGTGGATAAACTGGTTGCAAGAGAGGACCGGCCCCAATCTGGAGACAACACTGCAAGGTTGAACCAGGAAACCGGAGGCTGCTAAGCTATGGACACAGTGGCCAATCCGCCAAACAGTGGCTATAACTAGGATCAGAAGACATGTCGACCGTTGCTGGGTCACAACCACCGTGACCTCTCAGAACATCAGCCAGCCCGGCTACCGAGTACCCCCTGGCCCATGCAGTCGTTACAAATCATTCATAAACTCTGTTCCTCTGTAAATATTCCCTTTCACATATCCGGTCAGGGCTAAACCTCTGGAGATCGCCAAAATGATGAAGATACTATTGCCACGGATAGTCGAGTACCCCAGCCCTTTTGAGCACGACATTATACTTTGGGCGTAGATTTGAGACAAATTATATCACAACTATTAGAACTTAATCATCTTTATAAATATTCAATAAGTGGTGGCATTTTAAGAGTATGTCCTAGGGGACAAGAATTTTGTATTCTTTACTCTATTTTATACAGGCCTTAAAGGGAACATGCGACCCAAAAAATTATTTACCTGCAGATATAAGGTTAATCTGTAGGTAAATAGCATCAAAATGCTGTCTGACCATCTTTCTGAAAATGCGGCTAATGGGATACAATTAACTTTATTTCCCCTGAGAGTTACCGGCTTAAAGGGTATGTGCACTCGTTGAGAATTTGATTGCAGAAATATCTGCAGCCCTTGGCAGGAAAAGCACACCAAACTACAATGTGTTTTTGAAGTGATTTTAATGCGTTTTTTATGCATTTGGTGTAGAAAAATGCTGCAATAATTCGCATGCTATAGATTATTTCTGCACCAAATCTGCAAGGGAAAAAAAGCAACATGTGCAAAAAAATTTCAGGATTCTCATTGACTTTGCTGGCATAAGGATTTGTAGGGTTATGCGTGCACACAGTGCGTGGTGACTACAGCTACTCCATGCATGCCCTTCCAAGTGAAATCCAGTGGCTCCTGGTAGGAAAGAAGATAATTTCCTACCAGTTAGGCCTTGTTCACACATATCAATCCGTTTTTTAAGCCCTTAGAATAACGGATCCATTTTTTTTTAAGGGTGCCAATAGGTCCCCTGAGGTCCTGAACGTTTTTGGCAAGTTTTGGGACTTAGTAATTTTTTTATTAAAAACGCATATGCGTTAACGCAGATGCCTATATGTGCCATGCGTTAATGCATGCATTTCCCATAAGGCCCCCATGTTAAAAAAATGCATGCATTTTTTAAAAAACGCATGGTTTTTTTTACAGCACCCCAAAAACGCAGCTAGCAGCGTTTTTGGGCTGCTGCATAAAAACACATGCATTTTTACAAAACGCACATGCACATGCGTTAACGCATATGCGTTTTTGCACTTTGGAAAAAAAATTGTCCAAAATGTTCCCAAAAACAGATTTAAGGCAAAAACGGATGGTATGTGTGAACAAGGCCTAACTGCACTTTCAGTAAGGCCGCAAGGTAACATTATAACACTATTTACCTGCAGATTAACCCTATATCTGCAGGTTAATAGCATTTTCCAGGTTCACAGGTTCTCTTCAAATGAAAACTGTCAGGTCAAAAATCCATATGCAACTGCTATAATTTTCTAATTCCTCCCTCTAAACTCTCATTATTTATGTATTTCTTTATTTATATTTCCTTCCTATCTTCTGTAAACTTCAAATAAAGTTATTCATTCCATGTGTCACTCACAGTGAATGATCCACTTAGTTCTCTGCGGTCCACTCCCCATAAGATGAATATGCCTGTCACATATTCACATCACATCACTGCTCAGGACATCAGTGGGGGTCTACATCCTCCTCTCTGCTCTCTGTGTCTGTAGCCAAGAGGTGAAATACAACACAAACTGTCACAGCAAGGATTTTTGCTAACAGAAACAAATGGAGTCTAGTTAAGGCTAGGGTACACTTGGAATGCTATTACGGTTTCCCCATCCAGATCCAGATGCGGTAATCTCAAGAGCCTTTAGACACATTTTGTCTACAAAATATGTTCCTAAATCCGCATGCGGTATCCGGATTGCACCTTAATGTTGATTCTGGTGGGCGGATGAGGATCTTCCCCAGCTTTCCTGCATGGGTTTTGAGGCGGGGAATGAAATCGGATTCACCCGGATCCGGCTCAAACCGGCGCTCATTGACTCCTATGTTATTGAGTGCCGGATCACGGCGGATCTGACACAATCCGGGACAATCCGATTTTGTCCGTGTTGTGTGCTGTGGTTTACGATCCGGGTGCCGCAACCTGGCTCCACTCACATTTGCGGTTTACATTTCAAATCCGGAATACAGATGAGAAAACTGTGTGAAAACCGTTGCCTGCATGATTTTTACCGCAGGCAACGAAACCGGATGCCGGTATCGGATTGCATGTAGTGCAATCCTATTTTATAATGGGCTCCTACCGTGTTTCCCCGAAAATAGGGCACCCCCCGAAAGTAAAGCATGCTTGGGGTAGGGCGCCCTACCTCCTAATAGAAGTCACCCCCCGATTATAAGGCGTACCTTATACAGCTCATCGCTGGCCCCCACCCGCTCTCCGGTGGCCTCCCGCTCTCCTGATTCCCACTGTAGCTTCTGATTTCCGCCCAGGTCAGGAGCCCTGCGCCAATTACAGCGCAGGAACCGTGTGTGTGTGTGTGTATAGGTATGTGTGTGTGTATGGGTATGTGTGTGTGTGTATGGGTGTGTGTTTGTGTTGTGTGTGTATGGGAGGCTGCAGTGGGGTGTACCGTATATAAAACACCCCCCGAAAATAAGACATGGTCCATCTTTGTGACCAAAAAAAAATATAAGACAGTGTCTTATTTTCGGGGAAACACGGTATGGGCTGCGGATCCCGATGCGGTTTTGAGATTTTTGACAGCTCAAAACCGAATCAGGATCTGCATTTGCTAATGCAAATGTGACCCTAGCCTAAGTCAGATCTGCAATAGCTCTCTCCCTCCATGTCCACATCAGAACAGAAGCTCCTATGGGAACTGAAACTACACTGCACTGAGAGCATAGGGAGGAGGGAGGAGAAAGGGAGGAGGAGAGAGCTGCTGAGAGGGAGTGCATAATTACATGACAGTTTATACAGCACATGACTATTTATGATTGCTTATAATAGAGAGGACCCTGCAGAGTCTGACAATGCTGATAACATGGAAACTACAAACAGTACAATAATGATTTTACATGTTTTTAAAAGGTCTGCCCAGACACTATTCAAGGGTAATATTAGTATCATACTAAAAAATGACCTGACAGGTTCTCTTCAAGTTATAGTTATGTACTTAAATGCATACTCAATATTATTTAATATATGGAACATTTTGGTCTGGAAATGACAGCATAGTACCATGAACTATAAAAGGATCCATGAGACATGAAGTTAGTCATCGTGTGGCTGAGGTAATATTGAAATCTAAGGATTAGCCCACATGACTGACTGTAAGGCTCAGTGAGCTTGATCCTGGGCATGACATCCACAGCAGCGTGGAGCAGCAAAGCCCAACACCATGGATAAAGCTAAAGAAGAGTGTTGAGGTGGGCATGAGAGGAGACATATTATGATCAGTCATGGTAGCAGAATGTCAGCATGTGGCTACTCATGAGGCCAGAGAGTGACTGAAGTGACCGATACGGCAGCCTGAAATAGTCCAGTTAATTTTTTTGATATGGAACATATTTTTTATTATTAGTATCTTGCAATTTGGGAGAGAATCAGAGTAACCCCCTATTATAGGATGTTATCCAATTAGATGATTTGTGTGGCTGGTTAAGTTCCCTTTGGTAGTCACAATTATGGCTAGTTCACAATCAGTGTGTGGGTGGAGTTATACACAATCAGCTGTGTGGGTGGCGTTATACACAATCAGTGGCATGGGTGGAATATACACAATGAGCAGCGTGGGGTATACACAATGAGCGGCATGGGCGGGATTATACACAATCAGCAGTGTTGGTGGGGTTACACAATCAGTGGTATGGGTGGGGTTATATACACAATCAGCAGCATGGGTGGGGTTATACACAATCAGGGCATGGGTTGGGTTATACATAATCAGCTGTTTAGGTGGGGTAATACACAATCAGTGATGTGGGTGGGGTTATACACAATCAGCTGTGTGGGTGGCGTTATACACAATATAGCCCTGACAGCCAGGGGCCCATTAGGTTCAGACAACCATGAGAACAACCAGCCTCAGCAAGCAGCTGAGTGCTCAGCTGAGATGCCAGTGCATATGGCTAATTTGCATGCGATGAAGATTAGCCATATGTGCTGGCTCTGGGGAGCAGTGGAGCTTCCTCCTCTGACTACAGCATGATGAGTCATCACTGTGCCCTCATCATACTGCTGCAGCCAGCAGGAAGGAGGAAGCTCCACAGTCCCGGGAGCCTTCTGCTATAAGGATGTGGTGGGGAAGAATCTGAGGAGGACACAGCCCCGGGGGAGCGGATGGAAGGTGAGTATGATCAGGTTTTTTTTTTTTACAATGTGCAGCAGGATGGGGATTATATGTACCATGGAGGCTGTGTGCTGGGGTATACAGAGGCTGTGTGCTGGGGTATACAGAGGCTGTGTGCTGGGGTATACAGAGGCTGTGTGCTGGGGTATACAGAGGCTGTGTGCTGGGGTATACAGAGGCTGTGTGCTGGGGTATACAGAGGCTGTGTGCTGGGGTATACAGAGGCTGTGTGCTGGGGTATATAGAGGCTGTGTGCTGGGGTATATAGAGGCTGTCCTGGGTGTATATGGAGGCTGTGCTGACTGTATATTGCGGCATATGGAGGCTGCTGCTGGGGTACATGGAGGCTGCTGCAGAGGTATATGGAGGCTGCTGCAGAGGTATATGGAGACTGTGCTGGGGTATATGGAGGTTGCTGCTGTGCTGTATATATAATATGGAGGCTGCAATGGGCTATATATATATTATTTGGAGGATGTGCTGTATATATAATATGGAGGCTGTGCTGGGCTGCATATATTATTTGGAGGCTGCTGCTGGGCTGCCACAGCTTCCAAATAATATATACAGCCTGGCACAGCCTCCAAATACTATATACAACCCGCAGTCTCTATATTATATATACAGCCTGGCAGTCTCCATATTATATATATCGCCCTGAACAGCCTCTATATTATATATAGAGCCCACGCACAAGCCTCTATATTATATATACACAGCCTGCAGCTTCTATATTATATTAATGTATCATGGTTTGTGCTAAAGGGGCCCACTGACACTGTTTCGCCCGGGGCCCACAAAAACCTGGAGCCGGCCCTGTGTTTAAAGTTCACTCTGAGTTATCCATGATCAACATGTGCAAGGATCGTTATTGCCAGACAGAGTCCTGTATAACAAAACTTCCCATGCATTTATTAACATGTAAGGCAATGGGGACAAATGTCACTTCATGACATCTGCAAGATATCATGTCTTCGGCTTCAAAATATACCTTCATGATGTATTAAAGGGAATCTGTCACCAGGGATTTGCTACCCCTTTTGAGAGCAGCATGATGTAGGGACAGAGACCCTGATCCGCGCGATGTATCACTTACTGGGCTGAGCGCTGCAGTTTTGATAAAATCATTGTTTTATCTGCTGAAGATCTACCAGTTCTCTAAATTGTAATCTCTGTATAACTGCACCCTCTTCACTGATTGGCAGCTCTCTGTGTGCACTGTGTATAGGCAGAAAAATCATGCTGCTCTTAGATTAGGTGAGAAAACCGACTCCCTTTTAAATAGATCTATGGATGCTGATTGCATTAAGCAGATGCCTAGCAGAGGAATTCATCACTCATAGACTATAATACTGTCAATTTTTATAGATACAGCACTTCATGAAGTAGCTCACAATTTATCTGTCACACATATCCAAAATTAGTCTGAGTGATCGGTCACAGCCTCCATTTAACCTATTTGTTAAGATCTTTTTCAGTGTATACATTAAAGGGAGTCTGTCAGCAGGTTTTTGCTACCTCATCTGACATCAACATAATGTAGGCAAAGAAACCCTGAATCCAATGATGTATCACATAGATTACTGGCTGTAGCTGTTCTGACACAATCAAAGAATTTATTTTAGGAACACTGCAGAGCTGAGAGATACAGATTATGCATTGACAGCGAGGTGTCAATCACAGCAGGAGGAGTGTCGGCCCTCCATGCAGGTGACTTTCTAGTCCTGTAATGTTAATCACAGGGTAATAAACCATTGGTTTAAGTAAACAATAGCACGTAAAGAGAAGCACTATTGCTTTTTTTTTTTTTTTTTTTTTTTTTTTTTTAACTTTGATATCATGCTGTTGTCATCTTACATATCAAAAACCTGCTGACAGATTTCCTTTAAATGAAGGACAACATAACAGTGTGAACTCATCCTACTATAGCAATTATTATTATACTGAATATCTATATTAGTAAAAAGGACAATAGATGTCTACTGTGGTGTTGTACTTCTGAACGATTAGGCCCTGAGCCAGTTGGGCTACAGAGTATATACTAGCTGTCTACAAATATTGCTGCCACACAATAGCCGATCAATACTGCCCGATATAGATGTGTAATAATATATGGAATATACCAATAAACAGCACTAAAAAGCACTATACCATGCCCAAATTACAGTCAGACAACTTCACCAGCCATTATAGAATTTTATGCACATTTTGCAACTGACTTGTGATTTTATGATGATTTCACCATATATATATCTTCATTTTGTGTTCACCAATATATTATATTTATATATATATATATATATATATACACATACATATATATACATACATACTTATACATATATATATATATATATATATATATATATATATACATACTGTGAGACATGCCAGCGCTATAGCACGTGGCTGGCATGACTCACGTGACCGGCGGTAATGTGGGATTGCTAAACCCTGCAGCATGCACAGGGTAAGTGCAGGTTGGCTCGGTAGCAGCACACACGGGGTTAACTGCTGCTGCTGAAAGCTGAGGTTTGTGTGAAGGAGTGATTACAAAACTCACTGGATTGCACCTGTGAGGAGAGCCAGTCTTCCACAAGCCTGCAAAGGTGCAGGTGGGTCTGAGAGCGTGGATGAGACACTGCAGAGCCGCAGTGTGAGAGGTACTGTTTGAACCTCTCTGTGTGAGGTTGCTGGAAGCAGCGAGGAGCGGCCCCTGAAGGAAGGGGACCGGAATGCTCTTTTGGACTATTGTTTTTTTGTCTCTTCTGTTGGTGGAATAAAACCTGTGTGCAGTGACCCGTGGTGCCCGGATCCCTTGTCTTCGCCGTGCCGCCGCTACCTCACATATGGTGGAGAATGCGGGCACTGCCGGCCCGGTGAGGTGTAGCATTCATTCCTGGTGAATCCCGCGCTACTGTCGCCTTTCCTTCAGGAACCGCTGGTGAAAGTGACTGTTTCATGAGGCTAATGAGCGGCTGCTAAGTGAGAGGAGCAGCAGTCATTATAGCTGCCAGTCTCTTGCGGGGTGCCCGGCAGCGCATGTCCAGGATCCAAGCGGCTAAATTCCAGTACAAGCCCACCACCAGCATGGAGGAGGTACTCAAACACCTGGTACAGGCTCAGCAGCAGCAGTTCCAAGCACTGCAGCAGCAGGAACAAAGACACCAGGAACAGATGGCCCTGTTGACCGAGGCTGTTCGTGCCAGACCGTGGGAACCGCCCCAAGGCCCAGGTGTCGACGGCAGTGTCCGGAAAGCGGTAAGACAAGCGCTGCAAAAGATGACCCCGGGGGATGATGTGGAGGCATTCCTGGCCGTGTTTGAGCGGGTGGCTGAACGGGAGAGACTGCCGGTCGCCCAGTGGGCCGAGGTGCTGGCGCCCTATTTGACTGGTGATCCCCAAAAGGCATACATAGATCTGTGTACTGAGGATGCCCTGGACTATGGAGCCCTGAAGGGGGGATATTGGCCCGTACCGGGGTCAATACATATGTGAGGGCCCAACGGGTGAGCCAATGGGCCTACGAGGAAGGCAAACCCGTGCGCTCACAGGCCTATGATTTGTTGCACCTGGTTAAAAAATGGCTGCAGCCTGAAGCCCTGAGTCCGGCCCAGATGGTAGAGCGGGTGGTGGTGGATCGCTTCGTGCGTACGCTGCCCATCCCCATACAACGGTGGGTGGGACACAGTGACCCGGGTACCCTAGACCAGGTGGTGAATGTGGTGGAGCGCCATGTGGCCACACAGGACTTGATCAGGGACACGGGGACACTGCGAACCAACCGCAAGGCCGCGCCCACCACACCAGAAAGCAGGGACCCCCAATCCGGACCCCGGGTCAGCGAGCACCTGGCTCAGGCCAAGAACGGCCATCCCCCTGCAGCAAAGCGGCGTTCCGGACCGCCGCCGTTCAGCCCCTGGTATAATGGAGGTCAACCCCGATGTAGGAGGTGTCAGGAGGTTGGACATATGATGGCACAGTGTCCCCTCAACGGGGAACCCATGGACTGTGACTACTCCCGGAGGCGGTCCATGTTCACCCACCTCGTCGGAAAAGGGCGCTCGGACCCCAGGGACACTGGGAATGTACTGTGCCGTGTTCGGCTTAATGGTCATGAAGTGACGGCTCTCCTGGACTCAGGGAGCAACGTGACCCTCGTGTGTGCCTCCTTGGTCTCCAGGACCAAACCCACCGACCGAAAGGTCAGGGTGATGAGTGTCCATGGGGATCATCGCAGGTATCCGACGAAGCGTGTCACGTTCGCCACCCCAGCCAGGAGGGTTCAACATGTCGTGGGGGTAGTAAAGGATCTCCCTTATGATGTTGTGCTGGGGAGGGATATGCCCTTGTTCCGGGTGTTGTGGAACGAGTATATGGCCCCCCGGATGAAGGACAGAAAGGGCCCAGAGCCCGAGAATCCCGCCGCCGGGATACCCGGAGGACTTAATGTGACTGATTCCCGGGTGCAGAGCCCAGTGCGCCGACTCGCCGTCCGGAGCGGTGCAGCAGTGCCGCGGGCAAACCCCGTGTTGCTCGTGGGGCCCCAGGCCTCTGTTGTTGGTACCCGTCCGGGGTTTGTGGGTGCCGGGGGTCCGAACGGGTTGGTTGCTCGTGGGGTCTGGCACCGCTGGTACCCCCGGGTGCCCCTGCTTGGCTCAGCCGGTTCTCCACACCGTGACGCGGTCTGCACGCAGGGCCCGGGGTTATGGCCTTGTGTTCACCCCTACAGGATTGAACAAGGAGGGGGGTATGTGAGACATGCCAGCGCTATAGCACGTGGCTGGCATGACTCACGTGACCGGCGGTAATGTGGGATTGCTAAACCCTGCAGCATGCACAGGGTAAGTGCAGGTTGGCTCGGTAGCAGCACACACGGGGTTAACTGCTGCTGCTGAAAGCTGAGGTTTGTGTGAAGGAGTGATTACAAAACTCACTGGATTGCACCTGTGAGGAGAGCCAGTCTTCCACAAGCCTGCAAAGGTGCAGGTGGGTCTGAGAGCGTGGATGAGACACTGCAGAGCCGCAGTGTGAGAGGTACTGTTTGAACCTCTCTGTGTGAGGTTGCTGGAAGCAGCGAGGAGCGGCTCCTGAAGGAAGGGGACCGGAATGCTCTTTTGGACTATTGTTTTTTTGTCTCTTCTGTTGGTGGAATAAAACCTGTGTGCAGTGACCCGTGGTGCCCGGATCCCTTGTCTTCGCCGTGCCGCCGCTACCTCACAATACACATACATGCATCATTTCTGGTTCTTCACATTGTGTTTGCAGTGTGCAGTGCTCAGCATTAGTGATGGGTGAACCTGAACTGTAAAACTCAGGGTCTGCACCAACACCTATTGGTCGTGCACAGATCTTGAACACAGATTTCCCTGGGAAATCCATGTTACAGTTTAGGTTCTGGGACTGTAAAACAAAGCACATGATTAATAAATATTATCATTATACTTACCAGGTCCCGCAGCGAGCGTCCTGCCGTCCCGCTATCCCGGCCGCATCTACTTCCAGAGCCACTCATTAACTTCTGCGGATATTCACTGCACTGCTGAGAACCGCTAGTACTCGGCAGTGTTCGCAGTGATGTCAGGGGTCATCTGAGTGCCTGGAAATGGTGCTGCAATGAATGTGCCATTTTTAAGGGTGGCTGCGGGCTGTGGTTTTCAATGTGGGGGGCCCAGAATGCTTGGGCCTTACCATGCTGAGAAACCCAGGCCCCCAACTGACTGGTTTTGCCTGGCTGGTGATCAAAATATGGCTGGAGCCCACACATTTTTTTTTATTCTTTATTTAAATAATTAAAAATATAATGGGCTTCCCTGTTTTTTGATAGCTACCTGGCTTTACCTTGACTGGCAATCTGCTTTATCTGCGCTGACAATCAAAAATACCATGGAGTGCTATGTCATTTTTTTAAATAATTTATTTTTGTGACAGACCCAATAGCCAATCACAGATGCTGTGACAAGAATGGGAGTCTTATTGGCTGTTGTAGTAATCTGGAATCTGCCCATACATTATAGATGCTAGAATATATGTGCTGGTTTCACTTTACTCCAGCAGCAAACCACAGGCACCCATCTTCACAGATTGACTGACATCATAGTTATGTAGAAATAAAAATTTTAAAAAATGATGTAGCGCTTTGCAGTATTTGTGATTCTCAGTGCAGATAAAGTGGACAGCTATGACTGCCACCCCCAGCTCCCTTGCTTTACCTTGGCTGGCAATCAAAACACAGGGAAGCCCAATATTTTTTAATTATTTAAATAAACAATTAAAAAAAAAATGTGTGGGCTTCTGCCACATTTTGATCGCCAACCAGGTAAACCTAGGCAGCTGGGGCTAGAATTCTCAGGATGCTAAGGCCCAACTGTTCTGGGACCCCCACCCTGAAAACTGCAGCTGACCCTAAAAACGGCACATTCATTGTAGTGCCATTTTCAGGTGCTTTATCTGGCTTTTCCAGCAGCTCTGATGGGGGATGGCACACTGGATAATAATGGGGTTAATACCAGCTTTGTATTGTCAGCTGGTATTAAGCCCCAAATTCATGGTGTCAAGCCAAATTAGATCTGACCACCAAGAATTTCTAGTAAACATAAAAAAAAAAAACAACTCATTTAGCAACTCCATCTTGAATTACAAAAACCTCTCCCTCCGATGTAGTCCACAGGCAGAGAAGGTTCAATTCTGCTACATCGCTCTGAACAGACAAGCAGGCTGTGACTGACAATGACAGAGGTCAATCGAGTTTATAGCTGTGCCATGAACTCGGGTGACCCCTGACATCACCAGCAAACACTCTAGAAAACTGAAGCAGTTCTTTGTAGTGCAGTGAATATCCCCAGAAGTAGATGCTGCTGGGTCAGTGGCATGACAGGATGCGCGCCGCGGTACCCAGTAAGTATAATGATTATTAACTATATGCTTTCTTTTACACCCCCACCCCATCCCATAACTGTAAAGTTCAAGCTCGGGGTTCGGACGCAAATTCGAGTTACGTCCGGGCCCGAACCTGGACTTTACAAAAGGAGGTCCGGGTGAGTTCACCGATCTCGAGCATCGCAGGTTCACCCATCACTACTCAGCATAAATGATTATACCCCTTTAAAAAGTTAGCTTTAATCAATATCTCACTGAATGCAAGAGCAATTTCCAAAATACTGACAGGACCGAATTTCATAGTATATTTTTTAACCTAAAACATGAGAGAAAGCTTAATAATTAGTGATGAGATAATAGTTTGGTATTCAGGTTTGGAGAAATCTAACCAAATACTTTTCACTATTTGGATATTCGTCCCAAATAATGAGCATTATGCAAGTCAAAGGGGAACTTGGCTAATCGCCTGGAAGTTTCCCCACTCAAATACCCGAGTACTCCATTGACTTGGAATTATCAAGTAGGTAACATATTGGAGGATCTATCTTTTTCCATTTTTTAAGAAGGACCCCGCTTTTAGAACCTGGATGGAGAGTGAGGCTACATCATTGCAATATTTGTGAGTTGCTGGTTTAAAGGGACTCTGTCAGGTCGTTTTTCTGTATGATACGAATAGTTGCCTTGCATAGTGCCTGGGAAGTCCTTTTAAGACATGTAAAAATCATAGGTTTTTTGCTATCAGCATCTTCACACCTTGCAGGCAGCTGTCTGAACTAGTCAAGTCAATTACTTTTACTGCCAAATAGTCAGTCGTTTGTCGTTGCTGTGACTGGGGGACTTGGAATCTCCCATCCTCCGGTTCTGGCTGCTGGGCTTGGAATACCCTCACAACCTCGGACTCCAGTGTCTGGCGCTCTGAACTCGAGTGAGCCCAATAACTGGCTCCACTCCACAGTCCTGCTTCTCTCCTTCCTCAGACCCTCTCTGACCGGTCCCTCATGCTTGCTCTTCCTTCTCTCTAGGCTACCTGGGACGAGTTTAGCACTACTCCAGTCCACAGGTCGTCTTCACAGTCCTCCTTCAAACTGAACTCACTAACCCCGCCCCCAGGCCAGAATTTATAGGGGAGCTCCCCTGAACTCAGGTTTCAGAGCTCCCCCCTGTGGCCTGGAGTCAGAACAGTGTTGCATGCTGTGGGATTACCTGATGTGGATACCCCTTCTTGCTTCCAAGCATCACATCACCCCCCAAGGGAGGCAATGCCATTATGGCAACCGGAATCTGGGGTGCCACATACGCACCAAAGTCTGCTATATACCCTGTCTATGTACACTGCCTGTATACAGCTGGATTAATCCTGAAAAGGACTGTTTTTTTAGAGATGGATCTGTGTAACAGGCTACAGGCGTGCACTCTGAGACTTATTTCACTGGCGGAGGTGATAATTGAGGGGTCTGGTCAACCCATGTCGTAAGATAAGATAAATGACAATTGCACACTCACAGATTATTTTGCAAAACATGAGTCTTTTTATTGGTGAGGGTAACGGGAAACCAACGTTTCGGTCCACACTGGACCTTGATCACGGTAGTTGCTGTAAATATCAAAGTGTACAAAGAGAAAAATCAGTATATACAAGCCGAGGTAATATTTACATTCCACAATATCACTACCCAGACAGGTGTCTCTATTTCATACATAAATACTACTGTATTTCTATCTTGTCGGTAAGAGGTGGGGTCACCAAGAGAAAAAAGAAGAAAGTCTATCTAATCCCTTTTCAACATTTTTATATAGATATGTTGATAGATACATAGATCTGGGGAAGCATGAATGGTAATATATCCATAATTCCAAACAAAAAAGACAAAATCTGTTTACATAAAAAATAGTTTCATTACCCTCTGTTTATATGAGCTCCTGTGTGGGTCAGGGCACAATTGCCCTACTTGTTTTCTCCACTGTTATAAATAATATATTGTATTAGTCAATTATATAGAAGTTTAACATATGTAAAAAATCAATTATATTTTTTTTACCTTTGTGGTAGAAAGATATGAGCGATCCTTGAACCCTATTTCGGGGTGCCTTGAGATGGAAGGTAAGTACAGTGCATTAGGGGGGAACCAATTTGTAAATATAGCACTACTTGATTTGTTACAGGTGTTGTCAAGGTAACCTTGTAAACCTCTATAGCATTCATCAACTTCACTGCCTTAAGAATTAATGTCCATATGTTAAGCGGTTAGTCTATGACTTGTTCACCTTATTTCAGGTAGGTTCCGACCCAGTTTCGGGTGTATAGTAGCATGTGCTTGTGCTGGAGACTGGCCGCTCTATAAAGGAGAGGACCGGAAGTGCGTGGAAACGCTGGCACATGCGCTGAGGCGCCGGAAGTGCATCACCGGAAGTGACCACCCGTGTTTACCGCTTGGTTGTTATGGGGATCATCACGCGATTGGCTCGCTGACAGCAGCCAGTCATGTGACTTTTGTTTATGCTTATGCTTAAGCCTAAGTCTGTGGTTATCATGTTAAAGTAGCTTTAATGGGGCCTGATTTTATTATAACTTAAGTAGAAGTGATGTATAGATTAGATGGCTAAATAGAGATCCAAAATTAGGTTCCTATATATATATACTCTATATATATGTGGAGATGGAAAACTTTATAATGTATGTGGAGTTACACTATATAGTCTCCCCCAGGAAAAACGGGCATGATGTATATGTATATCAATATGTATCATCTATTTACAAAGTATACAGTATAATCTTCATTTCAGGTGATACATCAACATGTCCCTTTGGGGTATGGTTATTTAGACCAAAAGAAGCTCCCCTTTAATGGACGGCAGTATGGGGCTAATGTATATTTTGGCCCCATACGGTCAATTTGTACCGATTCTCGTTTATCCTGTCCATACAGAGTTCCGTGATTATATTGGACCTGTTAGGAAAAAGTTAGTACAAGAGAAAAGCACAGGGGGACCCAATCTGAGGACCTATTGTATTAGCTATTATATATTCAATTGTCATTTCATATACATTTATGTCAATTTACATATATATATTTTTATATACTATGTGCTACCATACCTTGCCTCAAGCCAATGTGTAGGTGACTCATGCATAGCTAGAGATAAGAAACAATGATAAAGGGATAGGATCACAATAGGATGGAAGAAAAGAAATTGGGTCTAGACTGATTTCCTATATATTTAAACAACTTTTAATAACTAAGGCTATTTTCACAGTAGCGTTTGTGTCTGCATGCGTCTGGCATGCAGACGCAAACGCAGCCATACTGATGTGAACGCAGCAGAGAATCTCCGCATGCGTTCACATAGTATGGTGCTTGGCCACCCAATCAGAGGTCTTAACGTCGGCTGGGAGGCTGAGATCAGCGGTGGAGATCTTCTCCCGGCGGCCGCCACTATTCTCCCGGCAGTGTTGGCATGGGAGATTTAAAGAAACAGCTGATCTGACAGCTATTTAAATCTCCCGTGCCAATACCGAATAGGTGATGTCGGCGCAGGAGATTTAAACAGTTGTCAGATCTTCTGTTTCTTTAAATCTCCTTCGCCAACACCGCCGAGAGATTAGCGGCGCTTGTCCCTGGGAGATCAGCGGCTGCTCCAGCTACCCTCTCGGGCGCCGACGCTGATGTCCCGAAGGCCGCCGCTGATTTCCTAGGAGATCATTGGTGATCACTGGGAAAGATTTCAATGTGATCCGCAGTGTTCTCCTGCGCTGTCATGCAGAGGACACTGCAGATCTATTGACTTCCATGCATTCTTTGTGCGCTTGTGGACGCTTGCTGATGAAACAAGCGCCCGTGAATGCACAAAAAATGCAACATGTTACAGAGGGCGCACAAATTATGCACATCCGAAAGCAATCGCAACCGAACGCAGCCAAACGCAGGTGCCATGTGTTCCCATGATAAACATTGCGCATGCGTTTGGCTGCGTTCGGTACGCTGAGCTCAAAAATGCAAATGTGAAACCTGCCTTACATGGTAGAAAAACTATTGCTGTACTAGTTCGTGCTGGTTTTTGCTGTTTTAGAATAACTATATAAACAGTTATAGATGTACAATGATCAGACGCTCCTCCTGTCATCTACATAGAGGTGAATTGTGACTGTCTCCTTGAATAAGGAGACAGTCACAATTCACCTCTATGTAGATGACAGGAGGAGCTAGATGTTGAACGTTTGTCACAAGTACAGTCATGGCTAAAAGTTTTGAGACTGACAAAATTTTGTTAATTCTTCGAATTTGCTGCTTAATTTTTGTCAGGGGAATTTTCTTTTATCAATGGATGATCAGAGACATCTGGGTTTTCAGCAAGATTTATACACAAACAATAAATCTTGCTGCAAACTCAGATGTCTCTGATCATCCATTGATAAAAGAAAATTCCCCTGACAAAAATTAAGCAGTAAATTCGGTGAATTAACAAAATTTTGTCAGTCTCAAAACTTTTAGCCATGACTGTACTTGTGACAAACGTTCAACATCTAGAAATTAGGCGTAAACATGGTGCTCCATCTCATACATCCATCTCTACAACAATATTCCTCCAGGTAAAAAGATCAAGGTGCTCAAGGACTGGCCAGCCCAGTCACCAGACATGAACATCATTGAGCATGTTTGGGGTAGGATAAAAGAGGAAGCTTGGAAGACAAAACCAAAGAATCTAGATGAACTCTGGGAGGCATGTAAGACTGCATTCTTTGCTATTCCTACTACTACTGCAACCTCCTGCTCACCGGCCTCCCCACAACCTCCCTTGCACTTCTCTAAACCATCCTCCATTCTGCTGCCCCACTCATCCACCTGTCGCCCCGCTACTCCCCTGTCTCCCCCCTCTGCCAAGCCCTTCACTGGCTCCCCACTTCCCAGAGATTTCAGTTCAAAACCCTAACCCTTCCATACAAAGCCATCCACAACCTGTCCCTCCATACACTTTGGACTTGGTCTTACGATACCACCCCTCACACAATCTGCGCTCCTCTCAAAAGCGCCTCCTCTTCTCCCCCTTGCATCTCCACCTCCCACAACTGCATACAAGACTTCTCTCGTGCATCCGCCATACTCTGGAACTCTCTCCCACACCACATCAGACACTCCCCTACCCTGGGAACCATCAAGAAAAACCTGAAGACCCACCTCTTCCTTAAAGCCGACAACCTACTCTGAGACCTAATCCGCTGCACTGCCTCACCCCCACCTCTCCCCCTCCTACTGTCTCCCACCCATCCCCTATAGACTGTGAGCCCTCGAGGACAGGATCTCTGCCTTACTGTACCTGTATGATTTAATTGTCGTTATTTTTATGTTCTTGTTCTTGTCTGCCCTTACACATGTAAAGCGCCATGGAACCAATGGCACTATATAAATATACTAGCTGTACTACCCGGCTACGCCCAGGTTAATAAATAACTGATGTTAGCTATAACAAAATAGAATTTGAATGTGTCATATTAATGACCTGTAGGAAAATAGAAGCTGAGCTGTGATTGGTTGCTATAGGCAGCCTGATAAATCTCCAGCCAACAGTAAACCCTCCCCTGGCCGGGCAGTATATGCACATACACATAATAGACAGCTTGTGTGACTGACATCTGCCTTAATTCCCTATATGGCACATGTGTTGCACATTGGCTGTTTTTAATCAGATGTTTATGTTTGGAAATTAAAGATACTAGACGTATGAGGCGAGTTGTGTGAGGCGATTTGTGCACATCTGTGTCTGTGGTGGGTGTGTCCCTGGGGTGTGTATGTCCCTGTGGGGAGAGTGCATGTGTCCCTATAGGGTGTGTATGTGTGTGTGTCCTTGTGGGGGGGTCTGTGTGGTGTGTGTGTGTCTCTGTGTGTCTCTTTGTGGTGTGTGTGTGAGTGTCCCTGTGGGGTGAGTGCATGTGTCCCTATAGGGTGTGTATGTGTGTGTGTCCCTGTTGGTGGGTCTGTGTGTCTCTGTGTTGTGTGTGTCTCTTTGTGGTATGTGTGTGTGTGTCCCTGTGGGGTGAGTGCATGTCCCCCTATAGGGTGTGTATGTGTGTGTGTCCCTGTGGGTGGGTCTGTGTGGTGTGTGTGTCTCTGTGTTGTGTGTGTCTCTTTGTGGTATGTGTGTGTGTGTCCCTGTGAGGTGAGTGCATGTGTCGCTATAGGGTGTGTGTGTGTCCCCGTGGGGGGTGTGTGTGTGTCTGTGTTGTGTGTGTCTCTTTGTGGTGTGTGTGTTCAGGTGCGTGTTGAGTTTCCAATGTTGGGGCTGCACCTTAGCGACTAAACACTTGCTGTTACTCTTTGTGTGCGTGTGGTGCGTGTACATGTCCCCGTGCATGGTGAATATCCCATGTTGGGGCCCCACCTTAGTGACTATATGCTGGTATATGCTGTTAGTCTTTGGTGTTGTCATTAAGCCCCTCTCATTCACAACTGTCAACTAGTAACATCACTTTTTCCCCATTATGTAGATAGGGGCAAAATTGTTGGTGAACTGGAGCGGGCAGGGTTAAAATTTAGCCTCACAACATAGCCTATGATGCTCTTGGGGTCCAGACGTGTGACTGTGCAAAATTTTGTGCCTGTAGTTGCGACGGTGTAGATGCCAATTCCGGACATACATACACACATTCAGCTTTATATATTAATAATAATAATAATAATAATAATATTCCTGATGACTTCATTAATAAATTGTATGAATCATTGTTGAACCGCATGGATGCAGTCCTTCAAGTTCATGGAAGTCATACAAAATGTTAAATATGACTCTAATAGCACCACAACTTCATTCACCAATGTTATGCAAAATATATTTGTATTTTAAGTTAATTATTTGTTTGAATATCACATTACTTTCTGTGGGCAACAAAACTTTTCTCTTGCCAAAATCTGACCATTCTGTGTTCATTAAATGATCAATATTTCAGCATTGATGACAATTTATTTTCTTAACCTAAACCACATTTCGGAGGGTTTCAGCTTTCAATAGAGTAATTTATACAACCAATGGATGAATTTAACATCAGGTTATAAGCTTTTATTTACATAACATGGATAAGCGACATAACTTCTGTCAGGGACTGTAAATCATATTTTGTGTAGGCAACAGTGAGAAGTAGTAATTATTTATTCTGGGGCACAGTGTAGGTCAGATATTTTTACTCAGGAAAATGTTGATCTTTTTGCTATTTTTAAGGGTATTGTGCCGGGATGGGCTGAAGACCAGAGAAGATGGACATCTCCAGAGACGAGCTGTGGATGTGAAAAGTCATCATGGTGTCTGGACAAGATGGAGAAGAGAAAGACAATTTCAATCAGAGACAAGGTCATCTATAAGGTACCAGGATGTAAATGATTATTTGTGATAATGACTAATTCTCATCAGTGCTGTGGTTCTTGTATGCTTTATTCACGGCTGGTGACAACAACTCCCAGTATGTACTAACTATTGCTAATGATGTAGTAGGAGTTGCAGGTTCATGCAGTACATTTGTGCATGGGTCTGACCTGACATTACAATTGTTTTACCATGGTCGCTGTGATGATGAATTTTGTTACAGATGAGGGTTGCAATTACTGTACTGATGGTGGGTCTATGGATGTCTTTCTGTACCTCTGGTGGGTCTGGTGATGTATTTCTGTACTGATGAAGGTTTTGACATAGTTTTTCTGTACCTCTGGTGGGTCTAGTGATATATTTCTGTACTGATGAGGGATTTGACTTTGTATTTCTGTACTGATGGGGGTTATATGGATGTATTTCTGTACCTCTGGTGGGTCTGGTGATGCATTTCTGTTCTGATGGGGGGTTATATGGATGTATTTCTGTACCTTTGGTGGGTCTGGTGATGGTTTTCTGTTGTGATGGGTTATTTGGATGTATTTCAGTACCTCTAGTGGGTCTGGCGATGTAGTTTTGTGTTAATTATTCTGATCCTGTACACATCTAACAATCCATTACTAGTAAGCTTTCTTGATACATGGCTATGTTAACAAAGTGTTGTGCATTCTAACAAGTTAAGGGTTCTATGTATTTGTTAGAAGCATTAAAGAGGTTGTCCCAATCTTGTGATGAGTCTGCAGTCACTTTATGTGTCTCTATGTGACTGCAGACTTCTGAATTCTCACAGAGCGCACACTGCTGTCAGGATTGTCTGGTGCTGGCAGTGAGAGTGGAAGGTCATGTAACCATAGGTATGCAATTTACATACATGCAGTCACATGCTGACTAGACATGCAAGGCTTCGATCGAGGCCAGACACGTCTAGTCAGAATGTATAAATCGCATAGTTGTGTTCACATGACCATCCAATCTTACCATTGACATGGGAGAATCTTGAAAGTGTGCAGTGCATGCGCCATGAGAATTTGGAGGCCTGCAGTCACCTAGACTTTCATTGCAAACTTGAACATGCCCTTTAATTATAACATTAAACACCTTAGCCCACTCCTAACAACTTGTAATATACCCACTGTCAGAAACAGCTCTTGCTGGTTCCAGCAGTCACTGTACCTGTAAAAATCACATATGGATGATTGGTCACATGACATCTCCTGAGACCACGGGGGGGGGGATGGGGGGGGCGCCAAACTGAACTCTTGCCCCGGGTGCCAGAAAACATAGATACACCTCTGCTTCGGATAATAACTGTAATATGAAAAAAAGATAAAAATCAGTATACCCAGCTCACCGCTCACATCTCTGATCCCACCTTTTCTCATTGTCACCTGTACAGTCCTCCTTATAGATTTGGATCGGCATCTGTGGCACTGATATCCCCTGGGCCTCAGTTACCGAGATTTCAGTGTCTGGTAAGGTCAGGAAAGTTCTGCCCATGTGGCCAAAATGATGTTTACGGGTCATGATTTTTACAGATTGCACGTGCAGAACCCTCCTGGGTCTAGCACACACATAAGCCTCGTCTTAGTGACCAAGGATCCAGTCATTTAAGCACTGCAAATCTGAAGACGTGAAGAGGACAAGACCGGTGGTGGAGAGTAGCGAGGGGACAACAGAAATTAATATTATTTTTTTTTCTTTTTATAAATTTAGTTTTATTAACATCAGTAACAATATAGAAAGCAATTCAGTGTACAGAGAAATGTACTGAAAATTAAAAAAGCAGGTAATACATCGAGACATGTGTAATATTGCAAATCGGCAGATGGATAAAAGGAGAGGAATAGGGATTCCATGCAGTAACAGTACTGGTAAAGCTAGTCCGGACAGCCAGCAAAGAGGCAACTCAGTGCCTCTTTTACTCAATGTATCCACACCAACCAGGCAGAATGGTAGGAAATACAACTAGAACTCAATTATGAATGAATAAACTGAAAGACACAGAGTAAAGCATGAACAAAGAGAAGAAAGAAGATGAAAGTCTAAGAAGAGAGAAAAGGGGGAAAAAGGAAGGGGGGGGTGGCTGGGGGCAAGCGGGATAGTCAGGAAGGGGGAAGGTAGGAGAAATATCTAGAAGCGATCACAGCATCACTCAACCTGTCTCCAACAGTGAAACGTAATCATCAGATCCCTTCAATTCACACCAATAGTACCAGGTTCTAATGAACCTGTCTTGGGAAGTGTGGACGATAGAGGTGAGGTCCTCGAGCAACATCATCTCATTTATTCCGTCAAACCACATAGCCATCGTGGGAGGGGTGTTTTTCCACAAGAAAGGGATACAAGCCCTATCTGCCTTAAATAAATGATGCAGCTTAAATGACGTAGCTTCCTTAATTAAATGACTTCTTGTATCATTTTGTTGGGATGTCACTGTGGTTTAGAAGGATGAGGGCCAGTCCTAAATTAGTGGTCAAATCAGTAACTCTATGGATTACGTTTTGTACATGATCCCAGAACGGGGCAAGACGTTTCCACGACCAGAAGATATGTATCAAACTGCCCTCTTCCTCACCACATCTCCAGCACAAAGGGCTCATGTCTGGAAAGATTGCGTAGAGTCTGGTCGGGACTCTATACCATCTAGTAACTTGAAGCTCGCCTCCTGCACATGAGAGGAAATGGAAGATCGATGAGTCAATGTACGTATCCTTTCCCATAGAACCTCTGAAAACTGGACTTGAAAGTCTTTCTCCCATTGTGATTGAAATTTGGGTTTAGTACTTTCTGAAGGCACATTATTTAGGTAGTAAACTCTAGAGAGAACGTGTCTAATTTGGCCTGTACCTAAACACTCTTCAAAAGGTGTCAAAGGACCCGAGAAGTGCACCCTGGGAGTCAACTGGTTGGCTCTCTGCGAGTCAAGTGCACGGGGTGCTTGGGAGTTCATGAGTTCCTCCCTGGATGGCCAGGCATTCCCTTTGCTAAACTGAAGTACTCATGCAAACATGCGAAAAACTGGATCGTCTATCCCTTGAGGAAAAAGAGGGTTTCCCAAAATAGGGAACAATGGAGATGATTGAGGTAATATGTGAGACCTAATGAATGGGTTATCGCAGCATGCCATAGTGGCCCTATTGTGAGATAGGTTTTTTTTTTTTATTAATGTTGATGTCCTTTTATGGGTCATAAAAATGGCAGTCAGCATTATCATATTACAAACAATCTGCATTTTGGCGACTAACAATTTTTAAAAAATTTGAGTAGAATTCCGTTCCACCCAAATTTGTTCACTGATTTCTAGTTTCAAGAATGATTCATGTAGGAAGTTGCTGAGAAGCAGATGATGTGTTTGAGGCACCACTAATTGAGGCCGGTTTTGAACTGTGTCTTTAGCAATAGTATAGACTGGACTTGGAGTCTGAGTCATGGAGTCGGAGTTGGACTTGGTGTCCATTTTGAAGAAGTCCGAGTTGAATTCAATGAAGTTGAGGAATCGGATGTTTGGTATATGAACTTCACAGCCAAGCGTTTGGAGTCAGAGTCGTGGAGTCAGTGTCGGTGTCCTTTTTGGTGGAGTTGCAGTCTGAGTCAGATTCAGGGAAATTAAGAAGTCAAAGTCGGAGGCGGAGTTGGATCTTTGGCTTACTGACTGCATAGCCCTCACCGTGGGTATTAGAGAAAAACAAAATATCTTGCGCAACTGTGGTGCAATTGATGTATCTTTTTTCCGCTGAGGAAGGAGCTTGGTAGGAGGCTCCGAAATGCGTCAGAAAATAAAGGCTTTTGCTGATCCAGACATTCCTGAGTCTCGGTTCCTTTGATCCTGTAGCAGCAGCGCGGGCATTAAGGCACTTCGTCCAAAGAACTTTTCATCACAACCTAAGTTTAAATGAGGATTAACACAGTAATAATAAATCCCCGCCCATTAATCGTTAAAAACTATTTTTTACCTACCCTTAATAAAAATAAAAAAAAGTTAAAAAGTATCACAACTACTGCATGTGTCAGTAAAAATAGTTTTGTATTTTTGTTGGCTAACAAGTAAAAACAACTGGGGCCATGAACCTGTTACAAGCGCAACATTTTTACGGGTGATTGGTGATTCAGGTCCCAAAATAATCTGAGTGTAAAAGGATTTACAAAAAAAAGGCTGATTTCTCATAAAACAGGGTGACGTGTCCATGGGCTAATTCAGCCCAGCTCCATTGAAGAAAATGGGGCTGAGTTGTAGGCAACCTGTGCACAGTCGTGGGGCTGTCATTGGAAGAAAGCTGCCATGCTTTTATAATCATCGATATATAAATATCTAATAAGTAGATGGTGGCCTGATTCTAACGCATCGGGTATTCTAGAATATGTATGTGGTTTATTTATGAAGATTTAAGAATAATGCAATGCGAAGCCTGGTAGGCCGTGACCAATCAGCGAAGCGTGGTTCAAATCCCGTGCCAATTCGCGGCCAGACTGTGCCTGTCGCTGATTGGTCATAGGCCGCTGGCACGACCAATCAGCAATGCGAGTTTTCGGTTACAGATAAACAGACATGATTAGACGATTATATAGTAGATGCCTACAGCACTGCAAGTGTTCAACAGTGTCGGTGTACAGCAATGTCGGTGAACAGCAGTGTCAGTGTGCGGCAGTGTCGGTGTGCGGCGGTGTCGGTATGTAGTGGTGCCCCCCAGTGGTCTCTCTCTGCCCCGTCTCTGCCCCCCATTGCTCTCTTCATGCCTTCTCTCTGCCCCCAGTGGTCATCTTCTGTCCCAGGCTCTCTTTCTGCCCACATGCTCTCTTTCTGCCAGCTTGCCCCCAGTCTCTTTTCTGCCCCCACATGTGTCTCTCTTCTCGTGCTTTCTGCCCGTCTCTGCCCCCCCAGTGCTCTCTTTCTGCTCTGTCTCTGCCCCCCTTGGTCTCTTTCTGCCCCGGTGCTCTCTTTCTGCCCCGTCTCTGCCGTCTCCCAGTGCTCTTTTCTGGCCCGTCTCTGCCCCCCCGTGCTCTCTTTCTGCCCCAGTCTCTGCCCCCCAGTGCTCTCTTTCTGCCCCATCTCTGCCCCCCGTGCTCTTCTGCCCGTCTCTGCCCCCATGTCTCTTTCTGCTCTCCCCATGTCTCTCTTGTCTGCCCCCCAGTGCTCTCTCTTGTGCTCTGTCTCTGCCCCAAGTGTCCCTTTCTGCCCCCGGTGCTCTCTTTCTGCCCGTCTCTGCCCCCATGCTCTCTTTCTCTTTCTACCCTGTCTCTGCCCCCCAGTGCTCTCTTTTCTGCCCCTTGTCTGTTCCCCTGCTCTCTTTTCTGCCCCCGCTGCACTCTTTCTGCCCTGTCTCTGCCCCCCCGTGCTCTCTTTCTTCCCCTTCTCCGTTCCCCCATGCTCTCTTTTCTGCCACCCCCATTGGTGTCTTTCTGCTCTGTCTCTGCCCCCACTGCTCTCCTTCAACCCGTCTCTGCCCCCCCAATGCTCTCTTTCTGCCCCTTCTCCGTTCCCCCGTGCTCTCTTTTCTGACCCCCCCCACTATGTCTTTCTGCTCTGTGTGTGCCCCCTCAGTGCTCTCTTTCTGCCCCCTTTCTCTGCCCCCATTTCTCTTTCTGCCCCCTGTCTCTGCACCCAGTGTTCTCTTTCTGCCCCTTCTCTGCCCCCAATTTCTCTTTCTGCCTCGTCTCTGCCATGCTCTTTTTCTGCCCCCCTGTCCTTTCTCTGGCCCCTTTTTCTGCCCACCTGTGTTCTCTTTCTGCTCCCCCCTCTGCCTTTGCCTGGCTGGAGTGAATTAGTGCATAGTAAATACCAAAGCTTGTGGGATGTGACTAATCCATGCTGGTCCTGCAGCCTCCGGTAAATCACAGTGAATAAGCGAAGAGTGAAGAATCAGGCGACGGCGGCTGAGGTGCGGGGTGCGGCGGGGTGCGACGGGGTGCGGTAAGGGGGTGGCTTAGGTGCGGGGTGCCGAGCCTGTCATCTACACGTGGCCGCTGCCACGTCGCTGACTGGTGGCGGCCGGCAAGGCGGGGCCAATCAGCGACGGGGCCACGCTGTTCTTTTGCATACTGGCCACTTCCATCTGTGGCACGCAATTTTAACCTCAGACGCAAGTGGCCATTAGACGATTATACAGTAGATAAAGATAATATTCATAAATAAATACTAGTCATTTCAAATCGCAGAGAGACAGGAGATTCTGGGAATATAAACTTATGTTGACCTTTGACACATTCAGAGCAAGAATGAATGTGTCACGTGGATTTATGTCTTTTTACATTAATTGAGGAATCTCCAAATCTTGAAGAAACAACTACGGTAATCAAAGGACATAAAACTATCTGCTTCTTATTTCTGGGTGCTGATGTTTACTGCCCCAGATGCTCTCTCCCCCTCCCAACTCTGACCAATGCTTCACCTCACTTGGTTTATGTACTACATTATCCAACCCTGTATATATGTATATGTGTGTGTGTTCAGAAGTTGCGTCATTGTTTGCCTGATGAAGAGGCCATAGAGTCTCGAAAGCTTGCTATGCTTACAATCTTTTCAGTTAGCCATTAAAAGGTATCAACCACTGAGAACTCTAAGATTCTAATATAGATTTTTCTAGCTACTGGCTAACATGGTACAATCATTTTTTACCTATACATAAACACACATTTCATCTGTTTTAAATGCTTAAAATCTAAGTGTAATCTTTTAGCCTGTGGGTAATGGAAGGAATACACAAGGGCATTTCTGTGTATTCCTATTTGTAATTTAGAAGATTTTACCTTTGTGTAATTGAACCTATTGAGACTTCCAGGGTCCCCAGTGTCTGACAAGTCCTATATAACACCAGGGATCCAGGGTATATAAAGTCAATGTGCTGCACCAGAGGTTATGTCTGGCTCCGTAGCACTTATATGTCTCATTATTTGTACAGACAGGTTTGTATGGCATTAAATAATAACACTTTTACAGAGTCAGGTACTATGAGTATAACATATTAATGCATTTTTTTTAAAAACATGTTTTGGACTTTTACTTTTTGAAGATTATGGAGCTGCGGAATTGTCATAATTTTTTGCTGCATGTTCCATCCCATCCTATAAAACAAATATAGGTTTTGCTATGTAGAATTGGGACAGATTTGTACCTGACCTCCCTGGGCTTTCCTTATACACTGTATTATCAGGTATCCATCTATACAGTATGAATACATACCACCAACAGCCGACGATGAGTTTATGTGTATTTTATGGGTGCCTCTTAGACCAGCAAGTCAGCTCTTACCTATGAAGGCATGGGCTCTACCTGGGCTGTGGAGGTGTCCTCATTAGGTGACATCTGCACACTTCTTCAATTCTGAAGGGGGGCTCTCATGGATCACATTACGTTTTTAGCACATCCATTGACCGGACTAAGATCTACATGATGTGAAACCAAGTCAACGCCTTGAACTCTTTGTCATGTCCCTCACACTATTTATCAACATTGTTGGGAGACAAAAAGCCAATGACATTAGTAAAAACTGTTGCCACAAAGAGGTACTTCATTTTCCGCAATGTTTTATGGGGTTAAATGTTAAAGTAATATCCTTATAAATGCCTGAGACCAAGCTTTCCCAGTAGAACATTGCCCAAGGCACCATACTTTCTCCACCGACTTGTCTTCTTGCTTTCCGGTGCCATCTGTTTCCTAGGTAAATAATGCACACATACCCTGATGTCAACATAATGGAAAATTGGAAAAAAAAGCATAATTCATCAGACCATACCTCCTCCGTCTATGGCTCCATGGCCGACTTCTAATAATCACATACCCATAGATGCTTTCAGCAGTGATCAGGGTTCTACATGGGCACCAGGGTCTACTGTTACTCAGACGTGTGTAGAGCTGTCTGTTCAGATACCTTTCTATCAACTTCAAAGGGAACCTGACAGCTGATCTATTATGTCTAATCCATGGGCATTGTGTATCAGGCACCGACTGTATAATCTCAGACAGGTATTTTTGACTCTGAAACACTGCCGAGAAAAATATACCCTAGAAGCCGCCCGCTGCCCTGGATTGACAGGTCTCGTGTGCACGGTGACTTGTAAAATATGGTTTTCTTTGATGTACCCCAGTATTTCAGGGTCAAACTGACTGAGATCATACATAATGCATGTGGGTCGGGTCGCCTGTATCAGCTGTCAGGTTCTCTTTAGGCAACTTAAGTTAAAGTAGCTTGTTTATATGATTGGATTAGGAGAACTAGCCTGGGTTCCCCATTCACATTATTATGGATGCCCATGATTTTGTCACCAAATCACCTGAATCCTTTATTGTATCACTTTTGATGGAAGCTACCCAGAGCATATCGGGAGCACCCACTCTGACCCTTACGTTTACACACTATTCTTGCTTCTAAAATGTCAACCTTAATGCATGACTCTATCTGCCTAATACTGTATATACTCACCCAAGGTAGGAGGAAGAAAAAATCCACCATCACGCCCCGGAGGGTTAAAACCAATAGTTTATTCCATCAATTATAAACCAGGAAAATTTAGGAGTATACCCATATATATATATACCCAACCCTGTAAACTACCGCACATGCTCTACTAAGAAACTCTATGGACAGGGGATCTACCTAATGCTACAATGCTACAGTTGACACTATCTGAATTATGCATGTATATTTCAATGTTACCTATTAGGAATATCTGTAAAGTGCCTTCCCAGTGTATTTTTATTATTTCAGGACTCAAGTGGTGGCATTAATCCATCTTCCCTTCATCTAGATATATACTTACCAACTGTTGCCTTTATCTGTTACTGGTGCCGCCCCAATCCCGTTCCACCATCTAACTGACCGGAAGTCGGATGTAACGGTCACAAGTTCTCAAAGTCTATGAGATCCTCATTCTGGCTCAGATAGAGATACAGGTTATTTTTTTTTAATTCAATGTAATTTGTCATTTACCGGTATATATTCAACTATCATTGTTTTTTGACTAAGGAGTCCAGTGGGGGGTCCTTATTGGTCATTTAATTTCCAGATAAGGTGATCAAGGTCATTCTTTATTTAGCATCAAGAGAATAAGCAAAAACATAAGATATCTATTATATAATTGCGAATGCTGCGAGTGCCCCTTTGTCGTCATGTGGATACGAACGAAGCATTGGCCGCGCAGCGGCCATTGCGAGCCGGCGAGTCGCTATGCCCGCGCAGCGGGCATGGCGAGTCGAAGCATTGGCCGCGAAGCGGCCATTGCGAGTCGCTCTAAGGCGACTCGCTATGCCCGCGCAGCGGGCATGGCGAGTCGCCTTAGCAGCGCGAAGCATTGGCCGCGAAGCGGCCATTGCGAGTCAGAGACTCGCTCTGCTAGAATCCCGATGCATTGTGCATCGGGCACCCATCTAGTTTATTATAAAGTTACACCATTTCTAAAAAAATAACTAAACTATCCTTTCATTTCTGTTACCGCTTTGACTCTTCTACCGCTTGTTCTCCATCCTTCCAATCTTAAAGCCAAGTATAGCTATTTCCTTTAAACACATTGTACAGAGCTCACTACATTTATTTCAGCTTTCATTACTACTATCCGTAAAAAAAAAAAAAATTGGGGGAAATTTTTTTTTTTTTTTTTTGCAAAATCCCCAAAAAGTTAAATTTTAAAAGTTGTACTTATTTCCTGTGGGAACATCTTTTGGATGGAAGACCCAATAAAGAGATACTGTAACACTATCTTAACAAATAAAAAGAAAGGAAAGTAATATATTAGGCTTTATGTATATCGACTATATCAGGCAGAATGAGCGAATCCCAGGCCCATCCTCTCTCGAGGGATTTATCTCTTTAGAATTCTAAGGTTTATGAAATTTATCATCGTGACATTCAATAAAGAAAGAAGCCTTAAATATGTCAAATTCATATGCATCATTATTTGAGTGTTATGCAATGTTGTATCTAGACATATACCGACCTTGCAGCCTTTGCGGGCTCATGGAGGTAAGATAGAGGGGCTTGTGTTAACCCAAGTGGAGATCCTCTACAAAGATGTCTCCCTTCTCTTGTTAAAAATTAGAGAGAGGGGGAGCGCACTAAGGCTACCCTCGGTTTTCCCTGTGGTCTAGCGCGGACAAACCCCGGCTCCTTTTCTCCTATACTGTATGTTTCTCTTGTTAAAGGGAATCTTTCTGATCACTCATATGTTTAACCGTTATTGCACTTTTGTCTCTCTTGATTTAGCAGGTTTTTGCTATGTAATATGAGAACAGTGTGAGAAAGGGAATGAGGCGCACATTTTAGTGATTTGTCACTTATTGGACTGTGTGCTGTTGTTTCAATACAAAGAAGATTTTACCACCCGGAGATTATCACTGCCTGGACTGCAGCACTCGCCAGCCCTGGTCCAACCACACTCCCTCCTCTTATAAGCAGCTCACAGTCAATAGACAATATACACACAAAGCTGTGGTGTGGGCAGGGGCAGCTTTCTGAGCTTTGCCACATGCTACATCCAGTAACTAAAGAGAAGGAGAGAGAGAGAGCACATAGGGTCTTAACCGTGTATAGGGATGATTCATGGGGGGGGGCAGAACCACTAACTTTATAGGGTTGTGCCCGTCACAACACCTTATAGACGAATGCGGCTGCAGCACTCGGCTGAGATCAGTAATCAGGAGTTGGAAGTAGAGGGTGGTTTGATGTGCACTGCCGTCCCAATATCCCAGAGGTGACCAAAACCCTGATAGGTGGAAAGGAGTATATTGCAGAAAGTATCCAACTGTTAGGAGTTGGGGGGAGGGAGGGAGTAGTAGTAGTTCTGCCCAGTGATTGTCTTGGTGGAGGTGAAAGTTTTAGTCCAGGCTTCAGTGCAGAACTCTGTAATGATCCAGGATCGTGCAGGGTCTTCACAAAGGGCTGTGATCACATCATATCAGTGCAGGCTCTGCAGCACCCACATATACCATGTCTGCTCCTCCAGCTCAGGCTCTGTGTGCCGGCTATAGAGAGTAATGTGCTATCACACTGGGCTGAACCATTACTACTCCCTCCATTCCCCCAACTCCTAACAGTTGGATTCTTACTGCAATTTGATCCTTTCCACCTATCATGGTCACCTCTGGGATATTGGAACGGCAGCACACAACAAACCACCCTCTACTTCCAACTCTTGATTACATGCTACATCCAAGAACTCTGACTGCGTCACAACCGCAGCACCCAGCAAACTAAGTGCTACATCGTTGGAATCAGTGTCTCTAATCCAACATTATTCTGCTCTCAAAAAAGATAGCAAAAACTGATGAGAAATTCCCTTTAATTACAACAATTGCCTTTCAAAAGGAACTATGTCATTTTTCACTACCCCTCTTGAAAAATTGATTATTTATCAAGACTTTGTCTCCGAGAGCAAATCCACCCGCTGAGAACCTGCTTGGATCAATCTACAAAATATCCCCAATTCATTAAAAAATTAGGATTTTTCAGGTTTGAGTGCTGTCAAAATCAGGATGATTTACATTTTGGGGGATTAAAGCTATATACTCTTATGTAATTAGAGGCCACAAAATTCAACTGAAAATACCACAACACAAGAAACGTTTCACGAAACATTATGCCTAAAATATCTGATGCGCACATTAATACCAACTCATTTATTGGTTACTGCCAGTATATATACCATTCCTCTCCTCCCCAGCACACGCCTCCTGAGGAAGTGACTACACGAAACGTGCGTTGGGGTGGGTGGATCGGAAGGAGCAACAGGCTACTGTTACTCCAAGTAAAAATCAAATAGAAAAGACGGCACTCACCGGTCAGCGTTGCACTTTTATTCAACTTTACTGGTTACATGTTGCAGGGAGGGGGAGAAGGAGAGGTGACGACGGCACCGTTTCGCGGTCCTTGCGCTTCAACGGGTCACTAGCCGTTGAAGCGCAAGGAGCGCGAAACGGTGCTGTCGTCACCTCTGCCTCTCCCCCTCCCTGCAACATGTAACCAGCAAGCTTGAATAAAAGTGCAACGCTGACCGGTGAGTGCCGTCTTTTCTATTTGATTTGTGCTGTCTGCGTCTTTGGACTGGCACCGCAGTCCGATGTGACCAGCTGCATTTGTGGGAATCGCTGGAGACTGTTGCACACACCGGTGCCCCATTCCTACTTTTTTGTTTTGTTACTCCAAGTAAGTCTCACTATGAGCAGTTTATCTAGTGCCTTTATGTATAATGCATATAGTAGGGAACTGGGGAAAGGAGTGGCAGGTCATCAGTATGTCATAACCTCTGTTCCGTCCAGAAGACAGAAGAACTCCTGCAAGGATAGCGTCCAGGAGCCGGGTCATCAGAACGTGAATGAAGAAATTTCCAGCAGGGTGTTTCTGGTGCAGATTTTATTGATAGGTATAAAAAAATCAATCCAGCAGGTAAGTATACCGTGGTTAAGCCGACATGTTTCGACGGTAGGTCTTAATCATGGCCATGATTAAGACCTACCGTCGAAACATGTCGTCTTAATCATGGCCATGATTAAGACCTACCGGCGAAACATGTTGGCTTAAACCACGGTATAGCTACCTGCTGGATTGAAGTTTTATACCTATCAATAAAATCTGCACCAGAAATACCCTGCTGGAAATCTCTTCATTCACGTTATGTATAATCCCTTAAAGAGACTAACATAGACTACTTACTTGGGTCTTCATAAGCAATGAAGTACTAGTGAGATACTTGTGAGTTTAGTATATAATTTTTGCCTAGGGTTATTTTGTACCATTATAGGTTACATAAATCTTTCTGATGTGATCAAGCCAAATGGATAATAACAAATAACTTAAATAGATCTTATTATAGGGGGTACTTATATATTAATATGTGTTAACCTGTTCAGTTTATTTCCACAATTGGAATGTTTAAATAAAATTTGGAACTTGGATATAATAATTATAATTGTATGCTTATCAGGAATCTCTGCCTTTAACTATGTGTCCGTGCACATACATCTGTGCAGCCCTTTTTATGAGTTTTAATTTTATAACAATATTTCAATAACAATTTGATATTTTGGGCCTAATATATAGTGAAAATGTTTCATGTGTTGCGATATTCTGGGGAATTAGACAAAATGAGAATTTACAAAAATGTGTTTATCGCTTTGAATGGTCAAGATACTAAAGTACTATACACTATCATTATTATTATTATTATTAATGAAATGAATTTTTTTTTTCTACAGAACGAAGGATTTACCATGTCCACCTCAAATCTGACTGTAAGCGCAGACTTCACACTTGTGGGACTTTCCGAGATCCCGGAACTTAAGCTTTTTCTTTTTGTTGCATTTTTTCTCATGTATGTAATCACGTTGGTTGGAAATTTTTCCATAATTCTTGCATATAATTTCAGCCCAAATCTTCAGATTCCGATGTATTTCTTTCTAAGCAACTTTTCCTTTCTGGAAATTTTTTACAGTTCATCGACGGCTCCAAAAATGTTGGCAAATTTCCTGTCGGAAACTAGAACCATATCGTTCTACGGCTGCGCGGCTCAGTTGTACTGCGTCCTACTGTTGGCTGGGACTGAGTTTTATATTCTAGCAGCCATGGCTTATGACCGATATAATGCGATATGTCACCCATTGCTTTATTCTGGCATTATGAGCAAAATAGTCTGTTTTCAGCTTCTTGCCGGGTCTTGGGCCATTGGGGCCACCAATGCTTTAATCCACACAGCATTTACATTTAGTTTACCTTTCTGTAATTCTCATAAACTTAATAGCTTCTTTTGTGATGTCCCTGTACTACTGAAATTGGCATGTAAAGATACTTGGCTCAACGAGCTCATAGTCTTCATTTTTGGGGGTGGAATGACGGTGGGATCCCTCATATTGACCATTATCTCCTATGTTAAGATCATATCAACAATCTTAAACATTCACTCAACCTCCGGAAGGAAAAAAACTTTTTCCACTTGCACTTCTCACTTAATTGTTGTCACTATTTTCTACGGTTCTGTCATTTTTATGTACTTGAGACCAAAGTCAAGTTACGGTAAGGACGAGGACAAGTTGGTGGGTGTAATGTACACAATTGTTACCCCACTATTGAATCCTTTTATTTATAGTCTGAGAAATAAGGAATTTAAAATCGCAATGAAAAAATTACTGAAGAGGATAGTGACGCCATTGACTTATTGAGCAATTTAGAAAGAAATGGACCCCTGTATCTAACAATTGCACCGATTTTGTAAAGTAACAATGACAAAGTGGGTGAATTGATGAAGACTAATACATAAACAAAAAAGTAAAAATGTAATTATTATTGCATGTACTAAAAAAATGTTTAAAATATAAACCCAAATAAAACAGATTTTTGGACCAAAGTATTTCACGTACTTTAATGTTATGGAGTCTCCTATTTTTTTGACTATTTCACAAGGGTTAAAAATCATTTAGATAATGTGATTCTTTAATACAATTTTTAGCATATAGCATTATTATGCTAG
Source organism: Allobates femoralis (assembly GCA_033576535.1). Taxonomy (NCBI): domain Eukaryota; kingdom Metazoa; phylum Chordata; class Amphibia; order Anura; family Aromobatidae; genus Allobates; species Allobates femoralis. The sequence goes on from JARQOC010000009.1 coordinate 3,800,235, forward strand.
TGTTATGATTGTGTAGCAACTCACAGTGGAAATAGGTAACTCACTAATAGCTGCAACTGTACATGCTGCTTCCTTTACAGACCGGTCCCCTTCAGTCTCTGTTACCTGGGGGCTGGGGGGGGATGTCACGGTGATAGCCGTGGATCAGTCCCGTGACCCTGGGCAACGTCAATAAAAGGGGGGAAAATGAAATAAAAATAAAAGGGGGAAAGTGTTTGTCATGGATGCGTTGCCACCCATGGTTTCTGGCCAATATGAGCCACTGCTGCTAGTCATGGTCCTGGAGAAGATGGCGATGGGCAGCGAGGTGTTAAGTCCTCCACAGGGAGGGCTGATTATCCCCTGAGCCGGTATATAGTCTATGTGTGTGTGCATTATAGGATGACTTACTGCTTCCGTAGAGTTAGCGTCTCTACTTCTTCTCATGCAAGCTGTCTCGGCTTGCGCTGCAGATTCAAGTCAGCTGCTCCGCAGGTGCCGGCGAGCCCTGGCTGACACTACACAATAAGTCTCACACACAAAGTCTGAGTTTGACCGGGTACTTTACTCCACTGCTCATTTCTCAGTTTTACACAGTACAGTCTTAGTTCACACAGTACAGCAGTGTTTCCCGGTCCCGGTAGCCGGTAAGCAACTGGGACGGCTTGCTAGAGGCACCCCCTCTATAGTACCTTTCGAGCTTCTTCAATCCTGCGTACATTCTTCGGGCCAGTGGTTGCGGACTTTCCGGTGGAAGTCCAGCTCGGGACTCCTAGCCTTATGTGACTGCCTTTCCTTTGTTGTGCCAGGGATGGGGTAAGGGACATGAAGACCCTGCACCCAGCCAGTTAATTCGTAGTTAGGGGCTTGAAGCTTCACCAGACACATCTACAGGGCCGGCCCCCTGGTGTTGACCTGGTCCCTTGGTGTACCTGTTCGCTCAGGTCTACCTTAGAGCCTTAAGCTTCTTCCTCGGTCAGTAGCCCTGGACCGGAGCTGGCCATTCAGTGGCACAGGCCGCCGGGTCCATGTTCTTCCTGGCAAGTGTGTCAGTGCCTTGGCTCCATGGGTGTCTCTGCTTGGGTACTCTCTTTACCTCAGCACCCTCCAAAAGCCTTCCCCAACTTAATGTTCCTAGGGTTTATTCTAGTTCCTCCACCGCTTTCCCAGGTTTCCTTTCCTACTCTCACCCACCACTCGACTCCCCCCACTATCCCCTGCCTGACATGAAGTACTAGGTCTAGGGATTGGGGAAGTGTTGGGTGTTGGTGTGGGGTGCTTAGCTTACCTGTCCCAGCTGCAGTGCCATACTGTGACCACCAGTCCACAGGGGGCCACATGTGTCTGTATGTGCATGCACTGTCCATGTAGAAGAGCTGTGTGTATGTGTGTGTGTATATCTGTGTTTCTATGTGCATGTATTATCTATTGAACAGAGCTGTGTGTGTTTGTATGTGTGTGTTTGTATGTGCATGTAGCAGAGAGGTGTGTGTATCTGTGTATGTACATATAGTGTTCATGTAGCAGAGCTGTGTGTGTCTGTATGTGCATGTAAACAGAGTTGTGTGTGTATCTGTATATTCATGTAGCAGAGCTGTGTGTGTAGTGTGCATGTATTGGGCATGTAGCAGAGCTGTGTGTGTAGTGTGAATGTAGCAGAACTGTGTTTGTAGTGTGCATGTATTGGGCATGTAGCAGAGCATTGTGTGTTTATCTGTATGTTCATGTAGCTGAGCTGTGTGTATGTACCTGTATGTTCATGGAGCAGAGCTGTGTGTGTCTGTATGTGCATGTATTGGGCATGTAACAAAGATGTGTGTATCTGTATGTTCATGTAGCAAAGCTGTGTGTGTAGTGTGGATGTATTGGGCATGTAGTAGAGCTGTGTGTTTCTGTATGTGCATGTATTGGGCATGTAGCAGAGCTGTGAGTCTGGTCTGCATGTGACAGAGATGTCTGTGTCAAGAGTGCATGTAGCAGAGCTCTGAGTGTGTGAAGTGTGCAAGTCGCAGAGCTGTGTGTCAAGTGTGCATGTAGCAGAGCTGTGTGTGTAGTGTGCAAGTCACAGAACTGTGTGTCAAGTGTGCATTTAGGAGAGCTGTATGTGTCTACATGTGCATGTAGCAGAACCATCTAAGTCTATGGGCATATAGCAGAGCTGAGTGTATCTAATATAGTTTGCAGAAAGACACTAAATATAAATGTATTGCCTCCACATTCTACCCCAGTACATTAAAAATAGCATTAATGACTCCTCCCATTTACACCACCAGGGAAGCTTTAATTAATAGGAAGATATGTACCGTATATACTCGTGTATAAGCCGAGTTTTTCAGCACAAAAATTGTGCTGAAAAGTGCCCCCCTCGGCTTATACACGAGTCAGTGACGGCTCCCCCCCCCCCCCCCCCCGTGGTAGTATACAGCAGCCCCCCCGTGCTATATACAGGCCCCCCCCCCGTTGCTGCCGCCGCACACCTGTAAAAGAAGAGCTTTCATACTTACCCTCCTGTGACCGTGCGCGCATCCCCCGCTCTCCTTCCTGCTTCTACCCGGCGTCCATCCACGTGACCGCGCGCCTGTAATGACGTCACTATTTGTGCGCGGTCATATGGATGGACGCCGGGTAGAAGCAGGAAGGAGAGCGGGGGATGCCCGCTTGGTCACAGGAGGGTAAGTATGAAAGCTCTTCATTTACAGGTGTGCGGCGGCAGCAAGGGGGGGCCTGTATATAGCACAGGGGGGCAGGCTGCTGTATACTACCACAGGGGGGTCTGTATATACCACAGGGGGAGGGCTGCTGTATACTACCACAGGGGGCCTGTATATACCACAGGGGGGAGGGCTGCTGTATACTACCACAGGGGTGCCTGTATATACCACAGGGGGGGAGGGCTGCTGTATACTACCACAGGGGGCCTGTATATACCACAGGGGGAGGGCTGCTGTATACTACCACAGGGGTGCCTGTATATACCACAGGGGGGAGGGCTGCTGTATACTACCACAGGGGTGCCTGTATATACCACAGGGGAGAGGGCTGCTGTATACTACCACAGGGGTGCCTGTATATACCACAGGGGGAAGGGCTGCTGTATACTACCACAGGGGTGCCTGTATATACCACAGGGGGGAGGGCTGCTGTATACTACCACAGGGGGCTGTAAATACCACAGGGGGGAGGGCTGCTGTATACTACCACAGGGGCTTGTATATACCACAGGGGGGACTGCTGTATACTACCACAGGGGAGACTGCTGTATACACAACAGGGGGAGACTGCTGTATACTACCACTGCGGAGGCTGCTGTATACTACCAATGGGGAGACTGCTGTATACTACCACTGGGGAGACTGCTGTATACTACCACTGCGGAGGCTGCTGTATTCTACCAATGGGGAGGCCTGTATACCACTGGGGGGGGGCCTGTATACCTGTGCTGGGGTCCACCCTCAGCTTATACACGAGTCAATAGGTTTTCCCAGGTTTTGGGGGCAAAAGTAGGGGGGTCGGCTTATACACAGGTCGGCTTATACACGAGTATATACGGTATTGTAATTTACATCTGTTTAAACCTGGGGTGCGGTTTATGGTACAGATGTGCAGCAGTGTGGACAGAGTGTTAAAGGGGCCCATGGAGACTCTTTCACCTTGCGCCCACATATATCTGGAGCCGGCCCTGTGGGGGGAATGCTTCTATTGTGCTCGAATGGATCATTTTATTAACGTCTCACTGCATCACTCCAAATCTATGTCTCAGCATCAAAGTCATATTCCTCTGGTCGTTTGGAAGGAGACAATTGAGGTGTTTATCTTTCCTTCCTATCTATGTCTCTGTTTTTACTTACTGCTAAAGTGGTGATCAGTGTTAAAACGGAGACTGTGCCGGTTCTTAGATAGTAAAGCCGGATATATTAAATATACTAAAATATATATGTTAGAAAAAATGAAGGCCCAATACTGACCCTTGTGGTACACCAGCTTTAATTGTATGTTCCATTAATAGCCACCCTCGACTTCCTATCAGCGAATCAGTGATTAACCCAATTACACATATTTTCCTCCAGTGTCTTTGATCTACTTTTATGTACTAACCTATTATGTGGTACCACATCAAACACCTTTGAACAGTCCAGATATACAAAATTCTTGGCTTTACCATGGTCTAGTCTGGAATTCACCTCCTCATAGAAGATGATCAGATTAGTAACAGAGCCGATCCCTGAAAAACCCATGTTGAGCTATGAGATATTTTTATTGAGAAACTAAAGGATAGCATCTCTTTGCCTGTTTGATAACCTTCAAAGGTTTGCCCACAGTCAATGTTAAACTTAACAGCTTGCAGTTTCCTGTCTCAGTTTTTGACACCTTGGATATGTTACACTAAGGGTCCCGTCACACATAGCGACGTTCCAGCGATCCCGGCAACGATACGACCTGGTAAGGATCGCTGGAACGTCGCTACGTGATCACTGGTGAGATGTCAACGATACGGTGACCCGTATAACGACCTCGGCGGTCGTTGGGACCCTGTCACACAGCAGCTAGTCTGACTACTCTGACCTACGTGGCAGAGCTCTGAGTCGCCAACGAGGTCGTTGTTAAGGTGTCAAACACAGCGATGCATGCTGCCCAGCGGGAACCCGACGATCAAAAAATGGTCCAGGCCATTTCGACACGATCGGCGATCTCACAGCGGGAGCCTGGCCGCTGCTACATGTTAAACATAGCGAGGTCGTTGGCGAGGTCGCTGTTATGTCACAAAACCTAGCAATCTCGCTATGTGTAATAGGGGCTTAAGGCAATGGGACAGAATGAAAATCCTAAGTTCTGTAAGTAACATATGTTCAGATACTTGTGTTCATTTTATGTATCACAACAAAATAATTCCATAAAAAAACACTCTGTCCGCAAAAAAATAAGCCTAATACAGCTACGTGAATAAGAGAAAAAAGTTATTCCCCAAAGAAGGCAATAAAGAAAAAATGTATACAATCACTGCATCCCCAAGGAACTTGGGAGATGAAAATATTGATCTTTTGTCACAAATTAATCTCTGGAGCCTAATTTATCTTTCTATAACATACAGTTGTTTATTTCTGCTTCTATATATGCCACTTTAAGTTACATGCGCTGTACATTGGCCTCATAAAGTACCGTTATACGATAAATCATAGATGGGCTCTTCTATCAGATTGTGCAACTGTGATTCTATTCAGATTATAGCAGGTGAAGTGTTTATGTTGTATAAAATGATTGCTGTTGCCAAACTTAAAATATAGAATTTCAATTAATTATATAAAATTTGATTGGAACATACATTTGTGTACATGTATACTTGTGTAAATATTACATAAATATTAGGCGTGTAGAAACAGTGGCATGCAAAAGTTTGGGCACCCCTAGTCAATATTACTGTTATTTTGATCAGTTAAGCAAGTTAAATATGAATTTATTTCTAAAAGGCATAAAGTTGAAGATGACACATTTCCTTTGTATTTAAGGCCCAAAAAAATATTTTCATCTTCTATATTTTAGCATTAAGTAAAAAAGGAAAATGGGCCAATGCAAAAGTTTGGGTGTCCTGTGTGATTAGTACCCAGTAGCCCCCCTTTTGCAAGTATTACAGCTTGAAACGTTTTTTTAGCAGCCAAGAGTCTTTTAATTCTTGTTTGAGGGATTTTCATTCTTACTTGCAAAAATCTTCCAGTTCTGTGAGATTCCTGACTTGTCTTCCAGTTCTGTGAGATTCCTGGCTCATCTCCCAGTTCAGTGAGATTCCTGGCTCGTCTTCCAGTTCTGTGAGATTCCTGGTTCGCCTTCTAGTTCTGTGAGATTCCTGGCTCGTCTTCCAGTTCTATGAGATTCCTGGCTCGCCTTCCAGTCCTGTGAGATTCCTGACTCGTCTTCCAGTTCTATGAGATTCCTGGCTCGCCTTCCAGTTCTGTGAGATTCCTGGCTCGTCTTCCAGTTCTGTGAGATTCCTGGCTCATCTTCCAGTTCTGTGAGATTCCTGGCTCGTTTTGCATGCACTGCTCTTTTGAGGTCCAGCCATCGACTTTCAATGATATTCAGACTGTGAGGGCCATTGTAAAACCTTCAGCTTGCACATTTTGAGGTCGTCTATTGTGTTTAGGATAATTATCCATTTGTAGAAGCCATCCTCTTTTCAATTTCAGCTTTTTTATAGATGGTGTTATATTTGTATTGAGTATCTGTTGATATTTTATTGAATACATTCTTCCCTTTACTCTGTGCCATTGGCTGCAACACAACCACAAAGCATGATTGATCCACCCCATATTTAATGGTTGATGAGATGTTCTTTCCTGAAATTCTGTGCTCTTTTATCTCCACACATACCTTTTATCATTGTTGACAAAGCATTCTATTTTACCTTCATTTGTCACGCACTTAGATTGCGCTGACTTTGCTGGATGCTGCTGTGTGTGTTGTGTTTGCAATTCTTCAAGAGCTGCTTGAGGTATGGATGTGAAGGTCTTGTGCTCAGCTGCTGGTTGAGGGGTTGATGTGAGGCTTGAGTTTAAATATCTTTCCCCTTCCTCTGTCAGATGCCGCTGATAGAGTTATTTACTCTTGGTCTTTGTGCTGTGCAGATGCTTTGTTGTTGTGCTTAAGTCTTTGCTTTGGGAGCAGTTGTGATTCCGGATCTGTGGGTGGAGGTAAGGGCCCTCAGCCTAGGGCTAATCAGGAGATTAGGAAACAGGGTGGAGGCTCAGACCTCCTCATCATCAGAGGTACCTCAGAGAGCAGGGTGAGGCAGGGACCCCCAGTGTAAGGGTCAGATTATCTCCCCCTGAATCCCCTCGCCCCTCTCACCTTTCAGTTAACTGATTCCCTCACCTCCTAAGCATGACATCATTGGTCCACAGGACTTGTTTAAAACATGCATCCTTGTTTAGATGTTCTCTTGCATACTTCAAACACTGAGTTTTATGGTGAGGATGCAGGAGAGGTTTGCTTCTGATGATTCTTCCGTGAAACTGATATTTGTGCAGGTGTCTCTGAACCAATGTACCACAACTCCAGAGTAAATAAATCTTTCCGAAAGTCTTTTCCAGTCAAGTGGTGATTCTGATTTTCCTCTCCAGCAATCCTACAAGAAGCTCACGCAGAAACATTGCTTGGTCTTCCAGACTTTGTCTTGACCTCCACTCTTATTTGTAACTGCTATTTCTTAATTACATTTCAAACTACAGAAATAATAACTTGCAAATGCTGTGCTATCTTATTCTGGCCCTTCTCCAGCTTTCTGGGCCTACACCATTTTCATTTTCAGAGTGCTCGGCAGATGCTTAGAAGAATTCATGGCTGCTGTTTTTTGGCACAAGGTTAGAGGAAACTGGGTATTTGTAAAGCTGTGAAATTTTCATCACCTGGCCTTTCCTAACGATGATAGTGAAGAAGCCATAACCCTAACAGGCTAATTACGGTCTGAAACATTGGTCAAATGTATTTGAGCACATAAATCTCCAAGGGTGTCAGCTCATTTTCTTTTTTTGTTAACTTTAAAATGTAAAAGATTAATTTTTTTTTCATAAAATGCAAAGCAAATGTGCCATCCTTAACTTTATGCCTTTTAGAAATCATTTAATCTCCATCTTGCTTAACTGTTCACAATAACAATAATTTTGGCCATGGGAGCCCAAACGTTTACATGCCACTGTATAGGGATTCGCATGTAGCAGTCTTAACTGAGATTTGCTGACTCTAAGGTTCCAAATGTCACATTGGACATGAAGAGACTGGTGGCTTTAGATGGAAGGATCTTGCAGAAAAATGCTCAAGTTTCCCATTGACGTCTATTATACTCCGTACCCAAATCACTCCCGTCCAAGCATCCAACCTGCTTTTTTTGAGTACCGAGCACCTGAGCATGGTAGCGCTCACTCATACTAGTAAGGTACTCTGTGAAAATATAAATTATAATGATTTTTATTTCTATAGTTCCAACATATTCCGAAACACTTTACAATTCAGAGTTAACCTGGTAACTTGTTACTTGCTATGAGACTACTTTGACTTGTATGAGTATTGGCCAAATGATTCCTATGTCTGAAGGTCATTGATACTATTTATCCTTTTTCACATACGTGTATATATTAATGACCTTCTGCCCTGCCAGGGGTTAATTATAATGGACCCCAAAAATCCAACGGTATTTGGAGCTGATTTAAGAGGCGACAATTCACAATATACCTTTAAGACCTTATTGATGGTTCTTTGTGTCCAATAAGATCATTAAAAAGTGATAGAAGGTTATCGCATTGGGGAACAAATTGATCTGATCTTTGATTTATGTTGAACATTTCTTTGAGTTGATTTATACTAGAAATGATCATTTTAATTTTGAGACAGATTTGGGGAAAATAATTGTCATTTTATTTTGCCAAAACTTTCAAGTTCTATGGAGAAAGGAAACCAGACGACCATAGCGGAATTCATCCTCGTGGGATTTTCTGATAGTCTTCCGCTCCAGTATTTATTATTTGCGATCTTTCTCTGCATCTTTAAGATTTCACTCCTGGCTCATATGTTTATAATTCTTTTATATCGCTTCAGTCCAAATCTTCATACTCCTATGTATTTTTTCCTTGCTAACTTCTCTTTTTTAGAAATATGTTACCTTTCAACCATAGTTCCCAAACTGTTGGTCAACCTCCTTTCTCAGAAGAAAACAATCTCCTTCTATGGATGTGCTGTGCAGATGTACTGTTTTCTAGTACTGGGCAGTACGGAATGCTACATGTTAGCCGCCATGGCGTATGATCGTTATAATGCCATATGTCATCCCTTACTATATAATATTATCATGAGGAGGGCAGTTTGTATCAGGTTGGTCATTGGCTCTTGTGTCATCGGGACAACGGTTGGGGTCCTACAAACCATATTCGTATTTACATTGCCTTTTTGTGGCTCCGGCCGAATCAATCATTTTTATTGTGATATTCCGCCATTACTTAATCTGGCCTGTAGTAATTCACACTTCAACGAAATTGCCACTTTCATAATCGCTTCCCTTCTTATTGTTGGTTCCTTTTTATTGACTTTAATTTCCTACGCTAACATTATCTGGACAATTGTAAAGCATCATCCCTCAGCAAATAGGAATAAAGCCTTCTCTACTTGTACCTCGCACCTCATTGTTGTTACTCTGTTCTTTGGATCGGGCACTATTATGTATTTGAGACCAAAGTCAAGGTACGGCATGGATGACGGGAAGTTTTTGTCACTTATGTATGCTATTATTGTACCTTTAATGAACCCTTTTATATATAGTTTGAGGAATAATGATGTAAAGTGTGCTGTTAGGAGGATAGTTTCTAAAAGAAAGGGCTGAGAACTAATGATTTTTTCCTCAACTTACAACTCTTCAGAAGATGCTACATCTCCATCTCCTTCCCGCTATCCTCCATTTTTTCCAATTGGCATATCTTTGGGGCTTTCCATTTGATGGATGTTCTGCTACTCTCAATGCATATTTAGACTTTCTAACGTCTGTGAAACATCGAGATTCTAGTTGTGGAGGTATCTGATTAGGATGTGAAATCTCTTCACCCATCACCTCTGCAGGGGTCAAAGTTTTGCGCCAAAGGATCCTATTTTGATATAACTATTAAGGCTGCTTTAAAAGTGCAAGACAAAAAATGAACATTAGGAAGTTTGCGTAATTGATCAAAAAATGAATTGAATTGTATGAGTTACGGGCAATTTATTGTTGTGTGTTAAGGATATTAGAAGAAAAAGGTTTGGTACCATGTTAGCCAGTTGGGAAAATTTAAGGATATTAGGCACTTCCGTGTCTCTCCCAATAGATCCGTGGAGAAAAGGGATTCAGTCTGCACTTCCGTCACACTGGAGAGATTTATTTTTTATTGTGATTTTATTTCTTCGCGTTTTGGGGTACAGGACCCTTTCATCAGGAAAAATCACAGATGTGAAATTAGAAATAAAATCACAATAAAAAATAAATCTCCCCAGTAGATTTATGACTGTGTGATGGAAGTGCGGACCGAATACCTTTTCCTTTTCTCCACGGATCTTTGCTGTCTTTGGATAGATACTACTGTGGACCGTCAGCATTAGGATATCAAGCAGATATCACAGGTCTTTAAAGTTGGTTGTGACTTCCACAACCAAAAAAGGTGAGCAAACCATAACTTAAAAACAGTTCCACACAGGTATACCCTACATTGCGCCTTTCCTTTCCAGCTCAATATACGTGTCTTTTCAAGGGATGTCATATTTTATATTGCTGTACGTTGCCCCATTGCATTGCTGTAAGACCAAGAAGGTCTGCTGTTAAGACTACGTACAGACACGGTGTAATAGCTGTGTATTCCAGCTTTTACGTGGCGCTTTAGAACGCTCGTGTAAAAGCTATGCCCAAGAAAGATGGAAACGCCTTCCAGCAAAAGCTATGGCTTTTGCTGAAAAGCGTTCAGATGTGGCATTCTGCTGCATATTTTTGCACAGACGATTTCACTGCAAAGCGCCCGCGCAAAAAGAATTGACATGGCAATTCTTAGCGCTTTTTTTGGCACACTTTACCCCTAGGCTACATGTTAACATGGCCTCGGGGAAAGTGCGTAGAGAAAAGTGCAACATCAGCATGCAGTGGTGCTATTTTGTACACCAACATGCGCAAAAATTGGCACTGCTGATTACGCGGCAAAAAGCACCGCATCTGAACATATCCTAATACGAAATTAACCTTCCCTTCTTCCCACGCACACCCCCCTATGCCAGCCAGTGATTCAGGCAGACTGCTGTATTCCTTACTTGCTGATCACATCGCAATCCTCGTACTGGCCATCTGCTCTCCTGACCTGAGCATGACAGCATATAATTCTATAAAGCTGCCACGTTTATATCAGGAGAGCTGCTAACTGGTCAAGGGATTGCAAAATGATCCTTCGGGCGAGAAATACAGCAGTCTGCCTGAATTACTGATGCGGCACAAAGGGGTGGGTGGGGAAAGAGGTGAATATTCATTTTATATTACCACCGGGTGCGTACAGCAATCTAACTGCACCTAATTATTGACACCAGCACATGGGGGTGGGAGGAAGAAGGGGTGAATATTCATTTTGTATTAACAGTGAACTTTCCAGGGCTTACAGCAACACAATGAGGCAATGTATGGCAAAAAAGTTACATATCTTGAAAGGGCTGCACAAGCCCCATTTCATAATACTATTATTATGATGAGCTGCAACTAGGGCTTATCTTTGGAGTATTTCTTATATTTTATACATACTCCAAAAAGGTTGAAAAATCCTGCTAGATCTTATTTTTGGGGAAATATGGAATTTATTCTCTTCCCTGCCCTACAACAAGGTCGCTTATTTATTTGCTGTCTGTGTTTTGTACAATTTTTTTTGCTGGGGTCATGTATCACATATTTTTTATATTTCTATGTGTTAATAAAACTTTTCTTTTAATTATGGGTGGTACACTATGACTCATTTATTGTTTGTGTGCTTTGTAGTGTGAATCCATGGTTGAGCCTCTAGAAGTGAATTATTCATACTAATGAAGAGACACTATAGGACATGTGAAGGGCACAGCTCTGAGAAGAATTAAGTGGCACAATTTTTTTTACAATACTATTGACATATTTCTCTAATACTTTGTTGTAAATGATTTAGACATTCTATGTATGTAAGGTTACATACCAAGATATAAAAACGTTAGACCATAAAAATAATTATTATATCCGAACTTGACATAGAATGGAAGGGCAGCTGTCAATCATGACTATCCTTTTGTAAGTAGTCACTTCCCACATCCCTGCTGGCACCAGTTCACATTGTCTGTGAGTGCTGTGTAGTTTTTTTCTCTGTTGTATCGTGTGGAGTGGCTGGCTCCATTACTGCAATTTGCACCCTCATTGCCTACTGGTGATCTAGGGTCTAGATGGTGTCCGCCCACTTAGTAGTGGGGTAGGGTGGACAAGGAGGACTTGGGTGTCAGTGATAGGACTCATCGGACCTGAAGTCACTTTGTCGCAGTCGATGAGCAAGCAGACATTGGCCAATGTGTGTACTAACAACTTCAGATTTTAAAAAAATAATAAGAATTTTGAGTTTTTTTGAGTTTTTTGCACGGCTTGGCAGGGGTTTTGAATCCCGTGCCGCTGATTGGTCGCCGCTCTGAGCAGTGCGAGATTCATATTTCCCGCCAAGCCGTGCCGCTTCACTGATTGGTTGCCGCGGCAGGCAGTGACCAATCAGCGAAGTGTGTTTTAAAACATGCGCTAAGTGCACTGATTGGTCGCCGTGGCTGGCAGCGACCAATCAGCGAACTGGAGCGCGGCTTGGCAGGGGTTTTGAATCCCGCGCCGCTGAGAGCAGTGGCCAATCAGTGGCGCAAGATTCATATTTTCCGCCAAGCCGTGCGCGCTTCGCTGATTGTTTGCTGCTGGCCGCGGCGACCATTCAACGAAGCGTGTTTAAAAACGCGTGCCAAGTGCGCTGATTGGTCGCCGTGGTTGGCAGCGACCAATCAGCGAACTGGAGCATGGCGTGGCGCACAATTTGAATTGCCGATCATAGTGTGACGCACTTCTCTGCTGTTTACAAGGGTGTCAGCCATAGTGTGACACACTTCACTCCTGTTTACAAGGCTGTCAGTCATAGTGTGACACACTTCACTCCTGTTTACAAGGCTGTCAGTCATAGTGTGACGCACTTCACTCCTGTCTACAAGGCTGCAGCTCATAGTGTGACGCAGTTCACTCCTATCTACAAGGCTGTCAGTCATCGTGTGACGCACTTCACTCCTGTCTACAAGGCTGCCGCTCATAGTGTGACGCAGTTCACTCCTATCTACAATGCTGTCAGTCATAGTGTGACGCAGTTCACTCCTGTCTACAAGGCTGCCGCTCATAGTGTGACACACTTCACTTCTGTCTACAAGGTCTGCCAGTCATAGTTTGACGCACTGCACTCCTGTTTACAAGGCTGTCAGTCATAGTGTGATGCACTTCACTCCTGTTTACAAGGCTGTCAGTCATAGTGTGCTGTTCTTCAGTCACATTTACTTCACACGTTGTGTCAGTGACAGTCTGAACTACTTTAGTCACGTTTATTCAATGGGTTTAATTGGTCGTAAGCGCAAATACGCCAATGACGATGACAGAAAAGCTGCAGAAGCAGCAAGGCGATAACAACGTCGACACCAAGAGACACAACAACAAACTGCCGTGAGACAAGCCCAGGATGCGGCATCTCACAGACGTCGTCAGCAACAGGAGACACCACAACAAACTGCTGCCAGACAAGCCCAAGATGCCGAATCTCATAGATAGTGTCGGCTGAATGAATCTCCAGAAGACATGGAAAACAGACAACAACATGTTCGCGCCATTCATACAACACAAATGCTCTACCAACTAAGGCAAGCCCAGGAGAATATTCAATAGACACGATAGACACATAGGTAGATGATAGATAGATATCGTGTATTCATTGCATTATTCTTAAATCTTCATGAATAAACTACATACATTATATATATATACTGTATATATGTGTGTGTCTGTGTGTGTGTGTGTGTGTGTGTGAGTGTGTGTGTGTGTCTGATTGAAGCAGTGGCTTTGTTAAGACAGAAAGGTGAGGCAGTGAGTGACCCAGGAGTTAGCTCACACGCCCAGTCTTTATACATTTTAAAGGCACAAAAACACTTGCACAAACCTGGAAATACCAGAGGACAGCTTGTTCACCTATGTCCCATCAGGTATTAAAACATCTGTGTCATCCTTAGGCTAGGGTCACATCAACATTTCTGCCCTGCTCAGGGGGGTCGTGCTAAAAACATAGACTTTGGCAGCATAAATGCAGTGCTACCGCCATTGTAGCGCCGCGTTAACGCTGCCAATGCTACCCTATGGAGAGGCGGCCCATAGTGCGGCTCCAACGCGGCAATCTGTGTGAAAATCTCGTGTTATTTCCTAACGTGAGAAAAGACGTTGTTGAAAGCGTCTTTTCTCGCGTTAGGAAATATCACGAGATTTCACTCAGATGGCTGCATTGGAACCACACTATGGGCCGCCTCCCATAGGGTAACATTGGCAGCGTTAACGCGGCGCTACCCTGGCGGTAGCACCACGTTTATGTTACCAAAGTCTAAGTTTTAGCGCGACCCCCTGAGCAGGGCAGAAATGTTGATGTGACCCTAGCCTTACAGTGCTGTAGGACCCTTGGGTGCAGTGTCTAGCTTCCAGTATTCAAGTTTCCAGTACTGGCCTGTGTTAGCCTCACATGGACCTGCTCGCACACACCCTGCTCTTTACTGCAAGATTACAAAATAATACATTCTGTAAAAATATGACACTTTTTTGCATGGTCTGTAAATAAATGAAAGCCGTCCTTGATTTTTTTGAAGCTAAAAAAAGATATCTAGATTATTTTGATTGTAATTACAGTCTACAGTGAATGAAGATGATGATCAGATTCATGGGCTATGGACATGGATCACTTATTAATGGTTCATTTAAGTTTTCTAATATGTTGGTAAAAAGTTGGCTGTCATTAATTTTTTATCAGAATTAAACAGAAAAAAATGGCAACAATATTTACATGCCCAGGTCACAAAATCTAATGATCTAACAGGATGCAGCAGGCCTTATAACCTAGGGTGTCTGTCCCGGTGGGGTGCGCTTATAATCTAATAGTATGGACATCACTAAAAGGCTGTAAGCCAAAAGCCTACATGTGTGACCAGCGCCCTATGCAAGCTTTTTTTGTGCAATTTCAATACTAGGCAATAACCCCTTCATGTATTGCAAGTGATTTCTTCATCAGTATTTTGCACTTGTGTTGCCTCCATCTTTGTTAGTTTTTTTTTTTGCTGCAACCCGTTAGTGCATTAGATTTTGTGACCTGGGAAGGAAAATTTTGTTGCCTGTTTTTGTTGTGTTTAATTCTTGAATTACTGAGGGACATTGTATTCCACTTTTTGTGGCTTTGATTTATTTGATAAGCTATAAAAAGTCAACCCTGGCACCCGCTCTAGTTCAGCTATGTCATTCTTATGCACTGGAGACCAAAATTGTTCCCAGCATTCTATATGTGGCCGCATTAGTGACTTGTATAGACAGTGTATGTATGTGCAAGTACAGAGGTAAAGCTATGTCCTTGTCATGAGCATCTAGGCCTCTTAATGTATACAATTTAATTGGCCTTGACAGCAGCTTGGGTCAACAAAGTTGAGTTTGCTGTTCACCCAATCTTTTTCAGTGTCAGTTTTAATCAGTGTTTCCCTATTTAGTATATAATTGTACATTTTGCTTCCTTTGCCCAAGTGCATAACCTTACATTTATCTAGGATAAACCTCAATTTTCATTTCTCAACCTCTCATTCTTATGTTTTTAGAATATTTCCTTATTACTTACTTCTGAAGAGACGCCGGGACTCTTGATGAATATATTGTATATTGTTTCTACGTTAAAGGCTGTATCAAAGACAGTGATAATATTGGTAGGGTCCGTCACCCAACACTCCCACTGATCAGATACAATTAGCTAGGTAATAACTAGAGATGAGCGAACATGGGGCTGTTCGGGTTCCAGTGTTTCGGGTCCCGAACATCACTGGAAGTTACTAATTGGCTGTACACCTTGCTGCCGACATACAGCCAACCATTAGCAACACTCCCAGGGGCGGGTGGGTGGGGATTTTTCTATTTTTATTTTGCCCATCACACTACTGCTGAAAAATAGGATTAAAGCCCCACTGTTTGCCGATCAATGACGGCATGTAGCTTGCAATTGACCGGACAGCAAGCATGGCGGAGCACAGTGCTGCCTGCTTCAGCACTTAGGCGCCATCAAGCACTGGAGTGCAAGCCCCAAACTGGTCTGCTCATCTCTAGTAATAAGAGTGTACAATTGGGAATATATATATACCATACATACATTTATATTGTTTATAGTTTATTAATATGCATTCATTACATAGTTATGCTTGAAAGTTAGTTAACTTTTAAGATAATTACATATTTCTGCGTTCAATTCGCCTAAGATTAAATCTCATTTTCAAACAAGTCCTAACAGTAAATAAAGAGAACCAAATCAAAGAAATGCATCAAAAATATTATCCAATAACAAATATCTATGATTGGAAAAAGTATGTGAACCTTTATGATTAGCAGATAATTGGAAAGTGAACTTAGAGTCTGTTGTTTTCTATCAATGGGAGGACAATCCAGTGTGAGTGGGCGACCTGTTTAATTTAAAGAACAGAGATCTATCAAAGTCTGAACTTCACAGCATGTTTCTGGAACTGAATCATTGTATGATCCATGGAGATTTCTGAGGACATCAGAAGAGTTACTGCTCATAAGGCAGCATCAGAAAATTCTTACCATCAGCAGCCAGATACAAAACTAACACAGCACTTGACAGGATGCAGTCAGACCCCATTATGTGGAGCAAGCCCAGGTGCAGGCTGATAAAAATCACCTCTACCTACCAAGACATGTGGGAGGTGACTTGTCATGCACATATTGGGCCTACATCAGAAGAGTTGTTGATGTTCATCAGGTTGGAAAAGGTTATAAAACCATCTCTAACGAGTTTAGACATCCGCAATCTACAGTCAGGGAGTTTGTGTACAAATCAAGGAAACTAAAACCATTATTACTCTTCCTAGCTATAAAAATCACTCCAAGAGCAAGTCACATATTCGTCTGCAAGGCCACAGAGGAACCTAAGGTAACCACTAAGGAACTAAAGATCTCACTATTAGCTAATATTAACGTTCATGAATCCAACATCAGGATGACACTGAACATCAAGATGTGCATGGTAAGATTGCTAGAAGAAAGCTACTGCTCTCCCAAAAAACATTGCTGTTATCTGCAGATTGCTAAGGATCACTTGGCGAAACAAGAAGGTAATTTAATAGCAATGACTGAATTGATCTACTAGCTGTGTATCTATAATATAGAGGCTGCTAGGCTGTGTATATACAATATATAATTAAGAGGAGCGAACCTACAAAAAAATTCTTCGTAAACGGAGTCAAATGCAGCGATCCTTTATGTCAAATCATCTCAAACATTCCAGACGATCGTTTCAAACAATAGTTTTTCATCAGGGGATTGATCTGTAATGGTACCTTTACACGCCGCGACGGCAGGCTGGATACATCGCGCTACAAGCTACAATTGTAGCTTGTAGCGTCCATATCGCCTGTAGTAGCGGCGTCTGAAGAGGCGACGCTACAGCCGGCGACAGATACATCTGTTTATGGGCTCTGCTCATAAACTTAAGGCAACATCGCCGATTGTAGCGAGCTGTATCAGCGTGTAAAGAAGCAACGGAAGGCAACTCTGGACACCCGGCGATGTGGCTGCCATGTATCTAAGGCGTGACACAGTCGCCATGTTACCGCGCCCCATCTGCGATCATTGGAGGTCGCTCCTGCTTTATGATTGGTAGTCGCAGCATAGGGCGGGATATTTAAGGAGCTGACCAGTCACACTACACAATTACTCGAGCGTGCTCTATTAACCAGCCTCCTGCGATGCCTGGCCAATCCTGATGATATTGCGCTGTCCTATCATCATACGGACGGCTCGTAATCCAAGATTGTTGCACGCCTATGTGCTATCCCTGCTGCACCGGG
Organism: Allobates femoralis; assembly: GCA_033576535.1. Classification (NCBI taxonomy): domain Eukaryota; kingdom Metazoa; phylum Chordata; class Amphibia; order Anura; family Aromobatidae; genus Allobates; species Allobates femoralis. The sequence continues at coordinate 3,817,869 of JARQOC010000009.1, forward strand.
TCCGCCCATAGTAGCTTGTTGGAGCGGTGTGTAAACATGGTACGCTACGCTACAGCTGGCTACTTGAGACACCCGGCGATGTAGCTAGCTATAGATGTAGCGTGGCGTAGCGCACCTTGTCGCGGCGTGTAAAGAGGGTGCGTTGACCGTTTGTAGCCGTTTGAGCGTGCTCGTGCACGCGAAGTAGCGCGATGTATCCAGCCTGCCGTCGCGGCGTGTAAAGGTACCATAACAGTCATATACAAATATGACAGTCAATGTACAATGTAAACAGAATATTGTACACTATCATATTAACACTGATATATACTCTCAGTACAATAAAGGGAGACAACTTATTGTCAGCATATTACAGTCATATGTTAGCGGAAAAATACATTGTACATTGGAATCTATTACCTCATTACAAGAGAAATGGATTCAAAGAGGCTGACAAAGACAACATAAGGCTGGCTGCAGACTTGCGGACCCTCCGCAGCATCCTGCGGAGGGGATCCGCATCTGACCGCAGCCCCTATGTTTATAATGAGAACACACGGTGCTGCCCAGGTCTGCGCATGACAGTGCGCTCCCATTCACTGTAATATGTGATTTGTATGCAGGCGGATGCCCGCGCACAAATCACACACTTTCCTCCGCACCAGGAACGCGACATGGTCGCTTATACATGGAGTGTGTGATTGTGTGTGATTTGTGCACGGGCATCTGCCTGCATACAAATCACATATTGCAGTGAATGGGAGCGCACGGTCATGTGCAGACCTGGGCAGCACCGTGCGTTCTCATTTTAAACATAGGGGCTGCGGTCAGATGCGGATCCCCTCCGCTGGATGCTACGGAGGGTCCGCAAGTCTGAAGCCAGTCTAAGAGATGATATTTTGCAACGAAGGGTATAAGTGGTTACTGTTAAAGAAATAACAAAGCACCATCTAGTATATGCTGTGGATATGGGTCATAACTGTTTAAAAGGACAAAGATTTTTTTATTATTATTACTACCTGGGGGCATAGGTTGTGGTCAATAGTGCACATAGTCACAGGGATTAACTCCACAAGGAGTCGTTCATTAGGGTACATGTTATTCCTAAGGGAAAAAAAAAGGGGGGGAACGTGTCATGTAATTCCCAGGAATAATTTAAATACGGATATAAGAAATAGTCACCTACGGTCAATTGCTGAAGCCACGGGAGAGTCCGGTCAGGGGTTATTCAGACGATGTTGGTACTGTCATTGAAGACAAAACCTTGTGCAGGATACGAAATATGATATTTAAGTGGACAGTACATCTGTCATAGGGAAACATTGAAACAATTTTACCTTTGTCTCATAGACGTCTTATCTCAGACCGATGTGAAGTCCCTCTTACAACAGCTAAATGGCCGGGTGATAAGTGTATAAAGTATTAGTGAAAATTCCTCGTGCATAATGCATATTTAAGGTGTAACACACACCTGTGAAGAGAGTCCCGGGTGCAATATCCCGAATAAGGGAATCCCGGGTGCTGTGACACACCTGTGTATGAAATCAATCGTGTCAGATATACCTGCTGGATTATGTCAAATAGCTGGATTATGCTGGATTATGCCTCCTTCTATGTAAGGTAAAGACCTGTTCAATGCGATGTGCTCTCGCCCCGGGCCGTGAAGTGTGCAATGCGGCGGCATTAATCGCTGTTTTAAATAGTGTGCAGCTGATCGCATCTACCGCATCCGGCTTCCGGTTTGTGGAATGCACGGAAGCGGAGATGGAACGCAAGCCCACGCGTGGGCGGTGTGCTACATTCTCAGTGCGCCTCGCACATGCGCAGTGGGGAAGGCGGTGCAACTTGAGAGCTGGGGGTGATGACGGGCTCTGAATGGCTAGCAACTTGAATGAGAGGAGGACAGGATGTACCACCACATCAGTATCTAGCGTTCTAAAAGAGAAAAAGAGGAAAAGAGATTAGAACCCAATATACACATTAATAAAGTAAGATGATGCTTATACAATTAAAAGTGGATTTACAAGAACATAGGGAACTCGCTGTAGGTTTAACTTACTAATAAAGCATAATTTGAGCACATATACAGTAGTGCAAATAAAGAATAGGTACAGTAAAATGCCCTAATCAAACTTGAAATATACAAATTAAAGCAACCATAAAGTTACAATAAGGTCATATATATCCATCTATTGAATTCAAATAATGATATCACATTCTCTATTTAAACCGTTTGGTTTGAGGGTCTGGAGTGTATGTATCCAATATGATTCCCTGATCTTGAGCCTTTTAACCCTGTCTTGTACTCGTCTGTCAATTGGGATATGCTCTAGGACCTGAAAACTTCTAATTGTATAAGCATCATCTTACTATATGAATGTGTATATTGGGTACTAATCTCTTTTCCTATTTTTCTCTTAAAGCTTTAACATTAGTTCTATGGGCAGCGCACCACCATACAACTAATGTTAAAGCTTTCAGGACCCTGGATAGCGGCAGATACAGTACGCATATCACGTACTGTATCTCCTCCACAGCGAGGGGCCGCCCGCTTTAATTCATAAAATAGTAAATGCCGACAATAGCCGGCAATACAGTAATACACCTACTTAACCCTTCATATGCTGCCCCATGTACTCACTGTAGACATGGTGCCCACATCTACTATTAAACCCTTTGTTCATCCCTGCAGCAGCATGGATGAACAAAGCATCCGGCTATCGCAGGCATTCACATGTGCCTTGTGGTAGCCGGATGGGCTCATTATAGCAATCCTGCTGCGGTTTGCAAACCGCTCCAAAAACTGCAGCCTGCATGATTTTTACCGCAGGCTGCAAATCCGGAAGCGGTAACCAGGTTGCATGTAGTGCAATCCGGTTCTATAATGGGCTCCTATGGGCTGCGGATCCTGATCCGGTTTTGAGTATTTTTACAGCTCAAAACCGGATCAGGATCTGCATTTGCTACTGCAAATGTGACCCAAGCCTAAGAGCTGCTGCCTGTGTATACTGTATATATAATATAGCAGCTGCTTGCTGTATATAGTATATACACAGTACTATGCTGTACATACACCTACACTATTTACATATATTGTATACTGACATTCTGTAATACAGGATATGGTGTGGACGTGTATACACAGTATAGGGCTGTGCATGAATCGGAAATAGAAGCTGAAAGACAGACACACACAGATTATACTCCCCAGCCATGGATGGCTCTGATGATGAAGGCAGAAAATTCAAAGGCAGTCCTGCACACTCGGATTGGATGATCTCTCCTTGCGGCAACATCATTCATCTTTTGGTAATTCTGGTGTGCACTGCGCATGGCAGCCTCTTTACCGCATGCACAGTACAAACTTCAGAATAGTGGGCCAGCAGCGTCTGACATCTGCTGGGGCAGGTGGCATCCCCTTCCTCCCCTTATGTCCAGGGCACCGACACTTGCCTGAGTGTGTGAGGTGGTGATACAAGCATTGCCTGGATTAATTAATTAAGGCTGGCTTCACATTGGCATTCGTCTGTGTCACGCAGGGTTGCTATTTAGCCTCTGCATGCATTTTGCGTTGCTATACCTAACATAGTGTATGCAGGGTCATGCATAGGCATCAGTATGTATGCGGATGCATCTCTTTGCGTCTTTCCGAGGCGCCCGCCGAACGCAAATTGTTGCATTTTTTGAGTGCTCAAAAATCCACAAGCATGCGCATGCGGACAAATACATACAAATCACGCATGGTTGTCTATGTGAACGCAGTGGTGCGCAATGACCTGCACATGGCTCTGTTCAATGTGCATTCGTTCATCAAACATGCCCAAGAATTGTATTACCATGAGACACACCCATTGGGCGTGTCATTACAAAAGGAAAATCTCATTGATTGCTCATGCACATAAAAAACGCAAATGCATATGTAAATGCATGCAAGCGCATGGAAACACAGCATTTTTTTCACTGCATGCGTATGCACATTATAGGAAAAAAGCGCTGCTCATGTATGCATTTTTATGCGATTTGTCATGCATTTGCGCATGCGCATTGTAAAATGGGGTCACTTATGAGAGATTCTGCTTTTCTTACACATTAGGGACTCTGCCACTTAAGCGGCTCTTGCCAATGTGACATAGCACGGCAACATATTCCAAAAAATCTGTGATCTAATATGGCGCTCTTCCATTCTCAGATTTCCACTGTGCCTGAAAAGTAGTTCCTGATTACATGTAGGGTATTGTTGAGGAGAAATTGCACAACAAGCTGTAAGGTGATTTTTTTCTATTATCCAGGACAAATATTAAAATTTGGGGCAAAAGTAACATTTTAGTATTATTCTTTATCACCATCCAATGGTGTAAAATTCTGTGAGGCGCATGTAGTATCAACATGATTACTGCAACCCTGGATGACTTAATTGAGGGATGTAGTTTGTAAAGTGGGGTCAGCTATGGGGATCCGCTTTTTTTTAGCATGTCTGGGACCTTGGCAATGTGACATAGCATCCTCAAACCATTACAGATAAATCTGAACGCCAATATGGGGCTCTTTCTCTCTGACTTTGCACTGTACCTGAAATTGAACAACAAATTATAGCATTTATTTTCTCCTATTAATCCTTTTGAAAATTAAAAACTGGGGCCAAAGCAACATTTTATTAGAAAGAATGGTATTTTTTTATTTAGTAAACCCAGTGTTATACAATTCTGTGAATTGCCTAAGGGGGAATAATGTTCACTACAGCCTTAAATACGTTCTGCAAGAGGTGTTGTTTCCAAAATGGGGTCACTTGTGAAGGATTCCACTGTTTAGGCACATCAGGGATCGGCAAACGCGACATACTGTAGCATCTGTTTTCTATTTCAGCCAATTTTGTGCTCTTAAAGTTTAATGGTGCTTCTTCCCTTCTGAGCCCTGCCGTTCATATGGTGTATCGGTCTACTCAAGAGAAATTGCACAACACATTAAATGGTCTACTTTCTGATGTTACTCCTCTCTCCCTTGTGAAAATTAAACATTTTGCACAAAAGCAACATGTTAAAACTTTAAAACATTATGTGAATCACCCGTGGGTTCAAGATCCTTACCGCACCTCTAAATAAATTCCTTGAGCGGTATAGTTTCCAAAATATGGAGGCTTGTGGGGGGTTTCCAGGGTTTAGGCACATCATGGGTCAAAAAAGCAAAATGGTGTCCGCTATCTACTGTATTTGTGCAAGTTTAGTGCTCCATAAGTTGAATGGCGCTCATTCCCTTCCGAGCCCTGCCATGCACCCAAATAATAGCTTTCCACAACTTATGGGGATTGGTCTACTCAGGAGAAATTGCACAACAAATTATACGGTCCATTTTCTCTTGTTCCCTTTTGAAAATTCAAAATTAAACATTTGGTGCAAAAGCAAAATTTGTGGGAAAAATATTTTTTCACTTTCACAGCTCAACTTAATAAAATTCTTTGAAGCACCTGTGTGTTCAAGGTGCTCATTGCACCTCAAAATAATTCCTTGAAGGGTGTAGTTCTCAAAACGTCGTTACTTTTATTTTTTCTTCACTGTTTAGGCACATTAGAGGCTTGCCAAATGTGAAATGGTGTTTGCTATCTACTTCAGCCAATTTCGCACTCCAAAAGTCGAATGGTGCACCTACTCTTCTGAGCCCTGCAGTGCACCCAAACAGTAGTTTTCCACCATATGGGGTATCGATGTACTCAGGAGAAATTTCACAACAAAAATAAATGTCCATTTTCTCCTGTTACTCGTACAAAAATGCAATATTTGAAGCTAAAGCAAATTTTTGTGGGAAAAAGTAAAATTTTCAGTTTTTCCTTCCATATTGCTTTAAATCCTGTGAGTGTCACGGGTGGCGCGGGTGACAGGGTGGAGGCCACGCGCAGACGATCTCAGCGTTTGGCCCACCAGCCATAATGGTGGAGGATGGTCCATCTCTTTCAGGGGCATTTACCTTCTGTTTAGATGAAGAGAAGGTGTGATGAGATCTCTCTATTTTGGGGAGACGGCTGTGGAGGTCTTGTGCTCGGTCTGGTTGTATCCACCTGTATTGTAGGTCTCTAGGACCCAGCAGATTCCTTCTACCTTTATAAGGAGGTTCATTACCCTTCCTCAGTGCAGGTGATATTTCCTTGTGGACTCTTTATCCTTGCTCCAGCAGAAGCTGAGGTTGTGAGCTCGCTGTGGTCTGCTGAAAGATAAGTGTTTCTTTTCCCCAAATGTCTGTCTTCCCTGGTGTTTGTCTTTAGTTGTTAGTGGAGGGGTCTAGTGCACCTCTCCATCTGATCCTTAGATAAGATAGTGCTAGGATCAGAGAGGGACGAGGTTCGTGGTCGGCGACAGTTGAGGAGACTGTACAGGGACGTTAGGGCAGACAGGGTCAGCCCTAGTAAGTCTAGGGGTCACCGTCTCCTTCTTGTGCCCTTAGCAGTAGGGACCCCTTATTCCCCCCCCCCCCCCCGTCGTTATCCTACGCTGGGTGTCTTCCCCACTCCCAGCGTGACAGTGAGGCACCTGAAGGGAATACATTTCTTGAATGTGGTTTTGAGTAGTCAGAGGGGGTCAGTTTTGAAAAAGGTGTCACATTTGGTATTTTCTGTAACATACATATAAACTCCTCCTAGTCATTTCAAATGTGATATGGTCCCTAACAAAATTGGTTTTGTAAATTTTGTTGGAAAAATGAGACATTGCTAATTATCTAACATCCCAACAATAAAAAAATATTTTTCAAAAATGATGCTGTTGTATAGTTGCCATGTGGGAAATATTATTTATTAATTATTTTGTGTGACTGGTTTAAGGGCATAAAAATTTAAGGTTTGAAAAGTGAAAAATTTTTACATTTTTCGCTACATTTCAGATAATTTTTTTACAAACAAAAGTAAAAAATGTCAACATACGTTTACCACTGACATGAAGTACAATGTGTCACGGAAAAACTTTCTCAGAATCACTGGGATCTGTTGACTAGTTCAGGAGTTATTACGATATAAAGTGACACCAGTCAGAAGTGTAAAATTTGGGCTGGTCAAGAAGGTGAAAACAGGCTTTAGTGGTAAGGGTTAAGGGCTTGTTTTTTGCAATTATTTTTCTTGTGTAGGATACCTTTTAGGGCTACTGTGACGCTGGTTCCAAGTAATAACTAGTCTCAGAAAAGCAAAAAACTAACTGAAATAAATGGAAAGTAAATATAACAATTATACTACTTACTGGTAGTAAAGAGAGGTCAAAGCAATCCGCGGTCAAGTCCAGGAAATGTAGCAGTCCAGCAAAAGGTTAGCAGAAGCAAAATCCAATTCAAGCCGAAGTCAGGAAGCCGGAGAGACAGAAACAGGGTACAGAGGTACAAAACAGAAAGAGAAGTCAGGTCACTAGCAGAGGGTCAAGTCCAGGTAATAAACAAAGTCAGGGTCTGGTCCAGAACACAGAGAGATCAAGTCCTTCACAGCCAAAAGCAAATGTAAAATTGACCCAGAACAGAACTGCAAGCTAGTTTAAATAGGCTCTTAATTAAGTGAGCTGAATTCAGGTGATTGAGGCACAGAGCCAGCCCAGCCTGACAGTCTCCACAAATCTAGAACATCAAAGGCAATGTGGAGATCGTGGAAACTACATTGTGAACTGCTCTTGTAAGGGGGGATTCATTGGAGAACATTTAGGTAGTTTTTATTATTTAGTCCTGAGGGTGAATGATCCCGATGATATTGAGTGAATTTATTTCTCTGCATTGTGTTTTTCTATGGTATGTGTTACCTAGTGGTTCGCCCCAATGTGACACTCATTACTATTCCGGTATTTTGTATCTATTATTCCATATTATGTTGTGGCTGAATAGATACCTATAGTGGGACGAATGTGTTGTATAGTTCTATTGGGAAGTTATTTATTACTCGTTTTAGGTACCCTACTCAGCACTAGTACCATCAAAAAATATAACTCGGCCTGTAAAAAATGAACCCACAAACTGCTACACGGCCAAGAAGTAAGACAAAATGTTATGGCTTTGTTAAAGCCATAAAATAGAAATAAAAATGATTACTTCATCCTCAAGGCCCTTAGGGGGTTACAAAATGTCAATACAAATCTCTTAACACAAATTATTCTCTGGTGCCTAATTTACCTTCCTATAATGTACAGATGTCTATTTCTTCTTCTATATATATATCACTCATATTTACATCCACACCGTGGATATGATGACCTGTATGTGGACTCCTCTGTCAGACTCCATAGCGTATATAAGAACAGATTACAGCAGGTGCCTTATTTTTATTGTATATAATATTTGTTATCAAACTTAAAATGTATATTTTTCATTAAATAAATGCAATTTTTCCATAAGGTACATTTCTGTACCTTTCTGTTGGGGTACACTGTGTTGTGATGGGGTGCCATAAAACCTTTTTGATCACTAAGTGCCCTGTTTTTTACTTGCTGCTGTTCACACTGCCTGTGCTTGAGGTTTTTATTCAGGTTTTGTTTGTGAATGGCCATATAATTGGACCTGCAAATTACGCTTAGGTTTACTTGGTGCCAGTCCTCATTTTAGGTTTCTTTTTAGTTTTTTTTCCACTCAGTTCAATAAGATTGTGGCCCCCTTGGACTGTACTCCATTATATATTCAGCCTTCTACAGATAGGTAAAAATAAAGATAGGCCCTGGTCCTACTCTGCCCCCTCAACCCTGTCCACCTTGAAGCCTGGTTGGAACATGGTGAGGTAGGTACAAGCCTGATAGGTAACACCTTGTCCTGCTTGGGTGACTTTTACATCTTTTTGTTCTAAATTATGTTTTTTACTGTGTTCCTACTATTCACACACAGCAAGGTGCCTGCCCCTTATATTTTGATGTACATTTCTGTATATGTATATTTGTGAAAATATTACATGGTTAGTCAAGAACATAGCATGACCCAATGGCTGAGTGGACCTAAATTCCGTTTGAACATATTTAGATATTAGTATTATCAGGGGCGGACCTACTGTGGTGCAGCTGGTGCAGCTGCACCAGGGCCCCGACCGGCTAGGGGGCCCCACAAGCCTGCAGGGGGGCCCCCAGCTGACCCCCGTAATCCGATATCAGAGGAGAGGAGGGTCATGCAAGGAAAGCAGGAAGCTTCCTGCTTCCCTAGCCTGATCCCTCCCCTCCTCTCCTCTGTGCTCCGGCTCCCAGGAATCTACACAGCGCGGCTCAGCAGGTAGGAGACCCGCTCCACTAATAAACGAACAGCCACCAGCACCATAACCCCCCCGCTCCTCACCAACGGCCACCAGCACCCCCCCCCCCGCTCCTTACCGACGGCCGCCAGCACCCCACATACCCCACCCACTTCATGACTGCACCAGGGCCCCTTGGGTTCAAGGTCCGCCCCTGAGTATTATAAATGGTAGGTGGTGGTGTAACGGTTTGCAGATTGTCCTTTGTGTTGCTTGTAGTATATTTTTCTGTTAAAGACTTTTGGTGGCTGCCAATATTTGCATCAATGTTGACTAGTCACCTTTAAGGCAAATCACTGAAATGCCATTAAAACAATGCAGGACCACCCCATTTTGAGTTTAATATTCATAAGCCTCAGTCAGTGACTTTAATATAAGGGTATAATGCCGATCTATGTGGTGCTTTCTACTTTTATTTAGAGGTTTACTAATCTCTTCTTAAATAGTTGACTTGGTGCTTAGAAGAATGGGCCCTGATGCCATGTTTCTGGGGAATATGGTCATTCGGTGGTCCATTAAAATTGTTGTCTGGTACTTTAAGATTAATAACCTATCCTTTTCATAGTTTAAAGGGCAGAATGGAACCATGACTGAGGTGCGCATCAACTGCACCCTACCACGCTACAGTTAAATGGGGGTCCTGGCTGGGTGTAAGTTCTGTTACCATGGCGATAAGGCCCTGCAGACTACATACTGCCTCTTAATATGCTGGGCCAGGACCAGATGAAATATAGATGTATGAGAGAGACCAGAGTCCAAAAACAAACATTTCTTTACTAAACAATTTGATTAGAAGTATATACATCAGATAGCAGGCACAACACTTTACGAATACTTCACCTGCACAATCCAAAGGCAGGAACATCATGGTTACATGTTTTGGTACATTACATGTTACATCAGTCCAGCAACCCATTATGAACCTCCATATTTCCCTGTATAGACTGTAAGGGATGAGGTGTGTCGCTACTGCCCTCACACAGCTAGTCTCAACTCCCAGTTGAGTCGTGAAGACCTCACTGACTGAGGCACATCTGTACAACTCCTCACTACTAGTGATGGGTGAACCCACCGAAGTTCAGGTTCAACAAACTCGCCCCAACTTTTTTAAAGTTCAGTTCGGGGTTGAAAATGCTCGAACTTGAGTCTGAACCCCGAACTCGGTATGTAAAGTTATGGGATGGGGGCTAGGAGGCTGTAAAGGAAAGAAGATCGTTATTAAACAGAATTATACTTATCGGTGTCCACCTGCTTTTATTTCTGAGGCTGCTCATTAACTTCTGGACGTTCACTGCAGAGGGACCCAACAGCCAATCACAGATGCTGTCACAGAGAATTGGCGCACCAAAACCGTGATGCGTTTTTTGCCGTGGTTTTCATGCTCTTTTGGTGCATTTTAACACATAACTACATTCATTGTGCTCAATGTCTTCATCTGCATCTCCTTGCCCAAAAAAAGCACCAAAACCACAACACAGTTTTTGCTGCAGATTTCATGTTTTGTTGGTTCATTGTGTTCAATGTGTTCATCTGCATCTCCTGGCCCAAAAATGCACCAAAACGACAGATTAGTTGAGCCCTTTATTATAAAATTATTCCTTAAATAATTTTTAAAAAGTTACCCGGGGCTTCACCGTATTTTTGTATTCTAGCCAGGTACAGGCAGCTCCCCACCCCCAACTGCCTATTTTTACCTGGCTGAAAACCACAAATATAGGGAAATCCTTTTTTAAATTATTTAATTAATTAAAATAATTTAAAATAATGACATGTGGCTTTGCCGTATTTTTGGTTTCAAGACAGGTACAACTGGGCAGCTGAGGGCTGGAATCCTCAGCATAGGGTGCCCATGCCTTTTGGGGCCTCCCCGCTGTGAATTGCAGCCCACAGCTGCCCAAGAAAATGGTACATTCATGGAAGCGCCATTTTCTGGCACTGTACCCCGGCTTTTCCAGTGGCCCTTGTGGCGTTGGAATGCTGAGTAATAAAGGGGTTAATGCCAGCTTTGTATTGGCTGCTGGCACTAAGCCTGAAATTCATAGTGTAAGCAGTAAAAAAACAACACCAAAAAAATTTAGTGATAAAATACAAGACAACCCGTTTCTCATTTTTAATTAACAAAAAACCCTTCCCTCCAACATAATCCACAGGTAACATCTTCAGCTTTGCTGCATATCTCTGGGAGCAGACACCCTTTCTCTGTGACAGCATCTGTGATTGGCTGTTGGTTCCCTCTGCAGTAAATATTTAGAGAATGAGCAGCACAGGAAGTGGACATAACAGGATGGTGGGGCGGTAGGACTCAGTACATGTAATGCTGATTAATAACTATTTTCTTTATTTTTACAGCTCCCCAAACCTAAACCCGATCTGTAACACAGACTTCCCAGGAAAGTCTGTGTTCGGGATCTGTACCTGAACACTATGTGTTCAGTATGGACCAGAACGTTACAGTTCGGGTTCGCCCATCACTCCTCGCTACTGCTTTCAATGTGGATTCAATGAGGGCTGGACACACCTCTCTGTGCCACTGCATCTGCAGTTGCCAGTAGAACTTATGTTTCAGCCTGGCCATCTTCTCTTTGATGACCCCTATGCCTGTCTACATTCTAGCTTATCAATATAGATAACCATTTGCTTTAGGGTAACACAAATGTCGCCTGGTTTCGATTTCAGAGCAGTGCTCTGAAATCGAAACCAGGCGACATTGGTTTTATCGCCGCCAAATTCCCGATTTACATGCCGCAATAAGGAGGCAATTTGGCGGCGATGCTTCCAGCGAGAAATATCGCCGCCAAAAATGTCTCCCCTGGTTGTGGCGTGTAAAGGTACCCTTGCCTGAGAAATAAGGAATCTTTCCTTCTATTTAGTCCTTGCTTTAGGCCCGTTTGCCTGAGATAAAAATTTCATCTGCCACTTAGTCCTACTTTCCTTCAGGACATGCTATCCAATATGGTCTCTCTTTCTTGGCACACAAACTTCTTTCAATGCAAGTCTGAGAGCAGCAAGACAGTAGGTCTTTTCATGTCTTGATATTTCACTCTATCTGCCTAACAGGAAACTGCATTCCAAGCCCATGTAAGGCCCCTTTCACAACAGCTTTTTGCTAATGTTTGTGGCCAATCCGGCAGGTGGTGCCGCACCTGCCGGAACAGCCGCCTAACGGCCGACTTGCGGCCTGAATCCGGCAAGCCCCATGAATTGTTTATGGAGCTTGCGGTCCGATGCGGCAAGTGCGGTTCTGCCAGATGCAGTAGATCTGACACTTGCGGCTGCTGAAAAAAAATGCTGCTTGCAGCTTTCTTTTTTCGCAGGCGCAAGTGTGGGATCCGGCATAACTGCACTTACTGCACCGGACCTCAAGCCCCATAGACAATGCATGGAGCTTGCCGAATCAGCGGCGCAAATGCAGCTCTTAAACGGCAGATCCAGCAGATGCGGTAAATCAGCTGGATCTTCTGCACATCAGCAAAAATGTTTATGTGAAAGGCCCCTAACTCTTCCCATTTTGTGCTGATCCCAATGTTTAACCTTGTCTGCGGCTGATCCACAATTGCAGCACAAAAAACAAATATGGCATGGAAAACACTTACAAAAACAGATTGCTATGTGTGAGGCTAGCAATCCGTTTTCGTAAGTGTTTTCCATGCCAAATCCATTTTTCCTAAGCTGCTTTTTGTGCCTCCTGTGCCCCTGCATGTTTTTGTGACTTTGCCATTTTTTACAGAAACAATGCTCTAAAAAACGGATCCGTATTACTGCATTATTACAGCCATGTCTGTACTCCACATTATAAAATTGTGTTGGCAGGTTCTCCTTAAGGACTGTCTCAAGGACTTCCATCACTAAACCTCTGTGTTTGGAAGGGCTCGCGTGGTATAACAATGTCACGTGTGTCCCAGGAGCACACTACTTTTGACATCCCTAGAACCATGGCGGCACCATAGGTGAGTATAGTCATTTTTATGGGCGTAAACATGGGGAATGAGAAGAGGTTGTCCAAGTAGTAGACAAACCCTTTAATTTTTTTTTTTAGAAAGAACGTGTCAAAGATTTTCTAGGACAATAGATCAATAGAGCAATTTTGAGAGGTCCGGGACAAAGGAATAAAGGATGGAGTCTCCACGTCATTATATTTTACAACATACAACGGGTGGATAAGCGGAGTCTTACGACCTTTTTGTGTAGGAGAGGAGTGGAAAACATTCTTCACTTTAGGGAGTAAAGGCTACAAAGGTAAGCCAACATACAAACTACAACAAATAACATCTGTCTATATGCGTTGAGCAAGTGTCCGAGCATTGTATGACATAGCCTAAGGTCACACATAAGCCCTGGATCCGTTATTTGAATTCTAAGTCCAAAAACTGATGCTGTAAGGCTGGTTTCACATTGCGGTTTTTCACTGATCAGGTTCTATCAGGTTTGTGTGCCAAAACCAGGAGAGGAACCAGGAGAGGAACTTGCAGAGAAAAACTATAATTGAAAGACTGACACCTGTTCTTAGTTTTGGAGTCACTCCTGGTTTTGAAACACAAAACCTGACCTGACCTGACCTGATCTGACCGCAGTGTGAAACCAGCCTTAACGGATCCTGGACTCAAGTGTGACTGCATTTTTTAACAGGACCCAAAAAATACTGCAAGCAGCTTTTTGGGGTGCAGTAAAAAGCGGATCCTTTTTTTTTAACATGGGGCCCTATGGGAAACGGATTCGTTAACAAATGGCACATATAGGCATCATCCGTTAACGGATCAATTTTTGCTAGCATTTTTTGGCAAGAAATGGCAAAGACCAAAAAACGCATAGCTGCACAGGAGGCTCAAAAAATAGCCTTAAAATAACGGTTATGTTATTGAAACTAGTGGAAAAAACTGATTGACATGTGTGACCCTAGCCATACTGTGCTCCCGGCTTACAGAACCTGCTAGACTGTCATAAGTAGGGCAAAATATTTGTTGTCGACTCCAGGGCATGTGTTGCAGATGCGTTCTGGATAAGTTACATTATGGCTGGGGTAAGACTTGCGTCTGCCCCTGCTCCTGACGGCTCTGCTGAAAATGTAGAAGTTTTCAGCAGAAGCGGCCAGCGTTAACGGGAAGCCCTGGCTGCCGACGCTGCCCCATAGCAACCCACAGTGTACCTTTAGCGGCCGCACACAGAGCTCCAGGACGGCCGCTTTTCTTCAGCGCACAGGGACCCGCTGCTGACAGCGTTTCCTGTGCGCTGTTGACAGCGTTTCCTGTGCGCTGCTGAAAAGCGGACCTCCTGCAGCTCTATGTGCGGCCGCTGTCAAGGTACACTGCTAGTTGCTATGAGGCAGCGTCGGCAGCCAGGGCTTCCCGTTAACGCTGGCCGCTTCTGCTGAAAACGTCTGTTTTCAGCGGAGCCGTCAGGTGCTGGGGCAGACGCAAGTCTGACCCCAGCTATTGAATTCATTAATTCTGAAAATGTTAATTATTAACAAGATGATGTTTTTTTCTTATTTTAAATATGACAGGATTTGTGAAAATAAAAGGAAAAAAAGAATTGCTGAAACATTGAACCACAATGGAGACAAGAAACCAGACGATCATTACTGAATTTATCCTTGTGGGGTTTTCCGATAATCCTCAATTCCAGTATTTATTCTTTTTGGTCTTAATCTGCATCTTCAATATTTCACTGCCGGCTCATATGTTTATAATTCTTATATATCACTTCAGTACAAATCTTCATACTCCTATGTATTTTTTTCTGGCTAATTTTTCATTTTTGGAAATAAACTATTTGTTGACTATAGTTCCCAAAATGTTGGTCAACCTTCTCTCCCAGAAAAAGACAATCTCCTTCTCTGGATGTGCTGTGCAATTCTACTGTTTTCTAGTACTGGGCAGTACAGAATGCTACATGTTGGCCGCCATGGCGTATGATCGATATAATGCCATATGTCATCCATTACTATATAACAATATTATGAGGAGGGCAGTTTGTATCAGGCTGGTCGTTGGTTGTTGGATCATCGGGACCACGCTTGCTGTTCTACGAACCATATTCTTATATACATTGCCATTTTGTGGCTCCAATAGGATTAATCATTTTTATTGTGATATTCTGCCATTAATTGATCTGGCCTGTAGTAATTCACACTTCAATGAATTCGCCACATTAATAATATCTTCATTCCTTATTGTTGGTTCCTTTTTGTTGACAATAATCTCATATACCAACATTATCTGGACAATTGTTAAACATCATCCTACAGCAAATAGGAAAAAGGCCTTCTCTACTTGTACTTCGCACCTCATAGTTGTTACAATGTTCTATGGATCGGGCACTATTATGTATTTGAGACCAAAGTCAAGATATGGCATGGATGAAGGGAAGTTCTTATCCCTCACATATACTATTATTGTACCAATGTTGAACCCTTTTATATACACTTTAAGGAATAATGATGTAAAAGAGGCTGTTAGGAAGATAGTTTCTAAAAGAAAGCTAGAGGGCTGAGTATCTATTAATTGTTCCCAAGTTTGAAACTCCTTAGTAATTAGTCTATCTGCTTCCTTCTGTCCTCCGTTAATACCATATGATATATCCTTAGGGCTCTCACAGACCAAAAGATGGACATACTTCTATTTCAATTATGGTTCTAACCTTGCTCACTTCTGTGAAACATTGATATTTCCAGTATCTGATGGGGATGTAAAGCCTTCACGCCCATCACCACCACGAGTGCATAAAAATAAAAAATATCATCTATACTCCACTAAGCTGCTGAACGACCAGCTCTACCTTCTTGTGGGTATCCTTACCTGTCATTTGTAGACTGTGAGCCCTCCCAGGCAGGGTCCTGTCTCCTCACCTACTCTACTTTCACACATCCGTTGTAGACTGTGAGCCCTCCCAGGCAGGGTTCTGTCTCCTCACCTACTCTACTTTCACACATCCGTTGTAGACTGTGAGCCCTCCCGGGCAGGGTCCTTTCTCCTCACCTATTCTACTCTCACACATCCGTTGTAGACTGTAAGCCCTCCCAGGCAGGGTCCTGTCTCCTCATCTACTCTACTCTCACACATCTGTTGCAGACTGTGAGCCCTCCCGGGCAGGGTCCTTTCTCCTCACCTATTGTATCCTCACCTATCCCATGTATACTGTGAGCCCTGACAGACAGGGTCCTTTCTCCTCACCTACTGTATCCTCACCTATCCCATGTAGACTGTGAGCCCTCGCAGACAGGGTCCTGTCTCCTCACCTACTCTACTTTCACACATCCGTTGTAGACTGTGAGCCCTCCCAGGCAGGGTCCTGTCTCCTCACCTACTCTACTTTCACACATCCGTTGTAGACTGTGAGCCCTCCCGGGCAGGGTCCTTTCTCCTCACCTATTCTACTCTCACACATCCGTTGTAGACTGTAAGCCCTTCCAGGCAGGGTCCTGTCTCCTCATCTACTCTACTCTCACACATCTGTTGCAGACTGTGAGCCCTCCCGGGCAGGATCCTTTCTCCTCACCTATTGTATCCTCACCTATCCCATGTATACTGTGAGCCCTCACAGACAGGGTCCTTTCTCCTCACCTACTGTATCCTCACCTATCCCATGTAGACTGTGAGCCCTCGCAGACAGGGTCCTTTCTCCTCACCTACTGTATCCTCACCTATCCCATGTAAACTGTGAGCCCTCCCGGGCAGGG
Organism: Allobates femoralis; assembly: GCA_033576535.1. Lineage (NCBI taxonomy): Eukaryota > Metazoa > Chordata > Amphibia > Anura > Aromobatidae > Allobates > Allobates femoralis. Next base: position 3,834,746 of record JARQOC010000009.1, read on the forward strand.
TCCTGTCTCCTCACCTACTCTACTCTCACACATCCATTGTAGACTGTGAGCCCTCCCGGGCAAGGTCCTTTCTCCTCACCTACTGTATCCTCACTTATCCCATGTAGACTGTGAGCCCTCGCAGACAGGGTCCTCTCTCCTCACCTACTGTATCCTCACCCATCACTTGTAGACTGTGAGCCTTCACGGACAAGGTCCTCTCTCCTCCTGTACCTATGTGTGCCGTGTATTGTTGATAAATATTGTATATGCCTCTTTTTCACATGTAAAGCACCATAGAATAAAATGCGTTATAACAATAAATAATAATAATAATAGTCATCACAGTCCACCTCTCCATTTCACCGATCTGAAGAGCTGCCTTGCTGATGCTCTACTGACTACATATCACACTATATCTTTCATAAACAATTATTCAGGAAATAGCCAGCACTGGATGTCCTTTAAAATTGTTATTCTTTATTCATGTTCACACGAAAATGACACACAGGACACGCAGGCCCCATCTGACGCATTTCGCAATGACTCCTTGATTGGTAATCCTATGATTAAGGAGTCATTCTGAAACGCGTCAGATGGGGCCTGCGTGCCCTGTGTGTCATTTTATTCATGTGAACGTGAATAAAGAAAAACAATTTTAAAGGACATCCGATGCTGGCTATTTCCTGAATAATCGTTTGTGCAACAACGTAGACGCCAGCCACAGCCGTTCACAAGTGGATTCATCCAAAGCATATGGTGAGCTATTCCAAATCCCATTCCCATTGATACATTTTAAGAGAAATGATGGGAGTGATGGTGTGTCTCGGTCCGCGCTGCTCTGGATTCAGAATAACTCACCAAGGAGCCAATCAACTTTTCATCCTCTTTATTCCTCCTTTTCCTACGCATTTCAGCACCACACCCGGCGCCTTCCTCAGGGATATCCCTGAGGAAGGCGCCGGGTGTGGCGCTGAAACGCGTAGGAAAAGGAGGAATAAAGAGGATGAAAAGTTGATTGGCTCCTTGGTGAGTTATTCTGAATCCAGAGCAGCGCGGACCGAGACACACCATCACTCCCATCATTTCTCTTGAATCATACCACTATCCAGTGGTAGGTGGAGGTCCTGCAGCAGCTTGGAACATTGATTCCTAAACGCCTTCAAACCAGTTGTGGGGATCACAACTGGACCAGGTGAGCGGCTACACAGCACCACCATATTACACCAGTGTCACTAGTGATAGGGCACTATTGCGCCTCTTGTCCCCCTCCCTTTTATATTTTGCATTGATACATTTTATCTTTCATACTCTTTAGGATAAAACGTCTTTACTCACGGGGTATTTTTGTTATAAGGTAGCATTATTGCCCTCATTTCCAATAAGTTTCCCTCACTGTTTTATTTTTGTTGCAAAGTGGACAGTAAAATCTCATGGAAACCTTCTTTTTCACACATTTAATGACATTAGCAACCCGCCTCCCATCAGGTGTAAAGGTCTCTGACTAGTTATATTTACTCTTTAATGCTTGCACCAATGACCTGCTTTCTGAATCTCTTCATTTGTTTGGTTTTCTTTTCTGTTTCCTTTTCCACTTTAATCTTGTTGGATGTTATGAAAAAGATTGTAACCCAGCGTCATGGAAAAAAAATTAAAGCACTTATTTTATTCAAAGGTTTCCATTAAAATGGAGTAAGATTAAAAAGGGAAACAAAGAAGAATATTAAAATTATGCATACACATTTTGGAGTGTGCACAAGTCCTTACTAATAGGTCAAACAGTATACTTTAATCTTGATGGGTTTTGCCATTCTCTTTGCCTCCTTTTCAGTTTCTTCCTTTCTTCGAAATTCAAAACATCAATGTTGGGGAGGCCTAGTAGATGTCGCTATTGTAGACTTTTCTTTTTCCTTCATTAACCTTAGATTGGGTTAGAATAATATTAGTTATGTGTGTTGCCAGTAACTACTCACAAATTTGCCGAGAGGCAGAATAGTCAACAGGTCCAGGTTGAGTACCAAGAGGGCGTGTAATAGATAAAGGGAAATGATAAAACATAGTCAGGTCGCAGTCCGAGTTTAAAAGTTATAATGGGTAACTTAGGAGTCTTTTTGCGGTGAGCACAAAAAAGAACACAGTTTATATTGAAAAAGTCTATATTATAACACACAGTAATTCACAAGTGCAGAGGAAATGTCAAAGTCCATAAACACACAGTGTAGATATACTGTAAAATGTAGCCTTAATGAAAAATCTGTTGAAAACCTCACAGGTAATGCCATCAGTGGGGGAGTTTTTAAAGTGCAGATTACACTTGGAGATGCAGTAAAAGTAAAGTCTAAGGCAAGTCCAAAGAAGGAGATATATTAAGCAAGTCTATATAATAATAAAATCATCCAGTGAAGCCTGGGAAAGAAGTCTTTTAGAAAGTCAAGAACCAGATGCAGAGCAATTACAAAGTCCAGAACAGTCTCATGCTCTACATCTATTTGATTGTAGGAAGCAATGGAGTACTTAGCAAAGCAACCAGCTTACATGTCAACAAATGCAGGTGAGGCAAGAGCCACAGCAGAGAGAGTAGCACAAGCAGCCAGAAGCTGAAGGAACACTGGTAACAGGTGTAGGGAGCAGAACCTCTGAAGAGCAGCAGCAAGAGATTCACACAGGACTTTCAGGAGTAGGCAGAGAACATGAGTAGCCACTAGGGGCAGAAACCAGGCAGAGGAAACCAAAGCAGAATACTCTAGAAATGTCTAGAGGCTAAGGTGGGGTTTATAAAGGCAGGAAGACAAAAGGCACATAAAGCAAAGGATGCCATCTTGGGATAGGGCAGAATGCCCAATGGGTAATCAAAACACTCTGAGTCCTGACACCGAGGTCAAAGTACCAAGAAAGTAAGGATTTAAGACAAAGGGGGATGGTCAAAGGATAAATTCAAGCTAATAATGATCAAAATACAACTCAGAGCACTGAGCGAGCACAAACCACTTAAGCAAAGACATGTTTGGCAATAGTGCGACCATTGGAAGATTGCTAAAAAGCCATGTAATCAGCTGGAATGTATGACACCTTGAAGAGATCCCACAGACCCAGACCCAGATGGCTGAGCTGCCTCAGATTGAATGACTGAGCTGTCACTCACAATCCTGACAACTCAACAAGCCCTTGATCTAATAGGGCATCAGAGCTGTTATTCACAGCATCCATCACACATCATGAGTGGTGGAATGGTGACACTATGTAGTCTTTTTATGACACTTCAACTGTGAAAATGTTTATCGACCTTCAGTGAAAACCGGACAGCACTTGGATGGCATCAGCATGCTGTCCAATTTTTTCATGGACCCATAGAGTTTCATTGGCGAATTTGATCTAACACTCAGATCAGCATAAGACATGTCTCTGTGAACACCCTTCTAGACTATCATAGGTGTGAGTGCTATCTGAGAAAAAAATGGATCGCACTTTACAAGAAAAACTGAAGCATGGATGAGCCTATAAAGTTTCATAGCATACCTTCATTTTCACTAAATACTGCAATATTGTTATATTGCAAAGTAGAGTAGAAGCAAATAATTGTAGGTTCAAATCCACTAAGAGGATGGGTAAATAAAGTAAAAAGGAAGAAAAAGGAAGAAACCTCAGGCAACAGAATTGTACTGACACCATTAAAGTGAATAGGCAAAAAACTGGATCCTGAAAGAATCAGGTTTTTACCTGAAGTAAGGATCTTCCTGATTTGAAGAAAATGCAAGTGTGAAACCAGCCTTAGGCCCCTTTCACAATAGCATTTCTGTCTGGATCCGGCAGATCCAGACAGAAAACTGCGTCTACTGCATTTGTCGCCTAATCTCTGCCCTGAATGCCTCCAGGACCATCTTCTGGGTCGGCGGGACAATCAGCGGGATCGGTATTGCCTTTGCTCTCTGGGCACCCATTGTATACAGGGCCAGGTAAGGGTAATTCACCACTAGTGTCTTTTTATGCTGAGTGCCGGTGGGAGCTCCATTCCTGTGCAACTGCTCAGTTTTGCATCCCATACATGCCCTCTGTCACTTCGCTATTGACTCGGTGGCTGGTGTTCCTGCCTCGGCCGCTGGGAGGCACCCGATTCCTTCGGCTGATGGTGCCGGTGATACGAGGGCCATGTCCTCATATGGACCTGCTGGTTCGACGTCTACCTCTGTCAAGGGGCGCCACGTGTTTCTCCTGTGGGTGATGTTGGTTGCAGAAGAGAGGGTCCCGCAGAGGTGTCTGATAGGCGCAACCTTCGTTCTTCTGTCAGAAGTGGGGTGGTTGATGCCAGTCGTGCATCAGGCTGTGAGCTCCAACCTATGGGAGGTACCCGCGCCCATCAAATACCTTGGAGCCTGTCTTGCAGGCCGCTAGATATAGTCTTGGTTCCCCAGTGATTTAGTGTGTATTTGGTTTTGACTCTGACCTTTGCTGGGTTTTTGACCCTGCTTCAGCCTGACAGTTTGGTACCTTTGCTGCTCTCCCGGTTTTGACTCTGACCTTTGCCTGGATTTTTGACCCTGCTTCGGCCTGACGATTTTGTACCTTAGCTGCCCTCCCGGTTTGACTCGGACTCCTGACTACGTTTTTGGATCCTGGTTTTTATTCCCTTCCTGGCGACCTTCCTGCTCCGGTCCGCTGCTCATCTTAGGCAACTACCTCCGGAGCTCCACTGTAATTCCAGATCCCTGTATAGGGGTAAAGGGTCTCGTGGTTTCTCGGGGTGCTGCCTTGCCAGCAGCTCAGCCTCACAGCGGGTGGTCGGCACACCCTCTAACTGTAGAATCTTAAAGTGAATCTGTCACCAGGCTTTTCCTCTATAAGCTGCGATCATCACTAGTAAGGCCTTATATACAGCATTCTAGAATACTGTATATAAGTCCCCAGGCCGATCTGAATAACATGAAAAGAGCATTTATTATACTCATGGGGTGGTCCGGTCTGATGGTTGTCTCTGGTCTTGATGCGGTCCTTCCCCTTTGCTTGCAATTGATGTACTCCTTCCCTGCTTTGTGTAGATGTGTTTTATTTCATTCACACAGTGTTCTCCACTGTGCTTTTGCACTTCTCTCTACCTTGCTGAGGTCTAACCAAAGTACTGTAGTGCACATGCACGGATGTTTTTTGGCCTTTCCCTGCACGTACACGTTACAGTACTTTGCTCTGCTCTCAGCAGGACAGATAAGTGCACATGCTAAGGAGTGTGTTGGAGAACACTTTCAAAACAGAACAAAAGTAAAGTAAGGGATAATTTTTGGATGGCTTGTGAAAAAGCTATTGCTTCTTCTTTTGACAAAGAAAAAAGCTCTTTATACTCTCCAAACAAGGATCATTTTTGTACCACTGCAGCGGTCATGGGTCCAGGGTACTCCACACTCCAGGGCTTAACAGTTCAGGGGATGTCACAGTGGCCTTCCCTGGTGGTCGTGGCCATGACTGGTTGTTGAAAAAGGGGATTATTAAAGGGGAATAGTTTGCTGTGATGCCATCTGAGGTCTCTGGTCAGTGATGACCAGCTCAGCATATGATTGTGGTCCTCAGGGAATAGATGGTTTGGCAGCTTGATAGAGCACTCCCTTCAGACAGAGTCCCAAAGGCAGGTGACTACGGGCTCTGCGAGCGACTGCCTTGCATATCCTTTTGACCCTCTACAGTTATTTTGCCCTTGAAGAGTCCATGGTGTAGCCACTGTGCATGAAGCTCAGTGGCCTCTAGTTTCTCGGCTGGTCCAAAACATATCCAGGGCGAATTGGGGCTGGTACATCTGTGCAGCTAGTTCCTATACCCGGCCTGTATGGTTGACTGTAGGTTTGGGGTCATCGGGACCGAAGATTAGTGGCTGACCGAAGCATAGTCTAGCGCTCTCTGCAGCTCCTGACTTCTCCTAGAACTCACTCCATCTTGCCTCGATATTGTCCTCTCTCCTCTCTCTAACTAACTTCCCCCACCACTAACCTAACTCCTCCCTCCAGCCAGCAGATGGGGACAGCTCTATCAGTGACTCTCTTCCGCCAAGCATATCCCTAGCCTGGAGTTTGGATAGTGATGGGTGTGTGTTGGTGGTCTCAGCAAAGCTTCTCCTCTAACCTGTGAGCATGATACTACACCTGTTGGATAGGTGCAGTACTACTGTGGTGACTGAACCGCAGGAGCATCACACTACCATGCGTGAAAAAGCCACGGTTTCTTCCATTTGCACGAATGGCGTATAAACCCGAGCTAACCAGGCATCTGTCCCCAAAGTGGGATTATTTTTGGACCTTTTTTACAATACAAGTTGCCTAAAAAGTCTGATACTGTAGTTTGTTGTTAAATATTCCATGGGCCTCCAATGGTTACTATCCAACACCGCCTAGCCAAATAGACTGAAGTCAATTAGACTTTAATAACGCTGTTTCCAATAACTTAATACACTTCTATGAGATCTCATGTCTTTTCACTGTAATTGTTTGCAGTACGTGCAATTCATATAGAACTTTTACGAAAAATTCTGCAAAGTTTCCAATTTGAATTTCAAAATATTTACTTATCTGTAATTTTTTTACATTATTATAAAATGAAAGAGACCAATACTTCAAGAAAACTCTTCTGAAGTCCTTCTATGTTAGAATGAATTTTTTTTTGCACCATAATTCTATTAATAACCATCAAATTAATCTCTAGAGAAAACTCAATTTAGTGGAAAATACAATTAAGAAAATAATGCACAGATGTTTTTATTTGCAGGTGTCTATAAATGGCTAAAATTGTTACATGCACGATGCTATTGTGCGAGGGGTACCATGATCAGATCTCAACTCTAGCTCTAGGTAGATGAGATTTAGCAGGTAAAACAGACATGTATTTTTTATTTTATTGTAGAATTTATTTTTTATAAATATATACAAAAAATATAGCTATGTAGAATTCCCATAGAATATCAATATTCGATTTTGACGGGAATTGGCAGGTAAAATGTGCAGAAACATTTTATTTTATTACAGAAATGATTTAAAGAAATTGTTAAAATTCATTTTTTTTTATTTAAAATGTGAACATGTAATTGGTTACAATATCTATATAATGTACTATAGTAATGACCTATCTGGAAAACCTTTTATTCTGCAATTCACATTTTCCAATTTAGTTAACCCCTCAAGGATATAGTCTATTTTGTCCTTCATGATGCAGGTATTATTTTTTATTCCTCATGGCATTCCAAAAGTCATAACAGTTTTAGGACATATATTAGATTTATGACTATTTTTTAATCATATTATTTGGGGTAAATATAATGTAGTGTAGTACTTTTATAGAAAAAAACTGAAATAAACAATAGAAAAATGGCTTTTTTATGTTTTGCTGCTTTTGCACATTAAACACATTTTTTGAAAATAGTTTGTGACTACTTTTTATTCTGTTTTACTTTCACTTTAGACAAACAACACCAATTCTGTCATTGCCACTAAATGTAATGCGGGTATTATTTTGCAATTACTTCAATAATTCACTAATATTAATCAATAATACCAATACTTTTATATAACAGTACATTATCAGTGAAAACTAATGATGGAAGGTGAAAGAAGAAGCCCAAATCCCTTTACTTCTCTCCAAGTGCTGAGATATCACAGCTGCTATTGACCTAAACATCTAAGGGGCTAAATGGCTGGGATCAGTGCTAGCTGTGGTAGAGTGTCAGTTGCATTCCCATTTTATGAATGTATGGTGTCGTACCATCCTCACAATTGAAATTGCATCACTAAGAAGGAAAATAAAACAGATAGACATATTAATGATATACAAATGACAAACAAAATGGAAACAACAATTTCCAAACATCTCCTTTTTTTCATTATCAAGTATGAGTATAATGAATGCACTTGGGCAAATAATCAAAATGCACTGCTGGCAGTGGATAACTTCTAGATGAGCCCAATGAAAGACAGTTCTGAAGACACTGCAGGCTATAGTAGCCTATTTAGATTATGCAGGCTGCTCACAAGCAACATTCGGCATGTCATTGAAAAATGACTCGGGAGCCTTCATTCCAGGTAAACTGACAGTTCACTGTTACATTAATTTGCCTGTTTAAACTGTGATATGGCCATTTCTCAAGAGTCTACCAGGAGCTGTTTTACAACATAACAATGCCAAGCCGCATATTGCTTGTGCTACTATGAGAAACTTGCATAGCCTAAATGTGCTACCATAGTCTACGGTGTCTCCGGACTTGTCTCCCATCAAACTCATCTTAGGCCCCTTTCACATCTGCTGGATCGGCCGCCTAATGGCAGCACTTGCAGCCCGGATCCGGCAAACCCCATGCATTGTCTATAGGACTTGCGGTCCAGTGCGGCAAGTACTATAATGCCGGATCGGCCGGATCCGGCACTTGCGACCGCGAAAAAAAAAGCTGCAAGCAGACCGCAAGCCGCATAAACAATGCATGGGGCTTGCTGGATACGGGACACAAGTGCGGCCATTAAGCGGCCGATCAGGCGGACACGGCGCCACCTGCTTGATCGGCCGCACATCAGTGAAAATGCTGATGTGAAAGGAGCCTTATGAAAACATTGGTTGGCAATTGGAGAAGAGGCTCCCAGTAGCGGATCTTGATGATTTGCATGTCCAAGTGTGTTCAGAGTGGCAGAATGTTCCTCAGACAACCATTAGTAACTTCATTGATAGCAAAAAAGGCTGTAAGTGCACAGATTTCTGCTAAGCCGATTCTAAAAAAAAAGATTTTTTTATTATTCTCTTACTTTTCTATCATGTGATTTCCATAAATACATGATGTTTCAATTTAAGTACTGAGCAGTTTGTATTAACTGTACAATATAAGTGTCATTTCAATTGTCAATAAATCTTTTAAAAAAATAATTAGAACTTGGCGAAGCTAATGACTTTAAGAACAGTGACTCCACTCCTGATTTACCGTATATATTGGTATGGTCAATGACAAGGAATTGATTCACCGGAGGAATTACTTCTTTTATCAGTGAAAAAATGAAAGGTGCCAAGTCCATAGAGCTTTGACAAGGATTTGAAGAGTTAAGGTACGTGATGTGGGAATATTAGTGGAGGGTGTACTTGGGATTAGATGAACTGTATTTGCTTATGTTTTAGGGTCATAGTAAATTGTACCTAAGTAGGACTTTAACTAATCCAAATTTCAGAAACAAAAATTATTTTGATAGGGCACTGCAAATAAACTAGGGGAAAGCAAAAAAGCTAATTTAATAAGACACTCAATCACATTATTTTAAATTCTGGACAAACTTTGACCTAATGGTAAGTCAAAGATTGTCTCCCTGTTTTTGATGTGGGCTCACACGCTGAGCCCATATCTTTCCCCACACATGATGGGTGATTTAATTAGCCATCATTTGCCTCTGATAAACACAAGTGGATCGGAGATCTGCCAATGGACGTTAACCTGTTAAATCACGCTGTCAGAGTCTGACAGCATGATCTAACATGCCCCAAAGGGGGATGCATCATTCCCCCTTCACTGCCCAAATTGGCGCTTCCATGATGTGATCGTGACGTTCTCATGATAGCCAGGTGATGACTGGTGACCCATGTCTCATTACAATCCTCCTGTGAACGCCGGCTGTGAGTGCTAATACACTGCTCTGTATAACACAAGCAATCGGATTATTATACAAAAACAAGCACATATTTGGTATCACTGCATTTGTAAAAGTCTGATCCAACAAAATATAAAATAAATTAATCAAATTGGTAAAAAGTGTAACAAGAAAAAAATCTAAATGCCGAAATTAATTATTTTTTGCCACTGCAGCATTGCAATAATATGCAAAAGAGGCGATCAAAACATCATATCAACCCCAAAATTATATACGGTAAGTAAAACATCAGCTCAGGGCACAAAAATTAAGCCGATGACTTATATCACTGTAGGTGATTGCTTTTCCCTGTTTTCCCCTGGAACTGGGGCTTTTATGGAAGCCCCAGTTACAGTGGGAAAAAAGGGCAGTCATGAAAAAAAATTTGTTTCAAAGAGATCTTTTATGATCTTTTGGGTAGAAAGGTATTTTAAATAAAGATTTAAATATTAATTTCAATTTACCATCTACGCAAACAATAAATAAGGTCCCCATCACAAAAATGTTTTTTCAAATGAAATGCATTTTATAACACACGTTAAACAAAAACCCAAGACATAGGTATCCAAACCGCCGTAATAACCTGGATAATTATTTACACAGGGCATGTGATATAAAATATCAACAGAAAAAAATACAGAAGAAAAGGGATGCTTTTTTCTAGAATTGTGTTACAAAAAATTATGTAATATATGCAATAATTTATGTGTGTCCAAAACAGCACTAAAAATAATGCAATGTATCTGCCATAAAACAAAGGCTCACAAAGTCATGTCGATGTAAAAATTATAACAATATTGGTTGTTGCAAAGTAGTGAGGTAAAAAACAAAAACAATAAATTGGCTGGTCATTAAAGCCAATTAAGGCCTGTTTACTAAGGGGTTAATCTCAAATCATAAATCGCTCATGCATTCTGCACTCTTATGCCGTGGCATAACTACTGACCGTCCGAAGTGCAAAATTCGGACCTAGGCCCCCAGCAGCATGTTGGTCAGATGGACAATGATACTGTAATAATGTCCTTCATTCTGGTCCCTATACTGTAATAATGTCCTTCATTCTGGTCCTATACTGTAATAATGTCCTTCATTCTGGTCCTATACTGTAATAATGTCCTTCATTCTGGTCCTATACTGTAATAATGTCCTTCATTCTGGTCCTATACTGTAATAATGTCCTCCATCCTGCTTTCTATACTATAATAATATCCTCTATCATAGGCCTCTAAACTATAATAATGTTATCTGTACTGGCCTCCATCCTGTAATAATGCCTTCCATCCTCTTAAAACGGCCACTATCTTGTAATAATGTCCCCTGTCCTGGACTGCCTTTCTATATTAATATTCCCAGACCTGGGCTCCCACTTGGCAGTAATTTCAGCTGTCCTTTAATAATCTTCCTGTCCTGCGTCTCCATTCTATAATTATATCCCATGCCCTGACCCCCAATCTGTAATAATGTCGCCTGCCTTTGAATAATGTCCCCTATCCTGGTATAATGGCCTCCATTGTTGACCTCTTCTATTATTTTCTAGTACATATTAAAAAAATATAATCTCACCTTTCCCTGCTTCCATGATGCACAGCATCTACTTCTATAGCTGGCACAAAAGGCGGAAGCTGCCTTCTGTAGGATGGCACGTGCAGGGCATGACATCACTGCCATGCGCCACCCACCACTGGTAATCAGACATCTGCTGCTGTCCTCTGATTGGCCAGAAATGTATATTGCAGCATAGGGAGACGGTGAGTTTCTGCTTCGTAAAACACTTTAACTAGAAGTGTGTCCGAGGGCGTACATCCTGGTGAAATTGGGCACATTGTGCCCCCCTACCGCATGGACCTGGTCGCACTATCTGGGACCACAATTGTTATACCACTGCTTGCATGTCTCTTTTGCTGTAATACAATGGAAACAATTCTTCCAAATAGAAATTTAGAATATTTCTAATAATAATAGTAATAATAATAATATGTTGTTGTTGTCACCAATATTTATTCTCTGACCAATACTAATGTTTGAGTAGTACAGAGGGCAAAATGCTGCTATTCACATTTTACCTTATATTTTTAACAAATATATTTACATGTCTGTCTTTTAATTGTTTTAGACAAATTTCTAAATATTAAAAATTGTTTATGGACATTTAACCTACTTAAAAGTGTTGACTAAAATTACACATATTATAATTTATGCTCTGATTTACAATATATGTAGTTTGCTGTAGTCTACTATCTAATAAGATAAAAGTATAATGCCTTGAAAATTAATCTACACTGTATAATACAGTATTTTAAATGGTTTTGTCCAGTCTCATAACAAAAGTTTGCATTCAATCATTATGACAGCAGCAGGATGCTGAATTGTGATGGTATACAATGTGCTCATTGTCTTGATTATCCTGTAACCCCCTGCGAAAGAGGGTGGTAACATGACTGTGTGTATGAGATCTGCATTCTTGCGGTCACCTGCTGACTAGTCTCAACCGGCTTTAGAAGAAAATTTAGAGAGGGGAGAAAAGTCTAGTTGGCATGTGGTTCCAAGGAAGTAATTGCATACACGTGTTTATGTGACAACCCACTTGCACAGGGGGTTACAGGGTGATCTTAAAAGTGAGTGCATCTCACACTGTCAAGATTTAGCAGTCTTCACCTGTCATGCTGGGCGTAGGGAGACACCCAGTGCAGGACAACAAGGGGGAAAATGGAGTCCCTGACGCTAAGGGCAAAAGGGAGATGGTGACCCCTAGAAATACTAGCGTTGACACTTGGCTCCCCAAACAACCTTATACAGTCTCCACAACTGTCGCCAATCAGGATACCTTGTCCCTGTCTGTCACTCAACTAAGACTACTTAGGAATCCGAGAGGGCGGACAATGGTCAACCCTGGTAACAACTAAAGGAAAACACCAGGGAAACAGACAAAGGGGGAGGGAGAAACACTTAGCTGAAAGGGCAGCCAGACAGCAAACTACACAGGAAGTCCACAATGCACTGCTGAGCCAGGAAGTACCACCAACTCCAAACACACTATCATGGGAGCCAAGGGGAATAAATAGAGACAGCTGAAAGGTAGGCAGATAGGAGACCAGCCATCACCATGGAAAGTAATACCTCTTAACTCTTAAAGTGACAGAACCACAATACAGGACTTTAGCTGTTTGGCCTGACACTGCGACCTTCTGAGAGTGGCCCCAACAGCCTCGTCCGTGTCTGAAACATCCATGACAGCACCTACATAAACCGACTGCAGACTTTTCTTCAGAGATCGGATAACCTCTTTAATTTTATTTACAAAAATGTGTTTGCCTTCCAATATTTTACAATTAATATAATTCTTTAAACTACGGTAATCTATTTTTTTTATTAATTTCTTTTTGCCAACAGCATTTTTTTGTCTATTTATCATTGACCCAATCCAAAAAAATGAAGATAACAAACTATACAAGAATAACTGAATTTGTCCTCGTTGGATTTTCGGATGTTCTTCAAGTCCAATATTTCCTCTTCATGGTCTTTCTCTGTATCTTTAAGGTTTCACTGTTGGCTCATATGTTTATAATACTTCTATATCAATTTAGCCCAAATCTTCACACTCCTATGTATTTCTTTCTTGCTAATTTCTCTATTTTGGAGATATGTTACCTGTCAACTATAATTCCAAAACTGTTGATCAACCTTCTCTCCCGGAGGAAGACAATCACCTTCTATGGATGTGCTGCACAGATGAACTGTTACCTATTACTGGGCAGTGCAGAATGCTACATGTTGGCCGCCATGGCGTATGATCGATATAATGCTATATGTCATCCCTTACTATATAATAATATCATGAAAAAGATCGTTTGTATCCGGATGGTGATTGGCTGTTGGCTTATTGGCGCAATGATTGGTGTCCTACAAACCACACTCATATTTTCATTGCCTTTCTGCAGCTCCAATAAAATTAACAATTTCTACTGTGATATTCCCCCATTAATGAGCCTGGCCTGTAATAACATACGATCCAATGAAATTATCATGCTCCTAATCACTTTTATTATTATTATAGGGCCTTTTGTATTGATTGTAGTTTCATATGCAAATATCATCTGGACAATTGTCAAGCTTCATTCTGCCGGGATGAGGAAAAAAGCTTTTTCAACTTGTATGTCCCACCTTATAGTTGTATCCATGTTCTATGGATCGGGCACCATTATGTACCGTATATACTCGTGTATAAGCCGACCCGTGTATAAGCCGACCCCCCTACTTTTGCCCCCAAAACCTGGGAAAATCTATTGACTCGTGTATAAGCCGAGGGTGGACCCTAGCACAAGTATACAGCCCCCAGCAGTGTGGTATACACCAGTCCCAGAGGTAGATACAGCAGCCCCAGTGGTAGTATACACGCAGCCCCAGTAGTATATACAGCCCCAGTGGTAGTATATACAGCCCCAGTGGTAGTATACAGGGCCCCAGAGGTATATAGCAGCCCCAGTGGTAGTATACAGTGCCCCAGAGGTATATAGCAGCCCCAGTGGTAGTATACAGGGCCCCAGAGGTATATAGCAGCCCCAGTGGTAGTATACAGTGCCCCAGAGGTATATAGCAGCCCCAGTGGTAGTATACAGGGCCCCAGAGGTATATAGCAGCCCCAGTGGTAGTATACAGTGCCCCAGAGGTATATAGCAGCCCCAGTGGTAGTATACAGTGCCCCAGAGGTATATAGCAGCACCAGTGGTAGTATACAGGGCCCCAGAGGTATATAGCAGCCCCAGTGGTAGTATACAGTGCCCCAGAGGTATATAGCAGCCCCAGTGGTAGTATACAGGACCCCAGAGGTATATAGCAGCCCCAGTGGTAGTATACAGTGCCCCAGAGGTATATAGCAGCCCCAGTGGTAGTATACAGTGCCCCAGAGGTATATAGCAGCCCCAGTGGTAGTATACAGTGCCCCAGAGGTATATAGCAGCCCCAGTGGTAGTATACAGGGCCCCAGAGGTATATAGCAGCCCCAGTAGTAGTATACAGTGCCCCAGAGGTATATAGCAGCCCCAGCGGTAGTATACAGGCAGCCCCCTGTAATGCAGGCCCCCCCCAGCGTCTCTCCGGTCACCTGTAAAGCAAGCTATACTTATCAGTGTCCCGCTCGCACCCGCCGCTGCCGACATCCACGATCCTCCATCTTCATGCGACTCCTCTTCCTGTTTCCTGTGCGCGTCGCCGGGAATGACGTCATTGCCGGCGACGCGCACAGAAACAGGAAGAGGAGTCGCATGAAGATGGAGGATCGTGGATGTCGGCAGCGGCGGGTGCGAGCGGGACACTGATAAGTATAGCTTGCTTTACAGGTGACCGGAGAGACCCTGGGGGGGCCCTGCATTACTGGGGATGCGGGGGCTGCTGTATACCGATGTATACATCGGTATGTACCGATGTATACATCGGTATACAGCACTGACTCGCGTATAAGCCGAGGGGGGTACTTTTCAGCCCAATTTTTGGGCTGAAAAACTCGGCTTATACGCGAGTATATACGGTACTTGAGACCAAAGTCAAGTTATGGCAAAAATGAGGAGAAGTTTTTATCTCTCATTTACACTATTATCGCACCTTTGATGAACCCTTTCATATATACTTTAAGAAATAATGATGTTAAAAATGCGGTGAAAAGGATAGAAGGTTACATTAAAACAAGACTTCAGAATTAATTGTTGTAGTTTACATATTTTATCAATACCATGGATGGCAAGAAGAACACACAAATCAATTTTGGAACAAATCAAGCCAGATATGTCACACAAGGCAAGGATCACCAAACCACAACTTCATCATACGAAGAGAGCAATCACTGGAGAAGGACATCATGGTCAGAAGAATAGAAGGAACAAGGTGAAGAGGATGACCAGCAACTGATGGCTTGATAATATCAAGATAACTTTGGAGAAGACCCTGGTGGACATTTTAGGCTTGGAAAAGACCCTGGTGCACCTATCTAGGCTTGGAGAAGACCCTGGTGGACCTATTAAGGCTTGGAAAAGACCCTGGTGCACCTATCTAGGCTTGGAAAAGACCCTGGTGCACCTATCTAGGCTTGAAGAAGACCATGGTGGACCTACTCAAATTTGGAGAAGACCCTAATGGAAATATCTAGGCTCGGAGAAGACCCTGGTGGACCTATTCAATCTTGGAGAAGACGCTGGAGGACCTATCTAGGCTTGGAGAAGATCCCACTTTAGATATCTAGGATTGGATAAGACCCTGGACCTATTGAGACTTGGAGAAGACCCTGGAGGACCTATCTAGGCTGCACAAGATCGATCTCCCTTACACAGTGCTCCTCCATCAAGTCACCATAGCTCAAGATCCAGCTGAAGGCTGTTAAATAATAATAATAACCAAAATGGTATTCAGTCAATCTATTTTAAAGGGAATCTGTCAGCAGGTTTTTGTCCTCAGTAAGCTGAGGACAGTATGCTGCAAGAGTTAAAAAACAAAGAGCCACTGTGATTATCTTATCAGGGTCTATGTAATATTCTTTATAACCCCGTGATTATCATTGCAGGATTAGAAACTAAAATGCACAGCAGTCCGACACCTCACAGTCAATGCTTGGTGGGCAACTATCTCAGCTCTCCTGTGTTCCTGAAAATAAATTCTTTGATTGTGTGAGAACAGCTGGAGCCAGTGATCTATGTGATACCTCGCTGGATTCTGAGTTTCTTTGTCTACATTACGCTGCTGTCAGATGAGGTAGCAACAACTTTATGACAGCTTCCTAGTCCTAGTGGTGGACAACCCCTTTAAACCTTGAATTTTGATAGGGAAAAATGTGAGAATCGGCTTTTTTTAAATATCCATATTCTTTTTTTATTTAAATCCTTTATTATTTTGCAACGGAGACTTGAACCTGTAATCATTTATTCACTTGTACGACAGTAAATATTGTAATACTTCAGCATTATTATAGTATATAAAGAAGGTTTACAGAAAATGTCAATGGGAGAGATTGAGTTGTCATAAAAATCGTCAAGGGTTGGAATCAAACATGAAATATAGTAAGAGAATTTCCAATCAAGTACATCAAAATCTGCTCTAAATGAGTGGTGGTCTTCTCCGAGAGGCGGTCTTCTGGAGAGATTTAACCAGTGCTTTTTTTGTGGCGGTACGCGCCGGTACGGCGCACCAGAAAATCTGACTGGCGTACCGGAAAATCTCAGATGTCACATCTGAGATGTGAATGGCGGCCGCGTAGCAGAGGCACAAGCAGAGCAGAGCAGCTACTGGAGACTGGAAATGCAGGACCTGTGATGATGTCACGTACATGTGACTCGGGTGGGCAGAGTTTTGCCCAGCGGGAAAGAAGATGGAGGAGTGCTGTGCAGTCCAGGGTATGTGACTCTGACTGTGAGGGTGCAGAGGGTGGCAGGCTGTGCAGGGGGAAGTAGGATGCAGGGGCAAGAGAGATCAGGGCAGGGTATGGAGAATTGAGAGACGAGGGGGATGGAGGATGGAGAGATCAGGGGGATGGAGAATGGAGAGGCCAGGGGGATGGAGAATGGAGGGAGCAAGGGGGATGGAGGATGAAAGGAGCAGGGGGATGGAGGATGGAGAGACCAGGGGGATGGAGAATGGAGAGACCAGGGGGATGGAGGGCGGAAGGAGCAGGGGGATGGAGGATGGAGAGACCAGGGGGATGGAGAATGGAGAGACCAGGGGTATGGAGGGCGGAAGGAGTAGGGGGATGGAGGATGGAGAGACCAGGGGGATGGAGAATGGAGAGACCAGGGGTATGGAGGGCGGAAGGAGCAGGGGGATGGAGGATGGAGAGACCAGGGGGATGAAGAATGGAGAGACATGGGGGATGGAGCGCGAAGGAGCAGGGATGGAGGATGGGGAGCCAGGGGGATGGAGGATGAAAGGAGCAGGGCATTTTGTGTTGAATTTGGAGAAATCACTTGTTAAAAAACAGTTGTTTGTTGTATTGAGCTATTTAAAGGGAATCTTCATTCTCGGCTGCCGGCGCCAACAGCACCCCGAGACTGCCCAACTGCCCCCACCCGCTCCTCACCTCGAAAATGTGTACCGGCAAATATTTTTTTTTCAAAAAAAGCACTGGATTTAACTCATTTATGTAACCAGTTCAAGGCAACCACCAGTTCCAACAAAAAATTATTTATCTAGAAATTAGTTCCTGGTAAAGAAGAAGTACAATATACAAAGAATTGCAGATAATAAAAAAGACTTGATCTCCTGTACTTTGTGGATCCTGGGTTCAGACATGCATGGGTCTCAGATATACTGAATTCTAGTGCACCTTCTCATTACAATAGGTTTGGTTTATTTTAACTAGGGTTTTAATTAATTTACTAATAAATATTTATATAATATTTTCATTAATGATGTCTATATTATTCATAATATGTACATTTATGCTTTGTGGGAACTAATTCTTGCATTAAACTGTATTAGGCTATTACAGACATGGTTAAAGAGGTTTTCCACTACTAATGTGACCTGTTTTCTTTTGTCCTAACTCTTCCTAACTAACACTTTCCCAATTTACTTCTGCTACTTACCCTGGTCCTGTAAGCTCATCTCCCTGAGGCTCGTAAATACCTTTATTGTTGTTGTAGCTTTGATCCTTCCAGGCTAGAGACCGGATTCGGACCAATTGAGCATTAGTATTGCTATTATGGACACCATTTTTTCCACAAAGAATTCTGGCAGAATTCTCTGATTAATAGCTGGGTGTAGCTGGGCTCCTAGTTGTTACCAATTTTGGGCTGATGGCATGGCTGAACATATTCCAACTAAAAAGGGAAGGTAAGTATGAAGTATCTTTCATCCACTGAACTATGTTTACTTGGCCGGACACTGTGTCTGCAGTCCTCAACGTTGTTTATTTCTTGGTGCTTTGACTGGTGCCTGCAGTGTTATCCTCCACTGGTCTCCACAAGGTCAATGGGTGCTTTGTGATGTCTGTCTATCAAGCATTGCTCCCACCCATCCAGAATCCTGCGCCACACTGATGAGGGGCAACAACCCCGAAACAGATGTCTGTGGTTGGATACCTAGTCCATGGTAAACCCCTGGCCATATCTTCAAGCTCGCAAGGGCTGGATAGTGACTTAAAGGCTACTAATACCCTGGGCTAGGTCCTTCCCTGGTGGGATAACTGGCTGGTGTCCATGTTGTAGACTCTTAACCGAGGCTCCATGGACTTCATCTGCTTCTCAAAGAATCTGAAAAAGCATAAAGCACATCCTAAATCTCCTCCCCGTGTTGCGCCTCTATAATTCTGAAAACTGAAAAAAATGAGTGAACTAATGCCCCATATAAATGTATTAATTGGAGTCCACACCAGTGTTTGATATGCAATATAGTTTAATTAACACGAATCACATTGTGGACAACATGAAGGACATTACACCTTGGTAACCAACATAACAATATGTGACCATAAACCATGAAAAAGACAGAGAGAAGGAGAGCGAAGGCAACGCACAGATAAGGAGATCGTATACAACTGAAGTACTGTATATAAGGAGATACCTTTACATAGGGCATTAGTACACTCACTTTTTCATTTTGTTTAATGCGTTCTTGGAGTAATGCCCATGTTACTATAATGATGTCCTAGTTGTGTCATTCTTTGTTTCTTACCTCTACATTTCTTCAGCATCATCTTGTGCCGTAACTTCTCTCTGGAAGTCAGAAGTTATGTTACAAACACTTAATGCAAGTCTATGGGTGCGAGAACATGGCCCTCATAGAGTTACATTATATTGTGACATCCAGCGAATCATTAGAGCTGTCGGCAGGTCACAAGCTGTCTGACACCGATGAGAGTGCCGGTGAAAACAGATGAAGATACTGGAAGGTGAGTATAAGACAGGGATCAGGGGACTTAGATTTAAAGCAAAACTACAGCGATGACATAACGAAAATGCTGGAGTGGGGCTTTAACCACTCTAGATAGCAACTCAAGTACCAATAACTATTCTAACAGCTATTGTATAGTTATATCAGCTATCAGTAGGTGACAGAAGTCCTGACAAATTAAAATCTATCATGCATATGTGCCTTGCCATCTATTCTGTTGGCACGAGCTCTCTCATTATCATGGTTTGTATTGTAACTGAACACCAATAATTAGTGTTATAGTCACAATCCTTGGGTTAACGCTCGATTTCTAAGTGTGTTATCATTACATTCAAAGAGCTGAATAAAGAACAGACTGAACTTGAGGGTATGGAGGAATAACATATTTCTTAAAGGAAAACTGTCAGGTCAAAAATCCATGTGTAACTGCTCTCATTTTCTAATTCCTCGCTCTAAACTCTATTTATGTTTTTTTTATGTATATTCCCCTCCTATCTTCTGTAAACTTCAAATAAAGAGATTCATTCCATCTGTCACTCACACTGAGTGATCGACTTTGTTCTCTGCTGTCCACTCCCCATAAGATGAATATGCATGTCACATATTCACACCACATCACTGCACAGAACATCAGTGGAGGGACTGTATTCTCACCTCTTCTCTCTGTGTTTGCAGCATCACAAGAGGTAAAATAAAACACACAAAGGGAGGAGGGAGGAGAGAGCTGCTGAGAGGGAGTGCATAATTACATGACAGTTTATACAGCACAGGACTATTCCTGTTTGCTTATAATGGAGAGGACTAATCCAGGAGCTCCCTGCAGGGTCTGACTATGCTGATAACATGGAAGCTACAAATGATACAATAATGATTTTACTTTGTTTTTAAAGGGTCTGCCCAGGCCCTATTCAAGGGTAATATTAGTATCATACTGAAAAATTAACTGACCATGTCACTTTAAATTCAGTCATTAAGTCAAGTCTAAATATATCGAACATGATTTCACAAAAAGTATGTAAAGAATAGTCAGTCACATAAATGACTAAAATTAGTCTGATTTCCTTCATGTACTAAGGATTTCTATCTCTGTGTTACACCCTGGTGTTTTTTTACCTCTGAGAATAATTGCAATTATTAACAGGATTATTAATATCTTCATATCACTATATAAATGTTTGACCGTTGTGTTATTGCTGATTTGTGCTAAGCAAAAGCAGGGCTTTTATACACTCCCACATGAGATGACTATGCTGATATATGGCCTTTAATCATGCCCTATATTTGTGTTCTCCCATTTAGATGCTTAATCACAGTTTTAGAACTCTGAGGTCCAAACTCCACACTTGACCTGTGAGTGGAACAATGATATGTCAGTATGTCAGTGATGATAGACACAAAGAATTCTCTAGTACACTTTTTACCACCAGTGATCATCTAGGACAGTGATGGCGAACCTATGACACGCGTGTCAGCACTGACACGCGTAGCCATTTTCAGTGACACGCGGCCGCCGGAGAAACTAGACTCGCTATTTGGATAAAAACCACAGACACAGACACAGCAGCAAAAAACTGTTGCGAGTCAGGTTTCCAAAACGGCAATGCGAGCGCTTTCCGAGACATCTGCGATTTGTAAATCTCACACTACTCGCTATTACTTGCTTCCCCATTCATTAACATTGGACTCGCTAGACTAGCAACGAGTAGCGAGTCCCGGGCTCGGACTCGCTAGACTAGAGTCAAGCGATTCCGAGTTAGGAGTCGCCCATCACTAACTACAGCTGAGGAAAAAAAAAATGTGCTGGAGGTCTGTAGCCAGAACAGCAGAGCTCCGGCACAGAGCGTCTAGTCCTGGGACTTCCGGTAAGCAGAACTTCTGGCTGGCGCAGCAGGGAGCAGCGGAACGCTGTGGGGGACGCATATCTGAGGCCCTGTGGTCGCTGTCTGGAGGTCCAGTGATTACTACAGCAACCATCCTCCAGTGAAAGGTTCTGGGCAGAATCTGGGTGTCATGAATGTGTGATTGGCCATTACTGAGATAAGTGAGGGGGAGGCTGGAATAGGCTGTGCTATGGGTGCCGTTTCCCGCCATTAATTTACATAAGGAACGCCATCTTGCAGCATAGTACAGACTGCATTTCACCCTATTAATCCCTATTTCTGCTTATTAACTCTGCCCTTTCCTAAAAGACAGTTAACCCCTAATTGCCTGCAGGGCTGTCTATAAATCTTCTGTCACTGCCCCTCTTATGGAGAAGCCAAAAAAACCAAGGTTAAGTAAAGGAAGTGGTAGTAGTAGCAGTAGCCGACCCTTTCAAGAGACATGGACTGAGATGTATGGCATTATAGAAAAAAATGGCAGATCATTTTGCGTTCTATGTAGTGAAGCGGTAGTAAGCAGAACGTGGAATATAAATAGACATTTTGACAGATAACCTTAGTAGCGCTTGCTTGGCCTTGAAGTGTACAAAATACCAACCTTCAATTGAAGATTTAGCCAATGAAATTCAGCAACAAAAAAGTCACTAAATCAGTGATGGTGAACCTGTGGCAGTGTGGCAGTCCAGCTGTTGCTGGACTGCCACAGGTTCGCCATCACTGGAAGAATTCCCCCTCCCCCTCACTTATCTTAGTTCATGACACCCCACACAGGTTAAATAACAGCAAGACCAACAAAAGAAACCAACTGACAGATTAACAAAGAAGTCACTAAGCAGGTAAGTTAAAGAATTATACATATTTGTTATTTAAACTATAAATATCGTAAAATTAGGGGTTTTTTTCTCAAGGTGACACACCTCGCGATTTATGCTCGGTTTTTTGGCGAATTTTGACACACCAAGCTCAAAAGGTTGCCCATCACTGATCTAGGAGGAGAAGAACATTTCTAAATCCAGAACATTTATTGCTGCCCGTTTTTTGTATATCACATATTTCTTACCACCGCACAGATACTTTTACCACTCATATCTTTTTTGAAAGGAGCCCAACATCTAACTTCCCTCATAAATCACAGAAGCATCTCATGGGAAGCCAGCTGACCTATGAATGTGTTTTTAGATGGTGACATTGAAGCAGAGAGGCAGAAAATGTCAACTCTATGTCACCCTTAGTTGGACTTAAACCCAGGACTCCAATTCTGCAATAGGTTTTTTTAATGGCCTTTGGCTTGATCTCGAGCGATAGCGATTTGATGGATGAATGAGCTGTAGGAAGATCAATCTTGTGCAGTCTAGATAGGTCTACCAGGGTCTTCTCTACCGTTATCTTGATTGCATCAAGCCATTGGGTTGCTGGTCTTCCTCTTCACCTTGTTCCTTCTATTATTCCTCCCATGATGTCCTTTTCCAGTGATGGCTCTATTTGTATGATATGTCCACAGTAGACAAGTTGTAGCTTGGTGATCCTTGCTTCAAGTGAGATGTCTGGCTTGATTTGTTCCGAAATTGATTTGTTTATTCTTGTTGCCATCCATGGTATTGATAACATCTGTCTCCAGCTCCACATTTTGAAGGCGTTGATTCATCTTTAGTCTTGTTCCCTTATTGTCCAGGTTTCACATTCATATATTACCACAGAAAAGACCAGACTATGTACAAACTGTGTCTTCATCATCAGTGAAATGTTCCTTGATGTGAAGACCTTGTCCAGTGACTTTATTGTGGAGTTGCCTATAGCTATTCTCCTATTGAATTCTGGTGTCGTCGATGTATCTTGACTGATCAACAATCCGAGTAGGTTGAAGTGCTGCAAGTAAACAGTGTCAATCACTGTGCTGTCTTGTAATTACTGATGGAGGCTTGTAGAACATTGTATCATGCAAGTAATAAAAAAAGTTGATGAATACAGAAAAGTTCCATAAAGTACAGTTTCAATTATTTTAAAGATATATTTTAAAATTACCCTTGTTTTTCAGCATCCTGACATGTCCAGTGTTTGGGTCAAAAATGTTAGTTTGGTCATGAGTAAGGCTTCTTGCCAGAATGCCTAGATCCTCTACCCATACTTTATTTTCTTTTGTATTGCCAGTTCTATTTCTGGTGCTTTTAAAAATGCTACATTAAATGTTAGGTTTTACTTACCTGGGATTCTGAGTTACACACTGAATTTTCTCCTATTTTTTGACATATACATTTTACTTTACTACAGATGGAATCTTACTGAAATTATTGCTTTACCTGTACGATCATTACATTTATAATTATGAACTTCTATGCTCTAAATCCAAATCTGGATAAACTACCAAAGTAATAAGTCTGCCATATTCTTTGCGTGAACAATAACTACCATGTGACATACTCTATACGTGGCCAATACTTATAAGCCATATTTCATGATTGGTTAGGAATGGAGACAGGCAAATTTGGGATTGATCGCTTTTACTTCCCCAGAATGCAATTCAGCCTATCAACGGCTTTAGTTTTGTGAAAAATTACACTTTATTATTATTTAACTTTCTTCAGCTCGATCTCGAGCCATGATGACTTGATGAACACCCTGTAGGAAGATGGATCTTGTGCAGCCTAGATAGGTCCACTAAGGTCTTCTCTGCTGTTATCATGATTGTATCAAGTCATTGGTTTGCTGGTCTTCCTATTCACCTTGTTCCTTCTATACATCCGACCATGATGTCACCAGTGATTGCTTTCTTTGTATGATGTGTAGTCAAGTCGTAGCTTGGTGATCCTTGCTTCGCGTGACATGTCTGGCTTGATGTGTTGGTTCTTCTTGCCATCCATGGTATTGATAACATCCTTCTCTAGCACCATATTTTGAAGAGGTTGATTCTTCTTCTGTCTTCCTTCATTCTCTAGTTAGAAAAGCCTTTCTCAAACACCCCATCAGGGCAGTCTTTGCTGAAAGAAAGGAATCTACTATCTAAAGAATAAAGCAAATATCATCTCTTCCTTTGGAGGACCCAACATACCTGCACCTTAAATGTACAGTCCATTCAATTCAAGAGAAATTGTGTAATGCCATATTTCTCCTCCAAAGGCACTGCAGGACAATTGATCACCTGCTGCCAAATACTTTCACAGGTTTTAGCTGATTCCTATGGGTCAAATCAACAAAAGAAGACATTCTACACTTAAAACAGATCCTTTTGAGTATGTATCATCTTCCATGTCTTATCATAATCTTAGTGATCATGAATAGTATGAACCATACAGCCATAACTGAATTTATCCTTCGAGGTTTTTCCAATGTTCCGCAGGTTCGATACCTTCTGTTCATTATCTTTCTCTCCATCTTCAATATTTCCTTATCTGCCCACATGTTTTTGATTCTTTTATACAGATTCAGTCCAAATCTTCAAACCCCCATGTACTTTTTTCTATCTAACTTCTCCTTCATGGAAATCTGTTATATTTTAACTATAAGTCCTAAGACGTTAATAAACCTACTCTCCGATGACAAAACTATATCTTTTTATGGCTGTGCTATACAAATGTACTTTTTTCTCTTATTTGGTGGCTCAGAGTGCTATATGCTAGCGTCCATGGCTTATGATCGCTATATCGCCATATGTCGCCCCTTGTTATATCACATCCTCATGCATAAAGTCTTATGTATACAGCTGATATGTGCTTCATGGGTTATAGGAATAGCGGTTACCATCATTCAGACCCTGCTCATGTTTTCCTTGCCGTTCTGTGGACCTTATGAGATCAACCATTTCTACTGTGATGTTCCACCTATCATGGCACTAGCGTGTGGGGACACCTGGGTTTATGAAGTTGTTACCTTTGTCATTACTTTGTCTGTTATTGTAGTTTCCTTTATATTAACAGTTGGTTCTTATTCAGTAATAATATGGACAATTGTTATGAAACATTCATCATCAGGAAGGAAGAAAGCTTTCTCCACCTGCACCTCTCACCTAATAGTGGTGACCATATTCTACGGATCCGGTTGTGTAATGTATCTAAGACCCAAGACAAGTTACGGGACGGGCGAGGACAAGTTTATATCACTCTTGTATACTATTATTGCACCATTGCTTAATCCCTTTATATACAGCCTAAGAAATAATGATGTGAAATCTGCAGTCACAAGAATTTTACACAATATAAACCTAGCTCAGCAATGCTAAATACAACATTTACCATATTTTGTGGGTTGTGAGGTGCACTTTTTCCCCAAAAAAAGATTTGGGAGTAAAATGAGGGTATGTCTTATAGCCTGAATGTAGCTAACCAGGGATGCTGCGGGTCATAAGAAGCAGGGTCGTCGCTGCAGGAAGCCACAGGCGGTGGCAGGAATGAGGTGATGTTGCAGGCCCTGGGAGGAAGGGGATGTTCTGTTGGTGTAATGCAGGAGTAATTAATCTCCAAGTGGTGGTCTTCAGGAAATGATGGTGGCGCTATGCAGGAGCCAAGGACATAATTGCAAGACTTGCAGGGGTTGCAATAGCACCCAGGACCTGGAGCCAAGGGGACCCCAAAAATTACTTTGGCCTATAGAAAAAGACTAATGCTATTAAAGATGTGCAATAATAGGGGGGCCCATTGGAGTTTTCGCATCAAGGCCCATGAGCTTCAAGTTAAGCCACTGGCAGTAGCCATTTATCTCCTGGCAGTTGGCTTCAGGGAAATGGCGCCAGAGGTGCATGAGCAGATTTAGATCTCAGCTCACTGCCTCCAACACCTTTTTCCTTGTAACCACTGAAATCAATGGTTCCTGCCTTGCACTGCCAACATTTTCCTGAAGACCACCACATCAATGGCTTCTTCCTTGCACAGCCAACAGTTCACTGAAGACCACAACTGGGAGATCAATGTCTCCTGTCTTGCACAGCCGGCATTTTTCTGAACACCACCACTGGGAGAACAATGGCTCTTGCCACAACTGACATTTCCATGAAGACCACAACTGGGAGATCAATGGGTCCAGCTTTGCACAGCTGACATTTCCCTGAAGACCACCACTGGGGGATCAATGGGTCCTTCCTTTGCAAAGCCGACATTTCACTGAAGACCACCACTGGGAGATCAATGGCTCCTGCCTTACACAGCTGACGTTTCCCTGAAGACCACCACTTGGAGAGCAATGGCTCCTGCCTTGCACCGCTGGGACACCCCCTCACTACCCCATCAGTAAGCAAAACTCATAATATATAAAGGATCCCAATTTTCAGATTTTTTCCCTATTTTCCTCCTCAAAATTTGGGTGGATCTATGGTCCAGTGTGTCTTATATGCCACAAAACCTGAAGCTTCTGTGGCGCCCCAGTGGTCAGGACGCCACAGAGGGGTACTACATCCAGATAAGAGTGTGTGGTATCCCTGTGACTAAGGGAACTGGGATGCTAACTAAGGACTCTCACAACACCTATCTACACACTGTAGAGCAGGGCACCATAGGGTTAACCCATTGCTTGGGAGATCCAGTCCCAGTGGGAGGAGTTTCAGGGCATAGTTGTGGAAGAGCGTGAAGATAGTGAGTCAAAAAGTCTGTGAGGAGAGACAGAGGAGGGCACCTCTGTAGAGGTGGCCCAGACAGAAGGGGGATCCTAGGGTGTTGTGGGTTGGTCAGTCCACCAGCCGGAGGGACCGAGTCCAGGAACAGAGAACTGGCTCTGAGAGCGGTGCGGGCGTTTATCCCCGAGCCACCAAACCGGAGGACATGAGCTTCTCAGGGAAGTCGTGCCCGACACCCAGTGTACACCCCAAAAGGTCCCGTAGAGGGTCTGGAGGGTCTGGAGGTCTAAGAGAGGAGCCTACCAGAAAGGATCAGTGGGAGCCGGCTGAGGGCTCTGTGAGCGGAAGCACTAAGAAAAGGGAGATCACAGTTAGGGCAGAAGAAAGGAATGGCCGGTACATCACTGAGAGTCCTAAGTTCGAGATTCCAGTTCCCTGGTGACCACCCAGGCCAGCAAGACATGTAAGGCTGTATCAACTGTAAGCTTGCATTGAAAATCTGCAAGTAAACTGTCCAGAGTTAAAGACTGGTGTTGTGTGCTTTCCTTTCTCACCTGATGAGCTGCATACTTGCTGCAGGGAAAATGACAAGTGACTGTGCTGTGTGGTAAGCTGCCTCCCTGTGTAAATCCCCATCATCCACAACTGCCCTGGGGACCCCGCTCCACCTATGGGGAGCATCACCAACTTGCTGCTCCACCATCACCCCGGAGGTCTGTCCCACAGTGCCGGTATCATTACCGGGAACCATAGGTGGCATCACAAACTCTTTTTATTTTATTTTTATTTAACCCCCTTTTGCAGTGACCACCAGGTCCACGATCCCGTGAAACTACAGCCCGGGACCAGGTACCTCACGAACCTGGGGTGGTTCACTTCCTGTCATTAATACTTGTCTGTAAATTTAACAAATAAATAAAATAATTTAATACTTATTTCTGTCGTTTCAAAAGCCTTGGAATAACCATGACCTCTTCTGAATATGCTAGATGATTGTTTCTATTCTTCTGAGACCTGTCTGTGCTGGTGAACTTGCTTTATAAATCTATGGTTGTAAAATCCTTCTTAAAATAAAATGCCTATTTTAATATGAAGAGGGGGTGATTAAAAATAGATTGGATGACCATTCAAACATGGTGTAGGTATAGTAGGACTAAGAGCAGGGGCGTAATGATCGCGGTCACAGGGGTCGCAGCTGCGATGGGGCCCAGACGTACAGGGGCCCATGCTGCCTGTTGCCCCCTGCGACCACCGATCCCAACGCCTGCTTCAAATGGATGTGCGTCCCGATGACACACATCCATGTCACTGTATGGCAACACAGACTGCTATAGGGCCCGTGTGTCAGGGAGAGGAGGGGAGGGGCAGGTAGCCTCCTGCTTCCTAGTGCTGCCACCCTCCCCTCATATCCTCTTACCTGCATTCTGAGGAGGAGGCAGTGACTGCCTGCGTTTCACTGTGGAGCGCATATAAAGCAGGCTGGTGCCGCCTCCTCCACACTAGGAGTAGGTGGCACTTCCTGCTTTATGTGTTCCACGGTGGATTGCAAGGCAGTCACCGCCTCCTCCTCATCAGTCTTCTCTCTAGTTGCAAGGAGACAGGAGCAGCGGGGGAACGGGAAGAGATAAGAACAGATTATTTTTCAATAAGGGAGTGCAGGGTGGCTTTGGAAAGTCCACTTATCAAATCTTGGGGGGAGGAAGGGGAATGCATTATACTATATGGAGAGGCTATGAGGCTGCATATTAGCTGCACTATACATAGAGAGATATAAGGCTGCACTATATAGAGACTTTTGAGGCTGCATTACACTATATGGAGTGCTGTGAGGCTGCATTATACTATATGGAAGGACATGAGGCTGCATTATACTACATGGAGGTCTGTGAGGCTTCATTATACCATATGGAGGGACATGAGTCTGCATTATACTATATGGAGGGCTGTGAGGCTGTACTATGCTATATGGAGGCATGTGAGGCTGCATTATACTATATGGAGAGGCTATAAGGCTACATTATACTATATGGAAGGATATGAGGCTGCATTATACTATATAGAGGTCTGTGAGGCTGCATTATACTATATGGAGGGATATGAAGCTGCATTATACTATATGAAGGGCTGCGAGGTTGTACTATGCTATATGGAGGGATGTGAGGCTGCATTATACTCTATGGAGAGATGTGAAGCTGCATTATACTATATGGAGAGCTGTGAAGCTACATTATACTATATGGAGGGCTGTGAGGCTGCATTATACTAAATGGAGGGCTGTGAGGCTGTACTATGCTATATGGAGGCATGTGAGGCTGCATTATACTATATGGAGGGATATGAAGCTGCATTATACTATATGGAGAGCTGTGAAGCTGCATTATACTATATGGAGGGCTGTGAGGCTGCATTACACTATATGGAGGGATGTGAGGCTGAATTATACTATATGGAGGGTTGTGAGGCTGAATTATACTATATAGAGGTTATGTGAGGCTACATTATACTATATTGAGGGATATGAGACTGCATTATACTATATGGAGGGTTGAGAACTGCATTATACTATATGGAGCGATGTGTGGCTGCATTATAATTTATGGAGGGCTGTGAGGCTGCATTATACTATATGGAGGGATGTGAGGCTGAATTACACTATATGGAGAGGCTATAAGGCTGCATTATACTATATGGATGGCTATAAGGCTGCCTTATACTGAGAGATGCATTATACTATATGCAGGAATATGAGGCTACATTACACTGTATAGAGGGTTATGAGGCTAAATTACAATATATGGAGAGTCTATAAGGCTGCATTATACTATATGGAGGCTGTGATGCTACATTATGCTATATGGAGGGATGTGAGGCTGCATTACACTATATGGGGGGATATGAGGCTGCATTATACTATATGGAGGGTTTTGAGACTGCATTATATTATATGGAGGATAATGGGGGTGCCTTATAATAATTGAATGACTATTGGGCATACCTTATGAATGGGGGACTATGGGCTGCTTTATAATATATAGAGGACTATGGAGGTACATTATAATATATGGAGGAATACGGGGATGCATTATAATACTTGGAGGACTATGGGGATACATTATAATATATAGAGGAATATAGGGATGTATTATTATAATTGGAGGACTACCATATAAACCATGATGGTAGACATATACACCATGATAAGGGCCATATCCCAGGAGGAGGACCATATATAGCAGGATGAGGGACATTAATACATAATGAAGGGGAAAAGGGTCAATTTGTGAGTTTTCAAAGTATTTAGCACATTACACGGGACCCAAACATCTGACCAAAGTGTGTGTGCATGTGAGGGGGAAGTCCAGGTCTAAATTTTGCACCACGGCCCACCAGACTCTAGTTATGCCACTGACTAAGAGGTCTATTTAACCCCCACATCCCCGGACGATTTTCTGTTTTTCATTATTCCTCCCCTTCTTCCAAGAGCGATAACATATTTATCTTTCTGTCAATATCGACACATGAGGGCTTGTTTTTTGGGGGGATGAGTTGTACTTTTAAATGACATAACTTCCATATAGTTTACTGGAAAACAGGAAAAAAATTCCAAGTGCAGTAGAGTTGCAAAAAAAATAGTGAAATCCACAGTTGTTTCTCATGCACCATTTTCACTATATGGTGAAAGTGAGCTGACATTATGATTCTCCAGGTCAGTACGAGTGAAGAGATAGCAAAGTGTATAGTTTTTTTATTATTTAAGTGGTGCAAAAAAAATTAAACATTCGTAAAAAAAAAAAAAAAAAATTGTGCATTTGTTTTCCGTCACCCGTAACGTTCTCATTTTTGGGATCTGGGGCTGTGTGATGAATTATTTTTGGCAGCTTGAGCTGACGCTTTTAATGATTACCTTTTTGGGTAGATAATGTTGTTTTCATCACCTGTTATTGCATTTTATTGCAATGTTGCGGTGACCAAAATACCATAATTCTGGCATTTTTTTATTTTTTCTATTACAAAGTTTACATATCCGATTGACTGATTTTATATTTTAATACATCGGGTATTTCTGAATTCAGCGATACCAAATGTGTGTATATTTATATTTAAATTTCTATTATTGTTTTATCTTTATTTGAACTTTGTGTTTTTTCTCACTTGTCACAGTAAAAAGTGTTTACTAGTTCGCTTAGGGGACTTGAAGAATGCATTATCCGATCGCTTGTGCTGTACAAAGCTGTGCATCAGTATAAAGGCAGAGACACACCTTGTGAGATGCATGCAAGAATCTCGCATGCATCTCACATGATTCACCCGGCACGGCCCCTGCATCTCTGAACGGGAGTGTGGAGCTCCATAGAAACACAAACAGCTCCACACTCCTGTTCAGAGAGCCGTCAGCCAGGCCGGGTGACTCATGTGAGATGCATGCGAGATGCTCGCATGCAGGACGCATAAGTGTGTCTATCCCTAAAAATCAGCATCAGCCCAGCATAAATGATTATTTCCTGTGAATCACCACTGGGCCACACTGCCGCCTGGTGTGTGACCCAACCCTCTAAGGTGAGCAGTTTCCCTTCAGCTTACCTGTCACTGTTTTTATCAGATAAGACCCTATTGCGCTTTCTTTCTCAGAGTTTTTCATGCACTGTTAAATCAATCTGTCAGACATTAACAGCACAATTTATCCAGTCAACATGCGCAGGCAGATCTCCAATCCACCCATGCCTGTTAGCTATAATCTGTATTCACAAAAACACTGCTGGTGTTAGGTGCTAAGCTATAATTTCTCCTGATACCCATATGGACTGTATACTGACATGCATGTAGAAGTGTCATCGGATAGCTTGAAACTCAGCTGCAAAGACATGTATGAAGACTCCAGAAGATGGAGTTTATTTTTCTCTACTAAAATCTTCAGTTATACACAAAACATCAGGTAAAAAAGGATGATTCTATCAGAACTATAAAGAGATGATGAGACTAGAATGGCTGACAACAATACAAAGTAGAGATACAGCAGCAGGCTAGCACTTGTGGATACAGCTGGTTCAGGCAGGCATGGTGGGTAATGGCATGTACAGGAGGTACTGATGGGTACAACGGATATAGGCAGGTATGTCAGATAATGACGGGTAAGGCAGGTACGCCCTGGTCCTGGTGGGTCCTGGAACAAAGGCACAGGTTAGCTGGCACAGATAACAGACACAGGATACAAGGGAAATTGAACCTGACAACTAGCAAGTATCTCAAGCAGTAAAACCACATTTCTCAGGCACCTCCCATATGGGGAGAGTGCCTTAAAGGGAACCTGTCACCTAAAAATCACCCCCAGCCTATCAATACCTGTCCCTGCAACTTCATAATGGTATTCTAACTATCCCTTTGTGTCCTAAATGTATCTTTTGAAAGTTGAAAAAAGTGCTTTTCATACTTACTGAACTGAGGCTTTTGGTCCCCTGAGAAGTCGCACAGGGCGTTCCCTGTGGCTTGTTTTCACTGCCTCCAGAGCTTTTATTTACGCCCCGATGGGCGTGATAATGCTTCCCAATCATCCTTGCCCTCCTCCATATGCAGATTAGCCGGCATGTCGCTAATCGCATCATATCAGGCTCGGATGACATCGCTACACCCTTTAGGTGTATCGACGGACCTCATGATGCGCATTGCGAGGGTGAGAATGATTGGGAAGCATTATCACGCCCATCGGGGTATGAATACAAGCAGCAGAGGCGGCGAAAAGAAGCCACAGGGAACGCCCTGTGTGACTTCTCAGAGGACCAAAAGCCTCAGTTCAGTAAGTATGAAAATAACTTTTTTCAACTTTCAAAAGACACATTTAAGACACAAATGGATAGCTAGAATACCATTATGAAGGTGCAGGGACAGGTATTGAAAGGCTGGGGGGTGATGTTTAGGTGACAAGTTCCTTTTAAGTGTCTAGTGTGCTACAGCTATTGCCTGGGGCAATACACAGAGTGTGTGCATTGTACCTTTAAGGGTTGGAGAGTTGGCGTGCTCGCGACCTAACCACAATCCCAGGAGACCTGTGCGGTGAGCAGGAAGTAGGAGAGTTGACCAGGACAGATGCCACGGCACGGCTGGAGAGGTGAGTATGCCGGCGACACTTCTGCAGGGTTGTCCATGCTATTCTTAATTCATCTTTGTATTCACACACTTACTGACTTATAACTAGACTTAAGTGACAACTACCCCTCTTGCAAGTTGATATCCTAAATACATATGCTTGTTGCTAGCTATGGGGCCACCGTCCACTTTTCTATATAATAAAAGGTTTTTTAATATGTAATTAAATCCAATAGAAGTGTCTACACTTAATTTCTCTGAATCTCAGGAGACTTCTCAATTATAACTTGCTGCAGCAGAATAGAGCTTGGAGACAGTTACATCTGCTGGGAATAATTATCATTAATAAACTCAACACTCAATGTTTGCTTGTCATTATATATAGCATTCAAGGCTCAACACAATGGTCTCATGACAGTAAATACTTTAACTTATCATTTAATAAAAAGTATAGTTTTTTTTTATTTTCCTTCATTTAGCACAGGTAATAACTGAGTGGAGTTACAAACTGTGTGGGACAAATACCAGGTGACAGGTAACTGATACATTAATTATAATGTGAGCCATAATGTGTAAGTATGGAGAGCAGAGGTTGCTGTCACACTACATATATAACATGTATGACCATGGAATCTGAGGTCCTGGTGCTCCATATGAGACCAGTATGATAAATGAGATGTCACAGCTGGAGGAACGTTTACAGATTTTGCATTGGTGCATTGGATTTTACATTTAAAATGTAATGAGAGAATAAGTGTAATATTATGTAAACTTATAAGCTCACCAACATCCCTTCTAGTATCAACTCATAGGTGTAACAGACTATCTGTGACAGTGTCCAGTTCCCACCCCACTCCACATAAATGTTCATGAGAAGCAACATAGAATCATAGAATGTTGGAGCTGGAATGGACCTCCAGAGTCATTGTGTCTTCCATTGAAGGAGAACTCACCACCCGTTGTGGTCGCCTGTTCCACTCATTGATCACCCTCACTGTCAAAAAGCTTTTTCTAATATCTTTACCTGTATCTTCTTCCTTTCCGTTTCATCCCATTGTTTCACGTGTTTCCATGGGCAAATGAGAATAAGTATGATCCCTCTACACTATGACATCCCTTAAGATGTTTGTAGACAGCTATTAAGTCTCTTCTCAGTCTCCTTTTTTGCAAGGTAAACATTCCCAAATCCTGTAACCATTCCTTATATGACATTGTTTGCAGACCGGTCATCATCCTAGTCGATCTTTTCTGAACTTGCTCCAGTTTTTCAATATCTTTTTAAAATGTGGTGCCGAGAACTGGACCCAGTATCCAGATGAGGTCTGACCAAAGAGGAGTAGAGGGGGATAATGACTTCACATGATCTAGACTGGATGCTTCTGTTAATACATCCCAGAATTGTGTTTGCCTTTTTTCTGCTGCATCACACTGGTGACTCCTGTTCAGTCTGTGATCTATTAGTATATCCAAGTCTTGTAAATGATACTTGCTTTTCTAAATATTTTAATAATATAAATCTGACAATTGTGGCACACATTTGTATTCAGTCCCCGAGTGAATACATTGACAACTTTTACTGCAATTACTGCTGCCAGTCTTTTGGACTGTGTCTCTACCAGCTTTGCACATCTGGAGGCTGAAATATATGCCTATACTCCTTTGCACATGAGCTCTCGCTCAGTGAGATTGGATGGAGAAGTCTGTGATCAGCAGATTTCACATATTGTCACAGATTTTCAATGAGATTTAGTTTTGGGCTGTGACTGGGCCATTCAAACACATAAATATTATCTGATATAAACCATCCATTGTAGCTCGGTCAGGATGTTTAGGGTCAATACCCTGCTGGAAGGTGAACCTACACACCAGTCTCAAGACTTTTGCCAACTCTATCAGGTTTTCCTCCAGGATTGCCCTGCATTTAGCTCCATCCATCTTCCCATCATCTCTGACCAGCTTCACTGTCCTGCTAAAGAGGAGCCTCCCCACAGCAGGATGCTGTCACCACCATATGGCCAGGTTCACACATACCATCCGCTTTTGCCTTAAATACTTTTTTGGGAACATTTTGGACTTTTTTTTTCAAAGTCCAAAAACGCATATGCGTTAACGCATGCGTTTTTATCCAGCAGCTCAAAAATGCTGCTAGCTGCGATTTTGGGGTGCTTTCAAAAAACGCATATTTTTTTTAACATGAGGCCTTATAGGAAACGCATGGGTTAACGCATGGCACATATAGGCACCTGCGTTAACAGATATGCATTTTTAATGAAAAAATGACTAAGTCCCAAAATTTGCCAAAGACATCCAGGACCTCAGGGGACACTATTGGCACCGTTAGAAAACACGAATCACTTTTTCTAAGGGCTTAAAAACGGATTTGTATGTGTGAACCTGGCCTATATGGTGGTGATGGTGTTTTCAGGGTAATGTTCAGTGTTAGTTTTCCACCATACACAGCATTTTGCATTTAGCTCAAAAAGTTCTACTTTGGTCTCATCTGACCATAGCATCTTCTCCCACATGTTCACTATGTCCCTCATGTGTTTTCTTGCAAACTGCAAATGGGACTTCATCAATTTCTTTAGGGATGAGCGAGTATACTCGCTACTATTCAGAACTCGTTGAATAGTAGCGGTATTCGTATACTGGCTACTCACCGAGTAAATTAGGATTACTCAGGAGTAGCAAGTACCGAGTACTTTTGCAGTGTATCAATAGATATACTGCAGAAGTCCTGTAAAAGAGATGAAAAGTGGTTAGAAAATAAAAAAATCGGATACTCACCTTAACCGACGGCTGCACCGGGACTGGCCGATGGACATCTATTCATGTTAAAGGACCTTTCACTCTCCCACACAATCAAATGGCTGGGAGAGATCTATTGATACACTGCAAAAGTACTCGGAATCGCTATACTCGCAACGAGTTGCGATGTTACACAGGTGGACTCAAATTACTAATTTGGTGAATTCTGGATTCAATTGGACTTTTAGGATGTAACCGATCATGTGATTAATGTATGGTGGTAAACATAAAATTTTTAGCTCCAAAATACTCAGCAAATATGCAGTGCTGTTTACACAGTGCATATTTGCTGAGTATTTTTTGTGTATTTGTCTCAAATTTTGTGCTGATGGTGTGGGACTCTGCTGTATTTTTTGTCACCAGCACAGGTACAGCAGGCAGATATGGGATTCCATCCACCCACAGCTGCCTATTTTTACCTGGCTGATAATCAAAAATACATGTGAACCCTTTTATTAACTTATTTCTTTAAATAATTAAAAAAACAAATGACATGGGACTTCACCGTATTTTAGGTTTCTGGCCAGGTAAAACTAGGCATATGGGGCTGGAAATCTTCAGCGTGGGTAAGCCCAAGAATTCTAGGCCCCACATGCTGCAAGTTGCAGGCCGCAGCCATCACAGAAAATGGTGCATTCATAGAATGGCCATTGTCTAGCGTGATATCCAACTCTTCAAGTTGCCCTGTGGTGGTATCAGACTTGGTAATAAGGGGTTAATGCCAGCTATGTATTGCCATCTGGCACTAAGCTTGAGGTTCATAATGTCGGGCCAACGTTAGACCCGTCCATATATGAGCCTCTGAGCAAATAGAAAACAATACACAACACAGGGAATAATCATTTAT
This sequence comes from Allobates femoralis, assembly GCA_033576535.1. Taxonomy (NCBI): domain Eukaryota; kingdom Metazoa; phylum Chordata; class Amphibia; order Anura; family Aromobatidae; genus Allobates; species Allobates femoralis. The sequence goes on from JARQOC010000009.1 coordinate 3,871,376, forward strand.
TTAAAAGTAAACAAACACATACAGCCCTCATTCCCACCTTTATTACTCCTGCAGAAACACTCCATGATCCTTTCCGACATCTGATCATGTTGGAACCAAAAACTGACTGAGTTTTGGCTCCTGCTAGGAGGGGGATGACGTCACAGTCTGATTTATCTGAGGGCAGCTAGAGCGACGCGGTTTAGCTCTGACCTCAAGTGAACTCTCCCGCATCACCCCTCTCAATGCAGGAACCAAAACTCAGTCAGTCCGTGATTGGACATCACAGAGGATCGTGGAGGGTTTGTGTGGGAGTAATAAAGACAGACACCAACATTTGTCAAACGTATAGGCTTGCATTAGCGTATATGTTTTCCATATTAAAAAAGGTCAAAAAATTTGATTTTTGTGGTCACTTAAATAGATTTGTTTAACAAACCCATTAAACAGACGGCACAAATAACAGAAAAAAATCATGCTACCCTGGTCTGGCATCCACTTCTGTACTCCATTGCAGCCAAACTAGAAAGTGATAATTTCTTCATGCAGCACTCAAATGGTAGCATTCAGGACACTTCTTGCAATTACTAGACCCCTACCATGTAGGATGCCTGGCATTGAAAGAGGTTTGCACTGCCCTGGTTCAGCTTTTCTGGTTACTGCAAAACATTTGGCTCATCACTAATACCTCTGTATTACAGAACCCCATTACTTTGTTAATGGAAACATTTTGTCAATTCTTCTTTCATCTATTAGTTTTTAGGAGAATCAGCTTTTAAAGGCGATCCCTCATATTAACCAAAGGAAACTCGTGAACACATTACCAACAAAAGCCACCTTGCATTTATAGAAGAGTTAATATTCACCCCCGGATGAAGAAATTTGGGGGAGTGTGCATCCAATCTGTTTGTTTTGTGAACATACAGTTTCCTGAATTTTTATTATTTGCATGTTTGTTACCAAACATGTTTCAGATTATAAAACAAATTTAAATACTAGACAAAAATAACACAAGTAACGCAAAATGCAGTTTATAAATGAAGGTCTTTATTATTAAGGGAAAAAGAAATCCAAGCCCACAGGGCCCTGGGTGAAAAAGTGATTGCCCCTTAAACCTAATAACTAGTTGCAGCAACAACTGCAATCAATCATTTGCGATAACTAGCAATGAGTCTTTTCAAATGCTCTGGAGGAATTGTGCTCACTCACCTTGGCAAAATTGTTGTAATTCAGCAACATTTGAGGGTTTCCGAGCATGAACCTTGTTTTTAAGGTCATGCCACAGCCTCTCAATTGGATTAGGTCTGAACTTTGACTAGGCCACTCCAAAGTTTTAATTTTGTTTCTATTAAAACATTAAAAGGTGGACTTGCTGGTGTGTTTTAGGTCTTTGTCCGGCTGTATAAACAAAGTGCGTTTCAGCTTGAGTTCACAATCAGAAGACCTGACATTCTCCTTCAGGATTTTTTGGCAAACAGCAGAATTCATGGTTTTATTTACCACAGTAAATCTTCCAGCTCTTGAAGCACCAAAACAGCCCTGGATCATCACGTTACCACCACCATATTTTACTGTTGGTATGATGTTCCTTTTCTGAAATGCTGTGTTACGTCTATGGCAGATGCAACGGGACATAAACCTTCCAAAAAGCTCAACTATTGTCTCATCAGTCCACAGAGTATTCTCCCAAAAGTCTTGGGGATTATTAAGATGTTTTCTGGCAAAACTGAGATGAGCTTTTATCTTCTTTTTGTTAAGCAGTGGTTTTTATCTTGGTACTCTGCCATGATGAAAAATCTCACCAAAAATCGGCCATGTCAAATACCCTTTGCACCTAGCAGGAGGCTGCCAGCTCCACTGAGAGGCAACAAAAGTGTCTAAATACTGGTGCGCAATCTCCTGCAACCCAAGCGATGGGGGTGGTTGTGGCACCTGTGACCAGCCATGCTAACAAGGAGGTGATTCGTGGTATATAAAGACACAAGGTTACTAATAGCATGGGTGTGACCAATAGGCTGCAGACTGACACTATGTATCATATACACCAGTTTGACTGACGCCCAATGGTAACCTTATGTCTTCATATACCACCAATCACCTCCTTGTTAGCATGGCTGGTTGCAGGTGCCACAACTGACCCCATCGCTTGGGTTGCAGGAGGTTGCGCACCGCTATTTAGACACTTGTGTTGCCTCTCAGTGGAGCTGGCAGCCTCCTGCTAGGTGCAATGGGTATTTGACATGGCCGATTTTTGGTGAGTTTTTTCAGAATGTTTATGTCCTATTCGGTGATTTTTACTCTGCCATGCTGCCATTGTTGTCCAATCTCTTTCTTACGGTAGAGCCATGAACACTGACCTTAACTGAGGCAAGTGAGGCCAGAAGATCTTTGGATGCTATTGTGGGGTCTTCTTGACCTCTTGGACTAGTCGTCGCTGCACTCTTGGCATAATTCTGTCCTGAGAAGGTTCACCGCTGTTCCATGTTTTCACCATTTGTGGATAATAGCTCTCACTGTGGTTCGCAGGAGTACCAAAGCTTTAGAAATTGGTTAATAACCTTTTCTAGACTGACTGATAGATCTTAATTACTTTGTTTCTCATTTGTTCCTGAATTCTTTTGGCGTCTAGCTTTTGAGGATCTTTTGGTCTCCTTTAAGGAGACATGTTCTCAAATCAAACGATCTTCGTCAGCCAACCTGCTGCATAGTTGTGTGTGACACCGCGATAACGATGTCATTAACGACTTTGCCTATTCACATCAGTGAATAAGTATCGTTCGCTGGGTTGTGTGAATGATAGTTGCTCGCCTCATTATTGATGCGTCGATCACGATATCTATGCGTGTGACATCTCACCAATGATATCTTAATGATGTTCTAATGGCCGCGCTCCCGTGAGATCGTTGGTGAGATCGTTATGACATTGAAGCATGTAACATTTCCTTTACTTTGTCCGGAAGATCCTATTTAAATGGCTTCTTGATTGAGAACTGGTGTGGCAGTAATCAAGCCTGGGTGTGGCTAGGGAGATTGTACTCCGCTTCCCAAAAATGAATCACATTTAATGTATGTTTTTTTTGGGGGGGGGGAAGAGAGAAAACTTTTTCACACATTGCCCTATAGGTTTGGATTTATTTTTCCCTTAATAAAAATGACATTTATTTAGAAACTGCGTTTTGGGTTTACTTGTGATATCTTTGTCTAATATTTAAATTTGTTTGATGATCTGAAAAATGTAAGTGCGACAAACATGCGAAAGAATAAGAGATCAGGAAGGGGGCAAACACTTTTTCACACCACTGTATATCTATAGTTACTCATCTGCTTTGTCATTCTTGACCTTTGTGGTGCAGAGGTGCCTTCTACTCTTTATAGCCAGTTGGCCCATTACAATGCTAATTTTGTAAGTGTTATATAATATGTAATTTAATTGACAAATACATACAGGAACGTAATTTGGAGGACAGGATACTAACTACAGTCATGTTTCATTTCAGGTTGTATCTGTCACATACGTCTCGGATAATTATGGAAAATCATACAGTGGTAACACAGTTTATTCTCGTTGGCCTTTCCGACATCCAAGAATTGAAGTATTTCCTATTTGCTCTATTTTTCGGCATCTTTACCATATCTGTGTTTGCACATGTGTTTTTAATTGTTCTCTATAAATTTAGTACAAACCTTCATATTCCCATGTACTTTTTTCTTGCCAACTTTTCGTTTTTGGAAATATGTTACATTTCTACTATTACACCTAAAATGTTGGAAAACATCCTATCAGTTGATAAAACCATCACTGTCTTTGGCTGTGCCGCACAAATGTACTTTTTTCTACTATTGGCAGGTGCAGAATGTTATATGCTGACAGCCATGGCTTACGACCGGTATAACGCCATATGTCACCCATTACTATATAACATCATTATTAGTAGAGATTCATGTCTGAAGCTAATATTGGCCTCATGGACCATTGGGTTGATGGTGGCCATAATTCAGACCTCCCTTACCTTTTACTTACCCTTTTGTGGACCCAATACAATAAACCACTTCTACTGTGACCTCCCGCCTATAATGGCTTTGGCGTGTGCTGATACAAAATCCAATGAAATTGCCACTTTTATAATTGTCCTAAGCGTGATCGTAGGGGCTTTCGTCTTAACAATGGCTTCATATACCAAGATCATTTTGACAATTGTAAAGCACCATAGTGTCGCCAAAATAAGAAAAGCTTTCTCCACCTGCACCTCCCACCTTACGGTGGTGACCGTATTCTACGGTTCTGGCAGTGTAAGGTATCTGAGGCCTAAGTCAAGTTACGGTTCAGATTTGGATAAATATTTATCGCTCATGTACACGATTATTGCGCCGTTCTTAAATCCCTTTATTTACAGTTTCAGAAATAATGACGTGAAATTCGCTGTTAGAAGAATTGTGCATAAGATGAAGGTTGTTTAGTCATGATACCTTTTAATGTATGTCACTTTTTGCCAAATAAAAGCATTTGTATATGCAGTGTCGTAACTTGAAGCTCATGAGCCCCAATGCAAAAGCTCCAACAGGGCCCCCAATGATTGCAAATCTTTAATAGCATTAGTCTTGTTCTATAGACTAAAAGACTTTTGGGGACCCCTATTCTCCAGGGCCCGAATGCGACCCCTGCACCTATTGTAGTTACGCCCCTGTATGTACAATAAGGTAAAAAAGTATTTAGTCAGCCACCAATTGTGCAAGTTCTCCCACTTATAAAGATGAGGTCGGCCTGTAATTGACATCATAGGTGACCTCAACTATGAGAGACAAAATGAGAAAACAAATCCTGAAAATCCACATTGTCTGATTTGGACAGATTTTTTTTTTCAAATTTTAGTGGAAAATAAGTATATGGTCAATGAAAAAAGTTCATATCAATACTTTGTTATATATCCTTTCCTGGCAATGGCAGAGGTCAATCGTTTTCTGTAAGTCTTCACAAGGTTGGTACACACAAAAGTGTATGGTATGTTGGCCCATTCCTCCAGGAGGTGTATCTAGGTTTTCTGGCACCTGGGGCAAGACTTCAGTTTGGCGCCCCCCCAGCGGTCTGAGTAGTCGTAATGTGACCGATCACTCATGTACGCTTTGCACACTTACAGTCACATGCCGACGAGCTGCAATACCTAATTCTCTCAATGTTGAATGAAGAACAAAGTACAGTATATTACATGCTGTTAGGATTGGGCTACAGGGCTTATGGTATATGGTGCCAATTACAGGCCAGAAGCTGATGCCATGCACCAATTGGCTTGTGATTGGCCGCCTGGGTGGCTCCTGGCCTGTGATTGGCTGCGACAGTGGCGGGGGCAGGGAGATGAGAGCTGTGACGGACTGTATGCATCTGCACCACCGGGACAGCGGCGGGCACCGGGACAATAACAGGAGGGCTGGAGGAGGAATCAGAGCTGCATTCCCAATCATCTGATCGATTGCATGCTTTTCTTATAATAAAAATTTTGGTGCGTGCCTTATATTTACAGGAACACTAAACTACCCTTGTACATCTTATTTTCAGGGAAACACAGTACATGATCGCACTGTCCCATCTGTCATCAGTTTCTGGCGTCCTGATGTCCACCTATGATGCACCAGCGTCTCAGCCATATTTACACACCCAAGTGATGAGTGTGCAAATATGATGCCCACTGGAGGTACTGGAACATAGAGCAGTACCGCCAGCAGTGCCCAACCACCACCACACAAAACCACCGCATATTTCCGCCGTCAAAGTAAATGCACATGCACATACCCAGAGAGACAGCACACAGGGAGTACAGAGAGAATGGACAGGGAGGAGAACACAGAAGAGGGAGAGAGACAGTACACCGGGAGAGAAAGAACGAACAGGGGGGAGAGACAGCACACAGAGAAAAAGACAGCACACAGGAGAAAATAATGAGTGGATGGGGGAGCGCACAGGGGGAGAGACGGCCTCCTCCCCCAGCGCCACAGAACCCACCCCGTTGTGGCGTCACCACCCTCCCGATGCAAAAGTGATGGGCCCCAGGGCCGTGGGATACTCAGAACCAGGCTGTGGTGCTTCTGGGGAGTTACAGGGGTCAAGACCTGGCTCCGTGACCCTGGTTTCAGCTTTAAAGAGTTTTTTGGTAGTTATAGGAAGGATTAGTTGTGACACCACCTGTGGTTTGAGGCTATGAGTGGCGGCCGCTGCTGCAGAACCTCTGGGGACAATGGATGGGCAGCTGGGATGGAGTGGCTCCCCACAGGTGGAGCGGATCCCCAGGGCAGTGGATATTGAAAGGGTGTAGGGTGCAGGATGGAGGGCGCAAAGCAACAGACAGACTCAAGATTTGTTGGTTCCTCAAGTTCTTTACTGGTGATACTGGCACAGGTATAGGTGATGTTACTGGAATCCAGCAACCTGGGAGCAATTCGGGGTTCTCCTCACCTGGCAAGTTCTGAGGCCTCCCTGCTGCACCTTCTCTACGGGTCCCTGCTGCTGCTTTAGGCTGAGCTGCTGCCCTCTCTCTCTGCTGCAGTGTGCCGGTATGACAGCTTGAGCCCTTCTCCAGCCTCACTTCTCGGATGGCTGCTCCTGGGCTCTTCACGCTGCTTTGCCTGTGGGTACTTTGGTGCGGATGTGGAATTGGAATCCCCCACCCTCCGGTATTGGCTGCCGGGACATTAGGCCCTCCACAGCTTCAGACTCCGGTGTCCGGTTCTTGGCGCTTTCTCCTCTGGGGAGAGCGCGACACTGCTCTACTCCCCAGGCTCTCCTTGACTTCCTCAGACCCTTGCCTGCAGGTTCCTCAAGCTAGCTTCAGCTATCCTGGGATGAGCTTAGCACTGCTTCAGTCCATAGGATGTTTTTCTCAGTCCTCCTAGGAACTGAACTGACTAACTTCGCCCCAGACCAGAATTTATAGGGGAGCTGCCCCGAACAAGGGTTTTGAGCTCCCCCTACAGGCCTGGAGGCAGAAAGGTGTTGTGTGCTTTGGTTTTGCCTGGTGTGAATACCTACTGTTGCTCTCAGGTATGACCTTAACCCCCGAGGAAGGCAATGACATTGTGGCATCAGGACTCTGACGGTGCCACAATAGCATTGGGCACTCATCTAGTCTGTAATAATAGAATTATATACTGTGGCACCTGATTCTTTTCTCTCACCCATAGACATGAGTAGATGAATCTCATCTGATACAGAATCAAATCACATCATGCGCTATTTTTTTCACAGGTAGATTCTGACTGAAACATTTTGGTCATCTTTACTGCCCCATTGCATAACATGGGTCATTTTGTTACCCGATAAAAAATTAGATAGCTTGTCTGAACAAGCCCTGGGAATGCATTCCCAGCAAGTACTTATGTAACCATCAAGCGTTGTGCACTACTTACAAAGACTATGACCATTAAGTATATTGTGCCTCTCTGTGGTTTCAAAATTCAGTTCAATTCCTCCTCTAACAAGCATGTTCAAATTGTCACAAGGGTATCCCGCCCTTGGGAGACTGATGACGAGTATGGGACCTGAAGGTTACATGCTATATGGATCGACTTGGATTTATATGAATATACTTTCTTTTGGTGCTGCATGGGTTAAGGACTCTTTCCTTTCTGGTTATTCTTTGTAAACTTAATCTCAGGTGCAGATTTTGGTGACCACTTCCCACAGTTATAAAGAGTCTCAGCTGATAACAGTGAAAGAATCTCATTATATATACTTAGCACTTTGAAGAAGCCAATCTCTGGAAGAAGCAGTGGTGTCGTGACAATTGCAGCTTTGGTGCTTACCTGCAATTGAGGAATTTGGAGTTTATCTTTTTGTGTCTTTGTACCCTATGTCTGTGCTCTTAACCTTGTGAAGTATCATTGTAGAGGTAAGACAAGTGTCCCTGCAAGCCTGTGTGGCGCCCAACTGGTCTGGCCGCCACCGGGAGTATTACACTTCTACATTAGTGGGAGGGTAGTGCTCCTGTTCTCTGATTTGGGATGGTGGAGTTGAGACCTGACACTGCAACACACACGTAGGACCCCGGGCAGGGACGGTGGGCGGACCTGGGAGGGTGGGCCCAGTCACAGAGAGGGGGACATGGGTGAGAAAGTAGAGAGGAGTAGGGAGGAGGACAGCAAAGGAGTAGGAAGTCGGAGTTGGAGTCGAGAGGTGGTGGAGTTGTTAGCTCCCACGGGCTGGAGCACGGGTACGCTCGCCCTGTAAGGAAAAGACGAAAGGGTGTTGAAGATAGAAGGAGCCCTTGTGGTGCGGAAGAAGGCTGAGATCATCCGCATGCCCGTATCTGGCAGGGGAACAGAGGGGCTGGGGGACGAAACAGGGGACCGTCCCTGAACACGGCATGGTAGCTAGATGCCTGAACCAGAAACCGGAGGGCTTGAGGTCTTAAAGGGAACTGTGGCCCAGAAACCCGGTATACCTCGGAGAAGGCAGCCGTAGTAAGGCGCGTCACTAGGAAGCGGTGCCAATCAATGCCCATGCTGGCTGTCGGTATCTGAGCTCTTTGCATGGAGGCGCTGACAAGAGAGGCAAGACAAGCTAGAGGCGCTGAGTGTACTACCGAGAGTGAAGGAAATACCGAGAGAAACACCTAGAGGTCTCGACGACACTGTCACAGTTCTTGAGAAACAGCTGGACCAGAGATTGGCAGAGGGAAGCACCTGGCGGCCTGGTTAAAGTGTTGAAGTAAAAGGTACAGAACTCCGATTGAAGTGTGTGAGCCTTTTCATTGCAGCCCCCATAAGCCGCAGAGGGCGCCTGAGACACCAATGTGCTGATGATCCAATGAACACTGGCCAAGAAGGAGCTGACTTCTCTACCCTCCACCCTCGGGGAGCAAAACCATCCAAGCTGCCGGTCATCATCCTCCAGAGGTTCTGCAGCAGCGGCGGCCGCACTGGGTGCATACCGCGGGTGGCATCACAAATACTCCATTCCCAATCCCCGTCATCAAAGCCCAGCATCCTTGTTATCTTCTTTAAAATGACACCGCCAGGGCCAAAAAGCCGGGTCGCCGCTGTGACATCCCCCGAATGCAAAAGGACCATAACAACTGGCCCAGTTTTGAGTATCTCCATTGCCCTGGAGTGGGCGTGTCACCTGCACACTAACCAGGGTGAGTTCAGGGCAAGTGAGGGCCTAGGCATGTGACAGTGATGCGGGGTGGGGGAAAGAGACCTGTATAGGGATGTTAGGGGACGCAGGGTGCACAGGTCAGTATCAGAAAGTGACCCATCTCTCCTCTCCATGTCACCAGGGCCTTCTTTCCGTAGCATCCCCATTGCTCACCCTTGTGTTGCGCTGCACACTTGGAGACCGTATGCCCCAGCATTACACAAAGGTACACAAGGTTTCTCAGTCTACACATATTGTTGGTTAATCCCTATGACAGAGTAAAGATCTACCAGCATTGATACGATGTGATTCGATATATTCTGTATTTGTTTTGTTTTGCCATCAAACTAACAAAAATCTTAAAAAAATAAACATTAATATTATTAAATAATGGAAAACATTGGTCTTTGTTCAGCTCTTTTGTATGGATAAAACTTTAAAAGTTTGACTCCATTTGCTTGTATTTAGTTCAGACATTGACAGACATGACAGCGCTTAATATAGCATATATTAGTAGAAATAGAGCCAAGCTCATGTTTCTTTACTCATACTGAAATGTTAATTAAACCCTTGTGTGTTATCAGCCCATAGGGAGGGTTTAAAGAAAAGATGTACAATACTTAATCGAGAAATAATAATTGAGACTTGTCCCTGATGACTTGGAAAGCAACATACAATTAACTGTGGAAAGGAAGAAAATAGTTATCCTCCATCATCATCATCATTATTATAGCAGCTTATTATTATTAATCATTTCATTGTCATTATCATTATTATTAGGCACTAAGACTCAATAAGCCGTCCCCAACTTCCACCATAATGCGGTTTTGTAGGATCACAATATTGATTGGTCATCTCTGGGATAGGTCTCAGGGAGCACGCTATACTTATTCCAAGTGGACCCCTTTATTCAGCCACAGGTGTATGATAATAATAATAATAATAATAATAATAATAATAAAACTTTATTTGTATAGCGCCAACATATTCCGCAGCGCTTACCAGTACATGGGTACATATAAGAAAAATATACGATACAGAATGGTAGGTAATACAGAACAGTAGTTACATACAATAAACATAGAATCAATGTAGGGCATACGATAAAAAGGCAAAAAATAAAGGTAACCCTGCTCTAAAGAGCTTACAATCTAAGACGGGATGGGAACACAAAGTACAGGGGCTTATAGCAATGAATATCTTATGTCTAAATGACTACTGTTAGGGAGAAGGATAGGTCGTCCTGAAGGGGTGTGTTTTTAGGGAGCGTCTGAAGCTATGCAAGTTGTGGATGGTCTTAATATCTTGGGGTAGAGCATTCCAGAGGATTGGTGCAGCTCGAGAGAAGTCTTGGAGTGGGGAATGGGAGGTTCGGGTTAATGCCGATGTTAGTCTGAGGTCGCATTCAGAGCGAAGGGGACGGATGGGTTGGTAGACAGAGATGAGGGTAGAGAGGTAGGGAGGTACCGCACCATGAATAGCTTTGTCGGTGACAACAAGCAATTTGAATTGGATTCTATAGTGTACGGGTAGCCAATGCAGTGACTGGCACAGAGCAGAAACATCTGAGTAACGGTTTGCTAGATAGGTGATCCTGGCTGCTGCATTGAGGATAGACTGGAGAGGGGAAAGGTTACTTCAGGGGAGGCCAGCTAATAATGAATTACAGTAGTCAAGGCGGGAATGGATCAGGGCCACGGTGAGGGTTTTAGTTGTTTCCATGGTGAGGAAAGGGCGAATTCTGGAGATATTTTTCAGGTGCAAGCGACAGGAGCGGGTGAGAGATTGTATATATGGGGTGAAGGAGAGATCAGTGTCCAAAATAACACCCAGACAGCGAGCCTGCTGACTGGGCGTTATCGTGGTGCCGCACACAGAGAGAGATGTCAGGTTTAGGGAGGTTGGCAGAGGGTGGGAGCAGAAGAAGTACAGTTTTGGAAAGGTTGAGTTTCAGATAGAGAGTGGACATGATATTGGAGACTGGAGTTAGACAGTCATTGGTGTTCTGTATTAGAGCAGGAGTAAGGTCAGGGGAGGAAGTGTATAGTTGTGTGTCATCAGCGTAAAGATGGTACTGGAAGCCAAATCTGCTGATGGTCTGTCCAATCGGGGCCGTGTAGAGAGAGACGAGAAGAGGGTCAAGGACTGAACCCTGAGGGACCCCAATAGTGAGAGGAAGAGGGGAGGAAGTGGAGCCAGATAATGATACACTGAAAGAGCGGTCAGAAAGATAGGAAGAGAACCAGGAGAGAGCCGTGTCCTTGATGCCAATGGAGTGCAGCATGTAGAGTAGGAGATGGTGGTCAACAGTGTCAAAAGCTGCAGAGAGGTCAAGAAGGATAAGCAGAGAGTGGTCACCATTATGTTTTGCTGTCAGAAGGTCATTGGTCACTTTGATGAGGGCAGTTTCTGTAGAGTGAAGGGGGCAGAAGCCAGACTGCAATGGATCTAAAAGAGAGTGAGTGGAGAGGTAATGGGTTAGGCGGGTGTAGACCAGGCGCTCCAGGAGTTTTGAGATGAAGGGGAGATTGGAGGCTGGTCTGTAGTTATCTGTGCAGGATGGGTCAAGGGACGTTTTCTTTGATGCAACGTTTCAGTCCACACAAGACTTTCCTCAGGAATAGTGCTCATCACCAACAGTGAACATTTTATACACTCCATCTCAAATTGATAATTAAAAGTATACAGTATATAAAACTGTGTAAAAATACAATAAGACCACATTGTGAATATAGATATGTGCAAATACATAAAGTGCTTATATAGTGCTTAGTAAGGGAAATGCTGTATGCATGTTCTGTTCAATATTTGATAAATACCGTATATACCCGCGTATAAGCCGAGTTTTTCAGCCCAAAATTTGGGCTGAAAAGTCCCCCCTCGGCTTATACGCGAGTATAAGGCTTCCCCCGGAGGTATACAGGCCCCCCCATCAAGATCCAGGGCCCCCCCCCTTGCGCGGCAAACCTGTAAAGTAAAATCATACTTATCAGTGTCCTGTCGCGCTGTCCTGCCGCTGCCGACATGACGATCCCGGGCTTCAGCGTCTTCCCGCGGCTTCCTGTAGTCGCGGGCAATGACGTCATTGCCCGCGACCACAGGAAGCCGGAAGACGCAGAATGAAGCCCGGGATCGTCATGTCGGCAGCGGGGACGGCGCGACAGGACACTGATAAGTATGATTTTACTTTACAGGTTTGCCGCGCAAGGGGTGGGGGGCCCTGGATCTTGATGGGGGAGCCTGTATACCTCCGGGGCTGCTGCTGTATACAGCCCTGGGGCTGCTGCTGTATACAACCCTGGGGCTGCTGCTGTATACAGCCCTGGGGCTGCTGCTGTATACACCCCTGGGGCTGCTGCTGTATACAACCCTGGGGCTGCTGCTGTATACACCACTGGGGCTGCTGTGTACTACCTAAGGGCTGCTGTATACACCCCTGGGGCTGCTGCTGTATACACCACTGGGGCTGCTGCTGTATACACCACTGGGGCTGCTGTATACTACCTAAGGGCTGCTGTATACACCCCTGGGGCTGCTGCTGTATACACCACTGGGGCTGCTGTATACTACCTAAGGGCTGCTGTATACACCCCTGGGGCTGCTGCTGTATACACCACTGGGGCTGCTGTATACTACCTAAGGGCTGCTGTATATACCTCTGGGGCTGCTGTATACACCACTGGGGCTGCTGTATATACCACTGGGGCTGCTGTATACACCACTAGGGCTGCTGTATATACCTCTGGGGCTGTATATACCTCTGGGGCTGCTGTATACTACCTCTGGGGCTGCTGTATACTACCACTGGGGCTGCTGTATACTACCACTGGGGCTGCTGTATACTACCACTGGGGCTGCTGTATACACCTCTGGGGCTGCTGTATACTACCACTGGGGCTGCTGTATACACCTCTGGGGCTGCTGTATACTAACCACTGGGGCTGCTGCTGTATATACCACTGGGGCTGCTGCTGTATGCTACAACTGGGGCTGCTGTATATACCTCTGGGGCTGCTGTATACCACACTGCTGGGGGCTGTATACCTGTGCTGGGGTCCACCCTCGGCTTATACACGAGTCAATAGGTTTTCCCAGGTTTTGGGGGCAAAAGTAGGGGGGTCGGCTTATACACGGGTCGGCTTATACACGAGTATATACGGTATGCTTAATTGCACATAAACCACATGTGTATATGATTAAAATTAGGATGAGGATGTTGAATTACAGATACCTCCATATCCCAGCACCCAGCGCCATTAAGTAAATTCCAGCTCTTCCTGGTTAGAAAAAATGGCTCTTTCTGAATGGATTAAAAGTTACCACGTGACCTGCGCGTCACATGACAATAAAATGAAAACCCAGCCACCATCTTAGCTGATAGCAGACTCACAATTCTGCCCACTCTTGATCAAGACTGCTATAAGTTATTAATATCAGTTCTGCCCTCAATGAAAATTAGCTCCCATACTTGGAGTATTATGTGTATAATCAAGGGGCAACATTATCCAACACCCATAAAGTATCCGGGGGCTGTAGGAGTGTCACTAAACTAGTAACAACCCCCTTAGCCATAAATGGGAAAACAACCATCATCTACCACAACGTGGAAATGACAGTGTTAACCCTTTTAACACGGACCACACATACAAAGCACTCAAAAAGGTCCACGATAAAAGATGGTGCAAAAAAATCTTTTATTGATTTTAATATAGTAAACTGCATTATAGAAGAGGCTAATCAGTGGCAAAGGACACCAGATGTTTGGAGGCACTTCAAGTTCATCACCTAAAAAGAATAAGAAAACAGGTACTTTACTCCAATAGTACAGTCATATGAAAAAGTTTGGGCACCCCTCTTAATCCTACTCTTTTTTTTTTTTTGTTTAAAAATGTTTTTTTGCAACAGCTACTTCAGTGTGATATATGTAATAACTGATGGACACAGTAATATTTCAGGTTTGAAATGAGGTTTATTGTCTCCAATTGTCCGGTACCGCTATGGGTGCAAAAATGGGATGTTCCTATGCAAATACCATGATGATGGTACTGGAAGAAAAATTCATCTACCCCTCAAGCGATTTTTGTAAAGTGTCAAAATGGTGGAGGTATATAGATGATACATTTGTGATCTGGGAAGGCACGTTTGAGGAATTAGAGGTTTTTCATAACTTCCTTAATACTATTGATGAGTCAATTAAATTTACAAAAGTAGTTTCAGACAAAGAGATCCAGTTTTTGGATGTACTGATAAAACTAGAAAACTGTAAGCTGAAAACCACGTTGTATACGAAACCTAGTGATCGTAATAAGCTATTACACTACCGTAGCCATCACCCGGAGACATTGAAAAGGGCTATTCCATTTGGGCAGTATAACCGGGTCGATAGGATAGTGAGTCATGAGCATGAATTGGAAGAAAAATTTGAATTCCTTACTAATAAGTTTATTCAAAGGGGCTACCCCAAGAGGCTATTACAAAGCAATTTGGAGCGTATGAAAAGTAATAAAAATAAGGATACACCGGTTAGGAAAATGCCGCCGAGGATCCCCTTAGTAATGAGGTATGTCGAGGAATCTAGGGACATTTCTAATATTGTCCTAAGACACTGGCCAATGTTGGGGAAATGTTGGCCAGATGTAGAGGAATTTAAATCAAAACCCCTGATTTCATTCCAGAGAGGAAAAGATAAATTATCCAGATCACATCTTGGCCCACTTAAAGTGTCCAGACAAGCCACATTAACGCGAGGAGTAAGAGTAGGGTGTTTTCCCTGTGTATCCTGCGTGAATTGCTCGTATATGATGAGGGGAACTGAATTCACTCACCCACAGACAGGGGAAGTTTTCAAAATACGCCATTTCCCAACCTGTGCGACGGACCACGTTATTTATCTGTTGGAATGTCGGTGCAGGTTGTGGTACGTCGGCGAAACTACGCTCGAATGTAAAACTCGAATTGGACAACATAGAAGTACAATACGCCATAAGAGAAAAGATTTGCCAGTACCGAAACACTTTACGGATATGAATCACACAGAGAAGGACTGTTACCCCTCGGGGGTCTGCCGCCCGTGCCCGCAGCCTGCTGCCCTTACTCCCTCTGCTGGAGCAACACTGCTCCTCTCACTTCCGGTACCACTGCTTCAGCACATAAAACTGTCTCCAATTCAGTTTCTGCTGGAAAGACTGCAGGGAGCTTGCTCCTCCCCTCAGCCAATCACCAGGTCTCTGGGTCCTTCCAATCAGGACTGCCCTGTTCTGATATAAACCTCCTGTTGCCAATCAGTCGGGGCCAGGGCAACCTCCTCTTCTCCCTAGTGGAGCTGCCATATCTGGTCTGGTCAGGTCGCTCCTTGTTTTGGTCCGTTGCCTGATCTCTCTTTGCTTCCTACAGATTCCTGCCCTGCCGGCTCTGGATTCCCTGTGTTCCTGGATTCCCCTGTGTTCCTGGTTCCCCGTGTTCCGGGTCCTCTGTGTTCTCGGTTTCCACTTCTTGTTGTTTACCTGGTTGCTGTTTTGTGACCACGTCGCCTGGGGTCGGTTGAACACTCGTGTTCGCTTCACTGGCCCCTTCGAGGCTGATCCCGGCGGTATCCCTGTATAGGGGTCAAGCGCTCCGGGGTCTCCCTCGCTGGGTTTCCTGTGCTGCGACCGTGTGGCCCTCTCCAGGGGCGTGGGTTTTGTTCTGTTCCGCTTTGGTTAATAAACCCGTTGACTCTACGGTACTTGTCTGCCTCTCTATCAACCAGGTATTAGCATCCGCTTTACGCGGTCCAGTGGGTCCACACATAGGGTCCGTCAGTAGGACGTGACAAGGACCTTAAGTTCAGAATTATTGATGTGGTTCCCCATTGAGGAGAGGGGGGATAGAGCTAAGATGTTACATGTAATGGAATTACAGTGGATAAGGTAGTTAAATACGTTAAAACCAAATGGGTTGAACGTAGATTATAGGCTGGCAGTCGCTTTGTGATCTGTTTTGTATTTGTCTGGAGGATAATGCTGTATAACACTAGTCACGTTTTGTACACATGCACTATTTAATAACCTGTTTGGTTTCTTCCAGCACCTGCACGTCGATTGGAAAACCTCAGCAATCCCATGGGAGGGTGATAGACGTACCAAGTGGTCGTATATGAGAGGTGCCCCTGTTTTGTGTTTACATTGAAAAAGCCAATAATTTTCTTTTTGACCCATGTAAAAAAGTTTGAAAAGGTGATTTCTGAATGTCTAGGAGATCAACCTGTTTTTTCATTAAAATTGGTAAAATTGAATAAAATACAGTGGTTCGATATATATAAAATACGCAGGGGTGATATGTCAGGGAGAGTATGCATGTGATGTGTGGTTCCCGTGGACCCTAAGCGGCCAGGAGGTGGAGATTTCTGATCCCCTCGTTTCTTCCGTATGGAATACGGGGTATATAGTTGGCCTGGAGGTGAGGGGACTAAAAGGGTATGAATGTCCCTGGCACACCCTGATAAGGAGCACAGTTTGATTATTATCATATTCTCCTAATATAACCACTGTCCCTTGGTCTATTGTAGCATTTGGAGAAGATTTGATAAGCAGAATTGTGTTTTTATAAGTGCAAAACAGCGTAGTATGGTATATGGGGTCCGGGCGCTGTTTAGAGCGCGTTGGATACACTGCGCATGTGCAAAGTATAATAAGATGGCGCCCGCGGGGTTTCCTGTGCTCCATAGCAACAGGGAAGTGAGACGCAGGTAGAATGACGTCACTTCCGGCGCGACGGCCCCGGACAGCGTGGAGCAATGTGTAAGCATGTCAGGGGCAATGGTAACTCATAGGGGGCTGCTATGGTGACGGTCTTCACACCACCTTGGAGGAGGAACCAATCAATTAATGTTTAAGGTAGTTATTATTTCAATAAGTGATTTAGGTTCACTGTATGATCATGCAATTGCATAATTACATGGATCACTATTGCATGGATTAATGTTAGGCACTGGAGGGTTTGCATGTTGAAAGTATAATGTGTAAAACTGTATAATAAGTGTAATTGAAACATATTTATTATGTAAATGGTGCAGTTTAAAAAGAGGCATGGGGGCTGAGATTAGTTGCTAGACAAAAGTCACTTGGAGACTGAAAAGTCGCGTGGTCGCCCTGTGGGCCTGATTAAAGGCATCTGAAGACCTTGGATCGGAGTGCTGCTGTCGTTTTTTGTGATATATTTAGCAAGGATTGGATTGCTGGACAGATTTGCACCCAAAGTTTTTGGTGCTGCTCAAAGGTTTTTCTTAATATCCAAACAAGTTGCTAGATTGACATTGTGCCAAATTAGATTATATTGATCGATCAGAACTGTTGAAACCGAAGATAAAAATGACCTCCAACCGTGTGCCCTTTGTCTCCACTTTTTGTGACGAAAGTGGTCTCATTGCAAGTGTGATAACTAAACACTGGAAAACGTTATCTAATGGTTTGAGTAAGACTCCTGAGTTTAATGTGCCCCCATTCTCTTCTCCTACCGTCGCAATAAGAATTTGGGGGACCAATTGGTACGTGCCGATATTGTGTCATTCAAAATTGAAAAACAGAGTTCATTAACTGGTTTGCAAAGAAAGGGCTGTTTCCCTTGTCTTAATTGTATCAATTGTCGTGCAATGTTAAAAGGGTCTATAGTTTTGGATAGACATACACAAAAAACATATGAGATACGTTATTTCCTTACATGTGATTCGAACTTTATCATATACTTGTTGGAATGTCCCTGTGGATTTAGATATATTGGTGAAACCACCTGTGATTAACACATGTGGAATTATATACTTAACAAAAAAGTACACCTAGTGGCGGCACTGGAAATGAGGTACCGGGTGTCATACCCCCACTGATCAGACTTTAATGACTTATTCTACGGACAGGGCCGTATTTGCCACTAGGCACTGGTAGGCACGTGCCTAGGGCGTCGTGCTGCAGGGGGCACAACTGAGTCAGGGTTTGCCCCGGCTCCGCGCATGCACAATGCGCATATTGAAGCCAGGCTGATCACGTGATCAGGCCCATAATGCACCAGGCCGATCACGTGATCAAGCCCATAATGCACTGGGCCAGATATGACGTTCCGGCCCGGGCATTACACTGGCTGAGAGGGCGGGAGATTCCAAATGGAGGCGGCAAAGCATCAAGAAGGATGACGCCCAGTGGGGCGTGCTTGGACACCACAAGGAGGGATTCATGGAGCCTGGAGCCCTCCTTTCCAGTCTCCTACATGGGGACCTTTTGTAAGTTCTAATTAATTGTTCTAAATCGTTATAGGGCCCCTTTAGCTCAGAGAGGGATGGTTAGGGAACAGCTAGGACAGTGCAGGGACAGCTAGTAATAGAAGAGAGAGAGGTAGATCCAGATGACAGGTTCCCTTTAAAGTTCCAGACAACCCCTTTAATATTTTAAGAAAACCTACACCAGGGAGAGGAATACTACACTTTTCTAATATGCCGCAAAATATTGCAAACTTGATTTATTTGTACTTTATTAAATTTTATATTTATACATAAGAGTTTTTTACCAGGCTATTTGCGCTCCCAGAGGTCTGTGATCCAAAGCTTCTTATAATTTCATAAAGAGTTTTTTTATTATTTCATAAGAATAGCACATACAACGCGTTTCGACAGTAAAATATGTCTTCCTCAGGTATATTGTTAAAAGTGTTCCAAAATTGTGGATAGCTTTATAGGAAATAGTATTATGCTAAATAGGGTGTGGACCACTAAGGTTAGTTACTGACACACCTGCTGTATAGCTGCTATACAAGTTTGGTATATTCAGAAGCACATACTAATAATAAAAACAAAAAACAAACACATTACATGTATATATAGAGCATAGTAAAATTTGATTATGACAGATAAAATGTGAAATATAATTTGATCATAAATAGCATAAAATGTTCACTATAGTTATATAACAAATTTAAAATTGTTGTATGTGGCTGAAATCCATTTAAAATACACATACAAAAAAAAAAAAAAACAGTGCTCATTAGAATTGTGAGAAAACACACAGTATCCAGGAAAGGATTAATATTATATTCCCTCAATCACCTCATTTAATCCGTCCGGGTGTAGAGAACCCATTTTAAAAATCCAATAGGATTCTTTACGATTTAATTTTTCAGTGCGGTTTGGGCAGTTCTCCGGAATTTGCTCAACTGGTGTAACTCTTATATTAAATTGTTTATTATGCTTCAAACACAAGTGCCGGGACGCAAGTGAACAAGACCTAAAAAAGGTGAGTGCCATCCATATCCACCTACAATCTGATTATACATTTACATTTAGATCGGTGCGCTTTCTTCCTTTCCTTCCCTTCTACCAGAAATATTTATACATAAATGAGTGTCATTAATAAAATATAGGTGGACAATCCCATTATGTGTATCATATTTACACCAGAAATCCAGTATGCACAAGGGACCTAACGAGCGAAGAAAGCTTCTGTTTGTCAACCATTACAGTCTATTAGTTGTTTATATTTATTTATAACTATCTTTGTCTAATTAGATATATCTTGCTATAGTTGGCCCTGATTGACTAATTAACAAGACACAAGTGTCTATCATGTGTATATATGGATCAATAGGGATTTTTCTACCCATGGGGAAATAATGGTATATTAACCTGCTATGTACTGTACACGTCAGGAGAGTTCAACATTCTACAAGGAAATGAATCTCGTAAGTTTTAACGTTTTTGTATTTGTTTAAATTCTTTTGTATTGTGTTTTTTCGGTAATGGTATATTTTATTGTTTTTATACCATTTCTATATGTTGCACAAATAACGAACACACAAGACTCTATTAACATCATGTTTGGGACAACTAAAGAACTTTTAAAATGATCAACGATAGGGAAAGAACAAGTGAACTTACTTTTAAGGTAAGTCAGAATGACTGATAAATCCTGATATTAAAATACTCATAAAATACCTGTTTAATAATGTGTATTATATTAGTTATAATTCGTATTATAATATCTAGCGACAGATTTGATTTAATGTACTCTTTTTTGGATTATGTAATTAAATTAATTACCGTACTATGTTTATCAATATTGCAAAGAAACAGTATTCAGCCTTGGAAGGAGTTCTCCGCATTGGATATTCCCTACTAGATAAAAGGATGCTTTAGCAATAGATTGATCTTAAGCTGTCTCTTGTTAGTACCCCAGCAATCAGCTATTATATATTTTTAGGTGTCCTGCATTGTCGCAACATGGGACATAAAAGGGGTTGTCTAATTTTAAGATATGTGCAAAACTGCTAAATTCTTGTAATACAAGCAACTTTGGAATTTACTCCTTATTAAAAATACTCTTTGTTCTCAAGAACAGAGAAATTTCTTATTTTGTAAAGTAAAACTTGAAACCTAAGTCATTGGCCACTCTTCAGTCCGAGCCTGGCTGGCTAGTTACATAAGTAGCACATGGAGAGAGTAGGCTCTATGCTTTACAATCTGATCGCACCACTCAAAACCTAGATGACTCACTAGATCCGGTAAGTCTCATTACTCCTGCGTTTCTCCTAGTGCAGAGGCAAATGTACCGTATATACTCGTGTATAAGCCGACCCGTGTATAAGCCGACCCCCCTACTTTTGCCCCCAAAACCTGGGAAAATTTATTGACTCGTGTATAAGCCGAGGGTGGACCCCAGCACAGGTATACAGCCCCCAGCAGTGTGGTATACAGCAGCCTCCCCAGTGGTATATACAGGCCCCAGCAGTGTTACAGCAGCAGCCCCAGTGGTATATACAGCAGCAGCCCCAGTGGTAGTATACAGCAGCCCCAGAGGTATATACAGCAGCCCCAGTGGTAGTATACAGCAGCAGCCCCAGTGGTAGTATACAGCAGCAGCCCCAGTGGTAGTATACAGCAGCAGCCCCAGTGGTAGTATACACGCAGCCCCAGTAGTATATACAGCCCCAGTGGTAGTATATAGCCCCAGTGGTAGTATATATACAGCCCCAGTGGTAGTATATAGCCCCAGTGGTAGTATATAGCCCCAGTGGTAGTATATAGCCCCAGTAGTAGTATACAGCCCCAGTGGTAGTATATAGCCCCAGTGGTAGTATATATACAGCCCCAGTGGTAGTATACAGCCCCAGTGGTAGTATATAGCCCCAGTGGTAGTATACAGCCCCAGTGGTAGTATATAGCCCCAGTGGTAGTATACATACAGCCCCAGTGGTAGTATATAGCCCCAGTGGTAGTATATAGCCCCAGTAGTAGTATACAGCCCCAGTGGTAGTATATAGCCCCAGTGGTAGTATACATACAGCCCCAGTGGTAGTATATAGCCCCAATGGTAGTATATAGCCCCAGTAGTAGTATACAGCCCCAGTGGTAGTATATAGCCCCAGTGGTAGTATATAGCCCCAGTGGTAGTATACATACAGCCCCAGTGGTAGTATATAGCCCCAGTGGTAGTATATATACAGCCCCAGTGGTAGTATACAGCCCCAGTGGTAGTATATAGCCCCAGTGGTAGTATACATACAGCCCCAGTGGTAGTATATAGCCCCAATGGTAGTATATAGCCCCAGTAGTAGTATACAGCCCCAGTGGTAGTATATAGCCCCAGTGGTAGTATATATACAGCCCCAGTGGTAGTATATAGCCCCAGTGGTAGTATATAGCCCCAGTAGTAGTATACAGCCCCAGTGGTAGTATATAGCCCCAGTGGTAGTATATATACAGCCCCAGTGGTAGTATATAGCCCCAGTGGTAGTATATAGCCCCAGTGGTAGTATATAGCCCCAGTGGTAGTATACAGGGCCCCAGCGGAAGATGCAGCCCGGAGCCGGGAGCCGCGATCTGCCACCGGAGGGTAACAGCTGCTAGACACGTAATGTATATGTGCAGCGCTGCATGCGGGGGGGCCCAGAAACTGAGGTGGGGGCGCCAAACTTTGAGGGGGGCCGTATGACTCGCGTATAAGCCGAGGGGGGGGACTTTTCAGCCCAATTTTTGGGCTGAAAAACTCGGCTTATACGCGAGTATATACGGTAGTACTGTTAACAGCCTGGGAGAGAACATAGATCAGACCGGTGGCCCAACCATGTCATTGGTCTACTGTCAATCTTCAGGAATGCACCGCCCATGGCAAAATAGGAAGTGGTGCTCTCCTAAAGTCTCATGTTGGAAAAATCCCCTTAAAAGGACCCTGTCAGGTCCCCTGTGCCCCCAGAACAAGCAGCATTTGTGTTTACCTACGTTTTCTGCCAGACTGAGAATGTCAGACTATGACAGTTCCTTTATTACATTGGACACATAAACATATGTTTTAAAAAAGTATTTCTAAAGTCCATTTATGATATGCAAAAAGACACGTTGATTAGTGAATGGGACATTAGTTTCCCAGACAAGTTGGCCGAATTATCATGTTATCATGCCCCTGTTGGTGTGATAACATGATTTACAAGAGTTGGTGTCATCTACAGCATTGCACCAACTCGGCTTTGTTCACTCACATCTTTAAGCCTCTGATGCCGGGTGTACGTGTCTCGTTTTCAGAAAGGCACACAGTGCATGACCGGAAGCACAGAAGACAGCTCACGTGCATGGAAGAGCCAAAGAACAGCCATCTTCTGTACTTATGATCATGGGCAGAGCACCTTGCTGAGGCTGGGATGTGTGCATCCGACTTTAGAGGCTCAATGATGTGAGTGAGGAAAGCCATGCCCAAGGTTTGTAGAGCGCTGGCGATGATGCTGGCTCTTGTACATCATGTTATCACACCCACAGGAGAGTGAGGACAAGCTAATAGGGCCAGCTAGTTTGAGGAAACAAGTGCCCAATTGACTAGTCAAAGCCCTAGGTTGCATATCATGAATGGACTTTCAAAATACATTTTCTAACTCCAATGTATTAAAGTGACTGTTTGGCAGGGAAATTAGATATGTGGACACAACTGCTGTGGGTTCTGGGGCATGGAGACCTGATAGGTTCCTTTTAAGTATCACACAGTACTCATGTACATCAACGGTTGGTTTGCATTAATTGAACAGATCCTCCAGACGTACCTTGCTATCCGTCTCTTTTCTGGTCAAGTGATTAAGATCCTAACATAGCAAACCCTCCCTCACCTACAACTTCTCCATTATCTCTGTATTTCATAGAGAATAAAAACATGTTTGTTTTCCACAACTGTTAAATACATAGACACCCCTTTGGCAAAAAATTTGTCCCATAGAAATGCTTGTGCACATCACTTGATGCATTTGGATACAATTTTCCTAACCACACGTATATACTTTTGACATTTTCCATAAATAGTATAGAATGTGTCCTAAAACTGAGCTTGACTATCCTCAGTTCTTGATGTTCAATATGATAATTCTCAGGTTGTCTATTGTCCCCCTCCCCTACCAATTCTTCCTTATATTCCATACATGAGCAGTTTTCAGATCTGAGCCAGCTCATTGCCTTACCATATATCTGTTGTAGGGACTCCAGGTAACCAATATCTTGACACTTTCTCTACTTTTTTTATAATAACAATTTAAATCAACATGACATTTTTATTCACAGATCGCAACGGAAATCTATTTGTGTAAATGGAACGGAGAAATATCACAAGAGTGTCAGAATTCATTCTTACTGGCCTCTCTGAAGTTCCCGAGTTCCAGCTTCTAATTTTCATAGTGTTTTTAATTATCTATATCATTACTGTACTTGGAAACCTGTCTCTAATTTGTGCCTACATGTTAAGTACAAACCTTCATACTCCTATGTATTTTTTTCTTGGACATTTTTCATTTCTTGAGATCTGCTACATCTCTATCAATATCCCTAAAATGTTGGCCAACTCTTTAGCTGAACATAAAACGATCTCCTTCTACGGTTGTGTGGTCCAAGTCTACTCTTTTGGTCTTTGCGGTGGAACAGAATGTTACGTGCTAGCGGCCATGGCCTACGATCGTTACGTTGCCATATGTCATCCACTGTTGTATAATGTCATTATGAGACGGACAGTGTGTATTCAGCTGATAGTTGGATCCTACATCATTGGGTCAACAAACTCCCTTATACACACAGTCATCACCTTTATGTTACCCTTCTGTGGGCCTAATAGGATAAACCACATTTTCTGTGATATTCCACCCATTCTTCAACTGGCCTGTGCCGACACCAGGATCAATCAAATTGTTATACTCATAACTAGTGTTTGTGTGGTGGTTGTTTCATTCATACTCATAGTGATATCCTACACCTATATCCTAGCTGCCATCATAAGTCTCTATTCCACCTCTGGCAGAAGGAAGGCTTTTTCTACTTGTACATCCCACTTCACAGTGGTTACAATATTTTATGGGTCTGTTATGTTCATGTATTTGAAACCTGAGTCTAGTGCGCCAAGCCAAGATCGGCTGGTGGCGGTGATGTATACAGTAATTGCCCCATTGTTAAACCCTTTTATATACAGTCTACGAAACAATGACGTAAAGAGGGCCCTGCTCAAAGTGTACAATAAACTAAAGTTACCTAACTAAATAAATATAAATCTCAATTTAGGAAGTAGCAAACATACAACTGCATCTCAATGAATTAGAATATCATAAAAAGTTAATTTATGTCAATAATTCAATACATAAAGTGAAACACATATATTATATAGAGTCATTACAAGCAGAGTGATCTATTTCAAGTGTTATTCTGTTAATATTGATGATTATGGCTTACAGCCAATGAAAACCCAAAGGTCATTATCTCAGAAAATTAAAGTAGGAGGGATGAAGGATCTTATTGTAAGCACACTGCAAACAAAATGATACAGCTTCCTTGGAAGTCATTACAAGTCATACAAAGAACTGACGTTCTCTTGCATTGAATCCTTATTAAATAGATTTTGCACAGAAACCTTGACCTAGAATTGAAATGGATAAATTAGAGATTGGGGGCCACTCTAATTTTAATTATTGAGTATACTCCTGCTACCCCCCATCACATTCCTACAGTAAAAGCGTTACCTTTGACAGATTTCAATATAGTCTATTTATGATGTATTTTAATTGCCATTTATTGTTATTTTAGGCGTTATAGATTTTTAGTTTATAAATTGAAAATGGAGATGGAGGGGTTAAGCCGCACTGCTGTGAGATGACAAATGGATGAGACAGGGATCCCAGAATGTGATTTATTCACTTAATCAGCAAAATAGAACTGATTCAAAAACTATCCACAACAAATGGGAAGATCTGCATGATAGTATAAAAAAACGTATTTTTTACAAATAAGCTAAAAAGGAGCGTCAGCTCCAAACAACAAATCAACAAACATATACTAATTGACAATATGCCACTAAAGTGCAGGTGCAATTAGTATAACCGTCACATACTATGGAAATTAAGACAGGGTTAACCAAAACTAGAATCAAAAGTGATACGAAACTCATATGCATGGACCTCTACTGGTCAGAAAAATTGAATGAACTTAACGGACTCATGAAACTTCCTGATGAATGGATCTGAGAGGACCTCAGTGTGTTCTACCGGGTGGACCTCAGTGTGCTCTACCGGGTGGACCTCAGTGTGTTCTACGGGTGGACCTCAGTGTGTTCTACCGGGTGGACCTCAGTGTGCTCTACCGGGTGGACCTCAGTGTGTTCTACGGGTGGACCTCAGTGTGTTCTACCGGGCGGACCTCAGTGTGTTCTACCGGGTGGACCTCAGTGTGTTCTACGGGTGGACCTCAGTGTGTTCTACCGGGTGGACCTCAGTGTGCTCTACCGGGTGGACCTCAGTGTGTTCTACCGGGGGGTGGGGGGGCCATCAGAAAAATGTCACACATTACCCCTATTGCTGAGTCCGAATTCTGTGTCCTGCTGCACTCCCAGTTCTCCCTACGTACTTCATCAATACAGACTCATCAAGGGAGCATATGTGGAGACACGAAGCTAAAGAGCAGCAGCACACCTCCTTACTGGCATATTGGGGCCTAATTGTGGCTGAACACACTGAGGTCCACTCGGAACAGTTCATCTGGAAGTTTGGAAAGGTAAATAGCTAGCACTCAAATGGAGTTTATCACGGTGCTAGTGAATGGACCCTGGGATCCAGTATCAGGATAGTTAATATATTCAATGCACATATACGGTTTTCTTTGCCTCAAGTGAAAAGAGTTTATTCATACAGTCAGTAGTGAAAAGAACAACTTGGCAGATGTTGACGTTTCGGCCAACTTGTGGCCTTGATCACAGTGTCGTCCTACAGTATGTCTTGAGGATACAGAGCATGATAATACACTCTGTCTCCTAGGCCCCCCTTATTGTGCTTATCTGGTTATTTTAATATTGTGGTACTGAACAGGATGTGGTGCCTGTGGGTGCACAATACAGGTAGAAGCTTTCACTATATAGGATTTGGTGCCAGCACGTTCAGTGCCTTGGCAGGATCCGGCCCCATCCGGAAGCTTGGCGAGACCGTTTTATTTGTTAAATTTTTCCGATGAGTAGATGTATGTGAATTTCCAATCCCTTTTGATTGTAGTGTTGGTTAACCCCCATCTTAATAGTATGTGACGGTTATACTCATTGCTGTTTTATTACCTTTGCACCTGCACTTTAGTGTTCAACATATTTTTATTGAAATTTTTCAAACAAGATGGGGAAGGGATAGACATAAATAAAAAGGGAAGGATACACACAACGAAAAGGGGGAACTATCACATAAGTTTTTGTAAAATGCTTTGTTAGATTACAGAAAACAGTACATCTAAAGATGAATCATATTTTAGTATAAACAGGAAGTCGAGGTAGTATAAAACAAAGTAAAACGTAATGATCATGTCAACGTATCCCAGAAAGCTTTAAATTTGGTGTATATTTTTGAGTCCATATCTCCCATCTTGAGGTATACTTATTAAAATTTTTATTTCATAGAGCCATATTATACTCATATACATTATGCAAAGTGACTCTATCTATTACTCCCTGAATTGTTGGTGGTTCTGGTTTTTGCCATTTAGAGGCTATAAGGAGTTTAATAGTAATGAGTATTTGGAATATTAAGTGCCTAGTATGTACTGGAGAAACATCAATACCCAATGTTAAAAGAGCCAATTGGGGTGCTAGAGAGATTTTTAGATCTAAAAAATCACTTATGAGATTTTTGGTTTCCGACCAAAGATTATAAAGTTTTGGGCATCCCCAGAATATATGAACAATTGACCCAAATTTTCCCACACCCCCTTCTTCACTCTGAACTCAATGATGGATTAATCTGGTTTAGTTTTTGTGGCGTCCAGTATTACCTACTGTTATAGCAATCCTAAACTCCTGAACAGGAGACAGTGATGTCTTGTGACCGATGGCACTACTGTGCACAAAAAGGAATACATATTTTTCAATAACTTAGCAATAAAACATATATCACATATTTGCATAAACACTATTGATGTCCTCAGGTGGGCACACAGCCTAAGGTCACCCACCCTCTTTCATTACTGCAATAATTTCTTTTAGATTTTTATTTAAAAACAATGTTAGAAAATATAGGTAAGGGACCTAAATATTTTTATTTGTTCAAATCTAACTTTCTAAATGAGCTGGTACCACTGGAGGTTTAGTCACCATTCACTTACTATAATATAATAGACTAACGCAAACCAATGGCTCCAACAAGTCTTTGATATACTGCACTCGCTTCCTGAGGTATCCCTATATCTTACTAGTAAAAAAGTAAAAAGTGAATGGCACTCTCCAGAATTGTAAAATCTCTGGGGTTTCGGCTACTGGGGTAGCGGAGACCTTGGAGAACATGATCGAGGATTTGTTTTCACAGTCCCTGGTCACGTAAATAACGGTGATCATGTTTAAAAAAATGACACCCGGTAAAAGTCATTTCTTTCTCATCTGACATGATCTCACAATTCAAGTGACAGAGAACAGGTGTCCCCAGGTCCTCAATAGTCCTCAATGGTATCTTGATGCCAGAAAGTTTGTCTTCTGGCTCCTCTCTTCTTTTTCCCAGTCCAAAATGGTGGGCATGTCCGCTACGCACCCACCAAGATCTGCCTCTGCTTCACAACAACTGTGAAGAGCCAATTTCCAATGACGAGTCCTTGATGAGTTTGAAGATCCGTCTGTGATTTGGCAATTTGTCCCCTCCAAGCCCATCAAATATGTTGTGAAATTGTACAAAATGTGTGAAAGCCCAAGCGGGTGCAAATGCACATTTCTCATTTATGAAGGGTAGGAATGCCCAATCAACCCATCAAAGGCTAGGGTCACACTTGCGGCAGAATATTTAAAACCTGATCCGGTTTTGAGCTGTAAAAAAGCTCAAAACCGGATCAGAAACCGCAGCCCATAGGAGCCCATTATAGTAGCCGGATTGCACTACATGTAATCCGGTTACCGGTTTCGGTTTCGTTGCCTGCATTAAAAATCATGCAGGCAACAGTTTTCGCTCAGTTTTCTCAGCCATATTCCGGTTTTGAAATGTCAACCGCAAATGTGAGTGGAACCGGGTTGCGGCACCCGGATCGTAAACCACAGCACAAAACATGGACAAAATCGGATTGTTCCAGATTCACCCGGATCCAGCGCAATCCGGCAAACAATAACATAGGAGTCAATGAGCGCCGGATTGAGCCGGATCCGGGTGAATCCGGGACAATCTGGGAGAATTAGCCGAATTCATTCCCTGCCTCAAGAACCAAGCAGGAAAACCTGGAAAGATGCGCATGCGGTCACCAGATTCAACAATAAGGTGCAATCCGGACACCGCATGCGGATTTAGGAACACATTTTGAAGGCAAAATGTGTCTGAAGGCAGTTGCGATTACCGCATCCGGATCTGAATGCAGTAAACGTAATTGCACTTCCAAGTGTGACCCTAGCCAAACTACACATTTGATTTCTAAAATTCAAATATTGCTCCCTCTGTTCCAAGCCATAGAGTTGGTCCAAACAGAACTTTTTGACTATAAGTGAGGTATGGCCATGCTCAGAAACGGTGAGGTCCACTTTTTGATGTTACCTCTTGTAAAATTGAGAAATTTAGTGGAAAAGTAACATTTTTGTAAAACGCAAAGAATATTTTCAATATGACGACCTAATATTATCAAATTCTGTGAAGTACCTGTGTGTCGGGCTACATTCACACGCTGGGTATTTCACCATCTACACAGTGCTTTTTAGCGCTTGCGTAAATGCAGTGAAATGCAGCGCCGTAACGCATTCCAGCAAAAGCTATAGCTTTTGTGTAAAATTGTTCACATGGTGCGTCTTTTTGCGGACGCTCTTTCACTGCAAAGTGTATCTGCAAAAAGAATGACCATGTCAATTCTTTGCACATTTTGACCTGCACTTCTCCCATAGCTCACATTATAGAATGGGCTCGGGAAAAGCGCAAGTGAAAATGGGCAGCGTGTGAATGCAGTTGCACTTTTTTGTGCAAAGCACAGCAAGAAGGCGCAACTGCATTAGATACAGTCATTAGGCAGCGTGTGAACGCAGCCTTAAAAATCCTTGAGGCATATAATTTCCAAAATGTGATCATTTGTGGGGGTTTTGTGCTGTTTAGGTACCTTGAAGGATCTGGCAAATTCGATATGGTGCTTGTAGGGATGAGCGAGTACTGTAGTATTCGGAATTGCTATACCCGCAACGCGTAGGTCCCGGTACTCGGTACTCGTTGCAAGTATAGCAATTCTGAGAACTACTGCAAAAGTCCTGTAAAAGAGAAGAAAAGTGGTTACAAAATAAAAAAATCGGCTTAACCGACGACTGCACCGGGACCGACCGATGGACATCTATGCATGGAAAAGGACCTTTTACTCTCCCAGCCAATCAGATGGCTGGGAGAGATCTGGCCAATCAGATGCCGCCACGTCACAATCACGTGATTGCTAGCGGCCACCTGATTGGCCAGATGGCAAGGTCCTCGGTGTACCTGAGAGGACCTTGCAATCTGGTCAATCAGGTGGCCGCTAGCGATCATGTGATTGTAACGTGGCGGCATCTGATTCGCCATATCTCTCCCAGCCATCTGATTGGCTGGGAGAGTGAAAGGTCCTTTTCAATGCATAGATGTCCATCGGCCAGTCCCGGTGCAGTCGTCGGTTAAGGTGAGTACCCGATTTTTTTATTTTGCAACCACTTTTCTTCTCTTTTACAGGACTTTTGCAGGGTATCTATTGATACACTGCAAAAGTACTCGGTACTTTGTACTGCCGAGTAATCCTAATTTACTCGGCGAGTAGCGAGTACCCGAATACCGCTTCTATTCGGTGAGTAGCCGAATAGTAGCGAGTAGACTTGCTCATCCCTAGGTGCCTGTAATCCATTTCAGCCAATTTTACTATCCAAAATTCAAAGATTGCTACTTCCCTTATGAGTCCTGTCATTTGTCCAAACCGAGATTTTTCACCACATGTGGGGTTTCAGGGAGCTCAAAGAAAACTGGGCAACATGTTTTGGGGTGTCATGCTATCCTTTACAAAAGTGGATATATTGGGGCTAAAACCATATTTTAAGGTAAAATTAACAATTTGTTCTTTTTTTCATTCCGCATTGCATGAATTCCTGTAGAGCACCTGAACGGTTAATGGACTTGTTGAATGTGGTTATAAGCAGTTTAAGGGGTGTAGTTTTTAAAATGGTGTCACTTTTGGGTGTTTTCTGTCACATAGGACTCTCAAAGTCACTCCAAATATGATATGGTCCCTAAAAATGGTTTTGTAAATTTTGTTTGAAAAATGAGAAATTGCTGATAATTTTTGAGCCTTCTAACTTCCTAACAAAAAAAATTGTTTCAAAAATGGTGCTGATGTAAAGTAGCATGAGGGAAATGTTATCATTTAACTTTTTATGGGACATAGCTCTCTGGATTAAGGGCATTAAACTGAAAACTTTGAAAATTGCTAAATTTTCTAAATTTTTGCTAAATTTCCATTTTTATTACAAATAAATGCAAATAATATAACATTTACTATAATATGTAACAAAAACAATCTCAGAATTCGTGGGATCCATTGGAGTGTTCCACAGTTATAACCTGATAAACTGACCCTGTTCAAAATTGTAAAATTTGTCCTGGTCATTAGGGTGAAAATTGACTAAGGGGATATAGGTCTCACTCTCAAACTATTATAGTCTTCAACTATACGTTTTTAAAACTCTACATTTTTTGAATAGTGCCAGATGTGGCATGGCTGTGAAATCCAGAAACGTTAAAATCTCCTTTAAACATCCCTTTAAGACAGCTTTTAATTTAAAATATATATATGATAATTAAATTATATATTTTTCAGTATTTTTTTGTTTAGAGAGCAAACCTTCATTATTGCAGAGGGTCAGCAGCATGCGAGGCCACCCCTGTTCTACACTTATATGCTAGCAATTCATATAAAAGTAACATATGTCCATTATATGCTTAACATTCAGTACCTGTTATTATAGGTCTGTTCACAGCCAGGAAACACCATCAAGGTACCGTCACACGGGGAGATATCGCCGGCGATGTTGCCGGCAACCGAGGGGCGTGGCCAGGTTGCGGCGACATCGCCGGCGAATTGCCGCGTGTGACAGGGCGATAATCAGGCGATGAATTGCCTGAGTCACATCACCAGGTTTCCCAACAATGTTGGGAAACCTGGTGATGTCGCTCAGGCGATTCTGCCTGATCGCCCTGTGTAACGCGGCAATCCTCAATGTTACGGGCGATTACGCCTATCTACTACATTGCGGGTTATCGCTCGCTGGGTTGCTGGGCAACTCAGCAAGCGATAGCCGCGGCAACTAGCCGGCGACATCGCCGGTAAGTTGCTCAGTCTGACATCTCACCGGCGATGTTGTCAGGGATGCGCGCTCCCGCGATCCCCGGCAACATCGCCGGCGATATGTCTCTGTGTGACGGTACCTTAATATGGATATTGTTTCTTGGAAATGGGCAATCCCTTTATTTTCTTTCATTCCATGCATTTAAAATATAGATTTTTGATATGTGCACAACTGTGTTATTATAGCATTTAATCTCGGACCTGTCTATGCATTGCTCACTAGCCTTATTCAACATTGCAGATGAAATGGTGTTGAGCTGAAAAAGCTATTTTCTTTTTCTTATTTCTCCTACTTCTTATATGTCAGGCTTCAAATCAATACCCCCAACCGCAAGGCCAGGTGTTACCTGTGGCATGGGGAATGGGATTTGTAAGTCAAGTACCTTCTGCAGCCCATCCCATGGAGGTCGTAATGAGAAGCTTGACAACAAGATAGGGCAAACAATAATATCCTGTAAGCGATTAGGTCCTAGTACTGGAGGAGGTGGGACCCTAGGCAAAGGAAAGACTTTTAACCGCAGAGGCCAACGCCCTCTTGGGATTGCCGTTCAATGCAGCAACACTGTCCTACTGTGTCCCTGCAGTCTTCACTTTGGAGACCTGATGGATCCACCCCAAGAGATACCTGCTCTGGAAGACGTGATATTCCTCACCACCACAGAAGCCAAGGGTGCTTCACCACAAATGTAGCAGCGTACAGAGATACCCACATATGTGAGTTGGAGTACGACTGTGCCCCTCGTGTCGGGCCATATATGCAGCGAGGTCAAGCTACAGTACTGGTCCAGCATACCTGTAGAGGTCCAACTGGAATGGAGCTCAGAGTCAGGAGGTCAGCTATTCCATATGCTAGCCTGAAGTTGTACCACTACAGGTCAGAGGCAGAATATTGCATCATGTCTGGCCTTATTAATCCTGCAGCCGATGCTGCAGCTGGAGGATCTGCAAATCGAGGAGAAGGTAATAATGGCAGAAGTCCCTGTTTCCAGGCCTTCTATAGCACCCCCGACTGAGGCCTTCAACTGAGATAATACCATGTGGGTCCCACTATCCCCTCCCAGCAAGTATCCTTATAGGCATGAACCACACCAGGCATTGTCATTTCTGGATGAAATTAGGCAGCCAGATGCCCTCGCCCGAGAGTGGTTGCAGGGGCCTAAGTGTAATGCCTTTGGGAAGCAATGTACCCGGGGCTGGGTGGCCTTCTTTCAGAAAAGGGGGTTTTGGTTCCCTCGGGTCCGGGATTCGTGGCATTTATACCTCCTGGTGCTGTAACGTGCTTATCCTTGTACAGGTGTTACCTCTGCCGGTGCTCCACTACGTTACAGTGTCGCGATCAAGAGGGTCCTCCCCTCAGGTACCTTTCCACTTTTTGTTAAACTATCCTCAATAAATACCCTTGATTTTGTGAATGTCACTCTCCTGTCTCTTGAGTATCGGGTACACAGCTACCAATGCACCACCAGTGGTTTAGTGAGTCTAGTTTAAATCATCACGCCCTGTGGGTGTAACACAGTGTTTGTGTAACATAAATGTGAAAAATTACATCATGACCAAAATGTGCTTTTCTAAAAATTGTACGGCAGTAAAGATTTCTTACTTTACTCATTGTGTGCTAGACTATTTCTGCCAAGTTAGAGGTGTTTTTGTGGCGCCCCTGTGACCAGGGTGGCCACATAGGGAACAGCAGCCAGTCAGATAGATAGACAGTTTGTGCATAAAACACCCTCAAAGCATACACACATCCATAGAAGGGGCACCCAACCCGGAACCCGGGACTCTAGGCGGGAAAGGGATGGTGGGTTTAGAGGAAAGTGGCTGGGAAAGAATGTAGATTAGGTGACAGAGAACACAAATAGAGGAAAGGAGGAGGAAGGAGTTAGTAGGCCAGAGTGAGCCGAGCAGCACAGACATCAGAAAGACAGAGACACGTCCCTGTGGGATTGGGCTTCCTGGAGATGCAGAATCCATAGAGTCACAGAAACCATGGAGAGAGAGCTCGTCCATAGCCGGCATACCAGGGGAGTGTGAGGAAAGAGGTCCGAGGAACAGGGCCGCACTGACCAACTTCCGGCGGAGTAGTTTTCCCTAATTTGGGCTATAATCACATGGGTTAGATGGAGCCTGGTAACGCCTTGGAAGATAGGGTTACTGCAGGCTAGGCACATACCAGAGTGTCGGCTCTGAGGGGAACTGAAGCAATATTCCGGCTTCCCAGACAAACTGACGGGGAGCTCTAATTCCAGGTTGGAGTGCCTAACACAAGGGTTGGAAGCACAGAAGCAACCACGAGGACCCACAAGGGTCCGAGCTGCTGCTATACAATCTGGAGAAAGAACAGGAGAGAACAGCCTGAAAGGACACTTAAGAGAGAGTGAGGGGTCTCAGAGCGACAGCCTGGCTGCAGAGGGTTCAGTGTTACCGGAGTTAACTGACTGTAACTTGTGTTGAGAACTGTACTGAGAATTGCTGTGAAACTGTTTTAAAGAGCTGACAAGTAAACCCGGTGAACCCTGCCCGAGTGTCCGTGTCTGATTCTAGGTATAAAGAACTGTTATCATACCTTTTATCCTGTCAGGAGCAGCCCGACCCACGGTGGGCTCATCCATCTGGCTGCAGCCCCATCATTCATCCATCCTCCTGGCAGAGCTGCGCTGCAGCGGTGGTCCCATCATTGACCGCAACCCGTGGGTGGCATCACGACGAACTAATCCCTGTAACTATCCCTTTACTTGTGAGACCCCGGGACACGGTCCGGACCAGGACCTCCGTGACATCCCCAGCAGTACCCCGGTCCGGTACCGAGTACCCCGTCCCAGTGGGCTCCACACTTTGATACTCCCCTACAATTACTGGAGAACAAGCCGCAGGCCTTTGGCCTGAAAGTGTGAGTAATGGAAATGCAAGACACTACACTCCTGTAGAATAGGGCTGGGCAACTCTAGTCCTCATGTATGCAACATTCCTTAAACAATGCAAACAGTGCATGTTTTCAAATTTTCCATAGCATTTAACAAGGTGTTGGAATCATCACCTGTGAAGGTGTTTAAATTACTAAAGCCCCCGTCACAAATAGCGAGATCGCTGTTGCATCACAGGTTTTGTGACACAACAGCGACCTTGCCAGCGATCTCGCTATGTTTGACACGTAGCAGCGATCGGGCACCCACTGTGACATCGCCTGATCATGTCAGAATGGCCTGGACCATTTTTTGATTGTCGGGTCCTGGCTGGGCAGCATGCATCGGTGTGTTTGATGCCTTAACAACGACCCCATTGGCGACTCAGAACTCAGCCACGTAGGTCTGAGTCGTCAGACTAGCTGCTGCCTGACAGGGTCCCAACAACCACCGAGGTCGTTATACGGGTCGCCGTATTGTTGCTGCGTCGTTCAGTAGATCTGACTGTTTAACATCTCACCAGTGACCACATAGCGACGTTCCAGCGATCCGTACAAGATTGTATCATTGTCGGGATCGCTGGAATTTCGACAAATGTCGCGGGACCCTAACCATGCAATGCTAAGGAAATCCTGAAAGCTAGCACTCTTTGCAACCTTTGAGGGCCCACCCAGTATTTATATCACATGTATGATATTAATACGCTTTCACCATAACATGCATTACTATTGTCTCTGTATATAATTTGTAAATAGTGTATATA
This sequence comes from Allobates femoralis, assembly GCA_033576535.1. NCBI lineage: Eukaryota > Metazoa > Chordata > Amphibia > Anura > Aromobatidae > Allobates > Allobates femoralis. Next base: position 3,906,949 of record JARQOC010000009.1, read on the forward strand.
TGAACATGTTTCTTATTTGTAATTTTTTATTTCCAGATTTCTTGTGAACAAGGCTATATTGCTCAGCCAAAACCTCAAAATTCAAAGACTTGCATTTGTGAATAAAATAAAAATTTTTAACTACAACAAAACCAATTGAGTTTGTGTGGCGCCCCTGCGGACCGGTGGCCATAGAGTAGTACAGCAGCTGGGATGGTGAGCCATCCACCCCAAACCAAACACCCAACACGCCCCGAATCCCTAGACCTAGGACTTTATGCCAGGCATGGAAGAGGTGGGAGAAGGCTGAGTGGTGGGTGGAGCTTACAGTAGTAGTAGTTCAGAGTGGAGCAACAGTAGTTACCTGAGAGTAGAGTGACAATTAGTCAGTCGGTGAAGAGAGTTCCTGGCGGGTAGAGGGAGGAGGAGGAACCGTACTCCTAGCTGTAACCCCTGACATAGCTAAAAGACTGCAACAACCAGAGAGAAAACCGAGACCCGGCAGTAGGTGTCATCTTATGGCTGACCAGGTCCAAGGCTACTGACCAGATGGAGAAGAGAAGGAGTCCAAGGTGGAAGACTGAATTTATGGAGATACTGAGGGACTCGGACAATGGGCAGGGAACTGGCCCTGTAATAGTGGTTGGCTGCTATATGTACCAACCACAGATTAACTGGTGAATGAAGGGTCTCTATGCCCGGAACCTACTAACCATCACACCGAAGGAAAGGCCTCAGATAGGACTAGGGATCCAAAGGGAGGATAAGCAGGAAAGTCCGCGACTGCTAGCCCGGAGGTTGTGAGCGGTCCTGAAGAGACCCGAAAGGCATTGAGAAAGGGGGTGCTTTGGTGATCTCTCTCAGCTGCTGTACTGGCTACCGGTACCACTCACTGCAGAACTTAAAAATAAGAGCAACAGCAGTGAGTAAAGTACCTGGTTGAACTTGAGACTTGTGTGAGAGTTTTATTGAGCGTCTTTGGTAACAGGCTCTGGCATCTGAGAAGTTGCGAGGCTGAGAGATCAGAAACACAGCTGCTGTCAGTAATAAGTTGCATCTGACTCACCGTCAGCCCGTGGACTCCGGTTTAGACAGGCTGTAGCTCATTCCTCCTTGTCACGGGTGGGCCGCGCCTGCCGGTAGTGGGGCCCGGTTGAGTGCAGATCAAAAGTGAAGACGTCTTGTAGGAACAGATTAAAGGGGTTTAATTTATTCGTGACGCCACCTATGAGTAGTTTCGGTAATCGTTACCGACGCTGCGGAACCTCCGGGGGATGGACAGCAGCAAGATGGAACGCTCCCCACAGGCTGAGTGGTGATCCCCGGAGGCTGGAGCTGCTTAAGATGTTGTGCGGCAGCTGCGGTTACCTTGTAGTGCGGATGGACAGTTCATAAGGAAGCACGGACACAGAAAGTCTCTGCAACGGGTCTTTACTGTAACCAGCAGGCAGTACATGGTATACAGTTTACGGGTAGTGGACCGGGTGGACTCAGCAGTGATGGTGTCCCTCAGAGATCCGTAGTGTTCCTCTATTCTAGCTAAGTGTTTTTGCCATTGTCGCCCAGGAATACCAGATCGGGTACGGGGAGGCTGCTTCAATCCCTATCCAAGCTATACGTTATGGAAGTTCTGGGGACCCTTCGGTCCCTCAGTGGGTACACCGCTGGTTAGACGACTGGAAGTTGGCTGGTGGTGAGGTGCTCCTGTGAAGCTGCTCCTCCACTCCTCTGGTTCGCGTAGCAGAGGTGAACTGCTGCCAGCTTCGGTACCAGTGAACCGGCTGCGAGTTTTGGGCACGGGAGTCTTTTGGAACCCGTGGTTAGTGATGCCCGATCCCGGTTGCTGAGGCCTCAGGTGCTGACACCCGACCGGTGACGGCCTGGGGGCTGCACGGGGTGCGGAGCCCCCGCTCCTACTCCAAGTTCTAGACTTCTCAGGTCAAGTTCTAGACTCCTTCTCCTATTGACTAAGGGTCTCTTCTCCCTACACACTTCCCTAGCACTCCGCCCACCAGGACCCTGGGTTGGCCCTCTGTTCTAGGTGATGCATGCAGGGTTGGATCTCAAAGTTAACCAAATCACTGCTGTGTCAGAGAATATTGCGGCTGCATTTATGGCTGCAATACCCTCTTGTGACGCACTCGTTGCTGGGCGCCACACATCCTCACGGTTACCTCACAGTCTCCTCACTATAAACTTTTATCACCGGCCCAGGGGATAAATCAGCCCTGCCCATGGAGGGCTCATCACAAACATCCAATGCCTGAGTACTTGGATGCAGTCCTGTACAAATCCCGTTTTGCCCGGCGGGAATAAATGCAGTACTAGTACCGGACTGCAGCAGTAAATAGAGACTGTTTCCCAATTTGCCCTTAGTTTCATCTGATTAGGATGTTACCTGCCTTTCCCTGTTATTGAAAAACTGTGTGATCACAAACTATTGCTGATCCGAACTATATTGTAAATAGTTAAGCACCATAGTGTGCGCCCTATTGGTTGTAGTGCAAGTCCTGAGCACTGGACTAAATCAGGACACTTGCACTTTTCAAAATGAACAGTCGCCGAAAAAGCGTGCACTGTAAATCTTGTGAATAGTTTTTCTATTTTTATAGGAAAAGGTTTTTTTTGTTCAGGAACGTTCAAGCTATGTGCCTCGCAGAAGGGAAGAAAAGTATTATTGTGTTATGCTTTGTGTTAATGTTTAATGCATAAAGAAAATTTTAAGTTTGCATATCACCTGTGTCGGGTCTTGGTGCGAGGACGTGCCAAGCTTTGCTAGTGTGGTGTGTGGTGCCCCTGCGGACTGGTGGCCGCAGAGTAGTACAGCAGCTGGGATGGTGAGCCATCCACCAAAAACCAAACACCCAACACGCCCCGAATACCTAGACTTAGGACTTTATGCCAGGCAGGGGAGAGGTGGGAGAAGGCTGAGTGGTGGGTGGAGCTTAGCGGAGACACCTGTGAAAGGAGGAGGAGCAACAGTAACCTCAGGGAAGAGTGACAATTAGTCAGTCGGTGAAGAGAGTTCCTGGCAGGTACAAGGAGGAGGAGGAACCGTACTCCTAGCTGAAATTCCTGACATAGCTAAAAGACTGTAACAACCGGAGAGAAAACTGGGACCCAGCGGCCAGTGTCATCTTATGGCTGACCGGGTCTGAGCCTACTGACCAGGTGTAGAAGAGAAGGAGTCCAAGGTGCAAGACCGGATTTACAGAGACACTGAGGGACTGGGTCGTTGGACAGGGAACCGGCCCTGTAATAGTGGATGGCTGCTATATGACTCGGTCTCTATGCTCGGAACCTACTGACCGTCACACCGAAGGAAAGGCCTCAGATAGGACTAGGGATCCAAAGGGAGGATAAGCAGGAAAGTCCGCAACTGCTAGCCCGGAGGTTGTGAGCGGTCCTGAATAGACCCGAAAGGCATTGAGAAAGGGGGTGCTTTGGTGATCTCTCTCAGCTGCTGTACTGGCTACCGGTACCGCTCACTGCAGAAACAAGACTGTGTAAAAATAAGAGCAACAGCAGTGAGTAATGTACCCGGTTGAACTTGAGACTTGTATGAGAGTTTTATTGAGCATGCTTGGTTACAGACTCTGGCATCTGAGAAGTTGCGAGGCTGAGAGATCAGAAACACAGCTGTCAGTAGTAAGTTGCATCTTCACGGTTACCTCACAGTCACCTCACTATAAACTTTTATCACCAGCCCAGTGGATAAACCAGCCCTGCCCATGGAGGACTCATCACCTTGCTGCATCACATCATCATCCCTCGGAGCTGAGACAAGCAACGGCGGTCACATCTGGCCGCATACTACAGGTGGCGTCACAGTGACAAACATTTTTTTTTGCCTTTTTACCATTTTTATAATTTTCCCTTTTCAAATTTGTTGCAAACCCTCCGCGGCCACTACCGTGACGTTCCCCTGTGACCAGACAGCAGGGACCGATCCCGAGTAACCCACGGCCCTGGTGGGCTATGCATTTGCAGTGTTTAGAAGACTTAAGCTGCTTTCACATCTGCAATTATTATAATTCACGGCAGATATGGTAGATGTCACTGCATCTGCTGGATCTGCTGTGCAATGGCCAACTTGCAGCACTGATCTGGCAAGCCCCATTCATTCTCTAGCTTGCGGTCAGGTGCGGCAAGTGCAGTATTGCCAAATCTGGCAGATCCAGCACATGCGGCCTCGCAAAAAAATGCTGTTAGCAGCATTTTTTTTGTGCGCCACAAACGACTCAAGTGCCGGATTCGGCAATACCACAATTGCTGAACCTGGCCGCAAACCACATAGAGAATGAATGGGGCTTGCCAGATCGGTGCTGCAAGTCGGTCGTTACATGGCAAATCTGGCAGATGCGGCGACATCTGCCGGATCTGCCACGAATTACAATAATTGGGACGACCTTCAAATGTGTAGGAATAAAGATCACCGTTTTACAATACAGAGGATGTCTGTCATTATATACAGCAGCATGGATCAAATTATCTTTATCCTGAAGACTATCTAGTGACCATCTAACGAGGCGGGGGATCCTGCGGCAGCTGTTGACATGCAAAAACTGGTTGTGGGTCGCACAACCGATCCAGGTGAGCAGTTCATACACTGCATACAATTTATTGCATAAACAGATTAGACCCATTGTGCCCTCGTCTACCCCCTTTTTACAGATATGAGTGAGAGATGGACAGGGGGCGCGGTACATATTATATGAACCTGCTCTCACCCCCACATCCTGCACTCACCCCCTTTATTCTGGATATGTCCCTGTCACTCTATATGTCCCCATGCTGATGCACACAGTACAATAATAAACAGCTGATAACTTACCCTCCGCTGCCTTTTTCCTTGTCTGTGCTGCTCGGCATCCGATCATGTGACCAGGGCCCACAGCGATGACATCATCACTGTGGGCCCTGGTCACGTGATCGGATACCAAATAGCACAGCGGCTGGAAGAAGGCAGCGAGCTGTGAGCACGGAGCGGCGGAGAGTAAATTATCAGCTGCTTATTATTGTACTGTGTGCACCAGTATGGGGACATATAGAGTGACGGGATGGAGTATATCCAGAATGGAGTGGATGATTGCAGGATGGGGGGCCAATCCCAGGAGGCGGGGGCTATGTGTACCATCACTGGGGGCCATATCCAAAATGGAGGGTGTAAGTGATGAACGAGCGGGCCATATTCAGAATGGGGGCTATGTGTCCATCACTGGGGACCATATCCAGGATGGGGGGCTATGTACCAGCACTGGGGGCCATACCCAGAATGCGGGTGTGTGTCATCACTGAGGGTCATATCCAGGAAGAGGGGGCTATGTGTACCATCACTGGGGGCCATATTCAGGATGGGGGCTATGTACTATCACTGGGGTCAATATCCAGAATGGGTAGTTATGTACCATCCCTGAGGACCATGTCTAGGATTGGAAGCTATGTACCATCACTGGGGCCATATCCGGGATGGGGGCGGCTATTTTCCATCACAGGGGGCTACGTACCATCACTGGAGACTAAGTACTATCACTGGGGGTTATGTACTATCACTGGTGGCGATGTGCCATCACGGGGGGCCATATCCAAAATGGAGGAGGTGAGTAATGGATGATGGGGCCATATCCAGAATGGGAGGCTATGTGTACCATCACTGGGGACCATATCCAGGATGGGGGACTATGTACTGTAACTGGAGGTCATATCCAGAATAGGGGGCTATGTGTCATCACTGGGGGCTATATTCAGGATGGGCGGCTATATGTACCATCACTTTGGGTCATATCTAGGATGGGGGCTATGTACCCTCACTGGAGTCCATATCCAGGATGCGGAGCTATATATCATCACAGGGGTCCATATCCAGGATAGGTAGTTATGTACCATCACTAGGGGCCATATCCAGGAACAGGGGCTATGTTCCACCATGGGGGGTTATGTATCATCACTGGGGGTTATGTACCATCACTGGGGGCTATGTACTATCACTGGGGGCTATATACCATCACTGGGGGCCATATCCAGGATGGGGGCTATGTACTGTAACTGGGGGCTATGTACCATCACTGGAGGCTATGTACCATAACTGGCAGCTGTGTATCATCACTGGGGGCTATGTACTATCAATAGGGGCTATGTACTGTCACTGGGGGCCATATCAAGATGGGGGCTATGTACCATCACTGTGGGCTATGTACCATCACTGGGGGCTATGTACCATAATTGGGGGCTATGTACCATCACAGGGGGTTATCTACCATCACTGGGGGCCATGTACCATCATTGGGGGCTATGTACCATCACAAGGGGCTATGTACCATCACTGGGGGCCATATCCAGGAAGGGGGCTATGTTCCATTATGGGGGGCTATGTATCATCACTGGGGGTTATGTACCATCACTGGGGGCTATGTACTATCACTGGTGGCTATATACCATCACTGGGGGCCATATCCAGGATGGGGGCTATGTACTGTAACTGGGGGGTATGTACCATCACTGGAGGCCATATACCATAACTGGCAGCTGTGTATCATCACTGGGGGCTATGTACTGTCACTGGGGGCCATATCAAGATGGGGGGCTATGTACCCTCACTGGAGTCCATATCCAGGATGCGGAGCTATATATCATCACAGGGGTCCATATCCAGGATAGCTAGTTATGTACCATCACTAGGGGCCATATCCAGGAAGGGGGGCTATGTTCCATCATGGGGGGCTATGTATCATCACTGGGGGTTATGTACCATCACTGGGGGCTATGTGCTATCACTGTGGGCTATTCAAGGCAGTCGACAGGGTATGGGGTACTCGGATACTGGGGCTGATGTCGGCTTTGATGGGGGATCACGGCTGGTCGATCCCCGGTCCGTGCCATGAACCCTCAATGGTGGGGAACGGTGGGGGGGGGGATAAGGGGATTGTTAACATGACGCCACCTATGGTACCTGGTAACGGGTATACTAGCGCTGCAGCTGGCCGCTGAGGTGATGGTGGGTGCAGCAGAGTGTGGCACAGCTCCCCACAGGTGGAGCTTTACCTCAGGGCAGCGGGGATGGATGAGGGGAGTTGTAGTTAAGTCTTTGCTGACAAAGCGGTGAGTTGCAGCGGTTAGACAGGCACACAGACACACAGGGATTGTTGTTTTGGTACCTTTTACTGATGACAGGGTAACAGGTACAGTCCAGAGTATTAACCAGGTCCCCGGTGCAACTTGGGACTTCCACCTTAGAAAGTTATGAGGCCTCCTCTGACTCTGTGCTCTGTGGTTTATGATGAGTCCTGCCTGAGCCTGAACCCACCGCTTCTTCTTCCTCTCTGGGCTTTGCTCTAAACTGACTATGAGGTCCTTCTATGGGGTCCCTATTCTTCCTATGGCCCCTGGTCCTGTGCTTGGTCAGTTTTAGTGTCTCTTACGTGCTCTCCTCAGGGCTGAACTTCTCCTGAGTCTTCTGGGCTTTTGCTGTAGCACTAAATGCTGGCAGCGTCGGACTCTGGTGTCCAGGTGTACTAAAGGGCTGTAATAACCTGTTCCCTTTTCTTAGTTCTCTTCTATCTCCACTTGCCTCCGACCTTTTCCCTTGGGTGCACACAGAGGTCAGTGGTCCCTGGTCCTGGATCCTTCCCAGCGACCAGCTCCTCACTCCTCCTCTCTCCAACTCTAACTCGAACTAACTCTTGGGACTGACTAACTCCTCCCCTCAGGCCTGGATGTTTTAAAGGGGAACTGACTTAAAGCAGCCAGTAGGGCTCCCCCTTCAGGTCTGGAGTGAAAGGTGTGGTGTGCTGTGTGAACCAAGGTGTAATTCCCTCCTTGCACCGGTGGATCCTGTGGCAATCTCTTGCAAGGGTGCCACATATTTACCATAGCTGGGGGCTATGTACCATTGCTTGGGGCTATGTACCATCACTGAAGGCTATGTACCATCACTGGGGGCTATGTACCATCACTGGGGGATATGTACCATCACTGAGGGCGAAAAATACAGTATGTCACTGAATGTCCTTCAGAAGGTAACTCAATCTAAAAAATGCAGGTACTTTGCTCGCTGTTAGACCCAGTTCTGACCTCAGTAACCCTTGTTGAACTACCCCACAGGCGAGCCTTTCAGTTAAGCAGTGTTCAGTCTGGTGAGCTCCTTTCTTCCTTCTGTTGGCCAGCGCTCACTCGCTCTCACTCTTTTAGCTCTTCTCAAGTCTTTTTTCCAACTCATGCCGACCAGCAAGCTCTAAAAAATACTAAAACTAACTTCTTTATCCTAAGAAAAACTTTTTACATTATCCATCATTATTTTAAAAAGTTTTGAAAGATTTGCATGACTTTGCAAATTAAAATGTTTCTTGCACAAGCAGGAATTCATTACCCAGGGGATGAGTCCCAAATGATTCACAACCTTTTATATAATCAATCAATGGTATCTTCACCACGTAAAATGCATCTTTAACAGTTTTCAACAGGTCCCAAAAATCATGGAACAAGTGGCAGATAATAATTGTGAAGAGGACAAAGGAACCAATGAAAGATCCTCTTCTGGACACATCTTTGTCCATTAAGTCTTGGGATGAATTAAGGCAGGATACTTCAGCAAGACACATGTGGATAATACTAATATTCTAATATACAGTAAGTGCCTTTTTTAACATGTAAGGCTCCTTTCACATGAGCGGTATTGCAATTTCGCGGCAGATCCGGCAGATGTCGCCGTACCTGCCTGATCTACCTCGTAACAGCCGACTTGCGGCACCGATCCGGCAAGCCCCATTAATTCTCTATGGGGTTTGCGGTCAGGTGCAGGAAGTGCGGTATTGCCAAATCCGGCAGATCTGGCACCTGCGGCCACACAAAAAAAACGCTGCTAGCAGCGTTTTTTGCAAGTGCCAGATTCGAAAATGCAGCACTTACCGCACCCAACCGCAAGCCCCATAGAGAATGAATGGGCCTGCCGGATCGGTGCCGCAAGACGGCCGTTACTCGGTAGATCTGGCAGGTACTGCGACATCTGTCGGAACTACCGTGGAATTGCCATACCGCTGATGTGAATGCACTCTTATGGTACCTTTACACGCAGTTACAGGTAACAGGTTTTCCACAGGTAACTTACTGGCTGCAGTGAAATCATGGAGAGATTATTCCATTTGGACACAGCACCAAGATAGAACCATGTCTCCATGATTTCACTGCAACCAGTAAGTTACCTGTGGAAAACCTGTTACCTGTAGCTGCGTGTAAAGGTACCATTAGGCCACATTCACACACTGCTTGTTTTGCTGCATATTTTTAAGCACAAGCTCATCACAAACCAGGAGTGGGTGATTAAACATATAAGGGTATGGACACACATCAGAGTGAAAAAACGGCCCGATTCACTGATGTAAGAGTCTGATGAGTGTGATCCTAGTTTTGCTCAGTGTGGCTTGTGAGTGCTTTCCGAGTGCAATCCGAGTTTCTCCTCAGCAGCTATTTACTGTATAATCATTTACAGGTGCATTTCCTACAGTTGTCTGAGATACAGAATGGTAATGTAGCAATTAAAACTAGCATCAGACTCGGATGGTGCGAGTGTGGTCCGAGTGCAATCTGAGTTTTTTTTGTCGGACCCATAGACTTGCATTGGCGAGTCTCGTCCGTGACTCACATAGAATCGCAACATGTTGCGATTGACTCGCAATCCGAGAATCGGATGCGGAAAAGGCGTATGAGACTCGGAAATGTGCTCTCGGACATTAGTTAACATTGGTCTGAGAGCAATGCGATTTTTCCGCACAGTAAACTCGGACTAGTTTCACCGATGTGTGTCCGAGCCCTAAGTGGAGCACTTGTTTCTATTAGGGCTCGGACACACATTAGTGAAACTCGTCCGAGTTTACTGTGCGGAAAAATCGCATTGCTCTCGGACCAATGTTAACTAAGGTCCGAGAGCACATTTCCGAGTCTCATACGCTTTTTCCGCATCCGATTCTCATGTTGCGATTTTATGCGAGTCACGGACGAGGCTCACCAAAGCAAGTCTATGGGTCCGACAAAAAACTCGGATTGCACTCGGACCGCACTCACACCATCCGAGTCTGATGCGAGTTTTAATTGCTACATTATCATTCTGTAGCTCAGACGACTGTACAAAATGCACCTGTAACTGATGATTATACAGTAACTAGCTGCTGAGGAAAAAATCAGATTGCACTCGGAAAGCACTCACAAGCCACACCGAGCAAAACTAGGATCACACTCGTCCGACTCTCGCATCAGTGAATCGGAATGTTTTTTCACTCTGATGTGTGTCCATACCCTGTGATTTGGGCGGAAAAAATACTGTTTGCCTATGCTTAGAATGTGCCATCAGTGTGACATTGATGCAAGTAGAAGTCTGCCCTCCTCCCAAGATCAGCAGAATGAAGACTGTACTGCAGCTGCACATGTGGCTGTATGGGGGAATACACTAAATCTTTGTTCTGATAATCCCTGAGTATGGCCAGGGTCACATTTGCGGTTGGACCCTGGCCTGCCGGATTCCGGTTTCAACTTAGCAATTTTTCCATCACCGCATAGCGTTTCCGCTATGCGGTGCTGGAAACCGCAGTCCCTAGTTACCCGGTGTTTACCTGCACGACCTGTCACACAGGCAGCGGCTCGGAGGGCGTTTTACAGCGCCGCACAGGAAACCGTTGCAGACACGATTTCCTGTGCGGCGCTGTAAAACGCCCTCCGAGCCGCTGCCTGTGTGACAGGTCGTGCAGGTAAACACCGGGTAACTAGGGACTGCGGTTTCCAGCACCGCATAGCGGAAACGCTATGCGGTGATGGAAAAATTGCTAAGTTGAAACCGGAATCCGGCAGGCCAGGGTCCAACCGCAAATGTGACCCTGGCCTATGTCATATTATATTCTATTACAGTGTCTTGAAAAATTATTCATACCCTGTGATCTTTTCAACCTATTTTAATCATACACCCACAAAATTACATGTATTTATTCGGATTTGATGTGATACCGTATACCAACACAAAGTAGGAAATATTTGTTAGATATTTAAAATAAATTATACATGGTTTTCTAATTATTTTTAAAATTATAAGTCTAAAAATTGTGACATGCATTTATATTCAGCTTTCCTTAGGGTACCGTCACACCTGGCGATGTCGGCGGCGATTTTTTTAGGCGACACTGGGGCGTGGCCTATCGACGCCGACATTGCAGCGCTCTGAAACCAGGTGACCACTCTGGGGCGATGTGTACACATTGCCCCATGTAGAGGGGCAACAGCGATCTACCAGGCGATCTACCAGGCGATGGGAGCCATAGGCTCCCATGTTAAGGCACCGCCGCTGGGGTTTTTAGACACCCCAGCGGCGATGCTGCCTGTCAGATCGCCGGTGCATCGCCGGAGGTGTCGCCGCATGTAAACATGTGACGGCGACGCTGGCGGGGCACCAAAAACGTGCGCACTCCCGCCCGACGCTGCCGACGTCTCCAGCGACGTTACCTGGTGTGACGGGCCCCCAAGTCAATACTTTGCAGGACCACCTTTTTCTAAAATTACTGCTGCAACTCTTTTGCTAGAGGCTGAAAAATGTGCCCTCTTTTCTTTGCACACAAACTCTTGCTCATTGATTGTTTGGAAACATCTGTTAAGAGCAATTTTCAATTCCTGCCACAGATTCGCAATGGGATTTAGGTCTTTCATGGGGCCTCTCAAACACATAAATATGCTTTAATCTAAACCCTCAGTTGTAGCTCTGGCAGGATGTTTAGGGTCATTGTTCTGCTGGAAGGTGAACCTAATAGGTTTTCTCCATCCATCTTCCATTAACTCTGACCAACGTCTCAGTCCCTGATGAAGAAAAGCATGCCCACAGCAGAATGCTGCCTCTACCATGTGCAATGGTTGGGATGTTGTTTTCATGGTGATGTGCAGTGTTAGATTTCCTCCACATATAGCGTTTGGCATTAAGCCCAAAATGTTTTACTTTAGTCTCATCTGACCAGACCACTTTCTTCCTCTACTAGTTGTGTTCTCTACATGGCTTTCTGGAAACTGCAAATGGGACATTTCTATTGTTTTAATTCTAAAAAAATTTCTTTTTTTTGCCACTCTTCGATAATGGCCAGATTTGTGGAGTACATGACTGATAGTTGTCCTGTGGACAGATTCTCCCACCTGAGCTGAGGATCTCTGCAGCTCCTCCAGTAACCATGGGCCTCTTCGCCCCTTCTCTAATTAGTGCTCTCCTTGCTTGTGATGAAGACAGTTTAGGTGGATGGCCATGTCTTGGTAGGTTTGCAGTTTGCCATACTCCTTCCATTTTTGGGTGATGGATTGAACACATTTCTGAGGTTTTCACAGAAACAGCTGTAATTATACTGAGAATAAATTACACACGGGTGGACTCAGTTTACTAATTAGGTGACGTCTGGAGGCAATTGGTCACTCCAGATTTTATCTAAGTGTTTCAAAATACAGTGTCTCTTGTTTGGCAAGCTAAATGCACCCAAACTCACAGGGCATGTTCCCAAAGATGGTCCTGGCGCTGACCTAGAGGGGGTGGTCATCCTCTAGTTCCCCCATCCTCCTCTCCAGTGGTGACAATGATGGAACGTGCTGGGGGGCAGGTGGAGGCGGAGAATGCGGCGCTTAGAGGAGTAGACCCTGCAACCCCCCAATACGGTCTGGCATCAGAGTATGAGGAGAAACTGCAACAACTATCCAGGGCTTGGCTGAAAATGATGAGAGACAATCTCACTGGATCTTACTAAAAGCATTTTAGTAGATCTGTGAGACAGTGACCCATCCCTTAATCGGCATTTTGGCCAAAGAATGACTTTTAGGATTTGTTTTTTTCCTGTTTTTCATTGTCCTTGACCAAGGCATGTGTTTTGTTAAAGTTCAAACATTTTGCGCCATTTGCACTTGATTCATTCAGCATTTGAGGGGTCAAACTGAAAGATTTTAATGGATTCTGCCCTTCATTGCCTCTTCATCTCTTCAACAGTCTGTGTGCTGCTGCTGATCCCTGTGGGACTTTTGTTATACGTATACAGTATACTATGTATATTGTTATATTTTTCTGTTTGAGACTTATAGTGTGTGTGTGTTGTAGTAAAGGTTTTTGAGTTCACTCCTTGTGTGCTAGAATGTTTTTATAAACAGTTGCTTTGATACTTCCCTACAGAGACTGGTGAACAAGCTGCAGGACTCTGGCCTGAAGGTATGAGATATGGAACTGCAAGACACTACGCCCACTCTCCCTGTACTCTCTTAGACCCTGTGCCCACAGTGTTTTGTTTAATTTTTTTTATGCAGATTGAGAAATTGCATGTCTATCCTGAGGCTAGCAAAGTGTAGGACAGGTCAGAAGTAGAGATGAACGATTTTCGATTGAACATGTTCGCCAATTTAAATTCTACCTGTTTTGGGCTATTTTCGAGTCAGAAGACGAATACGAACGATTTGCTAAAAATTCAGTAATTCCAGGTTTTGTTCGATAACAGTTCGTTGACCAAAAGCGTTTCTGACTTTTCACAGTAAATCTTGTGTTCAATGGTATTATGAGTTTCAGTGTCTAGGCGGGAGGGGGAGAGGTCTGTGGTCAAGTAATGCAGATCTCCATTTTTGCTGTGGGTGGTCCGGTCTGTCAACCTTTCAGCACACATAGAACAAAGTGCACTCTTTGCAAGAGCTTGTGTCATTGGCTGGGTATGTCACATGTCCTTGCCATATAAGAACCGTCCATTTTCCTTCCTCACCATTTTCTCAGTGTTGGAGCCCAGTGTAAGACGCCGCCACTGCTGCTGTGTGTGCTACATAGAAAGATAGTTAGACAGCGATTCCATTCCAAAATAGATACAAAGTTAGTAGGTTTAGGGACACTACTTCTAAGAACAGCCCTTTTTAGGGCTTAAAAGTGCCATGTAGGTCTGTTACAGTGCTGTGCAAGCATTTTTTTTACCAAACCTACTTACCAAATTTATTTATTTAGGGTACTACCATTGTTTGACTAGGTAGCTGTGGTCCAGTGTTCTATTGAAATCTACCGCCACACAGCGCAGAAAACACTTTTGTATTGCATCTGCCCAAACCTACTCACCAAAATCTATTTAGGGTAGTACCACTGTTTGGACTCTTAGCTCTGCTAGTTTTACATCCGGATTATCCCCAGAAGGGAAGAAAACGGTCATATGGTCATTTATATGAAAATATTAATTTTTATTATTCAAAGATTACGCGGTACAGGGGGTGAGAGTAGGGTAGAAAATCAGCAATGATACAGATTAATTTAAAAAAGATATTATACCATATGCATACATCCAATATATGATTTAGAGGCATTCATTATCTGTTAATCCAGAGTATACATAATTCTATTTAGGGTAATGAACCATCTCAGTTTTTAATAGCTGTCCAAAAAGGACCTTTGTACTTTCCTGCAGTTTGTATATCCATGGAAATATGGTTTACAGGATTTTTTTCCCTTATATAAATATATCTTTTTTAATATAGATATAAGTAGGGTCAGGAGTGGCATATCATTATAGTGCCTATAAAAAAATCCTGTAAACCATATTTCCATGGATATACAAACTGCAGGAAAGTACAAAGGTCCTTTTTGGACAGCTATTAAAAACTGAGATGGTTCATTACCCTAAATAGAATTATGTATACTCTGGATTAACAGATAATGAATGCCTCTAAATCATATATTGGATGTATGCATATGGTATAATATCTTTTTTAAATTAATCTGTATCATTGCTGATTTTCTACCCTACTCTCACCCCCTGCACCGCGTAATCTTTGAATAATAAAAATTAATATGTTCATATAAATGACCATATGATCGTTTTCTTCCCTTCTGGGGATAATCCTGATAGTAATTTTGTGCGATTGGTCATGCTTGATTATAAGTCCGTATATCTTCCAGAATTATTAATATATGGTGATACATTATCGATGGTATGGTATAGCCAGCCACAATGTACTGGATACAAAAACTGTGGTATTTTCTAATTATAGTTTTACATCCATAGTTTTTTGTGCCAACAACTATAAAATTGCCAATTAGTTACCCTCAAATATGCGTGATAAAAGGTCTGCTGATTGTGGAAAGGGGAATAGGCGTATTGGAAAGGGTACAATCTTTGTGTTCGTGGGTAGGTGCTAAAGTAACAGAAACATCTGATGAACAAATACCATCTTCAACCCAAACTAAAAGGTTTACTTCTTTTCTTGGACGATCTGCTATCATCCCTTTCTTATGCAGCAGAGCATCGCTAAAACTTGTAGATGAAGCCCAAAAAGAGCAGGTGCTTCAATGGATATCAAGCGCTCAATCAAGTAGGCTCTCCTCCACCTCAACTTCAACATCACAAACACCCCAATCGCACTTGCTTCCTCATAGCTCACAAGTCTCCAGCCACCCTACTGACTATGGGTTAACACAGATGGGTGACTTTGCAGAGCTGTTTACTCATACTATAGCCTGGGAATCAGAGGTCTGCTACAAAGCTTCATTGAGTCAAGACGAGGAAATGATCTGCACCGATGCCCAAAATCTTTTTGAGTCGGATCCAGGCCCAGATGAAGAAGGGTCCGAGCATAGTGTAGACCCTCATTCCCAAACTGTAACCCTGTTGGTGGAGACAATGAGGCAGATGATGATGAGACTCAGAAACCTGATTGGAACGACAACTTGACTTTGCGCTCAGGGCAGGAAGAGGTTGGCTATGAGGACGATGAGTGTGAGAATACACAGGGTGATTATGAGGTTGGAGATCCCACTTACTGTCAACCCACAGGCAGGCAGTTGATGAGCTCTGCAGAGGAGGTGGAGGAGGATGCTAGTGACAAAGTTAGGTTGCGGCTTCCTGGACAGATAAGGAGTCCTGGAAGCATGTCAACAACTGCGTCCTCAGCCACAACTCTGCCTCTGTGCAGAAGCTGTGGTGGCTCTTCAGGTCGCATGGGCGTTAAGCCATGCCTAGCCTGGGCCTTTTTTTTCAGATCACAAAGGATGACCCAACTCATGCTATCTGCAAAATTTGTAAACAAATTCTGAGTAGAGGCCAACAAATCAATAGTTTGAGTACTTCATGCATGAACCGTCACATTGACATGAAGCATAAGTAACAGTGGGAAGCTCAGTGTGCTACAATGCGGCCTAGTGGGCCTGGCCAACCACCTTTTGTCCCATCAAGTGCATCTGCAGCTTCTTCATCGTCTGTGACTGTGGGGATAGCTGTCACACAGGCTTCAGCCACAGAACTTCCACCTCTTTACTGGCAACAGCCAGTGTGATTGACAGGTCGTCAGCTGTTTTGGAAATGGAAACACCTAGTGGTGTTGAGCGCTGTCAGACATCGAGAGCACCACCTTTTTATGAATTTTTACTACTTCTTGAAGAAAGCTGTGCCTGCGCTACACCAGCATGTTGCACACAGCATCACCACTTCCTTGAGAAACTCTGTGTGTGACAGGGTGCATTTCACCACAGACACTTGGACAAGTAAGCATGGACAGGGGCATTACATGTCGCTGACTAGGCACTAGGTGACTATGGTGACAACAGGAGAAGGGGCTGCTATACAAGTCTTGCCATCCCCAAGGTTTGTGCGTCAAACCTCTGTATCTAGACGTTCCTCCACTGCTCCTGCCTCCTCCACCTCTTCTAGGTCTTCCACCTGCGCCCAAAGCCTGTCTGGTAATGTGACCCACGTTCAAACTGCGCAGACGGAATCCAGCACACCTCCTTACTATGGTGGCAGCAGGGCTCAATGCTATCAGGCGGTGTTTATATTAAAATGTCTGGGAAATGTGAATCACACAACCGAGGAGTTGTGGTCAGCTCTGAGAAATGAGTTTCATCAATGGTTGTCTCCACTGAATCTGCAGTCAGGGAAGGTGGTGTGCAACAATGCTGCAAACCTGGGTGCCTCCCTTCACCGGGGCAAGGTGACACATGTGCCTTGTATGGCTCACGTCTTGAACCTGGTCATCCAGCAATTTCTAGCCCACTATCCCAGCCTAGATGCGCTTCTGCAGAGGGCACAATCGCTGTGTGCTCACTTCCACCATTCGCATCCCGCAGCTAAACGACTTGCACCACTACAGAAGTCGTTCGGCCTGCCGGTTCACCCCCTGAATTGCGATGGGCCGACACAATGGAATTACACTCTGCACATGTTCCAGCTACTGTGGCAGCAGCGACAAGCCCTGGTGCAATATGTTATGACGTATAGCCTGGGCTACCGCGATCCAGAGGTGAGACAAACCGTGCTGCTGGAGTGGTCTCAGATCAAGGACCTCTGCACCAGCTGCAGGGTTTTGAAATTGCTACTAAGATGTTTAGCGCTGATGATGCCATTATCAGCATGACTATTCCGGTCATCTACCTGCTGGAGCACACTTTAACCAGCATTCAGAGTCAGGTGGTGGGCCAAGAGGAAGGGGAGGAAGTACAGGAGGAGGTGTATGCGGAAGAGATAACAAGGTCTCAAAGGTCCAGATGGTCGGCAGCACCAAGGCGGCTGGCATGGGAGGGTGGGGGAGAGGGAACAATGAGGGCGCATGTAAGCAGCCAAACTGTTGATGAAGGTACAGGAGCCGAGGAAGAAATGGAAGATGAAGAGGCAATGGGCATGGAAGACTCAGCAGATGAGGGAGATCTTGATCACATTTCTGTTATGTGAGGTTACGGGGAGAGGGCAGAGGAAGGAAGCGTGAATGTTATCTCACTGCCACCAACACAACAAGGAATTTGGCCTCCTGGATGCGCAAGACACATGAGTGCCTTCTTGCTGCTCTACCTGCAACA
Source organism: Allobates femoralis (assembly GCA_033576535.1). NCBI lineage: Eukaryota > Metazoa > Chordata > Amphibia > Anura > Aromobatidae > Allobates > Allobates femoralis. Next base: position 3,924,734 of record JARQOC010000009.1, read on the forward strand.
TGATCCTTGGATTCTTAGAATTCTAAGTCATGCCAACTACTGCGTTGCCACACTATTAGGTCCCTGGTACAAAAGTAAATTTGGCCAAATGATTCCTGCCCTGGAAAGAGACGCATGCATGTCGGAGTAACAACAGAAGCTTTTACACAATCTTATTAATGCTTTTCCCCAAAACACCAGTGGTACATATAGTGAATATCACAGTTCTAACTTTCCAAAGCGGGGAACGTCGAGTCGTCATCACTCAAACTAGAGATTTTGTTGTGCCCCGAAGCAAACATTCTCTCTGACCTTGTCTTCAGCGCTGCTGGTAGTGTGCTGACGGATAAAGACACGCGGCTGTCCAGTGACAGTGTAGACAGACTAACGTTTATCAAGATGAACAAGTCATGGATCCGCAAGGACTTTTCCACACCGTGTCAGCCTTGGAATACTAAACACTTGTGTACTTTTCAATGGGCTGCATTAAACTCCCCATTTCAATATTTCAACTCTGGGGCAATTGATGCCACTTAATTTTTGTCTGTGCCTAATTTTTAGAAAAATGGAGACTGTTGTTGGGGTCTCCTTGCTGTTTGTTCCTTGACTTGAGTAGGGCCCTCTGCGCTCAATACCTATCCCTGACACTCCCGCCCCTGTTTCTGATTATTCAACCTTTTTGTCCATCGAACCATTGTTTAACAAATTTTCTGTATTCACATCCACCATTTTTGGGTGCTTAAAAGCAATGATTACTACATCTCCCTTAATGTTTGCGCAAACTGGTTTTCACCTGTGTGTGGCAGGGCATAACATTGATGGGAGCGCTTGCATGACCTCTGAGTTTATCTGGCCCACTAGGCCTAAAAAGGTCACAGACTTACCTCTCTTGTTTTTCCTGTAATACTCCACAAAACTTATAGTTGCTGAGCAATGTTTAACCTTGAAATGCTTGGCCAGGTCCTGTCCTAGACCCTGTAATATGCAGACAGGCTGGGCCATTCAGCAATTTTCTTGTCTGGGACAATTGATGCCACTTTGCTGTGGTCTGACCCTTTGGGAAGAGTGGGGACTCTTGTTGGGGTCCACTTGCTGTGTGGTACATGATTTAAGAAGAGCATGACATGCCTATACCTGTGTCTCATCCTCCTTTTATTCCTCCATCTCTTTTTACTTAAAGGGAACCTGTCACCCCCAAATCACCTTCCTAACCTATTAATACCTGCCCCTGCAGCCTTACAATACTTTGTAACACATCCCTGTCTGACCTATTTTACTAATATATAAGTACAATGAAGTAGTTTTGAAACTCACAAAATCCGTGATAGCGGGGTGTTCCTCCAGGCGTTTGTGATGGGTAGGCGGGTCCCCTGTGCTGCGCTACCCCTGCCTCGCCGCTCTATTATGCCCTAATGGGCGTCATTACACATTGCATAGCGCGGGCACGATTACATTCTCGCGCCCGCAAAGTCACCGCTGCGACGCGGTCATGTGACGCCGGGACGTGTCACTTCGGGTCGCAGGTCTCACACAGGCAGACTTCGCGCATGCTGAAGTCTGCCTGTGTGCGACCGGAAGTATCGCGATCCCGGCGTCACATGACCGCGTCGCAGCAGTGACATTGCGGGCGCGAGAATGTAATCGAGAATGTAGGGACAGGTATTAATAGGTTAGGAAGGTGATTTGGGGTGACAGGTTCCCTTTAATGTAGAAAACTACTGCCACTTTTCCCCTGTAACTCATCCATTTGTCAATTCAAAGTCAATTTCACTCACCTGAAATTTTAGGTGAATGTTAACCACCTTCTATTTTAAAGTGCTTTGGAAGAGTGTGCAGGCTGGCACAGACCATGTCTCGTGCACCCATGCTACGCCATGAGACTTTTTGTAGTCACTTTTCCTGGTGTTTTAGGTCTATTCTGAGTAGTTTGGCAGGTTTTGGACCTTTGTTTTCTATGTGTTTGCTGTAACCTGCCATTGATTCCAATGGGGTTCAACAGTGTTTGACGAACATTCGACGAACAATTAGTTGAACACACCATGATTCATCGAATCTAGTTCGAACACTTAGGTGGTAGCTCATCATTAGTCAGAAGTCCTGTGCACATGTTATTTTTTCGTTTCCTTGCACATGTGGATCAGATTTCTTTTTTATGTCCCAAAATTTGCACTAAATCTGCAATAAAAAAAAACACATTGGCACAGCACTTCAGAACTCTCAAACTTTGCTGGCTTCAGGATAGACGTGCAGATTCTTAAAATCTGCTTCCAAAAAAGCATCAATCAACATGGCAGGGCCACAGTGGGATTCACTGATGTGTGATGCTAGCTGTGTAACGTGACATAAAATAAATAAATAATGGGAAAAAAAGTGTTGGGCTCCACCCTATTTTTAATTGCCAGTCAAGGTTAAACTAGGCAGCCGAGGGCTTGTATTCTCACCGGAGTGAGTGCTCATTGTTATTGGTTCCCCTAACGCTATAGAATAACATCTTGCAGCCACCCCAGGAATTGATGCAGTCATAAGAAGCTCCAATTCCTTGCACTTTACCTGCCTCTTCCAGTTGCTGTGTACTGGTGTAAAATGACTAATGAAGTTGGGTAATGAGGGGTCAATGCCAGCTTTGTATTGCCAGCTGATATTAAGCCCAAAATTCTTAATGTCAAGCCAATATTAGACCCGGCCAGGGCCGGCCCTTGGCATGTGCGAGTCGTGCGGCCGCACAGGGCGCCACGCTCCAGGGGGCGCCGCAGGGAGACAGCTGTCATTGTTATTTGCTGCCCTGCTCCCGCTCCCTGGGGCTTTGCTAGATCTGTGCGGCTGCTAGTAGACAGAGGACGGCATCCGCAGGGGCGCCCGGTGGTAGCGCGGGCTCCCTGCTGATGCCACTCTCTCTACTATAGTCCTGGCCGCTGCCGCCGCGTTATCACCCCCCCCCTGCAGTGTGAGCCCACCTGTGGAGCTGCACAGGCCTGTGCTTACAGGACCTGTGATGATGTCAATGAAGGGGGAGGAGTCAGGGATCACCTGATCAGCATCTCCGACTATGCAGGGCAGCTTCCACCAAGCAAAAAGTGAAGAGGTGAAGAAATGGATGAGGTGAGTTTGTGTGATATCAAGAGGGATGTATAGTGTGAATGTAGCAGAGCTGCGTGTGTATGAGGTGTAAGGAGTGGAGCCGAGTGTGTACAAGGTGTATGGAGCTGAGTGTGTATGAGGTGTTCGGAGCTGAGCCGAGTGTGTACGAGGTGTACGGAGCGGAGCCGAGTGTGTACGAGGTGTACGGAGCGGAGCCGAGTGTGTACAAGGTGTATGAAGCGGAGCCGAGTGTGTATGATGTGTACGGAGCGGAGCCGAGTGTGTATGAGGTGTATGGAGCTGAGTGTGTATGAGGTGTTCGGAGCTGAGCCGAGTGTGTACGAGGTGTACATGGAGCGGAGCCGAGTGTGTACGAGGTGTACGGAGCGGAGCCGAGTGTGTACAAGGTGTATGAAGCGGAGCCGAGTGTGTATGATGTGTATGAAGCGGAGTCGCGTGTGCACGAGGTGTACGGAGCGGAGCCGAGTGTGTATGAGGTGTACGGAGCGGAGCCGAGTGTGTATGAGGTGTATGAAGCGGAGTCGCGTGTGCACGAGGTGTACGGAGCGGAGCCGAGTGTGTATGAGGTGTATGGAGCTGAGTGTGTATGAGGTGTACGGAGCGGAGCCGAGTGTGTACAAGGTGTATGGAGCTGAGTGTGTATGAGGTGTTCGGAGCGGAGCCGAGTGTGTATGAGGTGTATGAAGCGGAGTCGCGTGTGCACGAGGTGTACGGAGCAGAGCCGAGTGTGTATGAGGTGTACGGAGCGGAGCCGAGTGTGTATGAGGTGTATGAAGCGGAGTCGCGTGTGCACGAGGTGTACGGAGCGGAGCCGAGTGTGTATGAGGTGTACGGAGCGGAGCCGAGTGTGTACAAGGTGTATGGAGCTGAGTGTGTATGAGGTGTTCGGAGCGGAGCCGAGTGTGTATGAGGTGTATGAAGCGGAGTCGCGTGTGCACGAGGTTTACGGAGCGGAGCCGAGTGTGTATGAGGTGTACGGAGCGGAGCCGAGTGTGTATGAGGTGTACGGAGCGGAGCCACGTGTGTGACGTGGTGTACAGAGCGGAGACGTGTGTACGAGGTGTACAGAGCGGAGCCCAGTGTGTACTAGGTGTACGGAGCTGAGCCCAGTGTGTACGAGGTGTACGGAGCTGAGCCGAGTGTGTACGAGGTGTACGGAGCTGAGCCGAGTGTGTACGAGGTGTACGGAGCTGAGCCGAGTGTGTACGAGGTGTACGGAGCGGAGCCTAGTGTGTATGAGGTGTACGGAGCAGAGACGCGTGTGTACGTGGTGTACGGAGCGGAGCCGCGTGTGTACGTGGTGTACGGAGCAGAGCCGCGTGTGTATGAGGTGTACGGAGCGGAGACGTGTGTACGAGGTGTACAGAGCGGAGCCCAGTGTGTACTAGGTGTATGGAGCAGAGCCGAGTGTGTACGAGGTGTACGAGCAATGCCGCATGTGCACGAGGTGTACGGAGCAATGCCGCGTGTGTACGAGGTGTATGGAGCAGTGCCGTGTGAGTAGGAGGTGTACGGAGTGGAGCCGAGTGTGTACGAGGTGTATGGAGCAGTGCCGTGTGAGTAGGAGGTGTACGGAGTGGAGCCGAGTGTGTACGAGGTGTATGAAGCAGTGCCGTGTGTGTACGAGGTGTATGGAGCGGAGCTGTATCTGTACGAGGTGTACAGAGCGGAGCCGCGTGTGTACAGAGTGGAGCTGAGTGTGTATGAGATGTACGGAGCTGAGCCACGTATATGTTATGTGCGGAGCCGTGTGTTTCCAGAGTGGAGCCGAGTGTGTACGAGGTGTACGGAGCGAGCGCCGAGTGTGTACGAGGTGTACGGAGCGGAGCCGCGTGTGTACGGAGCGGAGCTGAGTGTGTATGAGGTGTACTGAGCAGAGTAACGTGTGTACGGAGCTGAGCCACGTGTACGAGGTGTGCGGAGCCGTGTGTTTCCAGAGTGGAGCCGAGTTTGTACGAGGTGTACCAAGCAGAGCCGTGTGTGTACGAGGTGTATGGAGCGGAGCCACGTGTGTACGAGGTGTATGGAGCGGAGCCGAATGTGTACGAGGTGTATGGAGTGGAGCCGAGTGTGTACGAGGTGTATGGAGCGGAGCCGAGTGTGTACGAGGTGTATGGAGTGGAGCCGAGTGTGTACGAGGTGTATGGAGTGGAGCCGAGTGTGTACGAGGTGTATGGAGCAGTGCCGCGTGTGTACGAAGTGTACGGAGCGGAGCCGAATGTGTACGAGGTGTATGGAGTGGAGCCGAGTGTGTACGAGGTGTACGGAGCAGAGCCGTGTGTGTACGAAGTGTACGGAGCGGAGCATTATACTATATGGAGGAATGTGGGGGTGTATTGTACTATATGTCATGCTTTAAGTGTGCAATATACTATACGGAGGACTGTGGCGTGCATTATACTAAATGGAGGACTTTGGGTGTGCATTCTAGATAGAGAACTGTGTGGGTGCATTATTCTATATGGAGAAATGTGGGGGTGCATTATTCTATATGGAGGTCTGTGGGTGTGCAATCTTGTATATAAAAGCCGGAAGGATTTGTGACCTCACATCCGTCACTTTGTCCCAACGTCCGGCAGAGCTACACCCGCTCAGGGTGAGCCAAGATGGCGGCCGTAAGCGGGAGCCGGGACTCATAAAGCCCGCTACGCTTATGGCAGCCCCTAACACATACACACACCACACAATCACCACACACACAACACACGCACACACAGTCGCCTATACTTACCACCTCTCCTCCGTCTTCTCCACCGCCGACATGTCGCCGCCCCTGGAGAACTGGATCCAATACGGCGTCCGGGAAGTCTCGCGAGACTTCCCGGACGCCATATTGGATCCATGGCTCCAGGGGTGGCGACATACTTTCTCCAAGATGGCGTCCGGGAAGTCTCGCGAGAGTTCCCGGACGCCATATTGGATCCAGTCCTGGGTGCAGCGACATGTCGGGACTCAGGAAGACGCAGGCGCCAGGGAAGAAGCAGGGACGGTGGTAAGTATATCGGAGTGTGTGTCCGTCCGCCCCACCGCTGACCACTCTGCCCACCGCTGACCACTCTGCCCACCGCTGACCACTCTGCCCTGCGCTGACCACTCTGCCCACACAGCGCCGCTGCGCTGACCACCCTGCCCACACAGCCCCGCTGCGCTCACCACCCTGCCCACACAGCCCCGCTGCACTGACCACCCTGCCCACCGCGCTGCTGCGCTGACCACTCTGCCCACACAGCGCCGCTGTGCTGACCACCCTGCCCATACAGCGCCGCTGCGCCGCTGCACTGACCACCCTGCCCACACAGCGCCGCTGCGCTGACCACTCTGCCCACCGCACTCGCTGCTAACCACTGAGCCACCGCGCAGTGCTAACCACTGAGCCACAGCCCAGTGCTAACCACTGAGCCACCGCGCAGTGCTAACCACTGAGCCACCGCGCAGTGCTAACAACTGAGCCACTGCGCACTGCTAACCACTGAGCCACCGCGCACTGCTAACCACTAAGCTGCCTTACAGTGCTCCATCCTCCCTCACCCCGCCGCTTTGTCCTCCATCATCCTCCTCCCACCGCTCTGTGCTCCGTCCTCCCCCTGCCTGTACCATTCCATCCTCCTCCATCGCTTCCTCCTCCTTCCTTTGTCCGCCTCCTCTTCACCACTCCATCCTCCCCCTGCCTGGGCTGCTCCATCCTCCTCCACCCCACCGCTTCGTCCTCTGTCCTCCTCCTGCCGCTCTGTTCTCCCCTTGCCGCTCTGTCCTCCCCCTGCCTGTGCCGCTCCATCCTCCCCACCGCTTCCTCCTCCTTCCTTTGTCCTCTTCACCTCTGCCACTCCATCCCCAGTCCTCCCCCTGCCCGTGCTGCTTCGTCCTCCCCCACCTCGCTGCTTCATCCTACACCCTCCTCCCTCCCGCCACTCTGTGCTTAGTCCTCCCCATGCCGCTTCGTCCTCCCCCTGCCTGTGCCACTCCATCCTCCCCCACCCCACCGCTTCCTCCTCCTTCCTTTGCCTTCCTCACCTCCGCCACTCTATCCTCCGTCCTCCCCCTGCCTATGCTGCTCCGTTCTCTCCCACCCCGCCGCTTCATCCTGTCCTCCACCCCCCCGCCGCTCTGTGCTTCATCCTCCCCCTGCCGCTCCATCCTCCCCCTGCCTGTGCCGCTCCATCCTCCCCCACCGCAACGCTTCCTCCTCCTTCCTTTGTCCTCCTCCCCTCTGCCACTCCATCCTCTGTCCTCCCCCTGCCTGTGCTGCTCCATCCTCCCCCACCCCGCCGCTTCATCCTCCGTCCTCCTCCCCCTGCCGTTCCTTCCTCCCCCTGCCTGTGCTGCTACATCCTCCCACACCCCGCCGCTACCTCCTCTGTCCTCCATCCTCCTCCCCCCTGCTGTTCTGTCCTCCCTCCTCCCCCCTGCCACGCCGTTCTTCACCGGCCGCTCCTTCTTCAAAGTTCCTCCCAATTCAGCCCTCACCGCCTTCCCCATGCAATCTCTATTTCAATATTCTAAAATACCCGATGCGTTAGAATCGGGCCACCGAGAGTTCCCAGACGCAATATTGGATCCAGTCCTGGGTGCGGCGACATGTCGGCAGAACAGAGGACTCAGGAAGACGCAGGTGGCAGGGAAGAAGCAGGGACTGTGGTAAATATATCGGAGTGTGTGTCTGTGTGTGTGTGTCCGTCCCCCCACCGCTGAGCACCCTGCCCACGGCGCTGCGCTGACCACCCTGCCCACGGCACTGCGCTGCCCACTCTGCCCACGGCGCTGTGCTGACCACTCTGCCCACGGTGCTGTGCTGACCACTCTGCCCACGGCGCTGCGCTGACCACTCTGCCCACGCACTCACTGCTAACCACTGAGCCACCGCACTCACTGCTAACCACTCAGCCACCGTGCAGTGCTAACCACTGAGCCACCACCCAGTGCTAACCACTGAGCCACCGCGCAGTGCTAACCACTGAGCCACCGCGCAGTGCTAACCACTGAGCCACCGCGCAGTGCTAACCACTGAGCAACCGTATACTCTGCTACCCACTGAGCCACCTGTATACACACAATTCATTTCACCGCACTCCCCTAACTATTAGTAAATAAACTATATATGGATTCTAGACTACCCGATTCTTTAGAATCGGGCCGCCATCTAGTATACTATATGTAGGACTGTGGTGGTGCATTATTCTATATTGAGGACTATGGGGGTGCATTATATTATATGGAGGTCTATTGGGGTGCATAATATATGGAGGAATTTGGGGGTGCAATATACTATGTGGAATACTATGGGGGGGGGTTCTGTCAGGGATCAAATCTTGCTGGAGACTAGTCAGAAAGTCTGTTCCCTGAAGGCTTCTCCCTGCTGACTGCCTTGAGTGACCGGTCTCTCCGTATACACGCAAATGGGGTGAATTCACCAGGGACTAGCCTTTCTTGCTACTCTCCTATCCTATATTATATGGAGGTCTATTGGGGTGCATAATATATGGAGGAATTTGGGGGTGCAATATACTATGTGGAATACTATGGGGGGGGGTTCTGTCAGGGATCAAATCTTGCTGGAGACTAGTCAGAAAGTCTGTTCCCTGAAGGCTTCTCCCTGCTGACTGCCTTGAGTGACCGGTCTCTCCGTATACACGCAAATGGGGTGAATTCACCAGGGACTAGCCTTTCTTGCTACTCTCCTATCTGTCTCGGTCCCCAGAAGCTTTTGGAGTATGTTCTTATTTGAAATGCTGCATTATTTAAGAGTCAACACCTCTATATACAGCAGATAAAACAGGATCCACCATTCACAATAGATGATGTCACAGCTCACCTCCTCCTCCTGTACAATGACTGATAACACCTCTATATACAGTAGATAACACAGGATCCACCATTCACAATAGATGATATCACAGCTCACCTCCTCCTGTACAATGACTGATAACACATCTATATACAGTAGATAACACAGGATCCACCATTCACAATAGGCGATATCACTGCTGACCTCCTCCTGTACAATGACTGATAACACCTCTATATACAGTAGATAACACAGGATCCACCATTCACAATAGGTGATATCACAGCTCACCTCCTCCTGTACAATGACTGATAACACCTCTATATACAGTAGATAACACAGGATCCACCATTCACAATAGGTGATATCACAGCTCACCTCCTCCTCCTGTACAATGACTGATAACTCCTCTATATACAGTAGATTACACAGGATCCACCATTCACAATAGGTGATATCACAGCTCACCTCCTCCTCCTGTACAATGACTGATAACACCTCTATATACAGGAGATAACACAGGATCCACCATTCACAATAGGTGATATCACAGCTCACCTCCTCCTCCTGTAAGATGACAGGTAACACCTCTATATATGGGAGGGTTGGTAATGACAGGTGGGAGAGGATATAGGTCTTGGGTCCCTGATTTTTTCTGACCCTAGCATAGCAACGCCCCTCCCTGCACTCCTTGAAGACCATGAATAGATCATGTACAAACATGTATGCTCATGTGTTCTGAGTAAGTAATGGCGTGGGGGTGCCATAAGGCAAATTCGCACAGGGCACCATTCAACATAAGGCCGGCCCTGGACCCGGCCATTAAGAATTTCAACTAAATAGTAAAGATGTCACAACACAGAGAGAAAACATTTCATTAGAAATAAAGCCACAAACATGTATGTGGACTCCATCTTTATTACTCCCTCATACCCATGCTTGATACTCTGCGACTTCTTCTTGATTGGAGGCTGTGGTGAAGAACACAGCATCCTGTCACCAAAGCCTCCAAACATTGATGGGATGAGATGCCATCTCCGGTTTTGTAAGCAGTGCCTCCTGAGGTCACCCTAGGACAGTTCAGGTAACCATGGTATCCGCTATGGTTAGTGGCCACCATGGTTACCTGAACGGCGACCTAAGGTGACCTAAGTGACTCACTGCTTACCGGATGAGCTTCCTCATTCAATGTTTGGAGGCTGTGGTGACAGGATGCTATGTTCTTCAGCACAGCTTCCAATCAACAAGATATCGCAGAGGATCGAGGAAGGGTATGAGGGAGTAATTAATAAAGATGGAGTCCAGATACGTCTTGGTGGGTTTTTTTCTGATAAAATGTTTTCTCTCTGTGTTGTGTATTTTTTAATATTTACTTGAAATTCGTAATGGCCAAGTCTAACAGTGACCCGACATTAAGAATTTCGGGCTTAATGCCAGCTGGCAATACAAAGCTGGCATTAACCCTCTATTACCCAGTTTGCCATCACTACACGGCAAATGTAAGAGCCATATAAAGCACCAGGAATTGGCGCTTCTTATGAAGGCACAAATTTCTGAGGAAGCTGCGGTCTGCTATTTTATAGTGTGGGGTGGGGGCCAAAAACAATGGGCCCTCACCCTGCTGAGAATACCAGCCCTCAGCTGCCTAGTTTTACCTTGGCCAGTAATTAAAAATAGGGCGACGCCCTAGGCATGTTTTACACACTATGACGCCAGGTTAGGTGCCATACACTAATGTGCATGACAACTAAGCACAGACACCATCCAGACTGTAGAAATGCAGTCTGATTGCAACAGCCAATTACAGACGTTCCCACAGAGCATGAGTGTTTGTGATTGGCTTTTGCCGGTCAGTGAAGTGAATATGCATGAAGTTTAATGGGCCAGAGCAGAAGTAATTGGAAGGGAGAGCGGACCCAGAAGCAAGCAAGCAGCATGACGCTGGTAAGAAGATCTGTGTTTATGGGTGTATGTGTTATTTGATCTGTGTTTGGCAGCTTTTGGACACCTTTGAAGGTGTTTTCTATGTGTTTCATGTTAACTGCCATTGATGTCAATAGTGTTTGGAGGGTTTGGCTAGGGTCACACCACCGTTAATCTCCCCCTGCGCTGAAAACTTAGAATTTCTCCCAGAAGCGGAATAGCGTTAGTCTCTCTGCTTCGGGAGAACACTGCCCCTAGTTAACCGATGTGTATCCTAGTTACCAGCCATGCACCAAGCTGATTAGTGTCCGCTTTTGCTCAACGGACAGGGAAACAGGGTGGTATGACTCTAGACAATGTCAACAACTAAGCAAACACACCCCCGAATTCAGCGAACTGATCCAAATTTGAACACCCAAGTGGTTACTCACCTCTACTGCTAACCATGACACTCCTCAATAACCCTTTGCACTGATTATATCTGTGCATGATAAAATGACAAAAGAGTTGATTTCCAACACCACCAGAGTTTTCAGATGTTTGTGACACCTAATTCTCCAGGGAGCCACAACAATTTTCAGATTTATATCTTTCAAATAATTAGAAAACCATGTATCATTTCTTGTTACTTACTGTTGGTGCTTATCAATAAAAAACATTTAAAGTGTAAATATCATTTCATTGAAGAAAAAAATAAACTATACTGCATTGGTTGTTAATGATGGGTCACATAGCAGCCAAGATAATGCTTTTTTTTGTGCTATATTACTTATTTTCTCAACTAAATTTGTGTGCTTTTAACAAATGCATTTTATGGCTGTGTAGGCTTGGCCAGAAGCTGATAGGGAGCAGTGCAGTGTGATAGCACAGAAAGGAAGAGAGATCCTGAGCTGTGTGGGGAGCCAGCAGCCAAATGACAGATCAGAGAAGCTTGTGCCAAGGAAACAGGAGTTTGCACTGATCCCGACAGTCTGACATTGCTTAGCACTGTGCTATAGCCTGAGCTAATCTGATACATTGTCACTTCATCAGCTGCAGTCAGGAGCTCACACACTGTGTAGGCCACACCCCCTTTCCTATATGGTTATATGCCCTGTTTCAGTGTGAAGACGGATCTCACTGAAAATGAACATATGTCTGCTTCACACACAGTGGAGTGGGGACATCTTGTGGAAGGATTATGAATGGATTTCTATCAGAATTCTCTAATAAAGTATAATTAAAAGTCTATTAAAATCTCTTGCTCTATATTAATATTAAATAAAAATTTAAGTGGCGGTTACATTTTATGCTTGTGGGTGTAATGTGAAAAATTGTGGAAAGTTCAAGGGGTATAAATACTTTTTCACGGCACTTTTGTAAAAAAACAAAACATATTTCCTATTTCACTCTTATTATTTCTCTTGTAGGAAAATAGATGAAATGAAGACAAATCACACAATGGTAACAGGATTTATTCTTTTGGGATTTTCTGGAGTTATCGAGAATCAAATTCTCCTTTTCCCGATCTTTCTATGTGCATACATCATCTCAGTTGGTGGGAACCTATCTATAATCCTTGCATACAAGCTTAGTCCAAATCTTCACACTCCAATGTATTTTTTTCTTGCTAATTTTTCGCTCTTGGAAATAGTATATGTGTCATGTACTGTCCCTAAGATGTTGTCCAGTCTACGGTCAGAGTGTAAAGCCATCTCCCTCTCCGGCTGCGCTATACAAATGTATTGTTTCTTACTGTTAGGTGGAACGGAATGCCTTATGCTGGCAGTCATGGCTTATGACCGCTATAACGCCATATGTCACCCTCTATTGTATACTGTAATTATGAGTGACGTTGTCTGTATCCGGCATATAGTGGGAGCATATCTCATTGGTTCAGTGAATTCTCTAATTCACACTTCATTCACTTTTTCATTACCGTTCTGTGGATCCAATGAGATAGACCATTTCTTCTGTGATGTGCCCCCCGTCCTAGAACTCTCCTGCCAGGATATTTGGTCTAATGAACTTGTGGTATTTGTGGTTGCCGGCTCTGTTTTAATTGGTTCGTTTACAATAACAATGATTTCCTATATAGAGATCATTTCAAATATTCTAAAACTTCGTTCCACATCCAGCAAGAAAAAAACTTTTGCAACCTGCTCCTCTCACTTAATAGTTGTTACAATATTTTATGGTTCAACAATTTTTATGTACCTTAGACCCAGGTCAAGTTATAGAATTGGACAAAACAGCCTCGTCTCGTTAATGTATACAGTTATCGCTCCTCTCTTAAACCCTTTTATATACAGCCTGCGAAACCAAGAGGTCAAAGCAAGTATCAAGAATATACTTTTACAGAATAAAAGACTCTGATCCATTATTTCTGTTTATTTTTAATTTATCCGTTATATCTTTAGCATATACAATTAATATGAATTTTGGCTGCACAGTTTTGTAATTTAGTTTAAATCCCAAAAGATGAGTCTTAAATGATTTCAATGTGACTGTAGAGGTTAAATCAAATCTCAAAAATATATTTTACGCTTAATACAATTTTAAATGAATTAAAGTTTGATCTTTTTAACTTGGACTTGGTTTTGGTCTTGGCCTTGGCCTTGGTCTTGGTTTTGTCTTGGTCTTTATTTTGGTCTTTATGTAAAGAAAAAACAACAACAGCTTGTAGTGCGCCTGTACACATGGGGCTGTTAACGGGCGGTTCTTTTGCGTTTAAACTCACCTGGTCTGGTTGTAAACCACAGCCCGTAGATAAGCTTATTAATATGAAGCAGCGGAATCCTCCGGTTCCGTCCTCGTGCTTCCTACGAGGTCTTCTCCGGGGAAACACTAGTGCCGGGCGGCGTCACGTGTCTAGTAAAGGGGCTGATCCAGCTGACGTCTTCTCAGGTCCTCTCCCTCCTCTGCAGCTCACTCCACCACTCTCCCCATAGGGAGTCAGAATGATACAAAAAGATGGAAGCGTGATGTATGTTTGGGCGCTGAGGTAAGGAAGATCTCTGATGCTGGCTTCTTTTCCGGACTTTATTAAAATAATTGCAGTTATAATTATTCAAGCTTAAGGCTCTCAAAACCCACGATGCATTTCGACGTGCACACACGGATTCACTTGAGAAAGACGTGTGTGCACGTCGAAATGCATCGTGGGTTTTGAGAGCCTTAAGCTTGAATAATTATAACTGCAATTATTTTAATAAAGTCCGGAAAAGAAGCCAGCATCAGAGATCTTCCTTACCTCAGCGCCCAAACATACATCACGCTTCCATCTTTTTGTATTTATTTTGGTCTTGGTCTTGGTTTTGTCTTGGTCTTGGCCTTGGTCTTGGTTTTGTCTTGGTCTTGGCCTTGGTCTTGGTTTTGTCTTGGTCTTTATTTTGGTCTTGGTCTTGGTTTTGTCTTGGTCTTGGCCTTGGTCTTGGTTTTGGTCTTGGCCTTGGCCTTGGTCTTGGTTTTGTCTTGGTCTTTATTTTGGTCTTGGTCTTGGTTTTCTCTTGGTCCTGGCCATGGTCTTGGTTTTGTCTTGGCCTTGGTCTTGGTTTTGTCTTGGTCTTTATTTTGGTCTTGGTCTTGGTTTTGTTTTGGTCCTGGCCGTGGTCTTGGTTTTGTCTTGGTCTTGTATTTTCTTGGTCTTTCTCATTCTTTAATTCTCTACTTTTTACCTTTTCCTTCCCATGATACCCAGCCTATGCAATGAGCTCAATCATTTCCATGGACTCTGTATATATTCACAGACCCTCTAACTGTATCCCTTATAGGTAACCTGTCATCGTATTCATATTGCCTAAGCCATGGGCAGCGTGAACCAGAACCTGGCTACATGATTGCAGATGGTTATATTTTCCTCTAAAACTTTAAAGGTTAGAGTGAGGCCCATAAAAGAGATGAGCCTAGTCCGGCTCTTCCCAACACTACTCTGGTGATTTGCAGGTCCTTCCTTATGTAGACATGAAGGAGAGATCTATCAATCATCTTCTGCTGCCCTGGGAAGAAATAGGTTGGGACCATAACATAGGTAGCCTAGTCCAGCTGTGCCCTGGCCGGCTTTTCCAAGTGTCACTACAAGGATCTTTAAGATTTAGTCTTTATGAAAAACAAGAGCATATTCAGTGTTAAATATACAAGTCTGCAATCAAGCATTTATGCCCTGGATTCATGCTGCTCTGAATTTGTGCAGCATGAATCAAATGACAGTTTCCCTCTAAGGGAGTCTGTCAGACCAAACTAACAGTAAAAAGTAAGTACACAGCAATGTAGCGGTTATAGCCATTATAGAAATGGCACCATTGGTGATCTAATCACTGCCTCAATTGTGCCTGTATGGAGAAACTATTGGCATGCATTGCTCAGTATTGATTTTGGCCCATTCCTATGCACAGACACTCTTCATATCCTTGCAGCTCCTGTATGGAGACTCTAGTTGCCTGCATTGCTCAGTTGGATTTTGGGCCATTCCTCCACACAAACACTCTTCACCTCGCAGCACTTCCTGTGGATCCTTCTATGAATGCCAAGCTTTAGTTCTTCCATAAATTTTGTAATGGATTCAGGTCTGGTGATCGGCTCGGCCATTCTAGTAGCTTTATTTTCTTTCTCTGAAAACAATTAAGAGTTTCCTTAGCTGTGTGTTTGGGATCATTCTCCTGCTGAAATGTCCACCCTTGTTCATCTTCATCATTATAGGAAATGGCAGTAGACTTTTACCTAGGATGTCTCAGCACATTTGTCCATTCAACTTCCTTTAATTACTTGAAGTTTGCCAGTGCCGTATACCATGATGTTCCTACCTCCACACTTCACTGTTGGCATGATTTTTTGGGGGTGATTAGCAATTCTGCCTTTTGGCCTCCAAACATGGCATGTATTATGGCATCTAAAGATTTTTGTTTTGCTCTCATCTTACCAGACTATATTCTCCAGTATTTCACAGACTTGTTGAAATGTTGCTGAGTAAACTTTAAACACAAACACTCTTGAATATGCTTTTTGTTCAGTAATGAATTCTTGCGTGGTGAGCGTGCATATCGGAGTTTGCATACAGGCCATGGAGGGGGAAGGCATTACTTATTATTTTCTTTTAAAAAAATGTACCTGCTGATTCCAGGTCTTTTTGTAGCTTTCCACAGGTGGTCCTTGGTTCTTGGACAACTCTTCTTATTTCTAAATTCTAAATTCTTCCTGGCAGCACCTGGTCATGGCTGGTTTATGGTGAAATAATGTTCTTTCCACTTTCAAATTATGGACCCTACAGTGTTCACTGGAACCTTTAGTAGTTCAGAAATTCTGTAACAAATGCCATTAGTATGTTTTGCAACAATAAGGTTGTGAAAATCTTGTGACAGCTCACTGGTTTTGCCTATCATGAGATGTTTCTTGTGTGGCACCTTGGTAATGAGACACCTTTTTTTCGATCATCAGTTGAATCAGCTGAGAATAGTTTTCACTAAGCAGCAGGATTGCTTTCTAATTACTGATAGATTTCAGTTGGTGTTGTGACTTTCCATGACTTTTTGCACCTCTCTTTCTTCATGTGTTCAATACTTTTTCCCTGTGTCACTTCTCATTATTACACATAAGTAAATTTATTGACATATATGGTTTGATTTCTTTGCCTCTGTAAATTGGATGGATTCTTACCAACTTCTGGTGAGAAATTCATGTCAATGGCACCATTTACCTACATAAATGCGAAGTTGTATCCATCATCCACTTCCATCCAATTGTTCTCACATCACGAGCCGGCAGCAACCGTATTTACACACCCAAGTGATGGATGTGCAAATATGGGGCCTGATAATGGTACTAGCCCATTGTGCTGTATCACCAGCTGTTTCGGTGACCCACGCAACTGACGACACGCACATCCAATGCCAGGAACCACTGCCCACAGCCCATCGCTCACAGCACCACACCACCACACACAAAATACTTCATTAAGTGCACAAACATGTAATAGTCACGCACACCCAGTTATGGAGGTACCACCATCCGTGGACACATGGTGTCCAAAGATAGCGGCTGCCGGCGTAAATGTACACACACAAGCTGGGTATGCGCATGCACACTTACTCATGCTGCTGACATCTATGGACACCAGGTGTCCAGAAATGGCAGCAGT
Source organism: Allobates femoralis (assembly GCA_033576535.1). Lineage (NCBI taxonomy): Eukaryota > Metazoa > Chordata > Amphibia > Anura > Aromobatidae > Allobates > Allobates femoralis. Next base: position 3,941,629 of record JARQOC010000009.1, read on the forward strand.
GTGATGCATGCAGGCAGAGAGAGTGCACAGGGGGCACAGAAAGTGGCAAAGAAAGTGCACAGGGGGCACAGCGCACAGGGGGACACAGAGAGCACACAGAAAGCATACAGGAGGGCTAAGAGAGCACAAAGGGAGCAGAGAGAATGCACATGGGGACAGAAAAAGAGCAGAGGGGGTATGAAGAGCAAAGAAGGGGAAGGCAATACACAGGGGGCAGAGAGATCACACAGGGGGCAGACAGGGGCAGAGAGAGCACACAGGGGGACAGAGAGAGCACATGGGGGGAAGAGAGAGCACACAGGGGGATAGAGAGTGATGGGTGTGTAAATATTGCATCTACTGGTTGTACTGGCACCTTGCGCAGTGATGTCAGCAGTACCACAGCTGCTCACAACCACAGCTGCCTGCAACCGCTGACACCCAAACCCGCCACCAACAACTGACACCACTGAAACATTCCTGCCTTATGTAAATGTGCATGCATACAGTATACCTGGTGTGCATGCAAACTTACTCAGACAGCACCAACTTTGGACACCTGGGTATACAAAGATGGCAGCGAAGTGATGCAGTGCATGCATGTGCACTTATACTGCCATCTTTGGACACCACAGGAAGAAGAGAACACAAGAGGGGAGAAACAAATCACAGTGGTGCTAGCACACAGGGGTCAGAGAGAGTGCACATGGGCAGAAAGAGTGCACAGTGGGAGGGGCAAGCCCACAGGGAGCCAGAGAGAGTGCGGTGGTGGGCAGAGAGAGCGCACGGGGGGAAGAAAGAGCATACATGGGTGCAGGGAGATCGCATAGGGGGAAGGGCAAGTACACAGGGGGTGTGGACACAGGGGGCAGAGACAGCACAAATGGGGAGACAGCTCCAAGGAGAGAGCACAGGGCAGAAGACAGCACAGAGGGAGAGAGACTGCATACAGTGAGGAGACATCTCAAAAGAGAGAGCACATGAGGGGAAAAGTCAGCACAGGGGGGAGAAGACAGCACACAGGGGGGAGAGTGCATGGGGGAGAGAGAGCACACAGGGGGAGACAGGTCAAAAGAGAGAGCACACAGGGGACAAGACAGCACAGGGGGAGAGAGAGCGGACAGAAGGAAGAGACAGATGCTGTGCCCAGCACCACAGAGCCCTCCCCATCGTGACATCAACACTCTCCCAATGCAATAGCATCTGGCCCCCATGTAGTTTAAAATATATTTACTTAGAAAATTGATGACGTATTCAATACTTATTTGACGCACTGTAAACGCATTAAACACACAAAAATTGCATACATATACCGTATATACTCGTGTATAAGCCGACTTTTTCAGCCCAAAAATTGGGCTGAAAAGTCGCCCCCTCGGCTTATACACGAGTCATATACTTTTGTACGAGGTGGGGGCTGTGTCCGGGAGCAGGAGGAGGCTGGAGGAGGTGAGGGAAGGCTATAATATGAGCGGCTCGTGACGTGGAGCCGCTCATAACTTATTCATGATATGCACTGCATCCCCCGCCCATCTGCGGGGGGGAGCAGTGCATATCCCATTACAGGCTCCCCATAACAATATGGCGCCCCCACCACAGTAAATCCTCCCCATGCTGCCGCTGCTCAGTGTAAAATGTATAATGTTATTAGCTCTCACCCTCTCTCAGTGCATCCTCCCTCCTCCCTCCTCCCTGCGTGTCATGTGACCGGCCGGTGACATCATCACGGTGAGCCCCGGTCACAGGACAAGCAGGAAGAGGGAAGATGCACAGCCAGGACCGAGGGTGAGAGCTAATAACACTATTTATTTTACAGTGAGCAGCAGCAGCAGCAGCATGGGGAGGCTTTACTGTGAGGGGGGAGCAGCCTGTGTATCCCCTGTGCTTCTGGGGGGCAGCCTGTATACCCTGTGTGCTGCTGTGGGAGCAGCTGTGTATCCCTGTGCTTCTGGGGGGCAGCCTGTATACCTGGCGCTGCTGTGGGCAGCCTGTTATCCTATGCTTTGGGGGGCAGCCTGTATACCCTGTGTGCTGCTGCTGGGAGCAGCCTGTGTATCCCCTGTGCTTCTGGGGGGCAGCCTGTATACCCTGTGTGCTGCTGCTGGGAGCAGCCTGTGTATCCCCTGTGCTTCTGGGGGGCAGCCTGTATACCCTGTGTGCTTCTGGGGGCAGCCTGTATACCCTGTGTGCTGCTGCTGGGAGCAGCCGTGTATCCCTGTGCTTCTGGGGGCAGCCTGTATACCCTGTGTGCTGCTGCTGGGAGCAGCCTGTGTATCCCCTGTGCTTCTGGGGGGCAGCCTGTATACCCTGTGTGCTGCTGCTGGGAGCAGCCTGTGTATCCCCTGTGCTTCTGGGGGGCAGCCTGTATACCCTGTGTGCTGCTGCTGGGAGCAGCCTGTGTATCCCCTGTGCTTCTGGGGGGCAGCCTGTGTACCCTGTGTGCCTGCTGCTGGGAGCAGCCTGTGTATCCCCTGTGCTTCTGGGGGCAGCTTGTGTACCCCCTGTGCTGCTGCTGCTGGGGGCAGCCTGTGTACCCCCTGTGCTGCTGCTGCTGGGGGCAGCCTGTGTACCCCCTGCGGCGCTGCTGCTGCTGGGGGCAGCTTGTGTACCCCCTGCGGCGCTGCTGCTGCTGGGGGAAGCCTGTGTACCCCCTGCGGCGCTGCTGCTGCTGGGGGCAGCTTGTGTACCTCCTGCGGCGCTGCTGCTGCTGGGGGCAGCCTGTGTACCCCCTGCGGCGCTGCTGCTGCTGCTGGGGGCAGCCTGTGTACCCCCTGCGGCGCTGCTGCTGGGGGCAGCCGTATACACTGTGCTGGAGTCCACCCTCGGCTTATACGCGAGTCAATAAGTTTTCCCAGTTTTTGGGGGCAAAAGTAGGGGGGTCGGCTTATACACGGGTCGGCTTATACATGAGTATATACGGTATACCAGTATAATGATATAAAAATATATCAGAAAATATATAATATTTAATATAGAATCTGAAAAAATATAGATAAAATATAAAAATATATAAGAGAAAAAGGCAAAAATCTCCCTGGGTATACTGTGTATACACCCATCCTAAAATGAAGAGGCAACAATGTAGTCATTAAGCTGATGGAAATGATGCTGCTGGACAAGGTACAGCTAAAATATATCTTTTTCTTTTTAATATTCAAAAACAAGCATAGCTATATCTGGTTCTTTGCGAAAGTAGATGATTTTTTAGGTGCCACTTTCTTACTGATTAATTAGAATGTTATATTTTTATTAGCTGTGATTATGGGTTGAATGCAGCAAAAAATATTTTCTTATTGAAAAATTCTTTTATGTAAATAGTTTTTGAGCCATTATGAGTTTTAGTTAAGCAAAGTACAGCTATAAAAAAAGCAAATCACACATAGCAATAAAGCACAGAGATGTCAGTATTAGGGCAAAGATGAGTTCCTAGATGGACACCCTCTCCACGGGCTCCTGTCTGCTTGTCCATAAGACTATAGAATTCCTTTTTACCCAGTCTTTAACTATTTTTATAGTCTGACGAGGAAGCAAAAGAGTAGGGTTGTCCTATTGCTCAATGAGGTTGTCCAAACTAAAAGTGCTATGGTGCTGCATAATGTAGATGTAGAGTGATGCAGGGTAGTAGTTGTGGGTGAAAGATTGACCCCGGACGCCTTGGCAAGCTACATGTAAACCATGGTCCTAGTTTTATGTGTGGACTTGTGTAGTGTGGGTCATACCTCTTAAAAGGCCGCATGTTGCGATTGACTTGGGCAGGCAAGAACCAATTATACAGAGCCTTCTGAAAGTATTTGGCCCCCTTGAACTTTTCAACCTTTTGCCACATTTCAGGCTTCAAATATAAAGAAATAAATTCTAATATTTTTGTGAAGAATCAACAACAAGTGGGACACAATCGTGAAGTGGAACGAAATTTATTGGATATTTGAAACTTTTTTAACAAATAAAAAACTGAAAAGTGGGGCGTGCAATATTATTCAGCCCCTTTACTTTCAGTGCAGCAAACTCACTCCAGAAGTTCAGTGAGGATCTCTGAATGATCCAATGTTGTCCTAAATGACTGGTAATGATAAATAGAATCCACCTGTCTGTAATCAAGTCTCTGTATAAATGCACCTGCTCTGTGATAGGCTCAGGGCTCTGTTTCATGTGCAGAGAGCATCATGAAGACCAAGGAACACACCAGGCAGGTCCGAGATACTGTTGTGGCGAAGTTTAAAGCTGGATTTGCATACAAAAAGATTTCCCAAGTTTTAAACATCTCAAGGAGCCACTGTGCAAGCGACCATATTGAAAAGGAAGGAGTATCAGACCACTGCAATCTACCAAGACCCGGCCGTCCCTCTAAACTTTCATCTCTAACAAGGAGAAGACTGATCAGAGATGCAGCCAAAAGGTCTCCTGACCTGAATCTGCTGTGGTAAGAAAATTTATTTTCTATTTGTGTCCTTTGCTCACTTTAGATAAGAATTTAGTGGATAGGACTTGTGGTATGTGGGGAGCCGTGTAGTGGCTCACAAGCTTAAGTGTTTTGGACCAAAAGACAAATCAATACCCCACAATTTGCTATATGTTTAGATCTACAGCTGAGGTGGGAGAGTCTGTCCATAGGACAACAATTAGTCATACACTGCACAAATCTGGCCATTATGGAAGAGTGGCAAGAAGAAAGCCATTTCTCAAAGATATCCATAAAAAGTCTTGTTTGAAGTTTGCCACAAGCCGCCTGGGAGACACCATACATGTAGAATAAGGTGCTCTGGTCAGATGAAACCAAAATCTAACTTTTTGGCCACAATGCAAAACAATTTGTTTGGTGTAAAAGCAACACAGCTCATCACCCTCAAAACACCATCCCCACTGTCACACATGGTGGTGGCAGCATCATGGTTTGGGCCTGCTTTTCTTCAGCAGGGACAGGGAAGATGGTTAACATTGATGGGAAGATGGACGGAGTCAAATACAGGACCATTCTGGAAGAAAACCTGTTGGAGTCTGCAAAAGACCTGAGACTGGGACGGAGATTTATCTTCCAACAAGACAATGATCCCAAATATAAAGCAAAATCTACAATGGAATGGTTCAAAAATAAACATATCCAGGTGTTAGAATGGTGAAGTCACATCCAGACCTGAATCCAATGGAGAATCTGTGGAAAGAGCTGAAAACTGCTGTTCACAAACGCCTCAATCCAACCTCACTGAGCTCCAGCTGTTCTGCAAGGAAGAATGGGCAAGAATTTCAGTCTCTCCATGTGCAAAACTGATAGAGACAAACCCCAAGAGTCTGCAGCTGTAATCGCAGCAAAAGGGGGCGCTACAAAGTATTGACTCAAGGGGCCGAATAAAATTGCACTCCCCACTTTTCAGTTTTTTATTTATTAAAAAAGTTTACAATATCCAATAAGTTTCGTTTGTGTCCCACTTGTTGATTCTTCACAAAAAAATTAGAATTTATATCTTTATGTTTGAAGCCTGAAATGTGGCAAAAGGTTGATAAGTTCAAGGGGGCCAAATACTTTCACAAGGCACTGTATATTATTATATGAATTCCTCTATCTATTTATCTTTTGGAAAGAGAAGACAAAGAATACTTAAAAAAATGCATTTGAAAATTACATTTTCCATTCAACATTTCGATGAGTAGTCTTCATATTCTCTTGTTTGTTGTTAGAAATATCGTGCTGTGTTCTATTCTTCTGGTCATTGTATGTGGTGTATTTTAAAGATTGTTCTCTATATTAAGATATTTCTCTTTGTAACACAATATGTAAGCTGTGAACAAGTGGGACAATATCTTATTTTTGTATTCTTTTATTGTTAATGTCTCCTTAATCAGGAGAATGTCTCCTTGACCCGTCTTGCTTCCAGATGATATATATCTTATGTAATGCATTCGTGCAGTGAGTAAGACAGAGACTTGATACACACAGTGTCAGTGCTAAGAATACTCTGATTTATTATTATTTGTGCACGATTTATATACTTTGACAACCACTGGGTGTGATCTCAGGGTCTCAATATTTAGTCATTTGTTCTATAAAGGTACCTTTACATGCCGCAACTATCACTGGCGATCGGTAGCAACCATACAGGCAGTGCACGTTTTTAACGGTTGTTAACGATCGCCGATGCCGCATTTACACGCCGCAATTGCGCCCTCAACCTAAGGTATCGTGGTTCCCCGGAAGTTCCAACAGATCCTGCGGGAAACATTCAGTTGAATCCCGTCGCCGCTTCACATGCCGCAATCAGTAGGGGAATGTGGGCGTACATGTTCTGCGGCACCAAAACATAGGCGTGACAGACTCGTGTATTCCTTGACGCTAACACGCTGATTGGACAACGCAATAGCGTCATGATTGGCCAGCCTGCGCAGGAAGGCTGGCTAATACATGACGCTATTGCAATTGTGTAGTGTGAATGGACAGCTCTTTAAATATGGCGCCCTGTGAAGGGACAGCCAATGGAAACACAGTAGCCCCCACCAATCATCGCTGATGGGGCACGGTATCAAACACGCTGTGGCACGCCCCGGGGAAATCACTAGGCAACGCAGATTCTATCCCTATTGCCCGTTTACACACCAATACCAGGACAATTCATCCTTTGGGTTGCCTCGGATTTTAGAACACGGCTCAGAAACCGCTTCCCGAAGCAACTGCGAGAAACCCGATCACTTTAGCCAATTACATGCCGCTACTTCGTAGCAATTTCAAGGCAACAGAGACAAAAATCCCGATTGCCAGCCAGTTGATACACCTCAGTGGCGGCGTGTAAAGGTACCTTATGAGTTATGGTTGGACATTGATATACAGTTAATTACTCACATGGATACATTATTGTAATGCATGAGAAACAGTCATCTTTTATCCTTCTCAAGATAGTTTGCAACATACACTGAATCTTCTCATACTGTTGCTTCAATCTTCTACATTCTTCTACTGATGTGGACACTGAAACTCATAAACAATAGTTGTATATTACAATTGGCCCAGCTCCCAGTAATAGATAAGAAACATACAAGTATTTATTTATTTCATTCGTCAAGCAAATAGATATTATATATTTAAAGGTGAAATTTCTATTATATTCCCTGAAGGAGAAGGTTCAATATACATATACATTTGAAGGAGATAAAACACAAAAACTAAAACATATCTTTGCCTATCTACACGATAGCCATTCCCACAACAGTCTGAAATAATAATGTGCTGTAGGTGCATACATGTTATTACTAGAGATAATTGAGTCTAATACAATTCTATTTGGCAGCGTCAACCAATTTTTTACAAACTAGCGATTTATGGAAAAATAATTACCCACAATTCATTGGTAAATGTAAAATTGCCCAGTAAAGATATGGAAATTTCTGACATGTCCAAGGATTAAACTGAACCGTTTTTGTCTCTTTAATAGAAACACAAAATCAAAAATGTCAAAGTAACCTTAACCTATTTGGGTAGAGAAAAAAAATAGTAACCAACAGCCTATGTATCAACACACTGTACTAATTATATCCAAATCAAATCACCTGGGTTGCGATCCCAGTGAACATCTAAACCTTGATATAAGATATACAACAAAAGAATTAATGATATCATAAAATAATTTTATTAACGAAGTAATAAATCAAAATGTACAATCACAAGGGGGAGACAAAAAAAGAAACAGGTACACACTGAGCAAGGTAATTAATATAAATAGATAAGTGTTATACGGACAATTCATAAGAATGAATAGAATAAAACCACTAATAAAAGAGCAATTGGGGAGGGGATTATAGTATGCAAAAAATGAGCATAAACACATGCATATATAGGAAATGATAATATAATAAATAATGCAATAAATAAAATGCATCCAGCTCTACCAGAAAAAGCATAGCACACCCCAAACAATATAGTATAGCGGTACTAATAGTATGAAATGGTATCCTGTAAACTTATTAAAATGCAATGTGCCAAATATACATGTCAAATGGAACGCAGCATGGTAGACTATAAGAACACAGTAAGGTTCAGTTGTTAAATAAATCACATAGTATGTAAAATGTGGGAAAGTCGAAACGCACAGCAGGAGGTTGGATCTACATATATACACAATAATCTCCTTACGTTCTAGTCTATCCATTTGTGTTTGGTCATTTACTTAATGTTGTATGTCCTTATACATATATGCCATGATGTGTGCAAGATATGTTTATTACCAAAAATTGCTCTTACACATTAATGTGATATACCACTATATCTTTTGATGCATTGTATTTTACTCTAGAACCTTTTTTATTGTCCCTTTTTTTGGCAATTACTTGACTTTACAGCCAATTCTCACCCTTGGCATATTGTGGTTGGGATTGTACATTACATTTCCTCCTGCTGTGGCCTTCGCATTTTCACTCTTTAAAGCTTGTACTTTATATGTACGTAATAAAATGTCATTATTTAGTTTTTGCTTTTGGTTGTACATATTTTTGTATGGATGTTTTTGATTTCTTAAATTATATATAGCCATATTGCTGGTTATTTATGTGCTTGAGTGCAATTTGTATTAAAATCAGTTATACCATTGCAATTTTTTGTGGCACCATCGATGTGGCTCACAATGGGTTTATCAGTAACTCAGAAACTGAAACAGGTTTGCTAAACTTGAGGCAAATAAGCAAAATGGTTACAGTTAGTGATGAGCGGGCAGTAAAATGCTCCAGTGCTCGATGCTCGGGTCGAGCATATCGAGATGCTTCGGGGGCTCTACCTGAGCACCAAGCCCAATATTATCAATGAGTGATAGGCTCCACCGACGTACATCCGGCTATAAAACGAGTCTTTCCGGGACAGGGTGGGAGGGTGGGCTTTTTCAATTTCCACAGCAGACAACACCTTGTAGTGCCCCCCAGAGAGCCTAACATATAATCTGCTCACCCTAAGGTGCCAATCCATGCATGTGGGCTGGCTCTGTAAAAAGCACAAACATGCAGGGAGGTGGACCTGAGCATGAGCCCGAGCATCTCGCCCATACTCGGTGGTCGCTGAGCATCCCTAGTACTGTGATGCTCGGGCGAGTGCCGAGTACTGCCGAGCATACTCGCTCATCACTAGTAAGTGTCTCTCAATAACTGCACACTAGTGATGAGCGAATACCGTAATATTCACACTCCCTATACTCATAATGAGTAGCTTTTAATACTCGCGTACTCGTCTGAATAGTGAGTACAATTTAAGTCAATTAGTGATAGGCTACACCTACACACATCCGGCTATAAAGCAAGTCTTCCGGGACAGGGTGGGAGGGTGGTCTTTTTCAAATTTTCACAGAATAAGACACCTTGCTGTGCCCCCCAAAGAGAGACTAACCTTCAATTTGCTCCCTCTGAGGTGCCAGCTCTAATTATTTCCTGAAAGGCGCTTTCAATTTATGTCAGATCGATACATCACTCACGAGCAAGAGCGATACTCACCGAGTAGCCAGTATTACAAACACCATGCTATCCATGCAAATAGTAATGAATACACGCGCTCATCACTACTGCAGACACTTGATGGTTACACATTGATAGTATCACACATATTGATGGTTACACAACTATGGAATGAATCTTGATATTTGCACATCAATACGGAGGCAAACTAAGATACTGATACACTCAGCTTGTTGGTTACACATCACTGCCGTGGAATTAAACTTGGGGGGGGGTTACGTTACATTAGAACCAGCAGTCAGTTGACAAAGATCACAGCATGATAGTGCAGTCATCAAGAAAGGTCAGAAACCAGGAACCACGTCTATCTACAGGTGTCCAGGATTGTAATTAGTTGAATTTGATCAAATAAAACAGTGTATTTTAAATATTAACTATGTAATTATTTAAGAACTGGATGGCAGTGTGATACTATCACATAGGGAGGGCGGTGACATCACAATGGGGCAAACTGTGTGTTGCTTCGGGCAGAGACCATCTGTCCCTCATGTGCGGTCTCTCCCCTGTTCGCTGTCTCTCTCCCCCCGTGCTCTCTCCCAATATATGTAAATACATGTATTGTTACTTAAAAGCCTGTTTCTGTGCTTTTTTTTTTAATAATAATTGCTTAAATTACTGGTAAAAAAATGTTTCTGGTAGAAGGAAAGGAAAGGAAGAAAGCGCACCGATCTAAATGTAAATGTATAATCAGATCGTAGGTGGATGTGGATGGCACTCACCTTTTTTAGGTCTTGTTCACTTGCGTATCGGTCACTAGGGACCATTAAGTATCCAGGCGTAGATTTCCTCAGTAGTCGGTATGCTGCAAATCCCTGGTAGATAGTACGTAGCTCAGACCGAGTTACCATAGGAATATAGATCCAATAGAGTTTTTTACCAGGCTATTTGCGCTCCCAGAGGTCTATGATCCAAAACGTCTTGTAATTTCATAAAGAGTTTTTTATTATTTCTTAAGAAAAGCACATACAACGCGTTTCGACAGTAAAAAATGTCTTCCTCAGGTATATTGTTAAAAGTGTTCCAAAGTTGTGGATAGCTTTATAGGAAATAGTATTATGCTAAATAGGGTGTGGACCACTAAGGTTAGTTACTGACACACCTGCTGTATAGCTGCTATACAAGTTTGGTATATTCAGAAGCACATACTAATAAAAAAAAAACAAAAAAAAAAAAACACATTACATGTATATATAGAGCATAGTAAAATTTGATTATGACAGATAAAATGTGAAATATAATTTGATCATAAATAGCATAAAATGTTCAATATAGTTATATAACAGATTTAAAATTGCTGATGTTTACTAGATCTTTACCTTGCTGTGCAGGTGATATCCTTGGAGGACAGGGGGTTACAAAAGTTAACACTGGTAGGTCACGATGTTCTTTCCATAGGTGTTATCTTCACTGATCCAGGCCCCTTATTAAAACTGTGGTACTGTCAAAATGGTCTCTCTTACTTTTAAGATGTGACTGGTTTGGGACCTCTATCTCTTTTCTGTATTGAAACTTCATATTAAACATGTTTCATTCCTTTGGCAGTGTTGGAATTAATGTCAGTTTCTGTTGCTAGCAGGCTCACTAGTTCTCTCTCCAGGTGTGGCTACTTTGTGATCACTCCCATCTCCTTTATATGGTCACATGATCTAGCATACCTTGCTAGTGATTGAACTTCATTCCTGGCCTGGCTACCTGAGGTGAAAGTGCTATTCTGGAGAGCTGACTACTGCCAAGCCGTATCCTGCCAAAGAGCGCGGCAGCAGGTGTGAAGTTGTTTGTTGTTCCCCTGTCTGTCTTTTCTTCCCCTCGTGTTGATTTTAGTGCAGTGGTTGGGACTAGTGCTCCTGCCAGTCATCTCCCTATTTAGGGTTAACATCAGGGTCAGCGTAGTATTCTGCTAGGCGATGGGGTGAAAGAACCCATATAGGGATGGTAAGGAGATCAGGGCACAGCCACAGGTGAGTGCAGAAGATCACCTCTCACTCATTCCCTACGAGCAGGGTCCTTGGCTGTATTTGTCCCCTCTGATGTCTCCCTGTCTGTTGTTTTGAGTAGTAGGCTGGACACCGTTGGTCCATGTGTCCCTGTCACGCACTGTTTCTGGACGCTGCTTGCGCCCTGTATGACAGAAATTTGATGACGGACTCCACATGGTAATTATATAATAGATGTCACTGCATGTCCTTCAGAAGGTAACCAATTTATAAAAGCTTCTGGTACTTTGCTCACTGACAGATCCAGTTCTGACCTCAGTAAGGCTAGGGTCAGATAAACGTTAAACTGGGGTCGCATACACGCTGTGCTACCACCATGGAAGCACCGTTCTAATGCTGCCAATGCTTACCTATGGAGATGCGGCCCCTAACGCGGCTTAAACGCTGGCATCTGACTGAAATCTCACGTTATTTCCTAACGGGGGAAAAGACGCTTTCAGCAATGTCTTCTCGCGTTAGGAAAAAGCGCAAGATTTCAATCAGATGCCGGCGTTTAAACCGCGCTACGGGGCTCTATAGGATAACATTGGCAGCGTGAATGCGGCACTACCATGGCATTAGCACTGCGTTAAGGCTGCCAAATTGTAAGGTTTTTTTTCAAACCAATAATTCTTTATTGAGGTTTTAGGAAAAAATAGACAAAGATCAGAACTCGGCTAAAGGCCATCTGAGACAGAACCTCTTCAGCAGAGGGGAAGGGACAAGAAAGGCAACAATAACCAAAACAGATCAAGTAACATGGGAAGAGAGGGGAGGGGAAAAGCAAAATGGGAGTGGGGAGGACTCCATGGCAAAAAGCAATACAGAGAGCAGAGCTGTCAATGACGGTGATAATATATGCATCATTGGTACATATAATACTCATGAAGCAGACAAAGTAGGAAGAGAGATTAGCGGTCTACTGAGACGAAGTTATAACTGGACATGACCCAGGGATCCCACCAGCATAGGACTTTAGACTTTCTGGGGAGATCATGCACAAGAATCAGTTCATGCTGAAAGTATAAATTAATATGTAACAACAGATCTTCCCTTGACGGGACATAGAGAGAACTCCAACATACCACGATACATTGCCTCGCAGCTATTAATACGTTCGTAGTTACCAACCGAAACAGGTGTGGGATATCCTCCAGCCCTATCCCTAATGGTACCTTTACACACCGCGATGGCAGGCTGGATACAGCCCGCTACTTCACGTGCACGAGCACGCTCAAACGGCTACAAACGCTCAACGCACCCTCTTCACACGCCTCCACAATGTGCGCTACGCCACGCTACATCTGTAGCTAGCTACATCGCCGGGTGTCTCAAGTAGCCAGCTGTAGCTTAGCGTACCACGTTTACACAGCGCTACAATAAGCTAATATGGGCGGACCTTGTACAGCAGTGACAGCACATAGGCGTGCCACAATCGTGGATTACGAGCCGTCCGTACGATGATAGGACAGCGCAATATCATCCTGATTGGCCAGGCATCGCAGGAGGCTGAGAAACACAGCACGCTCGAGCGATTGTGTAGTGTGACTGGTCAGCTCCTTAAATATGCCGCCCTAGGTAGCGACTACCAATCGTCATGCAGGAGCTTCCTCCAATGATCGGTGATGGGGCGCGGTATCCCAGAGCCTGGGTCACGCCTTAGCTACATTGCAGCTACAGCCCCGGGTGTCCAGAGTTCCCTTCCGTTGCCTCTTTACACGCCGATACAGCTCGCTACCATCGGCGATGTAGCCATCAGTTTTCGAGCAGAGCCCATAAACAGATGTATCTGTCGCCGGCTGTAGCGTCGCGTCTTCAGACGCCGCTACGACGGGCTACATTGACGCTACAAGCTACATTTGTAGCCTGTAGCGGGCTGTATCCAGCCTGCCGTCGCGGCGTGTAAAGGTACCATAAGAGTGCCAGCGGGGCCTCCAAAACAAAGGGAAAGCCCATAAACTCTGTAAGAGGGACTCCACCACCAACCAGAAAGGCCACAATTTGGGACATGACCACCAGATATGTTCCGTAGAACCCTGCTGTTGGCATTTCCTCCAGCACAAGGAGGAGGCGGGTTGCTTATTACTCCGGAACTTAGCCAAACATTGCGGAGTAAGGTACCATCCGAACTGAGGTTTCCTGGCTTGCTCGAGATGGTTTATACAAGCGGAGTAACGAAAAGCATGTTCGGAGGCTATGTGCCAGGTTTCTAAGGAAAAAGAGCTTGAGAGGCTGGATTCCCACCTCTTCATGTATGGCAATTTGACCTGTCCCTTTACAGTGGAGAGAGCCTTATAGATGATGGCTACCCCATGTCGACTGGAGGTTCCGGGTTTAAAAAAATGTTGAAGTGGGTTATCAAAAGATCCTACTTCTATAGTAGGAAGGGATATAGAATTAAGGAAGTGGCGAAGCTGAAGGAATCTAAGAAATGTTGTATTAGGAAAGGGAGAATTTAGACGCTATGGACGAAAAAGGTAAAAGGAGTGTCCAAGACCTGTTCCAACTGAGAGATTCCCTGTGCTCTCCAAGATGCCAGTGAAAGCGAGTCCACCACATTCTCCACAGCCACTAGTAAGATATACCAGTAGAGAAATGGGAAATGTTCCCTGCTCAGTTTAGGCCACATCCCCAGCGTAGCCGACACCGTGCCGAGATGACAGGAGGTACTTTTATACTGCAAGAGGGCCATCCCCAGAAGTAGTTTAGTAGAATTCCAAGGGGCCAGGGAAGACTCTATCTGCAGCCAGAGGGATATCGGGGCTTCCGCCCACCAAATTTTAGCCGCTTCCAAAAGGACAGCTGTATGATATAATCGTTCGTCTGGAACGCCCAAACCCCCTTTCGAGAGGGGAGGGTGAGGGTTTTCATAGTAACGTGGTCAGGTTTGTTGTACCATATGAAACGCCATATGAAACGCCCTAACACAGCTTGGAATCAGTTTAGGTATTTACTCGGGAAGTGGAGGGGCAGGCATCTTAAGAGATATAGTATTTTGAGGAGAAGGGTCATTTTTACTATATTTATTTTCGCGATCCAAGATAACTGCAAGGCTGAATAATGTTGGAGGTCCATCTTAATGTCCTTGATCAGGCGATCACAGTTGGAATGAACAATTTTAGAGGTGGGAATGATGTGAATTTTAGAGGTGGTACAATGAGACCAGGTGTCCCAGTTCACCCCTATGAAGAGCCGGATTTGAACAGTCCAGGTGTCTGTCCAGGGCGACGTTAAAATCTCCTGCAATAATTTTACAGCCACGAACATGAAAGGAGAGAGTATCAAAGAAACCTCTAAAGAAATTGAGTTGCCCTGTATTGGGGCCATAAACAGAAATTAGCGAGTATGCGACATTATTGATCGTACAGCAAACAATCACATAGCGGCCATCAGGGTCAGAGACAACTTCACTGGGAGAGAAGGATACATCCCTGTGAATGAAAATCGTTACACCCGCTTTTTTACAGGAGTTGCTCGTATAAAATTGAAAAGGATGTGCGGGGCAGGCCATCCTAGGATTATCCTTTACCAGGAGGGGGTTTCTTGCAAAAAGAAAACATTATTTCTCGACTTTTTAAGCTGATGCCATACCAAGCGAGGCTTCCCGGGCGAGTTAAGCCCTTTAACATTGACAGAGAGGGCCGTTAGACTCATAAGGGGATGTAACTGCAACTATCAAAAGGACCATGGTCGTCAATCCCATATCTCCCAGTGAAAATCTTCCCAATAACCAGATAAGGAGCGGGGGGAATAGTGATAGGGAAGAAGGGACAGAAGGGAAAAGGGGAGGAGAAGGTGGATCAACCAGAAACCGACAGGGAGAAAAACACAACAAAATCCTAAAAGGAAAACAGGTCAACATTCCCACACCCAGAAAAAACAGGGAAATACCCTGTAACAGAGTGACAATAGTACACTCGATAGGGCAGGAGCACCCAGGACAAGGAGAAGAGACTCAAATTACAGAAAAGGAGGTAGGGGGGAGGAAAAGGAAAGGTAAGAAGAAGAACAGAGAAGTGAGGAAACATTAAAGGAGGAGGGGAAGGACAAAGAAGGAAAGCCGGTCAAGAAAGGAAAAAAAAAAAGAGAAAAGTACCAAAAATACACGTGAAAATCTAGGTGCACAAATTTAAATCTGGGAAAAAGAATCCGCGGGCAAATCCGCTGAAAAAGGAACAGGCAGGCAAGTCCAAGTTGCCGCAGGCCAGTCGTCAGACTGTGGACCATTCTGGGTCGATGTGACGTCTCGACGGGGTATAATTGGGGGTCCCAGGCGATGGCTTGTTGAAGCCCGTCCAGGGGATTAAAAGCCCCACTGTGTCAGGAGTCTCTCCGGCTGTTTGGGAGTGAGTCAAACATGGGTTTTGCCATCTTTACGGATTAGGAGCTTGGTAGGAAAGCCCCAGCGATAGTCCACAGTCTTGTCCCACAGAATGCGCGTGTTGGGCTGGAAGGCATGCCTCAGTGCGAGGGTACCCGGGGACAGGTCTGGAAAAACGTCAAGTTTGGCAAACTTCTTTGGAGAGTCGGGTGATGGCAGAGAGCTCTTAGAAAATCCTCTTAAATTTCAAAGAAATGGATTCTGGCTAGAACATCCCGAGGACAGCTGGGATTCACAGATGCTGGCTTGGGGATTTTGTGAATTCTATCAATCACTACCATTTCTTTACCCACTTCAGGCAGAACAGTGGAAATAAATTCTTGTAACATGGGACGGAAATCCCCAGGGGAAACCCCTACAGGGACTCCATGAAGCCGGATGTTGTTCTGCCTAAAGCGGTCCTCCAGGTCATAGGTTTTAAAGGTGACTCTCTCCATGGGCTGCTGCAGCTGATCATGAGCATCCAGCAGTTCATTATGGGACCTTATAAGTTCAACCATTTTATTTTCAAATTTGTCCATTCTGCTGCCTAATTCTGTAACTTCTCCCCTGATATCTGCAACCATCTCCCGCATATCAGCTTGCAGGAAGGATTGCAGGGAGGCCAGGAGGTCCTTCATGGCTCCCTGAGTGAGGGGAGCTTCCTGAGTCTCATAGTCCTGAGATGCTCCAGGGGCCAGGGAGTTGCGTCTGGAAGCGCGGGCAGAGCGGGGGGGAAGGAGGCATCATGTTTGCTGGCGCAGCAGCAGACGATGAGCGGGCAGGGAGGAAAAAAGCGGAGAGCGGCTTAGGAGACTGTCTCTTCGGCGGTTTGACTCTGCCCATTAGCTTACCGCCGATGCCAGGTTCAGATGAGCGTGAGGTAGAAGTCCTGCCGTGCCCTTGTATGCCGATGATAGCCGCTTCTTTGCCCGTGGTGATCAGAGCTCCCGCACTAAGTAGCTTCAGCCATCGCTGCCAAGAGAATTTCCTGAAATTCTAAGTTTTTACCGGAACCCATGATTACCGTTAAGGTGACCCTAGCCTAATTCTTATTGAACTACCCCAAAGGCGAGCCTTTCAGATAAGCATTGTTCTGTCTGATGAGCTCCTTTGCTTCCTTCTACTGACCAGCTCACTCGCTCTCACTTTTTAATCTTCTCATGTTTTTTTTTGTTCAACTCACACTGTACAGCAACTTCTAATACATATAACATAACTTCTTTATCCTGAAAAAAAAACTTTTTACATTTTCCATCATTACATTAAAAAGTTTTGAAAGATTTAAATGACTTTACAAATGAAAAATGTTTCTTGCAAAAGAAGAACTCCAATACTCAAGAGATGAGTCCCAAATGATTCACAAAGTTTTATATAATAAAGGAATTGTATGTAAACCACATGAGATGCATCTTTAATGGTTTCAACAGTTCACAAAAATAATGGAAGAAGTGGCAGAAACAAATTTTAAGAAGCCCAACAGAACCGAACAAAGATCCTCTTCTTGACACATATTTGTCTATTAATTCTTGGGATGAATTCAAGTACAATACCTCTGCATTTGGATAATATTAATATGGAGTAAGTGGCTTTTTTAACATATAACTGTGATTTGGGGGGAAAAAATAGTGATTGTCTATGCTAAGAATATGCCATCTTTGTAAAGGCCCCGTTACACGGGCCGACATTGTTTACGATGTTATTGATACTTCACGGGTTTGGAGGCGTACCAGTGACATCGTTAGGATGCCGTCACATGTAACATCGTGATTCAACAACGATAAGTTGGTGGATCGTTGATCACAGGTTTGAGAACATGTTCTCAAACCTCACAATCAACGATCCACCAACCTAGTATATCATTGTGCATGACACCGCGATAACGATGTTGTGGACAACTTCGGCCATACACACCAATGAGCAGGGATCGTTCGCGGGGTTTGTGAACGATCTCTGCTCACAACATTGTTGGTGAGTTGTCCACGATATCTAGACGTGTGACATCTCCCCAATGATGTCAAAACGATGCCAGCAATGACCGCGCACCCATGAGATCGTTGCAGACATCGTTCCGACGTCGTGCCGTCTGACGGTACCTTAAGATTGATTCAAATCTTAGGCTATGTGCTTAAAGCAAAGGTTATGTTCACACTGTGTGTTTTTCCTGCATTTTTGTGCTGCATATTTACCATGGTTTTATGCTAATGTAGGTTAATCTAAACCTGCGTTTTTACTTTCAAGCAAAACCTGAGTGATTCAGGGAAAAGATATCCACACACATTGGTTTAGTTTCTTTGCAGAAACT
This sequence comes from Allobates femoralis, assembly GCA_033576535.1. NCBI lineage: Eukaryota > Metazoa > Chordata > Amphibia > Anura > Aromobatidae > Allobates > Allobates femoralis. The sequence goes on from JARQOC010000009.1 coordinate 3,959,723, forward strand.
GAAACCTGTAGAGATTTTGTTGCATTTTGAAAACAATGAGCGGCAATTCTTTTCTGCATTTTTGCTGTAGTCAATGGCCAAAACGCAGCAAAAATGCAGCAAATCTCCTACCAAGTAATCAGGAGATACTAGAAACCTGTACAGGCTTTGCTGCGTTTTTTTGCTGCACAAAAACGCCCTGAGTGCAAATAGCCTAATAATCCAAAGAAAGTTCACAGCAAATAGTAACTGTATATCCACTAAAATTTAGCAATACCAAATCCAACAATATCGCAGTCTGAATTCATATAGGAGCTTTGGCATACAAGGTGAAAAGGAACACAAAATACGGCAAAAAATATGTATTTATTACAAATACACAATACATAGATTTGAAAAGGAGTGCCTCAAAACAAGAAGGGACAAAAGGTGTGGATCTTACAAAACCATACGTAAAGTAAGATTAATGGTACATAATAAGTATATCATAACATTACTATACATGCAAATATATAACCTCAATGGGATGCACAGCAATGCATAAGAGCAAATAGCAATTGAACATTAGAGTAATCCAATGAAGTACCTGTATAAGTAAGTCTGTTGTAGTATGCCACGAAAGTTACAAGTCAAGTCTACCACCACCCCGACGCACGTTTTGTACACCTTCCTTCTTTTGTTTTTAATCTATGATCTGTGTATTTATAATACATGTGCATGCTATTTGCCATATTTCGTGTGTTCCAATTAACTTTCTTTGCCGAAGTTCCTATATGTATACAGACTAAGGCATTGTTGGATTCAGAATAAAGACTGTACTGCAGCTGCACACGTGGATGTATGGGGGTATACACTAAATCTTTGTTCTGATAATCACTGAGTATTCCGAGGATCAGATTCCCGACGGTCATACATTAATGGTCCGTCTAATGATCTTCATTGACTTGTTCTAAGAGATTATGGGGCTGGCAGAAAGATGTCCTTGCCCAGCAATTTTGTTAAATGTTCCTCGTAGAGATCCTGTATCCCAAAACACAGTATCTTATGTACCATAGAAGTCCCCCACCTTGATATCTCATATTATATTCTATTACAGTGCCTTGAAAAATGTTTTCATACCCTGTGAAATTTTCCACATATTTTCATGTTACTCTCAGAAAAATATATGTATTTTAATTAGGGATGGGCGAATCTACTCGCTACTATTCAGGACTCGGCCGAATAGTAGCGGACTCGGGGGACTCGCTACTCGCCGAGTTTCCTTAGGAATTACTCGGGGGTAGCGAGTCCCTGTACTTTTGCAGTGTATCTAGATACACTACAAAAGTACCCTAAAAGGTAATCTAAGGGGTTAAAAACAATAAACATTCATACTCACCTTCTGTGGGGCCTGTACCTTATGTACCAGGACCTGTACCGAAGACCTCCGGACGTCACAAGACGTCAGATTGGCCAGATCGCTCATTGGCTGGCAGTGCGGCCACTTGACAAACCCATGTGACCGCTAGCCGCATACTGATTGGCTGAAATCTCACAGGTCCTTCAGCCCATCTTCTGCCGGTGATCTGAGGTCTTGTGACGTCCGGAGGTCTTCGGTACCGGTCCCAGAACATAAGGTACAGGCCCCACAGAAGGTGAGTATGAATTTTTATTGTTTTTAACCCCTTAGATTAACTTTTAGGGTACTTTTGTAGTGTATCTGTATAGATACACTGCAAAAGTACAGGTTACTATTCGGACTCGCTGGACTCGCAACGAGTACCGAGTCTCGGACCCGGACTCGTTAGAGTCCAGCAATTCCGAGTATTTCAGGATTCGCCCATCCCTAATTTTAATCAAATTTCATGTAATATGCCAACCCAAAGTATCAAGTACCGTATATGTGAAGTGTAAAATAAATACATGGTTTTCTAAATATTTAAAAAAATTTAAATCTTAAAATTTTGCTATGCATTAGTATTCAGAATCCCTAATTCAGAACTTTCCAGGACCACCTTTTGCTGCAATTACTGCTGCAATTCTTTTGCACATCTGGAGGGTGAATTTTTTGCTCATTCTGCGGTGCCTTCTCGCTCTCGCTCAGTGAGATTGGATGAAGACATCTGTGATCAGCAACTATCAATTCTTGCTAAAGATTCTCAGTGAGATTTCAGTCTGGACTGTGACTTGGCCGTTCACACACATGAATATACTTTGATCTAAACCCTACATTATAGTTCTGGCAGGATGTTTAGGTCGCACTGGAACATGAACCTACAACCCAGTCTCAAGTGTTTTTCAGCCTTTAACAGATTCACCTCCAAGATTGCCAAGTATTTAACTCCATCCATCATCCCATCATCTCTGACCAGTCACTTCTCACGAATAGAACAACCACTTTGCTTAAGGCAATATATGAAACATAGCGAGGAAAAGTGAGTAGGGAGAGAGAAAGAAAAAAAGGGGAGAAGGAAACAGTAGAATATGTAAGGAAAGGGAAAAGGGGAAAAATGAAGAGGGAAGGAGGGAAGGCAAGGGAAAGGAGGGTAAATTAAGGAGGAAAGATATGGAAAATACAAAAAGGCGTAGTAAGAAGAAAAGGAGAGATGAAGGACATAAGCTGCCAAGAACCAGTAATGCAATCAGTAAAGAGGAGATTGATATATTTCTCAGGCCCAAAGGAGTCATATTCACCATTCAGGTATAGTCCTCTCCCCTGGCGTGATGTATGCTTCGTTTCCTAGATGCCTTCTCAAGGTCTGCTGGATTGGTGGGAGAGGTAGGGACGAAGACAAGTCCAGCAAATTGGGAGGGTCGATGCCAAAGGTGCGGCAGAAAAATGGTAGATCATCAGGTTGCCTTAGAATCACAGACTTGGTTCCTTTCCTGGCCAGTGACATGCGCAGTAAGCACTCCTGGCACTTTGGCTGCTGGGTGACATGCGCAATAGTCACTTCTGGGACTTCGGAGTGAGGGAACAAGGCGATGGAGGGTGGGAGGCTGGACTCCCACAGGTGAGGCAACTATAGGGGCTTTATTTAATGGTGACAACCACACTGTCCCATCACTGGGGAGTGCAGTTGGCAGGTAGTCTGGTATAGATACAAGGTGTGGTGACCATTGATCTATGTGGAATTTCTCTATTAATTTCCCAATTTTGGCAGGTAATAGTGCTAATATACAGATGTAGACCTATTCTGCTATAAAACACACTTACAGTGCTTTAATGTTATATGGTAATGTATTACTTGTACCTTGTAATATGGTGTTCCAGTTCTACTGACTGGCACTAGCTATGTATCGTGATTGACAATTTTTCTACAACTGTACTCTTTGTGATATGTTTTTATGGGGATGGTATTTTTCTTAGTGTGGTTTTCAATTCACTAAACAAAAGTTGTACTTGTTTATATAAATCTGGGGTTACACGTAGCGATGTTCTGGCGACCCGATCAACGATCGGGGTCGGTGGAACATCGGTATGTGATCGCTGGTGAGATGCCAGACAGGCAGATCTCACCAGCGATCACCCACCTGACGGTCGCTGGGATCGGTCAGGGTGTCGGGTGCACACTGGGTGTCGCTGGTCGTTGCCCCTGTCACACACACATGCTGATGCATGCGTGACAGCAGAAGACCAACGATTGGAAAATGGTCCGGGAAATTCCGCAACGATCAGCAAGCTGAACGCTGGTTATTGCGGCAAGTCACACGCAGCGACGTCGCTGGCGAGATCGCTGCAACGTCACAAATCCTGTGAAATTGCAGCAACATCGGTAGCGATGTCGCTGCGTGTAAACCGGCTTAAGCCGTATTGTGGTTTTTCTGATTCTATATGCTCTAAATCTTTATATAATGTATTGGTTCCTTTCCTGGCCAATAAGATGGTCATATTTCTATGTCATACAACTAATAAATAGCCTGTGGATAGATTCTCCACCTCAGTTATGTATCTCTACAGGTCCTCCAGAGTGACATTGGGTCTGTTGGCTGCTTCTCTAATTGCTTGTGATGTCAGGTTAGGTGGAGGTGGACAGCCATGCCTTGGTAGGTTTGCTGTTTTGCCATACTCCTTCCAGACTTCCTTATAGTGCTCTGGGAGATGTTTAGAGCTTGGGCTATTTTTTACTGCTTTACTGATCGCTATAACTTTATCCCTGTCCATTCTGGTTTGTTCCTTAGTTTCCATGATGCTATTTAATCCCCAAATCCCTAGACTCAATTTACTAATTAGGTAACTTCTTGGGCCAATTGGTCACTCGGGAGTTTAATTACGTGTATCAAACTACAGATACAGGTGGATACAAATGAATATCACAATTTTTTGTTTTTAAAATAATTAGAAAACCATGTATCATTTTCCTTACACTTCACAAATACTTAATACATAGTGATAGTGAATGTCAATAAAACACTTGTAAGTTTGTGGTGTGACGTGACAAAACGTGGAAAAATTCAAAGGATGTGATTACTTTTTCAAGGCACTGTATTTATTCAAAACAAAACCATAGTACATATGTTGCATATTTCTGGCTTCACTTTTTGTTCCTTATCTAGGAAATCAGATGAAATGAATTGCAATCACACAATGGCACCAGGATTTACTCTTTTGGGATTTTCTGGAGTTGTCGAGAATCAAATCTTCCTTTTTCCGATCTTTCTATGTATATATATCATCACAGTGGTTGGGAACCTATCTATAATCCTTGCATACAAGCTTAGTCCAAGCCTTCACACTCCAATGTATTATTTTCTTGCTAATTTTTCATTCTTGGAAATAGTATATGTGTCATGTACTGTCCCTAAGATGCTGTCCAGTCTACGGTCAGAGTGTAAAGCCATCTCCTTCTCCGGCTGCGCTATACAAATGTATTGTTTCTTGTTGTTGGGTGGAACGGAATGCCTTATGCTGGGTGCCATGGCTTATGACCGCTATAACGCCATATGTCACCCTCTATTGTATACTGTGATTATGAGTGATGTTGTCTGTATCCGGCATATAGTGGGATCATATCTCATTGCTGCAGTTAATTCTCTAATTCACACTTCATTCACTTTTTCATTACCGTTCTGTGGATCCAATGAGATAGACCATTTCTTCTGTGATGTGCCCCCCGTCCTAAAACTCTCCTGCCAGGACATTTGGGTTAATGAACTTGTGGTATTTGTGATTGCCGGCTGTATCATGATTGGTTCATTCATAGTAACAATGATTTCCTATATAGAGATCATTTCAAAAATTCTAAAACTTCGTTCCACATCCAGTAAGAAAAAAACTTTTGCAACCTGCTCCTCTCACTTAATAGTTGTTACAATATTTTATGGGTCAGGGATTTTTATGTACCTTAGACCAAGGTCAAGCTATAGAATTGGACAAAACAGCCTCGTCTCTTTAATGTATACAGTTATCGCTCCTCTCCTCAACCCTTTTATATACAGCCTGCGAAACCAAGAGGTCAAAGCAAGTATCAAGAATATATTTTTACAGATGAAAAAATTGTAATCCATTTTTTATTTATTTTTCATTTTGCCATTTTATTTTCAGCTTATAAAATAAAAGTGTTTTGGGGGCACAGTTTGCAAACTAATTAAAGTTTTTTACTCCTTTGCTTGGTCTCACTATCATTCTTTATTTTTCTACTTTTTACCTTTTCCGTACCTCATTTCCAGTCCACGATTAATCTCTGTAATGTACTCAAACATTTGTCTAGACTCTATAGCTATTCACAGACCCTCTGCCGGTTTCCTCTAAATGGCACTGTCACCGGATTGATGTTTCCCAAGCCATGGCAGCATGAATCAGAACCTGACTACGTCATTACAAACAGGTATATTTTTTGAAATGTTAAATATCAGGAGACCTAAAAGAGTTGAAATTAGTCTGGCTCTTCTCAGTGCCGCTCTTGGTTATTGGTCGGGAAGTGTGTACATATTTGTTAGTTTTGGCGCCAAATTGGTTTATACAGTCTGCAGCCATTTATACAGGACTGAATACATGACTCTTATTTACCTAATGATGGACACAATAGTGTCTTTTATGCAGCTTTTTCTTTAACAGTATAGGACAGTACTTTTCCTGTACTATAGGCCATACAAATTTACAATGCATATTACACATATACAGTGTATACTGTATTAAATGAATCAATGATTATTTTAAATATTACTCTAAAGGATCTATTGACTAGAGATGTGCAAACTTTCAAATACTAATTTCAAATACGGCACGAACATTGCAGATTTGGTTCACGATTGGAAAACAGAAATGTATTCAAAACAATCAGCGAATGCAGCTTTGTTCAGGGAAAAAGTTTGAAATTTAAAATGGCCCTAAAACTTTCTTTGTTTGAGGCCAAAACTATCCCCGGAAGACCTAATGGCCGGAAACAACACATAACCTTATGGATAGGAATGTTTCCACCATCGGGTCTACTGGATGGTATCAAGCTGTAGAATGTTTTGAAGCTTTGAATAGTTTTTTAAGCTTCCCCTCAGGGTGTGAATTTTGGAAACAGTGCTAGATGTGACAGCAGCTGTAAAGTCCAGAAGGTCTACAATGCCCTTAAAACATCCATTTAAGAGAGCTTAATATAGTTGGGGGATTTTTTTTGAATATCTATTTATTATTTTAGTTTTTAATTATTTTTTATTATTATTTTTTTTTTTTTGGGACAGCAACCTGACTACATCATTACACACAGATGTATTTTTTGAAATGTTAAATGTCAGGAGACCTAAAGAGTTGAAGTTAGTCTTGCTCTTCTCAGTGCCGCTCTTGGTTATTGAGAGGCCTCTCCCAAGGATCTATTGACTAGGGATATGCAAACTTTCAAATACTAATTTCAAATATGGCACGAAGATTGTAGATTCGTTTTTTTTATTGCAGAGGGTCAGCAGCATGTGAGGCCATTTTTTGTGCAGATATGTAATAGCAATTCATATAAAAATAGCATATAACCATTATATGCTTCACATACATGGTCTTATAGGTCTGTTCACACTAATGAAACACCATTCTATGGATATTGCTTCTTGAAAGTGGTCAATCACTATTTAATTTCACTCCATACATTTACAATACATATTTTTGTCATGTGTACAAGTGTGTTATATGTAAAATTCAGATTGAAGTTGTCCTTGCATTGCTGCCCACTAGCCTTATTTGGCATTCCAGATGAATTGGTGAATGGTTTGTGACTTGAATAAACTTATTTGTTTTCATTATTTCTCCTCCAAGTATGTCAAGCTTTAATACCGTATATACTCGTGTATAAGCCGAGTTTTTCAGCCCAAAATTTGGGCTGAAAAGTCTCCCCCTCGGCTTATACACGAGTCACTACGGTATGTGATGTGGTGGGGGCTGCGTCTGGGGCTGTGGAGGCTGGAGGAGGCGGGGGGAGGCTGCTGTATGAGCGGCCCCGTCACGTGGGGCCGCTCATTATATATGCACTGCTTCCCCCTGTCAATCAGCGGCAGGGGGAAGCAGTGCATATGCCCCCAAATGCTGGCACTCGCCCCCCTTGCAAGGGCCCCCCCCCGGGCGCTTATATTACCATCCCGGTCTTCTGATCCGCGCCGCTCCTCGGTGCTCCGTCCTCGCAGCTCCCGTCCTGCTACATCCGGGATCCCCGGCCGTCGCACAATGACGTCATCGTGCGACGGCCGGAGATCCCGGATGTAGCAGGACGGGAGCTGCGAGGACGGAGCACCGAGGAGCGGCGCGGATCAGAAGACCGGGATGGTAAGAGAAGCGCCCGAGGGGGGGCCCTTGCAAGGGGGGGCGAGTGCCAGCATTTGGGGCTGCTGGTTACCCCCAGGGGGCTGCTGGGTACCCCCTGGGGGCTGCTGGGTACCCCCAGGGGGCTTCTGGATACCCCCTGGGGCTGCTGTATAGCCCTTGGGGCTGCTGTATACCCCCTGGGGCTGCTGTATACCCCCTGGGGCTGCTGTATACCCCCTGGGGCTGCTGTATAGCCCCTGGGGCTGCTGTATACCCCCTGGGGCTGCTGTATTACCACTGGGGCTGCTGTATTACCACTGGGGCTGCTGTATAGCCCCTGGGGCTGCTGTATAGCCCCTGGGGCTGCTGTATTACCACTGGGGCTGCTGTATTACCACTGGGGTCTGTATATACCACTGGGGAGGCTGCTGTATACCACACTGCTGGGGGCTGTATACCTGTGCTGGGGTCCACCCTCGGCTTATACACGAGTCAATAGGTTTTCCCAGGTTTTGGGGGCAAAAGTAGGGGGGTCGGCTTATACACGGGTCGGCTTATACACGAGTATATACGGTAATCACTCCACCCAGCTGCAACTGCGGTGTTACCTTGTGGCATGGATAATTGGATTTGTGAGTGACATTACTTCTGTAGCTCACCCCACCCCATGGAGGGGTTAGTGAGGAGCTAGGCAACAAGATTGTGGAAACAGTAATATCCTGTAGTGATTGTTTTTGTCTGACTCCTGGAACTGGAAAGGGCTACCCCTGGGCAAAGCAAGCAGGCATCACCGTGGAGCTCAGCGTTTCAGCACCATCTTAGCAGTGCAATACAATGCACCTAGTCAACTCACCTACACTTTGCTACAATTGCTACCGTATGCCTGCAGTACACAGTTTGGAGATGGATCCCCTGCAGGACATGCCTGATCTGGAGGAGGTTATCTTCATCACCACCCCAGGGGCAGAGGGTGCTTCAGCAGCACAAGAACTGGAGTAGCATGCAGAGGAGATGGACACATATGTGACCTGGAGCTCCACCGCGCTACTCACAGTGCACCTCATCTGCAGTGAGATGTGTATACAGTGCTGGGATCCGATGTCAGAGGAGGACCTGAGCTCACAGTCAGGAGGTGACTCTTTCTCAATGCCATCCAGAACCAGGAGCACCAGATGTCAGACATCAGAGTATCTTGCAGCAAGCCTGGCTGTTTTCCACCTGCAGCCAGTGCTGCAGCTACTGGATAACCAATTCCATCAGGAGCAACAACATAATTAGGAGGAGGAGGTAGAAGAGGCAGAAGACCCTGCTTCCCAGCCATGGGCATCACCCAAGCCAGAGGCCTTTGACTAGCAGAATGCCATGTGGGACTCCTACCCCCTTCAAGCAATTATCCAACACAGCATGAACCACCCCATCTTGTCTCCGTTATTGAGGAGATTCAGTTTGCAGATAAAATCACGCGGGGTAGGTTGCATGGGCTTAAGTTCAATCACTTCCACATTCAGTATACCTGAGGCAAGGTGGTGGCATTTTTCCAACAGAGGGGGTTTTGCTTCCTCGTGAAACAAGGTACTGGGCATCGGTGCTACGTCAGCTGGTTCACCCTGCAACGTGATTACTGATTATCTTCCCAAAATACTATGCACCATCTTTGTCTGGGAGGAGGTCCCCTTTATGAAAGTGATGGGCAGCAAGGGGTGATTTGCAGTTGGTGTAGGTCGGGTTGCAACTGCCAATGAATTTGAGAGGTGGCAGGAGGAGGCCGAGCGGGAGAGAATGTGGTATCGGGTGAAGGACACACCTCTCTTGGTTAACCAGCCAGCTGAACTCAAACACACAGGGCCTATTGATGTTCCACAAGTTGCTCCTTTCTCTCCCAGAGGGGATTATTCAACCCTAGTTCCTCCATCGTCTTCTTCAATGGTAGACATCATGGAGTATTCTGGGGACAGGTGGTGGAGGAGTATAGCCCTGCCAGAAAAGCCACTGTGACTTCTCAGACCATCCGGCAGCGGAGAACCATGACCAATGGCGACCTCCAGCCTGGGAGATGCTAAGAATGCTTGCAGGAGGTATTAACACCAAGTACAGTGGACTTTCCTAAAAAAAAAAAAAGCATCTTGTTTAGTATATATATACACCGGTATATACGGTATATATATATATATATATACATATATTTATATATATTTAGATGTTTGTGTCTGAGACTTATAGTCTGTGATGCAGTAGTTTTTTGAACTTCACTCCTCATGTGCTGGACTGTTTCTGCAAATAGGTGCTTTGATACTGTCCTACAGAGACTGGTGAACAAGCCACGGACCTTTAGCCTGACCATCTGAGGTATGGAAATACAAGACACTACACACATTCCTGTAGAGCAGGGATGGCCAAGTGCAGCCCTGAAGGGCCGCAAACAGTGCATATTCAGGATTTTCTTAGCATTCCAAAAGGTGCTGGAATTATCACCTCTGCAGGTGATGAAATTAGCACCTGTGCAATGCTAAGGAAATCCTGAAAACGTGCACTGTTTTCAAACCTTGAGGAATGTAGTGGACTAATCCTGCCCTAGAAGTCTCTGTGGAAGTATCCAGGCATGTCTACTTTGAGGCCAGCAGAGTCTACGACAGGTCCGAAGTGTTGTGCCCAGTTGCTTTTTTTCCTTGCACGCGTGGTTTAGATTTTTTTTTCTACCCCAAATCCTGCAAGTTTGACCTGCACTGCATTCCCTGACGTTATCGTTCCTCACACGTGCTGTCTCACAATACTGGAGAGATATATCCATTAAGTCTGGCGCAATATCGCAGCTCTCATGAGACAGCACTATGACCACTGATGCCACTAAGGTTATCCCAGGTCACACAGTGGGATTCCCTGCTGTGTGATACCCACTGTGTAACTTCAGACAACTTCAGTGAAATCATGAGGATGATGTATGAAAGAAAAAGCCCCACTCACCGCTCTTCGTATGCGTGACTGGTTTTATTCCAAATTAAGGGTATATTGTGCAGGGAGGGAGGGAGGGGTGCAGGGGAGGCCGACGACACACCGTTTTGCGCTGGAGCACAGGATCTGCAGAAGCGCCTTCAGTGCAAAACGGTGTGCCGTCGGCCTCCTCTGCACCCCCTCCCTGCCTGCACAATGTACTCTTGATTTTGAATAAATCCAGACATACATAACAAGAACGGTGAGTGCGGCTTTTTCTTTCATACATCATATTATATGTTTTGCTGACAAGCGTGCACCGCCGATCCGTCCCATCTGCCTACAGCTACACTGGAAATTGGAGCCTCATCGAGAGAGTTGGTAGCCCGGTTTTTCCTTCTCCCAAATTGCTTGAAATCATGAGGATGTCAGAGGTTCATGAGCGGGCTCAGAAGCATTGTTAGTATGACAGTAGCGCTGAAGCTCACTAAGTAATAGTGTTTGAAGATAATGTCTGTGCCAAAACCAGAGGGATCCACTGGAAAATAGTTTGAGCTGTGTTTGGCAGCTTTTGGGCCCTATGAAGGTGTTTCTTGGCCTTTAATTTTGCCTCCCATTGATTAGCATGGTGTTCAGAAGTTCAGCAAACTGTTCAGCAAACTATTGGGAGAACATATGCCCATTCGGCAAACCAAACCGAACTCTGACTTCAAAAGGTTCACTCATCTCTACTATTGATATGAATTTTTCACTAGGTGCCAGTAACAATCCATCCAATCAGCGCACACATTTTGTGATGTGTAATAATGAGAAATGACACGGGGCACAAGTATTGAGCAACCTTACTGAAATGTACGGTACTTAATAATTCATACAAAAGCATTTGTTGATTATAAAGCATCAAGATGCCTCCTGTAATGCTCAGGTGTGATTTTGGCCCTTTCTTCCAAACAAACACTCTTTATATCCTGGAGGTCCTGTGGGCTCCTTATATGAACACTGACCTTTAGCTCCTTCCATAAACTTTCTATTGGATTCAGTCCTGGTGATTGGCTTGGCCATTCTAGTAGCTTTATTTTCTTTCGCTGAAACCAATTGAGAGTTTCCTTGGCTGTGTGTTTGGGATCATTGTCTTTCGGAAATGTCCACCCTCATTTCATATTCATCCTCATGGCCATGGAGGATGCATCACTTATTATTTTCTATAAAGCAATGTTACCTACTGATTCCAGGTCTTTCTGTAGTTTTCCAGAGGTGGTTATTTCCTTCTGGACAATTCTTCTGATAATTATTTTCACTCACCTCTCTGAAGTCTTACAGGGGGCACCCGTCTGTGGCCAGTTTATGGTGAAATTGTGTCCTTTCCACTTCCAGATTATGGCCCCAAGAGAGCTTACTAGAGCTTTCAGTATTTTAGATATTCTTCTGAAACCAATGCAATCAGTTGGCTTTGCAAAAATAAGGTTGTGAAACTCTAGAAACTGCTCACTAGTTTTACCCATCATGAGATGTTTCTTGTGTGGCACCTTTGTTATGAGCTACCTTTTTATAGCCATCAGTTAAGCCAGCTGATATTATTTTGTGGTGGTGGTATTCTATATAATAACTTTCCTTGGCTTTTTGCACCTCTTTTTCTTCATGTGTTCAATAATTTGTCCCTTTGTCAGTTCTCATTATTATGGTAAAAACTATGGATAAAAGTGAAGTGCAATAGGGTTTTATCCAAGGGATCTATGAATAATAAAACAGAGATAGTCGCTCACCTTGTGTGGTTATGTGACACACAGCTAGTTATAAAAGGAAGAGGCAACAATTTAATCAGATGTAAATTATGGTGCTGGACTTAATGTGACTAAAATATATAAATTTTTATTGTTATCTTTTCCCCAGTAAGCATAGATATATAAGAATTTGCTCTTTGTAATTAAAGGCTAAATGCAGAAAAAAAATCTTCATTTTTTATGAAAAAATCCTTTTATGTACTGTAAGTAATTTTATGGCCATTATAAATTTACAGTGTAAATGTTATTTCATCAGAAAAAAAATACTGCACTGGTTGTTAATGATGGGTCCCATACCAGCTAAGATAATGCTTTCTTTGTGCCATGTGACCCAATTCTCTCAACTTTTTTTTGAGCTTTTAAAAACTGCATTTTATGACTGTGTGGGAGTGACCAGCAACTGATAACAGTAAGCTGTATGATGTGACAGCAGAGAAGGGACAAGAGAGATCCTGAGCTGTGTGGGGAGTCAGCAGGGAAATAACCAGATGACAGATTAGAGAAGCCAAAGAAAGGGGAGAGGAGTTTGCACTGATCCTGACATTCTAACATTGCTCAGCACTGTGCTGTAGTCTGAGGTAATCTGATATATTGACTCCCCATCAGCTGCAGTCAGCAGTGTTGATGCTGTGTAGGCCACACCCCCTTTACCCTTATACGGTTACATGCCCATATTCAGTGTGAAGACTGAGAATGAACATATGTCTGCTTCACACACAGTCTAGTGGGGACAACTTGTGGATGGTTTATGAATAGTTTTCAACCAGAATTCTCTTATAAAGTGTATTAGAAAGTTTATTAAAATGTCTTGCTCTACATTATTATTAAATAAAAATTTAAACGGCGGTTACACTTTAAGTTAAGCAAAATCCAGCTATAAATAAAGCAAGGCATACCTAGCAATACAACACAGAGGTGTAGTAGGTCAAAGATCAGTTCATAGCTGGAAACCCTCCCTATGGGCCTCTGCGTAGCTGAACTAGATGCAAATGTGTAATGTCTACCCCAAGATTGAGATTAATAAACATGGAAACTGTCTGCCCGTCCATCAGGCTATAGAATTCCTTTTTACATAGTCTTTACCTATTATCCATAGTCTAACAAAGAAGCAACAGAATGAGGTTATGTTATTGATAATTGTCTTGAGGAAGGAGTCAAGGAGCTCTAAAACACATTGACTAATAAATCAATATTATATTCTCCCTTTGATGACTCTTGGAATACGGCAGCGCGGTTTTTATCCCTTCATCCTCCCGACTTTAATTTTTGGAGATAATGACCTTTGGGTTTTCATTGGCTGTAAGCCATAATCATCAACATTTATAGAAATAAACACATGAAATAGATCCCTCTGTGTTTAACGATTCCATATAATATATGTGTTTCAATTTATGTATTGAATTACTGAAATAAATTAACTTTTTGATGATATTGTAATTCATTGAGATGTGGTGCATTTTCAAGATTTTTCTCTCTCCATTGCTTTGTAAGCTATGAATAAGTAAGAAAATATCTTATTTTGTATTTTTTCTGTAATGATAATATGTTGTAGGTGCATAAATGTTATTATTATAGTTGATCGAATCTTATTTAATTCTAATTTGGCAACTTCAAACAACTTTTCCCAAAATTTCAATTCATAGAAATATAATTTTCCACAATTCACAGGGTCTGGTACACGCATAATTGCCCAGTAAAGATGTGGAACTTTCTGACATGTCCAAAAATGTCAGGTTACAGTTATTTTATCTAAGTAGAGGGAAACATAGTAACCAAAAGCCTATGTAGCAAAATACAGTACTAGCAGACTTATTAGGCTTCTTAAATTGTAAAAATGGTCTAAAGAAATATCCGTGTTTAGGGGCAGATGCCTGCCTTGATGATGTTTACAAACAGACGGTGGAAACAGAAGAACAACATAACGCTTTTTCTAACCTGGGTGTCACGGAGTTTATGGGGAAAAGGGGAATTGGGGCGCCTGATCTGCCACTACAGCAAGGGAGCACTGAACTTTCCCTGTCTCAGGGGTACTCCTGATGGTGGAGAGGCCTGAGTCTCCACCCTATCCCTGCTCCTGCTCAGCCCTGCGCTGATTACCACTCCCCCCTTCCCCCGGTGCAGGGAAGTAATGAAACTAAAAGATAAAGACAGACAGGGTGAACCAAAACACAAGCTCTCGGCACTCACACACAGGGAGAATACAATATGTGATTTGTGAGAAAACAAATACAAGCAGGAAATAAAAATACAACAAGGAAGTTTCCCCCATACACCAAACAAGTTACCACTCTTTCCCAAAATTGAAACCCCAAGGACAGGACTGGTATTGCTGAAGCTATAATCGGCATAGGAGACTGGGCTCCCCCATAATTAAAGGTTGGAGACAGCTGTGAAAGGACAGAATCAACCGGACAGTCCAGCAACGAATTACCAGCCATCAGAAAGTTAACTCCTGCAAGACTGATGGCTAGTGAACACCAAACAGCCGACACCCTAACTCTGGCTGAGCAACCAAGAAGCAAATAAGACTCCATAGTGTGAACAGAGTCAGAGGACGACATGACACCAAGTGAGTGCAGAGCGTTACACTGCATGACACCGGGGTAGTGAAAAATGTTCCCTGCTAGGGAAGTATGAAGAGATTTGATCTTTGGAAGAAGTGATAGTTTTTTTGGGGATAATGAATTAAATATTATGAATACAACTCAATTGAAAGAATCTTTGGTAACATGGGTTATATGGTGTTTAAGCAAATAGTTTTTTGTGCATCTCCCGTTGGCCTCAAACATGCCTCTTTACAGGATGGTGCAGTGACAGTGACTCCGACGCTCTAGGGTTAAACTGAAACAGGTTTACCCAATTTGAGGCAAGGAAGCGTAATGGTTACAGTCTCTTAATAAGGGCACAAACTTGATGGTTACACATTGGGTAGTGTCACACATCTTGATGGTTACCCACACATGGAACAAATCTTGGTGTTTACACCTCAATACTGAGGCACACAGCAATTTTGATACAATGAGATTGTTGGTTACACATAAATGCTCTAGTACTGAGCTTGGGAGTTATGTTACATCAGAAACAGCAGTCAGTTGATAAAGATCAGAGTCCTATGGTGTAGTTTTAGGGGTGTCAGCCCTAGAAACAAGTTAAGCTTGCTGTGACTTTAAGAGACAGTGCCCCCGTGTGTTGCATTGTTATGGACAGGCTGACAGAGTTGGCGCTCCACTCTGGCCTGAATAGTTGGAGAATTCCATGAGCTAAAAAGTGTAGCTGTAGCGCCCCTGTGGATCCATTTGCCTCAGAGGTACTGCACCCCTGTTAGGGTGTAGTATCCCACTCACGGGTAAGAGGGGCACAGACCGGTGCTGGGACACCCAGATCACACTAGGAACCATTGTAGTGGGGTTGTATGGTGAAGGAAGTAGTTAGAGGGAGCCCTTGGGAGGAGTAAGGTCGGGAAGAGCACACGTAGAGGACAGGGGACACATGACAAAGGGATATAAATAGAGAGGGAAAGATCTAGAATGCAGGAGAGACAGTTGAACAGTTGAGGAGAGAGTTGACCAGCTGAGGAGAGGCGGTAGAACAGCTGAGGAGAGACCGTTATACAACAAGGGTCGAGTTGGAGGGAAGCTAGAGCAAGAATGCCTTTCACAAAAGAAATAACTTAAGTGTCCAGAGGACTGGAGCAAGTAGGAGATCGTCCTAAGACCAGACTGACGAGCAGAAACAACCTAATTGGCATCAGGAGAAAGAAGGGGTCCTAGAAACACGGGAAGTGAGCAATCCACCCGTGGGGCTCAAATCTATTGTCTGGTGCAGGCAAGTGGAGGGACCAGGCCGAAGACTAGGGGCATCGGATGCCCCAAGCCTAGTGGAGAATACAGACCAGGCTCAACTAGTGACCCTGAGATTGTGTGGTACTTCAAAGGTGACATGGTCGACAACCAGGCACATCTGCTGAAAAGGTTGCAACCATAGGGCTAAGATGAGACACTGCAAGTTAACCTCTAAGAAAAGCCCACTGTCACTGGCTCAGAGCTCTGTGTGGCGAGGCGCAAGGCAAGATGGGTGAAGCAAGCGCAGAGTAAAGAAGCTGAAAAAGGACAGAGAAAGGGTGCCGGTTTTGTTTCATCGTCCTATCCGGGAGTAGCTGGATACACAAAGACTGTGAGTAAAAGAACTGAAGACTGCAACCCACTGTGTCTGTGAACTTTCTTAATGCATGAAAAGCACCAGAGACACAACTACCAACTCACTCAGGTACCTAAAGCTGCCCTGGGGGTCAGCTCTAAACGTAGATGGCTTAAGTACATTGCTGCCTCTCAACCATACCACAGGAGAACTGTCGTATAGTGGTGGCCATCGATAGCCGCAACCTGCAGGTGAAGTCATGTAAAATTAATAAGTATCCCCAGGTCCAGTTATCCCTTCCCAGAATCAACCCTCCATGCCAGATGTCCGTCCCTAAGAGAGAGCCACCCACACCGAACTTTTAATGACACCGCCAGGGTCACGGAGCAAGGTCTCGGTCCTGTGATCCCCATGATAAAGCCTCAAAAAAGCCTGGTTCTGAGTATCCTAAGGCCCTGGAGGGGTGTGTCACAGCAAGCACATAAAGAACAAGAGAATTCTGAGGGTGGAGACGTAGAATGTGCTGACTGAGAGGTGTCTGGTAACCTCAAGTCGTAGAGAAAAGACACGGTGCTGGCTGTAAGAGACTTTGCTAGCTGGATCATGATGAGGCACTGTTAATCGCAAAATGAGCACCGGACAGAGAAACCACCGGTAATTAGCAGTTGCAGATGGGATGAGATACATCATTAAGATAATCCAGAAGGCCCTGGGACCACCAAAGAGAAGAAGCTGTTTTCCTGCCCGTCAAGGAGAAGTGTGCACTGACAAAAATTACAGCTATGAGTTCCCAGGAGAGGACCTGTTTATCCCAACAGTTCTGCGAGTCAATTTTTGAGGTCAGTTCACAGCTTAGGTCTCAATAGCTAGAGCATGGTGGCCGTGTGGCCTGAGTAGCAGACGCCAGTTAGGTTGTAAGCATTATCTAAAGGGTTGAGAATGCGCTAATAGGGTCTTATCCTTTATAGACAGGTATGAGATGGTAATATCAGAATTGCTCACCTTGTGCGGTTGTGTAGCACACAACCAGCGTAATCGCTTAAAAAGTGCAGCTGCTGCAGGACTGTACTTCCACTGGATGTGGTGCTTTAATCACAAGTTTTTCAGATGAAGTACCTGTATGTCCGCACTGCTGCCAGGAAGATATAGACACACCAACGACACTGGACGTCTGGGTACTGGTGATATAGGTTTATTTTCCGATGCGTTTCGGAGCCACGTACCGAGCTCCTTCCTCAGACAGCATTTCCTGTGCGGCGCTGTAAAGCGCACTCCCAGCAGCTTCCTGTGTGATTGGTTGGGAAGGTAAATATCAGGTAACTAGGGGCAGCGTTATCTAGCACCGTATAGCGGTAACGCTATGTGGTGCTGGGAAAAGTACTAAGTTTAAAACGCAATCCGGTAGGCTAGGGTCAAAACGTAAGCCTAAGTCTGAAAAACATCCAGGGACACAGGAGGCACAAAATGCAGCCTAGAAAAAACGGATTGGTCATGGAAAACACTTACAAAAACGGATTGGCATGTGTGACCCTAGCTTTAGGCTGCGTTCACACATTTGCGTATTTTGCTGCGCTTTTTGCCGCGTTTTTCGGCCTCGCAAAAAAGCGCAACAAAATACGCAGGGGCTTTCACACACTGCGCTTTCTTTACTCCAGAAAGCGCAGTGATGTCACAGAGGGGAGGAAGAATCCTGCTTCCTCCTCCCCTCTGTGACAGCCCCATTAGATTTCACAGTGTATTAATATACACTGTGAAATCTAAATTAAACAGAGGCAAATGTATGTAAAATAAAAAAGAATGAATACTTCACCTGTCCGGTGCCTTCTCCCACTGTCTGGTGCCTTCTGCTGCTCTCCGGTTCCAACTGACAGGTGTACTGAGAAGACCTGTGGTGACGTCAGAGGGGGGGCGTTCCCGGGGCGTTCCCAGCGCTGATTGGCTGTTCGCGGTCATGTGATATGTATCACATGACCACGAGTGCCCGGGAACGCCCCTCTGACATCACCACAGGTCCTGTCAGTACAGCTCTCACTTGGAATCGGAGACCGAACACCGGAAAAGGCGTCGGAGAGGTGAAGTATTCATTCTTTTTTATTTTACATACATTTGCCTCTGTTTAATTTAGATTTCACAGTGTATATTAATACACTGTGAAATCTAATGGGCGGCCACAGCTGTCAAAGAGGGGAGGGGGAAGCAGGATTCTTCCTCCCCTCTGGGAAAATACGCAGGAGCAGCTGCGTAAACAATTGACATATCAATTGTTTACGGAGCTGCGCTTTCTCCCGGAAAACGCACTGCGTATTTTTACGCAATGTCTGCACTGCAAAGTGAATTTCCCATCCACTTTGCAGGCAGACAAAAGGCACATTGCGTATTTTGAAAAGCGCGCGTAAAAAAACGCGGCAAAATACGCAATGTGTAGTGCGTATATAATTATATATTGCGTTATATATTATATATTGCGTTATAATTATTGTATACAGAATTGTATCTTGTAGCCTAAGATACAATTCTGACCTCGTTAAGACTGAGTTCACATGTCCAATAATTACCCGTTGGAGTGGATCCAGTAGCAATCCATTGTGCAGACACAACGTTTTTGTCTGTTTTAAAAAAAAAAGATTTTTGCTGGATCCGTTTGAACATGGAAAAGTGTGTCAAACGGATCTGTTATCTGATTACTATTTAGCCATCTGTTTTTCTTTAATTTGTAAAGGATCCATTTTTAGCTTCCTGGATCAGTTTCAAATGGAAGATAGGTGTAAATGTTTTCCATGACCAATCCGTTTTTCCTAGGCTGCATTTTGTGCCTCCTGTGACCCTGGACATTTTTTGGACCTTGTCATTTTTTCTTAAAATCGCATATGCGTTAACGCATGCATTAATGCATGGTACCTATATGTACCATGCGTTAACGCATGAGTTTCTCATAGGGCCCCATGTTAAAAAAACGCATGCTTTTTTTACTGCACCCAAAAACACTGCTAGCAGCGTTTTTTTTGGATGATGAACAAAAATGTATGCGTTTTTGAAAAACACAGTGCACCATCCATTAACGGATATGTATTTTTGGACTTAGAAAAAAAAAGTCCAAAAAGTGATCCCGAAAACAGATCCAGGGCAAAACGGATGCCGTGTGTGACCCTGGCCATAAAGTGTAATCAGCTAATGGATCTGTTTTCTATAGACTCCCATATTAAAAAAACTAAACTTGCAAAAATCTATTTTTTCAAAACGGACAAAAAAGTTGTGTTTGCACAACTTTTTTGCCAACGAATCTCTGCAGGGTCCAACCAAACCGATGATTAAAGGACATGTGAACTTCACTTATTGAACTACCCCACAGATGAGCCTTTCAGCTAAGCAGTGTTCTGTCTGATGAGCTCCTTTGCTTCGCTCTACTCACCAGCACTCACTCACTCTCACCTTTTTAGCTCTTTCAAAGTCTTTTTTTTTCCATCTTACACTTTCCACCAGCCGTCTCTAAAATATATATATTAAAAATAACTTCGTAATCCTGAAATATAAAACTTTACATTTTTCATCATTGTTTTAAAAAGTTTTGATTTAAATGACTTCGCTAATTAAAATGTTTCTTGCACAAACAGAACTCAAGAGATACTGACGAGATGAGTCCCAAATGATTCACAACCTTTTATATAATAAGAAAATTGATTGTTTACCATTTAAGACACATCTTCATTGGTTTCAACACTCCACAAAACTAATGAAACAAGTGGCAGATAGAGATTGTGAAGAGCTCAATAGAACCGACCAAAGATCCTCACCTGGACATACCTTTGTGCATAAAGTCTGGTATGACTTAAAACTTAAAGTAAAATATCTCTGTGTCCTGAAGCAAAAACATGGATAATGCTAATATGCAGTAAGTGTTTTTTTAACATGTAACTGTGATATTGGGGGGATATTGATTGTCTATGCTTAGAATATGCCATTAGTGTGAGATCGATACAAGTTTAAGGCCAGGTTCACACCACGGCAGCATCAGGTCCAGGGATGTCCGATGTGAATTGGACAGCCCCGGGCCTGATCTGGACATAGAACCGGAGGGCCAAATATGCCCTCCGGTCCGGTGTCCAGCCGGATTCTTCTTATAGCAGCCGCAGCTGCTGATCATGAACTGTCAGCAGGGGACAGCTCCATGGTGCTGAAGTTCTGAGCATTGGCATCCAGCTGCCATAGACCCCCATGTAAAGGGGCGCCGGATCGCACCGGACCGGGAGGATCCGGGAGGATCCAAGTGTCTCAGATTTTTCACCCTGGATACAAAAATGTTGTATGTAACTTTTGTGTGTCCAGGAGTAAAATCTGTATACACCCGGATCCTCCCAGACAGATTGAAGCCGGATGGCAGATAGCTGCCATACGGCTCAATCTTGCCCCATTGCATAGTATGGGGCCGAAATCTGATCAGGGGCTCTCTGGTTCATAACGGACAGCCCAGGATTGGATCATGCCGTGGTGTGAACCCGGCCTAAGGCTAGGGTCAGACTTGGTCATGCGCTATTTTCATGTGCAAATGTTGAAAAACGCATGTGTTAGTGCACCCATAGACTCCAATGCAATGCAGCGCACATATGCAGTGATATGCAGCATACATATTTGTACCATGCTTTAACGCATGCGCTAAAAATTAACATACATGCCATGAAAATGGCAAGGGGAAAAAAAGGATCCTTTAATGCATCCTTCCAACGGATGCAAGTTCCCAAATGTGACCCTAGCCTTAGTCTAGGGTCACATCTGCGGTTAGGGTTGCAGATCCTGATCCGGTTTTGAAAATGCTCAAAACCGGATCTGGATCTGCAGCCATAGGCTGCAATACAAAAACCGGATTGCACTATTTGCAATCTGGTTACAGGATCCGGTTTTCAACCCCACGGTAAAAATCATGCAGGCTGCGCCCATCGCAGCGTTTGCAAAACCGGATCCGGTTTTTGTAACATGAGCGCCTATGGGACCGGATTCGGTACCGCAAGGTACAAAAATGTACCTTGCGGGGTTTTGAAAATTGCAAAAATGCTCATTCCAAAACCAGATGCATTAATGCATCCAGATCCGGAATGAGGATTGCATTTTCACCAATTTTAAGAAGTCTGAAGGCACAGTCCAAACCCGCATCCGGTAATGGATGCGGTTTCCGGATTGTGCCTTCTAAGTGTGACCCTAGCCTTAGTCTTCCCTCCTCCCAAGATTAGCAGAATAAAGACTGTACACATGTGGCTGTGTGCAGTATACACTGAATTTTTGTTCTGATAATCACGGAGGATCCTGACTGTCAGATTCCCACTGGCGTCTGTCTAAAGAACTTCAGTAACTTGTTCTGAGGTACTTTAGGTCAGCAGAAAAGACTCCTTGGCCAGACATTTGTTGTTCCTGTATATCACATATCTCAACAAACAGTAGCATAGTCAACATAAAAGTACCCCACGTTGATATGTCTTATTATATTTTATAATTTATTTAAAATATTGTATATATGTTGCACATTGCTGATTTCACCATTTTTTTTTGGTTTTCTAGAAAATCAGATGAAATGAATTGCAATCACACAGTGGCACCAGGATTTATTCTGTTGGGATTTTCTGGAGTTGTCGAGAATCAAATCTTCCTTTTTCCGATCTTTCTATGTACATATATCATCACAGTGGTTGGGAACCTATCTATAATCCTTGCATACAAGCTTAGTCCAAGTCTTCACACTCCAATGTATTTTTTTCTTGCTAATTTTTCATTCTTGGAAATAGTATATGTGTCATGTACTGTCCCTAAGATGTTGTCCAGTCTACGGTCAGAGTGTAAAGCCATCTCCCTCTCCGGCTGCGCTATACAAATGTATTGTGTCTTGTTGTTGGGTGGAACAGAATGCCTTATGCTGGGTGCCATGGCTTATGACCGCTATAACGCCATATGTCACCCTCTATTGTATACTGTGATTATGAGTGATGTTGTCTGTATCCGGCATATAGTGGGAGCATATCTCATTGCTGCAGTGAATTCTCTAATTCACACTTCATTCACTTTTTCATTACCGTTCTGTGGATCCAATAAGATAGACCATTTCTTCTGCGATGTGCCCCCCGTCCTAGTACTCTCCTGCCAGGACATTTGGGTTAATGAACTTGTGGTATTTGTGATTGCCGGCTGTATTATAATTGGTTCATTCATAGTAACAATGATTTCCTATATAGAGATCATTTCAAAAATTCTAAAACTTCATTCCACATCCAGTAAGAAAAAAACTTTTGCAACCTGCTCCTCTCACTTAATAGTTGTTACACTATTTTATGGTTCAGGGATTTTTATGTACTTTAGACCCAGATCAAGCTATAGAATTGGACAAAACAGCGTCGTCTCGTTAATGTATACAGTTATCGCTCCTCTCCTCAACCCCTTTATATACAGTCTGCGAAACCAAGAGGTCAAAGCAAGTATCAAGAATATATTTTTACAGAAGAAAAGGCTCTGATCCATTATTTCTGTTCATTATTAATGTGGAGCCCACTGGGACGGGGTACACGGTGTCGGACCGGGATACTGCTGGGGATATCAAGGCGGTCTTGGTCTGGACCGTGTCCCAGGTTCCGCAAGTAAAGGAGGGTGTTTACAGGGGATATAGTCGTGACGGCACCCGTGGTATGTGGTCAGGGTGACCACCGCTGCTGCAGAACCTTAGGGGATGATGTTTGGCAGCTGGGGATGTAACGGCTCTCCATGGGCAGAGCCTGACTCCCTGGGGCAGTGGTGATGATAGTCTATAGATGATGATATGGATGATGTAGGATAGCGGTAGTAGTAGAGATGTTGACAGTTTGTGAGGGAAAATAGGGCTTGAGCGCAAGGATAACACAGACTCATGGTATTGTAGTTTTCCACGACTTTACTGCAGGTTATTTTCAGCAGAGTACTGTCCACTGAGTCTGTACCGGGGCACTTGACATCAGGCAGAGGACATCTGGCACTGTCATGACTCACCGTAAGCCCGTGGACTCCGGTTTGGACAGGCTGTAGCTCCTTCCTCCTTGTCACGGGTGGGCCGCGCCTGCCGGTAGTCGGGCCCGGTGGAGTGCAGATCAAAAGTTGAAGACGTCTTGTAGGAACAGATTAAAGGGGTTAATTTATTCGTGACGCCACCTATCAGTAGTTTTGGTAATCGTTACCGACGCTGCGGAACCTCCGGGGGATGGACAGTAGCAAGATGGAACGCTCCCCACAGGCTAAGCGGTGATCCCCGGAGGCTGGAGCTGCTTAAGATGTTGTGCGGCAGCTGCGGTTACCTTGTAGTGCAGACGGACAGTTCATAAGGAAGCACGGACACAGAAAGTCTCTGCAACGGGTCTTTACTGTAACCAGCAGGCAGTACATGGTATACAGTTTACGGGTAGTGGACCGGGTGGACTCAGCAGTGACGGTGTCCCTTAGAGATCCGTAGTGTTCCTCCATTCTAGCTAAGTACTTTGCCATTGTCGCCCAGGAATACCAGGTCGGGTACGGGGAGGCTGCTTCAATGCCCTATCCAAGATGTACGTTATGGATGTTTTGGGGAGCCTTGGGTCCCTCGGTGGGTACACTGCTGGTTAGACGACTGGAAGTTGGCTGGTGGTGGGGTGCTCCTGTGAAGCTGCTCCTCCACGCTTCTGGTTCGCGTAGCAGAGGTGAACTGCTGCCAGCTTCGGTACCAGTGAACCGGCTGTGAGTTGGGCACGGGGGTATTTTGGAACCCGTGGTTGATGATGACTGATCCCGGTTGTTGAGGCCTCAGGTGCTGACACCCGACCGGTGACGTCCCGGGGGCTGCACGAGGTGCAGAGCCCCCGCTCCTACTGCAAGTTCAAGTTCTCTCTCTTCTAGACTCCTCTAGACTCCTTAGACTCCTTTGGACTAACTAACTAAAGTCAGTACTGCCTACACACTTCCCTAGCACTCCGCCCACCAGGACCCTGGGTTGGCCCTCTGTTCTAGGTGATGCATGCAGGGTTGGATCTCTCAGTTAACCGGATCACTGCTGTGTCAGAGAATATTGCGGCTGCATTTATGGCTGCAATACCCTCCTGTGACGCACTCGTTGCGGGGCGCCACAGTCACAGTTAGAAGTCATCAGGCACTGGACATTAGGCAGAGGACATCTGGCACTAGACATCAGGTACATGGTGTATTAACACAGGCAGGGCAGGTGCAAGTACCTGTCAAGGATGGAATCAACGGACTCAGGATATGCCGGTCACTGGATACGCAGGTACCAGAATATGTCAGACTAAGAGCATTGCAGACTTAAACAGGATACAAGACTTATGTAAGATTCAGGTAGAGCATTGGACTTTAGATAAGACACCAGACGCCAGGGAAAACACACGACTTTAGGTGCAGGACAAAGGACTTCAGGTAAGACACAGGCTTAAGGTGCAGTACACAGTACTTCTGGTAAGATGCAGGCAGGTATTAGAACACAGGAATAGACTAGGAATACAGACAGAATGGGTTAAGAAACATAGGGCAGACACAGGAGTTCAAGGACATCAGCAGCCACAGAACTGTTTGCAGGCCGGACTGGTGCTGCATTCAGGCTAACCAGAGCGACTGACTGGACAAAAATACAGGAGCAGGTTAAAACCCCAATGAGTCACTCAGGTGATGTCCAACAGGGGAAGGAAGTCTTAAATAGCTAATGCCTCCCAACGATAGGCTGTGAACACCAATTCTTTAAAAGAGGGGGAAGTACGAGTACAAATGCATGCACCCTAGACTAGAGACCAGGAGCTGAGGGTGAAACACGTGGGCAGCTAAAGAGGAGAATCGGGTTTGCGCTACACGTCGGCAGCAAAACAGCAACACACCCTAGGCTGGAGACCAGAAACCCCAGCATGACAAGCACAGTCTATGGGGCCTAAGGCCCTCTGCAGGAGCTGGGAGCAGAAACACACATGGACAGCCATGGTGGAGAACCGGGGTCTGCACAACACATGTGTGGCAATGCCGTAAATCATGGGACCTGGACTGACATGGATGGCATCGGTGTCACTGCTAGGTGAGGGGAGAGGAAAGTACAGGGACATCGGCACAAGGACACACAGAGGCATCGGTGCATGTTGGGACTTGGATGCTCGCGCTACATACAGCTAAATTGACTTTACTACTTTTCTCTCCCTTTCATTCTTTATTTCTCTAATTTTATTTTTTTCTCTCCGTTATTTGCAGCACATGATTAGTCCCTGCAATGTACTCAACCATGCCTGGTTCCTTTAAAGCAGAGGTGGGGAACTCCAGGCATCAAGGGCCGCCAACTAGTGATCAGCAAGTAGCAAAATACTTGTAATCGCAATACTCATAATGAGTAGTTTTCAATAATCATGTACTCATCCGAATAGTGTGTCCAATATTAGTCAATTAGTGATAGGCTCCACCCATTCACACATCCGGCTATAAAACGAGTATTTCCGAGGCAGCGCAGGAGAGTAGGCATTTTTGAGTTTTCACTGCATGAAACACCTTGATGTGCCCCCCAGAGAGCCTAAACTTCAATCTGCTCTCACTGGGGGGTTTCCCTTTGTGTACTGAAGAGAGCTGGCAATATGTGTCAGATCATTCACAATCGACCTATCACTCACAAGCACCGGCGATATTCGCCGAGTAACGAGAATCATGAATACCGTACTATCCGTGCGAGTAGTGAATAGTAACCATTGCACTCGCTCAACACTACCCCCAACAGGTCATGTTCTCAAGATTTCCTTAGTATCGCACAGGTGATAATATAATCACCTGAACTGGTGATGATTCCAACACCTGTGCAATGCTAAGGAAATCCTGAAAACATGACCTGTTGGTGGCCCTTGAGACCTGGAGTTTCCCACCCCTACTTCAAAGGGCACCTGTCATCTAATTCATGTTGTCTAAGTCATCGGCAGTATGAATCAGAACCTGGCTACATGATTGAAGCAAGGTATATTTTTCTCTGAAACTTTAAATATCCGAGATAAAAGACCTTAAAAAAGTTCAAACTAGTCTGGCTCCTCCCAGTGCTGCTCTGGGTAATTTTCATGTCATTCCCTATGTAGACATGAAAGAGACCTTTCAATCACCTATTGCGGCCCCAGGAAGAGCCAGCTCAGGATCTTAATAGAGGTGAGCCTAGTCCAGCTGTGCCCAGGCCGACTCTTCCAAGTGTCGCTAGTAGGATTTTTAATGTTTAACCTTCATGAAAAACCAGAGCATTTACAGTGGAAAATATAAAAGTCTGCAATCATTCAACCATGCTCTGATTCATACTGCTCAGGGTTTGGGCAGCATGAATCAAATGACAGGTTCTCTTTAAAGGTACCGTCACACAGGGACATATCGCCGGCGATGTTGCCGGGGATCGCGGGAGCGCGCATCCCTGACAACATCGCCGGTGAGCTGTCACACTGAGCAACTTACCGGCGATGTCGCCGGCTAGTTGCCGCGGCTATCGCTCGCTGGGTCGCCCAGCAACCCAGCAAGCGATAACCCGCAATGTTGTAGATAGGCGGAATCGCCCGTAACATTGCTGGTTGCCGCGTTACACAGGGCGATCAGGTAGAATCGCCTGAGCAATATCGCCAGGTTTCCCAACATTGTTGGGAAACCTGGCGATGTGACTCAGGCGATTCATCGCCTGATTATCGCCCTGTCACACGCGGCAATTCGCCGGCGATGTCGCCGCAACCTGGCCACGCCCCTCGGTTGCCGGCAACATCGCTGGCGATATCTCCCCGTGTGACGGTACCTTAAGGTCTGTCAGATCAAACTAACAGTGGAAAGTAAGCACACAGCCGTGTAGTGGTTATAGCTAGGGATGAGCGAGTAGCACAATATTCATAATCACTATACTCCTAATAAGTAGTTTTCGATACTCGTGTACTCGTCCGAATCGCAAGTCCAATGTTAGTGAATTAGTGTTAGCCTCCGCCCACACATACGACTATAAAACAAGTCTTTCTGGGGCAGGGCGGGAGGGAGAATGGGCTTTTTTGAGTTATCACAGCATTCAACACTTTGCTCTGCCCCCCAGAGAGACCCGAACATTCAATCTGTTTTCACTGGGGTGCCGACTCCCTTTGTTTACTGAAAGAAGCTGGAAATTTGTGTCAGATCACTCATGATCGATACATCACTCACCAGTACTAGCTTTACTCGTTGAGTAACAAGTATAGCGAATACCGTACTGTTCGTGTGAGTAGCGAATAGTAATGATTATACTCGTTCAACACTAGTTATAGCCCTTATGAACAATAACTCAATTAGTGATCTAATGACTGCCTCAGTTCTTGATTGGGACACCAGACGCCTGCATTGCTCTGGCAGATTTTGATCCATTCTTCCACACAAACACTCTTCACATCCTGCAGGTCCTGGGTTTTGTTCCTTCCAGACAGTTTCGATTGAATTCAGCTCCGGTGATCAGCTCGGCTATCCTAGCAGATTTATTTTCTTTCTCTGAAAATAATTGAGTTTCCTTGACTGTGTGTTTGAGATCATTGTTTTGCTAATATGTTTCATCTTCATCATTATGGTAGAAGGCAGCAGACTTTTATAAAAAAATAAATAAAAGTCTCAGTACATTTGTCTATTCATCCTTTGTTCAATTATATGAAAGTTATCCGCTGCTTACAGCCCCACATCATCATGTTCCCACCTTCAAACGTCACTGTTGGCACTGTTGGTTGTTGGGGTGATATGCAGAGCTGCCTTTTGGCCTCTAAACATAGAGTGTATTATGGCATCTAAAGATTTCAATTTTGGTCTCATCTGACAAGCTTGCCAAACCTTAAACTCACTTGAACATTCTTTTTGCTCGCATGGTGAGCGTGCATGGAGGCTATGGAGGATGAATACATTACTTATTGTTTGCTTTGAAACTTCATACATTGCAAGGTCCTGGTTAAAAGAGTATGTAGTGCAATGAACAAAGTGCAAAGTGAAGAGAACATATATAAAGTTAAAAAAAGTCTTACTGGTAGCTGGTATCAAGTAAACATCTTACCCACGACAAGGTTCTTGCTGGCTGAAAACAATCCCCGAGGAAGCCATAGTGAAACGCGTGTCGGTGTGCTCTGCACTTTTGAAGCTGCATCAGTATAAGACATTTTGGTGCCATTTTTTGGTGGTTTCTCGACTGTGGGATTATAACCTTGCTTGGGATTTTCACTATATATTGGTATTCAGAGCTGGTATGCAGGGTGGATGCATGCACTATACTTACCTGTGCTGCAATATTTTCATCTGATGAGTGCTGACTGGATGTTTCTCCTTTTTGGCATTTTGTCTGTTTATCCTCATTCTTTGTAATGTGATCTTTATATATACATCATTTAATACTATATGGATATGGACATTATATCTCTTCGCCACCATATCAGACACTCTCCTACCCTGGGACCTGAAGCCTGAAGACCCACCTCTTCCATCAAGCCTACAACCTGCAATGATGCCCGGTCCACCGCACCATCTCGTGACCGGCACCTCCCTTCCTACTGTATCCTCACTTGCCCCTCGGTGACTGTGAGCCCTCATGGACAGGATCTTCTCCCCTCATGTACCTGTATGACCTGATCGTCTACATTTATTGTACTTGTCCTAGTCTGCCCTAACCGCATGTAAAGCGCCATGGAATATAATGGCGCTATGTAAATAAATAATAATAATAATAATAATAATAATTATACCCTATGTGTGATGATTTTTTTCAATAAAGGTGATTTTTTTTATATACTGTAGGGTTCTTTTCTTTTCATTGCTGTAGTTGCCTTTGCTTGGGCCTATGACAGACTCTATTTCTATTGGAATATATTCAATATTTTTTTTGTAAATATACAGTGTTCGTTGCTGCCCTGTATAACTATCTTTGGATTATGGTTTTCCATTTTATTCCATATTTTCTTGCTCTTTAGCCAGTTGCTAGGCAGGACTCAAGTACTAAACATCCTACATAACAGCTCTTACATTACGTTACAAAGCATCACTACGCATTATATTTTTAACACTGATATACCTTATATCATATCTCATTACTATGTATTAGATTACCTTATACTATCCTTATCATATTACAGTACATCACAGCTCACATCATACATTATGTTAAAAGACGCATGCTATTATCCTATTACAATACATTGGTGCAATTGGTGTCTTCAGGGAGGAACATACCTTCCAGTCCACCTCCTTACATAGGGACAGAGACCCTGACTGCAGTGATGTATCACTTAGTTTACTGGGTGCAGCAGTTTTTTCTACTAACCCTGCCCACACCACTGATTGGCAGCTTTCTGTGTACACAATATTGACAGAAAGCTGAAATCAATGGTGAGGGCATATTCTGAAGTTCTGGGTCTATTGCTGCTACACACCATCATATTACTAAAGAAAAATCTTTACCTTTGAATAACTTATTCTGCCAAATGTCAATCTAGCTTTTTTATAATGTATTTTCTGTTACCATTTTTTGTTTGTTTGAGGCATTGGAGGTTTTGTTATATTGTGTTTTATAGTTTCAAAATTGTCATGCATTCTGATTAATGATCAGTAGTCTAGATTCAAAGTTTCTGTCATTTGCTAAAAATCAATACACAGGTGTCTATGAGATTTCCCCATTACAAGTCTTGTAAATCAAAAGAATAAGTGGAAACCCAGAAAAATCTTTTATTTGAAATTAAAAACACACTCATCCTCTTTCACCCATTTATTAACTCCCAAAATACCCCTGGATTTCATACGTAATCCAGACATTTTATGATGATCCAAAGTTCTGCTAAATCCCAAAGCAGTGGTGAGCAGTAACATTAGAAACTGTGACTGCTCACCATGGCCTCCAGAACATACGGAACTCAGATAAGTCTTTTATTTAAAATAAACAACACACACACCATCTTTCACCAATTTATTAACCCCTAAGGCTATGTGCACATCTGACGTTTGTGCATCTCTGCAGACCGTCCAAAAACCTGGGTTTTTTTAGCAGAAACTGAGTTTTCTGTGCTCAGCAGTGTCCCTCGTTTTTTGCTCGTTTTCCGCCCGGTTTTACAGCGTTTTTCTCGGCGGTTTTCTCGGCGGTTTTGAAAACTGAGTTTTTTGTGCACTTGATCAGCTGAAACCGCTGGAAAAACGGTGGAAAGAAGTCACTTGCTCTATTTTTGGAAAACCGGTGGAAAAACTCAGTTTTGACTGAGAAAACTCAGTTTTGACTGAAAACGACCAGCAGAAAACCGTTCTAGTGAAGACAGAGTTTTCTAAAATCCATTGACTAGCATGTTAATCCAACCGCTGGTTAGGATTAACATAAATTAACATAAAACGGCGCGGAAAACGCCGACGGAAACCGGGACAAAGCAGCCCAGAAAACGTCTAATGTGCACATACCCTAAATCATCCCATCCAACGTAATCCACACAACATCTTATTATGATCCTCGGCTCTGCTAAGTCCAGAGGCCGATGTGAGTAGTGACATTAGAAAACATGACCACTCTCCACAGCCTTCAAAACACACTGAGGGCAGCATGTGAGCCATGACTGTGAGACCTGTGATATCAGTGAGGTCAATGGAGTTTACAGCTGGAGTTCTCCCAACACCTTCTTTGACCACCAGTGAACTCACTGCCGACTGCTCTGAAGCCATGTCACACATTCTGACAGTCCGACAGTGAGTTCACTGGCGGTCACAGTTGCTACCGTGAAAAGCGCTAGCTGTGAACTTGGTGACATCAGCGTTCTCACAGCTGCAGTTCCCATGCTGCCCTCAGTGTGTTCCAGAGGCAGCAGTGAGTCATGTATTCTTAAGTCATTGTTCGCCGTGTTTCTGGATGTAGCAGAGCTGAAGATCATCAGAGGATATCCTGTGGATTACGTCTGAATTTTGGTTGTGTTTTAGAGGTTAATATGTGGATAAAAGATGGTGTGTGTGTTTTGAATTTCTAATAAAGGACTTTTATGGGTTCTTTTTGTGTTGTTTTGACTTATAGATTCAGTAATGAGGGTGTCTCCTAGACACATCTTCATTAGAGATGAGCGAGTACTAAAATACTCGTGTACTCGGCCAGAGCACCGAGCCCAATGTAAGTCAGTTAGTGACAGGCTCTGCCCACAGACCTCTGGCTATATAACGAGTGTTTCTGGGAAAAAGCGGGAGGGTGGGCTTTTTCAAATCACCGCAGCATACAACACCTTGCTGTGCCCCCCAGAGGGACCCTAACAACCAATCTACTCTCTGTGAGGTGCCAACTTACTGTGTGCACTGAAGGGAGCTGTGTATTTGTGTCAGATCGATAATTATCAACGAAGAGTCCGAGCATCTCGGTGGTACTCAGTGCTCGCCAAGCATCCCGAGTATCGGGATACTCGTGCGAGTAACAAGTAGCGCCGAGCATGCTCACTCATCATTAATCTTCATTATTAATCCAGGGCTTGACTGCAGCTGTATTTTTGACAAAGCATAGCTGTTATTAACCCCATTTATTACCCCAATTGCCACCACACCAGGACAATCAGGAAGAGCTGGGTAAAGCGTGCAAGCTGACATTTTTTTGTTCAAATGGGCAAATAACCATAGACCATCCCACGCTGATAATATAAGCCCGCTACTGTCTGTTGTATCTGCGCTGGTTATCAAAAATGGGGTGGACCCCACGTCAACCTTTCCAATTATTTATTTAATATGTGGGGTCTCCTCTATTTTAATAACCAGCGCAAATAAAACAGGCATGGATACTGGCCCCTTCGCAGTCTCATATGTGCCCCAGCTGATAGTATTACTTTGGCTAGTTAGCAAATAGGGGACCTCCCCTAATTATTTTAAATATTTATTTATTTTTACACTACACTCGGGTTTGGAGCCCGACAGCTAGTGTGAGGTTTGCAAAAAACAGCAGACTGAGTGCAACCAATCACAGAGGGTAATAGAGTAAAATGGCAGTTTCGATCAATTTTTCCCCAAATTGCAATTTGTGAGAAAATAATTTACCACAATTTACAGGATCTTGTAATTATCTTATTGGCCAGTAAAGATGTGGATCATTCTGACATCTCCAAGGATTGTATTGAAGTGCATTTAGCTCTTTCATTATGGCACATACTTTAATATGACAAAGTAACCATAACCTATCGGGGTAGAGACTAAAATTAGTACCAATTTAAGAACACACTATACCAAAAGACTTTTCAGGTTACTTAAATTGTAAAAAATGGTCCAAAGAAATATGCCTTTTCAGGAGTAGATACCTGCCTTGATGGTGTCTACACACAGGTAGTCTAAACAAAAGAACCCAAAGCGCTTTTTCTAACATGAGGTAGTGAAAAATATTCCTTGCTTGGGAAATATGAAGAGTTTTGATCTTTGCTATGGAAGAAGTAATAGTGTCATGATTCCCCCACGAAGTACATCTGGGACAGTATAGTGATTATACTGTTACTGGTACCTGGGTGTGCTGAGCTGTTGGTATGCTGATCTTCAGAGCCTTTCTCCATTCTGGTTCTGAGAGGTACTGGGTTACTTAGGTGTTCAAACTTCCCAGTGATTACTCTGCTACTTTACTCAGCAGCCTCTCCCAGATTGCTGCAAGTCGTAAATTTTGTTTGAAGTGCTGTGTCGCCTGCATTCCTATGTTGGCTATGATTGCAGGGAAGAAAAGGTGTATCACAGTCCGCACTGCCAAATCCACTCACTGCAAAGGAATACACGGTTAGATGAAACTTCAAAAAGAACTCCTTTATTACCTCCAATTTTTTCTCTTATGTTGGCTATGATCTCTTTTATCTGACCCAGATTGTTGCTTGATTACCCTTTTGCCGTTTCCATGTACTTGTTATTGTCTATTGGTATCTTGACCCCTGGACGTGAACCCATTTATCCATAGATTTCATCACTGATTTGGTTATTAGGGTGGTAGTCGACCAATTCAGTAAACATTCCCACTACATTCCATTATCAGAGTTACCTAATGCCAACTCTCTTTCCAAGTTATTTATTAATCATTTGGTACCTTTGTTTGGGATTCGTCTGAATATTGTGACAAATAGAGGGATGCAATTCCTTCCTAAATTTTGGATGGCATTTTGTAAGAAATTGGGTCTTGATTTGTAATTTTCCTCTGCTTATCACCCTGAATCCATTGGTCAAACATAGAGGACAAATCAGCCATTGGAGCAGATTTTAACATGTTTTGTTGCAGCTCAGCGGGAGGACTGGTCATCATTGTGGAGTTCGCCTTCAACAGACGGGTCAATCAGTGCACTGGAACCTCACCATTCTTTTGTAATTATTGTTTTCATCTCCATTTTGGTGAATTTTCTAGATACGTTCAAGGTATACTGGAGTAGAAGTAGCCATACAAAATCTCACCTGAGGAAGGTGCCAGGAGGGCACCGAAACGCGTAGGAGGCAGGAGGAAATAAAGGAGTTCGTTTTTGAAGTTCCATCTTCACGTGCATTTCTTTGGAGTGAATGATCGTGGCAGTGCGGACTGTGACACACCATTTTCTTCCCTATTACCTGATACAAAATCTTGGGACAGTCTGAAGAGCGGTTCAAAAGAATTTTGGCATGGACCAATTTTGGCAAAAATCTCTCAGCATGTTGGTGGCATATTTGAACCATCAGGGAGGCACTCATTCTCGAGTTCTGAGGCAGGTCACAGAGGACATATGTCAACTATTACAGGAACACCAGATTTCACTTTCTGCACTTCACATACAGGGGGAGGCAAATTCCAGCAGGGTGCAGTTGAAGCAAGGGAATTGGGCCATGCATCTGGGAGTGTTCGCACAGATTGTGGACAGAGGGGCCTGCCGGAGATGGATCTGTTTGCAACTCGGGAGAACAGGCAGGTGCAGAGGTTCTGTTCTCTGAATCCCGGAGACAGGTCCTTCGCAGTGGATGCTCTGCAGATCCCCTGGTCCTCAGGCCTCCTGTATGCCTTTCCCCCCATAGTTATGATTCCTGCAGTACTTCGGAAGGCCAGGGAGGACAGGGCCAGGGTCATCGTAATAGCGCCCTTCTGGCCCAGGAGGGCTTGGTTCTTTTGGCTCAGTCAAATGTCGTTGATGGCTCCCTGGACTCTCGCGCTCTCCCGGTCTCTCCTGTCCCAGGGGCCGGTCCATCATCCGCAGTTCTCGGGTCTCCGGCTGACGGCATGGAACTTAAACGCTGGCTCCTGTCACATAGAGGGTTCTCCGATGGCCTGATTCACACTCTGGTGTCCAGTCGAAAGCCAGTTACCACCAACATTTACGGTAAAGTGTGGAAAAAATTTCTGTCCTCTTCTGGGGCAAGCCCGGAGGGTCAAGCTCCAGTGACAGCAATTTTGGAGTCCTGCAGAGGGGGTGAGAGCTGGGTCTCTCTGTCAATACCCTGAAACTCAAGGTTTTGGCCCTGGGAGCCTTGACCCATTGTAACTTAGAGGGGTCATCTTGGGTTTCCCGATTTATCCAGTCCTGCAAATTCCGGTCCCCTGTCTGAAAATGCCTCCTTGGGATCTCAATTTAGTGCTGGAGGCCTTAACCAAACCTCCCTTTGAGCCTTTGTCTTCTGCTTTGCCTAAGGTCCTTTCTCTGAAAGTGGTCCTCTTGGTGGCTTTAACATCAGCTCGACAACTTAGTGACCTGCAGGCCCTGTCAGTAGTAGGGTCTTAAACCCAGATTTTGCAGGATAGGGTCATCCTCCGCCCGGACCCTTCCTATCTCCCCAAGGTGGCTAAACATTTCACAGGGTACAGGAGATTGTGCTCTCTTCTTTCTGTGACCATCCCTATAATCAGAAGGAGGAGGTTTTACACACCTTGTATGTCATGAGGGCATTGATTGCTTATTTGGACAGATCCAAGGAATGGAGAAAGTCTCAGAACCTGTTTGTGTTCTTTCAGGGGACCTCTAAGGGTACAGCTGTGTCTAAGGGTACCTTAGCTAGATGCTTGCGGGAGACTATAGCCCTAGCTTATTCTGATAGCGAGGTGCAGGTTCCTGAGGGTATCACTGCACATTCTACCAGGGCTGTAGCAGCGTCTTGGGCAGAGAAGAATCCCTTTAGAATTAATCTGTAGGGCGGCTACTTAGTCTTCTCTTTCTACTTTCTTCAAGCATTACAGACTTGATCTTTCTTCCACTGATGAGGTGACCTTTGGTAGACGAGTTCTGCAAGCGGTGGTCCCTCCCTAATTTTCTTTTCTCTGAAATCTCTCAGGTGGAGCTGTCGTGGCGATGATGGAAAAATCTAAATTACTTACTGGTAATGGTTTTTTCTGGAGCCACGACAGCACCACCGCATCCCTACCTTATTACCTTTTGGTGCTTGTCACATTTGGGGTGATTGAATTGTTGATTTCTTTGGTGGTGGTTGTGTACTAATTATTTTTGCTACTCCTCTCCAATCTCTGTAACCCAATTGAGGTGAAGGAGAGATACCGCCTTTTTTATCTCATAGGTTTCCTGTCTTGGATGGGCGGTCCTCTCTCTCAGGTGGTGCTGTCGTGGCTACAGAAAAACCCATTGCTGGTAAGTAATTTAGATTATTTTGTATTCTTTTTTTTAAATAATATGTTGTAGGTATATAAATGTTAGTACTGGAGCTGTCCTTCATTGTAATTGGATACATTTGATGGACAAGTGTCTTTTTTCAATTGCACTATGTAACTATTTAGGTATGTCCAGTGTGGTAACTTCAAAGGATAGTGAAAAACAAGGTGTGTTACAGTCCGCGCTGCTAAGTCTCCACAAATTACCAGGAATCCAATTTGGATAGCAAAAGATCTTCTTTATATCCTTTCCTACGTGTTTCGATGCCTCTCCTGGCACCTTCCTCAGGGATCGTGCCGTGTGGTAACTTGAAGCTCATGGGCCACGATTAGGAATGAGCGAATGTACTCGCTACTATTCGGAACTCGCCGAATAGTAACGGTATTCGAGTACTCGCTACTTTCCGAGTATCTTACGAGTACTCAGGAGTAGTGAGTAGTCCGATTACTTTCACAGTGTATCTATAGATACACTATGAAAGTACCCTAAAAGTGAATAAAAGTTGTTAAAAATAATAAAATTACATGCTCACCTGTCCGACGCCTGCATCGGGACCGTCCCAGAAGACCTGTGTTTTCCATATTTTCATGACTATGAACATTGTAGATTCCCACTGAAGGCATTAAAACTATGAATTAATACATGTGGAATTATACTTAACAAAAAAGTGTGAAACAACTGAAAATATGTCTTATATTCTAGGTTTCTTCACAGTAGCCACCTTTTTCTTTGATTATTGCTTTGCACACTCTTGGCATTCTCTTGATGATCTTCAAGAGGTAGTCACCGGAAATGGTTTTCAAACAGTCTTGAAGGAGTTCCCAGAGATGCTTAGCACTTGTTGGCCCTTTTGCTTTCACTCTGCGGTCTAGTTCACCCCAAACCATCGTAGCAACCCATCACACTCCTTCTTGGTCAAATAGCCCTTACACAGCCTGGAGGTGTGTTTGGATGTTTGGGGTCATTGTCCTCTTGAAAAAGAAATCATGGTCCAACTAAACGCAAACCAGATGGAACAGCATGCCGCTGCGAGATGCTGTGGTAGCCATGCTGGTTCAGTATGCCTTCAATTTTGAATAAATCCCCAACAGTGTCACCAGCAAAGCACTCCCACACCATCACACCTCTTCCTCCATGCTTCACGGTGGGAACCAGGCATGTAGAGTCCATCCGTTCACCTTTTCTACATCCCACAAAGACACGGTGGTTGGAACTAAAGATCTCAAATTTGGACTCATCAGACCAAAGCACAGATTTCCACTGGTCTAATGTCCATTCCTTGTGTTCTTTATCCCAAACAAGTCTCTTCTTCTTGTTGCCTGTCCTTAGCAGTGGTTTCCTAGCAGCTATTTTACCATGAAGGCCTGCTGCACAAAGTCTGCTCTTAACAGTTGTTGTAGAGATGTGTCTCCTGCTAGATCTCTGTGTGTCATTGACCTGGTCTCTAATCTGAGCTGCTGTTAACCTTTGATTTCTGAGGCTGGTGACTCGGATGAACTTATCCTCCGCAGCATAGGTGACTCTTGGTCTTCCTTTCCTGGGGCAGTCCACATGTGAGCCAGTTTCTTTGTAGCACTTGATGGTTTTTGCAACTGCACTTGGGGACACTTTCAAAGTTTTCCCAATTTTTCGGACTGACTGACCTTCATTTCTTAATTTAATGATGGCCACTCGTTTTTCTTTACTTAGCTGCTTTTTTCTTGCCATAATACAAATTCTAACAGTCTATTCAGTAGGACTATCAGCTCTGTATCCGCCAGACTTCTGCACAACACAACTGATGGTTCCAACCCCATTTATAAGGCAAGAAATCCCACTTATTAAACCTGACAGGGCACACCTGTGAAGTGAAGACCATTTCCAGTGACTACCTCTTGAAGCTCTTCAAGAGAATGCCAAGAGTGTGCAAAGCAGTAATCACAGCAAAAGGTGGCTACTTTGAAGAACTTAGAATGTAAGACATATTTTCAGTTGTTTCACACTTTTTTGTTAAGTATATGATTCCACATGTGTTAATTCATAGTTTTGATGCCTTCAGCGTGAATCTACAATCTTTATAGTCATGCAAATAAAGAAAACAATTTGAATGAGAAGGTGTGTCCAAACTTTTGGTCTTTACTGTATATATTAAAAATAACTTCTGAATCCTGAAATAACTTGACTTCACTAATTAAAAATGTTTTGTGCACAAACAGGAATTGATTACTCAAGGGATGAGTCCCAAATGATTTACAACCTTTTATATAATAAAAGAATGGATTGTTTAGCATTTAAAATGCATCTTTAGTGACTTCCAACAGTTCAATGAAATAATTGAACAAGTGGCAGATAGAAATTGTGGAGGACACAATAAGACCAAAAATATCCTCTTCTGGATACATCTTTGTCCATTAAGCCTTGGGATGAATTAAAGTAGAATACATCTGCATCCTGGAGCACAAATATACAGTAAGTAATGTAGTAACATAGTAACATAGTAACATCATTTTTAAGGTTGGAGGAAGACCTTAAATCCATCTAGTTCAACCCATAGCCTAACATGTTGATCCAGAGGAAGACAAAAAAAACCCATGAGGCAACACTAAGCTCCACATTGGGGAAAAAATTCCTTCCTGACTCCACATACGGCAATCAGACTAATTCCCTGGATCAACGCCCTATCAAAGAATCTAGTATATATAGCCAGTAATATTATATTTTTCAAGAAATGCATACAGGCCCTTCTTAAATGTTAGTAGTGACTCACTCATTACAACATCATGTGGCAGAGAGTTCCATAGTCTCACTGCTCTTACAGTAAAGAATCCACGTCTGTGATTATGATTAAACCTTCTTTCCTCCAGACATAGAGGATGCCCCCTTGTCCCCGTCTCAGGCCTAAGAGTAAAAAGATCATTAGATAGTTCTCTGTACTGTCCCCTCATATATTTATACATTATTATAAGATCACCCCTAAGCCTTCGTTTTTCCAAACTAAATAACCCCAAGTTTAATAACCTGTCTTGGTATTGCAGACCCCTCAGTCCTCTAATAACCTTGGTCGCTCTTTTCTGCACCCGCTCTAGTTCAGCTATGTCTTTCTAATACACCGGAGACCAGAATTGTACACAGTATTCTAAGTGTGGTCGCACTAGTGACCTGAATAGAGGTAAAATTATGTTCTCCTCATGAGCATCTATGCCTCTTTTAATTCATCCCATTAATTTATTTGCCTTTGCAGCAGCTGCCTGACACTGGCCACTAAATGTGAGTTTATCATCTACCCATACACCCAGGTCTTTTTCAGTGATAGTTTTGCCCAGTGTTATACAATTAAGCACATAATTATTCATTTTGTTTCCTCTGCCCAAGTGCATGACCTTACATTTATTCCCATTAAAGCTCATTTGCCATTTTTCAGCCCAAGCCTCTAGTTTACATAAATCCTCCTGTAATATAAAATTGTCATCCTCTGTATTGATTACCCTGCAGAGTTTAGTGTCATCTGCAAATATTGAGATTCTACTTTGTATGCCCCCTACAAGGTCATTAATAAATATGTTAAAAAGAAGCAGGCCCAATACTGACCCCTGTGGTATCTCACTGTTAACTGAGACCCATTCTGCGTTTATTCCATTAATAACCATCCTTTGTTTCCTATCACTGAGCCAGTTCTTAACCCACTTACACATATTTTCCCCTATCCCCATTGCTCTCATTTTATGTATCAACCTTTTGTGTGGTACCATATCAACAGCTTTTGAAAAGTCCATATACACGACGTCCACTGCATTTCTTTGGTCCAGTCCAGAATTTACCTCTTCGTAGACGTTTATCAGATTAGTTTGACAGGAACGGTCCCTTGTAAACCCATGTTGATATTTGGTCATGAGGTTATTTTTATTCAGATACTGCAGTATAGCATCTCTTAGAAAACCCTCTAGGATTTTACCCACAGTAGAGGTTAAGCTTACTGGCCTATAATTTCCAAGTTCAGTTTTTGTCCCCTTTTGAATATTGGCACCACATTTCCTATACGCCAGTCCTGTGTACAGGCCCTATTATTATGGAATCTTTAAAGATTAAAAATAATCGTTTATCTATGACAGTACTTAATTCCTGCAGTACTCTGGGGTGTATCTCATCCGGGCCTGGGGATTTGTCAACTTTAGTGATTTACTTCCTGTTGGGTTAAGCAGGTTATATATAATGGAGAGTTTTTGTTATAACTGATCTATCATGGAAAATTCTTGTGTAAATACTGTTGCACAAAAGTCATTTAGCATATTGGCTTTTTCCTCATCCTCATCCACCATTTCACCCAGACTATTTTTAAAGGGACCAACACAATCATTTTTAAGTTTCTTGCTATTTATGTAGTTAAAAGATATTTTGGGATTTTTTTTTTACTTTCTCTGGCAATGAGTCTCTCTGTCTCAATCTTTGCTGCCTTGATTTGCTTTTTACAGATGTTATTTAATTTTCTGTATTTATTTAATGCCTCATCACTACCTACTTGCTTTAATTCCCTAAATGCTATCTTTTTGTCACTTATTGCGCCCCTTACAGCCTTCGTTAGCCATAGTGGTTTCCTCCTATTTCTAGCATGTTTATTCCCATAGGGTATATATTGTGCACAGGTCCTATTCAGGATGCTAATAAACGTCTCCC
Source organism: Allobates femoralis (assembly GCA_033576535.1). Taxonomy (NCBI): domain Eukaryota; kingdom Metazoa; phylum Chordata; class Amphibia; order Anura; family Aromobatidae; genus Allobates; species Allobates femoralis. The sequence goes on from JARQOC010000009.1 coordinate 4,000,441, forward strand.
ATTTGCTTTGTGTACCTTTATGTCTCAGGACATCGTCCCAGTTTATTGCACAAAGATCATCTCTCAACCATTGGAAATTTGCCTTCCTGAAGGTTAGTGTCCTTGTAGCCCCTCTACTACACATCTTATTAAAGGATACTTGAAAACTTATTATTTTGTGATGACTATTACCCAAGTGACCTCCAAACCGTATATTTGATATGCGGTCCAGTCTGTTGGTTAATATTAGGTCCAACAGTGCCCCCTTCTTGTTTGGTCCTGAACCAGTTGTGAAAGGTAATTGTCTCTCATAATTGTCAAAAACCTATTACCTTTGCTGGAACTGCAGGTTTCTGTTCCCCAATGTATTTCAGGGTAGTTGAAGTCCCACAGAATAATGACTTCTCCCTGAGTCGCTGCTTCATCTATTTGCTTTATGAGGATATTCTCCTCCACTTCCATTATTGTTGGAGACTTATAACAAACCCCTATCAGTAATTTATTATTTCTTCCCCCTCCCCATATCTCCACCCACAGGGACTCTACATTTCCATAAGATTCACATATATTATCACGTTGGATGGGTTTTAAGGATGATTTTATATCTAAACACTCCCATCTCGCTTATTTGTATGGCCATTTCTGAACAGACTATAGCCCTGTAAATTAACAGCCCAGTCATGTCTCTCGTCCAGCAATGTCTCAGATATCCCCACCATGTCATAATTATCTTCAAACAAAATTAATTCTAATTCCTCCATTTTGTTGGTGAGGCTTCTGGCATTAGTGTACATGCACTTTATGCATCTCTCTTTACCTCTATTTCTTCCTACTATATTGACTGTTCTAACCCCACCCCCCATGCCACCCCCAATTTTATTACTTGTGCCCAGGTTACTACTTACACTATCTTCCCCTCCTGTACAATAAATACCCTCCCCCCCAATCCCTAGTTTAAACACTCCTCCAACCTTCTAGCCATTTTCTCCCCCAGCACAGCTGCACCCTCCACATTGAGGTGCAGCCTGTCCCTAGCATAGAACCTGTAGCCAACAGAGAAGTTGGCCCAAACCTCCAGGAACCCAAACCCTTCCTTCCTACACCAATTCCTGAGCCACTTATTTATCTCCCTAATCTCCCTTTGCCTCTCTGGTGTGGCACCTGGTACAGGCAGTATTTCACAGAACACTACCTTGGATGCAAGTCAAAGTCTTCCCTTCTAGATGAGAAGAATACTCCCATACGCATGTGACTGGGGGTACACACTGAATCGTTGTTCTAGTAGTAACTGAGGATCCTGATGGTCAGATTTCCACCAGTAATACATTAACAATCTGTCTAAAGAGCTTCAGCAACTTGTTCTAAATGACTTTGGCGCTGTCTCCTTGGCCATCCGTTTTTTGACTGTTGCTCCTGTAGATCACATATCTCAAAAAACGGTAGCTAAATAACCAAAAAAGTCCCCCACCTTGATATTTCCCATTGTATTATATTATTTATTTAAAAACATGGTAGATATTTCTGATTCTATGACTTTTTTTCTTCTCTAGAAAATCAGATGAAATGAATTGCAATCACACAATGGTAACAGGATTTATTCTTTTGGGATTTTCTGGAGTTATCGAGAATCAAATCTTCCTTTTTCCGATCTTTCTATGTATATATATCATCACAGTGGGTGGGAACCTATCTATAATCCTTGCATACAAGCTTAGTAAAAATCTTCACACTCCAATGTATTTTTTTCTTGCTAATTTTTCTTTCTTGGAAATAGTATATGTGTCATGTACTGTCCCTAAGATGTTATCCAGTCTACGGTCAGCATGTAAAGCCATCTCCTTCTCCGGCTGCGCTATACAAATGTATTGCTTCTTGCACCTGAGTGGAACAGAATGCCTTATGCTGGGAGCGATGGCTTATGACCGCTATAACGCCATATGTCACCCTCTATTGTATACTGTGATTATGAGTGACGTTGTCTGTATCCGGCATATAGTGGGATCATATGTCATTGGCGCATTGAATTCTCTAATTCACACTTCATTCACTTTTTCATTACCGTTCTGTGGATCCAATGAGATAGACCATTTCTTCTGCGATGTGCCCCCCGTCCTAGTACTCTCCTGCCAGGACATTTGGATTAATGTACTTTTGATATTTGTGGTTGGCGGAGGACTTGTAGTTGGTTCATTCATATTAACAATGATTTCCTATATAGAGATCATTTCAAAAATTCTAAAACTTCATTCCACATCCAGTAAGAAAAAAACTTTTGCAACCTGCTCCTCTCACTTAATAGTTATTACAATATTTATGGGTCAGCAGTTTTTATGTACCTCAGACCCAGGTCAAGTTATAAAATTGGACAAAACAGCATTGTCTCTCTAATGTATACAGTTATCGCTCCTCTCCTCAACCCTTTTATATACAGTCTGCGAAACCAAGAGGTCAAAGCAAGTATCAAGAATATATTTTTACAGAAGAAAAGATTTTGATACATTATTTCTGCTCATTTTTAATTTTGCCATTTTATTTTCAGCAGATACAATATAATGTGAATTTGGTTGCACAGTTTGTGATTTGGTCTAAATCCAAAAAGATGAGTCTTAAATGATTTGGATGTGACTGTAGAGGTCAAATGAAATCTAAAAAAAAAATATCTTTTAGGATTAATAAAGTTTTAACTTAATTAAAGCTAGATCTGCTTTGCTCCTTTTGTTGGTCTCTTTTTCTTATTCTATATTACTCTACTTGTAATTTTTTTCTCTCCATCATTTGCAGCTCTATTAGTCTTTGCAATGTATTCAAACTTTTTCATGGACTCTGTATCTACTCACAGACCCTCCCTGTAAAGAGAAATTGTCATCTGATTCATGTTGCCTAGGCAGTGAGCAGCATGAATCGGAATCTGCCGAAAATCTTGTGGTTGTGATACCTTTCAATGGCTAACAAAAATTAAATAAATGATGTTATAAGGCGAGCTTTCGAGACGACTCAGGTCTCTTCATCAGGCATGGTATGACAAGATATTGAATGAAACTCAAAATATATGCATGCACAACTAAAATGATTGGACATTTGACTGAATAAACATTACAGGGACTGGACATTTGGCAAAATAAACAAAGCAGCCTTGGAGAAGATCTTCAATCAGGCAGGCCCAGTGGTCATGAAGTCTCTAGGACACTAATTTATAAGAAAACCTGGTGTCCAAGATTTCCATGTCTTTGAACAACATTGTTTAGACGTGGTAATGAGGCATAAAACCATCAGCGATGTTCAGTCTGTTCTGTACACAATTGAAACTTCTAATTAGCTTGGATTCACTCACTCTTCAATTTCGGGATTTGAAACTACCCCTCAAAATTAAAACCTTCATATTATCAATGTTATGTCCCTGGCCAGAAAAATGCTCCGCTACTGGAAAATGGATTTTTTTCGTGTGTAATTGTGTGACGATGAGACCTCATCCTGCTCTTGGACGTTGCCCAGTCTCCCCAGCATAAAAAGACCCCACTGGGCATATGGTGCTCATAATTAAATATACCACATTGGAAGAGGAGCATGTGAAAGTCCCAGGAATCTTATAATCCTGCTGTGTGTTGGGGATCTGTATCCTGTCTCCGGTTTCTATGTGAGCACAGGTTTTGCAGCTCTTCACATTGCATGGATATGGAGGTTGGGGTGGTAGCCCTGGTTTCAACATGTCTTTTTTAGCTGGTTTAAGTGTTCATCCCTTTCCACTGGGTTGGAGCAAATACCTCCCCACCTCCATTGAGGATCAGATCATTAAAGCCACAAGGATCCCTAGAAGTCAAGTGCTCCAATACAGAGAAAAAGAAGAGAACCATCGTGTTCCTCTGGTGGTGACCTACAACCCACAGCTTGAGATACTAAGGAAAACTGCCAGGAAACTTCATCACATTCTACGCAAGGATAAAATAATATTCAAAGACCCTCCCTTGCTGTGCTACAGGCAGCCTCCCAATTTAAGAAACAACATGGTCCGAAGTTTGATGCCCTTGGATACACCAAAAGGAACTTATCCATGCAATGTGAAGAGCTGCAAAACCTGTGATCACATAGAGACCAGAGACAGGATACAGATCCCCAACACACAGCAGGATTATAAGATTCCTGGGACTCTCACATGCTCCTCTTCCAATGTGGTATGTTTAATTATGTGCACCATATGCCCAGTAGGGTCTTTTTATGTTGGGGAGACTGGGCAACGTCTAAGAACAAGGATGAGGTCTCATCGTCACACAATTACACACGAAAAAATCAATTTTCCAGTAGCGGAGCATTTTTCTGGCCAGGGACATAACATTGATAATATGAAGGTTTAATTTTGAGGGGTAATTTCAAATTCCAAAAGCATCGAAGAGTGTGTGAATCCAAGCTAATTAGAAGTTTCAATTGTATACAGAATGGACTGAACATCGCTGATGGTTTTATTGCTCTTTACCACGTCTTAACAATGTTGTTCAAAGACATGGAAATCTTGGACACCAGGTTTTCTTATAAATTAGTGTCCTAGAGACTTCATGACCACTGGGCCTGCCTGATTGAAGATCTTCTCCAAGGCTGCTTTGTTTATTTTGCCAAATGTCCAGTCCCTGTAATGTTTATTCAGTCAAATGTCCAATCATTTTAGTTGTGCATGCATATATTTTGAGTTTCATTCAATATTCTTTGGGGAGGTCACGGGTCGTGACCCGGTTCCGTGGCCCTGGTTGTGTCAATAAATGGGGAAAAGTTTATATGGGCAATTAATATGTGATGCCACCCGTGGGTTTCGGCAATTGGGATGGATGGCCAATGCTGCAGTCCTCTGGGTTCGATGGTTATGCAGCTGAGATGGTTCTGCACTCCACAGGTAGAGCAGAGGACCCCAGGGCAGTTTACATAGTCTATGTGAGGAAATAGTATCGGTGGGGTGCAGGACTGCAGGACACAACGATGGAACTTTCCTTTACCTTTATTTGGTGGTTGCAGGTGCAGTCGGGGCACTTCTTACAGGTAGTAATGGAGGTCCGGGCACCTGGGAAGCAATTGGGGGATCTACCTAGCCAGGTGGTTGTAGAGGCTGTGCTGCAGCCCTCTTCCGGCGTGTCTAGTCTTTCTACCCATATGGCAGGCAGCTCGAGCCCTCTCCAGGTGTCATTCCTCAGTGGCCGCTCCGGGCTCTGCTATGCTACTTTGCCGTCGGGTGTTGAGTAGGGCCAGGGGACTTGCAATCATCTGCCCTCCGGCTTTGGCTGCCGGGACTTCAGTACTCGAACAACCATGGACTCCAGCATCCTGTCTCTAGTGCTTTCCTCTGGGGCGATCCCAGTCACGGTTCCAATCACCAGGTTCTTCTCGACTCCTCTGGTTTACTAGCCTTCCACTGTCCCGGGACAAGCTGCTCCGGCTCCAGTCCCCAGGACATCTGTACTGTTCTCTCTTTCAGACTGTCTGCTTAACCCCTCCCCAGACCAGAACTTATAGGGAAGCTCCCCTGAAACTGGGTTCAGAGCTCCCCCCTCTGCTCTGGAGTCAGGAAAAGTGTTGGATGCTGGTGTTACCTGATTAGGGGACCCCTTTTTGCTTCCTAGCATGACATCACTCCCTGTGAGGGAGGCAATGCCACTTTGGCAACTGGACTCCTGTGGTGCCACAGTTGCAGACAGGTATATTTTGCTCTGAAGCTTTAAAGAGAAACTGTCATCAGGTTTTTGCACCACAACATAATGTAGCCAAGGATATTCTGAATCAAATGATGTATCACTTAGATTACTGGGTGTAGCCATTGCTACACTATCAAAGAAGTGTGTAGCTGAGCTAAGAGAGCTGACACCTCCCACAGTAAACTATCAGTAGAAATTATGCATGGACAGTGAGATGTCAATCACAGCAGAGGGCATGTTGGACTGCCATGCACATGTTTCTAGTTCTGTGATGCTAATCACAGGGTTATAAACCTTTACCCTAAGTAAACAGAAAAGCTCACACAGATAAGAGAAGCTCAGTTGCTTTTTGTCTTTTTTTTAACTCTTGCTTTATGCTGTCCTCAGCTTACATACTTACTGCTGGCAGATTCCCTTTAAAATATCCAGCCAGGAACTTTAAAAGAGATTAGTATAGTTTGGCTCTTCCCAGCACCACTCTGGCTGATTGACAGGTTTCTCCCTATGCACACATGAAGAAGAGATGTATCAATCACCTGCAGTGGCACTGGAAAGAGCTAGTCGGGACCATAACAGAGATGAGGCTAGTCCAGTTGTGCCCAGGTTGGCCCTTCCCAGTGCTTCTGCAAAGGATTTAAAGTTTAGTCTTAATGAAACACCAGAGCATTTTCAGAGGAAAATATACTGGACTGCAATCATGCAGCCAGGCTCTAATTCATGCTGCTCAAAGTTTAGGCAGCATAAATCAAATGACAGGTTCCTTTTGTGACCCCAAAGTGACACTATAAACTAGGTCTGCCCAAAATACGTCCCGACAGTTGCATGAAGCCTGCTGATGGACTTGTTGTGGCCTGCGGGAACACAGTGATGCCAGCTTCCATTCTCCAAATATACAAAATATTTGAAGACTTGAGCGTTGGAATGAGGGCAGAGTAGTGCACATCAGTCCTCTCCCCACCCCAATGTGTAGAAGCATGATGAGGTCAGCACATTGCTGACACTATCACACCGCTGCTTAAGCTGACACCTTAGAGGAGAAGAGACAGTGGGCACCGGTAAGCCCTCCATGGAGGAGACGAAGCTAAAATGCGTGGGCCATGGGAGAAACAGATCTGTTTATAATTGTGGTGCACATCATGGGGCATAAAATAGCAAGGGACAATGGGATTAGGGATTTAATGCAAAGAGAAGTGGGAGAGCTTTTAAGGAGACTGGCGGTATGGGATATTATACGGAGGGGTAATGTAAAAAAGGGATAGTATGGAGATTAGCAGTGTGGGGGCTCTTATGGAGAGGAGCAGTGTGGAATATTATATAGGGGGCAGTTTGTAGGGGGGGAAATTACAAAGAGGGGCAATATCTGTGGAATATTGGGGAGCATGGAAGTGCATGGGGGGATATTATAGAGATGTGCAGTTTGTGTGGAGATATTATGAAGAGGAGCAGTGTGTAGCGGATATTATGGACAACTGTGGTGTAGGGGGGAATACTTTGTACAGTAAAGGTCTGGGGAACTTGATATCTACCTTATGGAGAGGAGTTTTCCTGCAACCATAAGAAGACAGTTAAGTAGGTGAGGAGATTGCAGCCACATCCCTCCTCTAGGAAATATGCAAATTTGCACTTCAGTAAGGAAGTGGATGAACTCCAGCGCCACCTTTAAGTAGCTCCTCCAAGTCATAGTCGCTTTCTGAAAAGCCTTTTAATATGACTATGTGTGGTGCCCCGCGACGAGTGCTTCACAAGAGGGTATTACAGCCAAAACTGCAGCAGCAATATTCTCTGACTCAGCAGTCACACAGTTAACTCAGAGATCCATACCCTACATGCATCATCTAGCGTAGAGGGCCAATCAGGTCCTGGTGGGCGGAGTGTAAGGGTAGTGTGTAGAGGAAAACTTAGTACAATTAGTCAGTAGCAGTCTGCAAAAGAGAACTCTCCGAGCAACGTAGGAGAAGGAGCTAAACCAACAGCTCTGCAACCTAGGAGAGGGGGTTGCACAGTTCCGTGCGGCCCCCTGGCCACCTTCTACCAGCCAGCTCCCTACCGTCACCCCGGTTGAGCACCATCACTCTCGGTGCCTAATCAACTGATCTTCGGGCTTCAAAATGAGGGTCCAAAATCATCCCGTGCCCATCTACAGCCGGTTTGCTGGTACCGAAGCTAGCAGCAGTTCAGCTCTGCTATGCGAACCAGAGGAGTGGAGGGACCGCTTTACAGGAGCACCCCACCACCGCCATACACAGTCGTCTAGCCAGCGGTGTACCCACCAAAGGACCCAAGGCTCCCCAAAGCATCCGGAACGTATACCCCGGATAGGGCATTCAAGCAGCCTCCTTGTACCCGATCTGGCATTCCTGGGCGACAACGGCAACATACTTAGTTAGAATGGAGGAACACCGCGGTTCTCTGAGAAACACTGGTCATTGCTGAGTCCACCCAGTCCACTACCTGCAAACTGTATGCCATGTACTGCCTGCTGGTTACAGTAAATTTCCCGTTACAGAGACTTAGTGTCCGTGCCTTCTTATGAACTGTCTATCCGCATGCTAAGGTAAACGCAGCTGCCTCAGAACATCTTGTGCAGCTCCTGCCTCCGGGGATCACCGCTCAGCCTGTGGGGAGCGTTCCATCTTGCTGCATTCCATCCCCCGGAGGCCCCGCAGCGTCGGTACAGTTACCAAAACTCTCATAGGTGGCGTCACGACAAATTAACCCCTTAATCTGTTCCGCTAATGACGTCTCATCATCTTTTGAATCTGGACCACCGGGCCCCACTACCGGCAGGCGCGGTCCATCCGTGACAAGGAAGAAGAAGCAAACGCCTGACACCACCTGATGAAGACTGTTTTATACAGTTGAAACGCGTTGTGGAGCTGTGAGGGGAGCTAAGAATTTAATAAAAGGTTTGCCATTTATTAAAACATCTTACATGTCTGCTTGATCCTTAGAGCGCTCCTAATCAGACCGACATTACTATTTTTTGTATGAAAACTACTCCCTTTGTGAGGGTCTGGCGGCTGGAGCAGCTCAGGAACAGCACAAACGATCTGCCTTGAGGACCTGGCGTTTCCTTGGTAACGCACAACAAAGAGCGGTGACGCAAATTCGGTTTCGCGGTCACGTGACCGGATAGGTCCTGTTCCGAGGACCAAGAGAGAGGCGAGCGGAGAGGCAGCGCACATACCGCCGGCGGCGGAGGCTGGTAAACCAGGTTTTGCAGGACTTGCACAACCCGATAAGGTGAGTGGCCACCTACCCACGCCACTTAGACATCTTAATAAGGGGATCCTACACATTTGCACCCCTCTTCCTTTTTGTTTTGCATTTTAATATGACTAGGGATTTGTGCCAGATCAGAACCCCAAACTACAGACGCTGTGTTTTGGGGTAACTGCCCCTCATCAGTGTAGTGAGTGGGATATTCTGATCTGGCTGATCTTCCTTCAGTAAGGAAGTGAATGAACTCCAGCACCACCTTTAGGTAGCTCCACCTTGCATATTTCCTAGAGGAGGGATGCGGCTTTAAATCTCCTTACCTACTTAACTGTCTTCTTACGGTTGCAGGCAAACTCCTCTCCATAAGGTAGATAGCAAGTTCCCCAGACCTCGTCTTAGCCCACTCACACTGCCAGATCAGAATATCCCACACACTACACTGATGAGGGGCAGTTACCCCGAAATGCAGCATCTGTAGTTTGGGGTTCTGATCTGGCACAAATCCCTAGTCATATTAAAAGGCTTGTCAGAAAGCGACTATGACATTGAGGAGCTACCTAAGGGTGGCGCTGGAGTTCATCCACTTCCTTACTGAAGTGCAAGTTTGTACAGTAAATAAATTTAAGGACAACTATTTATTTAGGCATTTAGCATAGGAGATTTTTTTTGACGGGGCAATATAATGATACCATTTTTTCAAGGATACCATTTCAGGAAGTTCTGCTGAATACCGAGAAGAGGTAACTCTGCAGAGATTAAAAGTGGGTGAGAAATTTCATCAAGGCATCTGTACTACATAGAAGCAAAAGGGATAAGAATTACTTCAATCAGAGAAGACTATAAAGTACCCATTTGTAATTGTTTATTTCTGATAGTCACTATGTTTCCTCAGTACTGTGGTTCCTGTATGGTCCTCAGTCTGATGATGGCTGGCAACAACAACTCCCAGTATCTCCCAACCATTGTTTAGGACATATGAGGATTATAAATTCATGGCATACATATGTATTTGAGGCTTATCTGGCACTACAATTGATCGCTGTACTAAGTTTGGTGCAGTATTTCTGTATTGATGGTGGTTCTGGCGATACATTCATGTGCTGACTGTTCTTCAGGTGCTGCAGTCACATACGTATGGTATTTCTGGTGCTGCAGTCATGTGCTGATGGCAGTTTTGGTGCTGCATTCATGTACTGATGTTGGTTCTGGCACTGCATTTGTGTACTGATGGTGGTTCTGATTTTGCATTCATGAACTGACAGTGGTTCTGTATTACATTCATGTACTGAAGGTGCTTCTGGTGTTGGATCCATATGCTGATGTACTAATGGCGGTTCTGGCATTGCACATATGTGTTGACAGTGGTTCTGCTTTAGTACACATTTAGCATTCAATAATGTGCTTCATGGCTATGTTTGAACAAAAAATGAATTTGGCGGGCACTAAAGCATGATCCACCGGTCACACGTATTTAATACTCAATGGAGAAGGAAGGGGAAAGGATATGTGTATAAAAGGACCGGGATCAAGGAGTAAAAGAGTGTAACTCAAATCAATTATGATACAAAAAGTATAAATTTTATTTATTTAGCACACAAAAAAAAACACCAGATCAAACATAAAAACAATTAAAAACAGTGTAACCACTGTAAATACAAAATCCAAGTCCATATCACAATATCCAATGAATCAAACATGTTCAACAAGTATATTAAATATATATATGAACCACAATATACAAATACAGAGTCCGTCCCAATTATACAAGCAACATGTGCAACCACCTGTAATAAAATACTGGGCACAAAAGGAATGTACAAGCAATTGCTTTGAAGGAGAGCAGAGATGTATTTAAATCAAGCACAAATTACAAGGTGCAGCTGTGTTTAGAAAGGTTAATGAACCCAGATAGATGGAAAAACAACAAAACCTGCAGGCAATGAGCAAGAAATAACATATGCACTCCAAAAAACAAGCCTAAAGAATGCTCAAAGGGTTAGATAGAGAGTAAAAAAAACTCTCATTAAATCACAACCTAAAGGAAAACCCAGGCACAGGTGGCACTGTGCAAAAGATTTTGAATGATTAGTTACCCGACATGCCAGGCAGGCATGGAGATGCAGATGGGCGGACTCAGAGAGGACTGGAGGCCAGGGTTTTTGGTAAAGGCATCAACATAGAGTTTACAGGAGAAAAAAAGAAAAAACAGATATTGCGCCACACTGCAACTGGAGGAACTTAATACACGGTTTTACTATGTTTGTACTAACCTTTACTGGTTGTGCAACACCCCGCACAACCAGACTGATGGCTTAATGTGGATCAATGTAGTGACAAGGGCCAATAATCCCTCCTCCTCAGATACTCCGGGCCTGGTGGTCGGCTCCTTAGTTCCTCTGGAGATGGAGGTGGGCTCCTTCACTCCTCCACCCGAAGAGGCAGACTCGCTGCACTGGCTTCCGTCCCAGCTCCACACTGTGTATCAGTTGATCATTCAAGGGTGGGTCTTTATGATGTACTGCCAGGTACTGTGGATCTTAGAGCAGCTCACACACCGCACTCCCAACAAGGGAGAAGGGGATTAGCAAATAGAAAAACAAGCGGTGTCAGAGGATTGGAGCGCTAAAGAAACCACGGGTTGGTGATTAGATTACCGATAATTTATTGCACGAACAGCAGGGGTCCAGTATGCCACAACGCGTTTCGACGTACAGATGCGTCTTTCTCAAGTGGATTGCCTGATCTTTGTGATACCTCTAGCACAGTGTTTCCCAACTCCAGTCCTCAAGGCACACCAACAGGTCATGTTTTCAGGATTTCCTTATCATTACACAGATGATGGAATTATCACCTATGCAATCCTAAGGAAATCCTGAAAACATGACCTGTTGGTGTGCCTTGAGGACTGGAGTTGGGAAACACTGTGCTAGAGGTATCACAAAGATCAGGCAATTACCTTTTTAGGCCAAAAAAAGGTCTGTTAGAGGAACCAAAAAGATTTGGCATTTACTTTTTTGAGGCCAAAGAAGACCTGTTAGGGCTTGTTTGAGGCCAAAAAAGGTTATTTGAGAACAGACAGAGATTTGGCAATGACTTCAATGAGACTAAAAATGGTATGTTAGAGGAACCAAAAAGATTTTTTCAATCGCTTATTTTATGGAGCACACACAGAATGGGCAATCACTTGTTCTAAGCAAAAAAGGCCTATTTCTGGATGTACCCTCTCACCCTGCTATCTATCTACTTATAGGTAGGGTAGCTAGCTATCTCTATGCGTAGCACAGAGCAGCATGGAGCAATGGCACCAGCATTGTCCCTAAGCTGTAACACTCTCAAAATGGCATCGACGTGACATGTCCGCTCCTTATATGACGAGGGACATATGACTTAGGCGGCCGTCACACGCATCAATTTAATGCACGATATCGCTGAAGCAATCTGCTTTTTGATCGCTTAAGCGATATCGTTTGTGCATCGCTGCGTGCAATCAAGAGATTTTACACTGTAAAATCGCGTGATCGCTAGATCGCAGATTGGTGAGCCGGAGCTCATATCAAGCGATAAACGCTTGATCAATCTGCCTCATCGTGGTGTGTGACACCACAGTGAACGATCTCCCAGCGGCAGAGCCTATGCTGGGAGATGGTATCTATGGTAAACGTCGGGTTACTAAGCGCCGCGCAGCGCCTAGTAACCCGATGTGTACCATGGTTACCAGCGATCTTGCTGCTCCACATCACTGGTGAGTCTGTCTGTGTGACAGCTCACCAACGATGTGAGCGATATTGTTAGTGATCGCGCGTGCACGTGATCGCTAACAATATCGCTATCGATATTGAAGCATGTGACGGCCGCCTTAGGAAGACAATGACACAAACCTTTGTGTCTCAATGTTGGGGATGGTTTTTGCACTGTCATTGGCTGCAGGAACATCCACACAGTAAATGCTGGGGGAAAAATGGAGTGCTACTCTCCTCTGACTTCTCCTCACTCCCCTCATCAAACACATCCCTCCCACTATCCTGAACAGTGATAATGTAGCGGAAAAACATCACTGGAAATGCAGTAATGCTTTTTTCATCAACAAAGCCGAGTTTGATTAATTTTTAGCAAAATGTTTGGGTTCCTGATCTTGTATCAGAATTGGCTAGTTTTGTGCCGAATGTGAAATTGGGGATCATGTTCGGAGAAAGTTCACTCAACAGTAGTCTAAAGTGCTGTGTGGCCTGCATTCCTGTGTTGGCTCTGATCTCTGTGATCTGACCTGGACTGTTGCTTGATTACCCTTTTGTCTGTTTCCTGTACTTGCTATTTTTTTTTTTTTTTTAATCTTGACGTCTTTGTTTACTCCCTGAATCCTCTTTGTGATATCCTGGAAAACCTGACCCTGGACTGTTGCATGACTACATCTCTATTTACTGCCTGAATACAAGCTCTCCTAGTACCAGACTACAGATTACCGGAGTTCCCTGTTGCTTATATTCCTGTATGTAGTGATTATATCACAACCTTGCTTTTAGTAGTGACTAGCGTTACAGATAGTATTTTGGGGTGCTAATTAATAAAATATTTTGAATACAACTTAATTGAAAGAAATTAATCTCTGATAACATGGGTATGTATTTCTCTTTAGCCTTCAACATGACTCCTTAGAGGACAGCCCAGTGACAGTGACTCAGACATTCCAGGGTTGATTAAAACAAGTTTGCTCAGCTTGAGGCAAGGAAGTGTAATGGTTGCACTCTCAATAAGGGCACAAACCTGATGGTTACACATTGGATAGGGTAATACATCTTGATGGGAACGAATCTTGATGTTTACGGATCATTACTCAGGCAAACAAAGATACTGATGCACTGAGCTTGTTGGTTACACATCACTGCTGTGGCATTGAGCTTGTCAGTTACGTTACATCAGAAACAGTAGTCAGTTGGCAAAGATCACAGCATTATAGTGTGGTCATCAAAAGTAGGTCCTTAATCCACTCACTGTGTTTGGAGCCACTTTTATCTACAGATACCCTTCATTGTAATTCAGAGAATTTAATGGATAAATGTCTTTTGTCACCTGCACTATGAAGCTATTTAGGTATGTCACTGCATGTCCTTCATAAGGTAATCAATTAGGTAATCAATTAGATTCTTGTTGTACTACCCCACAGGCGAGCCTTTAAGCTAAGCATTGTTCTGTCTGATGAGCTCCTTTGCTTCCTTCTACTCACCAGCGCTCACTCGCTCTCACTTTTTTAGAACTTCCCAAGTCTTTTTTTCCAGCTGACACTTTCCAGCAGCCTAAAAAATATATATTAAGGTCAACTTCTGAATCCTGAAAAAACTCTTTTAACATTTTCCATTATTGTTTCAAAAAGTTTTGAAAGATTTAAATGACTTCACAAATTAAAAATGTTTCTTGCACAAACAGAACTCCAATACTCAAGAGATGAGTCCCAAATGATTCCCCAACTTTTATATAATAAGGGAATGGTTTGGGATTCATTTACCATTTAAGACACATCGTTAATGGTTTCAACAGTTCACAGAAATAATGGAACAAGTAGCAGATAAAAATTGTGAAGAGCCCAATAGAACCGAACAAAAATCATCATCTGGACACATCTTTGTCCATTAAGCCTTGGGATTAAAGTAGAATACATCTGCATCCTGGAGCACAAATATGCAGTAAGTGGCTTTTCTTAACATGTATGGTAACTATGAATTTGGGGGTATTATTGTCTATGCTTAGAATATGCCATCAGTGTGTGATCGATACAAGTTGAAGTACAATAAATACAAGTTGAACATAAATCTTCATCTGGTCACATCTTTGTCTATTAACCTGGGGATTAATTAAAGTAGAATACCTCATGTCCTGACGCACAAATATACGTATCTCATAGCATGTAACTGTGATTTGGGGAGGGGGAATATTGATTGTCTATGCCTAAAACATACTATAATTGTGAAATTGCTGTAAGTCTACACCTTCCTTACCCCCAAGATCAGCAGAATATAGACTGTACTGCAGCTGCATATGTGGTTGTATGGAGTATACACTGAATCTTTGTTCTGATAATCACTGAGGATCCTGAGGGTCAGGTCCCCACCAGGGTCTGGCTAAAGAACTTCAGTGAATTTTTCTAAGGAACTTTGTGACAGCACAACAATGTCCTTGGCCAGAAATTTGTTGAGTATCGTTCGTGTGGATCACATATCTCAACAAACAGTACCTTAGTCACCAAATAAGTCCATCACTGTCAATATTTTCTATTATATTCTATTAATTATTTAAAAAAATATAGTAGATCTTTTACATATTTCTAATTTGACTTTTTTTTTGGATTCTAGTAAATCAGATGAAATGAATTGCAATCACACAATGGCACCAGGATTTATTCTTTTGGGATTTTCTGGAATTATCGAGAATCAAATCTTCCTTTTTCCAATCTTTCTATGTACATATATCATCACAGTGGGTGGGAACCTCTCTATAATCCTTGCATACAAGCTTAGTCCAAGTCTTCACACTCCAATGTATTTTTTTCTTGCTAATTTTTCGCTCTTGGAAATAGTATATGTGTCATGTACTGTCCCTAAGATGTTGTCCAGTCTACGGTCAGAGTGTAAAGCCATCTCCTTCTCCGGTTGCGCTATACAAATGTATTGTTTCTTGTTATTGGGTGGAACAGAATGCCTTATGCTGGCAGTCATGGCTAATGACCGCTATAACGCCATATGTCACCCTCTATTGTATACTGTGATTATGAGTGATGTTGTCTGTATCCGGCATATAGTGGGATCATATCTCATTGCTGCAGTTAATTCTCTAATTCACACATCATTCACTTTTTCATTACCGTTCTGTGGATCCAATGAGATAGACCATTTCTTCTGCGATGTGCCCCCCGTCCTAGTACTCTCCCGCCAGGACATTTGGCTTAATGTACTTTTGATATTTGTGGTTGGCGGAGGACTTGTAATTGGTTCATTCATAGTAACAATGATTTCCTATATAGAGATCATTTCAAAAATTCTAAAACTTCGTTCCACATCCAGTAAGAAAAAAACTTTTGCAACCTGCTCCTCTCACTTAATGGTTGTTACACTATTTTATGGTTCAGCAATTTTTATGTACTTTAGACCCAGGTCAAGTTATAGAATTGGACAAAACAGCCTCGTCTCGTTAATGTATACAGTTATCGCTCCTCTCCTCAACCCTTTTATATACAGTCTGCGAAACCAAGAGGTCAAAGCAAGTATCAAGAATATATTTTTACAGAAGAAAAGACTTTGATACATTATTTCTGTTCATTATTAATTTATCCATTCTATTTTCAGCATATACAATATAATGTGATTTTGGTTGCACAGTTTATAATTTAATCTAAATCCAAAAAGATGAGTCTTAACGGGATCCTGTCACCTCCAAAACGCCACCAAACTTCAAAATCATGTCCCTGCAGCATCCTATCACTAATCCACACTCCTTTTGTCTCAGAAAAGCATCCTGTGAAAGTGGAGAAAAACGTTTTAATACTCACTCATTAGTGATGATAATTAGCAGGGGCTATATTCTTTAGCCCTTAGGGCATGCCCTCTTCATCATTAGATCACGCCCTAATAGGCGTGATATTCTATTCATGTTGTATTCAGTGCCTCCCTGCTCTCCTTGGCGCTGCCTGGGCTGTAATGACGCGAATCGCGTCATTTCCGGCATTGGGTGATATCAGTACACCCGTGCCACTCTGTAGGCTTCAAGCATCGCATTGCGCATGCGGTGCTTGAAGCAGTACACAGCGGCGTTGGTTGTACTGGATGTCACCTGAATGCCGGAAATGAAGCGATTCGGGTGGCGTTTTGGAGGTGACAGGATCCCTTTAAATGATTTAGGATGTGACTGGAGAGGTCAAATCAAGTCTCAAAAATATCTTTTAGGGTTAATAATTTTAAATCAAATAAAGCTAGATCTACTTTGCTCCTTTTCTCTTTGCTTTTTTATTTTTTTACTTTTAATGTTTTTCTCTCCATCATTTGCAGCCCTTGACTAGTCTCTGCAATGTATTTAAGTATTATCGCGGACACTGTATCTACTCACAGACCTTTCCTTTAGCAGTGGGCAGCATGAATCAGAACCTGACTACATGATTGCAGACAGGTATATTTTGCTCTGAAGCTTTAAAGGGAAACTGTCATCAAGTTTTTGCTACTTCATCTTACCGCAACATAATGTAGGCAAAGGGATTCTGAATCCAAAGATGTATCACTTAGATTACTAGCTCCAGAATACAACCCCCCCCCTCCCGCCCAACCCAGACATGTGACCGGGACTGAGCGCTGATGTCAGCAGTGACGTAGTTGCTCACCACTGAGGAATAACCAGGAACTACATGTCCGCTGGCCACAGCGTGCACATTTCTCGGCGGGACCTCTCCACCACACAGCCGCAGCATTGGAGAAGACAACATAGGAGGGACTTAGGCAAACAACAGCAGCGACCATTCCACATGAAGGTAGAGTCAGCGGCTATTATGACATCTGACTGTTTAACAACCTGGATCTGATTAATTTCAGCCCCAACCTACCAGAGATAAACTAGATCAGTATATTGTCACCATACAACATCCCAAATCGCCTTTTACCTTCTGTAAATGTATGACTCCCTTAAATGAATAGACAAATTATATAAAATATAAAAATATATAATTTATTCAATAGCAAAAATCATATCTGCACTTTATTGTTAAAGGTACAGCGAATCATTGAGCACAAGATACCTAGTGGGATTCCACCACACAAAGAAATCTGCTAGATACCCAGGTAATACACCCATACTGAATTACCACTAATACACCCATCATCCACCCACTATTTAGCCAATTATATGGCTGAAGCGTCTCTTAGCCCTTGAACTACTACTGACACACTTTTTCAAATCACTGCAAAACCTGAGTACATAAGCTAACCATTCTTTAATTTGTACACAACCCTAAAAACCAGGAAATCAGGAATCTATACAAGCCACTCCACAAAATCAATATAAAACCTGGAAAGGTAGGTAGCTAAAGGCCGCTTCACACGCTAGGATATAGGTGAACGAGATCGTTAGCTATGTCACGTGACCACGATCCTTCCGACATCGTTAGTGCATTGTCACACACAAGGATATCGTTAGCCATCTTAAATTTGGCAACGCTCCAGCTATTTGGAGAAGATCGTTTGAACAATTTTACAAAGCGTTAGGAATAGGAGAAATATGAACGACATCTTTCAAAAAGGCGTCACACTGAACGATGTTGCTTCTTCCCGTGACGTTAATTGGACGACGAATGTTAGATTTGAGGTCCGGATCTCAAATTTTTGATGAACGATCCAATGATTTTTCCTTCCTACATCGCTCGTTTACATGCAACGACGCACTAACGATATCGTTTGAACGATCACAAATCCGTGATGTTTCAGCGATATCATTAACGAGATCCTAGCATGTGAAGCGGCCTTAAGGTTAACTAATATGTAGTAAGTAAATTAGCTCCTATTTTTTACTAATCCTTTATAATATAACACAGATCATTGGAAACCTTAAGACCTATGTGAATAATTATAAACAACCAAAGAAAAGGTCTCAATCAATCACTGAAAAGAACAGACAGCTGCAGATTATCTATTCAGGTGCAGCACCTTCAAAGCACATCTAGAGGTAACAGCATTACAGGATATAGAGTAAAGGGATAAACACCTATCCACTCCAATCTAACATATGGTTAGGACTCATAAGCGTGAGGGTCCTTGACGTGGGTTACGAGTTTACGTATTTTGGCCAAAATATCCACTAACACCTCACATCTTCATCTTTAGTGTTTATTGCACATTTTTATCTCTTGCAGTTGTGGATGAGCCCTCTGGGTGGCGTCTGTCATTTGTGATGCAGGTATATGGTGCGGAGCAGCCCACTTGATCTAATAGCATGATCGTGACCAATAGGTTGCAGTGTGACACTATGCATCATAAATATCAGTGTGACTGGCGGCCTATGGTAGCCTTGTGTCTACATCAGGGGTGGGGAACTCCAGTCCTCGAGGGCCACCAACAGTGCATGTTTTCAGGATTTCCTCAGCATTGTACAGGGGTTAGAATCATTACCAGTGCAGGTGATTATATTATCACTAAGGAAATCCTGAAAACATGACCTGTTGGCGGCCCTTGAGGCCTGGAGTTCCCCACCCCTGGTCTACATATACCGCCAATCACCCTCCTGTTTGCATGGCTGGTCGCAGGCGCTACAACCACCCCACCCCCATTGCTTAGGTTGCAGGTGATTGAGCACCGGTGTTCAGACACTTGTGTTACCTCTCAGTGGATTTGGCAGCCTCCTGCTAGGTGCAATGGATATTTGACATGGCTGATTTTTGGTGAGTTTTTCTCAGAATATTATGTCCTATTCGGTGATTTTTTGCATAACAGCATTACAGGATATAGAGTAAAGGGATAAACACCTATCCACTCCAATCTAACTTTTTTTTTTCATTTCATTTATTTAAGATATAATTAATGAAAAACACTAACCAACAATACGTGGAAAAAACTGTATGCCACTCCTCGCATCTTTAAGAGATCGTTCTAAGGTAGGTAGTCCAAGGTATACAGTAAAAGATCATCTTCCAAAATAACAAACAGCCTCCCTAAAACCTATCATTTCTGCATTATAGATTTCTGAAAAAGACCACAACACCTGGTCCACATGAACAATTTCTGAAAAATCCACAAAAACAAGGAAGCATTAACTACATGGTCCTAATCACCTGATTCTACAGTGTTAGTCCTTATAATCCCACTCCCAGTGATTTTTAAGGACAATTTTTCTATTCATATTGTACCCACATATTCTATAGAGGTTAAGAGGTATGTCACACCCAGCAGAGATACAACCCCCTTCTATCTCAGATCACTTTGTAATTTGTAATATATTGTATTTTGTAATGTGTGTTTTTATTAATTAATCAATCAATATCCCAAATACGGGTTGAACAGACAACAGAAGCGCATCCTTACTTACAGCCTACAGAGTTAAAAAAACTACATAGATATTCACAGGATTATGCCAACAACAAGGTGTTCAAATGGAAGGCCCGCCCTAGACCAACAAAACCGAAGGGCCAAGGCGGACGTGGTGGCCGCGGAGGCCAGGGTGGAAGTGGCGGCCTTAGAGGACAGGGCAACCACGGTGACCCGGCGGATGGAGATTCTAGATCTACTTCACTGACATCTTTGGGGTCAATTCCAAGTGTTTCCTCTTTGAGCTCTGTGGGAACTACAGAGGGAGATCACCATAAAGGCATGGGCACGAGATCTGGAATAGGTCGAAACAACAAACAAAATCCAAATAATAAACCATTGAATAAAAAAGGTCAAGGGCACCTTCAGGTGATTAATTTCTCCTCTCATGTTCTGACAGACTCTCAGTTGGAATTACTATCTAAAGGTTTAAATTATGCTCCAACTAACCCTTTTCATTATTCTTCAGCCCTAAAAGATCTTAATATCTTTGCACGAAAGTTACTCCTACGCAAACTGTACCAGAAAAGACCTGTTGGAGATCCTGTGAATCTGGCGGAAAGAGAGGCAATGTTAGCCCTTGAGGAACTTCTGGATAATGAGACCACTTCAGTTACATGTGAGTTTCCAAAATCCCTGTTGCCGAGATCTAAACGCTTCCCACTCTTGTCCGTCTGTTCAGCAGTGGATATTTTCACTAGGCTGGTGTCAGAAGAATTTAAACAAATATCTACACGGAGAAATTTTGATAACTTGACACATGAACATCGCTCAGCCTTACAACAACTGCGTGAGATGGACGATTTGGTTATAAAACAGGCGCAGGGCGGGGAAAGGCGGTGATGTCAGAGCAGGAGGCCGGCCACCCTGCCTCCTGCAGTGACATCACCACTTATACCCGCCCTACTCCATGTTAACCATGGAGCAAGGCGGGGGAAGGCGGTGACGTCACCGCAGGAGGCGGGGCAAAGCAGCCAGCACTGCAATAAGCTCTGTGTACTATGCAGCAGGCGAGGGAGACAATGATTGGCATCATGGAGGCGGCGGTGGGCGGATTAAACATATAGTGGGTGTAAAACTGCCCTTTGTCTCCAGCCACAAGCCACCTCCTATTTGGCTCCACAATGTAAGTTTTCAAAGTGTATTATCTCGGGATACAGGGGGGCTCAAGGGCTGGGGGACCCCTTGCCTGAATGCAGCGTACATGTGCTGTAATTAGATCACCATGTGTGGTTGGTGACAGGTCCTCTTTAAGCAGCAACATATAGGGTCTACATACCTACAAAAACTCCCCTATTAAAGCCAGAAGCACACAGATAAGAAAATATACACTGCTTTGTGATGTTTAAAACACCACACGACTAGTTATCTTTTTTCGCACTGGAGTGACACTTTATATTGAAGCCCCCTGTCATATTCTCACCTTTCGAGGGCTTTACCGTTTATCGATGATGCTCCGGTCCCATGGTGCCATCTTGTGACTGTAACGTATGACTGGCCATAACAGTCATAAGTTACAGTCACATTTTAACAATCCTGATGTACTAAAGTAGGAACATGAGCAATATGTCCATATTGTTAAATATTACACTGGGTTAAGGGGACTTATATTTAATGAGATAAATGAAACACTGAAGTGGGGCTTTAATTAAAAACTGTATTACCTATAATCAACCCTCTCAAGCCATTTATATGGAAGGGTGAGAGACAGAAGCGCACAATAGGGTCTTATCCAATGGTAAAATCGTTTCACAGATATGGATCCACTCACCTGGTTCAGTTGTGTGGAACACAACAACCATAAGCACAAATGGGTAGGATCCGATGAACTGCAGCAATCAGCCGGTCACTAGAATTGCATATATAGAAAGGAGAGAAGTCCGGCTTTCAGGATCGTGCTGTTCCAGTCCAAAGTTCACAAGGAGTTAATCCAAGGACCAAGCAATGATTGTAACTTTCTTTTTATTCCAAAAACTCAGAGATGAAAGAGAATTGAATAAAATGATAGTTTGCTATCTGCTATCTTTAAGTCTTATTCCAGAAAAATCCATGTTTTTCTAAAAGCACCACACCAGCAGTTTCTATTTTTTCAGCGCTGGAGTTGTAATTTAAATGCAATCCCCCTGCCCCCAGTCATATACTTACAGTACATATCTTTATCTGTTACCACCACGGCCCCGGTCGCGAGGCACCATCTTGTCCCTATAACTTCTGACAGGCCCAAAGTCAGAGTTTACATCACAAGAGCTCAATACGTCTCTATGAGAACCAGAACGAGGCTTCCATAGAGATGACTTTTATGAAACACTGGAGCTACCGGCACCTCACAATCCCCACAGACCAACCACAGCACCGTTGGAAAAAGATGAAGCCGCCACAAGGTGAATATCAGACAGGAGTCAGTTCACCCATCAGTCAAGCAATTGACTGATGGGTGAAGCGGGGCGCGACTTTGTGTGCCAGGTCCTTTTGTATATCTTACTCCTGCTGGTTGCCACCCTCCTTTCTTTATTTAAATTTCACACCACACTGCCATTGCTGCTGCTGGCGGAGCATGCGCATAGTAATGATGAAGTCATTAAAATGGCGCTGGAGTTAGCATACAAAAAAGCCTCTTAGGGTAACCACAAACATTTGGCAATTTTTGAGGCCACAAAATGTCTGTTGGGGGAACTACAAAGATTTGGGTATCACTTGAGACCAAAAAAGGAGTGTTAGGGGAAAACAAATATTTGGCAATCAGTTGTTTGAGGCCACAAAAGGTTATTTGAGAATGGACCGAGATTTAGCAATTACTTTTTTTAGGCCAAAAAAGGCCTGTTAGGCCAGGGTCAGACTACCGTTTTTAGCAGATGTCACGGACATCCGCTAAAAACGTAGTCATTTTTTTCAGCAGTGCATATGCGCTAGTCATCGCGGCTGCAGTTCAACGCTGTCCCTGGTTACCCGATGTTGATCTTGGTAACCGCCCACACATCCAGCTGAATAGCGTCCTCTTAAGCAGAGTGGACAGGGAAACACTGCATGCATGTGTGGGCTGACCCTTGCCTTATGGGAACAAAACAATTTCGCAATCACTTACTTGAGGTCTAAAACCGGACGCAGAGAGGAACACAAATATTTGGCAATACTTATTCCAGGCCAAAAAAGGCCTGTTAAAGGAACCACAAAGATTTGGAAATGACTTTTTGAAGGCAAAAAGAAAGGTTATTTGAGAGCAGACAGATTAAGGGATCAACAAAGATTTGGCGCTTATTTTTTTGAGGCCAAAAAAACTGGTCATTTTAGAACAGAGACATCTGTTAACCTGGTACATTTTTCCTGATGAAGGGTTAATCCTGAAACATGTAGAAAACAAGAATCACGTTAAATATTTCTCCGCAATTTTAGATTATTCATCCAGGTGGGAGCACGGCCTGAAAACCCTTTTTTTTTCCACTCTACTTTTGTTACCTATTTAAAGGTGATTGCGGCAGCCCACCATCAGGTTATCACTGGATATACCATGAGTGGTTTGGTTTGCTTGTAACCCCCAGAACCATTAAAAGGTGAGCAGTATTCATACAAAGTTATTAACTCACACACAGGTATACCCTATGAGTGCTTTTTTCTTTCCAGCTATATTCAATTGAACAGATATTTGGCAGAAACGTATTTGAGGCCAAAAATGGCCAAAATGGCCGGTTATGGGAAACAAAAACATTTGGCAATCACACGTTTGAGGCTAAAATAGTCTTCGTAGGGGAAGACAAAGATTTTGTAATCACTATTTCGAGGCAATAAAGGCCTGTTAGGGAACCATAAATATTTGGCAAATACTTTTTTTAGGCAAACAAGGTCTGCTAGAGTATCTTTACACGCCGCAACCACAGGAGACATTTAGGCGGCAGTATTTCCCGTTGGGCTGATTGCCCGCAAATTGCCTCTGCATTGCGGCGTGTAAATAGGGAATTTCGCGACGATAACACCAAAGTTGCCTGTTTTCGTTTTGGGAGCAGTGCTCAAAAACCAGGCAACCGAGCGCAACCAACATATCGCCGCCAAATTCCCTATTTACACGCCGCAATAAGGAGGCAATTGGGTGGCAATGTGGCAGCGATATTGCCAGGTCACAATATCGCTGCCACAATTGTCTCCTGTGGTTGCGGCGTGTAAAGGTACCTTTAGAGGAAAACACCGTTTTCACAATCACTTTTTGAGACCAAAAAGCAAGTTATTTTAAAACAAACAAAGATTTGTCAATCACTTGTTTGAGGCTAAAAAAGGCCTGTGTCTTGTGTTGACTGCTTTGCAATTCATGTGTGTTGCTGCTGTGGTTTAAATCTTAGTTAATTTCCTTTGGTACATTAAGTGTCAATCGGCAAATGCTGCTGTATAGCTGTGCAGCTCTGCAGATTGAGGGGGAGGGGTTTGTCAGAGCATTTTGTTCTCTATTCCCTCAGCTTTTAAGTGCTTCCACTTCCTTCCACCTGCTGTCACAGATAGAGTTTTAATCTGACTTGACCGTGTGAGCTGTTAAGACATAGTGCAGTGTGTGCTGTTGCCTTTTTGCTGATCCTGCCTGGAGTTTACCTTCCTATGAGAAAGTTGCTGTGTGCCCCAGTCTGTGGGTGGAGGTAGGGGACTTAGCCTTTGGCTGGTGAGTAGCAAAGTGCATGGGTGGCAGCCTAGTCATCCTCACCTTCAGAGGTAATTCAAGGTACAGGGTGAGCCAGGGACCCCCAGTCAAGGTCAGACTAGTTCCCCAGTTTGCCTTTTGCCCAATGTTACTATCCTGCTTCCTGACTCCCTTTCCCACCCTGTGACAGCCTGTTAGTGAAACCACAAAGATTTAGTTATCAATTGTTTGAGGCCAGAAAAAAATATTTGAGAACAAACAGAGATTTGGCATTGACTTTCTTAGAACAAAAAAATGCCTGATTGGGCGAACCACAAAGATTTGGCAATAACGTGTTTGAAGACAAAGTTTTTTTCCAAACAGAGATTTAGCAATTACTTTTATTAGGCCAAAAAGGTCTGATAGAGGAACAAAATGATTTTGCTATCACTTGTTTGAGGCCTAAAAAGACCTGTTGTGGTAACCACAAAGATTTGGCAATGACTTGTTTGAGGCCAAATAAAGATTACCGTATATACTCGTGTATAAGCCGACTTTTTCAGCCCTTTTTTTAGGCTGAAAAAGTCCCCCTCGGCTTATACACGAGTCACTAACTTAACTAACTTCTGCCTTTCAATTCCTCCTCATCTTAGCTATCCCCCAAACACCCACACAAGCCCTCTACAACCACCCTCGCCCCCGCTGCTTCCCTGCAGTCATTACGGTACCTCAGCTCAGGGACTAATCCCTCCGCATCATCGCGCCGGCTGGGGCTGGCTGGGGCTGGGATGTGGAGGCCTGGATCCCTCCGCCCTGCTCTTGCGATGTGCGGTGGATCCTTCCGCCGCATCGCTCCTTCCTCCTGCCCTTGCGATGAGCGGTTGGATCCTTCCTCCGCATCGCTCCGTCCTGCTCCAGCGATGTGCGGCTTGGATCCCTCCGCCGCATCGCTCTGTTCTGCTGTAGCGATGTGGTGGCCGGATCCCTCCGCTGCATCGCTCTGTCCCCCACAGTGCACACACAAAAAAGTCCCCTGCAGCCAGACATTCACCAAATGCACAGTGTAGCCGCAGGGGACTTTAATTACGGTACCATATTACTGTCCCAGTCTAAGGAAGGAGGTGAGGCACCATTAGAGTAATAGGATTGTAAGTTTAGCATACAGTTATAGAGCAGGGAAAAGAATAGTGAGGGAAAGAAGAGCAGAGCAGGGGAAAGATATATTCTCAGGGAAATTACAGTAGTAATAGAGCAGGGGAAAGAAGACTAGTGAGGGAAAGGAGAAAGCAGTACAAGGTATAGAATTAGCAGGATGCTTACCGTAGGCTGGTGTCACACTGGTGTTCCCCTCCGCAGCATTCTGTGGCTGGGGAATCACCATGTGAGTGTAGCCAGTGCAAGCCCCTATGTTTATAATGGGAGCACAGTACCGGTAGCTGCTGCATTTCATTCCCTAGGCTTATACGCGAGTCAATAGGTTTTCCCAGTTTTGGGGGCAAAAGTATATACGGTATATGAGAACAGATAGGTTTGACAATGACTTCTTTAATGCAAAAAAAGACCTATTTAGGGAATCCCAAATATTTTGCAATTACTTGTTTGAGGCCAAAAAAACCCTGGTAAGGGAACAGCAAAGATTTGGCAATCACTTGTTTGAGGCAAAAAAGGCCTGTAAGGGGAATCACAAAGATTTGACAATTAATTTTTTGATGTCAAAAAAGGCCTGTTACGGAAACGCAGAGATTTGGCAATGACTTGATTGAGGCAAAAAAAAAGGCAGTTAAGGGAATCACAAAAATTTGGCAATTACTTTTTTTGAGCTCAAAAAGCCTATTGGGGAACCACAAAGATTTGGCAATTAATTATTTGAGGCCAGAAAAAGCCTGTTAGGGAAATGATAAAGATTTGGCAATCACTTGTTTGTTGCCAAAAATGGTTATATGAGAAAAGAGATTTTGCCATTACTTTTTTGAAGCCAAAAAAAGACCTGTCATGGGATCCGCAAAGATTTCGCAATCATTTGTTTGAGGCCAAAAAAAGCTTGATAGGGCAATCAGAAAGATTTGACAATTACGCTTTCGAGGCCAAAAAAAAGCTTTTTAGGAGAATAGATAGATTTGGCAATCACTTGAGGCCAAAAAAGGTTATTTGAGAGCAGACAGAGATTTTGCAGTTACTTTTTTAAGGTCAAAGAAGACCTGTTAGGGGAACACAAAGAGTGTGCAATCATTAGTTTGAGGGGAAAAAGTCCTGTTATGGGAACTACAAATATTTTGCAACGATTTGTTTGAGGCCAAAAAGGCCTATTAGGGGAACATAAAGGTTTGACAATCACTTGTTTGAGGCAGGGGTGCACCGAGCCCCACTGCCGCCTGAGCCGCGCACTGATTACGGGGGGGGGGGTGCTGGTGGAGCCTGGGGCTGCCGCCCCTTCTGTAGTGACCGGCTCGCCACTGCCGCCTGAGCCGCGGCAGTGATTGCCGGCCGCTACCCGAGCATACCGGGGGGGGGGGTGCTTTTGAAGCCTGGGGCTGCCGCCCCTTGTGTGCGTGTCCCCCCGCTGCCCGCCGCTTACCTGCGGTGAGCGGGATGAGCGGCCGGCGCCATGACAAGGGGAGGCTCTGTGCATGAGGCGCCGCCCCCTTCTGCACAGCCGCTCCCCCTGCCGGCTGCCGCCTGAATGACAGGGCTCACACTGTCCAATGGACGGTGCGGCCCTGGTTTGAGGCCAAAAAAGGCCTTTTAAGGGAACTGCAAACTTTTGGCAATAACTTTTTGTAGGTCAAAAGAAGCCTGTTAGGAGAGCCGTAAAGATTTGGCAATGCCTTGTTTGAGGCCAAAAAAAGGTTATTTGAGAACAGGCAGAGATTTGGCAATTACGTTTTTGAGGCCAAAAAAGCCGTGTAAGGGGAACACACACAGATTTGGCAATCATTTGTTCTAAGCAAAACATGCCTATTTCTGGATGGACTCTCTCACCCTCCTATCTATCTATCTATAGCTCGAGTAGCTGTCTGATGAGCCCCTTTGCTACAGTCTACTGACCAGCGCTCACTCACTCTCACTTTTTTAGCTCTTCCCAAGTTTTCTTTTAATCACACTTTCCAGCAGCCTCTAAAATATATATTAAAATAACTCCTGAGTCCTGAAAAACTGTTTTACCATTTTCCATAATTATTTTAAAAAGGTTTGAAAAATTTAAATGACTTCACTAATTAAAAATGATTCTTGCACAAGCAGGAATTCATCACTCAAGGGATAAGTCCCAAGCGATTTACAACCTTTTATATAATAAGTAAAGGGTTGTTTACCATTGAAGACACATCGTCAATGGTCTCAACACAGTAGTTATGGAACAAGTCGCAGATAAATATTGTGAAGAGCCCAATAAAACGAACAAAGATTCTCTTCTGGAAACATCTTTGTCTATTAAGCTTGGGATGAATTGAAGTCGAATACCTCGGTGTCCTGGAACACAGCAATACAGTAAGTGACTTTTCTTAACATGTCACGAAGCCTCCGCAAGGTGTCCACCCCAGGGCTAGGTCCTTCCCTGGAGGGATATCTGGCTAGTCCCGTGTTTGAGACTCTTAATCGAGGTTTCACGGACTCCATTTGCATTTTCTTAACATGTAACTGTGATTTGGGAAGGGGGGATATTAATTGTTTATGATTAGTATATGCCATCAGTGTGAAATTGCGGCAAGTCTTTCCTCTTCCCAAGATCAACAGAATGAAGACTGTACTGCAGCTGCATAGTTAGTAGTATGGGTATACTCTGAACTTTAATTCTGATAATGTCTGAGGATCCTGAGCACTTCGGTGACTTGTTCTAAGGAACTTTAAGACAACAGAAAAATGTCCTTGGCCAGACATTTGTTGAGTATCTCAACAAACAGTAGCATAGTCACCAACAATGTCCCCACCTTGATATTTCCTTTTACATTATATTATTTATTTATTTTTTTTAAAACATAGTAAATCTTTGCATTTTTCTAATTTACAATTTATTTTTTTTTTTTCTAGAAAATCAGATGAAATGAATTGCAATCACACAATGGCACCAGGATTTATTCTGTTGGGATTTCCTGGAGTTATCGAGAATCAAATCTTCCTTTTTCCGATCTTTCTATGTACATATATCATCACAGTGGTTGGGAACCTATCTATAATCCTTGCCTACAAGCTTAGTCCAAGTCTTCACACTCCAATGTATTTTTTTCTTGCTAATTTTTCGCTCTTGGAAATAGTATATGTGTCATGTACTGTCCCTAAGATGTTGTCCAGTCTACGGTCAGAATGTAAAGCCATCTCCTTCTCCGGCTGCGCTATACAAATGTATTGTTTCTTGTTGTTGGGTGGAACAGAATGCTTTATGCTGACAGCCATGGCTTATGACCGCTATAACGCCATATGTCACCCTCTATTGTATACTGTGATTATGAGTGACGTTGTCTGTATCCGGCATATAGTGGGGTCATATCTCATTGCTGCAGTTAATTCTCTAATTCACACATCATTCACTTTTTCATTACCGTTCTGTGGATCCAATGAGATAGACCATTTCTTCTGCGATGTGCCCCCCGTCCTAAAACTCTCCTGCCAGGACACTTGGTCTAATGAAATTGTGGTATTTGTGTTGGGCGGCTGTATTATAATTGGTTCATTCATAGTAACAATGATTTCCTATATAGAGATCATTTCAAAAATTCTAAAACTTCGTTCCACATCCAGCAAGAAAAAAACTTTTGCAACCTGCTCCTCTCACTTAATAGTTGTTACACTATTTTATACATCAACAAGTTTTATGTACTTTAAGCCCAGGTCAAGTTATAGAATTGGACAAAACAGCGTCGTCTCGTTAATGCATACAGTTGTCGCTCCTCTCCTCAACCCTTTTATATACAGCCTGCGAAACCAAGAGGTCAAAGCAAGTATCAAGAATATACTTTTACAGAAGAAAAGACTCTGATCCATATTTGTGCTCATTTTTAATTTTGACATTTTATTAGCATCATATACAATATAATATAAATTTGGTTGCACAGTTTGTAATTTAGTCTAAATCCAAAAGGTTGTGTGTTAAATGATTTACGTGACTGTAGAGGTCAAATCAAATCTCAAAAATATAAGTTTTAGGGTTCATATATCTTAAAATAATTAAAGCTAAATCTTCTTTACTCCTTTTCTCTGTCTCTACTTTTTATTTTCCTTCTTTCCATCATTTGCAGCCCATGATTAGTCTCTGCAATGTATCCAAACTTTTTCATTGAATCTTTGTCTACTCACAGACCCTCTTTTTCCATTAAAGAGAACCTTTCATCTGATTCATTTTTCCCAAAAACCATGGGCCGCATGAATCAGATCCTGGCAACATGATTGCAGACAGAGGTATATTTTTCTCTGAGACGTGAGAGATCCAGCCGGTTGTGGGAGTGTGCATGTGATGCCAGCTGTGATGGAACCTGCGGAGTCTCCCCCTGTCCACCAGGTTTGTCAGGACTGATCGAGACTATCTGTTAGAATGTTGGATTGTGACAGCTCCTCATCGAAAGAAGCAGGGTTTGTGGCCGGACAGAGGATTGATCCGAAAAGGACATGCGGTACCTGGGTATATTCCTATTTTGCGATATTGTGAGTGTGTGTTAAGGGGGTAGGAAGGGGAATAGAACTACAGTTAAGACTGTTAAGGCCACTTTACACGTCCCAATATCGTTCCGATATTGCATACAATTTCACGGGAGCGAGCATGTTTTTGGCATTTGTCCAAGATCGCATAGAAGATGTTACACAAGGAGATATCGCCATGCAATGCAACTACGATGTAGTACGCTCCTCTTGCACACTGTGTCTGAGCAACTCAGGGAACGACCATTTAACATTGGAGTGAATAGGGGAAGTTGCACTCCAAATCGTAGTTGCGCTGTCACACAGCACGATCCTGCCAGATCGTCAAGCCAATATTGCATGGTTGAAGAGCATGCGCAATCCACAAACGATATTGTTTTTGCATTGTTCTTGCGTCGCATTGCTCATTTACACGACACAACACACGAACGATATCAACTGCAACGCCCCTACCACGTGACTTTTTATCGTAGTTGCGTTGCGATATCGTGACGTGTAAAGCGGCCTTTAGTCATTGTACTGCTCACCCACTGATTTACACTTGGTTATTAGGGTACCCTTACACGTCGCAACATTGCATGCAATTTCACTTGCAACTTACTGGTTGCAGTGAAATCATGGAGACATTGTTCCATTTGTACACAGCCACAAAACAGAACAATGTGTCCATGATTTCACTGCAACCAGTAAGTTGCAAGTGAAATTGCATGCAATGTTGCGACGTGTAAGGGTACTCTTAGAGTAGACGTCTTCTAATAACATTATCTTGTTACCTGTTTGGTAAATTGTTCCAGCAGTTCCGGACACACTGGAGAGTGTCTTTGCAACATCACACTGACCTCGGTTCTTCGGGGCCGAGTGTTTGTAGACTTTATAGTGGGGAGCTCTGTGTGAAACTTCTGCCTGTTTTATACTTATTCTTGTTCGAAATTAAAATATTTGTTTGTTAATAGTCATGTGGCAATTTGTGGGGGGATATTATGGAGAGGGGCACTGTGATGGGAATATTATAGAGAGGGGCAGTTTTGGGGGATATTGTGGAGAGCTGCAGTGTGTGGCAGGATGTTTTATTAGCGATGGGGGATATTTAGGTGCTCAGCATGGGTTGACATTTTTTATTGATGGGCAATATAATAATACCTTTATTTTAAAGGACACCAAGTCAGGAAGTGCTGCTGAAGACTGAAGAGAAGGAAGTCTGCAGAGACTAACTGTGGGTGAGAAATTTCATCAAGGCATCTGTACTACATGGAGCAAAAGGGGTGAAAATTACTTCAATCAGAGAAGACTATAGGTGCCTGTATATAATTGTTTATTTGTTATAAGTTGCTAAGTTTCTGTGGTTCCTATATGGTCCACAGTCTGATGATGACTGACAACAACTCCCAGCATCTCACTTACTTTTCTTAAGGATATCCTGGGATTGTAAATTCATGTGATACAATTGCATTTTGGATAAATCTAAAGATGGGGGAACAAAGGAGCAAATAGAGTCTTATCCTAGTTTACCATGAAGTAATAATAATTGTCACTGGTCACCTGAGCCGGTTGTGAGACTCACAACCAGTTTGTGTGCTTGGTACAGCTGCTGCTGGATCCACACTCCACATGCTTAGTGGTAAAAATTCATAGATCCAATGGACGGTGCATTTGCGATCTTTGCTAACTGTATATAGACAATAACTACGGGATACTACAGATAAAGCGCCATTATCCGCAGTACCCCGTGGTCATTGTCTATATACAGTTAGCACAGATTGCAAAAGCACCGTCCATTGAATCTACAATTGGATATTGGCCTTACCTGACATTCCAACTCATTGCTGTACTAAGCTTGGTGCAGCATTCCTGTATTGATGGTGGTTTGGTCAATGCATTCATGTGCTGATCGTGGTTCTGCTGCTGCTGTCATGTATTGATGTAAGTTTTTGCGTAGCATTTGTGCACTTGAATGTTGTTCTAGTGCTGCATTCATATACTGACAGTGGTTCTGGCACTGCATTTGTTTACTGACGGTGGTTCTGTACCTGCACTTGTGTACTGATGGTGGTTCTGATGCTGCATACATGTACTGAAGGTGGTTCTGATGTTTCAGTCATGTACTGAATGTGGTTCTGGTGTTATGTTCATGTACTGAAGGTGGTTCTGGTGTTCATTCAGATACTGATGTACTAATGGTGGATCAGACACTGCACTCATGTGTTGACAGTGGTTATGCTTTTGTACACATTTAGCAATTCATAATGCTGTCCCAATTCCTTCATCAGGCATACCACTGATGAAGGAGCTGGGACAGCCCTGAAACAAGTCGGAATAAACACCATTGCATCAAAACCCTGTGTGGTCCTTATTTCCTTGATAGCAGCGCGGCTCGTGGAAGCACAATTCTTTGGATTTTTGTATATACGTCAATCTGCATGTGGGAGTTCTGATCCAGCGTCAGCTGTACAGACGCAAAAACCAGTTGTGGTTTCACAATTTGCTCAGGTGAGCACATACAATAATAGATGTGCTTTAGCGATAAGACCCATTACTCTCTATTGTGTCTCTAATTTTTTTAGATAATGTGCTTCATGGCTATGTTAAACTTACAAATCCTTAAAATGTAAAGATTTGACATTATGAGAGAATTGGTGAGTCTCTGCTCCAAAAATTCAGTTTAAGCTAGTGTATTCATGTTTGTTCAAATTTGGAATTTTTTCCTGTTTTCCTGTACAATATTTGGTAAAATAAATGATGTCATGCAAAAGTACAAATCGTCCCACAAAAAACAATCCCCATATGTCTATATTGATAGAAAAATAAAAAAGTTATGGCTCTTGGAAGAAGGGGAGGGAAAAACGAAAAACAGTAGATGGAAAATCGTCCAGGGGTGTATGGGTTAAATTGCATTCGACACAGTCGACTACTGTCTATTACAGATCCTCTCTTCCATTGGTATCACTGATCTTGCCCTCTCCTCCTACCTTTCCAACTGCACATTTAGTGTCTCCCACTCCCACACGACCTCCTCGCCCCATCACCTCTCTCTTGGGGTCCCTTGAGGCTCTGTCCTGGGGCCCCTCCTTTTTTCCATCTATACCCTTGGTCTGGGACAACTCATAAAGTCCCATGGCTTCCAGTATCACCTGTTCACTGATGACAGTCAGATCTATCTCTCTGGCCCAGACATCACCTCTGTGCTGTCCAGAATCACAGAGTGTCTATCGACCATATCCTCCTTCCTCTTTTCTCGCTTCCTAAAAGTCAATGTAGACAAAACAGAACTCATCATCTTTCCTCCATCTCACACATCTTCCTTACCAGATCTATCTATCACAATAAATGACATCTCACTTTGCCCTGTACCTGAAGTCCACTGCCTTGAAGTAACCCTTAACTCTGCCCTGTCCCACATATCCAAGCCCTTGCCACCTCATGCTGCCTCCAACTCAAAAATATTTCCAGAATCCGTTCCTTCATCAACCTACTAAACTACTAGTGCATGCCCTCATAATCTCCAGTCTCGACTACTGCAACCTCCTCCTCTGTGGCCTCCACGCTAACACTCTCGCACCAATCCAATCTGTCCTCAACTCTGCTGCCCGACAAATCCACCTCTTTCCTCGCTATTCTTCCACTTGTCCCCTCTGCAAATCCCTCCA
Organism: Allobates femoralis; assembly: GCA_033576535.1. Taxonomy (NCBI): domain Eukaryota; kingdom Metazoa; phylum Chordata; class Amphibia; order Anura; family Aromobatidae; genus Allobates; species Allobates femoralis. Next base: position 4,034,228 of record JARQOC010000009.1, read on the forward strand.
CTGGCTCCCAATTCACCAGCGTATCCAATTCAAACTACTAACATTGATGTACAAAGTCATCCACAATCTGTCTCCCCCATATAGCTCTGAACTAATTTCCCAATATCATTCAACTTGTAATCTTCGGTCCTCCCAAGACCTCCTTCTTTCCTCAACTAACCGCCTGCAAGACTTCGCCTGAGCATCCCCCATCCTGGAATTCGGCACTTCAAAATGTCTGACTGTCCCCTACACTCGGAACCTTCAAGAGGAACCTGAAAACTCATCTCTTCAGAACAGCCTACAGCCTGCAATGATCACGATGACACCTCACTACCACTGGACCCGGCGCTCCACCACCACTGGACCCAGCGCTCCACCACCACTGGACCCGCCGCTCTACCACCAAAAGAGCAGACCCAACCGACTGTCTCCCTCTCCATTGCCCTGTAGAATGTAAGCCCGCAAGTCCTCTCTCCCCTCTGTATCAGTCTGTCACTGTTAGTTTGTTTGTTGTATTTTTAACTTGTTTGAATGTAACTCTTTCTCATGTACAGCACCATGGAATCAATGTTGCCCTATTAATAAACAATAATACATATGGCGCAGAGTGTCCGCATGCTACCCACTGATCCAGAACCAGCCACTGGACCAGGCGGGCAGCGCAGTATGATACCTCTGCACCACTAAATGAATGTGTGCAGCAGTGGCGTAACTTCAGGCCTCGGGGCCCCGATGCGAAAGCTCCAACGGGCCCCCATATTGCAATCTTTAGTACATTAGTCTTTTTCTATGGGCCAAAGGACGTTGGGGCCCCCTAGGCTGCAGGGCCGGTGCGATCGCAACCCCTGCACCTATTGTAGTTACGCCCCTGGTGTGCAGGCATTATCTGTGTCATAGTAAATGCTGTCTTTCACCTTAACCATGTACTGGCTGTTGAGAGTGAATGCATCGTATCTAGCACCTGTGCCTGCCCCTACAAAATGGAGTCTAGCTGTATCCTGCCAAGTACACTGGTTGATAGTGGCTATACCATGGTATGTTTTTTTGATAATTGTTTCTTGGATAATTTTTGAGAATGTGGATAGGAGGGGTTGTAACAAAGATCACTGATATGGATTATGAGCTTGCCTGTTCTGGCCATAACATCTACCAATACCCATGAAAAAGATTTTTGTAACAAATAATTTGCACTTTTTTGTTTGTGGGATGCATCTGGGCTCCTAGGGCGTCATTCATTTAGTGGTGCAAAGGCATCATACTGGGCTGCCTGCCTGGTCCAGCAGTTGGTTCTGGATCAATGATAGTATTCAGAAACTCTGTGAAATATGTATCAGTGTTAATGGCCTGGGTTAATGTCACGCAAGGCACCTGTGCAACAGTAAAAGTCCGGAAGACCAGGAGGAATTACCCCTAGGAGTACAAGTAAGAGACACTCAAACTAACCAACACAGGACCAGGGGCAAAGGAAGAATAGGACCCGCAGAAGGACCTCATTGTCAGTGATAGAGTAAAGCCTGAGAGGTGAAGACGGCGAGTTCAGTTTAATGCAGGACTTACCCCAAATCACAGTACACAGTGACAGAGAAGGCCTCACAACTCTCCAAGGTGAAAGTCTCAAATTGCACCAGGACCTGGTACTCTCTGGATGTACCTGTTACTCTGTCATCAGTAAAGGTACCCAAAAAAGACTATGTGTGTGCGTGTTGATTAACCGTCACCATCCACAGCGTTAACCGCAGAGACGCTACTACGACTTCCCTCATCCATACCCGCTGCCCTGAGGTAAAGCTCCACCTGTGGGGAGCTGTACTACGCTGAGCTGCATCTCCATCACCTCAGTGGCCGCCGCAGAGCTGGTATACACTTTACCAGGTACCACAGATGGCGTCACGTAAACAGTTCCCCTTCACCACCATCCACCGCCATTGAGGGTCCAGGGCATGGATCGAGCACCGACCAGTCGTGATCCCCCAACAAGTCGCCATCAGCCCCGGTACCCGAGTACCCCCTACTATGTCGACTGCCTCACATCAGTATCTAGCACATGTGCTGCCCCTACAAAATGGATACACATAAATGGTCCACTATAAATGACATGCTTCACCAAAAAACATATCACCTTTTAAAAAATACCTTGGCACCCTCCCAGGTCCTCAGAATATTCCAGTGAATTTGCACTCAAGTACTTATTGGCAAACAAATCTCACTTATTGAATATAAAATTATTACACATTCAAAAGCTAATTCTCTAAAAACATTCCTTTAAAAATTACAACTTTAGGCCCCTGACCCTCTGGTGCTTGTAAGCCTGCCGGTGCCAGAACAGGTTGTGATGGCTCCTGGAGCTGGGAACCATGGCTGACTCGGGAGGGCCCTGGTCCGGGCGTGGGGTGAAACAACGTCGGAGAGCCCTTGGGACCCTGAGGGACCCGAGCGCTCAGGTTGCTAAACCCAGTTCGTGCCCGGTAAGGTGTCGTCCATGTATCAATGGTGGACTGAGTGTGTATATGTGTGCCAGGCGGGCATAGCCACCATTGGGTCCGACTAGTAGTCGTAAAGGACCCGTTGAATATAAAATGTTTATGTGAATACCCTAAGGGGAGGCGTATGTGTTCATGTATATGGAAAAGCCCTACGGGATGCGTATGTGTTCATATATATGTGAATAGTGCCAGGCAGGCATAGCCGTTATTGGGTCCGACTAGGTAGTAGGTAAAGGACCCATTAAGTTGTAGTGATGAATCATCAGGGCGTATGCAAAAGTACCCTTTATGAGTGTGTCACCAGGGCGTATGTAAAATTACCCTGGGTGATGGATCAACAGGGCGTATGTAAAAGTATCCTGGGTGATCAAAGATAAAATATATGTATCGTGGGTTACTCATGATGGCTGATGTAGAAAGGGCCATGCATGAGGTATCCACGAGGTATGGGGTTGAGAGTCTCTGCAGGAGGTAGATCCTCCCTGGAATAGGATGGGGAATGATCCCTGCCAAAGGCCGAATCCGCCATTAGGACTGACGGTTAGGTCAATATGGTCCCGTTGATAAATGTTGTTGTATAGTGTATGTAAATGTGGGGCCACTCTGGCTAGGCGCCACAGAGAGGTATTGCAAGCTGACAATAAATGTGATATCTCTGTAAGTTGTCAGTTCAGGTTTTAACCTATGGAGCCTGTTCTCACACACACTTAGGACTAGGCCACTTAGAATAGGGGGACCGGTAATTTAGTAGGTCCCAAAAGGGGGTTGAGTCTAGGGTAGAGTAGTGGGAGAGAGCGACAGTTTAGAGACAGTGCTGGGAAGGCAGTCAGTAAGGATGGGCCTGACAGTGTGGTTGACAGGAGGGATCCCCATCTTTAAGTGGGGGCCTAGAACAGAAGGCAACGGGCCAGGACTGGTTGAAGCCGGCTGGTCACATCGGGGGAAACACTGGCAGTGCGGGTAGCCAAGGCGTCAGTAGTTCACCTTTGACCGCAGACCGACGAGCTGCAGGCCCATAGTAACCGGGTTGCCAACAGCTCCACAAGGACATCAAACCCCTCAGGACAGAAACCGGTTGAGGACACTAGTGGTTGAGGACTGAATTCCGGTGGCGTGAGAAATTGTGCACTCCTGCTGCTCCTGTCCGTACCGGTAAGGGACCAACCTGATCGGCTACTGACAGACCGTAGGACTGGCGGGAGAGCGCTGTGAAGGTTGTAGAGACTGGGAAGAATAGAGATTACCCCGAAAGACAAAGAGAGAAAACATCTAGAGACTCCATAAGGGGAACCCTGAACCGGCAACATCCACCCGGTAAACCAAACTGTACCATTTTCCGTTTACCATCTGCCAGTACCCAGTAAAGTGGAGTAAAACTTGAACTGGTCTCCGTTGTTCTTCCCACCAGTGCCCGAGGGCTTCAGCACCATCACGAGCAGCTCACCAGAGGTTTAAGAACTACCACTACAACTCCCCTCATCCTCATCCATCATCGCTGCCCTGAGGTAATAGCTCCACCTGTGGGGAGCTGGACTACTCTCTGCTGCACCCACCATCACCTCAGCGGCCGGCTTTCAGCGCCAGTACCATATTACCGGAACTACAGGTAGCGTCACGTTCCTTTATAAATATCCCCTTCTCCCCCACCGTCTAAGAAATGATAACCAGGGCACGGAACCGAGATCCCGATCACCCGTGATTCCCCATCCAATAAGCCATTAGACCCGGTGTCCGAGTACCGCATGCGTTTTTGTAACGTGGGGCCCTATGGGAAACGCATGCGTTTTTGAAAGTGTCAAAATGGACATGCGTTTTTGCATGCATTTTTTAACAAAAGACATGCGTTTTTAAGGGCTTTTTAAGGGGGCCCCACACCTAACAGCAAAAATGCAGGCAAAAACGCAGGTGGCCAAAAAACACTATAAAAAATGCATGGCATGTGTGACCCTAGCCGAAGACTGTTAATCATTGTTCTGGTTCAGAGACAAGCCACGCTTCTCACCCACTGATTTACACTTGCTTGTTAGAGTAGACGTCTTCTTTTAACATTATCTTGTTACATGTTTGGCAAATTGTTCCAGCAGTTCCGGATAGACTGGAGGGTGTCTTTGGGACATCACATTGACCTCGGTTCTTCGGGGCCGAGTGTATGTGGATTTTCTAGTGGGGAGCTCTGTGTGAAACTTCTGCCTGTTTTATTCCTATCCTTGTTGTTCAGAAAGTAAAAGACTCTTATGTTAGGAGTCACCTGGCTCTGCTCCTAATCTGTTATCCACTGTATCCTAGTAAACTCCCCAGTCCACAACACTGAGACCATAAAAGAGATTAGACTACTCCAGCTATACCTAGCACGGCTCTAGGTGATTGATGTGTTACTGCCTACATACACAGAATTGTTCAATCACCTGCACTGTACTAAGGAGAGTCAGCTGGGACCATAGCAGATATGAGGCTAGTCTATCTGTGCTCAGGCATCATGCTATGAATAGAGACAAAAGAAAGAGAAAGGATGGGGCACTTCTGAAATGATACCCGTGGTAAAGAGGAGATTAATGGCAATGTGCAATAACCTGACGTGGTCATGCTATCTGCATAACCACGGTGAAGAGCCTGCAGTGCTTGGCAGGCACCACTCGCCGTCTCCTCTTCCGGATTCAGATGTGAGCCGTTCACATGGGCTGTCACATGGACTTGATGTCATCGCGGTTCCTCTATTCTTCAGGACCTGCAAGGCTGTTGAAAAGTCTGCCAGTCTGTAATGCACTGAGCCGCTCACACGGTGGTGGATGTAAAGAAAAGTAAACACTGCTTGTTACAGGTGCTCAGACCAGGAAGGACAAGAGTTTTAGGTGGAAATGAAACTTCCTTTACTTTGGTCAGTTCTCCTCGTAACGCATTTTGGCAGTAAAACCAGCCTTCACGCTAAAACGCATAAGCCCGTGCTATTGTAATATGTTTTGTTCAATACATTGATGTTTTTAAATAAGTTTTTCATCACAATCAACATTTATTCTTTGCGGGAGCTAGATACTTACCTTTCTGATTCATGCTGCTCATAGTTTAGGCAACATGAATCAAATGACAGGTTCCTGCTAGCCCAAAGTGACAGGATAAACCAAGTCTGCCTGACATATAGCCGACGGGCCACATGTACCAGCTGAGGGCTTTGTTGTGGCCTGCAGGAACCCAATGATGCCAGCTTCCATTCTCCCTATATACAATACATTTGAAAACTTGAGTGCTGGAACTAAGGGAGAGAAGTGCACGTCAGTCCTCACCCCCACGCCGATAGGCAGAAGCATGAGGAGGTCAGTACATTGCTGACGCTATCACACGCTACTTAAGCCAAAAATTAAGAGGAGAAGAGATGTCGGACTGCAGGAAGCACTCCGTGGAGGAGCTAAAGATGAAATGTGTGGTTTGTGGGAGGGGCAGATCAGTGTAAATTGTGATGTACATTATGGTGCATAGAGTAGCAAGGGACAGTGGTGTGTGGGACTTTATGCAGAGAGGGAGTGAGGGGCTATTAGGGAGAAGGGTGGTATGGAATACTTACAGAGTGGCACTGTGTGTAGGGATATTATGGAGAAGGGCAGTTTGGGGGCCATTATGGAGAGGGGCAGTGTGGAATATATACAGAGGGGCAGTTTGTGGTGGAGATACTATGGAGAGGATCAATGTGTGGGGAATATTATAGATAGGGGCAGTTTTGGGGGATATTGTGGAGAGAGGCAGTGTGTGGCAGGATATTTTAGAGATGGGCAGTTTGGTGGGAAATTATAGAGAGGGTCAGTGTGTGGAGATATTATGAAGAGGGGTAGTGTGTAGTGGACATTGTGAAGAAGGACAGGGTAGGGAGATATTCTGTGCAGTAAATACATCGAGGGACAATTATTTATTTACCGTAAGCTGTCAGCATGGGAGATATTTTTATTGCTGGGGCAATATAATGATACTTTTAATTTAAAGGACTCCATTTCGTGAAGTGCTGCTGAAGACTGAGAAGAGGGACATCTGCAGAGACTAACTACAGGCGAGAAATTTCATCAAGGCATCTGTACTACCAGGACGCAAAAGGGATGAGAATGACTTCAGTGAAGACTATAAGAAACCTGTGTGTAATTGCTCATTTGTGATAGTAACTTAGTTTCATCAGTACTGTGGTTCCTATATGGTCCACAGTCTGATGATGACTCGCAACAACTCCCAGTATTTCCTTACTATTGTTAAGGATATACTGGAATTGTAAGTTCATGTGATACAATTGTATATTGGGCTTACCTGACATTCCAACTGATTGCTGTACTAAGCTTATTCCTGTATTGATGGTGGTTCGGTTGATGCATTCATATGCTGAATGTGGTGCTGCATCCATGTACTATTGATGGTTTTGGTGCAGCATTCGTGTACTTGAAATTGTTACAGCTGCCGCATTTGTGTACTGACAGTGCTCCTGGCACTGCATTTGTTTACTGACGATGGATTTGGTTTTGCCTTTGTGTTACTGATGGTGGTTCTGATGCTTCACTCATGTACTGAAGGTGGTTCTGGTGTTTCAGCCATGTGCTGAATGTAGTTCTGGTATTATGTTCATGTACTAAAGATGGTTCTGGTGTTGCATTCAGATACTGATGGTGGTTCTGGCATCGCATTCATGGGTTAAGAGTGGTTCTGCTTTCTTACACATTTAGAAATCCATACTGTGCTTCATGGCTATGTTAAAACTTAAAAATCCTTAAAATGTAAAGATTTGAGATTATGAGGAGTATTGGTGAGTCTGCTCCAAAAACTCAGTTTAAGCTAGTGTGTTTATGCATGTGTTCAAACGTTTCAAATCCTAAAATATTCCAAACTTGTTTCTCGTGATGTATTAATCAACTGATGGCAGTTCTGGTGATGTATTAATCTTAGTAACCTTTCAAAAAAATTGGATTGTTTCAGTATGGCAATGTGCACCCCTAGTTTAAACACACAGTCTGGTAGGGGCTACCTAGCTATTAACTTTTTATTGCACATAAAAGTACTTTTCTATACATTAGGCCCTCACATTTACATATTATATATATATAAAGTAATAGAATATATACACTTTACACATGTATACACGTGTAGACACAAATTGAAAAAATATTTTTTCCTGTAATTTCAAACAAACAATGCTAAAAAATAATCCACTGTATGTACACACAGGTGACAACTAAATCTTTTTACTGATGGAAATTATGATGCCGCACTTGATACAACCAAAATAATTTGTTTTCACCTTCCCCAAGTAAACTTATTAATTAAGAATTTGTCCAGTTTACTGATCACTTTATTAAATCGGTTATTACAATTGCAGGAGTAGCATATATGAACCATTATTAACTGCTTCGGGATGTTTAAACACGACACCACTTGGGGTTTTATTTTCAGCGCTGGAGTGGAAAATTTAATTGAAGCCCCTTGTCATATTCTCATCTTCCAAGGGCTTTACAGTTTACTGATGCCACCCCGGTCCCACAGCGCTATCTTGTGACTGTAACTTCTGAATGGCCGCAAGTCAGAAGTTCTGTCACAAGCTCCCAATTAATCTCTATTGGCCGCTTTACACATCCCGATATCGTTGTCCAACCATGATAAAAAGTCACGTGGTTCGTGCGTTGGCGCCGATATCGTTCGTGTGGTTGTGTGGTGTACATGACCAATTCGATGCAAGAACGATGCCAAAACGATATCGGGAGGGAATTGTGCAGAATCTCCAACTGCCCGATATTGGATGGACGATCTGGCAGGATCGTGCTGTGTGACAGCCCAACACCGACTTGGAGACCAACTTCCCCTATTCACTCCCATGTTAAATGGTCGTTCCTGGGTCGCTCGTACGAGCGGGCGTATACATCGCAGTTGCGTTGCCTGCCGATATCTCCCTGTGTGACAGCTCCTATGCGATCTTGGATTATTGCCAAAAATGTGCGCGCTCCTGTGCCATTGTATCCAATATCAGGACGATATTGCTTTCATACAGATGTATTGATTTATGACCTCTGGTCCAGTCCAGCAAACACTGAAGATGCTAGCAGATGACAAACTGCCCGAGACGGATTGGAGCAGCAGTGGAAATAGGTGAAGCCTCTGGAGTACAAGGGCTTCTCAATAAATTAGAATATCATCAAAAAGATCATTTATTTTAGTAATTCTACACAAAAAGTAAAACACATATATTATATAGAACATTACAAACAGAGTGATCTATTGCCACTGTTTATTTCTATAAATTATTATTATTATTATTTATTTATATAGCACCATTAAGTTCCATGGCGCTTTACATGAGGAAAGGGCAGACAAAGACAAGTAGAATAAATGTGGACAATCAGGTCATGCAGGTACAACAGGGGAGAGAATCCTGTCCGTGAGGGCTCACAGTCTACGAGAGGCGGGTGGGGATACAGTAAGAGGGGGAAACGCCGGTCGCAGGGCAGTGGACCAGGTCTCATTGCAGGTTGTAGGCTTGACGGAAGAGGTGGGTCTTCAGGTTTCTTTTGAAGGTATAAATGTTGATGATTATGGCTTCCAGCCAGGGAAAACCCGAAATTCATAATCTCAGAAAATTAGAAGTATAAAACCAACTGAAATAATGATTTTTAATTAATAAATGTTGGTCTAATGAACAATATGTACAATAAATGCACTCAATACTTGGTCAGGGCTCTTTTGCAAGAATTACTGCATCAATGTGGCGTGGCATGGAGGCGATCAGTTTGTGGCTGCTGAGGTCTTATTGAAGCTCAAATTGCTTTGATAGCAGCCTTCAGCTCGTCTGTATTGTTGAGTCTGGTGTCTCTCATCTTCCACTTGACAATACCCTGTAGATTTTCAATGGAGTTTATGTCAGGCGAGGTTGCTGGACAATCAAGCACAGGGATACTGTGGTTAGTAAACCAGGTATTGGCACTTTTGGCAGTGTGGACAGGTCCCAAAGTCCTGCTGGAAAATGGAATCTCCATCTCCAGAAAGCTTGTCAGCTGAGGGAAGTAAGAAGTGCTCTAAAATGTCCTGGTAGATGGCAATGATGACTTTGGTCTTGATAAAACACATTGGATAAGCGAGTAGTGAAATATTCGGACTCACTATACTCATAACGAGTAGGTCTTAATACTCGGGTACTCGTTACAAGTAGTGAGTCCAATGTAAGTCAAAGGGAAATGCAAGTACTTTCACAGTGTATCTACAGTATATACACTGCGAAAGTGAAATAAAAGGTGTTAAAAATTAAAAACAACAAACTCACCAATCCGACAGCTGTCCCGAGACCCAAAAAGAACACATCCGATGGGCTGCAAGGACCTTAAGTCTGATGGCCAATCAGATGGCCGTTAGCGATCAAGTGGTGTGTGACGTGACACACCACCTGATCGCTACCTGCCATCTGATTGGCCATCAACTTAAAGTCCTGGCAGGTCATCAATGTTCTAACACATCGATGACCTTAAGTCTGATGGCCAATCAGATGGTTGGTAGCGATCAGATGGTGTTTGATGTCACACACCACCTGATTGCTACCAGCCATCTGATTGGCCATCAGACTTAAGGTCTTGGCAGCCCAGCGGATGTGTTCTTTCGGGTCCCGGGACTGCCTTCGGATTGGTGAGTATGTTATTTATTTTTTTTTACCACCTTTTATTAACTTTTATTTGACTTTTGCATTGTATATAGATACTCTGCGAAAGTAAATGTACTACTCGCTACTCCTAACGAGTAATCACAAGGAAACTCACAGAGTAGCGAGTAGCCCGAATACTGTACTATTCGGCGAGTACCAAATAGTTTGGGGAGTCTTGTCATCTGCTGGTGTAGAGCCAATTAGGGATGAGCGAGAGAACTCATTTCTCGCTCATCCCTAATTGGCTCTACACCAGCAGATGACAAGACTCCCCAAATCATCACTGGTTGTGGAAACCTCACCCTAGACCTCAAGCAGCTTGGATTGTGACCTCTCCACTCTTCCTCCAAACTCTTGGATTGTGGCCTCTCCACTTTTCTTCCAGACTCTGGAACCTTGATTTCCAAAAAAAATGCAAAATTTACTTTCCTCTGAAAACAACACCTTGGACCACTGAAGATAAAAACCACTGAAGTGGTGATTTAATTAAAAATTGCATTAAATGGAATGTGTCACTATAATTAACCCTCCCAAGCTGTTTGCATGGACCAGGAGAGCAAAGAGAGTTGAATAAAATGTTACCTTGATATCTGCTATCTAATGTCTTATTACAGTGCAATCCATGTTTTTCTTAAAGACCCACACCAGCAGTTTCTTTTTCTCAGCGCTGGAGTGGTACTTTAAATGCAAGCCCTTTGCCCCCAGTCATATACTGACCTCTTGACATCTTCACAACTTACCAAAGCTGCTCCACTCCTGCAGTGGCATCTTGTGCTCATATCTTCTGACTGGCCCAAAGTCAGAATTTACATTGCAAGAGTTAATGAGCTAAACGAGCCAAAACAAGGCCAGAACGAGGCTCCCATAGAGAAGTATTGAGTTGTAACCCCCATGAAACACTGGAGCTACCGGCAGATGACTGATCCCCAAAGACCAACCAAAGCACGACTGTAAAAAGTAGGACTTTGTGGATCAGGTCCTCTTGTACATCCTCCTCTTCCTGGCTTTCCCCTCTTTCTTTATGTAAATTTCCCACAGCCATTGCTGCCACTGCTCGCGTGTGCATTCTTATAGTAATGGTGACGTAATTAAAATGGCACCGCAGTCAGCGCATGCGCAGACTGAACTTTATTTTTCATCTGCGCACAATACCCTGTCACTCATAGTTGTCTCCACAGGAGAAGTCTTATTTGAGGCCAAAAACATCTGTTAGAGAATCCACAAAGATTTGACAATTACATTTTTGAGGCCAAAAAAGGCCTTTTAGGGGAACCACAAAGAGCACTTGTTTGAGGTAAAAAAAAAAAAGGCCTGCTAAGGAAGTATAAAGATTTGCAATAATTTCTTTGAGGCCTAAAAAGGCCTGATAAGGGAGCCACGAAGATTTGGCAATTACTTTGTTGAGGCCAAAAAAGGACTGTTACAGGAACCTCATAGATTTGGCTATAAATTTTTTGAGGCCGAATAAGTGCTGTTAGAAGAACCACAAAGGTTTGGAAATGACTTATTTAAGGCAAAAAAAAGGTTACTTGAGAACAGAGATTTGGAAATTACTTGTTTGAAGCCAAAAAAGGGCCCAAAAGGAACCACAAATATTTGGCAATCATTTGTTTGAGGTCAAAAAGAAGTTATTTAAGAACAGACAGATATTTGACAATCACTTGTTTGAGGCCAAAAAAGGTCTGTTAGGGGAGCAACAAAGATGTGGCAATTACTTTTTTAGGCCAAAAAAAGGCCTTTTAGGGGAACCTCAATGATTTTCCAATGACTTGTTTGCAGTCAAAAAAGGTTACTTTGGAACAGACAGAGATTTGTCAATAACTGTTTTGAGGCCAAAAAAGGCCTGTTAGAGGAACACAAAGATTTGACAATCACCTTTCTGAGTCCAAAAAAGGCTTGTTAGGAGAACACAAACATCTGACAATCGCTTGGCCTGTTAAGGGTGCTTTCACATCTGCGTTTTTCGTAATTCGCGGCAGATGCGGTGAAAAAACCGCATCTGCCGCGTTTACCGCATAACCGTTCCACTTGCGGCGCGGTTGCGTTTTTTTCTATGCAAAGTATAGGCATACTTGCGGCAGGTGCGGCAAGTGTGGTTTTGCACTTGCGGCAGGTGCGGCCGCGAAAAAAACCGCAGTAAGCCGCGGTTTTTTTCGCGGCCGCACCTGCCGCAAGTGCAAAACCGCACTTGCCGCACCTGCCGCAAGTATGCCTATACTTTGCATAGAAAAAACCGCAACCGCGCCGCAAGTGGAACGGTTATGCGGTAAACGCGGCAGATGCGGTTTTTTCACGCATCTGCCGCGAATTACGAAAAACGCAGATGTGAAAGGGCCCTTAGGGAACCACAATGATTTACCAATGTCTTGTTTGAGGCCATAAAAGACCTGTTAAAGGAACCACAAAGAATTGGCAATCATTTCTTTGAGGTCAAAAAAGGTTATTTAAGAACAAACAGAGATTTAGAAATCACTCATTTTTTAGGCCAAAAAAGCCTGTTAGGGGAACAGCAATAATTCACTAATGACTTGCTTGAGGCAAAAAAAGGTTACTTTAAAACAGACAGAGATTTGGCAATTACTATTTTGAGGCCAAAAAGGCCTATTATGGGAACCACAAGGAATTGGCAATCATTTGATTTAGGCAAAAAAATAAGGTTATTTGACAACAGACAGAGATTTGGCAATTACTTTTTAGGTCAAAAAAGGCCTGTTAGGGAAGCACAAATATTAACAATCATTTGTTTAAGGTTAAAAAGGGAAACCACAAAGATTTTACAATCACTCGTTCAATACAAAAAATGCATCTTTGGGAACGCTCACAGATTTAGCAATCACATATGTTGTGTAGCACAGAGCAGCATGGAGCAGTACGGAGCAGTGGCAGCAACACTCTCCCTAAGCAGTAATACTCAAAACATGTAGGCTCCTTATATGCCATGGAATGTATGACTTAGGCAGCCAATAAGAAAAGCCTTTGTGTATCAACTTTGCAGATGGTTTCTGCACCTTGATTGGCTGCAGGAACATCCACACAGTAAGTGCTGGGGCAAAATGTTTCCCCCAGTCAATCATTAAGCTGGTTGGTTACACATCACTGCTGTGGCATTAAACTTGGGGGGGTTATGTTACATCAGAAGCAGCAGTCAGTTGACAAAGATGACATCATTATCATGTGGTCATCAAGACACAGGCTGATCATATGCATACTTGGATACATAAATACCTTTCTTATACTCCATGAGTTCTAGCCTTTCTGACATCGGGTATTCATATAAAGAAAAATTTTTTGCATTTGCTATCATGAATATAATATTAAAATTGCATTTTAATTAGTTTTTAATTCATTTTATTGTGTGATGTTATAGTGTTTTAAATGTGTTTCTTAATTTTATGTGCCTATTCCTCAAGCTTGGGTAAATATTTACGGCGTTTTGTTTACAAACACAGTGACGTCACACAGGGATCCTGCCTGCTGACGTCACGGGCAGCATTACATTGTACTTTTTTGGCGCCTTATCCTTGTTATATATGGAATGTGCTCATTGCAATCTTGATGTCACTGAGGAAGGAGCTCGGATGTGGCTCTGAAACGCGTAGGAGGAAAGAAATAAAGGAAGTTTTTTATTGAAGCATTGCCTTCCTTGTGATCCTTCGTGTCACAGCAGTGCGGACCGTGGTACACCTCTTCCCAACAACAGATTATTGGTTTCCACGTGCAGTGGCGGTGGAGGTCCAGCGGCAGCTGTATTAGGCGCTCAAGCCGGTTGTGGGTATACAAAACCAAGCTAGGTGAGTGGACACCACATATCACCGTTTCTAACAGTGTCTCCATTGCTAGGGCACTATTCTGCTCCTCACTTGTCTCCTTTGTGTTTACACAGTCTTTTTTTAATAACACTTTCCACCAGCCGCCTCTAAAATATATATTAAAAATAACTTCTGAATCCGAAAAGTTTCTTTTAACATTTTTCATCGTTATTTTACAAAGTTTTGAAAGATTTAAATGACTTCACAAATTAAAAAAGTTTCTTGCACAAGCAGAACTCCAATACTCAAGAGATGAGTCCCAAATGATTCCCCAACTTTTATATAATAAGAAAATGGATTGTTTACCTTTTAAGAGGCACCTTCAATGGTTTTAACAGTTCACAGAAATAATGGGACAAGTGGCAGATAAAATTGTGAAGAACCCAATAGAACCGAACAAAGATCATCATCTGGACACATCTTTGTTTATTAAGCCTTGTGATGAATTAAAGTAGAATACCTCTGCGTCCTGGAACACCAATATACAGTAAGTGGCTTTTCTTAACATGCAACTGAAATTTGGGGAGGGGGGTATTGATTGCCTATGCTTAGAATATGCCATCAATGTAAGACTGCTGCAAGACCAAGCCTTTCCTCCTCCCAAGATCAACAGAATAAAGACTGTACTGCAGCTACACATGTGGCTGTATGAGGTTATACACAGGATTGTTGTTCTGATAATGACTGAGGATCCTGGGGTCAGATCCCCACCAGGGTCTGTCTAAAGAACTTCAGTGACTTGTTCTAAGGAACTTTGGGACAGCAGAAAAATGTTCTTGGCCAGACATTTTTGAGTATTGTTCCTGTAGATCCCATATCTCAACGATCAATAGCTTAGTCACTAAAAAATCCCCCACCTTGGTATTTCCTATTATATATCTATTGTTTATTTAAAACATAGTAGTTATGTTGCATATTTCTGATTTGTTTTCTAGAAAATCAGATGAAATGAATTGCAATCACACAATGGTAACAGATTTATTCTGTTTGGGATTTTCTGGAGTTGTCGAGAATCAAATCTTCCTTTTTCCGATCTTTCTATGTATATATATCATCACAGTGGTTGGAACCTATCTATAATCCTTGCATACAAGCTTAGTCCAAGTCTTCACACTCCAATGTATTATTTTCTTGCTAATTTTTCATTTTTGGAAATAGTATATGTTTCTGTACTGTCCCTAAGATGTTGTCCAGTCTACGGTCAGAGTGTAAAGCCATCTCCTTCTCCGGCTTGCGCTATACAAATGTATTGTTTCTTGCTGTTGGGTTCAACAGAATGCCTTATGCTGGCAGTCATGGCTTATGACCGCTATAACGCCATATGTCACCCTCTATTGTATACTGTGATTATGAGTGACGTTGTCTGTATCCGGCATATAGTGGGAGCATATCTCATTGGTGCGGTGATTTCTCTAATTCACACTTCATTCACTTTTTCATTACCGTTCTGTGGATCCAATGAGATAGACCATTTCTTCTGCGATGTGCCCCCCGTCCTAGAACTCTCCTGCCAGGACATTTGGCTTAATGAACTTGTGATATTTGTGGTTGGCGGAGGACTTGTAATTGGTTCATTCATAGTAACAATGATTTCCTATATAGAGATCATTTCAAAAATTCTAAAACTTCGTTCGACGTCCAATAAGAAAAAAACCTTTGCAACCTGCTCCTCTCACTTAATGGGTTGTTACACTATTTTATGGTTCAGCAACTTTCATGTACTTTAGACCCAGATCAAGCTATAAAAGTGGACAAAACAGCGTTGTCTCTTAATGTATACAGTTATTACACCTCTCTTAAACCCTTTTATATACAGCCTGCGAAACCAAGAGGTCAAAGCAAGTATCAAGAATATATTTTTGCAGAAGAAAAGACTCTGATCCATTATTTCTGCTCATTTTTAATTGAGATGTTTTATCAACATCATATACAAAATAATATTAATTTGGGTGAACAGTTTGTAATTTAATCTAAATCCAAAAAGATGAGTCTTAGATGATTTGGATGTGACTCTAGAGGTCAAATCAAAACTCAAAAGTATATGTTTTAGGGTTCATATAATTTAATATTACGTAATTAAAGCTTGATCTTCTTTACTCCTTTTCTCGTTCTCTATCATTCTTTATTTTTCTATGTAACACCCCTTTAATTCGCAGACATGGGCAGGGTGTTCGGTAGTTCTCACCTTGATATGGTGCCTCTACCCAATCTTGCTAGGAGTCTAGAGCAATGCAGAAGGGTCTTTGCCTCTGCTAGGGGTCAATTCGGGAAACCTCTGTCCACGATCTGTAAACACTCATAAGAGATGAAATTAGAAATTTTAACAGGTTTATTTACATGAGAATGATAAGTGGCAATTGCAGGGGGAATAGCAAGTAATAGCAAACAGATAATGTTATGTAGTTTTCTACAGATGTACATGAGGCGCTTTCCAATAGCCCTGAATGTAGGGATAATGCTTCCCCTTTAACTTATGACACCCACACTTCTAATTACAGTTAACCTACAAATGGCTGCAGTCTGGAAAATGACACGGACCCAAATTGTGGCCCCAGTTGTCACAGATGTTGGCACGCTTGCTGACATTGGTGCACTTAAGGTAATGAAAACAACATTCCACCTATGGCTGGTCCTATATAATCTCCTAGTTAGTGCAATCAAAAGTCCCATTTGCACTACTTTGTAATTAGCTTTGGTATACTTCTCAAGCGGTAGAACTACAAGTCCAAGGCAACACACTTTCTTATATATGACTTTAGTACACTTCTCCAGCAGCAGAAGTACGGGTGCCAGCAATGCTCACTTATTGATAACTTCAGTTCACTTCCACATTAGTAGAACTACAGGTCCCAGCAATGCTCCCTTATAGCTAACTCCAGCATACTTCTCAAACAATAGAACTATAGGTCCCAGCAGTAGCAACTCCTTTTTGCAGCAGATCTTTATTCTCCCGGAGTCCCAGACTGGAGCTTCAGGGTCCAGTAATTTGGAAAGGATGGGAACAACAGGCAAAATCCTTCTTCTAAATGGGAAACCAGAAGCTCCTATCAACAGTTTGTCTTGTAGCTTTAGGAATCAGTCTCTCCTCACACAGAGAGGCAACTTCAGTTATCAGCTCCTGCTTATCACTGCTTCAAGATGGCTTAACTCCTTCACACACTTCAGTACAAAACACTCTTTCTTCTGCTTCTTCAGCCAATCTGTCCTGTTTTCTGCTGCTGCTCCTCCTCCCACAGATTTCTGCGATGAGCAAATAACCGCAAGTTTACAGATCACATATTGGTAGTTATGTGATCAGTTGCTCAATCTGTCAATTTAAGTGATTACTTAAACCCACCATAAACATTAGATAGCTGGCGTTTGGATGATTGTTATGCCAACATCCTCCTTGGCTAGCGCTCTCACATACATGCTAGTTTGACCACGTGCCCCTGTCTTCTCTAAGAGAAAACCATCATCAGACATGTCTAACAGAGACTCATCTTCATGAGACAAAGGTACCAGCGGTCCGAAATCTGATATTTCAGATCGATATTTGTCCGGAGCTCCCATACACTTAATTAGCCTATCAGTCAAGCCCATCGATTTCGGAGAGTTCGGCCAACATTATTCCAATTTGTAGTGAATGCAAAAAGTTTAGCTCAAACCCTTGAAACCCCTTAAATACAACAACTGTTAAAATTAACCTCGCACTGCAATCAAATGTCAGGGATGTCAGCTCTTTAAACAATAATTGTAGTAAAACTGTTCATTTATGTTCTCAGGATCATTTCAAGTGTATATTATTTATAGAAATATAAAGGCGACATCTGAGGGGCTTTTTTGCCCCTCACAGTCTTTTTCTGCCATTGTAGCGAAGCTCAGTTCAGAATAATAGGAGGAGACAGTTGTAATACCAGACACGACCCCTAGATACAAGTGGCGCTATGCAAAGGAATGAAAAAGTTTTATATGCTGATCTCATTAACTATTTTGAATAAAAGAAAGCGAATAAACAGCAACTTCAGAAAACAATGGTTTATTTCGATCTCTGATCATAGATCATTTATTTCATTGATCATAGAAACATGTGAAATGTAGTTTACAATTAACGGATGGATATGCAGTTTTTTTTTGCCTAGTTCGGACATCAAAATTGTCTTTCATTCGTTACCTTTAAGAAGACACAATATGATATGAGCCTTTAGATGATATTGTGATATTTTTTGAGGTGTTGATCATTAAATATTCGCGCACAAGCAGGCAAACACGTAGTCATACAGGGTATACCTCCTGGGTCTACATCTGTGTAATTTACTGACCATGATATATTTAAAGCTATTGTACTGAAAGTATTCAGACCCCTTTACATTTTTCACTCTATATTTCATTGCAGTCATATTTAAGTCACATGCTGTCCATTTCCTTGTGATACTCCTCCATTGGAGTCCAGCTATTTTTAATTAAACTGATAGGACTTCACAGCTCACAGTGCATGTCAGACCAAATGAGAATCATGAGGTCAAAGGAACTGCCCAAGGAGCTTAGACACAGGATTGTGGCAGGACACAGATCTGGCCAAGGTTACAAAAGAATTTCTGTAGTACTCAAGGTTCCTAACACCACAGTGGTCTCAATATTCCTTAATGGAAGACGTTTGGATCCACCAGAAGTCTTCCTAGACCTGACCATCCAGCCAAACTGATCAATCATGGAGATTCTTTGTGAGAGAGGAAAAAAAGAACCCCAAGATCGCTGTGGCTGAGCTCCAGAGATGCAGTAGGGAGATGAGAAAAAGTTCCACAAAGTCAACTATCACTGCAGCCCTGCACCAGTCGGGCCTTTATGGCAGGGTGGGCCCTATTGAAGCCTCTCCTCAATGTAAAAGATATGAAAGCCCGCACGGAGTTTGCAAAATAACACATGAAGGACTCTCAAACTATGAGAAATTCAAGGAGATGATGGGAGTACAGGTGTAACACGGTCCGCGCTGCTCCAATGTAAAAACTCACCCAAAGAGTCACAAAGTCATCAGTAGGTTTTATCTTTTTAATCCTCCTTCCTCCTACGCGTTTCGGCGCCCCACCTGGCACCTTCCTCAGGGATATTACAATAGACATTACATTGGGGGTTTTTATAGCCCCAGAGCTTTACAAAAATGGGTGTTTTCTGTTTACTGATGATGTCACAAATGGGAGTGTCACAGCCTTTTGGCGCTATTTTCACAAAAGACAAGAAATAAAACTCAAAAGCATCATAAACAACACCCAATGCCATCATAAAATTACAACCAAAGCCCGCAGGATCTGATTTATAAAAAATGATGTGTGTATAAGCAGAAAAATTAGTGATGAGGATACGTTTTTGAGAAGGTGCCAGGTGGGGCGCCGAAACGCGTAGGAGGAAGGAGGATACACCTGTTACACCTGTACTCCCATCATCTCCTTGAATGTCACTACTGGTCAGTAGTTGGTGGAGATCCTGCAGCAGCTGAGAGATTCTCAAAACGCCTTCAAACCAGTTGTGGGGTCCACAACTGAACCAGGTGAGTGGCTCCTCAGCATCACTCTTTCTAGTGTCACTAGTGATAGGGCACTATTGCGCCTCTTGTCCCCCACCCTCTTATTTTTGAAACTATGAGAAATAAGATTCTCTGGACTGATGAGACGAAGATAGAACTTTTTGATGATAATTCTAAGCAGCATGTGTGGACAAAACCAGGCACTGCCCATCTCCTGCCCAATACAATCCCAACAGTGAAACATGGTGGTGGCAGCATCATGCTATGGGATGTTTTTCAGCTGCAGGGACAGGATGACTGGTTGCAATTGAAGGCAACATGAATGCGGCCAAGTACAGAGATATCCTGGATGAAAACTCCTTTCAGAGTGCTCTGGACTTGAGACTTGGCCAAAGGTTCACCTTCCAACATGACAATGACCTTAAGCACACAGCTAACATAACAAAGGAGCAGCTTCATAACAACTCTGTGACCATTCCTGACTGGCCCAGCCAGAGCCCTGACCTAAACCCAATTGAACATTTCTGGAGAGACTTGAAAATGTCTGTCTACCAACGTTCACCATCCAACCTGATGGAACTGGAGAGGATCTGCATGGAAGAATGGCAGAGGATCCCCAAATCCAGGTGTGGAAAACTAGTTGCATCATTCCAAAGAAGACTCATGGCTGTACGATCTCAAAAGGTGCAAATACTCAATACTGAGCAAAGGGTCTGAATACTTATGACCCTGTGATATTTCAGTTTTTCTTTTTTATAATAAATTTGAAAATATTTTTACATTTCAGGTTTTTCTTCAGTCTATATGGGGTGCAGAGTGTACATTTAATGAGAAAAAAATTACTTTTTTGAATTTACCAAATGGCTGCAATGAAAGAGTGAAATATTTAAAGGGGTCTAAATACTTTCCATACCCACTGTATATATACTACATAGTGTAATCACTTGTTATGTATATCTCCCTTATTATATAGTGCTCATGTTATGTACAACACTGTCCCTTATTAAATATTGCTCTCTCTTGTAATGTACAGCACCATCCCTTATTACACAGTGCTCTATCTTGTTTTGTATACTACTGTCCCTTATTAGTGCCCTCTCTCATTATGTTCAGCATTGCCCCTTACATATCAGATGCTCTTGTTATTTTTGCTATTCGTAGCACCCTGTCTATACTTCATAGCGTCCTCTCTTCTTAGATATAAAATGACATGACTGCTGATGGAATATGGTTAAGCTCATTTTCTAATGGAGGAGCTAATGGACTGGTTTTCTGGTCAGATGCTTCTCCATCAGCAGTCGTTTTATATCCAACAAGAGAGGACTATGTAATAGAGAAGCGCTGTGAATAACAAAAATCAGGAGAATACACTACGTAGGGGACGATGCTACACAGAACAAGAGAAGACACTATATAATAAGCAACAGTGTTGTAGATAACAAGAGAGAACACTACATAATAAAAGATGGTGCTATATATAACATCAGAGGACACCGTATTTTTTGCTTTATAAGAAGCATCGTATTATAAAATGCACCTCAAATTTGGAGAAGGAAAACAAATATTTTTTAATGTTAAATGGGGTTTGTCTCATAATGCCAGTGTCCATCTAATCAGTATATATGTCCCTAATCTTTGTATATATGTCCGCCATCCTGGTATATTTGTCTCTATTCTGGTATATATGGTCCCCCATCCTGATATATGTGCCCCCTCCTGAATTATATGGTCCCCATTCTGGTATAAATGTCCCCATTATGTTATGTCTGGCCACCAACTTGGTATATACACTGTATATCCCCCATTCTGTTATATACAGTATGTGCCCCCTCCTGATATATATGTTTTCCCATCCTGGTACATACATCTTTGTACATAGCCCCCCATGACTTACGGAGGGGAAGTTGCGAGGGTGTATGAGACGGTTTCACTGGTTCCTGGAGGGTCGGGGCAGAGCCATTTTCTTGAAGTTTGCACACAGTATGTATTGCAGCTCAGCAATGCATGCTGGGATATGGATAATGGTGGCACCCACGGGACGCTGCCGCAACTCTCCCCTCACAGCTCCGAGCTCTGCTCCCATCCTCCATGGACCCGTGAAACTGCCTCATGCACCCCACAACCCCCCTTCCTCTGTAAGATTTTTTTTCTTTAATAGATTCAGATTTTAAGATGCACCCGTTTTCCCCACAATTTGGGAGAATCAAAAGTGTATTGTGTCTCATAATCAAAAAAATAAGGTAATAAGGAATGGTGCTACACAGAAGAGAGGACACTATATAATAAGGAATGGTGCTGTACATAACAAGAGAGGACACTATATAATAAGGGATGTTGCTATACAGAACAAGAGAGAATGCTATATAATAAGACATGGCGCTATACATAACATGGTGCTATATATAATAAAGAGAGGACACTATATAATAAGGGGCAATTGTGTACATAACAAGAGAAGTCTCCATACAATAAGGGACAATACTATACAGAAGAAGAGAGGACATTATATAATAAGGGATGGTGCTATACAGAACAAGAGAGGATGCTATATAATAAGACATAGCGATTTACATAACAAGATAGGACACTATATAATAAGGGAGAACACCATACAGAATACGAGAAAACACTATACAATAAGGGATGGTGCTGTACATAACAAGAGAGGACACTATATAATAAGGGATGTTGCTATACAGAACAAGAGAGAATGCTATATAATAAGACATGGCGCTATACATAACAAGATAGGACACTATACAGTGCCTACAAGTAGTATTCAACCCCCTGCAGATTTAGGTGGTTTGATAAGATGCAAATAAGTTAGAGCCTTCAAACTGCAAACGAGAGTAGGATTTATTAACAGAAGCATAAATCTTACAAACCAAAAAGTTATGTTGCTCAGTTGAATTTTAATAAATTTTAAACATAAAAGTGTGGGTCAATTATTATTCAACCCCTAGGTTTAATATTTTGTGGAATAACCCTTGTTTGCAATTACAGCTAATAATCGTCTTTTATAAGACCTGATCAGGCCGGCACAGGTCTCTGGAGTTATCTTGGCCCACTCCTCCATGCAGATCTTCTCCAAGTTATCTAGGTTCTTTGGGTGTCTCATGTGGACTTTAATCTTGAGCTCCTTCCACAAGTTTTCAATTGGGTTAAGGTCAGGAGACTGACTAGGCCACTCCATCACTTGATTTTTCCCTCTTGAACCAGGCCTTGGTTTTCTTGGCTGTGTGCTTTGGGTCGTTGTCTTGTTGGAAGATGAAATTACGACCCATCTTAAGATCCTTGATGGAGGCAGCGGAGGTTCTTGGCCAAAATCTCCAGGTAGGCCGTGCTATCCATCTTCCCATGGATGCGGACCAGATGGCCAGGCCCCTTGGCTGAGAAACAGCCCCACAGCATGATGCTGCCACCACAATGCTTGACTGTAGGGATGGTATTCTTGGGGTCGTATGCAGTGCCATCCAGTCTCCAAACGTCACGTGTGTGGTTGGCACCAAAGATCTCGATCTTGGTCTCATCAGACCATAGAACCTTGAACCAGTCTGTCTCTCAGAGTGCTCCAAGTGATCATGAGGAAACTGTAGATGAGCCTTGACATGACGCTTTGAAAGTAAAGGTACCTTACGGGCTCGTCTGGAACGGAGACCATTGCGGTGGAGTACGTTACTTATGGTATTGACTGAAACCAATGTGCCCACTGCCATGAGATCTTCCCGGAGCTCCTTCCTTGTTGTCCTTGGGTTAGCCTTGACTCTTCGGACAAGCCTGGCCTTGGCACGGGAGGAAACTTTCAAAGGCTGTCCAGGCCGTGGAAGGCTAACAGTAGTTTCATAAGCCTTCCACTTCCGGATGATGCTCCCAACAGTGGAGACAGGTAGGCCCAACTCCTTGGAAAGGGTTTTGCACCCCTTGCCAGCCTTGTGACCCTCCACGATCTTGTCTCTGATGGCCTTGGAATGCTCCTTTGTCTTTCCCATGTTGACCATGTATGAGTGCTGTTCACAAGTTTGGGGAGGGTCCTAAATAGTCAGAAAAGGCTGGCAAAAGAGATAATTAATCCACACATGTGAAGCTCATTGTTCTTTGTGCCTGAACTACTTCTTAATACTTTAGGGGGACCAAACAGAATGCTGGTGGTTTGAGGGGTTGAATAATAAATGACCCTCTGAATTAACTTTTAACCTTTAAAAAAAAAAAAAAAAATTAAAAAATCTTTTTGGCTGCAGTGCATTTCCCACTTCCAGGCTGATCTACAGTGCAAATGTCACAATGCCAAGTTAATTCCGCATGTGTCAACACCTAAATTTGCAGGGGGTTGAATACTACTTGTAGGCACTGTATAATAAGGGACAGTACCATACAGAATAAGAGAAGACACTATATAATAAGGGATGGTGCTATATATAATAAAGAGAGGACACTATATAATAAGGGACAATTGTGTACATAACAAGAGAAGACTCCATATAATAAGGGACAATACTATACAGAACAAAAGAGGACATTATATAATAAGGGATGGTGCTATAGAGAACAAGAGAGGATGCTATATAATAAGACATGGCGCTTTACATAACAAGATAGACACTATATAATAAAAGAGAACACCATACAGAATAAGAGAAAACACTATACAATAAGGGATGGTGCTGTACATAACAAGAGAGGACACTATATAATAAGGGATGGTGCTATATATAATAAGAGAGGACACTATATAATAGTGGTGCTGTACATAACAAGTTAGGACACCATATAATAAGGGACAATACTATACAGAACAAGAGAGGACATTATATAATAAGGGCTGGTGCTATGCAGAACAAGAGAGGATGCTATATAATAAGACATGGCGCTATACATAACAAGATAGGAAACTATATAATAAGGGACTGTACCATACAGAATAAGAGAAGACACTATATAATAAGGGATGGTGCTGTACATAACAAGAGAGGACACTGTATAATATGGGACAGTGCTGTACATAACAAGAGAGGACACTATATAAGGGATGGTGCTATATATAATAAGAGAGGACACTATATAATAAGGGACGGTGCTGTACCTAAAGAAAGAGTGCTATGTAATGAGGGACAGTGCTGTACATAACAAGCGAGACACTATATAATAAGTGATGGTGCTATATGGAACAAGACAGGACACTATATAATAAGGGCCTGTGCTACATAGAACAAGAGAGGACACTATATAATAAGGTTGGTGTTATACAGAACAGGAGAGAACACTTTAGAATAAGGGATGGTGCTCTACATAACAAGAGGTGACACTATATAATAAGGGACAGTACTATACAGAACAAGAGAGGACATTATATAATAAGGGATGGTGATATACAAAACAAGATAGAGCACTATATACTGTAATAAGGGACAGTACTATACAGTATAAGAGAGGACGCTATATAATAAGGAATGATGCTGTACAGAGCAAGGGAAGACACTATATAACAAGGGACAGTGCTGTACATAAAAAGAGAGGTTATATAATAAGGGACAGTGCTGTAATAACAAGAAAAGACACTATATAATAAGGGATGGTGCTATATATAACAAGAGAGGACACTATTCAATAAGGAACTGTGTTGTACATAAAAAGAGAGGGTGCTATGTCATGAGGGATGGTGCTGTACATAACAAGAGAGACACTATATAATAAGGGTCTGTGCTACACAGAATAGAGAGGACACTATATAATAAGGGTCGGGGCTATACAGAACAAGAGAGGACACTTTAGAATAAGGGATGGTTCTGTTTATAACAAGAGAAGATGCTATATAATAAGGGATGGTGCAATACATGACAAGAGAAGACACTATTGAAACCTCCTCAGAAAATTCCTGTATCAGGTGTGCAAAAGCTTGTGTTGAAGCCATGTGCACTTCAGAAAAATGGTAGGTTGCTGATAATGTCATTGGGTGGTAGTAACTGACTAAGGGGTTAGGTAGCACAATTGCAGTGATGGGCAATGGGTGATGAGGGGAACTAGTTTGATGCTGAGATTGGGGTTCCCTAGTTGACCCTGTTCCTAGAAGTACCTCTAAAGGAGAGGATGCCTAGGCCGCCACCCTTGCCCTTCTCCTGACCAGCCCTAAGGTATAACCCCCTCACCTCCATCCAGGGACCGGGATAAGCACAGCAACTCACAGCAAGATGGTAATCTCTACAAAACCACACAACAAGAAGGCTTCCGCAGAACAGCACTCAGCATCAACACAGCTTATGGTCTTTACAGAGAATGCTCTCTAGCAAACTTCAGATGGGCCCAGACATGTAATGGCTTAAGCAGGATGACACGTCTGGCACTGCAGGATCTGAGGTCCTGATAGCGTAGTGTCTTACTGATGGTAGCCTGTGTTACGTAGGTCCCAGCTCTCTGCAGGCTCTCATTAGGTCCCCCATTGTTGTTCAAGGATTTTTGCTCACCGTTCTTGAGATCACTTTGACCCCACGGGGTGAGCTCTTACATAAAGCCCCAGATCGAGGGAGATTATCAGTGGTCTTGAATGTCTTCCATTTTCTTATTATTGCTCCCACAGTTGATTTCTTCACACCAAGCTGCTTGCCTATTGCAGATTCAGTCTTCCCAGACTGGTGCAGGGTTACAATTTTGTTTCTAGTGTCCTTCGACAGCTCTTTGGTCTTCACCATAGTGGAGTTTGGAGTGTGAGTGTTTGAGGTTGCGGACAGGTGTCTTTTATACAGACAACAAGTTCAAACAGGTGCCAGTACTACAGGTAATGAAAGGGGGACAACGGAATCTCTTAAAGAACATGTTACAGGCCTGTGAGAGCCAGAAATCTTGCTTGTTTGTAGGTGGCTAAAAACTTATTTTCCACCAAAATTTGATAAAAAAAAATTCTTTCCAAATCAGACGATGTGGATTTTCACGATTTGTTCTCTCATTTTGTCTCTTATAGTTGAGGTCACCTATGGTGTTAATTACAGGCCAACTTCATCTTTTTAAGTGGGAGAACTTGCACAATTGGTGGCTGACTAAATACTTATTTTCCCCACTGCATGTGTGATTAGGCCCACAGCTGCTGGACACGACTTCCGTAAACTTAACTTTGGCCTAGTCGCTGAGTAACCTTGCCCTTACTACCGACACATGTGCATAAAGGCTATATTTACAAACAGCGTTTTTGCTGCATTTTGTGAGGATCCATTTTGGGTGCAAAACTGCACCAAGAACGGATCCTCACAAAGCACAGCATTCTGTGTGTGAATGCTGCTGTACTTTTTGTCTGCACTTTTACTCACCTCACCGTGCTCCTGTGGCACACTAAATTTCAGTTTCCACAATGGTATTGTCTCTCTCCAGGAGGAGGTGATGACATGCCTGGAAAAAGCAGGAGTCTTAACATCAGGTAATCCCACAGCATGCAACACCTGACTCCAGGCCTGAAGGGCAAGCTCTGAACTCGATTTCAGGGGAGTATCCCTGTAAATTCTGGTCTGGAGGGGAAGTTAGTCCGTAAGTCTGAGTAGAAGCACAGGTTCACAACATCATCTGTTGATAGTACCCTGGCTTCTACCTACGGCTACAGTAATGGGTAAAGGAAACCACAAACTCTGTGTCTGTCGGTTATTCTGTGCCCTCAGCCCTGCACCCCACTAACCTACCATCGCCATAGATGTTAACGGTTGCCCTGGGGAACCGCTCCCCCCGTGGGGAGTGACACCATCACTGCTACTATACCATCATCCCAAGAGGTCCTGCACACAGCGTCGGCCATCCATAGCCGAATACCACGAGTGGCGTCACAGTTTAATTTCCAAAACCATAATCCCAGAACTTTTATTGATACCGCCAGAGTCACGGAGTCGGGTCTCAACCCCTGTGACTCCCCAGCAGAACTGTTGCCAGGCTCCGAGTACCCCACAGCCCTGTCACTCCCTCAGTGACTGCTGGCGGTGTCCTCTCATCCCCAGAAGTTGCAGCGAGTGCGACCTCTAGGACACTGCAGCCTGCCATGTGACTGGGTGACGTAGCTTGGTCACATGGTGCTGTCCAATGTCCTCTCACAGGTCTGTGGCCTTGGAATGAGGGAGATTACCATAGGAGAGCGTGAGGTGAGTAAAAAGCGCAGCGAAATAATGACACGAAATTGATATGTGACTTCTTTTTATGGATCCGCTTTTCAACCCAAAACCCTGGTCCGTAAAAAGTCAGTTGTTAATGCCAAATAGTGGGACAGCTAATGTCAATGGGTTTCACTGCATTTCACTTGCAAATAGCGAATCTGTGGAAAGCGAACAAATAGCACAGCATGTGAAAGTAGCCTTATGATGTCCAGCAGCAATATTTATTCTTATTACAACAGCAACAGTGTTTATAGTAACAAAATATGTATAACGTATATAATTACATTTTAGGTGGCAATATACAGTTGTGGCCAAAAGTATTGACACCCCTGCAATTCTTCAGATAATACCAGTTTCTTCCTGAAAATGATTGCAATCACAAATTCTTTGGTATTATTATCTTCATTTAATTTGTCTTCAATGAAAAAACACAAAAAGAATTGTCCTAAAGCCAAATTGGATATAATTCCACACCAAACATAAAAAAAGGGGGGACAAAAGTATTGGCACTGTTAAAAAATCATGTGATGCTTCTCTAATTTGTGTAATTAACAGCACCTGTAACTTACCTGTGGCACCTAACAGGTGTTGGCAATAACTAAATCACACTTGCAGCCAGTTGACATGGATTAAAGTTGACTCAACTCTGTCCTGTGTCCTTGTGTGTACCACATTGAGCATGGAGAAAAGAAAGAAGACCAAAGAACTGTCTGAGGACTTGAGAAACCAAATTGTGAGGAAGCATGAGAATCTCAAGGCTACAAGTCCATCTCCAAAGACCTGAATGTTCCTGTGTCTACCATGCGCAGTGTCATCAAGAAGTTTAAAGCCCATGGCACTGTGGCTAACCTCCCTAGATGTGGACGGAAAAGAAAAATTGACGAGAGATTTCAACGCAAGATTGTGCGAATGGTGGATAAAGAACCTCGACTAACATCCAAACAAGTTCAAGCTGCCCTGCAGTCCGAGGGTACAACAGTGTCAACCCGTGCTATCTGTCAGCGTCTGAATGAAAAGGGATTGTATGGTAGGATACCAGGAAGACCCCACTTCTTACCCCGAGACATAAAAAAGCCAGGATGGAGTTTGCCAAAACTTACCTGAGAAAGCCTAAACGTTTTGGAAGAATGTTCTCTGGTCAGATGAGACAAAAGTAGAGCTTTATGGGCAAAGGCATCAACATAGATTTACAGGAGAAAAAAGAGCATTCAAAGAAAAGAACACGGTCCCTACAGTCAAACATGGCGGAGGTTCCCTGATGTTTTGGGGTTGCCTTGCTGCCTCTGGCACTGGACTGTTTGACGTGTGCATGGCATTATGAAGTCTGAAGACTACCAACAATTTTGCAGCATAATGTAGGGCCCAGTTGAGAAAGCTGGGTCTCCCTCAGAGGTCATGGGTCTTCCGCACGGGCAATAACCCAAAACACACTTCAAAAAGCACTAGAAAATGGTTTGAGAGAAAGCACTGGAGACTTCTAAGGTGGCCAGCAATGAGTCCAACCTGAATCCCATAGAACACCTGTGGAGAGATCTAAAAATGCAGTTTGGAGAAGGACACCTTCAATATCAGGGACCTGGAGCAGTTTGCCAAAGAAGAATGGTCTAAAATTCCAGCAGAGCATTGTAAGAAACTTATTGTTTTACCGGAAGCGGTTGATCGCAGTTATTTTGGCTAAAGGTTGTGCAACCAAGTATTAGGCTGAGGGTGCCAATACTTTTGTCTGGCCCATTTTTGGAGTTTTGTGTGAAATGATCAATGTTTTGCTTTTTGCTTCATTCTCTTTTGTGTTTTTTCATTGAAGACAAATTAAATGAAGAAATAATACCAAAGAATTTGTGATTGCAATCATTTTCAGGAAGAAACTGAGTATTATCTGACAGAATTGCAGGGTGACAATACTTTTGGCCACAACTGTATATGGGGCACATATTTCTGGTGCTGTTGGTGAACCCTGGTGATTTCCATGGGAGAACACCACCTCCATAAAGAGTAAAATAGGGGCAACGACCCCTCCATGCTCATGTCTCCACTTCAATCTACTTCTTAACATTCATTCAAATAACGAAGGGTACCTTTACACGCCGCTACAGCATGGTGGAAACAACCGGGTTGATGAGAGAAATGTATCTTGCACCGCCAAATCAACCCTCTGTAGCGGCGTGTAAATTAGGTTGTTTCCACTCGTCACTTGCGGCACCTGTTTCAGAGCAGTGCTCTAAAACAGGTTGATTTCAACCCGTGGTAGCGGCGTCTAAATAAAGTAGGGTAAGGTTTTTTCGTCACCTAGTTAACTCCCTGGGGCGTGACACAGCCTCCGGAAACCCCCCCCTTCAGCGATCATTGGTGGAAGCTCTGCGTTACGATTGTTTGTCGCAGCATAGGGGGCATATTTAAGGAGCGACCAGTCACACTACACAATTGCATCGAGCGTCATGTATTAGCCAGCCTTCCTGCGCTGGCTGGCCAATCATGATGCTATTGCATTGTCCAATCATCGTACGAGCGTCTCGTAATCCACAATTCTGGCACGCCTATGTGTTGTCCCTGCTGCACCAGGTCCTCCCATATTACCCTCTGTAGTGGCGTGTAAATGAGGTAAAGGTGCTTTTCAGAAGGTAACTTTAGGCACCCGGCGGTGCAGCCAGAGATAGTTTCTACCTTCTGTAGAGCACCTTGTAGCGGCGTGAAAGGCGGTGCGGGTACCGTTTTCAACCGTTGGTGCATGCTCATGCACGTAAGCACCCGGTTGTTTCCACCATGCTGTAGCGGCGTGTAAAGGTACCCGAATAGATAAAAAACTTGTTAAAAAAAAATTGCATTAACAAAGTTGTCAAAAGCAAACTTGTTCTACAAACAAAAAAATGTACTAACAAAGTTGTAGAATAAGACTATAAACAATATGTAACTTATTTGTATGGGTATTAACTTTTTCTAAAGGTCCCCTAATGATTAGCCTTTGGGCCACCAGTGTGCACCTGTAAGGATTATTACCTGTAGTCACTAGGGTATTAAAAAGATTTAATTGTGTCGATAGTTATTCATCCGACTTGCCGAGCATTTTATGTGTAGTGGTTACTCCACCCCTGACATCCATTAATAAAGAAGCATAGAACATCCTTCCTTTCACACAAACCACATCAGCTGCAGAGGTGAGTTCATATTCTTATGAAATATTTTTTTATTCTGTCTTATTCTGTTTTTCTGGCTTCACCTCCTGTTATATAGTGATACTGCAAAGCTATAGGTGCAGAGGGCTGGAATATGACATGTTACAGTACAATGGGCAATGCACTTATATATTATTTTCTGTATGGCTGCATTCAAATATGCAACATTATTATATTACCATGAGTGGTGCAAAATGATAAACTCAGGTCAGCAGCAGCTGTAGAGTTTATCACTGTACATTTCTACCATATTATCTTGCTATGTATTTTTAGCAGAGATCTCTAGTTAATGCTCTCAGGTTGCAGATTATTCCTTTATAAAGATGTGGTACACAAAAATATCAAAAATATGATTATTAACACATTGTGTCTAATGTACGACAACTGGAGCAGGAAAAAAAACAAAAAGTTATTGTGTCATAAATCAATTCTTTTGTCCTAACTATCCCTAACACTTTACCAATATACTTCTGCTACCTACCCTGCTCATGTAAGCTGATCTCTAAGAGACTTAAAAATATCATTATTGTTGTTATAGCTTTGATCCTTCAGGTCTAGAGACCGGATTCGGACTAACTGAGCCGGGCACATCACTGGTGAGGGCTGAGAGGAGAGTGAAGTGTGATCTGGGCATGCTGCCCAGACTGCTGTCATTTAGAGAGGCACAATTCACTTCCTCTCAGCCCCCACCAGTGACGTGCCCTGCTCAGTTGGTCCGAATCCAGTCTCTAGACCAGAAGAATGAAAGCTATAACAACAATAAAGGTATCTACGAGCCTCAAAGAAATCAGCTTATAGGAGCAGGGTAGGAAGCAGAAGTATATTAGGAAAGTGTTAGGCTGGCTTCAGACTAGCGTCCTGTGGAGGGATCCGCAACTGACCGCAGCCCCTATGTTTATAATGAGAATGCACGGTGCTGCCAGGTCTGCGCATGACCGTGCGCTCCCATTCACTGCAATATGTGATTTGTATGCAGGCAGATGCCCGTGCACAAATCAACACAATCACACACTCTCGTCCGCACCAGGAACGCGACCATGTCGCGTTCCTGGTGCGGAGGAGAGTGTGTGATTTGTGCGTGGGCATCCGCCTGCATACAAATCACATATTGCAATGAATGGGAGCGCACGGTCATGAGCAGACCTGCGCAGCACCGTGCATTCTCATTATAAACATAGGGGCTGCGGTCAGTTGCGGATCCCCTCCACAGGACGCTGCGGAGGGTCCGCAAGTCTGAAGCCAGCCTTAGTAAGGGCAAAAAAAGGTGGACACATTTAAAAGTGGAAAAACACTTGTCATGAGCATTGTCCTATGCTGAATAATGGTTAATAAATAGCTAAGGTATCCCAAATCCTCATATTCCTTTTAAGCATTGCAATCATTTCTGTATTCAACACATGTATATTTTATAATTCTTACATTTATGCATTATGACGTATTTAATGTAAATTGAGAAAAGTTTCTCTGTTTTTGTACAAAAAGGTTAAATGTTCAGATTGTATACTTTGTTGTTTTAAATGATTAAGTTGTATTCTATTGAATTTACTTTTACTTTTTGCAGATTGTGTAATTTTCAGACTACCCTACTTTATTTTCATTTCAGAGGAATATTGCTTTAATATTGTCAACCAAGACCCTATTGCCTCATTTTTCATTCATCCAGACAATGACACGAATGATGAAAACCAAAGAGCAGATTATTCCGAATTTAAACCAGACTACATCTAAGAAATGAGCGAGATGATCACTGCATAGCATTGTGTAGTGTAAGTATGGATGGGTTTTTTGTTAGTACATGTGTTACAGCAAAATAACATTGTAATTAAAGGGATTTACGAGCCCACATTTTCACTTCAAACTACATAGGAGATGGAGCAATAATTAAAAAGTCATTCTTTTAGTTTTCAAATCTGTTCCTCATTGGTATTAAAAACTTTGAATAAAGAATTTATTTTAAAAAATAATAATTTTATTGTAATATGCAAATGCAGAAGCTTAGTGCATCCTTGGTGTTGCTAAAAAATGTGGGGCCCTGTTTCACCTTCTTATTTAAATTATCACCACTCCTTCCATGTTGATTGACAATGTCGGTTTGCCCAAAGTCATCACTGTCTAAAGATACATCTGCATTATGTGTCCACTGTCTTCATGCAGGAATGAGTACACACATCACTGTCTCCACTCTGCTGACATCACTAACTACACATCTATATCCAGGGGCGGACTGGCCCAGGTGGCAGTGAGACAAGTGCCCCCTGGGCTGGTGGTTTAGTAGCCCCCAGCTAGGGCTGCCCACCCACAGAAACGGGCCGCCCCCCCCGGACCTCACTTTAGGGCTGGCGGGACTGTGATGGATTGCCGAAAACTTCCGACAGCACGACAGCACCCCCCCCCCCGGTCCTCACCTAAGGGCCTGCGGGACTGTGTTGGGCTGCCGAAAATTTCCGACAGCAAATCTTTCCAAACTAAGGAAAACAAGACAACCCACAGAATCAGTCTGCATAACTGCAGGGTGTGCCCGTTTAGGGTTAGGGTTCAACTCTGTGCTGTAAGGTCTGCTCACCTCCAGACACAGAAGCTTGAATGAATCCAGTGGCCTTCATTTTACCTGTAGCACCACACCCTACAGTGAAGGTATGTGAACAGCCATCCCACCCATCTCTTTGACTTTTCACACAAAAATGAAATGTGCTTAGTCATGACCGGTTAACCCTCTCAGCACAAAGCATGCTGGAGCTTGCATTAAATCACTGACACTAACAACCTCAGTGATGAATACTGTATCTCCCCTCCAGGATGTTACCATTGACCGTCTGACAAGGGTACACCTTTTTCTCTTGGGTTAAGCATTTTAATACCAGAAATGTGAATAGCAACTCAACACACCCAACATACATTTTGTCAAATGGCACCCATCTTTAAATTTAAAACCTAAAAGTACACAAAAATAAGTTTAATGCCTCTAAATAATAATCTTTTTTTTAATCCTCAAATTTAAAGGATAAAAATGATCAGAAAGAACCAAACTTCAATCAAAGATTTCATCCTTCTAGGATATTCTGGGCCTCCTGTTCTCCAGCAGTTACTCTTTGCCGTGTTCCTGCTGATCTACATAACCACCGTGATGGGTAACATATCTATAATCTTGGCCTATAGGTTTACTCCATCTCTTCACACTCCAATGTACTTTTTTCTTGCTAATTTATCCTTCCTGGAGATTTGTTACATTTCAACCACCGTGCCCAAAATGTTGTCAAACTTCTTGTCAACTCATAAGACCATCTCGTTCTCGGGCTGTGTCCTACAGATGTACTGTTTCTTGCTCCTAGGTGGTACGGAGTGCTACCTGCTAGCTGTGATGGCGTATGATCGTATAACGCCATATGTCACCCCCTGCTATATGGCACAAGTATGAATAGAAGAACATGCATTCAGCTTGTAGCCATCTCATGGATTGGTGGCGGTATAAACTCCCTTATACACACAATTCTTACTTTCAGCTTACCTTTCTGTTATGATAATAAGATCAATCATTTTTTCTGTGATATCCCTCCTGTAATGCAGTTGGCCTGTACATCGACCATGAAAAATGAGATTGTCCTCCTTGTGGCCTGTGGTTGTGTCATTGTCAGCTCCTTCATATTGACCATCGTCTCCTACACACATATCATCACAACGGTCCTCAATATAAAGTCAACATCGGGGAGGAAGAAAGCGTTCTCCACCTGCACCTCTCACCTCATCGTCGTCACTTTGTTTTATGGATCTGCCATTTTTATGTATTTTAGGCCCAAGTCCAGTTACTCAATGGAACAAGACAGGGTGATATCTGCTCTATATGCCTTTGTGGCACCACTGCTCAATCCATTCATCTACAGCCTCAGGAACAGTGATGTTAAGGCAGCCGTTAAAAAGATAGTGTGCCATATCATTGTAGTTCAGAGATATTAACGGGATGTCCGGTATTAGGGAAAAAGATCTGCTTGATTTTCAGAAATATCACCACGCTTATGCCTGAGTTGTATTTGGAATTGCAGTTTAAAGGGAATCTGTCAGCAGTTTTATTATATGTAATCTGAGAGCAGCATAGTATAGTAAAGTAGTAAAGACCCTTATCTGGTGATGTGTCACTTTCTAGGCTATATTTTGCTGTTTCAATAAAATCAATGTTTTATTAGCAGGGGATTATCACTACAGGACAAGTTGCCTCATGGCTCCTGGTCCAACCACACCCTTGGCATCAGCTGGTCAGTACCTTTTATTCTTTCATCCTGTGCTTGGTATAGTCTTTACATCCTGCGCAATTATGTCATATTTATTCCATGGTAATTGTGTATTTTTATCCATATGTGTTCTATATCCTTTTTATATTTTAATCCATGAATTAATATTCTGAGTTACTAATAAAATATATATTTTTAATATATTTTAGTGTAGGGTATTTTCATATGTAGGTTTCAAGATGGAAAATATATAAAAGAAATGAAGAAAACATGTAATAATCAGAGATTGTTATTGTGTCGTGCAGCCACCTGAAGAAAAAAGCAGTAGAAAAAAAAAGCAGCATTTTCGCTATGTGTGAACACAGTCCGAGAATTACATTTTTATCACTTATTTTATGGGCTTAATAAAGAAAAATAATAATCATGTTTTTACGCTACTTTCCAATCACCATATATAATCTAATTGTTGTGTTATTTCCTGATTCGAGATGTTTATTTTTTTATTTTTTTAAAAAAGCAAATTTTAATGTAATTGTTTTAATTGTTTGTATCATTTTTTTAAGCAAGAAAATAATTCACTCTTTTCTTCCCTCTAAAATACAGGTAATATAGAAATACTCTGCTACGTACGCTGTATCTCTATGTACCAGTATAATCTGCCAAAGGAGTTATTGGTAGAGATGAGCGAACTTTCCCCAAACATGTTCTCCAATTTCAAATTTGACGATTCTGACATTGACGATTCTGTTCAAAGATCGACAAACCCAAGCAATTTACTAAAAAATAGTCGAGAGAGGCTTTCTTCAGGGGAAACGTTTTGAAATTTTAAAATGGTCTTAAAACTTTCCTTGAAGTTTTGGGGCCAAAATGCTCTGTAGAAGACCAAGTGGCCAACCTTAAAGAGGACCCACCAGCAGGTTTTAATTCTATAAAGTGAGACCACTACCTTACAGGCTCTGAATACAATCATACCTTTACTTCGATGAATCCATGTATGATTGCTGATATAAACATTATAGAAGTCCTTAGAAAGTGTGCAGCAGGGGCACGGAGTGTGACACACATTAGCATAAGAGGGGCTGGGTTTCTTTGTATTACTGCACTGTTTTCACTAAGCCAAACCCTCCTGTCTCCCTCTCTTGCTCTCATGGAGATGGTGGGAGGGAGAGGAGGGAGAGAGGGAGGGGGAGGATTTTAGTTATTGAAAACAGGATCAGTAACACAAAGAAGCCTAGCCCCTCTTATGCTAATTGCTGCACACTCATCCCCCTGCTGCACACTTTTTAAGGACTTCTATAACACTTATCTCAGCAATCATACATGTAATCATTGACATTAAGGTACTCATTATCCTAGAGTCTGTAAGGTAGTGGCTTCACTTTATAGCCCTAAATCCTGCTGGTTGGTCCTCTTTAAAATCTCTATTAACATTATTTTTTTTTAATGATATATTTTTTAGTTCTTTGTTTAGAGAGCAAACCTTTATTATTGCAGAGGGTCAACAGCGTGCAAGGCCATCTCTCCTACACTTAATGTTAGCGATTCAGATAAAAATAGCACATGTTTTAATAAATATGCTTGACATACATGGTATTATAGGTCTATTCACACTCATGAAACACCATAATTTTGCTTTTTGAAAATGTGCAATCACTTTATATCCTTTACTTCTAACATTTAGAATATAGATTTTTGGCATGTGCTCAAGTGTCTTATTACAGCATTAATTTGGACCTATCTATGCATTGCCCACTAGCCTTATTCAAAATTCCAGATGAATTGGTGGTGAGGTGAAAGAAACTATTTGCTTTTTGTTATTTCTACTCTACAATATGTCAGTCTTCAATAATCACTTCCCCAACCGCAAGCCCAGAAGTTACCTGTGGTATGGGGGATAGCATTTTTAAGTCAGGTGCCTTCTACAGCCCACCCCATGGAGGGATCAATGGGGAGCTGGGCAACAAGACTGGGGAGTCAAGACAATCCTGTAAGCAATTGGGTCTTGGCGCTGGTAGATGGGGCACCCAAGGCAAAGTAAAGACACTTCACTATGGAGGCTGGCACCATCTTGGGATTGCCATACAATACAGCAACACCATGTGCCTACAGTCTGCACTTTGGAGACCTGATGGATGCACCCCAAAAGATGTCTGCTCTGGAGGATCTGATTTTCCTCTCCACCCCTGATGCCATGGGTGCTTCGTAACAACTGGAGCAGCCCACTGAGGAGATACCCACATATGTGAGCTGGAGTATGACCGCTATCCCTGCAGTAGGCCTCATATGCAGTGAGGTCAGGATCCCATGCTGATCACGCATGCCCAAAAACGTCCCACCGGAACAGAGCTCAGAGTCAGGATGTGAGGTTAGAGGTAGGATCCTGCAGCATGCCTGACCTTATTAAACCTGCAGCCAGTGCTGCGGCTGGTGGATCAGCAAATAATTTCCCTACCTTCTGTAGCACCCCCGCCAGAGGCATTTGACTGGGAGAATGGCATGTGGTGCAACCTACCCCTCCCAGCAACTATCCTTATAGGCATGGACCATCCCGGCCCTTGTCATTTCTAGAAGAAATTAATTAGATTCTCAAATGCCCTCCCTGAGAATGGCTGCAGGGGCCTAAGTGTAACCACTTTGAGAAGCAAAGTACCCTGGACCAGGTGGCGACCTTATTCCACAAGAGGGGGATTTGGTTCCTAGCCATGGTGGTGGAGTCCCAGTATGTCCCAGTATATAACACACTGTTACTCAGGGGTTATACCCAGTGAGTAACCCCTGCGACCCCCCGAGAACGTCAACACCTGACTACAGTCTGGAAAGAGCACGTCCATCCAGGGAAGTGTTGAGAAAGATGCTAGAGTCATCTTACTCTGATTAAAGAGGACTGCCCTAAAAAAGGCCAGTTATTGGGCTGGCCCATTGGAAGACATGCCCCTGCTGTGATCCTACATCATGCAGGATGTAAAGCTGCAGGCTGATAGCCTCGCAATTAGTCCTGCAGTTGACCTCTTAGGGTACTTTCACATCAGCGGTTTTTTTAAATCGCGGCAAATGCGGTGAAAAAAACGCATCTGCCGCAATTACCGCATAACCGCTGCACTTGCAGCACATTTGCGGCAAGCCCCATAGAATGTCTATGCGGGCTTGCGGCAGGTGCAGCAAGTGTGGTATCGGCACTTGCGGCAGATGTGGCCGCAAAAAAAAACGCAACTGACCGCGGTTTTTTTCGCGGCCGCACCTGCCGCAAGTGCCGAAACCGCACTTGCCGCACCTGCCGCACACTTACCTCAAGCCCCATAGACATTGCATGGGGCTTGCCGCAAGTGTGCCGCAAGTGCGCCGCATCTGCCGCGATTTAAAAAAACCGCTGATGTGAAAGCAGTCTTGGCAAGATAAGGACTATTTTTGTGTGGAGTTCGGAGGAGATTGAGGCCTGTTTTTTTTGCCTTGTGGCTTACCAAGCCTAATTTTATTTTTCCCCTTCCCAAGTTTAGTGCCACTTGTGCTTCCCCCTGCTGGATTAGCAGCCATCGGGCTACACCTCAAAGACCTTAATGGACCGTGCTCTTAATGGACTGTGCCCCATTATCTTGATGGTCTGTACATTATTTTAATGGACTCTGCTGATCCTTGTGGGACTTACTCATATACCGTGTATATCTATATATGTGTCTTTTAGACTTATTGGGAACAGTCTATGCTAAGCGCCTATTTTAAAATGATCAGTGTTGATATAAATGTGAAAAATTACAGCTTGTGCGTATTTTAAAATTTGCAACAGTAAAGCTTTTTAACTCCACTCCTTGTGTGCTGGTCTGTTTTTGCAAAGTAAGAGGTGCTTTGATAGTCCCCTACAGATGAAGGAGAACAGGCTGCAGGCCTCTGGCCTGAAGGTGTGAGGTAAGGAAATTCAAGACACTACACACACTCCTGTAGAACAGGGATGGGTAACTCTAGTCCTTCAAAGGCAGCAAACAGTTCATGTCTTTAGGGTGTACTTAGCATTGCACAAGGTGTTGGAATTTTCACCTGTGCAGGTATTAAATTACCACCTTTGCAAAGTTAAGTAAATTCTTAAAACTTGCACTGTTTGCAGCCCTTGAGGATCGGAGTTGCCAACCCTGCTCTAGAAGTCTCTATGGAAGTAGCCAGGGGCAAGAGGAATCCTCGAGCCCTTTCACCACAACTGCAGCTCTCCGTACAAGCATATGGCATGTTAGGTTCACAGAAAGCATCCCCTATATGCTGTGACAGCAAGCATGCAGGTCACTGGTGACAGTGTGACAAGCAGATTCCCTGATGCGTGATACCTGCTATGTAACCTGATTCAACCTCAGGGAAGTCACGGTTTGTCACACTGACAGAGCCGTGCAATGCCTGCTGTCCCACCATATGGAGGATGCAGTCACTGATCTTGCCACCCATATGCTGGGACTACTTCAGGGTTTATTTGGGTTTCATTTTTTTTTCAAATCTTGTTTTACATTTTCTTTTTGTTGGGAAAAATGGAAGACTTTTAAAAAATGATTTTAATTAAAAAAAGTGGTGAAAGAGGAACGTATTAGAGTTGATTTTCAAATAAAATATTTATTGGTGTGGTTATTTGTGTCCTTTGGGCTGAAAAGTCTCCCCCTCGGCTTATACATGGGTCAATACGGTACATGGAGTGGTGGGGGCTGTGTCCCGGGGCTGTGGAGGCTGGAGGAGGCGGGGGGAGGCTGCTGTATGAGCGGCCCCGTCACGTGGGGCCGCTCATTAAATATGCACTGCTTCCCCCTGTCAATCAGCGGCAGGGGGAAGCAGTGCATATAGCCCCCAAATGCTGGCACTCGCCCCCCCTTGTAAGGGCCCCCCCGCTGGTTATATTACCATCCCGGTCTTCTGATCAGCGCCGCTCCTCGGTGCTCCTCGGTGCTCCGTCCGTCCTGCTACATCCGGGATCCCGGATGTAGCAGGACGGGAGCAGCGAGGACGGAGCGCCGAGGACCGGCGCTGATCAGAAGACCGGGATGGTAAGAGAAGCGGGGGGCCCTTGCAAGGGGGGGCGAGTGCCAGCATTTGGGGCTGCTGGATACCCTGGGGTGCTGGTCCCAGGGGGCTACTGGGTACCCCCTGGGGGCTGCTGGGTACCCCCAGGGGGCTGCTGGGTACCCACTGGGGGCTGCTGGGTACCCCGGGGCTGCTATATGTACTCCCAGGGGCCTGCTGTTTGTACCCCCGGGGGCCTGCTGTTTGTACCCCCGGGGGCCTGCTGTATATACCCCTGGGGGCCTGCTGAATACCCCTGGGGGCCTGCTGTATACCACTGGGGCTGCTGTATACTACCACTGGGGCTGCTGGGGCTGCTATATACTACCACTGGGGCTGCTGTATACTACCACTGGGGCTGCTATATACTACCACTGGGGCTGCTGTATACTACCACTGGGGCTGCTATATACTACCACTGGGGCTGCTGTATACTACCACTGGGGCTGCTATATACTACCACTGGGGCTGCTGTATACTACCACTGGGGCTGCTATATACTACCACTGGGGCTGCTATATACTACCACTGGGGCTGCTGTATACTACCACTGGGGCTGCTGTATACTACCACTGGGGAGGCCTGTATACCACTGGGGGGGGCCTGTATACCACACTGCTGGGGGCTGTATACCTGTGCTGGGGTCCACCCTCGGCTTATACACGAGTCAATAGGTTTTTCCAGATTTTTGGGGCAAAAGTAGGGGGTCGGCTTATACACGGGTCGGCTTATACACGAGTATATACGGTACATTTTTTCAATTAGAAAGAAATTGACAATTTTGCTATTCTTTTTAGTAATTTGATAGGAACAAAACAATTTGATTATTTATTCAATCTGGTTGCTATATACAGATATATCTTTATGTACATATATAATCTGCTTATCTTTTCTGCCAGCAATACTGTTCAATATTACCAAATTCTTTTAATTTCCTCAGTTTGGGCTATTGGTCACTGGTAGAGCTGCTGCCTATTTACAAGGAATTCACACGTTTGAGGAAGAGGAGCTACAGAGCTGGCAAGCAGAGAGAAGGAAGTCGAGACAAACCTCTAACTGCCGGGACAGTGGGACTGAGCCCTCAAATCGAGACAGTCCTGCCAAATTCAGGATGGTTAGGAGTATGCCACTACCACTGCCCTGATCAGGTGAAGTGTCCCTGGACTGGGGCTGGTGTGGCCTGTGCTTGGGGGCGGAGTTGAGCTTGGTTGCTTGGGCTACCCAGCACTGGGGTCATGTGATCAGGGGGTGGCGACGCGTGCTCTGTTCTGATTGGTGCGGGGTCGCGCGATGTCACTTCCAGTCATGTGACACGGCCGCAACGTCACTTCCGGTTCCGGCTGCATGCGGCCACTATAAAATGGAGACGGCTGAACACCTCACTATCCCCCTTATGAAGTGGCTGTGAGGGGTGCCCCCTAGCCACGAAACGGCTCTGACATCTCTCCCTCCACCTGGTCCCTGCTTCCTCATAACCATAGTAACATGTACTATGTTCTTTCTATGGAGGGCTGCTGGGTGTAGTAGTCCTCCTATTTAATACA
The DNA here is from genome assembly GCA_033576535.1 of Allobates femoralis. Lineage (NCBI taxonomy): Eukaryota > Metazoa > Chordata > Amphibia > Anura > Aromobatidae > Allobates > Allobates femoralis. Next base: position 4,075,732 of record JARQOC010000009.1, read on the forward strand.
TTGCACTAGTGATTGCACCTTAGCTATTGCAGCATTGATATTTAATCAGATGGTTTCCACCAATTTGTACATTACTGTGATATTTGATACTTAACAGAGGTGTAGCCCTGATAGGTCACCTGTTTAGTGTTTCACCTTGATATATGCTGTTTTGTACTATAAGACATTGATATTCTGCATTTAGACTGCTTTAACAGTTGTTGGGGTGATATTAGAACTGTGCATTATTCATAAATTGATTGAGCATCATGCATTCAAAATATTAAATATGACTAATAGCACCACAACTTCATTCACTAATGTTATGCGACATATATTTGTATTTTAAGTTAATTATTTGTTTGAATATCACATTACTTTCTGTGGGCGACAAAACGTTTGTCTTGCCAGAATCTGACCATTCTGTGTTCATTAAATGATGAATATTTCAGCATTGATGACAATTTATTTTCTTAACCTAAACCACATGTCGAGGGTTTCAGCTTTCAAAAGAGTAATTTATACAACCAATGGATGAATTTAACGTCAGGTTATAAGCTTTTATTTACATAACATGGATAAGCGACATAACTTCTGTCAGGGACTGCACCGCTAAATAATTGTAGGTGTATAATTGTATATCTAACAAAAGTAGGTGAATACCACTACTATCAGGCCAAAGAGAATGGTATCAATGACCACTCACAACCAGGCTACATAGCACTACAATCACTGCACACAAATGATTTTAGCTACAAAAAATTGTGGTACATATACTTCATCCAACCATACAGTCCACTGTTAGGCTACTGAGGATAGTCACTCTGCAAGATCTAAGGACAAAAGGACCCTGGCTAGTCAGCAGACTAATATCTATGTTCAGACCTACATATAGTTCTATCTATGCAACACAGCAATCACTGCGCTCCAATATTTATCCTATCAAAGCTGCATATATCAACAAATAACTAAGCAAACCAAGAGACCAATTAAGGATCCATTACTACGTGTATATACTTAACAGAGCATGTTGCCTAGCAACACTGGGTAACTTATCACCACCGGAACTATACATACACACTACCAAGTCCATATAGGAACAATAAGGAAAACCACTAGGTTCGCATACCGGCACTCAATTACCTTGTGTGTGAATCACTGACACAAAATCTTGTGGTCCGGATGACCGTGCGCCCATATGCGCATTTCAGATCTACCTTCTTCAGGGAGCCCTGGCCAATCATCATACGGCATTGTTGCCTGGTAACGGACGCCGCACCCGGGCTCCAATTTCAGGCTGCACATCATCCGCGGACATCATGGGTGGAGGAAGGATCGACTTCCTCCTCCAATATAGAAATGTCACTATGGATAGAGCGGTGCCCAGGAGCACAGGGCGGCCGTCCACAGAGATTCCCCGATGTCAGTATAACTGATTTTCGGACCTTATTTGCAAATTGCTATTTATATTTCAGAACACTGGATTCTAATAATAAAAGAATAACAATATACCTGACCCAATTTGAGTTTATCTTCAGCATACTTCATTATCAGATAAGCAGTCCCATTCACAGTATTTTTTCATCTATATTTACCTATAAATGTCTGCACAATATTCTTCATACTCACAGAATATGGATATTGATGTTATATATATTCGCATAGCATTTTTACTTACAGTATTCCTACAACCGACACATATAGTCGTCAGGAGAGACATTATCACTGTGTATGCATACAATTCATCACTACCATCAATAACTATGGCTCCCATCTCCTGTCAGATGGCCTTCCCCCTGTTACATGGGGCGATGTGTACACATCGCCCCAGAGTGCTCGCCTGGTTTCACATCACTGATGTGAAACCAGGCAACCACTCAGAGGCGATAATTAGCACCGACATCGCCCCTTTACATTAGGCGACACAGGGGCGATATCGGCGCTGATAGGCCACGCCCCTACGTCGCCTAAGAAATCGGCGGTGCCGTCGCCAGGTGTGACGGTACCTTAAGTGTTAAATAATCCCACAGGTTCCGATTTCCCCTCACAGTTATTTTAGGATAATCTGGAAGGATCCTAGCCAACGTAGAGTCCTCTCTTAAGGTACCGTCACACAGAGACATATTGCCGGCGATGTTGCCGGGGATCGCGGGAGCGCGCATCCCTGACAATATCGCCGGTGAGATGTCAGACTGAGCAACTTACCGGTGATGTCGCCGGCTAGTTGCCGCGGCTATCGCTTGCTGAGTTGCCCAGCAACCCAGCGAGCGATAACCCGCAATGTAGTAGATAGGCGGAATCGCCCGTAACATTGCGGATTGCCGCGTTACACAGGGCGATCAGGCAGAATCGCCTGAGCAACATCGCCAGGTTTCCCAACATTGTTTGGGAAACCTGGCGATGTGACTCAGGCGATTCATCGCCTGATTATCGCCCTGTCACACGCGGCAATTCGCCGGCGATGTCGCCGCAACCTGGCCACGCCCCTCGGTTGCCGGCAACATCGCCGGCGATATCTCCCCGTGTGACGGTACCTTTAGGATGTGCCAAGACCGAACCAATGCTGTTTTCAAAGCATGAAACGCAGAGTTATAATCAGTAATAAACCTTACCGAATTCTCTGCTAGAAATAGTTTAGAGGAATATAGCAATGTATTACTAGTTGAATATTTTGCTCTATTATACGCTACGTCTATAGAGCGTCTACTATATCCTCTCTCGATAAAACAATTAGTAAATTTGGTGGCTTGTGATTCAAAGTCACTGTCTCTAGAGCAGAGTCTACACAACCTAAGAAATTGCCCAGTCGGAACCGCATCCATTATATGTTTAGGATGGGAGGATGTACAGTAGCATGCAACAATGTGTTTGTGGCCATTGGTTTCCGATAGATATTTGTCTGCAGAACATTCTCCTCACCTTTCAATAAGGACACATCCAAAAAGTGTTTTTAACTTGGTTTTAATTTCATTTTAGCTTTGCCCTATGCCAAGAAACTGATAATCCTCTGATACCAGTGTCATGGACTATGGAATTATAAGAAGTTATGGAACAAGGATGAAATAGAGAATGTATATACACTGATCCGTCAATACTGTCTATCTATATGTTTTTAGCCTGCGCAACATAGTTATTGATGGTAGTGATGAATTGCATGCATATACAGTGATAATGTCTCTCCTAATGACCATATGTGTCGGTTATAGGAATGCTGTACGTAAAAATGTTATGCGAATATATATAATATCAATATCCATATTCTGTGAGTATGAAGAATATTGTGCAGATGTTTGATAGGTAGATATAGATGAATGTGGCGCCCCTCTATCGGGACGCCACAGGGAGGTACTGCATCCCAAACAGAAGGTGTAGTGCCCTCCATAGTCACAGGTAGAGGGGGAAGCTACAGAGTCTGTATCCAAAACTACAAAATCCCAATCACAGCCAACCTAGCACCAGGGATTGTATATTCAGTAGGTCCCAGGGGAGTGGAGCTTAGCAGTGCCGGAGACGTGACGCCATAGGCCTCAGAGGGCAGGATTACCAGGCGCTGGTGGAGCCCGTGTATTAAGATAGTAGGTCCTCTGTCCTGACAGCCAGAGCTGTAGTTTATGTCCGCAGGGTGAGGGTACCTGTACGCATTCTAAACTGTGGGGAGGAGGAGGCCAAACTACCGCAGTATGCTACCATTGCCAAGCTGTACACGGTCAGTAATTATGCGATCACAGCTGCAGATGTCTTGGACTCGCCAGAACAGGCGGAAGACAATGGCCTTGAGGGGCAGCTGGAAGACTGGTGCCAGAAGCTACATGTGAGCACCAGCTCCACCCCCCCTTACACAGAAGCATGGGGTGTACCTGGTAGTCCAGAAATATGAGCAGGTCTTCAGTAAACATCCTTTAGACTTTGGGCAGGCAAAAGGGGTGCAGCATTGTACACCCACAGGGGACCATCCACCCATCAAAGAGAGGTACAGGCCTATACCACCAGCCCACTACCAATGTGCCAAGGGGATGTTACGGGAGAAAAAGGAGGATGGGGTGATCATAGACAGTTGTAGCCCTGGGCAGCTCCCCTAGTCCTGGTAAAGAAGAAAGATGGTACCATGAGGATGTGTGTTTTGTCTTCTTTTTGATAATCTCTGCAAGTTGTTTTGCGTTACTTATTCCTGGTGGGCCCAAAGTACCCTAGCTCAACACTAGACCCTTGACCTGTGATTGTGTTTGTCCAACTGTTACTACTGAGGAAGCGAATAGAAGTGACAGATAAGCTTAAGCCTTACTAACTAAAGTGTCACACTAAACACTAAAGTGTTATACACATTCCCATGATGGAGGTGAGATTATTAGCCCCTGTATGATGGAGAACCTGAAAAGTAGACCGGACTGTTCACTTTGGGGGATTAAACCCTGGCACACCCACTGTGGAGCTGACAAATCCTCAGCAGGGAGATCGGCGGTTGTGGCATTTTTACCCCTCTAGCAGGCTCGCAACATCTGCTCAGGCTCCATCTGCTTCTTCCTGCCACCAGGCCCTGCGTACGCTGCACAGGTGTCAAGGGATCATGCTTAGGCCACTTGTGTAGCATGCTTATACTCCTTAAAGAGCCAGCACACCCTACCCGGATATGCTTTTCAGCCTACAGCTGAGAAGCGCAAATTATTTGAGACACCTTCCCCATTTGAAAGGTGCCTGAGCATTGTGGTCTATGCTTTAGAGATACACAGCTAGTTGTCAACGCCGCTTGCTATATCCACTGTCTGGTCCTTACCTGATACTTTTCTGTTCCTATTCCTGCTGAGCCGCAAGCATCTGTCTGGTCCAGCCTGCTGCCATACCATCTGTATCAGTCCTGCTGCTGTACCGTCTGTACCAGTCCTGCTGTGGTACCATCTGTACCAATCCTGCAGCCATACCATCTGTACCAGTCCTGCTGCCATACTATCTGTACCAGTCCTGTTGTGGTACCATCTGTACCAAACCTGCTGCTGTATCATCTGTATCAGTCCTGATGCCATACCATCTGTACCAGTCCTGCTGTGGTACCATCTGCACCAATCCTGCTGCCCTACCATCTGCACCAATCCTGCTGCCATACCATCTGTACCAGTCCTGCTGCCATACTATTTGTACCAGTCCTGCTGTGGTACCATCTGTATCAGTCCTGATGCCATACCATCTGTACCAATCCTGCTGCCGTACCAACTCTACCCATCCTGCTACCATACCTAGAGTCTGAGCCTGCTTGCATCCAGTTGTCAAGGCTGCACCTTCCAGGAGACTGTCCCTGTTTACATTCCTCTGAAGCCAGCTGTCAAAGTACCAGGATCCCCTGGAGTTGCCCCCTGTGGAAGCTTACCAGCACAAGCCTAACTTCCTCACCTAAGGCTCTAGAGAAGATTCAGTAAGTAGCCGTTCAGATATGTACTTCCAGATCAGAGATTGGTTCCTCGGACCAGTGGCTACATTTCCCCCTTGCTCGCCCGTGTGAGCATAGCAGACCTTATGCTGGTTGAGGGTTAACTAGTGCCAGAGTTGGTGTCTGATGTCCACGCTTGTTACATGCATCATCCCATCAGAAAAAGAATGAGCAAGGTAGGTTAAAAGTGAAGCCGAAAGCAGGTGATCAGGATTGTGCCTGCTGGGTGACCTAACAGGATGGCAAGAAATACATTTGAGAGAGAGTAAAATACCACAAACTGTAAAGAAAGGACAGCCTCCACCCATCTGCCTGTGCTAATTCTATAAGCCTAGGCAGCAGCCTCGCTGTCTGAGTGTTACGTTTGACACCGATCTCTCCTTTACCCCATATAAACAATATTTCACCCGCTCTTGCCGCTTGCACCTGAAGAATATCTCTAAAATCTGCCCCTTTCTCATCATGGAAATAACAAAAACCCTCATCGTGGGCCTGATCCACTCCTGCCTTGATTATTTTAATTCTCTATTAATTGGCCTCCCCCGCACTAGACTGTCCCCTCTCCAGTCTATCCTTAATGCAGCAGCCAGGGTCACCTATCTAGCTAACCGTTACTCGGATGCTTCTGCTCTGTGCCAGTCATTGCACTGGCTGCCCATACGATATAGGATCCAATTCAAACTGCTTGTTCTCACTCACAAAGCTCTTCACAGTGCAGCACCACCATACACCATACCTCTCTACGCTCATCTGTCTATCACTACACCTGCTCTCTTTGCTCTGGAAGAGACTTTAGACTCACTTCTGCACTAATCTGAACCTCTCACTCCCAAGTCAAAGACTTCTCCCGAGCTGCACCAATTCTCTGGAATGCTCTAACCCAAGAAATTAGGTGTGTCCACAACTTGCATAGTTTCAGGCGCTCCCGAAAAACACATCTCGTTAGGGCGGCCTATAATGCCCCCTTGTCAAAGCCACACAGACATAGCCTATTCACTCCACCAGACACAAAAGGCTTTACAAAGATTGGCTGGTGGCACTCATGCAGCTCTTATCTATTCCCCACTTCCTTAAGTAGGCTGCACCATCATTGTAAATAATCCCCTGTACTCTGTCACCCCCATCTCATTGTAGACTGTAAGCTCTTATGAGCAGGGCTGCCATTATTGTGCTTTAATTATTGTATTCCTTGACAACTGTTACTTATATGAACCTCTGAATTGTGAAGCGCTGCGGAATATGTTAGCGCTATATAAATAAAGATTATTATTATTATAAGCAGAGTCCCGTCATATTCAGAGGCCAAGATCACAAGTATATGTGCCATGCATACATGTTTTGTACCGACCATGCATTATTGTGTCTGAGCCTTAAGTTCATCCAGTAAATTTTAATTGCTGCAATTTGACCCTGTTTCTTTACAAATGTAGGGAAAGGTTCAATTGAATGGATTTAAAAGATAAGAACTATGAAAAAATGATGTTAACAAAGTTGTAGGACGCCGAAAGAAACGTTAACATATCGTACAACTTAAAGTAATATTTCTGTATGGGCAAGAACTTTTTAATCAGTCTTCGGGACCACCAATGTCCTACGAGAGTTATTATCTATGGTCACTAAGGCAATTAAAGCAATGACTTAACTGCAGCAATCACAAGGTACTTGCACACTTCTTCTTAAGGTGGAGTAACTGGTTTACATAAAATAGAAGAGATAAGTGCACATAGGAATAAATAGGAATACGGGGTGAAGAAGTGCTGATCTGATGGGTTATGGCTGCCACAACTCCAAGACATACTGTGCAGTCACGCTGATAGAAAGACGAGCTTCTTCTTCTGCTCTGTGTAAATCAACAAATGATAGAGGTATGCTGCTGTTGAAGAATGATAGTTCTACAGTCTTGGAAAAGTTCAAGGAGTTTTTATTGACGCGTTTCAAGCTCAGACCAAATTCTGTTTCAACACAAATTACAAATGGTTTTCATATCTCAAATTGAGCTTTCGAATCCCAACATCCATAATAAAGACATATGAACAGGAAGGATTCCTTGTAGGTTTTAGGCAAAGCACAATGGCGGCAGAGGTGAGTCAATATTTTAATAAAATACAAAATACCTAGTCATTCTCATTATGTATTTACAGATTTTCTGTGCTCGCTTTATTTATGCTGAACGGGGTACATAGGTTGCAGGGAGGGGGTCTCAAATGCCGGACTACGGCTTGCCGTTGCCGTTCAACTTGAACTTCCACGGGTCCACAAGGACCTGTGGAAGTTCAATTGAATGAAGCGGCAAGCCGTAGTCCGGCTTTTGAGAACCCCTCCCTGCAATATGGACCCGTTCAGCATAAATAAAGCGAGCACAGAAGATCCTTGAGTGGTGTTTCTTTTTCGTTAACAGTAGTTATGGACTTTTTCTTTGGCCCTGAAGTCGGCCCCGCAAAGATTTATTAGTATAGTGTGTGCACGGCTTCTCTTATTATATATATATATATATATACACTGTGTTAAAATTATTATGCAAATTGGTTTTTATGATGCTAGTGTCATAGGGTTGTATTTTTTTTTTTTTTAATGAAACCCATGATGGTATTGTGTTCAGAGTTCTTTGGATCACTGAAATCAATCTCAGATACCTGTGATAATTAGTTTGGCAGGTGAGCCCAATAAAAGGAAAACTGGGTGTTCCACAATATTACGCAGGCCACAGTTTTCAGTATGGATAAAAAGATCTCTCTGCTGCGAAAGCACAAATATGCAATGCTTGATAAGGATGAAAAATTAGATCACGAAAACTTAAGTCATCATCGTATTGGAGGATTGTGCTGTTTGAGCACAAGTGTCAGCAGTAAAGCAGAATGGGGAGTTTGCTGTAATTCAACAGATTAAGAGGCAGCTGCTAAAGGCTTACAAACAGCAACAGATTGATGCGGTGCAGAGTCCTCGAACCCTCAGTGTAGGATCTTCAAGCTTGCGGGATAATACTCTTCGGCACCTAAACGTCTCACAAGCAGAACAGTTGCAGTGGCGACTACTGAGTAGGAGAGCGAGTCGTTCGCATGTGCTGTATTCGGGCACTGCTACTAGAGTCTTGTGTATCGAGTAGCGAGTATCTAATACTCGCATTGTATCTATGGATAACTGCGAAGTAGCCTAAAGGAGTAAAAGTTGTTAAAACAATAACTTATATTCATGCCGAGCTGCACGATGAACTCTCGCTAGACAAGACTTTCATACCAGCCAAGATGCGTAGCGATCTGGCCAATCAATGGTGCCACGCCACACACGTAATCGCTACGGCACCTATTGCAATTTGCAAGTCCTATGTACTTCAGACTTGCAAACTGGCATAGGTGGCCGCTACGATGGTAGTATGCGTGGCCATTGATGCCAGATCGCTACGGCCATCGATGGTGTAGTGAAAGTCCTTGTCACGAAGAGTGAGTTTCTGTCCGTCGGTGCAGGTCGAAGGTGAGTAGTAAGTTTATTGTCTTTACTCTTTATTCACTTAGGCTACTCGCATGTTCTATAATACACTGCTAGTACGTATCGCTATATCACACGAGTCGAGTACGGACCTACTCGTGCGAGTAAGCGAGCACGATAATAAGGATCGCCTCAATGAAGACTAATTTTCAACCAGTCTTGTTTACTGATGAGTGCCAAGCAACCCTGGATGGTCCAGATGAATGAGTAGTGGATGGTTGGTGGATGGCCACCTGTCCCAACAAGGCTGCGACGTCAGCAAGGAGGGGAGGAGTCATTTTTGGAGTTGGAATCATGGGGAAACAGCTGTAGGCCCTTTAAGGTTCCTGAAGGTGTGAAAATGATCTCTGAAAAGTATATAGAGTTTCTGACTGAGAACTTTCTTCCATGGTACAAAAAGCAGAAACGTGCCTTCAGGAGCAAAATCATCTTCATGCATGTCTTATGATGACAATGCACCATCTCTTGCTGCAAAGAATACCTCTGTGTCATTGGCTGCTATGGGCATAAAAGGAGATAAACTCATGGTGTGGCCACCATCTTCCCCTGACCTCAACCCTATAGGGAACCTTTGGAGTATAATCAAGCAAAAGATCCATGAGGGTGGGAGGCAGTTGAAATCAAAACAGCAGCTCTGGGAGGCTATTCTGACATCATGCAAAGAAATACAAGAGAAACTCTTCAGAAACTCATAATTCAATGGATGCAAGAATTGTGAAGTGATATCAAAGAAGGGTTCCTATGTTAACATGTAACTTGGCCTGTTAGGATGTTTTGAGTTAAATAGCTTTTTATTTCAGTAAATGTGACCTCCTAATGCTGCAAATTCAACAAATAGCATTTTCAGTTCTTTAAAACATATCAAATGTTAGAAACTCTACGTGCATAATAATTTGGAACAGTCCTTTAAGTTTTTTTTAATTTTTAAGATTATCATTGGGAGGTTTCTTCAATAAAATTCGATGTATACTCTAAGGCAATGTTACACACTACGATATTTGCACACGATCTCAAATTGCAGTGAAATAGACACATTGTTCCATTGTAACACCAGTATAAATGAGCAATTGTCATGTATATTAACTGCAATCAGAGATCTGTGACCTAATTATCTGTTGTGTAACGTGCTCATAAGGACCTTTACAGCGGCAAACTTATTTCTAGGAATGTTCTGACAACTTTCTCAGTGCAGTGAATCATTGTTCAATTGTACACAGCAACAAAAGAAAATTTGTCCATGATTTACTGCATATCCAGTAAGTCCAATGAAATTCCAAAATGTTGCTACTGTAAAGGTACCTTAACGGGTGATGACTTTATTACACTGCTGATCGTTTGCTCTGCTATTTAAGGAATGATAATCTTGAAACAGTTATACGGTATATGTATACGTATACGGCTTTTTTTTTCAGTAATTCAATACACAAGTGAAACCCATACAGCATTCATCTATTATTATCAACACGAAAGATCTGGTTCCAAGTGTGTTTCTGTTAATGTTGAGATTTTGGCTAAAGGCCCGTCCACACAGATTCTGTTCAGATATTGGTCACAGTCTCTCTGGTTGCAGTGACATCATGGACCAATCCTGTTCCATTGTTCACACAAAAATAATTGACAATGTTCCATTAAGATGTTCTACTGCAAACAGATGACTATGTGACCAATAACTTGTGTGTTACGTGGAGTTACAGCCAATAAAAAATCCCAAGGTCCTTATTCAGAAATTAAATAGGGAGAAAAGGGTTAGAGATAATTATGATCCTAAATAGGTATCAAGGGCTTTACATTTGTTGTTGTCAATGTTCAACACTTAAAGCAATCACGGCTGCCTGTCCCCCGTGGTCATATAGAGTAAGGGAGATTAAAAGGGAATAAGTCACTGTCAGTATTCTAAAGTTATCAAAGGGTGAATGTACATTTTTTATTAGTCAACATGTTCAGGGTAATTAATCAGTTCTATCCAGCCCCTGTCTCTTTGGGTCCAGAGCAATCCCCAGAATCTAATAATGATAAGGTCTGTGGTCCGGCTCTGGAGGTAAAGCGATCAGTACAGGTAGGGTAATTGCACACAAGGGTAGGAAGAAGCTAATCCGAATGATTAGCCCGCGGGTCCTCGTTCGCCCTGATCTAGGTGAGAAGGTCCGAGCATACACCTGTACCTAAAGATCCTGATTAGCCCTAGGCACTGAGGCTCTACCTTCACCCACAAGTCAGGAATCACAGTTTCAGGAAAGCTTTAGCACCCAGAGCAAGCACATCACCAAGCCAAGACAAGACCACATAGCTATCATCAGCACTGACAGAGAGGAAGGCTATTTAACAGGGGAGGGGATCCCAAGTTGTAGTCCAAATGATCTCCTGATTTAAAGCACATAAATAAAGTGACTGATTCTGGAGCACAACCAGGAGGCAAGGAACCGTACCATCAACTGCAGCTCTTAATGACAAACCACATACTCAGCAGCATCCAACAATGTCAGCACCATCTAAGCGCGTGACAGTCTGGCACCAAAAGCTCTTCTTTCCAAAGAATTCCTTTATTGTTTTAAACACTATAAAAAACATGGAAAACTGAGGCTAGTGTAAGCCAGATTACATGCAGAAAAACCCGGGTACATTAAAATCAACTGGTCATGCAATAAATATGTTTCAGGGCTCCCTGGCCCCTTCCTCAGGATGTTTCCCAGCCATGGTATACCAGAGTCTCCTAAATCAATACATACCTTGGAAGTGTTGCAATAATTTTAGTGCAGGTTATCAGCTTGAAATAAAATGTTACACACACTGTTAATAACTAATATTTTTATGTGTTATTAGATGTGTAATAAAGCAAAATAAATATTACAGATGGACCTTTCTTCTTGTCAATTCCATCTCATTGCATTACAAATTGCATACAACTAAATCTACTAAGGCTTTGAATTGCAAAACTTTTCTATTGGGATATTACGGTATTTCAACAATATATAATTGAAAACCTTGTGCCTATGTTTTAACCGCTTAGTGACGGAGCACATTTTGACCTTGACCCCTTCACGACACTTGATGTAAGTTTACGTTATGATCAGCAAAGGGTTCCTGCAAAATGACATAAACTTACGTTATGGCGATCTTGCGGGCACAGGAACTATAGCTTTCAGAATACAGCAATGCAAAAACAATTTTTTTTTTCTATAAAATTGTTTTTATTGTGTAAAAGCGGCAAAACATAAAAAATAATATAATGGTATTACTGTATTTATACTGACCTGAAGAATTAAGCTGCGTTATTACTTTTTAGCCAACGGATTGACGCTGGATCCATTCTAACAGATGATTACTGAACATGTGAGCTCAGCCCAATCAGACCTGGTTGATTAAATTCTACTCTGCTGTCTGACCTGGAGTGATCCAATACCATTGCTAAAACCTATGCAGCCTCACATGGGGCCAAGTGGTACAGGGGCCCAATCCTATTTCCAAAGCAGGTCAAATTGTGTATTATGATTAGCTACTGACCTACAAAGGTCCCACAGATTGTTTTTGCACTCTTATATCTGTGTCTCCTCCTGGTCCAATCTTGCTGTATTCATTACCTTCTTTGTAGGGATGAGCGAGTATACTTGCTACTATTCGGAACTCGCCGAATAGTAGCGGTATTCGGGTACTCGCTACTCTCCAAGTATCTTATGATTACTCGGGAGTAGCGAGTAGTCCAATTACTTTCGAAATGTATCTATAGATACATTGTGAAAGTACCCTAAAAGTGAATAAAAGTTGTTAACAATAATAAAATTACATACTCACCTGTCCGACGCCCGCACCGGGACCGTCCCAATAGACCTGCGATCACTGGCAGTACACCTAGGACCTTGCAATCTGGACAATCAGGCGGCCGCTAGCGATAACGTGGTTGTGACGTGTCGCCATCTGATTGGCCAGATCACTACCGGCCATCTAATTGGCTGGAAGTCACAGGTCCTTGTGCGGTGATCACAGGTCTTCTGGGCGTCGGACAGGTGAGTATGTAATTTTATTATTTTTAACAACTTTTATTCACTTTTAGGGGGGTACTTTCACAGTGTATCTATAGATACATTGCAAAAGTAATCGGACTCGCTATACTCACAATGAGTACCAAGTACTTGGACCTACTCGTTGCGAGTATAGCGAGTCTGAATATGGCGGTACTCGCTCATCCCTACTTCTTCGTAATGTTGATAGAATAATTTAATTTTTTTTAAAAACCTATAGATGTGAAGGGTTTCCCAATGCTAAAATGGTCGCCTTTGGAGCATTGCCAATCAGCTTTAATTACTCACAATGCCATTGGAGTGAAAATGAAGGACTACACCGTGCCTACTGGATTAAATGGCTGTCAATACAATATACAGTTGTGACGGGTCTCGTTTCTGTTAAGACTCCTTCAATTGACCCAGAACATTATCGGCACCATAACAATATATTGCCATAATATAATTATCTGTATATTCTTCAGATTCAAAGGATGACATGATCAAAAATAACCAAACCATGTTTACAGACTTCATCCTTCTGGGATATTCTGGGCCTCCTGTTCTCCAGCAGTTACTCTTTGCCCTGTTCCTGCTCATCTATATAACCACAGTGATGGGTAACATATCTATAATCTTGGCCTATAGTTTACTCCATCTCTTCACACCCCAATGTACTTTTTTCTTGCCGACTTATCCTTCCTGGAGATCTGTTATATTTCTACCACCGTGCCCAAAATGTTGTCAAACTTTTTGTCAACTCATAAGACCATCTCGTTCTCGGGCTGTGTCCTACAGATGTACTGTGGATTACTTCTGGGTGGTACGGAGTGCTACCTGCTAGCTGTGATGGCGTATGATCGCTATAATGCCATATGTCACCCCTGCTATATGGCACTTGCATGAATTATAGAACATGCATTCAGCTTGTAGCCATCTCATGGATTGGTGGCGGTATAAACTCCCTTATACACACAATTCTTACTTTCAGCTTACCTTTCTTTTAATGATAATAAGATCAATCATTTTTTCTGTGATATCCCCCCTGTAATGCAGTTGGCCTGTACATCAACCATGAAAAATGAGATTGTCCTCCTTGTGGCCTGTGGTTGTGTCATTGTCAGTTCCTTCATATTGACCATCATCTCCTACACACATATCATCACAACGGTCCTCAATATAAAGTCAACATCGGGGAGGAAGAAAGCGTTCTCCACCTGCACCTCTCACCTCATCGTCGTCACTTTGTTTTATGGATCTGCCATTTTTATGTATTTTAGGCCCAAGTTCAGTTACTCAATGGAACAAGACAGGGTGATATCTGCTCTATATGCCTTTGTGGCACCACTGCTCAATCCATTCATCTACAGCCTCAGGAACAGTGATGTTAAGGCAGCCGTTAAAAAGATAGTGTGCCATATCATTGTAGTTCAGAGATATTAATGGGATTTCCATCATTAGAGAAAAAGCTATGCTTGATTCTTAAAAATATTAATACTCATGCCCAAGAAGCATTGCAGCTTAAAGAGAACCAAGAGCAGGATTTAGGGCTATAAAGTGTAGCCATTGTCTTACAGGCACGGGGATACTGAGTGCAATCATACCTAAACTTCAATGATTACATGTTTGATTGCAGAGAAATATGTTATCAAATTCTGGGAAAAATGTGCAGCACATTAGCATTAGTGCAGCACAGTGTCACTATGTGCAGGTGGGTTTATTTTTATTACTTTCCTGTGGGCTGTAAGCCATAGCCTCCCCACTCCCTCTCTCCCTCACTTCCCCCATCACCTCTCACTCTCTCCCTTTCACTATATAGCAGGCAGTAGCACAGGACGTCTGACATTATGCATGGTGATAGCACAATGTCAGGCTTCCTATGCGGCTGTGCTCATCACTCCCTCCCTCACGCTTTTGTCTCAGGCTTCCCACTGTTTCTGCTCATCCAGGTTACAGGATAAAGCCCCATCCCCTCCAGTCTGTGCATGTCCCTGGTCTCCTCTCTCTCAGACCATGGGGAAGATGCAGGATAGACGACCATGACAGATCCTTGCTATTGTCATCTCAGTCACAGTAGTGGGCATCTGTCCAAGTCTCCTTTCCTACATCTTCCCGCGGTCTGTGAAGAGAGAAAACTGGAGACACGCAGAGACTAGAGGGGGCGGGGCCTGTTATGAACCGGTGACCTTGGAGCCGCATTAATAGTTTTCACAGGAGTAAGTGGTACCTATACTGACCGCAGTTCCTGATCTAACACCGCAACTAGAAGTAGCCGTGGGATGTGACTAACCATACCCTAGACACCTCAACACGGCCGGAGAACTAGCTACCCCTAAAGATGGAAACAGGAATTCTATCTTGCCTTAGAGCAGAACCCCAAAAGGATAGAAAGCCCCCTGCAAATATTGACTGTGAGTAAGAGAGGAAAAGACACACTCAGGCAGAAAACAGAATCCAGCAAATGAGGCACTCTAGCTAGATAGGTAAAGACAGGACAGAATACTATTGCAGTCAGTATAAAAATCCTTTCAAAAACATCCACAGCAGATACCGTAATACAAAAATACCCCTGAGTCTACTCAAGACTCGGCGCCCTCTAAATCTGCGGAACTCCTGTGAATCCAACTAGACTAAATATATGCAGACACAATCAAAAGCTGAACAGGCCAATAACAAATGAATAGCACTTAAATCCTAGGAAGAAAACTTCCTAACAGAGAGCAGGTTAAGACAGACATGCTCTCTGAGCAAAAATAGACAATTTCAAAACAAGCACACAGCATGTGTGCCACAAGAAAACAAAACCATTCACTTAGCTTGGAAGTTTTGCAGCAGGGCAGGAAAAGATCAGGCAGAGGTGAAACACCTACAGGAACAATTGACAGCTGGCAAGGACTGAGGAAATTCTGCAAACCTAAATACCCCAGTCAGAGTTGCAATTATCCAATTCACCTGACCAAGAGTGTAAAACAGGATCAACTGCATTACCAGCCACAACCACAGGAGGGAGCCCACAAGCAGAATTCACAACAGTACCCCCATCCTTGAGGATAGGTCGCCGAACCCTCACCAGAACCCCCAGGCCTATCAGGATGAGCCAGATGAAAAGCACGAACCAAATCAGGGGCATGGACATCAGAGGCAAAAACCCATTAATTTTCCTCCTGACCATAAACCTACCAGCCACAACCACAGGAGGGAGCCCACATGCAGAATTCACAACAGGGGCCTTCTCCTACGATATGGGCGAAGAGAAGCAGAGACAAGCAGTGAAAAGCCAAAGACGGAAGGGAGGGAGTGATGGACACATAGGACACCTGACAATGTGCTATCACAATGCACGATGTCAGGCGTCATGTGCCTGGTATATAGTGACAGGGAGGGAGGGAGGGAGAAGGGAGGGTTTGGCTTAGAGCCCACAGGGGAGTAAGAAAAATAAAACTAGCCCCTCATAGTGACGCTGTGCTGCACATACATATGCTAATTTGCTGCACTGTTTTCCCAGTGTTTGATAACACTCCTCTGCAATCATACATGTAATCATTGAAGTAAAGGAATGATTGAACTCAGTATCCCAGTGCCTGTAAGGCACCAGCTTCATTTTATAGCCCTAAAACCTGCTTGTTGGTTTCCTTTAATAAGTATTTATTTGAAAAGGGTTTAGGTACAATATCACTTATTAAATTATGGTGAGCACTCTATACAGGAGATAGACAAGTACTCCTGTATGGATGATGAATTCCCAACTTATAACCTTTTGTAAGAAATTTATAGCTCCATCCAATATTTTGCATTTTCATGTATCCAATATATTTGTCACGTTGACTATGGGATCACAGGAAACAAGGACTGATTTGTCCCTCAAACTATGCTATCCCTTATCTCTGGAGTATGCTGATGGCGGAGAGGACTGTATCTCCAACTTGGCCCTACTCCTGACCAATCCTGATCTGATTCTCCCTCTCCCCGGGACAGGTGAGTAATGAAACTCACAGATATTGACAGGCAAATGTGGCACCCCTGCGGTCTAGTAGCCACATAGGGGTAATGCACCCAATATATGGGTGTGGTATTCCTGTCTACAGTAAAGGGATGGTACGTTCAGACACCCACAAACACACCCAACACACCTCATCCCAGGGATGGCAGGTGAACCCAATAGTGGGAGGGCCCTGGCAGTCAGTGGGACGGCGGGAAGAGAAAGATGGAGGGTCGGAAATTCGTAAGGAAGCAGGAAGTAGAAAAGGAACAAGAACAGGAAGTGGTCAGACATTTAGGAGAGAAAGCTGGCAGAGTAAGGAGAGGAAGGACCCAGAGGACTTGAGCGTAGAAGAAGCTCATCCTGGGTCCTGGGACAACAGGCTGCAGAGAGGCGGAAGGAGCCCTAGGGGCACGGCAGTGAGAAATCCACCCATGCACCCGAATCTGAAGTAGAGCAGAGGGGCAGGGTGAGCACCAGGAACCCGCCCTGAAGGTGGCGAGGAGACTCCAATTTCTAACCATAGAGCCGTAGGTCATGAGATCTAGAGGAACTGTGGCCAACTCCCAACACATCTGCCGAGAAGGTAGCTGTACTAGGGTCAGGGAACACGGCCGGTCGCCCGACAGGACCTTTGGCCGCTGGATTGGGGCACTGTGTGCGGAGGCACATGCAGGAGTGAGGCGAGCATGCAGCGCTGAGCAGGGCGGCTGGCCCAGGTGGCAGGGGGGCAGGTGCCCCCTGGGCTGGTGGTATAGTCCACATTCGGGCCGCCCCTACAAGAAACGGGCCGCGGGAGTCGGGAGGCGGCCGGCGCGGCGATAGCACATGACGCTGGAGGTCCGGGATGAGGTAATGGCTGTGGCTGGCTGACAGCACCCCACCCCGGTCCTCAAGTCAGGCTGACAGCACCATACCCCCCCCCCCCCCCGGGTCTTAAAGTCAGGCTGACAGCACACACCCCCCCCCCCGGTCCTCAAGTCAGGCCGACAGCACCCCCCCAACCCCCCCCCCCCGGGTCCTCAAGTCAGGCTGACAGCACCCCCCCCCCCCTCCGGTCCTCAAGTCGGGGCCGGCAATGGAAACCTGCCACCCAGGTATAGAGGCTCCAGCCAGCCCCTGGCGCTGAGGAAGAGCAACCCAAGAAGGGAGGAACACGAAAGGGGTGTACTGGACAAGCCATCCTTGTTGCTAAGGACTATCCAGACTGCAATTGAACTTGAACTGTAACCTGTGGTGTAAACATAGAAAGCTAAGTAAACCAGGTTTGGAACTCAGAACTGTGTGTGAGATTGTTCATTTGCCGCCTGAGGAGTGGTAGACTGATAAGCCAGGCCAGCCGCAGGAGCCTGCCTGAGAGTCGCTCCAATCCCTCCCTGCTGCAAGATCAGCCCCGCTGGCCCTCCATTACCCAAAACCTATACACCGAACGCCCTGGGGACCCACTCCACCCATGGGGAATGACACCATTGCAGCTGCCATTCCATCATTCCCAGAGATCCCGGACTGTAGCGGCGGCCAATAATAGCCGCATACCACGGGTGGTGTCACAACCACCACTAAACCACCCCTAAACTCCCCCTATTCCCAAAACACCTTCTGTTCCCCTACCTTTTTATTGACTGCTCCAGGGACACAAATTGGGTCACCCCGCCGTGACATTCCAATCCCCCAGACAACATCACCAGAGGGACCCGACTCCGAGTACCCCACGGCCCCCGCGGGGCGAGTCACAAGGGAAAACCAAACCTCTTTCACTAAACACGCATACACAAAGGTAAAGACAATAAGAGTTGCAGGAGGAAAAACAAGAGCAGGAAGGAGCTACAAAATAGGGGAGAACATCAAACACCGCATCAAGCAAATAGAACAACTTTCTCCAGAGAGTCTGGACACCACACCTCACAGACCAACATAGGATAAACTGTAGATGCTATGGTTAGAAGGATTCCACCAGCACAAATAGGAGGGGAGCAACTGTGATAGGCCTCTCAACAACAAGTGATGAAAGGAACAAGCAGACAGCAGAGATTAACTCTTTCTAGCCTGGCTATGAATCAGCAATCAGCAGGACAACGCCTGAGTCTGCTTGTGTTGATCCAAGACATCAGAGAAACCATCGTGCAATGTCAGAATCTGCAATCTGAACAGAGTCCAACGCTGCCATGACAGTCAGCAGAGTTTGTTCAAAATTCCGTGTGACATTAATATTATTATTATAGTTATACAATAACACAATACTTGAATACCACAATGCTTCACACTTGGTTCTCCAGAAGCCTAATGGAGTCCAAAATCTGACTAATTTATGTGGTTGGAGACTATTGTCCAAAATTTTAGAGGATTGCGCAATTTTATTTTTTCCCAAATTGCTCAAAAAATATAAAAGGCAACAAAAAATTGGATCTTTGATTTCAATCAAATGTCATCAACCTACATTCGTCATTTTGAAGAATTTGGAACAACAGACGGCAGTGAATACCACAAAACAAAAAAGATAGTCACTTAAAGGGAACCTGTCACCTACCTAAAGCCCCCCATGCTATCACTACCTGTCCCTGCATCTTCCTATTACTACTGTAACTATCCCTCTCTGTGCTAAATGTGTGTTGTGAGTGTGTCATAAAATTTATTTATACCTTAGTGGGGCGTATGTTAATGAACCGGGGGCTACCATTGCTAGATCCCCTGGGCGTCCTCTTTTGTCCCTCTCGCCGCCTCCAGGAGTCTCTATCAACCCAATGTTTACCTTAGCAGCGCAGTGCGCTGCCGAGCAGTACCCCATAGAGACCCAATGTTTACTTTAGCAGCGTTGCTAAGTTAAACATCGGGTTGCTATGGGGCCTGCAGTCCTGGAAATGAAGCGTTCGGCGTAATACCACAGGAAGGCCGCATAGCAGAGCGGAGCGAACCAGGCTGAGTGCGCAATATTTGATTTCAATTTCACGCCTATCGGGGCGTGATAAAGACTCCTGGATGTGGCGAGAGGGACAAAAGAGGACGCCCAGGGGGGCTAGCAACAGTAGCCCCCGGTTCATTAACATATGCCTCAGTAAGGTACAATTACATTTTATTACACGCAACACACATTTAGCACAGAGAGGGATAGTTAGAGCAGTAATAGGAAGGTGCAGGGACAGGTACTGATAGCCTGGGGGCTTTATCTAGGTGACAGGTTCCCTTTAAAAAGAAAACAAATGATGAACTGAGGTCAAAGATCTTATTTTCTAATTCCTTTTTTAGTCTTTTTGATCTTCACTTTCCATATACCATTATGTTTTTATGAGAGTTCGTTTTTCATGGAATCATTTGTAGTTTTCAATATCACATTTTTGGGCTCATATCTAACTTTTATAACTTTTTCAAAGGGGGAAGATGAGAAAAGATATGTACTTCTTCCATAGATTTTCTGTCGTTTAAATTTCGTACCATTAACAAAGTATCTTCATTCTAAGGGTCAGAACAATTTTTATTACTCCTTTACCTTTTAATGATAAGAACCTTTTACTTTACTGTTACCACATTCCGAGAGTTCTATCTTTATTCTTTAATAAAGTGGTGTTTCTTTTTTTAAGGATGAGTTGATGTTATCATTTTATTGTTCCGATAGCTTGATCACTTATTATTCCATTTTTGTTTGTTTCTTTGACGGCAGAATGAATAAAACCAGTACATTTTGACCTTTATTCATGATGTTACTTTGAGAGATATAGCGTATATCCAGGATTAGTAAAAAATGTGCCTAAGCACTGACAGACAGGTAGTTGCTACCTACTTGCTTGTTGTCCCCTACACCGTTTACCACCGGCACAGACCGCTCCTACCATTGATACATTGGATTCGTAAAACGAATGGCGGCATCTTTTCCGCTCTGTTCTGTAGAAGGCGCAGGACCGCCGACGTCATGCTGAATGACAGCCGAGCTCCCCCAAATTTAACTGGGGAGCCGGCAGTCAATAAGAATGATGTTGGCTGTGATGACCATCAACAGAGCAGAGAAGCCGCCTCTCTGTCAACATGAAGTCAACGGAAGCTACAGAATCGCCGGTAGGAGCAGTCTTGGACCACTCTGTGTTGGCTAAGAATAGCGCAGGCACAATTGGCAGGTAGGTAGCAACAACCTGCCTGTTGGTGGCTGGGGTCATTGTTTTTTGTAAAATCCCAGGTATACTCTTTCAATAGTCTGATAATTTAAAGGCAACCTGTTACTCAATTCATGTTGCCCACGGGCAACATAAGTGGAGCCTGGCTAGAAGAAGCCCTGGTTGGCTTCTTCTTGCACCACTCCAGGTAATTGACAGGTATTTATGTAAACACATGAGAGACATCTTATTCATCTTGAGTGGTTCTAGAAGAAGCAGGCCAGGAGCTGCACTGAGCTATTCAGGTTTCTCCCTATAGTTTGTATCCTCAAACTATGTTTTCTCTAAAATACTGGAATGTTTCTGAGAAAACCATACTTGGTTATAATCATGCAGCCTGGCCCCATGCATTATTACATTGACGAGGCACTCCCAAAATAGACTTAATTATCCATTTTTTATTCAGTGCATATATACACAACGTTTCGGTCTAATTTATAGACCTTCATCAGAATACACACTGTCAATAATATGAGCTGGATCAGAGCAATAAATGCTTTTTCACCAGAATCTTAGTCACATGGCTGAGGGCTTGGTAGAACACGGTGTCCACCGCTGTATGATGTGCTGGCATAGTAGAACACAGTGTCCACCTCTGTATGATGTGCTGGCATGGTAGAACGGGTGTCCACCGCTGTATGATGTGCTGGCATGGTAGAATGCGGTGTCCACCGCTGTATGATGTGCTGGCATGGTAGAACACGGTGTGCACCACTGTATGATGTGCTGGCATGGTAGAACGCGGTGTCCACCACTGTATGATGTGCTGGCATGGTAGAACGCGGTGTCCACCACTGTATGATGTGCTGGCATGGTAGAACGCGGTGTCCACCGCTGTATGATGTGCTGGCATGGTAGAGCGTGGTGTCCACCACTGTATGATGTGCTGGCATGGTAGAACGCAGTGTCCACCACTGTATGATGTGCTGGGTGGAAAGCGGTGTCCACCACTGTATGATGTGCTGGCATGGTAGAACGCGGTGTCCACCACTGTATGATGTGCTGGTGGAAAGCGGTGTCCACCACTGTATGATGTGCTGGCATGGTAGAACGCGTGTCCACCACTGTATGATGTGCTGGCATGGACCACTGTATGATGTGCTGACATGGTAGAACGCGGTGTCCACCACTGTATGATGTGCTGGCATGGTAGAACGCGGTGTCCACCGCTGTATGATGTGCTGGCATGGTAGAACGCAGTGTCCACCACTGTATGATGTGCTGGCATGGTAGAATGCGGTGTCCACCGCTGTATGATGTGCTGGCATGGTAGAACGTGGTGTCCACCACTGTATGATGTGCTGGCATGGTAGAACGCGGTGTCCACCACTGTATGATGTGCTGGCATGGTAGAACGCGGTGTCCACCACTGTATGATGTGCTAGCATGGTAGAACGCGGTGTCCACCGCTGTATGATGTGCTGGCATGGTAGAACGCAGTGTCCACCACTGTATGATGTGCTGGGTGGAAAGCGGTGTCCACCACTGTATGATGTGCTGGCATGGTAGAACGCGGTGTCCACCACTGTATGATGTGCTGGGTGGAAAGCGGTGTCCACCACTGTATGATGTGCTGGCATGGTAGAACACGGTGTCCACCACTGTATGATGTGCTGGCATGGTAGAACGCGGTGTCCACCACTGTATGATGTGCTGGCATGGTAGAATGCGGTGTCCACCACTGTATGATGTGCTGGCATGGTAGAACGCGGTGTCCACCGCTGTATGATGTGCTGGCATGGTAGAGCGTGGTGTCCACCACTGTATGATGTGCTGGCATGGTAGAACGCAGTGTCCACCACTGTATGATGTGCTGGGTGGAAAGCGGTGTCCACCGCTGTATGATGTGCTGACATGGTAGAGCGTGGTGTCCACCGCTGTATGATGTGCTGGCATGGTAGAACGCAGTGTCCACCACTGTATGATGTGCTGGCATGGTAGAACACGGTGTCCACCACTGTATGATGTGCTGGCATGGTAGAACGCGGTGTCCACCACTGTATGATGTGCTGGTATGGCAGAACGCGGTGTCCACCACTGTATGATGTGCTGGCATGGTAGAACGCGGTGTCCACCACTGTATGATGTGCTGGTATGGCAGAACGCGGTGTCCACCACTGTATGATGTGCTGGCACTGTGTTCTACCATGACTTGAACCACAGCAATTTAGATTCTGGTGATAAAGCATGCATTGCCCTGATCCAGCTCATATTATTGAGAGTGTATTTCTGGGAAGGTCTATGCATTAGACCGAAACGTTGTGTACATATGCACTGAATAAAAAACGTAATTAAGTCTAATTTGGGAGTGCCTCGTCAATCTAATATTACTTTGCAGGTTATGAAACCTACGTGTGCACCCCACCACCCCCTCATTAATGCCTCACTTTCTCCAAAACTATGGCCCCATGCATTAGACAGCATGAATCAAGTGACAGGTCCCCTTTAATATTTTTGGCAATTATAGATACAAAGAATCTACGGTAATTAGGTTTACTTTTCATATTTTTGACATAAGGATGTGCAAAAGGTTCTTTATGTATTTTTTTTAGTATTATTATAATGTTCATTTTAACTTTACACTTTAGTCCCAGGAGTAACGAGAAAGAAATAATAGGCACAGAGGGAACCGCTGTGGTTATTGACCCTACTGGCATCTAATGGACTAAATTAAAAAGTCATTTCCAATCCTGCCCGTTGCACTGATTCCAGGTTGTGTATTACAGCTGTATATCTGATGGTGACGATGTCAGCTCGATGACAATCACAGAGCTATGATAGTATGGATCCCCTAAGGATTTCTGAAAGCTCTGCACCATTAGGTCAATGCTCATTAAGGAGTGAAAATGTGCCGAAAACATAGAGGTTTATATAAGGGAATTGTATTAGGAGCAATTTGCAATATATTCACCTTAAGTGGTCTATATGAAAGTGAGAAGAAGCTAAGGGCCACCTATGGGGCACAGAAATATCTATATTTTAATGCCATAATGTCATCGTGTTAACACCAACTTATGTGAATATTTTCATGCCCTACTGGAGACTGCTGGAGCAGCTTCAGAAATACACAGGTAATTTTTTTAAAGGGAATCTGTCAGCAGGATTTTGCTATGTAATCTGAAGACAACCTGCTGTAGGGGATAACACAGAGATTTCAGCCATGCCTCTCTTATCCTACTGTGTGTTATTGTTTAAGGTACCATTACATGGGGCAACATTGCAGCGATGTCGGAAGCGATTCCGCGGTGCGCGCTCGCTTCATACATCGCTGCCTAGTTGTCACACACAGCAATGTTGCCAGCGACGCCTCCGCGATGTTGCAGCAGCGATCGCTCGCTGGGTTGAGTACAACCCAGCGAGAGATACGCAGTAGGGATGGGCGAATCCTGAAATACTCGGACTCATTGGACTCTAAGGAGTCCAGGTCCGAGACTCGGTACTCGTTGCGAGTCCAGCGAGTCCGAATAGTAACCTGTACTTTTGCAGTGTATCTATACAGATACACTACAAAAGTACCCTAAAAGTTAATCTAAGGGGTTAAAAACAATAAACATTAATACTCACCTCCTGTACTCCTGTACCTTATGTACTGGGACCAGTACCGAAGACCTCCGGCTGTTACAGGACCTCCGAGACCACCGGAGAAGATAGGGAAAAGGACCTGCAGTTCAGCCAATCAGCATGCGGCTAGCAGTCACATGGGTTGTGACGCGGCTGCACTGCGGCCACATGACAAACCCATGTGACCGCTCGCCGCATGCTGATTGGCTGAACTGCAAGGTCCTTTTCCCCATCTTCTCCCGGTGGTCTCGGACGTCCTGTAACAGCCGGAGGTCTTCGGTACCGGTCCCGGTACATAAGGTACAGGAGTACAGGAGGTGAGTATTAATGTTTATTGTTTTTAACCCCTTAGATTAACTTTTAGGGTACTTTTGTAGTGTATCTGTATAGATACACTGCTAAAGTACAGGGACTCGCTACCCCCGAGTAATTCCTAAGGAAACTCGGCGAGTAGCGAGTCCCCCGAGTCCGCTACTATTCGGGCAAGTCCCGAATAGTAGCAAGTAATTCACCCATCCCTAATACTCAGCAATGTTGTCAATAGGTGAAATCGCCGGCAACATCGCTATCGCTTTGTCACACGGCACGATGCAGCCAAATCGCTTGTGCGAGATCGCCAGGTTTTGCAACATGTTGGTAAACCTAGCAACTCGCACCCAGAAATTTATCGCAGTTGCGTTGTCCTGTCACACAGCACAATGCACTTGCGATGTCGCCGCAACATCGCTGAACCCGGGATTTTTTAGCGATGTCGCGGGCGATATCGTGCCGTGTGACGGTACCTTTACCTGCTATGTTTGTTTTAACACCAGTAGATTGTCATTGCTTTGAAAGATCAGTGCGTGAACTCAAGTCCGACACGCCCTTGCTGTGATGAGCAGCTCGTGCGTAGGGGAAGCTTTCTCAGATCTGCTGCATTGCTAGATCTGAAAAGTTTGTTTCAGAACGACTGAACCCAGTAATCTAAGGGATACATCGCTGGGTTCAGGGTCTCGTTGCTTACATCATGCTGCTCTCAGCTGAGGTAGCAATAACCTGCTGACAGATTGAAATTATTCTTTAATTGTAAAGCGCTGCTGAGAATGTTCTACATAAATAAAATATTTATAGCATTATTCCTTATTATTTAGGCCCATTGGATTATTCAATCCAAATTCTAAACTTTGTATATTCCAATAGTCTGACATATTAGATAATCCAGCACTTCAGATCATCAAATGTTTCTGTATGTAAATTTTACAGAATGTCCTCAAATGGATTTTCTGCTCACAAAGAAACAAGCTGCATTTTTTGTTTCTGCCACCAGATGGTGCTCTATTAACATGAAGCAGCAGAGATGCGGAGTCCTTGAGGATACTGATGTTCACCGGCTTCCAGACTTTGCACCATTTCTTCGCCCCCTTTTTTCCTAGATAAGACCCTTTTGCGCTGTTTCATTCCAGCACACTGGATGCCAGACTGCCACCTGTCAGATGTCAATGAACTGTCATTATAAAGTATTAACATGTCCCAGATTTTTCCATTTATGTTTAACTAGATGGTGGCCCGATTCTAAAGAATCGGGTAGTCTAGAATCTATATATAGTTTATCTAGTAATAGGGGAGTGCTGTGAAATTAATTGTGTGTATACAGGCGGCTCAGTGGTCAGCAGTGAGTGCGGTGGCTCAGTGGTCAGCAGTGAGTGCGGTGGCTCAGTGTCAGCAGTGAGTGCGGTGGCTCAGTGGTCAGCAGTGAGTGCAGCAGAGGCTGGAGGGGGCAGAGGCTGGAGGGGGCAGAGGAGGGAGGAGGCAGAGGACGGAGGAGGCAGAAACTGGAGGGGTTAGAGGAGGAAGGGGTCAGGGGAGAGCGGAGGCAGGGGAGAGCGGAGGCAGGGGAGAGCGGAGGCTGGAGGGCAGGGGAGAGCGGAGGCTGGAGAAGAGCGGAGGCTGGAGAAGAGCGGAGGCTGGAGAAGAGCGGAGGCTGGAGAAGAGCGGAGGCAGGGGAGAGCGGAGGCTGGAGGGCAGGGGAGAGCGGAGGCAGAGGAGAGCGGAGGCTGGAGAAGAGCGGAGGCTGGAGGGCAGGGGAGAGCGAAGGCAGAGGAGAGCGGAGGCTGGAGAAGAGCGGAGGCTGGAGGAGAGCGGAGGCTGGAGAGGAGCGGAGGCTGGAGGAGAGCGGAGGCTGGAGAAGAGCGGAGGCTGGAGGAGAGCGGAGGCTGGAGGAGAGCGGAGGCTGGAGGGCAGAGGAGAGCGGAGGCTGGAGGGCAGAGGAGAGCGGAGGCTGGAGGGCAGAGGAGAGTGGAAGCTGGAGGGCAGAGGAGAGCGGAGGCTGGAGGGCAGAGGAGAGCAGAGGCTGGAGGGCAGAGGAGAGCGGAGGCTGGAGGGCAGAGGAGAGCGGAGGCTGGAGGGCAGAGGAGAGCGGAGGCTGGAGGGCAGAGGAGAGCGGAAGCTGGAGGGCAGAGGAGGTCAGCTCAGTGGTCAGCAGTGAGTGCAGCAGAGGCTGGAGGGGGCAGAGGCTGGAGGGGGCAGAGTAGGGAGGAGGCAGAGGACGGAGGAGGCAGAAACTGGAGGGGTTAGAGGAGGAAGGGGTCAGGGGAGAGCGGAGGCAGGGGAGAGCGGAGGCAGGGGAGAGCGGAGGCTGGAGGGCAGGGGAGAGCGGAGGCTGGAGAAGAGCGGAGGCTGGAGAAGAGCGGAGGCTGGAGAAGAGCGGAGGCAGGGGAGAGCGGAGGCTGGAGGGCAGGGGAGAGCGGAGGCAGAGGAGAGCGGAGGCTGGAGAAGAGTGGAGGCTGGAGGGCAGGGGAGAGCGGAGGCAGAGGAGAGCGGAGGCTGGAGAAGAGCGGAGGCTGGAGGAGAGCGGAGGCTGGAGAGGAGCGGAGGCTGGAGGAGAGCGGAGGCTGGAGAAGAGCGGAGGCTGGAGGAGAGCGGAGGCTGGAGGAGAGCGGAGGCTGGAGGGCAGAGGAGAGCGGAGGCTGGAGGGCAGAGGAGAGCGGAGGCTGGAGGGCAGAGGAGAGCGGAAGCTGGAGGGCAGAGGAGAGCGGAGGCTGGAGGGCAGAGGAGAGCAGAGGCTGGAGGGCAGAGGAGAGCGGAGGCTGGAGGGCAGAGGAGAGCGAGGCTGGAGGGCAGAGGAGAGCGGAGGCTGGAGGGCAGAGGAGAGCGGAAGCTGGAGGGCAGAGGAGAGCGGAGGCTGGAGGGCAGAGGAGAGCGGAGGCTGGAGGGCAGAGGAGAGCGGAGGCTGGAGGGCAGAGGAGAGCGGAAGCTGGAGGGCAGAGGAGAGTGGAGGCAGGGGGAGAGCGGAGGCAGGGGAGAGCGGAGGCAGGGAGAGCGGAGGCAGGGGAGAGCGGAGGCTGGAGGGCAGAGGAGGCGGAGGCTGGAGGGCAGAGGAGAGCGGAGGCAGGGGAGAGCGGAGGCTGGAGGGCAGGGTGAGAGCGGAGGCTGGAGGCCAGGGGAGAGCGGAGGCAAGGGAGAGCAGAGGCAAGGGAGAGCGGAGGCAGGGGAGAGCGGAGGCAGGGGAGAGCGGAGGCAGGGGAGAGCGGAGGCATGGGAGAGCGGAGGCAGGGGAGAGCGGAGGCTGGAGGGCAGAGGAGAGCGGAGGCAGGGGAGAGCGGAGGCAGGGAGAGAGCGGAGGCAGGGGAGAGCGGAGGCTGGAGGGCAGAGGAGAGCGGAGGCAGGGGAGAGCGGAGGCAGGGGAGAGCGGAGGCAGGGGAGAGCGGAGGCTGGAGGGCAGAGGAGAGCGGAGGCAGGGAAGAGCGGAGGCAGGGGAGAGCGAGGCAGGGGGAGAGCGGAGGCAGGGGAGAGCGGAGGAAAGTGGAGGCTGGAGGGCAGAGGAGAGCGGAGGCTGGAGAAGAGCGGAGGCTGGAGAAGAGCGGAGGCTGGGGAGAGCAGAGGCAGGGGAGAGCGGAGGCAGGGGAGAGCGGAGGCTGGAGGGCAGAGGAGAGCGGAGGCTGGAGAAGAGGGGAGGCTGGAGAAGAGGGGAGACTGGAGAAGAGGGGAGGCTAGAGAAGAGCGGAGGCTGGAGAAGAGGGGAGGCTGGAGAAGAGCGGAGGCAGCGGAGAGCGGAGGCAGGGGAGAGCGGAGGCAGGGGAGAGCGGAGGCAGGGGAGAGCGGAGGCTGGAGGGCAGAGGAGAGCGGAGGCTGGAGAAGAGCGGAGGCTGGAGAAGAGGGGAGGCTGGAGAAGAGGGGAGGCTGGAGAAGAGCGGAGGCTGGAGAAGAGCGGAGGCTGGAGAAGAGCGGAGGCAGGGGAGAGCGGAGGCAGGGGAGAGCGGAGGCAGGGGAGAGCGGAGGCTGGAGGGCAGAGAAGAGGGGAGGCTGGAGGAGAGCGGAGGCTGGGGGAGAGCGGAGGCTGGGGAGAGCGGAGGCTGGGGAGAGCGGAGGCAGGGGAGAGCGGAGGCAGGGGAGAGCGGAGGCTGGAGAAGAGCGGAGGCAGGGAGAGCGAGGGAGGGGAGCGAGGCTGGAGAAGAGCGGAGGCTGGGAGAGCGAGGCAGGGAGGAAGCGGAGGCGGAGAGGGAGAGCGGAGGAGGAGAGAGCGGAGGCAGGAGAAGAGCAGAGGCTGGAGAAGAGCGGAGGCTGGAGAAGAGCGGAGGCTGGAGAAGAGCGGAGGCTGGAGAAGAGCGGAGGCTGGAGAAGAGCGGAGGCAGGGGAGAGCGGAGGCTGGAGGGCAGGGCAGAGCGGAGGCAGAGGAGAGCGGAGGCTGGAGGGCAGAGGAGAGCGGAGGCTGGAGAAGAGCGGAGGCTAGAGAAGAGCGGAGGCTGGAGAAGAGCGGAGGCTGGAGGAGAGCGGAGGCTGGAGGAGAGCGGAGGCTGGAGGGCAGAGGAGAGCGGAGGCTGGAGGGCAGAGGAGAGCGGAGGTAGAGGAGAGCGGAGGCAGAGGATAGCGGAGGCAGAGGAGAGCGGAGGCAGAGGAGAGCGGAGGCTGGAGGGCAAAGGAGAGCGGAGGCGAGCGGAGGCTGGAGGGCAGAGGAGAGCGGAGGCTGGAGGGCAGAGGAGAGCGGAGGCAGGGGAGAGCGGAGGCTGAGAAGAGCGGAGGCTGGAGAAGAGCGGAGGCTGGAGAAGAGCGGAGGCAGGGGAAGAGCGGAGGCAGGGGAGAGCGAGGCTGGAGGGCAGAGGAGAGCGGAGGCTGGAGAAGAGCGGAGGCTGGAGAAGAGCGGAGGCTGGAGAAGAGCGGAGGCTGGTGAAGAGCGGAGGCAGGGGAAGAGCGGAGGCTGGAGGGCAAAAGGAGAGCGGAGGCTGGAGAAGAGCGGAGGCTGGAGAAGAGGGGAGGCTGGAGAAGAGGGGAGGCTGGAGAAGAGCGGAGGCTGGAGAAGAGCGGAGGCTGGAGAAGAGGCGGAGGCAGGGGAGGGAGAGCGGAGGCAGGGGAGAGCGGAGGCAGTGGAGAGCGGAGGCAGGGGAGAGCGGAGGCTGGAGGGCAGAGAAGAGGGGAGGCTGGAGGAGAGCGGAGGCTGGGGGAGAGTGGAGGCTGGGGGAGAGCGGAGGCTGGGGGAGAGCGGAGGCTGGGGAGAGCGGAGGCAGGGGAGAGCGGAGGCAGGGGAGAGCGGAGGCTGGAGAAGAGCGGAGGCAGGGGAGAGCGGAGGCAGGGGAGAGCGGAGGCAGGGGAGAGCGGAGGCTGGAGAAGAGCGGAGGCTGGAGAAGAGCGGAGGCAGGGGAGAGCGGAGGCAGGGGAGAGGGGAGAGCGGAGGCAGGAGAAGAGCAGAGGCAGGAGAAGAGCGGAGGCTGGAGAAGAGCGGAGGCTGGAGAAGAGCGGAGGCAGAGGAGAGGCTGGGGGGCACAGAAGAGGGGAGGCTGGGGGGGGCACAGGAGAGGGGAGGCTGGGGGGCACAGGAGAGGGAAGGCTGGGGGGGCACAGGAGAGGGGAGGCTGGGGGGCACAGGAAAGTGGAGGCTGGGGGGCACAGGAAAGGGGAGGCTGGGGGGCACAGGAAAGTGGAGGCTGGGGGGCACAGGAAAGGGGAGGCTGGGGGGGCACAGGAGAGGGGAGGCTGGGGGCACAGGAGAGGGGAGGCTGGGGGGCACAGGAAAGGGGAGGCTGGGGGGGCACAGGAAAGGGGAGGATGGGGGGGCACAGGAGAGGGGAGGCTGGGGGGGCACAGGAGAGGGGAGGCTGGGGGGGCACAGGAGAGGGGAGGCTGGGGGGGCACAGGAGAGGGGAGGCTGGGGGGGCCGGTTCCCGGATGTTGGTGGGAGGGTGCATGTAGCCACCCTGCCGCCTGAGCCGATCGGAGGCCGGTGTCAGCCCCGCCGGCCCTGCAGCGTCCGCTCGGCGCCGCCGCCCTGCAGCCTACAGTGCCACAGGGCGCGCGCCCTCTTACAGCGTCCGTCTCTGCTGAGGCCGCCGCTGATGTTGGTGGCGCCGCCCCCTTATGTGATGCCGCTCCCCCTGGCTGCCGGCGCTCTGGACTCAGGGCTCACACTGTCCAGTGGACGGTGCGGCCCTGGGTGGGAGCACACGGCTCTGTGTGGGGGTGGCGGTGGCGCTTTAGCACCCACTGCGAGCCGCTATGCAGGTTTGACAGCGGCTCGCGGTGAGCGCTACGCGCTCACCGCTCGTGGGTCTGGAACTTCCGGTTCCGGTCTGTGACACAGGGCGCAGGCCGTCACGGAAGTTGGCCAGATTCCACAGGAAGTGGCCTTCGGGTTTTATATATATGATAAATTGTAATAATAACATAAATATACAACATATTTGTATAATTGGGCGCCATTGATCACACATACTGTTTTTAATTTTATGGACACATTGTGTAAGTGCTCTGGGAGTGTGAAAGCACTTCCCAAGCCTCCGCCTTCCCGAGTCAATTCCACACCCAGCCCCACCTCCCTCTGCTTGACTGACAGCGCATAGGCTTGACTACATTGTGTGCGAACCATCAGTCAAGAATGTGGGGATGAGTGAAGAGTAGATCCGGGGAAGCAGAGGCTTGGGAAGTGCTTTGACATATAAATTCAAAACATTTTTTTTTAGTAAAAGAGCAACAGATTGCATTAAAGGTGTACAATAATAATAATCCTTATTTATATGGCGCCAACATATTCTGTAGCGCTTTACAATTCAGGGGGGACATGTACAAATAGTCATAAGTAACAGTTACTAAACAATACAATAATTAAAGCAAAATAATAACAGCCCTGCTCATAAGAGCTTACAATCTACAATGAGGTGGGGGTGACACAAAATACAGGGGCTTATTTACAATGATGGTCCAGCTATCTTGAGGGAATGGGGAATAGATAAGAGCTGCATGAGTGCTCACCAGCCATTCTTTAGGGTCTGGTGGAGTGAATTGGCCTCTCTCTAAGTGACTTCGATTAGGAAGCATAGGCCGACCTAAAAAGATGTGTTTTTAGGGAGTGCCTGAAAGTTGTGGAAAGACCTAATTTCTTGGGGTAGAGCACTCCAGAGAATTGGTGAAGCTCAGAAGAAGCTTTGGAGTCGGGAGTGGGAGGTTCAGATTAAAGCAGATGTTAGTCTAAAGCCATTCCCAGAGAAGGGGTGGGGTGATAGACAGAGATGAGGGTAGAGATGTAGGGGGGTGGTGCACTGTCAAGACCTTTGTGGGGGAGAACAAGCTATTTGAATTGGATCCTATAATGTATGGGCAGCCAGTGCAATGACTGGCACAGAGCAGAAGCATCTTAGTTATAATTGGCTAGATAGGTGATCCTGGCTGCTGCATTTAGGATGGACTGGAGAGAGGAGAGTCTAGTGAGGGGGAGACCAATCAATAGAGAATTACAATAATCAAGGCAGGAGTGGATCAGGACCACAGTGAGGGTTTTTGTTGTTTCCATGGTGAAAAAGGGGTGAAATCTAGAGATGTTCTTCAGGTGCAAGCGGCACGAGGGTACAAAAAGCAGCATGACCATATAAACAGTTTGGGGTCAGGGACCTTGAAGGGAATCTGTCACCAACAATGTGTCACTAATTGGGCTGCTTGCTGTAGTTTGTTGTTTTGTCAGCAGGAGAATATTACTAGAGGACCAGCTGCCATGTACTCCTCCATATTCATGCATTCTGTGTAATCTCACCTCCATCACTGATTGGAAGCTTTCTTCCTATGCACACTGCACACAGACAACTGCCAATCAGTGGTGTAGGTGGGGTTATGCCGAGCTCAGTATTCAGAGAACTGGTAGATCTACAGCAGATAAAACAGGGATTTGATGAAATATGTAGCAGGCATTCCTGCAAAGATCCATTTATTCAGACCGGCCAGCAGCACAATGAGACCACCAATCATTAAACCTTTACTGAATAATTGTAATTTAATAGCTTATTTACATGGTGTAAGATTGTGACCAGGCATGTTCTCGAGGAGATATATTCAGTGGTGTGAAAGTGCTTGCCCTCTTTCTGATTTCTTATTCTTTTCTACGTTTGTCACTTAAATGTTTCAGATCATCAAATAAATTTAAATATTAGCCAAAGATAACACAAGTAAAAACACAATGCAGTTTATAAATGAAGGTCTTTATTATTAAGGAAAAAGAAATCCAAACCTACAGGGCTCTGTGTGAAAAGTGATTGCCCTCTAAAACTAATAACTGGTTGGGCTGCCCTTAGCAGCAACAACTGCAATCAAGCATTTGCAATAACTGGCAATGAGTCTTTCACAATGCTCTGGAGGAATTTTGGCCACTCATCATTGAGAATTGTTGAAATTCATCCACATTGGAGGGTTGCCGAGCATGAACCGCCTTTTTAAGGTCCAGCCACAGCATCTCAAAAGTTAGAGTGATGACTTTGACTGGGCCACTCAAAGGTTTAGTTTAGTTTTTCTTAAGCCATTCAGAGGTGGACTTGCTGGTGAGTTTTAAATCATTGTATGCGGCACAAACCAAGTGCGCTTCAGCTTGAGGTCAAGAAAAAACGTCCGGACATTCTCCTTCAGGATTTTTTGATAGACAGCAGAATTCATGGTTCCATTTACTATAGCAAATTTTCCAGATCCTGAAGCAGCAAAACGGCCCCAGACCATCACACTACCACCACCATATCTTACTGTTGGTATGATGTTCCTTTTCTGAAATGCTGTGTTACTTCTACGCCAGATGTAATCAGACATTCACCTTCCAAAATGTTCAACTTTTGTCTCATCAGTCCACAAAGTATTCTTTCAAAAGTCTTGGGAATCATCCAGATGTTTTCTGACCATACTGAGACGAGCCTTCATGTTCTTTTTGCTAAGCGGTGGTTTTCATCTTGGAAATCTGCCATGCAGCCATATTTGCCCAGTCTCTTTCTTATGGTTGAGTCATGAACAATGACCTTAACTGAAGCAATTGAAGTCTGCAGTTCTTGGATATTGTTGTGAGATCTTTTGTGACCTCTTGGATGAGTCGTTACTGTGCTCTTGGGGCAATTTTGGTTGGCCGGCCACTGCTGAGAAAGTTCACCCCTCTTCCATGTTTTCGCAATCTGTGGATAATCTCTAGGGTTTGCAGGGCTCACAAATCTTTAGAAATGGCTTTATAACCTTTTCCTGACTGAGAAATTACTCAAAAACTTTGTTTTTCATTTGTTCCTTTGGATCACGGCATCATGTCTAGCTTTTGAGTATCTTTTGGTCTACTTCACTTTCTCAGGCATGTCCTATTTAAGTGATTTTTTGATTGAAAACAGATGTGGCAGTAATTAGGCCTGGGTGTGGCTAGGAAAATTGAACACAGTTTCCCATACTTGTGATAACCCACAGTCAATCTATGCTTTTTTTTGGAGGGGGGACGCAATCACTTTTTCGCACAAAGTCCTGTAGGTTTTGATTTCTTTTTCCCTTGATAATAAAGACCTTTATTTATCAACTGCATTTTTATTTACATGTCTCATCTTTGACTAATGTATATATTTGTTTGGTGATCTAAAACATTTACGTTTGACAAACATGCAACTTAATAAGAAATCTGGAGGGAGGCAAACACTTTTTCACATCACAGTATGTATTATAGAGGTCGCTATCCTCACTAATGTAAGCCCAGAAGCAAGCTGCAGTATTCATAGTACTGAGAGTGTAATTTGGGAGCAGCAAGGGCCGGGTTTACGAATCGTCAGAGAGATAGGTGGGACTGGCTGCTCACATATCCCCACCCCAGGGTGTGGTATGGTGGACATAAGGAAGTCCAGGTGAAATCATTAGTTTTCTGTGTGAGGAAGTAAGACGTCCTTCTATGTGAAGTCTCCATGCTTGGGCTTGTATACTGGTCTCGCACTGAAGTGCCATTGTGAGTACCGTGGATTCTGTTTTCCTGTCAAGACAGCCCACTACTTTTCCTTCTTTGTGACTACTTTATGGAGTTTTAAGAAAGCACCCTGGGTGTTTTGTTTAAATAGCCTTCAATGCCTACCTCAAACTCCGCCGAGTGGGGTGACATCTCTAAATAGGCACACCAAAGTAATCGATGGGCACCGAGCAATCTGTAATAGATCACTCAGTGTGTGTAGACTTCAATTGTGCTCATTCTTGCGAGTCCTGTTTGCACAGGCTGATGAACTACTGAGAAACATTACCTTTGACACAGCCCAAAAGATCATAGCACCTGATAAACAAGCATTATGTGTTCAATCATCAGGTGATCAGCAGTCTGTTTATATTGCACGATAATCATGAAACCAGTGTTTTTAAGAAACTCGTTTATGATTATATTTCAGTGTCAATACAGCATTAATCACACTTCGCTGGAATCTGGTTCTCTGCCTCTTCATCATGCTGCTCTCAGATGGTGTAGCAAAACTCTGGTGATAAATTACTCTGGTTTCACAAGTCAGGTTTTTTTTTAGCATACTGAAGCCATGTTTGGTCCATGTGTCGGCTTTTGCAACCTTCTCCATTCCTTTTTCTCATATCAAGTAATAGCTTCCTCTATTAATCATCAATGATCAAGAAGGAAATTTGAGGAGCTGTCCCACCAATTGGGGGTAGGTTCTAACATCAACTGTGCAGTGGGTACAAAAAGTCTTCAGACCCCTTTAAATTTTTCACTCTTCGTTTCATTGCAGCCATTTGGTAAATTCAAAAAAATTAATTTTTTTCACATTAATGTACACTCTGCACCCCATCATGATTGGAAAAAAAGAGAAATGTAAACATTTTTGGAAATTTAAATATTCACACCGTTTCCTCAGACACTCATATTTAAGTCACATGCTGTCCATTTCCTTGTGATCCTCCATGAGATGGTTCTACTCCTTCATGGAGTCCAGCTGTGTTTAATTAAACTGATAGGACTTGATTTGGAAAGGCGCACCCCTGTCTATATAAGACCTGTCAAATTTGACTCACCCAGGGGCTATGGGAACTCGGAACCCGGGCTTGGAGTTGGAGGGTTGTCACTGATAGCCCGCCCGGACCCATAGCCCTGGTGGTCGGCCCAACAATGGGGGAAATGTAGAAAGGGAATAAAAGAAAATAAAAGTTTGTTGTGACGCCACCTGCAGATTCTGGTGATGTTCACCAGCGCCGCTGTCAGACCTCCAAAGACAATGATATTGCAGCTTGGGTGGTATGGCTCCCTACAAGTGGAACCGGGTCCCCGGAGCAGGATAGGACTGGACTTGTTTTCGTGGTGTTGGTTGTTGGCAGCGCAGCCGTTTGTGCAGAAAGGAGACACGGAAGCCTTGTGACTCTATACTGGTACTTTACTGAAACCGGTTCAGATGGAACTTCAGGTTACAGTTTGCACAGTCTTTGAACAGATAGCTGGCCAGGTAGTCACTGAGGAGGGTAAAGTCTCTATGAGGCTCCCGTAGTATACCTTCTTTTGTCTTTCCTACGTCCTGCTGCCTTTACTTGCGTTTCCTTACTTCCTTGCACTGCCCTGCACAGCCCGCTTATCTACCAGGCTTGTTATGTGTTACGAGGTAACCTTCTTCTCTGTAAGGAGCTCGACCCGGATTGGATGATCCTGGTGGGGCTGCACATTCTGGACGGGGATGTTGGGGTTGCTAAACTAACCCACGACTGGCTGTTGTCGACAGCTGAGGGTTGAACTCGCCTGTACCGTTCCTCGGAGTCGGCACTCCGTTGGTGGACTAGGATTCCCCCGGACTATGGAAAGTCCAGCACGGGGTTTCCTCTTTCTTTTCCTGGGCCGCCTTTTTCTCTCTCAGGCGCTCTCCCAGGTTGACCCTCTCTTGGGTTCCCTCCTTGCTTCTTCCCTCAGTAAGGACTACATCCAACTGCGTGACTTCCCACTTTTCTCCTAACTCCTAACTCTCCTCCCGGGACCGGTTACCCTGGTAACGGGTTGCCAAGTGGTCCCCAAGGTTCCTAATAACACAGTGGCCTCCATAATCTTTAAATGGGAGGATTTTAGGATCACCAGAAGTCTTCCTAGACCTGGCCGTCCGGCCAAACTGAGCAATCGTGTGAGAGGAGCCTTAGTGAGAGAGGTAAAGAATATCACTGTGGCTAAGCTCCAAAGATGCAATAGGGAGCTGGGAGAAAGTTTCACAAAGTCAACTATCACTGCAGCCCTCCACCAGTCGGCCTTTATGGCAGAGTGGCCCGACGGAAGCCTCTCCTCAGTGCAAGACATATGAAAGCCTGCATGGAGTTTGCAAAAAATCCACATGAAGAACTCCCAGACTATGAGAAATAAGATTCTCTGGTCTGATGAGACGAAGATAGAACTTTTGGTGATAATTCTAAGCGGTATGTGTGGAGAAAACCAGGCACTGCTCATCACCTGCCCAATACAATCCCAACAGTGAAACGTGTTCAGGAAAAAACATCCGGTTTGGATCACGAGCACTCCCAGGACAAAGAAAAGGTCCCTGTTTCACCTCAAAGATCTTTATTATAATTTAAAACAATGCGTTTTGGCTAAAACATTCAAAAATAGCCTTCCTCAGGTACTCTAAGGGTACCTTTACACGCGGCTACATTTCTAGGGTGGCCACAGGTAACTTACTGGTTGCAGTGAAATCATGGAGAGATTATTCCATTTGTACACAGCAACAAGGTAGAACCTTGTCTCCATGATTTCACTGCAACCAGTAAGTTACCTGTAGCCACCCTAGAAATGTAGCCGCGTGTAAAGGTACCCTTAAGGTACCTTTACACGCCGCTACTGGAGGATGGATACAACCCGCTACTTCACGTGCACGAGCACGCCCAAACGGTTACAAACGGGAAACGCACCACCTTTGCACGCCGCCACAAGGTGCGCTACGCTACGCTACATCTACAGCTAGATACATCGCCGGGTGTCTCAAGTAGCCATCTGTAGCTCATCTTACCTCATTTACACACCTCTACAACCAGCTACTATGGGCGTACCTGGTGCAGCAGGGACAGCACATAGGCGTGCTACAATTGTGGATTACGAGACGTCCGTACGCTGATAGGACAAAGCAAGAAACCCATGATTGGCCAGGCATCGCAGGAGGCTGATTAATACATGACGCCCGAGCAATTGTGTAGTGTGACTGGGCAGCTCCTTAAATATGCCGCCCTGTGCAGCGACAACCAATCGCAACGCAGGAGCTTCCTCCAATGATCGCTGAAGGGGGCGCGGTAACCCGGAGCCTGTGTCACGCCCCAGCTACATAGCATGGTGTAGAAACAACCCTTCTGTTCCTTCTTTACACGTCGATACAGCTCGCTACAATTGGCTTTGTAGCCACCTGTTTCAGAGCAGTGCTCGGAAACAGATGTATCTGTTGCCAGCTGCCTCCTACTGTCTTCACACGCCGCTACTACGGGCAATATTGACGACGCAAGCTACAATCGTAGCCTGTAGCGGGTTGTATCCATCCTCCAGTAGCGGCGTGTAAAGGTACCTTTAGGGTACTGCTACACGTCGCAACATTGCATGCAATTTCACTTGCAACTTACTGGTTGCAAAGAAATCATGGACACATT
The DNA here is from genome assembly GCA_033576535.1 of Allobates femoralis. NCBI lineage: Eukaryota > Metazoa > Chordata > Amphibia > Anura > Aromobatidae > Allobates > Allobates femoralis. The sequence continues at coordinate 4,114,114 of JARQOC010000009.1, forward strand.
GTTCTATTTTGTTGCCGTGTACAAATGTAACAATGTGTCAATGATTTCACTGCAACCAGTAAGTTGAAAGTGAAATTGCATGCAATGTTGCATGCGACGTGTGACGGTACCCACAGAGTTAGATTGTAGAGTTATGTGAGCCTGCAGGTCAAAATTGCAGTTAAACGATATAGAAGAGGATCTGAGCAGCATTGGAAACGGCAGATGACAGCAACAGTAAGTATTTTAATGTACTTCCCTCTACCACATTAAGGATTGCTAACAGAAGATCAATTATAAAACCTCTTGAGTGATCCTTTAATCAGAGCTGTAGCCATTCTTTCTTTCATCTGGGCCAACCACAAAACTGTTGCCAATTATGTGCATTTTGGTGCAGGTGTGAGGTCTAGGTTTGTGCAATAACATTCTAAGGGTGTGTGCTCACTCTCAGTATACGCAGCGTTTAGAACACAGTGTCTTGCCGCTGCGTCCAAAACGCTGCGTAGTACAGTATAAGCATGGTGGATGGGATTGTAAGAAATCCCATCCTCACTATGCTTAACCGCCGCAGCGTGTTTGGAGCTGCAGTGCGGGTTGTCGCCAGTCCGCTCCTCCGCAGCATATTTATTTCAAGCTGCGGAGTCGGAAATGGCTGCCATTAGGTGACTGCAGGGAGAAGCCGCCCCGCACCCGCCGCACATGGTGAGTACAAGGCGGCTGCAGTCTCCCTGCGGCCACCTGCGGCTTCACTCAGGTCCAACACGCAGCTCCTCCGGACCGTCAGTATGCAGCCTAACATCTCTTAATAAGTCTATGCTATTGGCAACGACTTTGCTATGTATTTGTTGCATTGAGTCATTAATCAATATCGTGCAATACAACTAATAGGATAACTTAGCCTGCTTATCTCAGAAGCAAAAAAAGAAAAGTTAAGAATAAATAGCTACAGTGTACAGGAGACAGCTTATTAGATAGGGGGAGGGGGCGCTGGGGTCAGTAGATGGCTTTGATGATGAAAGCTCTGCATAGGCTTTGGAGCTGCAAATAATTGAACATTTTATTAAAAGAAGATGGATCAATAAGCCGCACTCTATACAGTTCTGTCATGTGACCATTTCGTTTTTGCTCAGAACAGAAGGTTAAATACAAGTTGTTTCATCTTCAGACTAATGGCCATTTGCTTGATAAGATGCCTGCAGAGAAGGAAACAGAGATATTTCGCATCCCATAGTTTATGAGCCTGTATTTTTCATGTGTGTGATGCAGGCAGCCTCCCGCTTTGTCTGTTTCGTGCAGGCAACAAGCATTTTTTAGAATACCTCACCATTATGTGCCAAGCTGAGTTTGCATTTCCTCCTGTGCTGTCTGAACAGCAAGAAAATGGGAACAATTCTTTACTGATTCTTTGTAGATTTTCCCAAAAGCTCATGGTGGTTTTGCACATTGGGTAACATTGGCGAGCTAGCCAGGATACCCCAGATTGCATTATTACAAATGTGCATCTTAGCTACAGTAAAAGTCTTTGTACCGTGTTATCCAGTAGATAGAAGAATATTAGAATCTGAGAGTCCTCAGTGGATGATACCTTTAATGGCCAACTGAAAAGATTGTAAGCATAGCAAGCTTTCGGACACTATGGCCCCTTTATCAGCTGACGAAGGGCCACAGTGTCCCAAAAGCTTCCTATGCTTACCATCATTTCAGTTAGCCATTAAAAGGTATCAACCACTGAGGACTCTCAGATTCCACTCTTAGGGCCTTTCACATCTGCGTTTATTTGAAATCGCGGCAGATGCGGTGAAAAAAACGCATCTGCCGCGATTGCCGCATAACCGCTGCACTTGCGGCGCGGTTGCGGTAATCCCCATAGAAAGTATAGGGGACTTGCGGCAGGTGCGGCAAGTGCGGTTTTGACTTGCGGCAGGTGCGGCAGCGAAAAAAACCGCGGTCAGCCAATTAAATGAGATTGAATAGAAGTAAGTGGATACACAGGATTTTAGCAAATGATTGTCTATATTGTAGAGGAGTCTATATGGTTGCCATCTTGGGACACGAGTTACCTTTTTGGGAGCTGATCATGTATTACTGCCAGGAGTCGGCATATAGATTTTGAATGTGGAATCATACTAATGGACCTCCTGTTGGCAGAGGATCATTCAGGATACACTGAAAGCGTGTTGACAACATAACTTAGCTTTAATTAGCAACAAACAGGTACAGATATGAAGGGCTTTGTGGAAACAGGAATATACATGTTAAATGTCTCTGCAGCAACAGAAGCTGCTGTGCTTCTCTTCACATGCACAGACACAGGAAACTGCTTACAGTCACATGGTATTTCCTGTGTGTGAGTCTCTGGGAGTGTTCCTCTTTTTCTCTTTAATCTGATCCATTTAAGGCCGAGGGGTGGGGAGCAACCAGCCCAGACACGCCCCTGAGCATACCTAAGCATTACACACACACACCTGCTACTACATGCTCCGCTCATTAGCCTCATCTACTCACACTGAGCAGGGAATAAAAAAGTTTCATTTAAACAAGGGGTGGGGAACCTTTTTTCGGCCAGGGGTCATTTGGAAATTTCTACAATCCTTCGGGGGCCACAAAATTATCAACTTAAAATTACCTGCTATATTTGGTTAAAATAGATATAGGGTTAATCTGCAGGTTAATAGCGTGTAAAAGCTGCCCTGCACTTGCAGATGGAATCCCACTGGCGGGAAGAAATAAAATTGAATCCTCCAGGCAACAATTCAGTTGCAGCCACAGGGGCGGCGCTGGAGCAAGTTTAGTTATTCTCTGTGAATGGAGAGATTTAGAGCCGTGACTGAACTCGTGCAGCCCCCGTGATTGTAACAGGAATGCTGCCACCAGGATTAAAGTTCATTTCCTTCAGGCAGAGGGTTTAATGTGCAGGTGCGGGACAGGTTTCAAACGCTATTAACCTGAAGATTAACCCCACATCTGGGGCCTGAGGTATACTGCACATGGTAGACAGAGCCTGAGGTATACACCACATGGTACACAGAGCATGAGGTACACGGCACATGGGTACACAGGGCCAGTAGTATACAGCACATGGGTACACGGAGCCTGAGGTACACGGCACATGGGTACATAGGGCCAGTGGTATACAGCACATGGGTACACGGAGCCTGAGGTACTGTACATGGCACATGGGTACACGGGGTCATAGGTATACAACACGCATGGGTACTCAGAACCTGAGGTATATGGCACATGGGTACACAGAGCCTTAGATATATGGCACATAGGTACATGGAGCCTGAGGTATACGGCACATGGGTAGGCAGAGCCTGAGGAAAATGGCACATGAGAACATGGAGCTTGAGGCATACGGCACATGGATACACAGAGCCCGAGGCATACGACACATGGGTACAATGAGCCTGAGGCGTACGGCACTTGGGAACACGGAGCCTAAGGTGTAAGACACATGGGTACACTGAGCCGGAGGCGGCATATGGCACACGGGTACATGGGGCCAGAGGCATACAGCAAATGGGTACACAGGGCCTGAGGGGTATGACACACGGGTACATGAAGTCTCAGGTGTATGGCACACGGAACCTGAGGCGTACGGTACACGGGTACACAGAGCCTGAGGTGTGCAACACACGAGTACATGGAGCCTGAGGCGTATGACACACGGGCCTGTGGTGTACGACACACGTGTACACGGGACCTGAGGCATACGACATAAAGGGTACACGGGGCCAGAGGCTTATGACACATGGGTACACGGGGCCAGACACATACAACATATGGGTACACAGGGTCAGAAGCGTACGACACATGGTAAACGGGGACAGAGTCGTACGACACATGGCCAGAGACGTACGACACAAAGAATAAATGGGGCCAGAGACATACGACACATGGGTACATGGTGCCAGATACATATGACATGGGTACATGGGGCCAGAGGCGTACAACAAATGGGTATACTGGGCCAGAGGCGTACAACACATGGGTACACGGGACCAGAGGCGTACAACACATGGGTACATGGGGCCAGAGGCGTACGACACATGGGTACACGGGGCCAACGGAGTACAACACAGGGGTACACGGGGCCAGAGGCGTACAACACACGGGGCCAGAGGCGTACAACACACGGGGCCAGAGGCATATGACACATGGGATCAATAAGACTGAGGGCGTACGACACAATGGATATACGGAGCCAGAGCAAAAAGGAGCTGCATCCAGCAACACATCCAAAGGAAGGCAGATAAAAATATTATGGATATATATGATTTTAACATGGCTTAACATGATTTTTATCTCCCTACCTTGGCTGTGCTGCTGCTGGATGCAGATCTTTTTTGCTACTGGCACTCCTCATCCCTGCACAGCCCGGAGATCATCAAGTAGCACAGAACAGACACTTTTATTTTATTTTATTTATTTTGACATCTTTATGTTTACTGACCTCCCGGAGGTGGAAGCGATTGTGTACTTAAGATGCCGGCAGGAGCTGATTGCAATCGTCAGATGCTTTATCAGGGAGCTGGAGAGCGCAGAAGCTCCTGCCACACAGAACTTCTCATACCCTGGCAATATTGCACGTCGGACACAATTCCGGCGCGCACCTCTGAGAATTTAAAAGGCCCACGTCACAAAATGAGCAAAGTGGCCGCGGGCCAGATCAGGTAACATGGCGGGCCGGATACAGCCCTGGGGCCGGACGTTCCCCACCCCTGATTTCAACCTACAGCAGCAGCCAGGGGCACTAACTACAATAGGTGCAGGGGTTGCGATCGCACCCGGGCCCTGCAGCCTAGGGGGGCCCCGAAATTCCCTTTGGCCTATAGAAAGAGACTAATACTATTAAAGATTTGCAGTATTTGGGGGTCCCGTTGGAGCTTTTGCATCGGGGCCCCTGGGCCTGAAGTTACGCCACTCGCAGCAGCACTTCCATATTACAAGGCAGTCACTACATAACAGTAAGCAAGCATGATGTGTCTTTCATCTACTACCCAAAGTTTCCTTCTCCGACCACTGCACCTACATTCCTCAGGGTCGCCCTTTTCCTGGAGTCCTCAAAGCTGGGAAATACAGACATATACTTATCCATTAGGGGGGGCGTCTTATTGGCTCCAAAAGTATCCTACAACATGACAACAACCCCAAACATCCAGCCAATGTCATGAAGAATGATCCTCAGTGTAGGGAAGAATGAGGAGTCTCGCAAATGATGATCCAGCCCCCGCAGAGCCCTGATCTCACATCATCCCATCTGTCTGGGATTACATGAAGAGACAGAAGGATTTGTACAGAAGATCTGTGGTTGGTTCTCCAAGATACTTGGAACAACCTACTTGCTACGTTCCTTCAAAAATGTATGCGTACATAGAAGTGACGAAGGAAAAGAGCGTCAAGCCAAATATTGATATCATTTTGATTTCTCTTTTGTTCATCCACTTTGCATTTTGTGATCAAATATGAACAACTTAGGACTTTCGAGGCGGTATTAGAGGATAGAATTAATAAGAAATGCAAGGCTATAATGAGCAACAATACACACCCGCTCTCTGAACTGTTTGTGAAGCAGAAGAGCACATTCAGCAAGCGTCTAATCCAACTAATGTGTAAAAAGGAAAGATACAGAAAATCGTTTGTTCCGACAGCTGTGGGGATGTTTAACAAATGTATAAGTGTAAAGCGTCCCAAGACTATGTGAAGTTCTATGTGTATGGGGGGAATAGGTGAGGTACATGTACCAGTCTACCCACATCTGCTGTTCATATAGACTTATTTTGTAAAGTGTGAAATGTTCTTGATCTTTGTTCTGCTGCTGTAATACTGTAATTTCCTCTGGGATCAATAAAGTTTATCTTATCTTATCTTATCTTATCTTTATCTTATTATCCCTTCTATTTATGAAAACAGTGTTACCATGTAGCTTTTATCTCTAATTCTAGTTTTTGGGCCAACTGAGCGTCGTCCTCATGAAGACGACCACACAAGACTAGATTAATATAGAATAAATATTTATATCCAGTAAACAACGTCAAGTTCATTCAGGAGAACAGCGGCATTAAAACCAGGTAACAAAAATCTATAAATAATGTATGGCGAGTGACGGATGTTGTTTAAGGTTTCAGTCTAGGGCTGCGAATTATAGAGTCGATGGAAAGCTGCTCTGCAAAACTAGTGCGGTATTTCATTTTGCATTGTAAAATAATAACCAACTTCCCTGTAGTTTTTCTAAAAAATGGATTTAATTTTTTCTTTGGAAGCAGGAAAGAGGCAATCAGAAAGCAGGGATCCTAAATATCTGGCTGGCATTTTCGGTAGAGTCTTCAATCAGGAATTAGCTGGGAGGATGTCCGAGCTTACGAACATCACCAAAATAAAAGCAGATAGTGCATTTTGGAGTTAATAACTGAAATCGCTTTCCCGTCTACAGCTGCCAGGCTCTATCCCCTTCTCTTCCTCTCCCTCCTTTGATTGCATCGGAGGATGTAGCTGCAGAAAAAAGGGAGCTTTTCTGGATGTGGGGAAGGCTCCATCTCTGATCATACATACCGGTGCTGTAGTGTTGTGCAGAATTGCCAGGGATAGGGGGGTCAATACGCCGGTAAACACGCTGCAGTAGTGTCCTTGGACTTACACACACATGACATTGAGAGCCATGGATGCTACTGGGCCTGTCACCTTTTCCCATGTATTCGGACAGCAGTGTGAAGTCATGGAAGCAGGTAAGAGTCACGGATTCTGCCTAAACATATCTATCCGTATATTGATATATGATGTTTATTACTATGGGTTTATGTGATATTCTGCCTGTGATCTGCATGAGTATTTATAGACCGGATGGCAGCTTATCGGAAACAATAAACCAGCGTGCAACAGATGTAGCCTATCCGCTCTGCATATATATCTATATATATAGGTGTAAGAATTGATAGATAGTCCAACAGTGCATTGAACAACTGGCAATTTTGTGACGTGTTATTGTCACATAGTAAACTGTAGTCGGCAGTTTTTCGCCCATGCTATCATTTTCAATATACACATACTGTAGGTGTTACTAAAATATTTTTTTAAATCAGTTCAATATAATGTGAGAATAGCAATACAGGCCTGTAGAGTATTTAGCATCCCCCTACTGTTAGAACAAAGAGGGACAGGTATATTTAGCCAATGGACTGCTCATACAGGCTTTCTATGAAAGGATGGAGTCGAATGGGTTAAAAGTCGGACTGCTGTACAATAAAGATGGAAGCCAGATCTTCAAAGGATGTGATTTATTCGACACGTTTTGGAGTAACCCCCCTTCATCAGGGTCATCACATTTACCAGGTAATTTATTGATGAGTTTCGGAGTAACCCCCTTCATCAGGGTCATCACATTTACCAGGTAATTTATTGTTGAGTTTCGGAGTAACCCTGCTTCATCAGGGTCATCACATTTACCAGGTAATTTATTGTTGAGTTTCGGAGTAACCCTGCTTCATCAGGAGCATCACATTTACCAGGTAATTTATTGATGAGTTTCGTAGTAACCATGCTTCATCAGGGTCATCACATTTACCAGGTAATTTATTGTTGAGTTTCGGAGTAACCCTGCTTCATCAGGAGCATCACATTTACCAGGTAATTTATTGATGAGTTTCGTAGTAACCATGCTTCATCAGGAGCATCAAATTTACCAGGTAGTTTATTCGACGCGTTTCTGAGTAACCCTGCTTCATCAGGAGCATCACAATTACCAGGAGATTTATTCGACACGTTTCGGAGTAACCCTGCTTCATCAGGAGCATCACATTTACCAGGTAATTTATTGATGAGTTTCGGAGTAACCATGCTTCATCAGGAGCATCACATTTACCAGGTAGTTTATTGATGAGTTTCAGAGTAACCCTGCTTCATCAGGAGCATCACATTTACCAGGTAGTTTATTGATGAGTTTCGGACTAACCCTGCTTCATCAGGAGCATCACATTTACCAAGTAGTTTATTCGACACGTTTCGGAGTAACCCTGCTTCATCAGGAGCATCACATTTACCAGGTAATTTATTTGACGCGTTTCAGAGTAACCATGCTTCATCAGGAGCATCACATTTACCAGGTAATTCGATGCGTTTTGGAGAAATCTTCCTGCATCAGGAACATCACATTTACCAGGTCAATCCAACTTCTATCTTTATTATACAGCAGCACCGCTTTTAACCCATTCCGCTTCTCACAGAGTCTTTCTATAATAGGAAGCAGTGGAACGGGTTAAAAGCCACACTGCTTTACAATAAAGATGGAAGCTGGATCTTCAAAGGGTTTGATTTATTCGACATGTTTCGGAGTGACCCTGCTTCATCAGGATTCATCACATTTAATAGGTAAATCTGACTTCCATCTTTGTTACACTGCAGTGCCGCTTTTAACCCATTCCCTGCTCACAGAGTCTTTCTATGATAGGATGCAGTGGAATGGGTTACAAGCCACACTGCTGTACAATAAAGATGGAAGTTGGACCTTGAAGAGGTTTCATTTATTCGACACATTTTAGAGTTTGCCTCCTTCATCAGGTGTATCACTTTTACTGAGTAATTTATTCAACACATTTCAGAGTAACCCTGCTTCATCAGGAACATCACATTGAGTAGGTAAATCTGACGCGCTTTGAAGAAACCCTACCAGGTAAATATGATGTCACTGATGAAGGAGGGTTTCTCTGAAATGTATCAAATAAACCACATACTTTGATAATCCAACTTCCATCTTTATTATAAAGCAGCTTTTAACCCGTTCCTCTGCTCATAGACTCTACGAAACGATGGAGTGCATGGGTTAAAAGCCATGCTGCTGTAAAATAAAGATGGAAGTCGGATCTATAAAGGATTTGATTTAGTCAATGCATTTTGTAGTAACCCTCCATTATCAGGCAACTTATTTGACACGTTTTGGAGTAACCCTCCTTCATCAGATAACATCACATTTACCTAATGAAGGAGAGTTACTCCGAAATGCGTTGAATCAATCACATCCTAGATCCAACTTCCATCTTTATTGTACAGCAGTGCAGCTTTTACCCCGGACCGCTCCATCCTGCCATATTCATATGTGTGAGACAGCGGCTGTCTCCGTAAGGCTACTTCCAGTGGCTGTGTTTGACACAACACCCCAAGTAAGCCCAACCTATTCCCCAGGTTTCACCTGATACCACGGATAAGACACTATTGTGCTTTTTCTTTTTCTATTTAGGCTTTCAGTGATGACATATGAGAGAACTGTGCACAGATAAAATGCACTTGAAATGTAAAAGTAACACCCAGAGAATATGGATATTGATTAAGTTTGCAATGTTTGCCCTTTTGGGTAACATTTTTCTGCCCTAAAGGTCACTGTAAACATTACATGACAGCCGGCCACATCTGATGATTTTGGTGGTACCAGCTGACCTTCTGACTTGTATGGTGGGGGGTCACTGTGGAGAACACTCAGCTAAGCACACGTCTATTGGGTGTCGGGAGAGTTGGGATAGATAGATGTGTGCCCGTGTTTGGCTTAAAGGGTTGTTTGTAATATTTTTGTTCAGACCACTCCACAGCCTCCTGGCCTCCCACTTGTCAAACTCCTAATTAACTAACTGTTCAACCAGCAGTATTACTGAGCCTCTGGTCAACACATTGCTATCACCAGTACTACAAACATAAGCATCTTTGCCTCTGCAGATGGCTGCTGAAGTTGGGTTTATCCAAAGTGAAGATAGTGGTCTCTAAGTAGTTTGTCACCTTGGTCGAGGGACCACCGCGATTCAGAGTTAGATTACGGTACACAAGACAAAGTTGTAGAAAAATGGGAACAGATTTATATGCAAGCTACCTACTGAGGCCTATGCTACACCCTGACAGGTGCGTGCACCAAAATTGGACTCACCTTATTACTGAAGGAAACAAGTCCACTCTGGGAGTACATTGCTGGAATGCTCGATGGTGCGCACTTCTCCTTGCAGAAAACTGTTCCTTCTCCTTGGCAGTTCCCAGGACATTTTGGATTCTCTAGATGAATCTCTCATCCTGTCCGCACTCAATGACCACAGGACTTCTCTGTCCGGTGCTCACTCGGCGGTTCTCAGGCCTCTTTTATGGTCCAGCTCGGAAAGTCTTTTACAATTGGCCCCACGCCTCTTCCCAAAACCAAAACACCCACTTCAGTTTCTCCTCTCTCCCACACTCATAGGCCAACAGCCTTTTCATGTTTTTCTCCCTTGGCTCTTTACTTTCATTTCAACTTCTTTCTTTCGCAAACTTTCTAACCTTGTCGGTCCATTTGCACAGTTCAGGGAGGGGGCGCAGACTAGTCCACAGAACTCAGCACGCAGAAGAGCACTATCTCTACCTTAACAAAGGTCCAAAATGGTGGACCGAAACTTTGCACTTTAAACATGGTAAAGAACATCGTTTTTGGAATGTATCGGTTCTGTGGAGCGTGGTCTTATATTGAAATTCTCAATTTCTTAAAGTCATTGTGTGTTTAAGATATTCTTAGGGGTGACAACCCTACAACATGATACCTGGGAGAATCAGCCCAAGTGCTACGTATGTTTTTGGAGATTGCGGAGTGAGCCAGAACACAATGTAAACAGGTCTGTAGAACCATGTTCACACCACCAAGGATCTATATAAAAAAGACAGTATAAAAAACATCCAAAAATACTCTGCTATATAAGTAAAAGTAAAAAGCAAGTGCAAAAAAGTGTTAATAACGGGGTACTTAGTTAATACGGTTTTTGCAAAAAATGTACAAAAGCCATTCTACCACGTCATGGTGATTCAACTGCAGCTATCAATCTTTCACAAAGACATTTAAAGTGATCCTGAACCCACAAACTGACCCCCCCCCCCGCATCTTTAGACCTGTCCCTGCACCCCCTCTTATCATTTCTAGCCATCCCTTTTGCAGAAAAAAATCGATTTTGTAAAGTAGAGAAAGTTTATATTTACCTCGTCCTGTGTGGGTTCTCTGTTTCTGAGGAAGCCGCAATAGGCAGGCCTGTCTGCTGCTCCCTTGTAATTATGCACGCCCCTCTCTACTTGCTAAGAGCCAGGCTCTTAGCAAGCAGAGAGGGGCGTGCATAATTACAAGATACTGAGCTGTGTGGAGCCAGATGACAGATTAGAAGCTTGTGTCAAGGAAAGAGGAATTTGCACTGATCCTGATAGTTTGGCATTGGTTAGCAACTGTGCTGTAGCCTGACATAATCTGATACATTGTAACCACATCAGCTGCAGTCAGGAGCTCCCACACTGTGTAGGCCCTGCCCCCTTTTCCTTTTATGGGAAATGCCCCATATTCATTGTGAAGACGGAAAATGAACATATTTCTGCTTCACACACAGTCTACTAGGGACACTTTGTGAAAGTTTAATAATGATTTTCAACCAGAATTCTCTAATAAAGTATATTTGAAAGTTTATTAAAATCACTTGCTCTACATTATTATTGAAGAAATAATATGCCGAAGCCTGGACGCTGGGGGAGGGCCCACTGGGCCCCTAATTGCCCCCATATGTCATACTAGGGGGCCCCTGACCGCTGTCCCCAACCACTATCCTTGGGGCCCCCTTAGCGCTGCATCCCTCCCTCTCCATTACCGGCGGGCAGTCAGGTGCTGATCGCAGCCAGCCTGTCATGTGTAGTGTGACGCTGCAGCCGGCACCGCATCTATTTCCTGTGTGTGCAGCGATACAGGAAATAGAGCAGCGCCGGCTGCAGATCACACTACACATGACAGTCTGGCTGTGATCAGCGAAACTGCCCATCTGTAAGGTTAGAATAGAGAGAGGGGGAAGCAGCGCTAAGGGGGCCTGAGGATGGCATGTGGGGGGCAGCGGTCGGGGCCCCCTAGTATGACATGTGCGGGCAGCTCTCAGGGGCCCACGGGCCCCAAGGATGAGTGTGGGGGCAGCTCTCATGGCTCCCCCTGAGGATGAGTGTGGGGGCAGCTCTCATGAGCCCCTGGGGCTTAGGTGTGGGGGCAGCACTCAGCCAGTGAGTGCTGCCCTCACACACCTCAGCCTCGAGGGCCCCTGAGGGTGAGGTGAAGGGCAGTGCTCAGGGTCCCCTGGGGGAGAGGTGGGGTGGGGTGGCAACGGTCAGGGGGCCCCCAGGAGTTGGGTGGGGGGCAGCCTCAGGGGGCCCTCTCAGGGACAGATTACACCCGGGGGAGAGACAGCTGCATGGGGAGTGCAGGGGACTGACAGCGTGCAGGGGAGAGACAGGTGCAGGGAGAGACAGTGTGCAGGGGAGAGATAGCGTGCAGGGGAGAGACGGCATGCAGGGGAGAGACAGTGTGCAGGGGAGAAACAGACGCAGGGGGAGACAGCTTACAGGGGGGACAGGCGCAGGGGAAGATAGCATGCAGTTTGACACAGGTGCAGTGGAGAGACATAGCACATAGGGGGGAGACACGCGCACAAGGGAGATAGGTGTACAGGGGGGACACAGTGCAGAGGAAGGAGATAGGCACAGGGGAGAGAGGTGTAGGGGAGAAACACAGTGCACAGGGAGGGAACAAGCACATGTAAGAGACAGGCTTAAGGGAGAGGCAAAGACAGAGAACAGGGAGAGAGATTGTACAGAGAGAGTAGAGACCGCGCAAGGGGAGAAACATGCACAGAGAGAAGAGAGATAACGCACAAGGGGTGACAGGCACAGAGAGGGGAGAGACTGCGTACAGGATGGGAGAGACAGACAATGGGGGGAGAGACAGCATGGTAGGGATTAATATATATATATATATATATATATATATATATATATATATATACAGAAGTATGTGCTAAAGAGGGCCCATTGAGACTTTTTATCCTGGGGCCCAAAAAAACCTGGAGCCGGACCTGTCAGTGTTCATCATCATCTGCTCCTGTCAACATGATAACAGGAAAAATAGCTTATCATGGCAGCTGATGGCCTGATAATGGGCAATGTACCTGACATGTATCCCTTCCTGTGAAGCTCATCCACAGGCTATACTTTGGAGAACCGCAATACTTTAGTATTACAGTGTATAGTAAAGTGCTTGAACAATCACAACATTCCTGAGTGAACTCATTTGTTTTTAATGTATAAGAGTTACAATCATCCTCTGTTTCCTCATTCAAAAATAAAGAAAAAACTATCACTATCTCCATGTATTTGTTATTGCCCAGTCCAAAAAAGTCAAAGTGGAATATAAAGCTATTTAAATCATTCACTAAATGACAAAAAGTAAATCAGAGAGCTAGAATTGTCATGTGTTGGTTCCGTATTTCTTCTCAAAGTAATACTACATACAATAAAATCAATTAAAATGTCTTATCAAAACCCCAGAATGGCATCAATAAAAGCATCAGTCCAAGTGCAGAAATAAGCTCCTATATGGCTCCATCAACGAAAAAGTAAAAAGGTCTCAGAAAATGGAGGCAAACCTTTTTTTTCTTAAATTTCAGATTTTTTTTTAACTATTAAAAATTTTTTTAAAAAATTGTAAGTTTGGTATCACCATAATCTCACGGACCTGGAGAATCATGTTGTCAGGTCAACTTTATCCCACAATGAAAGCCATAAACAAAACCCCAGAAAACAATGGCTAAAATGCATTTTTTTAAAAACTTTTTTTTATTATGCTTTTTGTTTTTCAAAACTGACACAGCTCGCCAAAAACACAAGCTCTTGGGATTTAGGAAGGAAAAAATTAAGCCCTAAAAATGAAAAATCTCTGTGTCCTTAAGGGTTAATGTGGAAGTGCCCTCTACTGTCTGCAGCAAGTGCCCCACAACCTCGCCCCTCTACTCTTGATTGATGGCTGTAGAGGACTCATGATTGGATGTTGCAGCTGTCACTCAGGAGCATAGGGCGGGGTTGTGAAGCCAAAATCACTTCTTCAGTCTTAGGTATCCTTCAGTCATCCATGTTGCCAGTCATATATCCATGTTTTCACATGGACAGCGTGTCCGTGCGAACCACATGGGAACATGTCCAGCAGCACGGATGACAAGGGCCAATGCAAGTGTATGGGGCATAAAGAACATGTACAGCACACGGATGGTGTCAGTGTACAGTACGTGTTTAATATTGAAAAGTATAGGAGAAGATTTGAATAGCACATAGATGGCATACGTGTGTCATCCATGTGCAAAACGTGTCATTTGTGTGTTATACATGTGTCATCCATGTGTCATCTACGTATTATCCATGTATCACTCATGTGTCATTAGTGTGTCATCTACCTATTTTCAGTGTGTTATTCATGTGTCATCTGTGTGTCATCTATGCATTATCCGTATACCATTCATTTGTCATCTGTGTGTCATTTGTGTGTTATCAACGTATTTTCAGTGTGTTATAAGTGTGTCATCTATTTATTATCTGTGTGTCATTCATGTGTCATCTGTGTGTCATTAGTGTGTGATCTATGCATGGGCGTACCCAGCGTGGGGCAGGGGGGGGCAGGTGCCCCCCCCAAGAGCCTGCCCCCCCCCCATGAGGAAGGGGTGAGCGCGGAACTGTGTGCGCGCCGCACGCACCTACTCGGCGGCTGAGGCTGCTGAGCTAAGGCAGCCACCGCACCTCCGCTCAGCCTCCACCTGTCACCGTCACCTCACTGTAGTGGCACCGCGCGGCCAGCTAGTTTACCTCCGTCCTCAGTCAGCGCCGCTCAGCTCAGCCTCAGTCAGTGTCTCAGTGACATGACAGCCGCAGCGTCTGACATGGAGCGGCAGGCCAGCAAGCAGGGGTGCAGGATGGATCATCATCTGGCCCTCAGACTCAGCCTTAGGCGGTGTGTGCCGACTGCAGATGATGATCAGCTCGGCAGGCAGGCCTGCATGCCGAGCTGATCATCATCTGCAGTCGGCACACACCGCAGGGGGACTCACCAGAAGTGCAGGGGGACTCACCAGAAGTGATGTCACATCACCACTGAGTGCTGAGGCTGAGTCCCTGCGGCTGCGGTGCAAGCTGGAGTGGGGGACTGTCTGTCTGAGGACACTGCTGGTGAGGAGGGAGGCTGGAGCCAGGAGCTCGAGGCAAGGAGAGCTACAAAAGTGAAGAGTGAAGTCAGAGACATCACAAGAGGACAAGTAATGGACAACAGTAACTGACACTGGTAAAGAATAAATGTATGGAAAAAAAAATGATGGGGGGTGGGGGTGATGGGAGCCCAGAGGGTTGTATATGGGAGCCTTATGTGGGGGCTGCGCGCTGTATATAAGATGACATGTACTCCCATCTCATATACAGCCCTGCCCCCCATAGGCTCCCATATCATATATGTGGCTTGTCTCTGTCTGTGTGGCTTGTCTCTGTGTGTGGCTTGTCTCTGTGTGTGGCTTGTCTCTGTGTGTGGCTTGTCTCTGTGTGTGGCTTGTCTCTGTGTGTGACTTGTCTCTGTCTGTGTGACTTGTCTCTGTGTGTGTGGCTTGTCTGTGTGTGTGGCTTGTCTCTGTGTGTGTGGCTTGTCTCTGTGTGTGTGGCTTGTCTCTGTGTGTGGCTTGTCTCTGTGTGTGGCTTGTCTCTGTGTGTGGCTTGTCTCTGTCTGTGTGGCTTGTCTCTGTGTGTGGCTTGTCTCTGTGTGTGGCTTGTCTCTGTGTGTGGCTTGTCTCTGTGTGTGGCTTGGCTCTGTGTGTGTGGCTTGGCTCTGTGTGTGTGACTTGTCTGTGTGTGTGGCTTGTCTCTGTGTGTGTGGCTTGTCTGTGTGTGTGGCTTGTCTGTGTGTGTGGCTTGTCTCTGTGTGTGTGGCTTGTCTCTGTGTGTGTGGCTTGTCTCTCTGTGTGTGGCTTGTCTCTCTGTGTGTGGCTTGTCTCTGTGTGTGTGGCTTGTCTCTGTTTGTGGCTTGTCTGTCTGTGTGGCTTGTCTCTGTGTGTGTGGCTTGTCTCTGTGTGTGGGCTTGTCTCTGTGTGTGTGGCTTGTCTCTGTTTGTGTGGCTTGTCTGTCTGTGTGGCTTGTCTCTGTCTGTGTGGCTTGTCTCTGTGTGTGTGGCTTGTCTCTGTGTGTGTGGCTTGTCTGTGTGTGTGGCTTGTCTCTGTTTGTGGCTTGTCTGTGTGTGTGGCTTGTTTCTGTGTGTGTGGCTTGTTTCTGTTGTGTGGCTTGTTTCTGTGTGTGTGGCTTGTCTGTGTGTGTGGCTTGTCTGTGTGTGTGGCTTGTCTCTGTGTGTGGCTTGTCTCTGTGTGTGTGACTTGTCTCTGTGTGTGGCTTGTCTGTGTGTGTGGCTTGTTTCTGTGTGTGTGGCTTGTCTCTGTTTGTGGGTTGTGTCTGTGTGTGGCTTGTCTCTGTGTGTGGCTTGTTTCTGTGTGTGTGGCTTGTTTCTGTGTGTGTGGCTTGTCTCTGTTTGTGGGTTGTGTCTGTGTGTGGCTTGTCTCTGTGTGTGGCTTGTTTCTGTGTGTGTGGCTTGTTTCTGTGTGTGTGGCTTGTCTGTGTGTGTGGCTTGTCTGTGTGTGTGGCTTGTCTCTGTGTGTGTGGCTTGTCTCTGTGTGTGGCTTGTCTCTGTGTGTGGCTTGTCTCTGTGTGGCTTGTCTCTGTGTGTGTGGCTTGTCTCTGTGTGTGTGGCTTGTCTCTGTCTGTGTGGCTTGTCTGTGTGTGTGGCTTGTCTGTGTGTGGCTTGTTTCTGTGTGTGTGGCTTGTCTCTCTGTGTGGCTTGTCTGTGTGTGTGGCTTGTCTGTGTGTGTGGCTTGTCTCTGTGTGTGGCTTGTCTCTGTGTGTGTGACTTGTCTCTGTGTGTGGCTTGTCTCTGTGTGTGGCTTGTCTCTGTGTGTGGCTTGTCTGTGTGTGTGGCTTGTCTCTGTGTGTGGCTTGTCTCTGTGTGTGTGACTTGTCTCTGTGTGTGGCTTGTCTGTGTGTGTGGCTTGTCTCTGTGTGTGGCTTGTCTCTGTGTGGCTTGTCTCTGTGTGTGTGGCTTGTCTTTGTTTATTTTGTGTCTCTGTGTGTGTGGCTTGTCTCTGTGTGTGGCTTGTCTCTGTGTGGCTTGTCTCTGTGTGTGTGGCTTGTCTCTGTGTGTGTGGCTTGTCTCTGTCTGTGTGGCTTGTCTGTGTGTGTGGCTTGTCTGTGTGTGGCTTGTTTCTGTGTGTGTGGCTTGTCTCTCTGTGTGGCTTGTCTGTGTGTGTGGCTTGTCTGTGTGTGTGGCTTGTCTCTGTGTGTGGCTTGTCTCTGTGTGTGTGACTTGTCTCTGTGTGTGGCTTGTCTGTGTGTGTGGCTTGTTTCTGTGTGTGTGGCTTGTCTCTGTTTGTGGGTTGTGTCTGTGTGTGGCTTGTCTCTGTGTGTGGCTTGTCTCTGTGTGTGGCTTGTCTCTGTGTGTGTGGCTTATGTCTCTGTGTGTGTCCTGTGTGTGGCTTTTGTCTGTGTATGTGTGTGTGTGGCTTGTGTTTCTATGTGTGTGGCTTGTGTCTCTATGTCAAAAATATGTATGATGTGTATGTAATAAGCATGTGTTGTCCTGTATAGGTTCCCTTTAAAGGGTGTCAGCATTCCATCTCTTGTTTCCACCTCTTTTTGAAATTCCCGCCTCCTGTGGTACTCTAACACGCCGGCTGGAACTTCATATCTGGTCCAGTGCATTGTGGGGGCTTATGACGTGTACAGGCAGCTTCAATATGTGCACTGCGCATGTGCCAGAGCCGTGCCGAACACGTGACCAGCCCCCACAATGCATCGGGCCGGATATGACGTTACGGCCGGCATGTCAGAGTACCACAGGAGGCGGGAACGACCATAGCTTGCCCCCCCCTAGTTTTGATCCTGGGTACGCCCATGGATCTATGTATTATCCATGTATGATTCATGTGTCATTAGTGTGTCATGTGTCATTAGTGTGTCATCTACGTATTATCCGTGTATCATTCATGTGTCATTAGTGTGTCATGTGTCATTAGTGTGTCATCTACGTATTATCCGTGTATCATTCATGTGTCATTAGTGTGTCATGTGTCATTAGTGTGTCATCTACGTATTATCCGTGTATCATTCATGTGTCATTAGTGTGTCATTAGTGTGTCATCTATGTATTATCCATGTATGATTCATGTGTCATTAGTGTGTCATCTACGTATTATCCGTGTATTATTCATGTGTCATTAGTGTGTCATGTTCGTATTATCTGTGTATCATTTATGTGTCATCTGTGTGTCATTTGTGTGTCATCTATGTATTATCCATGTGTCATTCATGTGTCATTTGTGTGTCATCTAGGTATTATCCTTGTATCATTCATGTGTCATCCGTGTGTCATTTATGTGTGATCTATGTATTTTCCATGTGTCATCCATGTGTCATCCGTGTGTCATTTGTGCATCATGTGCAGTATATATCATCTGTGTGCCACCTGTGTGACATCCATGTGTTATCCGAGTTCAACATAGCAATGTTTTGCCATTTCTTTCCCTCTTTATCCATACCAGAAAAACACACATGACACTGATGGTAAAAATGAACGCACAGATGACACTAAGGCTACGTTCACATTTGCGTTTTTGTCCGCCGCGTATGCTGCGCATGCACATGCGCTGGTCAAAACGCATGTATAAGCAAGCATGTGCAGGATTTTTCATCAGCATGCGCATACGCATGCGTTGAATGTACGCTGCGCATACCTGCGCTCGTATGCGTTTATGACCATGCGCATGCGTTTTTCATGCGCATGTGTTTAATAAATTTGACAAGATTTCACTTGTCCCACCAACTGGCACGCCCATGGGAAGTGACTTGAGACATGCGCATCGTACGCACCATACGCAAATCCTTGCGCACGCTTGCGCTCTCATAGGGCTTAATGCATTTCTTATCAGCAAGCGTGCGCTTGCGGATGCGGGGAAATTTTATGCGCGGCAAAAAAATGTAACATGTTGCGTTTCCAGGCGCAACTAATTTTCCTAAAGCGTACGCATGCGGACAGATACGCAGCCGTGCGCGAGCAAAAGCAGTGTCTTGCGTATGATGCGTATACAATGATAAGAATAGGTGCGCAGTCTGCATGCGCATTTGAATATTGTTGTCCGCAGCGTGCGCTGCGGATACATACGCAAATGTGAAGCCAGCCTAATGCAAAACACCCATGACCCCGGCACTCCTTTCTCATGTACGTGTTATATAGTTTCATATGGACATGTGAAGGAAGTCTACGTTTGTTAGCAGTTTGCTGGAACTAAAACTCTACCCAAAGATACGTTACAACAGCGGCCCAGGTCTCTTACTGGCTGTCAGCTCTCTTCCCGGGTCATACCTGCTGACTGACTTCCTTTAACTCTATGACAATGCAGGGAACTTGGAGCTCTGTAATATGAAGGCAAAGCTCCAACCACTACACATAAAGACTGCTCGGCACTAAATTCTGGACCTATTCAGATAAAAGAAAGTGGTGTGCAAAAGGGTAAGTATTCATGTTACTTTGGTCTTTGGAAAACAGTAAGGCTATGTTCACACGTTGCATTTGTGCGGCGTTTCTTCTGCAGCCAATCCCTGCTCTCTTGCCAATAAAAAAGTTGCTTCCAAAAGGCAGGTTTTGCTACATTATTTTTGCGGTTCATTTTGTGCTTTATTTGGTGTCACATGGTACAGTAGAGTTATGTTTTTGCACTTTCTCATTGCTTTCTATGGGTGAAAAAATGCTGCACAAATGGAAAGAATTGACATGCTGCTTCTTTCAAAAACGCAGCAAATTTCCATTTTGGACAGGAACAAAAGGGATTGTGCACAGGAGATTGGGCGATTTCTGAAATCTTGTAGCTTTTGCTGGTATTGTAAAAAGCTTATTGCATCCTGCTGAAGTGCATTGGTCACAGACCTTGTAATTGCTATGGTGAGTATTGTAAAAAGCAACTTTTGATTTGCATAAAACTCATGAAAATGCCTAAGACACATGCAAATGTTTAGATCTGCATATTGATTTACGGGACATATTTCCACACTGTTAATAGAATTTCTGTTCTAGACATAACAATGGAAGGAGATCATGAATAGGTTTGATAAACCGAGTCTTGAGATATTCTTAAGGATGGCAGATAATTAGAGAAAAAGCTGTGAAATCAATACTTTGACGGCATGGCCTGCGTTGTGTAACGCTTATGCCTGTTATCAATATTATGGTGTCTAGGGGCAATATCGATAATTGCTGTAAGACTGAAGGATTCTTCCTTATTGTCTCTCCGTCGGTCGGCGATGATCCTCGTTTGTTGGAAGCAGTGTAACTTGTCTTGTCTTTTGCGTACGCAGATGTAGCATTTTAGTTGCGATGTTCCTTTTAAGTGGATTTCGTTGCTTAGTAAGCAAGACCGAGCAATCAATATTCATTCACATTGTATTCCTTCTGGGCAGCTGCGTATACAATGCAAGAACTCATGTAACTAGTAAGATATTGCATGCAGCTGCAGGAACATCTATAGACCGAGCACCAATGTATACAGAACTGAATTTGGAAGATGGAAGTAGAAATAAAACTTAAAGGGACTCCGTCAGGTCATTTTTCAGTGTGATACTAATATTACCCTTGAATAGTGCCTGGGCAGACCTGTTAAAAACATGTAAAAACATTATTGTACACTTTCTAGTTTCCATGCTATAAGCATTTTCACACCCTGCAGGGAGATTGAACACTAGTCCTCTTCATTATATTCACAGCCAAATAGTCCTGGCACTGTATAAGTGTTATTTAAATATCCACACCTATCCAAGCTGGTGTTCTGTCCCTCCCCTCTGTGCTCTTTGCTGGGAGGGAAGAGGTGTTTGTTCTGCAATGTGTGCTTGCTCTAAGATTTCTATTATTAGAACGTTGGTTTTCCTGCATACACGTAATGTGTGTATCTGCTGAGCAAATGATCAATTGTTCTTATAATCACATAGAAATATCTCAGGCTGCACACACTACACACATGCCTCAGATACACACAATGACATGAAGCGCTGCAGCTAAGACCGGCTTCACACCATATTGTTTCCTTGTCAGTTTCTGTCCGGTGTTTTGCAGGAAGCACCAGACAGAACCTGACAGCCCCGGACAAAACAGAACCAGAGGGTAAATCTGCCCTCCGATCCTGTTTTCTGCTGGAATCAGCGGCTGTCGCTGTCCAAGTGCTGAAATGTCAGTATAGCGACTGGAGGGGAGCTCTCCAGGTGCTGAAATTCAGCAGTGGCTGCTGTTAACAGCTGCCGCTCTTTCAGCACCCGTCATCTGTGAACCCGTCTGATTTTATGTCAGCTCTGGCGCGATCTGGCACCCATAGACTCCAATGTTATGGGGTGCCGGATTGTGCCGGATTCGGGAGGATCAATTTTGTCCGATTTTTGCCCCGGACACAAAAAATGCTGCAAGCTCCGATTTTGTGTCCAGGACAAAAAACGAAATCCCCCGGATGCAGCTGGACAGACGGCAAAATGGATGGCAAATAGCTGCCATCCGGGTCCATCTGGCCCCATAGGAATACAATAGGGGCCAAATCGGATCTGGGGCTGTCCGGTCCACACCGGACAGCCCTGGATCCCAAAAATCATGAGCAAACATCTCCTCCCCCTCCTTTCTGCTCTGCAATGAGTCACACAAAATAACAGATCACAGAAAGGCAGGGCTGTGAAGTGATACATGAATATTCATTTCTTGGGGAGTGGGCAGCAGAGAACTCACTGTGATTGACATATGGAATTAATCTTTTATTTTGAAGTTTACAGAGAATAGGAAGGAAGTATAAATAATAAAAATACATGAATAGAGAGAGCTCAGAGAAAGGAATTGCAAAATGACAGCAGTTACATATGGATTTTTGCCCTGACAGATTCCCTTTGAAAGTAAACTTTGGCATTAAGGTCAATTAGGAAGCAAAAATTTTATTCATTGCAACGTTGAGCACAAATTTCATGCGAATGAAGTCTGGAATTTTAAAGAACCTTTAGACTTGTATTGATAATTTTGATCCATAACACTGATCAAATAGAAAAAGGTTTGGTACCGTGTTAGCCAGTTAAAAAAAGATTGATTGCTGTCGGTGGGAGACACAAAATAATAATCTTGTAGTTATGAGACCTTAAATAGGCTAACAAGAATAAAGCAGGCAATGTTACAAATGTTAAATGATGTTGTGTTGGGGGGGGGGCTTTGTAGCACTTGGGGTAGCAGCTGTCTTTCCCCCCTGTGCGGTCTCTCACCAGTCCGCTGCCTCCCCCCCCCCGTGCTCTCTCCCAATGTATGTAAATAAATGTATTTTAACTCAAAAACCTGTTTCTATGGGGTTTTTTTTTATTACTAAAATGTTTAATTTCCAGGTAAACAATGTGTAGGGCTTCGCTGTATTTTCTATTGCCAGCACAGGTAAACCAAGAAGTTATTGGCTGCCAACCCCCCCTGCCTGGTGTTACCTGCGCTGGCAAGAAAAATACAGGAGAGCCCTATTTTTATTAGTTAATCAATAAATAATTTTAAAAAATTGGCCTGGGCTTTGCTGTATTTTTGTTTGCCAGCAAAGGACTAAGCAGGGCCCGGGGCCCAACAGAGAACGCACAGCAAACTAAGGCGTGGCCTGCCTTTCTTTGAGCTGGACATTATGTATATACAGCTTCCCATTGCCGGGTGTACCTAGTTGGGCCACAGGCCCTGCTCAGTCCTTGTATTTACGTCACTTGACATCAGGTAAGGTTTTTAATATTTGAAGCTAGGATCGGACTGTCCTGATGAGGTCACCATGAGGTGGTGGGATGGCTTTTACATTTTTTGATCAAAATAATGTTACCAAGTACCCTATTTTTATTTTCATGCACTATTGCAATTTATGTAATTACTTATTTTAGGGATATCTGCTCATTTTTGTTTCTTGTTTTTGGTTTTGCTGTTTTGAGGCCTGTGTGTACATGCACCTACATACTGCATCTTTGGTTTTAGAATGATGACAGTGGATATCATCTGGAGGAAGGAAAGTTTGATCATCAGAGATGCAAATTCTGTAGATCTCATTCAAGCATTTGCATTTGTGAGCCACATACATTTTCAATCTGTGTTTTCACGGGTAGATCATGTACCCACTAAAGTCTATGGTGCTATTTGTATGTGTGTTTGCAAAAAAAAATCACAACTATAGGTCCTTTTTTGATTGCAGTCAAGGACCAAAATCACATGAAATCAGTACAGTCAGTGCGCTGTCAGTAGTTATCAGTAGAAGTTTGTAATGTATGTAGGTATATATTTTTCAATATGTGAAAAATCACTGATAAAACAATGATGGTAAAAACTGACAATTGACCAAACACTGATGAAAACTGGAACAAAAAGCTCTGGGTTTTTACATGAAAGAAAAGACTGCCCTCTATTTCCATCAACTGCTTCCCCCCTATAACTGAAGACCAGCTCTCCTCCCTCCTGTCAAAATCACACCTCACCACCAGTGCCCACGACCCGCTCCCATCCCACCTCATTCCCAACCTCACCTCCATTATCATCCCAGCCCTAACTCATCTTTTCAACCTATCACTTACCACTGGCACCTTCCCCTCAGCTTTCAAACACGCCTTGATCACACCCATCCTCAAAAAACCCTTCCTCGACCCCACAACTGTCTCCAACTACCGCCCTATATCTCTCCTCCCTTTCGCCTCTAAACTACTTGAACAGCATGTCCACTCTGAGCTGTCCTCTCACCTCTCCTCCTGCTCCCTCTTTGACCGCTTGCAATCTGGCTTCCGACCCCTCCACTCCACTGAAACAGCCCTGACCAAAGTCACAAATAACCTACTGACTGCCAAAAGCAAGCGCCACTACTCTGTTCTCCTCCTCCTCGACCTGTCAGCCGCCTTCGACACTGTTGACCACTCCCTTCTACTACAGATCCTGGAATCTCTTGGCATCACGGACCTTGCCCTCTCTTGGATCTCCTCATATTTAACGGACCGCACCTTCAGCGTCACCCACTCCCACACATCCTCCTTGCCCTACCCCCTATCTGTCGGGGTCCCTCAGGGCTCTGTTCTTGGACCATTACTGTTCTCAATCTACACTCTCGGCCTAGGGCAACTCATTGAGTCCCATGGCCTCCAATATCACCTCTACGCCGTCGACACCCAAATCTACCTGTCTGGTCCTGACATCGTCTCCCTTCTATCCAAAATTCCACACTGTCTGTCCGCCATCTCATCCTTCTTCTCTGCTCGCTTCCTTAAGCTGAACATGGACAAAACCGAGTTCATAGTCTTCCCCCCAAGACGCTCCCCCTCACTACCTGACCTATCCATCGTCGTCAACGACTGCTCTCTCTCTCCAGTCCCCCATGCCAAGTGCCTCGGGGTTATCCTTGACTCTTCCCTCTCCTTCAAGCCCACATCCAGGCCCTCGCCACCTCCTGCCGACTCCAGCTCAAAAACATCTATAGGATTTGCACTTTCCTTGACCACTACACTGCTAAAACCCTTATTCACGCTCTCATCATCTCCCGCCTCGATTACTGCAACCTCCTGCTCACCGGCCTCCCTAATACCTCCCTTGCACCTCTCCAATCTATCTTGAACTCCGCTGCCCACCTAATCCATCTGTCTCCCCGCTACTCCCCTGTCTCCCCCCTCTGCCAAGCCCTTCATTGGCTCCCTGCTTCCCAGAGATCCTGGTTTAAAATATTAACCATGACATACAAAGCCATTCACAACCTGTCCCCTCCATACATCTCTGACATGGTCTCCCATTACCTACCCTCACGCAACCTGCGATCCTCCCAAGAGCTCCTCCTCTACTCCCAGCTCATCTCCTCTTCGCACAACCGCATACAGGATTTCTCCCGTGCTTCACCCAGACTCTGGAGCTCACTGCCCCAACACATCAGACATTCTCCTACCCTGGGAACCTTCAAAAGAAACCTGAAGACCCACCTGTTCCGCCAAGCCTACCACCTGCAATAAGACCCGGTCCACCACACCGCCTCATGTCTGGAATTTCCCCCTCCCACTGTATCCCCACCCGCCCCTCGTAGACTGTGAGCCTTTGTGGACAGGATTTCTCCCCTCTTGTTTCTGTACAACTGAATTGTCAACATTTATTGTTACTTGTATTGCTACTATGTTACTTGTCCTAGTCTGCCCTTTGTAACATGTAAAGCGCCATGGAATATAATGGCGCTATATAAATTAATAATAATAATTTAAAAAAAAATTCTTTACTATATGAGCAGTGATATTAATTCTTTACTGTAAGAGCAATGAGAGCAATAAGAGTATGGATTATCTACTGTATGAGTAGTGAGACTATGGATTGTTTAGTGTATGAGTAGTGAGACTATGCATTCTTTACTATGTGAGCAGTAGGACTGTGGATTATTTACTGTATAAACATTGAGGTTATGGATTCTTTACTGTATGAGCAGTGAGACTATGTATTTTTTACTGTAAGAGCAGTGAAACGATGGATTATTTACTGTAAAAGCAGTGAGACTATGGATTCTTTACTATATGAGCAGTGATATTAATTCTTTACTGTAAGAGCAGTGAGACTATGAATTATTTACTGTAAAAGCAGTGAGACTATGGATTGTTTAGTGTATGAGCAGTGAGACTGTGTATTCATTACTATGTGAGCAGTAGGACTGTGGACTATTTACTGTATAAGCAATGAGACTATGGATTCTTTACTATATGAGCAGTGAGACTATGGATGTTTCACTGTAAGAGCAGTAAAACTATGGATTCTTTACTGTATGAGCAGTGAGACTATGGATTCTTTACTATATGAGCAGTGAGACTATGGATGTTTTACTGTAAGAGCAGTAAAACTATGGATTATTTACTGTATGAGCAATGAGACTATGGATTATTTAGTGTAAAAGCAATGAGACTGGATTTTTTATTGTAAGAGCAGTGAGACTATGCATTGTTTACTGTTAAAACAATGAGACTATGGATACTTTACTGTATGAGCAATTAGATTGAGGATTCGTTACTGTATAAGAAGTGAGACTATGGATTATCTACTGTAAGAGCAGCAGTGAGACAATGGATTCTTTATTGTATGAGCAGGGAGACTATGGATTCTTTATTGTATGAGCAGGGAGACTATGGATTCTTTATTGTATGAGCAGGGAGACTATGGATTCTTTACTATTTGAGCAGTGAGACTATGGATTGTTTACTGTAAGAGCAATGAGACTGGATTTTTTACTGTAAGAGTAGTGAAACTATGGATTGTTTACTCTATGAGCATTAAAGGCCCCGTCACACACGTCAATGTCGTCAGCGATCTGATCACTGGCGACATTGACAGCTGATCGCTGGTGAGCTGTCACACAGTCAGACTCACCAGCGATCAGTGGAGCAGCGACATTGTGGAAATGATTTAAATATTGTTTCCACGATGTCTTGCTCCCGCTGGCAGGCTGCGGTTAGCGGGAGCAGGCTGGTATCCATGGTAAACTGCGGGTATCTAGGCAGCGCGCGCTGCCTAGATACCCGATGTATACCTTGGTTACCAGCCTTCTCCACTCACCTACTGGTATCCAAGGAACACAGCGGGTAACTAGGGTCCCTAGTTACCCGCTGTGTACCTTGGATACCAGCCGGTGAGCGGAGAAGGCTAGTAACCAAGGTATACATCGGGTATCTAGGCAGCTCGCACTGTCTAGATACCCGTAGTTTACCATGGATACCAGCCTGCTCCCGCTAACCGCAGCCTGCCAGCGGGAGCAAGACATCGTGGTAATGATATTTAAATCATTTCCACAATGTCGCTGCTCCACTGACCTGACCATATAACACATGCATATCTACACAGATGCAGTGGGGTCAGATATCTGTAGGGTGCAGCTGCGCAAGCTTCTCCTTAATTCAGTGCAGATATCACATCACATGACCTAATGCAGCCAATCAGGTGGCATTAGGCACTACTACAGCCAGTATATAAGATGAGGGCCGGCCTAGTAGCGCCGTTTTAATCTTTCACAGTATAGGAATAGGGCATCTGGGCTTGGTAAGGACACCGCTTTTTTTCTATGATGTTTCTTGGATTTGATGTTCTTTTCAGTGAATTTGTTCCCAGTAATTTACCCATAACAATAATTGAATGAGCAGACCTAAATCTATATATACACCTCTACAGATATGTGTATGTAATAATGGCAAGGAGCAGCAGGGGGCAGCGTCATGCCAAGAATTGTACCTGATTCTGTATAGACTCATCTATACAGTAGTATTTGTGCATCATGTCCCCATAGTGTAGCCGAGTACACACCATGCATGGAATGAGAAGACTGATATTATCAGACAACAGGAAATTAAATATTTTATACCATATCTGTTTGGTAAGCCATTCCCCAGGGTGGTGTGCCAGCACGCTCCTCCATATCATAGCGAGAGCTCGCTTACACTCTCCTTGTAGCTTGTTATATGTGACCCATCCTTTGCCAATTAAATCCCCTGTTACTGAAGATAAGCCTTCCCACCGATTCCCACTAAACAGTTTGAAGTCTTTCCCTTATCATTTAGAATTCCGATTGTCTGTAAATTTTTTAACCCCTTCACGACCAAATGCATATCTATACGTCCCTGGCCATGTCCCTCCCTCCCTCTGATGCAAGCTCACACACTCAGCTTGCATCATCCCCCACACGTCAGGTGATCTGATCAGTGATCCGATCGGTACTGTTAATGTGGTGCCCTACCGGTCAAGTCGCCATAAAGGGGTACTACACTCAATGACCTAGGCCCCCACCTAAGACTCCCACACACCCTAGGACCTAGGGGACCATGGACAAACCCAACGGGAAGGCACAGTCAAAAAGAGGACAGGGAAGAACAGATGGTGGGGAGTTAGTTGGTAGTTAGTATTTGGTGAGTGAGTGAGTAGGAGCGAGTGAGCGAGGAGCAGGCTGAAGCCAAGTGTGCAGGCGAGAACGGAGAGAATCCCAGGGGCACAGGTGGAGTGAGAACAGTCTGGGCACCCAGATCCAGGACTAAGATAGTCGGACAGAGGGGTTGGTCAAGAACCAGGGATCCGGCCCTGAACGTGAGGAGGACCCTGTATGCCCGAACCACTGAACTGGATGCCACGCAGTCTACAGGAGTGGTGGCCGCAACCCGACGCACCCGCTGAGAAGGCAGCCGAATTAGGTCAGGAGACAGGTACCAGTCATCCGAAAGGACCTGTGGGTGCTAGATTGGGGCACTGCATGTGGAGGCGCTGACAGGAGAGGCGAAGAAGTAGTGCTGGGAAAGTGACCAGAGAACGGAGAGGCACATGAAGGGATCCTGGGCAAGCCATCCCAGTTCCTTGTGGACAGGCCAGACTGGACTTGATAGAGAGAAGTGCCCGGTGGCCAATTGCAACCTTAGCGAGTAAACCGGGCACAGAATTCCAACGCTATGTGAGACTGATTTATTCTCCTGCCTGCAGAGCCGCCGACTGCCACCACAAACGAGACACAGAAACCCAGCGTAACCATGTCCTGCACACTCTTACTACTAAACACATCTGCCCCGGGGTACTGCTCCAAATACGGGTAGTGACGACATCAGGCTGCCATACCAACAACCCTGAAGGTCTGACCCGCAGCGCCGATCCATGCTGACCGAGAACCGTCGGTGGTGTCACGAACATTCCCCCTATAAAGCAGGGACACGTATAATATTATCTCAGCACAGGAGATGTGGTATGATCAGACCATGTCCCTGTACTGTCTGACACATCCATTACACAGTACATAGCAGGGACACATATATTAGATTATCTCAGCACATGAGATGTGATATGATCAGACCATGTCCTGTACAGTCAGACACATCCATTACACAGAACATAGCAGGGACACATATATAAGATTATCTTAGCACAGGAGAATGTGGTATGATCAGACCATGTCCCTGTACAGTCAGACACATCCATTACACAGTACATAGCAGGGACACATATATGATTACCTCAGCACAGGAGATGTGGTATGATCAGACCATGTCCCTGAATAGTCAGACACATCCATTACACAGTACATAGCAGGAACACATATATAAGATTATCTCAGCACAGGAGATGTGTATGATCAGGACCATGTCCCTGTACGGTCAACACATCCATACACAGTACATAGCAGGGACACATATATTAGATTATCTCAGCACATGAGATGTGATATGATCAGACCATGTCCCTGTACAGTCAGACACATCCATTACACAGAACATAGCAGGGACACATATATAAGATTATCTCAGCACAGGAGATGTGGTATGATCAGACCATGTCCCTGTACAGTCAGACACATCCATTACACAGTACATAGCAGGGACACATATATGATTACCTCAGCACAGGAGATGTGGTATGATCAGACCATGTCACTGTATGGTCAGACACATCCATTACACAGAACATAGCAGGGACACATATATAAGATCTCCGCACAGAAACATTTTTTTTTTTTTATCAAATCCAATTGTGAAATTATTATTTTTACTCCAAGATGTATTGATTAAAATTAACTTTGTTCGTTGGATACCCCTTTAAGCCTCATGCTAATCACACTTTCCTATAAGTTTTGCTGTATTTCAGGACTTGGCTTCACTCAGGGACTATAAGGATATGATCATTTGCAGTAAAGTGAACATTTACGGAGCAGTTCCCTTCAGGATATCAGTGGATCAGAGGGCGTCCCCAAGGATGGATCAACGGTGATCGTAGCAAATTATAAGCCATTGATAATACTGGTGTCTTCCTCTGTAGCAGACAGGCCCTTGGGCTCCTGCAGGCACCATTGGCTGGATACAAGGGCTATCCCCTAAAGCTACGCCTCTGGTAAAGAGCTGACAATTTATATACTTTAATCCTGGGATCTGATGCAGCCTGGTGCTTGGGGCTGACGCATTGTTGTTTCTTGATATTTCCACGGTAAACATCAGGATGAGCCGTTGTATGGCGTATGTCTGTCTTTGGCAATGACATGGCTCCATGCGTGGTTTGAGCAATGAGTGGGGCTGACGTAGACAATAAGAAAAGAAAAGTTGGGCTAAGAGACAGTGAAGTTTTCATTTACACAGGACATTTCACCTGGACGAGGTTAGTCGTCTACTTGGTCCTCACAAAAATAAATACTCACGTAAATTAGAAATGAGCAAGTCTGCCGAGATCCAGATACAGGGAAATGTTCTTTATTATACTACGGCATCTTTTTAACTGTAGGGTGTAAAAAATCTAATATATAAAGCTGTATATGTATGTATGTGTATGTGGCATTAGCCATCCCATCGACATAGCCATGCCCACTACACATAGCCATGCCCACTTCACATAGCCACGCCACTACACATAGCCATGCCACTCACATACCACGCCACTCAATATCCATGTCCACTTCACATAGCCGCCATACACATAGCCATGTCACTCCACAAGCACGCCTCATATAGCCATGTCCACTCCACATCCACGCCACTACACATACCAGTCCACTTCACATACCACGCCCCTCCACATATCATGTCCACTCCACATAGCCACGCCCACTACACATAGCCATGTCATCACTAGCCACCCACTCCACATATCCATGTTCACTTTGCAGCTTGCATCTCCCATATCCCACCTCCTCCACAGAGCCCGCCCCTGGGACTATGTGGAGGTGGGCTATACATAACTATGAAAGGGGTGGGGCAATGTGTAGAGGCGGACATATGAAGGGGCAGGGTTACCAGGAGGGGGTGAGTCTATGATAAATACACTCATTACCATATATGGGCGATGTTACCATTTATAAGAATTACACCATATATGGGCATTATGCCTTGCAACACTGGGCTCTACAGCTACTCCAATTGCTGCTCCCCTGTCCACCCACCCCTGCAGCCCACCATCCGATCCTTTGCTTCATCCAGGCTCTCCTCTATTCCTTCCACTGGTGCACAATGTCCTCTTCAGGTATCTTCACTTTGCTTCAGGGCTTCTGGCACCAAGACTGCCCGTTGTGACGCCATGACTTGTGTTGCCCACGCCCTGGTCAGTGTTTTGGATAAGCATCACAACACCAGAAGTCTCTTTGGCACCGGGAGTAAACTGAAAATGCTCGAAAAGGTCATTGCACATTGAAGGAGAATAGAAGACTGAATAATGGACTGTGGCGGAAGTGAGTAACAAAGTAAGCATTTTTTTCCCGCTATTTTGCAGCAGTTGCATCAAGTGAAATTCAAAAAAAATTCAAAGCTAATTGAATTGCACAAATTAGTTTATCTTTAACATAAATTCAGGTTTGCACTGGCCAACAGGATGAGCTGTGAATCCCCGGTAGGTCCCTCTGCAGGAATACATGGGCATGGTTGGCACAATGCACCCTGGTACATTTTATACAGACAGAATCAGCCGCATGAAATTTTATTGCTTATTTAATAAATTACCAATTGTTCTAAATATATAGATACATAAGGTGCAGTCAGTGGGTAACTTCAGGCCCAGGGGCCCCAATGCAACAGCTTCAGTGGGCCCCCCAATTATTGCAAATCTGTAATAATATTAGTCTCTTTATTGGGACAAAGGGACTTTTGGAGCCCCCCTAGGCTGCAGGGCCCGGGTGCGATTGTCGCACACTGGGACCGGGGTACTCTAGATCAGGTCTATACTGTCTCACGGAGGATGTTAGGGTGACAGGCCCGGACCTGTCATCCCAGATGCGGCAAGTAAAGGGAGTATTTACAGGAGATTTTGTCGTGATGCCACCGGGGGTATGTGGTTAGTAGAACCACCGTTGCCGTATTCCTGCTGGGGACAGTGACTTGGGGCAGCGTGGATGATAAGCCCTCCTCGGGTAGGGCTGAGGGTCCCCAGGACAGGTGTAGTAGTAATGGATGAGCCTGGTGGGGATTGTGCTTCGTGCAGTTCACTTACTTTGCTGCTGCAGCTTCTTCAGCAGTGCTTATTGTCCTGGTAGTCGGCGGCTCTGCAGGTGGAAGTCTCTGCTGTGGATTATAGGCAACAGGCGCAATTAACAGGCAGACTCACTGTTGTAGTTTTCTCAGTCCCTTTTACTAAAAGCAGATGGTAAATGCTGTCCACGGAGCCTGGAGAGCAATTGGGGTTTTCTCACCGGCCGGGTCTTTGGCTCCCTTGCTGTGCTTGTAATTTGGCTCTTGCAGTTGCTTAAGCTAGGCTGCCGGCCCTGTCTCTTCCTGTGGGGTACCAGTATAAGAGGCAACTCGAGTCCTTCACTTTCTCTACCCTGCACTTGAAGTGGTCGTGTTTTTGGTACAGTGTGGCTGGGAATCTGGAACCCCCACCTTCCGGTATTGACTGTTGAGATGTGTGACCCTGCACAGTCTCGACTACCGAGTCGTTCTATGCGCTTGTTCTTTGGGGAGAGCACGGTGTTACTCAGCCTCCAGGTGGTTTCTTCCTCTCCTTTCCTCAGACCCTAGCCTTAGGCCTGGTTTAGTCAGTGGACCCTTGGGATGAGCTTAGCACAGCTCCTTAACACCCAAGTCTGCTTCACAGTCCTCCCAGGAACTGCATCTTCACAGCCCCTAGAACTGACTGACTCTTCCTCTCCAGACCAGAATATATAGGGAGGTCACCCTGAACCCGGGCTTGGTCTCCCCTTCTGGTCTGGAGGTAGTTGGTGTTGTGTGTGTGTTGCCTGATGAGAATAGCCTTTGGTGCTTTCTGGTGACACCACTACTCAGGTGCAGTGATGACACTGTGGCACATTGAACCTGGGGTGCCATACGATGCAACCCCTGCAACTATTGTAGTTACACCCCTGGGTACAGTACCTGTGATGGGGAGTATCTGTATCCACCCTAACCAAACTGTCTTCTCGACATTATCCCTTTATAAACCAATCATTTTGCAGCTTCTAATGCTTGAAGTGCTCTTTAGAATAGGCCATCTATATCAGATCAGGCAGGATCCATTATTCCACCAATCAGCTGTTACCTACATCCGAAAACCACCTGAAAAACACCTTGTGGAGCCGGAAATCACAGATCTGTACCCTGGTGGCACAGGTACTCAATAAGATCAGAGTGGAAGTGAATGGCTGTTGAGTTGTAGTACGCCAGAATGGCCACTATGCGGTGTAGAGAGCTGTGCTGTTTCGGCTCCATTTACTGTTTACATCCAATGACTGCAGGACGTGGTAATAGTTGAGGGTTTTATGATTAAAACTGCTGTTTAACAGCAAATCCATTAGCAACGAACTGAAGCCATTAGCAGGCAATTTAGAAACGGCAACACTTTGTAGTAAAACTACTTGCAAACACAGCCACCTCTGCATTCAAATGTATAGAGAATGGTTATATGGAATATGCAATATTTGCATTACTGGTGGGCACCGCACCATGTCCCCTATGTAACACTGACTGCACTCCTGAATAAACACTATATGCAGAGCTTTTTCTAGTTGAATGTAGTATCTCACAATAACTTATGGCATATCATATTTTTACAGGGTTACGGTAAGGAGCCATTATCTAGCTATACTCACATGATTAGTTATCTTCATGGGGGCTAATGATTTTTCAAGTAAAACATGTACTCAACCTTTTTCAGACGAAAGGTCCTCTGTAAGGTGTGGTTATAGGTT
Organism: Allobates femoralis; assembly: GCA_033576535.1. Taxonomy (NCBI): domain Eukaryota; kingdom Metazoa; phylum Chordata; class Amphibia; order Anura; family Aromobatidae; genus Allobates; species Allobates femoralis. The sequence continues at coordinate 4,147,602 of JARQOC010000009.1, forward strand.
TTCAATGAGGAATTAAAACTATATTCAAGGAGTGATCATCGCTTCTTAGAAATCATCATTATGATGTTCCTCTGTTATTCTTCCTGGAAGTATTGGTAGATAAGTGTTGCTATTCCCGTTGTCAAAGTGTCACTGCACAGTATAATATTGTCCAATCCGTGTTGACATGTCCTATTAGCAAGAAAAGAGTAACACCTAGTTTTCAGGTTAAATACACATTTCTAGGGGGAATAACAGAGGACCTATGCAATGCATCGTACGATGAATAAATGCTGCACTACTGTTATTTTAAAGGCAATACAAATAAGTCTTTTCAGGGTTTTGACAACTGAAGGTTTTTTTAGATAATTATGATCATGGGAAAGAGAATTCATTGCCTCCCAATGAGAAACATCTGTTATCCTCTCCTTTCCTGATATCGCTTATCAAAAAAAGCAGATTTTATTTAAAGAGGACCTATCACCAAACCAGGCATGGTGATCTAATTACAGCACTGGATGCAGCATGTCTGCAGCATCCAGGCAAGGGGTCCCCCAGCACTTGAGCCCCCTGTGCCCCGAGTAAATACACTTACAAAACTTACATCCTGCAGCCAGAAAGGAGGTGGCCAGAGGCTGGGCCGAAGGGCAGATTCACACCCCCTGCATGTGTAATCTGCCCACCGCTGCCAATCTTGTCTCCCTCGTCTGCAGTATAACACAGAGTTTATTTTACAAATGGCCGCTTAGCCCCGCCCCCTGCGGTGACATCACCGCTTATGCCCGCCCTGCTCTATGGTTAACATAGAGCAGGGCGGGAAAAGGTGGTGATGTCAGAGCAGGAGGCCGGCCGCCCCGCCTCCTGCAGTGACATCAGCGCTTATCCCGCAGTAGACGGGAAGGAAAAAGGGTTTCATAAGTGGAGCAAGTGGTATATTTTTCTGAAACACTATATAAGGGGTCTTTCACATCAGCGTTTTTGCTGATGTGCGGCAGATCCGGCATATTTACCGCATCTGCCAGAACTGCCGTCCAACAGTTGCACTTGCGGCCCGGTTCCGGCAAGCTCCATGCATTTTCTATGGGTCTTGCGGTTTAGTGCGGCAAGTGCGGTTACGCTGGATCGGCCGGATCCGACACTTGCGGCCACGAAAAAAAAAAGATGCAAGCAGCATATTTTTTTCGCGGCCGCAAGTGCCGGATGTTCCGCATCCGGTAGAACCGCACTTGTCGCACCAAACCGTAAGCCCTATAGACAATACATGGGGCTTGCAGGATCCGGGCCGCAAGTCAGCCATTAGGTGGCTGATCCGGCAGGTGCGGCGCGATCTGCCGGATTGGCCACAAACACAGCAAACCGCTGATGTGGATGGGGCCTGACAAAGGTTTTTATTTTTTAATTTCCTATTTGTAGAATTTGTGGACTCCACAGTCATTATTTAACTCAGAGGTCCCCAACTCCAGGCCTCAAGGCCCACCAACAGTGCATGTTTTCAGGATTTCCTTGGCATTTGACAATTGGAATCACCACCTGTGCAGGAGTTTGAATTACCAACTGTCAAATTTCTAAGGAAATAATGAAAACCTGGACCGTTGGAGACCTTGAGGACTGGAGTTGGGGACCTCTGATTTAACTGACACTTTTTCTCATGTGTACACTCATGTACGTGGTCATTGTAGTTCTGCAGGGCTACATTCTATTCAGCCAAATTCTGTCACATTTTTATAACCGAAACACGGTTATCCTGTGTCTGTACGCATACGAGAGCACGATGTGAAGAATATTTCCATCAAGACTCATCTGAACAGATGTTCAAGGGTTTCAAAGGATTTGCAGCTCACAAATTGGTACACGGCTGAGCAATTATGTTGCAGGAACCCTTCATATCTTTAATTTCACTTCCTCACATTCCTTGCTTTATGTTGATAAAGGTTATTGTTTTGATCTGATGAATTGTGGCATAAAATTATATTATTGGAGAAACTTTTTTGTCCATTTTGATAATATAGATACCAGGATTACCATTTAAAGGAAAACTGTCACGTCAAAAATCCACATGTAACTGCTATCATTTTCTAATTCCTCCCTCTAAACTCTCTCTATTGATGTATTTCTTTTATTTATATTCCCCTCCTATCTTCTGTAAACTGCAAATTAAGAGATTCATTCCATCTGTCACTCACAGGGAATGATCCACTTAGTTCTCTGCTGTCCACTCCCCATAAGATGAATATGCATGTCACATCAAAGCACAGTAGATCAATGGGGGGGGCAGTAGTCTCCTGACTGCTCTATGTGTCTGAAGCCAGGAAAGAGGTCGAATACAGCACAGAAACTGTCACAGCAGGGATTCCTGCTTACAGAAACAGATGGAGTCTAGGTATGATAAGGCAGAACTGCAATCTCTCTTCTCCATGTATCCACAACAGAATATACCTCCTATAAGTGAAATCACAGTGCACTCAGAGCAAAGGGAGGAGGGAGGAGAGAGCTTGCGAGAGGGAGTGCATAATTACATGACAGTTTAACAGCCAGGAGTAATCAGCTCCCTGCAGGGTCTGAAAATGCTGATAACATGGAAACTACAAAGGGTAGAATAATGATTTTACATGTTTTTAAAAGGTCTGCCCAGGCACTATTCAAGGGTAATATTAGTATCATACTGAAAAATGACCTGACAGTGTCCCTTTAATTAAAATAGAGTTTAATCACTTTCTTAAAACTTATATTGATTAGCCCTTTCTGCTATGGCCAATCTTCATTTTTTTGGCTTTTTTTCTCTTCCCCTTCTTCTTTTTGAGTTGTTTGAGGGCTTTTTTTCTTTCATGGCGAGCTGACGTTTTCAAAGGTGCCATTTTGGTTTACATGCAGTATGAGGTGTTTGTCACGGGTGTATCAGGGGCCACGGACGAGGCTGTTGGGGCCACTCACAGAAGATCGCAGCGTCTGGCCGAACAGCCAAAATCTTAAATTTTTGTTCCGTTTCTTTAAATGGTATTTCTCTGCTTGGTGATAGCTTGAGGTCACTAGGCCCCAGCAGATCTCCTACTTGCCGACCTTTCAGCTGTCTCTATTTATACCCTTTGGCTCCCATGATGCATTGCTAGTGATAGCGTGTTTGGAGGTGGTGTTGGTTCCTGGCTTTGCAATGTATCGTGGATTTCCAGTGTAGTTTGCTGTCTTTCTCTTCAGTCAACTAAGTATTCCTTCCTCTCCCTGTTATTTGTCTCCTTGGTGTTTTCCTTTTGTTGTTATCTGGGTAGACAAGTATTCATCCTGTCTGATCCTTAAGTAAGCTTTGTTGAGGGACAGACAGGGACGAGGTATCCTGCTCATTGACAGTTGTAGAGACTGTATAAGGTTGCTAGGAAAGTCAGTTGTCAGTGCTAGTGTTTCTAGGGGGTCACGATCTCTGCTTTGCTCTTAGCATCAGGGACTCCTTCCCCCCCCCCCCCCCCCCCCCTTCCTTCTCGTCTTGCCCTGGATGTCTCCATATGCACAGCATGACAGTTTTACAAAATCTTTTTATTTCATTTTTTGAAGTGGTAGGTGTCAGGATGTCAGGATGTCTTAGGGTAAAAGGGGAATCAGGGTGACTAATCTACTCCTCAAGCCAGAGAACCCTGAACTCACCCTGTATCAGGGGTACTTCTGATGGTGGAGAGGCCTGAGTCTCCACCCTAGCCCTGTTCCTGCTTGGCCCTGTGCTGATTCCCACTCTTCCATTCCTCCCGGAGCAGAGAAGTAATGAAGCCCACAGATAGAGAGACAGGGGGAACCAAAAAACAAACTCTCAGCACTCACACACAGGGAGAATACAATATGTAATTTGGGAGAAAACAAATGCAAACAGGAGATAGAAATACAACAAGAAAGTTTCCACCATACACCAAAAAAGATACAACTGTTTCCCAGAAAATAGAACACCACACCACAGACCGGTATCACTGGAGCAAGCTGAAGCTATAATCGGCATAGGAGACTGGGTTCCAAGGATGGAGACGGCTATGATAGGACAGAAGCAACCGGACAGACCAGCAGCACATTACCAGGACGTTATTAACTCCTGCAAGACTGAAGACCAGTGAGCACAAAACAGTCAACGCCCAAACCCAGGCTGAGCAAAAAAGTGTGAACAGAGTCAGAAGATGGCAAAACCCCTAATGAGTGCAGAGCGGAACACCGCATGACAGAGGGTGATGGGGCAGCAAAAGGATAGCAATTCTTACTTTATCACATTTTATAAAGTTAGATTTCATATTTTAATATATTGATCATATTTTGATAGTATTGATTTGTCTACTTTTTTATTCTTTTAATTTCTTTATGTTTAAATTAAAGAGATTTAAATTTATATTTTATTTATTTTTAAATATTTTTTAAAATGTGTTGAAGCAAGGAAAGTATTGCCAGCTCACCACTTCACCCTTGTGTAATAGCCCCAGTCATCCGCTTGGTCAAGCCCAAGTTCGGGTTAATATACTTGAAATTCAGGAAGGGAAAAACATCCAGCAACGTAATAGGAAGCCAGTCCAAAAGACATAGGTAAAACGGCTCTTTATTTATTACAGTTAAAAATGCAGCAATCAGTCAAAAAAACACTAAGAGTCAACGCATTTCGTCTATGTCTTTTGGACTGGCTTCATATTACATTGCAGGCCATTCCCTTCCTCTATTTTTTTTAATGTTTACCTTTTACTTTCTAGTCCCAATAGTGGAATTGAATCTGAAATCATTTGATTGCTTGCTCTTTATATTGCAATATTCCAGTAGTGCAGTATACAGTGAAATTAACAAGGATCAAGATGGCAGCAACAAGGCCCATCAGCAAGCTGTCATGTCAACCCAGTGGCACCTACAATCAATAGTCTCCAGACCAATCTCAGGCAATCATTGCATCCAAAACAAACGAGAGAATCACCGCTAAACAGAATAGACCTCCAGTCCAGCCTATATTGCTCCATTCCAAATCCTGGTCTCCATCTGGACACCACATGGGCACTGCCATGAAGAGATCTTTATGAAATAAATCACACACCGGTGCTACTATGATGCGGGCTGTCAAAATGTGCACCTCAAGTCTTCATTCCTGGTGCATGAACAGCTTGGCATTACATTGATTTGGTGATGGAATCAATGGAGCAGCCATTCCTCCAAAGTCCAATTGGCTTAAGAAAAACAAAATAAAGACTTTGGAGTGGCCTAGTGAAAGTCCTGATTCTAATCCAACTGTGGTATGGTGACCTTAAAAAAAGTGGTCATGCTCAGAAACCCTCGAATGTGGCTGAATTACAACAATTCTGCAAAGATGAGTGGCCAAAATCCTCCAGAGCGTTGTAAAAGACTCATTGCCAGTTATTGCAAATGCTTAATTGCAGTTGTTGCTGCTAAGGGTGGCTCAACCAGTTAGGTTTATGGTGGAATAACTTTTTCACACAGGGCCCTGTAGGTTTGGATTTCTTTTTCTCTTAATAATAAAGTACTTTGTTTATAAACTGCATTCTGTGTTTACTTGTGTTATCTTTGTCTAATATAAAGATTTATTTGGTGATCTGAAACATTTAAGTGTGAAAAACATGTAAAAGAATAAGAAATCAGGAAGGGGCAAACACTCTTCTCACCAGTGTCTGTGTGTGTCTGTGTGTGTGTGTCTGTGTGTGTGTGTGTCTGTGTGTGTCGTGTGTGTGTCGTCTGTGGTGTCTGTGTTTGTGTGTGTGTCTGTGTGTCTGTCTGTGTGTGTCTGTGTGTGTCTGTGTGTGTGTGTCTGTGTGTGTCTGTGTGTCTGTGTGTGTGTCTGTTGTGTGTGTGTGTGTGTATTGCTATTTTATGCCATTTAATAGTTCCATATAATGACCACAAAGGGAGCTCACTGTATATAGACTTATACATCTCCCAGTAAGTTGTTCACTCTCTACTGTATATTGTATAGATGGTTTTGTATCTTGTGTCTATTGATGTGGGGGCTCAATCAGGAGGTGAGGGACCAAGGGTTTAACTTCATTATTAATATTTTATCAACATAAATGATCAGTCCAGGATTTTGTGTACATACAGAAGGTTTGGTTTTTTTCGGACCTCAACATTTATCCAAAATTGCCCCAAACAATAATTTAGTTGCATAATGTTTTGAGTTGAATTAATAAGAAATTATCAGCCCACATCCGGAAAACCCTTTCTCTAAATTAGGACTGGCTGTCAGTTAGCGGATTGCCTTTGGTCTAGAGAAATATAGTATTACATGGAAATTATAAGCACCTATGAAATAAATGGTTCTCCAGAGCCTTTCTATGCTCATTATTGGGAAGGTGCCCCCCCACCACCCCACGACGATGCCCAGTAGGCAAGTCTGCATTATTAGCTGCAAATCTAAGAGTCCATCTCAAATTAATTTCAATACATAAGCATACGTTATTTTCAGGTTAAAATGAGCTCTTGAGAAGATCATAATGAAGATTTGCCATTGTCACTTGCTCGTGATTGACAAGAGCCTAGGCAAATTCTAGCAGATATCCTACAATACAAAAACTCAAGTAGATTGAGATATTAAGATAGAAAAGAAAACTGACTTTCCTTAGAGTGTTTAGAACATTCATTCTGGGATAATGAGTTTCTTACGATTTCTTTATAGTGCACGTTGCTCATGTAAGAGGGTTGGGGTTAATTTTCTCCTTCTTGGAAGCATTATGGTTATGTTTGTGTGGCCATCTAGTGGCCATGATGAAGACTGCTCCCCGGTCCTCTTTCATAATGGACGTTATTAATAATAACTAGTGATGTTCCTTAGGGGTGGGGCTTAGCTAATAAAAGGAGCTTGCAGTGTAGTGGGAAGCAGGAGTGTCACAAGAAAAAGAGGGAAACTGGAACAGGTACTTCTGTCCTATCTGATTTGGCCAGACTCCATGATTTAGGCTCAGGACACGGGATGTGGATGCTAAACCATTCTTGTGTCCCTTTTGGTACTGGTACTTCCTCCGGTGACAGTTTTGCGGACTCCATCCTTGACTTGGGTGAATGGATCACCATTGTGCATGCTGTGAAGGAACATTTGTCTGTCAGAGGCCTTGGTTGTTCCTTTGGATGATCCCCTGTGGGTGGGATAGGGCCTGAGTTAGGAAAGACCGCATTAACTCATGGAAGGCTTCAGTGGGGCTGAGGTGCGAGAGTCTGGAGGCACCAGCGCAAGGAGAGCAGTTTTCATCAAAGTGTGTTACTGTAATTACTCCTAAACTAAGCAACATTCAAGATGTTTGCCCGTGTTTCACGAGACTGTGTAAACAAATCTTCGTTAAGAACTTTGATAGACTCTATATGCTGTGGCTGTCACTTTTTGCATTGGGGAGCTGACCAGGGCACGCTAAGCAGAATCAGTGCCTTGCCTTGCCCTTGACGACCTGACCTCCGTATGGCCGACACCTCAACACTCAGTTCTGAGACTGAGCAATAATGTTCCTACAAGGTAAAAGGTAAAAAATGGTCTCCTGGAACCTCCTCTGGAGGAAGTAGGAATTTCTTGTAAGACTCCATTGCGTATTTATCGGATTAGGATCTCTGACCACTAACATTGTAAATCATAATCAATGATAGACCTTTATTATAAGCTGTATGAAGACTGTTTGGGGCTGGAGGGGTCTTTTCACAATTTCTGGGATGACATTTCTTAATCTTATTATATGTACAGACCATAAACCAACTGTTCCAAAAGAGGACAGTCGTTCAGTTGAGGGCAGTCGTTCTTCGTTGTCCTTAATAACCCAACATCACGGTTGTTGTTGTCCCTCTTTCTTCTGGGAATTCTCTAAATCCTGACCGGCTTGTTGATTATGGAGAAGGAGCGAGCCATGGCCGGAGAGCGCTGTATACACTTTTTGTTTGGAGTATGGAATGTCCTAACATACACTTTTATTAACTGTGAAAAATGAAACCCTGTGCCATACGGAGCTAAAAATGTCCAAGTCCTGGGAACACGCTCTATGAAATATGTTTTCCAACCACTTCCTGACATGTGTTTTGTCTCCTGAGTTTTACAAACTAGCCATACGGAATATCCAGCCTACTCCACAGGAAATCCTAATGATGGGAAAGAATTCCCTTTGTTTAAATCATTTCATTTTCACTTCAAATATACATTACAGTCAAATGAGAAAAGCCTGGACGTAAACATTGTACGTATGTGTCTGCAGGGCTGGAAATAATTGTTACGTTACTGGGGGGGTCTCTGAAGGCTGTTTTATAAGGAGGAGGAAACATTGTCAGATGTATAAACAGGAAAAAAGGGTTTAAAGAGCATTTGGCCTAAAACTGAAAAAAAATAACTAGCAAATATAAGTCATCCATGACACTGTTGGGGATTGTCAAACATCAACCCACACCATTGACCAATAACCCCCGCCATAGTGGTGTCGGGAAGAAAAGTTAAGTATGTTGCACTATTCTTCCTTTTAGATATGATTGAAACTAGAGCAGAGTCTTCATATCTTTGGGATGCTCCTGTATGTTTGCATACGGGCAGGGGCTGGCCAGTGACACAAACTCTGGGTGGCAATATTTTGCCGCCAGCCCTTAGGTGATGACCGGGGCGGGGGGGAGTTGGGTTTTGGTGCTATCAGAAATTTTCGGCGGCCCCAGCCCTTAGGTGAGGACCGGGGGGGGGAAGTGCTATCAGAAATTTTTGGCGGCCCCTTTCAGTGGTGCCAGCCCTTAGGTGAGGACCAGGGGGGAGAGGGGTTTGGTGCTATCAGAAATTTTCGGCGGCCCCTTTCAGTGACGCCAGCCCTTACATGAGGACCAGGGGGGAAGGGGAGTGCTATCGGAAATTTTCGGCGGCCCCTTTCAGTGGTGCCAGCCCTTATGTGGGGACCGGGAAGGAGAGGGGTGGGGTGCCATCGGAAATTTTCGGCGGCCCCTTTCAGAGACACCAGCTCTTAGGTGAGGACCGGGGGGGGTGCCACCGGCCGGCCCGTTTCTGTGGGGGGGCGGCCCTAGGTGGGGGCTATACCACCAGCCCAAGGGGCACTAGCCCCTGCCAACTGGGCCAGTCCGCCCCTGCATATGGGGATGGAGGGGGGGTATTTGCAATAAGCCAAATGTTTTATGGTGCATCAATTTGAGGAATACCTTTTACACTTCAATTGTAAAAAAAAATCACGGCACACATAATTTTTATAACGTGAAGAACGCAAGAAACTGTGGGACATGCAGCTTCAGCATGGGAGATCTGCTTGTTGTCAGGACAAATGTACTGTTATGAGGCTTCTGTTGGGAACTTCGGGTTCTTGTTGTAATGTATGTGAAGAGACAAAGCAACCAGGCTTGTAGTTGGAGTACAAGGGACCAGGCTGATGATGAAGGTTTGAGGGTATGTTCAAAGACGTAAGGTTTTGCTGCAGCAAAAATGCAGCAAAACCTTAGGGGGGGGTGTCTAGGTTACTCCTGACTCCAGATTTTTAGGCATAAAACTTTGCATTTTCTGATGTGCTTTTTGCATGTTTTTTACTGTGTTTTTTCTTTGTTTTGGCCATAGACCCATGCCAAAAATGCAGAAAAGAATTGATATGCTCATTCTTTCAAAAATGCAGCAAAACTTGGAGTGTTGACACTTTCTGCAGAGAATAAAACCCTGAATCCCTGAATCACATAGCTTTTTGCTGGGAACCAAAAATGCAGGTTTAAATTTGCATAAAATAAAGGTAAAGCCTGACCCACAAAACACATCAAAAACGCAGTAAAAATGCACTGTGTGAACATAGCCTAATTCTCAAGAGGCGGCAGACATGGGGACTCCTACGGTATAAAAAGTACGGGAACAGTGTTGGTCAGAGTAGAAAGGGGACTTTAGAGAGTAAAGAGATGCCGGTTGAGGCACAATGGCATTGTCTTGATGAGCTTCCCTGAAAAGTAGCAATGCAGTTCTAGAAATACACAGTTATAGCGTTACACCAGGACCCAAAATGACTAGATACCAATAGGATAACTAACCGGTGGGATGTAAGAACCTATGTTTAAAGTTACCTATAAGTAAAGAACATGGAGTTCTGAAACTGTGTTGCAGACTGTCTTTAAAAGACACTGAATCCAGGGACACCGCACTATGTGAAAAGGAGAGTGACAAGGAGTTCTTTGGCATAGACGTACTGGCTGAAAGAGGTAACACCCCTCCCCCACACACACACGCTCATAGACAATCTGTAGCATGATGGGGTGAGGAGAGAGAAGCCCTCGTCCATAATTACCATCCCAAGCATGTTCATAGTCTTCTAAGAATTCAAGGCTTTTTAATAATACAAATAATGGCTTCAGGTGACTCATTTTGGTTCTGCCTAAGGATGGTCATAGCCAAAACCACCATGGTGTATATAGGGGTCCATATATCTAAATTGTGGGCCCCCATTGGCTATTAGTGGGCCGGGGACTTTGCAGTGCAGCCGGGATAGGTATAGAGAAAAATGATGTGGCCCTAAAATTTTCTCAATATTGAAACACCAAGAAAGAAAGGTCATGGAATTGTGCAAATCACATGATGGCTTGACATGTTATTAATATGGAAATGATGGGGGACAAAAAAAATCAAAGAATTTAGATTTTTCTATATTGAGGAGGCTCACGAACAGAAATCTTGATACTTACCGCCTTGGCTGCTATCAATAATGTTATTAATGGTTGTCTGAGAACTGTTCTGCTGTGCTGAATGCACTTGAGCAAATCATCAAGATCCCCTGCTGGCAGCTCCCTTTGTAATTGCCGAGTCATGTTTAGGCCACGCAGATTGCGCCCAGTAGCAAAACCAAGTAATTTTGCATCGTTGTGTTTAAAAAAAATTGGTTTATGTAGAAATTACACCAGTTTTCTGGCTTAAAAGATGCACATTTTAGGAAATGTTTTTTGTGACTTTTTGCCACCCTCCTCCCTCCTCTTGACAAATATTTTGTAATGTTCATCTGCAGGGACCCAAGGCCATCCATTATAATCTGTGGGGAAACTTGTTCGTAAATGTTTATTATCCAAGTAGCGCCACCACAGGAAAGATGGAGTATTACACTGTGCCAATTTTAATTGGTTGTCAGTGTAATGCAGAACCGGACAGTGCCGCCAGCCCCCAACTATGGTCAAAAGATGAGGATCCTGAACAGAAATCCCCTCCTAGAATTTCCTAATTGAGTCACATGGTAATTATTACATTCTGCTGTTTCTAAGCGAGTTCATGAGGACATCAAGATGAAACAATCTTTACTGCGACACAAGTAGATGTCTCTGCTAATCCCCGGGCATGTAAAGGGCACACCGAGGGTATCGATAACATTTCTTACACTCCAGCATCCGTCACTCCGGTTTCACTAATCTCTCCTTTGGGGTTTTGTAAATGTATTTATGGCCTGATCTACTCGAAATATGGTAAAGAGCAGCAACTAATAGAAATCACTAATTGTACTAAGTCAGGTCGTCCTTTGCTGTCAAAGAAACAACCTGGTGGCACAACCGCTGATCTAACGCGATAATCTGCACGTCAGTAAGACTACTCCATATGTTAATGTAATCACAAAGGAGGTAGATAAATGGACAGCAAATGATTCGGGAATACTGGAAGAGAATATATTAACTATAATAATCAAATCCATTCCTTAAAGTGAACCTGTCACTAGGGATGGGCGAATCTACTCGCTAGGACTCGTTACTCGGCGAGTAGTAAGGGACTCGCAGGACTCGGTACTCGGCGAGTTTCCCAGTGATGACTCGCACGAGTCCAATGCAAATCAATATCAATCCTAGTTTTGTCAGAAACGCTGACAAAACTAGGATTGCCATTGTTTGCATTAGACTCGTGCGAGTCATCACTGGCTACTGTGCCAGTGATAGCAGGGAGACTCGCAAAGTAACTGCTGTTTCTTTGCGAGCCGAGTCCAGTTGTCTTCTCTGTGCAGCTCCTGGGTCCTAGAGCCCGCCTGCTCACAGAGATGTAGCAGTGCTGAGATTATTCTCAGTCTGCTCATTCCCTGTGCATGTAGCAGAGAGGACATCGCGTTTTGGACTACGTCGGACGGAAGAGGATTTTTTTAATTAAAGATGGAGTCCCTAATGGCTTTTTTTTTTATTTCAAATAAAAAATTTTCTCTGTTTTTTTTTAACCCTTTATTGGAGATTCTTAGTGGCTGGGTCAAACGTGGCCTGACATTAAGAATCTCGGGCTTAATACCAGCTTGTATAACAAAGCTGGTATTAACCCCTTTATTACCCAGCGTGCTACCGCCACCAGGGCCGCTGGAAGAGCGGGGTTCAGCGCCAGAGGATGGCGCTTCAATGAACGCGCCATCTTCTGGGGCGGCTGCGGGCTGCAATTTGCAGCGGGGGGTGCCCAGAAAGCTTGGGCATCCCTGCGCTGCGGATTCCAGCCCTCAGCTGCTTAGCTGTACCTGGCTAGACATAGAAATTGTGCGGAGCCCCACGCATTTTTTAAAAATTATTTCATGAATTTCAGAGTCAGAGTCTCAGAGTCAGAATCTCAGAATTTCATGAAATAATTTAAAAAAAATGCGTGGGGCTCCGCGCAATTTCTATGTCTAGCCAGGTACAGCTAAGCAGCTGGGGGCTGGAATCCGCAGCGCAGGGATGCCCAAGCTTTCTGGGCACCCCCCGCTGCAAATTGCAGCCCGCAGCCGCCCCAGAAGATGGCGCGTTCATTGAAGCGCCATCCTCTGGCGCTGAACCCCGCTCTTCCAGCGGCCCTGGTGGCGGTAGCACGCTGAGTAATAAAGGGGTTAATACCAGCTTTGTATTATCAGCTGGCCCTAAGCCCGAAATTTATGGTGGTCACGCCAATATTAGACATGACCGCCATGAATTTCTATTAAATTGTTTTAAAAAAAACACAACACAAAGAAAATTTTTTATTAGAAATAAAAAAAAAAGCCATTAGGGACTCCATCTTTAATTAAAAAAATCCTCTTCCGTCCGACGCAGTCCAAAACGCGATGTCCTCTCTGCTACATCCCCTGTGTATAGATATAGATCTCTATGCACAGGGAATGAGCAGACTGAGAACAATCTCAGCTCTGCTACATCATCTCTGTGCACAGACATTCATGTCTGTACACAGGGATTGAGCAGACTGAGAACAATCTCAGCACTGCTACATCAGGCAGCAGGCAGGCTCTAGGACCCTGGAGCTGGCAGCCAGCACAGAGGAGACAGGACTCTTATCTGTGCGAGTCAGCGATTACTTACAAAGTAAACGAGCAATGCAAATAAATGACAAAACTAGGATTGCTTCAGGCTGAAGCTTCCGAGACACATCTGCGAGTTGTAAATCTCACACTACTCGCTATTACTCGCTTCCCCATTCATTTACATTGGACTCGCTAGACTCGCAACGAGTAGCGAGTCCTGGGCTCGGACTCGCTAGAGTCAAGCGATTCCGAGTAATTTAGGATTCGCCCATCACTACCTGTCACCAGGTTTTTTCATATATGCTGTGGCCGCTACCAGTAAGGCTTTATATACCACATTTTAGAATGCTGTATCCCCAAGTTGATCTGTATAACATAATCTAAAGCTCTTATTATACTCACACCTATGGAGCTGCCCAGTCGCTGATCTTGATCTCCTCTCTTCTTGCTTCATGTGGATGACACACCCTACATCCACATAGTGTCCTCTATCGCACTCCTGTGCAGGTGCATTTCTCTTTGCGCATGCGCGTTACAATACTTTGCTGTGCCATTTTCTTTTCCATGCTGTCAGTCTGTGAAAATCAAAGTGTGGTCTGACTTTTTTCTTTTTTTTTAAGAACCTATGGACTTGCATGGCTGGGTGTGATCCAATTTATGTATAAAATGATGTCCGAGGTAAATATCGGACTTGTGCACGGCCCAATATATAATAACATTAGTCCGAGTGCAATCCAATGTTTTGTCAGATCAAACTTGGACCGAAAATACAGTCGTCTGTGTAAAAGGGTCAAAGGTGTTATCACCCAAGGGATACCTTGCATTTTGCATCTGCATTTAAGAAACTGTATACTCCATAATGTGTATGTGGCTCTCTGCTGGTTAAAGGTGAAGGCTGCTCCCTGAACCCTGCTGGCTAAACAAGGTTATTAGTAGCGGTTGTGGGTTTTCTTTTGTGGGCGGGGCTTAGTCAATGAAGGGCTTGTAGTGTAAGGACCAGAGGTCCGAATGGGATCCAGCGAGTCACAAAACAGAGACAGAGGCAGAAGTACCACAACATGACTTTTACTGAATGAAATGGTGAAAGGTTTCATGAAGATTCTGAAAGTTCAAATACTTCCCCGTACTACTCTACCTATAATATACATATACCCAGCTAGTGCCGATGTCAGCGTGTCAGTTCCAGAGTCCCTTCAATGTATAATTAACAGAAAACAGGAACAAAATTTACCTAAGCAATATATGAGAAATCAGTAATAATTCACTAACACAGCAGATTACACAGTGTAAATCAAATGGGTGCACTCAATTAAGGTTCTCTGGAATAACATACTGATTTACAACTTATAAACTCTATCTTTCCACATATATGTTTAAAGGGAACCTGACCCCTCCAAATGACCCCCAACTCTATTAATACCTGTCCCTGCACCATTAAAGATCATTAGCAGCGGTCCTTTTGTGTAATAAAAGCGTTCAGTAACATTGTGAAAAACGCTATCATAACCTTACATGTCAGGGACTTCTTCACACTGAATAAGTCTCACAGGGCGTTCCCTGTGAGACTCTAAACCCTCCTGACGGGCTCATTACCACGCCCCCATGGGCGTGATAACTAATCCTAATCCTCCTCGCCCTGCAGAAAGGGCGTAATAGCCGGTGTGACGCTATTTGGGTCGCATCCGGTCCTGGTGACGTGTGTACACCCTTTAGGTGTAAACCGACAAGCCGCGCATGTGCAATGCGCATGGTGAGGTCAGCGTACACCCAAAGGGTGTACACACGTCACCAGGATCGGATGTGACGCAAATAGCGTCACACCGGCTATTATGCCCATACAGAAGGGCGAGGAGGACATGGTTGCAAAGAGATGGTGAAGTTGCCAGGACCAATATCGCCGTGAATTAAAGAATATGCCACCAAGTGGCTCTGATGCACCGAGAAAACGCTAGTACATATATTTTCAACGGCTATCTCTCCTTGCACCTGTGATGGACCTAAGACCATATGTATTTTACATACAATTCTGTGTTTAGAATATTTCGCACGTTTAAAATTAATATATTAATATATGTAACTTGTTGATTTGTAGAACTGACAGCAACTTGAGACACCCTTCTGTCTCAGAGTCTGAATACCACACAGATTGACCTGGCGATTCTGGTGATGAGGGCTGTGTCTCTTTAGTGTCACAAGAAGATAACGTGGCCTCATCTGCAGCAACAGCCCCAGAGTCACGGTCGTCTGAATGACCATCCAATGCTCCACCTTTGTTCGATTCACAACACCAACCACCAGTTGAGCAAGGGCAAAGTGCCCGACCCACTTTGGAGAGGTAAATGTCCCCACTTTCCTCACCTGTTGCACGTAGGTCAAGGCGCTGTAGGCAATTATCAAGCTAAAACCTACGGCACGACGTGGACTCGGGAGTATTGCAATACCTTGTGAGGACTGTAATTGATGATGGTGAGGAAGCCTTTGGACTCAGCCACAGCAATTACTTGCGTGAAATTCTACGGACACTCACGCTGTGTGCAAGGGTTTCAGTTCAAATTGTCCTGGATGCAAGTGTGCCACCAAACAATCCCCGCTTGGTATTTAACCTTCTAGAACAGTGGCAAAACTCTCCAGACAATTTGCTTGGCATGACAAATGCCGTGACAACCAAGACATCCTCATAATCAGCATCTTCACAGGCCACACACACTATTGCAAGACCTCTGAATCCATGTCCACTGTGGCAACCATTTAGGCAGATGCTGCCTTTCCAACATGCCCCATCAGTAGGCCAAATGCCACCTGACCAACAGAACAACCCTCAACATACTAGTGCCACACACGAACAATCCGGATCCTGGACTTACAGTAGATAAATATCTTACCACAGCAGATTCTGGTCAGACGACCATTGCACTCAGTGCTGTATGCAGCTCTGCCCAGGTTTTAACTGAAGGCATTGTGAATGCAAGACACCAGCCCCAATCACTAACGACCTCCATTCACACAGAGGGAGTGACTACTGGTTGTCCTGCACACACAATGGGCTCCATATAGGGCGCAGTTCACACAGGCCTGCACAGTGTATGCCCAGCCTCTTACATTAACCCCCATCTCAGTAGGCGGGCTGTTACGGCATTCAACACCGCTACCTGCGCCAGAACAAACGCACCCATACGGCCCAGCTGCACACAGCAACAAAAAGAGTGCAAGAAAAACCAAAAATGACAGAAAACTGACATTATGGAAATTTAGTTAGTTTTAAACTATATCAAATTGTGGGGTCTTGGTTTGTCTTTTGGTCCAAAACACGTAAGCTTGTGAGCCCCTACACGGCTCCCCACGGATCACAAGTCCTATCCACTAAATTTTTATCTCAAGTGACTTACAGTAGCCAAACGCCAGACACACAAGGGGTTCATTTTGCACCAACATTATTAAGAGGTCAAGGCAACCACAGTATGGCCCTGCGTATCCTCAACCAAGCCATGTAAGCCAGGGTGCGCATATTGGACACCACATGTCTGATTTTGTGCGCATGCCACAAACTACCCTACAGGCCACAAAAAACTCTCACACCACCTCTCTGTAGCACCAGGGTACTTTTGAAAACCCTTATCCTCAACCTACCCACACACATCCATCAGCCATGGGATTAAGTGACGACATACATCAGTCCCAAGATATCAGTAATGTCCATCTTAGCCAGCACAGGACCAACCCAGACCTACCAAGCAAACAACATATGCAAACATGTAAAGGTGATGTTTGGGAGTGTTAACTTAATTTATTGTGCACAATGTCTACTGTTTGATATTGCATATGTTTGGAGAAATGAACACATATGAGCCTAATATGTTCCTGTTTCTATGTTTGATAAAAAAAAAAAAAAAATAAATAAATAAATAAATAAAAAATATTAAATAAATGTAGCATATTATAATATTGCTCAGCATGTAACTGGCCTACAGTGATTCCCTGAGTGTAGTATGAGACTTCTAAACGTGGGCCATAGGAAAAGGTATGTTGATGATGCGTCCCCCGATTCACATATTTAAGGGCCATTGACATATTGATCTTGCCAGGGTACAGAGCCTTCAGGGGAAACAAAATAACTTGTGAATAGGTCACGCACTTAGTGCTGACAGCTGATGCCTCGGCCTAATAACCGATGCTACAGGAGGGAAATGATTAATTTTGTGGAAGATCACATGTAGATTCTTCAATAGGACGGTCATGGATCCGAGTAAAATTATGTAATATTACACATGCTTTAATGATTGAATCCACATGTGTCTCACTAGGTTGTACAGGTGATATCAGTATTCGCCATTTGGCCGTAAGAATCCCAAATGTGCACTCCACCATTCGCCTAGCATGTACTAAACTAAAGTTACATACACGCCGACGGTAGTCTAAACCACGTCTGGGGTATGGGCGCATAACTTCCCGTCTCAATTGAAAAGCCTCATCACCTACAACCACAAAAGGGAGCCTAAGGGTATGTGCCCACATAGTGGTTTAGTGTCGGTTTAGCAGCGAAAACCGCCGGCGGTTTAGCATAGGTTTTATTTAAATTTATGTAAATCATTAGCAGCTTTAGGACTTACAAGTAACCCTATGTAATTTAGAAAACGCTGTGCACACATAGTGGGTTTATGTGAGCAGATCTGCCAGAGGTTGCGCGGTTTCCCAGTGGTTTAGCAGCATACAGCATGTCAATTCTTCTCAGCGGTTTTTGAGTGTTTCCATGGACAAAATCCTCCAGAGAAAACCGCCGGAAAAACCGCTGGAAAAACCGACTGTAAAACGCTGTGCACACGCTGGAAAAACCGCTGGGAAACCGCTGAGAAACCGCTGGAAAACCTCTGAGCTCAGGAGTCTAGGCTCCTTGAATTTTCCAGTGGTTTACTGACAATTTGAACGTCACTAAACCACTATGTGGGCACACACCCTAAGGAGCCTGGTAGATGTGTGGATGGTGGGACACTGAGATCCTTCTCAATGAGGCGTCGATCCAATATTGAGTTCTTGAAGATGTTTAAGTCATCTGATTGTCCATAGGATCCAACATTCACCGCAATAAACGGATAGGTGCCACCAACACTGGCAGTACAATAGAAAAATAATGTTCATAATTAAAACAAGGGTGCCAGAATTGGGTGGCTTTTTGATACAGATATGTTTTCCGTCAAGCGCACAAATGCAGTTAGGAAAATGACAAGTTTGATGGAAGCTATTTGCAGTCCGATACCATTCTGCTTCTGTGGGTTCAGGAAGTACAACTGGCTGCAACCTACGCCACATCTCCTCACAGGTCTTGTGCACGATTTGACCAATCGTTGACTTCCCAATCAGGAATTCCACATGTAAGCCGCATAGGAAACACCAGTTGACATGAACCTAAGAACATACATAAATTTATAAGAACACTAACTTAAACAAAACACAAAACAGTGGGATTTTGAAAATGGCCAAACAATATATACTAGGCCGCATAAGGGACCCAATCACATATTCTGCAGATGTTTCCAGGTCTATTACATGTGTACACATGCATGTTTACCAAACCAATCTAACAAAAAAATTCCCAAATAACCGACTACAAAAAACATACCTGAGTGTCAACAGAAGCCGCTCTAACGCACTAATATTTGGCCGCATTTGGGATATTTTGATATGTGATTCCAGCCTCAGAATGTCCAACAGTAGAGTCAAATGTGGGTATGGTCATCTGGGTATAGGCATAGAACTTATCAGGATGGCAGCGTAACTGACCATACAGCTCTGAAAATGGCCACGAGAGCTACGCTGAAGGAGGAGCGGTGTATCCACAATCCTCAATGCCTCCTCAGGATCTGCAATGATTGGGTATGGTGTCCCATATCGTCGGGGAAATAACCCAATGGAATAACACCTGCTCTGTGGTGTTTAGGGTCAGATTATTCTCCATTATATAAGCTACTGCACACTAATATTACACTGCTTTCTGAGGGAAATATGGTCAGAACAGTCGCCACATACTGTATGTCCCTGGGGAACTACCTCCAAAGAGCCAGGACTGCAACTCATCATTTAAATAACAAGGACCACACATTGCCGCCAATTTACTTACAAATTAATCATTAGTATTGCATGAGCAAATCATAACACACATGGACACCACTAGAATGTGATCTGACACTCGCATAGCAGTTGCATGCCAAATGGAGTAAAATACGGATGTCACTTGTCCAACTGTCCTGGATGAGAGTCTGACCGTTTCTTTACACAGCAGTGTGTTTCCAGCCTTAGCAGATTTGTGCACACTCTTACAGTAGCTATGGAGAGCAGCAGAAGAGTCCCCCAGTAGGAGATAGTATCAGGAACCAAAGTCCTTTTTAAATTGTTCAGATCCTGAGGGTCACCTCGGGATTTGACCTGGCATTTGGGTCATGAAACAGAATCTCAGCCAAGTGTGTTCTCTTAGCTTTGGTGCTTTATGTCCAGACTAGCAGATACCTGAAACAGTGGCTGACCTCTCTGGTATCAGTTTGGTGGGTCCCAAGCAGAATTTCTAGACATATGGATCTCTATTGTGATTGAAGTGAAGGAATCTAGTCTGGCAGTTACCCGGTGGTCCTGTGGACGCATCCCTATGAGTGGGGTAGGGATAGAATTGATCAAAACACTCTTTGAAGTCATGGAATGTATCAGTGATGCATAAGAGCATGGGTTTGGAGGTACTAGGTCTAGGGGAGTGCGCCTGCAGCCAGACATGTTGATGTAAATAACTCATCCCGAACTCACATTTTCTACCGTTACAGTAGAGAAACCTTAAAAACTTTTATTGACACTGTGAATAGTTTGTTCCTCAATGAGGGTAGTAAAGAACTGAACTGTTGTACCGAGGAGCCAGCTTGTGCTCTGGCCTTGGCACTGCTTCACCATTGACTATCCGGGCCCCTGGTCCCGGACCTCTACACTCTGCATGAGCCCTAATAAACACATTGGTTATAACATGAATGGACTTTAAAAGACCTAGTGTTACATAACCTGTCATGAATTAAATTATCACCTTGGCAATGCTAAGGAAATCCCGAAAACATGATCTTTTACTGGGTGCTTAAACAGTGGAGCTAGGAAACACTTCCCCAGAGCATAAGGGTCATTGGATTCAAGGAGAAATTATTTTTTGCAAATGTAATTTCCTGGACAAAAAAAACTCTTCTATCCCCCTTACATGGGTTATCCAAAGTTGGCTTTCAATAGCTAAAGGAAATGGCCATCAGCTCTCGGCACAGATAATCCGGTGAAATTAATCATATTTGGTAATATTATTTTTGTTTTATTGAGAAGGAAATGTGCAATTTATAAGACTCATTGTCTCCTGTTAGTGTTTCTTTAAAATCCATGTGAAGCAGTAATTAGACATCATGTAATTGCCTTACCACCACTGTATGTGAAATGTCTCATTACGAAATGTTTCCTTAAGACAATATGTTCGGCTTGACTAAAGTGTAAGATCATTTATTTTCAATAGAAAGACAATATTAAAAATGCAAAGTGGGCCAGCACGACTCACTGACCAGTCGGCAGCAGTCTGAACTTATGCGGATCCAAGCAGCATAATAATGAGAGAAGCCGAGGCCATACTTTCCTGTTTCAGCTGCACAGATTTTTCCTGCTGTTTGGCAGATATGTTATTGAAGCTTCAATTATCCGGGGTTAGTCTTATATGCTAAAATACTAAAAAACATTTTGCAATGCAATGTTATCTTAAAGGGGTTCTTTAGTATAGAATGGTGATATATGCCCAAGTAAAGAATTGTGAATTAAAGGTTATTCACCAAATTTGACCCCAGTGATTCAGATTACTAGGGCTCTATATGCTCAAATGCTCAATCTTAGTTCCATTCATTGTCTATGGGACTGCCACAGAAAGATACAGGCTTTGGATGCAAGCAGTCGGTTAGTATTTGTCTAAACAAACGTTTGTTGCTCTACGGGTGCCGTCACACCTGGCCATATCGGCGGCGATTTCATAGGCAATGCAGGGTCGTGGCCTATCACCGTGCGTCGCCTAATGTGAAGAGGTGATATCGACGCCTTAGAGTGGTCGCCTGGTTTCTCAGCACAGCTCTGAAACAGGGAACACTCTGGGGCGATGTGTATCACATCGCCCCATGCAACATGCCGATCAGCGATGTTACAGGCGATGGGAGCCATAGGCTCCCATGTTACAGCATCGCCATGGGGTTTGTAGACACCCCAACGGTGATGCCGCCTGTAGCATCGCCGGAGGTATCGCTGCGTGTAACCAAGCGACGGCGACACTGGCGGGGCGCCAAAAACGTGCACGCCCCCGAGTGTCGACGGCGATATCTCCGCCGACGTCGCAAGGTTGTGACGGTACCCTACCTCTCCTAGAGTCATCCTGGAGATACGTTGTTTGTGTACTTTCCATGAGTGCCCATTTGTTCTATAGTACATAGTAGGGTTGACAAAGTGCTTATGCCATCTAGAGGCCAGTTTAGGGCCAGGTATCCGCTCGGCATATTGGTGCGGAACCTTTCTAGGGTGTCGGGGAGACAGCAGAAAGTTTGGTCAGTGGTCACCATCTCCCCCTTCCCTAGACACAGGATCTCCTTCCCTTGACTGACAGTGTTCGCGAGGATCTTCCCCATACTTAGCATGACATAAAGACAATGAATGGAGCGGAGGCTGACTATGCACAAATCTGCTCTTATTAAGATGGGGCTCAATAGAGCCATCTCCCAGGTTTCAGAGCCTCATTCTTGTAGGATTGTAGGGAAATGCCATTGAGAACTGGTAATCAGGAAGTCGTCCCCTATCCAGGGGATGGGGAATACAATTTTGACAATATACATTTAGTAGTAGTTATGAAATGGTGGCTAAGAGGGCTGGCTGGTTGTAAATAGAAGCAAAACATTGATTAACCAACAGCCACATACTTACCGGACTCCAGGCACTTGTACTTCCGGGGCCACTCATTAATTTCCTGATGTATTCACTGCACTGGCTGCAACAGCCACTCATAGCTGCCCACTATCTGTGACAGTGTCTGTGATTGACTGTTGCGCCCCTCAGCCACTGTGCCGGCATCTGTGATTTTAGCTGCACCCCTAAAATTATTGATCCACTGTAGGAAACGTTATACGATATGTTCACTCGGCATACGCTAGCGCTGTATCCAATGGGAATGGGAACGTCTATAAATGACGTGCGGAATCTTCTCGCAAATTTTCTTTTGCAACTTCCGCCATTGTTCAAACAACAGATTTGGTGTCCACAATTAACCCGTCACTATACCGGAGGTCTCCTGGCTGCACTGACATGGGGAATAATGATGCACGGCTCCCCTCCTCGCTGCTGCTATTGTGCTTTAATATGTGCAGGCTTCATACCGGCTCAGTGATCTATGTTGATCCGGCACAACTGATGGCAGTGATAGGGGTCAGTATACAACATCTGCTATCTTCATTTCCCCCGGGCTCACTGTCACAGAACACAGTCTATTAAAATCAGATAAAACAGCTCATCCAAAGTGTCTTTGCTCCCTTAGAAGGCAAATAATACATCTTTGGAATATACTGGTTATTTAGAAGCTTTTTTTTAATTTAATATTTCTATGATAATAAATGAAAAGATAATACATCAAGTTAATGGTTCAGTTACTCAATTTGGTTATTGGTTTCCAAATGTTAATGGTTTGATTATGGATATTGGTATTTGGTTTACTGGTTAATGATTTGGATTCTGGTTTTGCTTTACTCATAAAAAAATCAGGCTTTGGGTTAGGTACCAGAATGATAGATATATTAAAGGGATTCATATTATATTGATGACCTATCCTAAGGATCAATATCACACTGGTGGGGGTCTGACACCCTAAACCCCCACAGATTTGCTGTTATGAATAGTATTGGTCTGCTGGACCTGGCTGTGGCTGATTCACATTGAGCTGCACAGTGCTGCGCCGTTCAGTATTTACATCCAGCTGCCACTGGAGCTAATAACAGCTAATCGGTGTGGATTTTGGACCCTCGGCAATCAATAAAGATGACTTATTATGTAGAAACTGTGAGGAAACCTCACCTCGCAGGCCCCTTGATGTCTAATACGTTGGAGTCATGCAATACGGTCTACTCACTTCCGCCAACACATGATGTTCCGCACGGTGGTGTACCCAAGGAGTACCCAAGGTCAGCTTGACACAATTTTACACTGACACTTGCTGACCATACAGGCACAGGGAGGCAAGGGGAGTGAGAGAGGGTGATTCACACAACCTCTGGCATGGCACAACACTCCCTCACTACCCTGGCAGTCTGGGAGACCCTTTTCACTAGTCCCAATCAAACAGGTTACTGCCACTCCAGTAGAGCTGCCACCAGTTCCTCATTAGATATAAGCCCAGTCCATTAACAGGATTATATTGGGCCAGGAACCAGCCCACAGTAGCATGGCATGTTAAATCGAGCACATAGATGTGAATGACCGGCCCCAGGATCGTGGGGTAGTCAATTCCGTGGCATTGATTCACGAGGAATGTCACGGGCCTGCGCCCGGTCCCATGGCCCTGGCGGTCGCTGAAAGTCAGTGAAAATAATAAAAATAAAAGTAGTTTGTGACGCCACCTATGGTTCTGATATGGTTACTGGAGCTGTGGGTCAGACCTCCGGGGTGATGGTAAAGGCAGCCAATGGTTAGCTCCCCATAGGTGGAGCAGGATCCCTGGGGCAGTTGTAGTCATTTTTACACAGGGAGGCAGCTTACCACACAGCCTTGTCACTAGTCCTTTCATTGCAGCAGTGTGTGGCTCATGAGGCGAAGAAAGAAAGTACATCCTGTCATTAACTATGATCAGGTTTACTTGCAAGTTCTTAAAGCAGGCAGACAGATGATACAGTCTTTTGGGGTCTTTGTGGCCTGGGTAGTCACCAGGGAACCGGGATGATTCACTCAGGACCCTCGTGGTGTGCCTGCCGTTCCCTACTGGTCCCTTCACTGCGCTATCTTCTCCTCACTAATGTGCAGCACCTCTGCATGCAGAGCCTCGAGCAGCTCCCACGGGTCTTTGGTGGGTGACTCCCCTTCAGGTCCCCCTGACCCTAGTTCGGTGTGCCTTTTCGATATATAACACCGGGTCGTGTGGCCGCAGCTTCTGAATGAAACTCGGGACCTCCGGTTTAACGGCGGGGTTAAACTCCGCCATGTTCAAATGGTCTCTGCCAGGACCAGACCCTTCTGGCCAGCATTACCCGGGTCCAGATTCAGGCGCACCGTAGCTCCTTGTGCCCCTAGGGTCTCCCTCCTGTCATAACCACCTTCCCCTGCATCGTCCTCACTCCAGCTGTCCTCCCACCCATACACTTTTCTACCCACCTAACTCCTCCCACGGGACTGGGTCTTCACCCACGGTCCCCTACTCTAGGGTATGTATGGATGGGTGTTGTGAGGGTCCTTTGTTCACCATCCCAGTTCCCTTGGTCACAGGTATACCACACACTCTTATTTGGGTGCAGTACCCATAAATGGCATCCTGACCAGTGGGGCGCCACATGAGAATATGTGGATCGAGATCAGAGTAACTCAAGATTAAATTATATATTTGATCGCCTTATGGGCACACTAGATAAGAGCACTATGTA
Organism: Allobates femoralis; assembly: GCA_033576535.1. Classification (NCBI taxonomy): domain Eukaryota; kingdom Metazoa; phylum Chordata; class Amphibia; order Anura; family Aromobatidae; genus Allobates; species Allobates femoralis. Next base: position 4,172,389 of record JARQOC010000009.1, read on the forward strand.
CACAATAGATTTACAGATATTATAGCCATATATGTAAATAAAGGTAGTAGTTTGAAAAGGTATATGCAGACAAATGTAAGACAATTACCAGTTCCTTGTTGCTGTCTTGATTGCTGGCTCAGCACATGGGAGGCACTTTGAATCAAGGAGATTTCTTGGTTACTTCCTGTACAGTACACAACAATGTGACCTCCCTAGAGAAAGAACACTGAAGAAATATGGTGGATACTTTTAAACCCCTTGGTCGGTCATTCCCTCCCTTCCCCCTGGGTGGTTCTAAGTCGCACCTCTGATCTGTGAGGCTGGAGGTTTCAAAAACCTACTATAGGTCATATCTTACCATTGGAACGTTCTAGGGAGATGGTTCTGATGCCTTTGGATCCAGCTGAGTTCCCATTACATTTGGAGACTAAACACTGCTTCCCTATCTGGCTTCTGCTAGCTATTCTCCATATCTCACCAAGGTGTTAGGGAGAATTAGGATGCAGGTGTGTGTACAAATTGTCCCGAGGTTCCACAAATATAATTTGTGTAGGGCTCGGATATATGGTAATTCCATAATCCATTGTGATATTTCGGTGCTTGTTCAACTGCTGGTTTTGTTTGAATTATCTCTGGGAATTGCAATTGCCCGCCTCTATAAACAAAGCTTTACTGGCTGTAGGTGCCTATCACTGAATAGTTCCTTATGTTCAACGAAGACTTTTTTCTAAGATAAATTAAATCTTTCACCTCACCATCTGTCATTGAAACCAGTTGTCTTCAGAGTATTGGTGAATTGAGGAATATATATGGAAGCAGAAATCTAGGGATTTATCATTTTTCATGACAGAAACCTCTTAAGACATACTTGCCAATGTCAGGGAGACCCTTGGACAACTTTAGATCTCCTAGAAGAATTGGCGCAGCTCCCAGGTGCTGCACATGCTCACTTCTCTCCGCTCCTGTGCTTACCTTCGCTCCTACATGAGGCTGTAGACCTCATCCTAATGCTAACTGCACATTGTCAGATGCGCCTGGGACCGCAACAATAGAACTGGGAGAGATATAAATCTAAATACTTGGTCTGTGACATGTAAAGATGTATAGCTTGAAAACAATAGGAACAGACTACACAGGGCTTGTTTGTAGTCTGTAACCATGGTGACACATGAATCTCTATAAAATATGTAGACTAGAATTTTTTTTTATCAAGGCTAAGTTGAGTATTGCTTTATTTTTATCTTCAGTGCATTGGAGGCTTAAAAGAATCAGTTTCTGACAAGGGTGAATTTAGGATAGGAGTAGAATTTGGAGCTGTCGCCCAATCATTCAACCATTGGTGTAGAACGTCCTCCTGACTTTCTTGGTCCCTGACAATTTCCACTGCATGTAGACGTTTGCAGATAGAGAAGCAGTTATAAGACATTTGCTTCTGCCTAATATTTAATGCAGAACAAACTACACATGTAGCAATTAAACTCTACAATCAGGAACCTGATCAAGTTCATCTTTCAAAACAAATTCCGGAGGGCCGAGACTTCTACAATCGGGCTAACAGGATTTATCATTTACACTGATAAAAAAAATGAGCAGTCACCAAACATTTAATCCAATCTAGCCGTGCAAACATAAAGTCTCATTTCAATTATCTGCTCTGTCATACTCATAATATCTCAATATAATGGGAAAAGAAAGGAACGCAAGTACTGCATGAGGGTCGAATATATTTATTAAAGGGAACCTGTCATCTCCTTTTTTGTTATTAAACAACCCCCAATGTTATTGAGATCATGTAATGTTAATTAACAAGCTTTTTTTAATCATATTCATCTAAACAAGAACATTTTAGATGCTTGCTAGGGATGAGCGAGTCTACTCGCTAGGACTCGTTACTCGGCGATTCTTAAGGGACTCGCTGGACTCGGGAATCGGCGAGTCTTTTAGCGAATACTCGCTCAGTAACGAGTCCAAATCCGGCGAGTCGGTTTGCGGCAGGCGGGCTGCTTCGCGGCTGGAGGAGGTAAGGTCAGCTTTGATGGCCCCCCCCGCTTTTCAAGGCCGCCGGGTCCAACAGCACACCCCCCCCCCCCCCCCGGTTCTCAAGGCTGCCTGGACCCGACAGCACCCCCCCCCCCCCCGGTTCTCAAGGCCGCCTGGACCCGACAGCACCCTCCCCCCCCCCCCGGTTCTCAAGGCTGACTGGACCCGACAGCACCCCCCCCGGTTCTCAAGGCTGCCTGGACCTGCCACCCAGGGGAAGAGGCTCCAGCCAGCCCCTGAGTCCAATGCTCCGGATCCTAGCGAGTCTGCGATTCCGAGTCCTGTATTATCTATTCGGGACTCGCGAATCCATATTCCCTATTCTTTAACATTGGACTCGCTAGACTCGCCACGAGTACCGAGTCCTGGGCTCGGACTCGTGCGGGTCTAGCGATTCCGAGTAATTTAGGACTCGCTCATCCCTAATGCTTGCATATTTTCATTAGCTAGCTGGGCAAACAGTCAAGCAGTCATCCACTGAACTTGTAGCAAGGCCGACTGCTCTGTATGAAGGACCTGTGTGATGTCACGACCATGTGACCATAATGGGCGGAGCTAAGTGAGCTATATTGTTAAACTTTTCTTCGTCTATTATAGTCACATGGCTGTGACATCACACAGGTCCTTTCAGCATTTTCTGAATTTTGGCATTGCTGCCAGTTCAGTTAAATGAACTGTTAACTATTAACCAGCCAGATAACTGTATGACTGTTTGCTCAGCTAGCTAATAGGGATGAGCGAGTACTGCATTATTCGGGCTCGCTATACTCGCAATGAGTAGGCAGCGGTACTCGCTACTTATTGCAAGTATAGCGAGTCCGAATACTTTCGCAGTGTATCTATAGATACACTGTTAAAGTAGCCTAAAAGTTAATAAAAGTTGTTAAAAAATAATAAACTTACATACTCACCTGTCCGACGCCTGCACCAGGACCGCCAGAGAAGCCATCCGATTGCTGGAAAAGGACCTTTCACTACCAGCCAATCAGATGGCCGGTAGCGTCACAACGACGTCATCGCTAGCGGCCACCTAATTGGCCAGTTTGCAAGGTCCTGATAGTACATCTAGGACCTTGCAAATTGGCCAATCAGGTGGCCGCTAGCGATCACGTGGTGTGATGTGGCGCCATCTGATTGGCCAGATCGCTAACGGCAATCTGATTGGCTGGTAGTGACAGGTCCTTTTCCGGGAATCGGATGGCTTCTCTGGCGGTCCCGGTGCAGGTGTCGGAAGGTGAGTATGTAAGTTTATTATTTTTTAACAACTTTTATTGACTTTTAGGCTACTTTCGCAGTGCATCTATAGATACACTGCAAAAGTATTAGGACTACTCGCTACTCCCGAGTACTCATAAGTACTCGGAGAGTAGCGAGTAGCCCGAATACCGCTACTATTCGGCAAATACCGAATAGTAGCGAGTATACTCACTCATCCCTACTAGCTAATGAAAAGGTGTAAGTATCTAAAATGCTTTTGTGGCACCCCTGCGGGGGATTGCCACAGGTTACACTGGTACAAGGAAGGATTGACACCTTGGTTTGTTCAGCACACAACACCTTCCACTCCAGACCTGAAGGGGGAGCTCTACTGGCTGCATTAAGTCAGTTCCCCTGGGAGATCCAGGCTGAGAGGAGGAGACAGTTGGTCCTAGGAGACAGTTGCTAGGGAGTGAGTTCGTGTGAGGAGAGGAAGAAGGAAGAGGCTGAGCTGCTGGTCTCTGAAAAAGAGAAATACCAGGACCAAAAGGGACAATTGTCGGCTGTTCACACCCCAGGGAAGGGGCCGGAGGCAAGGAGAAGAGGTAGGGAATAAGAAGAGGGACCCAAAATATATTCCCCTTAGGAACAAACGGACACTGGAGTCCGATGCTGTGGGCTTACAGAGCCACAGTAAAAACCCAGCAGTTTCAGGTGAAGTTTAGCCCTGAAGGAAGATAGAGGAAATATTAAAAACTAACCAAACAGAGGACCAGGGGCCACAGGATAAACCGGGTTCCCGCAGAAGGGCCTGATTGTTAGTTTTAGACATCAGAGGATTGGAGAGTCCAAACTCAGGAGAGACTCATCCCTCAAGGCAGAGAATAGAAATAAAGGAGGCCTCATATCCTTCCAAGGAGTTGATCCTAAATTGTACCAGGGACCCGGTTAATACTCAAGACTGTACCTGTTATGTTACCTCAGTAAAAAAAGGTACTGGAACAAACTAACCCTGTGTGTATGTGTGACTGTTTATCAGCTATAATCCACCATCATCCTCCTTCGCTGCCCTCCCTCACCATCTTCCCTTATTGCTGCCCTGAGGTAAAGCTCCACCTGTGGGGAGCTGTACCACACTTTGCTGCCCCCTCCATCACCTCAGCGGCCGGCTGGCAGCGCTGGTACCACCTTACCAGACCCTACAGGTGGCGTCACGTCCCCTTGTAAATAAATCCCTTCATCCCCCTTCAAATGATCCCCAGGGCACGGCACCGGGATACCGTCCACTTGTGACTCCCTATTCAGCAGACCCGGTGACCGAGTACCCCCCCCACAGCTCTGGCCTCATCATTTTCTGGCGTCACGAACAGGATGAACCAGCCTGGTATCTACCAGGTGAAGTGCGCCTTAAGACTTTATTAATTGACTGTTTGTGCGGCCGCCATTACACCGCCTCAGAAATTACAGCTGCGTCACAGCAGGAAAAAAGTGCGGGAAGATAGGCCCCGCCCCCTTCCACTCTGCCGGAGAGACTGAGGAAAGCGCAGCTCCCTGTGAGAGAGAGACCTGAGGTGCCCGCTCCAGCTGCAGAGCCGCCAACGGCTAAAGAAACCAGTTTTCATCTTACAGGTTGGCAGTCATTAACTAGGGGGGCCTCACCATGAGTGACACGGATGATGTGCGGGTCCCTGACAGGGGAAATGGCGAGAACGCAGTACCTGAAGCAGCAGCCCAAATAATGCCTATAACCATGCCGTATGTACCGGGTGCCAAGTGGTTACCAACATATGAAGGTAAACCTGGTACGTTAGCAACATTTAAGCATAAGATGTGTGCAATGCTGGACATGTATGCTATGACACAGAAGCAACAGGCTACCGTTGTGCTGGGACAATTAATAGGCGCAGCGGAGCTGGAGGCTGAGTCCTGGAGAGATGCTGACAGGGACTCTGCTGCCAAAGTGTTTGATAAGCTAAAATCGGTGTTTGAGAAGCGCACACAGTCTGAATTGAGGATGCTGTTTTATCAGTGTAAGCAGAGACCGCAGGATACCATCAGAGACTATGCCCTCCGTTTACAAAGAGCACTCCGGTCCTTGAAACAGGTAGACCCGGCAAGTGTACTGGAAGAGGATAAAATGCTTGCTGAGCAGTTTACAGAAGGATTAAGATCAGACTATCACCGCCAACAAGTGCATATGTGGGTATTGGATCACCCAACAGTGAGTTTTAGTGACTTAAAAGATCGTGCTATAACTGTGCTAAGAGATCCAGCACCTGCAGAACCTGCCAACCAATCCTGGCAGGCTAATGCTTCTTCCATAGACTTTAAACCTATTTCTGCAGAACCTGCAAAAGCAGAGAGTCAAGCTGTAGCAAATGATAACATGCAAAACCAGGTCCTGCAGTTAGCTAAAAAACATGGACTACGTACTAAAGCTCTTGCAAAACATGCCTGGGGCACCACCACCAAGTAAAATTCAATTAGCTGATAGCCCTGAGGATGTCCCATGGATGCAGAGAAAAGCCAAGTCGCCCGGGCAGGGGACTAACACACCATTTCAACGTAGACCCGTGTCGCCCGCGCAGGGGACCAACGCACTATTCCAACGCAGAACCGGGTCGCCCGCGCAGGGGACCAACGCACCATTCCAACGCAGAACCGGGTCGCCCGCGCAGGGGACCAACGCACCATTCCAACGCAGACCCTGGGATTACACAGATTCTTCAGGACAACCCATCTGCCTGCGATGCAACAAACCAGGACACTTTGCAAGAAGATGCCCTTTAAACACGAGATTCCTGGGTCCGAGGGCCAAACCCCAGGAGTAGAGCAACTGGGCCCAAAAGACTGGTGTAAGCGGTACGTGGGAGGCCGTCCGTACCTCAACATTACACTAGAAGGAATTCCCATGTCGGCCCTACTGGACACCGGGTCGCAGGTTACTACGATCCCGCATATCCTTTATAAGCAGTATTGGTCTGATGATGATCTTGAACCCCCAAACCCCAATTTTTATATTATTGCAGCTAATGGCCAACCACAGAAACAGGTGGGGTATAGAGCAGCTACAATAAAGTTGGGAAGGGAGGAGTTGAAAGGTCAAGGGTTATTTGTAGTTGAAGATAATCCTAATGAAAGATGCCCTTACATGGTTATTGGTACAAATGTTATTGAAAACTGCTTTGGAGAAGTGTTGTTTTTACTCCAACAGATTTCTCAAACTGCTGGTTATGGGCGGACAAGAGTCATCCAACGAGAGATCCGAGCCCTCATCCACAAGCAACAGGTAAATCTGTCTGGGGGAGAAATTGGCAGTGTGCGGGTAATAGACTCGGTTCCCATTGTAATACCACCAAATAGTGAAATGATGATATGGTGTCGAGCAGCGATAGGTTGTAGAGGACAGGAATACCAGGCAGTTGTAGAGCCGGTATTTTCAGAGCATAGACCTACACTACTGACAGCCAGAGGAGTGGTGGATGTACGCAAGGGACGAGTACCAATCCGTGTGTTAAATTGTGGGGCAGAAGAAGCAAAGTTACCCCGGTATGCTACCGTAGCAAAGCTGTATACTGTTTGTAACAACAACATACAGGCAGTAGAACCTGTTTCCTCGCCTAGTCCGGCGGAGGATAGTAACTCTAAAGGACAGCTGGAGGAGTGGTGTCAGCAGTTGCATGTAGGAACTGATGCCACCCCTTCTCACCTGAAGCATGGAGTGTACCGGGTAGTGCAGGAGTTCGAGCAGATATTCAGCAAGCATCCATTAGATTTTGGAAGGATTAAAGGGGTACAGCATCACATACCCACAGGAAATCATCCACCAATCAAGTTGAGACACAGACCCATTCCACCAGGTCACTATCAGCATGCCAAAGAAATGCTGAGGGACATGAAGGAGGCCGGGGTTATAAGAGATAGTAGTAGTCCCTGGGCAGCCCCTTTAGTCCTAGTCAGGAAGAAGGATGGCACAATGAGGATGTGTGTGGATTATAGAGAAGTCAATAAGATCACTCACAAAGATGCTTACCCGTTACCCCGAATAGAGGAGTCTCTTGCCGCATTAAAGACTGCTAATTATTTCTCCACATTAGATCTCACTAGTGGGTATTGGCAGGTCTCCGTTGCAGAAGAAGACCGGGAGAAGACTGCATTTACAACACCAATGGGATTATGCGAATTCAATAGCATGCCATTCGGGTTATGCAATGCACCAGGAACGTTTCAGAGAATCATGGAAAGTTGCCTGGGACATCGAAACTTCGAAACAGTGCTCTTATACCTGGACGATGTCATCGTGTTCTCTAGAACCTACGAAGAACACCTGAAACACCTGGCGGAGGTATTTGAGGCTTTAGCAAAGTACGGAATGAAACTCAAACCATCCAAATGTCACCTGTTGAAACCTAAAGTCCAATACCTGGGACACGTGGTCAGTGCAGATGGAGTAGCACCAGATCCGGAAAAGGTAACAGCAATCCAGGATTGGCAAAGACCAACGACCATCACCGAGGTACGTCAGTTCTTAGGTCTGGTTGGATACTATAGAAGATTCATTAAGGGCTACACAAAGATGGCTGCGCCCATACAAGATCTTCTGATAGGCCAATCTAAGAAGAGAAGATTTCCAGAGTCACCATTAGAATGGGGAGAGGAACAAGAAAATTCCTTCCAACAGATGAAGCAGGCTCTAACCGGTGAGGAAATCCTGGCTTACCCCGATTATAACCTACCATTCGTCCTTTACACCGACGCAAGCAATGTAGGCCTGGGAGCAGTCCTTTCTCAGATGCAAGATGGTAAAGAACGAGTAATTGCCTACGCTAGCAGAAAACTTCGACCCACTGAGAGGAACCCAGAAAATTACAGTTCCTTTAAGTTGGAGTTCCTGGCCTTGGTCTGGGCGGTAACAGAAAGGTTCAAGCATTACCTCGCAGCTTCAAAGTTCACTGTCTTCACAGATAATAACCCGTTAACACATCTGGATACCGCAAGACTTGGAGCATTGGAGCAACGTTGGATGGCTCGACTGTCGAATTATGACTTTACTATCAAATATCGAGCAGGCCGCAATAACGCAAATGCAGATGCCCTTTCTAGAAATCCTCAAGTACATCCACAAGGAAGTGAAGAGGAAGATGACTTAGAGGAAATAGAACTCCCAGCTTTCCATAAAAGTAGAAAATGGCAAATCGCTGAAGATCGAGTCTACCAAAAAACGTCAGACTGTTGAACTAAACCCGTTGCCTCACTTTGGATGGAGAAAATTAGAAATACTGTTACGTGAAAGATTTTATTGGATCAGCATGAGAGCCTCCATAGAGAGATGGTGTAAAAATTGTGGACCATGTTCATTAAGAAGAAAAGACTGTAACAGCCAGAAAGCACCCCTCAAACCTATCATCACCAAAGAACCATTAGAACTGGTAGCCATAGATCATGTCAAACTTACACCCAGCAAATCAGGCTACACTTATGCTCTTACCATGGTAGACCATTATTCCAGATTTCTTGTGGTAGCTCCAGTAAAAGATTTAACAGCTGAGACAGCAGCAAGAACATTTCAAGCTTATTTCTGCAGACCCCATGGCTATCCAGACCAGGTATTGACAGACCAAGGACCCGCCTTTGAAGCTGAAATATTTCAAGAGTTCTGTCGCCTATACGGATGCAAGAAAATACGCACCACGTCTTACCATCCTCAAACAAATGGAATGTGCGAAAAGATGAATCACGTGGTAATTGAAATGTTAAAAACTCTGCCCTTAGAAGAACGCAACCAGTGGCCAGAAAAGTTACCAGATCTAGTTGACATTTACAACAACATCCCTGTAAGTTCAACAAATTGCACCCCTGCATACCTCATGAGAGCAAGACCAGGAAAATTGCCAGCAGACTTTGAGTTAGGCATAGTAGTTCCTGAAGCAGATACTACAGATACAGATTGGGATATTAGAAGGAAAGAACAATACCAGAAAATCCAAGAATGCGTTGAGAGAAGTTTGGAAAGATCTAGAGGAAGACAAGAAATTAACTTTAACAAAAGTGCACAAGGAACGCCTTTAACACCAGGTGAATTGGTTTTGAGAAGAAAAAGAAGAATGCACAAACTAGATGATCAGTGGGAAAAAGAACCATACACTGTATTACCATCCAATTTTGACAATCAGAAAACCTGTTTAATCAGTAAAGATCATGGTCAAACTACAGCAACAGTGTCCAGAGATCATTTGAAAAAGTGCCCTCAACAGCTTCAACCAGAAGAAGATGTACCTTGTCCAAAGCCAGAAGAGCAAGAGAAGCCAAAGACAGTCCAGACAATCATTGGAGAGTTACCAGCAGATTGGCCTCAAATAGAAGGTACATATCTAATCCCAACTTTAATGTTTCCATCAGCAGTAGAAGTGCCGAGAATACAAGAACCACCCGTTGTACCGGAACCAGAGATCCCTGCAATCGGTGAACCTGCCAGTCCACTAGAGAGACTACGCCAATACTACGGTATTACAGCAACACGTAGATCTGATAGACTGAGAGATAGAGCATGCACTGCATCAGGTACAGACATTAGTAACACACCAGTGCTACGCAGGTCAACCCGTAGTAACTTTGGTCAGCCACCACTTAGATACAGAGAGTAGGTGATAAAATGTGGGAAAATGTAAAAATGTTTAAAATGTAAATATGTTATTAATGGTAGTGTGTAGAAGGGTGGAGGAACTGGACTGGCCCCCATGCACATCAAGTTAGGAAAAGAAAGTGCCTGGGGGTGGTATTAGTGAAGCCAGGCCTCCTAAGCAGATACACCCGTATTGTATATAGTTATGATTTTTAATTCCTAAAAGACTTAACCTGTTGGACTCTTGAACTTTCCCTTTTTCTTATTTTTAAAATGGACCATAGCCACAGGACTGGTAGTGGCAAATCCCTGTTTCAACATCCCCTAAACAGCCTGCAGCGGATGGACTAGCGCTGTATGGACTGGTAACCTGTTTTCTTATTTTTCCTTGGTTTTTGTAAATTTTTCATTTTTAAGACTTTGTTCAATAATCAAAATGTAAATAGTTATAACCTGTTATGTTTATGAAAAATGTTTCAGTCCCAGAGGACTGAGTTTAACTAGGGGGGAATGTGGCACCCCTGCGGGGGATTGCCACAGGTTACACTGGTACAAGGAAGGATTGACACCTTGGTTTGTTCAGCACACAACACCTTCCACTCCAGACCTGAAGGGGGAGCTCTACTGGCTGCATTAAGTCAGTTCCCCTGGGAGATCCAGGCTGAGAGGAGGAGACAGTTGGTCCTAGGAGACAGTTGCTAGGGAGTGAGTTCGTGTGAGGAGAGGAAGAAGGAAGAGGCTGAGCTGCTGGTCTCTGAAAAAGAGAAATACCAGGACCAAAAGGGACAATTGTCGGCTGTTCACACCCCAGGGAAGGGGCCGGAGGCAAGGAGAAGAGGTAGGGAATAAGAAGAGGGACCCAAAATATATTCCCCTTAGGAACAAACGGACACTGGAGTCCGATGCTGTGGGCTTACAGAGCCACAGTAAAAACCCAGCAGTTTCAGGTGAAGTTTAGCCCTGAAGGAAGATAGAGGAAATATTAAAAACTAACCAAACAGAGGACCAGGGGCCACAGGATAAACCGGGTTCCCGCAGAAGGGCCTGATTGTTAGTTTTAGACATCAGAGGATTGGAGAGTCCAAACTCAGGAGAGACTCATCCCTCAAGGCAGAGAATAGAAATAAAGGAGGCCTCATATCCTTCCAAGGAGTTGATCCTAAATTGTACCAGGGACCCGGTTAATACTCAAGACTGTACCTGTTATGTTACCTCAGTAAAAAAAGGTACCGGAACAACTAACCCTGTGTGTATGTGTGACTGTTTATCAGCTATAATCCACCATCATCCTCCTTCGCTGCCCTCCCTCACCATCTTCCCTTATTGCTGCCCTGAGGTAAAGCTCCACCTGTGGGGAGCTGTACCACACTTTGCTGCCCCCTCCATCACCTCAGCGGCCGGCTGGCAGCGCTGGTACCACCTTACCAGACCCTACAGGTGGCGTCACGTCCCCTTGTAAATAAATCCCTTCATCCCCCTTCAAATGATCCCCAGGGCACGGCACCGGGATACCGTCCACTTGTGACTCCCTATTCAGCAGACCCGGTGACCGAGTACCCCCCCCACAGCTCTGGCCTCATCACTTTTTTGGGATGAATACAACGATTTAGAAAAAATAAAGGTAATTAATGAGCTCTACATTGGGGTGCTTTAATAACCAAAAAAAAAGAGAATTTCCCTTCAAAGAGGACACGATATTGGAAAAAAAATGTTTTTGCTTTCTAGAAATGGCGCCACTTGTTTCCATAGGTTTTGTACGGTATTGCAGGTCAGCCAGATGTAACGTGCTGGAGTGCAAGCAGACCTGTCTATGTGGTTACTTATGTTAGACTTTTATCATGTGCTTTTGACATCCACTAAAGTCTATTTAAAGAAAAGACGAACATGCTACAACTTTAAATGCTTTTTTATGTATGGTACTTGAAATGTCTTGCTCCCTTAGGAAATGTTTGAGTCAATGTCAATGTGTGATTCAATATGACTTGAAACCAACCGGTGTAAAAAACGCTGATATTGTCACAGACTAGCCATAAAGTTTATGATCTAATATAACTGTCTCCATCCTATGACTCTCCAGCTATTGGAAAACTACATGTGCCAGCAAACGGAAACCACCGGTCTATGAAAATATATACTTTTCTGTTTTTAAACAAAGCCCCCAATGTTATGTAGATCATCACTAACCTGGTTTTAAAAAAAATTTTAAAAAAATTCCATGTATTTGTCATAAAAAAGCACTTTAGATGCTTAGGTGTTTGCATTAGGTACCTGCACAGACGGTCATTGGGGTGGAATCGGTCACTCCAATCCACATTCAGACATGCCGTGGTAGTGGATAACCTCTGAAATCAGGCTCCTTTTTAGCTTATTTTGTTGCAAATTACAATTAATTTTGAGAATAATATGAGGGTGATTAAGAGATCAGATTGTTCCCCCTCCTCCTCTTCTTCCTCCTTATTCTCTTTCCGGCTGTGAGATAACTGTCTGTAGCAGAAGTCTCACCTGTGTTCCCTGTGTGCAGTAAGACAAAAGATAACTGAATCACTGTCATGCTGGGGTGAGGAGACACAAGGCGAGTGGCGCAACAGGAGAGGTACCCCAGGGAAGATAAAAAGGAAGGCCATGATGATAGGGAGATTGGAGTGGGGTCACCACCTGAAAGATAACAACCGCTTCTTCACTTGATCAGCATAGAATGACCTATAGCTGACATAGGAGAGAATAAGGAGTGAGCTTATATAGCAGAGGGAAGTGGTTGCAGCTGAGATTACAACTACCTGTGAATCACAGCAGGATAGGAAAGAAACCTTAATTCCTTCAGCACCAAATAGAATTAAAAGAACTCCTAATCGGTGAGTGGGCTCTAAAAAGGATCCGCAATCAACTAAATGCTGTGACCTTCTGATTCCAAATCCTCTACACAACGAACTCGTGACAATCGAACCAAATGCTGTAGCTTAGAAATAAGAAAATAAATAGGACACCCCTCTGTACAATATCTGCGCAACCTAACAGGGCAAGGTATAGAGGCTGTCTTTAAGAGACATCCCTTTTAGAATATATTCTACGACGGGGTGCTTTAAGCAGTGTGGAGTCCATTGCATTCTTTTTTTAGTTTCCTTATTTGTCCTTACTGGGTCATTTTCAGATTTCAGAGGTGCCACAATGAATTATAATGTTATTATATAATGTGTCAACATTGATTTGAGGATTTTTAGATGTGGAAAACCTCCTGTCTCCAAAGTCTTATTGTGCTGACATCTTGTGATTGCTATTTTGACCGCAGTTTTAGGAGAAGGCCTTCACTGTTCTGACAATCCTACAGGGAGAATGCTAAGAATTTTTATTTTTCAGATTGTTTTAATAACCTTTAGCATTTGGTTTAGGGGAATGTCACTTATATCATATTCGTGCACCAGACTGGGCCATTAACTTTCTCCAAGGAGCACTCAGAATCTATTAAGCAGATGAGCGGAACTCTCCATGTAGAATTTCTGCTATGAGGTCACCCCTCTATTCACAATGGTCACAGGCACAGAGCATTTATTTTGGCTATCCTCTATGTTCATGCCCCATGTATAATCTCTTCTATTGAAAACTTTACATCATCTCAAAAAATTTTTTTTTTTACAAGGATTTTTGAGCATATTCTATAGGTATGTGTCATACACTGAGTGGTGATGACACAAGACTTTGTGTTCATTGTCCTGATTTAAATTATAGAGATGATGTGCGTGCATAGAGAGCCCCCCTGAGAAAATAATGTATCATAAGTAGCTCTCTTTGTCTCCAAAAAAGAAAGTGTTTGTTACATTATCAACTCAAAATTGTTATATAGGCATTTCTTGGGCATGTTTTGTAACATCTTATCCCTTACATAATGCTTCCATTTACATTATAGTTACTTTGTTAAAAGTGAAGAAGTCTAGGAATGTGAAACCTAAGAACTGTAGGACACACCGTCCTACAGTTCTTAGGTTTCACATTCCTAGACTTCTTCACTTTTAACAAAGTAACTATATATACACACTGGCTAGGCATTCAAGTCTTGGAGTAACAGCCTAGTAAGTTGGAACTGTTTCAGTATTGATGGTCTTTCTATAGTTGCCACAAGCCATTGTTGAATCTACCAACAAAAAACTAAGCAAAATTCCCAGACACGCAGAAGGATGACCCACATTGCAGCACTGGGTTCTTAAAGGAGAAGATGCTGAAATATACAGGTAATGCTGCCAGATGGTGTTAAGCACAGTAAACATCATAACAGAGTAACATGTTCCATTACACAGATTATAACAAGTGTCAAACTAGTATTGCTTCTCCTATGGAGTCTAAATGGGCAGTACCACAGTCCATTTTCTCCTGATAGGTAGGCGTTCAATAAGGTAGCCGGACAGCGTTGGAATGCTATTCATTACCTGCAAATTAACCCTATATCTGCAGGTTCATAGCATTTGGGAAAATGACAGGTTCCCTTTAAAGGTTGCTATCTACACATCATATTCCGCAGCAAAGTCCATAAATCCATTCTCTTCCACAATTTGCACATTGCTTAATGTCGTTGCCAGTTCTTTTATTCTCTACATTCTGAAAACTACTTAAGAGGGAAAAGGTATTTCATAATATGTCCAAGATGGCAATTGTGCACTCAAGCGTGATTCTTAGGCCTTTACATCAGCAATTTTCGTTTCGCTGTCCTGGCGCTGACTCGCGACTCTCTTATTAACTACTGATGCCTGTGACGCTAGATATAAGATAGGAGCCTCCACTTGACATCGCCAGGTGGTGACACACATTCAGACATAAGCCGTTAATTGCCCTGGCTGAAAGCCTGTAATATTATAAAGTGAGTTGGATTAGAACATAGCGGATGCTAATCACAAGTTTGTGATCCAATTTTCCAAGCAGTTTCATTTTTCTTTTATTTATGGCACCACGATAAGACTGTTTTTGACAGATGTGACTTCTACATAATAAAAGATTGCCAAAGAAATGCAATGAAAATACAATTTGTTAAGCCGATGACAGGAACAATGCCATGTTCGATGTGTTAATCAAATCAGAAAAATTGCTTTTTGTATCTCAATGCCATCGGAGACTTACGTCCTCTGCCATGCATTTCATGCAGCGCTTATAAATGTGAGGTCTGAAGGACTATTTAATTAAGCAATCCGACTTGGTGAAAAAAGCAAGACTTACAAAGTACTAGGACTCAGATAACAATGCAGGATTTTATACAATCAGGTGAATGTACGGTTCATACATATTTATTTTATTTTTTAGATTATTTTATCACTTTTACTTATTTTTTATTGTAAATACAATGGCAACGACCACTAGAGGTAGCTCAGTGCATATTGTGCAGACATTGGGGATGGCGATGACCACTAGAGGGAGCTCAGTGCACACTGTGTAGACATTGGAGACAGCAACGACCACTAGAGGGAGCTCTGTGCATACTTTGTAGACATACTGTGTAGACATTGGGGACGGCAATGAGCGCAGTGCATACTTTGTAGACATTAGGGATGGCAACAATCTCTAGAGGGAGCTCAGTGCACACTGTGTAGACATTGGAGACAGCAACGACCTCTAGAGGGAGCTCAGTGCATACTTTGTAGATATCGAGGATGGTAACGACCACTAGAGGGAGCTCAGTGTATACTGTGTAGACATTGGGGACGACAATTTGACCTCTAGAGGGTAGGTCAGTGCATACTGTGTAAACATCAGGGATGGTAACGACCACTAGAGGAAGCTCAGTGCATACGGTGTAGACATTAGGGACACAAACTACCACTAGAGGGAGCTTCATGCATACTGTGAAGACATTGGGGATGACAACAATCACTAAAAGGAGCGCAGTGCATACTGTGTAGACATTGGGGACGGCAACCACCTCTAGAGGGAGCTCAGTGCATACTGTGTAGACATTGGGGATTTCAACCACCACTAAAGGGAGCTCAGTGCATGCTGTGTAGACATTGGGGACAGCATCGACCGCTAAGGGAGCTCAGTGTCATATCATTGTCAGTTCTGTGTAGACATTGGGGATGGACAGTACCATCTAGAGATAGGTCGGTGCATACTGTGTTGACATGGGATGGTAAACACACTAGAGGAGCTCAGTGTATACTGTGTAGACATTGGGGAGGGTAATGAACCCTAGAGGGGGTCAGTGCATACTTGTAGACATCTGGGATGGTAACAACCACTAAGGAAGCTCAGTGCATACTGTGTAGACATTGGGGATGGTAACAACCACTAGAGGGAGCTCAGTGCATACCTTGTAGACATCGGGGATGGTAACACCACTAAGGAAGCTCAGTGCATACTGTGTAGACATTGGGGATGGTAACAACCACTAGAGGGAGCTCAGTGCATACTTTGTAGACATCGGGGATGGTAACGACCACTAGAGGAAGCTTAGTGCATACTGTGTAGATGTTGTCATTATAGATGGAGGTTTTACACCAGTTCTGGTTGCAGGGAAAGCTTCCTGTTGCTGTTGGAGAGGACAGGGCGCTTCTGACAATGATGTTTTTTTAGATTCAGGAGGTTGTGTAAAACACAAGAGTGGGGATCTGGAAATATTGATTTTAGTCGGGGCATCCTTTTGTAGGAGTGGTTGCAGTTTCCGTGCGGCTCCTCTTAGCAGCCTCCAGACTTGGATTGTAGGTGACTACAAGAGGAACCTGTTGTTTTCTTGTCTAGTTTTGTAATGTAAGAGATGATTCCTTGATATTCTGGTGACTCTTGTAATCTGGTTCTCGATTGCTCTTGGATGGTAGCCCTGGTTCAAAAAGATCTTTCTGGGTCCTCAAGGTGATTGTCTCTATCTGTAGGGTTGGAACATATCCGATTGTATCTGATGGCCTGGCTGTACACAATAGAGTTTTTTATGTGCTTTGGATGAAAACTGTCCCATCGGAGATATGTTGGACGGTCAATTGTTTCCGGTACAGGATGTCTCTATTTCATTGTTCTGTAGCTTAATGATGGTGTCATAAAGCTGATTCAGTGTAGGAGTAGTTGAGTGTTAAGTTGATGGTTGGATGAAATTGATTAAAGTTTTCATGGAACGTCTTCAGCTGTTGCTCAGACTTCGTCCAGATGATAAAATGTCATCGATATAATAGTAGTAAGGCCAGAGGCCGATAGGACAAGAGGATAAAAAGTCACCTTCAATCTTGGCATGAAAAGATTTGCATATTGTGGTGCCATTTTGCTTCCCATCGCTGTGCCAGTCTCCTGTAAATATATGTTGTCACCACATGTAAAGTAGTTGTGCATGAGGATGAATGATGTGAGCTCCACCACAGAATCAGCATCAATCCCTGCGTTTCCAGGAAGGTTTTGCAGGCATTTAATCCATCCTGGTGTGGGATGTTGCTGACAGAGACTTCCACATCCATGGTGGCTAACACAGTACAAACATTTGTACCTTATCCAATTTCTGATATTTTAACAAATAAATATACAAATATTGTCTTAAATTCACCATTAACATGAATTTCCAATATCTCATGAAAAAAAGTCCCAAAACACTAGAATCTGTTAAAGCGTTCAGAGTTATAACCTCACTAGATGGATCGCATCATGAGGGTGGTGATGTCACGATAGGGGCAGGCTCGTGTGGTTGTGGCGTCCTTTGTTTTGAGGGCGGTGTCAGGTGAGGATGGAGGTGGGCTCATGACGTCACACACTTTGTCAATGCACATGCGGCCACCATGTTCAGAGACTCGGTCCACAACTGCGCATGACTGGATATCCAACATGGTTGATGCATGCGCACTGAGAAAGTGTCTGATGTAATGATGAGGGCGGGCTCTGGGGAGGTGCAGCAACAGCGGTAGTGGATGAGGTGGAAGACCCAGGCCCAGAGGACAGGAGCATGCAGCCGCTAACTTGGCACAACCATCACTTGGGTGTTCAATATGGCGCCTGCAACCTTCTTTTTTTTTGTATTGCAGGTGGCCAAGCAGGACACATTTATTGGGGACATCCTGACACCAAGGCAATTATGTAAATAGATAAAGTGGCTGGTAATTTGGGTGAAAACAGGCTTTTGGGCAAAGGGGTGTTAAATATCTATGGAGAGTCACTTTCCTACCTTCTTGGTGCAATACAATGACTCATCATCAATCCAGATGGTTCCAGGTCATAGGTGTCCAATTTTGGCTCTGAATTTATTACCCAGCTTCATGCAGATCTTTGTTGGTTGTTGTTTTTTTTTTGTTTTTAAAGCTGCCATAGGGTTCCAGAAATATTTAGTACTAATTTTTGTTCTTTACTTGGGGTGTATTTAGGGGGGAGGATCCTCTGAGGTGGCACTTTAGACTGCTATGCATTATTATTCTCTAAGTCACACCCCTTAGTAAGGATAATGAAAATATGACTAAATAAAAATGACTATACCTCTGGAACCGTATTTCAGTTTTATATAAAAATAAAATGATAATCAGGTGAACAGTATGAATTTAACCCAAACAAAAACTGGACCCTCTAAACTGTTGATGAGTCCTCGTTTAAGTATTCCTATATCCCCAACATGATGGAGCGCCTAACACAAGCCTCATTTCATACCTTTAGTGGTCTCTGTAATGAAATCTTATCTGATTGCCAAGGTCTACAGCAGACCCGGACTGTCAAGCCGGCATACCGGGCATTTGCCCGGTGGGCTTATTGCAATTTGGTCCATTGCGTCCGCTCCCCACCTGCTGGCCAACTTTACATCACCGGGCACAGCCATGCTCAGGGGAATGGCACGCCACGTGCTGCACGCAGCCTCCACCACCAGTTCAGACTGCTGCAGTGCACAGGTCTATTTTCCTCTTGTCTTCACCACTTGTGTGAGGACCATCTCGCATGCTTAGGATCCCACCTCCTAGCTGGATAAAACCATCCATGGATCTTTTATGCTCGGAACAATTTGTACAAATCTACATTGTATGAACAATTCTCACATTTCTTTCATCAGAGTACAGAATATTTTACCGAGTTTCGCCCACACACAATCCCTGCATCTTTTTTCTTTTGAGATGGGTCTGGTAGCACATAAGCTCTGGTGTTTACTGAGAAGGGCTTTAAAGTCCTTTGTGACTCGAAGGCTGGAATCCAATCACACCGGTCTCCATCACTACAGATATTCCCGGTATCCAGGGGAGATGGATCATACCCGGTTAGCAGGGACCGGCGTACAAGACGCCTACTTAACGGAATGCAAATTGCCATGTGAAAGGTCAACGAGATCATGAAGAGTGGCTGACATTAAGTAGCGTCTAATCATTTCTCTCAACAGTGGATTTTTCCCAGGAGATATTTGTGTTGTTTTTTTTTCGTTATCTTTAGACACCGCATACGTTTTTATAAGTTGCTAAGCAACATGATTGCAGCTACAACTGATTAAAAAGACTTTTCTATATAATTAACTCTCCGGCTATACCGCAGCGCTATTGCAAGAAGATGATGTCAAAGTTACAATCAGTAACATGGAGCCTCCGTGAAAGGAGGTTGACAGACAAGAAGTGGGAGGACGTCATGTTCAGAGGCGACGTACAGAGGTGCAATGTTAGGAAAGGGATGAGGAAGGGAGCTAGGCTGACGTTCAGAGCACAGGATGGAAAATAGTTCTTTGAATGTGAAAGTATCCAGCTCCTTATAATTCTATAAAAATGATAATGCTGTAAGGCTGAGTTCCCTCGACGGACTGCACTCGGAGACTACATAATAATCAGTGGCGTATCGGGTCCAAAGGACCCCTGTATAGAAATTAAACCTTGACCCCCACCTGTGTTCATCACATGTATGGACCTTGTAGCATCCCAGATTCTATGAAGACATACGCGTTCACCCCCCAACTATGTAACAATGCCCCCTACCCAGTAATAATGTCCCCAATCCTGGCCCCTTCATGAAATAATGTAGTATTAATTTACCCCTCTTCGTGTAATATCTCCCAGCCTGACCTTATTCCTTTCCTAATGCCTGTATCCTGGACACTTCTAGGTATAATGTCCTACATCCTGTAAGGTCCCTCGCCGCGGGACCCATCTCCAAGAGGCAGGGAGACCCGGTCCGTCATGCTCCAGACATCAACCTGTCACCTGCCTTCATACTTACCCTGCCAGCCTGCGCCATCCTTGCTGCAGCTCTGTTCTGTTGCATCTCCCCTGCCTCCTCTTACTTCTGGGGTGCAGGGGAGCCTACTTAGGCAGCGCAAGCTGCAGCTTCTTTCAGTTTAAAGGGCCTGTGCACCCTTTTTCTGCTGACCTCTCTCAGCCAATCGCTGAGAGGTATTTGTGTATTTAAGCCTCTCAATTAGTGATGGGTGAACCAGAACTGTAAAGTTTGGGATCCGTACCGAACACCTAGTGTTCGGGCACAGATCTCGAACACAGACTTTCCTGGCAAGTCCGTGTTACATTTCAGGTTTGGGTTCAGGGCGCAGGAGCTGTAAAAATAAAGAAAAAAGTTATTAAACAGCATTATACTTACCACGTTCCACCACCCCACTGTGTCTACTTCTGGTGCTTCTCTTTAACTTCCTAGATATTCACTGCAGAGGCGTCCCAACAGCCAATCACAGACGTTGTCACAGAGAATGGGCATCTGCTCACAGAGATATGCAGCAGAACTGAAGCCTTTCCCTGTGGATTATGTCGTTGGGAGTGTTTTTTTTTGTTTATTAAAGATAGGAAACAGGGTTGTCTTGTGTTTTATTTCTAAATATTTTTTTGGGTGTTGTGATTTTTTACTGCTTACTACAAATTCATAGGGGGTAGGTCTAATGACACTATGAATTTCAGGCTTAGTGCCAGCTGCCAATACAAAGCTGGCATTAACCATCACCACCAGGGCCACTGGAAAAGTCAGGGTACACCACCAGAAAATGGTGCTTCCATGCATGTGCAATTTTCTTGGGCACATGCGGGCTGCAATTCACAGTGGGGGGCCCCAGAAAGCTTGGGCCACCCTGGTACTGAGGATTCAAGCTCCCAGCTGTATAGTTGTACCTGTCTTGAAACCAAAAATGCGCTAAAACCCCATGTCATTTTTTTTTTATTATTTCATTAAATTCATGAAATAATTAAAAAAAGGACAATCTTATATTTTTGGTTTCCAGCCAGGTAAAAATAGGCAGCTGGAAGTAGAGGGCAGCCCGTAACTGCCTGCTATACCTGGCTGGCATTCAAAAATATGGCAAAACCCCACGTCATTTTTTAAAAATGATTTCAAGGAATAATTTTATTAAAAAAATGCTCAACTGTGTTGCAATTCAGGAGAACCAGGAGATTCAAATGAACACATTGAACACAATGCACCAAAAAAATAATGAAATCCACAGCAAAAACCATGTCACGGTTTTGGTACTTTCTTTGGCCAGGAGATGCTGATGCACACACAATGCATGCAGTATGCCGGCAAGTATAATGCTGTTTAATAACTATCTTCTTTCTTTTACAGCCTTCTAGTCCCATCCCATAACTTTGCAGTCTGAGTTCGGGTTCGGACTCAAGTTCGAGCCACTTTTGGTCCCGAACCCGAACTTTAAAAAAAGTCCGGATGAGTTCGCCCAAACTGAACATCGGTGGGTTCGCCCATCATTATCTGTAACATGTCAATTTTCTTATGGTGCACTGAATTTTATGTGCAGATTTTTCCATAGAATTGCGTTGAAAATTCACAGGCAATGAAATACATATGAGTTTTCAGTAAGTTTCTGCTGCGGAAATGCACTAAAAACACATCCAATCCACACATGACTATCAATAAAATATTGTTAAAGCCAAATACCAGGAAGTATCACAACAGATCAGGTTTATCAAAAACATGACACACAAAAAGAGACATAAACTGCAGCATCAGAAAACAAAGTAAAAGTATATATAAGACCACAGACACAAAAATGCAATGACAAAAAATACAAGTAACCTAATATACGTGATAGGTGCAATACTGCAATCATAAACTCAACAAATGCTTATTGTGGAAACAGACGGGTATTTGGCCAATAGCAATTTTTTGTTCCTCGTCCCGTCTCTATATGTTGAGTGTTCCTTTGAAACAATGTTGCCGCCTTTGTTTACCACATATCAGATGTTTGTGACTTTGTTTCTGCGGTATAATCCCGATATCTGCCGTATAGAGATAAGAAAAACCAAACCCCATCACCACCTGTCTTTAAGATGAAAGTCTTCAATTATACAGACCCATGAGTGAATGAGAAACTGCAATAGTCCACCAGGTAATGTAAGGATTTCTTAAGATTTTAGACTAGATGCTGATGTTAATACACAAATTACAGAAGACTATAGTCTTCAATTTTTAATTTCTTCATGATTGTAGAATTAGATCTTCGTTGCACTGAGAATATAGAAAGTAATGAACAATTGTGTAGTGGGACAATAACGTCAACCTGACGAGCCTTTGAAAAAGTCCAGATTAAGTTTCAATTTACCAAGAAGACTTGGTGCTTCTCACCTCATCTCGTTGCAGTTTCTCTAGTGATCTGATGGCATTGTCCTGACCGACCCTCCTCCATCGACCCTTTGCATTGATTTATGGCTCCTCTACCTATAGTATCTTGGCACTAGGGATAGTCGTACCTTTGGGGCAACATGAGTAGTCAAGAGGTAAGGGGGGCCCACCACCAAAGAAGCAAGCAGCTTCTGCCTCTGGCACATGTCAGGGGGCATTATGATGAGTTATTGGACTTCAAGGGGGCCATATACTGTTTTTACACAGGGGCCCACTATGGTATTGTTTCCACACCTTTTTTTATCTCTATCTACTGCTTACATCTCAGATCCCAGCTTACACTCAGATTTGGTCAAATTGACATCCTACGGGCCTATCAGCAAAAATTATTCCAAGAACACCACATTCATCTATGCACTACCACTTCAAAAGTGTAGGCGACCATTGACAGGAACCCGGTTAAGTGAGAAAAGATAGACAACACCTGTTAGGGAAAAAAAATATCCTATTTTTCCAAAGTCATTTGTTACATCCTGATGAGACCTCGTGGGGCCTTGCGATCAGAAAGTCACAGCATTTAGTTGATCACAGATCCTCTTTAGAGCCCGCTTGTCACTTATCTTGATAGGGAACCCATTAAATTCCATTCGGGGCTGAAGGGATTAAGGTTTCCTTTCTATCCTCCTGTGATTCACAGGTAGTTGTAATCTCAGCTACTGCCATGCACTTCTACTATCTAAACCCACTCCTAAGGCTGGTTTCACATTGCTATTTTTAGAGTTGTAAAACGGACAGCCACAAACCCAATTTGGCCCCATGTTATCTTACGGGCACGGATCGGATTTGCCCTTAATGACATTTGATTTTTCTTGGTTCCGATTCTGTCCAATTTTTTGCTGTACCCAAAATCGGAGACTGCTCTGATTTTGGGCACAGCGGACCAAATCGGAGTCAATTGGATCCCACATGATCTACGCCCATTAATATGGGGGCCTATGGAGCACGGGTCCGAGAAAACACAGGATTGTTTCTCGGACCCGATTTTAGTGTACTGAGCATACATAGTACACTAAAACTGCTCCTAACCATCTAATTTCACTTCCGCAATGTATATACCATACATACATTGCAGAAGCGAAATTAAGTGAAAGCAAGTGTTAAAAATAAAATCAAATCTATTCTCACCTTTCCAGCGATCCCCCGATGTGCGGCATCTCCAGATGCTTACAGGACCTGGCATTACGTCATAACCCAATCAGCTGATCGGGTCACATGACCGGTTACCACGGTAACCGGTCATGTGACCGATGACGCTGATCGTGTAGCCCCGCCCAGCCAGGTCCTGTTAGCATTCGGAGCTAGATACTGACATTGGGGGATCGCTGGAAAGGTGAGAACAGATTTTTATTTTTATTTTTAACCCTTGCTTTTACTTAAATTTCACTTCATGTATATATACGTTGCGGAAGTGAAATTTCCCCGCACAGCTCTTTCTGTATCCGGACCCGTGAAAATCACTGACCCGGACATTGAAATAGGTCACCTCTTGTGGTGTCTGTTGCTGTCCGTGGGGTCCTGCAAAAAGTAGGATCCCACAGACTGGAAAAAATACGCTATGTGAAACCAGCCTTACGCCTTCCTATGCTGGCTATGGTTCATTCTATGTTGTAGAAGAAAACATCGGAGCTAGCAGTTGGAGATTTAGTTAAAGGCAAACGGATTTCTCATATACCTTCACTGGGTTTGCTGCTAGGAAGTCTAAGGTAAGTACCGTGTGTAACGTCACCTGGTAATATGTCACTTAATAGTTTTAATTGAGTTAAGGCCCAGCGCAAAACATGTAGCCCTGTCAATGGCTTGCAACAGGGACAACACACTACAATAGGTTTAACTCTTCTTTGAGATGTTTATTCCAGACTCAGGTTACAATATAACATTCAGAAATTTTAAAAGATTATTTAAAAGTTTTTTCGTTAACAATCTGTGGACAAGTTAAAATGCATTTTCAATCTCGTTGTAGCAGTGAATTGCAGTTGTTGGTGGACCTTGGTGGTGGATTTCAGATATACAATGAGGGGCTTTTGCTGTTCTGCCGTGGCATGCAATATAATGTTGAGAATTGGTTCAAATCATTACTCTCTTCCGCCTTTGTAGGAGCTCTATTTTTACCCGGTATTATCTTACCTATGAAAGGTGATATTTGTATCTATGTAGCTATTATGGGTGCAGATTCTTCTTATTTATCCTGCAAAGATTTTGAACACAATATGGTTGTGAATAACTATTGTAACAAATGTGCAGTTTCTCCTAGTTTATAATGGTCTATTGAATGACCAGTGGGTGTGTTCTTACCCTTATTTGAGGTTAATCCTATTATTTGCTCATTTAGTCCTTACTATATTGCGGTCTTGTATTTATGAGATGGTTTCTAGAAAGATGTGGTTGGTTTGTTAGTGCAAAAGTGATGCTTGCTACACAGACCCTACATTGCTTGTATAGACTATACCTTAAATTATTGGCTTGCAATAGTTCAATATGGGTGTGATTCGGTCGACAGAGTAGGGGGTACTCGGATACCGGGACAGATGGGGATCACTTTGATGGGGGATCACAGCTGGTCGGTTCCCGGTTCCGTGCCCTGGACCCTCAATGGCGGGGATGGTGGGGGATGATGGTGGATGGGGGAACGGTAACGTGACGCCACCTGTGGTACCTGGTAAAGTGGATACCAGCGCTGTGGCCGGCCGCTGAGGTGATTAAGGTGCAGCTCAGAGTAGTACAGCTCCCCACAGGTGGAGCTTTACCTCAGGGCTGCGGGGGTAGATGAGGGGAGTAGTTGTCCTCACCTCTTTGATGTTGTGGGAGCCCTCCGGGCAGCGGAGAAAAGCAGTACAGACACCAGATCAGCTCAAGAAGTTCTTTACTGGTACCAGGCAGATGTTGAAGTACACAGTACAGTCTGGTTTAGCGAGGACGTAGCCACAGATTTTGAGGTGTCTTTGTAGAGTCTGTCAGTGGTCCGTTTGTAATTGCTTTCTGGGTCTGAGATCCTCTTTAACTCTCTTTAACCACCCTGAAGAGCCCTTTCGCCAGTCCCCTGGTCTGTTACTGTTAGGTACAGTCGGTTCCTTACCGGTACGGACGGGAGCGACAGAAGAGTAATCCTCCCGCCACCGGAATTCGGTCCTTTCCCTACAGTGTCCTGGACCCAATTTGGAACTGAGGTAGGGATTCAGTCCATGTGCTATGCTTCCTTAAGTCGGTCCCACAGCTTGTCGGTTTGCAGTCAGGGATAGACCGACTGACTGCCTTGACTCCGGTAGGCCGGTGACGACCCCGGGCTCCCCAGCTGGCTCCAACCGGTCCTGGTTCTTCCCCTCGGTGTCTGGGTCACCTCTCTCCAAAGAGGTGCCTTCTTGTCATGGACACAGTCTCCTGACGTCCGTCCTCCTGCTCACTCACTCGCTGACTGACTCCAAAGGCCACGTCACACAGCTTCAATCTTGTGAACAATATCGCTTAAACAATCTGGAATTTTGATTGCTTAAGTGATATCGTTTGTGCGTTGTTGCATGTAACCGAGCAATCTGTCAACGAAAAATCGCTTGATTGTTTGGTGGAAGATTTGTGAGCAGGACCTCAAATCAAGTGATAATCCGTTGAGCGATCTGCAGCATCTTGGTGTGTGACACTGCGATGAACGATCTCCCAGCAGCACAGCCTATGCTGGGAGATGGTAACCATGGTACACATCGGGTTATTAAGCGCTGCGTGGCACCTAGTAACCGATGTGTTCCATGGTTACCAGCGTTCTCGCTGGTCCACATCGCTGGTGAGTCTGCCTGTGTGACAGCTCACCAACGATGTGAACGATGTTGTTAGCGATCGCGCGTGCATGAGATCGTTAACAACATCATTCAACTAATTAAGCTTCTGACGTGGCCTTAACTGTCACTCAAGTCTCCCGCTCTACTCTAGGCTCCACCCCTAGGGACCTATGAATATACAGTCCCCTATCCTAAGGTGGCCCAGTGTATGCGTTCTTATAACAGACTCTGTACGAACCCCATATCCATGACTACGGAGGCACTACACCTTCTGTTTGGGGTGCAGTACCTCCCTGTGGCACCTTCCCATAGGGGCGCCACATGTGTGTATGATCCTTGGTTGTTATCCTTCTGTTAGGTGGTTAACCTAAATAGCTGTAACCGTACTAAAATTAGTTAGTAAATCATCTGTATTCAATAAATCTACTGATTGGCGTATTCTGAAACCCGCTTTTGGAGGACACAATACCTGTTTGTTTGTTTGCAGGTGTTGCAGGCTTTTTCTGTTACCCTGGATGCTTCCAACCGTTATATTTCAGTTCATTTCCATATTCTCTGCCCTGAAGGTTATAGGATTGAATGTGTCAACTTATTCTACTTACTAATAAATGTGTGGGGGTTTAGCAATAATACTTAACTTGGTGCTGTACCGTTAAATATATATATTCAATAGGTAACAGACTGGTGCTCTTTAAATAATAGGTGATCATGGATCCTGGTGATACAGTGTGCTGCAGTTATTATATCCAGGGCGGACCGTCACCCCGAGATCCCTGGTGCAGGAGAGGACCGGGGGGGGCGGGGCTACTGGCCGTCGGCGCGGCCCGGGAAGGGGGGGTGCTGCTAGGAGCCGCAGGGAGCCGCAGGCGCGATGCTCTCCTACCTGGGAGCCGCGCCGGATGTATGCTAGGGGAGGGAGGAGCAGAGGAGAGGAGGGGCGGGATCAGACAGGGAAGCAGGAAGCTCTCTGCTTCCCTTGCCTGACCCTCCTCTCCTTTGACGGCGCTTGCGGGGGTCGGCTGGGGCCCCCTCCAGGCTTGAAGGGGCCCCAGCCGGTCGGGGCCCTGGTGCACCAGCTGCACCAGTGTAGTTCCGCCCCTGATTATATCCTATAACAAAATGTACTATGATAAGTGCATTAGGTTAATCTTTTATCCAATATGTATGTGGATATTTGGCTGCAATATTTACCTTGGTGCTGTGCCTTTAAATGTGTTCAATTGGTAGCAGATTGGTGCTTTGTAGGATCTTGGTGGTCATAAATCCTGGTGGTATTGTGTATTATAGAGGTTATATTCATTAAGTGTGTTTTATGTTGAATCTATACACATGAAATAAAGATTTCCCTATTGTTGTAGGCATATGGCTTGGAGTTAGTTCCCCAGTTTCATCTCCAGGTGGGTTCCTCAATTGGTGGTACCTGTGATCCAATATAAATAGGTTTAGGTAATCTAGGTTGTTAATTAGATAGAACAATCTATACACTGTAGTCCCGGTTAATTTTTTAAATCATTCCCCAAATGTGTTCTATGAGTAGATAAGTTGTCTAATGTTCATGCTATCATGCTGCGCCCTGCCTTGCTCCCATTCGCTGATTACTGGTGGTTCTCTGGTTTTCCCTTCATTGATTTGCGATTGCTATATCTCTGCTGAGCAGGGGGATAGATGGAAGTGCATGCTGTGGCCAGCGGACACACACTTCCTGGTTCTTGGCCGAACACATGATGCTCGCGTCACCGCCTATGTCACTGTCACATGTCGTGGTGGTAGAGGATGAGCGGCGCCTCGGTAAGTCGGGGGCACGACGTATCAGGGTTGACTGTCAGGTTTCTACCAACATGTTTCAAAGGCAGTACGGCCTTCTTCCTCAGAGCTTTGAAAATGCATTAACATGTCCACAGATTTTTAACCAAAAAACTTATAAATAATCTTTTAAAATTTCTGAACATTCTGTGCTGACCTGTGAAGGAGCGGTCTCCTGAAAATCTATGGTGAAGACTCTCCCTGGAGAAGATTTGAAGTTCTTTTGTTTATCTCTTCTTCCTTGTGTTGTATTTATATTAGTAGTAAGATAAGTGTTCTGCTGGCCTGCCCCTAGTCAGGGCTAGTTCAGGGTCATCCAGGGTCTAGCCACATGATCGCGTACATGGGGAAGGACCAGTCTAGGGATGATAGGGATCTTGGGCATCAGCCACAGGTGAGTTACGTGGTGACCCCTCTCCCAATCATCAGGGCTTTCCGTTACATTTTCCCTTTTGCACCCTTCCTGTTGCGGCGGACATCATCTCACCCCGGTGTGGCATTTGTTTCCTTTCCCATGGCTTACCTGTCCATACCTCTTTCTTCTTCCCTACACATCCACTCGGGTGCCACTGAAACCTAGCAAAACCCAATTTCAGGAAAGTTAAAGGAGGATACAGTGGTGCTCCCAAAATATAGGGCCTCTGGGACATACCAGGAGAGTTGGTGATTACGAGAGAGATATTCTTGTAACATACTGCACATTCTTAAAGTGGCTGTGATGTTTAATCACGCCATATGTGAGTAAAACTGTCAAAATGTTCAACACAAAGACCACCTCAAATCACTGCAACCTGACACAACACGACTTATTACACTTGGATAGCCTGTACATAGATATATCTAATAGAGCTAAGGAGATGAGTATTACCAGACAGTGTTCTTGGCAAAAGCCTAGAGATCATCACTCACTCAGTGTTCCATAGATGTGATTTCTTGGCCTTTTTATTCAACATTCTGCTCTTAAACGTTTATTAATAGGGCACAATATGTTAGAAGTCATCCCCAATAACATGAATGATTGTAAAAATGCTGACACCGACGTGGAAAAATTGTGTCAGAGAAATTTAAAGGAGAACATTCATGAATAGTTAACTAAAATGAGGAACTAACAGGTTTCTTTCCTGGGGCAAACTCTTTAGTTACTGTGCTCCCCACATGGAGTGAACTCCCGCTCGAGCTTCTTTCTCCCTTCCCTCCTTCTGGGATCTCTTCCACCTGTCCTAGGTCCCTCAGCCGAGGAGACCCTCCTTCCTCCCTCCAGACCGACTGCCTGGTACTTTCCTTCTCGGCTCTCACTGGTCTCTCCTGGACTCCTTCCTCCCCGAGTCCTAGACTCGCTCTCGACTCCTCTCTCCCCGAGTCCTAGACTGACTCCAGACTAGACTACCCTCTAGTGACCCCTGGAGGTTACTGTATACCCTCCCGGGGTCCCTCCCACCGTGTGACTAGTTTGGGGTGTGGGTTCTATTGTTCCACCTACTGGCCATAAGTCCACTTGCAGTGGGGCGAATACACCGCTTTTATGGGTGTAGTACCCCTTTTGTGGCACCTACATAGTGGGGTGCCACACCTCAAAAAAAAGCTAAACGTTTGTGGTAAGAATGCATAATTCATATTTTGAGCTACCAGGTGATCATTTGCATTGTCACCAGTAGGTTCATGAAATTATAGGTCTATCATGGTGATAGAATGGGTTCAGGTGTGTTGCTGAAGAAAGGGCTGCAATGACTGTAATAAAATTGTAGATAACGCTGAATTCCAGCTGTCATGGGAAAAAAATAATGAATCCATGCGATATCTCTGAAGGGGCATACCCTCTTAGGCTACTTTCACACTACGATTTTTGTAAAATCCGATGCTGTCCGATATAAATCGGACAGCATCGGATTCTTCTAATGCCTGGAATCGGGTGCCAAATAGGCATCCGATTCCGACAGAAAATAGGATGCCCGCCCTCCTGTCAGATCGCTCCCTGAGAGCTGTCAGTCTCTCCCCCGGTCCTCTTCTTTATCCCCTGTGTCTCCCCTCTTGGCCCCCTGTCGTCTCCTCTTATCGCCCGGTCCTCCCCTCTTGGCCCCCGGTCCTTTCCTCTTATCCCCTGTGTCTCCCCTCTTGGCCCCCGGTCCTGTGTCTCCCCTCTTGGCCCCGGTCCTGTGTCTCCCCTCTTGGCCCCCGGTCCTGTGTCTCCCCTCTTGGCCCCCGGTCCTGTGTCTCCCCTCTTGGCCCCCGGTCCTGTGTCTCCCCTCTTGGCCCCCGGTCCTGTGTCTCCCCTCTTGGCCCCCGGTGCTGTGTCTCACCTCTTGGCCCCCGGTCCTCTCATCCCCTGTGTCTCCCCTCTTGGCCCCCGGTCCTCCTATGCGTCCTCCTCCTCTTGTCCTCCTCCTCTTGTCCTCCTCCTCTTGTCCTCCTCCTCTTGTCCTCCTCTCCTTCTCTCCTTTCTCACCTGTCCACGACTCCTGCACGGTCCCGCGCGTCTCCGGTATCTTGCTGTTCTGTCTCAGTGCTGCTAGGACCTCTCGTGATGTCACAATCACATGACTGCCTGCTATTGGTTCCTGGCAGTCATGTGATTGTGACATCACGGCAGGTCTTATCAGCACAGACGGCAAGATACCTGGAGACACCGGAGACGCCGGGAGACGACGTGGGCCTCGTGGACAGGTGAGCATAGTTTTGTTTTTTTTTATTAACCCCTTAATTTACTTTTAGGAGCTATTTTAGTGTACTGAGCATGCTCAGTACACTAAAATCGGTCCGAGGAGACATCACATGTTTTCTCGGACCCTGCTCCATAGGGCCCCATGCTAAATTGATCGGGTCGGATGTGCACTAAATGCCATCCGATCTGGTCCGATCCGAATCTGTCCGATTTTATTTTCGGTGCAAAAATCGGAGCAAGCTCCGATTTTTGCACCAATAAAAAAATCGGACAGATTCGGATCGGACCAAATCGGATGGCATTTAGTGCACATCCGATTCGGTCCGATGCCCATAGGCCTGCATGGGGTCCGAAAATCGGTCCGATGCTGTCCGATTTTTATCGGACAGCATCGGAACTGAAAAAATCGTTATGTGAAAGCAGCCTTACACATTGAAAGACATCGCATCAGTTGTGAATGTTGAGGTGACAAATTTTAATTCATTGAAACCTAAGATCTCTTGGTGTCAACAAATGGTTCTTCCTGGTAAGGGGGCCAGCCAGCCTGAAGTTTGTGTGCAAAGAGGCAGAGATCTGCCTTTACTGCTAAATCACTGTGATCACAGAATCTTGTCAGACAGTTTTTCACCAGTGGAAAGTTTATAAATATTGGGATGAGAATAGGTTCTGCAGTTATGGAGGATGCATCTTTGGTACCGCAATCATTATAGGAAGAACATGAATATTCTCTCATTACTATGAGGCCTATACAAAGGGAAAGCTGGAAGATAAGCATAGTGGGTGCATTTAGGATCTTAACCGAGAAGGGTTTTAGAAAAAAATAAAAGATCAGTTTAGCTCACCTACAATGGTTGTGGTAAGTCACGACCACAGTGTACGGTGTACGCTCTCAATGATGTTTCCCCAGGCTGAGCAGTCCCCACATGGAGTAGCAATACAGATGGATAAATATATGACTCTTTTATTACGCGTTTCAGAGCTATCTGCTCCTTCTTCACCAGACTGACTCAGCTTGTCAGGGCCGGCATCTGACAAACTGAGAAGGGCACATCACTGGTGGGGAAGGGGCTGCCTCTCTGTACTATCTAATGATCCGCACTTTGAGGAGCTTGACAGATGCAAGCCCCGAATTATACACCAGACTGAGACCAGACTGAGAGGAGAGTGAAGTCACTCACAGAGAGGAAGCCCCATCCCCACCAGTGATGTGCCCCGCTCAGTTGGTCCGAATCCAGTCTTCAGCCAGAAGGATCAAAGCTACAACAACAATAAAGGCATTTATGAGCCTCTGAGAGATCAGTTTACAGGAGAAGAGCAGGTAGCAGAAGTATATTGGGAAAGTGTTGATTAAGAAGAGTTAGGATAAAAGAGAGGACAAATGAGAGGGGGTCACATTAGTATCTCAAAACATCTTTAACTTTTTTTTAAATACTTCTATTGTGCACAACAAAAAAGCCTATTTTTTATATCGCTATAATCACCCTGACTTACACAATAATGATAATACCTAAAAAATGGCTGTGTCCTGAAGGCCAAAGTAAAGGGAGTTCTTAAAGGGAATTTGTCAGCAGGTTTTTGCTATTTAATCAGAAAGCAGCATAATGTAGGGGCTGAGGCCCTGATTCCAGCAATGTTTCATTTTGTTTATTTGGTGCAGTACTTAGGAAAAAATCATTGCTTTCTCTGCTGCAGAGCTCTGAATGCTGAGCCCTACATAACCCAGCTTTCCATGGATTGGTAGATTTCAGTGTACACTGTGCATAGGCATCAAGTTTCTAATCTTGGGTGGGGGTGGGGTTGGACCCAGGGCCGCACCGTCCATAGGACAGTGTGAGCCCTGTGGATCAAGTGGCAGGGAGGCTGGGGGAGCGGCAGTAGAGAAGGGGCGATGCCAAAACCACACACCGACTTCCTGTGTGCCCGGCGCCGCTGCCAGCTGCTGTAGGTAAGAATCGGGGAAATGCTGCAGGGGGGCGGAGGTGCTGTGGACTGACAGCGCCCCCCCGGTCCTCAATTCGGCGGCTGCTGGAGGGCGGCGGTGCTGTGGAGTGACCGCATCCCCCCCCAGTCCTCACTTCAGCTGCTGGTGGTTGGACCAGGAGGCATGAGACACCTAGTCCTGTAGTGATAATCTCTTGCTTATAAAACATTGATTTTATTAAAGTAGAAGCACACAGCCCAGTAAGTGACACATCACTGGGATCAGGTTCTCAGACTCTACATCATGCTGCTTTCATAAGACAGATTACATTTAAGGGGTTAAGAAATGAAGATAGTTTTTAACAACTTGACAGCACAAGATATTTCAACGACTTTTAATTAATTGCAGATTCTTTGTTTTATAAACAATGGATGTGACTTTCTTCTCTCCTCTATTAGGTGTATCAATTCTATCCATTCCTGCCCCTCTCACCCATGTGGTTATGTACAGTGAGACCTTTGAGGGTTTGCTAAGCACTAACGCTTTGTAATCAGTATTTTTTCACCTGGCATTGCCATTACAGGGTTGTTTGGCCGTGATGATATCACAGTAATGTACTGCGTCTAGAACTAATAACAGTGATCTCTCCGGTCTATCACTAGGACTTGTAAGTGTACAAATAGAAAAGAAGGCTCCATCCATCCTTGACTGCCCTCGCAGCTTGACTTCATACTAAATGATATTTTGTTTTTATTCGGGGGCCAAAAGAAAGCCCCGGGACTCTGAGATAGGCTTGCTTGTTTGTAATTGACAATGGAAAGCCATAAAATGTAATAGACGGCGCACAGATCAGGAGATAATAAATTGCTTGCGGAATATGAAATCAGGATATGCGGGCGGCATCAAACATCCAAAACGCATTACATGGATTAATGGATTACGGCTCACTATTCTCTGCTACTTGGTGCTTGGGCCTAAAATTGAATTATTGTGTTTGTCATGCAGTTATTAATTGCCCAAAGCTGAAAAAAAAGTTAGTTATTAAATCATAGAAACATAATAAAGTCATATTTTGTTACAATGTGTCGTCCTTTCAAATGAATAGAAACTAAGGCTGTTCAAAGGAGATAATATGGCTGTGTCTACCTAAGCATAGTGATTCCTTAAAGGGGTTGTTCAGGACTATTTGATATTTTTACTTTTTATTAATAGGCAGGTTGTTACCAACTACCTGCCTATGCTACCCTGTGCCGGTTTAAAGTAGTCACTTGCTGCTTCTGCCGGCGATTCTGCTGCTTCCACTGTCATCATATCAATAGAGTGCTCTCGTCCCCAGTGTCCTGCTCCTGCAGATGCTGCTCTGTTCACTCCAAAGGGGGGCTGTTGTATTCCCAAAGTATCATTATTGACCGGTAGAGCAGAATAACCAATAATCGTCTTTCTATCATGCAATCATTTTATTGTCACATCCCCACCAGCATCTGCCCCTTTGACATCTGCTTCTGTCACCAGGCACCACCGTATTCACACTGTAGGTGCTGGTGAGAGTGAGGTCAGAACCAGAGTCTCGGGTGAGCGCAGGCTCTGCTTATCCACTAAGGTTAGAGTGGCTGGGACCTGCAGTACTTTACAGTCTGATAGAGGGAATATGTGTGTGTGTGTGTGCTGTCCAGTTGAAGTCATTAACTCCTAAGCTTCAGCTTATTGGAAATCACCACACCCTACTAATACCTTCAGCCTCCTCTGGAAGCTCTCAGATACATCTTTTGGTTCCCCGTCTAGTCTACTGCCTTGTAAAGTGCTTTTCTGTTTTATCTCAGCCTCTTTTTTGGACACTTCTCCTGCCTTGTACCTTGCTGCCATCTTGCTCCCTGACTACGCTATCAGAACCTGATTTTGTCCTTGTGCTGACTTCCCGGCTTTGACCCTGCTTGGCGACTGCAGCCCATCCGTATGCAGCAATCTTCTGGACTCTGTTGTAAATCCAGATCCCTGTATAGGGGTTAAAGCTGTCAGGGTTTCTCGGGGTTCTGCCTAATGGAGCGACTTGTGCCTAGTCTGTCCGATATAGCCTTTTTTTGCTTGTAGCCAGGCATCAAATTTATGTATTTGTTTTTCAGGGTGGCTATTTTGAATCATGATTTTATGTCATTTTCTGATGAGTATGTTATCAGGATGCCCTGATGAAGTGGCCTATGAGGCATGAAACACGTGTTAGGCAAAATAAACAGAGTGTGTGATTAACTCTGTGTTTATTTTTGTGGTCAGCGCGGCATCTCATCCCAGCTCTTTTCACTCTTATCTGGATTCATCACGAACCCTAGTGTAAGATTTACTTTTTGTCTTCTTCGATACTTTTGAGCGTCTTGATCTTTGACACCGGTGTGGGTGAGCTTCCTTTTCTTTTTGCAGTCATCTCTGCTGTAACCCTTGGAATCTTTGGTTAAGTTGATTCTTTAAACTTTGAATAACTTAGTTTAAATTGCAGAAATTCCCAGAAGTTGCATAGAGACCTAGACTATTATTGGTTCCCTGCGGCATCCTTCAATACACTGAAGCTATGACTCCCGGTGGAGCTCCTTATATTGAGTTTGGACAGGTTCCTGAAATGAATATTACAAATAGCTCCCTTGTATAAAAGACTTGTGATTTAGCTCTTGTCTTCCTTGGGTACTTGACAGAAATGAAAGCATGGCCCAATTATATAATTGTATCTCTTAAATATTTATCACCTTTTAATTAATCTAAGCTTCAATATCACCTTTCTCACTTTACCAAATCATTTCTCCCTTCCACCCTAAGGAAATAATGAATGCGATGAGAGAAGCAATTTTTCAGCATGTTGATGAATACAACAAATCATTAAAAATCATCTGACAGCAATAAATATTTCCTATGATTGATTTACTCACCAGATGTAACATACAAAAATGTGATTGATGTTCCCTTATGGGAGAAATCATCACCGGTTTTGGACAAAATGAAAATAGTTCACCCTGTAGAAATTAAAAAATGGAAATAAGTCATCAATTTTAACACCGAGTCAGTTTAGGGCCTGCATTTTGTGCTGATTTAGTCTTTAAAGTATATTTTTAGTGCTCAAAGCTCCATTTTCTGATTATATAGCGCCAAAATGTGTTCTATAGACCTGCAGATATGTCATAGGCTCAACTGGTGAGGTGGATTACCAAAGGCTGAGATGAGAAGTATGGTCTGGAGGGTGCTCCTGTAAGGAGCTGAAGTTGCCCGGTGGTGCATGGCAGAGCGAAGTCTAGCAGAGTAGGTGGTTCATCTAAGCTGGCAGTACTAGATACAGCAGGGCCAAATATGCCGAACAGCAAAAAGTGTAGTCTTTCATAGTACCTTGTTGCAGGAGTGTGGTTAGAGATGAGTGCAGATAATGCCAAGAGAAGATGGTTAATGGTACCACAATATCAGGTAAAGGTTGGTTATCAGGTAACCTGATACAGTAGTGTTGAGGGTGCAAGAACACCAAGATGGCAGAGATGAGTTTATCAGGTATCTTCATAGCAGAATGGAAGGTGTGGACAGCATCTACTGTCATGCTAGCATCAGTCTCTTGTGGGCAAGGAAACCGCTGCACATCACGCCGCTTTATGCCCCTCACCCGCTCTGTCCCTGCTGTGGGACTGATGTCTGCTGAGCTGGCATCGTGCTCATCATGCAGCTCTGGTTCTGCTTACTCTCAGGCTATGTATTCCACTGTTCACCCTGCCTGTGGTCCATGCAGCCGTCTGCTTCCTTCTCATCCAGGAACCTGCGTCCTCTTGGTAGGCTTTCCTAGAAATGTTCTTAGGCAGAATGCGCCGCAACCTGAAAACATTTAAAGAGACAGTACAACCTGTTCCCTATTAGGTTCCTCAGACTGAATGCTAGCTGCTCTGTGTATAAAAGGCATCCTCCCCCTTTTGGAGATGCCTGGGCAATGTGTTCATTCTTTGGAATGTTGCCAGTGTCTAGATCGCTCCCTGCTGTGCTCTGCACTAAGAAGACTGTTGCTTATTATGCTCTGCATTATTCTTACATCTCTGCTTCCACAGAATCCTCCGTTGGCAGATCGTTATCCTGGATCTCTCTGGATACTCCAGATCCCACCTCTGGCTATCCAAGACTCCCCTGAATTGCATGGGACATTCCTGATTCCTCTACGAGTCAAATCAGCCTTTCCAGGATTGTACGGAGCTCCCAGCATTCCCTCTACAGACAGAGTCAGTATTCCACAGTCTTCCCGTTTCTTCTGCTACGGTCTGTACGGGTGGCCCCTCTGGTCCTGGATTCGTGGCATTTAGATCTCCTTGAGCTGTGCCGAGTTTAAACCTGTATAGGGGTTACCTCACCGGTTGCTCACCAGGAGAGGTCAATGTTGTTATCCAGAGGTTCCTCTCTCCAGACTCTTTTCCTTTTGTTAACCCTTTCCTTAATAAATATCCTTGGTTTATTAAAGTCACTCTCTAGTCTCTTGATGTATCGGGTGTTCACCTGCCACTGCTCCACCAGTGTTCCAGAGAGTTCACTTTACATCTCCACGCCCTTTGAACACAACAACACCAATAACAGGACTAAGGTTGGTGAGAGGATACGGTTGCTGAATAGCCTCTGAAGCAACTGGACAGATAACAAACTTCTACATATTTTCATACGTTGTCAGATTCAATTATGAAATGAGACATTTCTTAACAATTTTGACCTCCTGAACCCAATCTGACATTGAAAACATTTTTGTTGGCTCTTGTTTCTATGATATCAAAGCATTTTCCTTTTACTGCTACATATAATTAATGCATAAAAGTTTCAGTACTTTGAAACATTATTATTTTCGCGAATATAAAGATGCAGAATATTTCATATCAATTTTCTGATATTAATTTAGAGGAAACTTGGCGAGAATTCAAATTACTAAAACCTGTCTAACATATTGTGAATTATAAACTTACAGAAATTGCTGTAACTATATGCTCCTCATTTAGTGATGACACTTTTTTCTTTGTTCTCCATCATCGGATCAAGTGTCCAACAGTATTCTGCAAGCATTGATGAATTCCACCAGTGTAAGAAATTAAACTTAAGCCAAGATCCCTAACTATGAAGAATTGGGGGGAAATCTCTTCAAAATTTATATTTGATCTTGAGTTACCCAACAATTAGTTACCAGTAATGCGAAAGCTATGAGAAACTCCTCTTCCTGAAGAACCGTACCAATCTGACAGTCCAATAAAGACTCCTTCCTATATTTTTACTTCACTCAACCATGGGACATTATCAATGAGATTCTTAAATACTTTTGAATTTTTAGCCATTGCCTTTACAAAGTTCTTCAATAGAACCAACTTGATGGAGGTACAAAATGTTATATAGGTCAAAAAGTGGTCGATGCATGAGTCGAGAACGCATGCGCTGTAGATACCACAGTGATTGGCCCAGTGAGGGACATGTGATCTCAGGCTTGGAAATAAAAACAGTCTATGGACCCGCTGTTGCCACGCCCCCGAAGAAGCCTTACGTGAAATGTACATAGGGGAGACCATTGGTAACATACTTTATAGTACTTGGCAGTGTTTACACTTAATGATGTGCAATTGCATGTGAACTAGCACCTTTGTTCAGTCTTATAGTGATGTAATGGTGAACTGTGACTCTTAAACCAGTAGCCCAGCATTGGCACTTTATATAAGATAGGGAGTATGTGCAATTGGGGAAATAGTGAAAACGATGAGCCCTAGTGATGTGAGCACAAAGCATGAACTGTATTTACCGATTACTTGCTATTGGTTACTATTTGTTCACCTTAACCACTAGATGCTTGAAGCTAACACACCAATGTGCATATCCCCTCTGCTCCTGTGAACGTTTGCGCAATTTGCGTAAATTGGCGCCTGTTCCATATAATGAGAAAACAATTGTGTGTAATGGTGGTTTAATTTTGTAAATGCTGCTACTTGTATGTTTGATGTATACCTGCAAGGCTCCCAAAGCCACGTAACGCTCGACTCTTAAACAAACACCATATGGTATGAAATGTAACCCTGATTCCTGCAAACTATCCTCATCTTGTTGTTTCTAAATGTAATTCAATAAAATGTACTGTAAACTTTAATACGCAAATCAACTTACTTCTCCTGATTGTAAATTTGTAGTTGAGTATATAGCAGTATGATTTTTTGCTGGTACTTTACTAAGTTGATACTTTTTTAGTCCCTGGCTGAAGTGAATGATGGACAGGCAAAGTCTTTCATCGTAGTCATATTCTCTTGCACGACTATCCCACTCTGCAGTGGTAACTTGAAGCTCATGGGCCCCGATGCAAAAGCTCCAATGGGGCTCCCAATTATTGTAAATCTTTAATAGCATTAGTCTTTTTCTATAGCCCAAAGAAAATTTTGGGGCCCCCTAGGGCTCCAGGGCCCAGGAGAAATTGTAACCCCTGCACCCACTGTAGTTACACCCCTGTCACTCTCACAGAAAGCAGCAGTACTTTGTCTTTCCACCCTGGAGATCAAGTAGGAGGTTTCTATCATGTGGACTGCATGACTAGCATAACCACTTTTAGACTTGTTTTGGGTGAATTAACGAAGAGCCTCCATTCCTCTGGATTATGGCTCTCTTCAGAGATCCTATTAAATTGTTAATATTGTTGCATGCTACAAGATCGCCCTTCATAAAGAAGTATTTGACAAGATCTTTGGATGTTTGGATAGTGTAAAGTCCAGTTTTTCCTCCTTGAATCTCCTTTCCTAATAGGGTCACCATGCAGAAATCGCCATTGGTAGTGCATATCTTTTGCAGAATATGTGTGTAGCCCATGTCATGTCCTGATCTCTTATTTGCAGCCAAAATGCAGGTTATAGGCTTTACTTATCATGGTAGTCAAGTTTTGCCATTGTGACAAGAAAGTGACTTCTCTGCATATGTAGCAAAAACAATCAATTTTATTAATGCAAGAATGAGGCATAACTGAAAAGACATAGAAAAATACTAAGAAGCTAAGAAATCCTAAAACGGTATACTTTACACAGAGAGCATTTAAAGAAGTAGGTAATGCAACTGTCATTACAATTAAGTCAACGGAGCCGTGTCATTGTTTTTCTGATTGGTCACCCTTAGATGATAGAATACTCAAAGCCCAATAGACTAAATGGATGAAATAGACTAGCTACTAACAATGCAATAATGATGATAAAATAATACACACAGATTTTCTATAAACCTGCATGAAAGGTGTCAAAAGGAATTACAACCTTCTCTGGATCTTGAAAATGAGAGCCAATCAGCTAATCTAAGCACTACTCAATTAGTTAAGTACAACTGTTTTCTGTGACGCTAGTCATTACTCGCAGCAAGTCATGAGGAAGGGTCG
Source organism: Allobates femoralis (assembly GCA_033576535.1). Classification (NCBI taxonomy): domain Eukaryota; kingdom Metazoa; phylum Chordata; class Amphibia; order Anura; family Aromobatidae; genus Allobates; species Allobates femoralis. The sequence continues at coordinate 4,212,295 of JARQOC010000009.1, forward strand.
TCAAACGTTCCAGGGTCAAATACCAAAGGTCCATGTCATGAGCTAAGGGGAAAGACAAAGACTTATTAAGGTCACAGGACAAAGGGATAAGACAAATGGATGGTCAGAGGAGGTCCAAGGTCGGGCAGCAATAGAGAGCATTTTTAAGTAATGGCAACAATTAGAATGTGTCCTTCCAACCTAACTGTCCCTTATCCTAGTCAACAAACCAGTCCTGAATCAATAAAGTTGGCGGAAGATCCACAGTCAATGAAAACAAATGCAGAATTTGACAGATTTTGGAAAAAGTTGTTCAAGTTCAAAAGTACTTTTATCTGAGGAATAAAAAGGTACCCGAAGTCATAGCGAGCTTCTTGACAATCAGCCAGATTTAGGCATTTCCCAAGAGCTTGCTTGCTTGAGGGTTTGTCGAGCAGTCCTTAAGGAAATGTCAAACGTGACCAAAATAGAGGCGGAGTCCAAAAACGTGCCAATGCCTATTCTCAACTGCTTGAGAGCTAGTTTCTCCTACCTCCATTGGTTGCACCTCGGGTCTGGGGACAGACTTGGAAAGAATGATTAAGACCCTGTGTCATTCATTGCATCTCTTGCGAATATTCAAGTAGTCAGAGCCATGGCCTCCTCATAGAACAAGGTGCAGTATGCAGAGCCAGAGCATCTTTAAGAGTATCAAAAAGGCCTCTGTGGAACTGGCACCTGAAAGCTGCATCCTTCCACAGAACTTTAGTCCTCAGCGGTGAGGTCCACCTATGTCAGGTTCCTAATCTTTGCCGCTGCAAACTGAACCCTGTCAGGTTCCTCATAGGTAATTCCTAAGGTGTCACAGAAGACCGTTCTGTGGACTAGATGGATACAAAGAAAATTACAAAGTCTGAGGTTTTCCTTGCATTAAAGACATGATTACTCCAACCCACTGGAACTGATTCCCTGAAGACTGGGGTTGCAAGGTAAAAAATAGTCCACAGCTCTCCATGAATTCTCATATCTGGTCTTTCTACCCCGAAAATATTTCATTTAGCGCCACTCCTAGTTCAGAGAGACCAATTGCACTTGAGAAGGTACCGAAGTCATAGCTACTGTTAGTAGCAGAGAACATTGGGAAACAACCCTAGTACTTGAAAACTCGCCCTGCAGCTTAGCACTGTGAGAATTCTAGTTTCTGGTGTTCCCATGTTTTGATCACCACTATTAATCTATGTACGTATTTATGTAAAGATATGGCAAACAAGTTATGTGTCCTATGAGAATTGGTGAGTCATCTTGCTGTAGTTTGAACAAGGAGTGGTTTAAAGGGGTACCTAGACTAATATGGCTTCATGTCCTTATACTTGTCATCCAGCAATGGAGGCAAGTGTCCATTCTTAGTGATATTTCTGCTTTTGCCCAGTGCCTTAAAGTGGCTTTAAGACTTAATCATATTTTACAACAGGAAAGCTACCAGAGTTCTTCATTACGAAGCAATGCCAATTGCATACCATGCCATTAGCAGACCATAGAGCCATTGATAAAGCCAAGGTTGCTTTATACCTCTGTTTCGGGACTCAATCGAGTGACTTTTTTACTGCGTTGTTAGACTCCTTCTCTACTGAGCCACAGCCACGCCAGTCTCTGCCAGCTGCTGATAGTTCTCTTACTTCTTCTTTATTCCTTTGCTTTGCTGCTAAACAGGTGTTTCTCACTTTCCTATTTGGTCTGTTTTGTCACAGCTTTCACGAGGCTATTTACACTCACCTTGCACCAGCCTTCTTTGCTGGCTATATTTCTAAGTGGATTTCAGCTAAGTCATTTTAGCTCTGCAACTAAGACTAGTTGTGTTACTGTTCTGTGTTTGCTCATTTACCCTTTCAATATCTTTCCGCTGTCTTCAGTTAGGTTCATGGGAGGTTTTCCTTGCTTTCATATATTATTCTCCTTTTCCCCTCATTGTGCATGTGCTTTAGGTTTCCTCACCTTGGGTTGGTCTCTGTTTATCTCTGCACACTTTACCTTTCTTGGTAAATTGTTCGTAGCGGCCTCCCCTCTGGTTCCTTAGCAGGAACATGAAACTCATTCCTCCTTGGTTTTTTTGGGAGCGAGGTCCAAGTTGTGATTTTTAGTTTTGTGGCTAGGGAGGTTCTAGTCTGTACAGGAACCAGGGTGTGGGTGCAGATGTAGCGTTCTAGGCTTTATTTCTCCCTTTACCCATGCATGAGCAGGTACATGCATAACAACTGCCATAGAACATTGGCCCTCAGCCAACCTAATGAAGTAAAATATAACTAAAAATGATTATTACTGCCATCACTGCTATTCTAAGAGCGAGTTTTATGTTCTCCGGGCTGTCTTTAATTATCGTTGACCTTTTCTCTCCGATGTCCTTGAATAATAATGCTTGTGCCACCTCTCTTATCTTCCACGTTGATATAACCTGAAGAAAGTTAATTTTTCTCATATTATGTATCAGTAGCCAGCATTAATGATTTCTGCAAAAGTAAGAATATGTGCATTGATAGAAAATACAGTATATATACAGTGCCTACAAGTAGTATTCAACCCCCTGCAGATTTAGCTGGTTTGATAAGATGCCAATAAGTTAGAGCCTTCAAACTGCAAACGAGAGTAGGATTTATTAACAGAAGCATAAATCTTACAAACCAAAAAGTTATGTTGCTCAGTTGAATTTTTATAAATTTTAAACATAAAAGTGTGGGTCAATTATTATTCAACCCCTAGGTTTAATATTTTGTGGAATAACCCTTGTTTGCAATTACAGCTAATAATCGTCTTTTATAAGACCTGATCAGGCCGGCACAGGTCTCTGGAGTTATCTTGGCCCACTCCTCCATGCAGATCTTCTCCAAGTTATCTAGGTTCTTTGGGTGTCTCATGTGGACTTTAATCTTGAGCTCCTTCCACAAGTTTTCAATTGGGTTAAGGCAGGAGACTGACTAGGCCACTCCAACACCTTGATTTTTTCCCTCTTGAACCAGGCCTTGGTTTTCTTGGCTGTCTGCTTTGGGTCGTTGTCTTGTTGGAAGATGAAATTACGACCCATCTTAAGATCCTTGATGGAGGAGCGGAGGTTCTTGGCCAAAATTTCCAGGTAGGCCGTGCTATCCATCTTCCCATGGATGCGGACCAGATGGCCAGGCCCCTTGACTGAGAAACAGCCCCACAGCATGATGCTGCCACCACCATGCTTGACTGTAGGGATGGTATTCTTGGGGTCGTATGCAGTGCCATCCAGTCTCCAAACGTCACGTGTGTGGTTGGCACCAAAGATCTCGATCTTGGTCTCATCAGACCATAGAACCTTGAACCAATCTGTCTCAGAGTCCTCCAAGTGATCATGAGCAAACTGTAGACGAGCCTTGACATGACGCTTTGAAAGTAAAGGAACCTTACGGGGTCGTCTAGAACGGAGACCATTGCGGTGGAGTACGTTACTTATGGTATTGACTGAAACCAATGTCCACACTGCCATGAGATCTTCCCGGAGCTCCTTCCTTGTTGTCCTTGGGTTAGCCTTGACTCTTCGGACAAGCCTGGCCTCAGCACGGGAGGAAACTTTCAAAGGATGTCCAGGCCGTGGAAGGCTAACAGTAGTTTCATAAGCCTTCCACTTCCGGATGATGCTCCCAACAGTGGAGACAGGTAGGCCCAACTCCTTGGAAAGGGTTTTGTACCCCTTGCCAGCCTTGTGACCCTCCACGATCTTGTCTCTGATGGCCTTGGAATGCTCCTTTGTCTTTCCCATGTTGACCATGTATGAGTGCTGTTCACAAGTTTGGGGAGGGTCTTAAATAGTCAGAAAAGGCTGGCAAAAGAGATAATTAATCCACACATGTGAAGCTCATTGTTCTTTGTGCCTGAACTACTTCTTAATACTTTAGGGGGACCAAACAGAATTCTGGTGGTTTGAGGGGTTGAATAATAAATGACCCTCTGAATTAACTTTTAACGCTTTAAAAAAAAAAAAAATTTTTGTGGCACTGCATTTCCCACTTCCAGGCTGATCTACAGTCCAAATGTCACAATGCCAAGTTAATTCCGCATGTGTCAACCAGCTTAATCTGCAGGGGGTTGAATACTATTTGTAGGCACTGTATATATAGAACCAGCATGGGTCCGGGTAATTGGCAATCGCTACAGCACATTCAAAAATAATAAAACTAAAAAGAGAAAAGATTGATGTTGCTATGACACAACTCCGATAAGTTTATCGATTGGATGAGGCAACCAGCAAAATATGGGATGTCCAAGACAAAAATAATTTTTTTTAATAATTTTTACCGCTTACTCCTGAAGGAGGTTGATGGTTTTAATATCTGCATAAACAAAAAAAGTCAGAAACTTCATCACAGTCTTACTAGATGCAAATAAATGAATTATTATGCAAATAATTGTCAAAATCCTACTAATTAACGGAAATATTCACTGCAGTACCAGGCACAACCACACATACAGATACGGCGCTGTGCCTGGATAAGCATTGAATCACCCTTTTGTATTGTTGATCACAGCATTCCTGGGGGTCAAATCCCAACCAATCATAAATTGTTGACCTATCCTAACAGGGCCAACACATGGGGAACCCAGGCAAGGGTTGCAGTCCACCCTGCCCAGTTTTAGACCTGCGCCAACGTATACATACTGCACATATACTGTAGAACGGGCTCATGAGCTGCGCCCGCGCTATACAACGTGGGTGATGGCTGTGCCTAACTGCGGAGAACTTAGCTGTCACTGTTGTTGTTTAACCTTTTAGATATCAGTCCATTATAATAGTGGCAGTAAAGATGCTGGAAATGGGGAATGATGTCCCTTCTGATGCCCTCCCGAATCCCTTCTCACCCACAACAAGATTGTGAGTTGCTGATGGCACTGTCATGGGCATGGGGCACTTTCTGAACTTGTACGCCTGTGGAAGAGCTTAATAAAAGTAATTTACTATATACTGCAATATTACAATATTGCAGTGGTGTAATATACAATCCAATATAACGTAAATGTTAAAAAAACAAAATGAAAAATAATAATAATATTATATGTATACAAAAAATCCACAACATGAGTTTTTTGAAAAAACATTTGTTTTTATAATTTTTCTCAAATACATAGTGTTTTTACTTCTATCCTTACTATATAAATATGCACACATTTTGGCAGTAAGTGTGCTCGTGTTGAAAAAATACTTGTTGAGAAAAAAAGTAAAATTTCTAGTTCTTGGAAGATGAGGAAGAAAAATCGAAAGCAACAACTGGCCCACTGGAACTGTGTTGCGTTTTGAAAGCCTAACCTTATATAAGAAGTCTGGCTTTAGGTGTTTGATGACCCAGTGGGTCACATAAACCTGCAACCAGCCAGGTTAGACCTTCAATGTGATTTTTTTTTTATGATTAGAGGATTAGCTACGCTCAGGGGGTTCCGTTAAAAACATAGCATTTAGGAGCCTTGACGCAGTGTTATGGCATGGTAACGATGTGTCAGCGTTGCCAAGAGTTGTGCCTACACAATCCTTGAAGGTGACCATATTTTGTTCTTATCTTCTACTTATTTATACAATTAAGACCCTATTAGGCTAGGGTCAGATTAGTGCTATTTGCTGCGCTCAGGGGGGTTCCGCTAAAAACATAGAATTTGGGAGCCTTGACGCAGTGTTTCTGGCATGGTAACGCAGCATCAGCAAAGCCAATTCATTCCTATGGTGCCGGAGCCCCGAGTGCAGCTCAAACACCGGCATCGGAGTGCCGGTGTTTGAAATCTCGCGCTTATTCCTAGAGCATCACAAGAAGCTTCAGAGCACATCTGCTAGGGAAAAGCTCAAGATTTCAAACACCGACACTCAGATGCTGGCGTTTGAGCTGCATTCGGGGCTCCGGCACCATAGGAATGAATTGGCAGTGCTGACGCTGCGTTACCATGCCGGAAACTGCGTCAAGGCTCCCAAATTCTATGTTTTTAACGGAACCCCCCTGAGCACCGCAAATAGCACTAATCTGACCCTAGCCTAATCGGGTCTTAATTGTATTAATAAGTAGAAGGTAAGAACAATATATGGTCACCTTCAAGGATTGTGTAGGCACAACTCTTGGCAGCGCTGACACATCGTTACCATGCCGTAACACTGCGTCAAGGATTGTGTAGGCACAACTCTTATAAGAGCATCAAACCAGCTGCCCCAGGTCCTGTAGTGTAAACTGATGAATGTCAGGAAGAAAAGAACTTATATTCCATACTGCTGATAATCGAAACTGTATCACACTGGGTAAGAAAAGGGTGATCTGCTTTCAATTCAGTCTACGCGTTTCGAAACACTCTGGTTTCTTTAGTGGGGCAAAACCCATTTTAGAGCAGAGTACAAGACAGGTCCGTTATTGAATCTGTCATCTATATATCGCTAGTGCTCCAAAGAGTTATTGTTCTGATGAAAAAACCAGAGGGTTTCGAAACGCGTAGACAACACCGCCTGTCACCCATTCCTTGCCCAGTGTAATACGGTTTGGGTTAACAGCAGTGCGGAATGTGTCAATTTCTTCCTGACATTTATTGAAAATCACAATCTGAAAATAAAGAAAGGATGAATTGAACGTGTTTTCTGGCTCTTGTGATAACGGTGGTTTATGATCACACATCGAGGCAGCCCATGAGATTGTGTTCGGTGGATACAACTCCATATTCTTTTATGGAGAGCGAAACATAGATTTAGTTGTAAACTTTTCAAACATGAGATAGTGAACGGAAGCAGAGAATATTCCTTTGTTTTATTGAATGACTGTGCGTTCTGTTCATCAGTTTAATAGTATCCGGACATCGGCGGATCCTAGCGATGGTGCATATATATACTCCCCACTCAGAAATGGAGCTTCTGCTGTGTTCATATACCATAGGATTATTTATGGCCATCTATTCCTACAGACAAATAACAATGTCCTATAAAGCAATGTCGAGTAGACATAAAAACCCCAATGTGACTGCTCCTCTGCATGTTACGTTAAGTATTACCGAAATTTGTCTACTTCTGCCATCGACATAACTGGGTATAAGTAATGCCTCGGACGGGCACGGTAATTACCCACATGCAATTTTTGCTTCTTTCCGCACTTATCCTTATTTGTAAATGCCTTTCTGACTCATAAAACCCTGCCATAATAAAAGACCACTAAGCGTCAAAGTGCTCATTTTGTGGTTGAGGGCGATAGAATGTGTTAGAGCGTTTATGTCTCATTTACTGTACATATTGAGGCTGGTAAACAAGGAGATGGAGAGGCAGACGGGCTGCGGAAAACAAGCCCAAGAAGCCAAGAAAGCGGGATGAAGACATATGTACTCTTCAAATCACACTCGCTACAATGAATCCACTTTCCATGTCTATAGCTGTTTATTAGCAGCCTCGAAGGTGGGACGAGGTTACCATGGGGAATGCTAATATTGTTATGTAATGCTGTAATCTTTCCTGGAAGATGCAAAAAAATAAGAATTACTGATTTCTCTTTCTTCAGATCTTAATATTGTAAACTATTCATCATTTTGGTTTGCTGTAGACTTAGAGCTTGTTCACTTTCAACATTGTCAATTTTCGATCCCACATTTGGAGATAATATTTATATTATATATAGTTTTAGAAAAAGGACAGAAATTAGGAGTTTGGGCCTTAAATCTTATTATTCACCAGTTAAAAGTGTGGACAGAAAATAAAATAACTCAATTATAGAAATATATATGCAACAGCCGCAAGGGCATGGGGTTCTCGGTAGCCAGCCAGCAGTCCTTCGGGGAGGTCACAGTGGCGGTGGTCCTGCTCCATGGCCCTGGCTGAGCAGATTGAGGGGTATTTACAGGGCTTTATAATGTCTTTCGTGAAGCCACCTGTGGTGCCTGGTCAGGGATGACTAGCCCTGCTTGGATGAGCCCCCAGGGGATAGATGTGGTGGTAGCAGCCGGGATGGAATGCTCTCCATAGGCGGAGCGAGCCCCTGGGATATTATGTAAGAGTCTTTGGAGATGATGGTGGTGGTAGTTGTGGTGCTGTGTGCAGCAAGGAGGGTGCGGGAAATAAGTAAGAGGACACAAAGGGTGCTGTTATCTTACATTTACTCACAGTTCATAGCAGTATACACCCAGCCAGGGTACTCTGTTCTCCAGGTCAGTAATCTGATCAACTTCCATGCAGTCCGGGACCACTCCACCGAGACACCCTTTAGTATGCCTTTCTGGTTTCCTGCCTCAAACTTGCAGTGTTGTTGCCAGATTGGGGCCAGTCCCTCTTGCAACCAGTTCCTCCATCATGACTGGAGGTCGGGGTGAATTTGGGGTATATGCTGGCCTGGGTTCAATGGGTGACCTACCCACTGGTACCCACTCCTCCCCCAGTGCCATAGATGAACCAGACCTCTATCTTTCTGTTGCTGTTCCTTCTATCTCTCCAACTCACTAACTCCAACTAACTCCTCCTCTTCCTCTGTCTGCTCTGTTCTCAACACTAACTTTCTCCTTCCACCCCTTTTAACCTGTTCCCTCCTCCAGCCAGTGATGGGGTCTGCTCAGCTAGAGTTTCTTCCGCCCTTCATCCCATGGCCTGGAGTTAGGATGGGTGTTGGGTGCAAGGTGTGTGTGTGTGTGTCTCGTATTGTGCCCCCTTCTTACCTGGGAGTAGGATACCACACCTATGGATTAGTGCAGTCAGGGGTGCATCAAGCCTCCCTGCCACCTGAGCCAAAGTGAGGAGCTGGGGGGGGAAAGGGGTGCTGTCAGGTTACAAGGTTACAGCACCGCCGCCCTCCGCAGCCTAATGAGGCAGTGTGGCTGGGTGCAGTCGGGTTAAGCACCGCGCCTCAGCAACTTAGGTGAAGAACAGGGGGGGGCTGTCGGGTGCTTCTTACCCGCTGAAGATGGCGGCGCCCATCACACAGGAAGCCGGTGTGTGATGTTGGTGCCGCCCCTTCTACACAGCCGCTCCCCAGCCTGACTGCCAGCTTGATCCTCAGGGCTCACACTGTCCAATGGACGGTGCAGCCCTGGGTGCAGTACCTCTGTGGGACCAGACCGCAGGGACGCCATATATACACTCCATATAACAGATATGGTAGGTACAGAACTTATCTTCACAGATATGTGAAAGCATATAAAGAAGTAAAGTACACCATCATAAATACATATTCCATAAAAGCATAATAGTCCATTGATTAAATACTAGGGAAGTAAAGCTAAAGCATAGAAATGAAATACACATACCAATCAAAGTATCCTTTGCAGACTCACATGTATATTGAACCTCGTTTTGTGTGCTTAATTATCGCTTAATCATGAGGATAACTCACACTCACCAACAGGGCCTTAACTAAACAAGGAAATCAGCCATGTGTCTGAGATATGGACCGATGCAATTGTTCTATTAGTGCATGTGCACCCATGGCCGCCATCCCCCACACCCCTCGCCGGGGGATGTGTGTATGTATTTCTGCAATTATAAAGGTAGAGACTGACTGACGACACCTGTGTGTAGAGGTGCTAGCTAGAAAACACATTATAAAATAATGACAGCACGATAGGTTCGTACTTGGGATGTTTTCTGGTTTTCAGGACATTCTTGAAATGTATTTCATTCTAACATTGAAGGCCACTTGCCTTAAAACTTTTCATCTAAAGTACTGGGAAAAAGCTTTCTAAGTGTTTATGCCTTTGACGCTTCTTTGTAAATCCTGTTGAAGAATAGAAAGTTACTAAATCAAAAGCCAAACATAAATACAAATGGAAAGGGACGGCTTCCTCTGTGCTTTATTGTAAAACATCAAGTAAGCAGTACGAGAGATTAGTCTAACAAAATATAATTTCAGCACTTAAATTTTTCACTGCATCTGCAGACTTCTGTTCCTGCATTATAAATAGGGGTCACCGGAGTCAGGGAGAAATGAAAAAGCGCAGCTTTATGTAAATTGTGGTAATTTGCCGTTTTTATCCTTCAGATTGTGAACGAGATCTTTCCTAGCTTCACTGCAGTGGATGAAAAATAATGTGCAGGGGGATGGGTCGCATAAAGGCTCATTTATGAAGACATCTAGGTGACTAAAAGGGGTTGGCCACACCTGGATTACATAAAAATCAGCCCAGAATTCTTAAAAATATTGTACACTCGTATTGACAGCAATACCTTGCCGTTCCTCTTCCAGCGATGCACAAGTCCCCACCACTGCTTAACGTTTAACTTCATCCGGGTCTCACTGTCAGGGATGTCAGTGTCACCCCAATGCGTCACAACTATCTCTTATATAGATAGTACAATATATCAATGGAGAACTCAATATATTAACATTAACAGGACTATGGTAGAATCCGCTAAGTCAAAAGCCCAATTCAAGTTAGCGCCTTCCTTAATTAGTAAAGTACCTCTGGACAGGAAGCAATGGCTCAGGTCACTTGGTCTTCTGTATTCAGTAGTCAGCGTTCCATCTTTGGTGCTTGACATGCAGAGTCTGATCTCCAGTGTTTGGCCTTTGGTGCTTGACATGCAGAGCCTGATCTCCAGTGTTTGACCTTTGCTGCTTGACATGCAGAGCCTGATCTCCAGTGTTTGGCCTTTGGTGCTTGAAATGCAGAGTCTGATCTCCAGTGTTTGGCCTTTGGTGCTTGACATGCAGAGTCTGATCTCCAGTGTTTGACCTTTGGTGCTTGACATGCAGAGTCTGATCTCCAGTGTTTGACCTTTGCTGCTTGAAATGCAGAGCCTGATCTCCAGTGTTTGGCCTTTGGTGCTTGAAATGCAGAGTCTGATCTCCAGTGTTTGGCCTTTGGTGCTTGACATGCAGAGTCTGATCTCCAGTGTTTGACCTTTGGTGCTTGACATGCAGAGTCTGATCTCCAGTGTTTGGCCTTTGGTGCTTGACATGCAGAGTCTGATCTCCAGTGTTTGGCCTTTGGTGCTTGACATGTAGAGTCTGATCTCCAGTGTTTGGCCTTTGCTTCTTGACATGCAGAGTCTGATCTCCAGTGTTTGGCCTTTGGTGCTTGACATGCAGAGTCTGATCTCCAGTGTTTGGCCTTTGGTGCTTGACATGTAGATTCTGATCTCCAGTGTTTGGCCTTTGGTGCTTGACATGTAGATTCTGATCTCCAGTGTTTGGCCTTTGCTGCTTGACATGCAGAGTCTGATCTCCAGTGTTTGGTCTTTGGTTCTTGACATGCAGAGTCTGATCTCCAGTGTTTGGCCTTTGGTGCTTGACATGCAGAGTCTGATCTCCAGTGTTTGGCCTTTGGTGCTTGACATGTAGATTCTGATCTCCAGTGTTTGGCCTTTGATGCTTGACATGCAGATTCTGATCTCCAGTGTTTGGCCTTTGGTGCTTGACATGCAGAGTCTGATCTCCAGTGTTTGGTCTTTGGTTCTTGACATGCAGAGTCTGATCTCCAGTGTTTGGCCTTTGGTGCTTGACATGCAGAGTCTGATCTCCAGTGTTTGGCCTTTGGTGCTTGACATGTAGATTCTGATCTCCAGTGTTTGGCCTTTGGTGCTTGACATGTAGATTCTGATCTCCAGTGTTTGGCCTTTGCTGCTTGACATGCAGAGTCTGATCTCCAGTGTTTGGTCTTTGGTTCTTGACATGCAGAGTCTGATCTCCAGTGTTTGGCCTTTGGTGCTTGACATGCAGAGTCTGATCTCCAGTGTTTGGCCTTTGGTGCTTGACATGTAGATTCTGATCTCCAGTGTTTGGCCTTTGGTGCTTGACATGCAGATTCTGATCTCCAGTGTTTGGCCTTTGGTGCTTGACATGCAGAGTCTGATCTCCAGTGTTTGGTCTTTGGTTCTTGACATGCAGAGTCTGATCTCCAGTGTTTGGCCTTTGGTGCTTGACATGCAGAGTCTGATCTCCAGTGTTTGGCCTTTGGTGCTTGACATGCAGAGTCTGATCTCCAGTGTTTGGCCTTTGGTTCTTGACATGCAGAGTCTGATCTCCAGTGTTTGGTCTTTGCTTCTTGACATGCAGAGTCTGATCTCCAGTGTTTGGCCTTTGGTGCTTGACATGCAGAGTCTGATCTCCAGTGTTTGGCCTTTGGTGCTTGACATGCAGAGTCTGATCTCCAGTGTTTGGCCTTTGCTGCTTGACATGCAGAGTCTGATCTCCAGTGTTTGGTCTTTGCTGCTTGACATGTAGATTCTGATCTCCAGTGTTTGGCCTTTGGTGCTTGACATGCAGAGTCTGATCTCCAGTGTTTGGCCTTTGGTGCTTGACATGCAGAGTCTGATCTCCAGTGTTTGGCCTTTGGTGCTTGACATGCAGAGTCTGATCTCCAGTGTTTGGCCTTTGCTGCTTGACCCTATGCGTTTGGTCTTTCTATGGAACCAGTATAACTCAGGTCTTCTCTAAGATCGCATAACTCTCAGGAACCTTTGCTGCAGTGGTGACCAGGAGCCCGCTCTGCAGCCCACATGTCTGCTTGCCTTGGTGCCAACTCCTCCCCTCCTTTACCATTTCAGCTGTTTATATTAGTAACTGCACCACACCGACATCCCATTCAACCTCTTACCTCGAGGAAACACACTCTCCATACTACAGTTCTTGACTGCCCAGTCCGACCAGCAGATGGCTGTATTTACGCAAGTACTGTGAGACGTCATCTGTGTGCATCTTCTGTTCACCATCCCCTTACAGGTGTTCTGTGTGACTGCACAGGTCTCACATGCCTATTGCCAGCATGATCTTGTACCACTCTCCATACATTGTCGGTAACCTGTTTTCATTATGTGGAGCCCACTGGGACAGGGTACTCGTACCGGACCAGGGTACTGCAGGGTATATCACGGCGGTCTTGGTCCGGACCATGTCCCGGGTTCCACAAGTAATGGGGGGATATTTACAGGGGAGTTTGTCGTGACGCCACCCACGGGTTGTGGTCAGTGAGGGGACCACCGCTGCTGCAGAACCTCCGGGGATGATGTTTAGCAGCTGGAGATGTAACAGCTCTCCACGGGTAGAGCTTGGTTCCCCGGGGCAGTGGTAGTAATAGTCTATAGATGTACTGTAAAGCGCTGCGGAATATGTTGGCGCCATACAAATAAAGTTTTATTATTATTATTATTATTATAGATGGTGCTATGGATAGGGGTAGTAGAAAAGATGATGGTAGTTTGTGAGGTCACGCAGGGTTTGAGCACAAGGATCATACACACTCATGGTTTTGAAGTTTTCCAAGGCTTTACTGCAGATTTTGGTAGCAGAGTACTGTCCATGGAGTCTGTACAGGGGCCGGGTTGCTCCCACCATGTCCGGGTCCTCAGCTTCCCACTGCTGTGCTGTGTGTGTGGCCCTGCTGCCGCTTTAGCTGGGCTGCTGCCCTGTCTCTCCTCACAGGTACCCCCTTTGCTAGGCAACTTGAGTCTTTCTGTGTGTTTCTGACCCCGCCGTGTTGCTTCGCTGAGGTACAGTGTACATCTACAACCTCCACTATCCCGGTGTTTTCTGTGCTGCATGTTTCAGTCACAGATTCGGATCTGGTATCCGGTCTCTGCGCTCCTCTGGGGCGAGTTATGAGGTAACTCAGTCTCCCAGATATGTTCCTCTGTTTCTTGTACTCCTCTCCTCAGACCCTGGCTTCAGGCCTGAAAGTAGTCAGTGGTCCATGTCAGGAGCTCAGCACTGCTCCCATTTACAGGTCCTCCTCCTAGTGCTCCCTGCACTAAACTGAACTGTCAACAGTCAACTATCAACTCACTACTTCCTCCTCAGACCAGAATATATCAGGGAGCTGCTTGAGCTCCGCCTTCTGGCCTAGAGGTGCTAGTGCAGTGTCCAGTGTTTGTGTGGGAGTTAACCCTTGTGATGTTACTGTGGCACATTAACCCCTAGGGTGCCACATTTACAGCAGCCACCACATGCATACAACCTACTCCAACTGGTGAAAACACAAGGTCTGTTGGTGTGTGCTGGGATCTATAATATGTTGCATTGGGCTGATATCTTAGATTTGTGCCATGAAAATGAAAAAGATTCAAAAGTGTTCAGCACTTGGACATATGTAATGTGGGATTGAGGCAATATATTACTTGGTAACCATATGTCACATACCGTATATACTTTCAGATGAAATTCAGTGGTTTTCAGAAAAATCCACTCAAGGGCGGCATCGGAAGCAAGTGTTGATGAGCTTGGTGCAAGCCAAGTTATGAATTCACAACACCAGTCTACATAGTCCAGCAAGGAAACCGGTAACTGCGTTATCTATTAGCATTAGAGTCTGTCAGCACAAAATGACTGTTCAAACCAAGCACATGAACTTGGTGCACCCTACGACCGTTCTGAGAACCTTGTATTTTTCAATCTATTTCCTCCATCCTCTTCCTTGATTGACAGCCTGGTGGAGAAGGGTGGAGATAGATGGAGAACAAGTATATTTGAACGTGCATGGAATGCTTTGGCTATGCCAAGGCTGCACAGTGCTTGGTTTGAACAGTCATTCTGTTCTGATAGCCTGCATTAAAGATGTTGGTAAGTTAACAACAGTAAATGTCAGTGTTAGTTGGCCCACTCAACATCAATATATCGCTTGCAATTTGTAGGTACTTTTACAAACAGCTCATAAACCTGACGGCTTTAGGATTAACACATCCATTGTCTGTCTGTTTCTACAGCGGTGAAGTCACTTCATACCCTAAATGACCAAATATCACATTTCATTGTGGCCAAGCCATCAGCTCTGGAAGATAATGAAGACATCTTCCATCCAGCTGAGAAAGAGTCTTTAAAGAAGTCGATGATTATTATGAGACAACTTTTAGTTGAAGCCCAGGTAAGCAAATATGTTATTTACTGCGTTAGAAACAGGTACAAAAAGTCTCAAAATAGTTGGGGGCATGCTGTGGTCTCCATTTTTGGTTTAATGTGTGACAATTTAGAAGGACAGTTAAAGGCTCAGGGTTGGATCAAGATATGTGAAAGGGAGACTGCCGATTCATACCCCTGATGAAGCGCATTGTGCGAAACGCGTGTCATGTGTAATGGGCATCTTGATCTCCTATCCAGGTTGGTGCAATGTTGCTTTATTGGTGCTCAGTGAAATATTTTTAACTCCCCTTATACCTTCACCTAGTTTTAATGTATTCATTATTATCCTTCGTAGTGTGACATTGTTACATATGATAGCCTTTGCTTGATTATCGGAGCCTTATGTAGTTGCTATATTGTAACATTTATAACTGTATATAAATGTAACACTTTTTAAGGTGGGGGGGGGGTCATATTTGAGCTTGGATTATATTTTCACCTTTTCATGTGCCTAACCTTATAAATACCACAATACCACAAATACCACAATACCCTTGGCGGGGTCCTTCCCTGGAGGGATATCTGGCTAGTTCTGTGTTTGTGACTCCTAACTGAGGCTCCACAGACTCTCTTTGCATAACCTTATAAATACAGCAGATGAAATAAGTATTGAACACATCTACAATGTTCTAACTATAGGTGCTATTAAAGTGAAATTTGCAGTAACAACCCATCCAATCCACATAGGTAAAGAAATCAAACCATAGCTGTCCATAAATTAAGTTATGTGTAGTAGTAAGAAATTACACCTAAATAAAGGTGCACAAAGCCATGGGAAGTCATGATACCAGCTGAAATCTATCAGTAATTAGAAAGCAATCCTGCCACTTAGCGAAAATAATATCAGTTGAGTCAACTGATGGTCTGTAAAGGTGTCTCATTACCAATTACACAAGAAACATCTCATCACAGGTAAAACCAGTGAGCTGTCTGAAGACTTTCACAACCTTATTATTGAAGAACATACTGATGGCATTGGTTACAGAAGAATTCTAGTGAGCTCTGTTGGGGCCATAATCCGGAAGTGGAAAGAACTTAATTTCACCATAAAGTGGCCATGACCAGGTGCTCCCTGCAAGATTTCAGATAGATGAGTGAAAAGAATTATCAGAACAGCTGTTCAAGAGCCGAGAACCTCCTATGGAGAGCTACAGAAAGACCTGGAATCAGCAGGTGCATTGGTTTCAAGTAATGCACTCATCCTCCATGGCCTGTATGCATGCTCCTGTATGCACGCTCATGTATGCACGCTCCTGTATGCACGCTCCTGCATGCATGCTCCTGTATGCACGCTCCTGTATGCACGCTCCTGTATGTATGCTCCTGTATGCGCGCTCCCGTATGCACGCTCCTGTCTGCACGCTCCTGTGTGCACGCTCCTGTGTGCACGCTCCTGTATGTACGCTCCTGTATGCACGCTCCTGTATGCACGCTCCTGTATGCACGCTCCTGTATGCACGCTCCTGTATGCACCCTCCTGTATGCACGCTCCCGTATGCACGCTCCTGTCTGCACGCTCCTGTGTGCACGCTCCTGTGTGCACACTCCTGTATGCACGCTCCTGTATGCACACTCCTGTATGCACGCTCCTGTATGCACGCTCCTGTATGCACGCTCCTGTATGCACGCTCCTGTATGCACCCTCCTGTATGCACGCTCCTGTATGCACGCTCCTGTATGCACGCTCACCATGCAAGACTCCAGTGCTAAACAAATTCAAGTGTAAGAGCATCTCAAGTTTGCTCAATAGTAACAATAATACATTTTATTTATATAGCACCAACATAGTGCGCAGCCCTTTACAATTGAGCAGGGGGAAATGTACAGACAATAACGACAATACAATATATTACATCAGTGCATCAATTACAGTAGGGGGGAGGACCCTGCTTGAAAGCTTACAATCTAAAAGGACATAGGGAGACACAGTATGTATACATATGCTTGTAGGATCTGGTCCAGCCATTATTATAATAAATGTTTTTTTTACATGAGGCCACATGCTCCGGTCATCAGTATCCACTTATCTGCTATTGGTTTTATGCAGAATGTGACATATTGAAATACGACAATATAGTCAGGTTGGATATATCCAAAACTGAAGCCTTTGGATGCCATAATACCAGTGGCGTAACTACCGCGGTCGCAGCGGTCGCAACTGCGACCGGGCCCGCCCCCAGGGGGGCCCGCACCCCCCCGGGGGGCCCCGTGGCCCGTGCTGACAGCCGGCCACCGCAACCGCGATAGTGCCGGCCGGAGAGGAGGGAGGACGGGAAGTGAGAGCTCACTTCCTGCTGCTGTGCCCGCCCCTCCTCTCCTCCTAAGTGCTGCTTGTTCCGGGAGCCCGAGCATGGCCATGTCCGCCCCTCCTCCTGCAATGCTGAGCCCGCGGGAATCTCTGCTGCTGGGCGCATACAGCCCGGCTCCCGGGGGCAGCAGTGAATGCCGGATGGTGGAGATGCACAGGGTGCGGGTCGCGTCCTTTGTGCTGGATCTGGGCAGGAGCTCATCTGTCTGCAGATGCTGCGGGGGCTGGGGGCCATCCAGCTCGGGATCAACCACAGCAAGCTGATCCCCAGGAGAGACTTCAAGACTCTGTACCAGGACTGCACCAACGCCAGGTCAGAGACTGTATTGTGTGCCCCATATACTGTGTGCCCTCTCCATATACTGTGTGCCCCCATACTGTGCCCTCCCCATATACTTTGCGCCCACCTCATGTACTGTACGTGCCCACCCCATATACTGTACCCCCCTATATTGTGTGCCCCATATACTGTGTGCCCCCTTCCCATACTGTGCCTCCCCATCTACTAATACCCTCCCATATACTGTGCCCCCTTCTTATACTGTGTGCCCCATATACTGTTCCCACCTACCCATACTGTGTGCATGCCCACCCCTTATACTGTGCCCCCTACCCATACTGTGCATGTGTGTGCCCACCCCCTTATACTGTGTGCCCCCCATACTGTGCCCTCTCCAATACTGTGCGTGCCCCCCACCCTTATACTGATTCCTCACCCATACTGTGCCGCCCACCTCTATACTGTGTGCCCCATAACAAGACTTCACCAACGCCAGGTCAGACTCAAGTGTTCTGCGTGTACCCCCTCCCCACTGTGTGCCCCCATACTATGTCCTATACTGTGCCTCATACTGTCTCCATAATAGGACTTCACCAACACCAGGTTATCCTCAAAATGTTATGCATTAGTTGGCTGTATGGCTGGCGCTGTGCTGTGTGGCTGAGGCTGCGTGGCTGGCTGTGTGTGGCTGTGGCTGGCTGTGTGTGGCTGACTATGTGTCTGTGTGTGGCTGGGGCTGTGTGTCTGGCTGTGTGTGGCTGGTGCCACGTGGCTGGCTGGGGTTGGCTGTGGCTGGAGCTGCATGGCTGTGGATGGCTGTGTGTGTCTGGCTGTGTGTGGCTGATGTTGAATGGCTGTGTGGCTGGGGCTGTGTGGCTGACTGTGTCCTGTGTGTGGCTGGAGCTGTTTGGCTGTGTGTGGCTGACTGTGTCTGTGTGTGACTGGGACTGCTTGGCTGTGTGTGGCTGGTGCCACATGGCTGGCTTGGGTTGGCTGTGGCTGGAACAGCATGGCTGTGGATGGCTGTGTGTGTCTGCTGTGTGTGACTGGGGCTGCTTGGCTGTGTGTGGCTGGTGCCATGTGGCTGGCTTGGGTTGGCTGTGGCTGGAGCAGCATGGCTGTGGATGGCTGTGTGTGGCTGGCTGTGTGTGGCTGACTGTGTGTCTGTGTGTGGCTGGAGCTGTGTGTGGCTGGGCTGCTTGGCTGTGTGGCTGACTGTATGGCTGTGTGTGTGTGTGGCTGTGTGGCTGGCTGTGTGTGGCTGGTTGGATGTGTGGCTGGCTGTGGCTGTCTATGTGGCTGGCTGCACCTGTGTGTGGCTGTTTGTGTGTAGCTGGTGGCTGTCTGTGTGTGGCTGTCTGTGTGTGGCTGTCTGTGGCTGTATATGTGTGTGGCTGTGTATGTGTTTGGCTGGCTGCATCTGTGTGTGGCTGGCTGATGGCTGTCTATGTGGCTGGCTGTTTGTGTGTGGCTGTATATGTGTGGCTGGCTGTGTCTGTGTGTGGCTGTCTGTGTGGCTGGTGGCTGTTTATGTAGCTAGCTGTGTGTGGCTGTCTGGCTGTGGCTGGCTGTTTGTGTATGTGTGTGTGGCTGGCTTTGTGTGTGTGGCTGGCTGACTGTGGCTCTGTGTGTGACTGGCTGTGGCTCTGTGTGTGGCTGGCTGTGTGTCTGTGTGTCTGACCACTGGGACCCCACAATCCTGAGAAATGGAGCTTTGAAGAGCACCATGTAAATGGAGCTGTGGTTGATTATTCCCTCTGCTGAACCATTCACATGTGGCTCTTCAAATAACTTCTTTAAGAAAGGGGTGAGGGCCACAACAGGGTAAAAGCAAAATTTACGTATTGGGGCTGATGGGGCTTCTTTTCCAGGGCTGCTTTTTGGTCCCAGTCCGGCCCTGGTGGGGGGGGGGCCCAGGTCAAAATTTCGCACCGGGGCCCACCAGACTCTAGTTACGCCACTGCATAATACACACCATGTTTGGAAGCCAAAAGGCAGCACTGCATATCACCCCAAAAACACCATACCAATAGTGAAGTTTGGAGGTGGGAACATCATGGTGTTGGGCTGTTTTTCAGCATACGGCACTGGCAAACTTCATATAATTGGAAAAGATATAAATGGGAAATGTACTAAGACATTCTTGAAAACAATCTGCTGCCATCTACCTGGAGGATGAAGATGAAATGAGGGTGGACATATCAGCAAGACAATAATCCCAAACACAAAGCCAAGGAAACTCTCAATTGGTCTCAGAGAAAGAAAATAAAGCTGCTAGAATGTCTGATCCGATCACCAGAGCTGAATCTAATAGACAATGTCTGGAAGGAACTAAAGGTCAGAGTTCATAGAAGGATCCACATGACCTGAGGATGTGAAGAGCGTTTGTGTGGAAGAATGGGCCAAAGTCCACCTGAGCAATGCAGAGACTAGTGTCTCCATAAAGGAGGAGTCTGGAGCTTCATCCCCAACAAAGGCTTCTGTACTAACCATTAAATACATTTCAGTAAGTGTGTTCAATACGTTTTCCTGTGTCATTTCTCATTATTACACATCACTTAGTTTATGGACATCTGTGGCTTGATATCTCAGCTTGTGTAGATTGGATGGGTTAGTAAGGAATTAATGTCAATAGAACCTTTAGAAATATGTTACTTAGAAAATTAGTGACGTGTCCAATACTTATTTCACCGGCTGTAAATAGGGTTCTCAGTAGTCCATTTCATTGTGTGGATACATTTTGATTTTGTTTTAACACTTTTATCTCATGCATTTTCATTTTTCAATAAAAGTTATGACTTTTATATATTTGTATTATTTGGTCATTTTCAAGGTTCCTTTATGGGTCTGCTGGATATTTCTCGCTTGTGACCTTGAAGCGACCGGTGGTAAGGCCACGGGTGTGTGTGTATGATCTTTCTCAACAGAATCCCCATACTCAGGTTTAACCGGTAGTAACATGTCTTTACTGTAAAACATATTTATATCACAGTCAACCGAACTATATGCGCACTTGTATATATTAGAGTCTCTGGATCTTCACTTCTTCCGGGTACGCAGCAAGAAAAAAACACAACAATGAAGGTATCTTTCCCTAACTTTCCCTAAAATCACGTACCAGTTTATCACAGAAGAAGATGTCGCTCCCACGTAGCAGGCCTGGGGATCTCCTCACTCTTCTTCTTTGGTCTCCTTCTGCAGGTAACAGTCTGTCTCTCCCAGTCTCAGGGCACACAGAGCAGCAGCAGAAGGGAGATCACAGCAGCACAAATGGCTCCCTTATGTCGGTCACGGCCCCAGCACATGCACTCTGGGTGCTCGGCGGGCAAGGTTTTGCAGAGCAGCCAGAGTCACAGCACCAAAGTCCAGTGGCCCAGGATCAGTCACAGGGGCTTCTGCGGGGTGATTTTTCCGGCAAGGTGTAGCAAAGTAGTCCACTTTAAACAGACATCCGCAGGTAGATCTTCTCAGCTCTGGATTTATACTGCTCCGATTCTCTGCTTTCACTTCCTGGTTAAACAACAGAGATGGCTGGGAGTTTCCCAGCTCTGTGATTGTACAGTCCACTAATGCCCCCTGGTGGACAAGTGCGGACTGTGCACAATTCATTTCAGTTTCAATTTCAATAATACAATCTGAATTGTACACCTCATTACATACCCCCCACTTAAAGGTTGACAGTCCCTGTCAACAACCATCGGCTCCAAGGCAGTGATGGCCGTTGATATCACAGGGATTGATCTCCGGCGGAGTAGGGACCTCTGTTGGGGGAAACCGTCATCCCCCCGTTCACCTTCGCTCCCTTGTTTAGGGCTCACAATATCTCCAATAAACTCAGTCACATTTTCTACCCGGGGAGAGTAGGATCGCCGGCGGTAGCGGCGCTGGTTGGGGGCAAATCTGCTTCCTTGAACGAGAACACCCCCAGGACCGGTGACGTCGGCGGCCTCTGTACCCCTCTCTCCCTTCACAACATCAAACTGTACCAGCTCCCCATCACCAACGCTGCGGAGGCACTTACGAGGATTGTTACGCTTTATGGCAGTCTGATGTACAAACACGTCATCCTTTGTGTCATTCCTGTTGATGAAGCCATACCCATCGCGGACATTAAACCACTTCACCGTCCCCTGGACCCGAGTGGCCAGTACTTGCTTATCGGTCTGGCTCTGTCTCTTCACACCCTTTTCCCTGATCTCCCCTGCCGAGCGAACCGCTTTGGCTGGGGCGTCTAGTTTAAAGGTGGCTGCTGTTGTGGGGCATGACTTGCTGGTTCTGGTATATCGGACCACGGGTGGAGGATGCGGACAACGGTTTGCCCTATGGCGGGGGTCGCCGCATGTCCAGCACCTTCCCATAGGCCGGCTGGGTTGCTGTCTCACTTGCCTGTCCGCCTGTTGGTCTAGCCTGAGCTGTAGCTGTAGTATCTGTCTCTGCAACTCTGCTACTATCTGCTTCAATTCTTCCGTGTCACTGCTCAGACTGCTGGCACCGGATATGGACCTGCAGGCCGTAGTATAAGTCTGGTTATAAGCTACTACCGGGAGGAGATTCTGTTGATCACACATCCTGCCGACTACGCCAGATGAAGCGACCGGTGGTAAGGCCACGGGTGTGTATGATCTTTCTCAACAGAATCCCCATACTCAGGTTTAACCGGTAGTAACATGTCTTTACTGTAAAACATATTTATATCACAATCAACCGAACTATATGCACACTTGTATATATTAGAGTCTCTGGATCTTCACTTCTTCCGGGTACGCAGCAAGAAAAAAACACAACAATGAAGGTATCTTTCCCTAACTTTCCCTAAAATCACGTACCAGTTTATCACAGAAGAAGATGTCGCTCCCACGTAGCAGGCCTGGGGATCTCCTCACTCTTCTTCTTTGGTCTCCTTCTGCAGGTAACAGTCTGTCTCTCCCAGTCTCAGGGCACACAGAGCAGCAGCAGAAGGGAGATCACAGCAGCACAAATGGCTCCCTTATGTCGGTCACGGCCCCAGCACATGCACTCTGGGTGCTCGGCGGGCAAGGTTTTGCAGAGCAGCCAGAGTCACAGCACCAAAGTCCAGTGGCCCAGGATCAGTCACAGGGGCTTCTGCGGGGTGATTTTTCCGGCAAGGTGTAGCAAAGTAGTCCACTTTAAACAGACATCCGCAGGTAGATCTTCTCAGCTCTGGATTTATACTGCTCTGATTCTCTGCTTTCACTTCCTGGTTAAACAACAGAGATGGCTGGGAGTTTCCCAGCTCTGTGATTGTACAGTCCACTAATGCCCCCTGGTGGACAAGTGCGGACTGTGCACAATTCATTTCAGTTTCAATTTCAATAATACAATCTGAATTGTACACCTCATTACAACCTCATAATATTCTCCTTGGACTGCGTTGGTATAGTAAACACATAACCATTCACAGATAATAACAGAATATATCTCCTTAAAGGGAACCTGTCACCAGGTTTTTGCCATCCCATCTGAGAGCAGCATAATGTAGAGACAGAGACCCTGATTCCAGCGATGTGTCACTTACTGAGCTGCTTGCTATCATTTTGATAAAATTAGTGTTTTTTCTGCTGAATATTTAGCAGCTTGTGAATATGCCAGACTACCAGACTACCGGACTAATGATAATCTCCAAATGATTAAACAGGGATTTTATCAAAACTACTCTGAGCAGCCCAATAAGTGACACATCGATGGAATCAGGATCTCGGGTCCTATATTATGCTACTCTCAGATTAGACTGCAAAAAACTGATGACAGATTCCCTTTAAAAGTACAACTTGATGTAGATTTAGGTGAAGGAAGTGTAGTGGAGGCCCCCAACTGGTTGAGGCTTGGGAACAGTCAACTTTTGGGTCACCTCCTATAATCCGGAGCTTCAAGGGCTGATATTTTTATTTTATTTTCTAGAAAATGTCACTTATCTTCATCGTTGACTGAATTCTATTTCAGAACTTCCCATGCACTTTAGGATCTGTAGGAAAGTAGATGTGGTATTAGCACAGAGGGATCTAAAGGTCATATGCCAAGAGTTCATTTCCTTGAGTTATGGTAAAGAATCCCAAGATTTATAAACCAAAGTCCCTACAAATGAAAGACATTTCTGTGCAGGACATAAGAAACATCTAAAGGACCCAGGCACGTTGCCAATCTCAGTTGTTTTTGCAGCTTTCCGCAGATTATCTCCTTTCTTTATAGAGAAGTATCGCCAAGTTAAGGAACGATATCTCAGCTGGGTAACGCTACACCAAAGAGCCGCAATTAAGAGCATGCTCCTATCTGTTATGTATCGCCATGCTGAGAGGTCCTCTACGTACAAATGACGTATCGCCCCATTGTCTTGCTGTAAGTCAAGGTGTACGGTATAGTAGTATATCTTTGTTCAGTAATTATTTGGCAAAGAAAGGCAAGAAATCGGCAAGATGACCCAAGTCTATGCTCCATCCATTACTATCTGGGATTTTTTAAGAAAAGTAAAGGGAATCTGTCAATCAAATCAACCCTCCTAAGCCGTCTATATGGGCATGTATATCATGGCAAATTGAATAAAATGATACATTGATATCTACGATCTGATTTATGGCATGACCAGAGTTCAATGGGCTGCAGTGCAAGATTTGGAGCTGTTCACCCCCTTCCCTGTATGTTGGTCAGATGTATAGACTCTTGTAGCATTCTAAAGCCTATAATGAAGTATGTGTTGTCCCACCTCCCATTAGTGTAGTAATGTCCTCTATCTTGGACCCCATCCTGGTATATATGCTCCCCATCCTGGTAGATATGTCCCAAATCCTGATATACATGTCCCCCATCCTGGACTTCTTCCTGTTATATATGTCCCCCCTCCTGTTAAATACAAGGATGGGGAACATATATAAGAGGATGGGGCCATATATACCAGAATGAGGACAGGATGGTGGTCATATAGACAGGATAGACATGTATACAAGGATGGGGAACATATATATGTCCACTATTCCACCATCCTGTCCTCATTGTAGTATATCTGGTCCTCATTCCTGGTACCTCATTATATATGTACCCATCCTAGCCATCCTGGTATATAGTCCTCTGGTCATCCTAGTATATATGTCCCCAGCCCATCCTAGGTTAGACCCATCCTGGTATATATATGTACCACCCATCCTGGATGTCCATTGTACCTAGTATATATGTACGCCATCCTAGGCCCATCCTGGTATATATGTACCCCATCCTGGGTCTATCCTATATATATGTACGCCATCCTAGGCCCATCCTGGTATATATGTACCCCATCCTGGGTCTATCCTAATATATATGTACGCCATCCTAGGCCCATCCTGGTATATATGTACCCCATCCTGGTCTATCCTAGTATATATGTACGCCATCCTAGGCCCATCCTGGTATATATGTACCCCATCCTGGGTCTATCCTAGTTATATGTACTGCCATCCTAGCCCATCTGGTATATATGTACCCCATCCTGGGTCTAACCTAGTATATATGTACCCATCCTAGGCATCCTGGTATATATGTCCCACCTGTCTCTATAGTCCCCTGTGACACGTCTATCTAGTATATATGTACGCCATCCTAGGCCCATCCTGGTATATATGTACCCCATCCTGGGTCTATCCTAGTGATATATGTATGCCATCCTAGGCCCATTCTGGTATATATGTACCCCATCCTGGGTCTATCCTAGTATATATGTACGCCATCCTAGGCCCATCCTGGTATATATGTACCCCATCCTGGGTCTATACTAGTATATATGTACGACCATCCTAGGCCCATCCTGGTATATATGTACCCCATCCTGGGTCTATCCTAGTATATATGTACGCCATCCTAGGCCCATCCTGATATATATGTACCCCATCCTGGGTCTATCCTAGTATATATGTACGCCATCCTAGGCCCATCCTGGTATATATGTACCCCATCCTGGTCTATACCTAGTATATATGTATGCCATCCTAGGCCCATCCTGGTATATATGTACCCCATCCTGGGTCTATCCTAGTATATATGTACGCCATCCTAGGCCCATCCTGGTATATATGTACCCCATCCTGGGTCTATCCTAGTATATATGTACGCCATCCTAGGCCCATCCTGGTATATATGTACCCCATCCTGGGTCTATCCTAGTATATATGTACGCCATCCTAGGCCAATCCTGGTATATATGTACCCCATCCTGGGTCTATCCTAGTATATATGTACACCATCCTAGGCCCATCCTGTATATATGTACCCCATCCTTGGTCTATACTAGTATATATGTAGCCATCCTAGGCCCATCCTGGTATATATGTACCCCATCCTGGGTCTATCCTAGTATATATGTACGCCATCCTAGGCCCATCCTGGTATATATGTACCCCATCCTGGGCCTATCCTAGTATATATGTACGCCATCCTAGGCCCATCCTGGTATATATGTACCCCATCCTGGGTCTATCCTAGTATATATGTATGCCATCCTAGGCCCATCCTGGCATATATGTCCCCCATCCTGGGTCCATACCTGTATACGTCAACCATTCTAGTATACAGTATATATGCAAGAAAATAAACAATCCAATTGGAATTGTTAAAATCTTGAACCGCTATTTCTTCATAGATAAAAGGTACATGTTACATCTCTGAGCAATAACTACTCATCTAACCTGCATTGAAATAGGATGGACGAACCTACGTGTTTCGACTTTCAGTCTTATCACGGTTTAGACAAAGTCGAAACGCGTAGGTTCAGTCCATGCTATTTCAATGCAGGTTAGATGAGTAGTTATTGCTCAGAGATGTAACATGTACCTTTTATCTATGAAGAAATAAAGATTTAAGATTTGAACAATTCCTATTGGAATTATCGCTGGATTGTTTCTTTTCCTGCATCTACATTCACGGCTCTCCAGCTGGATCCATGTGGAAGTTGGTTTCAATAAATCTGGCAGCACATCATGTGCACTGGGGTAAACTGACAGCAGGAGATCTGCTTTTGTCTTGAAAATACTGGTATATTTGCTCCAAATCCTAGTAAATATGTCCCCCAGCCTGGTATATATGACTACCATCCTGGACCCCTGAACCCATCCTAGTATATATAATCCCCATCCTGGCATAAATGTTCCCCATCCTGTTATATATATCCCCCATCCTGGGTCCATCCTGGTATAGATGTCCCCCTTTCTGGATCCATCCTGGTATACTCTGACGAGTAAAAGGGTAACAATATGTTGAACGTTTGACTCTCAGGCTCTATATCTCACCACCCCCTACAGCTTTGAGCATGAGACTACCTTCATTTTATAGACAATTATCTTGTCTATCTGATACATGAATTTGTCTATTTAGCATCAGCTATTAAGCATATGATTAGTTATGCAGATTCTTGTCATGTCACTACAGTGTTACTGTTTTGCTCCTGGGGTTGGAAAATCTTTTTCTTTCTGTATACTACAAATTATATCCTCTTATTACATTACCTAATAGATTAGTGTGTTATTAGGTCCATTTTCAAGTGAAAGGTCACAGGAGCAGCTATGAAGAAGATTTTCCAAGAAAAGAGAAACAGCATCATTCAGTTCATCGATAGCGGTCTGTTCTCTTGGCCAAGAAAATTGCCAAACTAAATCATGTGAGGCCATGACAGCTGGAAGAATACAAAATGAAGTCCGTCCATCCATTAAAAAGTCAATAGGTGACGTCTAGGCAAAATATCGGAGTGAACAAAGCGGCTCATCACAAGGTCTATCAGTTCTGATGTGATAAACTTGGCAGCGGGGGAGTCTTGTATGCTTCATAATAGTGAGATCACAGACGTCCATGCAAGCACCATGCGATGACCCTAAAGCCCCGTCACACCTGGCGACGGGGCTGGAGATGTCAGTGGCGACTGGCGGGGCGCGCGCACGTTCTTGGTGCCCCGCCAGCGTCGCCGTCCCCCGGTTACATGGGGCGACATCTCCAGCCCCGGCGATCTGTCAGGCGGCAACGCCACCGGGGTCTCTGAAAACCCCAGCGGTGATGCCGGACAATGGGAGCCTATGGCTCCCATCGCCTGACAGGTCGCCGGCGTCCGGTTACATGGGGCAATGTATGCACATCGCCCCATGATGGTCGCCTGGTTTCAGAGCACTGGTCTGAAACCAGGCGACCGGCTGGCACCGGCGACATCACCCCTTTACATGAGGCGACGTAGGGGCGATGACGCCGGTGATAGGCCACGCCCCCACGTCACCTCTGTAATGGGCGGCGATGTCGCCCCGTGTGACGGGGGATTTACACAAGTCTGGAATGGTGGCCCGAAAAAAGGTGAAGAAGCCTGAAATTCAATATCGTCATTAGAAGCCTTGGCTCGAGTTTGCAATAAAGTATGAAAAATGGACAGTAAAACTAGGAAACGGTGGATGAGATGAAAGTCAATACACTAGGCTCTGATTGGTGCACATGGGTCTGGAAGAAACAAGGTAAAAAGGGGCTGATGGATTTAGAAATTGAAGAAACTGTCAAGTTCAATGCAGGAAGCCTGATTATGATGGTGTTTCATAGCCAAAGGCATTAGTTATTGACCAGGATGGATGGGGGTCTCAATGCTGAGCTATGCGTGAGTATCCCACTTCGGATACATGAGTGCTATCATATGAAAAGGAAAATGGTATCCCAACAGGACAATGACTAGAAGCATATGTCGAGAGGGGAGTAGGGGTGATGCATTGGCGCCACAGTCCTCAGACCTCATCTCAATCAAACACTTGTGGGTAGAGTTGAAGAAAAACCTGTATACGTGTAGAGGAGACCTGGGATCAGATTACATTGGGACATGTTTGAATCTGTTCAAGAGCATCCAGAAGGATTCAGGCAATGGTGAAAGCCAAAGGTGGATTTACAAAATACCTTCAAAAGGGAAATTGAAATTTAGATTTTTAAGAGCAAAATAATAGCATTCAAGTGAAATGACAAGAATCTTCATAACTAATCATATACTACACAGTTGACAAACAAATCTGTATGAGATAGCCAAGATGATTGTCTATAAAATGAAGGTAGTCTCGCCCTCCAAGCTGTACTGGATGATGAGGTATAGAGCCTGAAAGTCAAAAGTTCACATTGTTACCCTTTTGCTCCTCAGTGTATATAGTCCCTATCCAGGTATATGTGACCGCCATCTTAGGTTATCCTCATATATATATGTCCCCCATCCTGGTAATATATAAATCAATGGTGTGGACAGGGCTATAGCGCACTCAGCACTCAGAAAACTGGTAGATCTGCCGCAGAGAAAACAGGGATTTATTCAAAACTACTGCAAGCAGCCCAGTAAGTGAAGTATCACTGGAATCCAGGTGTTTCTGTCTATACATAATGGAGTCTAGTGGGCAGAGCAACTAAGCTGTGGATGCTGTCAATGGCTAAAATAAATAAGATAAAGCCCATACCTGAGAAATAATACAAAATAAAGTCCTATTATTCTGTCATATTTTTATTCCTTGTACAAAAGGCCTCCGTAAAATGAGCTGGCGGGTCAGAGAGACGCCATAATATTGTTTTATCAGAATGCTAATCAAATACAATTAATGAAGCAGAGGAGGTTTTAATTTGCTCTTTTTCAGAGACTTCATGTCTGATTACTGTCAAAATACACGAAGATGATAACTCCCGATGACACCTGATGTGCGCGTCCCTCTGATGAAGAAATTATCTAATAATGTCCTCAACAAATAAGACTGAACTGTACAAATCAGAAGACAAACCTGTGATATGAAACAGATTACCAGAAATGTAATATAGAATAGTCTATTAATTTGTGATCAGCGGGTGTTCTGGGACCAACAGTGATAACGGTACATTGACTGTGTACAAAGATCAGCAACATATTGTCACATGGGTAGCGAATGAGGGAAGGAAGCAGGATGGTATAATGGAACGGGCAACTGACTAGCCCTGTTCCCGAAGGTGGCCCAGATGGCGAGGAGGATCGGACCACCCCCTTTCCCTTAACTCCTCAACAGCCCTGTACTACTGCCTCTCACCTCCCACTTCAGACAAGGGGAAAATAATAACTTTCAGGTTTAATTGCAAAGCTTCAGGGGAGCAGAGCAAACTTCAGCTTGCTTGGTCAAAGGCAGAAAAACTCTATCAGTGACACCCTATGAAGGAAGGGAGGCTATTTAAAGGCCTGATCACCTGATAAACCTATACCGCCACCTGGAGAGCTGCACGCCACACATTCAGCAATGGCATCTTCAGTTTTAACCTTGATTCATAGGAATAAACTCTAGTTTAAACAGCAGCAGAACAATTCATGTGGACTGAGGAGTAGTCAACACGTGGCATGTATATATATATATATTGTTGAAGCCAAACCCAGTACTGCAGTTCAATTTCAGTCATCCTTTTTTAACTTAGCTGCATCATTAGACACAGCCAGAGCAATTCTTCTGTTGATTGGAGTCATGAAAGTCAGGTCTTTCCTAAATCAATATTATCTAAGCACAGGTCAAGGTTATCAATATTGATAGGTTTACCGGGTATTCTATCATCAGGAGCACAACACCTCCCAACTTCCTGTTTGCCGGAAGTGGTGCGCTCCTGAAGACTGATAGTTCGGTCTAGTCGTCTAGCTGAGCTGCTGGTCTGAGCCGTCTGCGCTCTGATCCTTTAAGCAGAGGTAGTTTTGTCTCTACAGCATCTGGGGAGTGCAGAGGCTCAGATCCACCAATCCGGCCATCTTCAGAATAGCATGCCAACTCTACAGCTTTGTGTATAGAAAAAGGTGGCACCTCCCGAACAGTACAGGATTCCTAAAAAATAAAGTAGTAAGTAGCTATTAGGAGTTCAGACCTTAAAGTGCCTCTAGTAAAGGATGCCCTGGCAGTTACCCAACTTGTCAATTCCTAACACAGGCCTTGGTTGGTGCAAAGGCTCAAACAATAGAAAAAAACGCCAAAATTGAATAAAGTAAAACCTCACATTTCTATAAAATCCACAAAACAAAAAGGGGAATTTACAAAACACATACACATAGATGAGACACTGGATCTACGCGTTTCATGACAAGACTAAGGGATAAGATATACCTCGAAACGCGTAGGTCCGGTCACAGTGTCTCATCTATTTGTATTTTTAATTCCCCTTGTTTCTTTTTTGTGGATTTTAACGCACCTTCATTGATGCCCCACTGGCCTTGAAGCTGAGAAATATGGGAGAATTTTCCGTTGCCCAATATGGCAACATTGGAGACAATATCATAGTTGATGCCATTGGTTATTTTTCCTTTTTTTTAACTAAGAACTTCACTCAAATCCGATAGTTCATGGTAACGAAACAAATTGCAAGTGCGTTATCCCATTATGATTTCTCTTTTCCTTTATTAATGCATGTGGACATCACGGAGGGGGTCCCTTGCTCAGGACACCATTTGATTAATATTTTTATTAGTGATGGCAGAGTGACACTAATAAAGAGCAATCTCTCATCTCCATTTGCCTGTGGATTATTCTCTGTTATCAGCCATTTCAGGATAGGATAGGTGAAAAATTTCTGAACTCTGGTAGCCCTACCGATCCCAAGTATAGGGTTCTAATGTACTGCCATAGCCACAGATTCACCTGAGTAATGAGAACTGTGATTTTATTTTTCTACGGTTTCGGGGATGAATTTAAGGAAAAAAAATTACCGATGTACAGTCAGGAGATTCATCCCCGAAACACATTACTGTGGTAAATCACGGTGGTTAACCCTTCATCTTCCTCGTTTTGTTTTTTTCTGTCTATTCGGACTGAAGCAGCCACCAGTATAAAGTTTTCTAGAGTGTTGTGACTTCACCACAACCCACTCAGATGATCACGACAACATTCTATCTGCACACATATCTCTTGTAGGGTGACTATATTTGGGCCCTTTTCATTCCAGCTTTATCAAGAATAGGGTTCTAAAATGCCCATCAGGAATGGACAGGTGGCCGGTACTTGGCTTCCCTCTCCCGGTACCACTGGGAATGAATGGAGAGGGGGTTCTAGTCCAATGGGATTTTCAACCCTGTTCTCAGGAGTGGTAAGGGGTCTAGCGGTAAAACCCACCCCCAATCTGAAAGTTATGCAGATTGTTCATTACTTTCACAGTTGGGCTGTGAGTGACATTATCAGCTATCTACACTTCTGAGAGGTGTAGATAAAGTATCAAGCTCCTTTAAAGGGAACCAAGCACCAGGATTGTAATGTATAAAGTAAAGGCAGTGCCATACAGGTGATAGACTGGTGAATGACTATGTGAGTCAGGTCCTCTCATATAAATTCCTCCTCCTGTGCCCTCCTGTCAGGCTCACTTTTCATTATTTACAATTTCGTTCAGCACCACCATGTCCCACTGGTGACGGTGTGTGCACATAGCTATTGTAATAGCACAAGAGTCCGCACATGAACGTACCGCGATCTCCGATGCCATTCTCTTGAAGACACTGTGAAAATGAATATGAGTGGCATCAGCGCATGTGCAGAGTGAATTTTTTTATCTGCGCATGCGCTCCTCCTCCTGCTCACAGTGTTCTCCACAGTGTCGTCAGAGATGGCAGTACGCGCATGCGCTGACTCCGGCACCATTTTCATGACAAAACCATTACAATAGCAATGCACACACACCACCAGCAGCGGCAATGGTGGCTCGGCACAAAATTTCAATAAAGACAGATGGGCATGACAGGAGGACACAAGAGGAAGAAGATCTACAGAGGATCTGACCCACATAGTCTCACTCCTGCTGCACTGGTTAATCAACGCTGCACACATTTCTGTAACTTTGATAAAGCTTATTTCAGAAAAATGAAGGTATGGTTTCAGTCACCACCCTAGTGCCTGTATGGTGCTGCCTTTACTTTATATGTTAAAAAATCCTGGTTTTATTTCCCTGATAAAAGTTATCATCGTCTTAATTTTTATTTCATAAGTCAATAGTTTACATGAAAATAAGCAAATTTGTAATATGTCTTATCAGACAAATTTGCTTCTTTTCATGCTGAATTGATCAGTCATTATCAAAATTTTCAATTCTGAGGTCAAATCTGTCTTCAGTGAAGACTTTCCCATCACTGAGATAGGAGATGGCAGCTGTTACTGATGAGATTCTATGTAGATAGAAGAGGGAGGAGAAGAAGGAGCTTTGCCTCTAGTCCCTCCCCTGCTTATAGCTCCTCCCTTCTCCCATTGTCTTAGAATCTCATCAGTCACAGTTGCCATCTCCTATCTCAGTAATGGGAAAGTCTTCACTTAAAACAGACTTTACCCCAGAATTGAGAATTTTGATAATAATTGATCAATTCCATCAGAATAAGAAGTAAATTTGTTAGATAAGACATATTACAGAGTTGCTTATTTTAATGTAAACTACCGGTATTAATTTATGAAATAAAAGTTAAAATGACATATACACTTTAAGCAGTGATGTATTGTCTCATCCTAATATGCGTTATACAGCAACGTACAAGCAAAATATATCGGTGAGTCAGCATCTAAGTATAGGTCTGCCCGAGGGAGAAAGGGGACGGTGCAGAACAAGCAAGGTCTACTGAGGATGCAGCTAACTTTCCTGCTGTCTAGCTGACTTTTTATTCTCAGGACAATATTGTGATCAAATTCACGGAAACAATTCTTCAATCCTGGTCACCCTATTCCTGTTCAGGACCTTTCGAGCAGAGGTGGCTATCTTTACTGCATAATGCTTACACTTAGGGTACCTTTACACGCCGCTACTGGCGGGTGGCTACAACCGGATACATGCGAGAAATGTATCTTGCACCGGCAATTCACCCCGTGGTAGCGGCGTGTGAAGACGGTTGTAGCCACCCGCCAGTAGCGGCACCTGTTTCCGAGCACTGCCCTGAAACAGGTGGCTACACAGCCGATTGTAGCGACCTGTATCGGCGTGTAAAGAAGCAACAGAAGGGATGTCTGGACACCAGGCTATGTACCTGGTCTGTAGCTGGGGCGTGACACAGGCTCCAGGTTACCGCGCCCCATCAGCGATCATTGGTGGAAGCTCCTGCGTTACGATTGGTTGTCGCTGCACAGGGCGGCATATTTAAGGAGCTGACCAGTCACACTACACAATTGCTCGAGCGTCATGT
This sequence comes from Allobates femoralis, assembly GCA_033576535.1. Lineage (NCBI taxonomy): Eukaryota > Metazoa > Chordata > Amphibia > Anura > Aromobatidae > Allobates > Allobates femoralis. Next base: position 4,245,798 of record JARQOC010000009.1, read on the forward strand.
ATTAAACAGCCTCCTGCGATGCCTGCCCAATCATGATGTTATTACTTTGTCCTATCAGCGTACGGACGTCTCGTAATCCACAATTGTGGCACGCCTATGTGTTGTCCCTGCTGCACCAGGTCCGCCCATATTAGCTTGTTGTAGCGGTGTGTAAACGAGGTAAGGTGCTCTGCAGAAGGTAACTTGAGACACCCGGCGGTGTATCTAGAGATAGATGTAACCTACTGTAGCGCACCTTGTTGCGGCGTGTAAAGGTGGTGCGGGTACCGTTTGCAACCGTTTGTGCGTGCTCGTGCACGTGAAGTAGCTGGTTGTATCCACCCGCCAGTAGCGGCGTGTAAAGATACCCTTACAGTCTTATGAACCCTTTGGGATCGTTGAAAAATCCATTTTTTGAGTACTAGTTCTGTCCATGGTTTTTATAGCACTTGCACCTAGTATAGTTCATGGCACAATAGTTTGTGCAAGATTGCAGAAATGTGATATTGATCTGAGTGTTATAATAAGCAATGCAAGTCTAAGGGTCCATGAAAACAGTGGACAGCACTTGGACACCACCTGATTGTTGTCTGTTTTTCACAGAATTCTATATAGAAAGTGGAGAAAGCTTTTTCTTATTTGAGAAAAGCTGATCAAATTTGGACCATTCTTGGATGAAACTAAGATGACACTGATAAATCTGGTGAAAATGAACAAAATTAATGAAAAAGCTATAACTGTTTGTCTTTTACGTGAAAAATAAATGGACGTCTGAATGAGCCCTTAGGGTAAGTTCAAACATGCTGGAAATTCGCCTCAAGTCCAAGGGAATCTGTTGATTTGGGGCAGAAATGAGCTGGGGAATCGCTGCCAATTTGACTCCATGCATTGCACACGAGGAAATCTTTTTTGCACAAGGATGAGCAGTAAATCAGCTATGTGTGAACATGTTTTTATAGATCCTCACAGATGACAGCTGGTTTCCTTAGAATATAAGTAAGGAGATTCCCTGCTGATTGCTTTGGGACCTCTCTGTTAAATTTCCAAAGGTGATAATATGGTCGGCTATAATTTAGAAAGGGTGATCTGCAATATTACATTTTTCAGGCAATGGCCCCTGTGTGTTCTGGACTGGCAATACTTTCTTTAGGAAGAAAACATAAAGGGGTTGTTTCATTTTTAATGATATGTGGGGGCAACATTCCTTTATAAGAATCGTTCCACAGCCCATATCATAGTCCACAGCCCTTTTCATGGGCCACAGCTCTCCTCTCATGGGCCACAGCCTCTCTCTCATGGGCCACAGCTTCTCTCATAGGTCTACAGCCCTTTTCATGGCCACAGCCCCTCTCATGGGCCACAGCTCTCCTCTCATGGGCCACAGCCTCTCCCCTGGGCCACACCTCCTCTAATGGTCTACAGCCTTTTCATGAGCCACAGCCCCTCTCATGGGCCACAGCTCTCCTCTCATGGGCCACAGCCTCTCTCTGGCACCTCTCATGGTCTACAGCCCTTTTCATGAGCCACAGCCCCTTTCATGGGCCACAGCTCCTTTCATGGGCCACAGCCTCTCTCCTGGGCCACAGCTTCCTTTCATGGTCTACAGCCCTTTTCATGGGCCACAGCCCTTTCATGGGCAACAGCTCCTCTAATGGGCCACAGCCTCTCCCCTGGGCCACAGCTCCTGTCATGGTCTAAAGCCCCTCTCATTATCCACAGCCCCTCTCATGGCCACCTCTCCTCCTATGGTCCACAGCCTCTCATGGTCCACAGCCCTCTCATGGTCCACAGCCCTCTCATGGTCCACAGTCGCTCTCATGGTCACCTCGGTCTGGTAGCAATTCTCTTCAGTAGCTTGCCTTGTTCTTTGATCACACCTGCAGTAGACATTTTTAGTTACTACATAACAGTGCCTCACACATTGGCATCAGTCTCCTGGCTTTCTCAGCAGTTAAACTTTAATTGACAGATCACTCTTCTCTCGGTGACCTTTCTCCCCTGCATAGATGTCGTCATTGCCTGGGTTGTTGCATGACAAGCAATAGCCTATGCACAGTGAGCTCCTAATGACTTTGTAAGGTGAATGGACTGGATCCTGAAAGGTCATCAGTAGCTCACTGCACACCCCTGCTGGTGAAACAAACCCTGAGACTAATGGCACCTGCGCAGGGAAGACAGGCCACCGAGAGAAGAGTGACCTTTCAATATAAGACTGGAGGCAGGGAAAAGGGTAGGAGCACAGCAGAGCTGGAAGTGCAGTGCCCGCTCCTCTGCACCTGCCATAAAAACTTCAGAGATGGATCTCAAAAATGTCTCGACAAACTACAAACATACTACAAGCAAGGTATGAATATAATAAGTGTTAAAGGGTTTTACACTCAGGCCTTTAGTTAGGGGTCGAATATCCTGCTGGCAGTTGCTCTTTGAGTATTATAAACGTCTTATCCCTAAGCACTATGGATGTGACTCAGGTTTCTTAAGGACCAGGTTCCCGCACTCGGAGTCGGTCACTGAGGTCACAGTCAGCATGTTGGAGAATCACGTCTTGAAAAGTTTTGGCACAGATTGGCCCATTGGTCAGTAGCCAACGTTCCACCCTAGGTTACATGACTTGAGGGGAGTGATGTTTGTTCCTGATATCAAAAGCTGGACTACATTAAGAAGAGGAGGACAGGTGTTTGTATTTTCTGGTGTATTTTGGTCAGGGTCTACCTTTTTTGTTTTTCTCACACTCTTGTTCAACTTTGGGATACTAGCTATTAATCACATTGTGCATGTACAGTGTTGGCCAAAAGTATTGACACCCCTGCAATTCTGTCAGATAATACTCAGTTTCTTCCCGAAAATGATTGCAATCACAAATTCTTTGGTATTATTATCTTCATTTAATTTGTCTTCAATGAAAAAAACACAAAAAGAATTGCCCTAAAGCCAAATTGGATCTAATTCCACACCAAACATAAAAAAGGGGGTGGACAAAATTATTGTCACTGTTAGAAATATCATGTGATGCGTCTCTAATTTGTGTAATTAACAGCACCTGTAACTTACCTGTGGCACCTAACAGGTGTTGGCAATATCTGAATCACACTTGCAGCCAGTTGACATGGATTAAAGTTGACTCAACCTCTGTATGAACTTACCCTAAATATCTACATAGAAATGTTTTTTTTCCTAACTAGACAGCCCCTTTAAGATTTGCATCTACAAGGTTTTCTATAGTCAGTCGTTGACTAATGACTACCACCCGTAATCAAACTCTACATGGCTTTTCATTAACTCGTGGTAAAGATTTTTACCGAAGGAATTTTACACTACTGCTAAGAATTGCATCGAAAAACCATTATTTTCTCTCCATCTTTAAACCTCACTTAATTCTAAGAAAGCTCTTGTCACCCTTCAGATTTGTACATTTCTTCATTTGAAGCCTTAACGCCGCTGAGATTTAAATATCACCTTCTGAATTTTAAAGATTGTAAAAAAAAAAGAATATAACTTATTATTTGGGTAAATTCAGCAAAGAGCACAATTCGCGAGAAGACCCCGGTGTTGTGCTTTCTTCTTGTCACTTACAGTTATTGTCGTTCAAGACATCTGTCTGACAGTCTGTTTCTTGTCAGACAGAAATGTGAAAACGTGGATTTCCATATGTTTATGTGAATGTACACAGCACATGTTCTCAAAGGACAAGAGATTTATTTTGTTTTTGTACGTCTCGGTCGTGTGGGAATAAGCTCTTGATTTCCCATTTTTAGCTCAATGTCAAGAAAATATAGGATAACGCAAAGTCAACAGCATCGGGGTCATAGGGTGGACCGAGAAAGAAATGAGTGGTTCTAATGACCGTGCCACCAACAAACAGCACTTCAACCCAAAAACACTACAATGATCTATTTCAAAAGATGTAAAATTTCATTAAGGTACCTTCACAGCCGCAATCTCGGCTGGCGATATGAGGCGATCTAACGTGCGCGTGCACGTTTTTCATGCTCGCCTCAGATCGCCGATGGCCGTATTACACGCCGCAATCTCGCCCTGAAAGAAAGGCGATGTGTCGCCCCGGAAATCGCCTCACCCTCAGCGGAACCAATCCAGTGGAAATCCCTCACCACTTCACACGCCGCAATCCCAAGGCAATGTGGGCGTTACATTTTCAGCGGCCCGAGGACATAGGCGTGCCGCAGCGGTCAAACACTGTGCCCCATAGCTGCTCATTGGACAACACAACTGCGTTACGATTGGCCAGCCTGCTCTTGAAGGCTGACTAATACATGACGCCATTGTCTATCGGAGTTTGGCACCAATACACGCTCAAATATGGCGCGGTGTCAACTGACAGCCAATGGGAAGACAGTAGCCACCACCAATCATCTCAGACGGGGCGCTGACTACAGCACGCTATGGCATACCTACGGGAAATCATAGGCGACACTGATTCCATCACTATCGCCCTATCACACGCCACAACCCAGAAATATCGCCTTCATGATTGCAGCTGATTTTAGAGCAGTGCTCAGGAATCAGGCGACAGGCGATTTATAGCCGCGTAATTCCCCAATCACACGCCGCAATTGTGAGGCAATTTCACGGCATTGCTCCGGGGCGATATATCGCCTTTGGGATTTCCAGGCGAGATTGCGGCATGTGAAGGTACCTTTACAATCATTTACCTTACTGAATTATTCCCTGAGTTTTTATCTTGAATAGTGATGAGCAGGCACTACCATGCTCAGATGCTCGCTCAAAACGAGCAGTTGGATGCTCAGATAAGTGTGACTCGAGCTCCGAGTATAATGTAAGTCAATGGGGAACTTGAGCCTTTTTCCAGAAGATCTAGACTTCCACTAATGTTTTTTTATGTAACTATATTTTTTCTTAAAGTTAAGACATACAAAAATCCAATGACACGAAACCAAGTAACATATATGAAGATAAAGTAGATAAGAATAACGTGTGCATAAGGACCCACCAGTCTACGGGCCCTCACATGGACGAGGCCAGTAGGTTCACTTAGACTAGAGTAACAAACGGTGTTATATATGCTTGTGATGTCAAAAATGAGTAATCAAGACTAATATCTAGGACAAACACAGACGAAACAGGAGGGAAGGGTAGGAGGGGGAAAGGAAGTATTAGCTAATGGGGAGGGGGCCGCAATCCCAAAGATCTCATCACTCACAAATCCTCCCTAGCCGCAAAATAGTCCCAAGGAGCCCAGACTGCTTTAAATCTGTCTATTAATGCGTTAAGTGAGGCAGTAAGGTGCTCCGTTATCCTGACATCCGCTATCCTTCTCAGTAAGCTCTGCAGAGTCTGGGCGGCCGTTTGCCTCCAACCTAGGGCAATCAGGCATCTGGCTGCCGTGAGGATATGGAGCATCGGTTTGGACCCTAGTTTCCCCATTCCCCCTCACTCCAGAGCCCAGGAGATAGACCAAGGGCTCCAAGTCAATCTCTGAGTACAAGACTTCACATATAAGATTTTTAACTTCGTCCCAAAAAGCCTTCAAGTTAGGGCGGGACCAAAATATGTGGAAAAGGGTCCCTGTATCCTGCCCACATCTCCAGCAGGAGGCAGGGAGAGAAGAATCTAACCGATTGAGGAAGTTCGGTGTGTGGTACCAAAACATCAAGATTTGATAAATGTTTTCTTTATAGAGAGAGCAGACCGATGACTTGGCTGCCCTTTCCCAAATAGCAGATAATACCTGAGGAGAGATCCACCTGCCCAGATGTATTTTACATTGCGCAGGAGGCCACAGAAGGGAGTTAGGGTGGATCGGAGTGAGCCAAAGTTTTTCTATTTCGGTCCATTTGTTGCAAGCCCAAAGTGACGTCCAGCAAGGGATTCTCCTAAGGTGTGTGGCCCAATAATACTTGAGAACATCCGGCACCGATAGATCCCCTCTGAGCCTGTGAGCAAGAGAACCTCTTTGGCAACTCTGTGATGTTTATGATTCCAAATGAATTTCAGAATAGCCGCCTGGAGAGATTTCAACTCCTTTATGGGTATCTTAACCAGGAGGGTCTCAAAATAATATATTAATCTGGGTAAGAGGCTCATCCATCCCATCCAGGAAAGGGAGTAGGGTGACCATTTACCCAAGACAGCCTTCAATTCTCTGAAGAGGGGCGGGAAGTTAAATTTATACAAAGTGTCATAAGAGGAGGTCAAGTTGACTCCCAGATATCTCACCTCATCCGTCTTCCACCTAAACTTGAAATTCAAGGTTAGATGGTCCAGCAGCCCAGGGGCTAGCTTCAGCGGCATAGCCTCTGTTTTACTTGAGTTAATTTTGTATCATGATAACCTCCCATACTCCTTCAGGGTAAGCATGAGGTTAGGGAGAGATACATGTAGATTAGTGAGTGTTAGGAAGATATCATCCTCAAATAGGGAGAGTCTGAACTCTTTACCCCCAACCTTTACCCCCAAGATGTCTGGGTTTAGTTGGATAGCCGCCGCTATTGGTTCAATGCACATAGCAAAAAGTAGGGGGACAGGGGACATCCCTGCCTAGTACCATTCAAAATGGCAAAAGACTGGGAGGTATACAGAGGTAGTTTGATTGCGGCTGTGGGCTGACTGAACAGAGAGTTCAAGGCTGTCAAAAACTACCCAAGAAACCAAAAGCTCTCAGCGTCCCGAAGAAGAAAGGCCAGGAGAGGCAGACATAGACCTTCTCCTGCATCGAAACTCAGCACCAGCATCGCCAACTTTCTCCGATTCGAGACCTCCACCAAGTCTATTACTCTCCTGGTGTTATCTCTACCTTGGCGGCAGGAGACAAAACCCACTTGGTCTTTGTTGAGGCAACCATCAATTCAGTCTGGAAGCGTACAGCTTGGTGAAGATCTTCAGGTCGGAGTTTAAAAGTGTGATCGGTCTATAGTTGGCAGAGTCAAGAGAATCCTAGGTGGTTTGGCGAGAAGGATCAAGTGGGAATGAAGCATGGTATGTGGTTAAGGGGTGCCCCGTAAGAAAGAGTTAAACAGAGAGGACATGTGAGGCAACAAATCCCCGGAAAATGTTTTGTTATATAGATAAGTCAATCGTCAGCTCCTCAATAGAAACTGCCATGTTAAGAGCAGTAATCGCTTCTTCCGGGAGGGTTGGAAGCCCAAGGGCGGAGAGGTACTCCGCGATCTCCACATCCCACAGAGGCGACATGCCAAGAGAGTCCTGCAGATTGTAGAGCTTTTTATAGTATTTATAAAAATGTCCGCTATAGAGGCAGGGTTATAATGGAGTATCCCTTTGTCATCTCGTAGAGCCTGAGGACGGGAGGCCGCAGTGCACTCTTTAAGTTGACGGGCAAGCAGGGTGTAGGCTTTGTTGCCTCTTTCATAGAATCTCTGTTTAGAGAAGATCAGAAGTCTCTCCACTCTATGTACCACCAAATCCCTCAGCTTGTCTCTGAGTCTGATGACATTTCTTGAAGTATCCATGAAAGGGGAAGCAGTAATCTTTGCTTCACATCTTTTCAGCTGAAGGGTTAAGGCAGTATGCTGAGCCTCTACATTTCTCCTAGCAATGGTCTCCTCCCTAATGCAGTGAACCGGCATCACTGCCTTGTGAGCTTCCCAGATGACCACCGGCGACATGACTGAGCCCACCTTGAGCTGAAAATACTCAGCAAGGTTTTTTTGCAGGGAGGCACTGATTACAGGGTTCTTGAGAAGGGATTCCTTCATGCACCAATGGTATGGTCTAAGCAGAGAGTTAGATTTTCGAAGGTCCATAGTTAGGGGAGAATGGTCGGACCACATAATGGCACCCAAATCTACTCTCACAAGCCGGTGTAAGATTTGGGAGTTAATGAAAAATAGTCGATTCTAGTGTGAGTCTGGTGGGGGTGCGAATAAAAAGAGAAAACCCTTTCCCCAGGGTGGTCCACCCTCCAAGCAAATATATCCTCCATATATTATAATGCAGCCTCATATCCCTCCATATATTATAATGAAGCCCCATAGGTTTCCAATTATTTAAATGCAGACTCATATCTCTCCATATATTATCATGCAGCCCCATAGGTCTCCAATTATTATAGTGCAGCCTCATATCTCTCCATATATTATAACGCAGCACAATAGGTCTCCAATTACTATAGTGCAGCTCATATCTCTCTATGTATTACAATGCAGCCTCATATCCCTCCATATATTATAATGCAGCCCATAGATCTCCAATTATTATAATACAGCCTCATATCCCTCCATATATTATAATTCGTCCCCATAGGTCTCCAATTATTATAATGCAGCCTCATATCCCTCCATATTTATAATGCAGCCTCATATCCCTCCATATATTATAATGCAGCCTCATATTCCTCCATATATTATACTGCAACCTCATATCCTTATATATATTATAATGTAGCCTCATATTCCTCCATATATTATACTGCAACCTCATATCCTTATATATATTATAATGTAGCCTCATATCCCTCCATATATTATAATGCAGCCTCATATCCCTTCACATAGTATAATGCAGCTCATTGAACTCCATATAGTATAATGAAGTATCATAGCCCTCCATATAGTATAATGTAGCCATATACAGTATTATAATGCAGCCTCAAATTCCTTCATATAGTATAATGCAGCCTCTTTGCCTTCCATATAGTATAATGAAGCCTCATAGCCCTCCATATAGTATAATGCAGCCTCATATGCCTCCATATATTATAATGCAGCCTCATATTACTCCATATATTATAATGCAGCCTCATATCCCTCCATATATTATAATGCAGCCTCATATTCCTCCATATATTATACTGCAACCTCATATCCTTATATATATTATAATGTAGCCTCATATCCCTCCATATATTATAATGCAGCCTCATATCCCTTCACATAGTATAATGCAGCTCATTGAACTCCATATAGTATAATGAAGTATCATAGCCCTCCATATAGTATAATGTAGCCTCATATGCCTCCATATATTATAATGCAGCCTCATATTATTCTATATATTATAATGCAGCCTCATATCCCTCCATCTAATATATAAAGCTGAATGTGTGTATGTGTGTGCAGTCGCAACTACAGCCACAAAATTTTGCACAGTCACATGTCTGGACCCCTTGAGCGTCATAGGCTATGTTGTGAGGTGAAATTTTAACCCTGCGCGTTCCAATTCACCAAACAATTTTGCCCCTAGCTACATAATGGGGAAAAAGTGACCGTTACCAGTTGACAGTTGTGAACGAGAGGGGCTTAATGGCAGCGCCAAAGACTAACAGCATATATCAGCATATAGTCACTAAGGTGGGGCCCAAACATGAGATATTCACCACGCACGGGGACATGTATACACACCACAAGCACACAAAAAAATAACAGCAAGTGTATAATCGCTAAGGTGCAGCCCAACATTGGATACTCACCACGCACCCGATCACACACACCACAAAGAGACACACACAACACAGAGACACCCCCCCCCCCACGGGGACACACACACACCCTATAGCGACACATGCACTCACCCCACAGGGACACACACCACAAAGAGACATACACAACACAGAGACAAATGCACACCACACAGACACCCCCCCACAGGGACACAAACACATACACACCCTATAGGGACACATGCACTCGCCCCACAGGGCCACACACCACAGAGAGACACACACAACACAGAGACACACACACACCCCACGGGGACACACACACACCCTATAGCAACCCATGCACTCACCCCACAGGGACATACACACACCACAAAGAGACACACACAACACAGAGACACACACACACACCACACATACACCCCCCCCCACAGGGACACACACACATACACACCCTATAGGGACACATGCACTCACCCCACAGGGACACACACACACACCACAAAGAGAACACACAACACAAGAGACACACACCACACAGACCCCCCCACAGGGGCACACACACATACACACCCTATAGGGACACATGCACTCAACCCACAGGGACACACACACACCACAAAGAGACACACACAACAGAGACACACACCACACAGACCCCCCACAGGGACACATACACACACACACACATACCCCAGGGACACACACACCACAGAGACACAGATGTGCACAAATCGCCTTACACGACTCGCCTCATACGTGTGCTATCTTTAATTTCCAAAAATAAACATCTGATTAAAAACAGCCAATGTGCAACACATGTGCCATATAGGGAATTAAGGCAGATGTCAGTCACATGAGCTGTCTATTGTGTATGTGTGAGGTAACATATACTGCCTGGCAGGGGGAGGGTTTACTGTTGGCTGGAGATTTATCAGGCTGCCTATAGCAATCAATCACAGCTCAGCTTCTATTTTCCTACAGGTCATTAATATGACATATTCAAATTCTATTTTGTTATAGCTAACATCAGTTATTTGTTAACCCGGGCGTAGCCGGGTAGTACAGCTAGTACGGTATATTATAATTCCTGCCCAATATTGTCATATTGTTTAATGCGCCCCCATGGTCATTAGACCACCATGTAATCACTGATTAAAAAAATAAGTACTTACCTCTCATTGGTTCCTAAGCTGCTCCAGTCTCCATACAAGCATCCTGCATGCTGCACAGCTCAGCAAAGTGGCTCGGCATGCATTAATGACATCACCATGCTCCGCTGAGACATCAGAGAAAAGGCACAGAGGCAGTATGAAGGAGGGAGTGGTCAATGGAGAGCTCCCTCTTTCATCATTGCTTTGTCTGATGATGGGTGGAGGGGGGCCTGGTGCTGGAGCAGCCACGGGTCCACCCTGACTCACGGGCCACAAACAGGCCAAGTGGTCTGCCATTATTGGGGACACTGGGGTCGACGGATCTCTGTTCCCCCAGGTCCGGTTGTGGTCACAATCCCTGAAACTGCGATTAATGCATCCCTGATCACAGGGTGATAAACTAAAGGTTTTAAGTAAACAATAGCACACACGTTGATAAGAAAAGCACAGTTGCTTTTAGTCTTTTAACCCTTATATCATGGCGTTCTCAGCTTACATTGCAACAACCTGCTGGCAGATTCCCTTTAACATCCTAAAGATGCATAAGTGAGTCCTTAGTGATCATTGAGAAATCCAGACTATGTTCCAAACTTTTGAACATGACTCTATTTTGATAAGTCTCTTTTTCATACCAATCTGATGTCTCGCCCCCAAAGGCCTACACAAGAGGTCTGCATACGTTACACTGCAGCATAATGGGAATAAGGCTCCTTAATCTTTTTAACTTGCCAGCTGGAGGCTTGAAATGCGGCATCCATAAATCAACCCACGGATATATTTTCCTTTCATAGGGGAAAGTAGATATCATTTAATGCATAATTAATTATGTAATTTCATGTATTTACCTACCAGAGCGCAATTAAGAATCTTTCCAATTTATTTATAGTCACAAGAGAAGGAAATTAACTAATTTGCTCCTGGACGAGACCACGGAGCTGCGTGCACTCGCTGTCTGCCGCAATGGAGAGAGATTGATAAGAGAGAGAACAAAAGGGAAGAGATTCTCATTTCCTTCAATATAAGTTGTTGCAAAGTGAATCACAGGATCTTATTTCCAGCCAGGGCAATTAAGTAGCAGTAATCTTCACAGTCACTTCACGGGCTAAATATACATAATCCGCAGAGCTTCAATAAACAAAAATTAGAGACGCACAAAGAAATGAACCTGGAGCTGAAGATAGGAAAGAAGAATCCGTGTATCTACACAGAAGGTCTTAAAGGGAATCATCAGGTTTTTGCTACCTGATCTGAGAGAAGCATAATATAGAGACAGAGACCCCGATTCCAGCAATGTGTCACTTACTGGGCTTATTGCTGTAGTTTGCTAAAATGTTTATTTTATCTGCAGAAGATTATCAGTAGAAGATTAGCAAATGTGGTCGGCTGAGTATCGCAGGTGTTTGAGCACAGTGATCAGTTACCCAGCCGGAGAGGAGAGGACAAGTTGGTGAGAGAATGCTTGAGTTTCCCATTGACTTCCATTGTTCTTTACCACTTTTAACATTAAGGATATTGAGGAGCTGCCTAATTTAGAAATGCCAGAGTAGCTACAAAGCTCATCCGAGAGTGGAGGACCGCTTTGCCTGTGGTGACGCTGCAGGGTGGATGCATTTTTCTGACACACAATACTGATTATCAGCAGAACAGGTTGTAATTAGTTATGGGTAAATACTAAAATATGTTGGGTTCAGATTGTTCATATACAGTGGGTACGGAAAGTATTCAGACCTCTTTAAATTTTTCACTCTTTGTTTCATTGCAGCCATTTGGTAAATTCAAAAAAGTTCATATAAGACCTCATAGCTCACAGTGCAGACCAAATGAGAATCATGAGGTCAAAGGAACTGCCCAAGGAGCTCAGAGACAGAATTGTGGCAAGGCACAGATCTGGCCAAGGTTACAAATGAATTTCTGCAGTATTCAAGACTCCCAAGAGCACATTGGCCTCCATAATCCTTAAATGGAAGAAGTTTGGGACCACCAGAAGTCTTCCTAGACCTGGGCATCCAGCCAAATTGAGCAATCATGGGAGAAGAGCCTCGGTGAGAGAGGTAAAGAAGAACCCCAAGATCACTGTGGCTGAGCTCCAGAGATGCAGTAGGAAGATGGGAGAAAGTTCCACAAAGTCAACTATCACTGCAGCTCTCCACCAGTCGGCCTTTATGGCAGAGTGGCCCAACGGAAGCCTCTCCTCAGTGCAAGACATATGAAAACCACATAGAATTTGCAAAAAAACACATGAAGGACTCCCAGACTATGAGAAAAATAAGATTCTCTGGTCTGATGAGATGAAGATAGAACTTTTTGGTGATGATTCTAAGCGGTATGTATGGAGAAAACCAGGCACTGCTCATCACCTGCCCAATACAATCCCAACAGTGAAACATGGTGGCAGCATCATGCTATGGGGTGTTGTTCAGTTGCAGGGACAGGACGACTGGTTGCAATTGAAGAAAACATGAATGCAGCCAAGTACAGAGATATTCTGGATGAAAACCTCTTCTAGAGTGCTCTGGACCTCAGACTTGGCCGAAGGTTCACCTTACAACAAGACAATGACCCTAAGCACTCAGCTAAAATAACAAAGAAGTGGCTTCAAAACAACTCTGACCTTTCTTGACTCAGCCAGAGTCCTGACCTAAACCCAATTGAGCATCTCTGGAGAGACCTGAAAATGGCTCCACCAGCGTTCCCTATCCAACCTGATGGAACTGAAGAGGATCTGCAAGGAAGAATGGCCGAGGATCCCCAAATCCAGGTGGTAAACTGCATCATTCCCAAGAAGACTCAAGGCTGCACTAGCTCAAAAGGTGCAAATACTCAACACTGAGCAAAGGGTCTGAATACTTATGACCATGTGATATTTCAGTTTTTCATTTTTAATAAATTTGCAAAAATTTCTACATTTCTGGGGGACGTTTTAAGTCAAGATGGGGTGCAGACTTAATGAGAAAAAAATTAACTTTTTTTGTATTTACCAAATGGCTGCAATGAAACAAAGAGTGAAAAATGTAAAGGGGTCTGAACACTTTCCGTACCCACTGTAGAATATTTTGTACTATTCATGTATTCGTCACAAAAAAAGACCCTTATGCAAACCAAAGAGAAACTCGAATAATTTTCCGGCGGACACTCCCAGGAGGTCTGGGAGGGTTTTAAAAATGCTGAAATGGATGGGAAAGTGCTGAAATTGAATGGGAACAGCATTCATAAGATGGATGGATGCATTTCTGACTCACATCTGCTTTCTGGGAATAATGTTTGTCAGCGATTATGCCATATTGATGTGAGATCCCCCACCTATTTTGATAACCCAAGCCGGTAAAGTAAACTGCTCCTGGCTGCAGCCCCCAGCTGTGTGTTTTATCTCGGCTGGTTCTCAAAAATAGATGCTCCCCTACCCATTTAAATAAAAAAATTAAATTATTTAAATAAATAACACAAAATAAAACAATGTGGGCTCCTGCCCATTTTTGAAAACCAGCACAGATAAAGCAAATGGCTGGGGAATGGTATTCTCAGGCTGTGAAGGTCCAAGGTTATTGGGCGCTCCTCAGCCTAAAAATAGCAGCCCGCACTCACCCCACCATTGGTGCACCCATTGGATGCCCTTTACCCAGCTCATCCTGATTGTCTTTGTGTGGCTTCAATCAGGGTAATACATGGGGTTGCTGTCAGCTGTGATTTGCCAAAAATCACAACTGCCATCAACCCCTGAGTTGGTAATGTAGAGGTCTCCATGAGACACCCCCATTATGAACCCTGTTAGAAAAAAAAATACAAGCCCACAAACAACTTTTATTGTAAATAAAAACCCACACTCTTTTACCAGTTTATTAGCCCCAAAAAACTTCCCCGCAGGTCCGACATAATCCACAGTTGTGACATTACAACACATGACCACTCGCCACGGCCTTCAGGACACTCTGAGAGCAGCATGGGAGCTGCCAGAAGTGACCTCAGGTGAACTCAGTGCCGGACTGTGGGGCTGCATGTCAAGGTGGCAGAGCAGTCCTACAGTCCAGGACTGAGTTCCCCTGAGGTCACTTGTAGAGGTTCTCACGGTACCTTTTGTGTAAGCTGTCAGCTGTGACCTCAGGTGAACTCAGTGCCGGACTGTGGGGCTGCATGTCAAGGTGGCAGAGCAGTCCTACAGTCCAGGACTGAGTTCCCCTGAGCTCACTTGTAGAGGTTCTCACGGTACCTTTTGTGTGAGCTGTCAGCTGTGACCTCAGGTGAACTCAGTGCCGGACTGTGGGGCTGCATGTCAAGGTGGCAAGAGCAGTCCTACAGTCCAGGACTGAGTTCCCCTGAGGTCACTTGTAGAGGTTCTCACGGTACCTTTTGTGTGAGCTGTCAGCTGTGACCTCAGGTGAACTCAGTGCCGGACTGTGGGGCTGCATGTCAAGGTGGCAGAGCAGTCCTACAGTCCAGGACTGAGTTCCCCTGAGGTCACTTGTAGAGGTTCTCACAGTACCTTTTGTGTGAGCTGTCAGCTGTGACCTCAGGTGAACTCAGTGCCGGACTGTGGGCTGCATGTCAAGGTGGCAGAGCAGTCCTACAGTCCAGGACTGAGTTCCCCTGAGGTCACTTGTAGAGGTTCTCACGGTACCTTTTGTGTGAGCTGTCAGCTGTGACCTCAGGTGAACTCAGTGCCGGACTGTGGGGCTGCATGTCAAGGTGGCAGAGCAGTCCTACAGTCCAGGACTGAGTTCCCCTGAGGTCACTTGTAGAGGTTCTCACGGTACCTTTTGTGTGAGCTGTCAGCTGTGACCTCAGGTGAACTCAGTGCCGGACTGTGGGGCTGCATGTCAAGGTGGCAGAGCAGTCCTACAGTCCAGGACTGAGTTCCCCTGAGGTCACTTGTAGAGGTTCTCACGGTACCTTTTGTGTGAGCTGTCAGCTGTGACCTCAGGTGAACTCAGTGCCGGACTGTGGGGCTGCATGTCAAGGTGGCAGAGCAGTCCTACAGTCCAGGACTGAGTTCCCCTGAGGTCACTTGTAGAGGTTCTCACGGTACCTTTTGTGTGAGCTGTCAGCTGTGACCTCAGGTGAACTCGATGCCGGACTGTCAGACTGCGTGACAAGGCAGCAACACCGTACAACAGTCCGCTATGAGGCCAGGAAAACTTAGATGATGTAGCTAAAATTTGGTTACAGATTTCCTTTAATGGGGATCTTTTAACAGTAGTGGACGGGTTGTCCAAGCCCGTCCAGGATGGTTTCACACCAATCACAGTGCGAGTATGGACTGCAATGTACAAACTGGCGACGCGTCTCCTCAACTAAACATGACAGCCTAATATAAACCTACAATAACCCTACAACTTGGCAAATTGGCCCCATTTGACATTGCCTTTTACTAGATTTAAAAAGGGTTTCTAGTTTTAGAAAAAAGATGAAAATTCTATTATTTTGATATAAACTTTGTGCCCAATTCACTGTTTGTATTTTTTAAATTCATTTTTATTTTTATAATGTAGAATTTTGTCACATTTGTTCGCATCATGTTCATCAAAATAATTCATGACTTTTGGGAAAATAAAAAAAAGTGGTGTTTTTTTCTGATTTTAACCATTTTTCAAGTTTTACTAAATGTGGCAAAAATCTCTAGTGAACATGAAGTCCTCAAGTCCAGGGGCGGACCTACCATGGTGCAGCTGGTGCAGCTGCACCAGGGCCCCGACCGGCTAGGGGGCCCCTAAAGCCTGCAGGGGAGCCCCCAGCCGACCCCCGTAACCCGATGTCGGAGGAGGGTCAAGCAAGGGAAGCTTCCTGCTTCCCATGCCTGATCCCGCCTCTCATCTGCCCAGGATCCCGGCTCCCAGTAATGCATACGCCCGCTCAGCATCGCAGGGCAGGTAGGAGAGCCGACGGCCGCCAGCACCAGCCCCCAAACTTCCCCCGCCCGGTCCCCGCCGACGGCCGCCAGCACCCCCCCTCCCCTCCCGGTCCTCGCTGACAGCCGCCAGCACCCCCCGCTTCTGAGTACGGCTGCACCAGGGCCCCCGGGGCCATAGGTCCGCCACTGCTCAAGTCATTAAGACTGTAAACGCTAGTCTAAATGATGGGGTGTGGCGTAATAAGAGGAGCCTAATCCATGAAGAGGGGAACACCTCAACCGGTTTTCACCTCAGTGCTTATCACCAGAAATCTGAATATGTCGCTCTTTAAAAGACAAGTCCAGCAATACCTTTAGTCCGTTCTTCCATTACTGATAAATCAATGTAAGAATTGATATACAAATGAGACTGAAAATCTATCATCGACCTGAAGCCTCCGTCACTCCAGCTCTATTCTCCATCCAGCTTCACCTCGTTCTGCTTCACTGATGACTCTTTTCAAGTCACACTGCATAGAGGCAGTCAGTTGAGCAGGAGGAGATGGCACTGGGCGAGAAATAGAGCTGGAGTGACGGAGGCTTCAGATCTACTAAAGCCTTTTAGCCTCATTTGAATATCAATTCTCTGATTTCTCAATAATGGAGAAACTGATCATGTACTGTAAATGCTGGAGTTGTATTTGAAAGAGCTACTTGGGCATATATAGAATTTTGTGGGGTGAAATCCTTCCGACAGATTCTCTTTAAACTCCACATGAAAGCACCAAACAACACATATGCCGAGGGCGATTATGTGTAGGGTTTTAGCCTGTACAGGCAGAGGGATTATCAGGATAGCTGGGACTTTGAAGTGAATATTTATTTAGCACGTATCTATCTGGTATACCAATATTATGTTGTAGATCTAATGTGAAAACTGCAATTGATGAAGAGACTGGGGGGACCAGATCAGAATCTGAGAGACGTCTGAAGACAGAGATGAATTTGTTTTTGATGAAGACAACTCTCAGCATCAGGGTCGGAGCACACAACCGTTTTCTCTCTAGATCCGAGAAAAACCGTCCGAGTTTAAAGGGAACCAACTACCAGGATTTACCCGCCTGTAAATCAGTGCAGCAGGTGATTGACGTGTGCAGCATGACATCACTATTTCTTTTTTTTTTTATTCCTCCCTTGTGGGCTTGGCATTCTACTGTAAGCCAAACCCCCTCCTTCCTATCCGGAGGTGGGGATGTTGGCTTTACAACAGGGGAGGAATAAGAAAAAAAATAGTGATGTCATGCTGCACACATCAATCACCTGCTGCACTGATTTACAGGTGGTTAAATCCTGGTGGTTGGTTCCCTTTAATCAAAGTATTATCAGTGTGGCATCAGTTTTCTTGGACATGTAGAGAAAAAGGAAAAAATTGATTCTCCACCTTCACATTATATAAGACCGAAAATCAGACTGCACTCGGATGACATCCATGTTTTTTCATGGACCAATAGACTTGCATTGTTTATTTCGATCTGACACTTGGATAAACATTGGACATGTACACAGCCCCAGAGACTATCATAGGAACGAGTGCTCTCTGACAACCATAGAAGGGTCTTGGATGAAAAAATCAGTTGTGGGCACAAACCTGTCATGAATGTGTCGCATCTGGCTGAGATCTTTGCAGTATCTGGGATTAGAAGGTGACAGTGATTAGCAGATCGTAGGTCCTCTTTGAATTCCTCTTGGAGATGGAGCACTTTCATTTAATTTGGTGTTGAAAGGGTTAAGAGTTCCTTTATGATCCTGTTGACATTCCATATAGCTCTAATCTCAGCTTCTAATCTCAGGTGGTGCTTCATGCTACCACTCCCTTTCATTATTTAATCTCACTCTTTACTCTGCCATGTGCCAGTTATAGGTCTTCTATGCTGACCTTCCAGTAGACGTTTTCCTTGTGGAAGCTGTGGAGTTCCAATTGTGGTATTATTCCCTCTTGTTTGTGTGTCTCCCTGTGTTTTCTTATTGTAGCAGTAAGACTAGCGTCTTTCTGACCTACTCAATAGCCAGGGCTAGCCCAGGGTCAGCCAAGACTTAGGCATGTGATTGCACACGGGGGAAAGGACTCATCTAGGGACGATAAGGAGAGCATGGTTTAGTCTCCCATTAGGGCCACGTTTTACCTTTTCCCTAGTTTTCTCTTTCTTTTCTGCTGTATGCCCGGCGTCACCTTTCGCTCTCGTGACAAAGCCCTTATAAAGATAATGGTATTGCAAATGTGAAACTGATTATTTTTGGCCATTTCTCATAGTTTTTCCTATGCTTTAATGGCAATATAGAACTTGTATTGCTGTATTCAATAACCTCTGACTTGTATGGATGCAGGATCAATAAGAGTTTTATACTTATTTTTGTTTGCAGTGAACTATGTTCAATTTACCAAAATAAATGACATTAAAAACGAATCCTAAATAAATGCATGTACTCTATGACATCAATATATTTCTGGGGCTCTGTAACAACGTACATCTTGGACATGGGAGGCAAGGGCGGCATGGGGGCTCAGTGGTTAGTATTACAGCACCAGGGTCCTGGGTTCAAATCCCATCAAGGACATCATCTGCAAGGAGTTTGTATATTCTCCCCAACTTTGTGCGGGGTTCCACCAACATTCCAAAGACATCAATAACACATAGTGAAGACATTTTTGACGCTGTTGGACAAGGTAAGTATGGGTAAAAACTTGGATGTATTGAAAAAGTTGTTTAAAAAACATATGACTTAGGCACACCCCAGAACCTCGGACTAAGCCAACGCATTTTGACTTATAGCTATAAGTTGAGACGCGTTGGCTTAGTGTGAGGTTCTAGGGTGTGCCTAAGTCATATGTTTTTTAAATAACTTTTTCGATACACCCAAGTTTTTATCCATACTTAGTGTATCCTACATGGCCGGAGAGTTTCTTGATTTGTATTGAATGTATTCCGACCCATGCCAGGGCGGCTCTGAGCGCTACCGGTGTCCGCACCTGACTACAACTGCATGATGAGATGACTTTTTCCTTTTCCGGCAATGACATGTGCCCTAT
Organism: Allobates femoralis; assembly: GCA_033576535.1. Taxonomy (NCBI): domain Eukaryota; kingdom Metazoa; phylum Chordata; class Amphibia; order Anura; family Aromobatidae; genus Allobates; species Allobates femoralis. The sequence goes on from JARQOC010000009.1 coordinate 4,265,216, forward strand.
AATATAATAATACATTTTATTTATATAGCAATAATATATTTCACAGAACATTACAATTGAGTGGGGGGCAATTTACAGACAATAATGACAATACAAAATATTACATAGTTCACCAGTTACAGGAGGGGTGAGGGCCCTATTTGAAAGCTTACAATCTATAAGGACATAGGGGGATCTAATAGGTGGGATGTACTTTTAGGGTCTGGTTCTGGCTCAGCCACGAATAGGGTTTTTCACATGAGGCTTCATGCTCCTGTCAGCCAGTTTTACCTATATGCACTTATGTGCTATTAGTTTTATGGAGGATGTAAAGACAGATAAATCGAAAGGAGAAGGTTAATTAACATTTAGAAGGATGGATCAGGGGAGAGGGGAAAGTTATGTTAGGAAGTTGATTGAGGTGATAGGCCTGTCTAAAGAGATGTGTTTTTAAAGCCCGCTTAAAAGCCAGAGGGCTAGAGATTACTCACAACGTTTGAGGTAGTGCATTCCAGAGCACTGGTGCAACACGAGAGAAATCTTGGAGATGGAGATGTGAGCTTCAAATTATGATGGTAAACTGAGATTAGTTGCAGAAAAGAGGGCACGGGTAGGTTGATAGACGGAGTAGGGTGATAGAGGATGCGTAGGGTGATAGACAGAGATGAGGGATAGTATATAAGGAGGTGCAGAACTGCGGAAAGATTTATGGTTGAGAGAGATACGTTTGTATTGACTCCTGTAGTGGATAGGTGTCACGTACCCACTTCTCAGCACGTGACTTGGGGTTGCACCTGCAAGGGTTAATCTATCTCCTCTCACTCAATCCAGCACTCAACCTCTGTCCTATGCTGAAAAGGAGCATCAATCACACCCCGACTCACACTGTGCACCCCGCTTCACACACGCTGCCACCACTTACCAACATACAGGGGGTAAGTCCCTGGAATAATACTGTCAGACAATCAACAGGATCACACACTTCTTAGGGCCATGAATCCTTTTAGAACATACAAGGTTTCAGCTTATTAAAGTTTTAAGCTTTAATATAAAAGGTACAGTGCTTACATAAAAAGATATAAAAATAGAAATAATAACATGACATACACATATGCAAACAATGAAATAAAAAGGAGAAACTTACAGAAAACTAAACTTTTCTTCTGTGTTGCCCGATGGGGAGGGCAGGAATAGATGGAATGATGATCACAGCAGCTTCCACTGACCCATCTCTGTGACACACCTGCAGCAGCTGCGTGAGCCCAGATATAGACCCAGCCGGGGGGGGGGGGGTCAAATCCTAGACCGGACTTCTAGTTTAAAATTCTAATTCTTGGCCTATGATTGGGCACTCACTCATTTAGCCATGCATAGATTATGTTTTAAACATGTCTTTGTCTTCTAACTAAGTGTCCTGGTTTTGCTTCCCATCTGTGGGTCTCTTTGATCACTATTGGAGATGGTTCCTCTCCCTTATCTGATCTTTCCCTTTGAAGCTTTCTCTGTGTGTGATTTTGTCACCCTCTGCTTTTCCTATCATGGCTCCCTGGGGAGACCAGAGTCAGTGGGACTGCTAGTGTGTGTTTATGTATCAGGTCCTGACCTCTCCTGGATGGGCAGGAGATTTAACCCCCTCACTGGTCTGTGTCCAGTCCTGGCGATACATATTTGCTACGGGCAACCAGTGTGTAATGACTGCCTACTTAGATCATTGTGGGTCTCTGAGTGGGCCGTAATGCTGTCTCCAACCATGTAACTAAATTATCATAGGGGATCTGAATCCTTAGCTTAAAAAAGTCCTGATATGGGCCAACATTGCACAGAATGTCATGGTACAATCTAATGTTGCATTACTTTCTATAGATGTTGTGCAAACCTTTTAAAGGGGTCTTCCAGGGCCAGTGCTGAGTCCTCGTCTTGGCTCCCGGTCCCTGGTCTGCAGAGCACTCAGTCAGTGAGCTCAGCCGGAGCAGACCACACGAGCCGCTCAGAGCCGCTGAGCTCACTGATTGGCTGCAGGACTGTCAATCTGACATCAACATAGACTATAACAGACTAAATACTGGGACTGATCCTGGGGAGGGTAAGAAAAGGACAAGTTGACTTTTTAAAGACTCCGCCTGTGGACACAGTACACCTCTATGACTTCCTAGGTGTACTTTTTTCAGACTAAATCCTCAGGGAATAAGAACAAAATGAATTATCCTAATACCATTATACCAAAAATTGGATCTGATTCCAAAAGTTAGAAAGGCCGTTTATCCATGAGTGACTTTCCATTGGCTTGTAAAGTAACAATGTGTCCCGTCTCGCAGTCCAATCTTCGATGCCGCGACGTTCCTGTCACATTCTTCACTTGTTTGCATTGGTACGAGCGTTAAATCTTCCCTGACATAATGTAAGTGTGTCACATTGTGTGTATCGCAAAGGGAAAAGGACGATCCAACAGACAGCGATATAACAGTGTCAAATTATCATTAAAATGATGATAATACCAGCCGTGCCGCTACCAAGAGCTGATGTAACCGTAAAGCCGGCAGATATGCCAGCCTTGTTTAGTGAATGCCGTGCTCGGAGATGCTTCATAGCAATAAGTTCATCTATGGAGGAGACCTGGGGCCAAGAGAAATAACATCATTCATTTCTGCCATAACTTGAAGATCACAATTCTGAGATAAAAAGAAAGAATTCTTAGATAAAGCATCAGAATCAGGACAGAACTTCAGTAAGATAAAGAGGGACCTCCTCATTGACCTGATCTTCTTCGGACGTTATAACTTAGAATATGCAGAAAAGCAGAAACATTTAATGTATTGGAGCCAACAGCATGGTCATCCATTATCTAGATTTCCCCATTTTATGTTGCAAAGCTTTAAAGGATCATCAAACTACCGTTCTATTGCCCCCTGGAATCCCTGGTGACCCTTGGTGATCTCATGATTTTTCCCTGTTTGGATGTGTCGCACCCCAGGTCAGGGATACTCAGAACCGGGCCTACTCATCTTCTAGGGCTATGGGGTGTCATGGTGACGCGACCCGGTTCCGTATGCCCAAGTACGGCAAATGAAAGGGGAATGAAGAAAAAGTTAGCAGTAATAAAGTTTATAAACCTATTTCATGAGACCACTCGTAGTGTGTGTCTATATGAGGCCACCGCTGCAATCGGGGTCGCTGGGGTGATGGTGGGTGCAGCCAAATGGTAAGCCCTCTATGGGTAGGGCTGATCCCCAGGGCATGCGAAGGTGTAGTGTAAAAGTGTAAAGTTCTCCATATATTCGGGCAGCATACACAGTCTCTGCGCGGTTGTGGTTTCCCCTTTCTCCTGTGGATAAACAACTGAGTCCACACCGTACTGGGCTTTACCTGGATTTTCCTCTTACTTCACACTTAACAGTACACAGTCACTTTACAGTCGTTACAACAGACTTGGGCTCACACAGCAGCTCTGTACAGTTCTTTATGGGCTTAGGTTCTCACTGCAGTTGGGACGGTTCATCTGCGTCACGCTCCCCTCAGTGTACCTCTTGGGCCCTTTCGTTCTCCTCTCCGCGTGTGGTTACGGTCCGGCCTTCATGGGCCTGGTAGTGCTTTGTCCCACTCCCTGGGTCACTAGCCCTAGTACGATGGCTTTCTCCTTCACCACATTGGTTGTTAGGTCCTGGCACATAGAGTTCTCATACCGCGCCAGGGTTTCGTGGTTGGGGCTTAAAGCTACCACTGAACCACCATACAGTGCTAACCACTGAGCAAACATACAGTGCTAACCACTGAACCACCATACAGTACTAACAACTGAGCCACCATACAGTGCTAACCACTGAGTTACCATACAGTGCTAACCACTGAGCCACCATATAAAGTGCTAACCACTGAGCCACCATACAGTACTAACCACTGAGCCACCATATACAGTGCTAACCACTGAGTCACCATACAGTACTAACCACTGAGCCACCATATACAGTGCTAACCACTGAGTTACCATACAGTGCTAACCACTGAGCCACCATATAAAGTGCTAACCACTGAGCCACCGTACAGTGCTAACCACTGAGCCACTATACAGTGCTAACCACTGAGCAAACATACAGTGCTAACCACTGAACCACCATACAGTACTAACCACTGAGCCACCATACAGTGCTAACCACTGAGCCACCATATACAGTGCTAACTACTGAGCCACCATATACAGTGCTAACCACTGAGCCATCATATACAGTGCCAACCACTGAGCCACCATACAGTGCTAACCACTGAACCACCATACAGTACTAACCACTGAGCCACCATACAGTGCTAACCACTGAGCCACCATATACAGTGCTAACTACTGAGCCACCATATACAGTGCTAACCACTGAGCCATCATATACAGTGCCAACCACTGAGCCACCATACAGTGCTAACCACTGAGCCATCATACAGTGCTAACCACTGAACCACCATACAGTACTAACCACTAAGCCACCGTACAGTGCTAACCACTGAGCCGCCGTACTATGCTAACCACTGAGTTACCATACAGTGCTAACCACTGAGCCACCATACAGTGCTAACCACTGAGTCACCATACAGTGCTAACTACTGAGCCACCATACAGTGCTAACCACTGAGCCACCATATAAAGTGCTAACCACTGAGCCACCATACAGTGCTAACCACAGAGCCACCGTACAGTGCTAACCACTGAGCCACCATATACAGTGCTAACCACTGAGCCACCATATACAGTGCTAACCACAGAGCCACCATACAGTGCTAACCACTGAGCCACCATATACAGTGCTAACCACTGAGTCACCATACAGTGCTAACTACTGAGCCACCATACAGTGCTAACCACTGAGCCACCATATACAGTGCTAACCACTGAGCCACCATATACAGTGCTAACCACAGAGCCACCATACAGTGCTAACCACTGAGCCACCATATACAGTGCTAACCACTGAGCCACTATACAGTGCTAACCACTGAGCCACCATATACAGTGCTAACTACTGAGCCACCATACAGTGCTAACCACTGAGTCACCATACAATGCTAACCACTGAGCCACCATATACAGTGCTAACTACTGAGCCACCATATACAGGGCTAACCACTGAGCCACCATACAGTGCTAACCCCTGAGCCACCATACAGTGCTAACCCCTGAGCCACCATACAGTGCTAACCCCTGAGCCACCATACAGTGCTAACCACTGAGCCACTATACAGTGCTAACCACTGAGCCACCGTACAGTGCTAAACACTGAGCCACTATACAGTGCTAACCACTGAGATACATTGCTGGCCAACCCACTTTTTGCTTCATCAATGACCTACAAGTCTTATTTTCCTTATCATTATTCTCTAGCCTCTGTCAGTAGAACTCCTCTTGAGCTTCACTCATTCATTTCCCCAGAGTTGCTGCTAACATTTCCATCTTTAGAACTTGATGAAGGAGCCATTGGGCTCTGAAAGCTGCAAATATAATTCCCTGGTTAGAAAATAAAGGTACAGTTAGGGCCAGAAATATTTGGACAGTGACACAATTTTCGCGAGTTGGGCTCTGCATGCCACCACATTGGATTTGAAATGAAACCTCTACAACAGAATTTTCAAGTGCAGATTGTAACATTTAATTTGAAGGGTTGAACAAAAATATCTGATAGAAAATGTAGGAATTGTACACATTTCTTTACAAACACTCCACATTTTAGGAGGTCAAAAGAAATTGGACAAATAAACATACCGTATATACTCGTGTATAAGCCGAGTTTTTCAGCCCAAAATTTGGGCTGAAAAATCCCCCCTCGGCTTATACGCGAGTATATACGGTAATCCATATACCGTATATACAGCAGCAGCCCCGGAGGTATACAGGCCCCCCCATCAAGCTCCAGGGTTCCCCCCCCTTGCGCGGCAGCCTGTAAAGGAAAATCATACTTATCACTGTCCCGCGCTGTCCGACACACGATCCCGGGCTTCAATCCGCGTCTTCTGTGGTCGCGGGCAATGACTACAGGAAGCCGGAAGACGCGGTTTGAAGCCCGGGATCGTGTGTCGGCAAGCGGCGGGACAGCGCAGGACAGTGATAAGTATGATTTTCCTTTACGGGTGTGCCGCGCAAGGGGGGGGGGGGCCCTGGAGCTTGATGGGGGGGCCTGTATACCTCCGGGGCTGCTGCTGTATACAGCCCAGGGGCTGCTGCTGTATACAGCTTTGGGGCTGCTGCTGTATACAGCCCTGGGGCTGCTGCTGTATACAGCCCTGGGGCTGCTGCTGTATACAGCCCTGGGGCTGCTGCTGTATACAGCTTTGGGGCTGCTGCTGTATACAGCCCTGGGGCTGCTGCTGTATACAGCCCTGGGGCTGTTGCTGTATACAGCTTTGGGGCTGCTGCTGTATACACCCCTGGGGCTGTTGCTGCTGTATACACCACTGGGGCTGCTGTATACTACCTAAGGGCTGCTGTATATACCTCTGGGGCTGCTTTATACACCACTAGGGCTGCTGTATATACCTCTGGGGCTGTATATACCTCTGGGGCTGCTGTATACTACCACTGGGGCTGATGTATAGTACCACTGGGGCTGTATATACCTCTGGGGCTGCTGTATACACCACTAGGGCTGCTGTATATACCTCTGGGGCTGTATATACCTCTGGGGCTGCTGTATACTACCTTTGGGGCTGCTGTATACTACCACTGGGGCTGCTGTATAGTACCACTGGGGCTGTATATACCTCTGGGGCTGCTGTATACTACCACTGGGGCTGCTGTATACTACCACTGGGGCTGCTGTATAGTACCACTGGGGCTGTATATACCTCTGGGGCTGCTGTATACTACCACTGGGGCTGCTGTATACTACCACTGGGGCTGCTGTATACTACCACTGGGGCTGCTGTATACTATCACTGGGGCTGTATATACCTCTGGGGCTGCTGTATACTACCACTGGGGCTGCTGTATAGTACCACTGGGGCTGTATATACCTCCGGGGCTGCTGTATACTACCACTGGGGCTGCTGTATACTACCACTGGGGCTGTATATACCTCTGGGGCTGCTGTATACTACCACTGGGGCTGCTGTATACACCTCTGGGGCTGCTGTATACTAACCACTGGGGCTGCTGCTGTATATACCACTGGGGCTGCTGCTGTATACTACCACTGGGGCTGCTGTATATAACTCTGGGGCTGCTGTATACCACACTGCTGGGGGCTGTATACCTGTGCTGGGGTCCACCCTCGGCTTATACACGAGTCAATAGGTTTTCCCAGGTTTTGGGGGCAAAAGTAGGGGGGTCGGCTTATACACGGGTCGGCTTATACACGAGTATATACGGTAACCCAAACAAAATATTTTTATTTTCAATATTTTGTTGTGAATCCTTTGGAGGCAATCACTGCCTTAAGTCTGGAACCCATGGACATCACCAAATGCTGGGTTTCCTCCTTCTTAATGCTTTGCCAGGCCTTTACAGCCGCAGCCTTCAGGTCTTGCTTGTTTGTGGGGCTTTCCGTCTTAAGTCTGGATTTGAGCAAGTGAAATGCATGCTCAATTGGGTTAAGATCTGGTGAATGACTCGGCCATTGCAGAATGTTCCACTTTTTTGCACTCATGAACTCCTGGGTAGCTTTGGCTGTATGCTTTGGGTCATTGTCCATCTGTACTATGAAGCGCCGTCCAATCAACTTTGCAGCATTTGGCTGAATCTGGGCTGAAAGTATATCCCGGTACACTTCAGAATTCATCCGGCTACTCTTGTCTGCTGTTATGTCATCAATAAACACAAGTGACCCAGTGCCATTGAAAGCCATGCATGCCCATGCCATCATGTTGCCTCCACCATGTTTTACAGAGGATGTGGTGTGCCTTGGATCATGTGCCGTTCCCTTTCTTCTCCAAACTTTTTTCTTCCCATCATTCTGGTACAGGTTGATCTTTGTCTCATCTGTCCATAGAATACTTTTCCAGAACTGAGCTGGCTTCTTGAGGTGTTTTTCAGCAAATTTAACTCTGGCCTGTCTATTTTTGGAATTGATGAATGGTTTGCATCTAGATGTGAACCCTTTGTATTTACTGTCATGGAGTCTTCTCTTTACTGTTGACTTAGAGACAGATACACCTACTTCACTGAGAGTGTTCTGGACTTCAGTTGATGTTGTGAACGGGTTCTTCTTCACCAAATAAAGTATGCGGCGATCATCCACCACTGTTGTCATCCGTGGACGCTCAGGCCTTTTAGAGTTCCCAAGCTCACCAATCAATTCCTTTTTTCTCAGAATGTACCCAACTGTTGATTTTGCTACTCCAAGCATGTCTGCTATCTCTCTGATGGATTTTTTCTTTTTTTTTCAGCCTTAGGATGTTCTGCTTCACCTCAATTGAGAGTTCCTTTGACCGCATGTTGTCTGGTCACAGCAACAGCTTCCAAATGCAAAATCACACACCTGGAATCCACCCCTGACCTTTTAACTACTTCACTGATTACAGGTTAACGAGGGAGACGCCTTCAGAGTTAATTGCAGCCCTTAGAGTCCATTGTCCAATTACTTTTGGTCCCTTGAAAAAGAGGAGGCTATGCATTACAGAACTATAATTCCTAAACCCTTTCTCCTATTTGGATGTGGAAACTCTCATATTGCAGCTGGGAGTGTGCACTTTCAGCCCATATTATATATATAATTGTATTTCTGAACATGTTTTTGTAAACAGCTAAAATAACAAAACTTGTGTCTCAGTCCAAATATTTCTGGCCCTAACTGTATAACTCCTAGCAGGGGCGTAACTACAATAGGTGCAGGGGTTGCAATCACACCTGGGCCCTGCAGCCTATGGAGTCCCAAAAGTCCCTTTGGCCCATAGAAAAAGACTAATATTAAAGATTTGCAATAATTGTGGGCCCTGTTGGAGTTCTCACATCAGGGCCCCAGGGCCTGAAGTTACGCCACTGACTCCTAGAATAATTTTGGCATTTTTGGGATATAAGTATTTACATAGAAGTGCTACAAAAACTAAAAGATCTATGTCACATCACACTAGTACATGGACTATCCACAGCCTGACCTCATCAGATAACTCCACTCTACTCTGTCCTCACCTAGACACCATTGTCCCATCATTTTGCGCTTTACACTCATGTTGGCTCAGATACCGGCTGGTGGCCACATGTTTACCACTCTAAAGGCCCTTTTACACGCTACAACTCTCCAGCGATCACGACCATGATTTGACCTGGCCGGGATCACTGGTGCATCGCTACGTGGTCGCTGGTGAGATGTCAAACAGTCAGATCTCACCAGCGACGCAGCAACAATACGGAACAATACGCCGGTCGTTGGGAGCCTGACACTCTGGGGCGTAGTATTGAGATCGTTGGTTGTTGCCCCTGTCAAACACAGCAATGTATGCTGCCCAGCGGGAGTGCGACGACCAAAAAATGGTCCAGAACGGTTTGTAATGATCAGTGATCTCACAGCAGGGGCCTGATCGCTGCTACGTGTCACACATAGCGGGATCCTGTGACGTTGCAGCGATGTTGCTAGGGATGTTGCTGTATGTGAAGTACCCTTTAGGATGGACAAATTTGGGACATTAAACCCCATCTCCAGGATCATTATGAACATCCGAAAGGGACCCTTTTGAGCTTGGTTTTGCTTACCCCCCACCCCGATAGTACATTTTGCAGGACTGTCCAGTATCACGGCGGCTCATAGTCCTCATGTCAAGGAGGGGATTGTGACAACACTGGACCTCTTGGCACATCGTCATGTTTCCATCACTCCATTGTGTGCATTTATTTTGATAACATAGTTTCTTGCCTTCTATTTAAGCTTCCCTTTAGATCTTGTACTGCCCTTGCTGTGCGCAAGGTCGGACTTTTAAGCGTGAAAAAAAAATCTTTTTTTCCGCGAAGGAAGTTTACATGAATGATTCAAAACAGACGTTAAAATGGGAGCAGAAATGTCAGGTCTCATGTGGGCACTTGCAGCTTCCGCAGGTGGCAGACAAATTAATTGTGTGGTGATGGCACTATGTTTCTTGCCCTTTCATTTCTTTTGTTCAAATCAGACATTCTACATTTCATGCACAATTCATGTGCTTCTCATTTTCTTCTTAGGACATACCAATGTCTCCAGCATTAACCATTTGGAAATATTGTAGGCTTAGCTGGTTAGGGACTTAAGGGTAGAGCTCACAAGACAAGTGCACTGGGCGGTGGGGGAAGACGCCAACAAGCCGTTCTGCCGAGATATTTAGATGCAGGGCTAAGACCTTGAATTTATTTTTATTCTTGTATATATTGATTTATTTATATTCCATCTAAGCAGTGGTGTAATGTGTCACCCTCGCTGGGAGGAAACGAGCAGAGGTGGTCCCAGCGGACCACAAGGAAACTGTGGCAACTGATCCCCAGGGCAGGTGATGCAGGGATAGCCTCAAGTACAGTCTCTGGTGCAGGCAGGTGACTCAGGGACAGACACCAGTACAGTCTCTTGATATGAGAGGTGCAGACAGGATGGCTGTGGCAGATGGGACAGCAAATGAAGGCCAGTATAGAGGTCACCGATAATGGCAGGTATGGGAATGTAGGCACAGAATATGGACATAGAGGAACGAGACCTGACAACTAGTTAACTGGCAGACAAACGGGCTAAACACGTTACTCAGACACCTCCCCTAGTGGGAGGATGCCTAAAACATCAAGTGCCTCTCAGCCTTAGGCTGAGGGGCATTTTTGAGTATTTTGCACTGGGCCTCTAAGAGCAAGGAAGGAGCACAGGAACGCATCCTGAGCGCACTCACAGGTAGTCTCTGTGGTAAGCACAGGTCCTGAGATCAGGGGACCGCAAACAAATACATGGGCGGCCATGCAAGAGGTGCGAAGTCTGGCAACGGCGGTGAGTAAGCCGTATTCCCCACAGGGTCGTCGACAGTCACATACTGTGGGTTACCCACACTTTTGTCCCCTCCCCCCAAACTAGTAATATTGCAGTTTGAACACTCCTTTAAAACAAATACTGCTGTCTGAATGAGCACTTGAAAAATGTTAATAGCCCCTGTGAATCACCCCACACAAAAAATAAAGTTTCTTCTCACTTAAAGTCATCATCTACTCTTGAACATTGAGCAGGCACAAGTGGTAACGTGATTGCACCTCCTGTGAAAGAACACTGATATCTTGTAGGCAATTCAGCAGCCTTTGGCCTACAGGAATGGGAGTGATGGTGCAGAGAGCCATGAACTCCCTGTTCTTCCTCAGGATACAACTGCATCAGAATCATGCTGACAGTGACACACCCCTCCAGAGCCTTAGGATACTTGGAACCGGGCTTTGAGGCTTCATCACAGGAATCACAGGGACCAAGACCCGGCTCCGTAACCCTGGCAGTGTCATTAAAAGTTTGATGCGGTTAGCTCTCTCTCTCAGGGAAGGTCATATGGCGAGGAGGGTTCATTTGGACAGGGATAACCAGACTTGGGGATACTTGTTAATTTTACGTGATGCCACCCGCAGGTTGTGACTATAGATGGCTGCCGCTGCACGACAATTCCTCTGGGAGTCAATGGTAGGGAGGCAGCAGTGTTGTTAAGCCCTCTATGGGTATGGCTGACCTCCAAGGCAGCAGAAGGTACCTAAGTGAGTTGGTAGTGATGTTTCTGGTGCTCTTGACACATCAAGAAAGTTCACAGACACAGCGGGTTGCAGTCTTCAGGTCTTTTACTCACAGTCTCGGTGCAACAGCCCACTGAGCACTGGGTTCTCGGAGGCAGGGATCCAGCTACTCCCTGGTAGGAGGATGACACATAACTGTCACCCCTTCTCTTTCCTTCCTCCGTTGTCTCACAGTGTGCTTGCTTTGCCCTCCTGCCTTGCGCCTCGCCACACAGAGCTCTGAGCCAGTAGCTGTGGGTTATTCTTAGGGGTAAACCTACAGTATCTCCCCTTAACCCACTCTTTGCCACCTTTTCAACAGATGTGTGCGGTTGTCGACCGTGGCACGTTGGAAGTACCACACAGTCTCCGGGTTGCTAGCTGAACCTTGTCTGACGTCTCCACTAGTGTTGGGGTCCCAGTACCCTTGTCCCCGGCTTAGTCCCTCAACTGCCTTGCGCTTAACAATGGATGCCAGTTCCATGGGTGGAACACTCACTATCCGTGCCTCTGGGACCCTCTCTTCCTCCTGGAGCCACCTAGTCTTCTTTCTGGCCACTTCTCTCAAGTTCTTTTCCTTCTTTCTTCCTCTAGCTTCCCTCCAACTCAACTCTAGCTTTTACTCTCCTTTTCTCTCTCTGTAGCTCAACTCTCCTGTCTGCTGTTAACTGTCATCCCCTTCTGCTATTAACTGTTGTCTCCTGTTGTCTAGATCTTTCCCACTCTATTTATGCCCTTTGTCATGTGTCCCATGTCATCTACGTGTGTGCTTCCTAACTTCACTCCTCCCACGTGCTCCCTCTAACTCCTTCCTCAGGGACGGTGCTCTCCCGTAGGAACAATCTCCTCCTAACCCTAGCATGGACCCAGTATAGGGTGTGGTCTGGGTGTCCTGGTACCGGTCTGTGCCCCTCTTTCCAGAAAGTGGGACACTACTCCCTAACAGGGGTGCAGTACTTCTCTGGTGACTGAATCCGCAGGGGAGCCACAACAGTTCAACGTGAGATTCCCGTCACCCGGCCAGAAATCTGGGGCATGTGCAGTGCTTTGGATGTTCAGTGTTGATAAAGCTACTATCCTTTTAGTTATTTTTTAAATGTTGTCCCAAAGAATTCTGCACCCTGTGAATCTCCCATACGAAGACATAGCATCTAAGCTAAAGTGCTTACCTCTTGAGATACCTGGAATAGAAATGATACTTTTGTAGTCTTCACTTTCAAATATAACAGATGTCGGGCAACATCTACCAATGTAGGCAAATTGACACCCTGGATGGTCTCTGTTACTTTGGAGACTTGTGACAGGTTTGGGACCTGTGTCTCATTCCTGTATTTCAATCTTATTTAAAATGTGTTTCTTTCCTTTGGCAGTGTAGGAGTTAATCTTGGTTTCTGTTGCTAACAATGCTCTTTAGTTCTCTTCCCAAGTCTGACTACTTTGTGATCACTCCCATCTCCTTTATATAGTCAAATAATCCAGTATTCCTTGCTTGTGATTGAACTCCATTTCTGTCCTAGCTACCTGAGGTGAAGGTGCTACTCTTGAGAAACTGACCATTGCCAAGCCATCTGCTGCCTAGGAGTATGGCAGCAGGTGTAAAGCTGTCTTGTCATTTCCCTGTCTTTCTTTTCCTTCCCCTCTTGTTGTTTTAGTGCAGCTGTTGGGACTAGTGCTCCCGGCGATCTCCCTATTGAGGGTTAACATCAGGGCCAGCAAGGGTCTAGTTACCCTGCTCTGCGACGGGGTGAAAGAACCCATAAAGGGATGATAGGGAGATCCGGGCACAGCCGCAGGTGAGCGCAGGAGGTGTCCTTTCCCCCGTTCCAGACCGTTGGTCTGTGCACCACTGTCACTCACTGTAATCAGATGCTCCCTAATCCGCGGCGTAAACATGATCACTGCAAGGAGCATTTAGGCATTAATTTCCATATCAATCTCATAAAGGTGAATGGAATCCATCAATGGAGCTTTGAATTTCTGCAACAATGCATATAAAGGAACCGGATAACAGCGATAACATGTAATAAACATTCATAGTAGTACGGTACTTCTCTCTGTACCATCAAAGGACAGCAAGGACTTAAATTCTCCATGTTTATGTGCCAATCCTATAGAGATGGAGAGGATCTTCTTTCCACCTGAGCACATTAGTGTCCAAGATCCAGCGCTACTAGTTCACTCTTGACAATAGTTGACAAAACTGATCTTTTTCCTTGGACCTTGTTGCTCAAATTGACTAATAGAAAAAATGTCCTTATTCCCTTTTTTTGCTGTAGTTTTAATAAAATCACTGCTTTATCTGCTGCAGCTCTGCTAGTCTTCCATTGATGACCTCTACATAATCCCACCCACACCACTGATTGAGAGCTTTCTTCCTACTTTGTGTATATACAGAAAGCTGCCAATCTGTGACAGCAGCAGGTTATACAGAGTTCATCAATGAGAAGACTAGTAGAGCTGCAGCAGAAAAAACTGTGATTTGATCAAAACTACAGAAAGGAGCCCAGAAAGTGATACATTGCTAGAATCAAGGTCCCTGTCCCTACATCATACTGCTCTCAAATGGGTAACATAAACTCGGTGATGGATTCTTTTTAATTTCCTAAATGTTTAGCAAATGAGGGGATGTCCAGCTACTGTGGCAAACTTAATGCGGTTTTCACTACTAATATGATCCCCTTTCTTTGTCCTAACTCTTCCTAACTGACACTTTCCCATTGTACTTCTGCTATCTATACTGCTCCAGTAAGCTGAACTCTCTGAGGCTCATAAATATCTATCTATATTGTTATTGTAGCTTTGATCTTCCAGTCTGGAGACCAGATTCAGACCAACTGAGCAGGACACATCACTGATGGGGGCTGAGAGGAGAGTAAAATGTGATCTGGGCCTGCGTGCCCTGACTGCTGTCACTCACAGAGAGGCAGCCTGCCCCCAACATTGACTTGTCCAGACTGCTGTCACTCACAAAGAGGCAGCTCCGCCCCCACCAGTGATGTGCTCTGCTCAGTTGTTCCATATCTGGTCTCCAGATCGGAATGGAAGATCAAAGGTACAACAACAATAAAGGTATTTACGAGCCTCTTGGATATAAGATTACAGGAGCAGAGCAGGTAGAAGAAGTATATTGGGAAAGTGTTAGTTGGGAAGAGTTAGGACAAAATAAAGGGGCTCACATTAGTAGTGAAAACCCCCTTATGTTTTCTATTTAATTATTCTACAGTCCTGATGAGGTCATACAACATGAAATGCACTTACGGTAGTTATTTTCATCCGTCCTGGGTTTGCATTTTCCTGTTGAAAAGAACTTTGAATTTCGAGACTTTTAAAGACTAAACTTTTTGAACAATATGATGAAAATAACTTTTTATCGCTTTATGTCTCAGTGCTCAGTTATTTCCTTTCATGTCCTGGCGATGTTGTGTCCTTTCTCCAGTAGATGTCTATCCTCAGAAGCCCTACTTGAACATGACTTATTTTTATGCATGCAGCGGGGCCAAGCCAGACTAAATAGCTTCCCATAAACTTTGCATCCTAAAGATATTTCCTGCATTCTTCCTCTTGGATGTTTCGAGCGAGCTCCTAATGGGGGTCGGTTGTTTGTAGATGTCTGTCTGCGGAATGTGGCGGATGAGAGCGGGGCCGCGGTGCACGGTTATATCAACCGCCAAAGGATCCTAAAGCAGAAAACACAAACTCGGAAACCTTTCCTAACATGCTTACTTTAAAATATCATTATCAGAACATTCCCTGGCCTTTCTATGGGTTGGAACCATAGGTCAGTAATACCCAGCTGCACAGAAAACTAAAAAAAAAGCACTTGAATGGGAAAAGCTTAGAGGAAATGCTGAGAGAGGAAAGGTCACAATCTGCTGACATATCTCCCTCTTGTGATTGAAAATGCCTGAAATAGCTTAGTACAACATTGCTAGCCTTTAGGAAAAGAAACATTACTAGTTACGTCTCCTTTATTTGCCACAGTTCTGTCTAATAACAATGGGAACCTGTATCCCATACACGTTCCCTATACATCAGGGCACCTTGCTATTGATAATGACCAATCTTGTAGGCTTCCATACCCGTAAAAGAGACTGTGAAAAAGTAATTGAGTCATTATTATAGTAGTGAAAAAACATTGACATTGAAGCCTTCTCTCGCTGAAGAGCCAAAGGGATCCGGAGTAGGGTTGACCACAAATACGGGAGTTGACGTTACACAACTATAACATGAATCCATCAATATTCTTCCATCCAGTTCAACTTATTCTCAATATGTGTTGATTTAGTAAAGGGCAAAAGACTTCAATGAGGTTACTCTCAAGTCAAGGTCTAAAATTCCTTCCACACCTCAAACATGGTTATGCAGGATCCATAAAAGTCCTACAGTGTAAGGGCTTCCCTCTTGAAGATCTTGTAGATGATCCTTTGTTATGGTTGAAGGCCAAAGATATAGTGATTTGTCTTTTTGATATGCACTTATAGAGAAACATATTAGGACCCCCTGTGTCATTTCATTAAGGTTTTTTATAGAGTTCAATTGCAACCGACGTATAACATCTGCCATCTCGCCCTCCGTGTATGCTATCCAGTCCCTATATCCCTAGTGTATAACATCCAGCCCCATTGCCCCAATGTATAACATCTGCCATCTCCACCTCAGTATATGCTATCCAGTCCCTATATCCCTAGTGTATAACATCCAGCCCCATTGCCCCAATGTATAACCTATGCCATCTCGCCCTCAGTATATGCTATCCAGTCCCTATATCCCTAGTGTATAACATCCAGCCCCATTGCCCCGATGTATAACATCTGCCATCTCGCCCTCAGTATATGACTCACCGTGGCCGGGGACTCCGGTTTAGACAGGCGTTAGCTCCTTCCTCCTTGTCACGGGTGGACCGCGCCTGCCGGTAGTGGGGCCCGGTTGAGTGCAGATCAAAAGTGAAGACGTCTTGTGGAACAGATTAGAGGGTTAATTTGTCGTGACGCCACCTATGAGTGTTTCAGTAAGTCTTACCGACGCTGCGGGGCCTCCGGGGGATGGAATGCAGCAAGATGGTACGCTCCCACAGGCTGAGCGGTGATCCCCAGGGGCTGGAGCTGCTTAAGATGTTGTGCGGCAGCTGCGGTTACCTTATGGTGCAGATAGACAGTTCATAAGAAAGCACGGACACTGTAAGTCTCTGTAACAGTTTATTTACTGTAACCAGCAGGTAATACATGGTATACAGTTGTAGGTAGCAGACCGGGTGGACTCAGCAGTGATAGGTGTCCCTCAGAGATCCGCGGTGTTCCTCCATTCTATCTAAGTAAGTTGCCGTTGTCGCCCAGGAATACCAGGTCGGGTACAGGGGGGCTGCTTGAATGCCCTATCCGGGGTATATGTTCCAGATGCTTTGGGGAGCCTTGGGTCCCTTGGTGGGTACACCGCTGGTTAGACGACTGGATTTGGCGGTGGTGGGGTGCTCGTGTAAAGCGGTCCTTCCACTCCTCTGGTTCGCATAGCAGAGCTGAACTGCTGCTAGCTTCGGTACCAGCAAACCGGCTGTAGATGGGCACAGGATGATTTTGGAGCCGCATGACAATGCCCGTAGTTCGGTTGGTAATGCACCGGGAGTAATGGTGCTCAACCGTGGTGACGGTAGGGAGAAAGGCCGGTAGAAGGTGGCCAGGGGGCCGCACGAGACTGTGCAACCCCCTCTCCAAGGTTGCAGAGCTGGGATTCTGCAGAGAGTCTTCTAGGTTGCTGTTACTTGCAGACCGACTCCTCTAGACTGTCCTAAACTTTCCACTACACACTACCCTTGCACTCCACCCACCAGGACCTGATTGGCCCTCTATTCTAGGTGATGCATGCAGGGTATGGATCTCTGAGTTAACCGTGTGACTGCTAGGTCAGAGAATATTGCTGCTGCATTTATGGCTGCAATACCCTCCTGTGACGCACTCGTTGCGGGGAGCCACATATATGCTATCCAGTCCCTTTATCCCTAGTGTATAACGTCCAGCCCCATTGCCCCCAATGTATAACCTATGCCATCTCGCCCTCAGTATATGCTATCCAGCCCCTATAACCCTAGTGCATAACATCCAGCCCCATTGCCCCCAATGTATAACATCTGCCATCTTGCCCTCAATATATGCTATCCAGCCCCTATACCCCTAGTTTATAACATCCAGTCCTATTGCATCCAATGTATAACATCTGCCACCTCTCACTCAGTATATGCGATCCAGCTCCTATACCACTAGTATATAACATCCAGTTCCATTACCCCAGTGTATAATATCTGGCACCTCACCCTCAGTATATGCTATCCAGCCCCATTATCCTTATGTATATCATCTGACCACATTTCCCGTAGTGTATGACATCCAGCCCCATTGCCCCCAGTGTAAACTATGCGGCCCTATTTGCCCCATTTGCGCCTCATTGTATAATATCCAGCCCTCATCATGTCTTCTGCCTTTACTAACAAGTGACAGAGCAACCGGTGGTGAAGAGCTCACATACACCAGTGCAGTCTTGTAACAGGATCCACCTGTGAAGTGTAGCTTGCACTGTAGTCTTCTTGAACTGCTCTGCAGTGATTAAAAGTATATATTCCTGTTGGTACCTTCAGGGTTAATTTCAGTAGCTGCTGCAGTAATTTGCTGTCCATGGTATCAGCTGTCTGTGGGTCCTCAGTCTTAGGTGAGCTTTGCTGTGTGTGTCAGATGACGCAGTTGTCCACTCCCCCAGTCCTTAAGTAGTTCCATTTTCTACCAAATGGTGTCATTAAATGAGTTTAATCTCTACTCTGATCTTCTGCTGTGTGGACATAGAGCAGTGTTGCAGAAGCTTTCCTGAAGCTAACCTTTGTGAGAGCTATCTTATGAGAGTTGATGTTCCTTTCCCTGGGTGGAGGTGAGGGGGTGATAGCCCAGGGCTGGACAGGAGCAGGGCAAGGTTGGCGACCCAGACATCTCTATCTTTAGGGGTAACTCTGGGATCAGGGTCAGCTAGGGAACCCCAGTCTTCAGGGTTAGGCCCCTTTCACATCAGCGGTTTTCGCCGATCGCGACAGTTGCGGTGAAAAAAACGCAACTGCCGCGATTACCGCATAACTGCTGCACTTGCGGCACAGTTGCGGCAAGCCCCATGCAATGTCTATGGGGCTTGCGGTAAGTGTGCGGCAGGTGCAACAAGTGCGGTTTCGGCACTTGCGGCAGGTGCGGCTGCGAAAAAAAAACGCGGTCAGACGCGTTTTTTTTCGCGGCCGCATCTGCTGCAAGTTCAAATACCGCACTTGCCGCACCTGCCGCAAGCCCGCATACACATGGTATGGAGCTTGCCGCAACTGTGCCACAAGTGCAGCGGTTATGCGGTAATCGCGGCAGTTGCGTTTTTTTCACCGCATTTGCCGCGATCGGCGAAAACCGCTGATGTGAAAGCAGCCTTAGACTAACTTCCCTGATTCCCTCAGCCCATCTCTGCCTTCTTGCTACTACACCACTCATGTCATCACCCCATGACCCTACAAGTGTAATAAGTCCATTCATGACATTTCTTCCCCCCTAACTCTTCCTCATCATCTGTGAGTTACTGAGAAGTGGAAGGAGCCGCAGCAACTCAGCCATGATGCATAGACCTCGTAATGTTACAGAGTGGGGGCCGAGTGCTGAGGAGAAGAGAGCAGAAAAGTCACCAACAATCTACTGACTCCATAAGTGCAGAGTCCAGACCTCCTCTGGTAACATCAGCACAAACACTGCACCCACAGGGAGCTTCATGGCCGAGCAGCTGAAGCTGTACTTCCCCAAGCATTGGTTGAAGTAGCTTAAAGCAGCCACCACTGGACTCTGTAGGAGACATGCTCTGTGCCGGGATGAATCACACTGTTGTATTTGTGTCTGATGGATGAATGCAAGAAAAATGTGATCCCTAATGAGGATCAATTGAATCACTAGAGCACAGCAGACTCCAACTTGTCAGAGTAATGGTGGGTTTACATGCCTCAATATCGTTGCGATATCGCAACTCAATGGCGCGGGAGCGCGCATTTAGTGCACGTTTCTCCCGCATCGCATCGGATGTTTACACGCTGCGATATTGGAATACAACGTCCGTGCGATGTCTACGCCCCCCAACCCAGGATCGAACACTTAACATGGGAGTGAATGGGTGACGTAGAACATCGCATCGGAGTTGGGCTGTCACACAGCACGATCCGGCTCCAATCTCCATTCAATATCGGAGCATTGAATAGCACGCACATTCAATCCCCGATATCGCATTGACATCGTTCCTGCATCGTATTGGACGTTCACACCATACAACGCAGGAACGATATCGGCTCCAACGATTGAACCACGTGAGTTTTCATTGAAATCGTACTACGATATCGCAACGTGTAAACCCGCCATTAGGGTTTAATTGTAGATTTGGCAGTTGGGTCCCTTCAAATTTTTAGGATGGGCCTGTCACCAGGTAAAGGGTTCGATTTTTGGTCTTTTTTATTCCCATGATTCCCCTGAGTATTCCGTTTTTTGTTATTTTTTTAATCCTCCGTACAGTTCTTGAGAGAAGGACTTTATTAGCTGATGCTAATGTTTATTATCTTTACCAAGTGAAGCTCACATGGTAATTATGAAGAATAGCTTAAAGACATGCCCCTGAGGATCATGTAAACCACACCCCCTTTCATAAAGACAATTAAAAATTAGTACTAAATAAAAATAACATAACTCTGCAAGCGTATGACGTATAGTAAAAAAAATCTGATTACTCAGGAATACAATAGAACCAGAATCTAGTCAATTTAATCCTGTTGTAAGGTTAACTTTAGGATATGATTCAGTACAAAAAAAATTGAAATATTTGGAAAGTGGATACACAAATGAATAAGAGCAACTTTAAGCTTCTACTACAAAAATTGCTGAAGAACTCCCAAATATTCACAGTATTGCTTTCCTCCTATATACAATAGCTGTGGTGCCCCTGTAATGCTCCAGACCCAGTTCCAACTGCTAACTCTAATGGCCACTTTACACGCCGCTACAGAAGGTTGGAAACAACCGGGTGCCGGAGACAAATGTATCTTGCACCGCCAAAACAACCCGAGGTAGTGGCGTGTAAACTAGGCTGTTGCCACCCGTCACTGTCGACACCTGTTTTTGAGCATTGCTCTAAAACAGGTTGGTTTCAACCCGATGGTAGCGGCGTCTAAATGAGGAACAGGAAGGTTTATCCGACACCTAGTGAACTCCCTGGGGCGTGACACAGCCTCCGGGAAACCGCCCCCCTTCTGCGATCATTGAAGGAAGCTCCTGCGTTACGATTGGTAGTCGCAGCATAGGGTGGCATATTTAAGGAGCTGACCAGTCACACTACACAATTGCAATAGCATCATGTATTAGCCAGCCTCCCTGCGCTGGCTGGCCAATCATGATGCTATTGCATTGTCCAATCACCGTACGAGCGTCTCGTAATCCACAACTCTGCCACCTTCTGTAGCAGCGTGTAAATGAGGGATGGTGCTCTGCAGAAGGTAACTTGAGGCACCCCGCGGTGCATCC
This sequence comes from Allobates femoralis, assembly GCA_033576535.1. NCBI lineage: Eukaryota > Metazoa > Chordata > Amphibia > Anura > Aromobatidae > Allobates > Allobates femoralis. The sequence goes on from JARQOC010000009.1 coordinate 4,286,411, forward strand.
AGAGATAGATTAAACCTTCTGTAGAGCACCTTGTAAAGGCGGTATCGGGTACCGTTTGCAACCGTTGGAACGTGCTCGTGCACATGAGACACACGGTTGTTCCCAACCTTCTGTAGCGGCGTGTAAAGGTACCATTAATCCTTTAAGGTACCTTTACACGCCGCTACAGAAGGTTAGAAACAACCGGGTGTTTCCACTGCACGAGCACGTACCAACGGTTGCAAACGGTACCCGCCCGCCACCCCCATCAGTATACAGGCGCCCCCCCATCAGACGTCATTGCCTGCGCCGACCAGAGGAGGAAGCCGGAAGAAGCCGGATGAAGCTGGAGGAGCGCGATGGCAGCGGCGGGGAAGGCCACAGGGATAAGTATAATGATCTTACTTTACAGGTTTGCGGCAGCAAGGGGGGGCCCTGGATACTGATGGGGGGGCGCCTGTATACTGATGGTGGTGGCGGGCGGGCGGCCTGTGCCGTATGACTCGCGTATAAGCCGAGGGGGGGACTTTTCAGCCCAATTTTTGGGCTGAAAAACTCGGCTTATACGCAAGTATATACGGTATATAGAATCATTACAAACAGAGTGATCTACTTCAAGTGCTTATTTCTGTTAATGTTGATGATTATAGCTTACATCCAATGAAAACCAAAAGATTATTATCTCAGAAAATTAAAGTAGTAGGGATGAAGGTTTAAAAACCGCGCTGCCGTATTCCACAAGACATCAAAGAGTGAATATAATATTGATTTATTAGTCAACATGTTTCAGGCCTCCCTGAAACATGGCAATATGATATTGATTTGTCCAGAGGAAGGGGCCAGGGAGCCCTGAAATGCGTTGACTAATAAATCAATATTATATTCACCCTTTTAGGTCTCATGGAATACGGCAGCATGGTCTTTAACCCTTCATCCTCCCTACTCTATATGCTCCACGCTGGTGACTGCAGCAGTCGTGATATACTTTTATAGTGGTTGTGACTCTCACAACCACACAACCACACAAGGTGAAGCCTCTGATACCTATTTAGGTCATATTTTATCTCTCAGACCCTTCATCCTCCATACTTTAATTTTCTGAGATAATGACCTTTGGGTTGTCATTGGCTGTAAGCCATAATCATCAACATTAACATAAACAAACACTTGAAATAGATCACTCTCTTTGTAATAAGTCTATATACAGTATGTGTTTCACTTTTTGTATTGAATTACTGAAATAGGTTAACTTTTTGATGATATTCTAATTCATTGAGATGCCCCTGTATACACTTGTAATCTCCAATGCAACGTGTGAACAGTGCCTGGTGGCCAAGTGATATGGCCAATGTCAGGTCCTATGTGAATCTCTTTTATAGAGTCCTCCGACCAATGTCAGTTCCTAGGTGAATCTCTTTTATAGAGTCCTCCAATCACGTCCAAGGAAGGAATAAAGGCTGCCCATATCTTAATATACCTTCCCAGAATGTAGGTTTCTTTAATATTGGATTTATCTATATTTTTTATATTCACATCTATTTTGCCCATAAATGTGTAACATCCGCTCTCCTAGAAATGTGAGATTGAATAGAAGCATTTAATTGAATAGATTCGGGTTATTTTGTACATTACAATCCTCCGTCTCGGAGTCAATTCTAAATGGATTCTTTTCAGATATATTTTCATTAGCCGCCCTACAGGTTCCCTCGCTCTCCCGTAGAGTATTGTGCTGTACCGCAGTAAACAAAACAGGAAAAAAAAATCAAGGCGTGCTACATTCCGGGGAACCTTATAATTACTCTTCAGTCTTCAATCCATAAATGATTACACTGCATTTTCGGCAAACTTTTCATATGCAAAACTCACCGCGGGGAATGTGTGCTTTAAAAAAAAAAAGAATGTAAATCCCATCTTATTTCTAAGATAAATAGTGTTGAGGGTTCGATAGCAGATGTCAGGATGGGTACCGGGGATGAGAAAGTCAAGAGTATCATGACTCCGCACTGTAGGGGAAACCGTCATGGGCAAAAAGAGGCATCAAATTGGCAGGAATGATGACCTGAAGATGCCTGGTGGTCATCAATACCCATAGCAGACCCCCCCCCCCGCGGTAAAGACGACCCCATAGCACAGGATTACAAATTTGGTCAAAGTTAACTTCTTCTTGACAAAAAATGCACCAGCTTGATAATTTGCCATAGAAGGTTGAAGAATAACCGTAAATTTAATAACTTTGTAATCTACTGATGAAATGAGAGTGACTCTTGATGGGTCAGATGGATGGGCCAGAGGCTGGATCAGTAAAGTGCAGAGAGCTCCACTCCGACTCAGATGCCAGCATGGTGGAGGTGGGGTACTGGTATGGGCTGGTATCATCAAACATGAACTTGTAGGACCTTTACAGGTTGAGGATGGAGTGAAGCTCAACTCCCGGACCTACTGCCAGTTTCTGGAAGACAATTTCTTCAAGCAGTGGTGCAGGAAGAAGTCAGTATCGTTCAAGAAAAACATGATTTTCATGCAGGACAATGCTCCATCACATGCATCCAACTACTCCACAGCGTGGCTGGCCAGGAAAGGTTTAAAAGAAGATAAAATAATGACATGGCCCCCTTGTTCACCAGATCTGAACCCCATAGAGAACCTGTGGTCCCTGCTTAAATGTGAGATCTACAGGGAGGGAAAACAGTACACCTCTGGGAACAGTGTCTGGGAGGCTGTGGTGGCTGCTGCACGCAATGTTGATCGTAAACAGATCAAGCAACTGACAGAATCTATGGATGGAGGCTGCTGAGTGTCATCATAAAGAAAGGGGGCTATATTGGTCACTCATTTTTGGGTTTTGTTTTTGCATGTCAGAAATTTTTATTTCAAAATTTTGTGCAGTTATATTAGTTTACCTGGTGAAAATAAACAAGTGAGATGGGAATATATCAGGTTTTTATTAAGTTGCCTAATAATTCTGCACAGTAATAGTTACCTGCACACACAGATATCCTCCTAAGAGCCAAATCTAAAAAAAATAAAACACTCCAACTTCCAGAAATATTAAGATTTGATATTTGAGTATTTTGGGTGATTGAGAACATAGTTGTTGATCAATAATAAAAATAATCCTCTACAATACAACTTGCCTAATAATTCTGCACACAGTGTAGTTAATTTTGGGTGTTTTTACATCAGTGCGGGTAGCTGCACCAGCTTTCTGAAAAGTAGGCAGATCTTTGAAGGGAGGTGGCAGGGCACTGAGTACATTTCTTGCAATGCCACGTGGCAGGTAATAGCATAATAAATGGGGCGCATCTTCCTCCAGTGCACTCTTCATCAAGACCGGTGTACAAAGTGCCAGTCTTCAGGAGTCAGAGCTAATGAGTCTTAAAGCCCAAGACTTCTTTTATAGCTCATGCTGTCTACAGTCACTTGACTCCCATTCTCCTCGTCCTTGGTCTAGCCCTACGAGACAACCCCAGGTGCAGAAGAAACTTTCCAGAATTGCTACTTTACAAAAGGTTTTGGTGAGAAAAGGGAAACTTTCCATTTTTTTTTTTTACGTCCGAGTGGTCTTTCCTTTTTTTGGTAGCCTCCTGGGTCTACCGGGGAACTTAACAATTATGTTTTGCTGGTTTACAGAAGGTTTCGGTGGGAAAATGATTTCTCACCACTCTGTCTATAGTCTGGGTGGTCTATCCTTTTTCCGGTAGCGTCTTTGATCTACCAGGAGAATTAACAATTATGTTCTGCTGATTTACAGAAGGTTTTGGTGGGAAATCGAAACTTGACCACCCTTTCTAAAGTATGGGGGGGGTCTTTTCTGTTTCCTATAGTCTCCTGGATGTACCAGGATAATTAACAACTATGTTTTGCTGAAGGTTTTGGTTGGAAATGGGAAATTTGGCCATTCTTTCCAAAGTCTGGGCGATCTTTCCCTTTTCCGGTAGCCTCTCGGATGTACCGGTAGATCTCACAATTATGTTTTGCCGATTTACAGATGGTTTTGGAGGGAACTGGGAAATTTGACCACTCTTTCCAAAGTCTGGGTGGTCTTTCCTTTTCTTCGTAGCCTCCTGGATCTACCGGTGTAATGGATTAATATTTTATAATATTAATGAGTTGCCTGCCCCTGACCAAATCAATATAGACCAAGCGCCGGCATTGAAAAAGTAGACACCAGACACAGAGTCAGATGTACACCCTTCCTTGGTCAGACCCAAGCACCAAGTGTCTGTTTATTATAAGACATGAGGTTTTTGTTCAATAAGCGGCTCGGTCAGCCCTACTCAGATGTATTCATTAGTCAGTGGGTTAGTCCATGGGCAATAAGGGGCTCGGTCAGCCTTACTCAGATGTATTCATTGGTCAATGGGTTAGTCCATGGGCGGATCCATGAGGTCATCAGGGGGTGTGGTCTTGATCGAGCATGTTATTCTGTGATTGGTCAGTCTTCCCTGACCTCCAGCTTCGGTGATTGGTCAGTCTTCCCTGACCTCCAGCTTCGGTGATTGGTCAGGCTTCTTTGGACTCCATCTTGCTCTCAGCACATGGTGTGATGTGGCAGGAAATGGCAGCCATGTTTAAATCACAATTTATACAATGTAAAATAATACACTCTATATATCATTTCTCCCATGCCCTTATGTCTTAAGGTTAATTAAGTATTTGATCCTATGGCTCTCCTCAACACCGGTAGATTTCGCAATTCTGTTTTGATGATTTTCAAAAAGGTTTTTGGTGGGAAGTGGAAATGTAAGCACCCTTCTAAAGTCTGAGTGGTCTTTCCTTTTCCTGGTAGCCTCCTGGATCTAACGGGAGAATTAACAATTATGCTTTGCTGAAGGTTTTAGTGGGAAATGGGAAATTTGACCACTCTTTCTAAAGTCTGGCCGGTCTTTCCTTTTTCCGGTTGCCTCTCGGATGTACCGGGAGAATTAACAATTATATTTCAGTATTACTGTGTGCCACAAGGAAGCTGTACAAATTAGTTGATTTTATAGCCATGTGCTGTAATGATCAACAGCTAATTTTCATGAGAATTATCATTTGACAACATTAGTCAATATTCTTGGGTCTGGTTCCCATAGACTTGAATGTCCAATCATTTGAGTCTTGGACAGTGAGATACGTGTTTTTGTTTGTTGAGATGCTGCACAATGCTTATACTGTGTCCTTCGTCCCCGGTAGCTATTTGACATTTTGGGAGTTAATAGCTTGCCCTTTATGTTCTATGATGAAACACGTGACCTGTGTTGTAGACTTCATTTCGAGCAACCTAGCACAAACCTGTACAATTTGTTGACGCAGGGCGCACTTTTTCTATTACACTTGGCTTTTTTGATGCGAGTCTAAATCAGAACTTGATGTTCTCAATCAAGAGCTAAAAGAATCTTCTTCCACCATCATTTATGTCTTGTCCCGGTTTCCATGAAAATCAGATACAACAAGAAGATAAAACAAGACTACACATAAGATGATCTCATTTTACGAGAATTTATTCCCGCATACTCCAGAAGCTCAGACAGTTTCATAGACCTTCCCAAGTTCTGGTTTATATTGGTTATTTATAATATGGAAATATGTACGATTGCTGGATAGGAATCTGAAAATGTCAAGACTCCAGCAGTATAAGGAGGCATGGCCCAGTATCGTACATCTTAGAGACATAAGAGTCTCCGCCGTCAATCTAAAAAGCAGAATACTTGTGTCTAATTTTTTTTATTAATTTTAATAAAACTTTATTATTAACTCTTTAATACATGTTTCCAAGAAAATCTAAAGATTGAGGAACCTCTAGTAGCAGCTGAATAGTCATAAGAGGACAGCATGACATATGATTTCAGAAAGAGGTCAAACAAGGCAATGAACACAACACATGCATCAGCTGATACTTGGCAAGCTAAATGCTGCCCATGCAAACAAACATCCACAATATTAGCAATATAGATGTCCGGGGAGCCTCAGATATCACATTGTACAACAAACAAAGTGGATGTTACCAGATTTCCCAATGAAAGCTGCATAACTTAATCCTGGTGAGGCTGGTGTGCTGACGTTACAAAAAAATCCAAAAATGCATGTCAGAATGGCTGTCTACTGTTTCCAACTAAAGAGTGATGGTGTTTGTGAGAACAAGCATATTCAATCTCCTCCTACTCAGCCTGACTGACAACTGCAGCTTGTGCTGAAGAGTGTGAGATCTCAGCAGGAAGGAGGGACACTCAGCAATTGTCAAGAGGGATTATAGAACACTTTGAGAAGGTGTGTGTAGGGGTGACAGTCACACAAGGGCCTGGATTCATATGAACAGAAAAATACAGCGCAGAGATAATACCACAGTGATGTCACAGTACAGGGATAATACACACAGTGATATCACAGTACAGGGATAATACAAACAGTGATGTCACACTACAGGGCAATACACCCAATGATGTCACAGTACAGAGAGAATACACACAGTGATGTCACAGTACATGGAAAATACACACAGTGATGTCACAGTACAGGGATAATACACACAGTGATGTCACACTACAGGTAATACAATGATGTCACAGTACAGCTATAAGCACAGAGTGATGTCACAGTACAAGGATAATATACACGTGATGTCACAGTACAGGATAAATACACATAGTGATGTCACAGTACAGGGATAATATACACAGTGATGTCAGCGTACAGAGATAATACACAAGTGATGTCACAGTACAGGATAATCACACAGTGACGTCACAGTACAGGATAATATACACAGTGATGTCACAGTACAGAGATAATACACACAGTGATGTCACAGTACATGGGATAATACACACAGTGATGTCACACTACAGGGTAATACAATGATGTCACAGTACAGCTATAATGCACAGAGTGATGTCACAGTACAAGGATAATATACACGTGATGTCACAGTACAGGGATAATACACACAGTGATGTCACAGTACAGGGATAATATACACAGTGATGTCTCAGTACAGAGATAATACACAAAGTGATGTCACAGTACAGGGATAATACACACAGTGACGTCACAGTACAGGATAATACACACAGTGATGTCACAGTACAGAGATAATACAACAGTGATGTCACAGTACAGGGATAATACACACATCCTTTTTTTTCCATTTTTAGAAACTTATAGAAATATATAATCATTGTAAAAGCTTACATATGCTTTAAGTGTAGACATCACTGAAGATGAGCAGCACCTGATGAAAAATACCAGACAGGCAAGATCATTCAAAGCAGAGACCGAATGAACAATATCAATGGTTTAAGTTCTCATGTAAACATTGCAAGGGAGCAATAACTTCCAATTGTATAACTAATATTAGCAGCAGACATTGCATTCATCTGAATGGTTATGTGTGTGTCACAAGGTCAAGTGATGAATGGAAAACCTTCACTGGCAATGCCTGCTCATATCACTAATATGTATGAAATAACTATTGTCCACATCAGAATCTCACTTTGGAGCAGATTACTTACCAATTCCCTTACCCTCTTCACAACCCCTAAACTCCATCACCCCCAACACAATAATTATCTCCCCATCCCTCTTACCTCCCCATATGAGCTCTTCTGCTGACCTACTTCTCAATCTCACACCTCCTGCAGAAAACACAAAACAAGCCAGCCACTCTCATTCGCCCACCTATTCGCTCTCTCTTTGGTTCTCTTATCAGCTGGTGACATGTCTCCCAATCCTGTGACCTCCACAGCCAAATTCCCACTATTTCTCCCTCCTATCACCCACACCTGCAAGAAACAGCCACAATCTCTCAGACTATCCTTCCTGGGCTCACAGAAACATGGCTGACACCCTCCGATGCAGCCTCCCCTGCTGCACTGTTTTACAGCAGATTTCTTTTTCCCACACAACTCGCATTGGGCAACAAACATGGTGAAGGAATGGGCCTTCTCCTTTCTAGCAACTGCACCTTCAAACCAATTCCTCCTCCTTCACTCCTTATCCTCTCATCCTTCAAAGTGCACTCTGTTCGATATCTACTCTCCTTCCTACCTCCAAGTAGCCATCATTATATCAACCCGGCCCATCCAATGCCTTCTTTGACCAATTCTCCATCTGGCTTCTATACTTTCTCTCTGCTGACATTCCCACCATCATAATGGGTGACTTCAACATCCCCATTGACACACACCGGTCAACAGCCTCCAAAGTCCTGTCACTTGTCTTATCCTTTTGCCTCACCCAATGGTCACTCACAACTCCCCACACAGACGGACATACACTAGACCTCATCTTCACCTGCCTCTGCTCCATAACTAAACCCACAACTTCCCCTCTCCCCCTCTCTGACCACCATCTACTCACTTGTCGACTTGCATCTCCTTTGTACATGTGGAAGGAAAAAGAAAAGCTGCATAGCAAATCTATGTGCACATCCACACATGTACAATAAAAAGATGGACATGATTTATTGAACAAATTACATTGACAAACATAAAACAATTAAAAATAGGAATAAATATATCTGAAAAATAATGTTCCAATAACTATATAGAGCTTTGTATATATATAAAAAACTCATAAGTAGGTAAATAACTGTAAGTAGCATGCATAGGTAAATAAATATAGATCTAAGTAATGAACCCCAAATTAATAATTAAATGAAGATATACATCATCAGAGCGAAGACAAATAAATACAAAAGGCTCTCCAATCTATCCTAAACTCCACCGCCTGACTAATCCACCAATCTCCCCGCTACTCCCCTGCCTCCCCCCTCTGCCAAGCCCTTCACTGGCTCCCCACTTCTCAGAGATCCCGGTTCAAAACCCTAACCATGACGTACAAAGCCATCCACAATCTGGCCCCTCCTTACATCTCTGACATGGTCTCCCGATACCTACCCTCACGCAACCTGCGATCATCCGAAGAGCTGCTCCTCTACTCCCCTCTCATTTCCTCTTCTCACAACCACGTACAGGATTTCTCCCATGCACCCACCAAACTCTGGAACTCTCTTCCCCAACACATCAGGCACTCCCCTACCCTGGGAACCTTCAAAAGAACCCTGAAGACCTACCTCTTCCAACAAGCCTACAACCTACAATGAGATCCGTCCACCGCACCATCTCACGTAGACACTTCCCCCCTCCTACTGTATCTCAACCGTTCCTCGTAGTCTGTGAGCCCTTGCGGATAGGGTCCTCTCCCCTCCTGTATGTCGGGCCCACTGGGACGGGGGTACTCGGCACCGGACCGGTCTGCTACTGGGGAAGTCACGGGTGGTCCTGGTCCGGTCCGTGTCCCGGGCTCGGCAATAAAAGGGGATATTTACAGGGATTGTCAGTCGTGACGCCACCCACTATATGCGGCCAGTGATGGGGACGCCGCTGCCGTAGAACCTCCGGGATGATGGAATAGCAGCTAGATGGGATAGTTCCAGTGGGTAGAACTGTGTTCCCCGGGGCAGTAAGGGTTAAGTCTATTGTGGAGTCTTCAGTACACTTACTGTGCAAACGCTGCAGGGATCTCTCCTCAATGCTGGTGCTGACAGGCTGTGCTGTGACTCTGCAGGTAGAGGGCTTTCTGTAATCCTGTATGGAGAGAATCGCTTTCATGCAGAGACACAAGGGAGGCAATCTCAGGGTTTTCCGTGTTTACTCTCAGTTCTTCAGACAGTTCACAAGTCAGTTACAGTTCAAGTTACAATTCAAGTACACGGGCAAACTCTCCCTCTCCGGGTTCCCTTTGCTCTGCAGCCAGGCCTCTGTCTCTGTGACCCCTCACACTTTCTCTGTGTCCTTCCCGGGCTGTTTACATTCTCTGGTTTCCTTCGTTGTGTGTGACACCGGACAGTATGGCGGTGACTCGGGCCCCTGTGGGTCCTCCTGTTTGTCACTGAGCTGCCTGTCCTTTGGGGTAGGGACCCTAACGTGAAGCTGTGGTCCCCCGTCGTGTTGTTTGGGGATTCCGGGTAAACTACGGTCCCCTCTAGAGCCGACTCTCTACTCAGCCCAGCCTCCAGCAGTCCTCAGGTGTGAGGCTCTACCAGGCTCCTTCCCTCTGTGTCTTCCAGTATCATAGGAGGGGACTTCTCTGCCTGCAGTCTGGTCGTCTCGGCTGTCCTTTAGGGCCCGGGTATCACCGTCCCTCTCAGTCCTCTCACACTCCTGGTGGTATCAGCTTCGGACGTGCTTTCTCTCTCCTCCGGCTCACACTGGCTCGGTACAGATTCTGCACTCCTACACCTTACACTCACAGGACGTGTGATTTCCAGTCTTTGCCTCTCAGCCTAACTCGGCATACTGACCTCCTTCCTCCTCCCCCTTCCTATAAAATGTCAAGTCACCTGACTATGTGTGTGCCCAACCCACTCCTCTAAATCCACCACCCCTGTTTGCCTAGAGTATCCAATCTTAGGGCTGAATGCTGCCATCTACTGCACGTGGGTTGTATGGGCTGTGAGGGTGTTGTTGTGCAACAATTGTCCTATCTGCCTGGCTGCAGTTCCCTTTTGTGGCCTCCTGGACGCAGGGGCGCCACACTCTCCCGGAGTTAACTAGCGCGTCCCCGCTCTGCCCGCCATGGATCCCCCTGAAAACATTTTATTTTTCAAACAACATTAAACATTACGCATTCTTGGTTTCTTCCCATCCGGGAGGCACGATTCTTCAAACGTTACTTTAAATTAACTATATACAAGTGCATGGGAATATCTACGTCATTACCCTTCTGGACCTCTACGTGGTCTAATGCTACAACACATTCACTTTCTTTACTTTACTTTAGCTATAAAACATTACTATCAAAAGTATAAAAACATTCTTCTTTTCTGCAAAAGTGCAAAAAGTTTCAAAAAGTCAAAAAGCAGTTCAAAGTTCACGATTCAAAAATGCAAAGTCTCATGCACTACGTCTCATGTGCAAAGCTGGTCTTAAAACCAAAGGGGAGCACACTAAGGTGCTCAACTATATACAGTTCAACGTTCGTACCAGCTCATTGTTCGTGGTATCAAATGTTAATAACACATAAAAGACAAACAGGGGAATGCTAGCATTCATTCAGGTATGGGATGGGGTCAATAAGGAATACGCCTCATTCACACTTACAAGTCTTCTCTTCTTCTGTTCTTTTTGATGCAGGACCCGTGTTCATTCTTTCTTGCCTTGCTTCCACGGTAACATCTGCGATGATCTTCTTCTTGGATAAACTTCCAGGTTCTGTAACGCAGTTATCAGCAAGTAACTTTCTGGGGTCTGGGTTATAGCATCCTTCATGGACTTGGATGTATCGGTCTCAAGTATGACAACTGGATCAGTGTTCACTGCCACTCCCGTGTAGCTTATTATTTCTGGATCATCAATGGACTCAGGATATTCTAGTGCTGGCATGTCATCTTCTTCCACGGGGTCTAAGCATAGTCTATTAACTTTGATGCCAAATGGGCCACGCTCGCCTTGAATAATGTGGTATGACACCCATTCTCCTACTTCCACTTGTCTATCTGGATGGTCTGATGGTAGTTGCTCTTCCACCTCTCTTTTGTTTATGAAAATGTCACAGTCTTTATCTCGCTCCCACCAGCAGCGGAGCTGCTCCCCTCTCACCTCGGTAGTAGTCGGTGGTGGTATCAGGGGCTGCGGTAACGCCAGGTATCCCTCTGGTAGAGCTCCTAGTGGGTCAGCTTCTTTCTTGGCAGTACGCGGTGCAACGCTGGGCACAGATAGATCCACTAGAGTCTCGGTACGGCATGCAGCTTCGCTCTCTGCACGCTCACGTGGCACTTCAACCCAGCCGGGTTGTATAGACAGAGTCTCATAGCTTTGGCGGTGTTCGATGTCAATCTGGATCTGGGTCCGATGCTCCTCCTGGGCCCGTGTCATCTGCTGGGGTAGCAGACGCAGCACACCCCTCCGGGTGTCTTGGACGTGGGGACATTCTCTGCCGCCTTCTGCCATCTCGTCTAGGTCACACAAGTTCTTTCCCTTGCCGGGTTCCTCCACTGGGTCACTCCGTGGGCCCTCCGGGCTCACCCGTGGTCTTCCTTCGGCAGCATTCTTCTCGGCGTCCTCCGCTTCCGTCCTCGCGTCTGGTAATGGCGACTGCTTCTCTTCCGGTTGCTCGCTCCACCCCTTCCTGATGATGATTTCCTTCTTCGTTCCCGCCAGCTTCTCAGTGGTAGGAGGGTCTAGGGGCGGAGGCTCTTCTTTCAGAGTGAAGGCTGGCTCTCCCGGAGTTACGGAGAGCCAGGGCGGGTCCTTCTCTTCGCGCCTTGGAACGGGCCGGCCCACGATGGGAGTTTTGGTTACACCTCCTCTGCACATGGCGTTAGCCTCCCCTGGCCGCCATTAAGGTCAGATTTCGGCGGGAAAAGTCCAGAACACGTTCCTTAGGCGCACGGGGTCCAATTCTTTTGGACCAGGTAGATCCTGTTGGTGACGCCAGGTTGTCGGGCCCACTGGGACGGGGGTACTCGGTACCGGACTGGTCTGCTACTGGGGAAGTCACGGGTGGTCCTGGTCCGGTCCTTGTCCCGGGTTAGGCAATTAAAGGGGATATTTACAGGGATTGTCAGTCGTGACGCCACCCACTATATGCGGCCAGTGATGGGGCCGCCGCTGCTGCAGAACCTCTGGGGATGATGGAATAGCAGCTAGATGGGATAGTTCCAGTGGGTAGAACTGTATCCCCCGGGGCAGTAAGGGTTAAGTCTATTGTGGAATGTTCAGTACACTTACTGTGCAAACGCTGCAGGGATCTCTCCTCAGTGCTGGTGCTGACAGGCTGTGCTGTGACTCTGCAGGTGGAGGGCTTTCTGTAATCCTGTATGGAGAGAATCGCTTTCATGCAGAGACACAAGGGAGGCAATCTCAGGGTTTTCCGTGTTTACTCTCAGTTCTTCAGACAGTTCACAAGTCAGTTACAGTTCTTACAAAGTTCAGTACAAGTACACGGGCACTCTCGCCCTCTCCGGGTTCCCTTTGCTCTCCAGCGAAGCCTCTCTCTCTGTGACCCCTCACACTTTCTCTGTGTCCTTCCCGGGCTGTGTACATTCTCTGGTTTCCTTCGTTGTGTGTGACACCGGACAGTATGGCGGTGAATCGGGCCCCTGTGGGTCCTCCTGTTTGTCACTGAGCTGCCTGTCCTTTGGGGTAGGGACCCTAACGTGAAGCTGTAGTCCCCCGTCGTGTTGTTTGGGGATTCTGGGTAAACTACGGTCCCCTCTAGAGCGACTCTCTACTCAGCCCAGCCTCCAGCAGTCCTCAGGTGTGAGGCTCTACCAGGCTCCTTCACTCTGCGTCTTCCAGTATCATAGGAGGGGACTTCTCTGCCTGCAGTCTGGTTGTCTCGACTGTCCTTTAGGGCCGGGTATCACCGTCCCTCTCAGTCCTCTCACACTCCTGGTGGTATCAGCTTCGGACGTGCTTTCTCTGTCCTCCGGCTCACACTGGCTCGGTACAGATTCTGCGCTCCTACACCTTACCTCACAGGACGTGTGATTTCCAGTCTTTGCCTCTCAGCCTACCTCGGCCTACTGAACTCCTTCCTCCTCCCCCTTCCTATATACTGTCAAGTCACCTGACTACGTGTGTGCCCAACCAACTCCTCTAAATCCACCACCCCTCGTTTGCCTAGAGTATCCAACTTAGGGCTGAATGCTGCCATCTACTGCACGTGGGTTGTATGGGCTGTGAGGGTGTTGTTGTGCAACAATTGTCCTACCTGCCTGGCTGCAGTTCCCTTTTGTGGCCTCCTGGACGCAGGGGCGCCACATGTACCTGTACGATTTGATTGTCCATGCACATTGTACTTGTCCTCGTCTGCCCTTTCAATATGTAATTAATAATAATAATAAAAAAAAAAATACAATAGAACAACATTAATGCTTGCTTTGAAGGTTATATGAAATGTATCGCCATAGAATGGTAAAAGACAGAGGAACAAAAGGTGAAGTAAAATGACTGATGAAATAACCCAAAATAGACTGATACATGGAAATGCTCATAATTCCCTATCTTCTCTGTTTGAAATCTCGCTCCGGCTGTGTCATTGCCATGGGTGGTGGTGAATGTGCAAGTTAAGTACCTGTCTGGACTACAATAAAATGGTGCCATCATTTACATGAGCAGTGCATGCTCATACATCTGTAAATGACGCTATTGAGCTGAGAACTCAGTCCGCGCATGCGCTGCCCAATGAAGGCACCAGAGTATTATTTCAAACAGAGAAGGTTGGTGAAACAGCAGTGACCCATCATTCAAAGACTAGAGGTAGGCAGCGGAGTCGAGAAATCACAGACAGGGAGGCAGGCGAAGGGGCCAGGGAATCACAGACGGGGAAGAGAAGACCCAGTGTAAAGTCTGTCCCTTGTGCACCCAGAATTAAATGGAAAGCTTCAAATTTTGATTACAGAAGAACGACAGAGTGAATTTCTCCAACAAAGGTATCAATTTATCCAGTATTACAGCGCCATTACTGCCCTGACTTTACTTTAGATTCCACATTCATGCTGACAGGTTCTCTTTAAATCACAGATCTCACTAGAGGAACAATCTTTTTTTTTTTTCCCACCAAATAGTAGGACCTTGAATTTTTCTTGACATTAACCATTGGAGCCTACAAACTGGCATTTTCGATTCCTGTAATTCCTTATATCCATCAAATGCAGCATTTGATCCACAGACACATTGTCCAGCTCCATTCCTGCCGGACATCAGATCTGCACAATGGAGAAATTCAGTATTTTTTTCACACTTCATCCTCCTCTATTACTTTAATCTGAACAGAGGAGACGTCTGCATCACCGGCTCTGACATTAGAAATGAGTCTAAATCCTGCTCCTTCTCCCAGTCCCATGTTTCATTATCCCTACGTGTCAGCTTGTCATATAGACTCCATTACAATTCACGGAGGAGTCGATCCGCACTGCTGCCGCCTTCTCTCTTCTTATATCCGCCATGGATGGAATGTGGTCAGTAATACACGGCTACAGTGACTGCGCCGTGCACAGTTAATGACACTGATTATGGATAATATTGGTCCTCGAGTCGTCTTTAAGTTCTTTAAAATTAATTTCCGCCATTCCTTAGAAGCCTTATGTTTCACAGGGTCTGAGGCTTAAAATTCCTAATAAGGCAAACAAACTAAGACATGTCTATGACCTACATGGTGTGCGCACATCTTCTCACCCCCTATAGTCATGTCCATACTGGATATGTCATATATGTGACTTTAGAGAGTGAGTTTTCAGTTTTTGTATTTTTACTTACTTTACCTGATTATTTTGACTTTTATCAATATATCTACACTCCTCAACATTGAAATTGCACCACCAAGAAGGAAAACTCATGGATGGTGGAAATCACAGGATGGATAGATGTGTTAATAATCTCCAAATTACAAAACAATGGGGATAACATTTTTAAAACACAGTGATTAATTCAATATTGGGTATGAGAAATTTCCGCTCTTAGGGTACTGTCACACCAGATGACATCACCAGACGTTTTCAGCGGCGACGCAGGGGCGTGGCCTATTGCCGCCGGCAGCACCGGTGCGTCGCCTAGTGTGATGCGGCGATAATGAGGCGAAATATTGCCTTAGAGTGGTCGCCTGGTTTCTGAGCACTGTTGTGAAACCAGGCGACCACTGTGGGGCGATGTGTACACATCGCCCCATGTAACATGCCGATCGGCGATGTTACAGGCAATGGGAAGCATCGCTGCTGGGGTTTGGAGACACCCCAGCGGCGATGACGCCTGTAACATCGCCAGTGCATCGCCAAGGTTCGACAAGTGTAAGCACGTGACGGCGATGCTGGCGGGGCGCCAAAAACGTGCTCGCTCCCGTGCGTCGCCGCGATATCTCCGGCGAGGTGTGCTGGTGTGAGGGTACGCTTACAGACTTGGCTGCTATCAATGAAGTTACTAATAGCGGCGGTGGACTTTTCTGTCTTGTTTTTTGTTAAATTTTAAAGGAAACAGTTTGTTTCCCCGATACCACCATCAGTTGTGGGCACATATCTATAATCCCTGCCTAATGGTAAATACAAAGCAATTCATAAGGAGGACCACAGTGGTGATTGTTGTGTCCTACAAATGGGAACAACCTGTTGTATATATTTCTCTACATTGTGTATTTCCTCCAATCAGGAATTTCCCTGTTGTTGCTAGGTAGATTTAGACTGTATGAAGTGTGTCCCTATCTCCCTCCCTTAGTTTGAGTCTGTACAGGATACCCCTCCCTTCTTCACCAGTTTAGTTTAGAGAAGCCATTACTGAAGACACATGTGTGCATCCCTGTACAGATTATTCCTTTTCACCTATCGTTCCATTGTAACTAATACAAGATTTGAAAGAAAACTACAGCGTTTCTCCTGGTCTTTCTACAGCTGCAGTGACGATCGAGTTGACACTGTCTGTCCATCATTTAATGATGTAAGTACATGCATACAATCATCTGAAAGACTGGTGATTAGAGTGCTTGGGATTTGCAGTCATCAGAAGGAGACAGAACAGTGATTCAAACTCCAACCAACCAGATATGGTACAAACAGCATAAAATTGTTGGTTAATTAATATGAAATAACCTTTATTAATAATTATTTAAAAGGATGGAAGATAACTGCAGAGTACTGTGTTCCTCTTATATACAAAAAGTTGCCCTTCCTCGTCGCAGCAGAGCCACACCCCATACAGATCACTAATAAGATTTAATATTACCTAATCAATAAGTGACCTAGTATATAGCCATGTATTGGGACCCCTGAAAAGACTGTATATCAAATTAGAAGACCAAAAGAGAGGGTTTCTGCCCCAAAAATTGGACCAATCAATCATGATGCATTTAGGAATGATTTTAATGTTTCCTTTAAAAACAAACAACCCATGACACTACATGATTTATACAGTACCAATGATAATATACATGAACTCATAAAGTGACCAGTGCAGAGATTGAGACAGAACCAAAATCCCTATTAGAGGTGTAATCCCTTACAAATTCCTATGGGCAGAGGTTTATAAACTCAAAACTAGGGCCACTTCTTATAAATGAGGATTTTAAGGAAAACTTTCACACAATAGTGTCCTTTCACCCCAAAAAATTTCTTATTGCCCCTAGTTAGAGTCCCCAAGTTGGTCTTACCCATGGTTGTCACAGGGAGGTTATGTTGGCTCTGCGTGTCCCCCCAGACGCGTTTCGCTGTCTCCAGCTTCCTCAGTGGGGTGTTGTTTGGTGAACAAACTCCATTATATACCCTCCACTCTTATTATCATCGGCGTCCTCCACCGCATGTACGGCGTGTCATCAGAGCGCGCCCACCGCGCTTGGCCAATCCCTGGCTGGGGGCATGTCACATGCACCTCTCCAGCCAGTAAGGATGACGTACAGCGGCGGCGCACAATGATAACACTGCCGGTCACGCTGGTCCCGTCCGGTACCACCCCTTTTGGGGCGGAAATGTCACTTGCGCCATCTTGGAAAGTCTCCAATTAGTGGAGGCTGAGCTCAAGCCTAACACTAGGACAGATCTCATCCTCCGCCCTACTTTGGGCGGAAGTGCCCCGGAGGCCGTTCCAAGATTGCCACTACAGTATCCTACACTCATAGAGAGAGTTATACCAACTGTGCTATTTGTTTTATATAGAAATTTAGAAACTTAAAGCGGATTAGTCATGGGTGCTTTTAACACAACCTACTCATTATACAACAGCTCCCTTTTGCGGTCCTAATACCTGCACATACATAATATCATACATTTTTCATAGGAAGATTACAATCATATGACATGTCAAAGAAAAATAATAATCTCAAGGTATATATTGCATAAGGACAAAAATACAAATCATAATAACATGTCACTTATTACAGGTATTAGGATAGTTTAATTGAGCTACGGTAGTACAACAGGTATGTATAATATACATAAAGCACAACAATGCATCCATAATCAAGTTCCCCAACTACAAAACAACACACTGTGGCCTCTTCTACTTCCGTAGGTGTATTTTTTAGATCTTCTTGTGGGGAGTAAAGAGAGAGATGTGCCACACTAGAAACCAAAACAGACATTTGATCTCTAAAAAGAAAAGTGAAAAAGTGAATTAAAAACACTTTAAAAAGGTGATACTCAATAGGCATTGTAAATATTCAACCATGGCACACTCATGGGAACGGCACAAAGCTCAATTTCTCATTTAAACCCTTTGGGGCAACAGTGTCCAACCTGACCATCCCTCTACATTCTAACTGTTCCAGCCATTTCATATAATTTCTACCCTTGAGCCCAAATTTAATATGTCAATACCCACCACTCATAAACCCTTTGAGGAACAGTTGTGGAATTGACGAAAATGCCATCTGGCTCCAGGCTACTATGGGGCCAAAAACCGATTCGGGGCTGTCTGGTTTACAACGGACAGCCCCGGACCAGACTGCGTCGTGGTGTGAAGCCAACCTTAGTCTGGGAACTAACACCCCTTGACTAATCAAAGGATTCATTTACATATCATAAACGAACATTATGGTACCTTTACACGCCGCTACAGAAGGTTAGAAACAACCGGTGTCAGAGACAAATGTATCTTGCACCGTCAAAACACCGCGATGTAGCGGCGTGTAATTCAGGTTGTTGCCACCGGTCACTGTCGACACCTGTTTCAGAGCAGTGCTCAATAACAGGTTGGTTTCAACCCGATGGTAGCGGCTGTAAATGAGGAACAGGAAGGTTTTTTCAACACCTAGTTACATCCCTGGGGTGTGACACAGCCTCCGGGATACCGCGCCCCATCAGCGATCATTGGTGGAAGCTCCTGCGTTACGATTGGTTTCCCTGCATAGGGCGGCATATTTAAGGAGCTGACCAGTCACACTACACAATTGCAATAGCATCATGTAGTAGCCAGCCTCCATGCGCTGGCTGGCCAATCATGATGCTATTGCATTGTCCAATCATCGTACGAGCGTCTCGTACTCCACAACTCTGGCACCCTATGTGTTGTCCCTGCTGCCCCTGGTCCGCCCATATTACCTTGTGGTAGCGGCGTGTAAATGAGGGACGGTGCTCTACAGAAGGTAACCTGTGGCACCCGGCGGTGTCTCCAGGGATAGAATAAACCTTCTGTGGAGCACCTTGTAGCGGCGTGTAAAGGCGGTATCAGGTACCGTTAGCAACCGTTGGAACGTGCTCGTCCACGTGAGACACCCGGTTGTTTCCAACCTTCTGTAGTGGCGTGTAAAGGCGGTATCAGGTACCGTTAGCAACCATTGGAACGTGCTCATCCACGTGAAACACCCAGTTGTTTCTGACCTTCTGTAGCGGCATGTAAAGGTACCACTAGAAATACTTTTTCTAGAGATCTGTTTATATGTGCAAATAGAGGAAGGCGTTGCTAGATAGGGAATATAGATATGTGCACAGAACTGCTCATGGTTCTGGGGGCAAGGAGGACCTCATGGTCCCTTTTAATGTTGAGAAGTCTGTGAAATCATCTTTGAGCTGAACACATATCTCTTTGGCTTCCTTACAATTTGTTACAATGTGTACGTACATAAGAATTTGATGGTAAACCAGAATTGCTACGTATGCAATGGCTTTTTGCCTAACATAATAATCAAAGTGGTTTTAAGCATGAAGCTCTAGGGTGTAAGAGTAGTGGGAGAAGAGTTTGCACTCGTACCCAGGACTTTGGCTATAAGAACCACAGTGGTCCCTCTGCCGCATGAAAAGACAATTATATTTACGGGAAAAGACCTAAGACGACACAATTATCCATAAAAATATTACATTTTTATTGAAATATGTACTTCAAAATACATAGAAGGTGGAAAACCCATTCAAAACAGAAAGAGGCACCGATACAACCTCTAGGTACAGATTACAACAAAGATTCTATGAGCAAATAATATCCCTATATGTTATGCATAGATAAACCTTATCTAGCACAATACCGTACCTGTGGGTGTCTGGCGCCTCTCCCTCCATATCATGCGTCCTTCAGGCAGTGTCTACATGAAAAATGGCAGAATAGTAATAGGCACATAGTAGGATGCACGCTCTTAAAGGGACTGGGATTGGAATTTTGGTCAGTGCTACATCTAACATAGATATCACATATTTTAAGGGAACCTGTCATGATGATCATACTGCCATAGCACACGAAGCATGAACCATACAACAGTTCCATTATTGCAGTGTTGTATTTCTTACTCTGAAATGCTGCTACACTTCAGAGAAAAGACACTATGGTAAGAGGGACAGTGCGACTCGGATAATTGGCAAGCCACTTCTCCCCATTCTGTACCCCACTTACAGGTTTCACCCTATACACACCTAGAGAGGAAAAAGGCAAAAATAAAGAAGGGGGGCACCCTTGTGCAATATCATTGAGTGCTCACTAATATGATGAGTGGATTAGTGCTGCTAACCTTACATAGCGTGCTCTGACGAAGAACACCCATCGTCTTCAAAACACGTAACAGGTGATTTTTCCTGTTTTTTTTATTTTTTTGTTATTTTTCATTTTGTTGAACAAATCAAGCTAATGATTGCTTTCATCCTGTCTACGAGTCCTGGATATTTTTATTCTTGGAGGCCATACTGATCCATGCACCATTGGAAGGCAGCACCCGGCACCGGGCTGTTCGATAGCGGCTCTTTTCATTCATTGACGCTTTTTCATATAATGCTTTTTTTGTTTTCAGAAACTCTACAGCGTTTGAGTAGAGCATAATTGGATGCTATAGAAAAGCCAGTGCCTGGTTAATGCAATCTGTGGCTCGGACAGAAGGAATCTCATCATAATCTAGTGGGGACTCTCGGTCTGTTATGATACTCGCCATCCCCAACTTACTTAACCAAAATAACCAGGCAACACCTGCGACTTGGGTACAATGGCCACAGCCTTATATTACCAAAATACATATATATATATATATATATATATATATATATATATATATCACCTAGCGTTTGAGTAGACTGCTGGTTAATGCAATATGTGGTTTGGGCAGCAGAAATCTCACGAAAGATTCCCTTAAAGTGTATTTTTGCGAGATTATTACAGTGAAAACTAATTTACAACAGAGTGTTGTCTGAAGCCACTGAGTCTCCTGGAAATTGCGGCAGCAGATTTGCCTGGCAGCAGTAGTATAGCCTAAAGGGGAAAATGTTTAAACAATTCTCTAGCATATGTTAGATGGATGTATTGAGAGAGAGAGGGATGGATGGTGAGACAGATGGATAGAGATGGATGGATGGAGAGTGATGAATGGATAGATGGATAGAGAAATTGAACAATGATAGATGGATAAATGGATGGATATATGCATACAGAGATGTAATGATAGATGGATAGAGAGAGAGAGATGGAGAGATGGATAGAGAGATGTTATGAAGGCCTAATAAAGGCTTGCTAAACCTCTATTGGAGTTCTGCGTTTTTTTTATCTTTGGATAGAGAGATGATAGAGAGATGGACAGAAAAATGGATAGAGAGAGATGGAAAGACAGAAAAAGAGAGAGATGGATAGATGAAGAGAGATGGATGGATAGAGATGGATGGATAGATAGATGGATAGTGAGATGAACAGATAGATGGATAGAGAGAGAGGTATGGATAGAGATATGGATAGAGGGAGATGGATGGATAAAGAGAAAGGGATGAATAGATGGATAGATAAAGAGAGATGGATAGATATATGATAGACAAAGGTTCTATGTAACCGAAAAATTGCCACATGGGCTAATTAATGTCCCTTTTTCTCTTGCATTTTTTGGAGTGCTACCTTTCTTTTATTTTTCTTTAATAATTGCAATTGAATATTTGTTTGGGAGGCCTTGTAGTGTCAATTCCTTATTGTGCTATTTCACATTTCTGTGATAGATAGATAGATAGATAGAAAGATATAGAGATAGATAGATATAGAGATAGAGATAGATAGATATAGATAGATAGATAGATAGATAGATATAGAGATAGATAGATAGATAGATAGATAGATAGATAGATAGATAGAAAGATATAGATAGATAGAGATAGATAGATAGATAGATAGATAGATAGATAGATAGATAGATAGATAGATAGAAAAAATAAGAGCAGCGTTTAAAGTAGCAAAGCTTCGGCGCTAAAAATCAGCCCTGGGTAGGAATCATCCACCAAAATACCGACCATATGTGTGAAAAAAGAATGCAGCACTCTGTGGAATTTTCTTTAAGCCTTTATTGGCCTTCTTCCAGCCAAAATGGCGACGTTTCCGTCAACCTGTGACCTTCTTCCAGCCAAGAAGAAGGAAGGTCACAAGTTGACTGAAACGTCGCCATTTTTTCACCTTAAGGCTAATAAAAGCTTAAAGAAAATTCCATAGAGTGCATCCCTGTCCTCCTTGTCCTCCCTGTACCACTTCTTTTTGAAAAAAAACCTAAGTTTTTAATTTTTTCCTCATATATAGACCGCTTGTTAACACGTGTGCATTATTGGTAGTAGCTGAGTGCTGCAGTGAACTTTTTCTGGTTGTTTGTTCCAGCATCGCAGCTTGCACCAGTTCACACTATATCTTGAGCGCTGTGCAGTTTTTTTCTATTTATGTCTAATATGTGGAGCTGCTGGCTCCATAGCTGCACTTAGCACCCTCATCGCCCCTAGGTGGTCTGAGGTTGAGATGGTGTCCGCCCACTTAGAAGTGGGACAGGGAGGACAAGGAGGACAGGGATGTCAGCTTAGGACTCATCAGACCTGAGGTCACCGTGGCGTGGTTGATGAGCAAACAGACATTGGCCAATGTATGTACCAAGAACCTCAGAAAATAAAAAAATAAGAATATTACGTAACGTAAGTTTTTTATTTTTTCCTCATATATAGACCGCTTATTAACATGTGTGCATTTTTGGTAGTAACTGAGTGATGCAGTGAGTTTTTTCTGGTTGTTTGTTCCAGCATCGCAGCTTGCACCAGTTCACACTATATCTTGAGTGCTGTGCATTTTTTCTATTTATGTCTAATATGTGGAGCTGCTGGCTCCATAGCTGCACTTAGCACCCTCATCGCCCCTAGGTGGTCTGAGGTTGAGATGGTGTCCGCCCACTTAGAAGTGGGACAGGGAGGACAAGGAGGACAGGGATGTCAGCTTAGGACTCATCAGACCTGAGGTCACCGTGGCGTGGTTGATGAGCAAACAGACATTGGCCAATGTATGTACCAAGAACCTCAGAAAATAAAAAAATAAGAATATTACGTAACGTAAGTTTTTTATTTTTTCCTCATATATAGACCGCTTATTAACATGTGTGCATTTTTGGTAGTAACTGAGTGATGCAGTGAGTTTTTTCTGGTTGTTTGTTCCAGCATCGCAGCTTGCACCAGTTCACACTATGTCTTGAGTGCTGTGCAGTTTTTTTCTGAGATAGATAGATAGATAGATAGATAGATAGATAGATAGATAGATAGATAGACTGACCACAAATTTCCTTTACACATTTTCTCTTACCAGAATGTATTTTCCCTCTCTAGTTGATGTTGTGGCCTGACATACGGGACAAGCTGTGTTCTGTCCTGTACGAGACCTTGATAGATGCCGGGAAGTAAATAGAACGTACTTTTAAAAAATCTGCTTTGATTTGATTACATTCTCTTCACATGAGAAAGGACAGAAGTTCTCACAGCCGCCTCGTGTCGCAGGTGACCTCTAAATCTGACAAAGTAGTTGATGAAGGACTTACAAATGATGCATTTATTTATGTGAGCAAAACCAAAGTGAACTGGATGTACAAAACCTCAAGGTTAAAAGGACATGGTAAAATATGACTGCAAACACAAACCGCTCACCTGTTACACTCCTTATTAAACAATGTCCAGACTTCAACATTATTGTGCATTTTTTATGTATGTAGGTGCAAAAATTCTTTCCAGGTTATTTTATCAATTAATCTTCAGAGCAGTGAAAGCTCCATCTTTTCTTACACAGAGCTTTATACCACCTGCACAAACCTACAGGAAAATCAGCATTCCAGCATAAAAATATTATTTTATCTATACGGTGCAGCAAAGGCTATTAATAAAGAATGGCATATAGGCTCTTATGAATGCCTTATGTATAGATGTTTTAGCTGATGTACTTTTTCTGCTTTGTCTGCCACACTGATTCCTTCTTTTACTCTTGTACGGTTATATATTTCATGATACCTCCTTTTCGCAGAGATTCTTCTTTTGCAGTGGAATAGTCTCATCATTGCTTTGTTCTAAGTCCTCTTAAAAGAGCAGAAACTTATAAATTAGTGACACGAAACTAATGTTTAAATTCTAAGGTTTCCTACATGATGATGTGATTTCAGCCAGTCTCCCCTGCCTCTTGCTTGTGATGAGTTTCTGCCTGTCAGTTCGTACAAGCAGGAGGCAGCAGAGCCCAGCTAAACCTTGCATCTTACAGATTACACTACAGATTCTGCACAAAATCGTACTGGATATTAGGGGGAGGCAATGCCAATCAAGTAATCATTTTGTAGGCTCCCCCACTTTATCACTGCTCTCACATAAGACAGAATTCTTAGAATGCATTCAACTGATTAAAAAATAACTCAAAACAGTATTAAAGGGACATTGTCATCAGTTGATTAATGCTCCGCAAACCATCGGCTAACATGAATCAGAGCACAGCAACATTATGTCCCTGGATTGTATATGTATGTACACTACCGTTCAAAAGTTTGGGGTCATTTAGAAATTTCCTTATTTTTGAAAGAAAGGCACATTCATTTTCAATGACGCTAACATTAAATGAATCAGAAATATGCTCTATACATTGTTAATGCAGTATATGACTATTCTAGCTGCAAACATCTGGTTTTTAATGCAGTATCTACAGTACATAGGTGTATAGAGGCCCTTTTCCAACAACCACCACTCCAGTGTTTCAATGGTACATTGTGCTTGCTAACTGTGTAAGAAGGCTAATGGATGTTTAGCAAACCCTAGAAAATCCTTGCACAAGTATGTTAGCACAGCTGAAAACGGTTTGGCTGATTAGAGAAGCTGTAAAATTGACCTTCCTTTGAAGGCCACTTCACACACACACAGAGTCCAATATCTGAACAGATCTCTGATTGCAGTGAAATCATGGATACATTGCTCCATGTTGTACACAGCCACAAAATGGAACAATGTATCCATGATTTCACTGCAACCAGAGATCTGTTCAGATATTGGACTCAGATATCTGTGTGTGTGAAGTGGCCTTGAGAAGGAGGTTGAGAGTCTGGAGCATTACATTTGTTTGTTCTATGAAACTCTCAAAATAGCCAGAAAAAGAGAACTTTCATGTGAAACTCGACAGTCTATTCTTGTTCTTAGAAATGAAGGCTATTCCATGTGAGAGGTTGCCAAGAAACTAAAGATTTCCTACAACGGTGTGTACTACTCCATTCAGAGGAGAGCACATAAAGGCTCTAACCAGAGTAGAAAGAAAAATGGGAGGCCCCGCTGCACAACTGAGCAACAAGACAAGTACATTAAAGTCTCTAGTTTGAGAAATCGATGAACGGTTTTGAACGGTAGTTATGCAAATGCATGTATATATGTCTGTTTAAAAAAGGTATACATATATATATATATATATAATATATATACTAGTGGTGCCCGATGCAGATGCATCGGGAATCTAGCAGAGCGTCTCTGACTCGCAATGGCCGCTTCGCGGCCATGCTTCGCGCTGCGCGGCATAGCGAGTCGCCTTAGAACTGCTCGCATGGCGCTGCGCGGCCATGCTTCGTCACCACATGACGAATTGACTGCAGCGCGAGCGACTCAAAAGGGCAAAAAACCATCGTGATTATATAATAGATATTCATAAATATATATCCAAGCGTGAGAGACCTGGCACTAACACACAATAGAAGCAAAAGCCTGTGTCATATTTCTGACTGAAGCTGTAGTGAGCCTTGCGGTGCTGGCATAAACAAGATCCATCAAAGTTCAGCAAAAAAAGGCAAGAAACCGCACTCACCGGCATTAGTAATGCCGGTGAGTGTGGTTTTTTGCCTTTTTTTGCTGAATAAATAATATATATATATATATATATATATATATATATATATATACAACACACAGTATATACACCTACACCTACAGTGCTGTGCAAATTAATTGGGACAAAGCATTTTTGTTTTTTTAACTTTTAACTGCTTTGAACAGGTGTGAGTGTACAACCTTGAGTAACAAAATGTGGTTTGACTGGTTTTAGTCAGAAAATAACAGCTAGCTGCCCCCTCAGCTTCAGTTGAGAGCTTGTTTCTGTGAGGAGTGGTTTAGCACTGCCGGGAGTGGCCCTGGCTAGTAATGCCTCTGCCTATGGTCACAGACTGAATTCTAATTATATTTCCTCTGAAATGCTGAAGTGTTTCAGAGAAAAATAACCTCACTGTAATCATGCTGCCAGGCTATGGTTTGGCAATTTTGTATACTATATGAGAAAAATGTTCATATGTGGGAAAACATTTTGTCAATCTGAAAATTAGGCAATTAATATATTTTCTCTGCCAGTCTCATAGAGAATGAATGTAGCAGGGATGAGCATGCTTAACCCCCGCCTCATTCAGAAGCTAGTTGTCTGACCCCTAGTGATCAATAAGTTATAACCTGTATTATTGATTTTTTTTTTTATGTACAGTATTTCCTTAGCTACAATGCAGGTCTAAACTCCTATATTCAATGTTTTCATACCTTAACATTTCAGAGTGCAGCTGTTTATTTGTTGGAATATATTTCATGTTCAGTTTGCTCCTGTTCACATTTGTTTGCAGGAAGTGCCATCAGGATTTTCACTTTACTAGGTACAGCAGGCAGGTACGGCCTGCCCCCAACCTAGCTGCCTAGTGTACCTGGCTGGGAACCAAAAATATATGGAAGCTAATTTTTTAATCATTTAATGAATTTCATGAAATAATTTTAAAAAAACGACGCGGGCTTCGCCCTATTTTTATGACCAGCTAGGTACAACTAGGCAGCTGGGGCTTGGAATCTGCAGCGCAGAGTGGCACAAGCTTTCCGGACCCTTAACCCCTTGCTGCAAATTGCAGTCCACAGCCACTCCAGAAAGGTACTATTATTATTGTTATTATTTATTTATAGAGGACCATTGATTCCATGGCGTACATAGAAGCTCCATCTTCCTGTGCTGTATCCAACTTTTCCAGTGGCCCTGGTGCCAGGTGGCTCACTGCGTAAAAAGGGTTAGGGCCAGCTTTGTATTATCAGCTGGCCTTAAGCCCAAAACTCATGATGTCACACCAATATTAGACATTGCCACCATGAATTTCTAGTAAAGATAAAAAAAGCACAACATATTTATTTATAAGAAAGATGGAGTCTCTAAATGTTTTTTAGAGACTTCATCTTTATTATAAAAAAAAGCCTTAGTCCGATGTAGTCCACAAGGATAGCTCTGCTACATCGCTCTGTATAGACAAGCGTCTATACAGAGCGAGATACAGGCTGAGACTGACAGTGACAGTCAGAGTTCTCCCAAGTTCACGGCTCAGATCATGAACTCGGGTGAACCCTGATGATACCGCGAGAACACGGCAGGAAAAAGCTGAAAACAGCCGAGCGCAGTGAATACCGCCAGAAGTTAATGAGCAGCCCCGGAAACAGAAGAGGCCAGGAGACACCGGGACGGGAGGAGGTGTCATGGGAGCAGTAAGTATAATTATAATGTTCATTAATAATGTGCTTTTTTTTTCAATCCCTGGGAGCAAACTGGACCCGAACTGTAACACGGGTTTCCCAGGGAAACCCGTGTTCGGGACCTTGTGACCGAACGCTATGTGTTTGGTACGGATCCAGAGCTTTACAGTTCAGGTTCACCCATCCCTAATGACGAGTAGTCCCAAGATTGGAGAAAGTCCCTGTTAAACAGTCATCGGTAAATGCAACGTCCTGAGTAATTCTTTTCTATCAAGTTGTTAATACCTTTGTTCACCAATTTATTAGTTATATGTGAAAGCTCAGCGAGGTCCATTCCTGCCGGACATCAGATCTGCACAATGGAGGGATTCAGTATTTTTTTTCACACTTCACCTCCTCTATTACTTTAATCTGAACAGAGGAGACGTCTGCATCACCGGCTCTGACATTAGAAATGAGTCTAAATCCTGCTCCTTCTCCCAGTCCCATGTTTCATTATCCCTACGTGTCAGCTTGTCATATAGACTCCATTACAATTCACGGAGGAGTCGATCCGCACTGCTGCCGCCTTCTCTCTTCTTATATCCGCCAAGGATGGACTGTGGTCGGTAATACTTGGCTACAGTGACTGCATAGCACACAGTTAATGACACTGATTGCGGACGGTCCTTCGGTCATCTTCAGTTATCTTCAAGTACCTTAACCCCTAAGGATCAGAGTAATGTTTCTTTTTTTCCTCGCCTTTTGTATTCTTCCGACGGCCGAGTGCTTGTTTTTGAGGAATGAGTTGTGATTTTCAATAACACTATTCATTTTACTATAAAACGTATTGTAAAAATAGAGAAAGAAAAAACTACAATTCCACCATTGTTGTTTGAAATTTGTTTTTACAGTGTTTATTATATGATAATTATGACTCGACATTATGATTTTTAAGGTAGATCTGAATACAGCAATGCCACACTAAAGAGATGGAAGCAGTGGCGTAACTTGAAGCTCATGTGTCCACAGGGCCCCCAATGACTGCAAATCTTTAATAGCATTAGTCTTTTTGTATGGGCCAAAGGGACTTTTGGGGTCCCCTAGGCTCCAGGACCCAGATGCGATTGCAACCCCTGCACCTATTGTAGTTATGTCCCTGGTTGGAAGGGGTTGTCCAATACTAGGATAACCCCTTCTGATTCCACATGTCTCCACCAGGTAAAATAAAAAAGCGTATACTCACCTCATATGCTGGCGCCGTTCAAGTGGTGTCGGTAGTTGTGTTCCTTGGGATCATGTGACGATGTGACATCACGCGAGCCCCTGTTCAATCACCATCGGCTTTCTCTCCCCCCATCTTCAAGCACAAAAGCAACCACCTGGAAGTGAGTGGCAGCTGCAGCGTCACTTCCTGTAATTATCTCATTTGTCCAAAGGCAAGAAGAGAGAAGCTGGCAGTAATTTGAACAGAGGCTAGCGTGATATCACATTATCACATCGTCATGCCATGATCCCCAGGAGCATGACTAACAACACCACTGGAACAGCACCGCCACAGGAGAAACTAGCAGACAAGGAATGCTGTGTGAAACGTTATCAAGTTCACACGAACTCAGATAAGCCCAGCATCACCCGGCACCCGGAGTCCAGCCGTGAGTGAGAGAACCGCTCACTCATGGCTGGGCTTCAGGTGTCAGGTGATGCTGGGGTTATCTCAGTTTATTTGAACTCGATAACCTTTCCCATAGTACCTGCCTGTCATTCCGTGCCTGCTCTTCTCTGCCAGCAGACGTCTTTGTTTGTTGGCAAAGATGTAGCAGAGCTGAAGAAGATAAGAATACCTGGACTATGTCGGAGGAAGGTTTTTCCTTGTTATTAAAGATGGAGTCCCTAAATGTGTTTTGTGTTTTAGTTCTAATAAAAACATATTTTTCTATGTGTTGTGTTTTTTTTTAATGTTTACTAGAAATGAATGGTGGCTGGGTCTAATTTGGCCTGACATAATGAATTTCAGACTTAGTACCAGCTGACAATACAAAGCTGCTATTAACGCCGTTATTACCCAGTATGCCACCCCCCAACAGGGCCATTGGAAAAGCCGGGTAAAGCGCCTGAAATTAGCCCTACGATGAATGCACCATTTTCAGGGGCAACTGCGGGCTGCGGTTTTCAGCATGGGGGGCCCAGAATGCTTGGTCCTTACCATGCTGAGAATCCCAGGCTCCATCTGGCTGGTGATCAAAATATTGTGGGAGCCCACTTTTTTTTATTATTTATTTAAATTATTGAAAATAAATATTGAGCTTCCCTGTATTTTGATTGCCAGCCAAGGCAAAGCCAGGCAGATGGGGGTGGCGCTTTATCTGTGCTGACAATCAAAAATACCACAAAGCTCTACGTCATTTTTTAAATTATGTATTTATTTTCACATTACTATGATGTCAGTCAATCTCCGAAGTGCCCACAGCCAATCACAGATGCTGTCACAGATAGTGTGCGTCTATGATTGGCTGCTGGAGTAACTTGTATCAGCACATACGTTCTAGCATCTAGAACAGGGATCTCCAACTCCTGGCCTCAAGGGTCGCAAACAGTGCAGGTTTTCAGGATTTCCTTAGTAATGGAATAATTTCCAGTGCAGGTGATTCAAATATCACCTGTGAAATACTAAGGAAATCCTGAAAAATCTGACCTAATTTATATAAATGACGTAGCGCTCCACGGTGTTTTCAATTCTCAGCACAGAAAAAGTGGACAGCTACGGGCAGCCTCTCCCAGCTGTGTGACTTTACCTTGGCTGGCAAAATACAAGGAAGCTGTCACATCGCCATTGGACTCAGTGGCTGGTGTTCCTGCCTCGGCCGCTGGGAGGAGCCGGATTCCTTCGGCGGATGGCGCCGGTGATAGGAGGGCCTTGTCCTCATATGGACCTGCTCCTGCGACGTCTGCCTCTGTTGCTGAGCGCCGACGTGTTTCTCCTTTGGGTGGTGTTGGTCGCAGAGGAGCGGGCCCTGCAGAGGTGTATGTTAGGCGCAGCCATCGTTCTTCTGTCAGAAGTGGGATGGGTGGAGCCAGTCGTGCATCACCATCTGGCCTGGTTCTAGGGGCGGTCCGGATGAGATCATCAGGCTGGGAGCTCCAGCCTATGGGAGGTAACCGCGCCCTTCAAATACATTGGAGCCTGTCTTGCAGGCCGCCAGATATAGTTTTGGTTCCCCAGTGATATAGTGTGTGTGTTTGGTTTTGTCTCTGACCTTGGCCTGGATTTCTGACTCTGCTTCTTCCTGTTGATTTTGTACCTCAGCTGCCCTCTTGGTTTTGTCCTTGACCCTTGCCTGGATTTTCGACTCTGCCACTGCCTTATGATTTTGTACCTTCGCTGCCCTCTCGGTTTTGACTCGGACTTCTGACTTCGTTTTTCGGGTCTTGATTTTTTCCCCTGGTGACCTTCCCTGCTCTGTTGCTCATAATAGGCAGCTACCCCCTGGGCTCCGCTATAATTCCAGATCCCTGTATAGGGGTTAAGGGTCTCGGGGTTTCTCGGGGTGCTGCTTTACCAGCAGCTCAGCTTCACAGCGGATGGTCGTCACAGAAGCCCAATTTTTTTTTATTATTTAAATAAATAATGAAAAAAAATGTTTGGGCTCTCACCATATTATGATCGCCAGCCAGGTAAAATCAGGCAGCTAGGGACTGGAATTCTCAGCGTGGTAAGGCCCAAGTGTTCTGGCCCCCCATGCTGAAAACCGCAGCCCGCAGCTACCCATGGAAATGGCACATTTATCGCAGCGGCATTTCCAGGCACTTTACCTGGCTCTGGTGGGGGGGGTGGTATGCTTGGCTATAATAGGGTTAATACCAGCTTTGTATTGTCAGCTGGTACTAAGCCCGAAATTCATGGTGTCAAACCAACTTAGACCTCGCCATCATAAATTTATAGTAAACATTAAAAAAAAAAACACAGCGACAAAAATGTTTGTATTAGAAATAAAACAAAAAACACATTTAAGGACTCCATCTTTAAATACAAAAAAATTCTCTCCGACTTAGTCCACAGGCTGTCCAGAGTGACAAGCAAGCTGAGACTGAAAAGTAAGCTGAGACTGATAGTGACAGTGACAGAGGTCAATTGAGTTCATAGCTGAGCTATGAACTCAGGTGACCCCTGACAGACATCACCACAAAAACTGCTGAGAGCTGAAGCAGTTCTCTGCAGTGCAGTGAATATCTCCAGAAGATAATGAGTGTCCCCGAAAGTAGATGCGGCTGAGGCAACGAGACGGCAGGATGAGCGCTGAGGGCCCGGTAAGTATAATGATGAAGTTTATTAATAATGCCCTTTTTTTTACAGTAAGTCCCTGGACCCAAACTGCAATACAGATTTCCCAGGGAAATTGGTGTTCGGGATCTGTGCACGAACAGTAGGTGTTCGGTACAGATCCCGAATCTTACAGATCGCATTTGCCCATCACTAGTTCCTAATTATAATTCAAAATGTATAGGTCAATTTTGCCAAATGTTGCATTTTTTTTATCCCTTCTCATCCCATTCTGGACGTTTTCTGAAGAAGTTGTCAAATTAGCTCATTTCTGCATCCTAGGATATGTGACGGTGGGTGCTCAAAAACTGGCTATCCACATCATTAAAAGCCAGATTTTTCTGACACTTTAAAAAAAAGAAAGATGTCACTTTTTGAGCAAAAAAAAAAGATAATGACAGGAAAAAAGCCCATTTCTGACTGTGCAAAGTTAATGAACCACATGAGGAATTTTGATAAATCAGGCATAAAAAACATCAGCGAATACAAGACAAAAAACAGAGAAGTGACTTGGAAAGAAAACATCAAATGATGAATGTGAGGCTTTGGGTGCAATAGAAAAGAGTTTGCATTAAAGAGGTTTTTCACTGCTAATGTGACCCACTTTCATTTGCCCTAGCTAATACTTTCCCAATATACTTCTGCTTCCTACCCTGCTCCTGTAAGCGGATCTCTAAGAGGGTCGTAAACACAGACATGCCCTGCTCAGTTGGTCCAAATCCGGTCTTCAGCCCGGACAATCAAAGCTATAACAACAATAAAGGTATTTATAAGCCTAATGGTGGGTTTACATGTCGCGATATCGGCGTCCAACTCCGATCCAACTCCGACCAAAAGTCACGTGGTTTGGGAGTTGGACCCGATATCGTT
The DNA here is from genome assembly GCA_033576535.1 of Allobates femoralis. Lineage (NCBI taxonomy): Eukaryota > Metazoa > Chordata > Amphibia > Anura > Aromobatidae > Allobates > Allobates femoralis. Next base: position 4,319,212 of record JARQOC010000009.1, read on the forward strand.
CCTGCGTTGTACGGTTTGAACGTACAACGCGATGCTGGAACGATGCCAAAACGATATCGGGGTTGAATGAGCGTGCTATTCAACCGCCCGATATCGGATGGCCGTTGTATCCGCATCGTCCCGTGTGACAGCCCAACTACGATGTGTACGCCCACGTCACCCATTCACTCCCATGTTAAATGGTCGTTCCTGGGTTGGGGGGCGTACACATCGTCGGGACGTTTTATCCCAATATCGGGCTGTGTAAACCGGCGATGCGATGCAGGGAAAAGCGCGCTCAAAAAGCGCGCTCCCGCGTCGTTGGTCCCGATATTGGTCCGATATCGGGACGTGTAAACCCACCATCAGAGAGATCAGCCTACAGGAGCAGGGTAGGAAGCAGAAGCATATTGGGAAAGTGTTAGGACAAATGAAAGGGGGTCACATTAGTAGTGAAAAACCCCTTTAAGGCCTAGGACAGGGATGTAACTAAAATAAGTGCAGGAGTTGCAATTGCACCCAGGCCCCGGAGATCCTTTTTATCCTATATTAAAAGACCGGTGGTATTAAAGATTTGCTATAATTGGGGGCCCTGTTGTTACTTTTGCATTGGGGCCCATGAGCTTTAAGGTCTTGGAGCTTAGCGTTTTTCTTGATCTGCGATTCTGGTTGGACCTTGGTATTTCATAGCTTGTGATGTTGTACTGTACTCGGGTATACACGACTTTAATGTAACCTAGGCTTCTATTGACTTCTCAGTTAGAAAAGCACGAGGTTGTGCATTGCTTTCGTCTGGGACCTGCAGACTTTGAGTTGTGTTCAGATGCAGCAAAATAAAAACTCCTGACGCAGTATCAGCGGGTTTGTACTAATTACCCTCGGGAGAGACGTCAGTACATTCTCTGGAAAGAGCTATGAGCAGAAGAAAAAGTGCAGATTCTTGCGGTCTATGTCAGTTAAAGCTTTCCATGGGAACAATATATTAAAGGGTTCGTCCAGCACTCAGACAGTGCGTTCTCAATGACCATATTCCCCACCGAAAAATAAAAATAGCCTATACTCACCTACAGCAGAGCGGCGTCTTGCGGGGCTCATGTGACTTGGTGACACTTGGGCTCTGCAGCCAATCAGTGGCCGCTTCACTCTCATTCCTTCAAAGTGCAACGGTCAATATAATGATTGAGTAGTGGACACCCCCTTTAATTAGGACTTCAGACAATGCATACTTTAGGATAGTGAAGGGTCACTCCTAGGAAGTATAACTGCAGGAATAGTATCTGTGAACACAGAGATACATACAATATATGGAGAAAAGTATATTACCCCCCGCCCAACATCACACCTACAGAAGCTTTTATGGCCTCCCATTCACATCCCTAGGAATGAATATGGGATCGGCCACTTTATGCAGTAATAACAGCTTCCACTCTTCTGGGAGGGTTTTTATATGAGATTTTTAAAGTGTCCGTGGGAATTTTTACCCCTTCATTCAGAAGAACATTTGTGAGGTCGGACACTAACATTAGGTGAGCTCTCCCAGAAAGTTGAAAGCATACAATTACCCAAAATGTGTTGGTATGCTGAAGCATTAAAGAGAATCTGTCAGCAGGTTTTTGCTATGTAAGTTTAGAACAGCATTATGTAAGGATTAAAAAGCAGAAAGCAACTAAGCTTCTCTTATCAGGTACTCAGCTGTTGTTTACTTATACTAAAGGCTTTATCAACTGGTGATTATTATTACTGGGCTATATTGTCACAAGCATGTCAGTCCAAACCACTCCTGCTGTGATTGACCCCCCTCTGTCAATGCACAATCTCTATAGAGCCTGGGGTAGGCAAGGGGCAGCTCTTCCAGCTTTGCTACATGCCTAAAACTAAATGCCTTGATTGTGTCAGAACGGCTGCAGCCAGTAATCTGTGTGGTACACCATTGGATTCAGGGTTTCTTTGCCTACTTTAAATTGCTGTCAGATGAGAGAGTAAAAACCTGCTAACAGATTCCCTTTAAAAATCACCTCAAACAGGCCAAACCCATGGCATTATCCCTTTCTCTATGAAACATTACAATTATCCGATAGGTGACATTTTCCTGACATTCACCAGTGAACCATCACTGTACAGAAGACGTCTCCTCCAAAGTCCAGTGGTGGAGCTCGGCATTGTGCTTGGTGATGTACAGCTTTACATGGCTCCATCCGACGCTCTGCATTGTGCTCGGTGATGTACGGCTGTGCAGCCACTCTGCCATGAAGCTCCCGGTGGGTGCTGTGTTCGTGATGATGTCACAGAGGAGGTCTGGACTCTGCATTTATGGGGTCAGCGGAGTTGGTAATTTACTTTTCTGCCCTCTGCTCCTCAGCACTCACCCCCCCCCCCCCCCGATTCTGTAACATTGCGGGGTCTCCACTTCAGACCTGAGTTGTATCACTCATAGTTGATGGGGAAGATTTAGGAGGGAAAAAAATTAAATTAAAGGACTTGTTACACCAGAGACTCCTACTAATAATAGAGTGCAACCTTATTAGAATAAGCAAAATGCATGGCGAGGGGCTGGATGTTATACATGGAGGGCGATGGGACAAATGAAATGCCTAACTTCAATGATTAACAGGTATGGCCCAATACATTTGTTCATAAAGTATAGGTGTGCGATAGATATGGATGGAGGGAGGGAGGGAGAGACGGAGGGGGGCCAGGAAGAGATGGAGGGATGGAGGGATGGAGAGATGGATGGAGGGAGGGAGGGAGAGATGGATGGATGGATGGATGGAGAGATGAATGGAGGGATGGAGGGAGGGAGAGATGGATGGATGGAGGATGGGATCAGGACAGATGGATGGTTAGAGGGACATATTTATGATTAATAGATGCATAGATGATTAATAGATGGATGGATTGATGGATAGATAGATTGATGGATTGACGGATAGATAAATTTAAGGGCCCGTTACCCACAACGATATTGTGAACGATATCGTTGCAACGTCACCGTTTTGCAGCGATGTTGAAATGGCATCCTTGTGTGTGACACGTATCAATGATCAACGATACGTCGTTGATTGTAGATTTATGGCCAGGACCATAAATCTATCATTGGTCTCCTGCTGGGCGACCAGCATTGGTGTGTGTGACAGCGGGAGACCAACGATGAACGAGCTCCCAGCGTCGCACAGCAAGCGCTGGGAGCTGGTAACCATGGTAAACAGCGGGTAACTAAGCGCCACACTTAGCTTGGTTACCCGATGTTTACCATGGTTACCAGTGTTCTCGCTTGTCCTGATCGCTGGTGAGTCTGCCTGTGTGACAGCTCACCAGCGATCAGTTCACGACGTGGCAGCAATCCACATCGTCGGTTGGATTGATGCAACATCGTAGCGTGTAGCGGGCCCTTAAATTGCACAATAAAATTTTAGTTGGTTTTAATCAGATAAAGGAATCAACAAACATCCCATAAAAGGGTTATACTAAAGCTATTTGTCTTGATTAATGCCACAATATCAATGATTTAGTGCTAAACCTCACAAATATATACCAATACATAAAGGTATATACAGACCAAATACGGTAGTATCCATTATAAGGGTAACAGCACATGGTAACACCCTGAGGCGTACAGCCGCAAATCACATAATACCCATAAACCAATAAGGTAGCTCCGGTGTCCCAACATAAAACAGATTGATGGATATGTGGCACCCTGCGGTATAGGAAGCCACAGAACCACCTGGTGCACAGAGGGATTTCCACATCAAGTACCCTACACATGCAACACCTTCCACCCCAGACCAGAAGGGGCAGCTCTACTTGCTGTCTTCAGGAAAGGTCCCCTATAAATTCATACCCGAGGGAGGAGTTAGGCAGTGCAGTTCCAGGGAGGACTGTGAAGACATCCTGGTGAACGGAGCCGCGCTAGGCCCGTGCCAGAGGGAAGCCTAGCCAGTGTAAGAGATCCAAGAGTGAGGGTCGGAGGCAAGGCAGGGAACATAGTGGGGGCAGAGGAACCATACCGGTTCACCCCAGGAAGCAAACCAGACATCGGAGTCCGAGTCTGCGAGGGACTTGTCAGCGCAGCAGAGAAAGCATCAGAGAACCAGGAGACTTTAGTCTTCTGGGGACACTTGTGGCACAGCACTGAAGAGAGCCAGGGACTGCAGGAGAGAGAAGTACCCAACAAAAGGATTTCAACACCTGCCATGCAAGTAAAGAGCACAGAAGAGTTTAGGCCAGGGTTTCAGACAGGTCAGGACCTAGAGGCACAAACAGGGACAAGGAGGCCTCACAACTCATCGGGTGTGGAAATCCTGAAGGGCTTCCCAACCACCTGCAGTGTACCCTGGACAGTGCCTGCTATATCACCGGTATGACAACAAAACTGAGCTCAGAGTGTGTGTGTCAGTTCTTCCAGCCCCTGACCCTGTATAACCCAGAGACTATACCTGCAGAGCCACCTCCCTGTGCGAAGTCCCAATCCGACCTCACTGCCCCGGGGTACCCCGCTCCACCTAAGTTATCATCTGGCTGCCCATTCATCATCCCCGGAGGTCTGCAGCAGCGCCGGTGCCATCACCAGACACCGTAGGTGGCGTCATGAGACTTTATGTATCCTTTCCCCTTTTGATTTTTACACCTTTTTCAGCGACCACCAGGGCCACGAGCTCGGGCAAGCCACCCGTGACATTCCCCTTTGCTATATCGCCCGAGACCAGGAACTCAACTCAAGGCCTTGGGGTGGGTCAGATAGACTGATGGATAGAGAGATGGATAGAAAGATGGAAAGACTGACGGATAGATAGCTGGATAGATTGATGGATAGATGGATAGATTGACGGATAGATGGATAGATTGACGGATAGATAGATAGATGGATAGATTGGCAGATAGATTGACAGATAGACTGACAGGTAGATTGATGGATAGATTGATGGATGGATTGATGGGTGAAATAGATGATTGATAGATAGAAGCCATGTATTATACATACATAATAACTGTATGATGAGAGATGAGAAGAAAACAAACACCATCTCTCTTCTTCGTACTCCCCACCTGCGATCTTCGAGGCCATACAAACCCTTCAGAACCTTCTTCTCAGAGTAAATAAAGAATAACCCGGAGGACGTCTCAGCGCCTTCACAGCGAGATGACAGGAAGGAAAAACACATTTTGATTTTGATTTACTTGTACCTTCTATTTTATTACATTTTGTGTGATGTGAATGTCCTGACGTGACCCACCGCCGCCCCCCCGCCGAGCCGCCACGTACGGTATCTGCTTCTAGATTGTGTTATTTCCTTCTGATCAATCTCCTTCTTCTCACATCACTTCTCTGTTGAAGGAATACGACACATTCAGGCTTAACGGCACATGAGAGGCCCATCGCACTTGTGATGTGAGGAGGGTTTTTGGTTTTTCGAGGCGGCATGAAAGATGGGAATTCACAGAGTAACCACCAGCGATCGCACAACTGTACAACACAGCTCACATAAATGACTGCCGGGGGGAATGGAAATAAAATTCCTCTTAATGGACCACAGAGGCGGCCAACGAGGCGTCTCAGGGGCTTCAGAGAAGAAAAATACTGTTTTTTTTCCCCAAATATTTGTTGCAATTTTTCTATATAAAAAAATGCTAAAAGAAAGATGAAGATCTCCAGCAAAAGATTCTGGAAATAGGATGACTCTGTAAGTGAAGAATAAAGACGAGACACCTTACTCGGAGGAGACCCCGAGGCACAATGCGGAATCAGTTTGCAGTAAATAACGGTGTCTCGTTACCGGGAAATGATAAAGATGTGGAGCTTTTTATAACCCATCCCTACCACTGATTGGTAGCTTTCTGCCTATGCACAGTGCACACAGAAAGCTGCCAATCAGTGGGTGGGGTTATACAGAGCTCAGCATTTGGAGAACAGCTAGAACTAATAGTGATTTAATGAAAAATAGTGAAAGCAGCCCAGTAAGTGACACACTGTTGGAATCGGTCTCTGTCCTACCTTATGTAGCTTTTGATGGATAGCAAAAATCTAGTGAGAGTTCTCTATAAGGAAGCTCTTGACTTGATAAAGTATGGTGATAAAAATTTCTGCTGTCTGGACTTCCAGTGATCAGTTATTTTCTGCAAGGATTACTGTACTAAACTTGATGAGTATTCCGTATGATAGTAGTTTTTTGCTGCATTCATGTATCTGTCTATGGTTCGGGTGCTGCATTATGTACTGTCTGTGGCTCTGGTGCTGCATTCATGTACTGTCTGTAGGTTCTGGTGCTGCATTCATGTACTGTCAGTGGTTCTGGTGCTGCATTCATGTACTGTCTGTGGTTCTGATGCGGCATTCATATACTGTCTGTGGTTTTGGTGCTGAATTCATGTACTGTCTATGGTTCTGGTGCTGCATTCATGTACTGTCTGTGGTTTTGGTGCTGAATTCATGTACTGTCTATGGTTCTGGTGCTGCATTCATGTACTGTCTGTGGTTCTAGTGCTGCATTCATGTTCTGTCTCTGGTTCTGGTGCTGCATTCATGTACTGTCTGTGGTTCTGGTGCTGCATTCATGTACTGTCTGTGGTTCTGGTGCTGCATTCATTTACTGTTTATGGTTCTGGTGCTGCATTCATGTACTGTCTGTGGTTCTGGTGCTGCATTCATGTACTGTCTGTGGTTTGGTGCTGCATTCATGTACTGTCTGTGGTTTTGGTGCTGCATTCATGTACTGTCTGTGGTTTTGGTGCTGAATTCATGTACTGTCTGTGGTTCTGGTGCTGCATTCATGTACTGTCTGTGGTTTTGGTGCTGAATTCATGTACTGTCTGTGGTTCTGGTGCTGAATTCATGTACTGTCTGTGGTTCTGGTGCTGCATTCATGTACTGTCTGTGGTCTGGTGCTGCATTCATGTACTGTCTGTGGTTTTGGTGTGATCTGTACACTCTGTGGTTATGGTGCTGCATTCATGAACTGTCTGTGGTTCTGGTGCTGCATTGATGTACTGAATGTGGTTGTGATCCATGCAGCAATTCATAACATGTTTCATGTTAAAACTGAAAAATCCTCAATTTAGTTTTGAATTGAGGGATTTAGTAGAGTTTCTGCTAAAACACTGGAGCGTAAATTGGGTGTGCTCAAACTGATTTATTTTGAGTAGAAACTCGCCAAATCCTTCTCAAATGCTGAAAACATTGGTATACTGAAATATTAATGTAAGTACCCCTTTTAAAAAAAATTGGGATTGGCTCAGTATGACAACGTGGACATTGACCAAAAAATTGTTTTGCGCCTCTGGTGTACATCTAGTCCTTAGGAATTCACCAAGTCTGAAAGTCTTCCTGAGTGATGGCGGGCTATAGCAGAAATAAGTCAGACAGTCAGTTCTTATCTATCCTATAATAGTGGTGCCGGTGTATAGAAGACATTTATCTTCCTCAATGAATCCAGCGAGGAGTGCCAGGAGAATGAAGCTCTGGAGCACCCAGAATTGTGAATGCAGCTGTAAGCTATACGACATTGCAGTACTCTGGACTAGTCTGAGATAATTACCATAATAGATTTTTGCAAAGTCACCTACCTCTTGTTATTAATTTCATAGGGAATAGGAAAAGGTTCTCCTTTTATAATTCGTCCTATTATTCACAGATGATCTAATAGATTCCAACAACTTTTCTATAATTTGCCACTTTTATGAATTCTGACATAAACATATTTCACTGTTACATAACGGAGCACAGACAGACCCCATAATAATCAATGAGGTCCCTCTGTATTCTGTTTGCATCAGTTATGCAATGTATGCGTTTTTGGCTTGAAACCCATTTGTCTTTTCTGTTTTTAGGAACGCAGCCTATGTTCTAATTAGAGAAGGAACAGTTATTCATCTCACCTTCTAATAATGTAAGAGCGGGGACGCCTCATGCATGTTGATTGTGGTGACATATTTCTCTGTAATGGGACAGATAATGTGTTATTGAATTACCCTACAATGACTGAACAAATGAATGAGGTTTTCCAAAACTGCCCCGACCTAACATGAATCAGCTTCTTAATAAATAATGGAGCCGTCTCATATTCTTATTAGTTTCACCCTTTGGTCCACTGGAGGACACAGACAGTAGAGGGCTCCTGTGCCAGAACAACGTATGGGCAATTTGAAGGCCAAGAGCTCATAGTAATCCATAATTCCTCCCGCTTTGGGGGTAGAAATGGTACCCCTTCCCTCTTAGGCCGGTTTCACACCACGGTTTTCTGGATCCGGGGTTGTCCGGTGTGAACCAGACAGTCCCAGATTCGGTTTCGGCCCCACAGTATTCCTAGTATTCCCCTAGTATTCCAGCAAATAGCTGCCATCCGGTTTCCATGTGTCCGGGAGGATCCGGCAGCATTCAGATATTTCTCCCGGCACGATCCGGCGCCCCCTAACATGGGGGTCTATGGTGCCGGATCCGGCATAACATCGGATGCAGGAGCCGGACGCCGGGTGCTGGAGTTTAGCAGCGATCGCTGCTAAACTTCAGCACAATGAGCTGTCCCCTGCACAGATTTCAGAAGCGTGGCTAGCTCCCCGCTAGCCGCAATCTTGAAATCTCAGCAGCTGCGGCTGCGATCTGAGGAATCCGGCTGCAAACCGGACCGGAGGGCATATTTACCCTCCAGTTCTGTTTGCAAATCAGGTCCGGGGCTGACCGGCTCATGCCGGACAAATCCTGACACCATTGGAACCGTGACAGCATCGAAAGTGAGTATAGACGTTTCTATTTTTATGGGGGTGAACATGGGGAATGAGAAGAGGTTGTCCAAATAGTTGACAACCCCTTTAATAGGTGTAGTTTGGGCAACTTTGGAGGAACACAGGGTCACTAAAGTTTACCAGATCCAGGGATCCGCTCCAAAGTGTCCTCATAATGCTCATGCAACTGTGAGTAGGCTGCATAGCCTAAATGTGCCACCACCATGGCCTGCAACTTCTCCGGACTTGACTCCCATTACACATACCTGGGACATCATTGGTCACCAATTGTAGAGGGAGCTGCCAGCAACGGATCTTGATGTTTTGCCCAAGTACATTAATTGTGAAAGAAAAATCCTCAGACAACCATTATTAACCTAACTGATAATAGCCAATGCAATTATTGCAGGTGGCACTCACACTCAATACTGAATACATTGAGATTTTTGAATATTTTCTATCACTTTCTTCATCATTTGCATATAATTATCATATTTATCCATCCCCTGATTTTCAAAACTACAACTTTTCCTTCTGGGTGTTATAATTTTAATGTGTATAAATAAAACCTTAAAGATAACCTGTCACCACCCTGCTGCATGGCAATCTAAATGCAGCACTGAATGCAGCATGTCTGCTGCATTCAGGGAAGCGGTCCCTCATGTCTGTATGCTGTGTACCCCGAGATATAGCCTTAGGAAAACTCACTGTTAGAAGCCATGAGGGCATTCCCTGTGTCTGGAGTCAGCTCGATTCACAGGGGCTATTTCCTTTCTCTGCCTCTCTGTGCAGCATATGCTGTGCTGGCTCTGCCCTCCTCCTCTCTGTCACTCATCCTGCCGCCCACAGCATGCAAATCAATTGTTCTGATGTCAGCTCCAGATTCCTGCCCTGCTGTCTGAACAAAGCATAAACAGCACAGCAGGAGGCGGCACAGAGATGCATAGGGGGAGGGAATGGCCCCCATCAATCGAGCTGGCTTGTGCACCAGGGACTGCCCTCATGGCTTCTAACAGTGAGTTTTCCTAAGGCTATATCTTGGGGTACACAGCACACAGACACATGGGGGACCCCTTCCCTGAATGCAGCAGACAGGCTGCATTCAGTGCTGCATTTAGACTGCCATGCAGCAGGGGGGTGACAGGTCCTCTTTAAAAGTTTGGTATCGCATCAATCATAGTGACCAGATTCATATTGTCAGGTCAATGAATGTTTTAAAAAATAAAAACAAAAAATAATAGCAGAATTGTGTTTTTTTTCACCATTTGAACCCACTTGGTATTTTTGGTCCCGTTTCAGTACATAATATGGTAAAATCATTTATGACATTCAAAACTGCAACTTATTCTGCAATTTTGCAAAAAAAGCTTTTCTTCCTCAATTTTATCAACAGGGCTGACGCCTCTGTATCTGCACAATATTAACAATGAAATATAGTCCCACAGGAACCGACAAAATAGTGGAAGAGGGTTTTTTATTATTTTTATTTAATAAATGAGAGACATCTTTTAACCTTTAGCTCAGCTTTCAGTCTCAAATCAATAATCATTTCCATTCCATTACATCATTGTGAACTTCCGAATGTTGTGATGAAAAGTTGTATTTTTTATGGCCTAATAAATCTGTCAGGTTCCTCACAGGACGGATGGTATAAAACTGTTCATGTAAAACATTCGCTTCTCTATAATTACTTGTTGGAAGTTTCATATACAAAAGCGGGAGAAATATATTTTAATGGTTTACGGGACTGTCTTCTGTCTGACTCACGGTCATTCCCAGAAGGGTGTACGGAAGGCAACAAGAGGATTACATGTCTACCTATTCGATGCCAAATATTTCCCGAATTCCTAAAGTAAAGGTGTAGTTAACAACTAAAACTCTAATAATGCAAGGGAAACTCGGATGTTGATGAACTCCAATGGGATCCATGCAGGATGACCGGTATGGGTTTGTTGCCCATACATTGGGGTGCCAGAGAATACACTAGATTAAGTTAAGGGGTACTTAACTCTTCTGAGTTACAGGTCTTAAATATAGTTTAAAACTATGTATAGTCTTATCTACATAGGACTGTCTGCCCTCGGTGCTTCCACACTTTACTCTCTACTCAAATCCTGCAGACATGATCTCCAGTTCCTTGATAAACATCCGGAAGAGAAGGTAAGTATTGCAGCACTCCGGTTCCTTAAAAAGATATACAACTTTATTCTCAAACAGGTAAAAAAGGCATCAGGGAGAGGTGCGGTGTGTGGGACAACAGACTGTTTTGCACCACCTGGTGCTTCTACCAATCCCGCCTACTCACCTGACATCCGGTATATGTTGGATATTTAAGGAACCGGAGTACTGCAATACTTACTGAAATTGTAGATAATACTGGGCACTAGCGCTATACCATAGGGAAAGGCACCGTCGCTCCCGTGACAAAAAAATGCAGCTGCCAACACGATGTTGTTAGCCAACAAAGACAATTGTCCAATCAATAAGGGAAGGTAAAAATGGCCGCACTAACCAAGATCAGGATCTTCAAGCTTTTATTGCATGTCCATATATTCAATTCATGAACACCAAAGCAGGGGGAGGGGGGTGCAGGGACGGCGGACGATGGCCAGCCGTTTTGCGGTCAATTACCGCTCGAGGACCCGTGGAAGTTGGTGTTGCGCCTGCCAGAGTTAATATATCTCCTCTCAATCCAGCACTCGACCTCTGTCCTATGCTGAAAGGGAGCATCAATCACATCCCGACTCAGACCGTGCAACCTGCTTCACACACGCTGCCACCACCCACCGGATTTTGGGAGGTTGAAGAGTTCCCCTAAACTAAGACTTATCAGACAATCAACAAAATCACACCTTCCAAGGGCTGTGAATTCTTAGAGTATACAAGGTTCAGACTTATTAAAGTTTAAAGCTTTAATATAAAAGGTACAGTGCTTACATAAAAATATATAAAAAAAATGAAATAATAAAATGACATACACATATGCAAACAATGAAATAAAAAGGAGAAACTTACAGAAACCTAAACTTTGACTTATGTTGCCTGATGGGGAGAGCGGAAATGTATAGAAAGTTGTTCACAGCAGCTTCGGCTGACGCATCTCTCTGACACAGGGCTTTAGCTGAGCGAGTCCAGTTAAAGAACCAGACTAGGGGGTCAGATTCTAGACCGGCCTTCTAGTTTAACATTCTACTTCTTGGTCTATGATTGGACACTCACTAATTTAGCCATGCATATATTATTATTCAAATGCTCCTTTTTCTAAACCAATTCCTTTCGCACAGTAAATTTCAACTTCTATACTAAACATTTGGTGGAGTCTTTGATCCCCTTCTCTTTCTGGCTACAGGTGTGAAGTTTGTCACTCTCTGCTTTTCCTAGAATGCCCCCTGGGGGGGACTTGCAGTAACTATGACTGGGGACCGAGCTTGTGCTTATATAAAGCAGGTCGTGACCTCTTGTGGATGGACATGGGATTTAACAACTTACTGTTCTGTTGTCCAGTCCCTGAGATACATATTTCACTACACACCATATTATTTTGATTGAACTTTACCTGCTATCCCTGGTGGTTGTCTCTATTACAGTTCATTTGGGTCTTCGTGTGGCACCCCAGGGTCAATGTGCCACAGTGTCATCACTGCCCCCGGGTAGTGGTGTCACCAGAGAACTAGAAAGGGAATTCTCATCAGGCAAAACACACCACACCAACACCTCCAGGCCAGAGAGGGGAGGCCAAACCCGGGTTCAGGGTGAGCTCCCCGATATATTCTGGTCTGGGAAAGAGGAAGTCGGTTCAGTTCTTGGGAGGACTGTGAAGAAGACCTGGGTGTAAAGGCGCTGTGCTGAGCTCATCCCAAGGTCCGCTGACTAGCACCAGGCCTAAGGCTAGGGTCTGAGGAGAGGAGAGGAAGGAACACACCTGGAGGCTGAGCAGCTCCATGCTCTCCCCAGAGGAAAAGTGCATAGAACGGACATCGGAGTCCGAGACTGTGCAGGGTCACACATCTCAGCAGTCAACACCGGAAAGTGTGGATTCCAAATTCTCCAGCTACACTGTACCAGAGGCACAGCGACACATAGATTCCAGCAACACTGACACCCAGGAGCAGGGTAGAGAAAGTTATGGACTCGAGCTGCCTGTTATACTGGTACCCTGCAGGAAGAGACAGGTCCGGCAGCCTAGCTTAAGCAACTGCAGGAGCCAAATTACAAGCGCAGTAAGGGAGCCAAAAGACCCAGCTGGATGAGAATAACCCCAAGTTGCTCTCCAGACTCCATGGACAGCATTTAACATCTGCTCTAGTAAAAAGGACTGAAAAAACTACAACCGTGAGTCTGCCTGTTAATTGCGCCTGTTGCCCTGTAATCCACAGCAGAATCCCACCTGATGAGCAGGAGACTGATTTCTCCAAACACTGGCTGGAGGAACTGCAGCAGCCAAGTAAGTGAACTGCACCGAACACAATCCCTCACCAGGCCCATCCATTACCACTACACCTGCCATGGGGACACTCAGCCCTACCCGAGGAGGGTTTACCATCTGCGCTGCCCCAAGTCACTGTCCCCAGCAGGAATACGGCAGCGGTGGTTCTACTAACCACATACCCCGCTGGTGTCACGACAAATCCCTTGTAAATACCCCTTTTTGGACTGTTACCCGGGACCGGGTCACGACTACTGTGATACCCCAGAGAGACAGCACTGGCCCGGGTCCCAAGTACCCCATAGCCTGGGGGTGCATCATTTGCATTCGCAACTAACAACTCTTTTAGGCTCTAGTGGTGGCTTCTTCACACCATCCCGACTCTAGCTCACTTCTTTTTATGGGCAGGCCAGTATTCCTTTAACTGGGAGAGTATGCAGGCAGCCATGCACTCATGGCACTATCGACTACCACTTTTTCTCACTTTGCTGTGCCACCCCAGACTAATGAATAATTGAAGCATGGTCCTGCGCTTTACTCTTGCTTTGATATAATTAAAAGGGCTCAGTTCCTCCACCCTGCTCATCAACCTTGCTTTGACTTAACCATTATGGCAGGAATCCAATGTCCTATATACCGCCTCCACTCTCCAAGGTCTCTGCTAACACTGAACCCATGCGTAAAGATCCACTGAACCTGTCACATGCTAGGTCCTTAATTTTCTACCCATTGGTCCAACCAGTCTGTCCCTGAAGAGCAAAAATCCTACCATCACAACCCACTTCCAAGCAAACCGACCAGCTGTATATCATAACTTTCTGTGCAGTATCACCATACACTGTACATAGTGCTAAGGGCATTATGCCCAACAGGTCATATAAAATATGATGTGACAGCATCTATTATATATTGCGAATGGGTTTTTGCCCCGGCGTGGTCATGTGGATACGAGGGAAGCATTGGCGCGCAGTGGCCATTGCGAGTCGTGCGTGGTCATGTGGATACGCCCAAAGCATTGGCCGCGCAGCGGCCATGCGAGCAGTTCTGAGGCGACTCGCTATGCCGCGCAGCGGGCATGGCGAGTCGACTTAGCAGCGCGAAGCATGCCGCGAAGCAGCATTGCGAGTCAGAGACTCGCCCTTCTAGAATCCCGATGCATGGCATCGGGCTCCAGCTAGTAGTATATAAACTGCTCTGTAAACAGACATAGGTGGATAAAGGAAGTTAAAAGGAGCAGTCATTAGTTTGTAAGAGGGGCATAGGTTGGATCATACACGTGGCCTAGTAATTCTGAGTGACATCATCTCTAAAGGCCTTCTAAGCCCCACGTGGATACCCCTCTGTGTCTGAGAATGAGACAGTAATGTGTTCGGTTGCTGTTCATTTGTAGTTTGCCTCCATCCAGTGTCATATTTGCAAACTCCTGTGATATATACCAACTCTCTTTCTTACCTGCTAATTAACCATCCTCTTGCCATTTGCTGATTAACCCATTGATTTCAATAAGCATTACAATCTAATATTTAGAGACTATTTACATTACGCTGTATTCATCCGTGTAAACTACTGTGAGTTTTACAAACCATCAGACCTGCTGGTTAACTCTCCACTTTCTACCTGCTGGTTAAACTATCATTTGCTATAAGCATCACAAACTGTTATTAGAGTCCTTTCATAATACAATATAATCTGCTTCAGATCTGCTGTTTTCCTATTAATTTTGTCTCCTGGTCCTGTGGTTTCTGGTGTCTCCAAGTCCTTGCTGTTCCAGGTTCCTTTCAGAATGTGGTCCCATCGCCCTAGGACTGTGTGTTCACCCTGACTTTATGAATCCACTCACTATGTGAAGGGATAATTCAATGTAAAAATCTTGTTTCCCTTAATGATCTACAGGAAAGGAAAAAAATGTAATGCAATAGTAGCCAATGTACCTTAAAAGGGAAATGTCTTCTCTAGACCCCAAGTGTCTGGCAGTCTCAATAGCCATTCTAACAAGGATTTTATATAGTTACATATGCAAATTGCCTTGAACTCTAGTGCACCTATTGGAAGTACAATTCTAAAAGTAGACCACGTCTGGATGTCCGCTTCCAGTAGACGTGTACTCCCGAAAATGGTGCATGAAGAACACGTTTACTTCATTGGCGCCAATTCAAGTCAATGCCTCATCGGTGCCCAAATCCAAATCCCATTTTATAGGGGGTTCAGATGTAAGCCCTGACGGTCCCTCTGAACAGAGGACAAAACGCAGTGTGGAAGCAGTCTAAAGCCCCCATCAAACATAGCGAGATTGCTAGGGAGATCGCTGTTGCGTCACAGGTTTTGGGACATAACAGCAATCTCGCTATGTTTGACACGTAGCAGTGACCAGGCCCCTGCTGTGACATCGCCCATCATGTCAGAATGGCCTGGACCTTTTGTTGATCGTCGGGTCCCGGCTGGGCAGCATGCATCGCTGTGTTTGACGCCTTAACTACGACCTCATTGGCAACTCAGATCTCAGCCATGTAGGTCTGAGTCATCAGACTATCTGCTGTGTGACAGGGTCCCAACGACGGCGAGGTCGTTATACGGGTCGCCATATCGTTGCTGCATCATTGAGTAGATCTGACTGTTTGACATCTCACCAGCGACCACTTAGCGATGTTCCAGTGCTCTTACCAGGTCGTATCATTGTCGGGATCGCTGGAACGTCGCCAAGTGTGACGGACCTAGTTCTCACCAGAACACACTGAAACAATGACTTTCTTAGGGGTGTGACTAAGCAGGGTGGTTACTGGTTGTGTCACTCTTTACTACACCTACTGTACACTTACGCACTGTATGCCTGAAGACTATAAATAAACCAACACTTCAGATTTTCTATGGAGACTCTTGGAGATCTCATGTCTGTGTATTTCTTTATTTTCGCTGCCACTTGCATGAATCCAAGAGACTTCGCTCCAATAGTGATTATTGCTATATACAGTGACCCTGTCCACAGATTCGTTTTATATATATTGCATGCTACTGGTGGCAAAAGGTATATACAGTGACTATCCCAGGTTAGATTACTGATAATGAAGCACCACACCTGGTGATCTGTGGTATGTTCTGTACAGTGCATGTCCCAGACAATATGTGCTTTATTCAATTCCAGACCTCAGTGGTATATACAATGCTAGATATTGGGCATTAGTCGTATATACATTACTACTGGCTAGTTGTTAGTGATATATAGTGCCAGTCCAGGTCAACCGATGGTTCATACAATGCCATTCCCAGCCATTCCAGTGCTAATACCTGATGATCAGTGACATATGCAGTACCAGTCTCAGGTTCATAATGGTATATACAGTGCCAATACCTGGGTATCAGTGGTATATACAGTACCAGTCTCAGGTGCTTAGTCGTATATCCAGTGCCAATACCTGGGGATCAGTGGTATATACAGTACCAGTCTCAGTTGATTAGTGTTATATACATTGCCAATACCTGATGATCAGTGATATATACAGCGCCAGTCTCAGTTAATTAGTGTTATATACATTGCCAATACCTGATGATCAGTGGTATATGCAATACCAGTGTCAGGGGTGATTAGCTGTATATATAGTGCATATATACAGTAACTGTTCCTGGTGATCAGTGATATACACAATACCAGTCGCAGGTGATCAGTGGTATATACAGTTCCAATCCCTGTGGATCAGTGGTATATACAGTGCCAATCCCTGGTGATCAGTGGTATATACAGTGCCAATCCCTGGTGGTTAGTGGTATATACATTGCCAATCCCTGGTGATCAGTGGTATATACAGTACCAATCCCTGGGGATCAGTGGTATATACAGTGCCAGCCTCTGGTGGTTAGTGGTATATACAATGCCAATCCCTGGTGATCAGTGGTATATACAGTGCCAATCCCTGGTGATCAGTGGTATATATGTGGCGCCCCGCACTGAGTGCGTCACAGGAGGGTACTGCAGCCAAGACAGCAGCAGCAATATTCTCTGACCCAGCAGTCAAACAGTTAACTCAGAGCTCCATACCCCACATGCATCATCAGGATAGAGGGCCAATCAGGTCCTGGTGGGCGGAGTGTGGGCAGTAGAGTGTAAGGAGAACTGACTTGGCCTCGGAGGAGAGAGGAGCTAAACCAACAAGCTCTGCAACCTAGGAGAGGGTACTTGCACAGTTCCGTGCAGCCCCCTGGCCATCACCCCGGTTGAGCGCCATTATTCCCGGTGCTTCTACAACCGATCTACGGGCATCTTCATGCGGGTCCAAAATCATCCCGTGCCCATCTACAGCTGGTTTACTGGTACCGAAGCTAGAAGGAGTTCAGCACTTCTATGCGAACCAAAGGAGTGGAGGGACCGCTTTACTGGAGCACCACACCACCGCCAAATCCAGTCGTCTAACCAGCGGTGTACCCACCAAGGGACCCAAGGCTCCCCAAAACACCCATAACGTATACTCTGGGTAGGGCATTGAAGCAGCCTCCCTGTACCCGATCTGGTATTCCTGGGCGACAACGGCACACAACTTAGCTAGAATGGAGGAACACCGCGGAGCTCTGAGGGACAGTGATCACTGCTGAGTCCACCCGGTCCACTACCCATCACTGTATGCCATGTACTGCTTGCTGGTTACAGTAAAGAACCCGTTACAGAGACTTACAGTGTCCGTGCTTCCTTATGAACAGCTTGCATCCGCGCACTAAATAACCGCAGCTGCCACAGAACATCTTATGCAGCTTCAGGCTCCGGGGATCATCACTCAGCCTGTGGGGAGCGTTCCATCTTGCTGCATTCCATCCCCCGGAGGCCCCGCAGCGTTGGTACAATTACCGAAACTCTCATAGGTGGCGTCACGACAAATTAACCCCTAATCTGTTCAAACCATGACATCTCTCTCTTTTGAATCTGGACCACCGGGCCCCACTACCGGCAGGCGCGGTCCATCCGTGACAAGGAGGAAGAAGAAAACGCCTGTCCCTCCGGAGTCCCAGCCACGGTGAGTCATATACAGTACCAGTCTCTGGTGGTTAGTGGTATATACAGAGCCAATCTCTGGTGATCAGTGGTATATACAGTACCAGTCTCTAGTGGTTAGTGGTATATACAGTACCAGTCTCTGGTGGTTAGTGGTATATACAGTGCCAATCCCTGGTGATCAGTGGTATATACAGTGCCAATCCCTGGTGATCAGTGGTATATACAGTACCAGCCTCTGGTGGTTAGTGGTATATACATTGCCAATCCCTGGTGATCAGTGGTATATACAGTACCAGCCTCTGGTGGTTAGTGGTATATACATTGCCAATCCCTGGTGATCAGTGGTATATACAGTACCAGCCCCTATATATAGTGCCACGTTTTTAGTTACATTTCTATGATGAGCAGCAGTACCAACTTAGTCACTTTTAGTAAAGAAAATCCCATTTAATTCTGGATACGCCATCATCCTCTTTAACTTGTGCTAAAATATCATCAGGACAACCTCCATCAGCCCTAATACCAGGTCTGTAACCTTACAATAGCCATGCACCTCAATTAAACCTTCATTCTGTGATACGTCATGTTATGTGAATACAAATTATCCAAGCATAGAGAATTGTGGCTTTGAAGTGTGGAGATTACATTTTCATTTCCTTGCAGTTCTGTGTAAAGAGAAGTGTAAACCCTGTAATTAGGAGAAGTGACCTGAACCTTCCATGAATAAATCATGGATTGGGTTCCGGCATATTCCTGATCGGTCCGTTCTCTCTATCTGGGACAGGATTATTATAAAATGTTACTGAATGACACTAAATCCTTTTTTTTTTTAATGACGCCTCCTGGAATACCCGTCCGGTGTGCTGCAGTCATGGACTCCTGTCTGCGGTGCTGTCAGTCACCGGTCGCTTTCCTATCACGACTGGAAGTTTTTCTGTATTTTCCGTGTTGTTCTGTAATCCTCTGAGGTCGATCTCCGCAGCCTGAAAGCAACCGGCTCTGATGTTTTTCAATTTAGAACTTATTGCTTTTGCAAGGATCTCTGACTAGAATACATAATCTCCCTTTAAGGTTTTACAGAGTGGCCGTCTATCACTTTAATTCAATGTACCCATGATTAATTTTTCATTGCCTTTCTATTGAGCATTGTTTTCCAAGCGTTAATAGGAGGATTAAATAAACTCAGTGGTAATGAAAATGTTTATTTATGGATTAATGGGTTTTTTGCCGTTTTCTTTTTACTATTGCAGAATTTCCAGGCCAACCGGATTGGACTATGTAAAACATCAGTGGCGTAACTTGAAGCTCAAGGGCCCCGATGCAAAAGCTCCAACGGGGCCCCCAATTATTGCAAATCTAATAATAGCAATATTCTTTTTCTATAGGCCAAAGGGACTTTTGGGGCCCCCCTAGGCTCCAGGGCCCGGGTACGATTGCAACCCCTGCACCTGTTGTAGTTACGCCCCTGTAAAACATACAGTCTCTGAATGTGCCAAGGAATAAACATATACTGTACTTATGAATATGATTCCCAGCATGCGGTCAGACATACTGAAGATGGAATGCCATGAGGGGCATGTGGGAAATTTTAGCCGGGGGAAAAACAGCCAGTATTAGCCCTTGAGTAGTGGTCCATCGTTAAAAGGAACCTGTCCAGTCCTCCGAGCCCCCAGACCCACTAGCAGTCCCTTTGTGTAATTGCACAATAAGCAGATCTTTAGTAAAAGTATTTCTAAAGACCATTTATGATATGCAAATTAGGGCTTTGACTAGTCAAGGGGGCGTTAGTTCCTCAACTAGTCTGACCATTTAGCATGTAATCACCCCCCCTGTGAGCATGATAACATGACTTACAAGACTTGCCATAATCACCAGCACTATACAAAGCTCGGGCATGCGCGCGGCTTTGTGTCCTCGGACCATGGAGCTTTTGAAGCCGGGTGCACATGTCCTGGCTTCAGAGAAACATAGTGCACATGATCAGAAGTCATCCACACTTACAGCCATGCAAACTATGACTTTTTGGGTGTATGTGTCCCAGCATGACCAGAAGTGTGGATGGATAACATCTGGTCATGCACACTATGCCTTTCTGAAGCCAGGTACAAATACACCTGGATTCAGAAGCTTGACACTATGCCCGAGCTTTGTATAGCACTGGTGGCGTGATAACATGGGGTGTGATAATATTCTAACTGGCTCAACTAGTTGGGGAACTAATAGAAAGAAGCCTCATCATGTCCTATTACATGGCTCAATCCATCCTGTAATGCTGTGTGGGTCTCCAGCCGGTAGCCGTGATTTGCGTCTTCAAATAAGAAAAGAATTTTGGCCTGTCCCGGAACAGATAAAATTCTCAATTTATTTTAAATGATTTTTAAAGATCACACAGGTTGGGAATACATCTCAACACGACAGAGAACTAACGCCCCTTGACCAGTCAAAGCCTAATTTGAATATTATAAACGCTCTTTAGAAATGATTTCATGAGGAAATGGGAAGGGGAGAAGCAGCTCCTCCTGCAATTACCCCAGGATTCCAGGCACCGGACTGATGGTATGGCAACCACCCGTAACAATTGAATCAAGAAGAAATCCGGTGTCTTATTTTGCCTTCTCGTGCTTTATTCACATATGAATAAAAACATCACATACCCCGTAGGGTTACGCTATACGCGTTTCGGGCGTGCTCCCCTTAGTCGTTAGCTCCCACTTTTTCTAAAGATCTATTTGCAAAGAAATTAAGAGGCTGTTAGGCAGGAAATTTAAATATAACTGCTAGTAGTTTTGGGGGCACAGAGTACGTGACAAGTTCTCTTTAAGCCATGTACCTCTTGCTGCCACTCTGCAAGCTTACTACATAGATAAGGAACCGAATCAAGCTTATTGCATAGATAAAGTAACC
Organism: Allobates femoralis; assembly: GCA_033576535.1. Classification (NCBI taxonomy): domain Eukaryota; kingdom Metazoa; phylum Chordata; class Amphibia; order Anura; family Aromobatidae; genus Allobates; species Allobates femoralis. The sequence goes on from JARQOC010000009.1 coordinate 4,340,214, forward strand.
TATAATAATAATAATCTTTATTTATATAGCTCCCACATATTCTGCAGCGCTTTACAATTCAGAACCTACCCAACATTTGTACATAGATTTGGGAGCAGAGCCCAAATTACTACATATATATGTGATCCAAACCAAGCTTTTTACATAGATAAGAAACCAAACCAAGCTTACTACATAAATACAGAACCAAACCAAATTTAATACATACATACAGTAATCAAACCACGCTTCCTACATAGAAAAGGTTACCCAAATCGAACCAAGCCTACTATATAGATAGAGTACCATAACCAAGATTAGTACACAGATATGTCAACCCAACCAAGCTTATTACATAGATAAGAAACCAAACCAAGCTTACTACATAAATACAGAACCAAAACAAATTTAATACATACATACGGTAATCAAACCAAGCTTCCTACATAGAAAAGGTTACCCAAATCGAACCAAGCCTACTATATAGATAGAGTACCATAACCAAGATTAGTACACATATATGTCAACCAAACCAAGCTTATTACATAGATAAGAAACCAAACCAAGCTTACTACATAAATACGGAACCAAACCAAATTTAATACATACATACGGTAATCAAACCAAGCTTCCTACATAGAAAAGGGTGACCCAAACCAAACCAAGCCTACTATATAGATAAAGTACCATAACCAAGATTAGTACACAGATATGTGAACCGAACCAAGCTTATTACATAGATAAGAAACCAAACCAAGCTTACTTACATAAATACGGAACCAAACCAAATTTAATACATACATACGGTAATCTAACCAAGCTTCCTACATAGAAAAGGATAACCCAAACTGAACCAAACCTACTATAAAGTACCATAACCAAGATTAGTACATAGATATGGGAACTGAACCAAGTATATCACATAGATATGTAACCAAATTAAATAATAATCCTACATCATCTGTGCTTTAGAACTCTTGAGTTATAAGAACAGATGCTCAGAGTTGTTATATCATGGAGAATACATGCATTTACTAAGGCACATAGGTCAGGATAGCGTCATGTCCCTTTAAGCAATGGAAGGAACCAGGTGCTGAAGACCCCATCCTATATTTTTACAATACAGTGAATAGTTTTTATCATTAGTTTCCTTTGTATTCTTTTTTCAATGATTAGCATACCTTTTGAGTATAGAGTGCAGTCTAGCCTATCTCGAATTCTTACAAGTTTGTGTATGGCAGATCCTATATTTATTTAGACAGCGTTTGATGTACAGTAAAGTAAGATCATTTTACTTCATAGTAAAAGGTTCACTTTAATGTGCCAGCCCTCAATTCCATATTTTTAAGCTTTCATCAAAAGATCTAAGAAACTAATGATCTGATAGGTTCTTTTTATATCTTAAATGAGATCGGATTTTCTGAGCCTGTGACATGTCACAGATATAAACATAATTATACAGAAAATGAAAGTTTTATAAAATGACATATATTCTTTTCCTTTGTATTTTTACTTATAAAAATATAGATTTTTCTGGTGTTTTTTGTATTTTATTTAAATAGCTTGAAATATTTATTTGAATGGGTTTCCCATTTTCAGTACAGTGAACCCCCAACACTGTAAAATACCAAACAGGGTAGATACTCACCCTCCCTATGTCCAGCACCAACTCAACGATTCAGCTCAGGTCTAATCATGCATCGCTTATATACCAAACAGGGTAGATACTCACCCTCCCTATGTCCGGCACCAGCTCAACGATTCTGCTCGGGTCTAATCATGCATTGCTTATATACCAAACAGGGTAGATACTCACCCTCCCTATGTCCGGCATCAACTCAACGATTCTGCTCAGGTCTAATCATGCATCACTTATATACCAAATAGGGTAGATACTCACCCTCCCTATGTCCGGCACCAGCTCAACGATTCTGCTCAGGTCTAATCATGCATTGCTTATATACCAAACAGGGTAGATACTCACCCTCCCTATGTCCGGCACCAGCTCAACGATTCTGCTCAGGTCTAATCATGCATTGCTTATATACCAAACAGGGTAGATACTCACCCTCCCTATGTCCGGCACCAGCTCAACGATTCTGCTCAGGTCTAATCATGCATTGCTTATATACCAAACAGGGTAGATACTCACCCTCCCTATGTCCGGCACCAGCTCAACGATTCTGCTCAGGTCTAATCATGCATTGCTTATATACCAAACAGGGTAGATGCTCACCCTCCCTATGTCCGGCACCAACTCAACGATTCTGCTCAGGTCTAATCATGCATTGCTTATATACCAAACAGGGTAGATACTCACCCTCCCTATGTCCGGCATCAACTCAACGATTCTGCTCAGGTCTAATCATGCATCGCTTATATACCAAACAGGGTAGATGCTCACCCTCCCTATGTCCGGCACCAACTCAACGATTCTGCTCAGGTCTAATCATGCATTGCTTATATACCAAACAGGATAGATACTCACCCTCCCTATGTCCGGCATCAACTCAACGATTCTGCTCAGGTCTAATCATGCATCGCTTATATACCAAATAGGGTAGATACTCACCCTCCCTATGTCCGGCACCAGCTCAACGATTCTGCTCAGGTCTAATCATGCATTGCTTATATACCAAACAGGGTAGATACTCACCCTCCCTATGTCCGGCACCAACTCAACGATTCTGCTCAGGTCTAATCATGCATCGCTTATATACCAAACAGGGTAGATACTCATCCTCCCTCTGTCCGGCACCAACTCAACGATTCTGCTCAGGTCTAATCATGCATTGCTTATATACCAAACAGGGTAGATACTCACCCTCCCTATGTCCAGCACCAGCTCAACGATTCTGCTCGGGTCTAATCATGCATTGTTTTTATAAAGTGCTGTCATGTTCTACAGTGTTTTACAGGCATCATCATCACTGTCCCCATTGGGGCTCACATTCTACATCCCCTACCAGTATGTCTTTGGAGTGTGGAAGGAAACCGGAGAACCACAAAAACAAGGAGAACATACAAACTCCTTGAAGATGTTGGCCTTGGTGGGATTTGAACCCAGGATCCCAGGTCTGCTAAGTGACAAAGCAAAACACTGAGCCACCATACTGTCAACTTCCTGCCTGATGTGGGGCTTGGTGTTTTGGCTGTAGTGGAGACATCACAATGACAGCGTACACCACTGCTGCAGTCAGTCACTGAAATCGGCTGGTTTTGTCATCTACTTGAGCTCAGGGTCCGGCTACAGTAGAGATGTAAGCTGACGATGTAATGCCGCCCCTGCAGCCACAACAGTGACTCCTGAGTAGCAGCGGAGAACTTGCACTGGATCTGGAGAAAGTGAGTATGTAAGGGAATGCAAAAGTGTCTGCAAGTAAACATCGCTGTCTTCTGACCGAAGATGATAAACCAGAGACAAAAGCAGTAATGCAAATGAACAGGAAGTATGGAATTATGTGTGTTTCCTGGGGATAAGTATTTAGAAGATAAACTGGATCAGGTGACATCTGTGATGCAATTACTAAATATAAAAGGCCTGTCCAGGTCCCAAAGAAGACAGTTGGTGCCAAAATCTCCAACAGTAAAGACAGGTGTCTGTAAAGTAGGCTTATTGCCCCATCACCCCAGAAGAGTCTGAAAGCAGCCATATCCGCTAGAAGGCCTGAGTATAGCGGAAGATCCGTGATCTAAGCAGACAGGAAGACTGGTGACCCACCGGAGAAGAAGATCCATGACCTAAGCAAAGAGGAAGATCTGTGAGCCATGCCAGATGAAGCTGAGATCTACACAGTAGAAGCCTGAAACCGGAACAGAGCCATAATCAATGCCAGCAGAAAAACCATTATCGACGCCATAAGAAGACCCGTAAATGATGCCAGTAGCAGATACTGAGAGCCCTGACTTCACAATTAAGATACAGACTATGCCTGTCAAGATTCACAGTAAGGCCAGTGCTTCCTACACAGTGATACAATATTGAGTGGTGACCTAGGAAGCACTTCAGAACACGGAGGCTCCCCCAAAAAACTCAATTGGATTTCCGATTGGCGAGTAGCATCTCCAACCCTGTTATGGCCTATACACTGTATAATATTGTTGGGATGAGTAAACTATAGTAACAAATTATATTGATGCTGACGTACCCTGCTAGAAGGATCTAGAGTATGACAACGCCTACGGTGACCGTTAGTGATTAAAGTAATACAGGGTAATAATACTGTTATTGTATTTCGGATGTAATGTGTTACTGATTTATGAATTTTGAAGTGATCAAATTTTTTTCTGTCACTTTTGCTAAACCAGTATATACTATGTGTATCGCTAACCCTTGATTTGTGTATAGTTAATAAACCGCTGTTGGTACACTCGCCAATGCTCCCTCATTGATTGCGTTATTGCATCCAATTGTCACGTGCAGACAGGAAAGATGTCTGCTGCACGGTTTAACGCAAATGTACAGTGGGATAGTAGAGGAAAGGCCTTAAAAGTAGGGAGCAGGGGTTGGTGACACCACCTAACACTGGCCTGTGTCTGTCCCCTCTTGCCCCAACAGCCCTAAACAGGTCCTTCCCCCTGCCGACATCCTGTGTCTAATCTCTATGTCACCTTAGGCAACCCTGGCTAGTGAATAGGCCGGTGAGTGCACTAGACGTCAACTCTAGCATAATAACATACAGGAATTGGTAGATAGACGGGGTAAGATGTCTTAGAAGGCTTAGAAGGCTTCAGTGGCTCTGCTCCTGATAGCAGATCTCCAGCAGTTGTAGCAACAGGAGAGCTCCACACTCCAGGATGGTCATGCATAGAAGACTCTATAAATGAAGTCAAGTGGTGGATGGAGATGTCTGGCCCACTAGGGTCGGGGTACTCGGATCTCGGCGTACTGGTACAGGGATGTCACGGGTGTTCAGTGCCCGAGTCCGTGCCCTTGAGGAGACAATCAAAAAGGAGTTTGAAAATAATAAAATTGTCAGTCGTAACGCCACCTGTAAGTCCGGTGATGGCACCGCGCTGCTGGGACCTCCGGGGTGATGAGTCGGCAGCAAGGTGTTGTGGCTCTCTACAGGTAGAGCTGGGTCCCCGGGGCTGTAAGGGTAAGATGGTGGAGTAGGGCAGCGCAGTCAATTGCAGTGTGGGCAGGCTGGAAGAATGGACACACACAAATAAAGTCTTTTTCGTACGTTTACTGATGGTTTTGCAGGTACACTCTCCGGGTTGAAGGCTACACCTCAGGATTTCCACACCGAGGGGGTATAGGCCTCCTTGTCCTGTTCTCTTGTCCGAAGCCTGACGGGTATGAAACCAGGCCTAACCTCCTGTCTCTCCACACCTGTGTTGATGCACTGAGGGCTTTCGCTTGGCTACCGCTACCTCTCTGCGGCTCCTGGCTCTCAAATGGGGAGTGCTGCGGGTGTCCGGGAAGCTAAGCCTCCACGGATTACTGGGATTCTCTGCTGGGCTGACCTTTGCCTTGCAGTCTTGGACTCCAGTGTCTGGTGCTCTCTTGGGGTGAGCCGGTATGGCTCCTCTACCCCCGCTGTATTGTTCCTCGCATCTGCCTTCAGTCCTCACTCTCTGAATCCTCACACTGGCTCTGGCGGTGCACTGGTTTCGGGCCTAGCACGGCTCCGGTAACCAGCTTTACTCACTAGGCTCTGAGCAGATCTTCACGGTTCTTCTAGTGGCTGCACACTCTAGCTAACTCCGCCCCCAGGCACCTGTATTTATAGGGGATCTGGCTTAACAGCAACCCGTGGTGCTCCCCCTACAGGCCTGGAGTGGAAGGTGTTGTGTGTATGTGGGTACCAGATGTGGAAATCCCTTGGTGTACTAGTTGGTTCTGTGGTTACCTGGCACAGGGCACCACAGATCATGTGACTATTTAAAGTGTGATGGGAGTGGTCAACAAAACCACATCATCTGACTAGCAACAGCAGCAGAGTAAGACAGACATTAACCCTCACCATTCATGCTTTACAAATCCCTAATTTGTTTTGTTAGATATTTTTGAGCTTTTTCTTGAATGGAAAATCCCTTTAAATGTTCAAATGGCTTACTGGAGCACATGCAAGAAGCTAGATCTCTGCTTCTCACTTGCCAGCTTTGCTGTGTAGACTCAGACAGAGTCAGCAGAGCCGTCCAGGAGATTATCTATAGATGATGCATAAACCTCCCCGATGCCAACTAAAGAAAAATGTATGTGCAGTGGGCAGTAATGCCTTATCAATGGTGCAAAAAGTGCTAATAAAGCATTATAAATGATCAAGTAATAAGTAAAAGTTTTTTGTTGATTTCCTCCTTTGTTACTACTTATCAGTTAACATTATGACTGCACATGAAATGGGAATCGTAATAATTACTGACTGTAAATAGGCTTTTAATGGGGACTTATTCAGGCTAAATGCCTAGGGCATAAAATACAGGACAGCCCTAATTAAGGGGTCAGCTCAGGGGAGACAGTCTTTTCGGGACATTGCTATTTCATAGACATTACACCTATAGCCGGCTGCGTGCTGCCTGCACATGCAGATAATCTTGTTTTCTTTGTATGTTTGATGGTGAGCACATCTGTAGCTCTGCTCTGCCAAATTTACTCTATCAGCTGAGACCCAGATACGTCTTATTTGCTTTTGGCTGTTTGTCAGTAAATCTACCTTGATGAGAGGTGACTGTTGGAAGACCCAAACTGCTTCAGAAGCGAAGGAATAAGGCAAATCATTAAAAGAGAAATCACACAGGGGGTCTACAACACCGCCTGCCTAAAAAACAGTTCTTCCTGTCTTGATAATGGAGCTCATTAACTTGACAGCCTCCTTCCTGCAAAAATCTTTGGCAAAAATCAACATTTTTGAAGTCTCTGTATAAAGCGAGAGCAATAACGATTGAATAAATAATGTGTTTTCGAAAATGGATCACCAGGACCCTCATTAGTAAGATTTTTTTTTCACTAAGCCAATAAAAGGGTCGTCATTACAGGAACTTATTTTGTGATACCTGGCCTGCTATAAATTTCCCTTGCAAAAGGGATGGCCATACACTGGTGGAGACAAGCACAGTATGTACAGGGCCCATTTCCACCTTCAAAGCAGTGTGAGAGTGTACAGCAAACAGGACTGGTAGTGACTTTCCCGAGCCACCAAGGGGGCTCTTGTGTGACTCTTATACTTATAAAAGACTCTAACCAACACATCAGAGGCTGAGAGACTGGACAGCCAGTGACACACGGACGGGTGGAGGCAGGCTTCTTTTGGTTGGCGTTGCTGGCCATGTTAATAGAGACTGTGTGCTAGTTTTTTGGACTGAGAAGAAGCTTCCCTTGAGAAGAAGCATTTAATGTGCTACCAGAGGGAGGTTGTATTGAGGAAAACCCAGGCTTGATGATTCCTCTATGTGAGAAGGCTGCTTGTGGCGACTCAGTCACTGAAGAGAAATGCTGTGGCTTCTGGTGAATTTTCAGCAAAACAGTAAGACCTGAGCTCAGGCCCCGCGTACGCAACTTTGTGGCGGTAAAGTGAGGACCTGGTTTTTAGCACCAAACTTTAGATAGTAGGCTGTAGCCAGTTACCAGGAACTGTTCTCACAGGTTCTCAAATAGCAAGCTGCTTTTGCCACAGTCACATTATTGGACAACATAGGGTCCGTATATAGGCACACACAGAAGCACGGAGCACCCTTGCGGTGTCCAAGTAGTTTACAGCAGCTTGCCTTTTACTTGTTTTCCATCAATCTCTGAATCCTGTAAGGGCAGAGTTGACAATTAAGGAAGAGGGAATATGGAGATTAATGGATAACAAATAGAAAGAAAGGGGCAAAGAAATGTTCTGCCACGGCAAGGGTGCACCGAATGTGTGTGATTGGTTTAAACAGTCAGAGGTTTTCTTTCAATTAATGGTAGTCAATGTATCGACTGACTGTGTCTCTAAGGACATCTTAAGGGCCCGTCACATGGGCGACATCGCCGCCGATTACATCGGCGACGTAGGGGCGTGGCCTTCGGCGGCGATATCGCCCCTACTCGCCTCATGTAAAGGGGTGATGTCGGCGCCGCTGGGAGGTCGCCTGGTTTCAGAGCAGCACTCTGATACCAGGCGACCGATCTGGGGCGATTGTACACATCGCCCCATGTAACCAGCCGCCGGCGACCTGTCAGGCGATGGGAGCCATAGGCCCTGGCAGCTCGCCGACCAGGGGCTGGAGATGTTGCCCCGTGTAAATGGGGGGACGGCGACGCTGGCGGGGTGCCAAAAACATGCACGCACCCACCAGTCGCCGCCGACATCCTCAGCCCCGTCACCAGGTGTGACAGGGGCCCTTACAGACACCTATGGCTCATGGGGAATGGTCCCCAGTGCAGGGTAGAGTGTATGCCCCTATGTACACACATTTCAATAATCAAGCTTATTAATTGGTCATGTGTGGGAGTTATATTTGAAGTATTTTGGGACATTCTATTTTACTTCTTTTTTTCCCAATAGTTGAAGACCAGGACACATAACGAATGCCCATTCTTAACCGCATTCCCAAAATCCACCAATGCTATTAACATACCTGTATTAGCACTGAATAGCGGCATTGTACTCTAAGCCATAACGGTATTACATAGTAAATTGGCACTTCTTTAAAGAATTAAGAAAAATAATAATCCGGCTTTGTGGTATTTTAGTGTCGTCCTTTAACCAAGTTCTGAGAAAGAAAAACATTTCTATCATTCTTCCTTTCCGCTATCCGGGTGTTCCCTTGGGGACAAACTTCTGCTAACAGACACTGTAATAAAGCTTCTGTCATTTCTTGACACTTCCAATTATGAGTGCTGAGAAATAGGGAGCAGTGTTTTTGGATAGATGGCCAACTCGGGTGAATCTGATACGTCCCCGTCTGCCTATTACCTGCAGGTTTCTATGACTCCATGTAAGCACAGCGAGATTTACCGAGGAAGATAATCAGCTTCTAAATGAGAGGCACAACACAGAAGTATTTCTCTAAGCCATCACCTTTGCTCCCACATTAACACACTGATATTTTTCTCGTTTTGATATATTGCCGTATTATTTTTAGTTTTATTATTCAATTATTTCTGCAGCAGAGATGCCAGATGACGGCTATATAAAGATTGTTGGAGAAAACTTGTAAGGTAACTTGCTACATTATAAAAACCTTCCTAAACTTTTTGTTTACAAAACCTTCCTAAACTACCTAAATTATCGCTTCAGAACTAACTTTCCTTCACTTGCACTAAGTCTGTAGAGGCGCCAGCAGAAGGGGCCCTGTGTAGTCGATGGCGAGGCAGGACCGCGACCGCAGCGCAACCCCAGTACAGCAGCTCCTGCAACAGCCAACTCCTCAGTACAACATTTCAGTTCTTTGGTTCCATCCTTACAAAGTCAACAAGAGTTTTTAAGGTTTCCTTACTGCATCTGTCAAAGGACACAGGGGTGGGCCAATTTACATTGACACGTTTGGCTGCAGATTGCTCCCCTTCGCCTGGTACTCCTGAACTGGTGCCATTAAGCATTACTGATGTACATTGCAAATTCAAAAATTAATTTGGCCATCTCTACCCTGAGAATCTGTCAGGTCAAACACCCATATGTAACTGCTATCATTTTCTAATTCCCTTCTCTAAGCTCTCTCTATTCATGTATTTATATTATTTATACTCCTGTGTAAACTGCAAATAAAGAGATTAATTCCATCTGTCACTCACAGTGAGTGATCACTTGCTTCTCTGCTGCACACTCCCTAGGAATGAATATTCATGTCACTTATTCACATCACTGCACTGCACAGAAGATCAGCAGAAATCACTCACAGTGGGGGGGGAATGTATACTTCTTCTCTGCTCTTCTTGTATGCAGCAAAACTAAAGTTCAAACAAAACACACAGAACCTCACACAGACAACTCGGCTCCTGCTCAGAGAAACAAATGGAGGAGATCACCTTACCTAGATGACCTACCATCTCTCCCTCTCTCCTGATCAGACGCATCGTGCAGGACAGCAAAATGAAAATGACACTAGACAAGCGGAGCCTAGGGCTAGAGAGGGAGAGGCGCCTGAGAAGAAGTGAATAATAAATGAACATTTACATACCTGGACTATTCACTAGTCTGGCCAATTACTTGTACTGGTGAAGCTAGCTGCCAGCTGGGTATGAAAGTGTTATAGCAAGAGAACTACAAAGGATGCAGTAATCATTTTTACATATTTTGAAAGGTCTGCCCAGGATCTATTCAAGGGTACTATTAGCATCATACTAAAAATGACCTGACAGAGTGTGTCCATAGGACCACCAGGGAGCCACTAGATGATATTCCTTTACTGCGCTCAAAGTAGAGATCCGTTCATCTTCATAACTCTGCTTGGGACCATCGAACCATTCCCTGCCAGGACAGCTGCTGTCCAGGTATCCACCAAGGGCAGACATCACCAGCACCATCGGACTTTCTGTTTAGCGGTCCAAATACCAGGCCAAGTCCCAGAGTGACCCTCTGCGTCTGTACAATTTAAAGGGGTTTTGGTTCCTGATACTTTCTCCTACTATGGGACCCTCCTGCTACCTGCCATACAACAAACACTTTTATTGACTAAGCTCCACCCACAAGGAGCACCCACCAATTACTTACCCTGTTTCCCCTGAAATATTGGGGAATATTGCTTGGGAATATTGGGGGCTGCAAGAGGATGGTGATGAATTGGGGGCTGCATGGGACTATTGGGGCTTAGAGGGGGATGATGGAAAAATAAGACATCCCCTGAAAATAAGACACAGTGTATTTTTTGGAGCAAAAAGTTAGATAAGTGAGTGTCTTATTTTAGGGGAAACAAGGTATTAACCCTGCCTAGCGGAGAGGGGTTTCAGGGAGCAGCCTTCACCTTTAACCCATGAGGGTTGCATAAATAGTTATAGAATACAAAACTTCTCAATGTAGATGCGACACGTGAAGTATTCTTTGGGTGCCAGGGTGACATCACCTCTGACCCTCAGACATTTTTTACTGTTGTTTGCTGGTAGTTTTAAGCTTTTTTTGAAGCAAAGACAATGGCAAGATGCACCTAAAACATCTAGTTGACTTTTGGGCTTTCCCTTTGCCGTGCATTGGAAAAATAAAGCATCTCCAGATCCAGAAGAATGGATACGTCACTTCTTCTAACCGTTTTGGTGTTTATAGAAGCCTGATGTGGTTAAAAGATTTAACAGCCAGAACATATTAATAGCAAGTTGTTTTTACACAGAATTGCTTATGTATCCGCATGAAAAAGGTGTTGTGTGCAGCAGGGGCGCATGCAGAAATCATGGCCCGCATAGCAGAAGTCCTAATTGGGACTCCTTTCCCTCTACCTTAAAAAAAATATTCGGAGGACTCAAAGAAGAGCATATCCCACAACCTTTCAGTCCTTACAAAGTCATTTTGCCCCCATTGAAGCCGCTTAGTGTTGACACATACTATGATGCCCCTTTTATTACCCCTATCAAGTATGATACCAACAAACATGCCCCGCAAACATAGTAAGATATCCATACAGTAGATTCCTCCACACACAGTATGATGGACCCCACACATCCCTATATACAGTATAATGGCCCTCCATACCATATAGAGGCCTCCAAACAACCCTCCACACTGTATAATTGCCTGCACACAGCCCTCCACACAGTATAATGGCTCCACTAGACAATATAATGGACCCCACATAACCCCCAGACAAAATAATAAATCCTACACAGCTCTCAAAACAGTACAATTGGTCCCCGCATAGCCCTCCAAAAAGTATAATGCCCCTCATGTAGTCCTCCAAAAAATATGATGGGCCGCTAAATAGTATGAAACCCCCAGATAGGAGGTTAATGATGGTCTCCATGTTCAAATAGTGCGATGTCACCAAGTAGCATGCTGGCATAGCACTCCAAATAGTGATCCCCCCCCCCTCCCCAAATTGCCCTCCAAATAGTAGGATGACGCCAAAAATTACCTTACAAACAATATGATGGCCTGATAAATAGCCCTTTAAATAGTGTAATAGCCCCAAACCCTCCGGATGCTATGATGCCATTCAACATACTATGGTTCCGCCTCAAACAGCCCTCCAAACAATATGTGTAGTCACCTGGTCCAGACTGTGTATGTCTCTTTACGTAACCCTGGACCGTAAGTAGCTTTTGTACACTGTAACTCATCCCTTAGTTATCCTCTAGTGTTATGTGGGTGTAAATGATTGTAAAGCTCCCTGATTTCCTATATTCTTCAGGTATGTGATTCAGTGGTTCTAATAAATCAGTTTTCATTTGTAGACAAGACAGAGGTCTGGAAAGTCCCCAAAGTAGTCTGATACAAGATGTGACACAGAGCAGACCTCATGTGAGGGGTCTCCTCACCTCCTCCAGGCTCCATGCTTAGGGGGATTCGTCCTTTTCTTCTTCTCAAGGTTTTCAGCCAGGCCTAAGGCGTAGGATACTCTTCTGACTTCTACAGCCAAGATGGATAAAGACTTTTAACCCTTTTTAACCCTGAGTTCTTGCTGTATGGATTAACCCATGCTTCTCCAGCATTCGGTTGCTCTAAATTTGAACAGAAGAACCTATTTGCCCAAGTGTTGAGATAATCGAGGGTCGCCCGCCTCACCGCATTTGTTCGCTTATTGATTCAGTATATTTTCTGCACGGGCCATGACAAGCTGTGAAATGGATATAGGACGCCAGGTCTGTAAATACCCTTGCTGAACATCTCTTCTTCTGCTTCTATGCCACCAAAAGACTTTGAACTTTCTTAAAACTTAAATAACACTGGATCTTAAAGCGCCAGAACCTCAATTTTGTGTCAGATTCTAACCTGAACTGTATCTGTCGTGGGTTACCCATGTGAACTGTAAAGAGTTACTCCATGTTATATCCCCCATTTTGCTGAAGGAAAGCAGCTGTTATCCCCGAGATCTGTGTCTGTGGTCATTCTATCGGCTGTGGATGCTGCGGGGGGAGTAGATAGCAGTGAACAGAAAGCACCGAATTACAAGGGCTATTACATATGTTGGCCCCCATAATGTCCAAATTGCTTTAAAAAAAAAAAAAAAAAAGAAAACCTCTTCCTCTTTCCCTACTGTTCCGATCTCTACAGTGTACTCTGCACTGCTCACAGCGGTCACTATATATACACATCATCACACCCGCTGTCCTGAGAGGTCAGACGCACTGGGAGAATGATGGAGGAGGGAGCATCAGCTGACAGCTCCATCTCCCATTATTGCTTTTAACTCTATCCACATCCAGGATGCGGATACAAGTGAAAGTGGGGTGGGGAGCCTGCCGCCAACAGTCGCATCAGCCCCCCAGAATCACAGACCTTGGGGTGGTCATGTGATCTGCCGCTATTAGCAGTATGCCGCTGTTGTGCACATTACCACTAAGTCTAAACTCCAGATTTTGGGGGAGTTAGAGTTTTTCAGGAGGATTTGAAGAGTTTCCACCCATTGGATATGAGCACACAGTTTTGTTAGGAAGTGTTGGAGCAGAAACCATAAGGAAACTTAAAATCTTTCTCAAAAATGCAAGATTCTTCAAAAACTTTGAAGGTTCTGCCCATTTTCCACTAAAAAATCCCTCAGCAGAAAGTATCCGTGTGCACCTTAGCCACTGAAAGGATACCCAGCGGAAACTGCAAATCCTTCTCAAAAATCCAGAACTCTACAAAGCAGACATTACAGCACAGGATTGCAAATAATTCTTTCTTTTAAGGTAAAACAATTTTTAAATGTTCCCATGATCCCATGCTGTAATGCCTGTATACTCTCTTCCTTCCTCCCCCACCCAGGAGATGTGGTATGATCAGACCATGTCCCTGTATGGTCAGACACATCCATTACACAGTACATAGCAGGGACACATATATAAGATTATCTATGCAAAGGAGATGTGGTATGATCAGACCATGTCCCTGTACGGTCAGACACATCCATTACACAGTACATAGCAGGGACACATATATAAGATTATCTATGCAAAGGAGATGTGGTATGATCAGACCATGTCCCTGTACGGTCAGACACATCCATTACACAGTACATAGCAGGGACACATATATAAGATTATCTATGCAAAGGAGATGTGGTATGATCAGACCATGTCCCTGTACGGTCAGACACATCCATTACACAGTACATAGCAGGACACATATATAAGATTATCTATGCAAAGGAGATGTGGTATGATCAGACCATGTCCCTGTATGGTCAGACACATCCATTACACAGTACATAGCAGGGACACATATATAAGATTATCTATGCAAAGGAGATGTGGTATGATCAGACCATGTCCCTGTACGGTCAGACACATCCATTACACAGTACATAGCAGGGACACATATATAAGATTATCTCAGTATAGGAAATGTGGTATGATCAGACCATGTCCTTGTATGGTTAGACACATCCATTACACAGTACATAGCAGGGACACACATATAAGAATATCTCAGCAAAGGAGATGTAGTATGATCAGACCATGTCCCTGTACGGTCAGACACATCCATTACACAGTATACAGCAGGGACCCATATATAAGATTATCTCAATACAGGAGATGTGGTATGATCAGACCATGTCCTTGTATGGTTAGACACATCCATTACACAGTACATAGCAGGACACATATATAAGATTATCTCAGCAAAGGAGATGTGGTATGATCAGACCATGTCCTTGTACAGTCAGACACATCCATTACACAGTACATAGCAGGGACACATATATAAGATTATCTCAGCACAGGAACATTTATTTTTTAAACACATGCAATTGTGCAAATTATTACTCCAAGATGTGTTAATTAAAAGTAATTTTATAATGAACTTTGTTCATGGGAAAACCCCTTTAAAGAGGACCTGTCATCCCCCTGGTGCTATGCTAACTGAATGCAGCAATGAATGCAGCATGTCTTCTGCATTCGAGGAAGGGGTCCCCCATGTCTCTAGCCCCCTGTAAGCTGTTAAAAAGACTTCATAAAGTGTACAGATAAGGCATCTAAGGAGACTTACTCAGTAATGAGTCATCGCTGTTGCTGGTGTCCTCCCCGCCTCCAGCCCTCCCTGTGCCACCTCTAGCCCTCTCTTGTTCAGCCTCCTGTATGTGTCATTGCTGTGGGCTGGAGGTGGCACAGAGGGCTGGAGATGGGGAGGACACCAGCAACAGCGATGACACATACAGGAGGCTGAACAAGAGAGGGATGAAGGTGGCACAGAGAGGTGTGGAGGCGGGGAGGACACCAGCAACAGCGATGACACATACAGGAGGCTGAACAAGAGAGGGCTGGAGGTGGCACAGAGAGGGCTGGAGGCGGGGAGGACACCATACAGGAGTGATGACACATACAGGAGGCTGAACAAGAGAGGGCTGGAGGTGGCACAGACAGGGCTGGAAGCGGGGAGGACACCAGCAACAGTGATGACACATACAGCAGGCTGAACAAGAGAGGGCTGGAGGTGGCACAGAGAGGGCTGGAGGTGGGGAGGACACCATACAGCAGTGATGACTCATTACTGAGTAAGTCCCTCCAGACTCGTTATCTCTACACTTTATAAAGTATTTTTAACAACTTACAGGGGGGCTAGAAACATGGGGGCCCCCTTCCCTGAATGCAGCAGACAGGCTGCATTCAATACTGTATTCAGTTGGCATAGCACCAGGAGGGTGACAGGTTCTCTAAGTCTGGCCTGATCAATAATGACTGTATCGGCTATGTGGTAGTTTAGTAGTCAATACAATTCTGCATGCAGCATAATCCTACAAATAGACATACCGCATCATGGGAGGCCGTGTCACTGTAGAAGTCGATAAGTGTAACATGAACCTACTCTGCTGTGATCGTCCTATTTATACATCTTATTTGTAGTCTTGGTCTTCTTCATCCGGTTATCCTTTACAAACCCCAGATCTGTTTTCTTTATATTGACAAATGTAGCTGCACTTCTCATGGATTTTAATTGTGCTGAGAGGTTGATTTCCATATTAAGACATGTCCTGAGGGAAGCTTCTGTAGTTAAGTTAATATTATCCTTCTCTCCCGAGACACTGAATCCGCAACCTGATTCTAAATTATTGGAACAGAAGTCTAAGCCTTTCTCTAAACCACGTCCCTATCGATAAATATGGCATGGTTTATAGAAGTACAGAAACTCTTCCTCAGCTTCTACAAACAGAGCCGGCAATAAAATTGTGTTTGCGATCATGTTTCCTAAATCTAGGGGCGCAACATTTGCGGTCGCAGGAGTTGTGGACACAATCAGGCCTGGGGGTACAGAGGCGCGCCCACCACAGTGCCTGCTTTAGCGAGATGTGCATTAAAAATGTGATACAAACGCATGTAATAAAACACTGCACCATCAACAACAATGGAAATGTAGACAATTGGGTGAGAATCCCAGTTCACACCGGTATAACAGTATAGAGGACGTCACAAGATTTCTGCTGACTGCCAAATAAAGACTAGTCTAAGGTTCCTATATATGTATATATACCGTATATACTCGCGTATAAGCCGAGTTTTTCAGCCCAAAAATTGGGCTGAAAAGTCCCCCCCTCGGCATATACGCGAGTCACTGTATACTGTATACACTGTATACAGTATACAGTGCCCCCCATCAGTATACAGGCCCCCCCTTGTGTAGCAATCCTGTATAGGAAGAGATTAGTATACTTATCCCTGCCGCTGTCCTGCTGCCGCTGTCCCGCAGCCGCCATCGCACTCCTCCGGCTTCATCCAGCGTCTTCCGGCTTCTTCCGGCTTCCTCCGGTGGGCGCAGGTAATGACGTCATTGTCTGCGCGCCAGAGGAGGAAGCCGGAAGACGCTGGATGAAGATGGAGGAGCGCGATGGCGGCGGTGGGACAGCGGCAGCGGGACAGCGGCAGGGATAAGTATACTAATCTCTTCCTTTACAGGATTGCTACACAAGGGGGGGGCCCTGTATATGGATATGGTGGGGGGGTCTGCTGTATATACCTCTGGGGCTGCTGTATATACCTCTGGGGCTGCTGTATACTACCACTGGGGCTGCTGTATACTACCACTGGGGCTGCTGTATACTACCACTGGGGCTGCTGTATATACCTCTGGGGCTGCTGTATACTACCACTGGGGCTGCTGCTGTATATATCACTGGGGCTGCAGCTGCATACTACCACTGGGGCTGCTGTATACTACCTCTGGGGCTGCTGTATACTACCACTGGGGCTGCTGTATATACCTCTGGGGCTGCTGTATACTACCACTGGGGCTGCTGTATACTACCACTGGGGCTGCTGTATACTACCACTGGGGCTGCTGTATACTACCACTGGGGCTGCTGTATATACCACTGGGGCTGCTGCTGTATATATCACTGGGGCTGCTGCTGCATACTACCACTAGGGCTGCTGTATACTACCTCTGGGGCTGCTGTATACTACCACTGGGGCTGCTGTATATACCTCTGGGGCTGCTGTATACTACCACTGGGGCTGCTGTATACTACCACTGGGGCTGCTGTATATACCACTGGGGCTGCTGCTGTATACTACCACTGGGGCTGCTGTATATACCTCTGGGGATGCTGTATACTACCACTGGGGCTGCTGCTGTATATACCACTGGGGCTGCTGCTGTATACCACACTGCTGGGGGCTGTATACTTGTGCTGGGGTCCACCCTCAGCTTAAAAACGAGTCAATAGGTTTTCCCAGGTTTTGGGGGCAAAAGTAGGGGGGTCGGCTTATACACGGGTCGGCTTATACACGAGTATATACGGGTATATATATATATATATATATATATATATATATATATATATACAGTGCCTACAAGTAGTCTTCAACCCCCTGCAGATTTAGGTGGTTTGATAAGATGCAAATAAGTTAGAGCCTTCAAACTGCAAACGAGAGTAGGATTTATTAACAGACGCATAAATCTTACACACCAAAAAGTTATGTTGCTCAGTTGAATTATTCAACCCCTAGGTTTAATATTTTGTGGAATAACCCTTGTTTGCAATTACAGCTAATAATCGTCTTGTATAAGACCTGATCAGGCCGGCACAGGTCTCTGGAGTTATCTTGGCCCACTCCTCCATGCAGATCTTCTCCAAGTTATCTAGGTTCTTTGGGTGTCTCATGTGGACTTTAATCTTGAGCTCCTTCCACAAGTTTTCAATTGGGTTAAGGTCAGGAGACTGACTAGGCCACTCCATCACCTTGATTTTTTCCCTCTTGAACCAGGCCTTGGTTTTCTTGGCTGTGTGCTTTGGGTCGTTGTCTTGTTGGAAAATGAAATTACGACCCATCTTAAGATCCTTGATGGAGGAGCGGAGGTTCTTGGCTAAAATCTCCAGGTAGGCCGTGCTATCCATCTTCCCATGGATGCGGACCAGATGGCCAGGCCCCTTGGCTGAGAAACAGCCCCACAGCATGATGCTGCCACCACCATGCTTGACTGTAGGGATGGTATTCTTGGGGTCGTATGCAGTGCCATCCAGTCTCCAAACGTCACGTGTGTGGTTGGCACCAAAGATCTCGATCTTGGTCTCATCAGACCATAGAACCTTGAACCAGTCTGTCTCAGAGTCCTCCAAGTGATCATGAGCAAACTGTAGACGAGCCTTGACATGACGCTTTGAAAGTAAAAGTACCTTACGGGCTCGTCTGGAACGGAGACCATTGCGGTGGAGTACGTTACTTATGGTATTGACTGAAACCAATGTCCCCACTGCCATGAGATCTTCCCGGAGCTCCTTCCTTGTTGTCCTTGGGTTAGCCTTGACTCTTCGGACAAGCCTGGCCTTGGCACGGGAGGAAACTTTCAAAGGCTGTCCAGGCCGTGGAAGGCTAACAGTAGTTCCAGAAGCCTTCCACTTCCGGATGACGCTCCCAACAGTGGAGACAGGTAGGCCCAACTCCTTGGAAAGGGTTTTGTACCCCTTGCCAGCCTTGTGACCCTCCACGATCTTGTCTCTGATGGCCTTGGAATGCTCCTTTGTCTTTCCCATGTTGACCATGTATGAGTGCTGTTCACAAGTTTGGGGAGGGTCTTAAATAGTAAGAAAAGGCTGGCAAAAGAGATAATTAATCCACACATGTGAAGCTCATCGTTTTTTGTGCCTGAACTACTTCTTAATACTTTAGGGGGACCAAACAGAATGCTGGTGGTTTGAGGGGTTGAATAATAAAATGACCCTCTGAATTAACTTTTAACGCTTTAAAATAAATAAATAAATTTAAAAAAAATAATTTATTGTGGCACTGCATTTCCCACTTCCAGGCTGATCTACAGTCCAAATGTCACAATGCCAAGTTAATTCCGCATGTGTCAACCAGCTAAATCTGCAGGGGGTTGAAGACTACTTGTAGGCACTGTATGTACTGTATATATATATACAGTACAGACCAAAAGTTTGGACACGCCTTCTCATTCAAAGATTTTCCTGTATTTTCATGACTATGAAAATTGTAGATTCACACTGAAGGCATCAAAACTATGAATTAACACATGTGGAATTATATACTTAACAAAAAAGTGTGAATCAACTGAAAATATGTCTTATATTCTAGGTTTCTTCACAGTAGCCACCTTTTGCTTTGATTACTGCTTTGCACACTCTTGGCATTCTCTTGATGAGCTTCAAAGCAGCAAAGCACCCCCACACCATCACACCTCCTCCTCCATGCTTCACGGTGGGAACCAGGAATGTAGAGTCCATCTGTTCACCTTTTCTGTGTCACACAAATACACGGTGGTTGGAACCAAAGATCTCCTATTTGGACTCATCAGACCAAAGCACAGATTTCCACTGGTCTAATGTCCATTCCTTGTGTTCTTTAGCCCAAACAAGTCTCTTCTGCTTGTTATTTGTCCTTAGCAGTGGTTTCCTAGCAGCTATTTTACCATGAAGGTTTGCTACATACAGTCTCATCTTAACAGTTGTTGTAGAGATGTGTCTGCTGCTAGAACTCTGTGTGACATTGACCTGGTCTCTAATCTGAGCTGCTGTTAACCTGTGATTTCTGAGGCTGGTGACTCGGATGAACTTATCCTCCGCAGCAGAGGTGACTCTTGGTCTTCCTTTCCTGGGGCGGTCCTCATGTGAGCCAGTTTCTTTGTAGAGCTTGATGGTTTTTGAAACTGCACTTGGGGACACTTTCAAAGTTTTCCCAATTGTTCGGACTGACTGACCTTCATTTCCTAAAGTAATGATGGCCACTCGTTTGTCTTTACTTAGCTGCTTTTTTCTTGCCATAATACAAATTCTAACAGTCTATTCAGTAGGACTATCAGCTGTGTCTCCACCAGACTTCTGCACAACACAACTGATGGTCCCAACCCCATTTATAAGGCAAGAAATCCCACTTATTAAACCAGACAGGGCACACCTGTGAAGTGAATACCATTTCTGGTGACTACCTCTTGAAGCTCATCAAGAGAATGCCAAGAGTGTGCAAAGCAGTAATCACTGCAAAAGGTGGCTACTTTGAAGAACCTATGAATAGAAGACATAGTTTCAGTTGTTTCACACTTTTTTGTTAAGTATATGATTCCACATGTGTTAATTCATAGTTTTGATGCCTTCAGTGTGAATCTACAATTTTCATAGTCATGAAAATACAGAAAACTCTTTGAATGAGAAGGTGTGTCCAAACTTTTGGTCTGTACTGTATATAGTAATAAAATGTTTGTACCGTGTTAGCCAGTAGATAGAAAAATATTGGAATCTGAGAGTCCTCAGTGGTTGATACCTTTTAATGGCTAACTGAAAGGATGGTAAACATAGCAAGCTTTCGGGACCCTATGGCCAATTCGTAAGTAGGTGGTGAGAGCTTGGATGTGTGGTTTGAAGGACAGGGCAGAGTCAAGGGTTAATCTGAGGCATCTGACTTGTGATACAGGGGTAAAGCATGATTTCATTTATTGTGATAGATAGATTGGGTAGGGAGTTTAGTGTGATGGTGCAAAGATGATGAATTCAGTTTTGTCCATATTGAACTTCATACAGCATGTTTAGAAGAAGGAGGATATGGCTGATAGACACTCCAGGTTTTTGACAGCAGAGAGGTTAGGTCTGGGGCCAGAGAGGTAGATCTGAATGTCATCAGCGTATAAGTAATATTGGAAGACATGGGAGTTTAAATTGTCCCAGCCAGAAAAGTAGGGATCCAGGACAGATCCTGTCCATATTTGTCCATATTGAGCTTCATAAAGCGTGTTTAGAGGAGGATATGGCTGATAGACACTCCAGATTGTGGACAGCAGAGAGGTGATGTCCGGTCCAGAGAGGTAGGTCTGAGTGTCATCAGCGTACAGATGGTACTGGAAGCCATGGGACTCTGAATTGTCCAAGGCCAGAAAAGTAGGGGTCCCAGAACAGACCCTTGTGGGACACCAATAGACAAAGAGTGTGGGCTGAAGTGGCTGGGAATAAAACTCTGAATGTGCGAATATCATGACTCCGATAGGAAGAAACAATGCAAACAAAGCCTAAATTATAGGTTTCTCTGATTACAAGGGCAAAAAGTAATATTTTGGGCTAACCACTATGATTTGTAGCATTTTTAATCCAACTAGACCGTGTTCCTGTTGTACAGCCATATTGTCCTATAAATATACCCTTGTTAAGTGGCCATCACCTTCAATTTTATGGCTTCCAATATTATGGCAGTAAAACGGTTGCGTCGCCGCTCATTTTTCTTATTAGATCCACATGGATGGTAAAAAAAAGGCTTAATTAGTTCTGTATATGTATTATTTTATTCATGGGGAATTTTTAATCATAAAATGAGCAATAAGAGATCATTGTAAATTATCTGGTATTGATAAAGAGACAGACATACTCAGTCTTTGGCAGGGCGTGTAGCCGGGGGTGATTGTAACACATCTATTATATCGTAATAGGCAGTGAATGCGTCTGCTTAATTAACTTTTCATCCTCAAGGCAAAGTATTTATGTATCGTTGCAAAACTAATATATTCCGAACCTACCCAGATATTGCAATTAAAGGTCTCCCTCTGTCTCTCTTAGGGTTACCGAAATTAAAATATATGTATGCTAATGTAACCGTAAAATTAACCTGCGTTCATTCCTAAATTCATCGTACCTCCTGAGGGGCGCTCCAAAGGGTATTAAATATTTCAGAGCAAAATGCCATTGTGGCCATATGAGGAATTAAAAATTAAAAAGGGATCTTAAAATATGGCATTTTTATTTACCATGACAAATTGTGCTCATTGCCCTTTTTTAATAATTTACGTGGAAATAGTACAAAAACGTAATGTTCCAGTGATTGGTTTTGGAATTAGCCAAGGACTGAACTCACAAGTTTACACCTCATACAACACAGGTTGAAAAATGTTCATTTGTAGAGTCAGAGGTACAACCTTGGTCATCCTGATCCTAATAGTTTATTACTCGATTATTTAGGGCTGAGACGGGAATAACTGCTCTAGATCCCTGGGTTGGAAAAAGAGCCGAGCGCAGGTGCATCTTTCAGTTTACGTAACTCCCATAGAAAGTAATGCATATACCAAGTTCCTTACTTGTACATTTATCACTCACTCATTATGGAAGAATTATTTTACTTGGGACATAGGTCACGAGTCTGGGACCAGAAGATTATAACACCGTATGACCGCAGGTCTATAACATTAAAATGTATAGACTTTCTTTTGGTGCTGCAGGGGTTAAGGCGTCTTTACTATCTGGTTACTCTTTGTAAAGCCTTAATCTCAGGTATAGCTCTCTTGTGACCACTCCCCTCCGCTATAAAGTGTCATGTGTCATCAAAGATACCCTTGAGTTAAGGAAAGTCAGGGTTCCCTTAAAGCGAACCTGTCACCCCCTCCAGGCATCTAAAGATAACATAGCCACCTTCTGCAGCACTAAGGCTGCAGTCTCAGAAGGTGTCTATAGCATTTATGCTCCCTTGATTCACTGAAATAAAGACTTATATAAAATCTGTTTCAAACCAGATCCAAGACCGGGAGGCGGGTTTTCAAGTGTCTGTCTCCCTCCTCTGTGGTGTCAGTCATCCCTCTCTGCTCTCTGTGCACCTCCTCCAGGGCCATCTCCCTGCATTACAGAGCTTTGTCAGCTCTGCTACAACACAGAGCTGCTGTTATAGGAGACCCCACAGTAGTAAATCTAGCAGGAGGATACTGCCTGCTACATAGCAGCCCTTGAGCTGAGCAGGTTTCACTTTCAGTTTCTTGTACCCAGCAGCATTGCTCCGTCCTCAGCCCCTGATCTAAAGCACAAACTCAACTCTGCTGCACTGCTGACAGCTCAGCTCAAGGGCTGCTATGTAGCAGGTAGTGCTTTGTCTGCTCAGGGTCCTCCTGCTAGATTTACTACTGTGGGGTCTCTTATAACAGCAGCTCTATGTTGTAGCAGAGCTGACAAAGCTCTGTAATGCAGGGAGGTGGCCCTGGAGGCGGTGCACAGAGAGCAGAGAGGGATGACTGACACCACAGAGGAGGGAGATAGACGCTTGAAAACCCGCCTCCCGGTCTTGGGTCTGGTTTGAAACAGATTTTATATATGTCTTTATTTCAGTGAATCAAGGGAGCATAAATGCTATAGACACTTTGTCAGAATGCAGCCTTAGTGCTGCAGAAGGTGGCTATGTTATCTTTAGATGCCTGGAGGGGGTGACAGGTTCGCTTTAACCTGAGAGGCAGTTCGGGGGCCCAGGTTTCTTTCCTCCTTTTCTCCCAAAACTCCCCATTACAAATGATTATGCAAATGTAGTGTGATACCTAATGTTACATGGCGGTCAATTTATTTCAGCATTTTGTTAGACCAAAACTCCCCCAGAATACCTTCAATTTGTGACTACTGACAACCCCCTCCCCAGTAATAGCTCTGTGATCTGCAGCTTATCGACTGTTAGTATGCTTTTGGAAAGTTGCATGGATATTCATTGATTTAACCTTTCTCCACTTAAAAATGCCTCTGACCTGCTGAGGCTGCCATGATATGTCACTTCCAGAGCTGATAGCTGCTCTGTGACAGGTGTTAATTTGCTGTAGCTGTAGAGACCCAGCACACGAGTCAGACTAAGCCCTTCATTTCTATCTCCGATATAGAACAGTCACCTTTGCTGCATTAAGGCAAAAGATTTAAAAAATTGAGGCTCAGCAAATAAAAAATAAAAAAAAAGTGTTTTTTGAGAGTTAAAGCAAAGTTGCTAAATAATTCAGAGCAAGGAAATGCAAGCTGGAGAGAGGCAGGATCAGGTGTCATCAGATGAAGGTGCTGAAACCTTTCACTTCTGTCTCAAGTGATAAAGTAGATGCATTCCTTCAATGATGTCCATGTTCAGTTTTAGACATTAATATACATGATGACCTAAGTGAAACTCCATATTTTATCATCATTTTGCACTACATAATTTATATCATATTGGGGTTTAAGCTATTTATTTCACAATGTTCCAAATCCCTTAAATAGGCAGAAAAATTGGAAAAATGATTGCTGACTGTGGTCACCACTAGATGGAGCCAAGTAGCTTCCTGCATACAGCTTTATTATTGAATTCAATGTAAACATGGTGAGCTCCCTCTAGTGGTGGCTGCAAGCAGAAATGACTGTATCATTGGTGGGAATCACGTTTTTGCTACCTCATCTGACAGCAACATAATATAGGCAATTAGACTCTAAATCCAACAGTGTATCACATAGATTACTGGCTGCAGCTGTTCTTACACAATCAGAGCATTTAGTTTTAGGCATGCAGCAGAGCTGGAAGAGCTGCCCCCGTCCACACCCGACTCTCTATAAAGATTGTACATTGACTGTAAAGTGTCAATGACAGCAGGGAGCTTGCGTGTGACAATGTAGTCTTGTAATGCTAATCACCAGGTGATAAAACGTTTAGTTTACGTAAACAATAAAACAATAAATCACAGCCTGATAAGAGAAGCACAGATGCTTTTTGTTTTTTAACCCTTACAGCATGCTGTCCGGACAATAAGGAAACCCGGTATCCCGCCACTGCTAGGCGTTTATTGTACACATGTAGGAAAGAGTTGATCCAACTTCCAGGTAGCCACACTTTATAAAATCTTTGGTTTATTGAAAAATACTAAAATATAGACATCGGGGACCATAGTAGGTGTAGAGTGTACAGTGTAGGTGCACCATTCACGGATTTACCATTATCATTGGAGTCTCAACATAAGTGTGAGCTGAAAAAATCATTTTTTCCCTTGCTTGGAGGTGTAGGGCGTAGAATTCAGATATTGAACCTGATGTGTTTAGAAAAACTTGTGTTCTTAAACTTGGTTTGAATGAATCAAAGATTTTATGAAGTGTGCCTACTGGGAAGTGGGATCAACTCTATCCTATATGAATACCAGGGCATAGAAAAACTGGCTGGGTTACATAGATGATGCACCATGGAGCGCACCAAGAACAGTCATACATCCAGGAGTTGGGTGATGGAGATTGACAATCAAGAGGTGAAGATCCAAAAATATAGTCAGAAGCCGTTTTACAAAAGGTCAATTGGAGTAAAAATAGGAAATAAGCATAGACTAAAACAAGGGAGTAATAGCTACAACTGGCCCAGATGTCGGAGAGGAGACTCTTTCCAATGGTTTTCTTTGGCCAAATAAGAACATGAATCATGTATGTGCGGCTTCAAGACTTATTGTGGTAACAGTTAGGAGAAAGAATGCTTGTTGCTGGAGCCACGAGTGGTATGTTTCTGCCACACCAGCCTTGTATATATCCCTTGTGTTGGAGACACATGGTGTGAGATGCATGGAAGATACTCGCTCGGGTCTCGCATGCCTCACCCAGCATAGCCGCCGGTTCTCTGGACAGGAGCGTGGAGCAGTTTGTGTTACTGTGCAGCTAACACACTTCTGTGCACGGAGCCGGCAGCCGTGCTGGGTGAGGCATGCGAGACTCGAGCGAGTATCTTCCATGCATCTCGCACCGTGTGTCTCCGGCCTCAGAGTGGATTTCCATCTCAGACATTTATTGCATATCGACAGGATATCCTCTATTCCGAAACCTCCACATATCCTGAGAGCGGGTCCTACTCTCTCCATTCATTGTTCAGGAGTATGTCGAGTACACCAGCTCAGCAATTGTCAGAAGTGAATGAATGGAGTGGTAACCGTGCCGCCATGTCTCTATTTCTAACACCATAAGACAGGTGAAAGAGATCGGAGGTGGGACTCACATTTATCAGATATTTATGGCATATCCTATGGGCACTAGGGATGGGCGAATCTACTCGCTAGGACTCGTTACTCGGCGAGTAGTAAGGGACTCGCAGGACTCGGTACTCTGCGAGTTTCCCAGTGATTACTCGCACAGTAAACGAGTCCAATGCAAATCAATATCAATCCTAGTTTTGTCAGAGACTCTGATAAAACTAGGATTGCCTTTGACTTGCATTGGACTCGTTTACTGTGCAAGTAATCGCTGGGAAACTCGCAAAGTAACTGCTGTTACTTTGCGAGCGAGTCCAGCTGTCTTCTCTGTGCAGGCTGCCGCAGCTCCAGGGTCCTAGGGCCCGCCTGCTCACAGAGATGATGTAGCAGAGCTGCGATTGTTCTCAGTCTGCTCATTCCCTGTGCATAGACATCTATATCTATGCACAGGGGATGTAGCAGAGAGGACATCGCGTTTTGGACTACGTCGGACGGAAGAGGATTTTTTTAATTAAAGATGGAGTCCCTAATGGCTTTTTTTTTTATTTCTAATAAAAAAATTTCTCTGTGTTGTGTTTTTTTAACCCTTTATTGGAGATTCTTAGTGGCCGGGTCAAATGTGGCCTGACACTAAGAATCTCGGGCTTAATACCAGCTTGTATAACAAAGCTGGTATTAACCCCTTTATTACCCAGCGTGCCACCGCCACCAGGGCCGCTGGAAGAGCGGGGTTCAGCGCCAGAGGATGGCGCTTCAATGAACGCGCCACCTTCTGGGGCGGCTGTGGGCTTGGGCATCCCTGCGCTGCGGATTCCAGCCCCCAGCTGCTTATCTGTACCTGGCTAGACATAGAAATTGCGCGGAGCCCCACGCATTTTTTTTTATTATTTCATGAAATTCATGAAATAATTTAAAAGAAAGGGCTCCCCTATATTCTTGTGTCCAGCCAGGTACAAATAGGCACCTGGGGGTTGGGGGCAGCCCATCGCTGCCTGCTGGATCCGGCTGGTTCCAGAAATACAGCGAAGCCCACGTGAAATTTTTTTCTGACAAATCCATAAAACAATGTAAATAAAAGGGACTGCATCTTTATTAACCCCTGGACCATGGGCGAGGGGTTAATAAAGATGCAGTCCCTTTTTTAGGATTGTTTTATTGATTTTTCAGAAAAAAAATTACATGGTCTTCACCGTATTTCTTTAACCAGCCGGATCCAGCAGGCAGCGACGGGCTGCCCCCAACCCCCAGGTGCCTATTTGTACCTGGCCAGACACAAGAATATAGGGGAGCCCTTTTTTTTATTATTTCATGAATTTCATGAAATAATTAAAAAAAATGCGTGGGGCTCCGCATAATTTCTATGTCTAGCCAGGTACAGCTAAGCAGCTGGGGGCTGGAATCCGCAGCGCAGGGAGGCCCAAGCTTTCTGGGCACCCCCCGCTGCAAATTGCAGCCCGCAGCCGCCCCAGAAGATGGCGCGTTCATTGAAGCGCCATCCACTGGCGCTGAACCCCGCTCTTCCAGCGGCCCTGGTGGCGGTGGCACGCTGGGTAATAAAGAGGTTAGGGCCAGCTTTGTATTATCAGCGGGCCCTAAGCCCGAAATTTATGGCGGTCACGCCAATATTAGACATGACCGCCATGAATTTCTATTAAATTGTTTTTAAAAAAACACAACACAGAGAAAAATTTTTATTAGAAATAAAAAAAAAAGCCATTAGGGACTCCATCTTTAATTAAAAAAATCCTCTTCCGTCCGACACAGTCCAAAACGCAATGTCCTCTCTGCTACATCCCCTGTGCATAGGTATAGATGTCTATGCACAGGGAATGAGCAGACTGAGAACAATCTCAGCTCTGCTACATCAGGCAGCAGGCGGGCTCTAGGACCCTGGAGCTGCGGCAGCCAGCACAGAGGAGACAGCTGGACTCTTATCTGTGCGAGTTTCCCAGCAATTACTTGCACAGTAAACGAGTCCAATGCAAATCAATGGCAGAGTCTCTGACAAAACTAGGATTGCTTCAGGCTGAAGCTTCCGAGACACATATGTGATTTGTAAATCGCACACTACTCGCTATTACTCGCTTCCCCATTCATTAACATTGGACTCGCTAGACTCGCAACGAGTAGCGAGTCCCGGGCTCGGACTCGCTAGAGTCAAGCGATTCCGAGTAATTTAGGATTCGCCCATCACTAATGGGCACACCAAAAGTGGATGAGATAGAGGAAAAAAATTAAGTGCAAAAATGAAAATGTGTCTAATCCTTAAGGGAAACTGTGAGGCACTAAATCAGAGGTGGGGAACTCCTGACCTCAAGGGCCACCAACAGGTCACATTTTCAGGATTTCCTTAGTATTGCACAGGTAATAATATAATCACCTGAACTGGTGGGGATTCCAACCTCTGTGCAATGCTAAAGAAATCCTGAAAACATGACCTGAGTGCGTCCCTTGAGGTCTGGAGTTTCCCACTCCTGCCCTAAACCATTGGACTGACCGAATGTCTAATGGTGTCCTTGAAGCATAGTCACTTCACTTCAAGTGAACCTGTCACCTAGATAAAGCCCCCCAGGCTATCACGACCTGTCCCTGCACCTTCCTATCACTACTCATGTGAGATTTTGCTGTTCAGTTGTTTCTACCTTTGATTAGATCTGATTTGCAAATCCTCTGCACTGCCTCATCTGTCCCCTATGTAGTGCAGCTTAAAATGGAATATGTCACTAGGTTTTTGTCTAATGTTGAGACAGAGACCCCAATTCCCACAATGTGTCCCTTACTGGGCTGCTTGCTGTAGTTTTGATAAAATTAGTTTCATCAGCAGGAGATTATTGCTAGAAGACTAGTAAACCTGCAAAAAGGTAGTCCTCCATAATTATGGGCACAGACCCTGATTCCAGTGATGTGTTCCTTACTGGGCTGTTTGCTGTAGTTTTGATAATAGTCTGGTTTTATCTGCTGTAGATCTACCAATTCTCTGAATGCTGAGCTCTGTATAACCCCATCCACACCACTGATGGGCAGATTTGTGTGCAGAGTGTGCATAGGAAGAAAACTGCCAATCAGTGGTGTGGGCAGGGTTATGTAAAGCTCAGCATTCAGAGAACTATTGGTCTGCGACAGATAAAACAGGGATTTTAGCAAAACCACAGCAACCAGCCTGGTAAGTGACATATCACTGGAATTGGGTTTTTGCCCAGGATTATGGAGGACTACCTTTCAGCAGCTTTATTAGTCTTCTACAGGGTGGGCCATCTATATGGATGCACCTAAATAACATGGGAATGATTAGTGATATCAACTTCCTGTTTGTGGCACATTAGTATATGGGAGGGGGAAAACTTTTCCAGATGGGTGATGACCATGGCGGCCATTTTGAAGTCGGCCATTTTGGATCCAACTTTATTTTTTTCAATGGGAAGAGGGTCATGTGACACATCAAACGTATTGAGAATTTCATAAGAAACACAATGGTGTGCTTGGTTTTAACGTAACATAATAAAGTTACGTTAAAACCAAGCACACCATTGTGTTTCTTATGAAATTCTCAATACGTTTGATGTGTCACATGACCCTCTTCCCATTGAAAAAAATAAAGTTGGATCCAAAATGTTATTTACAAGTTTATGACCACATGTAAAATGTGTTCAAAGTGCCGCCCATTGTGTTGGGTTGTCAATGCAACCCTCTTCTCCCACTCTGAAATTGCTCTTCCCCTTGATAAAAAATAAAGTTGGATCCAAAATGGCCAACTTCAAAATGGCCGCCATGGTCACCACCCATCTGGAAACGTTTTCCCCTCCTATATACTAATGTACCACAAACAGGAAGTTGATATCCCCAAGCATTCCCATTTTACTTAGGTGCATCCATATAAGTGGCCCACCCTGTAGTGATAATCTCCTGCTGATAAAACTGTGATTTTATCAAAACTACAGCAAGCAGCCTAGTAACTGATACATCCCTGGAATCGGGGTCTCTGCCCCTATATCCTACTGTCTTCAGCTGGAGAAGTAAAAAACGTACTGACAGATTCCCTTTAAATCCTTGTAATCTATAGGAAGTCTCAGTCGTCTCATCAAGCTCGCCCACGCCATCCATTTCTCCCCATCTTCATGTTTACCGAGCTCTCATTACTCTGCCAGCTCTGAAATGTGTGAACCAGTTAGCAAATGTGTCTACAAGTTTCATGGTTTTTTGCTTCAAGGTTTTGTGTTTTTTTGTTGTTTTTTTTCCAGAAAACCTTTCCGTAAGCCAAAAATGAAAGAAATAAAATGAGATGTAAATGAAAGGTTTGATGAAATCCATAATGCAACATGATGTATTTGGCTTGTGGAGTGCACACACCGGCCAGAACATTTTCTGCAGATGTTAATGATGCAAAGAAAAAAAAACATTCCGTCAGTTTCCATGGCGATATAAAATGTTGCATTGAATGATGTATGTGATGTATCGGTAGCAATGTGAACGTTGCATAAGTAGAGGCTTACGGTAACAAAAGCTCTGCGGATGACTAAATGTTTTCTGGGCTGTTACGTTGGATACAATCAGAAAGAAATTTTTTCATGGACCGCCACGGCTGATGAATGGATGGAGCCGTGCTGATATTAAAGAGATATCACCCCATTCTTATCTGTGACAGGCAAGATGTCGCTTCACATCGCATTTGGAACGTTTCGATATTAAAATGAAAAATCATTCAAAAATGCACAATGACGTCTCATAGAAACCATTACAATGAGGCTTCTTGCTGATCTCCCTCCCATCCAGAAATAACACTTTATTATACAATTTCTGAGTACACGAGAACACTGGGCAGCAGCTAGTAGAATGATCTATAACAGGGAGAAATGCAAAGTCCTACATCTGGGTAATACAAAGAAAAAAGCAAATACAGAATGGGAGGAATAAGGCTAAGCAACAGCACATTGAAAAAGACTTGGGTGTACTAATAGATCACAGACTGAACAGGAGTCAACAGTGTGATGCAGCAGCAAGAAAGGCAAACACAATTACAATGAAAAAAGCAAATACAGAATGGGAGGAATAAGGCTAAGCAACAGCACATTGAAAAAGACTTGGGTGTACTAATAGATCACAGACTGAACAGGAGTCAACAGTGTGATGCAGCAGCAAGAAAGGCAAACACAATTACAATGAAAAAAGCAAATACAGAATGGGAGGAATAAGGCAAAGCAACAGCACATTGAAAAAAACTTGGGTGTACTAATAGATCACAGACTAAACAGGAGTCAACAGTGTGATGCAGCAGCAAGAAAGGCAAACACAATTACAATGAAAAAAGCAAATACAGAATGGGAGGAATAAGCAAAGCAACAGCACATTGAAAAAGACTTGGGTGTACTAATAGATCACAGACTGAACAGGAGTCAACAGTGTGATGCAGCAGCAAGAAAGGCAAACACAATTACAATGAAAAAAGCAAATACAGAATGGGAGGAATAAGGCAAAGCAACAGCACATTGAAAAAAACTTGGGTGTACTAATAGATCACAGACTAAACAGGAGTCACAGTGTGATGCAGCAGCAAGAAAGGCAAACACAATTACAATGAAAAAGCAAATACAAATGGGAGAATAAGGCTAAGCAACAGCACATTGAAAAAGACTTGGTATACTAAAGATCACACACTGAACAGAGTCAACAGTGTGATGCAGCTGCAAGAAAGGCAAACACACTCTGGATGTATAACAGAAGGTACAGTCTAGATCACTGAAGTCATGTCCCCTCTACCCCTTCTATCAGACCTCATCTGGATAATGTGTCCAGTTCTGGGCACCACATATTAAAAAAGACATCAACAAACTGGAGCAAGTTCAGAGAAGAGCGACCGGTCTGCAAACCTTGTTCTATGAAGAACGATTGCAGGAGTTGGGAATGTTTAGCAAAAAAGAAGACTGAGAGGAGACTTAATAGCTGTCTACAAATATCTCAAGGGCTGTCACACTGTAGAGGGATCAGCTTTATTCTCATTTGCACAAGGAAAAACTAGAAGCAATGGGATGAAACTGAATGAGAGGAGACAGGTTATATCATTAGAAAAAACGTTTTGACCGTGAGGGTGACCAAGGAGCGGAACAGATGTCCACCAGAGGTGGTGAGTTCTCCTTCAATGGAAGTCTTCAAAGAGGGGCTGGACAGACATCTGTCTAAGATGATTTAGTGATCCAGCTTTGAGAAGGGGGTTGGACCAGATGACCCAGGAGGGCAATTGCAACTCTACCATTATATGATTCTGTGAAAGAGCTGAGTTTGTTTCAAAGTCCGATGCAGAACATACCACAGTATGGCAAAGATAGTAGATCCGGAAATGTCAGGACGTTCAAGAACTAAAACACGATTCACAATAGAAGGGTTTGCCCCAAATACATACTTAAATACTCAGGTGGCATTCAACTACGTGAGCCGTCTGTTTGGCCCATGAGTTTAACATCAGAGAGCCTGCAGCAAGTTGACGTCCAAAAAAGGAGGGGGACAGACGGAAGATGCAGTGCTTGGTGCAGGATAGGGCGTAATAGGACCCGCTGTAGGTACAGGATTATCCTAAAAGTTGCAGTTGTTGCTTTCTATATATACCGCTATATATTTCAGAGAAAATATACTTTAAAGATCCCTACAGGGACCATCTAGGATGAGATTAGATTGACCCCGCCGCAGCCGGCTTTGTCCTGAGCTGCTCTAGGTGATTGATACATCTCTCCCATAGCAAGAGATATGTAAGTCACCTAGGGTTTGGCCAGTATACATCAGTTTATAGGCTCCCTATATTGTGTGCCCCCTTGTATTCTCTGGTTTTGACAATGTAGTAGTTGCCGGCCATATGCTCAATGATTCCTCTTGTTCTAAACCCAGGAAGTTATCAGCTGAAGTTTACAAGATAACAAGACATATTCCATGCTGGACATTGTCAACTTTGAGTGAAACCAATGACCTATTGTGGGATTAAAGGAACAGTCCAAAAGAAAGAAGTGATACACTGTGATAGTGCAGGGCCTGATGAGGGATATATACACTGTGTGCAGAATTATTAGGCAAATTAGTATTTTGATCACATGATACTTTTTATACATGTTGTCCTACTCCAAGCTGTATAGGTTTGAGAGCCAACTACCAACTAAGTATATCAGGTGATGTGCATCTCTGTAATGAGGAGGGTTGTGGTCTAATGACATCAACACCCTATATAAGGTGTGCATAATGTCTTTCCTTTGGAAAAATGGGTCAGAAGAGAGATTTGACGGGCTCTGAAAAGTCCAAAATTGTGAGATGTCTTGCAGAGGGATGCAGCGGTCCTGAAATTGCCAAACCTTTGAAGCGTTATCACAGAACAATCAAGCACTTTCATGGCAAATAGCCAACAGGGTCACAAGAAGAGTGTTAGGGAAAAAAGGCGCAAAATAACTGCCCATGAATTGAGGAAAATCAAGCGTGGAGCTGCCAAGATGCCATTTGCCACCAGTTTTGGGTTTTCCCAGGGAGGGAAAACAGTACACCTCTGGGAACAGTGTCTGGAGGCTGTGGTGGCTGCTGCACGCAATGTTGATCGTAAACAGATCAAGCAACTGACAGAATCTATGGATGGAAGGCTGTTGAGTGTCATCATAAAGAAAGGTGGCTATATTGGTCACTAATTTTTTGGGGTTTTGTTTTTGCATGTCAGAAATGTTTATTTCTAAATTTTATACAGTTATATTGGTTTACCTGGTGAAAATAAACAAGTGAGATGGGAATATATCAGGTTTTTATTGAGTTGCCTAATAATTCTGCACAGTAATAGTACCTGCACACACAGATATCCTCCTAAGAGCCAAATCTAAAAAAAACCCCTCCAACTTCCAAAAATATTAAGCTTTGATATTTGAGTCTTTTGGGTTGATTGAGAACATAGTTGTTGATCAAAATAAGAGTAATCCTCAGCAATACAACTTGTCTAATAATTCTGCACACAGTGTAATTTATATATTTTTTTTAGTTCTTAGATGTCTTTATTCTACATTGGCCCAATTCCCCCTAAGAAACTAGCATTGTTAACCATCCGGAGATTCCCAACAATAAAATTTTCCCTTAAACGTAACTGCCATTTAAATTTTTATTTTATAATAATGTAGAGCAATTGATTTTTAATAAACTTTCAAATATACTGTACTACATTAGAAAATTCTGGTTGAAAATCATTCATAAACCTTCCACAGGGTGTCCCCACTACACTGTGTGTGAAGCAGGCATATGTTCATTCTCAGTCAGATCCATCTTCAAAGTGAATACAGCATGTAACCATATAAGGGAAAGGGGCAGGGCCTACACTCCTGACTGCAGCTGGTGAGGAAATAATGCATCAGATTAATTCAGCCTACAGCACAGTTGCTGAGCAATGTCAGAATGTTAGGATCAGTGTAAACTCCTCTTCCCTTGGAATAAGCTTCTCATCTGTCTTCTGGCTCCACACAGCTCAGTCACGATCATCTCGGTTAACCTCTCCTCTGCTGTCACACTGCTCCCACTCACCCTGATCTCAGAAGCTGTGGAAATACACACACAGTGCTGGCAAATGCTGGCCATGCACACAGAGCCATAAAAAGCAGTTTTTAAAAGAGCAAAGAAAAATGTGAGAAAATCAGTCATATGGCACAAAAATCAAAATTTAAAGCAAAAAAAGCCCTGGGGATGCATATTCATATGTAGCAGGTAAAAAAGATGATTCTATCAGAACTATAAAAAGATGTTGCTAATAAAGTTGCAGACAGACATAACATTTTGAAGAAGAAGGGAAGGGTTACCATCATCAGAGAAGCTACAGGGAGAGAGAGGAAACAACCTTCTAAAAAAGGCAAACCTATTGCATAGCAACACAGTTAAAACAATACAATAGCAATACAACACTGTATGATTCCCAAGTCGTGGGATATGACAGTGCAGCAGGAGCAGTTTCAGGCTGCCATGGCAGGCGTCCACCACTAACATTGACTCTGGGGGCCACTGATCAACTAAATGTAAATATTACACTCACAAATTCACCTATGCTTCTATATAATAATATACTGGGTATTTTGTAAAATGAGCGATAAGTTGCTTCCTTTATATCAACCCAGGGGAAACAAGTGTATTGTGCCAACTACAGATCATGTTGGGGAGGTAAGTGACGTATTACTGGAAGGGGCCCACCAGAGGACTCTCCGGTTCTCCAGTGAGCCAGTCCAAGTCTGACTAGGCATAACATAACACTAATGCCCTTTTTAAGAGTGTCCCTTTAATAAACTAACATCTTGGCCATGGGGCAAAGCTAAAATATGGGATCCGTCTAATGATTACTGTAAAAAAAAAAAGTAGTGCAGGACGAGAAATAACACAACTGTGGATGTGCGCACGGGAATGCGTGAGTGTTTTATCTGTACAGGTCCTCAGTAAGTTATATGACATTACACATTATATTACCATAGCATATCACTGTCTGATATAATGCACGCTCTGCGGCACACTATACTGACACCAGCACATTCCCGCTGGATGACAGTGATGCAGCACTTTGTGGTAACATGACGGAACGTGCTGCAGGCCTATAATTTACTGGAGGTGAATATGTAATAACATGATTCTCTGATCTTTGCATTGCAGAAGAGCTTGGTTACCTGCCAAGTTCTCTCTTTAGCTGATATCAGCATGTCTATGTTTTGTATCTGTCTCTTCTCTAAGATTTCTTCTATTCTTGAATGATTATTAGGATGGAGCTGAGACAGTAGATGGATATGTTGGAGTAACAGCAACAGCTGCAGGCTTATGCTGGGGGACTATATTGTGAGGACAGTAGATGGTGCTCTGTCAGCTGTCCCAGAGGGACCCTCTACTGTACTTTGTACCCTCTTTGTATAGCTTATCACCTATCTCCATATTCTGATGATGACAGCATGGTGCCTCAGTGGTTAGCAGGGGCGTAACTACAATAGGTGCACCCAGGCCCTGGAGCCTAGGGGGGCTCCAAAAGTCCCGCTGGCCTATAGAAAAAGACTAATACTATTAAAGATTTGCAATAAATGGGGGCCCCGTTGGAGGTTTCACATCGGGGCT
Organism: Allobates femoralis; assembly: GCA_033576535.1. Lineage (NCBI taxonomy): Eukaryota > Metazoa > Chordata > Amphibia > Anura > Aromobatidae > Allobates > Allobates femoralis. Next base: position 4,376,453 of record JARQOC010000009.1, read on the forward strand.
CCTGGGCCTGAAGTTACGCCACTGGTGGTTAACACTGTACGGTGGCTGAGTGGTTAGCACTGTATGGTGGCTCAATGATTAGCACTGTATGGAGGCTCAGTGGTTAGCACTGTATGATGGCTCAGTGGTTAGCACTGTACGGTGGCTCTGTAGTTAGCACTGTATGGAAGCTCAGTGGTTAGCACTGTATAGAGGCTCAGTGGTTAGCACTGTACGGTGACTCAGTGGTTAGCACTGTATGGTGCCTCAGTGGTTAGCACTGTATGGTGGCTCAGTGGTTAGCACTGTATGGTGGCTCAGTGGTTAGCACTGTACGGTGGCTCTGTGGTTATCACTGTATGGAAGCTCAGTGGTTAGCACTGTATGGAGGCTCAGTGGTTAGCACTGTATGATGGCTCAGTGGTTAGCACTGTACGGTGGCTCTGTGGTTAACACTGTATGGAAGCTCAGTGGTTAGCACTGTATGGTGGCTCAGTGGTTAGCACTGTATGCTGGCTCAGTGGTTAGCACTGTACGGTGGCTCAGTGGTTAGCACTGTCTGGTGCCTCAGTGGTTAGCCCTGTACGGTGACTCAGTGGTTAGCACTGTATGGTGCCTCAGTGGTTAGCCCTGTACGGTGACTCAGTGGTGCATTGTACGCTGGCTCAGAGGTTAACACTGTATGGTGGCTCTGAGGTTAGCACTGTTATTTGGCTGCACTGGGGTCCTGGGTTTATATCCCACAAAGGATGACATCTGCAAGGAGTTTGTATGTTCTCCACCTGTTTTCGTGAGTTTCCTCCAGTTTCCTCCCACAATCTAAAGACTGATAGGGAATGTATATTGTGAGCCCAATGGGGACAGTGATGATAATGTCTGTAAAGTGCTGTGGAATTAATAGCGCTTTATAAGCGAGTAACATAAATAAATTAATAGATATACGGTAGATATTGACTGAGACTTTTAGGGTGTGTGCCCACATAGTGGTTTAGTGACGTTCAAATCGTCAGTAAACCGCTGGAAATTATCAGTTCTGAGCTCTGAAGTCTCCAGCTGTTTTCCGGCGGTTTTTTTCAGCGTGTGCACAGCGTTTTTCAGTCGGTTTTTCCAGCGGTTTTTTCCGGCGGTTTTCTATGGAGGATTTTTTTCATGGAACCGATCAAAACCGCTGAGAAGAATTGACATGCTGTATGCTGCTAAACCGCTAGGAAACCACTCAACTCTGGCAGATCCGCTCACATAAACCGACTATGTGTGCACAGCGGTTTCTAAATTACATAGGGTTACTTGTAAGTTCTAACGCTGCTTAGGATTACATAAATTTAAATAAAACCTATGCTAAACCGCCGGCGGTTTTCGCTGCTAAACCGACGTAAAACACTATGTGGGCACACACCTTACTTGGGGCACACAACAATGACTGATGATTATCTACAGAAAGCTGAAATTTGCAACAGGATGGTTTTATGGGGTCACTATGTCTTTTATCATAAGACATGTGACATTTGGGCCATTTCAGGGATGGAAAAATGTCTCAGGACTCTTAAAGGGAATCTGGCAGCAGGTTTTGCATTAGAAACTGACAGCAGCGTAATGTACAAACAATGAATACGATTCTAGGGATGTGTCATTTGCTTTGTTCCAATGTCACTTCAACTTGCTGACCTACAAGCAACTAAACCTTTTTTTTTTAATAATAATTATAAAAATAATTTTGTCCAATAGGAAAGTTATAAAGGTTTGCAAATCACTTTATTAGGAATATGTTTTCATCCATGTTGTTCTGCCTTCATTCGTGTTATATGCAGTGCGAGTTCCAGCATACAGCTAAACCTTCTCTGTATCCCAAACAAGCAAACTGTTGGTTCTGTAGTCGATTGTTTATTGTTCAACGGAGAGTAATAATGCGATGATGATTCAATGTGTATGATTCATCAATCCATTGTGTGATGTGTGGTAAAGCTAAAAGAATACAATAATATAAATCAGCTAAGCATTTCACATAAACAACAGTAGTGATAATGCATAGCAGAGAAAATACATGAGCAATGTATTAACATATCCTTACAAAGGACAGTGTACAGCATAGAAAGCCTAATTAAATGCTGGGTACACATCCCCAAACAGCCCTGACATTCTACAGTACAGAGGATCAGTACACTAAAATGGGGGATCATAACACAAGCATTCTTATCAGACATGACTTACATAAAAACTATACAGTACAGTCCTAGCAACAGACTCTAATGCAACAAACATACAGACAGGAGTATAATTCTCACCAGATTAGCTTGGCAAAGATGAGGGGAGTTCACAACAGGTGAGCAGGATGCAAGAACACAACTTCCCTGTGTGAAATCATGGCTGGTACTGATCTGAAGATGGCTACTTCTTCCCCATACAAGCAGAGGGCGATCCTACAAAGCACTATTTTCTTAAAGAGGAAGGGACCTAGATATAAAGGAATGCTATGAGATTGTGCTAAACATATTTAAACATCATAACAAGATAACATAATACCTCACAGGTTGTAACCAGTGTCAAACTGAATGTGTAACACATGTAACAAAATAAATTTCATGTAAGTGGGTGGCTACTAAATCCCTGCTTTTCCCCAAACTGTTCTTCCTACCTTTATCTGCATTGATATCAAAACATGCTCTTTTGGAGTACAGATGATGGCAGTGATGGGTCAAACCAGATGGGTTAATGTGGCGCCCCTGCGACCAGGTGGCCACAAGAGGGAAGTGCAGTCAGGTAAGCAAGGCGGTTGAAAACACACCCACACCACACAAACACCGACACTACGCCTAGGAGTCTAGGTTGGGCAAGGGTGGCTGGTGTAGCGAAGTGGGTGGAGGGTAGAATAGCACTGATCCAGTGGGTGGCACCGTAGATAAAACACGGAAGCACCAAGGGGAGGAGGTTAGAACAGAAGTAGAGCAGAAGACGTTAGAACAACAGAACAGAGAGAGACTTCCCAGACAGTTTCAGGTTCCCTGGATGCGCAGAATCCTGAGAGGCACAGATCCTAGGAGGTCCCTGGAGGCGACGGGAAGGAGAACGAGACTGGAGGAAACCCCACAGCTGAAGGAAGGTGGGAGGATGAGCCACATACATCTTAGCTGACCGGAGGAACCCTGAGTTGAAACAGTGACTGACAGAAGGAGCCTGGTGTGCCCAAATATCTGAACCTGGGACACTGGAGTCTAGGTCACGACCAGAGAGCTGGCTCTGAAGAGGTGACCGGGGATAATCCAGACCGTAATCACAAGATATACCGGTGTGGGGCAGGTGCTTTATTACCTGCAGCCTAACTTTCCACCACGGACTAAGAACACAGTTGTCATACTAGGACTTGTGACCCTGACTGTGAGGGACACATTCACCCGTGAGTCCGCCACGACCAGACTAAACCCGTGGGTGAGGTACTACGTTGACACTGAGAGGCCTGAAAGGACTTTGAGGGAACAACCCAGAAACCCCACCTGAGCTGCACAGTTTGAGTTGCCCGGAGCAGTGTAAATTGTGTGAACTGTACGGAAAGAGCCGTGAACTGTTGTGAACTAATGCTGAAGACCTTAAGTAAAGTTGCCAGTAAGCTCATCACTGCCTGAGACTGTTTACTTCCAGCGTCGCAGTAAAGTCCTGCCTGAGGAGCCACAGATTGTCATCCCTGCACACTGGCTGGAGAGCTGCAGCTTTGAAGTGAAGTGCACTGCACACAATCCCTCAACAGGCCCATCCATCACATCTACTCCTGCCCTGGGGACCCTCAGCCCTACCCGAGGAGGGCTTACCATCCACGCTGCCCCAAGTTACCGTCCCTAGCAGGAATACGGCAGTGGTGGTTCTACTAACCACATACCCCGGGCGGCGTCACGACAAATCCCTTGTAAATAACCCCTTTTTGGACTGATCCCAGGCCACGGGACCGGGTCATGACTACTGTGATACCTCAGAGAGACAGCACCGGCCCAGTTCCCAAGCACCCCATAGCTTGGGGCGCATCATTAATGTCTCCCAAACTCTGCTGCAGGAGATTTTTCTGATGAGGTTTTGTGTGATTATAAAAATTTGGTCCGATTATCATTCAAAAAAGTTGGACGAGTGAAATCTAGTATTCCATATGTCATGCAACTGCTATGAGAGCGTGCATTTTTTTCTTTCTCCCTTAGGCATTTTTGCCCCAGCAGCTAATATTCTACAATCATTTACAGGACCATTTATAGTATTATGTGCTATAGAATAGTAATGCATCCATAAAAAACAGACGGCATATGGCTGGTCCATGTGATGTCCATTTTTTTTCTCGCACCCGTAGACATACATTGGATCCTAAAATTAAATACAAAACAACCAAATGGAATGAATTTTTACAATTACATACATAAATGTATTTATGCAAAAAATGTTTCAATGTCTCCCATTGGTCAGGATTTTAAATAACGTGTAACATAGTTAATTAGTATCTCTGTAAATAAGGGCACAGTCACGGATCTGTGAAGATGATTTAATGATGTTTAAATAAAGGACCAAGATCTTATTCAAAAATTGTAGATCAGTACTGACTCACTGAATAACATTGATCTGAGTGAAATCCAAATTTTTTTTCGTATTACACTCGATTGGTTTATATGAAAATTAGAGTAAAGTCTAAGCAGAACTGCGACACCCACCAGGGCCGGGGGGTAGTTGGTAACTGGGCCGGTCAGTTCGTTGGGTGGTCACGGTGGCAGTGACCTGGCTCCGTGGCCCTGGGTGTGCAGAAAAACGGGATTATTTGCAAGGGAATAGTTTGTTACGCCACCTGTGGTTATTCTGGTCAGAGTGAGTAGTGCTGCTCTGGGACCTCTAGGGCTGATGAAGTGGCAGCCTTGATATCGCTCCCCACAGGTAGAGCAGGGCCCCAGGGCAGATGGTGATGTTAGTCGATCGGGGTGGTGATGGTGCAGACGATGGCAGGATGAGGAAGAAGGAGGCAAACACAGTCATCCAGTTCTTTACCTTTACTTGATGATCAGTCAAGTTCACCCAATCGGGTGCTGTGCTCTTCCAATGCGCGGAAAAGTTAGTCCCCAGGTGTTCACGGTCGCTCCTCCAAGGCACCTTTCATGAGCCTTCCCTGGCCGTCTTCCCACGCTGGCTACACTCCTCTCCTGCCCTGCATCTTCATACTCACGGTGTTCGCAATTGTCCATGCAGGCCCTGCCACCTCCAGTTTACTAACTTGCAGTCCTTTGGCTAGATTGGGGACCGGTCCCCTCTGCGATCTGGTCCTTCCACGCACCTCCAGCCGGTCGTGGATGTGGAGCACCATGAGTGGTTCTCCCACAACTGTTCTCCCCTAGGACCCATTTCCTCTTCTGCAGGCATCCTGCCTGCTTGACGTCCAAACTCCCACTCTACCTCTCTAACTCTCTCTGCTAACCCCCTCCTACATCCAGGAGATGGGGGCCTCCCTCAAAAGGGTCCACCCGAATCCTCCAGCCTGGTTTTAGGGTGGTGTTGTGTGCAATTATGTGTCTTGGGACCACGACCCCTATCACCTGAGAACGGTGACACCACACCTGTGGAGTAGGTGTAGCATCACTGCGGCGACCAGCCCACAGGGGCACCGCAGAACACCAAAGATACCATCACATGCGGCAATTTTGCTAGCAATTTCACTGGCAATTTGCTGGTTGCAGTGAAATCATGGACACATTGTTCCATTTTGTATACGGCAACAAAATAGAACAGTGTGTCCATGATTTCACTGCAAACAGCAAATTGCCAGTGAAATTGCTAGCAAAATTGCCGCATGTGATGGTATCTTAAGAGGAGACCACTGCTGACCCATCACTGCCATCATCTGTTCTAATATCAATATAGCAGAAGGCAAATGTCGTGCCCCAGGCCCTGGTGTACTCGTGTATCAGGCTCGGAGGGGTTTTCATGGGGATGTCACGGATGGCAGCGCCTGAGCCCGTGGCCTGGGTGACACTTGAATAAGGGGTTATGTACAGGAGATAAGAGTTATTGACACGTGACGCCACCTGTAGTACCTGGTGATGGGTCACCAGCACCGCCACAGTCCTCTGGAGGGCGATGGTATCGCGGCAAGGATGGCAAAGCTCCCTACAGGTGGAGCTGGTGCTCCGGGGCAGCGTTCCTATAAGCAAACAGGTTGAATTCTGCAGCACAAAGACACGGAGGCAAAGTCACTCTACTGCGTACTTTACTGGAACAGTTCAGGTAAAAAGCACAGTTCACAGTACAACACAGTCTGTAAGCATAGGCAGCTGGCCTAGGTAGTGGCAAGTGAATGGGGTGTTTCCACGTGACTTTGTTAGATGTCCCTCCTTTACTGCTCTTCCAGGTTGGCCTCCTGTGCTCTCTCACCTTTGCTGTCATCGGGTAACCCTCTAATGGCTTACCGCTATCTCTCATCATGCGGTGCCTGGCTCCCTTAATGTTGACTGCGCTAATGCCCGGGAGACTTGAAGACTCCACGGTAATCCGGATTCTCTGCTGTGCTTGTAGCTCTCCATCAGTCTGCGGGTTCCGGTGCCCGGTAAGCCGTCTGGGAAAACCTACCACCGGCTCCTCTGTTCCCAAAACTGCTGCTCTCCTGGAAAGCTCCTTTCCTGTCTCTCCCTCAGACGTTCTCTGTCTCTAACTTCCTGCCGTCCTCACACTGCTTGCCCTGCACTCCTCCCACTGGGGCTGGGTCTCCTAGTAAAGGATTTAACCCTGTAGTTCCCTGAGCTAGGGGTGTGTGTGGGATGCGAGGATTAAGCCACATATTAACCTCCCCATACACTTACCACAGGGATACCACACACGCTGGTCTGGGTGCAGTACCCCTTAGTGGCGCTCCGACCAGTGGAGCGCCACACAAACAAAATGGGGAAAGCAGTAGGTTTGGAAACCACTTACATGCAATTTATTTTTATTTTTTTTACAGGGATGAAGACAAATTCTCTAATAAAGTGATTTGCAAAGTATAGTAATAATAATAATAATATTTACAATAATATTTATTTATATAGTGCTATTAATTCCATAGCTTTCCATGCTGGACAAACTTATGAAATAAAATTAAAGTTTAATTACTCTTTAAAGTGAACCTGTCACCAGACTTGGGTATGTAAAAGTGCCACCTTCAGCAGCACCAAAACTGCATTTTAAGAAGGTGGCTATCATGCCCTGACTCCCTGGGCGCCAAATAAATAGTTTTAAAAACTTCCTGCCCTGTATTATAATTACCTGTTTCCAGTCTGATGAACTTGATTGCAGCTCGGTCCGTCCCACCTCTCCTACTATCAGTCTCTCCTCGCCGAACAACAGTTTCTTCTTTTGAGGGACATCCGAATTGCATGCATTGGCAGAGACTTCCCTGGATCGCGCCTGCACACTGTGCTTTGCCCTACTTTGGGCAGAGCCTAAAACTGCTCTGTGCATGAGTAAACCACTAAGGTCTCTGCGCAAATGCACAGTGCACCTGCACAATCCAGAGAAGCCTCTGCGCCGGCACACAATTCAGATGTCATTCAGAAGAAGAGGCTGTTAGACGGAGAGGAGAGGTGGGACAGACATTGAGGAAATGCGGGCGGGACAGATGGCACGGAGAGGTGGGTGGGAAGGATGGACGGTGAGTAGAGGCGAGAGGGACAGATGATGAGGTGAGGCAAGTAGGAGGAACAGACGGCAAGGAGAGGCTTAAGGGATAGATGGCGAGGAGGGGTGGGAGGGATGGACGGTGAGGAGAGGCAGGCAGGAGGAACGGATGGCTAAGAGAGGTGGGTGGGAGGGACGGGTGGCAAGGAGAGACAGGTGGGAGGAACAGATGATGAGGAGAGGTGGGCAGGAGTTAAGGACAGCGAGGAGAGGCGGGAGGGACAGACGGTGAGGTGAGGCAGGCAGAAGGCACAGACGGTGAGTAGAGGTGGCGGAAGGGATGGATGGTGAGGAGAGGCGTAAGGGACGGACGGCGAAGAGAGGTAGGAGGGACGGATGGCGAGGAGAGGTGGGTGAAAGGGACGGACGGCGAGGAGAGGTGAGTGGGAGGGACTGACGGCGAGTAGAGGCAGGCGGGGGGGCGGGAGAGATGGTCTGCAAGAAGAGGCAGGCCGGAGGTACAGACGGCAAAGAGAGGCGGATAGGAGGGACAGACGATGAGGAGAGGCGGGTGTCAGAGACGGTGAAAAGAGGTGGGCGGGAGGGATGGACGGTGAGGAGAGGTGGGCAGGAGGCACAGACGGTGAGGAGAGATGGGCGTAAGGGACAGATGGTTAGGAGAGGCAGTTAGGAGGGACGGACGGCGAGGAGAGGCGAACAGGAGGGATGGACGGCGAGAAAAGGCAGGAATGATAAATGGAAAGATGAGGCGGAATGGATGGATGCTGAGGAGAACAAGGCGGGAGAGAGGGATGGCAAGGAGAGGCGGGCGAGAGCGACGGACAGCGAGGAGAGGTGGGATGGATGGCGTGGAGAGGTGGATGGACAGAGCTACAATTAAGCCCATCGGACCAGAAACAGGTCATTATAATATAGGGCGGGAAGTTGTTAAAACATATTTATTTGGTGTACAGGAGGAGTCAGGGCATAATAGCCAGCTTCTTAAAATGCAGCCTAGGTGCTGCTGAAGGTGGCGCTTTTAGTTTCACACATCCAAATCTGATGACAGGATCACTTTAAAGTTGAGGGTGATCGGAACCAATAAGTGACCAAAGAATGTGCTTCATGGACATTTATTTCTGTTCTTTGGTTACCTTCTTTTCAGCTCGTAGATCTTCCCGAAAGCAAAAACAAATCATGAGACAGGAAGGACCATTCAGGGAGGCTGGGACCCATCAGTAGAGATGCCCTGTCAGCTCTTTACCCCCTGCTGCACCCTTTAATCCAATATTAAAGGTCTCAAAGTCTATTGTTCCCCAAAAAATTATTGCTCCATGTTTTGCACATTTTAAGAATTACTGGAGAGTTGTCTTCAAAATCTTGGAATTTGTTATATTTTCAACCCCTATACCATGGCATCATAAAACGCAGACTATCTTTCTTTTTGTTAATTGTTATCATTTATTTGTAATAATCTTAGATGTAAAGAAATTCTCCATTGTTTTATTTGCTATTTTTAACCAATGGAGCAGTGAATGGATGTGACCATAGCATTGTGTGCTGTATTTTTAGGCAACTCCATGCTGTAATGCTTTGATATATCTTAATAAGTTCTTGCACTTGGGGAAGACGACAGCTTCCAAGTCGGCCTAATTCCGCTGCCAAGATCCCTTAATAGATTTTCTATGAGCCTTTGGCAGGCATTATCCCGCGGGAATACTATGAAAAGCCACAAAAATCAGGCGCCCGAGTACTTTAGACGGCAAAATACAAAGTGCGTTATCCTTAATTGCAGAATACGGAGGATATTGACCCGGCAATATTCAGATCCCATGATAGGTAACTGAAGGAAAAAATCAATTAAAGAGGACCTGTCAGCTGCATTCAGGGAAGGGGTCCCCCATGGCTCCAGCCCCCCTGTACCCTGAGAAATAGACTTTATAATGTGTACATATAGTGAGTCCAGAGGGACATACTGAGTAATGAGTCAACGCTCTTGCTGATGTCCTCCCCGCCTCCAGCTTTCATGTGTGCCACCTCTAGCCCCCTCAGTAACGCCTACTTTATTTGTCTCCCCACTCGGCCACCCAATGCTACTTTGCTTTTGAACTAAAGCAGACACAGAGAAAGCAATGGGCGGGACCGGGTCCCGGCAGCTGACGTCTAGCCCCAGGCCCTGGGGTACTCAGGTATCAGGCTCGGAGGGGTTCGCGGAGATGCCACGGGTGGCGGTACCTGAGTCCGTGGCCTGGGTGTCACTTCAATAAGGGGTTATGTACAGGGAATAAGAGTTATTGTCATGTGACGCCACCTGTAGTCCCTGGTGATGGGTCACCAGTGCCGCCACAGTCCTCCAGAGGGCGATGGTATCGCGGCAAAGATGGCAAAGCTTCCTACAGGTGGAGCTGGTCCTCCGGGGCAGCGTTGCTGAAAGCAAAAAGGTAGAATATGTCGGCACAAAGACACGGAGGCAAAGTCACTCTCCCGGGTACTTTACTGTAAACAGTCATCAGCATACAAGTCCACAGTTCAGCAAAAGTTGTTAAAGAAACAGGTAGCTCTACGAGTGGCTGCAAGTGGATGCCAGGTGGTATGGTGGTACCCATGGTATGCCTAAGTTTACGAACCCGTGTCCTTTCTTCCCCGCCTAGGATGAGTCTATACCCAATTACTCCTTGAAGGTAGTCTTGGGGCTCCCCTCACTCGAAGTGAAGAAGCAGGCAGACCGCTCCATCTGGCAGGGTGCCACAGCCGGTGAACAGACCGCAGCAGCCGGTTGACGACTTCAGAGGTGGACTCTGGCCGTTTCCTCGGGTCCGGCATTCCCGTGGTAATTCCCTGGTGTATGGTTGCTCCACACTGGGATTCCCCCTTTCTCTCTCGGGCCCAGACTCACGCGTCAGGCACCCTCTCTCAGGATTCCCTCAGGATCCGCTTTCATCTTCCCTCAGGATCAGCCTGGAGCTGTCCTGTTAGACCTCCCAACTCGCTCCACACTCCTCCTCGACTCCTCTCCAACTCCTCACTCTCTCCCCAGAGGTGCTAGATCCCTCCCGGGTAGTCTCGTATGGGAGTGCAGGAATGGGTCCCACCCACCAGCCTAACATCCACTTGCAGTTGGGGAAAATTACACTGCTTTTATGAGTGTAATACCCCGGTGTGACGCCTGAACATGTGGGACGCCACACTGACATGCCTCCTGCCGGTGACATCAGCGCCGGAGCCCGCCCTGCTCCAGCTTATGTATGTGGCACCCCCACTGTTCGGATGCCACAGGAACACGTGGAGCAGGCAGGGATTTCCACATCAGATAAGCTCACGAACAACACCTTTCACTCCAGACCTGAAGGGGGAACTCTACTTGCTGAGTTCAGGCAAGGTCCCCTATAAATTCGGGCCTGGGGGCGGAGTTAGGCAGTTCAGTACGGAGCAGTACTAAGGAAGAAATCCTGCTGAACGGAGCCGCGCTAGGCCCGTGCCAGTGAGAGTAACTGACCAGTATGAGGGACCGAGAGGGTGAGGGTTGGAGGCAAGGCGAGTTAGCCAGGGGAGTGGAACCATACCTGTTCACCCTAGAGGAGCAGCGTTGACAACGCGGACACCAGAGTCCGAGACTGTGATGGATCTAACAGCCCAGCAGTAAAGACCGGCGGGCCAGGGAGGACCCAAGTCTCCAAGCCACAGCAGTACCTGGAGGCACAGCTACATAAAAAGCACGGGGACCGCAGCTGACACAGCGATGCCCACCAGCAGGATTCACGCCACCTGCCATACAGGTGAAGACAGCAGGAGATGGTCAGGGCCTAGCTACAGGCAGCCTAGGACCGTAGCAATCACAGCACAACAGGGTGGCTTCATAATTCATTGGGGGTGGAGATCCTGAACTGCTTCCAGACCACCCAGACGGTATCCTGGACTTAATCTTGCACATCAGCATCAGTAAAGGTACGGAAACAACAACCCAGTGTTTGACTGTTATTGGGGCCCCTGATCCTGCTCCCATCATAGACTATCCCGTAACTATAACTTTCACAACTGCCCCAGGGATCCCGCTCCACCTACAGGGAGCGTATCCATCTTGCTGCTCCACCATCACCCCAGAGGACTGTCCCGCAACACCAGTAACATTACCAGAACCATAGGTGGCTGATGTCACCGGCAGGACGTGTGTCAACCAGCGCTGGAGTCTGTCCTGCTGTACAAATGTGGCACCCCAGGGTTCGGTTGCCACAGATACACCTGGGACAGAGAAGGATCTCCACATCAGATAAGCCCGCACACAACACCTTCCACTCCAGACCCGAAGGGGGAGCTCTACAAGCCGAGTTTAGGTGAGGTCCCTTATAAATTCAGGCCTGGGGGTGGAGTTAGTGAGTGCAGTTTCAGGGAGGACTGTGAAGACATCTTGGTGACGGAGCTGTGGTAAGCTTGTACCAGTGAGCACTACTAACCTGCGTGAGGAACCCTAGAGCGAGGGTCGGAGGCAAGGGGTAGAAGTAGCAGGGGGAATGGAGCCAATACGGTTTGCCCCGGAGAAACAGCGCCCAAACACTGGACACCAGAGTCCGTGACGGCAAGAGACCGGATAGCCCAGCAGTAAAGACTGGAGGCCAGGGAGACTCTAGGTCTCCTGGCCACAGTTGCACTTCAGGCACAGCCACTTAGCAGAGCCCAGGGCCGCAGTGGATACAGACGTGCCTGCAGCAGAGTTTTTACCACCTGCCATACAAGTGAGGACAGTAAAAGAGGGTCAGGTTTAGCTTCAGACAGCCTGGGACCAAAACACACAGCGCAGCAAGGAGGCCTCTTAATTCAGTGTGGAGATCCTGAACTGTTACCAGACCACCTGGACCTGTACCATCAGAGACTGTACCCTGGACTATACCTGCAACATCAGTAAAGGGTACAGAAACATCAACCTTGCATGTGACTGTTATTGCGGCCTCTGATCCTGCTCCCTTCATAGACTGTCTTGCAATTCCCATACACTACAACTGCCCCAGGGATCTCGCTCCACCTACCATCTTGCTGCCCAAACATCACACCGGAGGACTGACCATACCAGAGCCGTAGGTGGTGTCACAAATCACTTTTATTTTTATTATTATTTTTTCCACTGACTCTTTTAAGTGACCACCAGGGCCACGGGACCGGGTACAGGCCCCAGTGACATCCCCCGTGAATCGACACCCGAGACCGGGTACCCTACGGCCCTGGGGTGGGTCACATACATAAGCTGGAGCAGGGTGGGCTCCTGCGCTGGCTGACACGCCTCCTGTCGGTAATATCAGTGCCGTAGTACACCCTGCTTTACATAAATAAGTTGGAGCAGGGCGGGCTCTGGCGCTGATGTCACCGGCAGGAGGTGTGTCAACTGCCGGGACCCAGTCCTGCCCATTGCTTTCTCTGCGTCTGCTTGAGTTCAAAAGCAGAGCAGCATTGAGCGACCAAGAGGGGAGACAAATAAAGGAAGCGGCACTGAGGGGGCTGAAGGTGGCACACAGAAGGCTGGAGGCGGGGAGGACACCAGCAGAAGTGATGACTCATCACTCAGTAAATCCCTCCGGACTCACTATAAATACACTTTATAAAGTCTAGTTCACAGGGTACAGGGTCTCTGGAAACATTCAGTGGTGCATTTAGATTGCCATGCACCAGGGGGGTGACAGGTCCTTATTAAGGAATAATAAATAATCCAAACATGAGATTATGGGGCACAGTTTATAACAAATGGTCCCAATAAGTAAAATTGGAACATGCTCATGTACAGTTATGTTAATGGATTATGTCACTAAGAAAACCCTTGTTATGCACATTTCAACAAAAGGGGGAATAAACCCTATCACACTGAAGCCGCAGCTACACCCTACTGGTTCCTACACAGACTGGAATATCCCTAGCTGCACAACACCCTAGTGACTCCTGCAGAGGATGGAATATCCCTAGCTGCACAATATCCTAATGGTTCCTGCACCGACTGGAATTTCCCTAGCTGCACTACACTCAAATGGTTCCTGCAGAGGCTAGAATATTCGTAGCTGCACAACACCCTAGTGACTCCTGCAGAGACTGGAGTATCCCTAGCTGCACAATACCCTAATAGTTCCTGCAGAGACTGGAATATCTGTAGCTGCACAACATCCTAATGGTTCCTGCACAGACTGGAAATCAGTAACTGCACAACACTTCAATAGTTACTACATAGACTGGAATATCCCTAACTGCACAATCAGAATACCACAACCCGAACCTATGTGCCTAAAAGGCCATCGAGTTATTTCTCCAATCTCTTAGGATACCTTTACACGCCGCCACTGCGTGGTAGCAACTGCCTGGCAATGGGGAGTTTTGTGCCTGTTGTGTTGAAATTGCTACGAAGTGGCGGCGTGTAATTTGGGAAAGTGATCGGTTCCTTGCAGTTGCTTCGAGTAGCTGTTTCCGAGCCGTGTTCCAAGGCAACACAAAGGCACAATTGCCATGGTAGCGACGGGTAAACGGGGGACAGGGATGGAAAACAGTGATTTCCCCGGGGCGTGCCACAGCGTGCTGGATACCGCGCCCCATCAGCAATGATTGGTGGGGGCTACTGTGTTTCCATTGGCTGTCCCTTCTCAGGGCGCCATATTTAAAGAGCTGACCATTCACACTACACAATTGCAATGGAGTCATGTATTATAGCCAGCCTTCCTGCGCAGGCTGCCCAATCATGACGCTATTGCGTTGTCCAATCACCGTGTTAACATTACAGAATACACAACTCTGTCACGCCTATGTTTTGGTGCCGCAGAACATGTACGCCCACATTCCCCTACTGATTGTGGCGTGTGAAGGGGCGACGGGATTCAACAGGCAGTTATCCGCAGGATCTGTGGGAACTTCCGGGGAACCAAGATACCGTCAGTTGACAACGCAATGGCGGCGTGTACATGTGGTATCGGCATTCGTTAGCAACCGTTAAAAACGTGCGCGTGCACATACGGTTGTAACCAGTTGCCAGGGATAGTGGCGGCGTGTAAAGGTACCGTTAAGGAACCAGAAGGGAGGTTGCTACACACAATAATCCAATATTGCACAAGCATGTACAGATGGGGAGAGATAAAACACATGCACAAGGGGAAAAGGATAAATAATAAAGGTTAGCAAGGAGAATCGTCCTGCCAGGCTAGCAACAAACAGAAATACGTTAGAGGAAAGGAAAATAAGAAAACACAGACAAAATCTACATGGGGAGAAATTGTGAAACAAAAAAACATCATTTTAACTTTTTTTTTTTTGGGGGGGGGGGAGTTTTTATGGCGTACATATTGTGGTAAAAACTACTTCACTACATGATCTTCCTCATTAGTTGGATTATGGTGATACCAAACATGTCCAGTTTTTAATTATTTTGAAAATAAATTAAAAGTTAGCAAAAATAAATTGAGGGTTGTGTCGTCAGTTTCCCATGTTTTAATTTTTCGATGGATGAAGACGTATGATTTTTATAATATTTTTTTTTTTAAATTGTACTTTTCAGAATTATTAATAGTGGCCTTAACTACAGGACTTGAATCTGCAATAACTTTTCCTATATACAGTAATACATTACCACAGTATTTCTGCATATAGGGAAAATCAGTCTCCACAGATTTGTCTTTTCCTCTATGTTTTACACTGCTGCTCTGCTTGTCAATAAAATGATATTGTCTATTACACCATGGGAAGAATTATTATTAAAAAAAATAAAAAATTCTGTAAAATTTTGTGATATACTCTCCTTACCTTATTTTGCTTCCTTCTCTCCCAAACCTCATACTGTGCAGTGCTGTTTCACATGACAAGTTCATACTTCTTTAGAAGCTGCTTTCAACTGCTGCTCTGCCAAGATCTCAACTTTATAAGCAGAGGATGGTAATTCCCAGGTCTGAGTACAGGAGTGGAGAACAGAGAGGCTCTGATAGGGAAGTTTCCAAACTCTGATCTAATATATAAAGCTGAGTGTATGTAT
The DNA here is from genome assembly GCA_033576535.1 of Allobates femoralis. Taxonomy (NCBI): domain Eukaryota; kingdom Metazoa; phylum Chordata; class Amphibia; order Anura; family Aromobatidae; genus Allobates; species Allobates femoralis. The sequence goes on from JARQOC010000009.1 coordinate 4,392,021, forward strand.
GTGTCTATGTGCCATAGCCCCACCCACTCCATATAGCCACACCTCCTTTCCATGGCCTTGCCCACTCCACATAGCCATGCTCACTGCCCACTCAACATAACCACACCCACTCCACATAGCCACACCCACTTCACAACCTGCATATCCACATAGTTTCCCCTCCTCCACATAGCCCCACCGCAGGACTACTTGGGGAGGTGAAGCTATGAAGGTGAGGGGCTGCGCTACGAAGGAGGTGGGGTACCGGGAGAGGTGCAGGCTATGTGTAGGGGTGGAGCCATGAAGGGGAGGGGTTACTGTGAAGGGGTGGGCTTTGATACATAAACACACATACAGTCATGGCCAAATGTTTTGAGAATGATACAAATATTAATTTTAACAAAGTCTACTGCTTCAGTTTTTCTAATGGCAATTTGCATATACTCCAGAATGTCATAAAGAGTGATCAGCTTAACAGCAATTACTTGCTAAGTCAATATTTGCCTAGAAAATGAACTTTAACCCCCAAAACACATTTCAACATCATTGCAGTCCTGCCTTAAAAGGAGCAGCTAACATTGTTTTAGTGATGAGGACAGGGCTGGCGAACAATCAGTCATGATTAAGTAAGAATGACACCACTGGACACTTTAAAAGTAGGCTGGTGCTTGGTATCATTGTTTCTCTTCAGTTAACCATGGTTATCTCTATAAAAACACGTGCAGCCATCATTGCACTGCACAAAAATGGCCTAACAGGGAAGAGTATCACAGCTAGAAAGATTGCACCTCAGTCAACAATCTATGGCATCATCAAGAACTTCAAGGAGAGAGCTTCCATTGTTGTCAAAAAGGCTCCAGGGCGCCCAAGAAAGACCAGCAAGCGCCAGGACCGTATCAAAACTGTTTCAGCTGCGGGATGGGACTACCAGCAGTGCCGAGCTTGCTCAGGAATGGCAGCAGGCTGGTGTGAGTGCTTCTGCACGCACTGTGAGGCGGAGACTCTTTGAGCAATGCCTGGTTTCAAGGAGGGCAGCAAAGAAGCCACTTCTCTCCAGAAAAAACATCAGGGACCGACTGATATTCTGCAAAAGGTACAGGGAGTGGACTGCTGAGGACTGGGGGAAAGGTACAGGGAGTGGACTGCTGAGGACTGGGGTAAAGTCATTTTCTCTGATGAATCCCCTTTTCGATTGTTTGGGACATCTGGAAAACAGCTTGTTCGGAGAAGAAGAGGTGAGCGCTCCCACCAGTCTTGTCTCATGCCAACTGTAAAGCATCCTGAAACCATTCATGTGTGGGGTTGTTTCTCAGCCAAGGGAATCGGCTCACTCACAGTCTTGCCTAAAAACAGCCATGAATAAAGAATGGTACCAGAATGTCCTCCAAGAGCAACTTCTCCCAACCGTCCAAGAGCAGTTTGGCGCCCAACAATACCTTTTCCAGCATGATGGAGCACCTTGCCATAAAGCAAAGGTGATAACTAAATGGCTCAGGGAACAAAACAGAGATTTTGGGTCCATGGCCTGGAAACTCCCCAGATCTTAATCCCATTGAGAACTTGTGGTCAATCATGAAGAGACGGGTGGACAAACAAAAACCGACAAATTCTGCCAAAATGCAAGCATTGATTATGCAAGAATGGACTATTATCAGTCAGGATTTGGTCCAGAAGTTGATTGAGAGCAGCCAGGGAGAATTGCAGAGGTCCTGAAGAAGAAGGGTCAACACTGCAAATATTGACTTGCTGCATTAACTCATTCTGTCAATATAACCTTTTGGTATCATAATATGATTGCAATTATATTTCTGTATGTGATATAAACATCAGACAAACACAAATAAAAACCAGAGGGCAGCAGATCATGCGAAAATATCATTTTGGTGTCATTCTCAAAACTTTTGGCCATGACTGTACATTACTATATATGGGGGATATTGCCATATATGGGCAATATTCCCTTATATGAGTAAAACGACCATATATGGGCATTATGCCGGGCTCTACAGCTATTCCTCTGCCTATAAATAAAGTTGAGATCTTGGCAGTACAGCAGTTGAAAGCAGCTTCTAAAGACTCATGAACTGCAGAGGATGGGAATTCCCAAGTCTGAGTACAAGAGTGGAGAGCAGAGAGGCTCAGAAAGGGGAGTTCCTGAACTCTGATTATAAAGTTGAGATCTTGGCAGAGCAGCAGATAAAAGCAGCTTCAAAAGGAATTGGCTGTGTGAAACAGCAATTCATCTTGGTCTTTCAAAGAGAATGAAAATAAAGTAATGAAGTATATTATGAAAATGCCTAACTTGGCAATGCCCAGAGGATAACAATATCAGAAGTTACTCTTTAGCAATGTGACAATTGATTACCGTCAGACACTTTATTTCTAGCATTGTACATATAGCACTTTTTTGCATAAGTGATGTAGATATGAGACAGTGTTCCCCACAGGTGAACTTCCCTGAAGTATAGTTATTAGATGGATCTTGATGTCGACATTAGTTAATCTGTAGTCACACTTCTCCATGACTGCAACTTTCAGGGTCAATATACAGCTGAAAAGCCACATGTCAAGTCTTGTCCTGATAACAACATGAAAGAATTAAAAGAAAACAGATACCTGCAGATTACTATAATCCCCACCACCATTATACCTGCTGCTGGCTTCAAAGTACGGTATATGTCATTCATGCGTAACTCCATATTAAATATATCCTACCTGGGGGACATATATTCAGTATACTGTGAGTTACACAAAGACGTAATCATGCATATATGTCCACACTAGGCGGATATCACTGCTAAACCACATGACACTGGATGATAGTAATGATATTTATTCATTTATATAGCGCTATTAATTCCATAGCACTTTACATACATTTGCAACACTGTCCCCATTGGGGCTCACAATCTAAATATTCTATCAATATGTCTTTCAAGTGTGGGAGGAAACCAGAGAGTCCGGAGGAAGCCCACGCAAACAAGGGGAGAACATACAAACTCCTTGCAGATGTTGTTCTTTGTGGGAATTGACCCAGGACCCCAGAGCTGCAAGGCTGCAGTCAAAGCTGCAGTGCTAACCACTGAGCCCCCGTGCCGCCCCTAGTAGATCTATGACATTAATGGATTTGTGTCTCGCACTGGACTAGGAGATGTCCAGCATACAGCGCAACAGAAACGGTACAACGGGGGGAAGGTAAAGGGAAGGAAGGCCCTGAAGGTAAGGATTGGAAGATGGGACACCCCCTGACACTTGCCTGTGTCTGCCCGTAAGCTGTCCTAACATCCCTATGCAGGTCCTTCACCGCCCCACTGTCACATGCCTAGTCCCTGCTATCACCTTCACTAACCCTAGTGCAACACAGGTGGGGTAGACACACAGGGGACAAGGCAAAAAGGATATACAATCTTGAATACTGCACCAAAACACCCGGGCTAGCAGCAGGCATAGCTCCTACAGCAGGACTCCAGCTGCAGATCTCCAAACAGCGGGACTCCAGCATCACCAACACTTTGCTTCCTCACCCACTGGTGGTCAGTAAAGACAGAATCTATTACCAGCATCAGGTGAGAGGTCATTTGACTGATTATCGGTGTGGTCACCATCCTGGCTACAAATGACACGCCCACCAGGACCATGGGGTACTCGGAACCGAGATGGGAGTTCTTTGGGGAGGTCACGGGGTTGTGACCCGGTTCTGTGGCCCTGATTGTGTCAATAAAAAGGGGAATATTTTATGGGGAATGAATTTGTGACACCACCCGTGGGTTTCGGCAATTGGAGTAGATGGCCAATGCTGCAGTCCGATCCTCTGGGGCCGTTGGTAATGCAGTTGGGATTGTTCTGCTCTCCACGGGTAAAGCAAGGCTTCAGGGCAGTAGATGCAAGTGTCATTCGGTGGTAGCGACGCAGGAAATAACTTGGAAGACACAGGTGGATGCAGTCTCTAGGTTTTACTCACTGTTGGTTCACGTCTCCAGGTGTTTCCAGCGATCCTCGAGGTGCTGTGCTCTCCGGGTTAGGGCTCCAGCCCTCTCTCAGGTAATTAAAAAAACTAAAAAACAAGTCCCTGATATAATGTGGTCACTCCTAAAAGGACGTATATTTCAACAAAAAAAGGGGGCTTGGATAGACCACCCTCTTTTTAAGGAATGATTCAAAGAAATAATCCAAAATACAAATAAAAATGTACAATCTTTATTCATATACCAAAATTCATAAAATATTAAACAGTGCATTACATAGTACAATTTTCATAAACAATTAACATCCACTCTTATTGCCTGTCAAAAATCAAGCCACCGGAACGAGGCGACATATCGCCGCCAAATTCCCGAAATACACGCCGCAATTAGGAGGCAATTTGATGGCGATAATTCCAGGGCGACATATTGCCGTCAAAATTGTCTCCCGCGGTTGTGGCGTGGGAAGGTACCCTTAGGGAATGTGCCCACAGGATGTTTTTCCTGCATTTTCCACATGTAGTTTACCCTTGGGTTTATGCTACTGTATGGTAATTTGTTCCTGCGGTTGGGCTTCCCAGCAATACCAATGTGTTTCATAGAAACGCTGTGCACACACATTGGTTTTGCAACTGTCAAATAGCGTCAAATCAAAACGCAGAACTTGAATGTAGCAAATCTCCTGGTAAGGACTCTAGAATCCTTAAAACCAGGACCAGTTTTGCTGCGTTCAGGACTGCTGGAAAAACGTCCTGTGGGCAAATACCCTTAAGCCCCCGTCACACGCAGCAACCAAAGCTGCAATGTCGGAAGCGATGCGCAGGTGCGCGGTCACTTCCGACATCGTAGCCTTGGTGTCACACGGCAGGATGTTGCCAGTGACGCCGCAGTGATGCGGGCGGAGCCATCGCTCACTGGGCTCGGATCAGCCCAGCGAGGGATCCGCAGCAATACTGCGGTATAGGCTGGATTGCCGCCAACATCGCTATTGCGGTGTCAGATGGTGCGATCCAGCCTAATCGCTGGCTGCAGATCGACAGGTTTACCTTTATGCAGGTAAACCTGTCAACCTGCGATAGATCGCAGTTGCGTCGCTCTGTCACACAGCACGACGCAACTGCGATATCGTGAGCGACATCACTGATGCGTCACTTTTCGGCGATGTCACTCACGATATTGATGTGTGTGACGCCGCCTTTAGAGATCCTGATTTTTTCCTTTTCCTGATCTCCCGGCTTTGACCCTGCTTGGTGGCTTTCCTGTCTCTGGACTGCAGCTCATCCATAGGCAGCAATCTCCTGGACTCTGTGGTAAATCCAGATCCCTGTATAGGGTTTCTGGGGTTCTGCCAAGTGTGCCCAAGATAGCCATTTTGAACCTGTAGCCTTGGAGAGGCGCCACACAAACTATTATGGGTCTTTAATAGTATTGGTCTACTCATATGTGTCAAAGGGACCTTTTGGACCCCCCGTCCCCTTAGGCCTTATAACACCGCAACGCAACCCCTCCACCTATAATAACTACGGCCCTGGCTTCTTAGAATAAGTATCTTCTTGTAGATTTCTTTTTGAGTATGTGACTAAATTGATTTCATTACATTAGTCCATCACAGAGAGAAACAATAGTATCTCAATTAACCTCTGCCCCATGGGTCCTACACAAATTATTGCCTAAGACGTAATGATTAAGCGACCTTTCAGATGTCGCCCAAGTAGGCGCTGACCCAAGTAGACATTCTGATGCCATTAACATTGCAAATTAAAATAAAGGAGAATAAGAGAATAAAATAGATTTATAGTAAACAATTATCGTTCATCACATTTCCCACAAATCAATTTTTCTAATCACGGCGAGGATTGGAGGTGGCTCGTCTTTTATGTCGTCGGGTGTAAATCAGGAAATTTGCATTTTTATAAGGTATTACATCACAGATCAGCGGAGGAGGATGAGGTATGGCATGAGCCCTGCATACTATTACACCAACCAGCTGGAATATTCGGCTCCAGGCATACATGCTAATCTTTCAGCTTGAACCTGAAACTGCAATAACAATTCGTGTTTTTCTTTGTAACTTGAAAAGCCGACTTGCCCTGGGGCAGTGATTGATCTCCATCTGATGCTGAAAGCCAACCATGCCAGAAGAAGAGAGGCGCTTATTAACCCTTCCTGGCACAGTGAGGTGTGATTGCGGAGGTCACATTCATTCATAACGGATAACGGAACGAATAATCCAATGTGTATGGACTCCAGGTGCGGGCGGCCGGTGATCTAATGGCCGTATGAGTAGAACCTTCTGCAATTATTTATAACTAGATGGCGGCCCGATTCTAAAGAATCGGGTAGTCTAGAATCCATATATAGTTTATTTACTAATAGTTACGGGAGTGCGGTGAAATGAATTGTGTGTATACAGGCGGCTCAGTGGGTAGCAGAGTATACGGTGGCTCAGTGGTTAGCAGTGAGTGCGGTGGCTCAGTGGTTAGCAGTGAGTGCGGTGGCTCAGTGGTTAGCAGTGAGTGCGGTGGCTCAGTGGTTAGCAGTGAGTGCGGTGGCTCAGTGGTTAGCAGTGAGTGCGGTGAGATTGGTCAGCGCAGCGACGTGGGCAGAGTGGTCAGCGCAGAGGACAGGGGGCAGAGGCGGCTGGGCAGAGGACAGGGGGCAGAGGACGCAGAGGACAGGGGGCAGAGGACGCAGAGGACAGGGGGCAGAGGACGCAGAGGGGGCAGAGGACGCAGAGGACAGGGGGCAGAGGACACAGAGGGGGCAGAGGACGCAGAGGACAGGGGGCAGAGGACGCAGAGGGGGCAGAGGACGCACAGGACAGGGGGCAGAGGGGGCAGAGGAGGCAGAGGGGGCAGAGGACGCAGAGGGGGCAGAGGACGCACAGGACAGGGGGCAGAGGGGGCAGAGGAGGCAGAGGAGGCAGAGGAGGCAGAGGGGGCAGAGGAGGCAGAGGAGGCAGAGGACAGGGGGCAGAGGAGGCAGAGGACAGGGGGCATAGGAGGCAGAGGACAGGGGGCAGAGGAGGCAGAGGACAGGGGGCAGAGGACACAGAGGGGGCAGAGGAGGCAGAGGACAGGGGGCAGAGGACACAGAGGGGGCAGAGGAGGCAGAGGACAGGGGGCAGAGGACACAGAGGGGGCAGAGGACGCAGAGGACACAAAGGGAGCAGAGGACAGGGGGCAGAGGACAGGGGGCAGAGGACAGGGGGCAGAGGACAGGGGGCAGAGGACGCAGAGGACACAAAGGGGGCAGAGGACAGGGGGCAGAGGACGCAGAGGGGGTAGAGGACGCAGAGGGGGCAGAGGACGCAGAGGGGGCAGAGGACGCAGAGGGGGCAGAGGACACAGAGGGGGCAGAGGACGCAGAGGGGGCAGAGGACGCAGAGGACGCAGAGGACGCAGAGGGGGCAGAGGACGCAGAGGGGGCAGAGGACGCAGAGGGGGCAGAGGACGCAGAGGACACAGAGGACAGGGGGCAGAGGACAGGGGGCAGAGGACAGGGGGCAGAGGACAGGGGGCAGAGGACACAGAGGGGGCAGAGGACACAGAGGGGGCAGAGGACACAGAGGGGGCAGAGGACGCAGAGGGGGCAGAGGACGCAGAGGGGGCAGAGGACGCAGAGGAGGCAGAGGACAGGGGCAGAGGACGGGGCAGAGGACAGGGGCAGAGGACAGGGGGCAGAGGACGCAGAGGACACAGAGGGGGCAGAGGACACAGAGGGGGCAGAGGACACAGAGGGGCAGAGGACACAGAGGGGGCAGAGGACAGGGGGCAGAGGACAGGGGGCAGAGGACGCAGAGGACGCAGAGGACGCAGAGGACAGGGGGCAGAGGAGGCAGAGGACAGGGGGCAGAGGAGGCAGAGGACAGGGGCAGAGGAGGCAGAGGACAGGGGGCAGAGGAGGCAGAGGACAGGGGGCAGAGGAGGCAGAGGACAGGGGGCAGAGGAGGCAGAGGACAGGGGCAGAGGACACAGAGGGGGCAGAGGACGCAGAGGACGCAGAGGGGGCAGAGGACAGGGGCAGAGGACAGGGGGCAGAGGACAGGGGGCAGAGGACAGGGGCAGAGGACGGAGAGGGGCAGAGGACACAGAGGGGGCAGAGAGACGCAGAGGGGGCAGAGGACGCAGAGGACACAGAGGGGGCAGAGGACACAGAGGGGGCAGAGGACGCAGAGGACAGGGGGCAGAGGACAGGGGCAGAGGACAGGGGGCAGAGGACGCAGAGGGGGCAGAGGACAGGGGGCAGAGGACAGGGGGCAGAGGACGCAGAGGGGGCAGAGGACGCAGAGGGCAGAGGACGCAGAGGGGCAGAGGACCAGGGGGCAGAGGGGCAGAGGACCAAAGGGGGCAAGGAGGGGGCAGAGGACCACAGAGACAGGGGGCAGAGGAGCAGAGGGGGCAGAGGACCAGAGGGGGCAGAGGGCATAGCACAGAGGGGGCAGAGAGGACAAGGCAAGAGGGGGCAGAGGACGCAGAGGGGGCAGAGGCGGGGCAGAGGCACAAGGGGGCAGAGGAAGGGAGAGGGGCAGAGGACACAGAGGGGGCAGGGAGCAGAGGGACAGGGGGCAGAGGAGGCAGGACAGGGGCAGGGGCAGAGGACAGGGGGCAGAGGACAGGCAGGGAGGCAGAGGAGGCAGAGGACAGGGGGCAGAGGAGGCAGAGGACAGGGGGCAGAGGAGGCAGAGGACAGGGGGCAGAGGAGGCAGAGGACAGGGGGCAGAGGCAAGCAGGGCAGAGGACAGGGGCAAGGCAGAGGACAGGGGGCAGAGGAGGAGAGGCAGAGGAACAGGGGGGCAGGGCAGAGGACAGGGGGCAGAGGAGGCAGAGGACAGGGGGCAGAGGGGCAGAGGCAGAGGGGGCAGAGGAGCAGAGGCACAGGGGGCAGAGAGGCAGAGGACAGGGGGCAGAGGACAGGGGCGGACCAGAGGGCAGAGGCAGAGGAACAAGGGCGGGCAGGAGGCAGAACAGGGGCAAGGACCAGAGGGGGCAGAGGACGCAAGGGGGCAGAGGAGGGCAGAGGACAGGGGGCAGAGGACGCAGAGGACAGGGGGCAGCAGGAGGCAGAGGACAGGGGGCAGAGGACACAGAGGGGGCAGAGGACACAGAGGGGGCAGAGGACGCAGAGGACAGGGGGCAGAGGACAGGGGGCAGAGGACAGGGGGCAGAGGACAGGGGGCAGAGGAGGCAGAGGACACAGAGGGGGCAGAGGAGGCAGAGGACACAGAGGGGGCAGAGGGGGCAGAGGACACAGAGGGGGCAGAGGACGCAGAGGGGGCAGAGGGCGCAGAGGGGGCAGAGGACGCAGAGGACGCAGAGGACGCAGAGGACGCAGAGGAGAGGGGGCAGAGGAGAGGGGGCAGAGGAGAGGGGGCAGAGGACAGGGGGCAGAGGACAGGGGGCAGAGGACGCAGAGGGGGCAGAGGACGCAGAGGGGGCAGAGGACGCAGAGGACAGGGGGCAGAGGACGCAGAGGACAGGGGGCAGAGGACGCAGAGGACAGGGGGCAGAGGACGCAGAGGACAGGGGGCAGAGGACGCAGAGGACAGGGGGCAGAGGACGCAGAGGACAGGGGGCAGAGGACGCAGAGGACAGGGGGCAGAGGACGCAGAGGACACAGAGGACAGGGGGCAGAGGACACAGAGGACAGGGGGCAGAGGACACAGAGGACAGGGGCAGAGGACACAGAGGACAGGGGGCAGAGGACACAGAGGAGGCAGAGGACACAGAGGACAGGGGGCAGAGGACACAGAGGACAGGGGGCAGAGGACACAGAGGACAGGGGGCAGAGGACAGGGGGCAGAGGACACAGAGGACAGGGGGCAGAGGACACAGAGGACAGGGGGCAGAGGACACAGAGGACAGGGGGCAGAGGACACAGAGGACAGGGGGCAGAGGACACAGAGGGGGCAGAGGACGCAGAGGACAGAGGGCAGAGGGGGCACACAGGTTGGAGGGCAGAGCAGCATGTATGGCTGCAGACTTACCGGTGGGCGGACGTCGGATGTAGGAGGAGAGGAGGGGCGGGCAGAGCTGCAGGAGAGGAAGTCCCGCCCTCCCTCCTCTCCAGGCACACGGCAGGGAGCACGGGTACCCCCAGGGTGTGTGTGGCCCTCCGAGGTGGCGGGCAATGGGCCCCCCTGCCCCCCCCGGTATGTAGGTACTGGCTGGAGGGCAGAGGGTGGAGGGGAGTGGCAGGAGGGCACACGGAACTTCCGAGACCGGAACGTTCCGTGTGTCGGTGACTGTAGCCGGGGGGCAGCCTGGCTACAGTGCACTGGATGAGCCTGGGCGACGACCATCACGGAAGTGGGCGTGGCCTCCTCCGGAAGTGGCCTTCGGGTTTTATATAATAGAATAGATTGGGGTTCCTGTAACCCCTTTATATCCCCAAGTGTCCCCCTGCATGATTCAGATCCTATCCTGCGCATTATGCTAATTTATTTTTGGGACATATGGGGGTCAACATATTGGGGTCACCGCCTCTATGAAAACGCTGCCCCTCCTGACTGTGTGCAAGTGAATGACATAGTGACATCACCCACACAATTCACAAGACAGGTGTCTGAGTCAGTGATTCCGCTGCGCATGTGCGAGACTTCGGAATGGAGTCACTGGTTCTTCAATAGGGCACAGTGAAGTGCGCCACTGCGCAGGCAAGACTTCAGTCTCTGTAGGGGTGTCATTGCTTCATCTCTACATCAGCTGCACAGTGCCCAAAGTCTGACGCCTGCGCAGTGGCACGCCTCACTGTGACCTATTGAAGAGCCAGCGATTCCACTGCGCAGGCGCGAGACATCAGGCACTGCGGTTGAAGCAGAGATGAAGCAATGACACCTCTACCGAGGCTGAAGTCTGGCGCCTGCGCAGTGGAATCTCTGGCTCTTCATCAGGGCACAGTGAGACGCCACTGCACAGGCGCGAGACTTCAGGCACTGTGCGGCTGAAGCAGAGATGAAGCAATGACACCCCTACGGAGGCTGAAGTCTGGCGCCTGCGCAGTGGACTCTCTGGTTCTTCATCAGGGCACAGTGAGGCGCCACTGCGCAGGCGCGAGACTTGTGAATTACATGGATAACGTCATTATGTCATTCACTTGCAAACACTCAGTAGGGGTGGCGTTTTCATGGAGCGAGGCGGCGCTGACCGCAATAAGCCGATCTCATATGTCCCATAAAATAAATTAGTATATGGCGCGGGACAGGATACAACTATATATCTGAGGTATGCAGGGGGACATCTGGGGATATAAAGGGGTTACAGAAACCCCAATTACATCATGTTAAAGGTGGTGGGCCGGGTTTAAAACCCCCAAAACTGGTGACAGGTGCACTTTTAGGGTATGTTTTCACGTTGCTTTTTTGCTGCTTTGTTTTCCATCGCAAAACCTGTCAGTAAAAAAGTTGCTTCCAAAAAGCAGATTTTGCTGCGTTTCTGCTGTGTCATTTATCTACACTACATGTTTAAATAAAGTTTAATTCAACACAAAAGCAGTAAAAATGGAGTAACAGCAAATGCTATAAGATTTTAAACATCTCCTGCACACTCTGCTTTTTCTCCTGACTGATTCTGAGAACGGCAGTGTTTATTAATCGGCATCATGTCAATTTTTTCTGTATTTTTGCAGGGTTTCTTCACCCATAGAAAGCAATGACAAAGTGCCAAAAAAATCGCAGCACACGGATTTTATTGCATTTTTTCAACGTTCATTTTTAATTTTTTGCATGTTTTTGGTAAATAAAACTAACTTTATTAATCTCATCTTTTAGACAAATCATGGGCGTATCCAGCACCAAAAACTGCAGCTAAAAACATAAAAAAAAAGGGGGGGGGGGAACACGTTTTTATTACCAAGAAAGTAGGTTTTGCTGCTGAAAAAAAATGAACATACCTTATGGTCATTAGGTACATCAATGCTCGTTGTCTCCCTCTTTTATGAAGATATAAAAAGTGACTGTCAGCATTTTTTTACTTAAAGCAATATTTTTTGTAGTCAGACTAAAGTTTAGTACCGTATATACTCGTGTATAAGCCGACCCGTGTATAAGCCGACCCCCTACTTTTGCCCCCAAAAGCTGGTAAAAGTTATTGACTCGCGTATAAGCCTAGGGTATGAAATGCAGCAGACCCCCATCCTATTATATAGCCCCCCGTCACTGGTATATAGCACCCCTCAGTAATGGTATACAGGTCCCTCAGCAGTGGTATACAGGCCCCTCAGCAGTGGTATACAGGCCCCTATGCAGTAGTATACAGGCCCCTGTGCAGTGGTATACAGGCCCCTGTGCCGTAGTATACAGGCCCCCAGTGGTGGTATACAGGCCCCTGTGCAGTAGTATACAGGCCCCTATGCAGTAGTATACAGGACCCTATGCAGTAGTATACAGGCCCCTGTGCAGTAGTATATAGGCCCCTATGCAGTAGTATACAGGCCCCCAGTGGTGGTATATAGGCCCCTGTGCAGTAGTATACAGGCCCCCAGTGGTGGTACATAGGCCCCTGTGCAGTAGTATACAGGCCCCCAGTTGTGGTATATAGGCCCCTGTGCAGTGTATGCAGGCCCCTGTGCAGTGTATACAGGCCCCTGTGCAGTGTATACAGGCCCCTGTGCAGTGTATACAGGCCCCTGTGCAGTGTATACAGGCCCCTGTGCAGTGTATACAGGCCCCTCTGCAGTGTATATAGGCCCCTCTGCAGTGTATACAGGCCCCTGTGCAGTGTATACAGGCCCCTCTGCAGTGTATACAGGCCCCTGTGCAGTGGTAAGTGGCCCCTGTGCAGTGGTATACTGGCCCCCAGTGGTGGTATACTGGCCCCCAGCAGTAACACACAGCCCCCCCTCCTTATTATGTGTCCCCCAGGCTGCGGCACCTGTTAAAATAACAAACGTTTCAAACATCACCTTTCCGGCGCAGCTCCTCCGCTCCTCCGGTCCCGGCTTCTTCCTGCTTGTGCCGGCTTCTAGAGCTGTGACCGCGCACAGGAAATGACGTCATCTCCTGCGCCCGGTCACATGACACCGGCACAAGAAGGAAGAAGCCGGGACCGGAGGACCGGAGGAGCTGCGCCGGAAAGGTGATGTATGAAACGTTTGTTATTTTAACAGGTGCCGCAGCCTGGGGGACACATAATAAGGAGGGGGGGCTGTGTGTTACTGCTGGGGGCCAGTGTATTGCAATATGCACGGCATCCCTCCGCCGCTGATGGACGGGGGGATGCCGTGCATATTCATTACACTAATGAGGCGGCCCCACGTGACCGCCCGCGGTCACTGCGGTCCCCTCCTGCCTCCTCCAGCCACCGGTCACAGCCCCCCCCCCCCCTGCAAAAACCGAGTGACTCGCATATAAGCCGAGGGGGGGACTTTTCAACCCAATTTTTGGGCTGAAAAACTCGGCTTATACGCGAGTATATACGGCATATTATCAAAAACTACTATAACACTGCTCCCTATGGGCACAAATATGGGGTTAAACATATAGCATATTTTTCTTATTATGTCATGGACCCCTAAATTGTGTTTTCAGATGGTAATCGATAACTATGATTGCCAAATAAAACCGTTCAATACTTAGCTTACTCACATGCCAACTATGGCTTCTATAATAATCAAAATAATAAATAGTTGCTTTCTGAAATACTAAGATATGCAAACGTTGAATATAGGAATATGGACATGCATTCCTGCTAAGGAAATATTCTGAAAAATTAAGACACTTAGCATGTACAAATGGCCAGCTATATGCAAACCCAACTGCCAGTGTCAAGGCATATCTCTTTGTTGGGTCCCTATCTAATGCCTCTATCCAGATTTATGTGAGCCCAGCAGCCAACATCAAGAAATATTTCTTTGTTGGGTCCCTATCTAATGCCCCTATCTAGTTTTATGTGAGTGCGACACCCACCAGGGCTGTGGGCTACTCAGGACTGGGCCGGTCAGTTCTTTGAGAGGTCACGGTGGCGGTGACCTGGCTCCGTGACCCTGGGTGTGCAATAAAAGGGGTTATTTACAGGGGATAAGATCGTGATGCCACCTGTGGTGTTCAGCCATGTTTTGCCAGGACAGGGAGCAGAGGTCCTGGAGATTGCAGACAGGGAGCAGATGTCCTGGAGATTGCAGACAGGGAGCAGATGTCCTGGAGATTGCAGACAGGGAGCAGATGTCCTGGAGATTGCAGACAGGGAGCAGAGGTCCTGGAGATTGCAGACAGGGAGCAGATGTCCTGGAGATTGCAGACAGGGAGCAGATGTCCTGGAGATTGCAGACAGGGAGCAGATGTCCTGGAGATTGCAGACAGGGAGCAGATGTCCTGGAGATTGCAGACAGGGAGCAGATGTCCTGGAGATTGCAGACAGGGAGCAGATGTCCTGGAGATTGCAGACAGGGAGCAGAGGTTCTAAAGATCTGAAAACAGATAGCAAGGGTCCTGGAGACTGCAGACAGATACTGAGCAGGTCATGCTACAAAAGCACACTGAGAGTCTTAATACCAGGACACAGGTGTGTGTTGGTAGGCCTTATACAGGTCTCGGTTGAAGATCACACAGTTGTACACTTGGGAAGCCTGACGTGGAGCACAAAAGAGATTGGCAAACCAGGAGGGGAAAAGAGAGCAGAGCCCAGAACCTGAACAGCGGTGAACACAGAGATTGATTGAACCTTGTATCAGTAAATCTCATCATTACTGAAAAAGGCATCTTTGGTCCTGGGTACTAGAGATATGCCCTCCTTATTCAGCACCTTGTGCTCATGGAAAGGCCGCTACACGGAATGTAGATGCATTTCCTGGTGTATTGAGCACTATGCAGGACACCATAGAGGTGCTGACACCATAAAGGTGGTGCATCGGGCATCATCCAAACTTACAGTGGCCTTTTTCATCAAGGAAGACCAAGGCCTAAAATAGTTCAATTTGGCTACAGAATAACGATAACATTTCAAGCCCAAGAAACATAAAATGAATGTGTTGGACATAAAGTGTCGTGTAATTTCCTATTCGGAAACAGTGGCTCTCCAGACACCATTCTGCAGACACGGCCCCATTACCATCCTTACCATCGACCTAATATCACAGGAGCCTCCTTTTCTTTATCATTATTTCTCTTTAATCAGTTTCTATCCCAGCAAACCAATTGCTATAGATAACAGGCTGCTTAATTATAATTCTTCCAATTTACTTTGCAGTAATAAAAACCTAAAACACACAGATAAAAAAAAAAATTCTGAGTTTAGTATTACCGGCTTTTAATCCTTCATTGGGATCTTATGCTGCGTCCTATCTGATGCAACCGGGGATTTTCAAGTGAAACTGCCTGCGCAAGTCTATTAAATCCACATAAATCCTCCACAAAGAGGCTTAATTCACTCTTATCTCACTGGTGAACGGCATTTAGGAAGAACAAAGTGAAAAAAGGAGAAAAAAAAAGGTAAAACTTATAGTAAAACTAACACAATACTGCATGGAAAAATGCCCTATAAAGCTGAGTATAGCAGTAGTAGAATACTAGCACTATTAGCAGCATTAATAATGGGTGAAAAAGCATCAGAGAGGAGATTCCCCCCTCTCCCCACCAATTTAGGATCTCATAACAGTAAGGCACTCTCTATGAGAAGGCCATCAGTTACTTTGGGCAGAACCCAAGGGTGAGAAACATGAAACAAGGATTCTTAGGGCACCAAAGCATTTTTAGGCTGAGGCTACCCTAAAAGGGGTGGCTTGGGACTAACATCCATAGTACAGGACATCAATATGGGATCAGCGGAGGGTCCAACACTGATCCCCTAAACAATGTACATAGCCGTGGTGTACCATCACATACAAAATGGTGTTTTGCTTCCATACGGTAGAACCATCATATTTCAAAGCGCTTTACAGACATCATCATTACTGTCCCCATTGGGGCTCACAATCTAAATTCCCTATATCTAGGTCTTTGGAGTGTGGGAGGAAATCGGAGAACCTGGAGGAAACCCACACAATCACAGGGAAAACATACAAACTGCTTGTAGATGTCGTCCGTGGTGGGATTTGAGCCCCAGAACACCAGCGCTGCAAGGCTACAGAGCTAGCTACTGAGCCACCATACAGTGCTAACCACTGAACCACCATACAGTGCTAATCACTGAGCCACCGTACAGTGCTGACTACTGAGCAACCACAGTGCTAACCTCTGAGCCATCGTACAGTGCTAACCACTGAGGCACCATACAGTGCTAAACACTGAGCCACGATACAGTGCTAACCACTGAGCCACTGTACAGTGCTAATCACTGAGCCACCGTACAGTGCTAACCTCTGAGCCACCATACAGTGCTGACTACCGAGCCACCACACAGTGCTAACCTCTGAGCCACCGTACAGTGCTAACCTCTGAGCCACCATACAGTGCTAACCACTGAGCCACCATACAGTGCTAATCACTGAGCCAACATATACAGTGCTAACCACTGAGCCACCATATACAGTGCTAACCACTGAGCCACCATACAGTGCTAATCACTGAGCCACCGTACAGTGCTAACCACTGAGCAACCACAGTGCTAACCTCTGAGCCATCGTACAGTGCTAACCACTGAGGCACCATACAGTGCTAAACACTGAGCCACCATACAGTGCTAACCACTGAGCCACTGTACAGTGCTAACCACTGAGCCACCGTACAGTGCTAACCTCTGAGCCACCATACAGTGCTGACTACCGAGCCACCACACAGTGCTAACCTCTGAGCCACCGTACAGTGCTAACCTCTGAGCCACCATACAATGCTAACCACTGAGCCACCGTACAGTGCTAACCACTGAGCCACCATACAATGCTAACCACTGAGCCACCAGACAGTGCTAACCACTGAGCCAGCATGTCTTCATCTGGCCACTACAAAAGTAGATACTGGCTGATTGGTGGGTGGGGGGGGCTTATACTTGGCACCCCTACCTATCTCCTAGTGAGTTGGCCATTCTTCAACTAAATGTACTCTAGAAAGGACAAGAAAGTTTGCATACTTTTTCCAATGTAGAGTTCGAAGGGACATCCTGGTTCATCTGGTCCATTCTAGGGATGGGCGAATCCCTCTCTACTATTCGGGACTCGCCCGAATAGTAGTGGACTCGGGGGACTCGCTACTCGCCGAGTTTCCTTAGGAATTACTTGGGGGTAACGAGTCCCTGTACTTTTGCAGTGTATCTATATAGATACACTACAAAAGTACCCTAAAAGTTAATCTAAGGGGTTAAAAACAATAAACATTAATACTCACCTCATGTACTCCTGTACCGGGACCGGGACCGAAGACCTCCGGCTGTTACAGGACCTCCGAGACCACTGGGAGAAGATGGAGAAAAGGACCTTGCAGTTCAGCCAATCAGCATTCGGCTAGCGGTCACATGGGTTTGTCATGTGACCGCAGTGCAGTCGCGTCACAACCCATGTGACCGCTAGCCGAATGCTGATTGGCTGAACTGCAAGGTCCTTTTCCCCATCTTCTCCCGGTGGTCTCGGAGGTCCTGTAACAGCCAGAGGTCTTCGGTACCGGTCCCGGTACATAAGGTACAGGAGTACAGGAGGTGAGTATTAATGTTTATTGTTTTTAACCCCTTAGATTGACTTTTAAGGTACTTTTGTAGTGTATCTGTATAGATACACTGCAAAAGTACAGGTTACTACTCGGAATCGCTGGACTCGCAACGAGTACCGAGTCTCGGACCCGGACTCGTTAGAGTTCAGCGAGTCCAAGTATTTCAGGATTCGCCCATCCCTAGTCCATTCCCCTGTTCAAAGCAGGATTCACTAAATCATCCCAGACAGACGTCTGTCCAGCCTCGGTGTGAAGACTTCCATTGAAGGAGAACCCACCACCTGTCATGGCCGCCTGTTCCACTCGTTGATCACCCTCACTGACAAAAAGTTTTTTCTGTTATCCAATCTGTGTCTTCTCCCATTCAGTTTCATCCCATTGTTTCTAGTCGTTCCTTGTGAAAATAAGAATAGCGCTTAAGAGACTGAAATGATGTTTAATTTGGTTTACTGGGGGCAGCAGTTGTGACATAATTAAGAGTTCCTAGATGCAGCATCTAGTTGAGCTCAGAAAGCTAACCACACCTCCACCACAAATCTCTGTGTACATTGTCTATTGAAAGTGAGCTGCTTATCAAAGGAGGGGGAATGGTCGGTCTAGCAGGGACATGAGCTGTATTCTAGGGCAGTGATGATATCCTGGAGATAAAAGAATCATTGAATGAAACCAGCAGCACACAGCCAAATAAGTGACACATCTCTGAAATCTGTGACTCAGCTCCTACATTATGGTGTCCACCTCAGATTACATAGCAAAAACCTGCTGACAGATTTCCTTTAAAGGGTAGGGATGCCCATTAATTGATACTGAGAAGATAGTATTTTCATTCTGACAACAAACTAATTTGCATAATTATATCCATTACCAATGACTTACACAATATCCCTTCCATGTTTCAAAGCTCATTAACCAGATCAAATCTTGCTCTAAAGGGGGCTCTGGGGGTCACTACTGTGTGAGTGTCACAGGGAGTCTTGTGAGAAAAGGAGGAAAGGAACCTGAGCCCCTGAACTGCCCCTCAAACTAGGGCAAACCTGACTATCCTTAACTCAGGGGTACCCCTGATAGTAGGGAGGCCTGAGTGTGCAACCATTCGCCTGTCCTGCCCTGAGCTAAACCCCCAACCCCCACCCCAGGAGGTGAACCGGAATTGAACACACAGATAAAGACAGACAGGGATAAAGCAAGCAGCACGACACAGCAAACAATCAGAAAGATACAATATGTGTGTAGGGAGAACACAATACAAATAGGGAGTGAAAAAACAACGAGTTATACTTCACCAGATACCAAGCAATCACTAGAGTTTCTACAGCAACTCCAACACAGGACCAGTATGCAAGAGGCACGCAAATCCTATATTCGGCATCCAGGAATGTTCTGAGCCATACTTAAGGGGAGAAGATGTCCCAGCAACCTCAACCTTCAATTAACATTAATCAAAAAGTTAACTCCTTCAAAGCTGAAGATCAGTGAACAAACCACCGCCGACACCCAAACTCAGGCTGAGCAACAAAGAGGCTTAACACTGCACATCAGACTCCTCAGTGTGAACAGAGTCTGAAGCCAGCCTGACAGTGAGGGGACGAGAGTTGGATGTGGCTAGCGACCTTGTCTCAGAGCTCAATGTGGCTCTCAAGGGCAGAGAGGTTGTGAACATCTAGGCTAGGTAAATGTGGCACCCCTGCGGGTCCAGTCGCCAAAGAGGTACTGCATCCCTGTTAGGGTGTAGTATCCCACTCACTGATAAGAGGGGTACAGACTGGTGCCGGGACACCAAGATCACACTAGGAACGATTGTAGTGGGGTTGGGTGGTGAAGGAAGTAGTTAGAGGGAGCACTTGGGAGGAGTGAGGTCAGGAAGAACACTTATTGAGGACATCAGACATGTGACAGAGGGTATAAAAAGAGATAGAAATATCTAGAATGTAGGAGACGACAGTTAGAAGAGAGACTGTTAACAGAGAGACTGACCAGCTGAGGAGAGAAAATAGAACAGGTGAGAAGAGGCCATTGAACACCAAGGTCGAGTTGGAGGGCAGCTAGAGAACGTACGCCTGAGACATGTCCAGAGGACTGGAGCAAGTGGGAGCTCATCCTAAGGTCGAACCCTAGAGTAGAACATCAACCAGAGGCACGGGAAATGAGCAATCCACCCATGGGGCTCGTATCCATTGTCAAGCGCAGGCAAGTGGAGGGACTAGGCTGCAAGGGGCAATGGGAGCCCAAAAGACTAGTGGAGAAGACCAGGCTCAGCTAGCAACCCGGAGACTGTGTGGCACTTTCAAGGTGACATAGTCGAAAACCGCGCACATCTGCTGAAAAGATGGCAACCATAGGGCTAAGGGGAGACACTGCAGGTTAACCCCTAGGAAAAGCCCACAGTCACTGGCTCAGAGCTCTGCATAGCGACACATAAGGCAGGACGGGTGAGGCAAGCGCTGTGTGACACGACCTGGAAAGGACAGAGAAAGGGTGCCGGTTACGTACTATACTACTACCAGTGAGTAGCTGGATCCCTGCCTCCGAGAACCCAGTGCTCAGCGAGCTGCTGCACAAAGACTGTGAGTAAAAGAACTGAAGACTGCAACCCGCTGTGTCTGTGAACTTTCTTTACAAGTCAAGAGCACCAGATACACTACTGCTAACTCACTCAGGTACCTTTGGCCACCCTAGGGGGTTATCCTTATCTGTAGATGGCTTCAGAACATTGCTGCTTTCCAGCCTTCCATTGCTGCCTCCCAGCCTCCCATTGCTGCCTCCCTAGGAAGACTGTCAAGCAGCGGTGGCCAGTAATAACCGCAACCTGCGAGTGGCGTCACGTGTAAATTAACAAGTATCCCCAGGTCCAGCCATCCCTGCCCAGAATGAACCCCCCATGCCAGATCCCTATCCCTAAGAGAATGAGCCACCCACACGGAAATTTTAATGACACCTCCAGAGTCAAGGAGCCAGGTCTCAGTCCCTGTGATCCCCATGATGAAGCCTCAAGAAAGCCCGGTTCCGAGTATCCTAAGGCCCTCGAGAGGCGTGTCACAGACATGTAGTCTGAAGAAAAGTCAGAGGTCAGTGAACAACAGATCAGAGACTGAGCACAGGAACAAGACACCACTGAGCTTAAAGCTACAACTGGCAGTGATCTGACCACTGCCACCCAGCTAAACAGCCAGGTAATCACAATAAAAGGTGACAACTGGAGGAAATATAAATGTAAGTTTGCCCACTGACAAAGACATGAACAGTTTATAATTTTAAGGGTAGGTTAATTTTAACAGTGAGAAATAGAATATCAAAAATAAAATCCAGAAAATCACATTGTCTATATTATATAAATGTATTTGCATTTTGAAGAGAGGAATAATTATTTGATCCCCTACCAACCATTAGGAGTTCTGGCTCCTACAGACGCTCCTAATTAACTTGTTACCTGTATTAAAAACAGCGGTCTTATATTGTCACTTGTATAAAAGACTCCTGTCCACACACTCAATTAATCAGTCAGACTCTAACCTCTACAACATGTGAAAGACCAAAGAGCTTTGTAAGGATGTCAGGGAAAAGATCCTAGACCTGCACAAGGCTGGTCAACAAAACCATAAGTAAGACAATGGGTGAGAAGGAGACAATGGTTGGTTCAATAGTAAGAAAATAGAAGAAGTACAAAATGAGGTCAATCCCCATCAATCTGGGGCTCCATGCAAAATCTCACCTCGTGGGGTATCCAAGATCATGAGGAAGGTGAGAGATCAGCCTAAAAATACACGGGGGGAACTTGTTAATCTTTTCAAGACAGCTGGGACCACTGTCACCAAGAAACCCATTGGTAACACTTTATGCTGTAATGGATTAAAATCCTGCCGTGCCCGCAAAGTCCCACTGCTCAAGAAGTAAATAAACAGAAAAGGATGCGCAATGGGTGCACCTGTATAAACAATTTCTTTCCCTAACTAGTAAAAAAGCTGCTCACCTTGGAGGGCTGTGCACTGCCCTGCACAGCCCTGGTAAATCACTTGAAGTGTGGAGCTTAATCGCTCTCCCTGGAATCTCTGTGTGCTGCTGCCTGTGAGCTGCTTGCCCTGGCCCCAGCTCTGAACACGTGACCACTCAGACAGGAAAGGTCCTGTAGGTCCAGGCCTTCACCTCACACCACACAGGTCCTTTTGTTGATGTGCCTTCCAAGCTGCTCCTGCTGCTGATCCTCCATGAGAGAAACTGGAACATATGATTAATGCAAAGCAGTCTGTGGAGCGCTCAGGAAAGGCAGGCAGGGTGAATTATAGATAAAACTTAGCTTTTTATTTTTCTCCTTCACAGCCACAACGCGTTTCCACTGACACAGCAGTCTTCCTCAGGTTCCTCAGAAAAATAAAAAGCTAAGTTTTATCTATAATTCACCCTGCCTGCCT
This sequence comes from Allobates femoralis, assembly GCA_033576535.1. Taxonomy (NCBI): domain Eukaryota; kingdom Metazoa; phylum Chordata; class Amphibia; order Anura; family Aromobatidae; genus Allobates; species Allobates femoralis. The sequence goes on from JARQOC010000009.1 coordinate 4,413,941, forward strand.
TTCCTGAGCGCTCCACAGACTGCTTTGCATTAATCATATGTTCCACTGCTCAAGAAGGCACATGTGCAGCCTGTTTGAAGTTTGCCAGTGAACACCTTGGTGATTCTGATAGTGATTGGGAGAAGGTGCCGTGGTCAGATGAGACAAAAATTGAGCTCTTTGGCATTAACTCAACTCACCGTGTTTGGAAGAAGAGAAATGTTGCCTATGACACAAAGAACACCATCCCCACAGTCAAGCATGGCGGTGGACACATTATGTTTTGAGGGGTGTTTCTCTGCTAAGGGAACAGGACTACTTCACCGCATCGATGGGACAATAGATGGAGCCATGTACTATAAAATCTTGAGTGACAACCTCCTTCCCTCCACCAGGACATTAAAAATGGGTCATTCCCGGGTCTTCCAGCACGACAATGACCCAAAACATACAGCCAAGGTAACAAAGGAGTGGCTCAAAAAGAAGCACATCAAGATTATGGAGTGGCCTAGCCAGTCTCCAGACCTTAATCCCATAGAAGAGATATGGAGGGAGCTGAACCTTCGAGTTGCCAAGCGACAGCCTCAAAATCTTAATGATTTAGAGATGATCTGCAAAGAGGAGTGGACCAAAATTCCCCTGACATGTGTGCAAAACTCATCATCAACTACAAAAAACATCTGCTGTGCTTGCCAACAAGGGTACTACCAAGTATTGTCTTGTTTGCCAGAGGGATCAAATACTTATTTCTGTCTGCAAAATGCAAATACATTTATATAATTTAGACAATGTGATTTTCTGGATTTTATTTTTGATATTCTATCTCTCAGTGTTAAAATTAACCTACCCTTAAAATGATAGACTGTTCACGGTCTTTGTCAGTGGGCAAACTTACAAAATCAGCAAGGGATCAAATACTTATTTGCCTCACTTTGGCCCACGAAAAGGCTGCAAAGCAATCATCAATTTCCATGAGAACAGTCCAGCTCGCTCCAGTCCCAGATTAGGCGGCTTTGCTGTCATTCAAAATCTTGACAGCCCAGCACGCCCCTGACATCTATCGGGCGGCTGAGCTGTCACTGACTGCGTCCTTATGGCATAGTGAGTGGCTGATTCATGATAGTAGCTCTGGTTGGCCTGGTGCCTTTTCCATACTGTCATAGTAAACGTGCATAGGATATGACCTCTATCTCTGCGCTGTTTCATCAGTCAACCATACTGTATGTAGCACCGGTCAGGTCATACTTGTCCTACAATAGGGATAATGCAATTGTAGGAACACAAGGAGGGTCTATCCCCACCCACCAAACATATATTGCTAAAAATGTAGATATTAATGTAATATTTAAAAATGAATGCAGAACTCTTAATGTATGCCTGAAGCCTGTTCTACCCTCATGTAAATCAGATAATTGGGAGCACGTAATATTTTGTAAATATGCAAATTCTGTGATTAAACATTTATAATGGTCATTAGAAGTCCCCGGCTTGTTTTATTTGCACAGTAATGTGATATTAACTAATGTGGCTTGTATTAAATCCAGAGCTCTATTTTTGCTGCATAAATTGTCCCCGAAAAGTCAAAGATGTGAGGAGCAATAGCACAGTCCATCACTACATACAGGGAAAGTGCCATCAGAAAATGATCAATGGCTTACATACATCAGGTTATTGTGTTACTTGTATTTAAATTAAAAAGAAGAACAAAAAATATATATACATATATATATATATATATATATATATATATATATATATATACAAATTTCCAAATGGCCCCCCGGCAGTTCCCCACCCCTGGTTAAACTCAATAAGATCTACTTTGGTCTCCTCTAACCAGAGCATCTTCTTCCACATGTAGGATATACAGTGAGTATGTGGGAGAAGGTGCTATGGTCAGATGAGACTAAAGTAGATCTTTTTGGGTTAGTGCAAAACACTAGCACTGCACATCACCCTGAAAACACCATCCCCACCGTCACACATGGTGGTGGCAGCATCCTGCTGTGGGGAGTCTTTTATTCAGCAGGGGCAGAGAAGCTGGTCAGAAATGATGGGAAATGGATGAAGCTAAATACAGGGCAATTCTGGGGGAGAAACCTGATTGAGGTTGCAAAGGTTGCAAACTTGAACCTGGGGTATAGGATCCCCTTCCAGTAGTACAACAATATTAAACATCCTGCCAGAGCTACAATGGAGGGTTTAGATCAGAGCATATTCATGTTTGTGAACAGTCAAGTCACAGCCCAGAGCTAAATCCCATTGAGAATCTGTGACAAGAGATGAAAATAGCTGATCACAGATGTCTGCATCCAATCTGAGGGAGAGGGAGTGTGCAAAGAAAAAGGGGCAACAATTTCAGCCTCCAGATGTATAAATCTGGAGGAGACATCCCCAAAAGACTTGCAGCAGTATTTACAGCTAAAGGTGGTCATACAAAGTATTGACTCAGGGGGCTGAATATAAATGTATATAATAATTTTCTGGTTTATATTTTTAAAATATGTAGAAAGCCCTGTATAACTTCCTTTATACTTCACAAATACTTGCTACTTAGTGCTGTTATCTGTTATATACTTACCTAGAAGCGTCCACATTCAACGAGGCGATGTCCACGAATCCCAGAATGCATTGCGCCCACTGGAACCCGCACCATATTAGCACACGCAAGAAATGAGTATGATAATATGGTGCCTGCTGCCGGTGGAACAGATCACTCGAAGCTGAGGCTCCACACACCACCCACCGAACACTGCACCCTGCACCCCCACCGATAACCTCTAACTTACCAGAGGATATAGCACCTGTGATGATGTCACAGTCGTGACCATCACAACACAGCTCCTGCAGTAAGTGCTTCACAGCAGCCAGTGACACGAGCTGCAGCCAGGGGGGCAGAGAGTGCAGAGAGGGGCCAGAGATAGTAGCCCCCCTGCTCAAACCCCGCGCTCTGCTCCCTCCTCGCCCTCTGCTCCCCCAGCACCTGCTCCCCTGCTCTCTGCCCACTATCACATCTCACGCTCTGCTTCCCCCCCAGCGCTCTGCCCTCTCTCACACCCTGCGCTCTGCTCCTCCCCTGTATTCTGCCTGCTCTCATACCCCACGCTCTGCTTCCCTCCCACGCTCTGCCCGCTCTCACATCTCACGCTCCGCTTCCCCCCAGCGCTCTGCCCTCTTTCACACCCCGCGCTCTGCTCCTCCCCTGTTTTCTGCCTGCTCTCATACCCACGCTCTGCTTCCCTCCCACGCTCTGCCCGCTCTCACATCTCATGCTCTGCTTCCCCCCAGCGCTCTGCCCTCTCTCACACCCTGCGCTCTGCTCCTCCCCTGTATTCTGCCTGCTCTCATACCCCATGCTCTGCTTCCCTCCCACACTCTGCCCGCTCTCACATCTCACGCTCTGCTTCCCCCCAACGCTCTGCCCTCTCTCACACCCCGCGCTCTGCTCCTCCCCTGTTTTCTGCCTGCTCTCATACCCCATGCTCTGCTTCCCTCCCACGCTCTGCCCGCTCTCACATCTCACTCTCTGCTTCCCCCAGCGCTCTGCCCTCTCTCACACCCCGCGCTCTGCTCCTCCCCTGTTTTCTGCCTGCTCTCATACCCCATGCTCTGCTTCCCTCCCACGCTCTGCCCACTCTCACACTCTCACTCTGCTCCCCCGCGCTATGCCGACTCTCACATCACGTCCTCTACCTCCCCCCGCGCTCTGCCTGCTCTCACACTCACACTCTGCTCCCTCGCCCCGTGCTCTGCTCCCCCATGTGCTCTGCCCGCTCTCTCACCCCATTCTCTGCTTCCCCATCCCCTCACTCTGTCCGCTCTCACACCCCGCGCTCGGAACACTCTCACACCCCATACTCTGCCCACTGTTACACCCCGTGCTCTGCTTTTCCTCCCACACCCTGCTTCTTCCCTCTTGCTCTGCTCGCTCTCACACCCCGCCCACTCTCACACTCTTTGCTCGCTCTGTCACCTGGCAGGTCCGCTCACCCCACAGCCTGCTGAATGAGGAACTGCGCCGCCACATAAGAGCAAGCAAGGGGAGGTAGAGAACAACCACAGGGGGGCAGAGAGGCAGCACATGGGGGGAGCATGCAGGAGGGGGGGCAGAGAGCAACAGCATGTGGGGAGGGAATGGCCACGGGGGAGAAGAGAGCAAGGGGGAAAAACAGCGGACGGGAGAAACCGCACAGGAAAAGAGATGCCCGCTGTCCTTAGCATGCAAACAAATCAAAATAGATGGTTGCGCCACACTGCAAATTTAGGGGTATAAATTCCCGTTACACTGTACATATCACTCACCTAAGTTGGTTGTGCCCTCTGCACAACTAGATTAGCCGCAAGTAGGTGAGATTTTTTTCGCAGGATCCCTGTCTTCATCTATTGCCTGTCTCCCCTTTTCACCCAGGTCTGTGCTCCGTCTTTCACACGTGCACCGTCCCATGCACGTGCAGGGGCCAGGTTTCTGTTTTCTTCAGCAAGGTCCTCTCCCAGAGCTGCTCGTACCACTCTCCCCAAAGGGAGAAAGGAACGTAATGCAATAATAAATGTGGTATATAGAAATGAGCGCTAGGGATAATGGAACAAGCCGAACGCTTTTGTAGACATTACCTATAGGTTTATTACGATAAACACAGTACAGGTCCTTCTCCCACAACGCGTTTCGACGCTACATGCGTCTTCCTCCACTTGAGGAAGACGCATGTAGCGTCAAAACGCGTTGTGGGAGAAGGACCTGTACTGTGTTTATCGTAATAAACCTATAGGTAATGTCTACAAAAGCGTTCGGCTTGTTCCATTATCCCTAGCGCTCATTTCTATATACCACATTTATTATTGCATTACGCTGTCCTTAGCATAGCAGAGCCCACGCCATCGTGATTTCACCTCCCACCTGATGCGATAGCATTGGGCTCCCATCTAGCATCACTTAAAATCTCTCAATAAAATACATTTGCTTGGTGTAATGTGAAAAAATGTGGAAAAGCTCATGGAGTATGCATACTTTTTAAAGGTACTTTATCTACCTATCTTTTATGTCTACTGTGTCGACAAACAACATTACCGCGCTATCAGCACACGATGTCTCCACTTTACAAACATCACATTATAGAACTACTTTAATATTGTCTGTGGCAGGTCTGTAGACCATGATGACGTGTTGTATGTGTGGGTGGCTGATTGCACCTAGATGTTATTTCGCAGCCTCGTAACATTATCATAAAACATAGAAAATCAAATTAGAATCCAAAATGTTGTTACTAATTGAACACCACAATCAGACAGTCGTCTGCAGAGCACATCGAGCCGGAGGGAAACTGGTAAAACTCTGATTGAACACAATGGAAATAATTAGCGAACAAGAAGCAAAGTGACCAATATGTGACAGTCCCTGCGGACTGACAGCGATCACATCTGCCCCCATGTCAGGGACTCTTGCACTTCTCTGGGAACCTCGTTACCTCGGTGTCACAGCGGATTACATTGTTTTTCAATTACGTAACGGCGTGTTCTGGGGTGAAATCTTAATGTCATGTACAATTATTACCATATTCATGATTCCAGAGGAAATCTCCATTCTTATAGAAATGTCTCTCCTCGTGTCAAAGGCTGTAATTATAAGACATGTAACCAGATTGCATGGTTTTATGCCTGTGTGGCGCCCCTGCAACCAGGCGGGCCACAGAGTGAACAGCAGCTAGACAAGGTAAAACGGTCAACTCGCAAAACACCCACACACAACACACTCCGACCCTAAGCCAATTACTCTATGTTCAATAAATATGGACAGGTATGGTCCGCGCTGCTGGAATTAAATGAAGGACGTCCAAGGTAGAAATGATAGGTGCCTTTATTCCATGCCCTATGCGTTTCAAGGCCATCCCAGCCTCTTCCTCAGGAACAACACCATCAATAAACTAATTACTCTATGTTGGGCAAGGGGTGGCAGGAGTTTAGAGACATGTGGGTGGGAAGTAGAAAAGACCACGGACAAGTGGGTGGAGGAACAGTAGTAAAACACTGGAACACTAAGTTGGGCGAGACAATCGATCAAGGATTCCCTGGAGGTAGCATGCCCAGGAGGTAGAGCAACAGCCAATCTCCCAGATATTCCCTGGAGGTAATTTGCCCAGGAGGGAGCTTGCCCTGGAGGGTGGAAACGATCCACAAACCAATACACCCTAAAGCTAAAACCAGAGAGACTAAAGGAGCCAGGTGAGCGCAACCAACATGGGTCACTGGTGCCTGAGGTGCCCCCAGGCCGTGGCTCAGTCTAAAAAGGGGTTATATACAGGGAATTTGTCATGATGCCACCCGTGGGATGTGGTCAGTGGGGACCACCGCTGCTGCAGAACCTCTGGGGATGATGGATGGCAGCTGGGGATGGAATGGCTCTCCACCGGTAAAGCCAATCCCTGGAGCAGTGTGGAATGTCTATGTACAGGGTGCAGGGCGACGGGCTGGTGAGGGATTGTACTTCGTACGCTGCACTTACTGTGATGCTGCAGCTTCTCCAGGTAGAGTGTAGTAGAAATAAGACACCGGATGCTTTCTTACTCTGCACGGGTACTTTACTGGTAACTTGGCATGGCAGCTCTCAAACAGTTCACACGGTGCACAATTACGAGTAGCGGGCCGGGTAGTCACCAGAGGATGCAGTGTGTCTGAGGCCCTATGCGATGGTCCTTCTTTAGTCACTCTCTGTCCTTTCTCTACCTGCGCTTTTACTTGTAGGCTCCTGCGGCTGCTTGAAGAGCAGAGAGCTCTAGAGAGCCGGCTCTGTAGACGTGACTGGGCAAACTTCATGACCCTAACCACAAGACTTCCCGGCGGGGTGCGGGGACTCTATGACTCGTAACCTAACTACCACTACGGAGTAGGATAAAGCCATCATACTAGGTCTAGTGACCCACGAAGGGAGACTAATCACTACAGAGCCCGTGACGGCTGGACTGAACTCGTAGGTGAGGACAGGTACAGAACTGAAAGACCTGAATGGTACATTAAGGGGAGTGACGCAGAGGAACCGTCTAAGCTGCAGTAAGAACCTGGGCCCGGAGCTGTGGTGAGAACTGGTTCACAAAGAACTGTGACTTGTGTAAGAGGTGTGACTGAGCCACAAGAAAAGTACCCGGTCAGCTCAAAACGTGTGAGACTGTTATTCTAATAATCGCCGCAGAACCTCCACCTGCAGAGCCGCCTACAAGCTGTCCCTGCGTGCTGGCTGGAGGAGCTGCAGAGGAAGAGACAAGTGTAGCGCCCAGAGCCCCTAACCCTTCATCACACCTGCCCTGAGGACAATGAGCCCTACCCATGGAGGGCTCACCATCCGGGCTGCCCCTTATCATCGTCCCCAACAGGAATACAGAAGCAGTGGTCCACGCTGACCACACACTACGGGTAGCGTCACAAAATCCCATAAACTATAACCCCTTTTTATTTCCGCACCTAGGACAACGGGATCGGGCCACTGCACCCTGACTTCCCTGAGACAGTATGGCCTGGTCTCAACTACCCCGGTCCTTGAGGGTGCGACAACTCCTTTCTCTTGCTGGTCTGTTCTCCAGATCCCGGATCTCATAGTCCTAAATTTAGGATCAGTTGGACCTTTTCTGACCTTCTTTACACAGACAACCTACAGATGGTAACAAAGGCTGAAGTGCTTAGTTTTCCTTGTGGTGGAGGTGTGGGAGATATTGAACAATTCCTGCAAGATGGATGACTACCGATCGCTGGGTTTTCTAGCAGGGGAACTGTTTATAGTCAAGGGAATCTCGTAACAATTAAAAGAAGACCCATCAGGAGCTAATCTGCAGTACCCAGGAGGGGCCACTACACAGTGAACGGCGCTGTGCTGTTCAGCCGCTACCAGTAACAGTTGATTATAGAATAATAGGCGTTGGAATGGACCTCCTGGGTCATCTGGTCCAACCCCCTGTTCAAAGCAAGGTTCACTAAACCATCCCAGACAGATGTCTGTCCAGCCTCTATGTGAAGACTTCCAGTGAAGGAGAACTCCCACCTCTGGTGGCCGCCTGTTTCACTCATTGATCACCCTCATGGTCAAAAGGATTTTTCTAATATCTAATCTGTGCCTCCACTCATTCAATTTCCTACCACTGCTTCTAGTCTTTCCTTGTGCAAATGAGAATAAAGCTGATCCCTCTACAGTGTGACAGCCCTTAAGATATCTGTAGACAGCTATTAAGTCTCCTCTCATTTTTTTTTTTGCAAGTTAAATATTCCCAAATCCTGTAACCATTCCTCATAGGACATGGTTTACAATCCGGTCACCATCCTGGTCGCTCTTTTCTGAACCTGTCTAGCTTGTTGATGTCTTTTTTAAAATGTGGAGACCAGAACTGGGCAGAGTATTCCTGTAATGGCGCCGGATGTCAGACCTTCACCGATCTGAGATCTTACAGATAGGACATCAATAACAGAAAGCCAGTAAAAGTCAATGTGACATACCTATAACAAGAAGTTCATAGTGGTCTATCATATTTATCATGTGAACCCACCGACTACACTTGTGTTCCCATCTTCTTGTTGATATAATAAAAAGGGGGCTAACATTTGTAATGCCCACGACAACATTACCTACTTTTCCCTTTGCTACCCCAATGAGCCATCACTTAGAAAACCACTAGATCTATTTCCACCAGATGCTAAAAGTAGCTTGACCCTAAACAAAGCCATGGAAATGTTGGTTCTTTAGGTCACATTGTTCTGCTTTGTTCTTTTGTCCTTGGATAAATGGACTTTTATGCCAGACGATAAACACCGGAATGAAGACTCGTACAATCAAGCAACAAACGGTATAATGCTCCTTCCATCTTCCTGATCACTTGTATATGTCAAATAAGCAAACGGTGATTGTCTGCCGGCAGCATTGATTAGCATTCGTGGCAGACAATTAATGGACTCTTGCTAAAGAACCCTATGATTGGTTGACCCCTTATGATAATCTTAGATTCATGCACAGTTTCTTATAATAAAAATGTAACCATACTTTTACATTACTCATTGTCACTAGGTCCAGCACACAGTCTCTAGCCGGGCTCCCGGTATCCAGTATTGGCCGTGGCGCTGATGTCCCGTCAATAGCATGGCAGTCAAGCACTGAGCTCAGGGGCACTGAGTAGAGTGTTCCATCTACGTGATCCGAGTAGCGGAGCTCACTGATTGGCTACTGCACTGTCGAGGTGACATCTGCACCACAGCCAACACCGGACACTGGGAGCAGTGGTGGAGACTCAGCGCTTGACTCGGGAGGATAAGTAAAATGGTCAGAAGTCCATGTAACTTGCTCTATGTAGGACCATGATGCACAGACAGGCAAGGAGTCTCCTGACCCGAACTTGACAGCCTAAAAGGCAGGGACGTGCACAGAAATCATGGGGCCCCCCAGTAAAGGTTATAATTGCCTACCCCCCAAAAAAAAACATGTTTACAAAGTAATTTTTCTCCTTCAGAAACTCCTTCTTTCCCCTCTCATTGCATCCACAATAAATAATATATCAATAAAAGTTGCCCCACCACAACTAATGTACAACCCCCGACAGTGAATTTGCGCACTTGCGTTTTGCAGCAATCTGGCAAATGTGGCACTTGAGGCAACAGACAAAAAAACACTGCTAGCTGCAATTGTAAAGTCGCTGCAAGTGCCGTATTTGTCAGATCGAGGCAAAAACCACAAGTGCCGCACATGTCCTCAAGTTCCACATTGAATGCATAAGGCAGAACGCAGTCTGGCCACAATCCTGCCCAAGTGTGTCGACTTCCGGAGATCAGACAAAGCTGAATTCAAAAGTTCAAGCTTGCCTGATCTGCCACAATTGCTACAAACTGCTGATATGAAAGCAGTCTTACGGTATCTAAAGTTCTAGATTAAAAGAGGAGACACAAAAAGGCGCAATTGGGTCTTATCGTTTAGATAAGATGAGTTTCCCGTGAGTAAATGTGCTCAACTGGTTCGGTTGTGATGACCCACAACCAGTATCTCGCATGGACAGCTGCCACTGGATCTGCACATTCCATGTGCAAAGTGGTATCGTATCCAGAAATCCAAGGGGTTAGTGCTTGTGTGATCCGCGCTGCCGTTAGGATGAAAAGACTCGGGAGACAAGGCTCCTTCAAAGATGCTCCTTTATCCCTACACGTTTCAGTGCGTCCCTGCACCTTCCTCAGGGATACAATCACAGTCATACAAGGTGTTGGTCTTTTATACAGTTTTATACAACTGTATAAAAGGCAGACACCTTGTATTACTGTGATTGCACCCCTGAGGAAGGTGCAGGGACGGCACCGAAACGTGTAGGGATAAAGGAGCATCTTTGAAGGAGCCTTGTCTCCCAAGTCTTTTCATCCTGACAGCAGCGCGGATCACACAAGCACTAACCCCTTGGATTTCTGAGTATCTAAAGTTGGTTTATTAATGGTGTCACACATATACAGTATCAAGTATAGAGACTCCATGTTCAGAGCGCAGTGAACATGCAAAGGCCAGAACCCAGAAGTGATTAAGAGATGTGGCACCCTGCCCTTACAGGTAGCCACAGGACAACCTAGTGCATGAAGGGATTTCCACAAGAGATAACCTACACACTCAACCCCTTCCACCCCAGGCATGTAGGAGGAGCTCCACTTGCTGCCTTTAAGCAAGATCCCCTATAAATACCGTGCTGGGGGCAGAGTTAGGCAGTCCAGTTCCAGGAAGGACTGTGAAGACTACCTGGTGCCGGAGCCATGCTAGGCCCGAAACAGGGGATAGTCTAGCCAGAGTGAGGGTCGGAGGCAAGGCTAGAGAGAAAGAAGTAGAATTGGGGACAGAGGAGCCATACCGGCTCACCCCACGTAAGCATCCTGGACACAGGAGTCTGATTCTGCTAATGTGGCGCCCCTGCAACCAGGAGGCCACAAGAGGGAAGTGCAGCCAGGTAAGCAAGGTGGTTGAAAACACAACCACACCGCACAAACACCGACCCTACGCCTAGGACTTTGGGTTGGGCAAGGGGTAGCGGGTGTAGCACAGTGGGTGGAATGTAGGAGGACACTGACAAAGTGGGTGGAGTGACCTGAACAAAACCTAGTAGCAGGAAGAGACAGTAGTGAGAAGTAGAGTGCAGCTGAGTAGAAGGAGAACAGAGAGAGACTTCTCAGACAGTTTTGGGCTCCCTGGAGACGCAGAATCCTGAGAGGCACAGACCCCTGGAGAGAAAGCCTACTTCACAGCCTGGAAGCGATGGGAAGGGGAAAGACTAAAAGAGACCCCACAGCTAACGAAGGTGTGGGGACAAGGTGGCGTCACGACTTCTACAGTCAAATCCCTGTAAATATCCCCCTTTTTAAAGCGACCTCCAGGCACGGTCCCGGGCAACGACCGTCTGTGAAATCCCCAGTATTCCAACGCCCAGGGTCCGAGTATCCCAAGCCTTGGGGGGGTCAGAGACTGCGATTGATGGGTTATGTGCATGTACTAGAAGTGGTGAGTATTACTAGTGCTGTACTGTAGAGGGGTGGGGAGAGCTCGTACTCTACTGTATCTGTGCATGGAGGGAGTTACAGTACTGTAGAGGAGTGGGGAGGGCTCGTACTGCAATGTGTGTGCAAGGATGAGGGTACAGTACTGTAGAGGGGTGGGGGGAGCTTGTACTGTGCTGTATCTGTGCAGGGAGGGAGGTACAGTACTGTAGAGGGTGGGGAGGGCTCATACCATACTGTATCTGTGCAGGGTTGGGGGTACAGTACTGTAGAAAGGTGGGGAGAGCTCATACTGTAATGTAACTGTGCAGGGAGGAGGGTACAGTACTTTAGAGGGATGGGTTGCGCTCTGTACTGTACTGTATCTGTGCAGGGAGGGGGTACAGCACTGTAGAGGGGTGGGGAGAGCTCACATTTTGCTTTTATTCCAAATCTTGCTCTTATACCAAGTTACAATTTATTAAATACGTGAACTTGTCTTGCAAAACATTCTCAAACCAAGTTACTTGTTATCCAAGGTTCCACTGTATGTGAAAAAATATATTAAGTTTAGGAGATCCACAGCTAGTCAGTGCATCATGGTCAGTACATGAACAGTGTAACATGGACGTCTGAATGAGGCTTTAAAGGGATCCTGTCACCTCCAAAACGCCTCCTAAGCTAACAAAACATGTCCCTGCAGCATCCTATCACTAATCTCACACTCCTTTTGTCTCCTAAAAGCATCCTGTGAAAGTGCATAAAAACGTTTTAATACTCACTTATTAGTGATTATAATTAGCAGTGACTATATTTTTAGTCACCAAGGCGGGCTGTTTTGCAGCTCCAGGATCCTCCCTGTCTCTGTGTGTTCTGCTGTGATGTGCAGGCATTTCCCTCCCCCCTCTCTATCACTCACAGAATGCAAATCATTAGTCCTGCCTTCTGTTTCAGTTTCACAGCAGCACAGATAGAGAGAGAGGGCAGGATCCTGGAGCTGCAAAACAACACCCCCTGGTGACTAAAGAATATAGTCACTGCTAATTATAATCACTAATGAGTGAGTATTAAAACGTTTTTCTCCACTTTCACAGGATGCTTTTAGGAGACAAAAGGAGGGTGAGATTAGTGATAGGATGCTGCAGGGACATGATTTGGTAGCTTAGGAGGCGTTTTGGAGGTGACAGGATCCCTTTAAGTGCGAATTGTGTTCACTATGATAAACTGATCAAAGATGTCTTTAAGGGGGAAAACCATTTATCTACATTTTGTTTTTCACTTTGTTTTTACCCAGAAAACCTGCTGAATTTATTAGTTTAAGCAAAAATGCCGCGAGTTCCTCAAGCTCATGCGATTGTAGACGATACGGAACAAGTTTTTAGCAGCCTGAAAAAACTCATGTAAAATTGCAAATGTGCTTTAACAATGGAACAGCAGCGTTTTGGCACTTTTTAGCATCAAATCTGACCCAATAGCACATTAATAAAAGGGAAAACACATGAAAATAAAGCAATAAAACGAGAAGATTGCTATTGTATATTATGGTTGGATATCGGACCGCATCAAGGTAATGATGCAGCAGATAAATGCAACTCATTTATACCCATGGGAGCTTGATCTAATATTACATGTACACAACATATTCCCTGGGAATTTTCCTGGTGGATTTTAGTGCAAAACATCTGCATTGGATACAGTACCATCTAAGTAGATGAGAACCTCTAAATCTCATCTACACGTTGGGGACACTGACATGTGGTGCGGATCTAATAATCTGCAAAATCTGCAACAAAATCAGTATGGCCGGATTAGCTCCAGTTTTTGCAGATTTTGCTGTGGTCGTCTAATCTTATACAGCAAATTATTGTACAGATCCATTCTGAATGACTCAAATCTGCCACATTGTGAGTTTCCACCTGAGAACGCAGCTCTCCGAGCCGGAATATATTTCCTGTGATCACTCAAGACAAGACAAAAGTGAAAAACCTCAACTGTGATAAGGTATCAGATGAAGCTATTCACGAGCCGTGATATGATCTGGGATGAAGTTGCCTCGGGCATTGAGAATACATTTATCATAAATTATTGACTGTCTTCTATGTATTGTTTCCTAAAAGCCAACGAGCAAATAAGTGATAAAATGGAGATAACTGTTTTTGCGCTTCTCCTTGACCAGTGGGACCTTAAAGAGAACCTGTCATCAGGATTGGGTTAACACCTAAAGGTATGAAGGCATTCTACAGATTTGTCAGGTTCCTTTAGCATAGACATCTGCGGCCTGGTTGCTCTTTGATGATCATTAGAGGTTTGGGTGCAATAAACGCTACGTTCACCGGGGCGGGACTGTGGGACAAGGCTGTATGAAGAATGGTGGAGGAATCTTCAGCTCTGCCTTGGCCCCTCTGCTGCCTTTGGTGTCCATATCTTACCAGTGCCGGATTTAAAGGCCCCGTTACACCTGGCGACGGGGCTGGAGATGTCAGCGGCGACTGGAGGGTGCGCGCACGTTTTTGGCGCCCCGCCAGCGGTGACGTCCCCCATTTACATGGGGCAACATCTCCAGACGCTCGCCGGAGAGCTGACAGGCGGCATCGCTGTCGGGGTGTCTGACAACCCCAGCGGCGATGCAGGTACAATGGGAGCCTATGGCTCCCATCGCTTGACTGGTTGCCGTCGGCCGGTTACATGGGGCGATGTGTGCACATCGCCCCAGATCGGTCGCCTGGTTTCAGAGCACTGCTCTGAAACCAGGCGACCTCCTGGCGGCGCCAACATTGCCCCTTTACATGAGGATACTTAGGGGCGATGTCGCCGCCGATAGGCCATGCACCTACGTCGCCTATGTAATTGGCGGCGATGTCACCCGTGTGATGGGGCCTCAAGAGGTGGGTGGCCCAGGGCCCATTTTGGAGGGAGGCCCATTTTTCAAGGTTTTGCAATATGTAATGCAAAAACACAAAATGAAACGAACGCAAGTTTATTTACAAGAATCATTTACACAGAGTAATTCAGGTAAAATCTTTCCTTTTTTACAGGCACTTTCCTTGATTTTCGTGCTGCAAAATTATTAATGATGTCACTAAAGTCCAATTCACGCAGTATATCTGACTCAATGCTCATGATAGCCAAATTTACAAGTCATTCCTTCTTCATGGATGTCCTTAATCGGTTCCTTATCATTAGAAACGGTTCAGAGCAAAGAGACATGTATTTTACATGTTTTGAGATATTTATCCCTATATTGGTAGGATGTCCCCGCTTGGTGGGTGGCCCAGGGCCCGGCCCCTGGGGCCCCCCGTAAATCCGGCTTGTTCTTACGGTCTCAAAATTTGTGCCTGCACCTGCGCACACTGACTTACCGGCAGGCTTCAGTGAAATGGCGCCGGGGGGGGCATGTGCAAATTTACATCTTGGCTGATGAGCCGAGAATTCAACCTGTGCATGTGCTGAACTGGTACTGTTTAACTGAAGACTGTCGGGAGGTCAATGTACAGAAGCGCTGGTACCAGTGCCTTTTTACTGGAGTCACCTGGACGGTCAATATGTGCAGGTGCCGGTGCAAAATTTTAAATCAGAAATAGACACCATAAGCAGCAATGGGTCTGGGGCAGAGCCAAATGCCCTATCCACAGTCCCGCCCCACAGTCCCTGCAGTAATGAGCAAGCATCAGTTCTCACTCATAGTGCATATTGTCAGAATACCCGGCAGAATTTAGAAACCAGTGCCGTCACTGACAGGGCTGGTTATTTCAGCCTGTGCCTACACATAGCCCCTGTATTTTACCAGGACCCCACACATAGACCCTGTATTACACAGGACCCCACACATAGACCCTGTATTACACCAGGAGCCCACACATAGACCCTGTATTACACCAGGACCCACACATAGACCCTGTATTACACCAGGACCCACACATAGTCCCTGTATTACACCAGGACCCCACACATAGACCTGTATTACACTAGGACCCCACACATAGCCCCTGTATTACACCAGGACCCCACACATAGACCCTGTATTACACCAGGACCCACACATAGACCCTGTATTACACCAAGACCCACAAATAGCCCCTGTATTACACTAGGACCCCACACATAACCCCTGTATTACACCAGGAGCCCTCACATAGTCCTTATATTACACTTGCAGCCTGTGTATATCAGTAGAGAGAGGCAAAACTTTGTTAACCCATTCTATTTGGTTATAGCTAAGAACAGTTAGTTACCATCCTGGGCAACGCCGGGGATTACAGCTAGTAAACTATAATTGTAAATTTATCCAAATTTGTAGATTTCACATTTGCTGAGATTAGTAGCTCCAATTAATCTATCATTTACAAAAGTGAAATAAAAAAAAAACCTTCACCTTTATGATTTATATAAGTACCATGCCCATTTCTGAAAGAAAACCGATAAACCTGGCATTTATTTTTCAATGGATTCCTAATAGACGCCTTCCCTACATGAGACGCTGCAGCCCTTCAGTGCAATCATTACTTCTGGATTCTTCTTCTTGTTATGCTTATTGAGACAAAAATGAGCGTAAAAAAAACACCAGATACCATGAAGACCGACATAATTTACAATGATCCTGTAATAAGCACAGAAAATGTCCTAATGTTCCACACTCCTCACAGATCCTATCCGCCCTGTCATCTAGATAATCTCAGTTATTGTAATCTACTGCATAAATGTATTCACCGACTGGAGCAGACACTGGATAAGGGCAAGCGGAGCAGACAGGATGACAGCCATGCTATGTACAGAGCGGGTAATGAGGGCAGGAGATGGGGAGCAGGGAGGGGGAGAATACATTTGGGTTACACTACTGCCATCACATATTATTTTTTTACAGTTATGATGTTTTGTTTGTATCAATAAGAGAAAGAAAGAAAGAGAAAAGAAAGAAAGGAAAGAGAGAAAGAAAGAAAGAAAGAAAGAAAGAAAGAAAGAGAAAGAAAGAAAGAAAGAAAGAAAGAAAGAAAGAAAGAAAGAAAGAAAGAAAGAAAGAAAGAAGAAAGAAGAAGAGAAAGAAGAAGAAAGAAAGAAGAAGAAAGAAAGAAGAAAGAAAGAAAGAAAGAAAGAAGAAAGAAAGAAAGAAAGAGAAAGAAAGGAAGAAGAAAGAAAGAAAGAAAGAAAGAAAGAAAGAAGAAAGAAAGAAAGAAAGAAAGAAAGAAAGAAAGAAAGAAAGAAAGAAAGAAAGAAAGAAAGAAAGAAAGAAAGAAAGAAAGAAAGAAAGACCTCAATGATAGATGAGTGCTGCTAGCCTACAAGTTGCAACCTGACAAGCAAAATAAAAAACATAGGTAGTCCTCAAGATTTAATCAAACATTTTCACATCTTGAGTGGTGCCTAAGTTTTTTTCTTGATAGATAAGATAAATAGATAGATGGAAGACAGAAGGAGTGACAAATGATAGATAGGCAGAAGGAGAGATAGATAGAGGGACAGAAAGACGTATACATGATAGAGGGATAAATAGATAGATGTAGAGGGACATAAGGAGGAATAGATGGATAGATAGATTAATAGAGGGACCAAAGGAAGGATAGATAAAGGGACAGATGGATGAATATGTGGAGCACCTGCGACCAGGAGGCAACAAGAGGGAAGTGCAGCCAGGTAAGCAAAGTGGGTGGAATGTAGGTGGACACTGACAAAGTGGGTGTAGAGACCAACACAATAAAAACCCAGGAACACACAGGGGTAGAGGAGCAGACGAAGAACAATGGGAGAGAACGTGAGAACAGAACAGAAGTAGAGAGAGACTTCCCAAGAGATTTTGGGTTCGCTGGAGGCGTAGAATCCTGAGAGGCACAGACCCTAGGAGGGAAAGCTTGCTCCATAGCCTGGAGGTGATGGGAAGGAGAAAGAGACTGAAAGTGACCCCATAGCTGAGAAGGTGGGAGAGCAAGGGCTCGGCAGCCGCACACATCTCAGGTGGCCGGAGGCACCCTAGAAACAGTAACAGACAGAAGGAGCCTGGTGTGCCCAAATAGCTCAACCTGGGACACTGGAGGGCTAGGACAACACCAGAGAACCGACTCTGAAGAAGTGACTGGGGATTCCAGACACACCGGTGGGGGGCAGAAACTTTATGTGCTACAACCTAACTTTCCACCACGGACTAGGACACAGTCGTCACACTAGGACTGGTGACCCTGACTGCAAGGGAAATATATTCACCCATGAGTCTGCGACAACCAGACTGAACCCGTGGGTGAGGTACTACATTAACACTGAGAGAGAGGCCTGAAAGGACTTTGAGGGAGCAACACAGAAGCGCTATCTGAGCTGCAGTTTGATTTACCCGGAGCAGTGTTAAAGTGTGAGAACTGTAACTGGAAAGAGCTGAAAGAACTGTAACTTGTAAACTGCATGAATTGTTGTGCTCTGAAAGACCTTAAGTAAAGTACCCAGTTAGCTCACTACTGCCTGAGACTATTTACTTCCAGCGTCGCAGAAAAGTCCTGCCTGAGGAGCCACAGATTGTCATCACTGCACACTGGCTGGAGAGCTGCAGCAGCAAAGGAAGTGACTTGTACCCAGCACAAATCCTCACTGCGTCCCTCCACTACTACTACTTCTGCCCTAGGGACCTTCAGCCCTACCCGAGGAGGGCTTATCATCCACGCTGCCCTAAGTCACCATCCCCAGCAGGAATACAGCAGCTGTGGTTCTATTGACCACATACCCCGGGTGGCGTCCCTACAAATCAACTATAAATAACCCCTTTTTGGACTGATCCCAGGCCACCACGGGACCAGGTCACGACTACCGTGATACCCCAGAGAGACAGCATCGGCCTGACTCCCGAGTACCCCATAGCCTTGGGGCGCATCAAATACATGTTAATGTGGTTTAAGGGAGGAGTTAGGATAGGGAGGGAGAGGTAGATAAAATGGAGAATCTCAGTCAGTGTTGGGCCAGGGGGGCTGACAGGATGAGTCTGCAGCTGGCCGGGAGGCTGGCCAGAGGGACAAGCTGCAGTCAAGGCGCTAGGTCCTAGGCTGCAAGGTTTCCATGACCTGGCAGCAGAATCTGGAGGTTGCTGGACTTTAAGTCCATTGGCTACACTTGTGGACCCATCCAGGGCACAGCTATAAAGAGGACTAGAGGGCTGAGGCGAATTAGCTCCTTACAGTGTCCGCATCACCTGCCAAGCTGGAGGGCTTATCACTACACTTAGGGGAGTACAAGAGAGCTACAAGTGAACTAGAAACTTTAAGACAAGAAGTCAGCAGGAAAGCCATACAGTGTTGGCCAAAAGTATTGACACCCCTGCAATTCCATCAGATAATACTCAGTTTCTTCCAGAAAATGATTGCAATCATAAATTCTTTGGTATTATTATCTTCATTTAATTTGTCTTCAATGAAAAAAACACAAAAATAATTGTCCTAAAGCCAAACTGGATATAATTCCACACCAAACATAAAAAAGGGGGTGGACAAAAGTATTGGCTCTGTTAGAAAAATCATGTGATGCTTCTCTAATTTGTGTAATTAACAGCACCTGTAACTTACCTGTGGCACCTAACAGGTGTTGGCAATAACTAAATCACACTTGCAGCCAGTTGACATGGATTAAAATTGACTCAACATCTGTCATGTGTCCTTGTGTGTACCACATTGAGCATGGAGAAAAGAAAGAAGACCAAAGAACTGTCTGAGGACTTGAGAAACCAAATTGTGAGGAAGCATGAGCAATCTCAAGGCTACAAGTCCATCTCCAAAGACCTGAATGTTCCTGTGTCTACCGTGCGCAGTGTCATCAAGAAGTTTAAAATCCATGGCACTGCGGCTAACCTCCCTAGATGTGGACGAAAAAGAAAAATTGACAAGAGATTTCAACGCAAGATTGTGCGGATGGTGGATAAAGAACCTCGACTAACATCCAAACAAGTTCAAGCTGCCTTGCAGTCCGAGGGTACAACAGTGTCAACCCATACTATTCGTCGGCGTCTGAATAAAAAGGGACTGTATGGTAGGATACCCAGGATGATCCCACTTCTTACCCCAAGACATAAAAAAGCCAGGCTGGAGTTTGCATAAAACTTACCTGAGAAAGCCTAAAACGTTTTGGAAGAATGTTCTCTGGTCAGATGAGACAAAAGTAGAGCTTTTTGGGCAAAGGCATCAACATAGAATTTACAGGAGAAAAAAAGAGGCATTCAAAGAAAAGAACATGATCCCTACAGTCAAACATGGCGGAGGTTCCCTGATGTTTTGGGGTTGCTTTGCTGCCTCTGGCACTGGACTGCTTGACCATGTGCATGGCATTATGAAGTCTGAAGACTACAAACAAATTTTGCAGCATAATGTAGGTCCCAGTGTGAGAAAGCTGGGTCTCTCTCAGAGGCCATGGGTCTTCCAGCAGGATAATAACCCAAAACACACTTCAAAAAGCACTAGAAAATGGTTTGAGAGAAAGCACTGGAGACTTCTAAGGTGGCCAGCAATGAGTCCAGACCTGAATCCCATAGAACACCTGTGGAGAGATCTAAAAATGGCAGTTTGGAGAAGGCACCCTTCAAATATCAGGGACCTGGAGCAGTTTGCCAAAGAAGAATGGTCTAAAATTCCAGCAGAGCATTGTAAGAAACTCATTGATGGTTACCGGAAGCGGTTGATCGCAGTTATTTTGGCTAAAGGTTGTGCAACGAAGTATTAGGCTGAGGGTGCCAATACTTTTGTCTGGCCCATTTTTTCGAGTTTTGTGTGAAATGATCAATGTTTTGCTTTTTGCTTCATTCTCTTTTGTGTTTTTTCATTGAAGACAAATTAAATGAAGATAATAATACCAAAGAATTTGTGATTGCAATCATTTTCAGGAAGAAACTGAGTATTATCTGACAGAATTGCAGGGGTGTCAATACTTTTGGCCACAACTGTATATCTTACTTCAGCAGAGCGGACTTCACTTCTTTCCAGACTGGCTGAACTGCACGCCTGATTGTACCAATGTCCCGGACTTGCTGGAACAACTACAGTAAAGAAGTGAAGAACTGTAAGAGACTATCTGTTGTGCTTCCTTCCTCCTGAACTCTCACACTGCTCCTCTTCTATAACTACTACCACCATCATCTACACACAATTCCTCAGGGGCCTGCCCCAGCTGGAGGCGGTTATCCATCTAACTGCCACAATACGTAACTCCTGAGGATAAATATGCAGTGCCAGCCAGCTAGTTGCTGGAAACCTCACCTGACATTATGAACATTCATTAATTTCTTTTTGTTTTTCACCATTTTTACCGTATATACTCGTGTATAAGCCGACCCGTGTATAAGCCGACCCCCCTACTTTTGCCCCCAAAACCTGGGAAAACCTATTGACTCGTGTATAAGCCGAGGGTGGACTCCAGCACAGGTATACAGCCCCCAGCAGTGTGGTATATACAGGCAGCAGCCCCCAGCAGTGTGGTATATACAGGCAGCAGCCCCCAGCAGTGAGGTATATACAGGCAGCAGCCCCCAGCAGTGTGGTATATACAGGCAGCAGCCCCCAGCAGTGTGGTATATACAGGCAGCAGCCCCCAGCAGTGTGGTATATACAGGCAGCAGCCCCCAGCAGTGAGGTATATACAGGCAGCAGCCCCCAGCAGTGTGGTATATACAGGCAGCAGCCCCCAGCAGTGTGGTATATACAGGCAGCAGCCCCCAGCAGTGTGGTATATACAGGCAGCAGCCCCCAGCAGTGTGGTATATACAGGCAGCAGCCCCCAGCAGTGTGGTATATACAGGCAGCAGCCCCCAGCAGTGAGGTATATACAGGCAGCAGCCCCCAGCAGTGTGGTATACAGCAGCCTCCCCAGCAGTGTGGTATACAGCAGCCTCCCCAGCAGTGTGGTATATACAGGCAGCAGCCCCCAGCAGTGTGGTATATACAGGCAGCAGCCCCCAGCAGTGTGGTATATACAGGCCCCCCGATTACCCACCCCCGTAGTTTATGCAGGCCACCCGATCCCCCCCCCCCCCGTAGTATATACAGGCCCCCCGATTCCCACCCTCCCTGTAGTATATACAGGCCCCCCGCGCTCTATATACAGGCCCCCGGTTGCAGCCACAGACCTGTAAGAGAATCGCTTTCATACTTACCCTCCTCACTGTCATCGCGCGTCCTCGTCTCCTTCCAGCTTCTTCCCGGCGCATCCACAATGACGTCATTGTGGACGCGCCGGGTACAAGCGGGAAGGAGACCGGAGGAGCGCGGGTAACAGCGAGGAGGGTAAGTATGAAAGCGATTCTCTTACAGGTCCGTGGCTGCAACCGGGGGCCTGTATATAGAGCGCGGGGGCCTGTATATACTACATAGAGGGTGGGAATCGGGGGGCCTGTATATACTACGGGGGGGGGGATCGGGTGGCCTGCATAAACTACGGGGGGCCTGTATATACTACGGGGCGGGGGGGATCGGGGGGCCTGTATAAACTACGGGGGGGGGGGGATCGGGGGGCCTGTATAAACTACTGGGGGAGAGCAATGTAATATGCACGGCTCCCCCTGCCGCTGATGGACAGGGGGATGCCGTGCATATTGCATTGCACTAATGAGCGGCCCCACGTGACCGGCCGCTCATAGTGCAGCCTCCCCCTGCCTCCTCCAGCCCCCGGACACCGGCCCCCCCACACTCAGCCGTATAGTGACTCGTGTATAAGCCGAGGGGGGCACTTTTCAGCACAATTTTTGTGCTGAAAAACTCGGCTTATACACGAGTATATACGGGTACTTTCCCTTTTTTAATGTGAGCCAAGCGTACAGCTCTGTGCGCAGCCACCATGATCCAGACTGCTGACCCAGCTGCTGAGTACCCCAGCCCTCTGTGTCCAACAATGGATGGACAGAAGAAAGGATAGATAGAGGGAAAGGAGGGACACATGATAGAGGGATATAGAGGGATAGAAGGAGGGATTGATGGATAGAGGTACAGAAGGAGGGACACATAATGGAGGGACAGAAGGAGAGATCTTAAATAGATAGATGGGACAGAAATGTGATGGGTAATATAAATGTTAATGGATAGATATTAGATATGAGAGCTAGATAAATCTATTTTGTTCTGTTGTGGTTGATATTCCTATTGTTACTTCGCCCTGTATAACATGTACATTGCTGATTTACATACCCATTCTTCTGCCGCTTCTGGCTGATTTAACATGAATATAGTCAACGGTTACAGCCGGTACCCCGCACCCCCCACACACACCCTTCCCCCCACCATAATAATGTGCCAGTGATAATGTCCTAATTTGCAGCCCTCCGCCATCTCTGAACTCCTGGATCTGATCTGACTTCACATCTCCGCGCTCTGCGGATGTCAGGGATAATCATATGGTCCTGCTCTTAGCAACAGTGATATTACATGAAAATTATTATTCAGGGAGTCAAGTGAAAATGCTGCAATCATCTTCAAGATGCTTCTTTTCTTTAAGATGTGCAGAGAAAACGAGCAGGACTTATTTATCTTTATGTAAGTTTTTTCTTCGCCTTCTTCTTTATTCTTTCCTCTTCTTTTTTTCATTCTTTTTTCTTGTTCCTTATTCTTGTCCCTTCTTTTTCTTCCATCTTCTTCCTTCTTATTTTTACTTCTACTTAGTCCTTCCTTTTTCTTTCCTCTTTTTCTTCCATCTTCTTCCTTTTTTTTTTTTTTTTTTTTTTTTTAAACCATAAATATTTATTAAACGAAATAAGTTTTCCAAGTGGATAAGTACAAAACATTAACATGACCTATTAATGCCATCTTCTTCCTTTTTAATTTTCCATCTTCTGCTTATTCCTTTTCCTTTCTTCTTTTTTCTTCTTCTACTTCTTCCTATTCTTTACTCTTCTTGGTTCTTTTTCTTTCTTTTTCTTCCTTCTTTCTTCTTCTTTCTTCTTCCTTATTCTTGTCCTTCCTTTTCTTCCTTCTTCTTCTTCGTCCTTCTTTCTTGTTCCTAATTCTTGTCCTTTCTTTTTCTTCCATCTTCTTCCTTCTTATTTTTACTTCTACTTTGTCCTTCCTTCTTCTTCCCTCTGCTTTCCTCTTTTTCTTCCATATGCTTCCTTCTTATTTTTCCATCTTCTGCTTCTTCCTTTTCCTTTCTTCTTTTTTCTTCTTCTACTTCTTCCTATTCTTTATTCTTCTTTGTTCTTTTTCTTTCTTTTTCTTCCTTCTTCTACCTTCTTTCTCTTCTTCTTCTTCCTTATTCTTGTCCCTTTTCCTTCTTTCCTTCCTCTTTCTTGTTCCTTCTTTTTCTTCCTTCTTTTTTTCTTGCTTCTTATTCTTGTCCTTCCTTTTTCTCCCTTCTTATTTTTCCTTCTACTTCGTCCATCCTTTTTCCTTATTCTTTCCTCTTTTTCTTCCAACTTCTTCCTTCTTATTTTTCCATCTTCTGCTTCTTCCTTTTCCTTTCTTCTTTTTTTCTTCTTCTACTTCTTCCTATTCTTTATTCTTCTTCGTTCTTTCTCCTTCTTTTTCTTCCTTCTTCTTCCTTCTTTCTTCTTTCTCTTCTTCTTCCTTATTCTTGTCCCTTCTTTTCCTTCCTTCTTTTCTTGACCCTTCTTTTTCTTCCTTCTTTTTTCTTGCTTCTTATTCTTGTCCTTCCTTCTTCTTCCTTCTTATTTTTCCTTCTACTTCGTCCTTCCTTTTTCCTTATTCTTTCCTCTTTTTCTTCCATCTTCTTCCTTCTTATTTTTCCATCTTCTGCTTCTTCCTTTTCCTTTCTTCTTTTTTTCTTCTTCTACCTCTTCCTATTTTTTATTTTTTCTTCTTTTTCTTCTTCTTCCATCCTTGGGTATTAATTTTGAAGTCTTCTTCTGCCATGAAGAATGTGGCTATTGCTTGGTTATATATCAAGTGATAAGGCTTCATGGCACTAAGTGGCAGTATCAACCGTCATGCTCCGGGCGGATTGCCCTATAGGCAGGTTCTTCCCCTGGTGGTGCTAATCCACAGCACAAGCAATTGTGAATATACGAAGAAAGAGGCACCACTCACCAGTATTGTGCAGCAATGGTCTCTTTAATCCAGCATATTCAAGGATTTATGACAGGGTGCAGGGAGGTGACCACAGAGGGCGAAAGTCTTCTTCTGCCATGAAGAATGTGGCTATTGCTTGTTTATATATGGTTCATTTATATGGGATTCTCAGTGGAAGAGAAAAAGAAATGTATGTGGTCAGCTCACCAAGGTGGAAATTCACAGATCGGAGCAGGAGACTCCTCGCACAGATAGACATCGAGTAGAAGCCTCTGCAGAAGCAATAGTAGGAGAAATCCAACAAGTTCCAGGAAAGTGGAGATCAAACTTAGCATATAATAATTCATATAAAATCTTCAGCCCATAATCTGTAAATCTTATATGAATAAATGCTAAGTTTTATCTTCCCTTTCCTGAGACTGGTTGCTCTACTCTAGACGTCTTCTACGATGGTCTGTGTGGAAGTGTTCTACAATTTATGGCTCTTCACATATGGAAATACTACAACTGACAGTATGTGATCAGCTGCCATGAGGTCCATAAGGAGAGTAACTCAGGTCAGATCCATCGCAGTTCTATAGCTACAAGGCTCATCATCCAATTCATATTGGCAAACATGTAAGAGTTCAATGGACATGACTGACATTCCTCCATGAACCAGAAGGTCAACTCATACAATAAAGGAGAGCAGTGTGTTCTCCTGGCCAAGGACCATGGGATGTGAACATATGAACAATCCCATAGAGTACAGACCTTTTCAACAAAAATCAGACTCCCATCAACCATAAAGTGATTGTATAACCTTTGTTCCTTATTCTTAGGGAAAATACTTCTTTAATTGACCAGTCTAGTTTAAGAGCCTTCCTCCCAAATACTCTAATTATAATTGTTCTTTGTAGATGTTCTTTTTTTGACCAGCACAGGTGGAAATGAATAATTATTAGTTTATAGATCTGCTGGTCAAAATGAAGAGCAGCTACAAAGAACAATTGTTGCTCTGAAGGACCTAGAATGTGTAATCCTTCATTTCCCCTTTGGGGCACTGCCATGCAGCGTCTTGCATCTGGATTCAAACCCTTGTGCTCTGTGGTCGGCTTCTCTATCTGCCGAACCACAGCAGATTCACCTTTTCTTGGAGTTATTAGGGTAACAGGTGTATTAAGTTACTTATCTGTCTGCCCAATCACTTTTCAGTTGCAGCTTTAAATACTTTCCCCTTGCTGGTACTTTCTGCTGGTGATATTAACATTTGGATATTGAGCCATACTGACGTTTATTGATGCCAGTCAAAGGAAGACCAGCCAGTACCTCTCTGCACCTATCTTCTGTCTGTTGTTAGGAAGTAGGTGATATATTCTTTTGCAGTTTATACCTTCTCCTGTATTTTGTTGTTTGTTTTACATACTGTGGGATCACTTTCTATCTCAACACTCCTTCCCTTATTTAGCTAAATTGCTCTTTACTCTGCCCTCCGCTTCTTCAGCAGAAATGAGGAGCGCTCCATGGCCAATAAGGCAGAATAGGTCTGAACTGCCATTGTTTATACTGTGGTCAGAGCTATCTCAGTTCACACAGGAACCACTAGGGACTGTGGGGTTGGGATCTCTAGCAGGGCTGTGGAGTCGAAGTCAAAGTCAGTGTCCATTTTGGTAGAGTCAGAGTCAGATGTAGGGAAGTTGAGGAGTCGGAGTTGGATGTGTGGCTTACTGACTTCACAGCCATGGTTGAGGAGTCGGAGTCATGAGTCAGAGTCAGATTCAGGGAAATTGAGGAGTCGGATTGGATGTGTGCTCACTGACTTCACACCCTGGTTGAGGAGTCAGAGTCAGGGAGTCAGAGTCAGATTCAGGAAATTGAGGAGTCAATGTGTGGCTTACTGACTTCACAGCCATGGTTAAAGAGTTGGTGTCCATTTTGGCGGAGTATGATGTTTGGCTTACTGACTTCACAGCATTGGTTGTGGAGTCAGAGTCAGGGAGTCAGTGTCCATTTTGATGGAGTCGGAGTCGGATATAGGGAAATTGAGGCGTCAGATTTGGAGTCGGAGTCGGATGTTTGGCTTGCCGACTCCACAGTCCTGATCTGTAGTCTGTACAAGAACCAGCAGGGTCAGTTGCAGGTTTTACTGTTACCTATTTCCCATAACACCCAGAAGCAAGACACCCTTTGATCGATGTGACGAACCCCAAAGAAAAAAGAATGAATTGTTCAGAGTGGACTACTCCTTTAAAATCGAACTGACTGCCTGATTATGTCTCATTATGTCTGTCATGTATCTTATATATTGCTGTCAGTACTGGAGACATCAGCAGAGTGTTCAGTTGGTTCAGGCATTCTCGGATGTATGCGTTACTACAATCCTGACACCTTCATCTTGTGTCTTTTTCTGTCAATTGTTGAACCGCGCGTCCCGGACCCCTCCATCTCAGCACCAGGAATCCGATATCCGCGGCAGGACGGGCGGCTTCTTTACATCTGTATCGATTCAATCATATCAAAATATTTAGCAACACGAAACTTGGCAGAACCAAACATCAGTTCCTATAGCAACTATATGGGAAAGGAAATCAATTTAGCATATAATTAAGAATTTTGCAGAGACTGGAAGATGGTGGGCGCCTAATATTTATGTTAAGAAATGAAGGAGAAAGTGTGAATAAAACATTTCTGACTATGGCACATGCTGCAATCCTACTGATATCCGCCTAAAACTATGTATGTTCTTCAATATAAAAAATAAGTAGAGATGGAGGAAAATATTCCCTCCTACAGAGGGGGGTCTCTAGGCTATCCATGTCCCCAAGATTACACCTGAAGATGGGGACACCAGGGTCGTGCTCCTCTCCAGGCTCCTGGATGCAACTCCCCTGTATGTCCCCCATCCCCCATGGAAGTGATGGGGCAGGAGAGCAAGGAAACACACAGGGAACGTAGGCAAGGCAACAGGTGTGAAAAGGACTCCAGGGACTTCCCTATAAAGAAGCTTCACTGCTGCAAAATGATTGACACCTCTGCTACACACAAAAGAGCTCAACCACAAGTTCTATATCTGAGGCCAAGGGCAGATACAGTAGATATAGCAGAAGGGAGAGATAATCACAAGCTACAGCTGGAATGAAGTCTAAATGAATATCATCAAAGAAGGGGTTTGTAATCCCTTCAGCATAGGAGAGAACATACATCAGCACAATATTAGTTATGTGAGCTCTACAGAAGGCCTGTGATTAATTAAACGCTGAAACCTCCTGACCCCAGGTCCAGATGTTACATCAGGACGTGGCACACACTTGACAGTAATTTAATCAGAAGATACAGTTTTAATGTTAGTATACAGCAAGTTACCTACTTCTCTATGGCTAATTATAGGGGTTTGTTCACAACGTACTGACTTTGCATAACACAAAGTGAATTTGTCAGCTAACTCCAGCAGATGGCACTAAACTCACTCTGTAACCTTCTGGTCCGGAGGGGTGGAGAAAGGCTTATTGGGTGCCCTTGTCCTTTTGGAGAGGGCAGTAGAAGGCAACATCGCTGTGCCCTTTTCTGTGTGGCACTGTTCACATTTTTCTAGCATGCTTGGTTATCACACTTGATATTAGGCTCTTATTGAAAAAAAAGGTGAATTTGTGAACAAATTAGCCCTATTATAATGCCAGAGAGATAAACACATGATAACACATTGCATTGCCTATAAAATGTCAGGATTTGTCCTTCTTTCTTTCTCCTATGGCTCTAATACTTTACATGAATAGTTTATTCAATTTAAACAAGTATTATGCAATACCTTATTTCTCCTGTGGTGGCGCTGTAGGAAAATAATTCACTTCTTGCCAGGTTCTTTCACGGATAATCATTGATCTCTTGGGATCTCAACTGACAACTTTCATAGAACGGTACCTTCAAGGTCAGTCATTATCATCCCCATTGAATGTGAAATAAGAGGCATTAGGCAGTCAGTGTGGCAGGTGATATTACCCTAGGAGTAAAACGAAATAATGATTTTGTTGTGATATGTTTTAACGGCTAACAAAAATATAATAAATGATGTTGCAAAGCAAGCTTTCGAGACTGCTTACATCTCTTCATCAGGCATGGTACCATGCCTAATGAAGAGAGGTAAGCAGTCTTGAAAGCTTGCTTTGCAACATCATCTACTATATAATTGCCGTAGGCACGTTTGTGTCGGACCCCGGCACGCCGTGGCTATGTCACTATGTGACGTCACCACGTCGTGCGAGGCATTGCCCGCGTAGTGCTCCGGAGCCTGTGCCCCTGTGCCCCTGTGCCCCTGTCAATCCGCTCCGGAGCAGCTGCTGTCAGCACATGCTGACACAGTGCTCCGGAGCCTGTGCCCCTGTGCCCCTGTCATTCCGCTCCGGAGCAGCTGCTGTCAGCACATGCTGACACAGTGCTCCGGAGCTGTGCCCCTGTGCCCCAGTGCCCCTGTGCCCCAGTGCCCCTGTGCCCCAGTGCCCCTGTGCCCCTGTGCGAGCACTTGCGGCGCGGTTGCGGTAATCCCCATAAGGATTACCGCAACCGCGCCGCATTGCGACTCGCTGGCTGAGTGCGAGCACTTGCGGCGCGGTAGCGATCTTTTTTGGGCAATATAATTGATTATTAATTATTAATAATTATTAATATTTTTATTATTAGTGTTAATATTAATTATTAGTATTAATTGATTATTAATATTAGTATTATCTTGATATATTCATAATTATATATATATATATATATATATATATAGAGAGAGAGAGAGAGAAGAGAGAGAGAGATATATAGAGATATATATATATGTATATATAGATATATAGATAAAGATATATAGAAATATATAGATATAGATTAATATATATATGTCATATTATATATATGTATATGATTACTATATTATATGTATTGTATATTAATCTATATAATATATATATATATATATATTGTATATTATTCTATATATATATATATATATATTGTATATTAATCTATATATATATATATATTGTATATTAATCTATATATATATATATATTGTATATTAATGTATATATATATATATTGTATATTAATGTATATATATATATATATTGTATATTATTCTATATATATATATATATATATATATATTGTATATTAATCTATATATATATATATATTGTATATTAATCTATATATATATATATATATTGTATATTAATCTATATATATATATATATTATTGTATATTAATCTATATATATATATATATTGTATGTTCATCTATATATATATGGCGAAGCAGCCATTGCGAGTCGCTGGCCGAAAATCGAACCAGAGGCTCGGCCTCAAAGTTAACGATTTACCGGTCAGGTAGCGTGAGCAATGGCCGCGAGGCCATTGCGAGTCGCTGCCTGAGCCGCGCTTCTAATTGGTCGGCGCCAGCGAGTCGTTACACTTGCGGCGCACTTGCGGTAATCCTCATACAAAGTATAGTATTCTAGACACCCGATGCATTTGCATCGGGCTCACAGCTAGTTTATTATATTTTTGGTACCATGGTACCATGCCCGATGAAGAGAGGTAAGCAGTCTTGAAAGCTTGTTGCATTTTAACATCATTTATTATATTTTTGGTACCATGATACCATGCCTGATGAAGAGAGGTAAGCAGTCTCGAAAACTTGCTGCTTTGGAACATTATTTAATATATTTTTAGCACCATGGTACCATGCCTGATGAAGAGAGGTAATCAGTCTTGAAAGCTTGCTTTGCAACATCATTTATTATATTTTTGGTACCATGGTACAATGCCTGATGAAGAGAGGTAAGCAGTCTTGAAAGCTTGTTGCATTGTAACATCATTTATTATATTTTTCGTAACATGGTACCATGCCTGATGAAGAGATGTAAGCAATCGTAAAAGCTTGTTGCTTTGTAACAACATTTATTATATTTTTGGTACCATGCCTGATGAAGAGAGGTAAGCAGTCTCGAAAACTTGCTGCTTTGGAACATTATTTAATATATTTTTAGCACCATGGTACCACATGGTACCATGCCTGATGAAGAGAGGTAAGCAGTCTTGAAAGCTTGCTTTGCAACATCATTTATTATATTTTTGGTACCATGCCTGATGAAGAGAGGTAAGCAGTCTTGAAAGCTTGTTGCATTGTAACATCATTTATTATATTTTTCGTAACATGGCACCATGCCTGATGAAGAGATGTAAGCAATCTTAACAGCTTGTTGCTTTGTAACATAATTTATTATATTTTTGGTACCATGGTACCATGCCTGATGAAGAGAGGTAAGCAGTCTCGAAAACTTGCTGCTTTGGAACATAATTTAATATATTTTAGCACCATGGTACCATGCCTGATGAAGATACATAAGCAGTCTTGAAAGCTTGCTTTGCAACAGTATCTAATATATTTTTGGTACCACGACTGATGAAGAGAGGTAAGCAGTCTCGAAAGCTTGCTGCATTGTAACATTACCTATTTTATTTTTGTTAACCATTAAAAGGTATCACAGCAAGATTAATATTTTGTTCTCCACTGAGAGCAATCAATCTTTTTTCTACTGGCTCACAGGGCACCAAACCTTTTTCTCTTTCATCCTAGTAGATTACTGCATGCTGCACTTCAACCTCAGCATACTTACTATACATATTCTTAGTGAAGCTGTGTCATAGTGTTCTGCCTTATTATGGGGAGCTCACATTTTGGAGGTCAGCAGAAACTCCAACAGGGATAACAGAATCCGCATTGCTTTTCCGCTGAGTGCACAGTTTGGGCAGTGAAGGATGAGGCTTGCTAAAAACTCCAAGAACACTTTATTTTGCTCGGCTGCCTAGAGCTGTTGATGGCTGGCAGTGTGAGTTCAGTGGTGTTACTGATGAAGTTTATAGCATGGCGGCATTATAGATCTACTGCTGTACTTTACCACAGGCCAACGTCAACTACATCACGGCTTATACAATCAGCGCCCGCTGGATCTAAAGTAAGAACTGATCACTCAACCCATAAGTGACTGCAGGACTCACACTCCAAGATGAAGTGGATATTATACCTGTCTATAGAGTGCGGCATTACTGTGGTTGTAATATACCCATAGGGGCAGTATTACAGGAGGTTTTTTCTTATATGTAGGGGATGGTATTATTTTATATTATTGCACACAGAAAGCACTATTATAGTAGTTATTCTTGTACATAGACGGTAATATTATAATAGTTGTATGCTTGTGAATAAGAGCAGTATTATAGTAGTAATATTCTTGTACATAGGAGGCAGTATTATAGTAGTTATATTCTTGTACATAAGAGCAGTACTATAGTAGTTATATTCTTGTACATAGGGGGCAGTATTATAGTAGTTATATTCTTGTACATAGGAGCAGTATTATAGTAGTTATATTCTTGTACATAGGAGCAGTATTATACTAGATATATTCTTGTACATAGGGGCAGTATTATAGTAGTAATATTCTTGTACATAGGAGGCAGTATTATAGTAGTTATATTCTTGTACATAAGAGCAGTACTATAGTAGTTATATTCTTGTACATAGGGGGCAGTATTATAGTAGTTATATTCTTGTACATAGGAGCAGTATTATAGTAGTTATATTCTTGAACATGGGGCACAGTATTATACTAGTTATATTCTTGTACATAGATGGTAGTATTATAATAGTTGTATGCTTGTACATAAGAGCAGTACTATAGTAGTTATATTCTTGTACATAGGGAGCTGTATTATAGTAGTTATATTCTTGTATATAGGAGCAGTATTATTGTAGTTATATTCTTGTACATAGGGGGCAGTATTATAGTAGTTATATTCTTGTACATAGGAGCAGTATTATAGTAGTTATATTCTTGTACATAAGAGCAGTATTATAGTAGTTATATTCTTGTACATAGGATCAGTATTATAGAAGTTATATTCTTGTATATAGGAGCAGTATTATAGTAGTTATATTCTTGTATATAGGAGCAGTATTATAGTAGTTATATTCTTGTATATAGGAGCAGTATTATAGTAGTTATATTCTTGTACATAGGATCAGTATTATAGAAGTTATATTCTTGTATATAGGAGCAGTATTATAGTAGTTATATTCTTGTATATAGGAGCAGTATTATAGTAGTTATATTCTTGTATATAAGAGCAGTATTATAGTAGTTATATTCTTGTACATAGGATCAGTATTATAGAAGTTATATTCTTGTATATAGGAGCAGTATTATAGTAGTTATATTCTTGTATATAGGAGCAGTATTATAGTAGTTATATTTTTGTATATAGGAGCAGTATTATATTAGTGATATTCTTGTACATAGGGGCAGTATTATAGTAGTTATATTCTTGTATATAGGGGCAGTATTATAGTAGTTATATTCTTGTACATAGGAGCAGTATTATAGTAGTTATATTCTTGTACATTAAGAGCAGTACAATTGTAGTTATATTCTTGTACATAGGGGCAGTATATATAGACGTTATATTCTTGTACATAGGAGCAGTATTATAGTAGTTATATTCTTGTACATAAGAGCAGTATTATAGTAGTTATATTCTTGTACATAGGAGCAGTATTATAGTGGTTATATTCTTGTATATAGGATCAGTATTATAGAAGTTATATTCTTGTATATAGGAGCAGTATTATAGTAGTTATATTCTTGTATATAGGAGCAGTATTATAGTAGTTATATTTTTGTATATAGGAGCAGTATTATATTAGTTATATTCTTGTACATAGGAGCAGTATTATATTAGTTATATTCTTGTACATAGGGGCAGTATTATAGTAGTTATATTCTTGTACATAGGGCAGTATTATAGCAGTTATATTCTTGTACATAGGGGCAGTATTATAGTAGTTATATTCTTGTACATAGGGCAGTATTATAGTAGTTATATTCTTGTACATAGGGGCAGTATTATATAGTAGTTATATTCTTGTACATAGGGGCAGTATTATAGTAGTTATATATGTACATAGGGGCAGTATTATAGTAGTTACATTCTTGTACATAGTGGCAATATTATAGTAGTTATATTCTTGTACATAGGAGGCAGTATTATAGTAGTTATATTCTTGTACATAGGGGCAGTATTATAGTAGTTATATTCTTGTACATAGGGGCAGTATTATAGTAGTTATATTCTTGTATATAGGGGCAGTATTATAGTAGTTATATTCTTGTATATAGGAGCAGTATTATAGTAGTTATATTCTTGTACATAGGGGCAGTATTATAGTAGTTATATTCTTGTACATAGGAGCAGTATTATAGTAGTTATATTCTTCTACATAGGAGCAGTATTATAGTAGTAATATTCTTGTACATAGGGGCAGTATTATAGTAGTTATATTCTTGTACATAGGAGCAGTATTATAGTAGTTATATTCTTGAACATGGGGCACAGTATTATACTAGTTATATTCTTGTACATAGATGGTAGTATTATAATAGTTGTATGCTTGTACATAAGAGCAGTACTATAGTAGTTATATTCTTGTACATAGGGAGCTGTATTATAGTAGTTATATTCTTGTATATAGGGGCAGTATTATAGTAGTTATATTCTTGTATATAGGAGCAGTATTATAGTAGTTATATTCTTGTACATAGGGGGCAGTATTATAGTAGTTTATATTCTTGTACATAGGAGCAGTATTATAGTAGTTATATTCTTGTACATTAAGAGCAGTACAATTGTAGTTATAGTCTTGTACATAGGGGCAGTATTATAGACGTTATATTCTTGTACATAGGAGCAGTATTATAGTAGTTATATTCTTGTACATAAGAGCAGTATTATAGTAGTTATATTCTTGTACATAGGAGGCAGTATTATAGTGGTTATATTCTTGTATATAGGATCAGTATTATAGAAGTTATATTCTTGTAGATAGGAGAAGTATTATAGTAGTTATATTCTTGTATATAGGAGCAGTATTATAGTAGTTATATTTTTGTATATAGGAGCAGTATTATATTAGTTATATTCTTGTACATAGGGGCAGTATTATAGTAGTTATATTCTTGTATATAGGGGCAGTATTATAGTAGTTATATTCTTGTACATAGGAGCAGTATTATAGTAGTTATATTCTTGTACATTAAGAGCAGTACAATTGTAGTTATATTCTTGTACATAGGGGCAGTATTATAGCAGTTATATATTCTTGTACATAGGGCAGTATTATAGTAGTTATATTCTTGTACATAGGGCAGTATTATAGTAGTTAGATTCTTGTACATAGGGGCAGTATTATATGTAGTTATATTCTTGTACATAGGGGCAGTATTATAGTAGTTATATTCTTGTACATAGGGGCAGTATTATAGTAGTTATATTATTGTACATAGGGGCAGTATTATAGTAGTTACATTCTTGTACATAGTGGCAATATTATAGTAGTTATATTCTTGTACATAGGGCAGTATTATAGTAGTTATATTCTTGTACATAGGAGCAGTATTATAGTAGTTATATTCTAGTACATAGGTGCAGTATTATAGTAGTTACATTCCTGTACATAGGTGCAGTATTATAGTAGTTATATTATTGTACATAGGAGCAGTATTATAGTAGTTATATTCTTGTATATAGGAGCAGTATTATAGTAGTTATATTCTTGTATATAGGAGCAGTATTATAGTAGTTCTATTCTTGTATATAGGAGCAGTATTATAGTAGTTATATTCTTGTACATGGGGCAGTATTATAGTAGTTATATTCTTGTACATAGGGGCAGTATTATAGTAGTTATATTCTTGTACATAGGAGCAGTATTATAGTAGTTATATTCTTGTACATAGGAGGCAGTATTATAGTAGTTATATTCTTGTACATAGGGGCAGTATTATAGTAGTTATATTCTTGTACATAGGGGCAGTATTATAGTAGTTATATTCTTGTATATAGGGGCAGTATTATAGTAGTTATATTCTTGTATATAGGAGCAGTATTATAGTAGTTATATTCTTGTACATAGGGGCAGTATTATAGTAGTTATATTCTTGTACATAGGAGCAGTATTATAGTAGTTATATTCTTGTACATAGGGGGCAGTATTATAGTAGTTATATTCTTGTATATAGGAGCAGTATTATAGTAGTTATATTCTTGTACATGGGGCAGTATTATAGTAGGTATATTCTTGTACATAGGGGCAGTATTATAGTAGTTATATATCTTGTACATAGGGGCAGTATTATAGTAGTTATATTCTTGTACATAGGGGCAGTATTATATTCTTATGTTTAGGGGGTAGCATTATTATTACTATAGTTATGTACCTTATGTAAGGGCTAGAATCGTAGTATTTATATTCCTGTAAATATTTAACAAGTCTTATCAGGACAATAGCTGAATAAGTTTTGTAAGTGCAAAAAGTGAACAGGTGTGGTATTAATGTGCCCAGTAGATGGTGCCAGTGAGCACAATACACCCTCAGCCTCAAACTGATCAATTAACATTGGAGTCAGCTGTTAAACATGGATCTTTCTTCATTTCCAGCTTAGACTGTAGTAAAATCCTCCAGAGATGGAAAAGGATTAACAGAAGTTCCTAAACTCTAATAAATGCTACCGGTGTCATCCTTTGTGGCTGAGGTGGTATTAATTAATAAATTATTAAATGTAATAAATGTAACATTCACAACACAAGATCTACAAAGATGTCATACATAACACCTGAAGACAATGGAAGACAGAAAAGCAAAAGTGGCTAAAAACAAAATGTAAATGAAGAATGTGGTCTATTGTATAATGTCCCTCCCCAAGAAAGAAATTATTGTGTTGTCCTACATTAAAGGAGATTAGTAACCAGATATTGCAATTCAGATTACATACTTTACTACATACGGTAAATCTTTTAAACCTGATGGTGCTGGTGTACTTACTTTACATTTCCATGTCAGTAGTGGCTGTATAATCCTTTTTGAAACTATAAACTGGATCTCTAGCCACCTCGCTTGATTAACAGCATCTCAGTGTCCCTCCTGCTGCTGAAATCTCAACTGCTCGGTACAAGCCACAGCTGTCAGTTCGTGTTGGTCAGATACTGAATACATCCCCAGCCACTGCCGCCTGGGGAACTGCAGCTGCACCCTGTTCACTTCAATGGAGCTCAGTTGCAGTTCCTTGTACAAAAGGTAGATGGGAGCACAAGTGTGCAGGGAAAAAGACAAAGGGGCTCTAGACCCTCATTCTAAAGATCAGGGGAAAGCACCAGGCATTGGATCTCCATCAATCAAACAATGCTAACCACTGAGCCATCATTGGGCTGGAAACACACTGTCTAAGTGACATGCGAGTTACTCACACAAGTCTTGAATCATTCACCCGGAATGGCCTCCCCTTCTCTGGACGGGAGCAGTTTAGCTAGATACAAAAACATACCACTGATACTATACCGTCCAAAGATGCAGGGGTCGTGCCGGGTGAAGGATTCGAGACTTGAGCGTGTAACTTGCATGTCACTCGGACATGCCTTAAGCTGGAATCACACTATTCGACTTACATGCGAGTCTCTCGGAGGAGACTCGGATCAGTGACCTTGAACGGCCTCTCCCTCTCTGGATGGGAGTTTCAGCTGCTTGTGTTTTTGTGCAGCATCACTCTCCCGTCCAGAGAGGGAGAAGCCTTTCAGGGTCACTGATCCGAGTCTCCTCCAAGAGACTCGCATGTAAGTAGGATAGTGTGTTTCCAGCCTTAGAGGACTACTCAGGTAGTCCAGCACATTCCTGAGCTGCTAAATCTGCAGCAGAAAAAACAGTAATTTTATCAAAATCACACCAAGCAGCTCAGTAAGTGACACATCACTGGAATCAGGGTCTCTATCTCTACATAATGCTACTCTCAGATGGGATGTCAAAAACCTGGTGACAAAGTCCCTTTAAATGAAGTCAATGATTGGAATGGATGAAAAATGCAGGGAAATCTGCACCAAGTACTGACATGCTATGGATTTATTTCTGCACCAAATCTGCCAGGATAAGATATGTGTAAGGGGGCCGTCACACGGAACGATATCTTGCCCGATATCGTTTAAGCGATCTCCTTTTTGATCGCTTAAGCGATATCGGGCAAGATATCGTTGCATGTAATCAAGCGATTTACGATGGTAAATCGCTTGATCGTGACATCGCTGATCTGAGGTTCGGTTCTCAGATCTAGCGATGAACGATGCAACGATCTGCATCATCGTGGTGTATGACACCACGATGATCCATCTCCCAGCGACCGCGCCTATGCTGGGAGATGGTAACTATGGTACACGTCGGGTAACTAAGCGACGCGCGGCGCCTAGTTACCCGATG
Source organism: Allobates femoralis (assembly GCA_033576535.1). Classification (NCBI taxonomy): domain Eukaryota; kingdom Metazoa; phylum Chordata; class Amphibia; order Anura; family Aromobatidae; genus Allobates; species Allobates femoralis. Next base: position 4,451,666 of record JARQOC010000009.1, read on the forward strand.
TGTACCATAGTTACCAGCGAGATCGCGGCTCCACATCGCTGGTGAGTCTGTCTGTGTGACATCTCACCAGCGATGTGAGCGATATTGTAAGCGATTGCGCGTGCACGTGATCGCTTACAATATCGCTAAAGATATCTCACCGTGTGACGGCCGCCTAAGGGACTTCAGGATTCTCCTTGACTTTGCTGGTATAAGGATAGCAAATATGTGAGAAATCTATATACAAAAAAACACACATTAAAACACTGTGTGCACATGGCAGGATATGTGCGTAGGTTGAGTATTTGGTCGCAGAAATTTCTGCACCATTTTTGTATCTCCTGGCAGAAAAAAACGCACCATTTTTGGTACATTTTGCCATGTTATTCATGCATTCTGGGATGCAAAACTGCTGAAAAAATTGCTGCAAATTGATTTCTGCACCAAATCTGCTAGGGAAAAAAAAGTAACATGTGCATGAGACTTCAGGCCACTTTACACACACCAACTTATCTGTCCAACGTCTGACCAACTTGCTGGTTGCAGTGAAATCATGGACACATTGTTCCATTTTTTGGCTGTGTACAAATGGAACAATGTGTCCATAATTTCACTGCAACCAGCAAGTTGGTCAGAAGTTGGACAGATAAGTTGGTGTGTGTAAAGTGGCCCTTCAGGTTTCCCGTTGCTCTCATAAGGATATACATGCAGATTTGTGACAAAACTGCACTCAAAAATGCATCAAATATGCAATGTGTGAACAGGGCCTAATGCACATGTTGAGTATTTTCTCCTTGCAGATTTAGTGCACACAATTATATGAAGGAGGTCAATTCTTTCAGTGCAGGTAACGCATCCATACAAAATGGGACGCTAGCGGAACGCTAGCGCACTGTGTGAACGTAGCCTTATGGAGCCAACACACGCGTCAATATCGCGTGCACGATTACTGCTGCACGTGATGTTGCAGCGATATTGATGCGTGTGACAGAGCGAATCAACCAGCGATAAATCGCTGGTTGATGGTCATCAGGTTTTAGAACCTGTACTAAAACCTGACGACGGTTGCCCGGTGGACACGCAGCATCGCTGCGTGTGACACCAGGAAATGCGATCAGCCAGCTCCCAGCGCCTCTCAGGAAGCGCTGGGAGCTGGTATCCAGGGTAAACTGCGGGTAACTAGGCAGCATGGGTATACCTTAGTTACCAGCCTTCACCGCTCACCAGCTGGTATCTAAGGTACACAGCGGGTAACTAGGGTCCCTAGTTACCCGCTGTGTACCTTAGATACCAGCCTGTGAGAGGAGAAGGCTGGTAAGTAAGGTAAACTGCGGGTAACTAGGCAGCCTGCAGACATCGTGGAATCGATATAGAAATCATTTCCACGATGTGGCTGGTAAAATGATCGCTGGTGAGTCTGCCTGTGTGACAGCCAGGGGCAGACTGGCCCAGGTGGCAGGGGGGCAAGTGCCCCCTGGGCTGGTGGTATAGCCCTCATCTAGGGCCGCTGTCCCCACAGAAATGGGCCGGCGGCGCTTTTCGGCTGGCGTTGTGAAAGCACAGCAGACGCGGCGGCTTGCGGCAGTGACAGAATAAGTCTGCCACCCTGAGTTTGAATCGCCAGCCAGCCCCTGGTGACAGCTCATCAGCAATCATCCGTCAATGTCGTCAGCGATCAGATCGCTGACGACATTGACGCATGTGACGGCCCCATTAGGTTTACTCTTTGTGTTTGGTACCACCAAGAAGAGTTAATACTAGATAGTATCATGTCTTTTTACTTCGGTGGATCTAGCTCTGCTGTGCCCATGTATGTTTAAAGGGAACCAACCACCCCAAATGACCCCCCCGGACTATTAATATCGTTCCCTACACCCAGCACATACATGTGCTGCAAGGTTTTTTGCTAAAAAAACTGCTTTTTAAAAGTTGAGATAATGATTTATAAAGTATTTAACGAAGGGACGGGTGGGCGTTACTTAGCTGGGGCTAAAGCCGGGTTGCAGCTGCCAGCCATCCTCCTGTCTCCCCTCGCAGCAGTAACGGCCAGCCCTTTCTTGTCGTCACAGCCTGCTGAGCCGGGTGCACGGGATCTCATGCCCGTGCACACGTCATCAGCTACAGCCAGGTCACGAGCGCGCGCTCTGACTTCCTGCGCTCGGCTGTGGAAGTCAGAGCGCGCGCTCGCGACCCGGCTGTAGCTGATGACGTGTGCACGGGCATGAGATCCCGTGCACCAGGCTCAGCAGGCTGTGACGACAAGAAAGGGCTGGCCGTTACTGCTGCGAGGGGAGACAGGAGGATGGCTGGCAGCTGCAACCCGGCTTTAGCCCCAGCTAAGTAACGCCCACCCGTCCCTTCGTTAAATACTTTATAAATCATTATCTCAACTTTTAAAAAGCAGTTTTTTTAGCAAAAAACCTTGCAGCACATGTATGTGCTGGGTGTAGGGAACGATATTAATAGTCCGGGGGGTCATTTGGGGTGGTTGGTTCCCTTTAATATATCGTTCATTGGCGGCCGTCACACGGTTCAATATTGAGAACGATATCGTTTAAGCGATCTGCTTTTTGATCGCTTAAGCGATATCGTTTCTGCATCGCTGCGTGCAATCAAGCGATTTTACAATGTAAAATCGCTTGATTGTGACATCGCAGATATGGGAGCCGGAGCTCATATCAAGCGATAAACGCTTGATCAATCTGCCTCATCGTGGTGTGTGACACCACGATGAACGATCTCCCAGCGGCAGAGCCTTTGCTGGGAGATGGTATCTATGGTAAACGTCGGGTTACTAAGCGCCGCGCGGCGCCTAGTAACCCGATGTGTACCATAGTTACCAGTGATTTCGCTGGCCCACATCGCTGGTGAGTCTGTCTGTGTGACATCTCACCAGCAATGTGAGCGATATTGTTAGCGATCGTGCGTGCACGTGATCGCTTACAATATCGCTCACGATGTAGATACGTGTGACGGCCGCCATTGTTATACAATCTGACAGAACAGATATGCGACTGATGTGCATGTGAATTAAAAACAGAAGGGTATCCTCAAAAATAATAATGTGCTACAGGTGTGCGACTGAGTACATGAGAGGCTGCCTGCATATGTTCTTCTGTGGGAAAGTAGTGACATATCTGCTATTGATTATACCGGACATATGTGCATGTTAAAGAAAAGCCTATAACTGGGTGTTGCTGGATAGTGGATTGGGAGAATGAAGTATCTACTAGGAACAAGGGGTTTGTACTGTCCTCAAAGAGGTGAAATGCAGTAATGTGGTCACAGGTCAGCACTGTATGTTCCCATGCCCCTTGCTAGCATTCCTGAAAGGAAATATTTTCCACCACCAAAGGTCAAACTCACATAGACAAAAAGAGGAAAAACTGTGCAGGAGTCTGCAACACCTGCACTAAAGTTAGCTAGTGAGTGGAGGGAGTGTACATCTGTAACGAAGATGCATCATGCAATGGCTTAGGCCACGTGCACACAATGAGTATTTGATGAGTTTTCTACCTCAGGATTTGTAGACAAAACCAATAGTGGAACAATCAGAGGAAAAGTATAATAGGAACACATCACCACTTCTGTATTTATCACCCACTCCTGGTTTTGGCTACAAATCCTGAGGTAAAAAACTCATCAAATACTCAATGTGTGCACGTGGCCTAATGGTGGCGTTACACGCACGGATATTCTGACCGATATCCTTAGTAAACTCACGTGACAGACATCGTACGAACGATATAGAATTATCGTTCATGCGTTGTCACACACAAGGATATCGTTAACGATATCCATTTTGGCAGCGCAGCAATTAAATAGGAGATCAAGACCTGAACGATGAATTAAAGCGGCAGGAATAGGAGATTTTTGAACGAGATCGTTCATAAAGGTGTCACACTGAACAATGTGACTTCTTCAAGCTGCGTTAATTAGACAGCGAACGATAGATTTGAGGTCAGGATCTCAAATCTAGAATGAACGATTGAACGATTTTTTGTTCCTATATCATTGGTTTACACGTAAGGACACACAAACGATATCTTTTTAACGATCACAAATCTGTGACGTTTCAAAGATATCGTTTAGGATATCCTTGCGTGTAACGCCACCATTAGTAAGATAAGCAGGCGAGCATATGGGGGGCGTATCATCCAAAGTCCTATGTTCCCCATGAGCTGGGATGACCAGTGAGCTGGGATGTCCCATGAGCTGAGGTGACCCGTAAGCTGGCATGACCCATGAGCTGGGGTGGCCTGTGAGCTAGGATGACCCATGAGCTGGGGTGGCCTGTGAGCTGGGATGACCCATGAGCCGGGGTGACCTGGGAGCTGGGATGACCCATGAGCCGGGGTGACCTGGGAGCTAGGATGACCCATGAGCTGGGGTGGCCTGTGAGCTGGGATGACCCATGAGCCGGGGTGACCTGGGAGCTGGGATGACCCATGAGCCGGGGTGACCTGGGAGCTGGGATGACCCATGAGCTGGGGTGACCTGGGAGCTGGGATGACCCATGAGCTGGCGTGGCCTGTGAGCTGGGATGACCCATGAGCCGGGGTGACCTGGGAGCTGGGATGACCCATGAGCCGGGGTGACCTGGGAGCTGGGATGACCCATGAGCCGGGGTGACCTGGGAGCTGGGATGACCCATGAGCCGGGGTGACCTGGGAGCTGGGATGACCCATGAGCTGGGGTGACCTGGGAGCTGGGATGACCCATGAGCTGGTGTGGCCTGTGAGCTGGGATGACCCATGAGCTGGGGTGACCTGGGAGCTGTTGAATCCCGTGAGCTGATGTGACCCATGAGCTGGGGTAGTCCATGAGGTGGGGTGGTCAATGAGCTGGAGTGACCTGTGAGCTTCGGTTGCCTGAGAGCTGGGGTAACCTGTGAACTGTTGTAACCCATGACCTGGGATAACCCATGAGCTGGGGTGACCCATGAGCTGGGGTGGCCCGTGAGCTGGGGTGATCCCTGAATTGGAGGGAACTACAGTGGTGTTCAAAAGTCCTGCATAGGCATGAAGAAAACTATATATTTCATACTTCTGCATCTCTACAGTGAAACTGGTGGAACATATATGTTTTTGTAATCCCTCATTGTATGCCATACTCATTTTTGAATGTCCCAAGTGTATAAATTGTTATGATATGCGCATTTTTGATTATTTTTTTTACACCATAACCATACCTACACCCAGGGCCGCACCGTCCATTGGACAGTGTGAGCCCTGTCATTCAGGCGGCAGCAGGCAGGGGGAGCGGCTGTGCAGAAGGGGGCGGCGCCTCATGCAAACAGCCTCCCCCTGTCATGGCGCCGGCCGCTCACCCCGCGCACCGGAGGTAAGCGGCGACCGCCGGGGAGAGGCACAGAAGGGGCGGCAGCCCCAGGCTTCAATAGCCCCCCCCCCCCCCCCCGGGAACTTACGGCCGCGGCCGGCAATCACTGCAGCGGCTCAGGCGGCAGTGGCGACCCGGTCACTGCAGAAGGGGCGGCACTGCAGGCTTCATCAGCACCCCCCCCCGTAATCAGTGCCGCGGCTCAGGCGGCAGTGGGGCTCGGTGCACCCCTGCCTACACCTGTACAGTGTGTAGAGTGGTGAACAGGTTTCTAAGTTCATTAACTTCCAATGCAAGTTCACACAGACTTAAATTTTACTTTTTAAGATTTATCATTTTTTATTTAATTCAGAGTCCTGAAAAGGGCCTTTTGAGTGCGTCTTTAGCTTCTAATACTTTATCGGCCGGCCTTTGCTCTTGAGCACCAACTTGCATCTCTGTGGCATTGAGTGAACAAGCTTCTGCAGATGTTCACGAGTGATGATGTGGTTCCAGGCCTGTATCAGAGCCTCAATCAACTCTCTCTTGGTCCTTGGCTGTTTTTTAGATATCTGTATTGATACCTTGTGCCACAATTTTTCAGTTGGATTGAGGTCCGGGGACTGGGCTGGCCAGTCAATAGTAGCCACCTTGTTCTTTTTTTTCCATTCCGTTACTGTCTTAGCTCTGTGACAAGGAGCATTATCATCCTGGAAGATATAATCCCCTGAAAACAGGTGTTGAGCAGAAGGCAGCATTTTCTTATTAAGGATGTCTATGTATTTTTTTGCATTAACCATACCCTCCACAATATGAAGCCTTCCAACACCATTGGCTGCCATACAGCCCCACACCATTACTTTCATCGGATGTTTCACAGAGAAGCTCAAACACTCTGGCTTGTACTCTTCATGTGGAAACCTTCTCACATAAGACTTGCCATCATTTGCTAAAATGCAAAAAGTGCTTTCATCACTAAATAGCCCTTTTTCCCACTCCTCCTTCCTCCATTTTGAATATTTCAATGTCCACAGTTTTCGCCTTTGTCTTTGTATGGCTGTCATCAATGGCTTCTTTCGGGCCTTGCACCCTCTCAATCCTGCTTCCAAACATCTCTTCCTAACAGTTGATGTTGCTGCCTCAATATTGCACTTTTCTTGCCATTCTCGCAGAAGCTGAGGAGAGGTGAGCTTTCCATTGGTAAGGGATGTTCTTATCAGTACTCTGTCCTCCCTTTTAGTTGACTTTCTGGGCCGACCAGATCTGAGCCTGTCCTGGGTAATTCCAAGCTGTTTATGTTTCTGCAAAATTCTTACGACTGTCCTCTGATTACAGCCGACCTTCCTTGTGATCTGGGGGCCAGTATAACCCTCTTCATGTAGCACCACAACTCGCACACGATCCGCCGCTGACAAAAATCTGAAGGCTCCCATCATAAAGCTCTACAGTATGATTCACTAGATAGACCAACAGATAAAACACACAAACAAAGCAGCAGATGTGATGCAATGTAATGGAAAGTGATTGGCTGCCATATCCAGGTTATGATTGGTCACAAGAACCTCATCTGTGATTGGCTAATTTTGGATCTGAAGCTGTACAATATTTAGTTGTGCTTTCAATTCCCATATTGTTGCAATAATTTCAGGCAAAACTGCTTCAAAAGCTAAAAATATTACAAGGAGAGAATGCAAAATTGTATTCCGAACAAAACCATATATAATATGTCATATTAGCATCGAAGATATTCGACAGAAAAGGTTTAAAACTTGAAAAATCTATTTATCCTATGCCTATGCAGGACTTTTGAACACCACTGTAGAATAACCAATGAGCTGGAGAAACCCATGAGCTGGTGTGGCCCGTGAGCAGGGGTAACCCATGAGCAGGGTAACCCATGAGCTGGGGTGGCCCATTACCACCTCCACTCTCCCCACCTGTCATAAGAATTTTCACATTTAAATTTATTTGCAGCTCAGGCTGAAGATATAGTTGAAAAGAATGGTGGAAAAGTGAGTCAAGTGCTCACTGCTGCACCAATACACAAGTAAGTCTCTGGGACGGGCTTACTATTGGTGTAACCTGTTCATCTGCCAGCCCATGAGGCTAGTGGGCCACTACCACCTCCAAATCAGGTATAATTGTTAATTTTGATGATTATTTGGCTGCAAAGGGCCCATACATTGCTTTGGAAGTGGAGCCTTCTTCTGTCAGTATCTGTTCTTGGTGCATTTAAGACACAGCAGAGCCAGGCATAGTGACATCTTGAGATTGGACCTCAGTCCACACACTACACAGACTGCAGCAAAGAGTAAGGTGAGTATTATATGATTATTGAATTTTCAATAACCAGTGCTTGGGAGGGAGCTGTGTGGCGCATGATGCTGTGTACGTGCCATCACACTTTGTGTGGAGCCTTTTGGGGGCCATCATACTGTGTTGGGGGCCTGTGAGAGCATCATATTGTATGAAGAGCAGTTGGGGGATCATACTGTGTGTGGTTCTGTTGGGCCATTATACAGTGGGGTGGCTATATGGGGTCATCATTCTGTGAGGGGGTTTGTTAAGGGATCATACAGTGTGGGGGCTATATGGGGTCCATCATACTGTGTGGTGAGCAGTGTGGGGTCATCCTACTGTATGGGGAGCTGTGTGAGGTCATCCTACTGTGTGGTCCATCATACTGTGAGATGGGTTGTGGAGGGATCATACTTTGAGGCAGGTTGTGGAGGGATCATACTTTGAGGCAGGTTGTGGAGGGATCATACTGTGAGGTAGGTTGTGGAGGGATCATACTGTGAGGCGGGTTGTGGAGGGATCATACTGTGAGGCAGGTTGTGGAGGGATCATACTTTGAGGCGGGTTATGGAGGGATCATTCTGTGAGGCGGGTTGTGGAGGGATCATACGTTGAGGCAGGTTGTGGAGGGATCATTCTGTGAGGCGGATTGTGGAGGGATCATACTTTGAGGCGGGTTGTGGAGGGATCATACTTTGAGGCAAGTTGTGGAGGGATCATACTTTGAGGCGGGTTGTGGAGGGATCATACTGTGAGGCGAGTTGTTAAGGGATCATACTTTGAGGCAAGTTGTGGAGGGATCATACTTTGAGGCAAGTTGTGGAGGGATCATACTTTGAGGCAGGTTGTGGAGGGATCATTCTGTGAGGCAGGTTGTGGAGGGATCATTCTGTGAGGCAGGTTGTGGAGGGATCATTCTGTGAGGCGGATTGTGGAGGGATCATACTGTGAGGCGGGTTGTGGAGGGATCATTCTGTGAGGCAGGTTGTGGAGGGATCATACTGTGAGGCAGGTTGTGGAGGGATCATACTTTGAGGCAGGTTGTGGAGGGATCATTCTGTGAGGCAGGTTGTGGAGGGATCATACTGTGAGGCAGGTTGTGGAGGGATCATACTTTGAGGCAGGTTGTGGAGGGATCATACTTTGAGGCGGGTTGTGGAGGGATCATTCTGTGAGGCGGGTTGTGGAGGGATCATACTGTGAGGCGGGTTGTGGAGGGATCATACGTAGAGGCGGATTGTGGAGGGATCATACGTAGAGGCGGGTTGTGGAGGGATCATACTGTGAGGCAGGTTGTGGAGGGATCATACTTTGAGGCGGGTTGTGGAGGGATCATACTGTGAGGCAGGCTGTGAAGGGATCATACTGTGAGGCGAGTTGTGGAGGGATCATTCTTTGAGGCAAGTTGTGGAGGGATCATACTTTGAGGCGGGTTGTGGAGGGATCATTCTGTGAGGCGGGTTGTGGAGGGATCATACTGTGAGGCGGGTTGTGGAGGGATCATACTGTGAGGCAGGTTGTGGAGGGATCATACTGTGAGGCGGGTTGTGGAGGGATCATACGTAGAGGCGGATTGTGGAGGGATCATACTTTGAGGCAGGTTGTGGCGGGATCATACTTTGAGGTGGGTTGTAGAGGGATCATACGTTGAGGCGGATTGTGGAGGGATCATACTTTGAGGCAGGTTGTGGAGGGATCATACTTTGAGGTGGGTTGTAGAGGGATCATACTGTGTGGGGGTGTGTGGTCCATCATATTGTGAGGAGAACATGATATTGTGTGGGGGGTATCATTCTATGGGTGGTGGAGGCTATCATACTACCGTATGTTGGGGACATGATAATGTGTGTTGGGGAACTATAAAGACATCATACTGCATGGGTTAAAATTTTTCCAATGGAGCCTCTTAACTTCTATATGTGCCCTTGCCTGTTGCCTCTTGTGGGGCAGTGAGCCCATGTATCACGCTACCACCAAGGGCCACGAATTCCTATAACATATAATGAGGCACACCATCCTTCAACTCTTTTCTACAGAGGTTTGCCCAACATGAAGCAGACTCTAGCCTCCATCTTTACATGATTTATCAAAGTAACAAAAAGGGATTGTGCACAAGGGGAGGATTCCTTTAAGCTCAGAATAGGCATCTGCCGAGAAAGCGAGAAACACAAATGAGTCGCTTCCTGCAGGGACCTTTAAGCGTTTCGGATGTTCTCAGCTTACTAATAATCTATGAAAATTTTAAATAACCATCTACCGATCCCGCGTAATGTTCTCTCACCAGAATCTTTTTTTTTATCTATCACTTTAATATTTGATAGAAGAAATCTTTTGCTTTATTTCCGGCTGAAATGTCCCATACGTCTCACCTAAAATGACCTTAAAGGCACCGAATGGCGGATCAAATACACAGTATGATGTACTAGCAGCCATCCTATTATGGAGTATAGCCGCTCCGAGACTTTCCATAGAGTTATTGTTCCGGCGTTAAGAAGTCAGAAGCAAATTTCACAGTTCAACAATCTAATAACTTTTGCATTTCTCGTCATCAAGATAAAACTGAATTCTTCATCCTGGGAGGGATGTGCAGCCATGTATTTATACAGTGTGATTAGATACACTTTAAATCTCGTTTTCCGCAGGGTAAAATAGCTTTGAAGTTCTAAGACCTTCATCCCGTTAAATAATCTCATATTCCTTATCTGAATTGTTTCCAATTTTATCATACAGGTTTTTTCTAATAAGGTGATTTGAACTTTATTCAACGCAGTAAAAAATGTTTAAGTGTGTCCGGTATGCAGGGGAGATTACGGCACCGTCCTAAGAATTGCTTCTGTGGACGCTCAATTGGCTTATTATTCACTTTGATACGGGATCGTTGAGTGTCCGCGACATCCTTGCTCATTAGATGTACTTGTCGTTCTGAAATGAAAATGATATTTCTATTGTTCCCTAATCATATACTGCACCGCTGTCTGCTGTATAGTGAGGAATTAAAGGGCGCTCACCCCCAATGCAGATATACCGTCATGCTTTATCATGTAGATGGTGCCAACATTCGGGATCATTATGCATCATCCAAAGGAGCTCCAGTATATAAAAAGTTGGTAATAGGAGTTGGGTTATTCTTGCCCTGTAGGAAAAGTGACTAACACTCAGAAAGAGTGCCCATTTTGCCACATGACATTACCCGTGGTTTTACCTTCAGTTTAAAGTGACCCTCCGCCCCTGATATTAAATGACTACTAGGGATGAGAAAGCACTACCATGCTCAGGTACTCATTTGATGCTTGGAAGGGTGCAACTCGAGTATTGAGTATAATAGAAGTCAATGAGGAACTCAAGCATTCTTCCCGAAGATCTTCCATTTCCTCATTGACCTCTATTATACTCAGATACTTGAGTCGCGCCCATCAGAGCATCAACTGCTCGTAACCAGTACTGAATACCCGAGTATGGTAGTGCGCGCCAGTGGCATCTCTTAAAGCTCATGGGCCCCAATGTGAAAGCTCCAATTAATGCAAATATTTAGTAGCATTAGTCTTTCGGGGCTCCCTAGGCGACAGGGCCCTGGTGCAATTGCAATCCCTGCACCTGTTATTGTTACACGCCTGGTGCTCGCTCATCACTAATGACTATGCATTTCTGATGTAGGGTCACAATACCAATAGGTTGCCACTGACTCTGTCATCATTACCTCAATTTGGTGATCCCCAAACTGGATGTTGGGCTGTCGTAGGGAAAGCTTTAGACAGTCTGAACCAAAACTTTATTGCCTTTCCACTGATGTGAGAAGAATCAGCACTAGTAATGAGTGAGCACTACCATGCTGTGCTGCTCGGTACTCGTAACGAGCAGTCAGACACTCGGTCGCCTCGACTTGTGTACTGAGTATAATGGAAGTCAATGGAAAACTCAAGCATTTTTCCTGAAGATCTTCTGGGAAAATGCTTGAGCTTCCCATTGACTTCCATTATACTTGGGACACAAGTTGAGCCCGTCTGAGCGTCTGACTGCTCGTTACGAGTACCGAGCACCAGAGCATGGTAGTGCTCACTCATCACTAATCAGCTTGCATTATGACTGTGTAGAGAGAGATAGCTCTGATTCTAGCGGTTTAATCCCTTGGGTGCCATGACCAATGGTGACCTCAGCATCTAAGTGGTTAGACAGAGGAAAGATGCTTTTTCTCTTACCCTATGATCATCTTTCCCCACCCTGATGTGCAGTCAAAGTAACTGCATGGTGCCGACGGGTTGTCATGTCAGTTGGGGACCTAAACAAGGCTCCTAATCTACCATCTTTATACGTCTATTAGGTCATGTCTTCCCCTTTTAGGTTATCATATTAGTTAACCTATCCGGTAAATAAATATACAAAAAGATGCCAGAATTTTATCATTTTTATCCTGTTTCCTACAAAACAACAATCTATCAAAAATTCATATGTACCCAAAATGGAATCAATGCAAAAGATCAGCTCATCCTGCAAAAAATATAAGCTTTGGCACAGGTAAATTGACCAGCAAATGTTAAAACTTTAGCAGAGCCCAGTGATCTAGCAGAGTTGAGAAGATTTAGAGATTCACTGTAATGATGTAACAGAGCTCAGTGATGTAGCAGAGTTTAGTAGGATACTCATTGTAGCAATTACAGCATCACCCAATAAAGTGGAAGGATTGAGCAGGTCTGGAGACTCACATTAGTGATGTAGGAGGGTATAACATTGTAGCAGAGCCCAGCTGCGCAGCAAAGCTGAGTATGTCTACGACTGAAGATCAGTAGGACAGCAAGAATTAGTGGCTTGCAGGCCAACTACCAGAATACTCAAGCGGTATGCCACCAACTTTGCAGGTCTACAAGCCCGGGGAGTGTTACCTTAGAGGAGCACACCATGGTAACCCAATGTGCAGAGGAACAGAAGAGACCGTCCATGGCAGGAAAATAAAGGGGGATCTGGTGCTGGATCCAGGATAGATGACTAACAAAGCATGTTACAAAGAGCAGAGACGCAGAAGATGACTGTTCAGCCACCACCGGTGGTGGCTCCACACAAACATTGTCTGGCTCAATAGGGTTTTGCTGCCATATTCTGAGACAATATTGAAGAGATAAGCTCTGTGTTATAAAAATTGCTATAAAAGTATATTACTCCTTCATTTTTAACCTTAAAGTCAAGCCCTAACATATTATAAGATTACAGCCATGTGAAGCTGGCCTTAGCCTTTACTTTTATTGCACTCAGTAATTCCCGGGGAATAGATTATGTCAAAGTTTGGAGATTTCCCAGGAAACCTTTTACTTTCACTCGCAAAAATATTCCCATCAGTAAAAGTTATAAGAATCTCACAGTGATAAATAGAAGCTATGGCTCTCCAAGACTAGGACCTAAGACAACCAAACCGGGCAGATCTCATGGTGGGACCCCCGTCCCTCTCATAGTTGTCCTGATTTCCCTTACATTTTTGTTTCTAGTCCATAAAAAAAGTTGGAATGCTCTTATAACAATTTACAAGGAGAGTCCGTATGGCATTTCTTACGACCATCTTTAAGGTCTTCTCCAGCTTAGACAATCTTTTTTGTTAGACTTGATAGCCAGTGATGAACTAATGATAGGGCGCTCAGCTGCCGTGACTCCCAGCGATCAGCAGTAATGGGGGAACCTGGTGGCATCAACTGGTCAGATCTCCTGCTGCAGCGCCTCCATAGGTGACATTAAACATTACACCATCCATTCTCAGCAATCAATTGGATGTACGTGTAATGAATGAGCCTATGTGTTCTCTGTGTAAATGCTCTGACCTCTACATAATGGTCAAGGGTCTTGGACTGGACCCAAAAAAAATACATAGAAAAGATGTCATTAGATTATAGATAGAAAATACATCTGTATCTCTGTCTCTTATTTATTTAATAACATTTTTAAAATCAATATTATTCTAATTTATTTATTTCTCTATCCCATATCTGTCTTTCATTGTAATGTATTTAATAGCAATTAATTTTTTATTTTAACTATCTCCTTCCTTTCCTTTCCTTTTCCCTTTCCTTTCCCTTCCTCTCTCTTCCTTTCCTTTCCTTCCTTCTTCCTCTCTCTTCTTTCTTCCTTCTTCCTTCCTTCCTTCCTCTTCTTTCTTTCCTTCCTTCCTCTCTACTTCTTTCCTTCCTTCCTTCTTCCTCTCTCTTTTTTTCCTTCCTTCCTTCCTCTCTCTTCTTTCTCTCTTTCTTTTTCTTTCTTCTTTCTTTCTTTTCCTTCCTCCTTCCTTCCTTCCTCTTCTTTCTTTCCTTCCTGTCTTACTCTCTCTTCTTTCTTTCTCTTCCTTCCTTCTCTTCTTTCTTCCTTCCTTCCTCTCTCTCTCTTCTTTCTTCCTTCCTTCCTTCTTTCTCCTCTCCTCCTCTTCTTCTCTTTTTCTTCTCTTCCTTTCTACTTTCCTTCCTTCCTTCCTCTCTTCTTTCTTTCCTTCCTTCCTTCCTTCCTCTCTCTTCTTTCTTTCTTTCCTTCCTTCCTCTCTTCTTTCCTTTCCTTCCTCTCTCTTCTTTCCTTCCTTCCCTTTCTTCCTTCCTCTCTTCTTTGTTTCCTTCCTTCCTCTCTCTTCCTTCCTTCCTTCCTCTCTTTCCTTCCTTCCTTTCTTCCTTCCTTCCTTCTTCCTTCCTTCCTCTTCTTTCCTTCCTTCTCTCTTCTTCTTCCTCCTTCCTTACTCTTTTTTTTATTCTTTCCTTCTGTTTCTCTCTCTTCCTTCCTTTCTCACTTTTTCTTCCATCTGTGGAGCCCCTGCGGTCTGGCTGCAACAAATGGTATTTCTGTAACATCTATTCTGGGAAGAATTGAAGCTCCCTCTGCTAGAAGTCTGAAGCATTCAACACATCCTGATCTCTAACCAGGAAGCTAAGCACTGAAGGCCTAGTATGGGCTGTGATTCTGGAAGGAGGGAGGGATTAGGATAGTAAAGCTGAGTAGGCAACAGAAGAGGTTCAGTGAGGAGCAGGTATGGAAGCTGTTCTGACGGAACCAGCTGCAAGGCAGGGCACCAGTCCCTAGGCTACTCCGGCTCAGAGGGTCTGAAAGCAGAAGCTACAGGCTGGTGCGTTTTATGCTCATGAGCCACTCAAGTTGAACCTCCCAGGGCAGTCATAATATATAGGATCAGTGAACTGTACCGAGCAGAGCACGTATCACCACAGAATCCACATTACTAGCCTGGTTGGGGGTCAACCACAAGAACAAGAGTGAGTAAAGTATATCTAAAGGATCACCTAGAAACCTAAGAACTACAGAAGTCAGCAGAAAGGCCAATAATACTCAGCAGAGCTGACTGCAGTTCTCCTCAGACTGGCTGGACCATGTGCCTGTTGGTGCATGTAATCCCTGGACCTGCTCAAGCAACCTACAGTAAAAGATAAAATCAAGGAGAATGACTTGCGTGTGTCCTTCTACACCTCACTACCACTACCCCCATCACCACCACTCCCTGGGAGCCAGCCCTGGTTGGGAAGGGTTCAACAACTGCACTGCCACACCACCTATCTCCCAGGGAACCCTTGCAGTGCCGGCCATCTATCAGCTAAAATATCCCAACTGGCATCACAAACTATTTCCTTATTATTTTTATTTCTCCATTTTTAATCCTCCCTTTCAATGTGAGCCAGGGCCACAGCATTGGGCATTGCCACCATGATCCAACTACTGGCTCAGCTGTCGAGTACCCCAGCCCTTAGCACTTCACACTTCCTTTCTTCATTCCTTTCTTTTCCTTCCTTTCTCTCTTTCTTCCTTCCTTGCTTCCTTCCTTCCTCTCTTCCTTTCTTTCTCTATTCCTCAATTCCTCTCTCTTCTCTTCTTCATTCCTCTTTTTTCCTTCTTTTCTTTCTCTCTCCTCCTTCCTTCATCCCATCTTCCTTTATCTCTTTCTTTCCTTCTTTCTTTCTTTCTTTCTTTCTTTCTTTCTTTCTTTCTTTCTTTCTCTCTCTTTCTTTCTCTCCTCTTTCTTTCTTTCTTTCTTTCTTTCTCTTTCTCTTTATTTCCTCTTTCTTTCTTTCTTTCTTTCTTTCTTTCTTTCTTTCTTTCTTTCTTTCTTTCTTCTTTCTTTCTTTTTCTCTTTATTTCCTCTTTCTTTCTTTCTTTCTTTCTTTCATTCTTTCATTCTCTTTCTATCTCTCATCCTAAATCCTACAATTTTACAGTCAATTTTCTACCTCCTATATCTCTCCCATCTCTATCTATCTATCTGTAGAAACTGAGCGATCCTCTTGTTTAGATCATTGATCATCTTATTGGGATCTGACACTGCATACTTGGTGGGGGGGTCCAGCAGGCCCCCCAGTATTCTGTAGACCAGCGCCCGTGGCCTCTACAGCGCCGCTCCTCACAGGTGCTATATCTGGTGCCCTCCCTGCACGTGTCATATAAACAGGCTGATATGTTCCTTCTTAGGGTAAGTGCACACTTACCGGCGGGTTTGTCGGCGGCGGCTGGGCGGAACCCGCCAGGAAGCTCCGGCGCCGTCCACCGGCTTCCTGGCGGGTATGTGCAGCGGGAGCCGGGCGGGTGACGGGCGGTAGCCGGCGGTTGCACAGCGTGTTCTCGCCGGCGAGTCTGCAGCGGCTGGAAGCAGCACATGATTCTGCTTGCAGCCGCTGCAGAACCGCCGTTTTATAGAACATGCTCATTCTTTGCTAACCCGCTGGGAAACCTGCGGGTTAGCAACGGATGAGCCTGTGTAAACCGCCGGAGTGTGCACAGCCTTGGTCGGTTTACATTGGTTTTAATGTTAATCCAAACGCCGGTTTGGATTAACATAAATTAACATAAAACTAATGTAAACAAACCGGCGGTTTACACAGGTAAACCGCCCAAAACCCGGCAAGTGCGCACATAGCCTTACTGTGCCCTCTGGGGTTGTCATCCAGATTTCCTACAGTCCTGAATATCACATTTGCCAAGTAGTTGTAACGCAGAAAGTGGTGGCTGTGGGTGCAGAAAATGAGACAGACGGCCGATCGTTAATGTATTTTTGCACAAAAAAAAACTTAAATTGCAGCATAAAGCAATAAACCAAAGTCAATTAAAAGGAAACGACTTGCTGTAATTTATCTCCTGGCTGCAGATACGTTGGCGCTGCATAAATTAATAATTTGGATGGAAATATTTACATGTATTTTATATTGCACATTAGCACAAGGCTCGTTCTACTGTATATACTGAGGCATTCAGGGATATGTGCTGCAGACATCTGTCATCTGGCCGGATTCCTCACTGACCAGTAGTCTAAATAGCCTGTGACCCCCGGACAGGTCAGCGCCCATTACTGTTCCTATGTGGATGACCGGTGGGGGACATTCTGCCCCACTGTATGTGCCACAATTCACAGCCTCATTACAACAATGGAGCAGATGAGCGTCCAGACCACCTGACCCTACAAATCTGTCAAGGTCACAGTGTTATTCCTGGGCAGCCGGTTCATCTGAAGGATAACCCTAAATTTAGAAAAATGCATGTTACCCAGACAGTCCCTTTTATGGAGCCCTAATAAGCTGAGGAATAGGGTTTCCATATATCACAGTTTAGGTTGTGGTTTGCTGGAATATATGGGATTTTGAAGGGATAGTCCAGCCTTGGAGGAATAATATATATATATATATATATATATATATATATATATATATATTTAGATATAGATATAGATATAGATATATATATAGATATATATTCACCTGGTGTAAATGCTGCTATTTTTCTGACTCTGACATATGTTTTCTTTTCTTCCATCGCCCCCTCAATCCAGAGATACAGCCCCTGTCTTCCCTGTAATCTTTGTAGTCAACTGGGCGTGGCCTTCAAGAAGAAGTTGAGGGCGACGCCCACTTGGATGAAAAGACTAGATCTACATACAGGGAGGAGAGAATCATATCAGGAACAGAAGAAAAAAACAACGCTGGAGAACAGAGGCATTTACACCAAATGTCTCCTTTTAATATGTAATAATCAAATAACGTCCACACCAACAGTAACAGAAGTCCCCTAGTCAAAGCACAGGACTATACACAGTATATCTATATCTATTGTATAATGTAAAAGCCTTATCTAGTTTGTCTGTAAGCTTGTCCTAAAAACAGCGCCACCTATAGGATATCATGTAAATTACAGTTAAACTGGATGTGAATAATCCCATAAATTTGGTTGATTAGTCAAAGAAAACAGCACCATCTATAGGACATCTCTGGAAATTAAAACACACATGCTCAATTTCCCTACAGCACTCCCACAGGAGACATCAGGTATTACACATGTCAATTTTAACCAATAGGGTGTGACTTTAGACCCTACAGAGAGAAATAGGACAGCAGAAACCCTATAATTAACCTGGAATACCCCAAACAATATTTTTTTATAACAAGAGAACCCCCGCCTCTTACAAAATGGCAAAGATTTGGTGTAACTGTAAGCACAACAAAGCCTACGAAGAAAGATGGGACGTCAAAAATGTTAAATTGGTCACATAAAATAAAAATACATTAAAAAAGGGAGGAGGAAGAGGTGGAGAAGCTTAAGGGGGACCCGTCACCATGAATATGCAGTGCAATCTGCAGGTCCCATGTTATAGAGCAGAAGGAGCTGAGAAGATTGTTATATAGCTGTCACGCTTGGGAGGTGAGGGAATCCAATAACTTGATGGTGTGATGGGCAAAGGGAGTCAGGAGAGCCTAATCTGACCCTGAAGCTGGGGTCCCTGGCTTTCACTGATCTCGGAGGTACCTCTGATGGTGAGGAGTTCTGAGCTGCCACCCTGTACCCTAAACTCCTGATTAGCCCTAGGCTGAGGGCCCCTACTTCCACCCACGAGTCAGGGATCACAACTTCTCCCACGGCAATAGAACTCCAGGAGAGGCTTCAGCACAGCAGCAAGACTTCTTCTCAGCTCAATGACCAAAAGCCAACTAACTGTATAAACGGCGTCTGACAGAGGAGAGGGAATACTGTTTAAAGCCAGGGGAGGGGATTCCAGGTGAGTACACTTCAACCACTCAACCAGCAGCTGAACATAATAGTGAATGCACCTCTGGAGCACAACACAGGAGTCAGGACCGTCACACCAATCCCTCATGCAGCCCTTAAAGGAAGACAACACATACAGCAGCATCCAGCGATGTCAGCGCAAACTAAGCGCGTGACAATATCTTGGTGGGAAAAGACTGAGTATAACCTTTGTATTAATCATTTGATCCTCTGCTCTTTCTGGGATCTTTGGTCCAGTGGGCGGTCCTAAAATTGATTGACAGCTACCTCTGTATGCATACTTATACAAAGAAAACTGTAATTCACTGGTAGGACCGCCCACTGGATCAAAGATCCCAGAAAGAGCAGGGGAGCAAATGACTAAGACACAGGTTATAATGAAACTATATATGAATCTATTTATCTTCCCCACCATCGGGAGCCGCCTCACCCCTACATGAGTTTCGCTGGCTTTGGCTTCTTCAAGCGGAGTACCATAATATGACAATATAACAGATAAAACAAGCGCCCGCGACCGCACAAAAAATGCAACAAGATGAGTTCGGAGGGCGCACAAATTGTGCGCATCCGAACGCAAACGCAACCGAACGCAGCCAATACGCAGGCACATGCGTTGCCATGTTAAACATAGGAACGCAGTGCGCAAGCGTTTGGCTGCGTTCAGTACGCAGCGTTCACAAACGCTAATGTGAAGGCAGCCTAATATAATGCGTTTTAGGTTTTCATTTCTCACCATGGTCAAGACCTCTGTTTGCTGTCACATCTGAGGGTTTCTTTCAGTTGCATCTAGTTTAAACAATCCTTGTCTTTTCTATCCCAGGACACCATAGATAAGAGACTGAGATAAGGGGGGGACAGAGCACTGGAAAACTGCACTTGTATGAAGCCTGGGTGACTATGTGACTAAATGACAGCACACCGCCTGCAGACATAAGACAGAAATATACAGGAGCATCTCAATAAATTAGAATATCATCAAAAAGTGAATTTATTTCAGTAATTCAATACATAAAGTGAAACGCATATATTATATAGAGCCATTACACACAGAGGGATCTATTTCAAGTGTTTATTTATGTTAATGTTGATGATTATGGCTTACAGCAAACGAAAACCCAAAGGTCATTATCTCCGAAAATTAAAGTAGGGAGGATGAAGGGTTAACAACTGCGCTGCTGTATTCTACAAGACATCAAGGGGTGAATATAATATTGATTTATTAGTCAGAACTCCCTGAAACATGGCAATATGATATTGATTTGTCCGGAAGAAGGGGCCAGGGAGACCTGAAACACGTTGACTAATAAATCAATATTATATTCACCCTTTGATGTCTGGTGGTATTTAGCAGCACGGTTTTTAACCCTTCATCCTCCCTACTCTACATGCACCACGCTGGGGACTGCAGCAGCCGTGATCTGCTTTTATAGTGGTTGTGACTCTCACAACCACACAAGGTGAAGCCTCTGATACCGATTTAGGTCATATTTTATCTCTCAGACCCTTTATCCTCCCTACTTTAATTTTCTGAGATAATGACCTTTGGGTTTTTATTGGCTGTAAGCCATAATCATCAACATTAACATAAATAAACACATGAAATAGATCTCTCTGAGTGTAATGAATATGTGTTTCACTTTATGTATTGAATTACTGAAATGATGAAATTAACTTTTTGATGATATTCTAATTAATTGAGATGCCCCTGTAGGTTGAATAAAGAGAGTGAGATAAGCAGGGGGTGGGCAGAGAACAGGAATCATGCACTTGTATGGAGCCTGGGTGACTATGTGACTATGTGATAGTATAATGGCTGCAGACACAAGAAGGAAATAGACTTCATTTATCGATATCTCACTGATCAGTTGATCACGTCTGTCTATAACTGACTAAAATATGCATTTAGATTAAATAGGTTGACTTTCCTGTTCTCATTTTTTTTCTGCCTTGTACAGATCAGGGAAATGCAATCTTCTATAATCCAGCTGTTAGTGTATAATATCTTGTATGGTGCAGGATGATGGTCATCAGCAGCTGGAGATAGCCCGCCATATGTGGCAGCCGGCAAAGCAACCCATTTACATCCCCCCCTGTGCACACTGTATATGTCAGGCAAAGCAGCCAAGCTGCAAGAGCAGGAATGTATTAAAATTAACACAAGGAATATTTGTGTCAAATCAAATGCAAAACATGAAGGTAACAGCAAATGGGAGAGGTGCAAAATCTCCGACGCTTCCGTCATCTGTGAGGACGGGATCACACGTGGAGGAAACGCGGCCCAGATTCAGACTCAGCTTGTGGCTGCAAAATTCACAAGTATGCGTATTAAAGTAGCAGCAAAAATAGATATTCACAAATCCTATCCGCACAATGCAGAAAAAATCATCTGTAGTGAGGAAGGATATTAAAGTGTGATTCCCAAGGTATTCCCTATCCATCAGCAATCCGGACCCCAATGATCCCAATAATGGGGTCTAGGCTCTGCAAAGGCCCGTCTTAAATATGTTCAGGATCTCCAAGGGTTACAGCAGTCAGACCCCCAGTGTCCAATACCGTATTCCCTACTCTACAGAATAGACAAATAAGTTACCCTTTCCATTCACAGGATGTCAATTTATTTTATGTTGCGAATTGTCCCTTTTGAGTTCAATAGGAAACACAAAATCTGCAACAAACTCCAATAGATGCCAAGGTTGCTGCTCATTACCTGCAGAATCACAGCAAGTTCTGCAAGTCCAGAAAAAGATTAATATCATTATGTTCACTCTCCCCGGCACTGCCTGGATCTCCATCCCAATGTCTTATAAGGACGTCTTGTTCCATAAGACAGATGCAGCCCATCACTTGGAACGAGACATCAAACACTGGAGGGGGAATGGGCAAGGACAGGGGTGGACATATCATTGAATCTGTACAGCTGCACAGGGGCCCAAGTGGTATGGGGTGCACTACTTTTTCCAAAGTAGTGTCATGGGGTTGTATGGAATAACAGTGGGACAGAATCTCCTAAGCTGACCCCCAGGCTAGGGGGCCCTAGCCGTCCTTAACCAAGAGTTACCTCTGATGGTGAGAATGCCCAAGCTGCCACCCTTGCCCTGATCCTTGCCAGCACTGATCTAATACCCCCTCTCCCCCATCCCATAAAAGGTCCAGGGCAGGAGTGGTAAAACCCCGCATAAATAGAACAATGGAGAAACCAAAAATACTCACTCACAGCAATACACACAGAGGTGTAAGACAATATGTGCATAGGAGGAAATAAAGAGCAGCGAGGACATAACCAGATAACAAAAAGATTTCCACAGCACACCAAACAGCACTCAGAAGATCACCAGCAACTGGTTGACAACAGCACAAGGACGGGTATTGCAAAAACTATTGTCATGGCAATAAATAGTTAATAACTTATATAACCTATGTAACTCTTATAGAAGTCATTCAGAAATCTTCCAGTGTACTAACGGCATGCTATGTTTATATAAACCTTTGCTCCTCTTTCTCTCCATATCTCTCCCCATTTCAGAATTCCACTGTCTTAGAATTAGCTGCGCAGAAGCTCCTTATCAGCATGGACTGAATGTACTAATCAAGGCTAAACTGAATTGCTAACTAACACACAAATGATTGAATGTTCTCTTCAGAATAAAATGCAACACCCCTTTACTATCCCTTTAAGGAGCCATATAAAACTGGCTACCCCTCCCTTAATAAAGGTCTTTGTCATTAAGCTCTACTTTGACTTGTTGTCAGCGTGGTTCTTACGGTGGCGTGCACACACTTAGACAAAGCATCCAATTTGGCGGCAGACACTTAAGACGATAGCCCACCCGAAAGGTGTGGAGGGCATCCATTACACTATAGTCTGCATGGGATGACAGACTCTACCAGCTTAAACAGGCAGGGAGCAGCTGTGATAGGTTTCCCAGGACATGTGATCCAAGAGATAATCAGAAGTCATACAGAGATTAACTCCTGGTAGCGCGATCACTAATGAGAACACAGGTCCACACCTGAGCCGCCTTTGAAGCATCAGAGAAGCCACAAAGTGTGGAGTGTCAGAGTCTGGAGTGTGAACAGCGCCAGATGCCGCCATGACACTCTGCGAATGTTGAGCCAAGCTCTGTGTGACAAGTAGGATTTGTGCATTATGATGAGCTATTGGGCTACAAGGGGCCCATATATTGTTCTTGCACAGGGGCCCTCTTCTGTCTGTCTCCACCAGTGGGTAAGGGAGATCTGAGATCACAATGGGAGGTCAATGTGTAGTGGAGGGGGGGATGTTTCTACACACAGCTCTAATTTAAGTGGGTCTACATACAGGAGTTATCCAGTTGAAGAGTCATCACCAATTTGCCCTTTATAGGTGATAACTTGCTAATCGGTGGTGTTGTCTGGCTGCTCGGTGGATCACAGGTACCATTTATCCCCATTACAAAATTGCATAGGAAGGTCAAACATCTGACTGCCATTCTATTAATTCGCTTATAGATTACAGTAAAGCACAAGTGCACCCGTATAGTTCACACTGCCGTTACATTCTCATCCGAATAAAAGTGGTCTGTTCTGACAATTGACGCGGGTCCAGCAGCCCTGACCCCCACTAATTGACAAGTCATCACCTATCCTGCGGAGGCAACGGGGGGCGGGGGGCAGTGTGTGAAGTTGTACCACGTCTTCCCGGCCTCTCTCCTCTATGGGGTGGACACAGCACAGTCATCATTGGCGCTGGTCCATCCACCATCGATGGAAAAGCAAGGAAGCATTGCTCTAAGGCAATCATTAATACACCATGGGTGGAGGACTGATGCTCAGCACCCCTGGCTATACAGCTGTATACAGGATTATTTAATTGTATCAAATAGGAAAATGCAGTAATATGTTGTCCAGAGTCTACTGTGTAGAAAGTGCACAGGTAAACAGAGGGGAAAGGGGTGCAGCCCCGTAAAAAATCTGATAGTTGCAGAGAGCGACATTGAGAGAACTCACATTAACTAATAACTTGGTCAAGTTATATCTCTTGTTTTATTGGATACCACTCACTCCAATGATATACTATGGGGTAGTGTTGACTAGCGTTTTTTTTCTTGTGCCGATTCGGCATGGGAAAACAATCAATGCATGCTGCGATTGAAAGCATATCTCAGATCATGCATACCCGTACAAGTCTATGTGTGTGTGCAAAACATCTGACTACACTCGGATGACATCAGTACAGTCCTATATATGCAACAACAGACAATGGAGAAGACGGAGAAATTGAGTTCTCCGTCTTCTCCATATCCATTCTCCGTTTCTCGCTTGCGAGAGAATCAGATGACGCTTGCAGTAGAGTTTGAGCCGAGTGTCATTATCACATAGCATCCCATTCTCTGGCATTGGCTGCTATACGCCAGTGTGACCCCAGCTTAACTGATCGGATATGTAAGACCTGCACTAAAGATGGGTTATCAATATTGTGACCATGGAGGCTGGAGATGCTACAAGGACTCGTAAGGAACTTGGTCAATCTGTACAGTGAGTCCAAGGAGTTCGGCTCCTTTCCAAAAACTTCCGCCTGCAACGTTGAAGAACGGTAGAAGAAAATAACTGGACTGATTTTACCCAGAGTCATCCATCTCTGCGAGACAATTGTGAGAATAAATCATCGATCATGTCTTCTGTGAATCTTTTGGACGCTTCACGTGTGATGATTTATGTTAGTTGGACATTAAAGGGGTATTCACATCCTCGTAGGTGATGTAGCACTTCTGAAATGTACTGCTTAAAATTTGCAGCCATTCTTGAGATATTAACACTTATATTTTGTTTACAGCTCGTTGCCGTGGAGACCGACCACCGTTCCTGCCTAACATGTAGGCACTGCTCTGAAACTGGCTGGGAATAGGAGTTAGCAGTGTGCACCCACAATCCCGGCCAGCTTCAAAACAGTGCTTACGTACTGAATAGAAGAGAGCTTGTAAGCACAGTGGTCAGTCTCCAACAAGAAGTCCTCGATATAATGGAAAATAGAAGAATTAACTGGGTAGAAGGTCAAAATGAGCAATTGTAACAGCACAGTGCTATAACATATGATGGATGCAATATATTAGGAAGATAAAATCTTTGATGGAAGTGTTTCTTTAAAGACATGGCATCTTACTGCAGTCAAGACCGGAGCACAAAACACTAATTTTGATTAATCGGTTCCCATATATTAACCTAATTAATATACACAGCCTTTTGAATTTAAAAGTGCCAAGAAATTAAATGGATGAGCAATAAAGGAAGATTCACTTAACAGAAAACTTCCAAAAAACTTTGGTAACTTTTAGTAAAAACATTGTATCTAATATACAACAACTTATACTACAAGCCTAGACTTAGTGTTTAAGGCGCTGATACTGGGGGAAGGAGTGATGTGAGGTGTTGCGGGTGGTGCGGGCTCATCTCCTGCATTCCACCAGTGTTTCAAAAGGTTACCCCCAGCAACTGGACAAAAAACACATGAATGCAGAACGCAGCCAATAGACACCATCCACAGCACAGTGAGTGGGAAATAGGAGCTAGATAAGCCCCATTATTACAGATGAAGCAGAGATGAATGTCTCATTCAACTCTTTGGACTGCATTGTTCATGCACGATGATGGGGGTAGGTCACTCCAATCCAGGAGCTTTGCCTTCTTTGTTATTCCCAAAAATAAGGTGAAGGTGAGCTGTGCACCACATTCCACAGTGAGGTCTGATATTGATTTCAGACTCTAAACATGGCACAATACACATAGACCTAGGTCTCAGAGACACCATCAATCTGGTGTTGCAGCACAACCACATTTTACTATCCATGAAATGTTGCACACCTCCTGTAGCTCAACTGTCCCGCACCATAAATCACCATACAGTTCTATATGGCCATGACATGCCATCTGGATTTAGCTCTATAGAGAGATTCCAACATATAGTAACATGGACAAAACAGAATCCATCATATTTCCTGCTCCTCTCTGAACCCCACTAACAAATGTATCCATCAGTCAATTGCTTGCTCCAGTCCTGAATGCTTGGTGCCTGGGGGTAATCCTTGACTCTGCCCTGTCCTTCAAGCTAAACATCCAAGCCCTTGCCACATCCTACCAACTCGAGCTCAAAAATATTTCCTGGATCCGTACATTCCTTAACCAAGAATCTGCAAAAACGCTAGTGCATGCCCTCATCATTTCTCGCCTCGATTACTGCAACCTCCTGCTTTCTGGCCTCCCATCTAGCACTCTTGCACCCCTACAATATATCCTAAACTCTGCTGCACAACTAATCCTCCTGTCTCCCTGCTATTCCTCAACCTGTCCTCTCTGCCAATCCCTCCACAAGTTCCCCATTGGCAAGAGACTCCAGTTCAAAACCCTAACTTTGACATAAAGCCATCCACAACCTGTCCCCTCCATACATCTGTGATATGGTCTCCTGGTACTTACCTGCATGTAACCTCTGAATCTCATAAGATCTCCTTATTTCCTCCCCTCTTATCTCTTCTTCCCACAACCGCACAAGATTTCTCCTATGTATCCCTCATACTCTGGAACTCTCCGCCTCAACACATCAGACTCTCGCCTACCATGGAAACCTTCAAAAGAAACCTGAAGACCCATCTCTTCTAACAAGCCTACAACCTGCAGTAATCCTCAGTCCACTATATGTAGATAAAACCGCTGTACAACCAGCTCTACCCTCACCTACTGTATCCTCACCCATCCCGTGTAGACTGTGAGCCCCCATGGGCAGGGTCGTCTCTCCTCACTTACTGTATCCTCACCCATCCCACGTAGACTTAGCCCTCACAGGCAAGGTCCTCTCTCCTCACCTACTGTATCCTCACCCATGCTTTGTAGACTGTGAGCTCCCATGGGCAGTGTCCTCTCTCCTCACTTACTGTATCCTCACCCATCCCATGTAGACTGTGAACCCTCATGGGCAGGGTCCGCTCTCCTCATCTACTCTGTATCCTCACCCATGCCTTGTAGACTGTGAGCCCTCGTGGGATGGGTCCTCTCTCATCCTGTACCTGTGTGTGCCTTGTATTGTTCATAATTATTGTATTTGTCCCCTATTAACATGTAAAGCACCATGGAATAAATGACGCTATAGTAATAAATAATAATATAGGCTTTGGCATCAATGATTGGTGGGGTCTGAACAGTGGGGTTTCCACTCACTTCTGAAACAAAGAACACTGTCTGGCAAAATGCACTAGTCCCTTTGGCTTTTTATGACACAACAGGAGTAGTGCCTTAATTGTGAGGCTACATGGCGGCTATGGCCCACCATAGCCCAAAGATCGCTGTATGGTGCTGCTATGTAGCAGCATAATGTCAGTGGAAGTGGTTGCTACAACCATTACATGGAAGTCCATCAAATATTCCAGCTCACTTGGGCTTTAATATCTTTCATAGCATAATAGGTAGCAGTGCGAATTGTATTGTGGCCAAAGCTAACCTGTATTCCAAGTGTTAGATCAATCCACAAATTGGACAGAATTTGGTGGTATAATACGCTAACAATATCTAATCTAGGAAAACCCTATAGCATAGTGTAGCAGATATTCCCCAAAAAAGTTACATTAAGGAGAACCTGTCACTTGCTCAAAACAATGAATTGAGTATCTTACAAAAATCCCTGAGCTCCTCTGATTCTGCTGCTCTTTTCCATTTCAGACTACGTCGCTCCATTGCAGAGAAATTCACATTTGTTGCTTTTAGGGCACAGTATAGTATGTGAAATCTCTGCTTGTAGTGCAACTGGATATCTGTCTTCTCTTCGAGTGTGCACTTTCACCCCTCCCCCTGACATGCGACCAATCACAGCTAAGCAGCTGATCTAGTACTTTCAGCTGCTGGTGAGCTGTGATTGGCAGGGTTAAAATCACACAAACCCAGTGGAGATTCTGAAGAGATGTCCAGTTGCTCTACAAGCAGAGATTTCACATACTGTGAAAAAGCAACAAATGTGAATATCTCTGCAATGGAGCGACACAGCGCAAAATGGAAAAGAGCTTCAGAACCAGGAGAGCTCAGGGATTATTAATAGATACATAACTCAATCTTTTTGGGGAAGTGACAGGTACTCTTTAACCTTAACAGTACTGCATCTAGGTGACTCAGTGCTACAACATCTCTACATAATGTAATTGCCGGTAGATCTTAAAGTTGTGTGATTATTATCCTACACGTGGTATACGGGTACAGAGCAGCAATAGAGATGTCTCCTTTGCACGTATGCACATTCTTGTAGCAGCCTCTAATTTCTGCTTGATGTCTTTCCATGGTATAACATCCAGTGTTCGCACATGCAGAAAATTGTTGTGTAGATGAATACATGCGGGAATTCTATGTGAAAGTCAGCAGGCGAGCGCTCCAGACGTGTTACAGATGGATGTGATCAACATGGGTGTGAGCATTAAATTATCATCTACGTACATAAGATGTGAGATGACGACTCGTGAACATTATAAAACAGAGACTGAGAATGTGCCAGCGAAATAAATTGTATCTTATGGTGGCAAAGACCCAGAAACAGTAATAGAGGTCCTACTTCACATCAAAGTCCCCTGTTTAGCTATCGTTCTTCCAGAAGTTGTTTTTCAGCTTTCCCATAATCTTAATGAACAATGAAGCCCATCTAAAAAGCTTTTTTTTGGGGATTGTTGGATAACAATCCATATAATAGTGGTTGTGATGGTGCCATCCGTCTTTACCAGTATAGCTGGCAGACAGGGTGCTGGGCGAATTATAGAACATGGCAACCATGATTATCCAGGGACTTTCTCACTCAAAATTCATAACTCGATACTCTAAAATGTATTCCTTCAAATGTCTTTGGCTCAGACTTTCAGGACCCCTCATTGATATAATAAGGACCCTCAGAGTGTCACAGCGGTCCACAGTAGTGTCTGGTACTGCGACTCCATTAAAGTAAATGTGGATGAGCTGCAATATCACAAGCAACCTGCAGTGAGGGGTGGTGCTGTCTTTAGAAGGAAGCAATCAAGTTTTTCTAATTCTGTACTATCCCTTTAAAAATTGAAGAGACACATCCTGCATTCACAAGCCAAAGTGCCCCTTAATTTACAAATAGACCTAGCTAGAGTACATCTAAAGTTGTGTCTGTGCATCCCCAAAATTAACTATAGGAGGAGGGACCCCTAAACTGTGTCAAAGTATTCCTATAATTGACCCATGGAATGGTGACCCCGAAAATGTGCCACTGTCCCCAACAATGGCCCTATCCACGATGCCCCTAAAACAGCACCAGAGTGTCCTCATGAATGGGCCAGGGAGCCCACTACATTGTGCCAGCCTGGGAGTCCCTTTAAATATTCCTTGTCACGAGTCCCTTAAGAGTGATACCAGGGTGTCCCCACAAGTAGTCCTACTCAAGAGTGTCCCCAAACTGTGTCAGTGTCCCAATAGTCATAGCCAGGCCGAGCCAAAGTCCCTTGAGAAGGGTATCAGAGTGTTCCCATGAACAGATTGTGCCAGGCTGGGTGTTCCTGTGCTAGTATCTCTTTAAATACTACAAGAAAGGGGGCCTCCTAAGCTGTGCCAGAGTCCCCACACATAGCCCTAGCCAAAAGGTAATAAAGTGTCCCTAACAGTGCTAATAAGAGTGACCCTGAAACCGTGCCAGGGCCCCATGAATAGTCCTAGTCAGCGTCTCTCCTAGAGTGTGCCAGAGTGTGCCCCTAGGCAATACCAAAGTGATCTCATAAATACCCAGAACACCTCATAAACAGTGTCAGACAGAGAGTGTCACCATAGACCGTGCCTGGCAGAGAATGCCACTGTGTATCCTACTCGGTGCCCCAGAAATGTGAGCCATGGTGTGACTTATTCACCGGAGGAAAATTTAGTTTATTGCCCTTTACCTTGAATCTGCATACTCTGACCAGGGCAAAGTGACTTGTTGGCGCCTCACTTGACACTCGCACCTTGAGGACATGTCAGCCGCCACTGCTAAACCCCTACATAAACAGAAGAGAGTGCCCCCATTACCAGTGCCAGCCAAAGATTGCCTTACCAGTTCCAGACAGAGACTGCCCCCATAACCAGTGTCAGATAGAAGAGTGCCCCCATTACCACCGTAGTAAAAGTCAGAGAGTGCCCCCATGATAAGACAAACTTCCCCCATAACCAGTGCCAGTCGGATGAGTGCCCCCATTACCAGTGAAAGTCAGAGAGTGCCCCCATAATAAGACAGACTTCCCCCATAACCAGTACCAGTCAGGACAGTCCCAACATTACCAGTGAAAGTCAGAGTACCCCCATAAAAAGACAGACTTTCCTCATAACCAGTGCCAGACAGAAGAGTGCCCCCATTACCAGTGAAAGACAGAGAGTGCCCCCATAATAAGACAGACTTCCCCCATAACCAGTACCAGTCAGGAGAGTCCCCCCATTACCAGTGAAAGTCAGAGTGCCCCCATAATAAGACAGACTTCCCCCATAACCAGTGCCAGGCAGAAGAGTGCCCCCATTACCAGTGAAAGTCAGAGTGCCCCCATGATAAGACAGACTGCCCCGATAACCAGTGCCAGACAGAAGAGTGCCCCCATTACCAGTGCAAGTCAGAGAGTGCCCCCATTATAAAATAGACTTCCCCCATAACCAGTGGTGCCCGACAGAAGATTTCCCCACAACCAGTGTTAGACAGAGAGTGTGCTCACTATCGGTGCTAGACAGAGAGTGCCCCCACTACTCGAGGCAGCAGAGAATACCCCCACTACCAGTGCTAGACAGAGGGTGCCCCACTACTAGTGCCAGAAAGAGGGTGTACCCACTTTCCAAGCCAGATAGAGAGCGTGTCTGCTACCAGTGCCAGACAGAGGGTGCTCCTACTTCCAGTGCCCCAGAATGCCCCTACTTCCAGTACCAGAGAAAGCCCCCACTAACAGTGGCAGACAGAGACTGCCCCCACAACCAATTCTAGACAGAGAGTTCCCCCATTACCAGTGCTAGACAGAGAGTGCCCCCATTATAAAACAGACTTCCCCCATAACCAGTGCCCGACAGAAGATTTCCCCACAACCAGTGCTAGACAGAGAGTGCCCAGACTACCGGTACCAGATAGAGAGGGCCCACACTACTGGTGCCAGGGAGGGCGCCCACTACCAATGCCAGCAGAGAGTTCCCTCATTTGGCAGTGCCAGACAGAGTGCCCCCTCTACCAGTTCCAGCAGGTAGTTCCCCTCACTATCAGTGCCAGACAGAGTGCCCTTACTACTGGTCCCAGAGACTGAGAGTGCCCCCACTACCAGGGCCAGAGACTGAGTGTGCCCCCACTACCGGGGCCAGAGAGCGCCTCCACTACTGGTGCCAGACAGAGTGCCCCTACTACTGGTGCCAGAGACTGAGTGTGCCCCCACTACCGGGGCCAGAGAGCGCCTCCACTACTGGTGCCAGACAGAGTGCCCCCCACTACTGGTGCCAGAGACTGAGAGTGCCTCCACTACCAGGGCCAGAGACTGAGAGCGCCTCCACTACCGGTGCCAGACAGAGTGCCCCCACTACTGGCGCCAGAGAGTGTGACCACTACCAGTGCTAGACAGAGAGTACCCCCACTACTGGCGCCAGAGACAAGGAGCGTACCCACAACCAGTGCTAGACAGAGAGTGCCCCTACTACCAGGGACAGAGTCTGAGAGCGCCTCCACTACCGGTGCCAGAGACTGAGAGTGCCCCCAGTATAACGGCCAGAGACAGAGAGTGCTCCCACTATCAGGAGCCAGATGGAGTGACCCCACTTCTGGCACCAGAGACAAGGAGTGCCCCCACTACTGATGCTACACAGAGAGTGCCCCCAATACAGGTGCCAGGGAGCGTGACCACTACCAGTGCTAGACAGAGAGTGCCCCCACTACTGGCACCAGAGACAAAGAACGCCCCCACTTCCAGTGCTAGACAGAGAGTGCACCTACTACCAGGCCAGAGACTGAGAGCACCTCCACTACTGGGGTCAGAGACTGACAGCACCTCCACTACCGGGGCCAGAGACTGAGAGCGCCTCCACTACCGGGGCCAGAGACTGAGAGCACCTCCACTACCTGGGCCAGAGACTGAGAGTGCACCCACTACCGGGGCCAGAGACTGAGAGTGCCCTGACTACCGGGGCCAGAGACAGAGAGTGCCCCCACTACCGTGGTCAGAGACTGAGAGCACCTCCACTACCGTGGTCAGAGACTGAGGGCACCTCCACTATCGGGGTCAGAGACTGAGAGTGCCCCCACTATCGGGGCCAGAGACTGAGAGCACCTCCACTACCGGGGCCAGAGACTGAGAGTGCCCTGACTACCGGGGCCAGAGACAGAGAGTGCCCCCACTACCGTGGTCAGAGACTGAGAGCACCTCCACTACCGGGGCCAGAGACTGAGAGCACCTCCACTACCGGGGCCAGAGACTGAGAGCACCTCTACTACCGGGGCCAGAGACTGAGAGCACCTCCACTACCGGGGCCAGAGACTGAGAGCACCTCCACTACCGGGGCCAGAGACTGAGAGCACCTCCACTACCGTGGTCAGAGACTGAGAGCACCTCCACTACCGGGGCCAGAGACTGAGAGTGCCCCCATTACTGGGGCCAGAGACAGAGAGCGCCTCCACTACCGGGGCCAGAGACTGAGAGCACCTCCACTACCGGGGCCAGAGACTGAGAGCACCTCCACTACGGGGGCCAGAGACTGAGAGTGCCCCCATTACTGGGGCCAGAGACAGAGAGCGCCTCCACTACCGGGGCCAGAGACTGAGAGCACCCCCATTACCGGGGCCAGAAACAGAGCAACCCCACTACCGGGGCCAA
Source organism: Allobates femoralis (assembly GCA_033576535.1). Classification (NCBI taxonomy): domain Eukaryota; kingdom Metazoa; phylum Chordata; class Amphibia; order Anura; family Aromobatidae; genus Allobates; species Allobates femoralis. The sequence goes on from JARQOC010000009.1 coordinate 4,484,095, forward strand.
AGACAGAGAGCGCCTCCACTACCCGGGCCAGAGACAGACAGCGCCTCCACTACCAGGGCCAGAGACAGACAGCGCCTCCACTACCAGGGCCAGAGACTGAGAGTGCCCTCACTACCGGGGCCAGAGACAGACAGCGCCTCCACTACCAGGGCCAGAGACAGACAGCGCCTCCACTACCAGGGCCAGAGACTGAGAGTGCCCTCACTACCGGGGCCAGAGACTGAGAGCACCTCCACTACCGGGGCCAGAGACTGAGAGCACCTCCACTACCGGGGCCAGAGACTGAGAGCACCTCCACTACCGGGGCCAGAGACTGAGAGCACCTCCACTACCGGGGCCAGAGACTGAGAGTGCCCCCATTACTGGGGCCAGAGACAGAGAGCGCCTCCACTACCGGGGCCAGAGACTGAGAGCACCTCCACTACCGGGGCCAGAGACTGAGAGCACCTCCACTACGGGGGCCAGAGACTGAGAGTGCCCCCATTACTGGGGCCAGAGACAGAGAGCGCCTCCACTACCGGGGCCAGAGACTGAGAGCACCCCCATTACCGGGGCCAGAAACAGAGCAACCCCACTACCGGGGCCAAAGACAGAGAGCGCCTCCACTACCCGGGCCAGAGACAGACAGCGCCTCCACTACCAGGGCCAGAGACAGACAGCGCCTCCACTACCAGGGCCAGAGACTGAGAGTGCCCTCACTACCGGGGCCAGAGACAGACAGCGCCTCCACTACCAGGGCCAGAGACAGACAGCGCCTCCACTACCAGGGCCAGAGACTGAGAGTGCCCTCACTACCGGGGCCAGAGACAGAGAACACCTCCACTACCAGGGCCAGAGACTGAGAGTGCCCCCACTACCTGGGCCAGAGACTGAGAGTGCCCTCACTACCGGGGCCAGAAAACAGAGAGCACCCCCATTACCGGGGCCAGAGACTGAGAGTGCCCCCACTACCTGGGCCAGAGATGGAGGGCACCCTCACTACTGGTGTCAGCCATGGAGTAGGCAGATAAGAAGCCCTGTGATTCCCTCCATGGTGTCAGGACAGGTCAGACATGAGGTTGTGCCCATGTGCTGTCTGTGATGTAACATGAATCTGTATTTGTGAACTGTCTCCAAAATGACCAGTCCCCCCATTTCAGCCTCCTCCCCTGCCTTGCCCCAGTGCAGTCCCCCCCCGCTCAGCCTCCTCTTCCCCCCCAGCGCAGCCTCCTCTCTCCCCCAGCCTCCCCCCAGTGCAGCCTCCTCTTCCCCCCCAGTTCAGCCTCCTCTTCCCCCTCAGCCTCCCCCCAGTGCAGCCTCCTCTCTCCCCCGGCCTCCCTCCCCCCAGTTCAGCCTCCTCTCTCCCCCAAGTGTAGCCTCCTCTTCCCCCCTGGCCTCCCCCCCATTCAGCCTCCTCATCCCCCCTAGCCTCCTCTTTTCTTCCCCCCCCACCACCAGCCTCCCCCCCCCGTTCAGCCTCCTCTTCCCCCCTGCACCCCCAGCCTCCTCTTTTCTTCCCCCCCCAGTGCAGCCTCCTCTTCCCCCCCAGTGCAGCCCCCCCCCCCCCCCCGTTCAGTCTCCCCCCAGTTCAGACTCCTCTTCCCCCTCAGCCTCCCCCCAGTTCAGCCTCCTCTCTCCCCAAATGCAGCCTCCTCTTCCCCCCTGGCCTCCCCCCTATTCAGCCTCCTCATCCCCCCCCCAGTGCAGCCTCCTCCTCTCCCCCCCCGTTCAGCCTCCTCTCTCCCCCAGCCTCTTCCCCCCCAGCCTCCCCCCTGTTCAGCCTCCTCTCCCCCCCCCCCCAGCCTCCCCCCTGTTCAGCCTCCCCCCAGTGCAGCCTCCTCTCCCCCCCGGTCTGGTGATGGTTTGTGTTGGGGACTCGGCATTGAATAAATAATGAACACGAGCAACCGATCCAAGAAACTGCGCTCCTGAGTTTGTAGGGAAGGACGCGACCAACAATCCGGCGGAGGAGGGGGGTCCGGTGCTGTCCATGTAATGACAGGCGGTATATTATGGAGCCTTCCTCTGGATACAATGTATCAGACTTGTCTGTTCACCTTGCTGTCGTCCTGGTTATAGAAATGCTGCAGATAACATACTGCGGCTGAAAGGTTCCACAAGCTGTTGTCGGACTCCCCCATTCCGCAGTGGTAGGTTCCATTTAAAGCGGCAGTGCGCCGTGTCCTCTGGAGAGGAGGTGCTGTCTCCTGCAGTGCTGCTCATTCCTTCAGTGGGGCCGGTGCTGTGTGTGACCTGTACCCACCATGCTGCTCTCTGTCTCCCCTCTCCCCAGGCCAATATCCTGCAAATGATGGAGGATAACAAGCAGCTGGCCCTGAGGATAGATGGGGCCATCCAGTCTGCGAGCCAGGAGGTGACCAACCTGAGATCCGAGCTGACAGCCACCAACAGGAGACTGGTGGAGCTGAACAGTGCAGACCCCTGTGTGATGGAGAACAACCAGCACAACACACAAGGTGAGACCCGACACCAGAGAGAGGGGGGAGGTGAACCCCGGACACCAGAGAGAGGGGGGAGTGAGACCCCGGACACCAGAGAGAGGGGGAGGTGAGACCCCCGGACACCAGAGAGAGGGGGAGGTGAGACCCCCGGACACCAGAGAGAGGGGGGAGGTGAGACCCCCGACACCAGAGAAGGGGGGGGAGGTGAGACCCCCGGACACCAGAGAGAGGGGGGGAGGTGAGACCCCCGGACACCAGAGAGAGGGGGGGAGGTGAGACCCCCGGACACCAGAGAGAGGGGGGAGGTGAGACCCCCGGACACCAGAGAGAGGGGGGAGGTGAGACCCCCGGACACCAGAGAGAGGGGGAGGTGAGACCCCCGGACACCAGAGGGGAGGAGACCCCGACACCAAGGGGGGAGGTGAGACCCCCGGACACCAGAGAGGGGGGAGGTGAGACCCCCGGACACCAGAAGAGAGGGGGGAGGTGAGACCCCCGGACACCAGAGAGAGGGGGGAGGTGAGACCCCCGGACACCAGAGAGAGGGGGAGGTGAGACCCCCGGACACCAGAGAGAGGGGGGAGGTGAGACGCCCCGGACACCAGAGAGAGGGGGGAGGTGAGACCCCCGGACACCAGAGAGAGGGGGGAGGTGAGACCCCCGGACACCAGAGAGAGGGGGGAGGTGAGACCCCCGGACACCAGAGAGAGGGGGAGGTGAGAGACCCCCGGACACCAGAGAGAGGGGGGAGGTGAGACCCCCGGACACCAGAGAGAGGGGGGAGGTGAGACCCCCGGACACCAGAGAGAGGGGGGAGGTGAGACCCCCGGACACCAGAGAGAGGGGGGAGGTGAGACCCCCGGACACCAGAGAGGGGGGAGGTAGCCGAACAGAGAGGGGGGGGTGAGACCCCCGGACACCAGAGAGAGGGGGGAGGTGAGACCCCCGGACACCAGAGAGAGGGGGGAGGTGAGACCCCCGGACACCAGAGAGAGGGGGGAGGTGAGACCCACCCGGGATGACACCAGAGAGAGGGGGGAGGTGAGACCCCCGGACACCAGAGAGAGGGGGGAGGTGAGACCCCCGGACACCAGAGAGAGGGGGGAGGTGAGACCCCCGGACACCAGAGAGAGGGGGGAGGTGAGACCCCCGGACACCAGAGAGAGGGGGGAGGTGAGACCCCCGACACCAGAGAGAGGGGGGAGGTGAGACCCCCGGACACCAGAGAGAGGGGGGAGGTGAGACCCCCGGACACCAGAGAGAGGGGGGAGGTGAGACCCCCGGACACCAGAGAGAGGGGGGAGGTGAGACCCCCGGACACCAAAAGAGGGGGGAGGTGAGACCCCCGGACACCAGAGGAGGAGGGGGAGGTGAGACCCCCGGACACCAGAGAGAGGGGGGAGGTGAGACCCCCGGACACCAGAGGAGGAGGGGGGAGGTGGAGACCCCCGGACACCAGAGGAGGAGGGGGGAGGTGAGACCCCCGGACACCAGAGAAGAGGGGGAGGTGAGACCCGCCGGACACCAGAGAAGGAGGGGGAGGTGAGACCCGCCGGACACCAGAGAAGGAGGGGGAGGTGAGACCCGCCGGACACCAGAGGGAGGGGGAGGTGAGACCCCCGACACCGAGAGAGGGGGGAGGTGAGACCCCCGGACACCAGAGAGAGGGGGGAGGTGAGACCCGCCGGACACCAGAGGAGAGGGGGGGAGGGGAGGTGAGACCCGCCGGACACCAGAGAAGGAGGGGGAGGTGAGACCCCCGGACACCAGAGGGAGGGGGAGGTGAGACCCCCGGACACCAGAGAGAGGGGGGAGGTGAGACCCCCGACACCAGAGAGAGGGGGGAGGTGAGACCCCCGGACACCAAGAGAGGGGTGGAGGTGAGACCCCCGGACACCAGAGAGGAGGGGGGGGAGGGGAGGTGAGACCCGCCGGACACCAGAGAAGGAGGGGGGGAGGTGAGACCCCCGGACACCAGAGAGAGGGGGGGGAGGTGAGACCCCCGGACACCAGAGAAGAGGGGGGGGAGGTGAGACCCCCGGACACAAGAGGAGGAGGGGGGGGGGGAGGTGAGACCCCCGGACACCAGAGGAGGAGGAGGAGGGGGGGGGGGGAGGTGAGACCCCCGGACACCAGAGGAGGGGGGGGGGGGGGGGGGGAGAGGGGGTGGAGGCGGCGAGACCCCCGGACACCGGAGAGGAGGGGGGGTGAGGTGGCGAGACCCCCGGACACCAGAGGAGGGAGGGGAGGGGGGGGATGAGGCGAGACCCCCCCGGACACCAGAGGAGGGTAGCAGGGGGGATGAGGCGAGACCCCTGGACACCAGAGGAGGGTGGCAGGGGGGTGCAGGACCCTGAAGAGCCCCAGATGGAAGGGGAGGGGGTGCAGCACCCAGAATACCCCTTGTCAGGGGTGGTGGGGAGTGGGACCCTGAAGACCCTCGAACAGAGAGGGGCATGGGGTGCAGAACCCTGGACAGGTGAAGGGAAGTGCAGGACCCTGACGACCCCCAGACGGGGAGGGGGGTGCAGGATGCTGAAGACCCCCAGACAGAGGGGGAAGGAGGTGGGATGCATGTCCCTGAAGAACCCTGGATAGAGTGTGCATGACCCTGAGGACCCCCGGATAGAGGGGGAGCAGGACCCTGCATGTTCAACTGCCTCTGCAGTGGGCTCCTGTGCTGATACCTCACTCTGTACACTCTCTCGATCTCCTCATCTGGGGATACAATGTATCAAGACAAAGTTTTATTTTGTAAACATTAACCCTTTGTTACAACCTGCTTTGTTTTAATGAGCAAAATATAATTGTTGACCAAATAAATGTAAATGTGGAATTCAGGATGATGTAAATTCCTATATTCATTGTGTAACCTGCAGATTTATCGTCCAATCAACTTTTTATTTTATTTTTTTGGTTGTTGGTGATGCACCATTTTTCCTGGAACATCACATGACTGTACCAGGACTCAGGCTTTGAGGCCGTGTTCACATGATGCTCCTGGTGTGTATGTGTGTATTATAGATTTTATTTTTTGCCCAGAGAGCTAACTTGTCTTTTTTGGAAAATCCCAGTAAAACGACTAATGATTATGTGAACACGGCCTAATATTGGCGTAACGCAGAGAAAGAGGGAAGAGTAGATAAGTGACAGTTATAAATCTCATTGGAATGGTGAAACGCTGCTCTTTTCCTTTTCTGGATGGGAATAAGATGCTACATGTGAACAGGCTTTGATGGAGTTGAATATAGAAAGTAACTGTGGCCCCTGGATGTACTGGTTGTTGCAAACATTATTTTATTATGCATTGCCTATATAGCGCCATCCTATTCCACAGCGCTTCAGACATCATCACTGTCCCCATTGGGGCTCACAATGTACCTTCCCTATCAGGATGTCTTTGGAGTGTGTTCACACGTTGCGGTTCTATGCTTTTTCCCAGGAGATCCACGGAAAGGCTTAATTATTAAAAACGCAACTATATTGCGGTGCCGTTGTTCCTGCCCTATGATGGCTGGTATTATAAATAGCATCATTATATAGAGATAAGGGTCATGGCATGGCCCCTAATTTTTGGAGCCTCTGCCCGTGTCTTACTCTGTATAACCTATAAGGCATATGGTCCACCTGTGTGATGGGCGCTGCAGAGGATGTGGCGCCAGGTGATTGCGCCAGGCAGCGAGTGCTCAGAGGAGGCTGTCATTATTACAGGCTGTCATCACAAACTGCAATTATGGCAGCAGTATGATCTCAGCTCTGGGAATGGATGTCTCCCTCCCCCCCACCACCCCTAGCCAGCCATTCTCACAAAAGTACACAACGCCTGCTGGATGTGGCATTTGTAAACCTCATTGTGAGCGTTGCAGGCGGTCACCCTGGTGTTTGTGAGGAATCGCTGGAGACGGTTGCTGGTGACATTCACAGCTCAGAGCTTGTGTCTGGGGAGAGCTGGGAGCGCTGCCCGCCGCTGTCTATGGAGAGATGAATGATTCGTGACATTATTCACATGATGGACACAATTCTAAATTATTCCTAACTTTCCTCTGGGGTTTATGTGGAACTTCACGGTAGATCTTATTGGGCCATATAATATCATTTCTAATCTGCCGTTACTGGGTGTAATGGAATCATAAAATCCAGGACTGTAAACTGGAGCTTATGTCATATTATGTCACGTCGTATCACGTGTTGCGCTCAGGTGCCTGATTTATGACCTGTGAGGAGGAAGCCGTGCAGACTGGGTCTTGCTTCGTCATCACTTTTGGAACTGTATGTAACAGACATAGAAGGTCTAGGGGCTCCGTGCGCTCAGTACTAATTTATACCCAGTAATCAAGTGTTACTTTATCATTATTAACAATTCAGGAGGGCGATTAGATGGGGAACACACCTGGGAAAGATGCCCCCCACTGCTGGCTGCAGGGCTGTCCATACCGGCCTGACATATACAATTCCTTATGGGGACTTCTATTTCTATGGATGTGTTTGATTTTTAGAAGTAATTTTTGTAATTGGGTGTAGTTAAAAATGTTGCTTTGTTTTTGGCTTTTGAGCGTTCAACTCCGAGTTCATAAATCAGCAGAGAAGAGTAAAGTCAAATAAGAGTAAGGCTGAGTTCACACGTCAGTAATCGTCCATTAGAACGGATCCAGCAGAATCTCCGGTGCAAACACAACATTGTTATCGGTTTAATAACTGATTTCTGCTGGATCCGTTTTTTTTAACATTAAAGTCTATGGAGAACGGATCCGTTAACTGATTGATATTTAGCCTCTATTTTTCCTTGCATTTGTAAAGGAAGCGCTATGGCATTAATAGCTCTATATAAACGAATATCATCGTTTTTCGTTAGTAAGTAGTATGATGTTGCATGGCTTAAACTGAATACTTTGAACCAGTACTAAATCCAGTGCAAGTCAATGGGGAACTCACTTGGATCCAAATACTGAAAAGTTCAAAGTCCTTGGTTAAAGCTATCCGAACCCGAAGATCTTACGTGGCACCCCACTGGTCGGGACGTCACTTAGGGGTACTGCACCCACGGGAGAGTGTGTGGTATCCTGTGGCCAGGGAACATGGGATGTCGCATGCCCCCATCAGGGGATCTTCAGGGTCTTGCACCCCCTTGTCCAAGGGTCTTCAGGGGTCTCATTACACCCATCCACACAGCTTAGACCAGGGGAACCAATAGGTTAACCCGTTGCTAGTGAGTCTGTCCCGGTGGGAGGAGCTGAGGTGGGTAATGGAAGGACGGAAGAAAGTTAGTCAGAGAAAGTCAGGGAGAGTGAGTGAAACCCTGTGAGGAGCACACCGGAGGGCACCTCAAGAGAGATGGCCCAGACAGAAGGTGGATCCAGGGTGTTGAGGTGCACACTGAATTGGGGCGGTCAGTCCACTGGCAGGAGGGACCCAGTCCAGAACAGAGAACCGGTTCTGAGAGCGGTGCAGGCGTTTATCCCGAGCCTCGAACGGAGGGACACGAGCTTCCAGGGGAGTTGTGGCCGACATCCTGCGTACACCCCAAAAGTCCCGAAGGGGTCCGGAGGTCCAAGAGGGGAACCTTCCAGAAAGGATCCATGGGAGCCGGCTGAGGGCTCTGTGCGGGTAGCGCTAAGGAGAGGAGAGAGCGCAGTTAGGACAGAAGAAAGGAAAGGCAGGTGCACCACAGAGGGTCTCCAGTGAGATGTCCCGGTGCCCTGGTGACTACCAGGCCAGCAGTACCCGTGAACTGTAACATCTAATGCTGCCTGAGTCACAGTAAAGCCAGTTCAGAGTCAAGACTGTGTATTTCATTGGCCTGCGCCGGAGGAGCCATACTCTTGCTCCCTCATAGCAGACTGTTTGCCAGCATCTCCACCTGATGAGCCGCCTCCCTGTGTAAACACCACAACTGCCCTGGACCCGGGGAGCATAACCATCTTGCTGCACCACCATCACCCCGGAGGACTGTCCCGCAGCGCCGGTAATATTACCAGGACTGTAGGTGGCGTCACAAACTAATTTTATTTTTATTTTAACCCTTTTCCAGCAACCACCAGGGCCACGGCGCAGTCACCGTGACATCTCCGTGAACTCAGCTTGACGGTACCCACGGCCCTGGGGCAGGTCACTTACTAATCACTCATTAAAGATAAATAGTAATCGGTTAAAGTATCTGTTCTCCATAGACTCCAATGTAAAAAAAACTAAAACTAATTCTGCACAACTATTTTTATTAATGGATCTCTGCAGGATCCTTCTAATGTATACATAGTGACCATTTGAACTCAGCCTTACAAGCCATCCCATCAGAAGGAGCTCATACTGGATTCTCAGTTAACTCATTCTGAAGCTAGCAATAGACAATGCAGCACAGAAACTATAGAAAAAATTATTATAACTTCCCATTGGGGATCACAATATGTATCTCCTATCATAGGTCTTTGGATTGCGAGAGGAAATTGGAGAACCCGGAGGAAACCCACACAAACACAGGGACAACATACAAACTCCTTGTAGATGTTGTTCTTGGTGAAACTTGAACCTAGGATTGCAAGCAACAGAGCTGATCGCTGTGTTCAGTGCCCAGTTTAATCAGCACTAGTCTTCAAAAGTGAACAACCCCTTTAAATAAGTCATGCAGTTCCATGGTTCCAACCTTTGGTTTTTATGTTTCCCAAGCCTTGTAGCAAACACATCCTTATCTTCTTATAAACAGACTCTCCATGTGCCTCTATATAGTGTATCTGTGCTGCTTTTGGTAACTCCAGTTTATAGCATGCCAAAGAACATCACAATTTTATCTCCAAAAGGAAAGAATCACTGCAACGTTCTGTGCAAACTCATAGGCACCGGGAGTGTCAGTAGACTATGTAGGATGTATTTCAGTGGCCATGTTGGATAAGCAGTGGTTCTCTTACAATGTGTCATGCCGCCACCTACTTCTGCCTCTGATTTGTACATCAGACCCCAATATAATATTATGACTTATTGCATTATATGCTGCAGTCAGATGTCCATGCATTGATTTAGTTCTTGCGGTTCAGTAACGGACACCGGGTTCATCACTGATTTAATAACTGCTCCTCTTCATCATAACCCGAATTAATAATCCTCCCAGCCCCGTGATAAACCTGCGTACGTCTGTATTGAATGTCATCTGATGTATTGTTTTTTGTCTCCTGGATGTGATTTGCTGTGATGATGTCACTTACTTCTTCTCACTATAGTGTGATAATTACGGCTCCCCTTCCTGTCGCTGGTGACAGGTATGCGACAGGAATTGGAAGGTTGATGTTGAAATTCTAATAAACAAGTTTCCTTTTTGCTGCTGTTAATGTTGCTCACTTGGGGGCAGTAAACAATGTAATCCGATGCAATAGAGACCTTCTAATTTAGTGTAAATAATTCTCCGCTTCATTGTGTATTTCGTCACTTATATCATTTTTTGGAAGGTTAAGTACAAAATGCGGAGTTGGGTGCCATGGAGTGGATTATCAGGGGTCTCTAGTGATGACCAAGCTGTACCATGCTTGGGTACTCGTAACCAGCTGTTGGATGCTCGGATGGGCACGACTCGAGTACATGAGTATAATAAAAGTCCAGAAGAATTCCTGGAAAAATGCTTGAGTTTTCATTGACTTCATTGATGCGGGTACTTGAGTCGCTCCCATCCGGAGTGTAAGGGGCAGTAGCGTAACTTGAAGCTCATGGGCCCCCATGCGAAAGCTTCAACAGCGTCCACAATTATTGCAAATGGCTAATTGCATTAGCCTATTTCTATAACCAAAGGGGACTCTTTGGCCAGCCTGGCTCCAGGGCCCGGGAGCAATTGCAATCCCTGCACTTAATGTACTTATGCCACTGGGTTTAGGGTTAATTTGCTTTCCCCTTGTAGCATACAGTGTGTGGGTTATGTATTTCTGTGTAGAGTTAACATCTAATCAATTGTCTGTGGCCATCTCATGGCCTAGGTGAAGACTGCTCCCCGGCCCCCGCTACCGATGGATGTTATTAATAATAGATATTCCTTAGGGGCGGGGCCTAGCCAACAAAAGGGTCCCGTGGTGTAGGTTTGGCGGTACAGTCCCAAAAAAAGAGAGAATAGGAACCACTACCCAGTTACGATTGGACCCTCTGAGTCATCCTGGGATTAGGGCCCAGGATCTGGGGTATAGGGCAGAATACAAAGTGAATGTGCTCTTCCTGGTGTTGGTGCTCTCCTCAGGCGGGCCACCAGACAGCGGTTGCTCCCTCTGGTGCTGGCTCGGTGGTCCTCAAGACAGATTTGGCCGAAGGGGTTGCCTGTGGTGCAAGCTGTGATGGAACCCTCGTGTAATGGTGACCCTGATTGTTCCTTTGGATAGATCCTCATGGGTGGGATAGGGCTGGAGCCAAGAGACTGTATGAATTCATGGCAGGTGATAGGCCAATGGACGAGTCTGTGTAAATTGTTTGAGAATACCCCATAGGTGTATTTAAGATGAGTGCCTGTGTTTTGCAAGACTGTTACAATACAAACTTTAACTCTGTGAGAGCTTTGGCCCTCGCCGAGCACAACCTTGGACTTAACGTTTGCACTGGGGAGCCGGTTGGGGCATGCTCCGCAGCAGAGGCTCTGACTCGCCCTCGACTACCAGGGCCCCTCAACATGAGCATGGTAGTGCTCACACGTAACTAGTCATCTCCTAATGGTCTACACTTCCCAAATTCCCAATTGAGGCATCTGGACCTTCTTATAAGCTTGTCTATGCATTACATGAATAGCCATATGTTTGGTTAGGTAAGAAATGTACCTTGTTAGCCAGTAGATAGAAAAATATTAGAATCAGAGTCCTCAGTGGTTGATACCTTTTAATGGCTAACTGAAAAGATGGTAAGTGAAGCAAGCTTTCGAGACACTGTGGCCTCTTCATCAGGCTGATAATGACACACACATATGCAGGGTAGGATGATGCAGTAAATACAACAGGTGACGTAAAGCAGAAAATAGTAGTCAGTCCTGGAAGGGGGAGAGGAGCTGGGTAATTTTTATTTTTACCTCCCCAGCTCCTCTCCCCCTCCCAAAACTGACTACTGCTTTCTGCTTTACATCATCTGTTGTATTTACTGCATCATCCTACCCCTACGTATTTGTCCTTGTCAGCCATTGCCCTTATAATAAAAATTCTTTTTTTTTCTCTTAAGGTACCGTCACACGCGGCAATATTTCTCTGCGATTTCACCGGCAATTTGCTGGTTACAGTGAAATCATGGACACATTGTTACATTTGTACACAGCAACAAAATAGAACAATGTGTCCATGATTTCACTGCAACCAGCAAATTGCCAGTGAAATTGCCTAGCAATATTGCCGCGTGTGACGGTACCTTTACAGTTTTTGTATAAGCCTGGCTTTTGGCTCTGTTCACATTTGCTGTAACAGAAGCCACGACAGTGTACAGCGTCCTTCATACAATGGCTCTCCAGGGTCTTCATTGACTTCTGTAGTTTTCAGATTAAACGCAGATCTGCATGGTGTTATTGTCTGATGGATGTGATAAGCCACTGGTGGACACAGACAGAAAGGGCCCCTGTGCAAGAATGCAGCAGAATAATAGCTCAGCATAATGCACAATTCCACATGCTTTACAAGTGCAAATGGGAAACTTTGCCTCTTGGGCCCCTGTGTGGACGCGCAGGTTGCACCAATATGTCCGCCCCTGTGATAAGAGCAGGGGTGTACACATTATTAAAGCACTACTCCAGCGTTTATTTCCTTTCAGTGCTGGAGTGGTGGTTTTAATCTAAGGTTCCTTCCCCCGTCTTATACACACCCTCCGGCATTTTCACCTTTTAGCGACGTTGCTCCGGTCCTGTGGCACCATCTTGCTACTGCAACTTCTGACTGTCTGGAAATCAGAATTTGTGTCATGAGTGCTTAGTACAAGTCTATAGGAGCCTGAATTAGACCTGAATGAGGCTATCATAGACTTGTATTGTGGTGTTACCTACTGCCCGCTCCATGAAGCACTGGAGCTGCCGCTAGATCATAAATTGCTGGATACCAACTGGAGTGATGGCGATGGAAGATGATGAAGAGCAAGTATAAGACAGGGGGCTGGGATTTTTGGATTTAAAGCACCACACCACTGTTGGGGGGGGTATAGGGTCACTGGAGTGCTGCTTTAATAATTATCTTGCCAAATATATTGGAGACAGAACTGTGTGTATATAAACAAAAATATCTGAAAACCGCTGCATGTGGGAATGGGATTTTCCACCTGGTGGAGGTTCACGGTCTGGTCAAGCTCCTCCAATACTGGGAGTTTTGGGCACAGCAGAGCTGTGCAATGAGGATAGAGGAGAACCTGTAACTCTCGCACGCTCACTCTCACACGCATCGTTCCTAAAATCCTCCTCTGATTTTATACCCTGGGAGTGAATGTCGTTTAAGTCCACATTACCCCTTATTGTGCTATACTTAATATTAATATATAATATGATATTCTACCTTTGACACATTCAAAACAGGATTAAATGTTTCACATGGATTCATGGGTTTTTATGTAAAATGAAAGGGCATTTGGGGATATTGGATTCCTGCGTTTATATAAAATGAAAGGGCATTTGGGGATATCACATCTTATAACACTCAAGTAGAGAACTATGAACGTTTGACACTTCTTCCCGTTACCTTAGAATGTTGGTTTCACTTTCCCAGCTCCTCTCCCCCTCCCTAACCTGACTCTGCTTTATGGCACCCATCTGCACCATCTCATCCTGTTTAAGTATAGTATATATATGTGTGTCTTCAGAATCTGTGTCATTATCAGCCTGATGAAGAGGCCACAGTGTCCTGAAAGCTTGCTATGTTTACCATCTTTTCAGTTAGCCATTAAAAGCTATCAACCACTGAGGACTCTCAGATTGCAATATATTTTTCTATATACCGTAATATTTATTCATTTTATATAGCACTATTAATTCCATAGTGCTTTAAATGCATTTTGCAACACTGTCCCTCTTGGGGCTCACAATCTAAACAAACTTTGTGTTATTTCCGTGCGGGTTCTTAACATTTTTTTTTTTGTATATATGGGAAAAAAAACACTGAAAAGACGGCTTCTTAAATTGTACATTTTCTTCTTTGGTTTAGTTAAAATGTGACATAATGGATGAAGTCATTAGCTGTGGTAATTATGTTCCGGCTCGTCTTCATTGTCTCCTTATCTGTGATTACAGTGTAGGACGGTATTGAGCAGGTATTGAGCAGGTGTGGCGGTGATAACTGTCCAGGCTTCAGGCGCCTACATTCTGGACAGGCCCATCCAGTCTTGTTTGTGTTTGGCCCTAAGGACAGTTTTTAAGTTCTTCTGGACGATTAAAGGAAAGGGCGACATCCTTACCAGATATTCTGCTTCATCAACCTTTACGACTTCTGTGCAGAAGATCTAGAAACTAGAAAATCTGGAGAAACTGAAATATCTCAGTAACATCACAGTAAGTGATGTTGTCACAGCTGACTCGGCTCTTCTTCCCTTCCCAATTGCACACGCTCATTAGACACGTCGATAATAAGAATATGATCAAAGTTAATTCATTGTGGCTAACATGCACTCGATTTTTGTAGTAAAAAAAATAAAAAGCCTAACGTGATTGGTGTAAAAATTGCAAGTTCCCCTCTTTTTTTATTTTAATACACATTGATATGGGGAACAAATATCGCTAAAAATATTTAAATACGTAAATGTACCCAAAAGCCCTGATTTTAACCAAGAAGTGATTTTCTAATGGCAGCCCTTTTTGCTTCCTTTCTTAATTATTGACCTCCTAACATTAATCAATAGATTTCATGTCCATTGGGATTTGGGCAGCGCAGCTCTTCATACGCCCTGAGCCTTATCTACATCTCCATTATGACTCTGCAGAGACAAATCACATATGGAGCAGATAAAGGCACTTTGCTCTTTTTGCTTAGAAAGCTCATCAGATGAGTGTAAAGCCAAGAAATCGGCAGTCAGTGGTCCTCTATTCAGGTCTTACTTTCTGTTGCTAATTTTAGGGCTTCTTCAAGGTTTATGGATATTAAAGGTGGGAGCCCTCCTTTGGTGACCCAGATTGGAAGGGAAGGCAATAAATGGCCATTGTCTTGCTACGTATTGCCAGGCGTTGAATTAAGAGTCCCTGGCATCTTGGGTTTTTAGGAACCTTAAAGGGGTTGTCGATCTAAACTGATAATTCTGAGTCACTATGTATCACTCCGTGACTGCAGACTTATTTTTCCAGCGTCTGCGCGCTGTGAGGATTCGTGGTTTCTAAACAAGGAGCTGGCCGCAATTATGCGGTATACATGTTCCCGGTAATAACACAACTATGGGTCGTGGCCTCACTCAATACAAGTATGGAGCAGACGCAACCAACTAGTCAGCACAGGTGTCTAGTGGGCGTGGCCTCACTCAATACAAGTGCATGGAGCAGGCGCAACCAACTAGTCAGCACAGGTGTCTAGTGGGCACGACCTTGCTCTTTACACTTACATTAAGTTAGGCTGCACCCACAAGTCGGGGGCTCCGGCCTCAGTGGTTGGCCACATACATACCGGTTTAGAAACCTCAAATCCTCACAGTGCACAGTGCTAGCGCCGGGAGGATTGACAAGTCTGCAGTGATAGTGAGTGCAAAATTATCATTTTAGACCGGTCAACCCCTTTAACCTGTACACTTAACCAATTGGTGGGCTGGCTTCACTCCATTAAATGACCCCCTTTAAAGAACTTTGTGTGTGGCTTTCAAGGAGGACAGAGGTGTTTAGACCTTAAATAAAAGCGACTCAAAAAAGGTACCTTTGGCAATAGTTGAGTCATCTTCTACCATGTGTAGGTTAAGTAATCCTGGCGCCAAGTGTTACGTCCATCCCTCCACCTTCTATGTGCCGATGGAATAACGATATAGGGTTTGAAGTGTGGAACCATGGAGCTACATAAACCTGCATAGGGGCCAGGTACACAAAACCCAGATTTGTAGTCAAGCTCTATTCTACGTTGCTTCATTTCTGTTTCAGATGTCTCGCCAGTTCCCCCATCATTACTCATCCCTGTTCAGAAAATCTAAAATTCTGTCTTAAAACATCAATTAGTGTTAAAGTGCACCCCCCCAAATACATAATCTCTTCCTTTGGTCTTTGGAATATTTCAGGATTCTTAGTTCCAAAATGTGATCTCTACCAAACAGCTATGCAGAACCAGTCCCGTTGTCAGGATACTTGGTAACATAATTGCCATCATCATCATCATCCTCCTCCTTCTCCCGAGCTGGTAATTGCGGCTACATTGCTTTCCTGCGTTGTAAATTGTTGTAGGCGGCTGCCGTACATCCACAAGTCAGGAGTTGCAGAACGGTTGAATGTAATTTTTGTATCTTTTCTTTGCCATTGTGAAGAACTGGGAAGCCAAATGCCTGGCTGGCAGCTTCCGAATGAATGCTATTTTCCCCGCTGAAAAGAATTAATGATTTCTATGACTCACGGAACATGTTCCTGTTTTGAGATAAACATGAAAACAATGCGATGTGATTGCATATTCTTCATGCTGGTCTTGTGTTGGGGATTACTTTCAGCTCAGGGGCGCAGGTTGGCCGCCTTTGCGTTCAGAAGCTCTATCCCCCGCCTTCTTTTTTTTTTTTTTTTTTTTTTTTTTAATGACTTTGTATATGATGGAAAATTTGAAATATTGAATGCTGACTTCAGATCATTGAGGTCTATGTTTAGGAAAATATAATATTTTGTGGCTTGGAAGAAATGCTTCATACGGTTAGATTGTTGCATTGTCTCTGAGCGAATGGCCTGTGTGCAATGGTGTAACTTTAAGCTCATGGGCCCCGATTATTGCAAATCTTTAATAGCATTAGCCTTTTTCTATAGGCCAAACAGACTTTTGGGGCCCCCTAGGTTCCAGGAATTGCAACCCTTGCCCCTGTCTGTGTGTGATGAGAAAAGTTGCCATGTATACTGATCCTTAGAAATAATGTTCTGCTAAGTAGTAGGCCAGTTTACATATTCTGCAACTGTATATGAAATATTAATCTTAGATGACGGCTTATTAGGCTTTACACTTTATACACCCCAATCACCAATGGGGTAAAGCATCCAAACAGCGAAAGTATGACGTTCCAGCACTCATCTGCGGTATGAAAAGCTTTCTGTCCTTCATTATATCATTTTAAAATCCATTGTAATTGCGTTAAACATCCCAAGTTCCAAAAAAATAATGGCCATACTAAGCTACCCGACGCGTTTCAAACCTATTATAGGAAGAATTATTAGTCATTGGGATTTTGTCTAATATGCTGGATTTTAAATGTATAATAAAGTTTACAAAAACATCCCAAAGGAAACGAAACAAAACCTGATAATACTACAAAAATACCTCGACGAACTTCCGTAAAAATCATAGGTTTGGAACGCATAGTTAGTATATGTCTTCCAAATCGAGGATCTTACTACTCGCTCATCCCTAGTTACAATCGGTTAAGAATAAAATGGCATTAACTAATGAAGCATAGTCAACTCGATCCTCGTCATCCTCCATACACTCCTAAGCCACTAGGATCGTGGCCCCAAAAGTCCCTTTGGCGCCTATTAGAAAAAGACTAAATACTATGCTAAAGATATTGGCAATAATTTAGGGGCCCCATTGGAGCCTTCGCATCGGGGCCCCTGGGCCTGATGTTACGCCACTGGTAACTAGTAACAAGCGAGTAGTAAGATATTTGGATAGCTCTGATCACTTTGAGCGAGAAACGAATCAATGCAAGTCAATGGGGAAATCACTCAGATCCGAATACTGAAATAGTATTCATTAGAGCTATCTGAGCCCGAAGATCTTACTACTCTCATCACGAATTGTAACCTTATTGTGACTTTTTAAAGATTTTATTAGAATATAGTGTATGGCGTATATAAGGCTGTTTGATCAGCCCAGACATGACCCCTTCCGTTTAATAGTCTGATTTCCATTTTGATGGATGCGATTTGCAGAAGTGCATTATTTTGTGCTTTATCAATAAAAGTTGTATGTAAAATCCTTTCTGGACGTGTCCTGTACAGAAGTGCTGGGCTCTGAACTCTTCAGGAATCCTAAATATGTCACTGCAATGCGAGTATTTACTAAACAGTGTAAAGAGAGTGCTGATAATCCACAGCCGGGTTACTGATTACAGGAGAGATACCTGCTGTAAGTGTACATTGTGAGCACAGATGGTTCTGTGAAGATCCAATTGCTTTTTTTAGATGAGGTGGTACCATAGGGCAGCCCCCTGGTGGCTCTGTGGTTGGCACTGTGCGGTGGCTCTGTGGTTGGCACTGTGCGTGGCTCTGTGGTTGGCACTGTGCGGTGGCTCTGTGGTTGGCACTGTGCGGTGGCTCTGTGGTTGGCACTGTGCGGTGGCTCTGTGGTTGGCACTGTGCGGTGGCTCTGTGGTTGGCTCTGTGCGGTGGCTCTGTGGTTGGCTCTGTGCGGTGGCTCTGTGGTTGGCACTCGGGGGCGGTTGGCTTCTGGTGGTTGGCACTGTTGCTTTGCAACACTCTGGTCTTTGGGTTCAAATCCCACCAAGGACAACATCTGCAAGGCGTTTGTATGTTATCATGTTTGCACTACAGCCACAATAGTGCAAACAGATATTAATGGGAACCTGTGAAGTCCCCTGGGTATCCATGAGCATTTCTGTGCACATACCATGTTTTTCGAAAAATAAGACCAGTTCTTACGATTATTTTCATTTCCAAAAAAAGTGAGGGCTTATTTTTTTCCATAAACAACAATCACATATTAACCTCGAAGGTGTATGGCCAGCTTTATGGTTAGTAACCTTTAACCCTAATATGCACAATTGCTGGTGCAGTGGTAACACTGGTGCTCTCAAAACACTTTGTTGGCTGCCTTCTCTATGCGGCCGGGGGGTGGCGGGAGTCTGGAGTGGGACTCGGGAACATTGGTTGTGATGTCACATGTAGCTGCTTCTGTGGGATCTAAAGGTACCGTTACACACAGATATATTGCTTGCAATTCACTGGTTGCAGTGAAATCATGGACACATTGTTCCACTTGTACTTGCAACCAGTGAATTGCAAGCAATATATCTGTGTGTAACGGTACCTTTAAGCTACTGTTACACACAGAGACATCTCTGGAGACATTGCTTGCAACTCACTGGTTGCAATGAAATCATGGATACATTGTTCCATTTTGTAGATGGCAACTAAATGGAACAATGTGTCCATGATTTCACTGCAACCAGTGAGTTGCAAGCAATGTCTCCAGAGATATCTCTGTGTGTGACGGTACCTTTAGATGTGGCACTCGAGACGGGAGATGGGAACCTGGATTGGAAGTCAGGCCCACACCATAGCACAGGTAGCGGCCAAGTGGTGGGAACCCAAGATGCAGGACTTGGGTGAGGCAACCAAACTCTAGCAGCAGGAGGCAGGAACCAGGTGACAGCGCTCAGGAGGACGGACTCCGGAGCTGGGGAGCAGATATCACCCTGCCATGGTGGGAAGAAGCTGGCAGGACTATTTGGGAGCTAAATGCCTGTTCCAGTGCCTCCAGCGTTAAACTTATGTCTCCGTGATGTTAGTGACATAACCTAGCATCACATGACATAACTTTGCCCTGGAGGCGCTGACTAGGGCTTATTTTTGGGGAAGGATTTATTTTTGGAAAAACATTGTATCTCTAATCCCCGTCTTGTTGTGCAGTAGCATACATAACAGGTCCAGGTGGCATGATAACATGCTAAGTTATCGAGGGGATCTAATGTCCCCGACTAGTCGTGGTGCACAGGGGAGGAGTTGACAGGTTTCCTTTAAGGCCTCATTCACATGTGGTTTTCCTTACCCTTTTTTTTTGTTTTTGTTTATCGCACAAAGACCCTTTAACAGCCCCATAGTCTAATGGGTACATGTTCTCTTCTTGATTATCAAAAAGAAGCTTTTATCCACAAATTACCAATTGTTAAAATCTGATTTTTGTTTTACATTTTTTTTTAATTTTTATCAATATTTTTTATCTGTCATATCACATTCTTTATTTTAAAAAGTTAATAACTTTGCAATTAATAATTTGTCACACCTCACTGGACACTGGGCCTTTTTTGGACTCCTGCTTTCTGTTCTTTCAGGAAGATTTTCCAGTGGTTTCCTTATCAGCAGAGACAGATCTACAATGACTGGTATCCTCTGTACACAGCTGATATCACTGTCCACTACTCACAATAGTGGGTCATGGCTGATCCCGCTCCCCTTCCGTTCACAATGACCTTTGCACACGCTCATTAGACACATCAATACAAAAGCTAGGGGCGGGGTCTGACCATTGTAGCTAATGTACATGTGTTGCTTTTTGAAATGACTGCATATTTCTTTAAAATGGAAAAAAAAAGCCCTTGTGACCAGTGTGAAAATTGCAAGATTTCTCATTTTTATTTGTAACACAGATTGGGGTATGTTCAAAAATAAAAAAAATAAAAATTTCCACCAATTTTGTGAAATGCACCAAACAGATCTAAACAACAGATACATTTCTGATGGTCGCTTCCTTTTGAAATCAATGATGAGGGCATATTGCAGGAACATGTCTATCATCATAGGGGTCTTTACTACATGCATTGATCGTAAAATTTTGCTATGGATGAACGGCATTTGTGCTGAGTAAGCAGGTGCACCTGTCTATGGGATGTGTCATGCCAAAACCAAGCAGCACCTGTGATTGATTAGCTCACAGCATCAATCAAAGCAATATCTAAAATATTGCTGGCACGTCATCTGCCGCCCACAGCTCAATGATTTAGTAACGCCCAAAACAGCAAACACAGAACAAATGTGACAAAACCGTTTGTAGCCTGATTAATGATCGACTCCCCATGGGACAATGCTCTGTGCGGAGTACCTGAGGGCAGAATTTCACAATACAAATATTCAGATGAATACCCATTCGATAAACCAAGCCCAGCTGTGATCCAGAGGATGATGTCACCTACGTCTTGGTCATCTGGAGATGTTATTCTTCTTACTAAGGAAATAATTTTGTAGGTGCGGCGTGCCCTCGCTGCTGCTCCCTCTGGTGCGGCGTGCCCTCGCTGCTGCTCCCTCTGGTGCGGCGTGCCCTCGCTGCTGCTCCCTCTGGTGCGGCGTGCCCTCGCTGCTGCTCCCTCTGGTGCGGCGTGCCCTCGCTGCTGCTCCCTCTGGTGCGGCGTGCCCTCGCTGCTGCTCCCTCTGGTGCGGCGTGCCCTCGCTGCTGCTCCCTCTGGTGCGGCGTGCCCTCGCTGCTGCTCCCTCTGGTGCGGCGTGCCCTCGCTGCTGCTCCCTCTGGTGCGGCGTGCCCTCGCTGCTGCTCCCTCTGGTCATAGTCATAGAGCAGATTTACCAATACAATAGACACTTTGGATTTTAGTCCAACTTCACATATCCGCATATCACGGGCTATGCATAGACTTCTACCACCTCTATATCAGCCTGGGGACTCCTTACCCCAAAAACAGCCTTGTACTGTTGAGTAAATGGGTAACAGTGTTGTAAACATTTGACTTTCAGGCTCCATATCTCACCATCCACTACAGATTTGAGCACAAGACTACCTTCATTTTATAGACAATCATCTTGGCTATCTCATATATAAATTTGACTTGTAAATATTTTTAGCATATGGTTAGTTTTACAGATTCTTGTAATGTCACTGCATTGTTACGGTTTTGCTCCTAAAAATCCAAATACGGTATAACTTCATTTTGTTAGTATTTTGTAAATCCACATTTTGGCTTTTAACGCTGCCTGAATCCTTCTGGGCATGATCTCAATCAGATTCAAGAATGTTTGACTGAAATCTGATCTCTGGTCTCTTCTAGAGGTTCCCAATGTTGCCCATACTGGTCGCCTCACTTGGGAATGTATACAGCTTTTTCTTCAACTCTACCCATAAGTGTTGGATTAGGTTGAGGTCTGGGGACTGTGGGGACTATCCAGCGCACCTACTTCACTGTCATTGTACTGTTTCTTCGCCAATCTCGACAAATGCTTCGGGTCACTATGGTGCCTTTTTCGTACCCAAAGCATTTTAGTGTAAAGGGCCTGTCACACGCGTCAATATCGCCTGCACGATATCGGCTGCACGTGACGTTGCAGCGATATTGACGCGTGTGACATACTGAATCAACCAGCGATAAATCGCTGGTTGATGATCGCCAGGTTTTAGAATCAGTCCTAAAACCTGGCGATTGTCGCCCGGTGGACACGCAGCATCGCTGCGTGTGACACCGGGAGCGAGCGATATTCCAGCTCCCAGCGCCTCTCACAAGCGCTGGGAGCTGGTATCCAAGGTACACTGCGGGTAACTAGGCAGCGCGCGCTGCCTAGATACCCGACGTGTACCTTAGTTACCAGCCTCCTCCGCTCACCGGGTGAGCGGAGGAGGCTGGTAACTAAGGTACACGTCGGGTATCTAGGCAGCGCGCGCTGCCTAGTTACCCGCAGTTTACCTTGGAGACCAGGCTGCTCCCGCTTCCAGCAGGCTGGCAGCGGGAGCAGGACATCGTGGAAACGATATTTAAATCGTTTCCATGATGTCACTGGTCAATTGATCGCTGGTGAGTCTGTCTGTGTGACAGCTCACCAGCGATCAGCCGTCAATGTCGTCAGCGATCAGATCGCTGACGACATTGACGCGTGTGACAGGACCTTAAGAAGTAACTCATCTTGTAGGATACTCAGATATGGCTCAGGACTGATAACACCTTCGATCCTGGATGTGAAACAACCATCACAATCGGGCTTCCTCCTCCGAAACGTGACAGTTCCTTCAAATTCTCCAATTGTTTGCCTCTTTTCCCTTGTTTCTTCCAGACCCATTGCACCCAACTAAGCATTGTCTATTGTCTATGGCCTCACATGATGCAGTTTGACAATGTCTTGGCCGAGAGACCGCCATCAGTTAGCTGGATAAAGTTTTTTTTTTCTTGAGAAATCTTCATGGGCTGCTCTTCAATTCCAACCAGTGACCTTTTGTTTGTGATCACCCTAAAGGTACCGTCACACATGGCAATTTTGCATGCAGTTTCACTGGCAATTTGCAGGTTGCAGTGAAATCATGGACACATTGTTCCATTTCTACACGGCAACAAAACAGAACAATGTATCCATGATTTCACTGCAACCATCAAATTGCCAGTGAAATTGCTTGCAAAATTGCCCTGTGTGACTGTACCTTTACACCCCGAGTTATTAGGGAATGTGAGAACAGGTTCTAATTTGTAGTACAGGAAGAAAAATATTTTTCAAACACCAGGAGCAAAACAGTAACACTATAGTGACATGACAATAGTGACATGACAAGAATCTACATACCTAATCATATGCTAAATAGCTGCAGGACTAATTTATGTGTGAGATAGCCAAGATGATAGTCTATAAAATGAAGGTAGTCTCACACTCAAAGCTGTAGTGGATGGTGAGATATGGAGAAGTAAAATGTTCACCTCGTTGTTACCCTTTTGTTCGTCGGTGTCTGTGAGGCTATTAGGTGAGGTTGAGACCTATATTCTTTCTGGAAATCTAGGTCTGCTTACAGACACTGTTTGTTAAAAAAAAAAAAAAAAATGTATTTTAATCAATAGATCTTGGAATATGTCCTGACTGGGTGCAAGTCTCCTGCCCCAAACCAAATCAGGAGATTGGCCCCTGGTCTGGAGCACAATCTGATTGTGAGACACAATGTGCAAAACCAGTCTTCCCCAATGGATCCATTGTTTCAGTAGGCAGCATATAATTCCTTATTTCCCTAGCAGGCTCACTAATAATTGAACACTTTCAGCACCGTTCTCCATAACTTATCTCTGGATAACCTGTGATCGGGAGTATTGTAGGGGCAACTGTTTATTTTTCAGCTTGTTGTTCGCCTGTGGCCTACAGCTGCATCAATACAGTTCTACTACGTTATTTTAGAACTGCAATACCAGATATGGCCCTTGGACAAGAGTGGCGCTGTTTTAAAAAAAAAATTTTTTTTCTAATCTCTAATAACCACCCCTTTTAAGATGTTTTTAAGGAAAAATGTTAGTTGAAGGGGTGAATGGAAACTTGTCTGTCGTCTCCCTCCCCGTGAACCCCTAGGGCTCTTAGAGGCTGATTGTGTACACAGTTACCAGACTGGCTCTAGAAGTCTGGCTGTTCTTTCTAGTCATGATCTTGCCTAGTTTTGAGGAGTTATAAAGGTCAGAAAACCTGTTTTTATTCTTTTGCCATCTCTTGGTCAGAGTAGAGAGAAGTGATAGAGTATTTCTCACTGTCCTTCATGAGGTAGAAAAGCCATTGATCTGATTGAGGTTCATTTTTTCGTGGCACTGCAAGGAATATTAACCTCTTTCTGTGTCCGCTTTAGGCCATGTGCACACATTGAGTATTCGGTAGGTTTTTTACCTCAGTTTTTGTAGCCAAAACCATTAGTGGAACAATCAGAGGGAAAGTATAATAGAAACACGTCACCACTTCTGTATTTATCACCCACTACTGATTATGGCTACAAAAACTGAGGTAAAAAACTCACAAAATACTAATTGTGGTCTAATGCAAGTCTGAGGAAAATCACCCTGTGCACACGCTGAGTTTTTTACCTCAATTTTTGTAGCCAAAACCTGCAGTGCGTGATAAATCCAGAAGTGGTGATAAATAGAGGTGGTGACGTGTTTCCATTATACTTTCCCTCTGATTGTTCCACTCCTGGTTTTGGCTACAATTCTGAGGTAAAAAACTAACCAAATAGTCAATGTGTGCACCTGGCCTAATGCAAGTCTATGAGGAAAATCATCATATATAAGACCACATGCACACATTAAGTATTTGAGGAGTTTTTTACCTCTGGATTTGTAGCTAAAACCATTAGTGGAACAATCAGAGGAAAAGTCTAATAGGAACACATCACCACTTCTGTATTTATCACCACTCCTGGTTTTGGCTACAAATACTGAGGTAAAAAACCTCACCAAATACTCAGTGTGCACGTGGCCTACTAAAATATCACATGACCTCTTAGGCTACTTTAACATCACCATTTTTTTCCTGTCCACGGGGGTCCTGTTTTTTGCAGGACCCCACGGACAGGATCAGATGTGGCCTCCGGATGCCATTTCTGTGTCCGGGTCCGTGATTTTCATGGATCCGGACACAGAAAGAGCTGGGAGGAGCCCGACCCTGCAAAGCACAGGCAAATGGGGCAGTTTCACTTGTGAAAGTGAAATAAAACAAATCAAGTGTTAAAATAAAAACAAACCTCACTTCTCCTCCATTTGTCCCGCGATGCATCTACCTCCGATGGCTTAAGGACCTGAATCAGCTGACTGGGTGGGGCAACCCGATCAGCTGAGTGGTCACATGACTGAATCAGCCGAGCCTTTTAAATCGCCCGCCCACCAAAACAGATAAGCGGGTGGGTGATTTAAACCTCGCTGACATGGTCATGTGAACAATCAGCTCATCGGGTTGCCCTGCCTGGTCAGCTGATTCAGGTCCTTAAGCCATCGGAGGTAGATGCTTCATGGGACACACGGCAGAGAGGTGAGGATTTCTTTTTTACATTTTTTAACACTTGGTTTGTTTTATTTCAGTTCCGCAATATATGTATATACATTGTGAAAGTGAAATAACACGGGAACAGGGCAGTTTGTGTACTGAGCATGCTCAGTACACTAAAATCAGATCCGGGAAACGATCCGATGTTTTCCCGGACACGTATTCCATAGGCCCCCATGTTATATGACTCGGGCTGCGCCGTATCCAATTCTGTACGATTTGGTCTGCTGTGCCCAAACCAGTCAAACCGTACAACGCGCGAGCGATATCGGCGTCCAAATCGCGACCCACGTGACTTTTTGTCGGAGTTGGACGCCGATATCGCGGCGTGTAAACCCACCATTAGTGTTCTTTCACTGAAGAAAGCAATGAAAGTTCAAAAAGCAACCGTGCATTTTTCCCTGCATTTTTGGGGAATAAAACTAACTTATTAAACATGTGTGTTGCCAAATAACACATATAATTTGTTCCAAAAATGCTGCAAAATCTGATTTTTGGAATCTCCATCTTTTGCGCCAAAAGAGCTGGTTTTGCTTCAGAAAAAAAATGCTGCAAACATATGCAGCGTGTGAACATGTCTGAATATGTCTAGTCTAGTGTTTGCTCTATCTAATGAATAAATCAGCCTTGATAAATTTTCCCTTTTCTGTTTTGAGGTCTCTCACTGTACCCCATATTCTAATTGTCACCAACCCATAAGTATGGTAAGTGTGTGATTTCTAAATAACAGCAGGAGGTGCGCTGTCCATTTTTGGTATAATAGAATCTACCCAGGGGCATAATTACAACAGGTGCAGGGGTTGAAGACACACCCGGGCCTTGGAGACTAGGGGGCCCAAAAGTCCCTTTGGTCTATTAAGACTTTTACTATTAAAGATTTGCAGTAATTGGGGGGGCCCCGTTGGAGCTTTCACATCGGAGCCCATGAACTTCAAGTTGCGCCACTGAATCTACCGGTATTTTTTCTTTCCTGCTCATTAATAAGTTAAAGACAATAAAAGAGGCTGTAAAGTGAGCAGTCTCCAAATAACCAAAATATATAATTGAAGATATTAATACATCCCAAAAAAAGACTTATGGACTTGAGCTGTAAATTATACATGGGTTTGCCAAAATTGAGTGCAGCAGGAAAGAAGATTGAGGAGGCTCACTTGTTAGCGTTATGAGGCCTTAAAGGGAACCTGTCACCTGGATCTAAGCCCCTACACTATCACTACCTGTCCCTGCACCTTCCTAGCTGCTCCCTATCTATCCCTCTCTGAGCTAAATCCGCCCTATAGAACAGCAGAAAAATAACTTATAACTTACAGAAGTCCCTGAGGCTGGGGACTGAGAAGGCGGCGCCAGGCTCCATTCAGCCCCTCCTCGATGCAGCAGCACACGCCCCGCTGGGCGGCGTTATTCTTTCTTCATCGCCGCCTCCTCCATTTGGAATCTCCCACCCACTTTACACTGTAAGGTAGTGGTTAGGATCGGCACGACAGAAGGCAGTGACTCAGGTATTTACTCACACAGCACACAGTTTAATGGCACAGTTCAGGTATTCACAGACCTCCAGATTCTGATGTAACAGGTCAGACTAACCCCCCGACCAGAATATACCCGAGGTATAAACTGGCCTAGCCCAAACTATGCCCCGGGGTATAAACAGGCCTAGGCCAGATTATAACTCTCCGTATACCACAGCAGCTGTAGATCAGGGCCCCAAACCGTGCACAGGGCCCCAAGCAATGCATGAGGGCCCGAGGCAGCACAAGGTGGCCCCAGGCAGCAGAAAGTGGCCCTACGCAACATACAGGGGCCCCAGGCAGTGCTAGGGGCCCCAGGCAGTGCATGGGGGCCCGAGGCAGCACACAGGGGCCCCAGGCTACACACAGGATCCCAGGCTACACACAGGGACCCCAGCCAGCATACAAGGGCCCCAGGCAGTACACGGGGCCCCAGGCAGTGCACAGGGCCCCAGGCAGTGCACAGGGCCCCAGGCAGCACAAAGTGGCCCCAGGCAGCACAAAGTGACCCCAGGCAACATACAGGGGCCCCAGGCAGTACTAGGGGCCCCAGGCTACACACAGGATCCCAGGCTACACACAGGGGCCCCAGCCAGCATACAAGGGCCCCAGGCAGTGCACAGGGCCCCAGGCAGCACAAAGTGGCCCCAGGCAACATACAGGGGCCACAGGCAGTACCAGGGGCCCCAGGCTACACACAGGATCCCAGGCTACACACAAGGGCTCCATGCAGCATACAAGTCCCCCAGGCAGCACAAAGTGACCACAGGCAATATACAGGGGCCCCAGGCAGTGGGCCACCCGGGGCCACTTTGTGCTGCCTGGGGCCCCTGTGTGCTGCCTCTGGCCCCCATGCGCTGCCTGGGACCCCTTTGTACTGCCTGGGGCCCTTGTATGCTGCATGGGGCCCCTGTATGTAGCCTGGGACCCTGTGTGTAGCCTGGGGCCCCTAGTACTGCATGGGGCCCCTGTATGTTGCCTGGGGCCACTTTGTGCTGCCTGGGGCCTTGTGCACTGCCTGGGGCCCCGTGCACTGCCTGGGGCCCGTGCACTGCCTGGGGTCCTTGTATGCTGCATGGGGCCCCTGTGTGTAGCCTGGGATCCTGTGTGTAGCTTGTGGCCCCTAGTACTGCCTGGGGCCCCTGTATGTTGCCTGGGGCCTCTTTGTGCTGCTTGGGGCCACTTTGTGCTGCCTGGGGCCCTGTGCACTGCCTGGGGCCCTGTGCACTGCCTGGGGCCCTGTGCACTGCCTGGGGCCCCTAGCACTGCCTGGGGCCCTAGCACTGCCTGGGGCCCTAGCACTGCCTGGGGCCCCTGTATGTTGCGTAGGGCCACTTTCTGCTGCCTGGGGCCACTTTGTGCTGCCTCGGGCCCCCATGTGTTGCTTGGAGCCCTGATCTACAGATGCTGTGGTATACGGAGGGGTATAATCTGGCCTAGGCCACTTTAACCCCGAGTATATTCTGGTCGGGGGGGTTAGTCTGGCCTGTTACACCGGGGCACAGCCGAGTAGAACCTCATACAATCCCAGCAGCTCCTGCTGCTGTCCTGACACACTCCACCCCCTCCCCACAGCCCAGGGCAGCTCATATCATCTCCTATTCACCCACACACCTGGGGGTCAGTGCTTTCAATCAGCACTTAGCTCCAGTAGCAGCTAACCCTGTGTGTGCTGCTACCGAGCAGAAGATACAATCTCCCATATGCTGTGTCCCGGTCAGGGGACACATCGAGGTCGCATCACCACAACATGATAGGTGTAAAGCAGGCGGGAGATTCCAAATGGAGGAGGCGGCGATGAAGAAAGAATAATGCCGCCCAGCGGGGCGTGTGCTGCTGCATGGAGGAGAGGCTGAATGGAGCCTGGCGCCGCCTTCTCAGTCCCCAGCCTCAGGGACTGCTGTAAGTTATAAGTTATTTTTCTGCAGTTTTATAGGGCGGATTTAGCTCAGAGAGGGATAGATAGGGAGCAGCTAGGAAGGTGCAGGGACAGGTAGTGATAGTGTAGGGGCTTAGATCCAGGTGACAGGTTCCCTTTAAGAGACTTGGTATCTGGATCCTAACTGTACAGGAACCATCAGCTAATAAGACTGAAGTGCTGCTCTTCTATTCTTTCCTATTAGCAGATTTGGTTCCCCCCCCTCATTTCCTCATTTCTTCATTTATTCTCTATAGCAGGGGTGGGGAACTCCAGGCCTCAACAGGTCAAGTTTTCAGGATTTCCCTAGCATTGCATCGGGGTTGGAATCATCACTAGTGATGAGCAAGTATACTCGTTACTATTCGCTACTAGTACAGTATTTGCAATACTCGTTACTCGGCGAGTAACGCTGGTGCTCATGAGTGATGTCGATTGTGAACGATCTCATACCCTCCCGCCCTGTCCCGGAAATACTCGTTTTTTTGGCCACATGTGTGGGGGCAGAGCCAATCACTAATTGACTAACATTGGACTCTCATAGGGACGAACAACGGGAGTATTACAAAGTACTCGTTACAAGTATAGCGATGAATATTTCACTACTCGCTCATCACTAATCACCACCAGTGCAGGTGATTATATTATCACCTGTGCAATGGTAAGGCAATACTGAAAACATGACCTGTTGGCGACTCTTGAGGCCTGGAGTTCCCCACCTCTGCTCTATAGAGATTGCTATACATCAGTATTTATACCGATCTGTTCTTTTTAGTGGTTTCCTATAGTGAAACCTAAGCCTGTGTTATTTAGAACCATGTGTGAACTAGCGGTAGCTATGGGAGGGCCACTGTGATCGGTTACTGGTGGGTCCTCTGTTCAACATGGGGGCACACAGGAGCCTGGTGTGCCTGTAGGCCAAATGTCCCTGTAGGCCAGTCCTACCCTGTGGGAACCATGTAAGCACATTTGTTGACTTTTGCCGCTTCTGCTCTGGAACATGCATTTTGAGGCGTGCAAAATACACCACTGAAATTCTTTACTCCTAGCCATCCCCAGTTCTGTGCCCCCAAATATCTGGACGCCCAACCAGGTGTTGTACCCAAAAATGTTACATAAAACGTCAGAGACAGAGGTCATACTTGCATTACCTAGTCAAAATATCAATATACTGCAGGATGTTGACAAGTAATGAGTGTATCCTGCAGAATATTGATATTATGACCTGGTAATGTGTGGAGGAACAAGCACATGTGCAAAATACTGATAAATATGAGGAGGGGGTGCTTATTATGAATGCACACACAAGGTTTGTATAGGGTGTCGGTCACACAGATGTCTGATGCAGTGTCTGGCTTCCAGCCTTTTGGTGACATCTGTACTATTAGGCTAGGCGCGATGCCCAACACTATGTAAGGGCACCCCAATTCCCCACCATCATTACAGAACCTGGCTGCATCCTGCAAAGACTAAAATATCCATTAGGTATTTATTATTATATTGGGCAGCCAACCTGATCTAGTATGGGGGGGACTAAAGGATTTAAGAGACATGGTGCACTACTACACGTACCTGCGTGACTGGAACCTTATATAATCCTTATCCATGTGCATTTATAATACTAATCACCCACCCACGATAGGTGTGTGACTGGTTGTCCATCAGTATTTTGCACTTGTCCCGCTTCCTCCAGTGTTTCTGCAGAATACCTAGATTTGGTAAGTGATGGGACATTTGTTCTTTTAACAGTTTTGATGGTAAAACTTTCATTTTCTAAAATACGAGGCAAATAGCAGGACCATTACTACTACTACTGATCTGCACCACACTGATCCATAATATCAAGTCTGTGAAGTTGGTAAGCCAAACCTCTGACTGCTCAATTTCCCTGAATCTGACTCCCAACTCCACCAAAATGGACACCGATTCCAACCTTTGAATCGGTCTCCAACTTCTCAATTTCGCTGAATCTGACTCCACAGCCTTTCATAATACATCTTGGTGAGGTATAACCAATGGACGACAATGCATCAATGTGGGACCAATGATTGATTTTGTCGTGGAATAGAAGCCTAAAATGTAATATCCCACATTAGTGGATTTGGTAAGTCAAGTTGTACGATTCTTCGCCATTGGTCGTTCTCACAGCAAAATTCAATGGATAACTGGCACAGAAGTAAAGACTGACTGCCATGGAGAACTAGGCTGGACCATGACGGCACAAAACAAACTGCTCACCTCTACCAAGCAAGCGCAAAGGAAGGCCAACGTTTCCAGCTACAGGCAAAGGCTTACATAGCAGGACAACTCTAGTCCCTGTTGACAGTACACTTGGGTATATTGGGGGCACCATGAAGGTACAACTCTGGTTGGAATTACTAGTAAAATTGGAACTTCTCATTTGACCGCCATCTGCTTGTGTTGACTGGCCGTGTAACTCCTGGTACTTATAGAGAAGATGGGCCTCGTTTTCCATAGACATAACTGGGTGTCCAGGCAACAACTTTGTGATATTTCTACTTTGTCCTAGTTCTCACTAATGGCCTCATTATGTTTGGATTGACCCTTCTCCCCGGATTATGTGAGATAACGGAAGGACAGATGCTCTTCTGCTACATGAAAATAACGAGCCACTAAGACATCTGGTAAAATAAGTTTCACGCTCTGCATTTTTACAGCAGATTTTGAGTGTTTGTTCTGGCAGCAGAACATTCCTGTTTTTCTGAGCCTGCACATTCTTCCGTCCATCACCTCCAGCGGAGTCTGAGGCGCTGCCCCACAACCTGCGGCGTTCAATAATGATGTCCCGGTCATAGTGCGGATCAGAGCCAAAGGGGATGAGGAGGAGAACAGCGGGGAGGCAGAAGAAAGGAGCGAGTCGTGTCCAGGCGTTAGTGCACCTGTTATCAGAGCGGGTTTATAGTACGATATACAAAATATAATGAACCATCAGATCATAAATTGGAAAGCGGCTGCAGACTGTCTATCACCCTGGAGGAACCAAGTGGGGAAAGTGCACAACACTACTCCTGTGCAAATATCAAAAACTATTGACTGTAATGTTCTGGTTTACTAGGTATAAGCAAAATATGTGTTCCTTTGATCTCTGTCTGGCTGGGGTACATCTGCATATCATTTTCCTATATAAAGAGCAGTGAAAAATATATCCCATGCAGAGCACGTAGTTTCTTTTTAAAAGATGTCTGGTCGGCCATCCATCCTGACTGTGGCCTCTGGTGTATATTTCCTGAGCATATGCACTTGGCAATGATCTTAACCCTTCATAGACTGCTAGATTAATTTGTCAGCAGATTTTTGCTACTTCATCTGAGAGCGACATAATGTAGGCAAAGGAACCCTGAATCAAATGACGTATCACTTAGCTTACTATTTTTAGATGTAGCATGCAACAGATCGGAGAGCCTCCCCTGCCGACACAAGCTTCTCTATGTACAACGTCTGTAGAGTATGAGCTGCTAATCACAGTGCCTGACCTAGTCTGGTAATGATTATCTTGTGAAGCTAAAACAAACATTGCAGGTAAAATGAACACAATGTAATGAGAGGCATCACTGATGTATGGATTATTATTTTCAGGCACAATTAAATGTAAATTAAAAAAATAAAACTTTACCCCTCCTCCCCTGGTCCAGCACAAAGTCTCTGCTGCGGCCTCAATCTCCGAGCTGACATCAGATTGTCTGCAGCGTTGTCAATCATGAGCTCAGCGCCTCCTGTAGACTGTACAGACTGCTGAGCTCAGTGATTGTTTGCCGCACTGTTGACATGACGTCATTGCTACAGACAAGGGTAGTGGCGGGGACTCTGTGCCGGACTTGGGGAGGGGGAGTATAAGACGGTGGTTTATTTATTTTTTTTCCCTGAACATAACTCCCTGTGAAAACAATAGTTTACTAAAAAATGGAATACCCCTTTAATGAGATCTTTAGCCCTAGTGGTCATTTGGAAGTCTTTATCCACAATGAAACTAGGGGCGTTGACATAGGGGAGTGCAGTGGATTTTGGACCTGTACCCAAAGGAAGGTCTTAAGGAACCTGCATAAAAAAAATGACTTGCAGTAGGTGGTGGCCCCGTTATAGACTTTGCACCGAGACCCAGAAGCTTCAAGATACAAGTCTCATTCATCTATGTATAAATACTTTATCAAAACATCGACTTGGAGCGTTTTTTAGAAATTCATCCAAATATTGGAAGTCCCGATACTTTGTCTGGATGTAGTGATGTCATTCCGTTGGGGCCATCTGACATCACATTGACAGTAGATTTGGAGGGGCGGACGCAGGCTTTGTTAATGCAAGTAAGGCATTGTTCCATAGAACATACTTGGGTACAGTGGCCACAATGGAAAAGCTTTGTTACAAAAATGTAAAAAAAATACAAGATTACAAAATTGTAACAATAGCCGCACCCATAATAACAGTATTACAGGAATTCAGTTACATTTCACAATGTCGAAATAATCAAGAGACCACAGAAATGAAATCTCCGCCTGCCAATTCACATATTCCATGATCAAGTCTGTCTCTGCCAGTAGCTAATTGTGATCTTGGGAATTAATGTAAGAAACTGCTTGAAAAATTCTGCTGCTCTGGTTCTAAAATAATCTGCAGTCTGCGAACAGATAGAGCGATCACCACAGCAGGGTAAAGGTTAATCTATAATGGTCAACAATAGCAGCAGTGCAGACCCCCCTCCAACTGGCTGTTGACCTTTCTGGTCATTGATAACTAAGGTCCTGTGGGGCACCAGAAGAGCATAAATCCTTTGATTGGGAGCAGGTGTCTTTGCGTGCAATAATTCAGTGGCTGATGTGAGCTTTTAAAGGTAAAGGATGGGGTTTTTAATGGGCCTGTCTAGAGCAAATTGCCACTTGCCCTTCCCCCAACGTTCGTTGTCATAGTGCAAAGTGCATGCTGGTGCATGTGGTCTCATAGTGCAAAGTGCATGCTGGTGCACCTGGTCTCATAGTGCAAAGTGCATGCTGGTGCACCTGGTCTTATAGTGCAAAGTGCATGCTGGTGCACCTGGTCTTATAGTGCAAAGTGCATGCTGGTGCGCCTGGTCTCATAGTGCAAAGTGCATGCTGGTGCGCCTGGTCTCATAGTGCAAAGTGCATGCTGGTGCCCTGGTCTCATAGTGCAAAGTGCATGCTGGTGCGCCTGGTCTCATAGTGCAAAGTGCATGCTGGTGCGCCTGGTCTCATAGTGCAAAGTGCATGCTGGTGCGCCTGGTCTCATAGTGCAAAGTGCATGCTGGTGCACCTGGTGTCATAGTGCAAAGTGCATGCTGGTGCACCTGGTCTCATAGTGCAAAGTGCATGCTGGTGCACCTGGTTCATAGTGCAAAGTGCATGCTGGTGCACCTGGTCACACTCGAGGATGGACGCTCAGACTGGACCAGTCTACATAGCTTCATGAGGTTTCTACTGTCCTGTATCAAATTCCTATCGATAAAAACTATGGTATAAACATTCAAGAGTATAAAACCTAGTTTGAAAAGCGCAAGTTCCTCCAAAACGATCCAGATTCTCCTTTCGATCCAGATTTTCCTTTTCTTAATTTAGGGATCATTTAGAAGTCAATAAAAACATTTTTTTGTAAAACCCAGTATGAAACTTTTTTTTTTCTTACTAAACCAGTTACTTAGGATCCCATACTATGTGGCTGTCGGGCTTACTGGAAGTTGTAGTTGAGCACAGCTTGAGAAACACGGCTGTGGGGCATTAGAGGAGTGTGGTTGGATTTTTAGACTTCACTGTTAAACCACAACAGGGAAAGTCGAGCCGTTCATTTGTTCTTTAGTTTTTTCTTTTTTTTTGTCATCTTTTATGGAAGCTCTTTCACTTGAACATATTGCTTTACATCTATTAAAAAACGTTTCTGAACAAGGGGCTTGAACAGGGTTGTATACAATGACCCCTTCAGATGCCATCAGGGAGAGAAACCTTAAAAAAACTAAGTGTAACAACAACGGGATCGCTGGGACATTGAAGGCTGATCGCTGGTGAGCTGTCACACAGGCATACTCGCCAGCGATCGGACCAGCGAGCACGCTGGTATCCAAAGTAAACAGCGGGTAACTAAGCACCGCACAGTGCTTAATTACCCGCAGTATACCTTGGATACCAGCTGCCAGCGTTTGCTGTTCGGTGCTGGGAGCTCGCTGATCGTTGGTCTCCTGCTGTTACATGCAGCGATGTTGCGCGTTCAGCGGGTACAATGATAGATTTATGAACTGGTTCATAAATCTGCGATGAAAGACTCATCGTTGATATCTGTCACATGCAACAAAGTCGTTTAGACCGCTGCAATGTCATCAAACCGGTGACGTTGCAACGATATCGCTACCGATATCGTTGTGTGTGACGGACCCTTACAATTGGTCAGACAGAATCAGGTACGGATTAATCAGTTCTGCATTAGTTTTCTCCATGGGGCCTTCTCCCACCTTTTATCCAAGCAAATGGCAAATATTGTCATGCATATACTATGCAAGATCTGATCATGCATGGCGGACCTAATCCACCATTGCCATAATACACTTTGTATTGACTGTTTTCGAAGGTAATTGAGTATTGAGTCCTGAAACTTGTTCTTCTTCTGCTTTAGTTCATGTGTCTGGGAATGGATACTATCTAATGGTATTGATCTCGGCGGGAGCCATTAGCGTTTGATGGTGACTGATGGTTGTATCGTCCTTCGCTTCATTCTTGATACATTTTGTGCTTTATTTACAAATTCAATGACTGCATTGTGCTCATCACTGGCTGATATAAACTTGCATCTTGTGTACACAGACATGATGTGATAGAATATGTAAATGTGTATATTTGGTCGTTTCTTCCTCAGCCGTAGGAAAATTCAATCGGGTTTTGTAGACTCCTAACCCAAATGGTGTTTGGATGTTCTGTCACATTCATACAATGCTTGTACATGTTCCCCCCCTCTGCAAGTGAATCTTCATCCGATCTTCATATTTGATGATTGGACTTTTCGATGGCTGCTACAATGCTTTCTGAGCAGCGGCAGATAATGTTTTTCACATACATCATAAAAAGAACTTGACACATCATATTTAATAATAATTGGAAGTCGGGCATCAATGCTGAGTACTTGAATATGTCATACTGCTTTCTGGATAGCCTTAAGTAACCCAATGCTGTGCATGGCTAATGATTCAAGCTAATATATTGTGCACTCTTAATCAGGCTGATAAATAGCAGCTTTCTTACTAATATAGAAAAAAGACGAAGCATCACCTCCTATAGGTGTGAAGAGGTGCAAACTGAAATCACAATATACCGTATTTTTTTGCTTTATAAGACGCACCTGATTATAAGACGCACCCCCAAATTTAGTGAAGGAAAAGAGAAAAATCATTTTTAATGTTAAATGGGGTCCATCTTATAATGTCAGTGTCCGTCTTAAAAATCATATAGGGTATATGTCCCTCATAGCCCCTTCTTCCTGGTACATGGTCCCTCTTCCTGGGATATAGCCCCCCATCCTAGATATGGCCCCCTTAACGGTTTATGGCTGGCACACGTCCCCCAGTGCTGGCACACGTCCCCCAGTGCTGGCACACGTCCCCCAGTGCTGGCACACGTCCCCCAGTGCTGGTACATGTCCCCCGATGATTAGACATGCCTCCCCCCATGCTGCATATGGCCTCCCCTAGCTGCTGCCCATAAAAT
The DNA here is from genome assembly GCA_033576535.1 of Allobates femoralis. Taxonomy (NCBI): domain Eukaryota; kingdom Metazoa; phylum Chordata; class Amphibia; order Anura; family Aromobatidae; genus Allobates; species Allobates femoralis. The sequence continues at coordinate 4,520,250 of JARQOC010000009.1, forward strand.
AACAAACCTTTTACTCACCATTTACAGAGATGAGCTGCTTGTCTCCCTCCTGTCTCGCTCTGTGCAAGCTGCGACCGAACTTCCTGCTTCTCTGCCGAGCCAGTCACATGACTGGCAGAGAAGCAGGAAGTTCAGGCTCAGCTTGCACAGAGGGAGACAGGAGGGAGACAAGCAGCTCATCTCTGGAAATGGTGAGTAAAATGTGTAATCACTGGGGGGGCGCAGGCAATGTAATATGCGCTGCGCCCTCAGTCCCATCACCGCGGTGCGATTTCAGCACCGCGGTGATGGATAGTGGCAGCGCATATTAAATGAGCGGGAGCAGGAGATTTCCCGCTCCCTCCTGCAGCCCCCAGCCAGCACACCGGACCCTCGGGCACACTCCAGAGCTGCCCCCACCATCCCCTGCACTATATGATCCATATATTGAGATTATAAGACACACACCCCACTTTACCCCAAAGTTTGGCGGAACAAAAGTGCGTCTTACAGTGGCGTAGCTAGCCTGCTCTGGGCCCGGGGGCGAGATCTGCACCCAGGGCCCCCATGTGAAGAGCGGGGGGGGTGCTGTCAGAGAATTCTCGTGCCACCCCAAGTGGCGTAGCAAGTGTCTGTGGCGCCCTGGGCGGTGGAAAAATTTGCCGCAGCTGCCGCCCCTAAGAATTGGGCCAAATGGCCACTCTCCTCCTGAACTCTCCATCCTTCTGCACTCCCCATGCTCTATCTTCCTGCACCCTCCATCCTCCTGCACCCTCCATCCTCCAGCACCCTCCATCCTTCAGCACTCTCCATCCTTCAGCGCTCTCCATCCTCCTGCACTCACCATCCTCCTGCGCTCCCCATCCACCTGCGCGCTCCATCCTTCTGTGTGCTCCATCCTCCTGCACTCTTCATCCTCTTGCGCTCTCTGTCCTCCTGCCATCCTTCTGTGTGCTCCATCCTCCTGCACTCTTCATCCTCTTGCGCTCTCTGTCCTCCTGCCATCCTTCTGTGTGCTCCATCCTCCTGCGCTCTTCATCCTCTTGCACTCTCTGTCCTCCTGCGCTCTCTATCCTCCATCCTCCTGCACGCTGCATCCTTCTGCGCTCTCCATCCTCCTGCACTCCCCATCCACCATCCTGCAGCACCCTCCATCCTCCTGCACGCTCCATCCACCTGCGCTCTCCATCCTCCATCCTCTTGCATTCCCTGTCCTCCATCCTCCTGCACTCCCCATCCTCCTGCAGTCCCCATTCTTCTGCGCTCTCCATCCTCCTGCGCTCTCCATCCTCCTACGCTCTCTATCCTCCATCCTCCTGCGCTCTTCATCCTCCTGCGCTCTCCATCCTCTATTCCCTGCAGTGTCCATCCTCTATCCCCTGCAGTTTCCATCCTCTATCCCCTGCAGATCCCATCCTCTGTCCCCCTGCAGATCCCATCCTCTGTCCCCCTGCAGATCCCATCCTCTGTCCCCCTGCAGATCCCATCCTCTGTCCCCCTGCAGATCCCATCCTCTGTCCCCTGCAGATCCCATCCTCTGTCCCCCTGCAGATCCCATCCTCTGTCCCCTGCAGATCCCATCCTCTGTCCCCCTGCAGATCCCATCCTCTGTCCCCTGCAGATCCCATCCTCTGTCCCCCTCCAGATCCCATCCTCTGTCCCCCTGCAGATCCCATCCTCTGTCCCCCTGCAGATCCCATCCTCTGTCCCCCTGCAGATCCCATCCTCTGTCCCCCTGCAGATCCCATCCTCTGTCCCCCTGCAGATCCCATCCTCTGTCCCCCTGCAGATCCCATCCTCTGTCCCCCTGCAGATCCCATCCTCTGTCCCCCTGCAGATCCCATCCTCTGTCCCCCTGCAGATCCCATCCTCTGTCCCCCTGCAGATCCCATCCTCTGTCCCCCTGCAGATCCCATCCTCCAGCCTCCCTGTATCCTTCATCACCCTTGCACAGCCTGACACCCTCAGCACCCCTCTCTCACACACCTCTTGGGGGGCGTTGCAGACTTACCGCGGCTGCCGTGTGCGTCTGCTGTAAGGAGGAGGTGAGGAGGGGCGGGCAGACTGCAAGACAGGAAGTCCCGTCTGCGTCCTCCCTCCTCTCCGGCCGGCACGGCAGCCGGCTGGCAGCACGGGGCACGGTGGCCCCCCAGGGGGCGGACAATGGGCCCCTGATGTCGGGGGGGCCCGGGGCGCTCGCCCCCCCTGCCCCCCCCGCTAGCTACGCTACTGGCGTCTTATAATCCAAAAAATACGGTACTTACAAAAATATACACGGCAGTATTCTAAAAAAGCTAAAGGTACCATCACACGCGGCAATATTGCAAGTAATTTCACTGGCAATTTGCTGGTTGCAGTGAAATCATGGACACATTGTTCTATTTTGTTGCCGTGTACAAATGGAAAAATGTGTCCATGATTTCACTGCAACCAGCAAATTGCCAGTGAAATTACTTGCAATATTGCCGCGTGTGACGGTACCTTAAAACATGCAAACAATGAATGAGAGAACTGATACTGCATTACTGCTATAGGGGCTCTGGTACTGCATTACTGCTATAGGAGCTCTGGTACTGCATTACTGCTATAGGAGCTCTGGTACTGCATTACTGCTATAGGAGCTCTGGTACTGCATTACTGCTGTAGGAAATCTGGTACTGCATTACTGCTGTAGGAGCTCTGGTACTGCATTACTGCGTAGGAGCTCTGGTACTGCATTACTGCTATAGGAGCTCTGGTACTGCATTACTGCTATAGGAGCTCTGGTACTGCATTAATTCTATAATAACTCTGGTACTGCATTACTGCTATTGGAAATCTGATACTGCATTACTGCTATAACTCTGGTACTGCATTACTGCTATAGGAGCTCTGGTACTGCATTACTGCTGTAGGAGCTCTGGTACTGCATTACTGCTGTAGGAGCTCTGGTACTGCATTACTGCTGTAGGAGCTCTGGTACTGCATTACTGCTGTAGGAGCTCTGGGTACTGCATTACTGCTGTAGGAGCTCTGGGTACTGCATTACTGCTGTAGGAGCTCTGGGTACTGCATTACTGCTGTAGGAGCTCTGGGTACTGCATTACTGCTATAGGACCTCTGGTACTGCATTACTGCTATAGGAGCTCTGGTACTGCATTAATTCTATAATAACTCTGGTACTGCATTACTGCTATTGGAAATCTGATACTGCATTACTGCTATAACTCTGGTACTCCATTACTGCTATAATAAATCTGGTACTGCATTACTGCTATAGAAACTCTAGTATTGCATTGCTTCCATAGGAAATCTGAAACTACATTACGGTTATAGTAACTCTGGTACTGCATTACTGCTATTGGAAATCTGATACTGCATTACTGCTATAGAACCTATATTTGAAAAAAAAAAAAGAGGTGCTTAGCATATGTATTGGTCAATCCATGTGAGCCCAATAGCCACAACAGGGCGTAGCTCTTTATCGGGACCCTAACTTGAAATGCCTCTATCTGGATTATAAAGTCTGGGCATATCGTCCCACTGCCTTGTTAGCTGGATCTTACCTGCCCAGACTTTGTAGGATTTTTTGTAGTCCAGATTGAGGCATTTTACGTTGGGGTCCTGATAAAGATATCCGCCTTGTTGCTGGCTGTCGGGCTCACATGGATTGGCCAATGCATAAGTTAGGCATTTAGTGTTTTGAAATATAGTTCCTATAGCAGAAATGTAATTCCAGAATTCCCTTATTCAATGTTTAGCTTTTTAGAGTTGCTGCTGTAATCATTTTTGTAATTGGCTTTCTTACTAAAATAGACCCAAAATTGTTCTGGGGTTATTTCTGCAAATAATTCTGTGCCATTCGCTTCAATGCAAGTGAGCTGCAATACGAGACTCCACATATGGACAGAGCTCGGTGCTTTTTTTGGGGTTATTTTTGCATGTTATTACAATCCTATATATGCTTGGAAAAAGCTGGAAAAAAAAAACAAAATAGTACACAGATTCGCACAACTTAAAGGGGTTGTGCCACAAACAATTGTTCAGTTTAATTACTAGATCTCAGAATAATAAGTTCCACAATTGGATGTGTTAGAAAATCTTCCTGTCCTGAGATTTTCTTATATACAGCTCTGGCAAACATTAATTTTCATTTTCTGATTTTTCTCTTTATGGTATATTTTTTAGTAAAATGCACATTGTTCTTTTATTCTATAAACTACAGACAACATGTCTCTGAAATTCAAAGCTAAAAATTTACTATTTGCAGCAAATGAGAAATCATCAAAATAATAAAAAAGAAAGTGCTTTCAGACATCAAATAATGCAAAGAAAACAAGTTCATATTCATTTAGAAACAACAATACTAATGTTTTAACTCAGGAAGAGTTCAGAAATCAATATTTGGTAAAATAACCACAATCTGTAATCGCAGCTTTCATGCGTCTTGGCATGCTTTGCACTAGTCTTTCACACTGCTTTTGGATGACCTTATGCCACTCCTGGCACAAAAATGTAAGCACTTCTTGTTTGTGTGATGGCTTGTGACCATTCATCTTCCTCTTGATTAGATTCCAGAGGTTTTCAATGGGGTTCAGGTCTGGAGATTGGGCTGGCAATGACAGGGTCTTGATGTGGTGCTCCTTCATCCACACATTGATAGACCTAGCTGTGTGGCATGGGGCATTATCCTTCTAGAAAACGAGTCCTCAGAGTTGTGGAACATTGTCTGACCAGAAGGAAGCAAGTGTTTTTCAAGGATAACCCTGTATGCGGCTTGATTTGTACGTCCTTCACAAAGATTAACTTACTGAATTCCAGCCTTGCTGAAGCATCCTCAGATTACTGAACCTCCAACAAATTTCACAACGGGTGCAAGACACTGTGATTTGTATGCATCTCCAGGCCCCCGTCTAACCAATAGACAACCAGGTGTTGGGCAAAGCTGAAAATTAGACTTGCCAGAGACTATTACCTTACTCCAGTCCTCTGGTTCAAACCTTATGGTCTTTGGCAAACTTCAACCTGGCTCACCTTTGCCTCTCATTGATGAAAGGCGTTTTCCTAGCTTTACATAATAATAATTTTTATTTATATAGCGCCAACATATTAAGTAGCACTTTACAATTCAGGAATTACATGACTTGAGCCCTGCCTGTAGGAGCCTGTTACAAACTGTTCTTGCCATGCACTTCAAGCCAGCTGCCATTTGCCATTCCTTTTGTAGGTCACTTGATGTCATCCTGCGGTTGCGGAGTGACATTTGCATAAGATGACGGTCATTCCAGTCAGTGGAGAGTTGCTTTCGCCCTCTGCCGGTCTGTAGCTTTGTTGTCCCCAATGTGTGCTGCTTGACCTTGTAGTAATGGACTGCTGTCTTCGAAATTTTAAGGATGGAGGAAGCATGACGCTCACTATGTCCCTCTGCTAGTAAAACTAGAATTGAGCCCTTCTTTATGCCACTCAAGACTTTTATTTTTAACTCCTTTGGCATGGTTAAAAGTTTTATTTTTTCATTCAATTACTTTTGGGCTATTCCTAGCACTTGCTTTGCCATCCAGCTTGTCCTATTGCAAGAGGATTGCGAAGAGCACAGCAGTGTTTTCTATACTTTCCCTCATTAAATAAGGTTTGGTTCAGGTGATCACCTAATCAGAAGCACATTAAGTAGAATGAGGTGGACTTTGGTTGGAATTGACACTGGAATGGAATGGCTGTCAGACATGTGGAGATGGTGAGTTTTACAAAACTGCAGAGGTCTCTTCATTTTTGCCAGAGCTGAATGTGCCCCTGTGTAATGTATATGTACAAATATGCAGGAGAGGTTGTAAGGGCGTATCCAGACATTACAGCTGGGGATGACAGAATATGAGTATACAGACATTACCGCCAGGGATCACAGCTGATTCTTTTTGTAATGAGAAACATTTTAACTGGCGATGAAATGTTTTACATCACAGAAAGAATCAGCTTGTGATCCTTGGCTGTTTCACCCGATGAACTATCCTCTAGCAGGCGACTTTCCGGCAGGGGCGCTCTGTGACAGCTCTGGGCTGGCAGAGTTCATTGCTGGATAGAACAAGCAGGTAGTTAGTAACTACCTGCCTGTAAGAGCTTAGCCATTTCGGAAAAGATAACTAAATTCCCAGATAACCCTAATTTAGTACAATTGAAAGCCTGGGTTGATAATGAATACGATTTGCTGTATTGATCAGCTTCAGCTATTGCAGATTTTATCTCTTTTTAAACTTTATTTTTTGCAGAGATAACATTTCCCTGTGATCTGATCGTGTATAATCATGATGACAAGGGAATCGTTACATCAAGCCAATATCCTTTTCCCTCCTGTGCAGGAAGTCTGCATCTTGGCACTATGTGAGCCGTATAAATCACACCGATAGCCAATGACAAAATAACTTAATCAACTTGCCAAGAAGACATTTATAAAGATTCCGCTTGACCTAAGAATGTTTGCAGGGTGATCATTAAGTAATATGATCGCACGGAAAGATGCTGATGGGAAGGAGCGTGGACCGTCTGTGTCGTAGTGAATGAAAAATAAGCGGCTCTAAATTGGAAACTTATTTTCTTAATTTTTTTGCTTGCATCTTTAGATCTGTAAGGCCTCTCTGAAGACGCCTACAGACCTCTAACACGTGCGGACCCTTCAGAGGGATGCTAAAGATCCTGCCTCTGATGCCACCTTTTAATCCTGGAAGGCAAAGATTTAGGCATGTTGAAAAATCAATAATTTTTTTTAATCCCGCCTTCAAAGAGCTTTGATTATAATAGATACATAGGCAGTCACCAAAATATCCTGGTTTAGCCAATAAAAGGGCTTGCACCAACTTTTTAAAGTAATCACTTCTCCAAAGAACCGAGGATAGCTGGGTGAGCTATGAGCCTCATTGTCCTCTGACCCCCTTCCCCCTTGTCCTCTGACCCCCTCCCCCCCCTCCTCCCTTGTCCTCTGACCCCCTCCCCGACCCCCCCCCTCCTCCCTTGTCCTCTGACCCCTCCCCCCCTCCTCCCTTGTCCTCTGACCCCCCCCCCCCCTCCCCCTTGTCCTCTGACCCCCCCCCCCCTCTCCCTTGTCCTCTGACCCCCCCCCTCTCCCTTGTCCTCTGACACCCCCCCCCCCAACGCCCTCTGAAAACATATGGTTGACATGGGGGACCTATCTGTTTTTTGTTTTGTTTTTTTAATGGAATCTGATACCTAAAATCTAACATACATGCTATAAAAACAGAGACCCTGATTCCAGTGATGTGTTCCTTACTGGGCTGCTTGCCAAAGTTTTGACACCATCACGTTTTTATAAGCTGGAGATAATCACTAGATGACTAGTAAACCTGCCACCATATAGTCCTCCATACTTATGCACTCTTTATAACCCCACCACTGATTGGTAGTATTCTGTGTACACTGTGCATAGGCAGAAAGCTGCCAATCAGTGGTGTGGGTAGGGCTGTACAGAGCTCGGCATTCAAAGAACTGATAGATCAGCAGATAAAACATCAATTGTATCAAAACTCTGGTAAGTGACACATCACTGGAATCTGGGTATTTGCTGCTCTCAGGTGGGCTAGGTAAAATCTGATGACAGTCACTGCTTTCGGGTCATATATTATAAAGTTCCACGTTATTTTTTTGTTCTTCTCATGACGCCGCCATAAAATTCTCCACATTTGTTAAAAGCCTAATGAAGGTAGCTGGATAGTATTGTGCCGTAAATTAGCTATTATAACGCAGCCTATTAACCTAATAGAATTTATTTCTCCAGCACACACTTCCTCTGAAGAAATATTTCATGCGCTGCTCATTAGCGGCTTTAAGTGCCACCGTGCTGTTTCTCCGCTCCGCGTGATGCCGCGCTCGGCTGCTGGGTGCATGAATTCTGTGCAAAGGTTGATCGAGCTGGCCAAACAAAAATATTTAGAATAATTGGCTAGAAAAGCAAATTATGACTGAGTCACTATTGAAAAGCCATTCATCCGCTGGTAGACCTCTCCCAATTATGTTAATTTCACCAATGTCGCAGCATTTTGGAGGTTTAAATTAAAGATCTTACACCTCTTTATAATGTCTTTGAGTTGTCACCTTTGAAGGCTTCCCCTGTTACAATTGAAGCCAGCTCTAACCCCTTAACCCTTAGGCAATTAAAGGGTTGTCCTATCACAGTAAACCATCCTCATCGGGGGGGGGGGTGAACTTTGCTATCGGGGACTTAAAGGGTAACTCGAGAGACTAAAAAAATTGTATTGTCCCGGGCCTCCTACATGATGAAGCAGAGCTGGCACTACAGTTCTAGGATGTTTAGATCGGTTATAAATCAGCAAAATCATATCTGCTCCTCACCCCCCCCTTCTGGGACAGAGAAGTTGAGTAATGCATAGTGCTAAAGTTTCAAGGGACAGGAAGCTCCCTAAGTTGATATGGAGAGGGAGACCATGGCAGTGCTGAATCAATCAATGCAGTGCTTTGCCTCTGCTCCTAGCCTGATACATAACAGCACACATTATGCACCGCCGTATCATTGTACAGCAGATGATCACATAGTGTATTTTATCTTCTTGGTGACATGATTGCTATTTGAAGGGAGAACACCCTTGTTCATATAATTACATAGGATGGTATCAGGGGCAGGACTGTAGTGTGACCATGGGGCTGGTGGCTATGACCCCTGCCATGCCCCCTGTTAATACAGAAGTATGAGGGGGGCAGGAATATAAGACTATCCTGGAGATCCCCCAGAGTCTATGCCCCAGACACACCACCTGTCACTGCTGCTGCATGAGGCTCAATTTCTATGTCCCCGAAGGGAGAGCTGAGTGACTGAGGAGCAGATATGATTTTATTGATTTATAAGAAATCTATAGATTCTAGAACTGCAGTGTCCAGCTCGGCTTCATCATGTAGGAAGGCAAGGGACAGGACAACATTTTTTTTTTTATCTCCTTGCAGTTCCCCTTTAGTATTAAAATAAAAGTCCAAATACCAGTAAAAGCCACTCGGGTTAAAAAAGGATTTGACATGAGGCGATCTAACTGCCTTGTAGACTTGTAAGGGGTTTAGGGTTCTGTCACCCCACCCACGAGGTACGGTGTTTTTGTTGCTTAAGAGTTGTATATGTAATTATGTGTATATAGGTACCTAGTGGTCAAGGTAAAGAGTGCTCCCTAGTCCCCTTCAGTTATGTAAGGTTATTAATAATTACTAATACTCCTTATGGGTGGAGCCATCTACAAAAGGGCTTACAGTGTAGAATTGGCAGAAGAGTCCCCAAGAGGAAGAAAAAGCAAGGAACCACTAGAATGTCAGGCCCATTTTGTTGGATTCTACAAGACCCTTTGGGTCATCCCATGATTTGAATATAGCGAAGTGATGATGCCTCCGGTACGGAATCATTGCAGGACTTGATTGACTCGATCTGCTTTGGCCCCCACCGAGGGTGACTGAACTGTTGCACTGGGGAGCCGACCGGGGCGCGTGCTGCAAAATTAGGGCTGCACCGCAGCAGAGGTCCTGCCTTGCCCGCACTACCAAGGCCCCGTACATCCGGGCCCCTCAACAGACAGACTGGTAATTATCCTGGTGTTTGACTAGACTGGCTGGATTCCTAGAGATGCGGATTGAATCCATGTCACTGTTTGGTGCTTCTAGATTCACGTTTCAGATTTCGACATTTTTATAAAATGCTTTTTCACCCGGATTATAAGCCGTAAGCATTGCTGCGTCTCTGGGCCAGATACAGCTCTGTCTTTTGAGCGTTAACGTTTTGATCGTAATTAGATCATCGTAGATCAATCTCCTTACATTGCTCGTGGCTATGTTTAAAATGAGCTTTGTCAGGCGCGTTAAATAAATTCTGTAGATTTAATATATCATATGGTTTCATGCCTTCAGGATTTTTTTTGTGCTTACTAGATTAGAGCAATATATATTATAGTGAAAAAAAACAAAAATGTGATACTTTACTGTTATATAGCATGTAACAGATTAACGAGGTTTTTCCACTACTAATGTGACTCCCTTTATTTTGTCATCACTTTCCTCAAATACTTTTGCTTCCTACCCTGCTCCTGTAATCTTATCTCTCTGAGACTCTTAAATAACTTTGTTGTTGTAGCTTTCATCTTTCCAGGCTGGAGACCGGATTGGGACCAACTGAGCAGGGCACATCACTGGTGGGGGTTGAGAGGAGAGTAACGTGTGATCTGGGAATGTCTGTCCTGACTGTTGTCACTCAGAGAGGCAGCCCTGTCCCCCATCAATGACGTGTCCTGCTCAGTTGGTACAATTCCGGTCTGCATAACGGAAGAACGAAAGCAAGAACAACAATAAAAGTATTTATGAGCCTCCGAGAGATGAGCTTACAGGAGCAAGAAAGGTAGCAGAAGTATATTGGTAAAGTGTTAAGGTACCGTCACACGGGGAGACGGGGCTGGAGATGGCGGCGACTGGCAGGAGCGCACACGTTTTTGGCGCCCCGCCATTTACATGGAGCGATATCTCCAGCCACGCGCCAGCAAGCTGTCAGGCGGCATTGCCGTCGGGGTGTCTGAAAACCCCAGCGGCGATGCAGGACAATGGGAGCCTATGGCTCCCATCGCCTGACAGGTCACCGGCGGTCGGTTACATGAGACGATGTGTGCACACGCCCCAGATCGGTCGCCTGGTTTCAGAGCACTGCTCTGAACCCATGCGACCTCCCGGCGGCGCCGACATCGCCCCTTTACATGAGGCGACGCAGGGGCGATGTCACCGCCGATAGGCCACTCCCCTATGCCACCTATTTAATAGGAGACGATGTCGCCCCGTGTGACGGGGCCTTTAGGAAGAGATGGGACAAAAGAGAGGGGGTCACATTAGTAGTGGAAATCATCAATCATCCTATCATTTAGAGGTCACCTCTGCATCAGTTTAAGTATGCTTGTCTCACTTTAAAGAGACCACATCACCAGGTATTTGCTGCCTCATTGGAGAAGAGTAGGGGGCAGAGAACCTGATTTAAATACTGCATCAGCATCACTTACTGAACTTCTTGCTATAGTTTACATTAGATCACTTTTGCTGTAGCTCTGTTAGTCCTCTCACTAATGAACACGGCCCTTAACTATTGTTTTGACAACTCTGCTTTCACTCTGCATAGGCAGAAAGTGACCAAAAACGTGGGGTGTGGGGGACAGCTAGAATTCATGAATATCTGAGGGTTTACATGGCAGGAGCTCATCGGTGAGAATACTAGCAGAGCTGCAGGAGATAAAACAATGATCTAGTCAAAACTACAGTAAGGCTATGTGCACACAGGAAGGTTTACTGCAGGTTTAGCCGCGGAAACCGCCGGTCGGTTTCCATGAGGTTTATGTAAATTTATGTTAATCCAAAAGCGGCTTTTGGGTTAACATATAAACCTATGGAAACCGACCCCCGGTGTGCACACATCGGTGGTTTCCACATGCTCATCCGTTGCTAACCCGCTGGGTTCCCAGCGGGTTAGCAAAGAATGTGCATGTTCTATACTCCGGCCGGTTCTGCAGCGGCTGCAAGCAGAATCATGTACTGCTTCCAGCCGCCGCAACACCGCCGGCGCTAACCCGCTGGCCATCCGCCCAGCACCCGCCGCACAACCGCGGCACATACCCGCCAGGATCCCGGTGGACGGCTCTGGAGCTTCCTGGCGGGTCCGCCCAGCCGCCGCCGACCCTAACCCGCTGTGCACCCGACAACGTGTGCACATAGCCTAAAAAGCCCAGTAGTGACACATTGCAGGAATCGTGGTCACTGCCCCGACATTAAACTTTTCTGAATGGAAAGCATGAATCCAGTGACTGAATCACCCTGACTTTACCAACTTATGCTTTGACATTACGTGGTACTGTTGTGTCCTCTATATGGCACTGTATGGTGCTATGATTTGGCATTGTATGGCTTTATTACCCTGGTATGATCATGGCAACATTGATTAAAAAAATAGCGCCTTCTTAGGGCCACGTCACACGCATCAATTTACTGAACGATATCTCCTAAGTGACCTGCTTTTTTGATCGCTTAAGCGATATCGTTTGTGTGTCGCTCAAATCAAGCGATCTCTTTGAAAAATCGTTTGTTTGATCGCAGATTTGTGAACCTGTTCACAAATCTATCGTTGGTCGGCTGGTGGACACGCAGCATTGCTGTGTGTGACAGCGGCAAACCAACGATGAACGAGCTCCCAGCACCTCGCAGCGTATTCTGGGAGCTCGTATGCATGGTAAACATTGGGTCACTGAGCGGCGCCTAGTAACCCGATGTTTACCATGGTTACCAGCGTTCTCACTGGTCCACATCGCTGGTGAGTCTGCCTGTGTGACATCTCACCAACGATGTGAACGATATTGTTAGCGATCGCGCGTGCATGTGATCGCTAACAATATCGTTCAGTAAATTGATGCGTGTGACGTGGCCCTTAATCTGTTTTGCCTGGTGGTTTTCATAGACTTTGCTCATGCCCTGAAGATAATCTAGCAATGTAACTCCATATTTTTAGCCTATGTTAACACTTTAATATTTGCGTTGCGGGTTGGTAAATGCTCTATAACAGTCATATTGCCCCAATATAAGTAATTAGAATTGGAAATGCATTAATACCCATCGCCTTTCAGCCACCCTAGTCCAAAATATGGATGTTTTACAGAAAATTAACATGTTTAGGCAAGTCATCCATTATTCTCAATCAAAGCCTGAAGGGCTTACAACAGAAAGTAGAGTTTGGACTGTGGCCAATGAAGGATATGTCCTAAAATCACGTCCCCAGCCTCGGCAGATGGTGGGCGTTGACTCTTTAAAAGGAAAAAAAAAGTATATATTCAGTTTTACTAATTGGGGAGTAATAGGGTTTTCTATAAAACGTAATGCTCGCTGGCTAATATATTAAGAACCTGGACCATTGTGGACAACGCCTATCCCGGACAATAGAGGATATATGCTGAATGCAGCTGTAATATATTAAATTACCCTCTAAGTGTTCAGTTAAATTCAATCCATCGCCCTGACGGAATATAATTTACTAGCGCTCGGAGACTCTGGTCTCAAATCTATTTCATTTTTTTTTATGTGTAGAAGCCACCGGGAGAATAGTCCTACTCAAGGTTACAAGAATGTCAGCAATTTAGCCTAGTTTCAGAGTAGTTTTATTTTATTTTTTCCTTTTTATTGTGTGAGCGAGAGGAAAATGTAGGCTTTGATTTGTTAATAATGTTTAATGGTCATCCTATCTGTAGTCCCTACCCTTACATGTCCACCTTTACAAAGTTAGGTTTTTTATTTATTCAATTGGAGATAACATTTTAAGCAATCTTTAAAATACGGTAGTTTAATTTAAAAATGCCCACAGTTTAGCACATACGTTTCCCAGATGGGCATATGGGGTACTTATGAAAGGTTGGACTGGCGCATCGGAAAAGCGGGAAATCCTCTGGTGGGCCCCTTTGCAGTAGTGTTATTTACCACCCAAAATACCATAATCATTATTTGGCACAATAAACTTGTATCACTATGTAGGGATAAAGGAATCATCTCATTTATTTTCCAACCTACCCAGTATATTATTATATAGAAACATAGGGAGATTTGGGAATCTAATATTTGAAGTTGACTCTGGGGACCATTGATCAATGTTACTGGTGTTTATAATTTTCAACAGGGGTCCATAATCTGATCCTGGATTCATGAGTTACTCCCTTTTTCGGTTTATCACAGAGATGTAGTTGTTTAGGAGGCTGCAGTTCTACGAGCCTTAGTTTCTGGAGGACAAAGGTGGTAACAAGTTTCTCTTGACTTGGCCAGGGTATTTAAAGGCATTGAATGAAGTATATACATTTCCATACTTGCTCTTGATGGGTTAGTGAAGATGAGGGAGCACTACCATGCCCGGGTGCTCGGTATGCAAAACAGGCAGTTGAATGGGTGCTACTCGTGTACCAACTATAATGGAAGTCAATGGGAAATTGCAACATTTTTCTGGAAGAACTTATGCAAAAATGCTTAAGCTTCTCATTGACCTCCATCATACTAGTTACACGAGTTGCGCCCGTCCGAGCAACCAACTACTTGTTTTGAGTACCGAGCACGGTAGTGCTTGCACATGACTAGATAAGAGATGATTTATGGATGAGAAATTTTGGCAGAGCCCCATCTGAATGAAGCAGGGGTTGGCTGTGCGCACCTCCACTTTACTCCTTCTCTGTAGGACTGCCATCCTTGACCATCTCAGACACTCCCATAAAGAATGAATATAGTGAAGGTGTACTTGCTCAACCACAGCTTCATTCAGATATAGAGTCCTGTTGTCAGGATCGATGAGGGTCCCAAAGGTCAGACCCACTAAATTATCCAGTTTACAGTCAAAAATAACCCAGAAGGGTGGCTCCCATTAGGTTTTTAATGATATAGAAAAACCAGTCATTTTCCAACTACTGGGGGTTCAATAAGTTAAACCCCTGCTAATCCTGACCATGGTTTTCAGCTGCGGAAAAGTAAATATTTCTTGACTTCCTGTTGTAAATTTAGCAAAACCTGTTCTGCTACAAATAAATTTTAAAAAATGCAATATCTCGAAGGTAAATTTTATAGCGCTAATATCACTTCGTGCAGCAATAAACAGATAGCCCTGCACTGCCACATAGGACTGGTGAGTGTGAACCTTATGTCCACAAGGGAAGGGGGGTCTTTTAGGTGTTTCACCACACCGTGGCGGTGGAATCCTAAGTGGCAGAGACTTCGTCGATTCGCAAATTTAGAAGAAAGGATGCACTCGCCATGAGTGGTCTTGAATGTCTTTATTCACGGAGGGCATACAGGTGACATGCGGCCAGGATGTGGGCTGTACCCACCGAATCGGACGCAGCCCGCATCCTTCAGCCCGCCTGTATGTCACCTGTATGCCCTCCGTGAATAAAGACTTTCAAGATGAGTGCATCCTTTCTTCTAAATTTGCAAATAATATCACCTAGTGTTCCTCAATTCCAGTTCTCAACAGCCCCAACAGGTTTTCAGTATTTCCTCAGCAATGTACAGGTGCTGGAATCATCACCTGTGCAGGTGATTCAATTATCCCCTGTGCAGTACTATGGAAATCCTGAAAACCTGCACTGTTGGCGGCCCTTGAGGACTGAAGATGAAGAACATGGACTTAAAAGATGAATGGAGCGGAGGTGTGCATGGTCAATGTCCTCCTTTCTCCTACTCCATTCACACCAGACTTTGGTTCTCTGGATCAGTGCAGTTCCCACCAGTCAGACCCCCTTCAATTGGAAAGTTATGGAAAGTACTCTCCATTGACGACTATTGGGAAAGCAGCTGTTGTCAATTGGCAAACTGGGGTGGGTTATAGGACCATCCATCCTCCTCCAGGAAAGGGTCAGTCCCATATTAGAGTGCTGTGACTTGCCAGGCATTTGGGGCACCCCCTTAAGCATTCCAGCGGTTCTGCTCCTGGCTTGATGTGAGTGCAGAAGAATAATTTGGAGATTATTTTTTCAGTTGTTTGCTTATTGCAGAAGTATGTATCTGTGTTTTTACATGATTCCCAATTTCGGTGTGTTTAAATTAGGGATAAATCATCCGATGAGGTGCACTTTTTGTTATTTTTCTTATTCTTAGCATTGGTACAATAAGGGAGGCTGAGTTGACTTCTACTAATGTGCATTCATTGTGACAGCTGCCATCTGTCATTCATGGCTGCCTCCAGTAAATTTTTGTGTTTTCCTCAAAACAAAAGCTGCATTTTGGAGTCAATGTTTTCCCGTAATTGGGCTGGGTGTGCAGAAGGCTGTTTCCTCGGCAAGCAGCGCGCGCCGCGCTCTATACAGTCTCATGTTGGCGCCCACTTATCCGGTATAATGAGTGATCTATATGGATGGACACGTGGCCCTATATTGTTCATTTTGATTAAATGACCTTTCCATTCACTTGGCAGGTTTTGTATGGTCGTCTATGCGCGAGTCTTTCTTGTCCAAATCCATCATTAAGTTCTTGCCTCCACAGCTGTCCCCAATCTTCTGTATAATTAGAGGGGTCAACCCTGGAACAAATATGGAGCGGTGATTACATTTTCCGATCTCCAGCATTTCTGTCTCTCTGATTGCCGAGCGCATGGCTCTTGGACATTGTCTAGGTTTTCTGCAGGAGACTCCTTGTCCATTCGGGGGTTTATCTTCAGGTCACATACACAAGGGATGTTGCAATTAACGCAGTCGTTCAGCTGCATAATTCCAGCTTCACATATTTGACACCGTTCCAGAAAATAAAGAAAATCTCTCTTCTGGGATGTATGTTTAAAGCTTAAAGCACTTTATAGAAGAAGCTTTAGTATATTCCAGGAGAACATGTCCTTACTGGTGTCTCCACTCCACTGCCTAAGTAGAGCAGATGTAGCCATCTGTTAACGCTAAAAGGCAGGGTAATAAGCGTATAAGGTTTATAGGGCTAAATATAATTTCAGCATAATGGTGTCGGAAAGCTGTTGCCTGGGTCAGTAATATTTCTATCTTTATCTATACCTTTGAATGGTCTCCACAGCACTTTAGAAACATCATCACTGTCCCCATTGGGGCTCACAACCTAGATTCCTTATCAGAATGTCTTTGGAGTGTAGTAGGAATCTGGAAATCTCAAAGGAAATTCACGCTAACGCTGTCAGAACATACAAACTCCTTGCAGATTATATGCTTGGTGGGCTTTGAACCAAGGACCCCAGCACTGTAAGTCTGCAGTGCGCACCACTGAGCCACCATGCAGTGCGCACCACTGAGCCACGTGCAGTGGCACCACTGAGCCACCGTGCAGTGTAAGCCACTGACCACCGTGCAGTGTAAGCCACTGAGCCACCGTGCAGTGTAAGCCACTGAGCCACCGTGCAGTGTAAGCCACTGAGCCACCGTGCAGTGTAAGCACTGAGCCACCACCGTGCAGTGTAAGCCACTGAGCCACCACCGTGCAGTGCTAACCACTGAGCCACCACCGTACTGTGCTAACCACTGAGCCACCACCGTACTGTGCTAACCACTGAGCCACCACCGTACTGTGCTAACCACTGAGCCACCACCGTACTGTGCTAACCACTGAGCCACCACCGTGCAGTGCTAACCCACTGAGCACACGTGCAGTGCTAACCACTGAGCCACCACCGTGCAGTGCAAACCACTGAGCCACCACCGTGCAGTGCAACACTGAGCCACCACGTGCGTGCAACCACTGAGCCACCACCGTGCAGTGCAAACCATGACCACCACCGTGCAGTGCAACCACTGAGCCACCACCGTGCAGTGCAAACCACTGAGCCACCACCGTGCAGTGCAAACCACTGAGCCACCACGTGCAGTGCAAACCACTGAGCCACCACCGTGCATGCAAACCACTGAGCCACCACCGTGCAGTGCAAACCACTGAGCCACCACCGTGCAGTGCAAACCACTGAGCCACCACCACTGTGCAGTGCAAACCACCGAGCCACTATTATTTATTTCCATGTCCAAAGTGCTGCAGACAAGGATGGCTGTGCTCCTGTGCGCTGGGTGGTCTTGCCAGTGCAAGCTGCTTGCACTGTGATATTGGCTTGCATTTGGGTTAAAAGAAGAGTTTGGTAGTGATGATAAAATATACATATAAATCACCACTCTCCTGTCCCGGAAGTGTTTGCCTTATGGCTGGCTGTATGTGGGAGGAGAGCCAAGCAGCCAATCAGTGATGGCTTAGGTGAAGCATAGGTCCTAAACTGTGCCACCGAACCTGAACATCCACGGTTTGGTGCAGCAACCAAATCCGAACCTTGACAGATTCACTCATCTCAACACATGAGCAGAAAGGCATCTTTGAAGGAAGTCCTCAAAAAAAGAGGAATATATTGATAGAATTCTATGGGTATTCATGAAGAGACTGGTGTTTTTAATAACACCAGTCTTAGACAGCTGAGATCTCATTTTTTACATGTGGTGCCTCCAACCAATAAACTTTAGAAAACTGAAGGCGACGCATGCGAGATTGAGATCTCTGCTCTCCGAGATCTTAATCTGCTCATACTCATACGTAGACTGTTCAGACGCTCCGTTTTTTTAACTGCTACTAGTGGTGCCGAAAGAGCATCCAGGAAATAATGAACGTCAACTATTGCTCCGTTTTTCGGATGCACTTTCTGTTCCACTAACATCCAATTACTTACCCTCCACAGCGATCCTACGCTGATTCCCTGGTGAGATTTTCCTCCCAGGCAGCCGCAGGACCTGTGAGTTGTCTGTACGGTACTTTAGGACCTTTACATGTGGCTTGATCACATGGTGCACAGGTCCTAAAGCACCATACAGACAACTCACAGGTTCTGCAGCTGCCTGTGATGAGGACCTCACCGGGACTCACCGTGGGGTAAGAAAGTGTATGTTTGTCTCTGTCTGTGTCCCTGGGAAATGGAGCAAAAAAGCAGCATAAACGGATGACGTGTGTGATGCAGTTTTTTGCAAAAAGAGGATCCGTTTTTGATGCAGAGACTGCACCAAAAACGGATGAACCAAAAACTGGAGTACAAACGCTCTTTTATCTTAGGGTCCTGTCACACTTGGCGACGTTCTAGCGATTCCGACAACGATACAACCTGGTAAGGATTGCTGGAACGTTGCTACGTGGTCGCTGGTGAGATACCAAACAGTCAGATCTACTCAACGACGCAGCAACGATACGGCGACCCGTATAACCACCTCAGCGGTCTTTGGGACCCTGTCACACAGCAGCTAGTCTGACAACTCAGACCTACGTGGCTGAGTTCTGAGTCGCCAACGAGGTCGTTGTTAAGGCGTCAAACACAGCGATGCATGCTGCCCAGCGGAACCCGACGATCAAAAAATGGTCCAGGCCATTCCAACACGATCGGCGATGTCACAGCGGGGGCCCGGTCGCTGCTACATGTCAAACATAGTGAGATTGCCGGTGAGGTAGCTGTTGCATCACAAAACCTGTGACACAACAGTGATCTTGCTATGTGTGACGGGGGCTTTAGCCTTACTGAAGTACAATTCTAAACGTTTTATAAGTTTTTAAACGGTTATTGACAAATACATGAAGTTTACATAGACTCATTATTATTTATTAGTGATGACCCTTATTTTTCCAGACCTCTGCGCTTCACCCTGGCAGCTAGATATTGGCTTCCACACCAAATATTGACTGATGATAGGTTCTTGTCTTCTGTTTTTGCTTTCACCTGCTTTTTGAGGTTCTCATTGGGATTGTGATGTGGTGAGTTTCATGCAGGGCTGTGGAGAATGAATCTGTGCCCATTTTGGTGGAGTCGAATTTGGTACAAAATGGACTGACCCTGACCCTAAAATCTATAATAAATTTGGTACCGTAGTTCAATGTTGAATGTGCTGAATATTATTATGAATGATTATCATGAACTATTTAAAAATCTTGATTATTGTATCATAATAATGATAAAGCCTGATGTTCACATTGTACTACAATAAATGTATTAAACAGGAGCCGTGTATGAGTGATCGTAGAGTCGGAGGTTTGGCTTCATGGCCATTGACCAAGAAAGTTTTATTCACCGATTACTTAATTATCACTTGTGCCTTGTTGCATTAATTCTGGAAAAACGATTGTTCATCAGCCATACTGGAGCTTTAGCAAGGACCCCATTGGAAATAGTTAATGTCTAATGCTACTTTTGCATTGTCTGTACGTGAATATAAAGAGAAGTGGGTGGTTTATAGTGTGGGGTACCTTCTAATAGGATCCATACTTAGATCTATACAAGAATTCTTCAAACAAATTGTGTAGTAAAATCACGAATTCAATGTTCTAATTTAAAAAAAAATTGATATATTTTTGGTTTAATTTCGCCTCCCGCATGACTGCATTCTTTACTAAATTGTCCGAGGGGATTTAAAGGCAAATCACAACAAAACACAGCCTGGTTTGCTATCTCTTCTTAGAGGCCACGCTGGCCGATCTTGTGAGATGTGACTTTCCAGATTACTGCACAGCAGAGGAGCGCTTTTATTTATTTGCAAATAGCGTTTTATATGTTATTGATGCCCTTAAACCATGTAATTTATTGCGGAGCTTAATTGCCGTAGTTTGGAACAAGTTGAAATTGGTAGAATTAAATTAAAAGGACAGGAAGCGTTTTGAATTGATGTACAAATATCCTCGTTTAGGCGCCTGGTCTTGAGATGAAAACCAAATTAAATTATAGTTAATTCTTCCGGCAATGTCACTGTGTGTAGGATAGCGAGCTTTACGGTCTGTGTGCCACAAGTCCGCTATAAACCTGCAGGAGTCTCCACATAACCGGTGACCCTCATAGTCCTGAGCATGGGACATGATCCTTTATATTTATTATTTTATCAGTGCCACATTGGGGAATTAAAGGAGTGTTCCCCTCTCCAACCAAGAATTAAAGGGGTGTTCCCCTCTCTAACCAAGATCCTATCCCAATATACAGTAGGTGTAATAATATTAGCAAATCCCTTCTATTAAAAATGTAGCATAGTTCTCCTGATTAGCTATGTTGCTTACTTTTATGTGCAGCAGTTCAGGTATCCATTGTTATGATGACTTGTATAGTGACAGTTGCGCGTGGTCTTATCCATGGATACCCAAGCTGTAATCCCCTGCACATGAGGTAAGTGATAGCTAATCAGGAGAATTATGCTACATTTCTAATTGGAGGGATTTGCTAATATTACACCTACCTAAATTGGGATAGGATCTTGCTGATGGGATTTCACTTAAAGAGGACCTGTCACCAACCACACATGGTGATCTAAGTACAGCACTGAATGCAGCATGTCTGCTGCATCCAGGCAAGGGGTCCCCCAGCCCTTGAGCCCCCCCCTGAACCCCAAATGATTGGCATCAGGGAGGCGGCGGTTGGCGCATTAAACATACAGGGGGTGTGAAACTTAGCCTCCAGCCACAAGCCACCTCCTATTTGGCTCCACTATGTAAGTTTTCAAAGTGTATTATCTCGGGGTACAGGGGGGCTCAAGGGCTGGGGGACCCCTTGCCTGGATGCTGCAGACATGCTGCATTCAGTGCTGTAATTAGATCACCATGTGTGGTTGGTGACAGGTCCTCTTTAAGGCTTTTTAACCTTTTCTATTAATTAGAATGGTGCTCTACTATTAATTTCATATAAGTACACCTTGTTTTGGCTTAGAGGAAATCCAGCGAGACGATAATCCGTTTCCAAAAGCGGTCTTTTTTTATTGCACATAAAGGCTACAATATTACAGGCTAGGTGCTAAGACCAACTCGTTTCGACGCAAAAGGTCTTAATCATGGCCATGGCCGCTTTTAGAAATGGATCATCGTCTCGCTGGATTTACTCTGCTTGTCTGCATTCGGCCCGGAACCAGGGCTATACCGTGCCGAACTATTCCTTGGAGCCAAGGTTATTATCTCCGGTGAGCTGAAATTCCCCTTCCCTGTTTCCCCGGTTTGTTTTGGCTTGCTAACCATCTTTTGTAGTAGAAAATTCTGCAAAACTGTTTAACAAGTTGATGCCAATTAAACCAGATTCCATATAGGTATGATGGGATCCATTAAGGGTCTATTGTTTTTGATGGCCGGTAGATCACTACAGTCTACACTGTTCTCAAAATCAATGGTGTGTAACCCAACGCACATCTGGAGTCTAATGAAACTGGTAATGTTTACAAGGCGTTAACGTCACTTTGACTGTCAAGTTGGCATAGTTTTGGCACTAAATGTACCCAATATGTACCATTGATGTATGCCTATAGTGTGCTACACATGTGGAGATAATACTGAGGGAAGGCTCGGATGTGATGGAACGTGACCTCAGCCGACCCCTGGATCTGGCGCCATGATGTGACCTCTAGTCCTCACCTAACGCAATCTGCAGTCTTTACTCTACCAAACCGGTCTCTGCTCTACAATCGTATTGCACCCGGTGACTAAATCAATCTGTCCTTGTATCTGCTTTTCCTCTAACGTCGTATTCATCTGTGATTAATACAATATGCTGTCATATAAATATTCACACCTGGCAGATTTTTTTTTACATTTTTAACATTGTGGACACTTGGGAAACATAGACTTTGCATATAAAGTGCCCGTAACGTGAGGCGGATCAAGGGCAATGAGTTTATGCCAGACGGAGCATGGCTGCATTATTTTGCATTAGTCACTTATGAGGTTTATGATCTGAACATGTCTTTGGGCATTGTAGCTTACTGAGAAATAAAAATGTTCTCGGATGAATATGCATAAGAGGTCGCTGGTAATCCAGTCAGACCGGGGTGTTAGTTGTAAGGCTAAATTCACATGTCCAGTGATCGTCCGTTTGATCGGATCCAGCACAATCCATTGTGCAAACACAACTTTTTTGTCTATTTTTTCAATAATTGATGCCAGCAGGATCTGGGAGTCTATGGAGAACAGATCCTCTAAGGCGGCCGTCACACGCTGAGATATCTCTAGCGATATTGTAAGCGATCACGTGCACGCGCAATCGCTTACAATATTGCTCACATCGCTGGTGAGATGTCACACAGACAGACTCACCAGCGATGTGGAGCCGCGATCTCGCTGGTAACTATGGTACACATCGGGTAACTAGGCGCCGCGCGTCGCTTAGTTACCCGACGTGTACCATAGTTACCATCTCCCAGCATAGACTCTGCGCTGGGAAATCGCTCATCGTGGTGTTATACACCACGATGAGACAGATCGTCAAATCGCTCATCGCTAGATCTGAGAACCGGAGCTCAGATCAGCGATGTCACGATCAAGCGATTTAACATCTTAAATCGCTTGATTACATGCAACGATTTCTTGCCCGATATCGCTTAAGCGATCAAAAAGGAGATCGCTTAAACGATATCGGGCAAGAAATCGTTCCGTGTGACGGCCGCCTAACTGATCGCTAGTTATCTTCCATTAGAAACTGATCGAATAAGAAAGAAATGGATCCTTTACAAATGAAAGAAAAGCAGAGCCTAAAGTACCGTAATCAGTTACCGGATCCGTTTGTCATAGACTCCAATGTAAAAAAATAACAGATCCTGTAGAAATATACATGACGGTATTTAACAGGCAAAAAAGTTGCTTGCACAACTTTTCCCAGCAGATCTCTGCAGGATCTGTTGTAATAGAAGATTATTGGACATGTAAACTCGGCCTATAAGCTGAGGCTATCTTATGTAACGGCAGGGGCGTAACTACAATAGGTGCAGGGGTTGCGATCGCACCCGGGCCCTGCAGCCTAGGGGGGCCCCAGAAGTCCCTTTGGCCTATAGAAAAATACTAATTCTATTAAAGATTTGCAATAATTGGGGGCCCCGTTGGAGCTTTCGCATCGGGGCCCCTGGGCCTGAAGTTACGCCACTGTGTAACGGTATAAGGCTACGTCTACACACTTTCTTTAATTTTTTTATTTTTGGGGAGAGAGAGTGTCCGCTTCAAAAAACACCAAACAAGCAGCCAACAAACTGTGTGAACATAGCCTCATCTCCCAGAGATATCTGATGGTGAACCTCCCGTAGAGCACAAACGAGCGCTGGACCAAACGAGTGCTCCTGTGTATGGGATAGCGAGTTGACGACAGCTAAATAATTACAACAGGTGCAGGGGTTGCAAGTGCACCCGGGTTCTGGAGCCTAGGGGGATTCAAAGTCCCTTTTGATCCAAAGATAGACTATTGCTATTAAAGATTTGCAATAATTTTAGGCTCCGTTGGAGCTTTCGCATCAGAGGCCATGACCTTCAAGGTACACCACTGCTAGCCGAGATATCTGCTGGCCACATGATCGGCCTCTAGCCTTCTCCTGTATATAGTGGGATTTTTGCTCTAGAGCTTGAAAGTGCTGCTCTCCAGCCTTTATCCCTGCACTCCACTGAAGTCTGACACAAAGCTACCTATGCTTGCAGTATTTTAGAGCGCTCCGTTCAGGCTAGCAGCACAGCCATCCCGTTGGTCCGCAGAGTCAATAATCAGAAGCACACGGGAAACGGGAGGTAGAATAGTGGTGCGCTTATGAAGAAAGGTCATGAACAACCCTTTAACTTATAGATTCTTCTCTAAGTCTATGTGGTCTCCACTTTTCCAGGAGCCTCGTGGGCAGGTCGCGGGAAAGTTGACAAGAATGGTTTTGCCAATTTATCGTTTGAACATCCCTTCCTCTTAACTACAGTGGTTGCAGGGGATGAAGTTGCACCCAAGACCTGTATCCTCAGGGGGTCCATATGAGAAGACCACCAGTACTATTGAAGACCCTTGATAGTTGGGTGTCCTGTTGCACATCTTCCATTCTTCAACGTATGTAAATACCTCTTCACCTTTTGGTTAAACTTGTTTGTTTTTTTTGCTTTTTTATATTTTACTGTTTGTTTGACTCCGGTGGATGTGTCTTCTCCGACTCGTAGCGTTTCCAATAAAATCTTGTGGATAAAGCAGTGATTGAACGTCTCCGCCTTCGCCGAGTTTCTTTCTCATCTGTATGATGGATGCATGTTGCCTGTACGGCCTCTTCAAAGTGCACACAGAAGCCGCGTCTAATCTCCAGAAGGCATTATTACCTGCATGTGAAGAGTTGTTATTACGTGATACAACTACCTATCCGTGCATAGAAGCTCGCGGAGGATTTTATGGCAGGTGACTGCTGTAATCGCTTTCATTCCTGCACGTCGTTATTAAGTTTGATTTTTGAGGACGGGCGGCGGGAGGGTAAAGCGGCCATGGGTGAAATTTGTTTGGCCCTGGTGCTCAGTGCTTTGTATCGGAGTAAGAAGACTGGAGACCGTCTTCGCTTTATCACCAGCAGTTCTTGCGAAACGTCTGGTCTATTTCACAACCCAATGCAAATGCTTCAACTGTTCAGTAACCATAGCAACCTATATCCGCTTATGCAGGAGACCTATCTGGCCTCACATATCAACACAGAATAAGTGGTCATGGCGCTACCAGCTGCTAATGATGGCTTGACTTTATTTTTCTGTATATATATATTATTCTGTATTTTTTGTGTGTTGGAAGAAAGTTTGCACTGATGACAGTGTCCTGTTACCTAGCAACCGGTAGTGATCTGAGACAATCCGCCATAAGTTTGTGTTTAGTTATCCCTGCAGTGCCCCTAAAGGAGAATTGAAGTATTACACATTGAAGGATCGATTCACAGACAATCTGGGTCCTCCAGGGCAAGAGATGCCCATTGTGGTCCCTCCAGTCATACACATTAGATGGTGAATTATTGTTTGGCTGACGACTGTCTCCCAACCCACTCCATACACTGGAATGCTCACCCCTGTGGGAGCGGATTCCGGAATTATCCAGCACCAAAAAGTCTCCCTGCCATGCAAAAAGGATCTGGGGATCGGCCAATCTTTTGTGTGTCTGACACACACGTTTTGAGGAACAGTTGGGCGGTCCCCATACACGTTAGATGGTGGTCCAATATCTGACTGTTATCCAATATGTATGGGGGCTGATGGGTAAGAATTTGGGGAAAAAATGTTATTAACATAGATGTAGGGTTAATCTGCAAGATCATAGCATTCTGAACCTGCGCGGTGTCGGCACATTGACCCCCGCTGCCGGGAGGAAAAGAACTTTAATCCTCTCGACAGGGTTCTGGTTTCAGTCATGGAGGAGGCGCTGGTGCTGGTACAATCACCACACTGTGTATGGAGAGTGGCAGCTACAACCGCGCCCCCCACACGGACTGACAGCCACTCCGTCTTAGAGGAGGCTGTCAGTTAGTGCCGGGGATGTGGTGCAGCCTCCATAACTGAAATCTGAATGCTGCCAGGTGGCTTAAACGTCTCTTCCTCCTGGCATCGGGGTTCAATGTGCATGTGCTGGACAGGTTTAGAATAACTTGCAGATTAACCCTATATCGGGTTCACTTTAACAGGAGATCACCCCCCTTCTATTAATTTGGACATTCAGTACAGGACTTTGGAATGAAATGACCCTTTTTCTGGCAACTCTGGCTCATTAGAGGAAAGGGAAGCCTTTGAGGTGGGTCGTAAGCGTCAGATGTGCTTGAAATGCTTTGTATCCTGATGTAATTTACTTCCAGTTTTGATATAACATGCTAACAGTACCTTTGTCTAAATGGGACAGAAAGTGAAGGTAGTGTTTTAACATGAAAAGGTCCGAATCTACCTATCGGCTTTGTGCACCCTTTAAGATACATCTGTCACCAGATAGTACAATCTACAACTGAATGACTTAATTCAGCAAAGTTCCATCACTTACAATAGTAAGAAACTTACTTTAAAGAGGGCTGTCAAACTGCATACAATATTAAATATCCTGGAGCTGATGAGGCCAGTGTACTTGCTTTGAAAATTCAGACCATAATAGCTGTTTAATACTATTAAAATGAGCAATCGGTAAGTCCAAATAGGGAGTGAGATTCCATGAAGAGTCATGAGTCCATGAGGATTCACTCTCTGCCTGCCCAGCCTGACTGGCAGTTGCAGCTTATACTGAGCAGTAAGAGATCTTGGGGGCAGGGAAGAGGTCCACTAAGGAACTGTCAATCAGGACAGGTTATACAGCCATTCTGACATGAATTTTGCAAAGTAAGTACACCAGCTTTACTAGGTTTAAGATTTGTTTCATAATTCATTCATTTTTTATTATGAAACACTGTTTCATACAGTAAAAGGTAAAGTGTTTTTATGAAGTGTAGTTCTTTCTAAGTGAATAGCCATGCATAATGCACTTGGTATGTCGGTCACATCACATGTCGGTGCTGTCAGAAGCCGGACATGTGGCTGTACGGCTGACGGACGCTCTGTCAGCACTATTGTTTATAACGTCAGTGAGTAAATAGTTCTCCGGTTGTTTAACCATCTATTTTGTTCCAGGAAACCTTGTAGAGACAAGTAAGAGGCGATCTGATCTGTACTTCAAAACAGCCCCATTTATTTAGTTTACATATATATTTTATAAAACCCCAGCAATTTATTTTATAAGCAAACGTCGCCTTATGGGGTCATCCTGACCAGTCCTGTCCAGACATTGATTATTATGCAGTTAATGTATAGTCTGCCTATAGTCTATATAGATAAAGTAAATAAAGTGTTTTATTTGGAGGGGGGTGGTTGGAGAGGTCACTTTTAGCACATACATCCCTGCCACAACTGCTGATCCAGTAATAATGGGTCTGTGTAAAATATGATGGTTTTTCTCTGTCATCTAAAGTTGACAGTCTGTGATTTACACAATGGGGTGCTCGCGTCCTGCCGCTGCCCGGTCTTCAGACTTGCATTAGAAACAAGTGGCTTAACTTCTTCATCCATTTCCAGGCTATTGCACAAAATGGATTTAGTATTTTTATTAGTGCATTGTTTTTCTATGAGCAATGTTTCTGCTTGTCTCTAGTTGTCTGTATTATGAGTGGTGTATGTGGTCCAGCCTATGTTGTGGGAGTTGTTGGGCTGCATTATTGGTCTTCTTCGTGAGGCGGGATGGTGTCTGGTACCAGTTTTCCAAACTTTTGAGAAGTATGGTACTTCTTTGTAATCATCAGGATACTATTGTCTCTTGTTATAGGATTTCTCTATGAATTCATGTGTATTGGCCCATTTAGACAAGACAATAATTTGGAAACGAGCAGTTGTCGCTTACAAGGGCCTGGTTACTCAGCAACTGGGCCAAAGTTCAGTCCTCAGTAGCCTTGCCCAACAGCTGTGGTCCTAATCGCATATATAAAGGGGTAGTGATAGGGATAAAGTTTTTCTAGTGCCAGTTGGGATAATCAGTCTTATATGGCTTTCACTGCACAGGGCCCTGGAGATAGATGGTGTCAGCAGTGCAGGTGATTAATCCTTCCCAACCAGGGCTGTCTCCCAGGGAGTTGATTAGGGTAGTGGTGCAAGTAGACAGCAGGGGACAGTCTTTTGCTTTACCTTTTTACTGAAGCTTCTGTATCAAATCCAGGGTAGTACATCCACCACTAGGCATGTGGGCCGGCCAGTCTGATGGGAACTGTGGCCTGTTCTGCTGGGTGAGTATATTGGCCTCCCTGCTGACTCGTCCTGAGGTTTAGGTTTCTTGGTGCCTGTAGCTTTTCAGTACTCTGTTAATTTCTCTAGGTTACTTCAAGCGTGGGTCCTGTGGGTGTATTCGTGCCTATAGCAGTTCCCTGACTATACTTCTGAAGCTTCGAGGAACTCCACTACATTGTTGGTGAGCTTGAAACTCACACAGCACTCTGTTCTGCCACCAGGCCCTCAAAGCATAACTTAGAGACTGGTCCCCTTCCTGCAGCTTGTCCATTCAGAGCAGCTCCTGCTGCCTCCTCACCGGACCTCACCTTTGCCTATTATGTCCTACTACACCCTAACTAACTCCTAC
This sequence comes from Allobates femoralis, assembly GCA_033576535.1. NCBI lineage: Eukaryota > Metazoa > Chordata > Amphibia > Anura > Aromobatidae > Allobates > Allobates femoralis. The sequence continues at coordinate 4,548,577 of JARQOC010000009.1, forward strand.
CCCTTACTAGGGAGTGTGTCACATGCCCAAATCAGGTATCAAGTGCACAGTCTCCTAATAAGGGATCAGACAGTGTGTGTTCGCTTCAGACATCCAGCAGAGGGACCACAATTCACCGTAAGACATGGCATTACTTGGATGGTTACCTGCAATACCATCTTGTGACAGTCCGACTCAGGGGTGACACACATTCATATCCCAACTATCTTCCCATCTGAACCAGCCTGCAATCAGCAGATGCTCGTTTATCATATACGATGATTTTTAATTTGCCCTGCCTTAAGCACACCAATCTATGCTATTAAACCACTGCTGATGGGCTGCATGTAAGACTATCACAGGGACGTCCCTTGATGAAGCACTGTGAAACGCACTTTGGAATCATCCCCTTTCTAAAGAGTTGGTTCATTTATTTGATGCACATTTTCTTCTGTATAATAAAGCATTGTAAGAGACCAGCACTGAATCACTCCATAAAATCCATACGTTTATTAAAAAATGTATAAAATCCAAACCTTTAAATTGAAGCACAGCGGTACAGAGCATGGGAGAAAGTGGAAAAGTAACATGGTGGCGTTTGAGTAAAACATACATGACTGTAGTTGTGTAGCCAGAGTCTAATTCATGCTGATCATTGTTAGGGCAGCATGTATCTGACAGTTTCCTCTTAACTCCTAAATGCAAACGTTTTTGTGTGATCTGTCAGCAGGTTTTTGCTATGTAATCTAAAGACCGCATGCTGCAATGGTTAAGGCTGCTTTCACACTTGCCTTTTGAAATGCAGCGTTCCGAACGCAGCCAAACGCATGCGCACTGCGTTTCTATGTTGAACATGGGAACGCATGGTACCTGCGTTTGATTGCGTTTGGATGCGCATAATTTGTGCGCCCTCCGGGGCCCTTCAAACAGATGTTGCATTTTTTGTGCGTTCACGGGCCCTTGTTTTATCTGCAAGCATCCGCAAACGCACAAACAATGCATGGAAGTCAATGGATCCGCAGTGTCCTCCGCATGACAGCACAGAACGCTGTGGATCCTGGTGACCGCCGCTGATCCCCCTTCCCCGGGACATCAGCAGCGGCCCCAGGGAGAGCAGCTGGGCTGCCGCTGATCTCCCGAGGACAAGCGCCGCTAATCTCCCGGCGGTTTCGACGCGGGAGATTTTAAAGAAACAATTGATTTGACGGCTGTTTAATTCTCCCGCGCTGAGACCGCCGTGAAATTAAAGGTGCCTGTCCTTGAGAGATCATCGGCAGCTGCCAGGAGGAGGAGATCTCCACCGCTGAGACCGCTGATTGGCTGGCCGGGCACCATACTGTGTGAACACATGCGCAGAATCTCCGCTGCATTCACATCAGTATGGCAGCGTTAGCACTGCGTTTCAGTCTCCATGCCAGAGGCATGCACACACAAACGCTAATGTGAGGTAGCCTAAAACACAGAATTTTAGGGATGCCTGTCTTGTCAATGTCCGATCTGTTGTCCTCGAATGTTTGTTTAAGCAGCAGGACTTATCATTGCTTGGATTACATTGCCTGGTGCAAGGCAGTCTGACACACCCCCTCCTCTGATTGGCACCTCACTCTCTCTAGAAATGTACATAGAGAGCCTGGTGTGGCAGCTCTGCTGTATTGATACATTGAAAAAACTGTCAGAGCTGCCTCACCCAGTAATCTAAGTGATACATCGTTGGATTCAGAGTCTCTTTGCCTCCATCATGCTGCTCTCAGGTGAGGTAGAAAAAACCTGCTGACAGATTACCTTTAAAAAAAATGTATTCAGAGGTGTCAATGTTGAGAGACCTGTGTAACCATGTAGTGTTCTATTCTTTTCAGAATGTGAGAATCTGAGTAATAATAGGCGTGAGCGCCGTGATGGCTGTAGTCCAGCATTTTTCTGTATAGCTTGTCAGAAAAGCGGTATAAAGTATTAATAGGATATTCCCAAGAGAAATTCAGCAGCGAAAGATTGTTGTGAAAATGATGCAGTTAAGCCACGCGTTTCACAAATCAACAGTAACATCTGCTGCTTTAATTGACAGGCTGCAGATAAATTGACCCATCCTCTGGATTTATTATGCTGGAGACATTCTCCATAGCGTATGCATGAGGTCTACAAATGTGTGTTGGTTACAAGGGCCAGGGTACTCAGCAGCTGGGCCAGAGTTTAGTTCACGGTAGCCATGCCCAGCAGCTGTGGTTGTAACTGCACATGCTAAGTGGATAGAGGAAGAGAGAAAGTTTTTGTGATGCCAGTTGGGTTTATCAGTCAGATTTGTCTGGCGCTGCAGGGGCTCCCTTGGAGATAGGTGATAATAGGCAGTGCAGATGGTTAACCCTTCCCAACCAGGGCTGTCTCTCAATGGAATGATGAGGGTGAGAATGGTGAGTGTAGTGGAGAAAGTAGACCGCAGGAATTGGTCTTTTTGCTTTACCTTTTTACTGAAGTTTGTGTGGAAAGTCCAGGTTTGTACACCCACAACCAGGCAGATAGTCCATCCAGTCTGATGAAAACTGTAGTCCGCTGTGCTTTGGGGACTATTATGGCCTCCCTGCTGACTTTTTGTACTGTAGGTTTCTTGTTGCTTTGAGTTTCCAGAACACTCTCTTCGTTGTTGTGGGTTGTCTCCTGCCAGGCTGGTAGTTCGGATTCTGCGGGTATCCGTGCCTATAGCAGTTCCCTGATCTTTTGTACTACAGACATCCTGAAATGCTCCGCTTGAGTTGGTGGAGAGCTTAAAACACACCAGCATCCAGTTCTACCATCAGTTCCTATAAGCCTGGTTTACTAGAGACTGGTTCCCTGCTTGCAGCTGGTCCCTTCAGAGCAGCTCCTGCTGCATCCTTACTGGACCTCCCCTTTGCCTACTCTGTCCTGCTACACCCGAACTAACCCCTCACCCCTACAATGAAGCGTGACACATGATGAAAACAGGCATCAAGTGCACAATTTACTAATAAGTGATCAGGTAGTGTGTGTACGCACACGCAGACATCCAGCAGAGAGAACACAACTGCCATCACACATGGTATTGCATAGATGTCACATTCTGTAGAGGACAAACGCAGGGGCGCCACAAATGCACAACGTGGTCACCCCTTCAAGTAAAACGGTCTGGTCAATGTATAATAGAAAGCCCTTTGAGCACAGTGGCTCAGGGGTTAGCACTGTATGGTGGCTCAGGGTTAGCACTGTATGGTGGCTCAGGGGTTAGCACTGCAAAGTGGCTCAGTGGTTAGCACTGTACAGTGGCTCAGTGGTTAGCACTGTATGGTGGCTCAGTGGTTAGCACTGTACGGTGGCTCAGTGGTTAGCACTGTACGGTGGCTCAGTGGTTAGCACTGTACGGTGGCTCAGTGGTTAGCACTGTACGGTGGCTCAGTGGTTAGCACTGTACGGTGGCTCAGTGGTTAGCACTGTACGGTGGCTCAGTGGTTAGCACTGTACGGTGGCTCAGTGGTTAGCACTGTACGGTGGCTCAGTGGTTAGCACTGTACGGTGGCTCAGTGGTTAGCACTGTACGGTGGCTCAGTGGTTAGCACTGTACGGTGGCTCAGTGGTTAGCACTGTACGGTGGCTCAGTGGTTAGCACTGTACGGTGGCTCAGTGGTTAGCACTGTACGGTGGCTCAGTGGTTAGCACTGTACGGTGGCTCAGTGGTTAGCACTGTACGGTGGCTCAGTGGTTAGCACTGTACGGTGGCTCAGTGGTTAGCACTGTACGGTGGCTCAGTGGTTAGCACTGTACGGTGGCTCAGTGGTTAGCACTGTACGGTGGCTCAGTGGTTAGCACTGTACGGTGGCTCAGTGGTTAGCACTGTACGGTGGCTCAGTGGTTAGCACTGTACGGTGGCTCAGTGGTTAGCACTGTACGGTGGCTCAGTGGTTAGCACTGCACGGTGGCTCAGTGGTTAGCACTGCAAGGTGGTGTGGCACCCTGTGCCAGGTCACCACAGACTCCCTTGGGACATGGAAGTATGGAACACAGCGAGTAAACCCCACTAACACACAACACCTCTCACCCTAAGCCTGTAGGGGGAGCTCCACTGGTTGCCTTAAGCCAGTTTCCCCCATAAATACGGATTCTGGAGGGGAAAACAGCAGTGTGTGCAGTCACTACAGAACTGTGAAGAGCTGAGTCAGCTGAACTGGTACTGGAGCCGCGCTAGGCCCATACCAGAGACACCTGAAACAGTTTTAGACCCTAAGAGTAGGGGTCACAGGCAGAGGAGAGTAACGTGTACAAGGGGCAGAGGAGTCATACCGACTCACCCTAGCAGAGTTCTGGTCACTGGGTTCGCGCTACAGGGACACAGAACAGACCCTGCAGAGAAAACAGCACTACAAATAGGGGGTTTAGCTCCCCAGACACCCGAAGCACCACCAAATGAGAGCCTAGAGTCTAGGCCAGACAGGAATCCCACAGAAGTGCCCTCAGTGCAGCAAATCCGGGTGTGGAGAGTTACACAGAAAGTGAAGTAATAGTCTGGTCGGGTTCCATGCCTACCAGACCCAGACAGAGTAACAGAAACCAGGAGGCCAACAACCCTGTGGGAATCCTGAAGTGTTTACCTCATCTCCGGTCGAGTGTACCCATCAACAGCATCAGTAAAGGTACCAAAAGACTTTGTGTGCGTGTCCCTCCTTCCATCTACACCACACCGACCGAGCTACCCTATTCCCTTCCCCATCTATAGCCCCGGGGACCCTCCGCTCGTCCTGTAGGGAGTGGTTCCATCTAGCTGCCGCACATCACCCCGGAGGCCTAAGCAGCGCCGGTGCCATCACCGGACCCCTACAGGTGGCGTCACGACAGACATTTTATTATTTTATTACCACCTCCACCTTTTTAATCTGCATCCGCTACCTGTGACTTCCCTCAGAGTCCGCGCCTGAGTGACCGAGTACCCCCAGGGTGCTCGTCGGGTGCACTGTACGGAGGCTCAGTGGTTAGCACTGTACGGAGGCTCAGTGGTTAGCACTGTACGGAGGCTCAGTGGTTAGCACTGTACGGAGGCTCAGTGGTTAGCACTGTACGGAGGCTCAGTGTTAGCACTGTACGGAGGCTCAGTGGTTAGCACTGTACGGAGGCTCAGTGGTTAGCACTGTACGGAGGCTCAGTGGTTAGCACTGTACGGAGGCTCAGTGGTTAGCACTGTACGGAGGCTCAGTGGTTAGCACTGTACGGAGGCTCAGTGGTTAGCACTGTACGGAGGCTCAGTGGTTAGCACTGTACGGAGGCTCAGTGGTTAGCACTGTACGGGCTCATGTAGCACTGTACGGAGGCTCAGTGGTTAGCACTGTACGGAGGCTCAGTGGTTAGCACTGTACGGAGGCTCAGTGGTTAGCACTGTACGGGGCTCGGTGGTTAGCACTGTACGGTGGCTCGGTGGTTAGCACTGTACGGTGGCTCGGTGGTTAGCACTGTAGGTGGCTCGGTGGTTAGCACTGTACGGTGGCTCGGTGGTTAGCACTGTACGGTGCTCGTACACTGTCGTGCTGGTGTTAGCACTGTACGGTGGCTCGGTGGTTAGCACTGTACGGTGGCTCGGTGGTTAGCACTGTACGGTGGCTCGGTGGTTAGCACTGTACGGTGGCTCGGTGGTTAGCACTGTACGGTGGCTCGGTGGTTAGCACTGTACGGTGGCTCGGTGGTTAGCACTGTACGGTGGCTCGGTGGTTAGCACTGTACGGTGGCTCGGTGGGTAGCTATGTTGCTTTGCAGCGCTGGGTTCTTGGGTTTAAAACCCACCAAGGAAAACATTTACAAGGAGTTTGTATATTCTCCTGTGTTTGCATGTGTTTTCTCCAACACTCCAAAGACATACTGATAGGAGATGTACAGGGTGGGCCATTTATATGGATACACCTAAATAAAATGGGAACGGTTGGTGATATCAACTTCCTGTTTGTGGCACATTAGTGTATGGGAGGGTATACTAATGTGCCACAAACAGGAAGTTGATATCGACAACCTTTCCCATTTCATTTAGGTGCATTCATATAAATGGCCCACCCTGTAGATTGTGAGCCCAATGGGCACTGTGATATCTGTAAAATGCTGTGGAATTAGTGGTGCTATATAAGTGAATAACAATCATTTTTATTAGTAGTAGTATTAGTGTGTGCTCTCTTCTGGAGTTTCTTGGTAGTATGGACCTGCATAAGATAGAATATCTTCTGAGTCGTTTTGTACTTCCATGATCTCTGCCGTCACTGGGTTGAGAAATTTCAGGATAATCCGTAAAAAATAAATAAATTGACCGTTAAAATATTTATTTTTTTTTAAAGCTGAAGAAATTAAGAATATTTTTCCTGTGATTATTTTACAGTTTGCAGTGAATGCATCTGATGTCTTCATTTCAGAATTATGGGCTGTAGACCTGAATGATTTCTCATAATGATTTATTATGCTTTTCCAATTTGTTCATAAAAAAATCTGGTCTTGTCTGTGGTTTTTATGATAACTTTATTTTTTTCGGGACACATTAAGTTGGTGACCCCGCACCACGGTGAAGTGTGTCCGTCAGTCTGCTATAGAAAGTAGTTGATCGTTAGTAAAGCAGCTAGCGGTAGAATCCTACATAATTATCGGCCACATCACGTTTTTTAAGGTCTATTCATTTTTTTTTCTTTAAGATGTGTAATCCATTTTCCTTTTGTAGGAACACTCTGAATTAAATTACCAAAATTGCCGGCTATTATCAGAGCGCTATTTACCAGGATTATGCAGAGCTATCCGCCGCATCAGTCTATGCTAAATTAGTGTTTCAGCTGTAAGACTGTAATAATGCAATTATGTCGTTCAGTTTATTGACAGTTTATTTTCTTTTTGACTCATTAGGGAATGGGATTATGTAAGGTTAATCCTCCGCGGGTTACAGAATAACAATGTACAGCAGACTGTTAGCAGCTGCAGAAGTTACAAGTGGGACGGCAATTCCCCCTAAAATAAAACGTATATAATTGCTTTTTTGATTTCCCCACCTCTTACCTAGAGAAGATAGATCAGTCCTGCCAGTAGCAGATATCAGATTATGGGTATGTGCACACATTCAAAGGACACGCTCTGCAGATTTTTGCTATGTAATCTGAAGACTCCAAAATGCTGTAAGGGTTAATGGACAATTCAGCAATGTCTCTTTTATCAAGGTCTGTGATGGTGTTTATTTGCAACGTTTGTTTTACCACTAGTAGCTTATCATTGTTGTGGGGACTTGTCCAACACGCCCCTTCATCTGATTGGCATCTCATTATCTATAGACTTTGCATACAGAGCCTGATGTGGGCAGCTCTGCTCCATAACTTAATCTAAAAACTGCACCCAGTAATCGAAGTGATACATCGCTGGATTCAGGGTCTCTTTGCCTATATCATGCTGTCCTCAGATAAGGTATAAAAAAAAAAATAGCTGACCGATTCCCTTTAAGTATTTGTTGCATTTTTGTCTCTATTTTTTCACCCAGTTTTGACACAAATAGTGCAGTATTTCCTAGTATTAACAAAGTCATGAAGTCTCCTGCACACAATACTTATTTTTACTTTGCAGATTTAAAGCAGTGTTAGGCTGGCTTCACACTTGCGTCTGAGAGCGCAGTGTACCGAACGCAGCCAAACGCTTGCGCACTGTGTTCCTATGTTTAACATAAGAACGCATGTGCATGCGTTCATTTGCGTTCGGATGCGCACAATTTGTGCACCCTCCAAGCGCACTCCGAACGCAGCTTGTTGCATTTTTTGTGCGTTTGCGGGCGCTTGTTTTATCTGCAAGTACACAAACCATGCATTTGAAGTCAATGGATCCGCAGTGTCCTCCGCACGACAGCGCAGGAGAACGCTGCGGATCACATTGAAATCTCTCCCGGTGGGTGCCGGTGATCAGCGGCGGCCATTGGGAGATCAGCTAAAGCCGCCACTGATCTCCCGCCGGTGTCAGCGCAGGAGATTTAAACAGCTGCGGGAGATCAGCTGTGTCGGGAGGAGGAGATCTCCAACGCTGATCTCCTTCTACCGGCCATCACCGAGACAGCTGATTGGCTGGCCGGGCTGATACTAATGTGAACGCATGTGGAGATTCTGCACTGCGTTCACATCAGTATGGGCTGCGTTTGCGCCTGCGTGCCATAAGCATGCAGACACATACGGAAATGTGAACCCAGCCTTAAATCTGCAGTATGCCAATCCTTTAAAGGTTTTTGCAATGTTTTTCATTCATTCCAACGCATGGAAAAAAGTAGCAAAAATTTACGCTGCATTTTCCTGCCAAGAGATGCATTTTCGGTGCAGATATGTCTAAACTGTGCACGTACCCTAAAGGTGCAGTCTTTGGTAGCTGCACTTATGTATAGAAAGTATATAAATCCATGGAAAAAATCTAAAAACCAATCGCCACTCAATGCCGATGCAAACTGTCCTTCCATATCCGCCCTGTTCACCTATTACTATATATATTACAGGTGGTCATATTTTTGCTGCCCCATCTCAGGGCATAATAAAGTAAGGAGCCCTATGAGTAGGTACCACAATTATAATCAATAATAAGAAAAGAAAAAATTAAATTTTGTAATAAAAATTGTTTACCCCCAAAAAATATTTTGGTAGCCCAAACACATTAAACCACCAAAATTGCTAAAAAATAAATAAAATAAAAAAAAATCTTTGCAACAACAGGTGAAAAAATGCCTTGTAGTCAGCGATATGAATGGTAAATGTGTCTGTTTTCTGGCCCTGGGAGCCGCTCTTTGGGCTGGAGTTCACAGATCTGAGGCTCTTTTATGAGGCTTCATTGACATTCTGCGGGAGTCGCTGAGGACGGGGAAGGAGCCAGAGTAAACCGACAGATATGCCGCCTCTCAGCATCATTTGCATCTGGCATCATCCCAGCACCCAAGTCATCCACTACCGGAAATAAACCACCTTGGCCGCGCTCGGCTCCTTTGTCCCTCTCCAATAATGGACTGTGCACAGAACTTTGTTACCAGGGAATAAAGCAGAGCAGTTATACGAAATGTGACCGTGTCCGGCTTATTTTACACTTTGCAGCTATGGTCAATGCCCCTTACATTACTAATGGGATATGCCCATTTATTTATGCACTGAGCCGACCCACCACCCCCTTCCTAATTCTTGTCCAGCGATTTGAGCACAATCAGATTTTATAACAATAAGAAATAGCCGATATCTGCAAAATAAAACAAAGGAATAATGGAGAATTCTTCTGTGCCATGTGGAAAGGCTGCAGAAGGCCGTATTAATGTCATCACATTAATAATAAAACGCCACCATAAATGTCAAGCTTCAAAATACTTGTCAGTTCTTTGCTCGAACTACCAAATTCTGGATTACTGGAGGATATACCGGTAATTTTATTTTCTGTTAGTTGGGTTATGGGAGAGATTACCAAGAAAAGTCAACTTTTTTTTTCCCAAGTCTAGAATTCTTCAAGGATTGTCCTTTCCCTTCTGTTGGTGTTACTGTAAACTTGTGTAATAGACATATGAGCAGGCACAAGGAGCCTACATGCTTGTTCAGTCCACAACTATTTCTACCAACTCCCTCATACATTTGCATGCTCGGTTAATTCTAGCAAACATCAGATGGTAGTGGTTGTGGTAATTGTTATGGTTGTGGTGGTAATTGTTGTGGTGGTAATTGTTGTGGTGGTAATTGTTGTGGTGGTAATTGTTGTGGTGGTAATTGTTGTGGTGGTAATGGTTGTGGTGGTAATGGTTGTGGTGGTAATGGTTGTGGTGGTAATGGTTGTGGTGGTAATGGTTGTGGTGGTAATGGTTGTGGTGGTAATGGTTGTGGTGGTAATGGTTGTGGTGGTAATGGTTGTGGTGGTAATGGTGTGGTGGTAATTGTTGTGGTGGTAATGGTTGTGGTGGTGGGGGTGGTGGTAGTTGTGGTGGGGTAGTTGTGGTGGGGGGGGTGGGGGTAGTGGTGTTGGGGTTGGGGGGGGTAGTTGTGGTGGGGGTGGTGGGGGTAGTTGTGGTGGGGGTGGTGGGGGTGGTGGTGGTAGTTGTGGTGGGGGTGGTGGTGGTAGTTGTGGTGGGGGTGGTAGTTGTGGTGGGGGTGGGGGTGGTAGTTGTAGTGGTGGGGGTGGTGGTAGTGGGGGTGGTAGTGGTGGGGGTGGTAGTTGTAGTGGCGGGGATGGTAGTTGTGGGGGTGGGGGTGGTAGTTGTGGGGTGGTAGTTGTAGTGGTGGGGTGGTAGTTGTGGGGGTGGTAGTTGTGGGGGTGGTGTTAATTGGTATGGTTGTGGTGGTAATTGTAGGTGGTGGTGGACTGGTGCTGTTTTTTTTGTTTTTTTTTTTTTTTTTTTATAACAGAGAGGGGCATAAGCTGCTGTCTTGCACCTTTTTGTAGCTACATGTCTCCTGAAACATCAAAAAGATCTGGGATTGAAATTCAATATTCACAAACTTTATTCCTTCAACATCATCTGCACCAAATACTAGTGCAACTAAATGAATTAGAATATTATCAAAAAGTTAATGTATTTCAGTAATTCAATACAGAGTGAAATGCATATATTATAGTCATTACAAACAGTGAGCTATTCCATTGTTTACTTCTGTTAATGTTGATGATTATGGCTTAGAGCCAATGAAAACCCAAAGGTCATTATCTCAGAAAATTAAAGTAGGGAGGATGAAGTGTTGCTGTATTCCTCGAGACATCAAAGGGTGAATATAATACTGATTAATTAGTCAGTGTGTTTCAGGACTCACAGACGCTCTGACACATGGCAATATCACATTGACTTTTGATGACATTCTAATTCATTGAGATGCCCTACTTTGTCCAAGGTTGTGGTTCCTGCTGCAGGCAGTTGTCTCACGGTGAGACACAGGACAGTGAGCCGGACACAGTGCAGATTCTAGGACACGCACTGATGTTTCTCCTTCTGTATTTTTCAGTTTGTATTCTAATAGATCACTGGAAAGAAAGAGATGAAGGAATTGCTGTAATATTATTTTAAAAGCCTCTCTATATAGTGCTGGCTCCAGGAAGCCCTGATTTTATTGGCTTTGTAACCAAACAGACAACATTGTATCCTATTAAAAATACTTTTCATAAATTGGAAAATTAACGCATGGATCTCGATTGCTTCTCCGCAGGTCTGGAATATGGCAACATGAAGCTGAGCCGATCTGGTACGCTACAAATGCAAGACAAATATACAAATGGATGTAAGTAGCACAGAACCTTTCCATCTTTTCTCATGAAGATGATTGTAGGATGGTAGAGACTAAAATACTATATGGCTGGACAGGTGTCTTAGAATAAGAGAGTCCGTGCACTGCTGGGATCATTATGTATCGAAGTCAATGGATTCGCCTTATCTGGGATCCTGTAGGATCTCATTGGCCTCAGGGTTAGACTTGCTTCTCCATTGTTTTCGCCATTATGTTGTCCAATATTCTTTCACAGGCTTGATTACTCATTTCTTTTACCCTGTTGGATTTGGCGTTTGTAAGAATTAATTTCTATATTCAACAGTTTACAATTTCACACTCAGTGTTAATATTTGGATTTTTTGCATTTTCTGGATTTTGGTGAACGTAATCTGGATAGTCAGTCATGAAACTCTTCTGTAGACCAAGAATAGTCATGCAATGCCATTATGTGGAGTATTCTAGATTACATGTTATCACTGTCTATCCTTATGGCCCCGTTACACGCTGCAATGTTCCAGCGATCCGACCAACAATCCGACATGGCCGATCACTGGGACATCGTTATCTGATCGCTGACTCACCAGCGATCAACCAGTCTGGGGCAACGACCAACGATGCCCATCCTGCGCCCGGCACCCTGAATGATCCTAACGACAGTCAGGTGTCGGGCGCAGGATGGGGATCGTTGGTCGTTGCCCCTGTCTCACACACCGATGCATGCATGACAGCGGCAGACCCAACTATCAAAAACGGTCCTAGCCATTCATCAACGATCAACGACCTCATCGTTGGTCGTTGCTACATGCACACGCAACAATGTCGTTTCGAGGTAGTTGCTACGTCACAAAACCAGTGACGTTGCAATGATATAGTTAGCGATCTCTTTGCGTGTAACGGGGCCTTTATACTTTTCTCCTTTATTTCTTCAATTGTGTTCTTGCTCATTGTCCCCTCTACTTGAACTCTCGTCTCCTTTTAGCAGTCGCCCACTTTCTCTTCATTTTCACACTTTTGTTTTCTCGTGTTCTCTCTTCCTCTTTTTCCTGCTCCCTTCTTCTTTTTTTTTTTCTTCTTCCTTTTTTGTGCTTTTTACTCTTGTTACGTTTGCTCTCTTCTCCTCCTATCTTTTTATTCAAAATATACAGTGAAAATTCCTCGGAAGACCATCCACTATGGATACTGCTGCCTCTTTTGGGGAGAGCAACCACTAGAAGATGATTTTCAATGCAGGTTTTCTTAACAATAATCACCAGCATGTTTGACAATAGATATAGATCGATTTAGACTCCTTAGGATAGAAATAAATATATTACATACACCCCTAAAGGTACCGTCACACACTGCAACATTGCATGCAATTTCACTGGCAATTTGCTGGTTGCAGTGAAATCATGGACACATTGTTACATTTGTACACGGCAACAAAATAGAACAATGTGTCCATGATTTCACTGCAACCAGCAAATTCCCAGTGAAATTGCCTAGTAATATTGCCACGTGTGACGGTACCTTAAAAATTGAAATTGAACATAGTGAGGTAAATCTTGGAATTATGAAAAATCATAGAATTGATATAGTAATCGTCTAGAAAGGATGAAATATTTTCAAGAACCCTTGATTTAATTAGTATTGATTATGAGCACCACACTTCTACACCTTTGCATAATATTAATTCAATTATTAATGTTATCTGCTTTGAGCATGGGGTTGGACCAGATGACCCAGAAGGCCCCTTCCAAAGCTACTATTCTATGATTTTATGAATGTTCTGCCTCACTGAATGCACTTAGATGTCATTGGAAGGCAACTACAAAAGAAGCTGCCAGCAGCGGATCTTGATGATTGTCCAAGATGCGCTTGAAGGGAGAGAGATCTGTCCAGAGAATGCTGAACATGGTAGTGTTTTTACGCCATGCAAGCTGCTCACAGGAGCATGAGCAACACATGGCTAGGTGATGTCATGTTGAAAAACGGCCCCTGGCCAGGACATTCTGGGAAAATGGCTGTAATGGTGATTCCATAACCAAATCAGTGTAACACTAAACTGCCTAGTGTACCTGGAGCAATGACTAGAGGGGTCCAAATTTTGCACATTAAGCTACACAGGCTGCTCAGAGTAGCACAATCCACATAATGTCTGGTGGTGTTGTGTTGACATTTTACATTCCCTTGTGAAGGTCTCTTCATGGTGTTGCCCTCGTGATCACATAAGTGTCCGAGAATGGAGCCTACTGATCTAATGTGTATGGCAATGAATATTGGATGTTACCAATAACATGGTAACGAGCCTAAGGCATGAAACAGTCTGCACAAATCATCAGAAGGCGTAAGCACGATATGGGACTACGAACCAGATGTTCAGCTACAGGTGTGTCATGGTACTCGCAACACCACCCTCAAAACTATCATGGTACAAAGCAAGATGACAATTGAGTTCTGTCCTTTTTAAGCAATGAGACTGCTTTTGTCTTGGATGCAATAAGAGCCAGAGATTGGTCTGGAAACCATGTGTGGGCAACACCATGAAGAGACCTTCATAAGGGAATGTCAAAGTGTCCAGGATACATTTTTCAACACAATACCAAGGATTATGTTGCCCGTGCTACTGTGCGCTACCTGCCCACCTTTTCCGGACTTGTCTCTCATTGACCACATTTAGGACCTCATTGTTCAGCAATTTCAAAGGACCTGCCAGCAGTGGATCTCGATGATTTGCCCAAGTGCCTCAAATGTGGCAGAACATTCTTCAGATCGCCATTAATAACCACATTGATAGCTTTAAGTGCAGGGATTTCTGGATGGATGTGACGATGAATTATTTTTCTCCCATGTTTTCATCATTGACTTATGAATCTTTCTATGATTTTCATAATTTCACATTTTTTTTATTTAGAAAAATACATTTTTTTTATTATTATTTTGAATGTAAGGCTATGTGTGTCTTGGGTAGAGATTTTGCTGCTGCTTCATAACATAAATTGATATTGTCTATTCCATGTCCTTGTTCGTTACCATGTTTCTTCCCAGTTCTGACATCTCAGTAGAGATGAAGCACATTAGAACCTTGTCAGATTAATGGTAAAAGGCTTAGATTGTGTTCCAGCCTGTGAAGAGCATGCATGTCTCCAATGTCTGCTGGGATTCTGCAGAACCCCCTACAAAGGGTCTGAGCTCGGGTAATCAAGCTGAAAACGGCCATTGTGTTTCGGTCTCCTCCCCTCCTGCCACCTGCTGCAGTCTTTTCACTCTCAAGCGTGTTTGGCCAAGTGTATGATCCCCCAACGCTACGAGTCCCTTACACTTAGGTTTTCTGCAGGCTTCATTTTCATTCTATATGTATAAAATGAATTATACTTTGTAATAAAAAAGAAAAATCCAGAACCATGGTAGCAAAGAAAAATTAATCAAAAGCAATGTACGAACTAATTAAGCATTATAATTAGAAAAAATGCTTTATTTTTTTTAAATATTTTTTTTTTATTAAGATTATCTGGCGTTGTCGGCACACTCCAGATTTTGGAGACTGTACAGCTCGAGCTGTGCAATGTGTGGTCAGCCCGGGGCCGCCCAGGGTGCATCTCATGGACAGATGCTGCTTTAATTCTTGCCAGATTACCCGTGCCTCGGTGTTACAGAGGATTATCCAGAAAGGCCAAATGTTTGCTAAAAGGGGCAAATATGACCTTGTAAACTGCATTATTATGACCGCATACAAGATTTATAACATTAAAAATTGTTTGGGAATATGTTGTACGGGGGTGCAAACCGTTAATGAAATTAGTTTGTTTGCAATGTCTTTAGTGGCATCTTATTTGTGCACGTATGTGTACGGTGGCCGCCCACATGGCCATTATGGGGCCTGTGAGTCAGGAGGGGGCTGGTTCCACCATCACCTGGCATCACTCTTTAAACTGGATCAGCCATGCCACTGCATGGAAAGGGGAGAGGCGACTAATATTTTACTTACCGTATTTATTTAAGTTTGCAAGTACACTGGTGGCCATAATACTCTATGAAAGATGATGGGGTATACATTTTACTATTTGAAAGACTGAGGAGTGCATTGTAATGTATGGAAGACTATGGAGGGTGCATTATGCTACATGGGGGACTATGGGGGTGCATTATACTATATGGAGGACTAAAGGGGTACATTATACTAGATGTAGGACTATGGGCTGTGCATTATACTATATGGAAGACACAGGAGTGTGTTATACTATATGCAAGACTGAGGCTGCATTATAACATATAGGGCTATGGGGTGCATTATACTATATGGAAAACCAAGAGAATGCATTATATATATATAATATGACTATAGGGATGAATTATAATATATCTAGGGCTCTTGGGTGCATTATACTATATAGAGGACTGTGGGGGTGCATTATAGTATATGGAAGACTGTGGGGGTGCATTATACTATATGTAGGACTGTTGGGGTGCATTATTCTATATGTATGACTGTGGGGGTGCATTATACTATATGTAGGACTGTGGGGGTGCATTATACTATATGTAGGACTGTGGGGGTGCATTATTCTATATGGAGGACTGTGGGGGTGCCTTATACTATATGTAGGACTGTGGGGGTGCATTATACTATATGGAGGACTGTGGGGGTGCCTTATACTATATGTAGGACTGTGGGGGTGCATTATACTATATAGAGGACTGTGGGGGTGCATTATACTATATGTAGGACTGTTGGGGTGCATTATTCTATATGTAGGACTGTTGGGGTGCATTATTCTATATGTAGGACTGTGGGGATGCATTATTCTATATGGAGGACTGTGGACGTGCATTATTCTATATGGAGGACTGTTGCGGAGCATTATACTATATGGAGGACTGTGGGGGTGCATTATACTATATGGAGGAGTGTGGGGGTGCATTATACTATTTTGAGGAGTTTGTGGCTGGCATTATAATATATGAAGTGTTTTTTGAGGATCAGTATACCGTATGTAAGCAATTATACAGTGTGAATGTTTGTGTGGGGTCTATCATGCTGTAATGAGGGCTGTGTGGGGACCATTATATTGTTTGGAGGACTAGTGGGGACCATGATACTGTTTGTAGGGTCATTTTACTGCATGGAGGGCTGTGTGGGAGTCAAAATTTATCACTGGGTGAGTTGAGGGGAATACTGTAGGGGGTCATCATACTGTGTCTGTGAAGGAATTCGCTGTTGGGGTATCATATAGTGTGTGTGGGGCACTTTTGTTTGCATCATACTTTATGGCTGCAATGAAAGGGGACACTAGGGGATTCAGTAGCAGCAAAAGTACTTTAAGGGGCCTTTCACATCAGTGTTTTTGCTGATGTGCGGCAGATTTACCGCATCTGCCAGATTTGCCGCCTAACTTGCAGCGGCGATATGGCAAGCCCCATGCATTGTCTATAATGCTTGCGGTCGGATGTGGCAAGTGCGGTTACGCTGGATCCGGAACTTGCGGCCGCAAAAAAGAAAGTTGCAAGCAGCAGTTTTTTTCGCAGCCGCAAGTGCCGGATTTGCTGCATCCGGCAGAACCGCACTTGCCGCACCCAACCGCAAGCCCATAGACAATGCATGGGGCTTGCCATATCGGCGCTGCAAGTCGGCTATTAGGCGGCAGATGCGGCGCCACCTGCAGGATCGCCCGCAAACCTCAGCAAAACGCTGATGTGAAAGGGGCCTAAGTGCTGGAGGGTTGATGGTACGTGACCCAGATGGATATTAATAGATATATTTTTGCGGTGGGGAGGTGATGTATAAAGTCTACACAACCTTGTTGAAATGCCAGATTTTGTCATTTAAAAAAAAAAAAAAATCATACCAGGAAGAAGCATTTGAGAAATTGTTGCACCCATAATCTGTATAAATCTATTGAAAAATGAGCTGAAATCTTTTTGGATGGACAAAGAAAAGTATAGAATTGAAATCAAACTGAAATACTGTGGTGGCATAAAATCAGCACCTAGAATTGTCAATCTTTGACCCCTCTTGGCCTGCAATTAGTTGTGTGGGGTCCATTGGGCCACCAAGTGTGTTTGCTTTCATCATATTTCCACAAATATGGAAGACAGATAATCATCCATTTCTGTAGCTTGCTAGCTCAGATGTCCACCCTCCTCGGTGTGTTGCGAGACGCAGTGTCGACTACACATGCCATGACGAGGTGTAGCAACTCATCTGTGTTTTGATGTGACTAACTGAAGGTTAATTGCAGGTCTGGGTTCTGGCTGAGCCAATGCACAACTGTGATATTTGTCTGGCAAGGCCATTATTATGTTGGGTTGGAGGTACACATAGCATCGTTGTGCTGAAGGGTTAAATTCCTCTTCAGCTTTTTAGCAAAGACTTAAAGGCTTTGTTGCAAAATTGACTGACAGTTGGAACTTTGTCTACAGCCCGAGTTCCTGCTGCCTAAAAAAAAGTCTCCCAAATATAACGCTGCCTCCACCATGCTGCACTGTGGGTATGGTGTTCTTTTGGCGATACGCAATGTTGGCTTTGTACTAAACATAACTTTTAGAAATATAGTCAAAAACTTTAACCTTGCTTTTAACAGACCATAACACATTTTCCCACATGCTTTTGGAAGATTTGATCCATTTTTTTTGTCTTATCAATTTTTAAGGGACATTCAGTCCTAAGGTCAGTGATGTGCAAAATTGAAGTCACTCTTTGATGACCACCTCCAGTGTTCCATATTATATCTAATGCCTTATCCTGATAACTTTCACCCTTGAGATCCCTTTGCTATGTTTTACGCTAGCTGGACGACCATGTAACAGGAACTGTGTAACAATCAGTCCACAATTATAAGAAGGTGTTTATGTGCAACTACGTCATTTTAATTTTATTTTAATTTCCTCCATCAAAATTAATTGTTTCTCAGTGCATTTGTACAGATTATGGGTAACATTAATAGTGGAAAGTTTTGAAATGATTCTTCTTGGACTGATTTTTTTTAAATGACACAACTTGGAGTTTTAGCAGGGAAGTGTATACTTTTTATTTCATATCCACTGTATCTAGATATGCTCGCACAAATCTACAAAGGCAGAACGATTTAATACTGGCTTACATGGTCATGGCACAGTTATGCCGGATGTGATAAATATTCTAGCTGTGGAGATCATAGTCCACCTTAGGGCATTATCCTTTATTGTTAACGCATCTCAGTCTTGTAGAAGGCTAATATGGCTTTCTGAACCTGTATCTTGATGTGTAAACATTTGCAGAAGGATATCATCTTTATGAGCTCTCCGCTCCTCACAGTAACCCTGTCCATGTACCCGGTTGTATTGTACCAGCCTAGACGCTGTTGTGATGCCTGCGTCACGGTAAAGTCCCTTTCTACCGATGCCGCTGCAACATCACAAAACTCGTGACTTTACTTTCAACCTTGCTATTGCGTGTGACATGGCGCAACGACCAGCAATCAGATCGTTGCGGAATGGCCGGGACCATTTTTTCATCATTGGTCTGCCGCTGTCACGCATGCATCGGCATATGTGACGAGCAAAGACTAGCGACACCCAGTGTGTGCCCAACACCCTGACCGATCCCAGCGACCGTCAGGTGTCGGCGCATCGCTAGGTGATCACTGGTGAGATCTGCCTGTGTGGCATTTCACCCGCGATCACATAGTGATGTTCCAGCGATCCCTATCGTTGGTCGGGTCACTGGAACATCGCTACGTGTAACCCGGCCTTAAGATGAGCAGCCGTAGACTGGTAGATCACTCAAACCTGCCACAAGTGTGGGTTCATCAACCCCCTGTGGACATTCATTTTTGTTTTTCTGTTGGTCACACTGATCTATATTATATTGGGTCGCACTCCAAACCTGGCACCCACTTCACAAGATTCGTGGTCAGAATCCATTGATTTCTGAACTAGTTGTGTAGCATATCCACACAAGAATTAGACCAACTGTTATTGAATTGGGCTAAGCCATGACTGTTGCCAGCAAAAGAGGCAAGCATGCTGATTTTCTATGACTTTTTACTTGTGACGGTACATGCACGGGAATGATGCAGGTTGTCTTTTTGTCACACATTTTAAGTTGGAATTGGTAAAATCTGTGTGAAATCCAACACGGCTGAATGGAAAAAGATGCTAATCACTGAGACACTTTTCCATGACGATACTGTTTGGAATTCCATTGTGTTTTTGATTCCTGCAAGATTTATGTTGTCTTCTATAATAGGGTTCTTCATTCCCATTGTTACTATTCCTTCGAATAGGTGGTCACTTTAAGACATTGGGTGTCTGATGCCCAGCACCACCTCCAATCAGCTGAGTTGTAACTCCGGTAGTGGCCAGGTGTAAACATTTAATTGACCGGTGTAGTTGAATGTTTGCATTTGGCCACTGATCAAGCCTAATGGCAGCCGATCGGTTGGATGGTGGAGTTGGACGGGACCTCCTGGGTCATCTAGTCCAACCCCCCTGCTCAAAGCAGGATTCACTAAATCATTAGTCAGCTGTCTGTTCAGCCTCTGTGTGAAGCCTCTGTGAGAACTCTCCACCTCTCATGGTCGCCTGTTCCACTCGTTCACCTAAGGCTAGCTTCACACTACGGTTGTGGTTTTCAAGTTCTGTCCGGTGTTTTGCAGGAAACACCGGACAGAACCTGACTTCCCCGGACAAACAGAACCAGAAGGCAAATATGCCTGCTGGATTCAGCAGATTGCAGGATTCAGGAGCTGTACCTGCTGAAATGTTAAAAGCGCGGCTTGCGGGTAGCTACGGTAGCCGCGGTACTGAAATCTCTGCAGGGGACAGATTCAGGTGCTGAAGTCCAGCGCAGCCAGTGGCGGCCAGCAGCTGGATGTAATTTTTTTTGTCAGATCCGGCACCATATACTCCCATGTTAGGGGGCGCCGGATCCAATTTGTTCAGATTTTTGCGAGCAAGCTGCGATTGTGTCCGGGAGAAAAACCCGCATTCTCCTGGATCCTCCCGGACAAATGGAAACCAGTTGGCAAATGACTGCCATCAGGCCCATAGGTATACTATGGGGCCGAAATCTGATTCGGGATAGCCCCGGATTCTCAGTCGTAGTGTGAAGCCAGCCTAACATATCTGATCAGACTCCTACTGAACTGAAGTGATATTGATGACCTAAGAACAGGTAATGTTACTGGGCAGCTTTCTAACAAACCATGACACACCTGTATGTGGCTTGTGTCTGATATTGGAGCTCTGGTTCATTCAATTCCATGGAACTAAGCTGCACTACCAGTCACAACCAGGAGACAGTGATGGCACTTTTATGGGAGTAAACTGTTATGTCTATCAAATACAATATCCTTTTAACACCCTGTCCACCAGTTAGTTTGTTTAAAAAAAAAAAAAAAAAAAAAAACACTGTACTTTACTCAAGCTACCCAGGTCCGGTGCAGAGTCTTTCACTGACCCTGGTGTCTGTCATTGACTGCAGCGTTGATGTGAATGCACTAATAATATAGAGCTTCTGCGGTCACTGGTTGGCTGCTGCACGATCGACATGACGTTAGCATTGCAGACAATAACACACTGGGAGAAGTGGTGTGAATTTTGTGCTGGACCCAGGGAGGGCGAGTCAAGGAAAAGAAATAGAACCATGGGACGGGAAGGGGGGGGTTTCAAAAACTGGAAAACCAGTTCAAGACCCACAGCATAAGAGACGAAAACAGGTGTGATCCAATGGGTGAACATGCTAGAATACAGCAACGTTGAGCTCAATGGAGAGGCTCACCTGGTAAGGTGGTGCAACTCTGGAGCAGGGTTTAAAGTGAACCTGTCACCAGTTTTGGGAGTTCTAAACCCTGCCTGCCACCATTAACATGATGTAGTTGTTCCTATAACCCTTTTATATCGCCAGACGTTCCCCTGCATTCCTCAGAAATAGTTTTATTCTGTCCTGGACCATATGCTAATTTCTTTTATGGGTCATATGGGGGTCAGCGCCATCACGGTCCATGCCAACACCACCTCTCCTGCCTGTGTGGAAGTGAATGCCATAGCGGCATCCACACAATTTCTAAGCCTGGCGCCTGCGCAGTGCCCTATGAAGAGCCAGAGATTCCAGTGCGCAGGCGTGAGACTTCAGGAACTGCGCAGCTGATGCAAGACCGCAGCAAGGACGATCCCTCTTATTCAGGTAAGTTATCTAATGAAGCCGACAGTGCCTGGATCAAATGGCTTAATATTCTTCTGTAGGTTCACGTTAAGACCCATTTGCCACATATGTACTAGAGACTAAACCCTACATATACCGTATTTTTCGCTTTTTAAGACGCACTTTTGTAATGGGGGTGCGTCTTAAAAAGCGAATCTTTAAAAAAAAAAAAAAAAATTAAATATTACCGGCGGAGGGGTGGTGAGGGGTGCGGCGGCTTAGCAGCAGCTTCCGGTGGCTGGGGGCACAGCTGCAGGACCGGAGCAACGGAGTTCTGCCGGCTGCAGCGTTTGGTGGGCGCCGCCATGTTTTTTGTGCAGCAGCTGGCCGGTAGAGGTAGAAACCTCAGTTGGCCGCCTGTCTCCACTATGGCGGCGGCCATTTTGTTGAAGCCTCTACTGTTACTGAATGAAGCCGGCCACAAAAAACATGGCGGCTCCCACTGCTCGCTCCGGTCCTGCAGCAACAAGGTGGGAGACACCAGGAACACATCTGCCAGTTGTGCAGGGGACGTGTGCCCTGCTCCAGGGGACGTGTGCCCTGCTCCAGGGGACGTGTGCCCTGCTCCAGGGGACGTGTGCCCTGCTCCAGGGGACAGTGTGCCCTGCTCCAGGGGACAGTGTGCCCTGCTCCAGGGGACAGTGTGCCCTGCTCCAGGGGACAGTGTGCCCTGCTCCAGGGGACAGTGTGCCCTGCTCCAGGGGACAGTGTGCCCTGCTCCAGGGGACAGTGTGCCCTGCTCCAGGGGACAGTGTGCCCTGCTCCAGGGGACAGTGTGCCCTGCTCCAGGGGACAGTGTGCCCTGCTCCAGGGGACAGTGTGCCCTGCTCCAGGGGACAGTGTGCCCTGCTCCAGGGGACAGTGTGCCCTGCTCCAGGGGACAGTGTGCCCTGCTCCAGGGGACAGTGTGCCCTGCTCCAGGGGACAGTGTGCCCTGCTCCAGGGGACAGTGTGCCCTGCTCCAGGGGACAGTGTGCCCTGCTCCAGGGGACAGTGTGCCCTGCTCCAGGGGACAGTGTGCCCTGCTCCAGGGGACAGTGTGCCCTGCTCCAGGGGACAGTGTGCCCTGCTCCAGGGGACAGTGTGCCCTGCTCCAGGGGACAGTGTGCCCTGCTCCAGGGGACAGTGTGCCCTGCTCCAGGGGACAGTGTGCCCTGCTCCAGGGGGCAGTGTGCCCTGCTCCAGGGGGCAGTGTGCCCTGCTCCAGGGGCAGTGTGCCCTGCTCCAGGGGGCAGTGTGCCCTGCTCCAGGGGACAGTGTGCCCTGCTCCAGGGGGCAGTGTGCCCTGCTCCAGGGGGCAGTGTGCCCTGCTCCAGGGGGCAGTGTGCCCTGCTCCAGGGGGCAGTGTGCCCTGCTCCAGGGGGCAGTGATCTGTAAGATGGACACTGGCATTATAAGACGAACTTCATTTAACATTAAAGTTTTTTTTTCTCTTTTCCTTAACCAATATTGTGGGTGCGTCTTATAATCAGGTGCGTCTTATAAAGCGAAAAATACGGTATTCATATTGCTTCATTTTTGTTAATTTGTCGACGCTTCCAACCAGAAGTGTGACCATTTTAGTTGGTTCTCTGAAGGTTACAATGTGTCCGTCTGTTCCATCCTGTATATTAGAGCACATTGAACTAGTTATTACTGGAATGTCAGGTTATCTCTTTAGGGGATCCGGCCAGCAATCTTTCTCTTGCACATAGTACACAGCGGTTGGAGGCTTTTTCAGCTGGAATCAGCATGCATTTGAATAATAATCTTCGGTCAAGACTTGAGATCAGCATGGACGGGGCCTATTCATCAGCCGCATGCTTTTTGAGTGAAGCCCTGCAAGGTCTTCTGTAACTTTGGCAAATTAAAGACCTGACTGTAATGTTAATAGAGCGGCATCAAATAAGAGATCTCTCCTTTAGAGAATTAATTAGCCTGTATTTTTTTTTTTATTGGTTGTTCCCTTTTTTACCTTTCATGTCTTGATAGATAGGTCCAGGCGTGGATGGACAAGTCTTCAGATCGCACACTGCTTGAACAGCAGGGGCCATTGTTCTGTGCTAAGAGTTCTAGTGCAAATATCTCATTATCAATGCTCCTGAGATGCCAGTAGAGATGGCTTGAAGTCACTCTAAATTCATGCAGTTTCAAGCATATCTACTTTTATTTATTTATATATATATAATATATATAATGTGTGTGTATGTATATGTTTGTATAATATACTTTTTTGTTAAAAACTTTTGCTACGTGAAGAAGTTGAGACGACTCCGACCATTATAAAGATTGTTATATGAAAAGCATCTTACCAATCTCTTTTTTCAGTTCATTTAAGACAAACCTGTTGTAGATGATATTTATTCCTGTGCCCTATATAGAGCCAACATATTCTGTAGTGTAGCATGAGGACTGGCGTCTTTACACTAGTCCATGCCTCAATGAGGCTCGATGTCTAATTTCTCTAAGGGCCCTTTTACACGGTCTATTGATCATCCCAAAGAGCGTAGAGGAGAGAACGCTTATTCCCAATCATTGGTCCGTGTAAACACGTCAGCGATCAGCCGAACAAAGTACTTGTTCGGCGGCTGATCAGATCTTTTACGAGAAATAACGAAGTCATGGGTAAACGAGGAATGTTTGCTGGCAAGAAGTGGACTGTGTGGGGATCTAATGATCTCTCAGCCCTGTACAGTTTGCATTGTTCCTTGTAAAAGGGCCTTTAAATGAGCACAAGTCATCATTTTACCTAACAAGTTGATGGTCTCTCTTTAGATGGCCTATCTAAACTAACCTTAGCACTCACTTCTACAGCAAAGCTAATTTTATAAAGAGCATTTAACTATTAGTAAGTTTTTAGAGAGTGAGCGCAACCTGGAGGACATAAAAAACACCTTGCGGATGTTGTCCTTTGTTGAATTCGAGCAGAAAACCCGAAACACTATGCTGCCCAAAATAGTGACATTCTAATATCTATTGTCAGATATGGCGAGGGGCGTAACTACAACAGGGGCAGGGGTAGCAGTCGCACCAGGGCCCTGGAGCCTAGGGGCCCCAAAAGTCCCAAAGACTATTGCTATTAAAGATTTGCAATAATTGGAGACCCATTGGAGCTTTCGCATCGGAGTCCATGAGCTTCCAAGTTCTACCACTGGAAATGGCTAGTCAAAAAAATTAATTCTAGGGGTACTTTTCTTTGTGCAGTATCTCCTTTCTAAAATGTTCCATTAAAGGGATTGTCTTGTGCTCCCCTCTGGTGCTAGCTCAGTTCAAGCGATGTAAGTAATCAGTTTCGGGGGCTCACGCGACATTGTGAAATGACGCGAGTCCCACGTGCAATCATCGCCGGCTTCTGTCTCATCATCTTCATACTGAGTTAATCAGCGGCAGCTGCAGCAGTCACTTCCTGTTGACTAACTCATTGGTTTGATAGCGGCGAGACAGAAGCCAACACTGATTGGATGTGGGAATCGCGTGACTTCCCATGTCACATATGAGCCCCAGAACCTTTATTACCAACACCAGTATTAGAGGTGAGTATAGACTTTTGTTTTACCTAGGTGAGACATAGAAGGGGTTGTTGTAGTAGTGGACAATCCCTTTAATGCCAGTTTCACACGTTATATCTCAACACCAGGCCCAATCCATGGGTCTTCTGTCCTGAGACTGTGCTGTGGAGTCTGAGTCGGTGCCCATTTTGGTTGAGTTGGAGTCAGTATAAAATGGACCAATTCCGACTCCTAAAATATCTAATAAATTGGGTACAGTAATTCAATGCAGCATGTGCTGAATATTATGAATTATTTTTATCTAGCTATCTTGATTATTGTATCATAATAATAATTAAAAGCCTGATGTTTACATTGTACTACAATAAATTTGTCTCTTAAATGTGAGCTCATATATGAGGAAGTCTGAGTCATGGAGTCTGAGTCAGGGAAATTGAGAAGTTGGAGTCCGGTGGTTTGGCTTACCAACTCCACATCCCTGCTCATTGACCTCTATGTGGCAGCTCAGGTGAGAGGTCTAGGTGGTTGAGCCGGGTATTGTGATGTAGGTGTACTGTCCTTGTTTCTCACATTTGAGAACCCAGCTTAAAGCTGACAATTGGTAGTCCAGTTGCTGCTGCTCATAATGATGTGCTGAAGTCTTTTGCAGCACCTGTTCATTTCTGTTTTGGAGCCACAGTATGGAAATTTAAAGCGGGTTGTCCACTGTGGGACAAAATCCATACGAATGTCCCAAATCTGTTGGAAAGAATCAAAAGAAAGAATTCTTACCCCTGCTCCTGTGTTTGCGTCTCATCTCTGAGCACGGTATTCCTCTTCGACCTAAACAAGATCATGTGAACACTGAAGCCTAATTTCCTTAATATGTGACTCTCCAGCGATTCTGAATCTATAACTGTGTATGTGTTGACCGCCTGTAGCTGTTATGGCATATTGGAAGTTCAGTCGAAGGTCTTGGTCACACCTTTAAGTCTCACCCGTGCTTACTCGCTTGATTTCATTTCTAGTGGATCATAATGTAACCATTGTAGGAAGCGATTATCCTAAAACTCTCTTAGAGACGCTGTATCAGAACTGCGCAAATCTTATTTTCCTTAAGGAACCAGATTAGTTATGTTTGTAATTGGTGCTGGAAAGATGATATATAAAACTAAAATTTCCATGGACAACAAGGCCATTTTTAAGACTTCTTGACTTCTGAGGACCTCGTTCAAACGTTTTCTTGATGACCACCGTCGCCTTCAAACCTTAAGGTTTTTGTCCCTCAAAAACCACCTCTAAAAAGTATTCGACAGATCTATAGTTTCCTCTTGGTTTCTTCCAAATTTAACCAAATCGGAGATGAGGTTGAGTTGACCATCACCCATTGCGTGAAGGAGCTATGGTTGTTCGTTATGCTTACTCATGGTTCAGTATGGTTGTCACTAAATATAGTTATGGAAATTAGCGATTCACTTCCTCCTAAAACTGTTTGTGCTCTTTCAAACTTCATTTTCATGTAGGAGTTCTTCTGTCGAAAAGAATTTGACAAAAAGTTTATTGACCCCATGAAAGGTCTACAGCTCATCGGTCAAATTTCAGTGAAAGAAAGGTAGTGAGCCGGACTCTGAATAGCCCCCTCAATAGAAAAGTCTACAGTGTATTCCGGAGAGATGAAAGGTTCCTTTATCCAAAGAGCTTGCTTTATTAATACCGGGACATCAGATGATGGAGGTGGCGTCCGCTTTGCCCCAGGCCACATTTCCATGCATTCGCTGAGAGCTGCTGCTTGAAGATTTGTGTTGTCAGTTTTTTAGAATTGAAATTCTGTCTGGCTCGTCTTTTGTGATATTACCGCCAGTGCCCGACCTAATCACAAATCTCATTTCCCTGGCAGTGGTAGACAACTTTTTATTTTCTTTTAATATATGGGATTTGCAATTATAACCCCCTGGCCTTTATTATGGAAAAAAAAATGTTCAAAAGTGAAATCTGATAGCAATGCAAAAGTAATGGGTATTAAGGACATAATGCCGGCCAATAATCTCCAGGTCCCAGAGGGCTTCTAATTGGCTGAATGTAAGGTTTGTCCTTCGGGATCTGGTGGGTGATTTGTAATGGTAGGAGCTAAACTGGTGCAAAGTGGCAGATACCAGCCTATATTGCGTGAATAATATCTCCATACAGTATCTGTAAAATACTTATATAGTTTCCATATAATATCCATATGATACTGCCATATATTTCTTGTGGTGTTGTAAAATCCCTAGGGGTCTCTGACTGTGAAGGCCGACATGCTACACTGTCCTGTGCTTTAATATCCAGTTTGCCATCATATATACTTGTATGTATGTGTACATGCTTGTTTGTGCATGGGTGACTGTGTATATATGTAAGGTACACGCACATACTCATATCTATCTATATAAATCTTTTTACCCACATGTATATACATGTATATATTTATATAAAATGTATGTATATATGTATATACTTCATCTACCCATCTCTCTGCCCCCTGTCCCTGGCCCCCTCTCAACTATGACTGCTCCGTATCATAGCTGGGAAGCACTGAAGACTACAGGAGCTGTGGTAATGTCAGTCATGTGCCACATCTCATGATTGTGACAACACCGCAAGTCCTATCCCGTTAGGTAAGTTGGAGATTATCGATGAGGCGGTGGGAGGTGTGCGGACGTCGTGTGCAGTGTCTGCTTCTGTAGTTGGAACCATTGCAACATATTAACACACCCATCACTTTGGCGTGCTAATATGGTGTAACGTCTGGCAGCCCAGTGAATTGTGGGATTCGTTGATACACTAACTGTGAGAGTTGATGGACGAGACAAGGTAAAGGCCCCGCCACACACTACGATATCGTTGCAACGTCACCAGTTTGGTGACGTTGCAGCGATGTCTAAACAACATCGTTGCGTGTGACATTGACCAACGATGAGGTCATTCATCGTTGGTACATGACCTGGACCATAAATTTATTGTTGGTCTCCCGCTGGGCGGCCAGCATCGGCGCATGTGACAAACTATGAACGATCTCCCGGCGCTGCGCAGCAAGCGCTGGCAGCTGGTAACCAGAGTAAACAGCGGGTAACGAAGTGCCGCGCTCTGCTTAGTTACCCGATGTTTACCCTGGTTACTAGCGTTCTCGTTGGTCCTGATCGCTGGTGAAGTCTGCCTGTGTGACCGCTCACCAGCAATCAGCTAACGATGTCCCAGCGATCCACATTGTTGGTGGGATCGCTGGGACATCGTAGCGTGTAACGAGGCCTTTAGTGTATAATAGAAATACTTTTGTAGTTGTGATACATTTTAATGGCTAACAAAAATAAAATGAATGATGTTACAAAGCGAGCTTTTGAGACTGCTTACAACTGCCATCAGGCATGGTATAACCGTGGTATTTCCACATTTCTAAAACAAAGATTTGATTGTTCCTCCTCTTCAAATATTATTCAAGTTTGGTATGGCTGTAATCCTACTGACCGAACGAATTCTGTTTTCTGCAGATTTTAACCATGTTATTTAATAATCATAAACCTCCATACAATGGCTGAAGGGAATATGGACACACAGCGATGTACAAGGGTCCAGGGAACTTGTGTGAACCCTAAACTCTCGCCCTACTAACTGAATGAAGTCACATCCCTGCTACCTCTGTGTTTCCTTAGTTAATAATTTTTTCATTGCTTCGGCTGAACATAATGATCGGTCAGACCCAGAACTGAATCCTCTCCGGTTACATAATCCTATTGTGAAACGTGAGACCCTAAAGACCGGAATTGGAGCTAATGTAGGAATCGTTAGCTTGGTTCTATCCCTTATGTCGCCTATTTACTTCCCAGGCTTTGTCATACGTGTGCATACTCTGACATGAATCGTTTGCTTTGTCCTAATCAGTTTGGGCGTTTTAACCATTCGCCCCAGCTTTTTGCTACGAATGTCTTTGATCTAGGCTATCGATGGAAAAGGTAGCGATCTGTTGAGGATGTCTACAACTACTGTGGTTGCTAATTGAAAGTCATCAGAAGAACTACATAGAAGAATCCATTTCCACTCATTGAGACTCAATACTGCGTGGAATTGAAGACTTTACCTTAAATTGGAGCATTCAAGCACAGAGCTGAAAGGATCATGAGACGCCCGCGTTTTGTTTGACGGGAGAGCGGCCCCAGCAGTAGACTGTTGTCTCTTGGCTTATCTGTTGTGGTGTTTTGGACTATTAGTGTTTAATCAGTCAATGTTTTGCCTTCTTCATGAGCAGTACTAGGCAGAGGCATCTTGGCCCCTTCAGTGACCCGCGTGTCTGGTGGATCATTCCTTTTGGTCAAACTCCCACCAATAAAACTCCCTGCTCTACTACATGCCTAAATCTGTAACTTCTAGCTGCACCCAGTAATCTAAGTGATACATTGTTGGATTCAGTCTTTGCCTACGACATGCTGTTGGCAGATGAGGTAGCAAAAATTTGTTGACAAATTCCCTTTAAAAAAAAAAGTCCAAATCCGACTAAAAATATTGTGTTCCAAAACGATGTTAAGTGCAAGATACCCAGGACCCTCCAAAAAGGATCAATATTAAAGAATATCATCATGAAGCTATGGATGCAGGTTTTACTGGATATTAAAGGTTCATTAGACTAAGTATATCTAGTCCAGGGGTCTCAAACTCGGCTGGGTTGGTGGGCCTCACATAGTAAATAATTTATATTGGGGGGCCGCATCCCTTGTAGGACTAAGCAATATTTTGAGTAATACCAGAACTTTTTGCTCAATGTAGTAAAGTACAAATCCTGATCCCCCTTCTTGTAGTAATGTCCCCATCCTATAGTAATGTTTGGTCCCAATATTGTAGTAATGTCTCTATCCTGGTCCTCTTCATGTAGTACTGTCCCCGATTCTGATCTCCTTTTCCAGTGATGTCCCCTATTCATATCCCCTTTTTTACTGATATCCTCCATTCTGATCCCCTTTTCTAGTGATGTCCTCCTTCCTGTTCCCTTTTCTAGTGATGTCCTCCTTCCTGTTCCCTTTTTTAGTGATGTCCTCCTTCCTGTTCCCTTTTTTAGTGATGTCCCCTTCTTGATCTCCTTTTCTAGTGATGTCCCCCATCCCGATCCCCCTTTAGTAGTGATGTCCCCCATCCTGGTCCCCTTTTCTAGTGACGTCCCGCATCCTGGTCCTTTTTTGTAGTGATGACCCGCATCCTGATCCCCTTTTCTAGGTATGTCCCCCATCCTGATCTACTTTTATAGTGATGCTCCCCATCCTGGTTTACCTTTTTTCTTCCACTCGCTCACGCGCACACACTCACACACACACACACACCACAACTCACACTCATTCACACTCGCATGTAAACACTCACACACACATACACATCCTTACACTCACTCCCGCACACACTCACACTCACTTACACTCACACACACCCTCATACACTCACACACTTTTTTTATACACACATCCTCACACAAACTCACTCACACTACATACACACTCACTCACAGTCACACACTCACACTTTTCTCACTTTAATGATGCATCGCTCCAGTGCAGGGTGCCACCACGATCCCCGCTGTGCTGACTTCCGATCTCCGCTGTGCTATGACTACCTCCAGCCACTGCTTAGACAAGCTCTCTTGCTCAGCAAGATCAATGCAAACTGCCAGCCAGAGGCCCGCAGGTGACGTCATACACCGTGGTCAGCTGCAGGCCTCTCATTGGCTGGCAGCTTGCATTAAACTTGCTGAGTGGCAGAGCTTGTTAGTGCTGTGGCTGGAAGTCATAACACAGCAGGGACTGCAGCAGCCCACTGCACTGGGGCAATGCATCATTAAGTTGTCCAAGGTGCCGCGAGCCGCACAGTGAAGCCCCAGGGGCCACATGTGGCCCTCGGGCTGTGTGTTTGAGACCCCTGGTCTAGTCTATACTGGAGAGGTGGGGGGGGCATTTTTTGCTGCAGTACAGCATAGCTGTATTCTCCGTATCATGGCGTAGCATATGCCGCCTTGCGTTCTGCACGGGGATGATACCGCAGTCAATGGGATCTCCTGCAATATTACTGGATGTTGGAGCAGCAGATGCTTCTGCGCTGCAGCCTTCATTGCTTTAAGGAATATTCCTAGTAAGTCACTTTATTGTATATCCAACTAAGTAACGAAACATACTGAAAGTCTAATTTCCTCTCTGCTGCAATTCTCTATAGATGGATTTGGCTCAGGGATAAAACAGACTCTGATATGAGCCAACCCCGACTGAATTGCACAGTGCCATACCATGTACTTTTCACCTTCAGAAATGCGGCCTGATCATTCAGGAGAAAAGTTCAGCTCTGTCTGCAGACACTTGGCAGGGCAGCGACACTGCAACATTTCATGTTTCTTTATTAGCCTGGACATCAAAAAGCGTCTTATTGGAATTGCAGTGACCAGACCCCAGCAGCCCACGCTCCCGCTGCCTCCTCTCCTCCATATGCCGGCTGGTAGCAGGAGATGGAGATTCGGATCAATCTGATGGCTGCTAAATCCTTGGCAACAAGACCAAAGGGCCAGCTTTTATTATTCCTGCCTGCAATATCCACAGAAACCGAGGATCGGGACTAGTGCATTGCACATTGAGGCAGAAATCTGCAATGGGGTTTGAAATCCATATCAAGTACAATGCATGGATAATACTGGCTGTGTATGTATAAAAGGGGGTATCCGACTACACCCCCTATAGAGAATATGGATATTGTAGAGGACAGTATCTTATTGGAAAAACAGAATATTTCACCGACTAGCAGCTCCCTCTGGCAGACCCAGCATGTCCATACATCACATGGATGACCATTCATGCCGCAAGAATGATTATTGATTGCCAGGAGTTAAAAGGGAACCTGTTAAGAAATTCATCCTTTCCAGATCATGGCAGCATGGATTAGAGACCGGCTTCATTATTGCGGTCAGGTTTGGTTCACTCTGGAAAGAAACCTACCTTGAAATGGCAGCTGAAGACTATGCAACTAGGATGACCAGTCCAAGGCGGTGACTTTTCCCCACTGTCCTTGATTGATAGATCTCTGAATACACATATGTAGGATGAGACCAGTGACTCTAGGAGGGAGTTGAGCAGAGAGGAGCCTGCATGTTGGACCAGTCCTCCTAGGACCTAGATACATCGCCCCTGGACACAGTGTGAAGATATGTTTTCTATGAAATGCCATATTGTGTTGGCATGAACATACCTGGCTGTTGTAACAGAAGCCGGTCCCTGAGCCTGAAGTTCCGTGAGTTTGAATTGTCTGACAGGTTCCCTTTAAGTCTCTATACATATTAGACAAAAATCAGAGGAACCTAACTATTACAGTAGGACTGGCCAACCAACCCAAGCGTATGGAGGCCTCCAGGCTCTCCCCCCGTACAGGTGGGCAAAAGTTTGGTCATGTTGCAATATAATTTCCAATCCCTTTGCTACTTAAAGTTGACTGGTTGTATCTTAAGCCCCCATACACATTAGAACAGAGGTCCCCAACATTTCTGATCTTGAGAGTTACCTTCGACTCTGAGAGAAAGTTGCGAGCCACATCTGGCTTCTACTCCCTCACAGTAGTGACACCCAGAGCCGCCATTAATGGTATGTTGACAGCCTAAAGCTCCGTCACACACAACAGCGATCCCAACAACGATAACGATCCTGTAGGGATCGTTGGTGCGTCGTTATGTGTTCGCTGGTGAGATGTCAAACAGTCAGATCTCACCAGCGACTCGGCAACGAACTGGAATCATAGGAGGTCGTTGGGAATTGTCACTCTCGGGCGTAGTATTGAGATCGTTGGTCGTTGTCCCTTTCAAACACAGCGATGAAGCATTCCCAGCGGGAGCGCAATGACCTAAAAATGACCCAGAGCACTTTGTAACGATCAGCGATCTCACAGCAGCGACCTGATCGCTGCTAAGTGTCACACGTAACGAGATTGTTAGCGATGTCATCGCTGTTACGTCACAAAACTTATGACGTTAAACGATCTTGCTAACGATCTCGTTGTGTGTGACGGGGGCTTAAGTTTTTCACAGAAATCACATTGTCAGTATATAAGGTGCAGGGATTCCTACTTTCCCCTCATTTAGATCTGCTTTTATTTGTAGGGCTACTCACAAAAGCCACCATCTGGAAACCTAATCTTCATAGTCGTTTGCCAGATCTGGTGCTAACGCGCCAAGTTGGAAGACAACCACAAAGCACACTTCATGGGCCCGTGAACTACATTTGGCTCCCGAGCTACAGGTTGGGACCCTTACATTAACTATCAGCCAAATACACTGCTATCGACTGAGCCAGTCAACAGTCTTAATTTGTATGGGGTCGAGGGACGTGTCAATTGAGCTTGTAAAAATTTGGACTTCTGATTGCATTGTTCTCCCCAAGATAGGTCCCCAGTCACATGTCAGCCAGTGGCTTTCTAATAGAGAACACAGAAGTTCTCGGCCGAGCTAGCGCTCCTGTGCATGGGAGATGCGGATGAGAGATGGCTGTCGGCCTTATTTCATTTGGTTAAGAATCCTGAGCATCTGAGCTGATAGACTTCCTCAGTAAGCACAGCTGAACCTGGGGGAATGCCCTTTACCCCAAGGTGTCTTTGTTTTTGACTTTTTTTTTTACCTCCAGGAACCTTCTCTTGTGGTGATTGTGGTTTTCCAGTGTTGTCACTGTCATTGCTGGAGCCCTGGGGACCTCTTGTCAGTTTCATGTTCTTAAGGGCCCTTTCACATCAGCGTTTTTTGAAATTCGCGGCAGATGCGGTGAAAAAACCGCATCTGCCGCGATTACCGAATACCGGCTGCACTTGCGGCGCGGTTGCGGTAAACGCCATGCAAAGTATAGGCGTACTTGCGGCAGGTGCGGCCGCGAAAAAAACCGCACTTGCCGCACCTGCCGCAAGTACGCCTATACTTTGCATGGAGTTTACCGCAACCGCGCTGCAAGTGCAGCCGGTATGCAGTAATCGCGGCAGATGCGGTTTTT
This sequence comes from Allobates femoralis, assembly GCA_033576535.1. Classification (NCBI taxonomy): domain Eukaryota; kingdom Metazoa; phylum Chordata; class Amphibia; order Anura; family Aromobatidae; genus Allobates; species Allobates femoralis. Next base: position 4,582,406 of record JARQOC010000009.1, read on the forward strand.
TCACCGCATCTGCTGCGAATTTCAAAAACCGCTGATGTGAAAGGGCCCTTATATAGTCTTCCACTCCATCTAGACGTTTATACCTGAATGTGTCGGGTGTCCTGCTTGTATGAGGAAACGTCACTTTTATAAACTAAATGCATTTGCCTTCTTTCCTTTGTTTGGAAAAGTTGCAGGCATCCACCCAAAATATATATCCTTAATTGGTAACTGAAAGCAAACAGCAGTGAAGAGTTAAGGTCCCGTCACACACGACGACGTTCCAGCGATCCCGACAGCGATAACAACCTGCCGGGATCACTGGAGCGTCGTTACCTGGTCGCTGGGGAGCTGTCAATAAGGCAGATCTCCCCAGCGATCAGGGGTATGGAGCCACCTCCCACATCACTGGAAGCGATGTTACCAGTGTCCTCCCTGCTTAGCTCAGCCTATAAGCAGGGAGGAAGCTGGTAACTATGATAAACACTGGGTATCCAGGCAGCGCGCGCTGCCTAGATACCTGCTGTTTATTATAGTTACCAGCATCCTCCCTGCTTAGTGCTGGTAACCATGATAAACACCGGGTATCTAGGCAGTGCGCGTTGCCTAGATACCCAGTGTTTACCATGGTTACCAGCCTGTGAGATCGCTGGTCGTTGGTCTCTCGCGGTCACACGCTGCTATGCATGCTGACCAGCGGGAGATCAACAAGGTCCTGAGCCCTTTGCATCGATCAGTGACCTCACAGCAGGGACCTGATCGCTGCTAGATGTCACACATAGCGACATCGCTGGAGAGATCGTTGTAATGTCAGTTACAACAATCTCGCTAACTATCTCGTTATGTGTGACTGGGGCTTTACAGCGTTACAGCTCTTATGATGAGCTCTTATGATGGTTGTTATATTTGATCTTCATTTGGTACCTACATCGGGAAGACACCTTATATACACTATAAATGTGGGCAACAATATTACCTAGATGCTATACTGCCCTATGCTTTAATATCCAGTTAGATTCCAGAGGTTTTCAATGGGGTTCAGGCCTGGAGATTGGGCTGGCCATGACAGAGTCTTGATGTGGTGCTCCTTCATCCACACATTGATTGACCTAGCTGTGTGGTATGGGGCATTGTCCTGCTGGAAAAAAGTCCTCAGTGTTGGGGAACATTGCCTGAGCAGAAGGAAGCAAGTGTTTTTCAAGGATAACCTTGTATGTGGCTTGATTCGGACGTCCTTCGCAAAGATTAACCTGCTCAATTCCAACCTTGCTGAAGCATCCCCAGATCATCACCGATCCTCCACCATATTTCACAGTGGGTGCAAGACACTGGTTTTTGTGCGTCTCCAGGTCTGTGTCTAAACATTAGATGACCAGGTGTTGGGCAAAGCTGAAAATTACTCATCAGAGAAGATTACCTTACTTTAGTCATCTATGGTCCAATCCTTATGGTCTTTGGCAAACTTCATCCTTTGCTTCTCATTGATGAAAGCCTTTTCCTACCTCTATATGACTTGAGCCCTGCCTGTAGGAGCCTGTTATGAACTGTTCTTGCCATGCACTTCACCCCAGCTGCCATTTGCCATTCCTTCTGTACATCACGTGATGTCATCCTGGGGTTGCTGAGTAACATTCGAATAAGATGACGATCATCCTGGTCAGTGGAGAATTGCTTTCGCCCTCTGCCGGTCTGTAACTTTGTTGTTCCCAATGTGTGCTGCTTGACCTTGTTGTAATGGACTGCCGTCTTAGAAATTTTAAGGATGGAGGCAACATGATGCTCACTGTATCTGTCTGCCAGTAAAGACAGAATTGAGCCCCCCTTTTCCTCACTCAAGTCTTTTCTTTTCAACTCCTTTGGCATAGTTAAAAGTTATGTTTTCATTCAAATTACTTTTGGGCTATTCCTAGCACTTGCTTTGCCATCCAGCTTGTCCTATTGCAAGAAGATTGTGAAGAGCACAGCAGTGTTTTCTATACTTTCCCTCGTTAAATAAGATTTGGTTCAGGTGATCACCTAATCAGAAGCACATTAAGTAGAATGTGGTTGACTTTAGTTGGAATTCAACAGACACTGGAATGGAATGGCTGACCGACATGTGGAGAAAACTGTGCAGTGAACTCTTAATTTTTGCCAGAGCTGTATATGTGAATTCCTCACCAGATGTCAATAACAACCTATCCAATCCACACAGGCAAAGTAGTCAGTCCATAGATGTCCATAAATGTAGTAATGTGTAATAATAAAAATGGCACAGGGAAAAGTATTGAACACGCTTACTGAAATGTATTTAATATTTTGTACAAAAGCCTTTGTTGATGAAGCTTCAAAGACCCCTCTTTTTTGGGGACATGAGTCACCTGCATTGCTCAGCTGTGATTTTGGCCCATTCTTCCACACACACTCTTCACATCCTCAGGTCATGTCGATCCTCCTATGAACTCTGACCTTTAGTTCCTTCCAGACATTGTCTATTGGATTCTGCTCCGGTGATCGGCTCGGCCATTCTAGCAGCTTTATTTTCTTTCTCTGAAACCACTTGAGTTTCCTTGATTGTGTGCTTGGGATCATTGTCTTGTGAGATGTCCACCCTCATTTCATCTTCATTATTCTGGTAGATGGCAGCAGATTTTTATCAAGAATGTCTCTGTATATTTGTCCATTCATCATTCTTTAAATGTTGTGAAATTTTGCCAGTGCTGTATGTTGAAAAATAGCCTAACACCATGATGTTCCCACCTCCAAACTTTACTGTTGGTATGGTGCGTTTGGAGTGATATTTTTTTGGCCTCCAAGCATGGTGTGTATTATGACATCCATAGAGTAAAATTTTGGTCTTCTCCGACCAAACTATATCCTCCAGTATTTCAGACTTGTCTAAAGATTGTTGAACAAACTAAACGCTCTTGAACATACCTTTTGTTCATCAATGGAGACTTGCGTGGTGAGCGTGCATACAGGAGCGTGCATACAGGCCATAGAGGGAAAGTGCATTACTTATTATTTTCTCTGCTGCAATTGTACCTGCTGATTCCAGGTCTTTCTTTAGCTCTCCACAGGTGGTCCTTTGCTCTTGGACAACTCTTCTGATTATTTGTCTTAACTTCTCATGTCTGAAATCTTGCAGGGAGCACCTGCTCGTGTTCTGTTTATGGTGAAATTATGTTCTTTCCACTTCCGGATTATGGCCAAATCAGATCTCACTGGAAGCTTTAGCAGTTTTAAAATTCCACTGTAACCAATGCCATAAGTATGTTTTGCAACAGTAAAGTTACAGTTGTCTTGAGACAGCTCACTGGTTTTGCCAATTTTGACATGTTTCTTATGTTATGTTGTACTTTGGTAATGAGACACCTTTATAGGCAATCAGTAGAACCAGCTGATATTATTTTACACTAAGGGTACCGTCACACTTGGCGACGCACCAGCGATCCCTACAGAAATCCGACCTGCCGGGATCGCTGGTGACATGTCAAACAGTAAGGTCTCACCAGCGACGCAACAACGATCCAGAATGATAGAGGTCGCTGGGACCCTGTTTCTCTGTTGCGTCACAAAATTTGTGACTCCGCAGCGATCTCGCTAGCGATCTCGTTTAGTGTGACAGGGGCTTAAGGGGCAGGATTGCTTTCCTAATCACCTTTTTCTCCATATGTTCAATACCGTACTTTTTCCCCTGGGTCATTGATCTTTATTTATGGACATCTATGGTTTGATTTCTTTGCCTGTGTGGATTGGATGAGTTGTTGCTGACATCTGGTGAGATATTAATGTCAATAGCACCTTTACAAATATATTTACCCAGTTAATTGTTAACTTGTTCAATATTTATTTTACTTGCTGTTAGATATGCATATGTATACATTATATATTGTACGTGTGTACATAATGCATAAACATGTAAAGATTTGTTCACATATTTTTAAATACTTATTGATGTTTACATATATGTACATATGTATGTATTTATACATGTGCTCACACACACTGTATATGCATGCCCATAAATGTATGTGCATGTATCTATATACTGTATGTACTCACAGATGTATCACACACACACGTTAGAATAATTAAGTGTTATGGGGATGTTGATCGAGCAAAATGTGAACAATTTTGCCATTGAAAGGCATTGATTGTTTTGTTCACTTACGGTACATGGTTGAGTTGTCATGGATCTGTATGATAATCACTTATGAGAAGCTGGCTTTAATGAGATCTGAAGGGGAAGGTGTTTCTAATTGTTATCATTTATTACTAAAGTCCATCACCTCCTTTTATAACAATTTTTTTTCCTACGCAGGTTGCTTTGCTGATCATTCTTGATGTCCATGGCGTAGTTGCTTAGCAACAGCCAATATGCAGCGGGTGGTCTTGTCTCTATGCCACTATGACTTGCTTTAAACTAGAGACGTGTCTGTATATAAAGTGTGTGTGTGTATATACAATGTGTATATACAGAGTGTGTTTAATTGTATTTCTCAAATGAAATCTTAAAATTTGCGTATAGGAATTATGAAAAGCTTGCCACGATTCTATTGTCAGTTGGAGTTTAAATGTGTCTCCATGGTTACAGACTACAAACACACACTGTAGTCTGATCCTACAGTCCTACTCACTTTCTTCTGTCCTGACTTCTTAAGGCTGGCTTCACACTTGCAGATGGATCTGCAGCGTTTTGCAGATGCATCTGCAAGTGTGAGCATGCTGACCGCGGCCCCTATGTTTATAATAGGGCGCACGCGGTGTGAAAGCTCTCATTCACTCCTATATGTGTACTGTCAGCAGGCGTATGCCTGCTTACAGATCACACTCTCCCGCCCGCAGCATGGACGCTACATCTCGCGTCCACAGTGCGGACGGGAGTGTGTGATCTGTCAGCAGGCATACGCCTGCTGACAGTACACATATAGGAGTGAATGAGAGCTTTCACACCGCGTGCGCCCTATTATAAACATAGGGGCCGCGGTCAGCATGCTCACACTTGCAGATGCATCTGCAAAACGCTGCAGATCCATCTGCAAGTGTGAAGGCAGCCTTATAGTTTACTATAGAGACCAGTAGAGAGATGAGTGCAGGTTTGTGCTGTCTGTAACCATAGATCTGTGTGGAGCTGTACACCCAGTAGGGAAATTGATGAAAAGTACTTGGATTTAGCATTCCTTTACTTTTCTTTGAAAGAAACAGTAAACACTTCTGTTGACCATGTAAATGAATTCATTGTCTCATCTGTTCCTTTCTGATTAACATAAAATAGTTTTTGTTTGCACCTGGTCCTGTGTACACAGTAACCTACATTTTAGCACCTAACTGCAGCCTGGATAATCAAGTTTCTCCCACCTCTGCAGGCACTGTGGGACCTTGTATCTATTCTGCTGTGAACAGATTAGCCAACATAAAGCAACCCCCCCCCCCCCCCGTCACTAAAGCCCCAGTCACAAATAACGATATCGTTAGAGAGATCGTTCTAACTGTGACGTTACAACGATCTCTCCAGCGATGTCGTTCTGTGTGACACTTTGCAGCGATCGGGCCCCTGCTGTGAGGTCGCTGATCGCTGCAAAGTGCTGTGGGTCATTTTTAGATCGTTGGTTTCCCGCTGGTCAGCACGCATCGCTGCGTGTGACCGCAAGAAACCAGTGATCAGTGACCTCACAGGGCTGGTTACTATGGTAAACACCGGGTATCCAGGCAGCACGCGCTGCCTAGATATCCGCCATTTACCATGGTTACCAGCGTCCTCCCTGCTTAGAACTGCCTGTAAGCAGGGAGAACGCTGGTAACTATGATAAACAGCGGGTATCTAGGCAGCGAGCGCTGCCTGGATACCGCGCTGTTTATCATAGTTACCAGCGTTCTCCCTGCTTAGCGCTGCCTATAAGGCAGTGCTAAGCAGGGAGCGATGTGGGAGGTGGCTCCCATGGCCTGATCGCTGGGGAGATCTGCCTGTTTGACAGCTCCCCAGCGATCAGGTAACGTCTATTAGAATCACTGCACACATACACTTAAGGAGTTTTTTTGCTTGTTGGTGAAATTTATTGAAACAAGTGCTCTTATAGTGATTGCGACAGAATGACGTTTCGGTCATTCAAGACCTTGATCACATAAGTCGCCTTGAGCTATGTTGTGGTTCATGAAGGATGTGGTCCTTATGATGAGTATAGGAACAGCGGGTATGCCCTTAGTAGTTCTGAACTGAGGGCTGTCCTGTACAGGGTAATGGTCACTAATGCCTTTAGATTAGCCAGGGTCAGAGCGGTCGCTCTATGTGGGGTGGTGGCACGACGGTGGAGTGTGTTCACACTCAGTTGCAGCAAGGAGGAGTGACCCTGGCTAATCTAAAGGCATTAGTGACCATTACCCTGTACAGGACACAACATAGCTCAAGGCGACTTATGTGATCAAGGTCTTGAATGACCGAAACGTCATTCTGTCGCAATCACTATAAGAGCACTTGTTTCAATAAATTTCACCAACAAGCAAAAAAACTCCTTAAGTGTATGTGTGCAGTGATTCTAATAGACATTTATGTGGGACTTACGAGCCTCCTTCACTAGCACCATACCCCCACACCTATCGTGTGCTAGCCATTGAATCTCATACTATAAGCGATCAGGTAACGACGCTCCAGCGATCCCGGCAGGTCGTTATCGCTGTCGGGATCGTTGGAGCGATCGTTATGTGTGACAGCACCTTAAGGCTGCTTTCACCCTGCGATTTTTGAGGATCTGTAAAACGGACAGCCACAAATCCGATTTGGCCCCCATGTTATCCTATGGGCACGGATCGGATCAGTTTTGCCCTTAATGGCAACCGATTTTAGTCAGATCCGATTATGTCTGATTTTTTTGCTGTGCCCAAAATTGGAGACTGCTCCAGTTTTGGGCACAGTGGACCGAATCGGATCCGACCCGATCCGCGGCATTTAACATGGGGGGCCTATGGAGCACGGGTCTGAGAAAACACAGGATCGTTTCTCGGACCCGATTTTAGTGTACTGAGCATGCTCAATACACTAAGACTGCTCTGTGCCATCTAATGTCACTTCTGCAATGTATATACATACATTGCGGAAGTTAAATTAAGTGAAAGCCATGGTTAAAAATAAAAAAAATCTCTATTCTCACCTTTCCAGTGATCTCCGGTGGCTACAGGACCTGGCATTACGTCACAACCCGATCAGCTGATCGGGTCACATGACTGGTTACCGGTCATGTGACCAATGACTCTGATCGGGTAGCCCCACCCAGCCAGGTCCTGTAAGCATCTGGAGATAGATGCCGACGTTTGGAGATCCACTGGAAAGGTGAGAATAGAGATTTTTTTTATTTTTAACACTTGCTTTTACTTAAATTTCTTTTCCACAATGTATGTATATACATCGTGGAAGTAAAAGTGCCCCACACATCTTTGTGTCCGGATCCATGAAAATCATGGGCCCAGACACAGAAATATGTCACCACCTTTGGTGTCCGTTCCTGTCCGTGGGCTCCTGCAAAAAGTAGGATCCCACGGACATGAAAAATAACGCTATGTGAAACCAGCCTTAGCGAGATCGCTGCTAAGTCACAAGTTTTGTGACGCAACAACGACCTCAGCAGCAATCTTGCTACGTTTGACACGTAGCAGTGACCAGGCCCCTGCTGTGAGATCGCTGGTCGTGTCAGAATGGCCTGGACCATTTTTTTGATCGATTGGGTCCCGCTGGGCAGCATGCACCGGTGTGTTTGACGGGGAACCTGACCAACAACCTCAATACTACGCCCTAGAGTGACAGGGTCCCCACAACCGCCGTATCGTTGTTGCATCGCTGGTGAGATTTGACTGTTTGACATCTCACCAGTGACCATGTAGCGACGCTCCAGCGATCCCTACCAGGTCGTATTGTTGTTGGGATCGCTGGAGCTTCGTCAAGTGTGACGGTACCCTAAGAATTTACAACAATCGTAAATACCAATGATAACCTGTTCAGCCCAACTTTTGTCCTGATCGAACAATTAGGAAAGAATGTGCACAATTCCTAAGTTTACTGCACCCTGACACCTGCACCAAAGAGTCAGACATGAGGTTTTCACAATCAAACAAGTTGTTTTTGACAATTCATTGGTGGAAATGTGAAATTTTTTTCACCCGTTTGTATTATACATGTTTTACTGAAAATGTCCTCTTGGTGGCTAAAAAAAAATGGCTATAAGGGCGATAAGGGAGAAATGTATTGAGGAAGTCAAGTTCCACTTTTTTGCTGGCATCATTGAAGGCATATTACAATAGGGCGGACACCAATGCAGCACTGGAAACTTATTACATTTGCTGGTACAGTAAAAACAGCTTTTAACTAGTATAACAAAGGCTGCAGAAATGCAATGTGTGTACGTAGCCTTCTGGAGGCTCTGAGAGCTGACAAATACCATAAGCGTGTTGATTTTGCCGGGGGCTGCTCATTATCTCTATGGTGGCCACAACAGGGAAGATGAAGAAATATGTGCAGCGATTAAGGAGCTTCTCTGGGAATAGAAATAAAGAAAGCTGTCATCTAATATATAAAGCTGAAGTGTGTATGTATATCCGGGATTGGCATCTACACCGTCGCAACTATAGCCACAAAATTTTGCACAGTCACACGTCTGGACCCCGAGAGCGTCATAGGCTATGTTGTGAGGCGAAATTTTAACCCCGCGCGTTCCAATTCGACAAACAATTTTGGCCCTATCTACATAATGGAGAGAAAGTGACAGTCACCAGTTAACAGTTGTGAATGAGAGGGGCTTAATGATAGCGCCAAAAACTAACAGCATATACCAGCATATAGTCACTAAGGTGGGGCCCCGACATGGGATATTCACCACGCACGGGGACATGTATACACACCACATGCACACAAAGAGTAACACCTAAGGTGAAGCCCCAACATTGGATACTCACCACGCACCCAAACACAAACACACGCCACACAGACACCCCCCCCCCCCACACAGGGACACAAACACACACACATACACACCCTATAGGGACACATGCACTCACCCCACAGGGACCGACAGACCCCATAGGGATGGACACACACCACAGAGACACCCCTCCCCCCCATAAGGACACACACCACAGGGACCCTATCACAGGGACACACACACACTACTGGGACACACACACCCCAGGGACACACACACCACACATACAGACACAGATGTGCACAAATCGCATCACACGACTCGCCTCATACGTGTGCTATCTTTATTTTCCAAGCATAAACATCTGATTAAAAACAGCCAATGTGCAACACATGTGCCATATAGGGAATTAAGGCAGATGTCAGTCACATGAGCTGTCTATTATGTGTATGTGTGAGGTAACATATACTGCCCGGCCAGGGGGAGGGTTTACTGTTGGCTGGAGATTTATTAGGCTGCCTATAGCAACCAATCACAGCTCAGCTTCTGTTTTCCAACAGGTCATTAATATGACATATTCAAATTCTAATTTGTTATAGCTAACATCAGTTATTTATTAACCCGGGCGTAGCTTGGTAGTACAACTAGTTTTAAATACATTTCTAAATATCTTTAAATGGCAAATCACACTTTTATCCAGGGAAATTACCACTATGGTAGAATAAAATGTCCTCTGAGGGTTAATAGGGCTGGTGTGTGTGAGCATGTGCAGTAGGAGGCTCCACTGCTGTGACCTCTACCATGTACTGCCGTCTCCAGGTCACAGCAGTGGAGCCTCCTACTGCACATGCTCACACACACCAGCCCTATTAACCCTCTGGGACAGGTTTCGGTCCATGTAAAACACCAGCCATTTTATTGTGATTCTTTATAATGCTTGCTTCATTGTACAAAATAAATGAGCTAAGATTATTTAGCAATTTTATTATTTTTTACTCTTTTCTCTTTAAACTCCTGGAAAACCCTTGCAAAGTGAATCTGTCACCATTTTTTCCCCCCATATAAAGTGCAGCCACCACTAGTAAGCCCTTATATGGCACTCTGGAATGATTGAGATACATATATGTGTATGTATGTATGTATGTATGTATATATAATATATATATACTAGCTGGGTGCCCGATGCACATGCATCGGGATTCTAGAAGAGCGAGTCTCTGACTCGCAATGGCCGCTTCGCGGCCAATGCTTCGGGCGTATCCACATGACCACGCTGACTCGCAGCGCGAGCGGACTCAAAAGGGGCAAAAAACCCATTCGTGATTATATAATAGATTATAATAATGAATTGCCAGTCCGCTCTGTTTAACATGAAGAGACCATTTATTGTACTCACCGGCGGGGCGCTATGACGGATGTTGCTGGTCTTGATCTGGCACCTCCTTTCATCTTGTTTTGTATGGATAACGCATCCTATGTCATCCAAACATTGCCCTACATCGCGCTCCTGATGAGGCGCACTTCTCTGTCCTGACGAGGGCAAAGCAAAATACTGTAATGCATATGCATGGGTAAAGTCCAAAAAGTGCCAGCTCATGGGCACTACAATACTCTACTCTTCTTTGCTCTTGGCAGGAGAGAGAGTAGTGCGCCTGATCAGGAGCGCCATGCAGGACAATGTGGATGATGGGCGTGTTATTCTTACAAAGCAAGAGGAGAGGAGGCGCCTAATGAAGACCAGACACAGCCATTGGACCGGGCAGCCATGTAGGGGAGTATAATGAAAGGTATTTTTTCTGTTTCACAGATCTGCCTGGGGACACACATACAGTATTCTAGAATGTGTATGTAAGGCCTTGCTGGCGGTGGCCGAAGCTTATAGGAGAAAAACCTGGTGACAGGTTCCCTTGAAAATGAATAGACCATGATGTAATACATGGCCAAAACTAGATCATCTGCCAGTATGAAAACTGAACACGTCTCCTGTCCTTTTATCTAGAATGAAAACTGCGGCAGCTTGAATCGAAAACTCTCCTCCAGGATGACTATAAGCCCTCATTCACACATACACTTGCGTGAAAAAGTGCTACTGATGTGATCAGTACATCTGTGTCATTGGTATTTTTCATGAATGGGTCAATAAATTAAAAAACTTCTGTACTTTTTAATGTTTAACCCATACAGTACAGACAGTACACTGACGCCGTCCATGTGCTGCACGTGTTTTTCATGGGTCCACAGACTTTTATTGCTCCTTGGCATCCATGCTGCTGGAAAAAAACGTACATGTGAAATTTCAGGGTTGTAGAGTAGCAGTCGGTGTCCATTTTGGTGGCGTCTGGGTTAGATTCAGTTAAGAGTTACCTATTTATTAATAAAAAAAAAAATGTGGCAAAGCACCAACAGGCATGTAGCTGCCACCTACCAGCCTGTTGTTCCCGGCATCGGTCAAGGCTGACACGGAGCAGTCACAGATCACTCCTGTCGGTGATTTTGCCACTTCCACTGACGTCCCGATGACAGACGGGCAGCTTCTCCTCTCTGTAGACAGGCAACAGAGACGCCATCGCGCTGATTGACAGCCGGCTCCCCCAATCAGCATGACATCAGCTGTGTGCCCACTCCGCAGAGCTAAAAAGCTGCTTCCGAGCTGTTTACCACCCTATGCTTACCCCAACAGGAGCAGTCTAGGATCGCTTTGTGCCAGGGTGTGAGGGGTGCCGGGCACAACAGGTCGGTAGGTGGCAGATACCTGCCTTTAGTGCTTAGGCTCCTTTAATAAAAATCCTGGAGGAGTCTGAGTTAAAGTGTTGGCTTACAGACTCCACAGCCCTGAATTGTGAATAGCACCATAGGTTATAATGGGTACAGTATATGTCTGATGTGTGAATGAGGCCTTATGGCACATTGAAGAGGTTTTCATGATGAATCAACATTTTAAAGCTTTGTAACCAAATCCTCTTTCATGTAACTTTCCTATTGTTTATTAAAGTTGTATCTATTTTTTATTTGCTTTTGGACAGGTTTTATGATTTTTCTTGTTGTGCCGCTATTATCATTTTTCTCTCCCTTCCTGCTCATTGCCGGCGTTTTGTTATTGTTGGCTTCCTCTTACTTCTCGGAGTCTGTTCTGGTATTTGTGGTTACCCAATGATATTTCTTTCTAAAACTCTATAAAGGTTTGATCTGGGGCTTAATAAACCACAGCTCCCTGTGCCCGTCCCCTCCCGGGGGCGCTGAGTAACGTTATGTATATATACTGGAACAGGCTATTGTCAACTGGAATGAGGCGCTTTCTTCTGTGAGCCATTATGGCTGCTCAGGTGCTTTGTTTTTTTAATGCTTCTTATGTTTTGTGAAACTTCTCTAAAGTTAAACTTTTCCTATTGAACTGGCATAATGCTGAAATATGATGGCGGTATTCATAGCATGCCTCTTTATGAATAAAACACGTCCTCTCTTGTTTGACTGCAATAAAGTCAATGTGGAACTCGGGTCAAAAATTGTGAAAGTACTCAGGGTTCAGACTGCGGTGAAGGTACCAGGGCGGCCGGGCGGCCTGCTTGCTCCATAAATGGGGGTTATGTTTTGGGGGAAGCGGCTGGCTAGTGAGAAGAGATTTCCACTACTAGGACAACTCCTTCTGAATCAACTTGTTTCCTCCAAGGGACATAATAAATCTTGTGCTCCCCCTCTTGTGCTGCCGCCGTTCCAGCGCTGTCGGTACGCGGCTTGGGGCTCATGCGACATTGTGACCCCCGTGAGCTCCCATGTCCAATCACCGCCGGCTTCCTGCTCTCCACTTTCAGATAATACGTGCTATTAACATGAAGAGAATCTGGCTGCCCCTCACTTCCTCCAATGGTGTGGAAAGAGAAGCCAGCAGTGATTGGACGCCGGGCTCACACGAGGTCACAATGAAACATGAACCCCGAGCCACGATTACCTACTGCGCTGGAATCGGTGGCATCACAGGGGGTGACAACAGGATTTAATTTTTTAACTGTGGGAAACAAGTCGATTTAGAAGGGGTTGCCCTAGTAGTGGAGAACCCCTTTAATTGCTTTCAGCTCAATCTCGAGCCATGGTAACTTGATAGATTACAGTCTGTAGGAATATTGAGCTTTTGTCGCCTAGCTATGTCCACCAGGGTCCTCTCCATGCCTACATAGGTCCAGCAGGGACTTCTCCAAGCCTAGCTAGGGTCCACCAGGGACTTCTCCAAGCCTAGATAGGTCCACCAGGGTCTTCGCCAAGCCTAGATGGGGCCAGCAGTGTCTTCTCACGCCTAGATAGGTCCAGCAGGGTCGTCTCCAAGCCTAGATAGGTCCACCAGGGACTTCTCCAAACCTAGCTAGAATCCACCAGGGACTTCTCCAAGCCTAGATGGGTCCACCAGGGTCTTCTCCAAGCCTAGATAGGTCCACCAGGGGTCTTCTCCACCATTACCTTGATAGTATGAAAAAAGCCATACCTACATGATTTTTTACATATGAAACATATGTACAGCCCCATGGACTATAATGGGTAAGCATGCTATCCGTGATACACAGAACACATATGTCTATATGAGTCCTTCTCTGAATGATGTGTTCTTAAAGGCCCTGTCACACATAACGAGATCGCTGTTGCGTCACAGATTTTGTGACGCAACAGCGATCCCGTTAGCGATGTCGTTCTGTGTGACACGCACCAACGATTTGGCCCCTGCTGTGAGATCATTGATCGTTACATACTGCTCTGGATCATTTCTGTCGTTGGTCTCCCGCTGGGAGCGCTACATCGTTGTGTCTGACAAGGACAATGACCAGCGGTCTCAATGCTGCACTATGGAGTGACCATTCCCAACGACCTTGGTATAATTCTGGTTCGCTGGTGCGTAATTTTTCACATCGCTGGTAAGATGCCTGTTTGACATCTTACCAGCGATGTGAAAAACAATGCACCAACGATCTCTGCACATCGTTATCGGGATCGCTGGTGCGTCGTTGTGTGTGACTGGGCCTTTAGATTTGAATTGTAAAGAAAATAAGGTAGGATTAGGGTTAATGTCAGAATATTATTGGAGGACTGGTAATCCTGCAGCCACGTAGTATATCTATGCCCTCATTACTGGCATCTTTTTGTGTACACTGTGCATAGGCAAAAAGCTGCCAACCAGGAGTGAGGATGGGATTATACAGAGCTCATGAATATGGGGAACTATATGGTAGCAGTTTTTAGTCCTCTAGTGATAATCTCCTGCTGATAAAGCACTTATTTTGTCAAAACTTCAGGAGGCAACCCAGTAGGTGATACATCGCTGGAATAAGAGTCACTGTCTCTACATTAGTGTTCCCAAACTCCTATTGTCAAGAGCCACCACCAGATCATGTTTTAAGGATTTCCTTAGTATTGCACAGGTAATAATTCAGTCACCTGTACAATGCTAGAGAAATCCTGAAAATCTGATCTTGGTGGGGGCTCTTGAAGACTGGAGTTAGGGAACTCAAAATTGAAAATGGGCAGATTTGACGGTTGATTGAAAATGTGTGGGGTGCACATGGCAGACATCAGGGGAAGAATTATGATCATGTTGGATTCCCGATTATTTGTTCTTTAAGATTCCTGTGTGTATGAATATAAGCATTCTTGTAAGCACTTGTAGAGATAAGTATTCGGCCAGCAGTTTGGTTTTTTTGGTGGCCACCATTAGATTTGGCAGCCTAAACTTCTTGGTTCAGTGTATATTGTTGACGCACCCCCTATCGGTGCTTTTAAAGATCTAACATTCCCCCCCACCCCGTGAGAACTTCTCCCTGGTGAATAACATTGAGGCATTCAAGTCATAAGCGAGGGGGTGTCCATGTATTTATAAGTAGGGTTTTGTTCACCCGTAATAGAATACCAGCACAGGTATCCTATATCCTTAGTTAATCAAATCTTTGGTACCATTAGCAATGGGAACATGCCATTGCATTTGTGTTGCATAAACCTCTATAGTACCGTACATAGCCTATTGTGTATTGTTCCAAAAGACCCTTGAAGAAGCCTTTTATCCCAGAAAGGGCTTGCTTTCAGTGTGCTGAAACACAAGGTATGCAAATTGGGACTAAGCATATGGAGAACGGGTCCTTGATACACTTCTTGCTTTTCATGACTTCTGTGAGTGACAATCCGCGGCCATTTTTCCCACTTGCGGACAAATCTGACATTTGGGGGGATATTGGAAAGCAGCTGGTGCTCTTGTGGAGCCCCAAGGGACGTGGGGTACTCGGTACCGGACCCATCTGCTGCTGGGGATTCCTCACGTCTCTCTCTGTATGCTGCTGGTACCACTTGGCTTGGCAACTTGGGTCCTCTATGCTGCACTGACCCCTCCGTGTTGCTTCACTCTGGTACTAGGGGGCATCTAGAGATCCCGCTGTTCCTGGATTCGCTGTGCTGTTGGTGCCAGACACAGTACCGGATCCGGTGTCCGTCTCTCTGTGCGTACTTCTGGGGCAAGTGAAGGTATCACTCCAGCTCCCAGACGTGTTCCTCTGTCTTTCGTTCTCCTTGTTCCTCTGACCCTTACTAGGTCTGCACTGAGCTAACTCTGCTCTCAATAAGCTCTCAGTTCTCCTGAGCTGTTCACAGCACTACACCGTGCTGTACGGTCTCAGCTCTTCCTCAGTTCTCTGGGAACTGAACTGAGCTCTCCCTCATGGACCAGTGTATATAAGGGAGCAGGAGGTGCTCCCTCTATTGCCCAGAGGTGGTAGTGTTTGTCAGTGTGTAGTGGGGGAGAGAACCCATGTGATGTTATTGTGGCACATTAACCCATGGGGTGCCACACTCTCACTTCCTCTGGACGTCTGCTACATATAAAGGATGGGACAGTAATGTGGTTGCTGATTGACTAAAGGGATGGCGTGACATAATGTCATGTGAGCCCTGGGAGAGCCTGTGCTGTCACTGATGGAACGATGGCATCACTGATGCTGAGTAAAGTTATTCTTTTCCTTGTGCAAGCATAGTGATTGAGAATGGGTTGGAAAACCCCTTTAAGGCCCTGTGCCCATGATGCAAAATCTGCATGTCCATCCTGAAGCCAGCAGAGTCCGAGTTCTGAACTCTTACTTCTGAACCGTTCTTCTCTTAGTAATGCCCACCACTGTGCCATACACATAGGAAGGGCCCCCAGTGCTCTCTAGCAGTGCAACAGCCCCTAGACTATATTAATGCCGATTTAAAGCGATGTAGAAAATAAGTGACATTTGTTTGAGCCCCAGAATGTAATTCCCTCTGAGTGCTCCTTTGATAGTTTTAATACCTATAGTGCTATGTAGAGTAATAATGCCCCTAGAGCCCACTTAAAAATTAACATTGTTCCCTGAATTCCTCTAAAATGTAGGTCTGTCCCAAGTGTCCACTTAACGCCCAAAGTGCACCCAAAGATTTATAATGCCTCCTTTGTGGGGTCATTGACGTCCCATTTGTGCCCTACCGATTTTTAGCCTACAAGCCTAAACCTGCCGGCGGCCTACAAAACAGATAGTGGTAGAGAGAGGAGGGGTTATGTACCCTGATATAGTGATGGCGGGTCATGGTGGCTACTACGGTATAACTTGACCCTCCAACTATTGCTCATAAACCCCCATTAGTTTTATTACCGGCACATGTCTCATTGGGAGCCATCGGTATAGGACAGACCATTTTAAAGGTCATATGCTGCTAACACATCAAAAGGTAAAATATTGCTCATCGTCCGGTGTATGGAGACTTTCCATTTAGGATACTGGCAAAGCCGACCACTCCTGTGAGATAGGGCAGTCATGATGGTTTTTAATATCCCATAGGTTGAATCTGCCCTTACTATAAATATGTCTTTATTCAGAAAAAATCTGGGAATAGATCCTAGTGTAAAGGAGAAAAGCAAAAGCAATGACGAAAAGGTATGCAAAAATGGTGTTCTCCCAAACTGTGACAGTGGTTTTGTCTTTATTATGGGAAACTGGGTGAAAGCCAACATGACAATTCTCCAGCATTTATCACCCAGTTTTCCAAGATTCCAGTATGGAAAGTCTAAGTAAAGCCTGGGTTACATGCTTCAATGTCCCAGCTATCCCTCCAACGATCCGTCGTGGGTGGGATCGCTGGGACATCTTTGGATGATGAGCTGTCACATAGGCAGACTCACCAGCAATCAGGACCAGCGAGAACGCTGGTATCCAAGGTAAACAGCGGGTAACTAAGCGCCGAGCAGTGCTTAGTTACCCACTGTTTACCTTTGATACCAGCTCCCAGAGCGTGCTGTGCAGCGCTGGGAGCTCGCTGATCGTTGGTCTCCCGCTGTCACGTGTCTTAATGCTGTGCGTCCAGCGGACAACCAACGATAGATTTATTGACAGGACCATAAATCTCCGATCAACGACTTATCGTCGATACGTGTCACACACAACAATGTTGTTTCGACATCACTGCAACGTCGCCAAAATAATAACGTTGCAACGATATCGTTCACAATATCGTTGTGTGTAACGGGCCCTCAATTCACCGATACATCTAGAACCTTTATTTTTTTAGAAGCAAGTCCATATTGGCAGGGATTTGGAGTCAAAGAACCACACATCCGACTCCCTCTTCAATTTCCCTGAATCTGACTCCGACTCCACAACCATTGCTGTGAGGTCAGTAACACGCTGCAATATCTTTAACGATATTGTTTAAGTGATCTGCTTTTTGATCGCTTAAGCGATATCGTTTGTGCATCGCTACGTGCGATCAAGCGATTTTACAATGTAAAATCGCTTGATCGTGACATCGCAGATATGAGAGCTCAGATCTATCGATGAACGATTTAACAATCTGCTTCATCGTGGTGTGTGACACCACGATGAACGATCTCCCAGCGGCAGAGCCTATGCTGGGAGATGGTGTCTATGGTAAACGTCGGGTTACTAAGCGCCGCGCGGCACCTAGTAACCCGATGTGTACCATAGTTACCAGCGATCTTGCTGGTCCACATCGCTGGTGAGTCTGTCTGTGTGACATCTCACCAGCGATGTGAGCGATATCGTTAGCGATCGCGCGTGCACGTGTTCGCTTACAATATTGCTCACGATGTCGAGACGTGTGACGGCCGCCTAAGCCACACATCCAACTCCAACAATTCCCTGAATCCAACACCATCCAAAATGGACAGCAAGTCCGACTCCACAGCCCTGCCCGTTGGGACCATCCAGGGTGGCCAACTTGACACTTTATTTAGTGGTCATGAAAAAAATCACAGATGACACTTTCTATTGACATTTTGAAAAATCTTAAATCATTGATTATAAATGATGCATGCCTACAGAACATCACTCCGGAGACATCAGTTGCATTCATTGTCAACTGTGAAATGTGAATTGCAGTCTAAATACAGTAATCTGTATACGTTTTTTCAGCTTTGACAATCAGATACCATAAAAAAACAATTATTTTACAGACTGTCCTGCAATGTGAAATGGCAGCCATATTGGTTGGTATCCAGCTGTCCTAGGGTTATAGGTAGAGTAAACCGACATTGGTGCTTCATAAATGACCAGGATCATGAAGGCATTGTTTGCTTATTTGGTCCGTTCGAGTGTTGCAAGAGTAAAGGATAGTTTCTTGCTCCAGACTTGAGGGATGCAATGAAGTGGCAGCTGAGCTGGAAGGCAAAGCAGACAGAAAGCCAAGCCTAGCAAGAGCTCAATCCCCGCCCGATCCTGTTGCCTTGCGGTGACATCATGCTTTCTACTACAGCAACCTGTGAGCAGGTCAAATTCCTGGCTGCCCAGGTAAAGCAAACACTTCCTGTAGGGCTGGGCCAATGTGACGGAGCCCTCTCCGGCTTCTGGAGGGATTAACTACCATCATGAAGTCAGACAGGGAGGAAGGGAAGCCTGGTAGGTTACTTGGCATTATTTTAATTAAAAAAAAAACAAAAATGTTTAACCCCGTCTTATTCTCAGGTGTCTCTTCCCCTCCCTGCTTTGCTCAGACGTAGTAAAGGCGACTCATTTTCTGGTCTATACCTTCATTCTTAGACTAGAGCGTAAGCAAACCTGCAGTCCTATGCAAAACCATGACATGACACAAGTAGACGTTTTTGCTAAATGAAGAAATGTGGCTTGCGTAGAGGGAATCGCTTGTACTTTTTCTTTTCTTTTACATCTTGTTTGCGGTTGTGGTTGGTTGCCGGTGAGAGCAGCCTCTTAGCAGAGCCGGTGTCACGTCGGGGACTCTCATTGTGCGGAGTCATGCTTTACTGGAGAAGACGTCTTTTGGGACAGACCTCTAAGGATCCAGCGCGATTATCATACACCGCTGCTGCATTGATTGGCGGGGGAGCGGAAAGCTTTAAGATCGCAATGAAAGCTTTAATAAATAGGAGCGTACGTGTCTGTACAGGAAGCGAGTGAAATACCATTCATTCATTAAGGGTTTAATGATCTCTAAATGAGGAGACCATGAATATTGATGTTTGGAGGTAAAGCGTTCCCTATCCATGAGGAAGAGGTGGCTCATATGATGGACTCATGTTACTAGTGGACTCTGGTCACACATCCATTATATAGGATGTCATGGAGACTGTAGCTTTAAGGTGTAGCCCACAATTAGAAACACATGGCTGCTTTTCTTTCAAAAAAATACAGCACCACACCTGTCCAAAGGTTATATGTAGTATTGTACCCAACTTCATTTCAAATCAGCCGAGCTGCAGTACCAGACACAACCTTACGACATGTATGGCGCTGTTTTGGAAGACTGCACCCTGCCTTCTACTCCTGGACAGATTTTAACCTAAACAAGTTATTCGGTTACTAACAAGTTGGATATGTGCAGCATGATCTGGCGGAATGGAGCTATGAAAGGTGCAGATGATATCTTGTACCCAGTTCTGGTGCATAAGGAGGCCCAAAGGCCCATCTGACACATTGACACCAGAATTATAAAGGGCACATGGTACGTGGGGGCCTCATTACTGGTTTTACATTGGGTCTCACAAGCCTCAAGTTACATCATTACTGTATGTCATAACGTTACCTTAAATGTTTGACAAGTTGATCACTATATACACTGTCCTAATAAACCTCTTCTGCTCTCCAGCGCAGCTTGTTGCTCATATTGGATAGCTGTTTACCAACCATGTTGGTGGCTACGTTGCTTACGCAGGCAATCCAGCCAGCGGCATAACTAGACTTCAGTGGGCCCTGGTGCAAAATTTGGACTCCCTTACCCTACATGTCATCAAATGCATGGGCTTCTGTAGTGTTCTAAATCCCATTTCTCATCCATTCTGTTATATATACCCCAATCCTGAGCCTAACCTGATATATATGACCCACATCCTGGGCCTATCCTGATACATATGCCCCCATCCTGGGCCTATCTCGGTATATATGCCCCCATCCTGAGCCTAACCTGATATATATGACCCACATCCTGGGCCTATCCTGGTATATATGCCCCCATCCTGAGCCTAACCTGATATATATGACCCACCCACATCCTGGGCCTATCCCGGTATATATGCCCCCATCCTGGGCCTATCCCGGTATATATGCCCCCATCCTGGGCCTATCCCGGTATATATGCCCCCATCCTGGGCCTATCCCGGTATATATGCCCCCATCCTGGGCCTATTCCGGTATATATGCCCCCATCCTGATATATATGACCCACATCCTGGGCCTATCCCGGTATATATGACCCACATCCTGGGCCTATCCCGGTATATATGCCCCCATCCTGGGCCTATCCCGGTATATATGCCCCCATCCTGAGCCTAACCTGATATATATGCCCCCATCCTGGGCCTATCCCGGTATATAGGCCCCCATCCTGGGCCTATCCCGGTATATAGGCCCCCATCCTGGGCCTATCCCGGTATATATGCCACCATCCTGGGCCTATCCCGGTATATATGCCCCCATTCTGGGCCTATCCCGGTATATATGCCCCCATTCTGGGCCTATCCCGGTATATATGTCCCCATCCTGATATATATGTCCACATCTATGCCCCTTCCTTCTAGTCCTCGTTCTGTCTTCAACGTATTAAAAAAAAAAAATTCTACGCACATTCCCTGACCCACACGTTGCACGGTGGCCTCCTCTGTAGCCAGCACAGTGTCTTGCAGCTGACATTGGTGGGCCTGCTATGGTGACACAACATCACTGTGCGCCCCGTCACAGGAACGCAGATGCTGCTGGCCTCGATATAGCAGCATGTATCTCACAATGCAGGAACCCAACAGATCTGTCTGAATGCATTTCAGCTGAATGTGTGTCGTGGCCACTGTTTGGTGGGCCCTCTATTCCCATATACCCCCGGTCATGACCTGGGCACGGTTTGGTGGGCCCTCTATTCCTCTATACCCCCGGTCATGACCTGGGCACGGTTTGGTGGGCCCTCTATTCTCCTATACCCCCGGTTATGACCTGGGCACGGTTTGGTGGGCCCTCTATTCTCCTATACCCCCGGTCATGACCTGGGAACGGTTTGGTGGGCCCTCTATTCTCCTATACCCCCGGTCATGATCTGGGCACGGTTTGGTGGGCCCTCTATTCCCCTATACCCCGGTCATGACCTGGGCACTGTTTGGTGGGTCCTCTATTCCCCTATACCCCTGGTCATGACCTGGGCATGGTTTGGTGGGCCCTCTATTCCCCTATACCCCCGGTCATGACCTTCTATCGTTACGCCTCTGGTACTAGCATTTAAAGTGCAGAGAAAGGCTGTGATTTATAACAGCAGAGTGGGGTTGCTTCATGAATATATCCTGTCCATCGCAGTAATTGTGCCCCATTATAGGGAGAACAGTAGTACAAAACCAATGCTACACTTTCCATAAGTTAATTTGAACCAGTAACCAGTGAGGACCAGCAGATGACGCAGACGCCGCTCTCCCTGAGCTTGTGTGTCTTTATTTCTGCAATTTTAATCCAGAAGTTTGATGCCGTCAGCTCTGTGGTTTAATCTTTTCTGCCCGAATCCCCTAATTTCATGTATTGGAATCCTTCAGACTTTGACGTGTGGGTTTGTGAGGAACGCTGCTGGGTGCGGGCTTCTCCAGTGCAGACCGTGGCTGTCCCTTCATTATTCTGCATTCACTTTAGGTGGCAATTCTGGGCCTCCCAGGCTTGATCCAGCACAAGCGATCCCTGTTTAGGTGCGACATTCCCTCCTGTTCTCATTGTTTGTCATTCGGTAAAAATATGGGAATGTTTCTTTTAACTTTTTGTTTTAATAGAGTAACTTTATTTTTGAATAACTTCATTAAAATAAATCCAAATTGCAAAGTGGCTTCAAAACCTTACTTTTCCTGCAATCTGGTTTCCTTCAGCTGTATTGATATCAGATCATGTAGAGTACAGATGATGGCAGTGATGGATCAGCTCGGCACGTGTCACATTAACTCTGGGGACAAGCTGCTGCAGGGGATTGTCCTGAAGAGCAGACCACTCAGAGGAGGCCAGGACTGGGCTAAGCCATCACTGCCATCATCTGTACTCCACATGAGTGCACTCTGATATCAGTAACGCTGAAGGCAAATAATGGGTGAAAAAGCAGGAGTTAGAAAGCCTCTTGCATGCAATTTCTTTTTCAGAAAGGGATATAAATCCTCTAATAAAGTGATTTGTAAAGGGTCATAATCTTCCATACTGGACAAAATTGTATATACAATTTTTTTTTTTTTTTTTTTTTTCTACCGGTCCTCAGAAGCATTGCTACCTGGGAGCAGAGGTAGCCATCTCCTGTCGTTGTCTATTGCTGGCCGTACACGTTGGGCATATGTCCACTCAGCAGATGGCTGACTTTCCGGAAGTCTTGGGTTTTCAACAGTCATGGGGGTCGGTGTCCGTTTTGGTGGAGTCGGGTGTTTGGCTTACCGACTCCACAGTCCTGCTTGAGGATTTGTCCATCACAGAAGAGGACATCAATGCAAATTTGGTGTCTGTTATCCATTTTACATTGGTGCCAAGGAGATTAACTTTAGACCTTTGTATGTTACTCAGCTCTTGTTCCATTTCCTTTTCTGTTATATGTAGCACAACCTATGCCATGGCGCTGTACACTTTGCAATCACTCATCTTTCCCGGTCTCTAGTAATGAGCCGCAGCCTTATTTCCCCTTCATACATACACTTTGGCCAATGTTGCAGGAAGCCAGGTAACCTAGTGGCATCTTGCGGTTCTGGAAGTCCGGCTCAGCTCACATGGCTCATCGGGTTATTTTGATGCGGTTTGAGGCCAATAATTGTGCATAGGTCATTAAAATCTCTTTATTAGCCATCATTGTATGTTCGTTGGTGCCTTGTACACTTCTGCCTTTGTAAGGCTTTATATTGTCTCCATAAACATTGATTTCTGGTGTACTTGAATAGTCCTCAGGCTAAACACCTTTCTCTGTAGAATACAGATAAATTCCAACAATGGCTTTCCATTTAATTGAGTGGGCGCTAATAAAAATCCAATTTATCAGGTTTCTTGAGGAATCGCTGAGTCGAGGCACTCAATGAATGATCGTCAAGTGTCTGAAGGTTTGGAGGACAGCATTGCATTACATACATTGATTGGAATAGGTGCCATGTAATACCTAATTTCTCCTGTGGGGGTGCTGCAGGGAAAGGATATTTTATATAACCACTAATTATAATTGCCGATGGTCTGAGTAATTGGCTTATTATGAAAGGACTCTTCCAACAAGTCAGAGTTGTCAAAAGTATCTCTGTAGTGAGGTCTCAATTTTTTATTCACCTGGGGCTTAGGTAATTGGTAAATGTATCCCACAAGGCCATACAATGGGGCATATAAAAATGTCACCACCCCAGCCCTATTTTTCACTAGGGTTTATAATAATCAATTAGTATTAGATTTGGAAGAACTCCACCAACACCCGCATGAGCTAATGCAAAATCCTGCTCTTCTACATGAAGCCTTGGAAGCTTTTTCTATAGGATTTAACTAATGATTGAGGGATTTTGTTGCAAACCTGCCATTTTAGAACAAAGAGGTCGTGGAGAATTAACCACAGTCTGGTAACCCAAGGGCTCTCAATAATTAGGCTTTGTGTTCTCTTACTGTACTCCACGTAGGCAGGAGGCCGCTTACACCATATGTGGATTGGATGTTCGCGAAGACTTACCCAAATAAAAAAGTGTTTACTTTTGAGAAGTGTCTTAAAGAGGTTGACCACTTCAACTTCATTTGAACGAATGTGTTGGGGACATGATTTCGTGATGATATAGAAAGATCACCAGTTCTCCTGCTGCATTTGTTATTGTCACCTTGCTCATACACTGCACAGCGCTCCTCTCCACATTTCTGCCGATAGAGAAGCATGTGACCAGGCTTGTCTGCTGGCCGCCTCCAAGGAGGAGAATTGAAGGACACGTCATGCCGTTGTAAGAACCACTTTAATAAACTCCTTTTTGGTAAGGTTTTATTTTTCTTTCTTCTTTAAATTATTTCCTGTAGAGCATGGGTCCCAAACCTGTAACTCTGGAGCCACATGTGGCTTGCAGGCCTGTGACGTGTGGCTCGTGACTGTCTTCCAACTTGGTCCATTAGCACCAGGTCTAACAAACAGCTATGAAGAGCAGGTCTACATATGGTGACTTCTGTGAGTAGCCGCACATAGAAAAGCATATCTGGATGGGGTATAGTAGGCTCGGGACCCTCTCTGAGCTGGATGTAGCTGGCTCGGGACCCCCTCTGAGCTGGATGTGGCTGGCTCGGGACCCCCTCTGAGCTGGATGTGGCTGGCTCGGGACCCCCTCTGAGCTGGATGTGGCTGGCTCGGGACCCCCTCTGAGCTGGATGTGGCTGGCTCGGGACCCTCTCTGAGCTGGATGTGGCTGGCTCGAGACCCTCTCTGAGCTGGATGTGGCTGGCACGAGACCCTCTCTGAGCTGGATGTGGCTGGCACGAGACCCTCTCTGAGCTGGATGTGGCTGGCTCGAGACCCTCTCTGAGCTGGATGTGGCTGGCTCGAGACCCTCTCTGAGCTGGATGTGGCTGGCTCGAGACCCTCTCTGAGCTGGATGTGGCTGGCTCGAGACCCTCTCTGAGCTGGATGTGGCTGGCACGAGACCCTCTCTGAGCTGGATGTGGCTGGCTCGAGACCCTCTCTGAGCTGGATGTGGCTGGCTCGAGACCCTCTCTGAGCTGGATGTGGCTGGCTCGAGACCCTCTCTGAGCTGGATGTGGCTGGCTCGAGACCCTCTCTGAGCTGGATGTGGCTGGCTCGAGACCCTCTCTGAGCTGGATGTGGCTGGCTCGAGACCCTCTCTGAGCTGGATGTGGCTGGCTCGAGGCCCTCTCTGAGCTGGATGTGGCTGACTCGAGGCGCGCTCTGAGCTGGATGTGGCTGGCTCGAGGCCCTCTCTGAGCTGGATGTGGCTGGCTCGAGACCCTCTCTGAGCTGGATGTGGCTTTCAAGGTCGGAAAGGTTGGGGAGTACAGTAGAGTCTTCTCTTGAAGCAAGTTTTTGTTTTTACACCTTAATTGACAGTCACTATATTGTAGCGGTTTCCTTCAGAATTTTCTTCAAAGAAGTCAAATACTTTCTTTTCTCAGCTAGATGTTTTTATAAACCATTGTTAGGGAAAAAATATGAAAAAAAATAAGCTTTACTAAAATGAAATAAACAAAAAACGAAGTGACATTCTCCTAAGTCATGTAATAGTTCTCCAAATCTGAAAATAACTGTCAAAAGCGAACTACGTATATCACTGGGATCAGGTCCTGCAGGAATGGCCAACCTCGTGCTTCTCTTTGCTGTAGGGGCTTGTTCAGACTGCAGTTTTTCTCTTAAGTTCTTGCCTTGTTTGTTAAATATAAAATTCATGCCTGTTCTAGTCTATGGAGCTGTTCACATGTGTGTATTTTTACAGTCTGCACAAGATCGCAGAAACCTGTCCCGAGTTTGATCCTGGTCTTGGATGAATCTCTAAAATATTCTGATTAAAGGCCCCGTATCACATAACGATATCGCTAACGATCTAGTTGAAACGTCACGGGTTTGCAGTCGTTCAAACAACGGAACGACATTGTTGCGTGTGACAAGTACAAACGATCAACGATAACTCGGATGATCGTTGATGGGAGGTTTATGAACCGGACCTTAAACCAATCGATGATCGTCCATCCAACCTGCAGCATCGGTGTGTGTAACAACTTGATAACGATGTTGTTAACGACTTCGCCTATTTAGAACTGAAGGACGTAGGTGACCTAGCGACCGCAAGTATCGTTCGCTTGTCGCGGAATCGTTGCTGCGTCGTTAAAGATCTATGTGTGGCACTTCACTAGCGATCATTGAACGTCATTCAAGCGATCTAGGTCAAGTTGGATCGTTGGTCGGTTCACCGACACATCGATGCGTGAGACGGGGCCTTTAGAACACTACTGAATCGGTTTGTTTTTTAGGTACAAGAAGAATCATCATTAATGTCTGAATGAGGAGGTCTTAGAGCAGAGGTCCCCAACCTTTCTGACCTTGAGAGCCACATCCAGCTCTTAACCCCTCACAGTAGTGACCCCTGGTTCATCATTACCGGTATGAAAACCAAAGTTTTGTCCACAGAAATTACCGAGGCAGTATACTAAGATCCAGGGGTTCTTACCTTGTCCCCACCTAGATCTACTCTTCTATGTGGGGTCTACTCGCAGATGTCACCATCTGGAGACCTGCTCTTCATAGATGTTTGTTAGACCTGGTGCTAATGCACCAAGCTGGAAGACAGCCACGAGCCACAGTGCATGGGGACCACGTGCCACCCATTAAGGACTCCTGCCTTAGATCTTTGGCGGACCACAGTTGTCTTAGCTGTTCTTTGTATTGATCTATATTATCCACCATAGTTTTCCCAGCCGAGGGCCAATTGTGCTTACTTCTACTAGCAGCTGTCTTCTGTTTTTATGTATAAGGCTGGCACACAACACATGCATCGCAACATATGACTTCACCAAAATCCAGAAAAATACCCTCTGTGGTTTTGATCAGTTTTGCAAGACATTCATGTAAAATAGGGACAGTCAGACTTAATATCTCTGTCTTATCTGATCTCGCATGCATCATCTCACTTGGGAAGGATGAAGCAGAATTCGGAATGCAGCTCTGGAAATAAATGAAGCATTAGTCATTATGTTTCTGTATATGATGCTCTATTATACTGTGCCTCCGATTACTCACGTTTTATCATTTTGTATGTATTTGTACTACAAACGCCTGTGCAAATAATGCTGGAGGTGCAGTTTACCTGGAAATCTAAAATTTGTGTTTTCCGTGTGTCTGTGGGGCATGCTGGGCGGGGGTGGGGCGAACTATCCAAACACCACAATTATGTAGGCTCTACGTTCACTTTTGACCCCGCTTATGTTGTTACTGTTTCGCTTTGAAGCCTTTGTATAAGTGGAATCCTTTTTTTGCTTTGTGGAAGTTGTGTGGAGCTTTTCCAATACCTCGGGTCATTCCCTTGTTCAGTGATGCACTTTTTTGTTTTTTCCCTTTGTTGTATTCGATGTTTGTTTGGTGAGCAGCGCTTTTGCCAATTCTATGCAATGATTGGAGGCAATGCTTTTGTCTTGATAATCAGATGCCATTTGCATTGGATTTGCAAAAATATGAACTTGGATAATGCAGTAATCCAATCTAGGGGTCGCTTACATGCTATCTAGCAGAGCAGAACTTTGTATGTCGATCGGTTTCTTCTAATTTGGCCAAGACCGAATTTAAAGGGGATCTGTCAGCAGGTTTTTTCTACTTTATCTGACAACAACATAATGTAGGCAAGGAAACCCTGAATCCAATACCGTATCACACAGATTTCTGGCTGAAGTTGTTTTCACGCAATCAAAGAATTTCGTTTCAGGAACACAGCAGAGCTGAGAACTGCCTCGCCCCTTCAGGCTCAATAGATTGTGCATTGACAGTGAGATGTCAACTACAACAGGAGGTATTTTAGACTGCCATGCATGTGACTTTCTATTCCTGCAATGTTAATCACCAGGTGGTAAATCCATTAGTTTAAACAAGTTCACAGACCCTGATAAGAGAAGCAGGTTTCTTTGTTTGTTTTTTAACTCTTAAGGTGCTGTCACATAGCACGATCTGGCCAGCGATGTCGGAAGCGATGCGCGGGTGCCCGCTCGCTTCCGACATCGCTGGCCAGCTGTCACACAGCATCGCTGCGGCCGGCGACACCGCAGCGATGCGGGCGGTGACATCGCTCGCTGGGCTGGGCTCAGCCCAGCGAGCGATCCGCAGCAACGCTGGGGTATAGGCTGTATCGCCGCCGACAGCGCTCTGGCGATGTCACACGGCGCGATCCAGCCTTATCGCAGGTCGCCTGTTGACAGGTTTACGGTTCTTCCCGTAAACCTGTCAACCTGCGACCAGCGATAAAACGCGGTCGCGCCGCTCGTTTACACAGCGCGACGTCGCTAGCGACATCGCTGATACGTCACTTTTTCGGCGATGTCGCTAGCGACGTCGGCAGGTGTGACGGCACCTTTACAGCATGCTGTCCTTGAGTTGCATAGCAAAAACCTGCTGACAGATTCCCTATTAGGAGTTGTTTCACAAATTAACTTTTTAGAGACCCATTGACTCCTTCAAAAGTGAAGAAATGGCTGACTTGTGAATAGCAGCATCTGACACCTTTTTTGATACATATTTAATGCATTTTTTGTAGCATAGGTGTTTATAAAGTCATGTGACTAATTGTTTTACTTGTCTATAAGTTAGTGTGAATGGCGTGCACTCAAGGGTAGTTTTTGAGGTGTAAGTGAAAGGGTTGTGAGGGACCATAGTCAACTCAGGAAGAGAATCACTACACACTCAGAGGTATTTTTTGATGCAAAAGTGAGTTTTTATTTGGTCAAGAACAACATGCGACCTGGCGGACGTTTCGGCCACCTCTTCGGTGCCTTTTTCAATGAGTCACTTGGGATGGTATGGAGCCTAGGGTGCTGAATAGGAAGCCTTGTGGTAGCTCGGCAAATGACTGGAAGAGCTACTGTGGGTTGGTGCACCTGAGGTTTCGCAGTAGGAGTTCACCTGGGGGTACTTATCAGACCGTCCCATTAGTAATGTGTGTCCCAACTTTAAATTTAGGTTATGAAGTTCCTCAGCACTCTGGAGTAGTGTTGTATCAATGTGACATGCGCGAAGTATAAGGAAGCAACAGCATCTGCCAGCTGTAAGGTGGCCCTGCGCACTTGCTTTGGCATCACATTGAAACAACACTGCTCAGGAGTGCTCCCTATTCAGCACCCTAGGCTCCATACCATCCAAGTGACTCTGTGAAAAAGGCACCGAAGAGGTGGCCGAAACGTCCGCCAGGTCACATGTTGTTCTTGACCAAATAAAAACTCTCAATTTTGCATCAAAAAATACCTGAGTGTGCCGTGATTCTCTTCCTTAATTGTTTTACTTGGTCAGAATGTTGCTGTTTTGCTGAATTTGGCTTTTCGTGGCCCACTGTTGTTTTGTATGAGCATCTAGACTTTTATCCAACTGGTGTGATCTTCACTAAGACTCCACAGAGGCTGAAGACCACTCCTACTTGGCTAACAAGACAGGATTCATGTACAGGGAAGAAGTGGCCACGTCCCAGTAAAGGAGAGGGTCAGGGACTACTAGGTAAAAAGAATAGTGGACAGGAGATACGTCGGTAGGGACCTGACTGCTGGGACCTGCACCGATCGGCAGGATGGGGCACTTGGTTTACCCTCTGTAGTGCGCATGCATGGCTGCTGTTTGGGCTTGGCTTTCTCCAGAAGCCTCATAGACAATGAGGCGGTGGGTGATCAGGCATCAGACCTGCTGTTACATTTTGTAACGGAGATAAAAGAAATTCCCCTATCAGCCGATCGGTGTTGGTAGCCTGCGGTCAGACCCTCACTGATAAGGAAGTTGACGTGTATATAGCAGATGGGTAATAACTGGTTTTCACCAGACAACCCCTTTAAGGTTGGGCTATAGATCACTATACCGCATGAAATCCAATCTCATGACCGGATCATCTGGCTTTCAGAGCGGCTCCATATGGAGAAAACATTTTTTATTTCCTCAGTTTTCTAAGTTTTTTTTGAGGTTCTCATCGGTTCTGAAATATCTTCAATAATGCAAGAAACAAGTCAATGCAGAAATGTCTGTCAACAATAAAAATGTAATTTCATTGC
The DNA here is from genome assembly GCA_033576535.1 of Allobates femoralis. Lineage (NCBI taxonomy): Eukaryota > Metazoa > Chordata > Amphibia > Anura > Aromobatidae > Allobates > Allobates femoralis. Next base: position 4,612,455 of record JARQOC010000009.1, read on the forward strand.
CCTGGGAAACACATCGGGTCCTGTCTTTATACAGAGGATCTATATTTCCTTCACCTCTTGTCTCGCAGGAGGTGGAGATGTATCGAAAGTGCAACTTGGAATCCTCGATAGAGGGTAAATGTGTGAAACGCTGGGATACGTTGACTTGTCAGCTTGATACATTTCATAAATCCTTCTGTCAACAGAAAGCTATTGCTTCATAAATTTTCCAGGAGCTCAACCGGTTATGATCAGCCTCAGCAATGGGGCAAAATGGCGTTGTATTCACTGTCCAACCTCACAATTACAGGTCTGTCGAGATCGGGGAATGACTAGGAGCAAAAACCTGAAACTGAATGGGAGAAGACACAGATATTAGAAAGACTATTGTCTGTGAGGGTGACTGACGAGTGGAACAGGCGGCCATGAGAGGTGGGGAGTTCTCCTTCAATGGAGTCTTCACACAATGGAGGCTGGACAGATGTCTGTCTCGGAGGATTTAGTGAATCCTGCTTTGAGCAAACGATTGGGCCAGATGACCCAGGTGGTCCTTTCCAACTCTACCAATTTATGGTCAACTTTGAGTCTCCAATGGGCTGCAACAGGCTCTGACACATAATGCAACTTTATGGCTAGCCATACATCATATTGCCCACCCACCTTGCACCCCACTGCTTTAGTTTTCTTCGCAAAAGTGATAGTTTTTTTCCTTCTCCTAGAATGTTCAGTCTTTTTCAGTTGCCAACACTTTAAGTAACCTTCATTATTACATTTCTTTTATAAATCTATAACGAACTGTGAAAATGGGAAACTTTTGGAAATGGAAAGGGTTAAAGCTGTGCTGCTGTAATACCCTGATCGATGTCGGTTCCGGGGGAAAGTGAATTAATTTGACACAATTCGGAGTGGATCCTTCATCAGGGTAATCACAACTGAAACGCGTCGAATAAAATGACTTTTCACTTGCATTGATCTGGGTGTTTTAACCCTTTGTGTGCATTCCCACAATGGGGGGTTCGTTGCAACCGTGATTCTACGCTCTTCCAATGCTTGTGTCTCGCACAACCCTCTATGGAGAAATAGATCCTCCCACCCTCCTCCATAGACTTTTAAGAGAACCAACTGCCACCTCCTATCTCAGTAATGGGATAATCTGTCTTCGCTCAAGATCTACTTTAACCATGAAGTCAGAATGAAAGGTTGATCCTGAAAAAAAATGATTTTTTCTGATCAGATAGATCACAAAGTTTCCTTTTTTCATTGACTCTTTAATTTTGATTTCATGAATCAATAATGATGGTTACTACTGAAGCCAAAGCAAGGAGTATTAATGCCATAGACAGCCTGGAGAATATAAAGCAACGTTTCTCCAAGTCCTTCATACAATGAAACACTGACACATAAACCTTTGAAATTTACAAGGAGCTTTCTTAGATAAATCGCGTATTTTTAGCAGGCTGGAAGTGTCAAGGATATTGTGATAGTAATTTAGCTATTGGCTCCTTCCTTAGCACCTTTGTCAGCGGATGAGCCGCCTGCCAAGGTCCCCGCAGACGTTGCTGTTGCAATATCCGAATAGCGTGACACTTCCCCTTGGACTTAATGCAACTCAGCATTTATTGATCTTGTCTACACGTCTTCGTTATAGTGAAACACTGATCAATATGGTCCTGCTGGAGCGAACTCCGGGGTCTATCAACAGCTCGTGTGGTTCACTTTAGTCATTTCAGACAACTAGTAGATCACGTATCACTGATTCATAGATGACTGACAGCATCTCATCTGATTCCTCTTTGGTTTCCTGGGTTGCCGGTGTGACCAGTTCTGCAACCTAATTTTAGAATCTCCCAATGGATGTCTAGGAAAGATGGGGATCCGTATATGAAGCTTCTTCCACCTTGGTCTCTCTTGTCGGTCTCTCTTGTCGGTCTCTCTTGTCGGTCTCTCTTGTCGGTCTCTCTGTCGGTCTCTCTTGTCGGTCTCTCTTGTCGGTCTCTCTTGTCGGTCTCTCTTGTCGGTCTCGCTTGTCGGTCTCTCTTGTCGCTGTCTGTCTCCTCGTCTTGTCTCTGTCTGTCTCGCTTGTCTCTGTCTGTCTGCCTCTGTCTCTTCTGTGTTTTCCTTCTCTGTCTGTCTCGCTTGCTCTCTGTCTCCCGCTTGTCTCGTCTCTCTCGCTTGTCTCGTCTCTCTCGCTTGTCTCGGTCTCTCTCGCTTGTCTCGTCTCTCTCGCTTGTCTCGGTCTCTCTCCTGTCTCGCTCTCTCGCTTGTCTCGGTCTCTCTCGCTTGTCTCGGTCTCTCTCGCTTGTCTCGGTCTCTCTCGCTTGTCTCGGTCTCTCTCGCTTGTCTCGTCTCTCTCGCTTGTCTCGGTCTCTCTCGCTTGTCTCGGTCTCTCTCGCTTGTCTCGGTCTCTCTCGCTTGTCTCGGTCTCTCTCGCTTGTCTCGGTCTCTCTCGCTTGTCTCGGTCTCTCTCGCTTGTCTCGGTCTCTCTCGCTTGTCTCGGTCTCTCTCGCTTGTCTCGGTCTCTCTCGCTTGTCTCGGTCTTCTTTCGTTATCTTCGGCTATGTTCACACACAGTGTTTTTGCTGCAATTTTACTGCGTTTTTGAGCTCATGCTTTACTTTGGTTTTATGTAAATTATATGCTAATCTGAACCTGTTTGTTTCCCAGCAAAGCCTGTGATTCAGGCATAAGCTGTCCACACACATTGGTTTAATTGCTTTGCAGAAACTGTCAACACCCCAGGTTTTGCTGTCTCTTATGAGCATGTCAATCGTTTTCTGCGTTTTTGCAGTGTTCTGTGGCTAAAACACAGCAAGCAAAAATATAGGAATAAGTCCGCAAATCCAATGCAAAAAACACAGCAAATCTCCTACCAAGAAATCAGCAGATATTAGAAATCCCTAAGGTTTTGCTTCATTTTGGCAAAAGCAAAAACCAATGTGTGTGGACATAGCGGAAGTCGTCTTTCTTAGACGTCTTTTAGTCATTGTTAGTCATCAGTTGTCTTTCTTCTTAGCCCCCCTTCACACTACGCTTTTGGAGAATCCGTGTCTATCCGTTTTGAAACGAATAGCCAGGGATCCGTTATGGCCTCCCATGTATCCCTATGGGCTCTTATTGGTCCTATATGGCCATCTGTTTGTGTCATTTTTGTCAGGGATCCATTTGTGTTTGCTTTTTTTCATGTACCCAGAATCAGAGACTGCTCCGATTTTGGGCTGCCTTCAAAAAAGCGGACACTGATCCGTCACCGTCTGCGTCAAATAACATGCAGGTCTATGGAGACGGTTACGTGAAAAAAAGGCTGTACTGGGCATGCTCAGAAGCAAGGTCCAGCTCCTCCCAGCCCCATCTCTGCTGATGACGGGTCCGTGGGCATCAGTTGGCATCCATTGGCACAGATCCGTGCCTCTCCATGTGGTCCCTTATATTCAAGGATCCATACGGATGTACAAAAAACGCAGTGAAGGGGGATTTAATAGTCTTTTGATAATCTAGAGAGTAACACAATATTATTGGTCAGGGTATAAACTCTCATGTATGGAGCGGCTGTGAGTCTCTTGACCCAAACTCAACAGCCCAGTGGGCATATATGGAGACCCTTGGCCGGTCCGGACATGGTGGTCTGTAATCAGACTGTAACTATTGGACATGTGAGTGTCCTGATGACCGGGTCCTCTCCGCTCCTTTGTTTTGCAGATCTTTCAGGGGAATCTGAGTAATATTTTGCTTCACACTTACAAGCACATTCCGCTTTAGTTGTTTTGGGTGGAGACGGTCTTTAATTTACATCTTGGGAGCTATAATTTAGAAAATGTGTAGTCTGTGAAGGTCAGATGAATGTTTGCTTTCATGTGCTAGAAGGACATGATTTTGTAGCTAAACATGAATAAAAATGAATTTAGCGTAATAAAGGTAATTAGATTTAGAGGACTGAACTATAAATCAAATTATACAATATCAATCATTTCTAACCCAATCTGTCTTTCTCACTACTAGGTTAACTTGTAATTTGTTATTGCAGTAGTAGAATTGAGCCCCCCCTATACAAATTAGTCAGCCAAACCCACCGATATCGGCCAACACCCTAATGTGTATGTGGGGCGCCAGGCGACTGGTGGTCGGAGGAGATACCAATCTCGGATCGGTTTTGAACCTGCTGATCGCATTGTTCTCCCAGATATGAGCCACTGATCAATGTGTCAAGCTGGCAGCTTTCTCATAGAGAACACCGGAGCTCTTCACCAAGCGAGCACTTGTGTATAGCAGTGCTTTCAGAGATGGCTGTTGGCTGAAGCATCAGTTAAGCCACAGCAATCTAATGTGTATGGCCGGCTTTAGTATGCACAGGCCTAGTAGTGCAATTGTGATGAGCTTATGCATACACAATTTCCAGTCTTGATTGGCAGAGCTACCGTGGTGTTATTCAACAGCCTTCAGCTCGATCTCCAGCCATGAAGACTTGATGGATTGATCAATCTTGTGCAGCCTATATGGGTACACCAGGGCATTCTCCGTGCCTAGATGGGTACACCAGGACATTCTCCGTGTCTAGATAGGTCCACCAGGGTCTTCTCCGTGCCTAGATAGGTCCACCAAGTTCTTCTCCGTGCCTAGATAGGTCCACCAGGTTCTTCTCCGTGCCTCGATAGGTCCACCAGGGTCTTCTCCGTACCTCGATAGGTCCACCAGGGTCTTCTCCGTACCTCGATAGGTCCACCAGGGTCTTCTCCGTACCTCGATAGGTCCACCAGGGTCTTCTCCGTGCATAGATAGGTCCACCAGGGTCTTCTCCGTACCTCGATAGGTCCACCAGGGTCTTCTCCGTACCTCGATAGGTCCACCAGGGTCTTCTCCTTGCCCAGTTAGGTCCACCAGGGTCTTCTCCACTGTTATCTTGATAGTATCAAGCCATTCGGTTTCTGATCTTCCTCTTCGCCTTGTTCCCTCTATTCTTCCGACCATGATGTCCTTCTCCAGTGATTGCTCTCTTTGTATGATGAAGTCGTTGCTTGTTGATCCTTACCTCCAGTGACATGTCTGGCTTGATTTGTTCCAGTATTGATGTATTTCTTCTTCTTGCCATCCATGTTATTGATATCATCCTTCTCCAGCTCCACATTTCAACGGCATTGATTCTTCTTCTTCTCTCTTGTTCCTTTATGAAATGGTACATCTTTTAAGTCTACTCTTAGGCTACATTCACACTGTGTGTTTTTGCTGCGTTTTTTCGAGGATCCATTATTTGCAGTGATTTGCAGTGCCCCCGAGCATTTCAGACACAACGTTTTGTGAGGATCTATTTGTGGACTCAAAGATCCTCACAAAGAATGGGCATGTCAGTTTGTTGGGCATGTTTCTACTGCGCTTTTCCCATAGAGAATCATTGTAAATGGACAAAATAATGCAGCACCTAAAAAACCTCAGCAAAAACGGATCAGAAACGCACGGTGTGAATAGGTGATCGGCTTTCCCCCAAAAAAGGAACAGTTTTTGCAGCAGAAAAACTGATCATAAAAAAACTGCAGCAAAAACGCTGTGTGTGAATGTAGCCTAAGTGAATATTTACAATGTGGGTGAATGCTGTAAAACAAGATTGTTTTTAATCAGGGTAAGAGAGTTGACCTTCCAGTTTCTATCCAAAATGAAATCCGTCTTGTGATCAAATGCAATCAGATTTTCATACACACGTTGCCTTCCCATTTGGTGAAATGCATTGATATGGTCCATGTGAGACATATATGGTCCATTTGACTGTATTGGGTCAGTGTTGTCCAGCACTCAATCGTGAACCTCGTTTGTGTGAATTGCACCCAATTCACACGGAAACGTCTTGGTCTAGATAACCCATCTTATCCTCAACACACCGCAGATGTCTATATCCTGAGTTCTGCAGACAACATGGTGTAGACTAAATCTCAAACCCCTTTGAAATTAGCTTGAGATTTTTGGGACATCAGGTTCACTTTAAAATGTGGAAGGTTCTGACCCTTAATTGCCTTCGAGATGTATTATTTGTCATTAGGCGCCTTTGATCTGTAAAAATATTTTGACTCTTCCCTGTGGCTACTGCAGAACTGTTGTGCACCAGGAGAACAGTCAGTTGACTTGACCCCTCGTCAAGGAAGAGATCCATTTATGCAGTGAGATTTATCATGTATTCTCAGCTCTGCCCGAGGGAAATATGTTATTTCTACTTTTAAATCTGGAATGTAATGCTTAAAATCCACTAAAAAGGGACCCTCCCAAAGAAATAGAGAATCACATGTATGTCTGAGTCATCCTCAACGTAGATTGTATCCAAGCGGAGTGGCCGCCTATGTGGTCTACAGCACAAGTCTTACAAGATGTTGAAAAGTTGTCTTTGAGCCCTTGTAAATCTCCCTGGTTGCACCGCGATATGTTCTCTACATCTATATACTTTCTCATGGCACTGCCAGCATTTCGGGGTCTACATATGGCCTTATTCCAACATCCTTTTTCCACATACATCTACTGTCCATGTTTTTCACATAGTCTGCAACAACAAAAACCACCCCATAAAACGGAGACTTGTCTTTTATTTGATCCGTCATTGCTCACACTTGCCAAGTGGGACCCCAAAAAAGGGGCAGCACATGAATGCCATCCATACTCAAAGGCCAGCAGTGTAAAACTGGCCTAACTAGGTGGAATTTATCTGTTGTTTAGGACCATTCATGTGTGCAATTGTTTGTTCTTCGGCACCCTCAAGAAGTCTTTGTCACCTTAAGGTAAGTTTTTTAATTACACTAAATGTCTTCGGCTGGCTTCACATTTGCGTATGTGAACGCAGCTTATGCTGCGTTCCCATACGCAGTCAAACGCATGCGCACTGCGTTCCTATGTTTAACATAGGAACGCATAGTGCTTGCGTTTGCTGCGTTCGGGTGTGGATGCGGACGATATCTGCTCCTTCCGGTGTCCAGCGTCCGCACCCGGGACGCAGCATGTTGCATTTTTTTGTGCGCTCGGGGACCTTGGAAAATCAGCAAGCTTCCCCAAGCGCACAAACAATGCATTGTCTTCAATGGGTCCGCAGTGTTCTGCGCTTGACAGCGCAGGAGAACGCTGCGGACCCATTGAAATCTCTCCCGGTGGCCGCCGGTGATGTCACCATCTCCTCTTGGTGTCGGCGCGGGAGATTTAAACAGCTGTCACATCAGCTGTTTAACCCCGCTGACATGTCCCGGAGCTTACCGGCGGCCGGGAAGCGGAGATCTCCGCCGCTGATCTCCGCCCCCGGACACCGCTGATTGGCTGCTGGGCTGCACAGTGATGTGTCCGCAGGTTGGGGGTGGCAAGGTGTCACTTAAAGCCTAAATCTGAGGAATGATCTAGGAATGTTTTTGGAAATCCTCAATAAGTGATATAATGTAATATCCATATTGAGCATTATCCATTTTTCACCAAACCGAAAACCCTCTGCATAGTAGGGGACCAGTATGTGAAATCAGGCTGGTATTGTTTTCTTGCATCTTTGCCCTTACTTCAGTGGTGGAGATGGTCTGTAGATATCTTGTACCGCTCTACAAGATATTATGATTATTATGAGATAATAATAAGATATTACTGTGAACTGTAGATTTTGCAGCTGAATTTACAGCACAAATGCCAGGCAGGGTTACACGTCTGCCATATTGAAAACAGGAGTAATGGAATGCTGAAACGAGCAGAGGAGGCAGTGGGAGGTTAATTGTGGGCACCAGATAGTAATTATACATAAGAAATGTATAGGCACTTTTTAGTCTCATGGTTGAGGGCAGCTTAAAGTTGATTATGGTCTGTTCGCAGTAATGTTCTAGCAACTGGATCTTCCAATAATTTCCTTAGGTTTGAGAAGATTATGGAACACGTTAAACATTCCAGGACTTCCAAACCCATCCGTTACAGACTGTGATCCCTCGCAGGCAGAGTCCTCTCTCCTCACCTACTTTATCCTCACACATCCCTTGTAGACTGTGTGCCCTTTTGGGTTGGGTCCTCTCATACTGTATCCTCACCTATCTCTTGTAGACTGAACCCTCGCAGGCAGGATCATCTCTCCTCACCTACTGTATACTCGCCCATCCCATGTAGACAGTGAGCCCTTGCAGGCAGGATCTTCTCTCCTCACATGAACTAGATGGACTTAGTCTTCCTTCAACCTTAAAAACTGTTACTAAGTCCATCTAGTTCATGTGAGGAGAGAAGATCCTGCCTGCAAGTGCTCACTGTCTACATGGGATGGTCGAGTATACAGTAGGTGAGGAGAGATGATCCTGCCTGCGAGGGTTCAGTCTACAAGAGATAGGTGAGTATAACGGAGAGAGGACACTGCGCATAAGGGCTCACAGTCTACAAGGTATGGGTGAGGATACAGTATGAGAGGACCCAACCCAAAAGGGCACACAGTCTACAAGGGATGTGTGAGGATACAGTAGGTGAGGAGAGAGGACCATGCCTGCGAGGGATCACAGTCTACAAGGTATGGGTGAGGATACAGTATGAGAGGACCCAACCCAAAAGGGCACACAGTCTACAAGGGATGTGTGAGGATACAGTAGGTGAGGAGAGACGACATTGTCCATGAGGGCTCACAGCCTACATGGGATGGGTGAGTATACAGTAGGTGAGGAAAGAGGACATTGTCCACGAGGGCTCGCAGTCTACAAGGGATGGATGACTCTACAGTAGGTGAGGAGAGAGGACCCTCCCTGCAAGGGCTCACAGTCTACATGGGATGGGCGAGTATACAGTAGGTAACATAGTAACAGTTTTTAAGGTTGAAGGAAGACTATGTTACCTACTGTATACTCGCCCATCCCATGTAGACTGTGAGCCCTTGCAGGGAGGGTCCTCTCTCCTCACCTACTGTATAGTCATCCATCCCTTGTAGACTGCAAGCCCTCGTGGACAATGTCCTCTCTCCTCACCTACTGTATACTCACCCATCCCATGTAGGCTGTGAGCCCTCATGGACAATGTCCTCTCTCCTCACCTACTGTATACTCACCCATCCCTTGTACACTGTGAGCCCTCATGGACAATGTCCTCTCTCCTCACCTACTGTATACTCACCCATCCCATGTAGGCTGTGAGCCCACGCAGGCAGGGTCCTCTCCCCTCACCTACTGTATCCTCACCCATCCCATGTAGGCTGTGAGCCCTCACAGGCAGGGTCCTCTCTTCTCACCTACTGTATACTCACCCATCCCTTGTACACTGTGAGCCCTCATGGACAATATCTAAAAAATGAGAATGCGCATTGGGTCTTATCCTTAATACAAAACGAATCCCATACAGTGTGAAAACTGCTCACCTGATATGGTTGTGAAGCCCACAACCAGCTTGATCGCTCAAACACAGCAGCCGCAGCTGGGACCGCACTTCCACAATCGTGGGGGTGAAACTCTATCCGGGACCAAGTGTCTTTCGGTCCGCGCCGCTGCTCCAATAAGTATTAAACACTGGAATGTTTTAAATAAAAGATCTTCAGTTTTATTTCCGACGAGCTAAACACCCAGCTCCTTGAGGTTCCCTGAGGAAGGAGCTGGGTGTTTAGCTCCGAAACGCGTCGGAAATAAAACTGAAGATCTTTTATTTAAAACACTCCAGTGTTTAATACTTATTGGAGCAGCGGCGCGGACCGAAAGACACTTGCTCATGGACAATGTCCTCTCTCCTCACCTACTGTATGCTCGCCCATTCCTTGTAGACTGAGCCCCTCGCAGGCAGGGTCCTCTTTCCACCTGCACCATTCTGAGCCTTTGTATTGTTCATGATTATTGTACTTGTCTGTTATGTATCCACCTCTATAACTGTAAAGTGCCATGGAATGAATGGCGCTATAATAATAAAAATATTGGTCAAAAGATTCATTATGACAAATGTGTCTTAATGCTCAAGAACCCTTAACATAAGATCTTCAGAGGAACCCAATTCTTGTCTTCTCTTTGTTAGATTGAATAGTACATGTTCCACGTAAGGTGGAAAGTATCTCAAGAAAAAGTGAAATCTTTCCTCACGCTCTCGTGCATTGTAGAGACATTGAATAGATATGGGATTGTTACATCAAAACCATGAAGGGTATTGGAGTAGGTGGAGCATTAGGAAGGGGGTAACCTCTACTTTTGGCTTCTGCCCCTCGCTTTCTGATATTCCATTGTCTCTCTACTCATCCAGGATTATCATTTCTACAAATCTGTGACTCATCATAAATTACTGGTCAATTAATTCCCTCTGAGCACATACTTACACCACTTACTGTCCAAACAGGTTATACCGGAGGTTCCTTGATGGTTAGGACGTTGTCCCTCACGTGCTGAGGGTTGTAGGCTTCCATCACGTGGAGGGGGTGGTGGGTAATGGGTTGATCCCAAGGATTTGATGACGTATCAAAATGAAAACACAATGAACCATGTTAAAAATTAATCCATGCTTTTAAGCTGTATCCAACCCATTGTTTCCTGTTTATTGGCTGTTTCATGCTAAACCATTGGACGAAGTATGATTTTGGACCGTGGTTCTAAATAGAACTATTTTCAAAATTACTATTTTTTTATTGCTTCTCTAAATATGGCATACATTTATATGTAATTTCTTAATTGTTAAAGAAACAGTAACCCGCGGAAAATACCTCCTCCGTCTTCTGTATTCTACAGACTAGCGCTTTTCATGAACCATTGGTTAAGATATATTTATTTTTTATGACCTGTTATTGTTTTTTCCGCAGAATGTGTTCATCTTTTAACTCTTGTAATCTTGTGTTTCCATTAATTTGCAGTGCTGCTAAGGGAAGAGGTGTCACAGCTGCAAGATGAGGTTCACTTGCTCCGACAAATGAAGGAAATGTTAGCTAAGGACCTGGAGGAGTCACATGACAGCCGATCGGCGGAGGTACTCTCTGTTACGGAGCTCAAGGTGCAGCTGGCGCAGAAAGAGCAAGAGTTGGCGCGGGCAAAGGAGGCTCTGCAGGGTAATGGTTGCCAGTCTGTTATATGTCTGTTGTAGGGAAGGGCTTCCTGTCTTTACTTATTTAGTACCGTAGTAGCATCTTTGATTGGACTTTTTCCTGCAAACCAATTGACTACACAACCAAATTCTATTAGTGGGGAGGGGGGCATGCTGCAGAAATCAAGAAATCGCCCATTCATTTTGGACGTTACCTGCGTTGTCCAGCCTTAGAGGACCTGTCGACCTCAAACCACTCCCCCCCCCAAGCCCCCTCTTCCCGGTGCTTGGCAAACTGAATGCAGCATGTTTCCTGTATTCAGGAAAGGGGTCCCACCTTGGCTATAGCTACTCTATAGGCTTTAAAAAAAAGTCTTTACAAACTTAACAGTTAAGAAGTCCCCTGGGTTGGATCTGATAAGAGGTCCTCGCCGCTGGCACAAAACTCCCTCATCCTTGTGTGTTCCTCCCCCTCTAAGTGTCTGCTGCCACCCCCTCTTCTGCTGGGTCTGCCCTCCTCATCTCCTGCTCTGTGTCAATCACGCTGCCGCACAACTCTTGGTGTGAGTGGCATTGCGTGATGTCAGCGTCAGATTCCCGCCCTGCTGTATGACTAAAGCATAAGCCGGGCGGGCTCTACCGCTGACGTCAAGCATGCCGCTCACACCAAGAGTTGTGTGGCAGCGTGATTGACACAGAGCAGGAGATGAGGAGGGCAGACCCAGCAGAAGAGGAGGCAGACACATAGAGGAACACACAAGGAGGAGGCAGGGAGGATTGTGCCAGCAGTGAGGACCTATTATCAGATCCAACCCAGGGGACCTCTTATCTGTAAGTTTTCTTAAGGGGGTGTCACACGCGTCAATATCGCCTGCACGATATCGGCTGCACGTGACGTTGCAGCGATATTGATGCGTGTGACATAGTGAATCAACCAGCGATAAATCGCTGGTTGATGATCGCCAGGTTTTAGAACCTGCTCTAAAACCTGGCGATTGTCGCCCGGTGGACACGCAGCATCGCTGCGTGTGACACCGGGAGTAGCGATATTCCAGCTCCCAGCGCCTCTCACAAGCGCTGGGAGCTGGTAACTAAGGTAAACTGCGGGTATCTAGGCAGCGCGCGCTGCCTAGATACCCGCAGTTTACCTTGGAGACCAGCCTGCTCCCGCTTCCAGCAGCCTGGCAGCGGGAGCAAGACATCGTGGTAACGATATTTAAATCGTTTCCACGATGTTTCTGGTCAATTGATCGCTGGTGAGTCTGTCTGTGTGACAGCTCACCAGCGATCAGCCGTCAATGTCGTCAGCGATCATCTCACTGACGACATTGACGCGTGTGACAGGCCCTTTAAAGCCCCAGTCACACATAACAAGATCGTTAGCAAGATCGTTGTAACTGTGATGTTACAACGATCTCCCCAGCGATGTCGCTTTGTGTGACATCTAGCAGCGAGCAGGCCCCTGCTGTAAGGTCTCTGATCGCTGCAAAGGGCTCAGAACCATTTTTAGGTCGCTGGTCTCCCGCTGGTCAGCACGCACTGCTGTGAGTGACAGCGAGAAACCAGCGATCAGTGACCTCACAGGGCTGGTAACCATGGTAAACACTGGGTATCTATGCAGCACGCGGTGCCTGTATACCCGGTGTTTATCATAGTTACCAGCTTCCTCCCTGCTTACAGGCTTAGCTAAGCAGGGAGGACGCTGGTAACATCGCCTTCAGCGATGTGGAGGTGGCTCCCAGGTCCCTGATCGCTGGGGAGATCTGCCTGTTTGACAGCTCCCCAGCGACCAGGTAACGACGCTCCAGCGATCCCGGCAGGTCTATATCGCTGTCGGGATCGCTGGAGCGTCGTTGTGTGTGACAGGGCCTTAAGTCCTTTTTAAAGCTTACAGGAGGCTACAGACATGGGGGACCCCTTCCCTGAATGCATCAGACATGTTGCATTCAGTGCTGCCTTCAGTTTGTTGCCAAGCACCATAGGGGTGACGTCCAGTATTCCCATCTCATCCATTTTTGCCCAAGTTGGGAATGTCTGTCTCTGTGCTCCGGTCAGTTTTAGCGTTAGACAGTTTTAATAGCATATTAAAAATGCCGCACATTCAGTAATACTCGGATGACTCTAGTTCTCAAGAGTGGGAGCCATTCAGAACACAAAAAGGTCTGGCTCATAGAGAGTTAGAGGGGACCCCATACATTAGATCCAAGGGGACCCCATACATTAGATCCAAGGGGACCCCATACATTAGATCCAAGGGGACCCCATACATTAGATCCAAGGGGACCCCATACATTAGATCCAAGGGTCATAAATGTCTTCTCCAATAGACCCTGATACTTTGAAGCCTAACAAAATTTTAGAACAAGAGCATCTACAGTATTGGTCCCAGACATATCCAGATAGAACGGGTGAGTCCTGATTTCCATAGGCATCAGTGCATCATGTCCTATCTCCACAGCATCATCAACCACAATAGTTCCCCAACACAAGCCAGTTGTTCACGGGACCCGAGAGTTTTTCTATATACCGTAGATTCTCCACAATTCCTCAATGTTTGTGGCCGGCGCAGTAGTCACTTTCCCCTGTGTACACACACACGAGCCACACAAAGGCTCCAGATCATTGGTGACGTTCTAGTAACATGTAGATGTCTAACCTCAACTAATTCCTGCACCCTGGCATCATGCCACCCACCTGGTCCAAGGTAAATAGTGACGTGACCTAGGTTATGAATAAGTGCATGGCGTCAGGACCGGTTTTGTTGATTTGAATAACTTATTGATATCATTATAGTAATTATCGTTGGCACCACAAAGTAGTCATTAATAATATCAATATAGGCTATTACTGGGCCGGAGCTGCTCAGATCACATAAATGAGGCCACACACATTTTGCTTATTTAATCACCTATATTAGTGATTGTGCCCCTTCTATTGACTAACTCCCTCAAGAGGCAGGGGAATAAAATCATCTTCTGGAACCATACAGTATACAGGACAAGTGCAAAAGTGTGGACAAGTTCAAGGAACAGTTTTCCTTATTCTTATTGGAATGTGCACGTTATAGATTCAGACTTTAGGCAGCAAATCCACAAGGGAACCACACACAAGGTGCAAAGAAACAAATGTGAAACCTTCGATTCTTCAAAGTCCCCTCTTTTACACTCCCTTTTCTTGAGCGGCTTCATCAGGTCATCACCTGAAATGGCTTTCAACAATATTGAAGTTGTTCCCAGCGCTACTGAGCATCTCTTGGCTGCTTTGTCTTCACTCTGCGTCCAACTCATCCCAAACCATCTCAACTGGGTTGAGATTAAGTGAGGTTAATTTGGTGTGTTAAATAACAATATGTTCCTATGCTGAGAATCTTTTATGTGTGTCCCTGCTATGTACTGTGTAATGGATGTGTCTGACCGTACAGGGACATGGTCTTATCATACCACATCTCCTGTGCAGAGATAATCTTATATATGTGTCCCTGCTATGTACTGTGTAATGGATGTGTCTGACCGTACAGGGACATGGTCTGATCATACCACATCTCCTGTGCTGAGATAATCTTATATATGTGTCCCTGCCATGTACTGTGTAATGGACGTGTCTGACCGCACAGGGACATGGTCTGATCATATCACTTCTCCTGTGCTGAGATAATCTTATATATGTGTCCCTGCTATGTACTGTGTAATGCATGTGTCTGACTATATAGGGACATGGTCTGATCATACCGCATCTCCTGTACTGTATATAAGATTCTTAGCATAGGAGATGTGATATGATCAGACCATGTCCCTGTATGATTGGACACCTCCATTACACAGTACATAGCAGGGACACTTAATCTTATATAAGTGTCCCTGCTATGTACTGTGTAATGGAGGTGTCTGACCGAACAGGAACATGGTCTGATCACACCACATCTCCTGTGCTGAGAATCTTATATACAGTACAGGAGATGCGGTATGATCAGACCATGTCCCTGTATGGTCAGACACATCCATTACACAGTACATAGCAGGGACACACATATAAGATTATCACTACAGGAGATGTGGTATGATCAGACCATGTCCCTGTACGGTCAGACACATCCATTACACAGTACATAGCAGAGACACATATATAAGATTATCTCGGCACAGGAACATTTTTATTAAACATCCAATTATGGAAATTATTACTATTCCAAGAACTATTGATTAAAGTGAACTCTGTGGAAAACCCCTTTAACTTATCTCATATGTAATAATCTTGTATTTTCTAGGTTTTCCTTGTGTGTTGTTGCTGTGGTCTCTGTGCTGTTGTTTGATTTGTGTAGCTCACCCCCTGGTGGTGACATTTCCTTTTCTTGACACCTTTTGCTGTAGCTATGGTCTTCTGGTAGGAATGTGATATTTGGCTCTTTCTTCTTCCTTTCCTGCCCCTCATCACTGTTCAGGTGTCTGCCAAGATTCATACAGATACTTAGCTCTTATTTTAGGCAATAAATGTGTTGTTGTCATTGACTGTACGACACCCATAGTTCACCTAAAATATTAACTATAATTATAATAAAGTAGATGCAATGAGAAATCAGCTGGTGTTGACCTGCATAGGCCGGCAGTGATGTGGCTATATCCGATGTAGAGGTAGCAGTCACGTTCAGTCCCTGGTGCTTAAAGTGAATCTGTCACCAAATGTCTACCCCATCTGAGAGCAGTGTGATATATGGGCACTGATTCCAGCTATGTATCACTTACTGGGCTGCTTGCTGTAGTTTTGATAAATTCAGAGTTTTAGTGGTGGGGATGAGGTTCTACAGAACTCATGAATATGGAGGACTACATAATAGCAGGTCCTTTAATGATAAGCTCCTGCTAATAAGTGATTTTTTTTTCTCAAACTACAGCAAGCAGCCCAGTAAATGTTAAGTTGCTGGAATCGGGGTCTCTGTCTCTTATATTATGCTGCTCTCAGATTAGGTGGCCAAACCTGTTGAGACTCAGAAGACCCCTGTATTCTGGTTTAGCATTTTGCTCTTGTATTGGCATAACTCTTTATATAGATCCGCATTCATTATCTGGCTGTTTTTTTTAGTATGGCTGTCACTGCTGTTCACCCTTTAACTCCTGATGAGGGATGACATAAGCCAGAGAGGCGAGCTTCCTGTTTAGATAGGGCCGCGGTATTTGGGGATTAACCACGATTATTTGAAGTAACATTTTATTTGAGGGAAGCTTTCATGAGATCCCCTCGCTTCCTGCTCCGGGTTTCCACGTTGTGCATTGTCCACATTTAATCTGACCCCCTCCTACTCAGCAGGGTCAGGATAAGCTGGAGGACCGGGCCAGGCGCTGTCTGCTCTCCTAGGAATTACGTTGATCTTGGATTCCCAGTCATTTGTATAAATAGGCATTAACGAGGGAGAATTAAAGCCCAATTATCAGAGAATAGGGCATTGTGTTTTAGGAAGCACCTGTCTCAGTCATTAATGGGGTGATCACAATGACTTGCGCTCTGGATCAGTTTACAGAATGCAAGGTGACCTCCGGCTCTCCATTGTGGCTGCCGTAAATGGGAAGATATTACCCCATAGAATCAGATCGCTTGTTTAGACCCTAGTTTAGCGATTTCAGAAATTATTAAAGCATTTTTTCAGCGCTGGAGTGCTGCCACTAATCGAAGTTCCTTGCCCCCAGTATTTATTATTAGACCACCAGCCGCCAACTTCAGCTTTTCCCGGTGCCACTTCAGTCCCGCGGTTCCATTGTGTGACCACAACTTCTGACTGACTGGATGCCAGAGGTTACAATAGCTTGGTGGTGAGCACTGTACGGTGGTGGCTCGGTGGTGAGCACTGTACGGTGGTGGCCCTGTGGTGAGCACTGTACGGTGGTGGTGAGCACTGTGCGGTGGTGGCTCTGAGGTTAGCACTGTACGGTGGTGGCTCTGTGGTGAGCACTGTACGGTGGTGGCTCTGTGGTGAGCACTGTACGGTGGTGGCTCGGTGGTGAGCACTGTACGGTGGTGGCTCGGTGGTGAGCACTGTACGGTGGTGGCTCGGTGGTGAGCACTGTACGGTGGTGGCTCGGTGGTGAGCACTGTACGGTGGTGGCTCGGTGGTGAGCACTGTACGGTGGTGGCTCGGTGGTGAGCACTGTACGGTGGTGGCTCGGTGGTGAGCACTGTACGGTGGTGGCTCGGTGGTGAGCACTGTACGGTGGTGGCTCGGTGGTGAGCACTGTACGGTGGTGGCTCGGTGGTGAGCACTGTACGGTGGTGGCTCGGTGGTGAGCACTGTACGGTGGTGGCTCGGTGGTGAGCACTGCACGGTGGTGGCTCGGTGGTGAGCACTGCAGTGTTTCAGTGCTGGGTTCCTGAGTTGCAAATCCCTTCAGGGACACCATCTGCAAGGAGTTTGTTCTCCCTGTGTTTGCGTGAGTTTCCTTCAGGTTCTCCGGTTTCCTCCTACGCTCCAAAGACATACAGATCGGGAATCTAGATGGTCAGCCCTTATGAGGACAATGATGATGTCTGTAAAGGGCTATAGAATAACTGACAGTACTGTAAGTAATGCATAATAAATGGTCAAAAGTTCTCATTGTAAGTCTGCGAGGCCTCATTCTGGCTGTCATAGACTTACCTTGATCTGTGACTTTTGGTTCGCCCAGCAAACACTAACAGAGGTCTCCAATGTCAGTCCTCGAGGGCCGAACCAGTGCAGGTTTTCAGGATCTCCTTAGTATTGCACAGCAGGCAATGATTCCAATCCCTGTGCAATAGTAAGGAAATCCTGAAAACCTGCACTGGTTCGGCCCTCGAGGACTGACATTGGGGACCTCTGCACTAGAACAACCTAACAATGATCTGACTACTGGAGCGGCAGCTGGAGAGAAGAATACTAGAGATGGAGGGGGGAACTTACACTGACAACAATACAAACACTGCAGAGGTGCCTTAGAGGGGTTGTCCACTTTCAGGGACCTTTTTATTTTTTTTTTTTTTTTTTTTTTTTTTTAATGTAATAACTTTCAAACCTAAATGTATGAATTTAATTACATTTTTGCAATCAGATTTCATTTAAGTTTTTGCAACATTTGGCTTTAGAAGACTTTGTGTTCTTGCACATTTATCTTTGAGTTTTTTGGGGGAAAAAAAAAACATTTGACCAAAATTGCCCTTTATTGTCATAGGGAGTCATGGATACTTTGGTGAGTTTAATCAGACTAAAATACAACAAGCAATTTTGCAAGTTTGCCTTCTCAAAACCCTGCACCCACTTGTTCTTCAGCTGCAGACCTTTAAGGTACCGTCACACGCAGCAATTATGCTAGGCAATTTCACTGGCAATTTGCTGGTTGCAGTGAAATCATGGACACATTGTTCCATTTGTACACATCAACAAAATACAACAATGTGTCCATGATTTCACTGCAGCCAGTAAATTGCCAGTGAAATTGCCTAGTAATATTGCCGCGTGTGACGGTATCTTTAGTGTTGTGTTCATGGCAACAGACAACAGATGTGTAGTCTACAAGGAGGGGACATGACACGAGTCTGTAACCATAGAGGCACATAGGTTTGCATAGGAATTGTTAATGCAAAATGTTTGGACATTTATAAGCAAGACCTATTTTGTACAAAATTGCTTTAATTTCTTATTTTTTGGTGGGTCTGTTGTGTTAATATAAATGATTGCAAGTCAACTTTGTAAATTCTTTTTTAAGAAATGAGTTCACAATCCAGGGATGTCCCCTGCAGATGTCCCGCTATCCATTTTTTCCAGTCTCCATGTAAAGCTGGGTATCTTCAGTGAGTGTGAATATTCCTGTCTTGAAGGGAATCTGTCACCAGGTTTTGTTACCCCATCTGAGAGCATTGTGTCATTTACAGAGCTGCTTGCTGGAGTTTTGAGTAAAATCCCTGTTTTCTTTGCTGCAGATCTAGCAGTTCTCTGATTGCTGAGCTCTGTATAACCCCACCCACACCACTGGCATCTTTCTGCCTATGCACAGTTTACAAAGAAACCTTCAAATCAATAATAAGGGGTGTGGTTGGTCTACATGGTAGTCCTCCAGTGACATTCTAATAAAACTGTGATTTTATCAAAACTACAGCAAGCAGCCCAGTAAGTGACACATCGCTGGAATCAGGGTCTCTGTCTGTACATTAAGATGCGCTCAGATTTTATGGCAAAAATTTGGTGACGAATTCTCTTCAAGACAGGTAATTCAGTAAATGTTCTGTTCCAATGAGGGACAATAACCCCCAGTGTCTCTAGATGGGGGTCTGACTTGAGTGATTTTGCATAATTTTTCATATAGATGACTGCCTTGAGAATTAGTCTCATATATAGTTGAGTCTCTTCAGTTGGAACGAGGATCCCTGCACACCTTCCTCTAACCCTGCGCACCTTCCTCGATCCCTGCACACCTTCCTCTAACCCTGCGCACCTTCCTCTAACCCTGCGCACCTTCCTCTAACCCTGCGCACCTTCCTCTAACCCTGCGCACCTTCCTCTAACCCTGCGCACCTTCCTCTAACCCTGCGCACCTTCCTCTAACCCTGCGCACCTTCCTCTAACCCTGCGCACCTTCCTCTAACCCTGCGCACCTTCCTCTAACCCTGCGCACCTTCCTCTAACCCTGCGCACCTTCCTCTAACCCTGCGCACCTTCCTCTAACCCTGCGCACCTTCCTCTAACCCTGCGCACCTTCCTCTAACCCTGCGCACCTTCCTCTAACCCTGCGCACCTTCCTCTAACCCTGCGCACCTTCCTCTAACCCTGCGCACCTTCCTCTAACCCTGCGCACCTTCCTCTAACCCTGCGCACCTTCCTCTAACCCTGCGCACCTTCCTCTAACCCTGCGCACCTTCCTCTAACCCTGCGCACCTTCCTCTAACCCTGCGCACCTTCCTCTAACCCTGCGCACCTTCCTCTAACCCTGCGCACCTTCCTCTAACCCTGCGCACCTTCCTCTAACCCTGCGCACCTTCCTAACTTTGCAAACATTACCACCGAGCTGATGCATTTTTTGTTTGCCTGCAGCAGACAGATTTCATAGAGTAAACTACATTTCCCATGAGCTCTAGCAAATCCTACACAGAGCTAGAAATCCTGACTCCAGCCATTTCCATCCTTACATAAGCAATAGCTATTGTAACGTGACTGAGCACAGGTGCACAGGACGTGCGGGGAGGAGGCCTCGGGAGACGGGAACAATAACCTCACACCGACATTCATCTGCACAGTTTCCATTTACTAATGTGCAGCACATTATAGATAGAAGAAACAAAGTTCCAGCAGCCGGAGAATCCAAGGAATCCAATGGTTTATTAATGTTTAAAAGTAAAAATGACACACACCATTAAAAGAGGTTAAAATGACGGGCGGACGCTTTTTTGGACCGAAACTCGTTTGCTGGTATTGTAACCTTTTTTTAGTGGTGGTGGTAAAGTTGTATGTCATTTTTACATTTAAACATTAATAAATGATTGGATTTCTTGCAATCTCCTGCTGTTAGACCTTTGTTTTCTTCTATATTCTTGGCGCACCACAGTTTAGGTGCAGTGTGACTTGGGTGAGTTAAGTACAGCGTTTTTCTCCTCTTTGTTTTCGGCTCATTATGGATAGTAACACTCAAGTATATGGACATTCTACAGCAGATCCAGGCTCCCCGTGCTGCTACCCCTTAGCCGTATCAAGCAACCGCACCCTAAACTCTTACATAATATCACTGACTCCATTGTGTTATCCTGATGGATTTACTGGGCAAATGAGGATAAGCGCTTATATTGTGAGCTATAGAGAAACTGATTTGTAGCCATGTTCATCTCCAGATAGTGGTTCAACAAGCTGGGACTTTACATTTCAGTTATTTGCCATAAAGGGACTTGCATCCTGGTGTATCCTGAGCTGCCTGGTTCATGAATAGAATGGCGGGAAAAATGTGTAACATAATCGCAAATTTGCATTTTCAGGCAAGGCACCGTTGCATATGTCCCTACTAACTGGACCACCCTGCCTAATGCTGTATCTACACATGATCCCAGAATCCACCAAGGCTTCAGTGTCCTCAGCAGATGAGCACTAACAGCCACCTAAAGGGAGTTTGTCAGCACTGTCAGATGCCTGGTGCACCCCTGACAAGGCTAAACATTTGAATGTACCTTCCCATCTACTTGTTTTTCCTCCCCTTCCTGCTCCTTTAAACTCCCACTTCCCCCTCGTCTCCCACTTCCGCCTCGTCTCCCACTTCCCCCTCGTCTCCCACTTCCCCCTAGTCTCCCACTTCCCCCTCGTCTCCCACTTCCCCCTCGTCTCCCACTTCCCCCTCGTCTCCCACTTCCCCTCGTCCCACTTCCCCCTCGTCTCCCACTTCCCCCTCGTCTCCCACTTCCCCCTCGTCTCCCACTTCCCCCTCGTCTCCCACTTCCCCCTCGTCTCCCACTTCCCCCTCGTCTCCCACTTCCCCCTCGTCTCCCACTTCCCCCTCGTCTCCCACGTCCGTTCCCCCACTTCCCCCCCCCCCCCCCCCCATTCCCCCACGTCCGTTCCCCCCCTCCCCATCTTCCTCGTCCGTCCCCTTTCCTCTGTGACAGCTGTAAGTTTACAGCGACAAAGGAGGACGGAGATGGATAGAAAACTAATAGGGTGGATGGTGTCCTTGATGTTTGGACCACACCTTGATGCACCAAGCGCGCCTGTGCTTGGTTTGAACAGTCATTATGTGCGGAATCCCCATAGAAAAAATATATTTTCTTATTATGAAAACAATGCTGCTTTTGTGTATTGGCTGCTTCTGGTATTGTGGTTAAAGGAGTGATCTTATCTTATTAAATGGATAAGAGTAAATGAAAAGTACTTAATAAAAACAAGCAACTTTGCAATTTACTCCTTATTAAAAGTCCTTGCCATTCTGTAAGCAGGAGGATTTTAAATTCTCTAAAGTCCAACTCATTGCCAATATTCCCGACCTCCTCTGCAGTCTATCAGGTGGCTGGTTGCTTAGTCACAGAGCTAGCACTCAGTTTGGGCCAGCGACTCAGCCTTGTCATTGGCCCGGACTGTCAATCATTTAAGGTGTATAAACTTAATTCCCTCCATGGGAAAGAGATGTAATTCCAGCCACAAACAATGGAAAGAGTGACACTCAAAATCTAAGAAAAAACTATTTTTTTTTCTAATCCTAGACGTGGCCTTTATGGCGTTTTGTGGCCGAACAAGCTTCATATTTCATTGTTAATTCTGGGCTATTTTCTGTAGAACATAAGATTTAATTCTGTGGGGGACTATAAATGAGGCGACGCTCACACTTCCTGTGCCACATCAGTGTGTGTTTTATATTTGTCCCTGAAGATTGAGTGTTAAGTGTACAGTGTCAGTACAACTCTGAGACGCTCCATTAAAGCGAACCTGTCACCCCCTCCAGGCATCTAGAAATAACATAGCCACGTTCTGCAGCACTAAGGCTGCAGTCTGAGCAGGTGGCTATAGCGTTTGTGCTCTCTTGATTCATTGAAATAAAGACTTATATAAAATCTGTTTCAAACCTGAACGAAGACCGGGAGGCGGGTTTTCAAGTGTCTCTCTCCTTCCTCTGTGGTGTCAGTCATCCCTCTCTGCTCTCTGTGCACCTCCTCCAGGGCCATCTCCCTGCACTACAGAGCTTTGTCAGCTCTGCTACACCATAGAGCTGCTGTTATAGGAGACCCCACAGTAGTAAATCAAGCAGGAGGACCCTGAGCAGACAAAGCAGTGCCTGCTGCTGTACATAGCAGCCCTTGAGCTGAGCAGGTTTCACTTTCAGTTTCTTGTACCCAGCAGCATTGCTCCTCAGCCCCTGATCTAAAGCACAAACTCAACTCTGCTGCACTGCTGACAGCTCAGCTCAAGGCTGCTATGTAGCAGGCAGTGCTTTGTCTGCTCAGGGTCCTCCTGCTAGATTTACTACTGTGGGGTCTCCTATAACAGCAGCTCTATGTTGTAGCAGAGCTGACAAAGCTCTGTAATGGAGGGAGATGGCCCTGGAGGAGGTGCACAGAGAGCAGAGAGGGATGACTGACACCAGAGAGGAAGGAGATAGACGCTTGAAAACCCGCCTCCCGGTCTTTGTTCAGGTTTGAAACAGATTTTATATAAGTCTTTATTTCAGTGAATCAAGGGAGCACAAACGCTATAGCCACCTGCTCAGACTGCAGCCTTAGTGCTGCAGAAGGTGGCTATGTTATTTCTAGATGCCTGGAGGGGGTGACAGGTTCGCTTTAAGGGTGAGAGTCTTATATCATGGAGCGGAATTGATGAAAGGGGCGTGGGTTCTGTCTCTTCATCTGAAACATATGCACTATCTGCGGAGTGTGGAGACACCAACATTACATCACATTCCCTTCACAACACTATTTTTAATAATTGGACAGCAAGCGTCAAAAATATACTGTTTTATTGAACTGTAGACTTCTGCAGCTACCGCTCCGAGGGGCACGTTGGGAGTCTCTGCAGTAGCGGGACGAGGGGCATGTTGGATGTTTCTGCAGCTGCTGGGCCAAGGGGTGAATTGGGCATTTCTGCAGTAGCAGGACGAGGGGCATGTTGAGTGTTTGTGCACCTGCTGGGTCGAGGGGCGCGTTGGGTGTTTCTGCAGTAGCCGGGATGAGGAGCATGTCGGGTGCTTCTGTAGCTGCTAGGCCAAGGGGCGCAATAGACATTTCTACAGCTGACGAGCCAAGGTTCAAGGCGGGGGCTTCTGCAGCTGCTTGGACAAGGGGCAAGTTGTGTGTTTCTGCAGTAGCCGACATGAGGTGCACACTAGGCACTTCTACAGCTGCTTTTCCGAGGGGCACACCAGGCTCTTCTGCAGCTGCTTTGCCGAGGGGCGCATCACGAGTTTCTGCAGTAGCCAGGACACGGAGCGCACCAGGCACTTCTGCAGATGTTTGGCCAAGGGGCACGTTGGGTGCTTCTACAGTAGCCAAGATGAGGCACGTTGGGTGCTTCTGCAGTAGCCAAGATGAGGCACGTTGGGTGCTTCTGCAGTAGCCGGGATGAGTCACGTTGGGTGCTTCTGCAGTAGCCAAGATGAGGCACGTTGGGTGCTTCTGCAGTAGCCAAGATGAGGCACGTTGGGTGCTTCTGCAGTAGCCGGGATGAGTCACGTTGGGTGCTTCTGCAGTAGCCGGGATGAGGCACGTTGGGTGCTTCTGCAGTAGCCAGGATGAGGCACGTTGGGTGCTTCTGCAGTAGCCAGGATGAGGCACGTTGGGTGCTTCTGCAGTAGCCGGGATGAGGCACGTTGGGTGCTTCTGCAGTAGCCAGGATGAGGCACGTTGGGTGCTTCTGCAGTAGCCAGGATGAGGCACGTTGGGTGCTTCTGCAGTAGCCAGGATGAGGCACGTTGGGTGCTTCTGCAGTAGCCAGGATGAGGCACGTTGGGTGCTTCTGCAGTAGCCAGGATGAGGCACGTTGGGTGCTTCTGCAGTAGCCAGGATGAGGCACGTTGGGTGCTTCTGCAGTAGCCAGGATGAGGCACGTTGGGTGCTTCTGCAGTAGCCAGGATCAGGCACGTTGGGTGCTTCTGCAGTAGCCAGGATCAGGCACGTTGGGTGCTTCTGGTACCACATGAGTGCAGGCGTCAGCGCAGGTTGTGAAGTCGTCTTGTAATGTGGGATTTCTAGGCGCCTTCTGCTTTATGCTTATGGATTTGCGTCCTATCTACCCTCATCCCATTTTCTTTATCAGATATTTTTTATAGACCAAATATAAACACATTCCAGTTCTGCATTTTATGATAAAATCATGGAATTTATGTGCGTGTTAGGACTCAATGTTGGAGGGCGGATATTTGGAAGGGTTTTTATAAAATGTAGTGAATTGTTTACCGCTCCAACGTGGCGTAGTCTATACAGCACTATAATATAAATAGTTATAAACGTGCTCGGCACTCATAAGTTGATGGATGCGACTCGAGTACCTGAGTATAATAAATGTCAATGGGAAACTCAAGCAAGACCTTCCAGAAAAATGGTCAAGTACCCTATTGACTTCCATTATACTCTGTACACGAGTCGTGCCCATCCAAGCGTCCAACTGCTCGTTACGAGTACAGGGCACCCATGCATATTAGTGCTCGCTCATTACTTTATATGATATTTTGCTATCACCCGCAGTGACTAGAATGAGCTGATACATACAGGAGGTGCAATATATTACATATTAGGCTCTCCCCCTAGACACACAAAAAAGCAAAGAAGCCAGCGCTGCCTGTGGTTAGCACTCAATACAAAAAGTGCATATGCACATATTAATTTCTAACTGTACTTTAAACTGAGACATTTGGCAAACAATTGATCAATTCTTTGAGCTACCCCGCCACGTCACGGCATTCTCAGATGGGGCAGTCCTACTCTACGTTTTTTTAAAACCCATGAAGAACTCAACTAGGCGTCCCTAGGACTTGGTGCCAGCAGCTGTGATTGGCTCAGTGAATTTCCATATGAGGCAGGGGCAAATATAAAAGCTTAGCTAAAACTGTCTCTAAATGTATGATGCCCGGCATGTAACTAATCTTGTAATATCCACTGTATAATGTTGCGGTTATTTCTCCTTACCTTCTTCCAGCCATGAAGGCCGATCGCAGACGTTTAAAATCGGAAAAAGCAGACTTGGTAAGCCAAATGGAACAGTTGTATTCAACCCTGGAGAGCAGGGAGGAGCAGCTGCGGGACTTTATCCGAAATTATGAGCAACATAGAAAGGTAAGGGCAACCCGCAAAGGATCCACCTCCACAGAACAATACCTAAATATTTTACCCTACTCTCCCCTCCACCTGCACTGGAATTGTGCTTCCATTCTAACCATTTGATACCCCCACCCTGCCCCACACCCTTTCACCCTTTTTTTTTTTTTTTTTTTTTAACTGAGAACATATATTCTAGGGTCTATAGTATGTGATAACAAGGTGCGTAGGATCTCAGTACTTGCAGTGTAGTGTGGATGCCTTGCTATGGAGAGTATTTCTTCCCTTGCCTGTAGAACAATGTAAGCACTTTGGGAGTATAAATGATGTGGCCATACTACCTTATATTCTCTCCAGCTGAAGGAGCAGAATCCTTTTATTTGTCCTCAAATCGGGACACATAGTGGGTTGTGTTCATGTAGTTTTTGTATAACTTGGGAGTTTCTGGGAGTTATTTTTGGGTACACATGGTACTACCTTCTTGTCTCTCACTGTGAAGCCACTGGTATCTCTGCCTATTATTAATGTAGGCATAGATGGTACTGTATCCTTGTCTCTCGTTGTGAACTGTGAAGCTACTGGTATCTCTACGCACAGATAGTACTGTATCCGTGTCTCTCGCTGTGAACTGGGAAGCTACTGGTATCTCTGCCTATAGTTAATCTACGCACAGATGGTACTGTATCCTTGTCTCTCGCTGTGAACTGTGAAGCTACTGGTATCTCTGCCTATAGTTAATCTAGGGAAAAGGTGTATGGCGGTCCGCGCTGCCAGACTGACTCGCATCAAAGAAAACACTTGGAGATGAAGTGTTGATCAGATCCTTCTTTTATTCACCGACGCGTTTCGGTGCCCACCTGGCACCTTCATCCCTGATGAAGGTGCCAGGTGGGCACCGAAACGCGTCGGTGAATAAAAGACGGATCTGATCAACACTTCATCTCCAAGTGTTTTCTTTGATGCGAGTCAGTCTGGCAGCGCGGACCGCCATACACCTTTTCCCAAGAAACCTGATGCTTCTCCACGTCTGAGTGGTTCGGTGAAGGTCCAGCAGCAGCCATCAGGATATTATTCCTAACACGTCTTCAAACCAGTTGTGGGTGACACAACCCGATCAGGTGAGTGAACCGCCTTTGCTCACCGGTGTGCCGATTTAGTGTCTAGTGATAAGGGCACTATTGGGCCTCTTGTTCCCCACCCCCCTTTTGTATTTATAGTTAATCTAGACACAGATGGTACTGCATCCTTGTCTCTCACTATGAACTGTGAAGCTACTGGTATCTCTGCCTATAGTTAATCTATGCATAGGTAGTGCTGTGTCCTTGTCTCACCAGTGACTTCACAGTTCACAGCAATCTCTGCCTATAATCAATCTAGGCACAGATGGTACTGCATCCTTCTCTCTTACTGTGAAATGGGAAGCCACTGGTATCTTTGCCTATAATTAATGAATCTAGGCACAGATGGTGCTTTCTCCTTGTCTCCCGCTTTGAACTGTGAAGCCACTTGTATCTTTGCCTATTCTTAATCAGTACACAGATGATACCGTACCCTTTCCGCTTGCCGTGAACTGTGAAGCCACTGGTATCTCTGCCTATGATTAATCTAGGCACAGATGGTATTGCATCCTTGTCTCACTGTAAATATTGTGGCCACAAACAGTACTGTTCCCCATGTTAAAGTTAGGTGCAATACGTATAATCATCCCTCACCTTTTGTAATTGTTGAAGTGGTCCCAATGATATATACAACCTGTCCTGCTGCAGTTCTCTACACTCATTTATTCATTAAATCATTCATTCATTGCCCTAAGGATGTTTTTATGCTTTTGTTATTGCTAAGGGTATATACCCATGCACGATTCATAGAGCAATATACCGTATTTTTCAGACCATAAGACGCACTTTTCTTCCTCCAAATTCTGGAGGAAAGTGTGGGGTGCGTCTTATGGTGCGAATGTACCGTGGCTGGCTGTGGGGATGGGACAGCGGGTGAGTGGGAGTACGGGGGAGGCAGGAGAATGTCCCTGCTGCTGGATCCAGCGTGGGGGAAAGCATGTGGTGCCGATACTTACAGTTAAGGAATATTCATTAGCCGCTTCCCCACCCTCCTGTCAGGCCAGAGCAGTGAGCGGGGAGCAGCTAATGAATACTCCACTCAGAGGAACCACATGGTTTCCCCAGCGCTGGATCCAGCAGTGCTGGGGAGAGTTGCAGAGATGACCGCTTACCTCGGGAGCTCATAGCTTACCTCGGGAGTACAACATGTGCTCACATTAACTGCTGCTGTCACTGTCATGTGATGCTGCAGCCCGCCCTCATCACAGGTCCTGCAATTCCAGATAGAAGTGTTCTAGATCGGCTGCAGGATGACAGTGACAGCAGTTAATGTAAGTGTAAAGGTACCTTCACACGCCGCAATATCAGCTGGAAGTCTTAAAGGTGATATGTCGCCCTGTAACAATCGCCGTGAAATCGCCTCACAGTTGCGGCGTGTGATTGGGGAATTTCGCGGCGATAAATTGTCTGTCGCCTGATTACTGAGCACTGCTCTAAAATCAGCCGCAATAATGAAGGCGAGATTTCTGGGTTGTGGCGTGTGATAGGGCAATAGTGATGGAAAGAGCGTTGCCTATGAGCTCCTGTAGGCGTGCCACAGCGTGCTGTAGTCCACGCCCCGTGTGAACTGATTGGTGTGGGCTTCCCATTGGCTGTCAATTGACACCGCGCCATATTTGAAGAGCTGTCCGTCGAGCACCACAGAATGGCAATGGCGTCATGTATTAGCCAGCCTTCCAGAGCAGGCTGACCAATCGGAAAGCTGTTGTGTTGTCAAATAAGCGTGTATGGGGCACGGTGTAAGCCACTGTGGCATGCCTATCTCTTCGCCGCTCTGAACATGTACGCCCACATTGCCTTTGAGATTGCGGCGTGTGAACCAGGGATGGGATTAGGCAGGATTGCTTCCGCTGTACGTGAGGCGATTTCCGGAGCGACACATACTTTCAGGGCGAAATTGCGGTGTGTGATGCCGCCATCGGCGATCTGAGCCGACCATGAAAAACATGCACTCGCACGTTGGATCGCCACATATCGCCAGCTAAGATTGCGGCGTGTGAAGGTACCTTAAAAGTCTACAATGAATTGCAATTGTTAATAAAGAACTGTACATACAGGCTTTCTACCACTCCTGTGGTGAACCATAACTCCCAGCATGAAAAGGGATCTGCAGGACATGCTGGGAGTTATAGTTCTCCCTTGATATGAATTGCATCTGAGATCTTAAAGCAGCACTCCAGTGTTTTCTCTTCAACGCTGGAGTGGTGCTTTAAATGTAAGTATAAGAACCAGGGGAGGGGGCTTACATATAAAGCACCACTCTAGTGCTGAAGAAAAAACATTGGAGTGCTGCTTTAAGATCTCTGGTGAAATTCGTATCAAGAAAGAACTAGAACTCCAAGCATGTCCTGCAGATCTTTTGGTATGCTGGGAGTTATAGTTCCCCCTTGATATGAATGGTACTATGAGATCTTAAAGCAGCACTCCAGTGTTTTATCTTCTTAAATATAAGCCCCCTTCCCTGGTTCTTATACTCGCCTTCTGGCATTTTTATACTGTACTTTACCGACACCGGTCAGTCCGGCCGCGCCATCGTCCCGTTACCACATTTATTGCTTAAACTCTTTTTTTTCCCTATTGCTTCTAAAACCTGGGTGCGTCTTATAGTCCAAAAAAATACGGTAGATGTACCTACATAGTTACTGTATACATCTATATCTTCGTACATATATGTACTGCACCACTGTACTTGTGTGACTGCTATCATAGAAGCATGTGAGTGTTAAGCACCTGGATATGATTCTTCAAAGCGAATATGTGCCCTGAATTGAATCTGGCTCTTTTCATGCTGCCCACTTGACGGAAGCCCAAGTTCACTTCAGTGTTTACATAAAGGTGGCATTGTTCGCGCTTTCTTCCCTCTGATTTCCCCACTAGCCCCCTCTATTCACGTCTAATCAAAGAGGCGTATAGAGCGCAGTGCGGCCATTGTTCGCTCTGTTCCTGTACAAGATGTGTGCAGACTACAGGCAGCCACAGAGGTTAACGTTGACTCCTTTGAAATCCGGCGCAATAAATCCAATTATTGACTGTCAGGTTCTCTGGATGTTTTCTCCACACTTCACATGATCAGATCACTGTGTGGAATTTCTGATTTTTATCAATCAGTTTTCTTACTTTTTTTTTTTTTTTTTGATAAATTATTCTGGGAATAAATATGGATATGTTTTTTGACAGAAACAAACATCGCCCATAAATACCTTATGGCTTAGTAGAAATGAAGTTGACGTGGCAAATTCAAGACCATGAAGCACAATCTCAAACGTAAAGCAGCACTCCAGCGGTTGGTTTATTTTAGCGCTAGACCGGCGCTTTAAATCAAAGTCCCCTGACCCCGGTCTTATATTCCCCTTCTGGCGGCTTCACCTCTTACTGGCTCAAGTCCTGTGGCGCCATCTTGTGCCCGTAACTTCTGACTGGACGTAAGTCAGAAGTTACATCACAAGAGCTCAATGCATCTGAGATCTAGAACGAGGCCAGATGTATTGAGTTGTGACTGCCGGCATGCTCCATGAAACATTGGCACTGCCGGCAAGTCAAACTGCTGGAGACCAACAGGAGCAACGCTGGAAAAGGGTGAAGCCGCCGGAAGGTGACTATATGACAGGTCAGGGGGCTTACATTTAGAGGGATCCTGTCACCCCCAAAACACCTCAAAAGCTATTAAAGGCTGTCCCTAGAGCATATTCACACTTACCCTACACTCCTTTTAGCTCCTAAATGCAGCTAGTGAAAATGAAGATAAATGTTATTACACTACCTCATTAGTGATAATTAGTGACTATGGTATGCATAGTCACCCTGGCAGGCTCTCCCTCTTCATGATATCACGCCTCAATAGGCGTGATCTTCAAATCAGATTCAAATGCGCGCCTCCCCGCTCTGTCCTATGCCAGCCGGACCGCTGCATTGTGCAGCTGTATGACGCGAATCGCGTCATTTCCGGCGCCGGGTGACGTATGTACACCCGCGCCGCTGTTAGCTTCAAGACCCGCACTGCGCATGCGCAGTGTGCGTTTTGAAGCTAACAGAGCGGAGCGGGTGTACATACCGTCACCCGGCGCCGGAAATGACGCGATTCGCGTCACCCAGCCCCACTGCAGCCCGGCCGACACAGGACAGAGCGGGGAGGCGCGCATTTGAATCTGATTTGAAGATCACGCCTATTGAAGCGTGATATCATGAAGAGGGAGAGCCTGCCAGGGTGACTATGCATACCATAGTCACTAATTATCACTAATGAGGTAGTGTAATAACGTTTATCTTAATTTTCACTAGCTGCATTTAGGAGCTAAAAGGAGTGTAGGGTAAGTGTGAATATGCTCTAGGGACAGCTTTTAATAGCTTTTGAGGTGTTTTGGGGGTGACAGGATCTCTTTAAGGCACCACTACATTACCTTGGAGATCTACCATCCTCTGAAAAGTTGTACCCCATTAGGGACTTCTACCTACATGGATGGGCCATCCCCTCAGACAAAGAAAAGTAACTACTGAACCTGATCAGAATAAAATTGCATTTTGAGGAAATCACAAATGCGTCCAATTGCTGCACACATGTTGGATGTGACTGTAAAGGGGGGCTTCGTTTCTCACACTCCTCCAACACTGAGCCAAGCACACCCTGCAGCCAGTTCACACTTCTTACCACCACCACTTGCCATTTTGTTAGGCCTACAAGATGCCTACCCTGAGTGATACACTAGTACTGGCTCACGCCAAGCTTTCCCGACCACCTGATGGGCACACTGCTTGCACTGTGGCATACACAGGCTTTAGTTTCCCTCTTCCAGGTTGGGGAATGTTTAGAGCAGCAAGGAACAAACTTATAAAATGTTAATTATTATATGAAAACAAGTACAATGCAAAAAAATTAAACAAGTATTTACATTTAAAAGGCAAAAATGGATAGGTAAAGACGAGTCTTAAGACTGGGTCATGGATCAGTTCCTCGCTCCGGTTCCCCTGTGCTGTGCTCTGCTCCTGTCTTTGGTGCACTGACTACACATAAGATTTGATCAAGTGATAACGCATCTGTTATCTCAGTCTCACGGGAACTGGTGGAATGAGCTGTTTGCTCCATCTACCATTCATGCATTCCCGAGGATGCAGATAGCTGTGATGTGGTGCAGTGCATGACGGCTCTGGACACGGTGCGGCCCACAGTCGCTGTTTTCATTTCTCTTGCTGGCGGGTCTGGATCAGCCAGAGGGCCGGGTGTGACCTGCAGGCTAAACGTCACCCAGGTCTATTCTGATTCATAATCCCACCATAAATAGGGTTGTCTCTTGTTCATTTAGTTACCTAATGGTGTGGCTATAGATGGTTTCCATCAAGGAACACCACTTGGACCTGACATTTGTACGTGTGGAGATTTTACACCCTACAGATTTGTCATTCAAATCATTGGTCAATGTTTTGCCCCCGTTTAAGAATTTGTGCCGCTCCCAAGTTTATCAATGGGTACAGGCTGACACAGGAGGGTGTCTGTGTTTAGGATGGAGCACACCGGTGGGTATTTTGCTCCCTGCCAGAAGCTCTTGGCTCCAGGTTGTTCTCCGCATTAGGTGATGACACTTGTATCCATGTTTTGGAAAGAGGAAGTTTGCGCAGGGCGTGTGGAGTTTACAGACAGGAAATAGAGAAGTAATGCACGTTCTGTGCCGAATAGAGGGTCCATGTCCTGTCATTACACATCCTTAAAGAGATGATCTCTATATACAAATAGTGGACATTCTGTTCCCTGTAGGGGGCAGCGTTATGGGATTTGCTATTCTCCATGTACTGTATATAAATTGTGGCACTGTATGAAGACAGATTGAACGGTGCTGCGTGCATCTTTTGTTTTCTATAGGGTCAGATAAACCTATGAAAGCTAATAAAAAACATCCCCATGAGCCGCCCTGTCTCCATTGTGTGCCAGTCCGATAGTCATTGTAACAAAAGTATTTATCTGGAGACTTGAGGAAGAAGTGCTACATTGTATCGCATAGCGCATGCAATCTGCAGCCCCGCTCCCATTATGTAACACGCGGGTGACAATTAGCTCTCATTGTATTTTCTCCATTATTCCCCCCTGTCTGTACAAAATAATGGAGCTTAAAATGTCCGGATAGAGAGAAAATCTATTCTAGCCCATCACTGTGCGCGATGTAATGATTTATATTCTCAGCCAGCCGCGGGGATCGGATTCCGGTGTTTGTAGAACACAAAAATGAATATCGATAAAAATGAATTGCAGGATTTCGGCGTACGCACTATTTTTTTTTTTTCTGCCCTTGTGATACAAGTGACCCTGGTGGGATCCCTGAGCGGTGTGTTCCCGAGTGGTTGAGGAGTAGACCCAGGAATCTGCACCTCTGTTGTACAAAACCCTAACAGATCGTCTTTCCAGTCTGGTGACTTTGATCCTTAAAGGATTATTCCTAAAATACTGAGAGATGTCCAGATTTGGGATGAAATTCTGCAGTCTACGTCTAAGGGTATGCTCCCACAATTAGGACACGTTATGCTCTGGACACAGTGGGGCGTTTTTTGCCGAGACCTGAGTGTTCTCCATTAGAGAACGCAGCGTCCATGCCCACGACCAGGGTTTGTGCCGTGTGCTCCTGCAGAGAACACTCGCGTATCTACAAGCTTAAATAGCCATGCTATGGCTCGGGAAGCCGTGCCACAGTCCCATCCACTGTGCTTCTACTGTGGAACGCTGCGTTTTGGACACAGCCTAAATCCTCATAGCCTGCACACTTTGCGCCATCAGAATTCATCAGTGCTGGCGACAAGAGCGAGCATCCATGAGAATGCAAGTATGCAATTACATAGTGACTGCAGACTCATCACAAGCCTGGACATCCCCTTTCACTTATCTTCTATCTGTATAATTGGGGATGGTTTGCTGATCAATGAGGTGCTGACCACTAGGACCTCCCAGAATTCTGCTGTGATGGGAATGGAAACAGATTTGTACCTCGCTGAGCCACATCTTGAAAGGAGAAGAGATGTGGACGCTCTACCTCTTTTTCAGACAATCTTATAGACAATCAATGGTGAAGGACAGAGACCGATATACCATAGGTGCAACTTGTGTGGCCGCACAGGGACCCAAGAGGAAAGGGGGCTCATTTCTACCTCCCAAAGAAGGTCGAATTGTGCATTTTAATAAGCTCTTGGACTCCAAAGGGCCCATATATTGTTCTTGCACAGGGGCCCTCTACTGTCTCTCTGCCAGTAGTGCAGAGTACAGCGCTCTTTTTCTGACCCCCGTAGGCAATGAATGGACTGAGAGGGAAAGCATGTGCGCCTCTACCCTGTTGGTTCTTAATGGGACTTTTGGAGATGGCTGAGCACAGGGTTTACTATCTTCATGCAAACGATTTAATATTTTGGAAAAAGTGTTCGCCGAAATTTATGGCCACCTTAGAAATGGAACCTTCAGACTGTGACAATGTTTTTTGGGTGGATGTAGGTACCTCTAGTTTTCTTTCCACTACTTCTCTAGTGTACTCTGTTGGCTAATCTCTCGCTCTCACTCACTCTCACTCGCTCTCTCTCACTCACTCTCACTCTCACTCTCTCACACCCTCTCTCTCACTCACTCACTCTCTCACACTCACTATCTATATGTTGAGTGTATGAGTGTTGTGTGTGTAGGTGGCATAAGCCCACAAGCCACGTCCACTCCACATAGCGACACTCCTTCATAGCTCCTACACCAGTGTTTCTCAACTCCAGTACTTAGGACCCACCAACAGGTCATGTTTTAAGGATTTCCTTAGTATTGCACAGGTGTTGGAATTATCCCCTGTGCAGGTGATTAAACTATCACCTGTGCAATACTAAGGAAATCCTTAAAACATGACCTGTTGGTGGGTCCTGAGTACTGGAGTTGAGAAACACTGTCCTACACATTTATGGCCCCGCTCCGTCACAATGTATGTATGTCCACTAAAGGAATTCGCACCGTCGCACCTACAATGACAACATTTTGCACCCCCCCCATTTGACTCAGGTTTTGGTGGGGGGCATTTTTTGGGGGGTGGTGCTGGTCTGGGGGGGTAATTTTTTGGGGGGGCGGGCTTGTTTGTCATTTTTGCATGGGGGGTGCAGATTTGGGGTGGGTTTGGAAGGGTGTGGGTTAAGGGTGAGGGGGTGGTAATTTTTAAGTGGTGCGGGTTTGGGGAGGTTGCAGGGGGGGCAGGTTTGGGGGTAGGCGAAGTGCATATAGTGTGGACACACACACACAGCTTATAACTAAAAACGGTTACTATGCCTGGACAATGCCGGGCTCCAGAGCTAGTTTTATATAAAGGCAATTCAATAAAGCTCAGGAATGATTTTCCTTCAGTTCTGGGTCTTTTAAGGCAAAGTCCCTTTTTCTATTGTCATTCTCTAGGGGTTGTCTATTAGCTGATGAATCTGAGCCAAAATCGGGTCGTTCTGTCCCTTCTACTCCTCTAAAAGCTCTTTAATTGGTAAATGACATTAGCGATATTACCTAACACCTTCGCCATTTATAATCAGAGCGTCGTCTACTCTTGTCAGTTTCAAGAGCGTAAACACTCGAGAATGAATTAATAGCCAATAAACAGCTGACAGTTTTACTTTTGCTGCATGAAACACTCTATATTATATTTATTTTTTTAATCAAGGCTTACTTTACATTGGACACCTAAGTTATTTTGTGGGTTTTTTTGTTTTTACTATCTGCTGCTAGTAATGAACCTCTAACCCAGCTATGGAAATTATACAAATTAGGATACTTTTTTCTTTCTATGTTTAGTGGGATAAATCTTCAACATAAATCTCTGCATAAGAAAATACTTAGAGGTTTTCCAAATACATATAAATAAAAGCTTAAAGGGGTTGACTCCATGATATACAAGTCTGGCCCAGAGATGAGAGCCTGACATTGCAGCCTATTTCTACCACAGTGGGGGCCGCTGTAGAGGGTGGGCAACAGTAGAGGCTTTCCTGCATTTATATACATTTCAGTTTGACATGCTAGAATTCCACTTTTACCCCCCAATCTAACTTTCAGCCCATATAGCACTTCTTCCCTTAATATTATGCTAGGAGACTTAATAGCTGTCCACAAATATTGGGGGCTGTCACACTGTAGAGGGATCAGCTTTATTCTCATTTTCACAAGGAAAGACGAAGCAATGGGATGAAACTGAATGGGAGGAGACAGATTAGATATTAGAAAAACCTTTTTGACAGTGATGGTGATCGAGTGGACCAGGCGGCCACAAGAAGTGGTGAGTTCCCCTTCAATGGACGTCTTCACATCTTCACACAAAGGCTGGACAGACATCTGTCTGGGATGATTTGGTGATCCAGCTTTGAGCAAGGGGTTGGAGCAGATGACCCAGGAGGTCCCATCCAACTCCACCATTCTATGATTCTGTGTCCTTTTGTGTGATGTGTCCTTAACCTGGCTATGAAATAACTTCTTCAGATCAGACATCTCCTAAACCTCTAGAATCGCCCACATATTTTTCATCTTTCTTTGGCTCCTGTAAAGCCAGAGCTGTCAGTCAAGCAAGAGAAGTGTGCAAAATAAGTAGGTGGAAAGGTGCATTGAACTGTGCGGCCACACTAAGGCTGCACCAAGCGCCTGTGCTTTGTTTGAACAGTCATTTTCCGTGGGTCCCTGCATGTTTAGATTTACCAAGAATTCATATTTCGCATTAAGGCCCCCAAGCTTCAAGATACGTGGCTGTCCGGCATCGCTGTTGAAATAAGGAATTCTTTATTTCCAATACAGGTCTTTTCAGCTTCTTCCCTTTCATTTTCCAACATCTCCTAGACACTGGTATGTAGATGAGCCACGGTGCCAGGCATGGATGGCCAGACGAGTCCACTATCTGTACAAACAATGAAGGGCAAGCGGCACGGCCAGGTCACTCCCCCACTTCTCAATATTAATGGCCTATCCTTCCCACAGCCCTACCACCTACTTTGTCATTGTACTCTGCACAATCAGCCCCATTCTGATGAAGGCCCAGGTATTGGACCCAAGCGTTAAATTATTTTAGATCTTCGGGTTGTAAATAAAATTGGTTTTTTCTGCATGTTCCGAGTTTTACGACAATGTAATATAACGGATTGGAACCCTACTTGGGCATCTTCTCACGTTTTCGGAGTGTCGCATATAATTATCTTCTAGTTGAAACATAGGCCATCAATGTTTAAAGCCCCCTGTATGCATTAGAGTAACATTGGCTGAACCTGCCGATATCAGCAGTTTGTGTATTGAGGACCCCACAAATAGATTGTGAGGTGCGTTAAGGATCTGGCATGTCTGACCCTTTCTCTCAGTGAACCCTCCTGTGTATGGGAGACTTGGCTAAGATTGCTGCCGGCTGAACCATCATTCAGCCACCTAAGGTGTATTGTGGACTGTAAAGGGAATCGGTCAGCCGGTTTTTGCTACATCATATGAGAGCAGCATGATGTAGGCAGAGGGATCCTGAATCTAATTATGTGTCCCTTAGATTACTGGGTGCAGTGGTTCTGACCCAATCAGAATTTGTAGATTTAGCCATGCAGCAGAGCTTAGAGCGGCCCCTGCCTATACCTGGCTCTGTATAGACATTGTACATTGACAGTGAGGTGTCAATCAGAGGAGGAGGAGTGTCAGACCGCTTTGTACAAGACAATGTAGTCTGATCAAGAAGTCCTGCTGCTTAAACAAACATTGCAGGAAAAGATATCTGGTGTTGACAAGAGACATCCATGAATTCTAAGGGTGCCGTTACACACAGCGATTTCCAGCGATCCTGACAACGACCAGGATCGCTGGAACATCGCTGTGTGATCGCTGGGGAGCTGTCAAACAGGTAGATCTTTTAAGCGACCAGGGAGCCGACCTCCACATCGCTGGGTAAGCGGGAGAATGCGGGTAACTAAGCACAGCTGTCCTAGTTACCCATTGTGTACCTTGGTTACCAGCCTTCTCCACTTACAGGCTGGTAACCAGGGTACACAGCGGGTAACTTGGACCGCGCTGTGCTTAGTTACCCAATGTGTACCCTGGTTACACATCGGGCGCGCTATGAACCCGGCCGCACAGTGCACGCTGGGACAAGTAGTCTTATGACTACATGTCCCAGCGTGCACTGCGCGGCCGGGTGCACGCGGCTGTTGGCGGTGCTGCTGCCTGCGCCGGCTCCCTGCATTCTCTGGACCGGCACTTGCTGCTCTCCCGCCGTCCAACATGCCGATGCGTGCTGCTCAGCGGGAGACCAACCAGCAAAAAATGGTCCTGATCGTTGTGTAACGGTCAGCGACCTCACAGCAGGGGCCCCGTCACTGCTGCTTTTCACACACCGCAATATCGAAGTACCCCAAAGGCTGGTTTCACATTGCAGAAGAATGGAGAAAATCAGGACAGCTCACCGAGGAAGCATGGTCAAATAAGCTGCAGTGCTCAAATAGCAGGCTGGTTCCTGAGGCAAGTAAACCCATAAGAGACCAGCAACCGCTATTGAGATAAACACACAAAATATCACGTTTATTTCATAGATTAAAATAAGAATTGGTTAAAAAGACAGATGGAAATGTAGACATTCGTCTTGCCTATGCGTGTGAAGCAGATGATGTCCTTATTTATGACTACAATTCATGAATAAGGGCTCTATGGATATCCCTATATGCTAAAAAGAAAAGTGCAAGGTCTTACCCAATTAAAAAGCAATTCAGAATGTGATAGGAACCACTCGTGGTCAGATTCTGAAAGCCACAACCACTATCAGAGTAAACTTGGCTGCTGCAAACCACCCATAAAATGGAGAAGCCATGTGTAATAGGAAGGAAGTGGGTAGTCGAGGTTTGCGCTGCCAATTAAGGATCCCGATCCAATGCAGGTCCATGAATCTTTGTCAAACAGATTGTATTATATCAACGCGTTTCATTTAATATCCTGAAGCGGGCAGCTTGCCCACAAAACTCGTTGATAAAATACAATCTGTTTGACAAAGATGACTTCTCTATGGATATCGCTGAATTCTATGTTTTAACCCTAATGGCATGTTGTCTTCAGATTACATTGTAAAAACCTGCTGACAGATTCCGTTTATATCTTTGACAACTTCCTATAAAACACGCACTCTAAAAATGAAAGGCACAATGTTTGTGCCATAAATGCAGGCCATTATGTGTCCTACTTCTAGGTGAAGTACCTAAAAAATGTCAATTCTGAATGTCTAATTATTTTGGTATGAAAATGATCCTGGAGTAGATTGTATCCCGCCATGCTTTGCAACGACGGCCAGAGGCGAACAGGATCGGCTGCTAGGAAAATAATCTCCTTGTAAAATGCTCGGAGGAGACTGAAGAACGCACGGCGTGTAAGGATGAATTACAGGTTTTATGATGATTCTTGTAACCTTTTCCATTTTATTGCTTTTAAAGTCAAGACTCCATGGCAAATTCGGCCATATTGGTTACTACTTCACCATATCAACCAAACAAGCTCGGCTCTCGTGTTACCAGAGTAATGAAGGAAACAAACAAGGCCCCCGGTCTCCTTCGCTGTCGGCTGGGTAGTATCCTTGCGGATGGCAGTAGTGTTGTGTCCTACATGTCATACTTGACTCTACAAAGCATTATGACAATGGAGGCCTAGGTACACACCGGCTCATTCACCGGTGATGTGCTGATCCAGTTCCTGGACCTTCTGCTTCCAAAATAAAAGTATACGTGTTTGGGGTGGAAATGACAAAATAGATTGGTCCCAATGGTGCAAAAAAAATGACTAACCCCATGTCCACACACCGATCATTAGTGCAGACGTTCAGGAGAGAATTATGAGAAGCCATAAGAAATGACTGCCAAAATCATCCCAACAAGCGCAACGAAACGATGAAATCCACCAGATGAATTGGGGATGTTTTTCAGGCCTACGGAACATGAGAATTCTTTTACAGGCCGTACCGGGTTGCTATGGATACACGTCTTTATATGAAGGCTTTATGCTGTACTTCCTTAGTAACCAGTCGGATTCAGATTACTCAGATGACATAGGGAATAACTATATTTCCCATGAACACTTATTACACGAGACATCTGCCTAGATGTGATGTGAACAGGACCCTATCACTACATGACATCTGGTGCTCCATAGCTGCAAGGAGTCAAACTTTTTCGCAGAACGGTTCAACCGGACCCTATGGTAGGAGACGTTCAGGTAGAGCGCTGCTGGAATATGCCCGGTAGAGGTGTCAGAGGATCCACAGATCTGTCTCACTTCATCGCATGTCTTATCGGTTCAAGGCAAAAATCGGACACATCAGCTACCCCATAGGCTATTTGTGAAAGACACAGATGACTGTTGTGTGTTTATTGGACATAACTTTGTCACCAAGGATTTCTGGAACACACCATTTTTGCAAAATGAGTGCAAACTGGAAAGTTAGGCTGCCAATTGCATAGCATTTGTCAGATTATGGAAATTAGCACCAGATGCCAGATAAACACCACGAACTTGCAGGTATCTGAAAGTGTTCTCTAATTTTGATCGCCAGTGTATGTCACCTTTAATGGATTGGGATTCAGGCTGTCTTCTGCTTTCCCACTAACGTATTCCATTCATCAGGCAGCCATATTAATGTTGTTGCCCTGGGATGCGAATGAGCGTCTCCGCATTCTGCGTAATAGCAGAATATCCAGGGAGCAGCTTGGTGTCATCTCCCCAGGCTAAAGGAGAGGGGAAAGAAGCAATTCTGTCTGCGCTCGTGAATACACAGCCGAGTAAGGGAATCTAGAATGAATATAAAATCAAGGTTTTTAATAAAAGTTGCTGGAGCGAATCCACAAACTAATTAAAATTGTTTTAAATTCACGAAACCCCTTGAAACACTAATGAAATCACAATGTATTCGGAGACGGTCACCAAATGATCAGTCTCGTGGGCTGACTTGTTAGTTGGTCACTGTATAATTGCCATGCTGGGCGCTATATAGCCTCATTGGTCAGTTGGTGTTCTTTATATGAAAAAAAGTCCCGACAAAGTTGAGTAAATCTTTGTGCGTCCAGTCTGATCCTCTGTGACAGCTGCGCTAAGGTAGTGTTCACTTCTGTGCCCGGCGTCCTCGGCACGGCATCCTGGGTGCTTCTTGTGCTTACGAAGACCCACAACGTACATCATGAAGTTGAATGCAGTGAGCATGCTGCAACGTTCTGACGTCGTAGAGCCTAGTAGGTACAAGAGGCCCCCAAAACTCAAAGCTGCCCTCCTCATGTTCTTCTTTCTCCGATTTGCTACCGATAGAGCTGTTTTAATGAATCTGTAGGCCAAAGATGGATTGTGTATGGTTTGGGATGAAACTTTTCTCTAAAATAACGACTTGAGGTTTTTTTTTTTACATTTCTTGACCATTCAATAATATACAAGTTTTTCTGTTGTGACGCTAGGCCTACTCTCAACCACCAGCCTACAGTTACATGGAACGCTTGTTCATGATCTACATTGTCAGAAAAGTCTCAGTAAAATGGATTTAGAAGTAAACGTGTCTGTACAGCTGTTCCGCTCTAGGCCATTGTGAATGGAGGCATGAAGTAGATCCGTATACAATGGTGCGATTCTCCTAAAATGGGCACAGAGAAAAGCTTTCAGCAGAGCCTGGCCCCTCTTGTGCCATCTTGGTGTTGTGCCATTTACAGGTGGCAGCAAGTTAACTGTACGTCTGTGTGTATAAAATTCCTGAACCTTTTTCTTACCTTTTTAAGCCATTTCTGTCGGTGTTTAGATGCCAACTCTTTAGGCCCACAGGAATGTTCCTTCTTAGTAAATGGCAATGACCTTTTACTTAGTGTACAGAATATTTAGAGGTTTTCCACTACCAATGTGACCCCGTTTTTCCCCCTGTTTCCGAATATACTTCTGCTACCTACCCTACTCCTGTAAGTTTATGTCTAAAAGGCTTATAAAAACCTTTGTTCTTGCTTTCATCCATCCAGGCTGGAGACTGGGTTCAGACCAACTGAGCAGGACACATCATTGGTGGGGGCTGCTGAGCAGAGAGTGAAGTGTGATCTGGACTTGCGTGCCCAGACTGCTATCACTCAGAGTGGCATAACCAACCCCATCAATGAGTGCCCAGACTGCTATCACTTTCAGAAAGGCAGCCATGCAGCCCACAAGTCATGTGCCCTGCTCTGTTGGTCAGATTCCAGTCTCCAGACTGAAAGAAAAAGCACTAGAACAACAAAGGTATTTACGCGACTCAGAGAGATAAACTTACAGGAGCAGGGTAGGTAGCAGAAAGATATAGGGAAAGTGTTAAGCCCCCGTCACACCAGGCGACGGGGCTGGGGATGTCGGTGGCGACTGGCGGGTGCGCGCACGTTTTTGGCGCCCTGCCAGCGTCGCCATCTGCAGTTTACACGGGGCGACACCTCCAGCCCTGCGCCAGCGAGCTGTCAGGCGGCATCACCGCCGGAGTGTCTGGAGACCCCAGCGGCGATGCAGGACAATGGAAGGCTATGGCTCCCATCACCTGACAGGTCGCCGGCGCTCGGTTACATGGGGCGATGTGTGCACATCGCCCCGTGATGGTCGCCTGGTTTCAGAGCACTGCTCTGAAACCAGGTGACCACCCGGCATCGCCCCTTTACATGAGGCGACGTAGGGGCGATGTCGCTGCCGATAGTCCACGCCCCCACGTCTCCTCTGTAATGGGCGGCGATGTCGCCCCGTGTGACGGGGGCTTTAGCAATAGTTAGAACAAAAGAAAGGACATCACATTGGTGGA
The DNA here is from genome assembly GCA_033576535.1 of Allobates femoralis. Lineage (NCBI taxonomy): Eukaryota > Metazoa > Chordata > Amphibia > Anura > Aromobatidae > Allobates > Allobates femoralis. The sequence continues at coordinate 4,654,963 of JARQOC010000009.1, forward strand.
AAACCTCTTTAAAAGAAATCTGTCATGATGAAAATGGTATCTGATCTGCATGCTGAATACTATAGAGCAGGAGCAGATCACATTGATGTACATTTATTGTAGGAAAAAAGTTTTTTATTCATATAAATCCCTGGTGTTTGTATGCATAAGAGTCCAGTGGGTGGTCCTACTCAATGATTGACTGTTTTCCCCTATGCATGCCAAGCTAGCTGTCAATTACTAAGCAGATCCTCCCACTGGACTCATGTACATAAACTTACCTGGAATTTCAATGAAGAAAATACAAGTTTTACAGAGTTTTTCAACAATTCTGTTAGCATTTTGCTTAGCTTCCCCTTCTCTATACCACGGTGTCCACAGATCGATCTGCATGTACAAGGTGATGAGTTCCTTAGTAAAACACTTTCTCTTATAGGAGTATGGTATATAGGTGGTCTATTGCTTTGCCAGAACAGCCACTGTATAAGATTGTCACCGGCCTACAGCCTCCATGAATGGATGACCATAGAGTAAATGGTGAAATTATAATGTAAGGGTGAAGTGAGTGAACAGACGTGGCCTCTCCTGGATAACAGTTGATCATCAAGGATTACAGAAACAGAACAGGTGTATTCTGCAGCATGAGCAAAGAGGAGAAACTACGGTTTGGGCAGGTTTACTGCTAAATGCTGGTGAATGGCTGGGTATTTATACTGTTTTCTGCAGTGTTGTGGTAGATTAGGTTCTTCGCCATGCATGATGAAGCATTGTTCTTGTGCATTACTCTCCTTTCAGTAGCAATGCAGGGCATTTTGCAGACATGACTTACTGTGCACCCAAAGAAGCAAGGGCGAAACGTGCGTCAGGGGTGAGGGGGTGCAGCCCCACATCTGACATCAGCCCCTATCAAGGTATTTCATTAGCATATATGTCTATGCCTGGTAGTCAGCAGGGTTATCATATAAGCACATTCTTTTATGCCTGTGTCTGGGTTACTTACTAATAAGTGCAGGAATAAGGTAACTTGGATATACTTGGAGACCGTGGACACCTATCTTGAATACTTTTGCATTTGACATTTCATCTATTTATATGCTTTTGAGGCGTATTAGTAGGTGTACTATATGATGTTAATTTATGCATTAGCCCTTTAAATATTTAGCGTGATATTCAATGAGTGGATTATAAATCCATAAATCCATATATTTATCAATTAATTTATATCATCTCTGCTCCTTATTGTATTACTGGTACATCATCATTTTGGCCCTAAACTACCTCTTCAATATCAATTGACTTATTTAATATATTCCGTGTATTTAAAAAGACTTTTCCTATCACCGTGTAGATAATTTGTTGAAGTCTGACTAGTCCTGACTGTACACGGACAACAATTGGCACCCTGATTGCCAGAGAAAGGAAAGCCAGCATCAATGTCACAGACTTGGAGCAAAAAATAACTTTTTTAAATTCCTTTTTATTCCACAAAATTCCTTAAAAAGGTCCATTTTTGTCATGACACAGTTGGGATTTGAAGCGTCCAGAAGTCACCCATACGCGTTTCGATCCTGATGTTGGGCTTAATCATAAATCGCTATTGTGTCTCATGACAATAAATTCGGTTCTTAAGGAATTTTGGGAAAAAAATTGAATTTAATTTTTTTTCCTTTGCTCCATCTTTTACGATGGTGCTGGAGTTTTTTATTCCCAGTGCTGAATTCCTTGTCCCTTCCCATGTTATCTTCTTGTATTGGTGGGGCTGTGGTCCGGCTTTTTAAATATTTATTATGCAATTTTAATTTTATCTTTGGTGTCACTTCAATAATGTTGGGGTGTTTGTCGGCTCATGACTTACCATACTTATAAGGGCCGGGACATATCGGATGTCAGATTTGTCCTGTAGCATCTTGGGTTTAGCCCCGATTTCTTGCTCTCAGTATGTTTCTGGCCATGCGGCTGTACAGGCAGGAGAGAAGCTGTGAGTGACGGGAACTTCAGACGATGAGATTTGCCATTTATGACCAATGTTTATTAATTGCTGCTGTGCGTTCTAAACACACGAGGATCTAATCTGAAATATGGATGTAGTAAAATATATTTCTGAGCTTCCGCCTCCACTCCGGCCCCCGAGGAAATAAAAAACAAAACAATGTTCCGTATTTCTTTCAAGGTCATGTATAGCAGCTGTTCGTCATTTTTATTTACATGACATAAACCTGGAACATCTGGAAGCCGTTCTCCCTTCATCCGAGGACTAATGTTTCACTGGGTGATAATAAGACTCCTTGGCAACATGAAATTTCCTTGGTGCTATCGAGTTCCTTTTCGAACATCTTTTCATTCCGCATTTTACATGCTTGGCATTTTACCACTGCAGAACGTGATCCACGCTACTGCACAGATTGATCACCGATTGTTTACGGCACAGAGGAGATGGTGGTGTACCCACTGTGCAGGTCCTGTGACGGGAACATTCAACCTTCACGGAATATGGAGAACCTCACGTTACTTTTACTTAAAGGGACTCTGTCACCACAAAATAACTATTCAAATCAATCAGACGCTCAGTGCACCCCTGGTGTGGCCAAACAATTTGGTGCACATTTCTACATTATGTATTGAGCTTCCCCTTGTGATCAAAATATGTAGATAATAAATCATCAAAAGGGAAGATGGTGGTTCAACTTTCTGCATTACCCCTTTAAGGGCAACGTGTAAGCAAAACGTTCTACCATATTCCTCCTGCATTCGCTTGTTCCAGTCAATGGGATGGCTCCAGAGTTGTAAACAGGCATCGTTCACTACATGGTGAGTGGGATGGAATCGCTTGTCCCTGCTCCTTAGCTCATCTCCAGCTCTGCACGCATGCGCAAGAGAAACTATTACAGGCTCGCTCACTTTATAGTGAACAATGGCTGTTCACAGCTCGGGCTCCACCCTGATGACTGGGAGCAAAAGACCGCAGAGAGACTAGAACTTAATGATCTCCCTGCAACTGCCCTCCTAATTAAAAATCCAGATGAGAGTAAAACAAATTACCAGTATAGCTGCATGTAAATATATAATATACATCATATCATATATATAAATCAAGGAATCATTCTCTCCCTCTTCTCCAGCATTTAAACAGAGGTTTTTTTCTCTCTCCCAGAAAGTCCGTTAGCCCTGCCCTGCGCTAAACGGGAGAGAAAAAAAAACTCTGTTTAAATGCTGCAGACAGGGAGAGAATGATTGGCAGCGGTGGGCAGATTACACATGCAGGGGGTGTGAATCTGCCCTTGGCTCCTGCCTCCTAGCCACCTCCTTAGTGGCTGTAGCATGTAAGTTTTCTAACTGTATTATCTCGGGGTACAGGGCTGCTCAAGTGCTGGGGGACCCCTTGTCTGGATGCAGCAGACATGCTGCATCCAGTGCTGTAATTAGATCACCATGCCTGGTTTGGTGACAGGTCCTCTTTAAATCTGACGTACAGTTCCTGGGAGATGTGCCTTATAATGTAGTGCTAATTTGAGCTGTACCTAGGGGGTGTGGGTCCGGTGAGCACAGTACCTTTTATAAATCACATAAAACACACATTAAATAAAGAGACCCCATATCTCTGGATTGAGTAAGCATACTAAGGGGAGCAGCAGGAATAATATAAGAGCAAAAACTGTCCATTTTTTACATGGGGACAGGTCCTCCTAAAGTGTATAGACGGTTTGAGAAATCCAACAGTATGAATATCGGAATAGATCTGGGAATCTAACCTCTTAGTCTGTATTTTTAGCAGCTTAAATAGGAAATGGACATGGTTCCTGGTCCACATCTGAGCAACTAATATATTTCAATTGCTCACAACTGTTAAAATGTGAAATTGGTAATCTGTATTGTCTTGGATATGCGTTTTGCGTGCAGCACTGCGGCCTCCTCGATGTGTCGCTTAGCTTTGCAAAATAGGGTTTGTTGTTTTTATACAGAGACCCCTCATTCTGTTTGAACGTTTTAAAAGAATTCGCTAATTTTATGCAGCATAGTGAACTTTCAATGGAATCTGTCAGCAGGTTTTTGCTGTGTAATCTGAAGATTGCATCCTCTTAAGGGTTAACACAAAGAATTCAGCCATGTGTCTCTTACCCCAAAGTGTCTTTCTGTTTATTTGCTGTGCTAGTTTAAGGTTACTTTCATACTACGATTTTGTCATTTCCGATGCTGTCCGATGAAATTCGGACAGAATCGATTGCCATCCGATTGTTTATCGGATCCGATTTAAATGGCTGTGGGAGGTTTTGGGAGTGGTCTAGGGTATTGAGCATGCTCAATACAAAAAATCGGATCAGATATCGGATCCGATTTACTATCAGATCTCCCATAGACTCCAATATTTTAATCGGATCGCATCGGATCCGATGCAATCCGATTTTTGAATCGGACACCAAAATTGGAGCAATCTCTGATTTTGGCTCCTGAAAAACATCGGACAGAATCGGATCGGATGCCATAAAGTGCACATCCGATCCCCATTGGAGAACATGGGGGCCAAATCGGGTCCGATGCTGTCCGATTTTTATCGGACAGCATCGGAAATGACAAAATCGTAGTGTGAAAGTAGCCTAAGCTTCTCTAGGATTATCATTAGTTGGATTGAGGAGCATGTATGAGCACAGGTGTGAATCTGACCCCTCTGGGATTAGCAGCTCATTGTCTATAGACTTTGTACACAGTGTCTTTCTCAGCTCTGCTGCATTGCAAAACTAAAACCTTTGATTGTGTCAGAACAGCTGCACCCAGTAATCTAAATGATACATCGTTAGATTCAGGGTCTTTGCCCACATCATGCTGCTCTCAGGTGAATGTAGCAAAAACCTGCTGCCAGATTCTGGATCGTTCACAGGCGAGAGAAATTAATAGGTAATGAGGTGTGCATACAGTAGTTTTTTTTCTATTATTGATGGTTCCAATATGGTCAGACTCATTTGTTCTTATTGCATCACTTAATGAAGGAGACAAGTAACGCAACACTGAATACCCAGAAGCACATTACCTACTGCAAACCTACTGTGCATGGTATTGTTTGCATGACATCTGCAATCTGCACGCTTTCTCACTGACTGCCTACATTTTACATTTCCTATATTTATCCACATTATTTGTTTTATACATTGTCCATTTAAAGGGTAAATGATGCTTCTTTCCATTTATTTGCAGTAGCATGTGCGGTATGTTACTGTCCACTGCTGTCAGAAAGGTTTATAAGGATATGTGCCCAAAGAGGTTATTTTTAAAGGAGACGAAAAAACACAAATTTTCCAGTGTAATCTGACTCTGGAAACGCTCCTTCTTTGGACCATTCTTGGAGAAGTTTTTCGTTCCCTAAAGTGATGTTGAATCCTCTTGGGTGTGTGCGGCCTGAGCCTTTCTGTGGATTTTGTGGAGCAGAAACAGAGCGGAAACTCTCCAATCCTTCCCCCACCCCAGCACTTAGCATTGCTCATGTACTCCGAGTTTCCAAATTTGCAGAGTTGAATCATTGTGCACATGCCACAAAGAAAGTTGTTATCTTTGCAGCCTTTTGATTGGACAGTGCTTAGTTTGAAGCAGATTCAGTTTTTTTTTCCTCAGCAGATTTTCCCAAAACTGAAAACACTCAAAACATTGAACATATGGACAGCAATGTGATGTTACAGTTGAAATAAATATGAAGAGTCTTTAAAAGATTTTTAAGCAATTTTCAGGTGGTGGTGGTTGTGGATTTTCAGCTGGTGGTTTGGTGGTTGTGGATTTTCAGCTGGTGGTTTGGTGGTGGTGGATTTTCAGGTGGAGGTTTGGTTGTTGTGGATTTTCAGGTGGTGGTGGATTTTCAGGGGGTGGTTTGGTTGTTGTGGATTTTCAGGGGGTGGTTTGGTTGTTGTGGATTTTCAGGTGGTGGTTTGGTTGTTGTGGATTTTCAGGGGGTGGTTTGGTTGTTGTGGATTTTCAGGTGGTGGTTTGGTTGTTGTGGATTTTCAGGTGGTGGTGGATTTTCAGGTGGTGGTTTGGTTGTTGTGGATTTTCAGGTGGTGGTTTGGTTGTTGTGGATTTTCAGGGGGTGGTTTGGTTGCTGTTGATTTTCAGGTGGTTCTCGTGGATTTTCAGGTGGTGGTTTGGTTGTTGTGGATTTTCAGGGGGTGGTTTGGTTGCTGTGGATTTTCAGGTGGTTCTCGTGGATTTTCAGGTGGTGGTTTGGTGCTTGTGGATTTTCAGGTGGTGGTTGTTGTGGATTTTTAGCTGGTTTGGTGGTTGTGGATTTTCAGGTTCTGGTTTGGTGTTTGTTCTCTTGGATTTTCAGTTGTTTTTTTTTTTTTTTTTTTTCCTTGGGAAGCACACTTCCTAAAAAAGCTGAAAAAAAGCACTTACTTACCCCAAGGTGCCGACTCTAGGTTTAGTCTTTCTTTAGGGCTCTAAGCTATTGCACTGATTGCCTCCTACTTACGGTACTCCTCTTCAGGGCAATAGGATCTTGTACAAGTGACCATGGACTTGTTCTCTTGGTGGTGAAAACAAGGGTCTGATGTGTGTACTGATAGAGGATTGGTGGTCTCTTCTATTAGTACTTGTTGATAAATTAAATCCCAGTTAAGAAGTTAAACCCCAGGGTGTAATTGTAGGGAATGCAGAGCCTAAAGGACCCAAAATAAGACACCATTATTAGAAATGAGAAGGATCCGGTGAGGCATTTTACATTACACCTTTTATCTGCCCTCACCACATTCAATGTTTTTCCTGAAGTGTCGTTTCTGGCCTCTTACGTCGGCTTTGCCACTTGGCTTTTGTTTTTCCATATATAAGAACGTGGCAGCTTTTAGGCCACATGAAGACTGGTCAGGTCTAGTCTTATAGCCACTTTGAGGCTTTTGAAACCTAAAACAGTTACAAAAAAAAAACATTTATAAAAGACTGAACATGTGCACAGCAAAAGGTTTTGACATGCTGTGTATGTGTTACTTTATTGGCATTTCTTAACACTTTTTTTCAGATTGGTTCCAGGTGGAATCTGTGCACAAACCAGTAAGCTGCTCCAAAGCTTGAATTGTTTGGTTATTGGGAGGGTTACAAGAACCCTAATAATAGGTCAATAAATAGTATCTACATGTCATCCTTTTTTTTTTTTTTTTTAAGTGGCTTTTTTTTGGCCACTTGATGACTGGTCATGACCTTACTTTTTAGTTAGTTCACAGCTTTCGAAGCCTGAAGCAGTTAATAAAGTAAGTGATAAGATTGAACATATACACAGCAAAAAGTCTTAACATTGCTCTACATATGTTCATTTTTTGGCATTTCTTTAGCACTTTTTTTAGACAGATTCCAGGCAGAATCCACCTGAAATACATTGTGCGCACATTACCTGGACACCGCTCCATTGCTTGATTTGTTCGGTTATTGGAAGGGGTTTCATGAACCCTAATAATGGGTCAATAAATAGTATCTACATTGTCATCCTTTTTTATTTGCAGGAAAGTGAAGATGCAGTCAAAGTTTTAGCAAAAGAAAAAGATCTTTTAGAGCGAGAAAAGTGGGAGCTGCGACGCCAGGCCAAGGAAGCAACAGACCATGCCAGTTCTCTTCGGTCACAGTTGGACATGAAGGACAATCGGATCAAAGAGCTCGAAGCTGAGCTTTCAATGGTGAGACATAACATACATTTTTCTCTTTCATCCCTGGTGTTCTCCTGTCAGCCATTTACAGAGATATACAGTTCATTTTATTCCCAACACCCACTCACCAATAACCTTTGACACTACATCCAATGGAGAGCCGCCTTGCTTAGCTTACAGATTCATTCCCGTTTTGAATTAGGTACAACATTTACACTGAGCCATAACGACCAATCACGTTTTCTTCAATCTGTCTAGTGCAACAAAATCAAGCCTGTTAGACACAACTCTGACATGTTTAATCCACATTGTAATTATCAGTTCTCTAAAAGGACACTAAAAATCATCACACTTTTTATTTTCTGGGCAAATCATAATTAGTAAGAAACTGTTAAATGCCCATATTTGTGACATCATTGAAAAATCATCCATAGCACAGATTCCGGGACTATGGGGCTTCTTCTACTTAAATTCCATTCTATGATCTTCTTAAAGGGGTTTCTCTTTTTAGTAATAGTGTTGACTATTGATGAGTGAGCACTGCCATGCTCAGGTGCTCAGTACTCATAACGAGCATTTTGAAGCTTGTATGGGCTCAACTAGAGTACGGAATATAATGGAAGTCAATGGGGAACTGGAGCATTTTGTTGAAGGTCTTCTGGAACATGAGTTCCTTCCCCATTGAGTTCCATTATACTCTGTAAACAAGTCAAGCCTGTTCGAGCATCAAAATGCTCATCATGGGTATGGGTAGTACTCACTCATCACTACTGTTTTCATGTCGGTCACAATGTCCTAAATGGTTAGATTAATGATCTTGCAGTTTTCCAAAACTCCCATTGACACCTGATCACTCACGTGGTCTTCTCTCCATGAGAATTGGTGCTAGGACTTCTTCAGGATAGGGTTGGCCTAAAGATAATCTTGGCCTCTAAGATGATCCATCTAACATTGACAATCAAAATCTGCAGTGCAAGTCTATGGGTCTATGAAAAGAATCGGATGCCAAACAAGTGCTGTTTTTTTCACCAACTGATAGAAAGAAGAAAAAGGTTTCTCCAGCTCTTCCTGAAAAGACCTGATAATGTAAACCAAGCTGCGATGACACTAATGAAACTCTGTCCGTTTTTCTTGTACGTGAAAATACAAACTGACATCTATTTGAGTTATTAGACTCCTTAAATTTTGATTCACCATTCATTTAGAATATTAGATCACTTTTTTTAGTGTAGAGCATATGATTTGGCTGAATAACTGCATTGAATGTAGTCAATAGACCCCCACCAATTCCCTTAAAGGAATTTTCCACTTTGAGGGAAGCAAATGATTGCAGACAAGTAATAGTCAACTCAGATGGTACTCCCATTCCCTGGGTCCAGAGGTGGTTGTGGTCACGTCACCTTCACAGCGCACTTCGCCGCTGCAGCCACTCAAAGGCTTGTGTTCTCTACATAAGAAAGCTCCTGAGCCCTGTGATTGGCTGCAGTGGTGATGTGCGCTTTAGTCTTGATGCCACTGTTGCAACCAATACACAGAGACCAGAGCGATGGCGATGAACCCGGGGAGGTTGAGTACTTTGTGTTATATCTGTTTTACATGACTACAATCGTTTGGGTGCACTTATTTAAAAGTGAAGAACTCCTTTAAAAAAATATCTTCTCTAAATGCATATTGGCATCATCTGATCTATTCTCCTTTTTCATTTGGGTACTTATGTAACTGCGCTTCTTCAGGGTCAAACTTATTTTATCAGAGCCATGACCATGCATCATGAATAATAATTGAAACATAGAATTTCAGTGAATGGAAACTATTCCAATTTTAATGATTTTTCTAAAATTAAATATTTGCTTACGCACCCAACCTCATTCTTAGTGTAACATTCCCCTTGCACAGTGGGGTTCCCTCAAGCGCTTGCGCTAATAAGACATTTGCAGAACAAATAATATTTATTAATTTATATAGCGCTATTAATTCTGCAGCGCTTTACATACATTTGCAACACTGTCCCCCTTTGGGGCTCACAATCTACATTACCTATCAGTCTTAGGAGTGTGGGAGGAAACCGGAGAACCCAGAGGAAACCCAAACAAACACAGGTAGAACATATAAACTCCTTTCAAATGTTGTCCTTGGTGGGTCTGAACCCAGGACCACAGCGCTGGAAGTCTCAGTGCTAACCACTGAGCTACCCTACACTGCTAACAACTGAGCCACCATAGAAAATTAACCACTGAGCTACAGTACAGGACTAACCACTGAGCCACTGTGCCACCCAAGTATTTAACTTTACAGAACAATATCGTTTAAACAATGTCACCTATGTATGACAGTTTTGGTCACTTTTAGTTGCCCAAGACACTAATTGGTTACATAAGTTAACTTGGGCGCAAAATCTTAATTGTCTCACAAAACACAAGGTTGCATTTCTACATTGTGGAATGGTTAATTCACACAGGACTCAACTGCCAAAATACTTTTCTCCAAGGTACTTACCAAAATTTAAATGACCAAGATTGGGAACACCATAGGGAAGTACCCTCAAAATCCCTCATTTATCGCATTCATGGGATTGTTCTGGAAAAACCAAGGCTGTTGGCATCCGTCTGGAAAATAGGGCTTCAGCTGAAGCCTAAGCCCTATTGTCTAGGTAACTGCCACTGCCAACCAGAGCCCCCTCTCAAGAGCCTGGTTTTACTTTTATTTTCTAAGCCCCTTCTCGAAAGCTCTTCCACTTGGCCCCATTCCAATCTACAGCCATAATAACTCCATCCTTCAGGGACAGAAAGATGCAGTCTATGCACCACACAGCTGAGCTGTCCAGATCATGTCTCAGACCTCAACCCCACCAGGTCTCCTCTACTGTTCCTCTCCATTCCCTGCTAGGCTGTAGCCGGTCTGGGGTTTACACTCGTCGCTCCCCAGTTGTCTCCACACTGACAAGTCTGCGAAGATGAGGTCAAAGCCAACCTCGCACCCTTTACCACTGGCCTGCATTGAGCAATGCAAAGCATCCTCCACTACAGCCCACCGCCCTAACCCATATCTTTCGAATAGTCACTTATTATAGTGTCTTATCCAATGATAATCAGGCCTTGCTCAGCGCAACTGAGTTTGTAGGACAGTTCCATTGGGTTGGTATTTTTTCCAGCACAAGCCTTCCTAATAACATAGTTGAGATTAGCTTGGAAGTTAGTGCTCCCAAAGGAGCCATTTTGCCGAGATCTTAATCAGAATGTTTTATAGTGATCCACGTTAACGCCAAGATAATTGGAGCTCAGTTGGTTCATAATAAAGCGACATTTCATGCAATTATCCATGTAATTGCTTAGCCTCCTATTTTCTACATGGTAAAAAGTCTGTGTATTTTGTCCACCTTCTGTCGGCCATCACTGCAAAGTTCTAAATAGATCAGGATGACATACGGGTTATGCAGATCCAAATCTACGTTCCTTAGTTTGAGCACACTTAGACTTAATGCAGTAGACTATAATTCACATGTAGAAACCATTTTGTACTTCCAGCTCCCTCTCAAATGCTTGGTTAAATCCATGGGGAATGCTTGATGAAACATCCCGGTTGGGTAGGAATGGATGGGACCTAAACTTAGTGAAAATCCAACACTTAGTTTTGTTTTTTTATTTACACTAGAAAACGTTATTGAAACATCCAAGTTAAACTCATAGAATCATTAAAAAAAAGCAAGGACACCCTGGTTTTGTTACCAAAAATGACGCGTTTTGAACCGCATTTGTTTATGGTTCTTAGTGATGATTTTAATTTGGATGTTTCAGTAAAAGTTTTTGTTCATGTTCTCTATTAAAACACTAGTGCTGAATTTTTACTAATTCAGTAGTCTGATCATACACTGATTTTCATGTTTTTGCTAATGATACATTTCTCCACCAGGTAAGCTTGTTTCCTAATCACTAATCACCCTGATCAGTTCTTTAGATCTTAAGCAGTCTTGTATCACTGAAACTTGGAGTAAGTCATGTCAACTGTGTCCTATAGATATGTACAGGGGGTAACATTGGGGCAAATGAAGGCACACCTTTGCTCAGAGTGTCAACATCCTTTCTTGCACCAATTAAAATTTACTATGTATAAGTGTCCAGCATGATGTCTCAAAACGCCACCTAGTGCTTCACTTAGTACAGTGAGAGCTTGATATAAGTGATGCCCAACATGAACCAAATAGGAATTTCAGCTCACCACATATTCTGGATTCTGCTGTACTCTCTGCATGGATAGGGCTCAGTTTCCCAGCTACCGCACTTGCACAATTAAGTGAAGAAAATCCAGCAAGCAAAAATAGTGACCAGCCAGATGACTTCAAATCTTGATTGATTTATTCATCAAATAAATTGTGCAAGTACATTAAAAGACAAGATTGTGCCAGTCTACGAAAACACCTACAATGGACCTCCCTAAAACCCAACACGTTTCGGCAACACCTTATTCATGGTGTTATTTTTGCTCGATGGATTTTCTTGACTTACGTAAGTGATGATCCAGATTTGGTGCAACTTCAGAATTTCCAAATTTATAACTCAGTGAGCCTAGGCTCTGATTCAATAATGGGTCCCTAATACAACAGATCCCCAAGATCCATTGGATGACAGCCCAATTTGGAGCAGAGCTTAGAGCCAACTATCTGACACTAGGATCTGTTCATTAAAGCCCGGCATACACAATAGATGGATGTTGGCCGAACAGTGCTTTGGCTGCGGGCCATCTCTGTCGATTCTCCCCTACACAGTAGACTTTTCCCAGCATTCCTGTATACTCTACGAGAAAGCTGCCGACTCGCACAAAGGCTGGTGGCTTATCTCTGGGAGAACAATGCAATTGGAAGGCTCATATTTCACATGCGTGATCAACATCTCCCCCAACCATTCATCTGCCGGCGACCACATACATATAACCAAACCCAACGATATTGGCACGTTTAGCTGACCTCATTCTTATGTGTACAGGGGCCTTAAAGCTTGACTCACAAATATGCTTCTCAAGAATATGTCCTGTTTGTGTGCAATGAAAGTGGAAATACAAATGTTTTGTATAGATGGAGGATGAATCCTGAGGATCAAGTTCTCTGTTGGGTCAAAGGAATCCTTTCGGACACTGATTAGAGTCACTTCCTTCTGTTTCCTGGTTCATCAAATTACCACTCCGAGTGACCAAAAAATGCTTTTTAAGAAGTTGACCATTATTTAAACATTATCTGGACTAGTAGAATTTTATTTTGACCATATGAGTCAGATAACAATGGTAGATACGTGGTTATAGTCACTCAAGTGGGAAAAGTGCTCAATCTCCATGTACAGTAAAGTTTTGGTCCTCAACATCTAATATATAAAATGCTCACCTCAGAATACCAATAATATATTTCTATTTAATGTTTTATAATGTTCCTGACTCACATATGTCCCTTACAATGCATTCAACATGTCTCTTTACTCTCCTCTCCCATTTCCCCCTTTTTGTGGCTTAGTTTTAAGTATATCCCAGTTAGATTATCATGCTTGTGACCTGTTTCTCCAGATAACAAAGTGTGTTGCCCAGAGAAAGGAATACCGTGTTTTTGATCACTACATTGAGAAGGAGCCCTCCACAAGAGGGATAGCGGTAAGATTAAAGTTCTTAGGGAAAACACCTCTTCTTTTTTTTTTTTTTCCTCTTTTTTTTTTAATCCAATTTTTTGTGCACTTTTTTCTTTTAATTTTTCTTATTTTTTTATGTTTGTCACCTTTTATCATCGGATCAATCTGCACAATTGTTATGGCTAACACATGCACTTCTATTCTCTAAAAATTTCACTTGATTGTTATACCACTGATGGAAATGAATCAATGAGTTGGTAACAATGGGGCAGAAGTGGGGTAAATGCATAACTGCCAGCATAGAATTCAAAGAAAACCTCATGTTTGATGTAGAAGTAATGTAACTATAATACTTAAGGAGTAGGTGATACAGATCTGTGGGGTTCGACACCAGCTCTAGCATGGGGCAGGATGTGACCTGTAAATGGAGCTGGAATAGCACGGCGCCGCTCATCATGTATAGGCTGTTGCCAAAAAACTGCAGCTCAATTGATTATAGATGATCAAGTAGGGGTGCCGCATGGCGGACCCTTACCAATATCATATTGATGAATGGGGGAGAGACAATAGTACAGGTAGGATTTTAACTGTAGAGAGGTATGGGAAATCATGAAAAAGGCTTGCTCACCTAGTTGGGTTGGGTGAGACACAAGTTGCTGCGGAAGCGCAAAATGTGGAAGATGAGGGGAGAATCTGTATTGCCATTAGAAATGAGTACTGGATTAATGATATGTCGACGCGTTTTTGAGTGGAAACACCTTCAGACAATCGCAACTGAAAAGTGTAAATGGATTGTTCTGAAGGATTTTCGTTTCCGAAGTACGTTACCATTAAAACACTTGTTTAGGATAGGTTTTCAGTCTTCATTTCTAATGGCTGCTCAGATATAACCCTCATCTTCCCCGACAGCAATCCGATATTGATGACCTATCCTAAAAATGGATCATCAATTTCACAAGACCATACTCTTAAGGTCACGTCACACGCTTCAATAACGATAGCACGAGCGATCTCCCGTGAACGAGATTGTTTGGTCAATCTTTCGAGATGTCACACGTCTAGATATCGTGAACGAGGCGCTAACGATGTGGAGAGCAGCTATCGTTCGCACAACCCAGGAACGATGCTTGTTCAATGATGTGAATAGGCGAAGTTATCCACAAAATCGTTATCACGGTGTCACACACAACGCCAGTTAATTGAAAGACGCACAACGTATTTAAGGTCAGGATCACAAATCTCCGACGAGCGATCAAACGACTTTTCATCCAAAAATCGTTCGGTTACACGCAACGACGCACAAACGATATCGCTTAAGTGATTAAAAAATCGTGTCGTTTAAGTGATATTGTTAACGATATTGAAGCGTGTGACGTGGCCTTATCAGATCCAGCAACAAGTGTCCAAATCGGAATCTTGGATAGATGTTAAAACTTCATGTTTATTTCAATTCCTTTAAAATCATGTTAAAATTGTGAATCCAGGGGATTACGTGTTTCGAACGAAGTTGTTCTTAATCCTAACCAAGAACCCTCTTGCAGATTTTTGGATAGAAATCTGAAATCCTAACAGATTTAAGAAATACGAATGTTGTGCTTCTTAAGACTTAAAAATGTTGAAGGACTCGTTCAGAAATGGACAATATTCAGACTTTATCTGAGATTTACTTTGGAGGGAAATTTTGTTCCACTGGTCCCCTTTTTTTAGTGGAAGTCAATGGTGCTCTTTTTCCACCATTTCAGACCTCTTGCAATGCTTCAGTCTCTGCCTCAAAGAAAAACTGCTTGGTATATTGCAAAGTGGGTAAGTCAAATGATAAATATGGGTCTGTTAAACTCATCCCCACAAAATAGGGATATTTTACTTATTTTAGACAGGTATGTAGACTTTACCCGTGTTAGAAATGTAAGACCATTATGAACAATGTGCTCCCATTACATGAACTGTTCATGAGACATAGGAGCACCTTCAGCAATCGTCTAATCCTACTAAGGTGTAAGACTGAAAATACATGAAATAAATTTTGTGCGGAACAACTCACCTTAGTGTGAAATCATCAAGTGATCGGAGTATTATTATTTTAATCGTATATGATACTATCATGAACGTGCATGTACGAGTGCATCTGAATGAATTAGAATATCATCAAAAAGTTAATTTATTTCAGTAAATCAATACAAAAAGTGAAACGCATAAATTATATAGTCATTACACATAGAGGGATCTATTTCAAGTGTTTATTTCTGTCAATGTTGATGATTAATGAAAGCCCAAAGGTCATTATCTCAGAAAATTAAAGTAGGGAGGATGAAGGGTTAAAAAAAAGTGCTACGAGACATCAAAGGGTGAATATAATATTGATTTATTAGACAGTGTTTCAGGACTCCCAGAAACGCCCCGGAAACATGGCAATACGACATTGATTTTTGATGATATTTTAATTCATTGAGATGCCCTAGTAAGTATGAGTAATCTCCATCGTCAATTGTCTACTGTTATGTCGTAATTCATGTCTTTGTTCTGCTGCTGTCTTATTGTAATTTCCCTCGGGATCAGAAAAAAAATTGAGTCCTCAGGGGTTGGCACCTTTTTAATGGCTAACTGAAAAGATGGTAATAAATAGCCGCTCTCCAGACTACTCAAGACTCATCAGGCATGGTAACTATACCTCGCCTGATGAAGAGACCTGAGTAGTCTGGAAAGCGGCTATTTATTACTATCTTTTCAGTTAGCCATTAAAAAGGTGTCAACCCCTGAGGACTCAAAATGTAAAAACAAATGTTCTTTTTTGAGAGCACATAGATTTACAATTACTAGAAAATTATATATATCCCTGATTGGAAGAGAACAGACAAATTGTGGCACCTTAAGTGCATGAACACAATATTCCAGCAATCAACGAATGTACAACTTTTATGTGCTCACCTGGTAGAAGACTAAGGCCCCTTTCACATCAGTTTTTACTGATGTGCGGCAGATTTACCACATCTGCCGCCTAACAGCCGCACTTGTGGTGCCGATCCGGCAAGGCCTAAGCATACTCTATGGGGCATGCGGTCCGCTGCAGCAAGTGCGGTTACGCACTTGCGGCCGCGTAAAAAAAAGCTGCAAGCACCAGTTTCTTTTCACCGCAAGTGCCGGATCTGCTGCATCCAGCAGAACCGCAATAGCTGCAGCCATCCTCAAGCCCCATAGACAATGCATGGGGCTTGCCGATCCGGCCGCAAGTCAGCCACTAGGTGGTCGATCCGGAAGAAGTAGCGCAACCTGCCGGATCGACAGCAAACATCAGTGAAACGCTGATGTGAAAAAGGCCTAAGATAGCCTTGGATTGTGTATCCTCAGAAATCCCTCTAGGATACTTTTCACCGGACAGGGCTTGCAGATTGCCTCAGGTGGATCCAAGTGAAAGAGCCGAGGACAGGCTCTCACAGGATGAATATATCGAGAAAGGTGTATCCAACCGATGAATGGCAGCACTTCCAAAGATATATTTTCTAAAAATGTTTTTATTCTTTAGTAAGTTAATAGAGAGACAAACGTTTTGGACACTATCCTCTTCAGGTATCATAACACAATGCAGACCTGTTGTATTTGATACATGAAGATATATTTTATCAAAATGGGTATCTATTTAACTTACTAAGAAAAAAATTAAAAATATATGTGATGTGATCTGGGAAGCACTGCCATTCATCCATTGGATACACTTCGATAGAAAATATATCTGCAATGTGTATAAACAACTTACGGGATGTCCCTAAGATCCTATAATCTTTCTGCACTGTTCATTAACGAGTCGCTACTGAAAAGTATCCACTAGGAATCAAATCAAAATGCACTTGCAAAATTATGTGGGAAAAGTAAAAGTTTGGGTTAAAAATGTAAAGGGATTGAATTAGGAACGATACAAACCCTAAATGTGTTCTAAAGTTCCGTCTCGGAATCTGCAGCTGCAGCGGGAGATATACGGCACCACCTGCTGCAATAAATCTTATCTTGAGGACAACACACTGGGGAGCCTTTATAAAGAAACTGTTCTTCATTGGACATTGTTCACGTAGTTCATTCAGATACTTTCCAATGTCCAAGTCCAGTGAAAATCACAAATAAAATAAAGGGGTGCCCTATGCCCTACCGAAATCATCAAAAAGTCCAAAGTAATCAATAAGAATGATTTTATTGTCGATGCTTTCGAAGCGATCTGCTTCTTCAGGACGAATTATAATCAGTCAAAATATGTATTGACCTGAAAAAACAGCTTTGAAACGCGTCGACAATAGTCATTCTTATTTATTACTTTGGACTTTTTGATGATTTCGGCAGCACACGGAGCACCCCTTTTTTATATTGGATCTAACCGTTACATGTGGATTTGTGGCAGCCACTGTATGCAATGTATAGTGGTTGTGACTATCACAACTACCTAAAGTGAGCTTTTCCTAGCTTGTTCTCAGGTGAGATCCTAGCTTTACACTTTTTTTGTCCTTCCATTTTCATATACAAGTACCAGTAAAAGCTTTATTTAAAGGGAATCTGTCCACCAGTTGTTGCTATGTAATCTGAGGACTGTATGATGTAGGGGTTAAAACACTGAATTCAGCGATGTGTCCTCTATCTGGCTTGTGTGCTGTTTTTTTTATTTACAATGAAGGTTTTATCAGTAGGTGATTATCATGGGGCTAGTCAGCAGTTGTTAGACAATGCCCCTCCTCTGATAAGCAGAGAAGTGAGCATGCTGTGTATTTTATTTCCTTAGTCGAACATTGTGTCTACAGTCCTCAACTTTGGCCACTTCTTGGTGTCCTTAATGCGGATAAATTCAGACAGATACTTACCCATCAAACTATACCATTAGGAAGGGAGCTGGCTACAAAGGTATTCTGGAGCAGGACAATGAAACCAAACACAAGCAATGGCATTAAAGGGGCCGTCACACACAGCAACCAAGGCTGCGATGTCGGAAGTGATGCCGCGGGAGCGCGGTCACTTCTGACATCGCAGCCTTGGTGTCACATAGGCAGATGTTGGCGGTGACGCCGCTGCGATGTGGGCGGAGCCATCGCTCGCTGGGCTGGGATCGACCCAGCGAGCGATCCGCAGCAATGGTGCAGAATGGGGTGTATCGCCTAATCGCTGGGGCCAGATTAACAGGTTATGAACATGTTCATAAACCTGCAACCAGCGATTTACCGCAGTTCCATCGTGCTGTCACACAGCACGACCCACTTACGATATCGCTAGCAACATTGCTGAACACGTGACTTTTCAGCGATGTTGCAAGCGGTATTGACGTGTGTGACGGCCCCTTAAGAACTATCGTGCTTGTAAAGAACAAGGAGTCCTGGAAGGGATGATCTGAACCCCCACAGAGCCCTGATCTCACATTATCCAGTCTGTCTGGGATTATATGAAGACACAGAAGGATTTGAGCAAGCCTCATATACAGATCTGTGGTTAGTTCTCAAAGACTTTGGAACAGGCTCTCTGCGGAGTTCCTTCAAAACCAATGTACCTAGAACTGATGTAGACAAGGCCAGTCCTACTAAATATTGACATGATTTTAGATTTTTCATTTTGGTAGTAAAAAACTAATCATTATTAACACTTCTATTTTTTTAAAGCATTCTTACTAGTGATGAGCAAGCACTACATGCTCAGGTGCTCGGTACTCAACACGAGAAGTTGGACACTCAGATGAGTGACACTAGGTACCTGAGTACAATGAAAGTCAATGGGGAGCTTAAACATTCCAGAAGATCTTCAGGGAAAAATGCTTGACTTCTGTTACACTCAGGTACTCTTCTCACTCATCCGAGTGTCCAACTGCTCATTACTAGTACCGAGCATGGAAGTGCTCGCTCATTACAACTTCTTACTTTTCAGCTTTTTTATTTATTTTTTGCAATAAATCTTTTTATTAATTTTCACAATATAAAATACAGTAAACACATAACAGGCAAAAATTACACCATCATCTAGTCCAGGGGGGGACAACCAGTACTCTAATTATTGCTATAAATCAGGGATCTCGTAGCGCCCTCTGCTTAGTACGGCCCTCCAGCTATCTGCCGCAGGCCAGAAATAGGTATTAAATCACTTAGTAGGCAAAGTCCCTCAGCTTTGAGGTGATCTATAGCACTAGAACCCCAGACAGAACAGGTCAGGGGAACAAGGAAAGAGGGAGGGAGAACATGAAGAAAGGGATGGGGTGGGAAAGGCAGGAGGGTGTTTTGAAACAGAAGGAAACGGAGCTAGGAAATAGGGGGGAGAAAGATCCAGACTATGGGGCCGGGGGGGGCAGAGGGCTGTGATAGCCAGGTCATGAAACTCGGGCTCCTTTAAAGGATTGCCACAGGAACTATGTGCGGCTCTGATCCGACCCAGACGGAAGATCATCTACCATCAGCGATTCCATACGCTTCAGTTTGTCCATCTCGGCCACCCACTCCAGCCGGGTAAGTGCCTCGGTCGACCTCCATCGTCGAGGCATAATCGCCCTTGCTGCCAGCAGGCAAAAACGCAAATCCCCTTACTCACGGAGGACACAGATGTGGGTATTAGGGACAACAGAGCCATCTGGGGGTCGGTGTATAATGCACCCCAGACATTGTGCGAAAGGCCTCGAAGACCGAACACCAAAAAGG
Organism: Allobates femoralis; assembly: GCA_033576535.1. Taxonomy (NCBI): domain Eukaryota; kingdom Metazoa; phylum Chordata; class Amphibia; order Anura; family Aromobatidae; genus Allobates; species Allobates femoralis. The sequence continues at coordinate 4,674,808 of JARQOC010000009.1, forward strand.
CTGGAGGCGACTGCAGGACCACCAAATATGGATCATAGAACCCTTCTCACTCTCACATCTCCAACAGGTGTCCGGGATTCCGGGATCTATTCTGTGGAGGATGGTGGGGCAACGATACCATTGTGTCAGGATCTTGTAGTTACGCTCTTGTGCAGAGCAAGAGACTGACATTTTGTGACTGAGTGTGAACATTTTCTGACGATCCTGTACAGAGAATGTGGTCTGCAGGTCTTCCTCCCAAGCCCTCAGGAAGCCAAGGGGGCTAGCTTCTCTACCGGACAGGACCAGGGCATACAGCAGGGACACCGTGTGGGCAGGGCCCTCAGCTAGAGCATAAGAATCTCAAATGGTGTCTGGACCCCCATGGGAGTTCTAGAGAGAAAATCCCTCAGTTGTACAAACTCCAACCAGGGGAGCACGGCTCCACCCGCCCGGTCCCGGAGCCCCTCCACGCCAGAGAGCCCCGCAAATTCGACGCAACTTGTCCCAGACAGACCCGGTCTCGTGCCAACCAACATAAGAAGGTCGCTCTTGTTAGTGCTGGGGGGAATGCAGGGTTGGCAAATAGAGGGCTTAGTCTACCCGGAACAGCCGTCAACTGTAGTTTTTGGTTAATAATGTCCCAACGTCGCATAACCGTCAAGTGAGTGGGGATAATCGCATCACGGGAGGTCTAGAGGTCCTGTCCAGCCAGGGTAAGTGGTAAAGGGGGGTGGGGGAAAGCAAGTCTTCCAAAACCACCCACTGCTTATGAACCATGCTGAACCTCCAATCCACCAATCTGGAAAAGCAAGACCGCATGGTAGTATTTCTTAAACTCAGGGAGCCCCACACCTCCCTCTCTCTTCGGCCGAGTCAGGACTGAGAACCTGGTCCGAGGTCTCTTAGCACCCCACACAAAGACGTTAAAGCCGATTGTAAGGTTGGAAAAAACTGTCCGGGACGGCAATCGGAGTGGTTTGAAAAAGGTATAGGTACCAGGGTAACACATCCATTTTAATGACTCATTCGTGCAAACCAAGACAACTGAGGCCTGTTTGTATTTTGCCAAGTCCAAAACCGTTCTTTTCAAGAGTGGGGCATAATTCAGTTCATACAAGTCATTTAGGTCCGCTGAGAGCAAAACCCCTAAATACTTTATTGAAGCGGGTTTCCACTAAAGGAAAAGGATTCCGTAGTTGCGCTACTACGCACCAGGCAGGAAGATGTTAAGTGCCTCTGTTTTAGTATAATTAACCCTAAAATTTGAAACCTCTCCAAACCTCCGAAACTCCCTAATGAGCACTGGGAAGGCTATTATCGGATTTGTAACATAGAGAAGTAAATCATCTGCGTATAATGAAGTTTGAATTCATGCTGTCCCGATCCGTACACCCTGGATGTCGGGCGAGAGCTTTTTATTTTTTATCATTCTTGCACTTGCCTAAACCTTCCCCACCTTGAAATATGTGAAGGTTTATCTGTTCAATCTCTTCATATAGGTGCAATTATTGTGGTGCAGGTACTCCTACCATTGCCCCCTGAGAATGGATGCAGTCTCTTCCTACTTTCTCTAGGTATCAGTGATAAGTAGAATTATTGTATTGTAGGACGTGTGGGTAGGTATCGTTCATGAGCAGGGGAACGCACGGTGCAACACAGAGGTACAACGAGATGGAAAGGTAGAGGAACGCCCTGACGAGGATGTGGGATCAGGACACCTTTAGACAGTAACCTGCGATGCGATGGAACCCTGAGCTCCCCTAATGTATGCAAACCTTTCCCCATCACCATCACGTGCCTAATTCTGGTGCTGTCCCTCCGCTTACCCTAGCGCCAAGGTCAGTGAGTGTACTAGATGTCACCACTACTCTATAACGACAGAGAAGGAAGACAGGCACCAGGACTGCAGGCCCCAGAACTCCAGCAACTCCTACAGCATTCCTCCTTCAACGGTGGTCAGTCAGATTGAGATTCTCTAACTGGCATTAGGTGATGGAACATGGGTCTATTTAAAGGGAAGGGGAGTGGTCACAAACCAACATCACCTTACCCAGAAACTACCAGCTAGGCAAGATTCCAAAGAAAGCAACTATGTTTAAAATCCAGACAGACGAGACAAAACATTGTGCGACTTGACTCCCCAACCTGTCACAAGCCTGATCCTCGTAACAATAGGAATGGCCTCAACTGTGTGCAAACTGCTTCTATCTATATCAGAATACTATACTAGTTTTATTTTGTAAATGTTTTAAGAATTTTTGCACAAAGAGGCATTTCTCAATGCTGGTTTTATGATTGTTAGCTTCTTTAGGTTTCTGTATTTTTGGTGCAGCCATTGCTTTATTTCTTATTTTGTTTGTATGTTGCTTTTGTTCCGTCTGACAGCCAGACGCCCTCATGCATAATGCATGCCCTGTCTCTAAAGATTGATGCTCCCTCTTGTGGCCAGAATCAATATCTCCACCAGACGGCTATTATCCTTCACGGCTTTGAAAGATGCATCTACGGCAGCTTTAAACATCAAAAAAACCGCCCTCGTCGCCCACACAGCCTTTAAATGAATCCAGAATATCTAAAGGGCTAGATTAACTGTTTTATGTAAAATTGACCTAGTTTATTTTCAGACCATCCCAGAACTGCATTATTCCATTGGGACGCCGAACGATTGGCGTGTGATCTAGTACTGAGAATAGCGTACCCTGCTCACATGTCGGAATACAGGGTTAAAATTGTCGCTTGTGAGAAATCACAGCCGGGATTGATAGAAGTGGAGCCACGGGGCTCGGGGAGACGTGTACTGTCTTTCAAGGTTTTATTGAACAAGTGTACAAAGTGGTTGTTCAGTTTGTGAAGTCTTAAGTCGGATTATTATTTTATGTGTCTTGGCATTTAGCGGTCGTATTGGATAGTGTAGATTGGACGTGGCGAGGAGGCGGACAGCAGCAGCTTTCAGTGTGACGTAAGATGAAGATAATGTCCATCAACAAAAGGCAACCTGTAGCCTTACATCTCAGAAAGAGTAACTGATAAAAAATGTAGTGTATGCAACCTGGTTGGCTCGAGCAAGAACATTTGACATTCATGTACCTATTCACATGAAAGAAATTGCCAATGTATTGCTACTTGTAGCCACCACTAGGGGGAGCCTTATGCATACTTCATTGATTTCCATCATAAACCTGTATGCAGAAAACTCCTAAGCTCCTTCTAGTGATGACTGCAGAGACAGTGCCCTGGCCAATATAAAAACAATTGTTACAGGGAACTTTTCCATAAACACTGCTATTAACCTGAAAATATGGGGTCAGTCTGCAGGTTAATAACATTCTGATGCCATGTGACCGCCACACTGAGCGTCCCACTGACGGGAGGATATTAACTTGGTTCCTCTCAGCGATCTTGGGCTTCCAGTCATAGAGACGCAGCCGTTGTGGTTTATGTCATCACTTAGTGCAGTTGTCCCCAACCTTTCTGACCATGCGAGCCACATTCAGCTTTGAGAGGTCACAAGCCACATCCAGATCCCACCCACCTCTCAGTAGTGACACAAAGAACCCCCATCACCGGTATAATGACAGCCAAAGCTTTTCCACAGAAATCACATAGAGGCAGTATATCAAGATCCAGGGGCTCCTACCTTACCCTCATCCAGATCTGCTCTTCTATGTGGGCTACTCACAAAAGTCATCATCTGGAGACCTGCTCTTCATAGCCATTTGCCACTTGGTGAATTAGTATTAGATCTACCAGACAACCATGAGTCACCATACTATATGGGCCTTTGAGCCACAGGTTGGGGACCCCTGACATTGGTGCATAGTGAGCGGCAGCTGTAACTGCCCCTCACACTGTAGAACCAGCTGTCAGTCAGTGTATCAGTATAGAACCGACCATCAGACAGAGGCCCTCCCAGCGGGCCGCATGGCGTCAGTTTTGGGGCCTGGCGCATGGGGCCGGTTAGTCAAGTTTCGAGTCTGGCCCAGGCCACAGAGCAACATACCCACCCCAGTGGGCTCCCAATGAAGTTTCATTTACGTTACCCTTGTTGACAGTCAAAACGCGCAATGAGTCAACTGTATCCAATAGTAATCCTTTACTGAAACAGTCTCGTGAAACAGAGGCACAATCCTTAAACGTTAGTTTTGTGGGTACTCACAGGTTTTATGTTTTTTGTAGACCTCTATCCCCCCACCCAGTTATAGTACTTCCGGGTTTGCATTCCTAAACGTCTAGTATACCGGAAGAATCTGGCTCATCAAGTACCTGTTGCCTCCAACCCCATAGGGATTCACTCCTAAGAATTGGTAGCGGCTTACTGCTAGGACAGTGTTCCTTCACTGCTAGTACTGTGTGTACCTGGGTCCATGCGAACATCCACCATACACACAATGGAAGAATCTGTGGCAAAGCTGAACATCTATGTGGTAATACAGTTCGACCCTAAAACGCTGCAGCTTGTCCCGGGCGATGGCCATTAGAGTGGTGGTTGTGCGGTTCCAGAGCTCATCCAGTGTTGCCGGCAAATTAAATTGTAGACACAATCACAGAATACTCTGGTGACCAGGTAAGTCGCTTTCATACTGTCTACATAACGCTCGCTGCAGGATAACAATTGATTTATATTTCTCATATTCTAAAACACAAATAGCTTTGTCTTGCATAGTCACCATTTTGGTACCTTATTGCCACCCCACACCTGGTGAATCACAAGTGAATCTGCACATGTGATTTACCAACTCCTTCCCATAAGATATTATTAAACGGGTGACCTTTATATCTGGGCAGTAATATAAATGTAAAACCTGATTAAAGGGACTTTGTCAGGTCATTTTTCAACATGATACTAATAGTACCCTTCAATAGTGCTCAGACAGACCTTTAAGAATATGTAAAAATCTTACTGTACACTTTGTAGTTCTCTTGCTATAAGCTCCTGCACACCCAGTAGGCAGCTGTAAAAGTAATTGACCTGACTTCAAAGAGCCACAGTATGTAAATGTTAATTAAATACGCCTCTCCATGCTGGTATTCTGTCCCTCCCCTCTGTACTGAAGTTACACTGAATCTCAGGCTTCTGCAGGCTGCCGGTTGAGAGGGGGGAGGTGTTTGTGTTACAACTCTTGTAGTAACATCACTAGCCCTTGCGCTGCTTGTTGAGAGATTTCTTTTTATGAACACTTGTTTTCCTGCATACATGTAATGTGTGTATCTGCTGAGCAAATTATCAAATGTTCTATAAACAAAAGAAATATCTCAGAGAACACACTACATGCATGTCCTCAGATGCACACAATGAAGATCTCAGAGCTGCATCTGCTAAGAGCACACACCTCCCCCTCCTTTCTCTTCTGTCTGCAATGAGTGCCTGCGCCTGGAAAGCTAACCACACACCGCATACAGACCAGAGGAGGGCAGGGCAGAGCTGTTATGCATGAATATTCATTCCTTGGGGAGTGGGCAGCAGAGAAGCAAGTGATCACTCACTGTGATTGACAGATGGAATGAATCTCTTATTTTGAAGTTTACACTGGATAGGAAGGAAGTATAAATAATAGAAATGCATGAATAGAGGGATAAATTAGAAAATCATATCCGTTACATGTGGATTTTTGACCTGACAGATTCCCTTTAATCTTTCATACTCACACTGTATATGAGACTTACTGAGATAGGCAAGTGCTGTTCTCCGCTATCACCATCAGTTCCATAAATTTTAAATTAGGCAGTGCACACAACTAACCAGCCCCTTAAGGTAAAGAATGTTAGATCCTTACGAGCAGTCTTCAATATTATATAGGTGGGGGTCCTGACATCTGCCTCTAGCAATGGCCGGATGAAAACAATGTATGGATTGAACCCTACTGTTTTAGCGTCTGCTACACAGTACTGCAGATCAGCTCCTGTTCATTAACCCTTCCTGACAACCATATAGTCCACTCCTGGGGTAAGGCAAATATATACATGTCCAAATTTACAAGTGGTAATTCTGCTTTATAAATGGAGTTCCAGGCTGTACTCCTTCCTTCTATTGTCATACAATATACCTGGCCCATTACAACTCTATTACTGACTGAGACAGGCCGAGGGCCGCTGCAGATCTTTGTGCAGCTTAAGTCAATTAATCCTAAATAGAGTATTAAACCTAATCTTGTTATTAAGAGGAACGTGAGCAGGATTGACTGCTCCAGTAATCTGCTTAATTTGTGGTCAAACATTATCAATAAACAATCTGCATTAATTGAGACTGTTACAGTGAAGCAGAAGATTGCTCTAACCACAGACGCCTAACATATCCAAGTTCAATATAAGTGTATAGTCACTGACCATGGAATATGACTATCATGGGTCAGTGATGAAGGAAGATCGGCATATAAAGTCCATCAGAAGACATAAGACAATTGATTTTTGTTACATGACTTGGCGCCCCACTCAAGCAGAAACCTTACTCTACAGGCCAAGGAATAATTTATCCTTGTACCAATCTCTTCATCAGGCGTCGGGTATAAAGACAATATCTGAAGTCATATATATATATTATATGTGTGTGTATATAGATATAGATAGGTAGATATAATATATATATATATATAGAGAGAGAGAGGTGTGTGTGTGTGTGTGTGTGTGTGTGTATATATATGTATTTAGATAGAATAGTAATAAGACAAGTGACATGAAGCAGAACTATCGACATGGGAAGGGAGGGATTACAGTAGTTGTTGAAGTATATTGGTGTAGTTCATAGGTAAGGCGTGTGAAACTTATTGTCCTGATTGAGATCTGGTGCGGGATCATGGTTCCCTCATATGGTCTGATGAGAACTTGCCTTAATTGATGTAAAAAGCCCTAAATCATGCGACACATCAATTCCTGCACCAAATGTGTTACAGGTCATCATAAGTTTCTATCCCAGACTCTGTCTTTCTGAGACTTAATGTCCCATTACACGTAACAACGCACCAGCGATCCCGACAACGATATGACCTGGTAGGGATCGCTGTTGCGTCACTTTGGAGTTGCTGGTGAGATGTCAAACAGTCAGATCTCACCAGCGACTTCAGCAACGATCCGGAATGATACAGAGGTTGTTGGGAATTGTCTCTTGGGCGTAGTATTGATATCGTTGGGTCATTGTCCCTTTCAGACACAGCGATGCAGCGTTCCCAGCGGGGGACCAACAACCAAAAAATGACCCAGAGCACTTTGTAACAATCAGCGATCTCACAGCAGGGGCCTGATTGCTGCTAAGTCACATAACGAGATTGTTAGCGAGATCGCGGTTACGTCACAAAACCTGGGACGTTACAACGATCTCGCTAACGATCTCGTTATGTGTGACGGGGCTTTAGTGTCCTTCCAGTACTAGCAATTTCATGTCAATGATACTGTGATCAGGGCTCCAAAAATGACTGGCCACAGGTAGATCAATCCTTTTTTCCTTATTTTTTTATTTTAATAAATTTGTGGCTATGAGAATTTTTTTTCTAAGCTTTTGTCCTGTCTCCCCTACGTACAGACACCCTGTTGAACATTTGATGCATATAATTAAGTACACCACATTAGTTGTGGTGCAGCTTGAAGGTACCTGGGACAGGGACGTCGCTATGCATTAAGAATCGGGGCTGCAGCCCCGATTCTTATGCATAGAGCCCCGAATCTCGCCGCCCCGGACCCAGCGCCGCTACCAGCTGATAAACTGAAGGGCCGCTCTATCAGACACTGCCTTTGGCAGCTCTTCTCTCCCTGACATCCTATCTCTCCTACAGTGCCTCTGCCGCTCTATGCTGCGGGAACCTGCACTGTGCACTTTTATGTGCGTGCAGCAGCTTTTACCCTCCTCCGGGTCCAGCAACTCACAGAGGGGCCGTGTCCACCACATGACAGCTCTCCTGCTGGACAGTCAGTCCTCCTGGCAGAAGAGTGGGGGAAGTGCTCAGCTGCTGGGAGCAGGTAAAGCACATGTAACACCAGCCTCCACTCCTGCAGCACAGAGGAGTGTATGTCTCCATGTGTCTGTGTTTGGGTTGTGTGTCTGTGTATGCTGTCTCTGTGTGTGTATGTATGTTGTCTGTGTGTGTGTGTGTGTGTGTGTGTATGCTGTCTCTGTGTATGTTGTCTGTGTATGTTGTCTCTGTGTGTGTATGTTGTCTGTGTGTGTGTGTGTTGTCTGTGTATGTGTGTGTGTATGTTGTCTCTGTGTGTGTATGTTGTCTCTGTGTGTGTGTGTATGTTGTCTCTGTGTGTATGTTGTCTCTGTGTGTGTGTTGTGTCTGTGTGTGTGTTGTCTGTGTATGTGTGTGTGTATGCTGTCTCTGTGTATGTTGTCTGTGTATGTTGTCTCTGTGTGTGTGTATGTATGTTGTCTGTGTGTGTGTGTGTGTGTGTGTGTGTATGCTGTCTCTGTGTATGTTGTCTGTGTATGTTGTCTCTGTGTGTGTATGTTGTCTCTGTGTGTGTGTATGCTGTCTCTGTGTATGTTGTCTGTGTATGTTGTCTCTGTGTGTGTGTATGTTGTCTCTGTGTGTGTGTATGTTGTCTCTGTGTGTGTGTGTGTATGCTGTCTCTGTGTATGTTGTCTGTGTATGTTGTCTCTGTGTGTGTGTTGTCTCTGTGTGTATGTATGTTGTCTCTGTGTGTGTGTGTATGCTGTCTCTGTGTATGTTGTCTGTGTATGTTGTCTCTGTGTGTGTATGTTGTCTCTGTGTGTGTCTCTGTGTATGCTGTCTGTGTATGTTGTCTCTCTGTGTGTATGTTGTCTCTGTGTGTGTGTGTGTGTGTATGCTGTCTCTGTGTTTGTTGTCTGTGTATGTTGTCTCTGTGTGTGTATGTTGTCTCTGTGTGTGTATGTTGTCTCTGTGTGTGTATGTTGTCTCTGTGTGTGTGTCTCTGTGTATGCTGTCTCTGTGTATGTTGTCTCTCTGTGTGTATGTTGTCTCTGTGTGTGTGTGTGTTGTCTGTGTGTGTGTGTGTGTATGCTGTCTCTGTGTATGTTGTCTCTGTATGTGTATGCTGTCTCTGTGTATGTTGTCTGTGTATGTTGTCTCTGTCTGTGTGTGTATGTTGTCTGTGTGTGTGTATGTTGTCTGTGTGTGTGTGTGTTGTCTCTGTGTGTGTGTATGTTGTCTCTGTGTGTGGGTTGTGTCTCTGTGTGCGGGTTGTGTCTCTGTGTGCGGGTTGTGTCTCTGTGTGCGGGTTGTGTCTCTGTGTGCGGGTTTTGTGTCTCTGTGTGCGGGTTGTGTCTCTGTGTGTGTGCGGGTTGTGTCTGTGTGTGTGTGTGCGGGTTGTGTCTGTGTGTGTGCGGGTTGTGTCTGTGTGTGTGGGTTTTGTGTCTGTGTGTGTGGGGGTTTTTGTGTGTGTGGGTTTTGTGTCTGTGTGTGTGGGTTTTGTGTCTGTGTGTGTGTGGGTTTTGTGTCTCTGTGCGGGTTGTGTCTCTGTATGTGTGTGGGTTTTGTGTGTGTGTGTGTGTGTGTGTGTGGGTTGTGTCTCTTTGTGTATTTAGGATATATTTTGAGTATACTGAAGTGTGTATATACACATGTTCTGTGTATATGATGTGTACCTGCTGTGCATCTGTTATATAGTATGTGTGTACTCTGGACATGTATGATGTATGTAATGAGCATGTGTTGTCCAGTACATGTGTGCTGTATATAATGTAATTTAACCCTTTCACCACCTTTGACATTCATATACTTTAAAGTATGGGGAGGCTGCTGTAATACTGCTGGGGCCTGTATATACCACTGGGGAGGCTGCTGTATACCACTGGGGCTGCTGTAATACTGCTGGGGCCTGTATATACCACTGGGGAGGCTGCTGTATACCACTGGGGCTGCTGTAATACTGCTGGGGCCTGTATATACCACTGGGGAGGCTGCTGTATACCACTGGGGCTGCTGTAATACTGCTGGGGACTGTATATACCACTGGGGAGGCTGTTGTATTCCACTGGGGCTGCTGTAATACTGCTGGGGCCTGTATATACAACTGGGGAGGCTGCTGTATACCACTGGGGCTGCTGTAATACTGCTGGGGACTGTATATACCACTGGGGAGGCTGCTGTATACCACTGGGGCTGCTGTAATACTGCTGGGGCTGCTGTATATACCACTGGGGAGGCTGCTGTATACCACTGGGGCTGCTGTAATACTGCTGGGGCTGCTGTATACCACTAGGGAGGCTGCTGTAATACTGCTGGGGACTGTATATACCACTGGGGAGGCTGCTGTATGCCACTGGGGCTGCTGTAATACTGCTGGGGCCTGTATATACCACTGGTGCTATTTTTTCCCTTAACACTAGATAGAACTGTATCCTAGGGGAGTGGATCAAAGTAGTAAGAAAACCCTTTAGGGCTTATTCAGATAAGCGCTTCTCCCCGAACACTAATCGCGTGCTTTTAAAGCACCCAATTTTCGCCGGGAGCACGCCCCATTCACGTCAATGGGGTCAAGAAGCGACTGCTAAAAAACCGTCATTATAGAACATGTTCTTTAATGGCGTTTTTTGACAGCGAAATTCATGCACTTTAAAATCACGGTATTAACGCCAGAAAAGCGCTCATGTGAAAGAAGCCTTAGGATTACTTGGATGTTGGCCTAATACTGTTATATTTTGTGTATTTATTGAGTGCATGTTGGCAATCTCTATAATGTTTTAAAGCATTAAAACTGTTAATATTATATATGTAGAGTGACACTGCTTACTTAAGTACATTTTACGGTACTTGAGTTTTATTTAAATTTATTCCAAAAAATGCAGCTCAGTGGGCCCGAGCCCCGGATGTTTTTTGACCCTAGCAACGCCCCTGACCTGGGATCTCATGTGAACTGGGAATCTTCATCTTGTCCATCACCATTATAAATGGACAGGTTTACATTTTTTTTTTAGGTTGCAGGGGAATGTTTCTGTTGTCCTTGGGCAGATATCTTCAAACAATGATGCTTCTTAGATTCGGGGGCTTAAGGCCTCCTTTACCCCACTTTTTTTGGAGATCCTTGGCTATCCATTGTAAAACGGATAGCCACAGATCTGATTTGGCTCCCCATGTATCCTTATGGGCACAGATTGGTCCTTAATGACCATCCGTGTGTGTCAGTTTTATCAGGGATCCAATAACGACACACCAGCGATACCGATAACGATACGACCTGGCCTAGATCGCTGGTGCATCATTTTCACATCGCTGGTAAGATGTCAAACAGGTATCTCACCAGCGATGTCACCAACGACTTCAGCAACGATCCAGAATTATACCGAGGTCGTTGGGAATTGTCACTCCATAGCGTAGCATTGAGATCGTTGGTCATTGTCCCTGTCACACACAACGATGTAGCGGTCCCAGCGGGAGACTAACGACGTAGAAATGACCCAGAGCAGTATGTAACGATCAACAATCTCACAGAAGGGGCCAGATCGTTGGTGCGTGTCATACATAACGACATCGTTAGCGGGATCGTTGTTGCGTCACAAATTCTGTGTTTGTTACAACAGTCTCGTTATGTGTGACAAGGCTTTAAGGGTATGTCTCACATACCGAGATCGCTAACGAGATCGTTACTTTTGTGACGCAATAGCGATCTCAGCAACGACATCGCTACGTGCGACAGGGTGTAACGATCTGGTCCCCTGCTGCGAGATCGGCAATCGTTACACAGCCTCCTGGTTCATTTTTTGGTCGTTGCGCTCCCGCTGGGAACGCTGTATCGCTGTGTTTGACACCTTACCGACGATATCGTTGGCAACATACGTAGGCGTGCACGCATGTGAGAAGGAAATACAACGACTGAACAATATCGTTGAAGAAATCGCTAGGGTGGACATATCGTTGTATAGATCGGCGTGTTTGAATACTAAGTAGCGATACCGATAATGACTCATCAGCGATCCCGGGAGCCATGTCGTTATCGGGATCGCTACTGCGGTCGTTACGTCTGACCGGGCCCTAAAGGCCACCCAGGAGTTTGCCTTTATCTTTAGGGTTGGTACATATGCAATGGCTTTACTGTAGACAATAGAGTTTGTGTTTTGGATGAAGATTGTCCAATTTAAGGTATTTTCTGAAGGTCGATTGGCTTCTGGTACAGGGATGTATCTATTTCATTGCTCTGTATCTTAATGATGGTGTTCAAAAAGTTAATTCAGTGCAGTAGTAAAGTGTTACGTTGATGGGGGATAAATCTGATTAAAGCTTTTATGGAACATCTTCAAGATGTTGTTTATGCTCTGTCCAGATGATTAAAATATCATCAATGTAACTAATAGGCCAGAAGCCTGATGGGACGGGGACAGTCATTTTCAAGCTTGGCCATGGAAAGGTTTGCATATTGTGGTCCATTTTACATTTCATTGCTGTACCCGTTTCCTGAAAAAATGTTATCAAAGTAATTGTACGATAAACAAAGGAGAATCAAAGTAATTGTGGGTGACAATGAATTTTGCAAGTTTCACCACAAAATCAGTATAAGTGCCTGAATTTTCCATGATGACTTTGCAGGCTTTTAATAATTCCTGGTGTGGGATATTGGTATGGCGGACGAGAGGGAAAAGAAGAGTGCACTGATCTAAATGTAGGTGTATGGTCAGATCATAGGTGGGTTAACCAAACACCTGAGAAAGACATTAAAATTGTCGAAACGCATTGTATGTACCAGTACATGTTTTTGGAGAAATAATAATGAATCATACAGGATAACACTAGCTTGTATCTACAAGTTATTCGTGAGTGCAAATAGCCTGGAGAAAATTCAATTTGGTGTGGGATATTGGAGTACAAAGAATCCACATCATTGGTTGTGAGGGTGGTTCCTTCTGGAAGAGGATCTTTTGCTGATCGTTTATTCAGTAGGTCTCTTGTGTCCTGAATGTAGCTGGGTGTATCCTTTACCAGGGGTTTAAAAACACCCTCTCCCATGCAGAAACCTTCTCTGTATGGGTGACCACACGTGAAATATTTTTGGTCTTTATTTCCAGGTTTGTGGATTTGGGGAAGCCTAAACCAAAGTTTGAAAAACATGGATAAAGTAAAATTGATTACTCTTGGGATTTTTTATATCGGTACTTTTCTGCCCTTTTTTTGTTTTAAATTAGAAGAATGTGTCCCTCACTATTGGGCTGTGGCGCTATTTCTCATATTTCTGTTGCTGAGTCTGTTTCTGCTTAGTACCCATACACCCGTAATATAGTGCTGGTAGAGTACTGTAGCTTAGCGCCGTTTAGTTGAAGGAGACGAAGGCCGGCTTCACACCACGGTTTTAGGGATCCGGGGCTGTCCGGTATGAACCGGACAGCCCCGGATCCGATTTTGTCCCCATAGTATTCCTATGGGGCCGGATGGCAGTGATTTGCCATCCAGTTCTCTGCTATCAAGGAGAATCTGGCAGAATTTTTTTTTTCCCGGGACACAATCACAGTTTGCAGCGTTCTTGTGTCCGGGGCAAAAATCTGACAAAATCGGATTCTGCCGGATCCGATGTGAGTCAGCGCCCTGTAACATCGGAGTCTATGGCCACATCGGGCCGGATCCGACAGAGAATCGGATCCGGCTCTCGGACGCCGGGTGCTGAAGTTCAGCTCTGAACTTCACCATGGAGAGTTTCCCGGATGAGATTTCAGAACTGCAACTAGCTCCCCGCAACCCGCGATCCTGACATTTCAGCAAGGGACAGCTCCAGCAGCCGTGGACTGCCAATTCCAGCACAAAACAGGATCAGAGGGCATATTTGCCTTCCGGTTCTGTCCGGAGCTGTCAGAGTGTGTCCGGTGTATCCAGCAAAACATCAGACACAACCTGACAGCTCCAAAACCGTGGTGTGAAGCCGGCCTAAGATGCATTTTTCGGCTAAGTTCCTGGACGGGAGGAGTTCAGGTAAAGAGAATGTGGTAAGGGCCTAAACCCCTATAATATGACAAGTTGGAGTAACACCATAGGAGTCAGCAAGTTACTTGACCTGATTGGAATTCTCTTTGTGTTTGCAACTCCAACCCTTGGTTGTAGAAAAGGATACCACTCTTGAAGCTGCATTGGCATCCTTGGGAAGGTAGTCAGCGTCTTCAAAAGCAATAATAAGGGAGGGAGGACTTGTAACTCTTGCCTAGAGTATGGTGGTTTTGATGCTATGCTACCACACATTATAATCTATGTGAGCAAACTGGACAAATTAACTATTAGTTGAGTGTGGTGCTGGTTTTGGACAAGAGCAGTCATTTTTTTTTCTAATCCTGGACTATACTTTATCATTTAGGAGATGTACTCACTTGACCATACTCAACGCTTGACCACTGCTTTGACTAAGCAATATACAAATACAATCGTGTGTCTGTTTTGTGATTGTATCTGAAGTAGATCTAGCACTTTATTCCTCTACTGTACATTGGCACCTTGGACTGAATCACTTATCATGAGACTTTGTTTTTAAAGACATAGGCATGATCACTGATGCGTTATCGTACCTGGCCATCTGGTCCCTCTTTCTATGTGACTGTGAAGACCATTTAGAGGAGAGCTGGACTGAAACTGCCACTCTTTCTTAAGATGTTATCAGGAGAGAAAACAGAAATGACACAAATATTTCACCAAAATGTGCAGGATAATGGCTAGATCAGAGTTATACAGCCCCACTGGGGCAATTATGGAGTCTACCGCCACAGAGAGCCCTTTGATTTTAAATAAGCTGTAAACACTATGTCAAGACAAATGAGACAGAGTAAATATTGCGTCTAAATAACATTCCCCCACAGAAAGTGTCTTGATAAATATCCCAGTGGGAGCGCAACGTTGCTCCATTTTTTCTAAACACTTTGCTCAAATAAAATTGTCCCCAATGGTCTGTTCTAATTTGCACTTTGGAGGCAGTGACTGGTGTAATGAAATGCCGCATTCCCACAGAGAAGCAGCTGCTTTCAGTAAAGAGAGAATCCGGTATTTATTTTTGACATATTTTATTATTTGTGGCTTCTGTCAGATAAAATCTGGGGAAATTAATGTATACGAATTCCAGACTGGTCATGGAGATGTTTGTTTGTTATGGATAGGACTAAAATGGTCTAAAAAGATCATAGATGGGTTTAGTATTTAAAACCCCAAACCACTACCAGTGGTACAATGACTCCCGACCTCCCTACACTAAGTCTCACGGTAATAACTGATGTGCTAAATGTTTGAATAAGAGATCAAAACTCCTGTTGTTTATGTCCAACTTCTTTTTTTCCCTTCCTTCCCTATCCATCCTCCGTTGCTTCCTACTTAACTGAGAATGTCTGTCTTTCCTTTGTAACTGGGAATCTCAATTCTTCACTTCTACCCTCTTTCTATTCAACCTTCCTTTCCTCTCCATTTGGGAACCACCATGCTTCCTTCCCTCTTCAACTGGGACCCTCCATCCATTCAACCATCCATCCTTCCTTTCCTTTGCCACAGAGAAACCTCAATTTCTTCCTCCATCCTCCACTCTTCAGCTGTAAACCTCCATGCAACATTCCCTCCTTTGCTGGAAATCACTGTTCTACCATTCCGCTATCAATCATCAGTTGGAAACCTTCATCCATCTTTCTATACTCAACTGAAAACCCCCAACCATTTTGTTTCCATTCTTTCCTACTCTAATTGAAACCTCCAACCATCCATCCATCTCTGCTCAGTTGGAAACCTCCAATCGTTCTTTCATCTTTGCTCATCTGGAAACCTTCAACCATACTTCAACTCCTCAACTGGAAAACCTCCAACCATTCGTCCGTCTCTCCTAAGCTGGAACCATCATCTATCTCCCATCCTCTTCACCTGGAACCCTTATCCTTTCAACTTCCCCTCCAAAATCTCAATCCATTTTTCTTTCACATGAAAACCTGCATCATGCTTTCCTCTACCTCTCCATTTCTAAATATCCTCAGCATCTACTCTCAAGTTCATATCCATAAAACAAAAGATTTGGGGGGGAAAAAGTCATGTAAGATCTTCTCATCATGGCCTGTAAATAACCTATTATCAACAGAGGATGAACAGCTTTAGATGTAAACCATAAATCGCCTGCTGTAGCATTGCCCTTTCTTGTTTGGATGATGAATGCCCTTGTTTCTCGGATATACTTGCAGCCATCATTAGTTGATCTACTCGTATATTCTGTGTTTTATAATTTTCACTTGGTGTCAAATTTATCCAAGTTTGTAAAAACTGAAATAGACTAAAATCTCCCTTGACCTTCAGGATTGTGAAAGCAACCATAAAACTTGTCTTTTGGCAGCTGAGAATGTAGAAGGCCTTTTGGGACTTTGTGGTGCATTTAGGACAGCTGGAAATGAATAGGAAATTCCCTAAATTCTTAGTAAACCAAAGACCTAGGGTTAGGGCTACGTGCTTCTCCTTTGTGAGTTCACCTTCTAGTGGCACTAATGCATCATTTTGGCTACATGTGGTTTGTAAAGCTCAATAGGTGTAGATTATTACCCACATAAAGCAGACTATACTAGCCAATGGTAATACAATGTAGCTATCAAACGACATACACTTGTGTAACATACCTAGCCCTTATTTCCCTATGTTAGGTTATTTGATATATTAGCTGGCCAATATCTAGCTTGGGATCAATGTTGTCGAGCACATTCAACTATAGAAGCGGACATTAGGTCATGGTGGGGATCAGAAAATTGGCCTTGAATGTCAAACATTCCGTACAGAAAGCTATTTTATAGCAATCTCATGGTTTGAGTGCTTTAAACCATTGAACTCTACGAAGGTCATGAACCTACAAAGTTGTCTTCATGGGGAAAGAATATGGTTTAGAAGTTGACATGATTAGGCGTATGTTGGGGTAAGGACTAGCGGGTGTAACGTAGAAGCAAGAAGATTAATAAGTATCTGCTGCCTGATTTTGCCAATTGTCCCAATGTCACACCTTACGTACTGCAGACACACCCACAGCGTAATATAGTTGTAAGATGTAGGTCATCGAGCTTTGTGTACCCTCATTTATTGAGTGAACATCAGTAGTTTTGAGACCCTTATCATAGCTATAGCTTAGAAATAAGTGCTATGTAATTCCAACTTGGCCAGCTATAAGTTGTCTATCCTCGACCACAGAAATGGCTTTGTCCTGTACGGCCAACTTCTGGGTCCTCAGTGTTTTAGTCAGGTAAGTAACTCTTTAAGAAAAACAATGGACATGACATAGTACAGACTGTGGCTAGGTACTTAAATACATTCAACACCACTTTCCTCCAAGCCCACCAGGAAAGATTTCTTTATGTGCCGTCTTTCTTAATTTATTCATTTTAATTTTTCCTTGTGTGTGTTCTTTTCAAATTTTTTTTTGTTTTATACCGGGACGTGATGATCAACTATTTTCTCTTGGTTGTAGGCCAAGCAGTCTTTATCAACCCTCACAAAAGATGTCCCGAAGCGCCATTCACTGGCTATGCCAGGTGAAACCGTCTTAAATGGAAACCAGGAGTGGGTAATGCACGCGGATCTCCCGCTTACTGCAGCCATCCGTCAGAGCCAGCAAACGCTGTACCACGGGCACCCGCAGCATACTGCCGATCGGCAAGGTTTGTTTCCAAGTATTGATTTTGCATAGCCGAGGGAGTTATTGGGACGATCGATCACGCCCTGCACATTCCTGCACAGTATAAACTATTTGGTTAAGTATGCTCTGCCTAATTAGGTGCATATGTTATTAGCAAAAGCTGCCAGGTTCCCAGAGAAGCTCTTTCTCACACAACATTGCACAAACATTCCAATGTAATTCAATTTTTTTAGGTATTTATATAATCTGCTGGCATTATTTTCAAATTGGTCACAGCTATTAGCAAAGAGAAAATTAAATGGATCCAGCTCAGCATAAGGCTCATAGATGGCAGAAGTAGGGAAAAATATTAGAATCTGAGAGTCCTCAGTGGTTGATACCTTTTAATGGATTACTGAAGCTTTCGGGACACTAAGGTCTCTTCATCAGGCTAATAATGACACCTATTCTGAACACACATATACAAATGGAGGGTTGGATAATGCAGTACATAAAGCAGGTGAGGTGAGGCAGAGCACAGAACGGTCAGAGTTGGTAGGAGAGAGAGAGCAGCTGGGGTAGTAAATGTCGGCGTCCAGAGATATTATGACTTTCCATAGTAATCCAAAGAAAACGTGTCTTCCAGACTTTTAAAAATTGCAACATTATTCGTCATATTCAAAACAAATTCCATGTACAATAGGAAACCAACGCGTTTCGCATACACAAGGGTTTTGTCCAAGAAAGTCCTTGTGCGTTCGAAACGGGTTGCTTTTCTATTGTACATGTAATTTCTTTTTAATGTGGCTTGAATAATATTTTGACATTTTTAAAAAGCTGGAACACACCACTATTAGTACTTTTGTTCTCTGGATATTCATAGAGATTCATACCTCAGCTGGGTAAAGACGTGATGAATGCAAAATGGCTCTTTTCAAACAAGGCCGAATTTGGTTTCTCTAGTACACCCCATCAGCGGCTATCCTGTCAGATTGATCATTTATGGTATTTGTAGAGGTATTGTCAGTAAGGTTACCACATCAAAATCGGCATGTCTTACAATGCGAATTTTGTTCATCATTTTGCAGTGGGTGGAAGTCTTAAGTCCACAATGATCTCCGAACAAAAAATTGACGTGGTGTGAATTTTAGATCAATTTTCACATTAAAATTATATACAATGTGCTGGTGTGATTTGTTAAAGAATCTTTAATTGAGCTGTTACTGCATTATTCTACCATTTTCATACATGGGGAAACCTCATCAAATGTGGACATTTACCCATATGGAGCCTTGACTCACGTTAATGAATTGAGTGACCACACTGTTTCGAGTAGTGATGAGTGAGCACTACCATGTTCGGGTGTTCGGTACTCGTAACGGGCAGTTGGACTCGTTTACCGTAATGGAAGTCAAGGGGAAACGCAAGCTCTTTTCAAGAAGATCTTTTGGAAAAAAGCTCGGTTCCCCTTTGACTTCCATTATACGCGGTAGACGAGTACCGCACTCATCAGTATTCCTGAGTTATTTCTCGTCTTCATTACACAGTACGGTTCTGGTTGGATTGTGGGAGCTGTCTCGGTAATGGTTCTTTGAAGGTATTGATTCACTTTGAGATCCAGCTGGTGGGAAAGGACCATAAATTCCAGTTTAGCTGTCAAATTGTTGTTGCCTTGGACTATAAAGAACATGGGGTGACAGGACCTTGGCCTTTGTGGCCAGCTGCTACACCAACACTCTGATATAGACAATATTCTGAGTTGTATAGATATTTAGTAATATTCACTTTTGAGTATCTAAAGGGAATCTGTAGCCTTATTAATGCCACCCAAACGTCTGATAGCACGAATCATTGCCTGATTGCAGCCAGGTATGTTTTCGCTTCAGGGACAATATATACTTTGAAGAAAATCTGTCAATAGAATTAACCCTTCTAAGGGCTCTCGGGGTCTGTGAGCTGGACAGGGGTCTTCCCAAGAATCTGCATCCAGAGCTTATTTTAAATTAAACCTGGAGACATGTAGGTCCAGAGAGCAGACTGTCCGTCATTTCATGTCTCACATTGGTAATGCCTCTTTCTTTTTACATAATCTCTAGATGCAGATCGGTGTTCCGCCCATAGATCTTAACAGCTCATTTACATGTTAAGAAAAAAAGCACATTTTTTAAATTAAATATCAGATTGCAGATATGAAGGTATCATTTTATTGAACTTTCTATGATATACATGTCAATAAATATGATTTAGGAGTTAACCCAACTGACAGATTACCTGTAAAGATCTGGCTGGGGACCATAAGCAGGGGATAAAAGTAATCCAGTTCTGCCCACCTGGCAATGTGGAGTGACAGGTCCATTACATAGTGAAAGACCTGCAGTGGGATCTCTAATTGTGAGATCTTTTAATAATTCAGATTTCAGTTGTACACTATCTGATGGAATTCTGGAGTGCCAACAACATTTATATCCAAAATCGGACTGTCTGCAGGCAATTACTGTGTTTTTCTATGAGTGTTTTTGACATTTACCATCTGAACCACTATGATCTCTACTGGATTATTTGGTCAACCGGTTATATATAACATAGTTGCACCTTGATTTCGGTTTCATTGGCATCAGTCTTGTATTCTATATTCCTATGCCTATAGTCATATACATGGAACATACACGTTCACGGCTCCTCTCCCATATTGCTTTTCCTTTTAGCTGTCAGAGTAAGCCCTTGTCATTCAAGACAACCATCAGTAATCTCCGATGCATCTGCTGCAGAGGGCGACAGGTCATCAACACCGAGCGACATCAACTCGCCAAGACACCGAACACATTCCCTCTGCAATGTAAGACGGTAGTGTAGGTCTCCTTTTCTCTACTTTTTTCCTTCATCCGAGAATGATTATTCACATCCTTTGCTTGTTTATGTGCTGCTGTCAGTATGTACGCTGCATGCCTTGCTGAATAGATGGGTGCGCTGTGAGGGGGCAGAGAGACTGTTGTGTTTCATTAGCGGGAATGCTGCAGATTCCTGCTTGTGCCGTTTCCTGGTTACAGAGGCTTGACATACAGCTGAGTCCCTTCTACAGGAACGGGAAGAAAAGAGCTCGTTGATGAATTCATTGGTCGCTGATTTTGTCAGATGAATACGCAACCTGAATGCTAATAATGCAAACTCTCTATGGTGTCAAATAATATCCCATTCCCAGGAATAGTAATGTCCCTTATCATGCTAGTATTATTTTAGGTTAATGTGCACAAATTAAAATTTTGGCATCAAAAGATGGAGCCCAGTCCCTACAGCTCCTTATTGCAGGGACATAGGACTCCTTTTGTCATGTATAAGTTCAGCTATGTGTGTTAGGCCCCTCTTGAAAATCAAGAACATGGATGTAGGCTTCGTACACGTCTTGTAAACAAATCATGAGTGGTCTTTGGAATTTTAGAGTTAACACATTTTAGAGCTATTGATGAATACAGGGGTATACGGTAATCTGATACGGTGTTTTACCTTCCAGTTAACCTTTCGTCAGAAGGTTTTGAAATAACATATATGGACGGCTTAAGGGGGTTCTCCAGTAGTAGGAAAAAATAAGTAAAGGAAATGTCATTATATATAAATTCTAATAAGTCTTTAATTAGTAAATCCTACTCAGCCTGTAGTTAGTAGCTTGACTACTATGACCTAGTGATAACCTACACCATGTACATGCTCAGCATTCCAAAGACAGGGTGGACAGCAGTGTGAGCAGCCTCTTCTTACCTCACCACCTCTGGTATCTTCTCCAGTACATATTAGGTCCAATAGACAGTGGTGTGAGCAGTCTCTTCTTACCACAGCACTCCATGCATCTCCAGTATGAGATCAGCTAGATGGGATGGATAGCAGTATGAGCAGCCTCTTCTTACCACAGCACTCTTGGCATCTCCAGTATGAGATCAGATAGACTGGATGGACAGCAGTGTGGGCATCCTCTTCTTACCTGAGAACTTCTGGTATCTCCAACATTAGATCAAATAGACAGGGTGGATAGCATTGTGAACACAGTCTTCTTACCTCAAAACCTCTGGTATCACCTGCACGTATTAGGTCAGTAGACAGTGACAGCGTGTGAACAGTCTCTTATCACAGCATCCTGACATCTCAAGTATTAGATCAGATAGACAGGTGGACAGCAGTGTGAGCAGCTAATCTTACCACAACACCTCTGGTATCTCCAGTATTAGATCAGGTAGACAGGTGGACAGCAGTGTAACAGCCTCTTCTTACCTCAGTACCCCTGGTATTTCCAGTATTAGATCAGGATATACACTGAGAGCACTTACATAATCTTATTTCGAAACAGATTTCCGTCAGAGTAATAAGAAGGCCATTTGAAATCTATAGTGAGTTTCCTCCATGAATTAAATTGTTGTGATTTACTAACTAAAGGTTATTAGAAACTTTGTTTATAATTCCAATTCCTTTATTTATTATTAACTTCCAAAGAAATCCCATTCAACGCCACATTCATAAGATTGTGTGTTCACGATCATTTACTCTCTATAAATTGTTGCTTTTCTGGTGAGTGGATGGAAGCATTTGCACGGTTGGTGTTTGGCACAAATAATCAGTAATGCATGCAGCATCCTCCTAGAATCCCCCAGTAGCCTTCTCCCGACCCTTCTTTGCTTCTGTACAGTAAGGCTTGATTTATACCCATGAGCATGATTACATGTACCCAAAGTTGGAATATCTGCAATAACTTTTTATTTTTGTCTTAATTTTCCAGTCTTTAGAAGACTTGGAGGACCAGAAAAGGAAGAAGAAAAAGGAGAAGATGGGATTTGGGTCAATTTCACGAGTTTTTGCAAGGGGAAAACAGAGGAAGTCCTTAGACCCCGGTCTATTTGATGGTACGACGCCTGACTATTACATTGAAGAGGATGCGGACTGGTGACTGTCTCTGGAACCTGCTTATTCTGTGTGTGTATATGTGGCAGGGTGTATTTGCCCGTTTACAAAGCCCGAAGCAGTCAAGTGAGCCTTTTTATTGAGTTTGGACTTTTTTTTTTTTTTTTTTTTTTCTCCATTCTTTTTATACTTTGCATCGCAGGTTCTGTAATTGCTGTACATAACGGAGTGTATAAAGATGTTGATTGTAGTCTTTTTAGCGATGCTGTTGTATTGTAACTTTTGTCTTTACCGGACTTATTATTTTGTTGTTTTTTTTGGGTGGTGGGTCTAGTTTTATTTTTCAATTTTTTTTTTTTTTTTTTTTTCTTCCCTTTTTTGAAACTTGAAAAACTACTGTGTATTTGTAAATAACGAAAAACCGTGCACTTTGTGCTTGTAGTGTCTTGTCCGAATGCTATTTTTTTTTTTTTTTTTTTTTTTAACCCATGGTGTGATGCATTCTGTATCTGCAAATGTTTTAAATGACATTATCCTGTTTCAGGGGTGTGCCAGCGCTTTGTAAAGAAAAGAAAAAAAAATTATATATATATAGATCTTTATTCGGGAAGTTCAACCAACTTTCTTGAATGAAGTATTACGATATTTCATTTTGCTTACAGACAGGGCAAAACGGCCAGGACTAAACCAACATTTTGCCTATCGGTCCATCTGGATTTAGTGACGTGCCTGCAGCACAGAGTGTTTCAGCAGTGTCCTTGTTACAAGGATAGGATTTTTTTCGGTTCAGACCACTGAATGGCTACTTGCACTGTACCGGCAGCAGTCACTCTTTAATCTTGTAATGCCTGCCAGACTAAATAGTTTTTCCTTTTTTAAGTTTTTATATTTTTCTTTTTTTATTTATTTGCATAAATGCACAAAGTTGTTATATCTAAATTATAAAGAAAAGTAAATGTTGAAGTTCTATTTTTCCTAAAGGATGAAGGGTATGTTTATATCATGTGTTCTATAGCTGCGGCCCCCTCCCCGTCAGAAAGGCACCGGGCAGGTGGGCTCAGTCACAGTTTAATGCAGCTAAACCAAAATCGCACGTATAACTTAAATATTTAATATTCACTTGGTTATGTCTTCCGAAATCCAAATTTTACCATCTCCACAGTATTTATGGGCTTTTTAATCCGTGTATCTGATCATCTGATGTACTTTATTATTTATAATACACATTGTTTGAGTTTTTTTTCCTTCACTCAACCATCTGTTTTAATTGCTAATCATGTTCTAAACCGAGCAGACACTTAAAATGCACCGTTGACCACCTTTCCCCCACTCGCGAGGCCTTATTGGTGGGACTTCAGGTCACCAAGAGCCAGTGAATGATGACCTGCCCATAAGGCTACGTTCACACGCTACTTCATCCATAATAATGGTGTATTTTCCTTTAACCTGCAAATTTAAAGTTCCATATTGACGTGTGTGTACAATCCCCATTAAAAGGGTGGCTTTCCCAATGGAAAACCGAAATGCTGTGCATTTCAAATAAAGACCATTTCTGCCAGATTCAACCCTGCAGCATGTGGACAACACTTAAAGGAACCTGTCTCATGGGAAAAATGCTGTTATTCTGAGGTTAATGGCATTCTTCATCTGCCTGGCACCTGCACATTGACCCTCGTCCTGGCAGCATTCCGGCTTCAGTCATGGGGGCAGCACCGCTGTGGATTCAGTTACTGCTGTGTATGGAGAGCGGTGACTGTAACCCGCCCTCCACACTGACAGATGCTCTGCATTACAAGAAGCTGTCGGTCAGCGCTGGAGGTGGTTACACCGCCACTCTCCACACACAGAGAGGTGACTTGAATCTGCATCGGCACTGCCCTTATGACTGAAAACGGCTGCTGGATGGATTAAAGTTAATTTCCTCCCGGCAGCGGGGTTTAATGTTCCGGTGCCGGGCAGGTTCAGAATACTATTATCCTGCAGATTAACCCCTTTTCTGCGGGTTGATCTCATTTTCTACGCAGGACGCTTCCCGGTAAATTGTAACTCCTCCACTTTGATGGCACTGTAGAATGCTGAGATATGCTGTGTGTGAACCCAGCCTAATTATCCACTCCTGGAAATTGGTATCATTCCAGTAAGGGGATCATGTGTGTACTTTAAATTTCTGCTCCTAAAAAATGTGGATCTATATATGTATCATGTTTTAAATGCAGATAAGGAGTCTTTCACACTAACATTTTTGTCTGAATCCAGCAGATCCGGACAGAAAACTGCATTTGCCACCTAACGGCCGCACTTGCGGCAATCCCCATGCATTGTCTATAGGGCTTGCGGCAAGTGCTTTATTGCCCGATCCGGCGGTTGCGGGCCGCGAAAAAAGTCAGCTGCGTTTTTTTTTGCGTGGCCCGCAACTGACGTGCCGGTTTGGGCAATGCCGCACTTGCCACAAGCCCATAGACAATGCACGGGGAACAACGCAAGTGCGGCAGTTAGGCAGCAAATGCGGTTTTCTGTCCGGGTCTACCGGATCCGGACAAACGCTAGTGTGAAAGGGACCGAAGACATTTTTATTTCCTTCCATTTCTCCATGATCAAATATTCTGTCATGTAGCCTTTAGGGGGTTACTGAGTGTTTTATCATTTGTTTGACCACCAAGGCATGGGTACAAGGGCCAATGATTGGGAATAAATGATTGTTTGGGGGGAAGGTGGGGTTCATCATCCCATTTAAAATACCTAATGGCCTCCATACAGATTAGATGCAAGTTGGTTGAAAAGGCCGGGATCATCTGAGCATCCATTGTGTATGGGGCTTCCCAACTTTTCCACCAACACATGGAGAGAAAGTGCGGGCAGTTGGGATATCGAAGGCTGATCTGTTTGTTTTCAGGGTAGATAAAGCCTTTGCCAGAGAAGTCTGGCAGCGCCTTACTCCATTTCCCCCATAGAGGACACATGAATGCTCAGCCAGGCGTTTTGTGTATGGAGGATTTGGGGACATAGGTGAACGTTTAGCTGACACTCGTTTAGGGTGTATGGGAACATTTCATCCTTTGTGTTTTGTGTGTGTAATCTGCATTTCCAACATATTAATTTTGACCTAAACCCCCTACTATACAAAAACTAAACTATATATTATCTAAAAAAAAAACATTAAACCATGCCCAGCCTTGGATGGTAAAATCTATTTCTCATAGCGTTGTATGGTTCTTACAACCCTGGATAAGTCCAATTTGCTTGGTGCGAAAAACGTAGAATTTGTTAATCTTGGTTTCATTATAATACAGAAATGTGGGGTCAGGCAGCCAGGCGGCAGCAGAATTAATTATTGTTTTATTTTCACAAATCCAAATTGATTCTGCGCAAGTAACTTAATACATATTTCGATCTAGTATTGAGTTGCCTGTGACACTTTTTTTTTTTTTTTTTCCTCCTTCTTCTTCTCCCCTCTTTATTAATATCTACATGAGTGAAGTATATAACGCTGCCAATTTTATTGTCATTTTTTTTTTCTTTTGGACCAGAAAATTGAATGTCGACCTCTGAAAACTGTAACATGAAACATTTGATAATGTTAGATGGTATTTTTGAATTTAGTGCGCCCTATTTAAAAGGGATATTTAGTCTTAAAAGAGAAAAAAAAATCTGTTTTCTTGTTCCTATGATGTATGTGTGATCACTGGTGATCAGTGGCTTAAAGACGTTACAGCTTTTTAAAGGGATCCGTCTGCGCTATACGGAAAAAAAGCCGCTGCGCTTGAATTTCTGTGTTTTAGACGAAAATGTTTTATAAAGGTTTTTCTTTTCCTCCTGTGTTTTATTTTTTTTAAAAAAAAAAAAAGCTCATGGTTTAGTATTTTTCATTACATGCTTAGGAAATAATTCTAAAAAAAAGAGAGATACTAAGAAAATGATCTATTTAAGAGAACGAGAATACATAGTTTAAAGTTTGGTCTCATTAGTTATATAAACCTCCCACTCTTCCCCCCCCTGAACCGAGCGGGAGGAAATTCTAAAAGGCATGAAGGCAAAAAGAAACAAATAAAGCTTATTTTAAAATATTGCTGCTTCGTTGTTTTATTGATGTCATGTTGTGTAACGTTTTGGCTACTTATTTTTTTTTTGGTCCGTTAATGGTTCACGATTGCAGATGGTGAAGAACAAGGTAGGTGTCACCAGGTCGTATTACTATGTAGCCCATCATATATAACGTGGCCAGTGGTTATTGGTCAGTGGGCTTCCCTCCTCCGCTTGCCCCAACACGCTATAGACACAAGTGGTAGAGTGGGTGTGGAGGTTTTAGCCGCAGCTCTTCTCGGTCATGAGCCAGCTCCACGTTGTCCCAGTTCACACTGTGTAGTTCCACTGCACATTCTTTGCTGGTGACAGGTTTCACAGTTGTTTTCTTACAAGGCAATGACCTTTTGGTTCAATCCAGCTCTCCCGTGACTGTTACAGACAAGGTCACACTGGCTACCAAGGAGGATGTAAGGGGGAACCTGGCGGTCCATTGTCCCCTAGGTATCCAACCACACGGTCAATGTGTATCATTGTGATAGGACTACCCTACTTGGCAGTGTTACTTCTTCAGATCACTCCTTTGAGACTATCCCCAGTGTCAGGTGCCATCAGTCAGCACTGAACCTGCCACTGTCTGCACTATTCACACTAGCCTGTCTGATTGGGGTGGGGGGCACTCTGGTCCCACAATTCACATCTTCGGAGCTAAGCTGCAATCCAGTCCTGATCAGCTTTACTTCCACCCAGGCTGTGGAGTCGGAGACTCAATGTCCATTTTGGGTGGAGTCGTATTTGGGGAAATTGAAGTGTCCCGAGTCGGATGTTTGGCTTAACGACTCCACATCCCTGCTTCCTCCTGCCCAATACTTATGCCTTGGCTTACCCTGCACACCACACCATGGTTACTACTTCTACTCACACTATGCACTGCTCTGAACTCCCAAAACCAGGAAATATTAAGACGCTTCAACCGACAGCGGGGCTTCATATTAATCGGACAGCCCCGGACCCGATTTACACCCAATGCAGGCCCTATGGGGCCAGATGGCAGCTATGTGCCATCCGTTTCCATCTGTATGGGAGGATCCGGGGCAATTTGATTTTTCTCCCGGACACAAACGTTGCTTGCAATGTTTTTGTGTCTGGGGGGAAAATCGATGAAATCTGATTGCCCCAGATACGGTGCCCCCTAACATGGGGGTCTATGGCGCCGGGTCGCGCTGCATCCGACATAACATCGGATGCGGGAGCCGGACGCTGAGTGCTGAAGTAGCCACCAGGATGCTGTCCCCTTGTGCTGATTTCGGGACCGCAGCTAGCTCCCTGCTAGCCACGATCTTGAAATTTGTGCAGCTACGGCAGCAATAGGAGGAAGCCAGCTGCAAACCGGACCGAAGGGCATATGTGCCCTCTGGTTCTGTTTGCAAATTCGGTCCGGAGCTGTCCAATTAACATCGGACAGCCCCGGACTGGATCACACCGCGGCTGTCCGATTCACATTGGACAGCCCCGGACTGGATCACACCGCGGCTGTCCGATTCACATTGACAGCCCGGACTGATCACACCGCGGCTGTCCGATTCACATTGGACAGCCCCGGACTGGATCATGACGTGGTGTGAAGCCGGCCTAACATTTAGATTGCCTTCACTGTGGGCCAGCTTCTTCAGTTAACTCCTTTAACCCTGTCAACATATCTGGGACTTGGATTCCCTAGCTAGAAGGGGAAGTCTACCACTTAACACCTAATAGTGGCTGATGGCACTACGCCCATAAACTTCAACATATTACTACTATTATACATACAAATTCGCATTACACAAAACAATGACTACTTCACTCTTACACATGTATCAAAGTTGGTCTCTGGACCAGATTCCCTTTCAATTAAAACCCGATTCTCTTTCTGTCTTTTTTTTTTTTCTACACATTTCTGATGTTTTCCCATCAACCTTTCATGACCCGTCTTTCCTGTGGTTTGGCTGGAGTTGATTCCCCACAGACAAATTATCTCAAAGAAAGTAACATTGCTCTTTTATCTGGAAATCTATTATCTCTTGAGTCCAGTCCAGCATAAAGGCTGCGTCTCTTGTCCAAATCCATCCCTCACCCTGCAGCACCTTGTAAATAATTCTGTCCACCTCCGGAACATTTCACATAGACAATCTTTATGGGTGGGAAAGTGATGTTTCTTCGGCTGAGTTCATATGTCCAATAATATCCATAAGAAAAATCATCCGTTGGCAGAAATGTTGTGCTGATACAACTTTATTTTGGGGCATTTTGAAAAAAATTGAATTCAGCAGGATGTTATTATAACATTGGAGTCTATGGAAAACAGTTTCCGGTAACTGATTACTACTTAGCCATCTGCTTTTCTTTCATTTGTAAAGGATTCATTTTTCTTACTGGATCCTTTTTTAAATGGAACATACGTAAATAGTAATCAGGTAACTGATCAGTTTTTCATAGACTCCCATGTTAACTAACCTCTTCACGCCCAAGGAAGTATAGGTACGTCCTTGGTCGCCTCCCTCCTTTGATGCAAGCTCACGCGCTGAGCTGACAACATTCCCTGCACATGTCAGCTGATCTGATCAGCTGACATGTGCAGCTAACAGATGCAGGCGGATCAGCGAACCATCTGCTGTTGTTAACCCCTTAGATTGCAGTGCAGTCTAAAGCAGCACGGCGGAAATTACACTATTCCCTGCCGGCATCGGTGACCCCGTGACGTGAAAAGGCTCATGTGTTGCCATGACAGCCAGGGGTCCTATGAAGACCCTTAATGCTTTCATTACTCACTTCCTGTGGATGACCGGCGAGCGTCTGCATCCACAGGGGTGATTTCTGCAGTGCAGAGACGTGCATGAGCATGGATCTGTACTGCACAAGCTATCCGGACATTGCAGTGCTGAGGTAGCTCGTACCGACCCGAGGCATCAAACTGAAATGTCACTTTTACCATATAGTGACCATGGTGAATTAAAAACAAATCGTGAAATTGCACTTTGTTTTGCAATTTCACCACGCTTAAACATTCTTCCTATTTTCCAGCACAGTAAAATAAATGTCATTCACAAGTACAACTCGTCTTGCAAAAAAAAAAAAAGCCCTAATACGACTTTATTCATGGAAAAATAAAGTTGACCGTTTGAAGAAGGTCAAGTAAAAACAAAAGTGCAAAAAGGGAAAAGGCAAGGCCATGAAGGGGTTAAAGACCTGGATCCTGCAAAAGTCAATTTTTTTCCTAAACAGAAAAAGTTGCCTGCACAACTTTTTTGCCAACGGATTGCCGCTGAATCTGTTCTAACATACTATTACTGGACTTGTGAATTTAGCATTATACATGTTGGCGCTGTGCGATGGCTGAAGTGGTTGGCGCTGTGCGGTGGCGTGTCTGAAGTGGTTGGCGCTGTGCGGTGGCTGGGTGGTGCGCTTCGTGCTGGAGTGGTTGGCGCTGTGCGGTGCTGAGTGGTTGGGGCTGTGCGTGGCTGAAGTGGTTGGCGCTGTGCGGTGGCTGGAGTGGTTGGCGCTGTGCGGTGGCTGGAGTGGTTGGCGTTGTGCGGTGGCTGAAGTGGCTGCCTTGCAGGCTGCGCTGTGTGGTGACTGAATGTTGGTGCTGTCAGTGTAGTACTGATGTCCTTGGTTCACATACCACTGGCTGGGCGACGGCCATTTTCAACTTGGGCAACACGGTGGCTCGGTGGTTGCACTGTTCCTTTGCATAGCTGGCATCCTGGGCTCAAATCCCACCAAGAATGACATCTGCAATACGTTTTTGTGTTCTCGATGTGTTTGTGTGGGTTTCCTCCACGTTCTCCGGTTTCCTTCCATACTCCAATGCCATGCTGATAGCGAATGTAGATTGTGAGCCCCAATAGGGACAGTTGTTGATGTACGTAAAGCGCTGTGAAATTAATGGCTCTTTCTAAGTCAATACATATATTATTAATATTGTTTGATCAGACAGCCCCTTTGATCTCTTGGGTTTGTTAAATGCTAGGAAAAGCTCCTAACATTCAATGCAAACATAGCAGCAGGAGGAGGGAAGAGTGTCCCATTGTCTCAAAGGCAATAGGTGTTGTGTTTTCATATATCTAATGGAGAGTATGCACAATGTATACTTCTGCCAGAGGGCTCTAACATGATGGAAATGCTGTACAGTCTGTAACAGGGCTTCCCACCTGTCATCTGCCATTTATAATGAATAGTAGCCATGATTGTGCTTAAACTCTCCATTGATATTTTGTATTGTATGTTGCAGTGGCTTAACTTCAGGCCCAGGGGCCCCAATCGGAGAGCTCCAACGGGGCCCCCAATTATTGCAAATCTTTACTAGCATTAGTCTCTTTCTATAGGCCAAAGGGACTTTTGGGGCCCCCCTAGACTGCAGGGCCCGGGTGCGATTGCAACAACTGCACCTATTGTAGTTACGCCCCTGGCATGTTGGCTTTCAAGGGGTTATACATCGAGTGTAGGACAGTCAATGTTACTGCAGATTCAGGACTGGGCGCTAGAATGAGTAATAGCCTTAGTTTGTTGCTCAAGAGCTCCCCCTTGTGGCTCCTATTATATTTACATGCAAGTTTATATTATGAAGCAAAGTCAAAATCCTTGCAGAAGACACAAGTCAATCAAAAATGAAGGGAAAATAATGTTCATTCTGCTTTTCTTTTGAAGACATCAGGATGGAAGAGTCCATGAAACAGCAATACATCAAATGTGGTTTATATTAAGCATTGCTAAGCTATGTAGCAGCTTCTTCCTCCGATCTCACCGTTGACCCGTGTGAATCAAAATGTTCTGACCATCCATACTTTCTTTTTAACGACTTTGTCTGCCTTGTTCACAATAATGTTGTGTTAGCTTGAATTGCTACTGTAAGATCATTAGATCCACAGTCGTAAAAAAATGCTGCAAAAACAAATCCTTTGACGTCAATATCTGTATTTCCAGCAAAGATAAAGTGAATGTCCGATTTCTGCGAAGAGGAGATATAGCAGCCGAACTCATAGACTAGGGTCACACTAGAAAGTCTGTTTTCAGGCAATAGTACCAGATGTTTTATCTTTGAAAAGCCATTTATCAAGCATTGACATGTAGGGTGCAAGATCCTTCTTACCCCAAATCTGGTTGGTCTCCGGGGATTTGTGACCTGCCATCTTGCTCCAATGTTTCATGGAGCACACCGGAAGTCAAAGCTCAATACATCTCTATGGGAGCCTCCTTCTGGCCCTCACAGAAATGCGTTGGTAGCTTGTGACGTGAATTCTGTCTTCCGGCCAATCATTGGTGAAAAAAGAAAGAAAAAACTGCGGCACTCCATCTTGTAATGAGCACAGGTGCAATGCTGAGCACGACACATTGTAACAAAGACAGCTGCACTCTGAAGTACTAAGACATACACCATGTTGCAAATTGGTTTTAAGTGTCATAGGGTTTTTTTTTGTCAATGAAACCCATTGATGGTATTGTGTCTCAGGGTTCTTTGGATCACTGAAATCAATCTCAGATATCTGTGATAATTAGTTTGGCAGCTGAGCCCAATAAAAGGAAAACTGAGTGTTCCACAATATTACGCAGGCCACAGTTTTCAAGTAACATGGGAAAGAAAAAGGATGTCTCTGCTGCCAAAAAGCAACAAATAGTGCAATGCCTTGGACATGGGATGAAAACATTTGATATTGGATGAAAACTTAAGCGTGATCATTGTATTGTGAAGAGATTTGTGCCTGATTCTGAGCACAGACGTGTTTGTGCAGATAAAGGCAGAATCAGGAAGGTTTCTGCCAGACAAGTACATCAGAATAAGAGAGCAGCTGCTAAAAAGGCCATACAAATAGGCAAACAAATATTTGAAGCTGCTGGTGCCTCTGGAGTCCCTCGAACCTCAAGGTGTAGGATCCTTCAGAGACTTGCTGTGGTGCATAAACCTACTATTCAGCCACCCCTAAACAGTGCTCATAAGCAGAAACGGTTGCAGTGGGCCCAGACATACAGTACAGACCAAAAGTTTGGACACACCTTCTCATTCAAAGAGTTTTCTTTATTTTCATGACTAAGAAAATTGTAGATTCACACTGAAGGCATCAAAACTATGAATTAACACGTGGAATTATATACTTAACAAAAAGTGTGAATCAACTGAAAATATGTCTTCTATTCTAGGTTCTTCGAAGTAGCCTCCTTTTGCTTTGATTACTGCTTTGCACACTCTTGGCATTCTCTTGATGAGCTTCAAGAGGTAGTCACTGGAAATGG
Organism: Allobates femoralis; assembly: GCA_033576535.1. Classification (NCBI taxonomy): domain Eukaryota; kingdom Metazoa; phylum Chordata; class Amphibia; order Anura; family Aromobatidae; genus Allobates; species Allobates femoralis. The sequence continues at coordinate 4,707,457 of JARQOC010000009.1, forward strand.
TCTTCCAACAGTCTTGAAGGCGTTCCCAGAGATGCTTAGCACTTGTTGGCCCTTTTGCCTTCACTCTGCGGTCCAGCTCACCCCAAACCATCTCAATTGGGTTCAGGTCTGGTGACTTTGGAGGCCAGGTCATCTGGCGTAGCACCCCATCACTCTCCTTCTTGCCTTCTTGGTCAAATAGCCCTTACACAGCCTGGAGGTGTGTTCAGGGTCATTGTCCTGTTGAAAAATAAATGATGGTCCAACTAAACGCAGTCCGGATGGAACAGCATGCCGCTGCAAGATGCTGTGGTAGCCATGCTGGTTCAGTACGCCTTCAATTTTGAATAAATCCCCAACAGTGTCACCAGCAGAGCACCCCCACACCATCACACCTCCTCCTCCATGCTTCACGGTGGGAACCAGGCATGTAGAGTCCATCCGTTCACCTTTTCTGTGTCGCACAAAGACACGGTGGTTGGAACCAAAGATCTCAAATTTGGACTCATCAGACCAAAGCACAGATTTCCACTGGTCTAATGTCCATTCCTTGTTTTCTTTAGCCCAAACAAGTCTCTTCTGCTTGTTGCCTCTCCTTAGCAGTGGTTTCCTAGCAGCTAATTTACCATGAAGGCCTGCTGCACAAAGTCTCCTCTTAACAGTTGTTGTAGAGATGTGTCTGCTGCTAGAACTGTGTGGCATTGACCTGGTGTCTAATCTGAGCTGCTGTTAACCTGCGATTTCTGAGGCTGGTGACTCGGATGAACTTATCCTCCGCAGCAGAGGTGACTGTGAAGGCCAGGTCTTCTGGCGTAGCACCCAATCACTCTCCTTCTTGGTCAAATAGCCCTTACACAGCCTGGTCTTCCTTTCCTGGGACGATCCTCATGTGAGCCAGTTTCTTTGTAGCACTTGATGGTTTTTGCAACTGCACTTGGGGACACTTTCAAAGTTTTCCCAATTTTTCGGACTGACTGACCTTCATTTCTTAAAGTAATGATGGCCACTCATTTTTCTTTACTTAGCTGCTTTTTTGTTGCCATAATACAAATTCTAACAGTCTATTCAGTAGGACTATCAGCTGTGTATCTACCAGACTTCTGCACAACACAACTGATGGTCCCAACCCCATTTATAAGGCAAGAAATCCCACTTTTTAACCCTGACAGGGCACACCTGTGAAGTGAAAACCATTTCCGGTGACTGCTTTGCACACTCTTGGCATTCTCTTGATGAGCTTCAAGAGGTAATCAAAGCAAAAGGTGGCTACTTTGAAGACCCTAGAATGACATATTTTCTGTTTCACACTTTTTGTTAAGTATATAATTCCACATGTGTTAATTCATAGTTTTGATGCCTTCAGTGTGAATCTACAATTTTCATAGTCATGAAAATAAAGAAAACTCTTTGAATCAGGTGTGTTCAAACTTTTGGTCTGTACTATTCATGAAGACTAATTTTCAAACAGTCTTGTTTACTGATGAGTGCCGAGCAACCCTGGATGGAGTAGTGGATGGTTGGTGGATGGCCACCATGTCCCAACAAGGCTGTGATGTCGGCAAGGAGGTGGAGAAGTCATGTTTTGGGCCAGAATCATTGGGAAACAGCTGGTAGGCCCCTTTAAGGTTACTGAAGGTGTGAAAATGACCTCTGCAAGGTATATAGAGTTTCCAACTGAGAACTTTCTTCCATGATACAAAAAGCAAAAACGTGCCTTCAGGAGCAAAATCATCCTCATACATGTCAATGCACCATCTCATGCTACAAATACCTCTGTGCCATTGGCTGCTATGGGCATAAAAGGAGATAAACTCATGGTGTGGCCAACATCTTCCCCTGACCTCAACCCTATAGAGAACCTTTGGAGTATAATCAAGCAAAAGATCTATGAGGGTGAGAGGCAGTTCACATCAAAACAGCAGCTCTAGGAGGCTATTCTGACATCATGCAAAGAAATACAAACAGAAACTCTCCAAAAACTCACAAGTTCAATGGATGCAAGAATTGTGAAGGTGATATCAAAGAAGGGTTCCTATGTTAACATGTAACTTGGCCTGTTAGGATGTTTTGGAGTTAAATAGCTTTTTATTTCAGTGAATGTGACCTCCTAATGCCGCAATTGCAACAAATGAGCATTTTCAGTTCTTTCAAACATCGAATGTTTAGAAACTACTGTGCCTAATAATTTGGAACAGTGCAGTTAGAGTTGTTTTTTTTTTATTTTGAAGACTATACTGTTATTGGGAGGTTTCTTCAATAAAATTCAATGTATACGCTAATGGGTGATTTTATTACACTGTCTGTCATTTGCACCAACCATTTAGGAAAATCAAAGAGTAGAACATTTGCATAATAATTTGGAACATGGTGTATAATCTAAATGAATATGGAGCAGCATTATAGCTAAGAAAATATAAAAAAATGAGACACTTGGCTTATAAATATGGCCATATCGATAACCACCCAGGAGACATGTCAAGACGTCTCTCTTACTGGGCCCCTACGCTCACTTATACCCTGTCTTTGGGTTTAAAAGCTCCTTGTGTATGGGCGAGTAGGAACCTGCTAAGAGAACAATGTTTTCATATTTCCTTAGCTGTAATTCTGTTCCATAGTCCTTTAGATTATTTATCTTAGAATTTCAGAGTGGCGCTGTCTTCTAGTTACAATCATAAGTTACAGTCAGAAGATGTTGCCGCAGAACTGGAGTGGCGTTGCAAAGAACATGAAAATGGTGAAAAGTACATAGAATGCTAGGAGCTGTGAGTGGTGCTTTAATGTCGTCTCTTACTGAGAAACACTGTCTATTCCTAGCTGTCTGGGTATCTGTACACCACGCTCCACCTTCAGGGGATACATTTAAATGTTGCACAGATCTGACCTGCTTCATTGTCTTTAATTGTGTTTGCAAGGTTGGCAGAAAGTTTTAAGTGCACAAAGAAAGGTGTTCCCCTGTTAATCATCTCTCATATCAGGAGAATGCGAGTTATATTTAGTATCCATCTCCATGTGCATCTATCAATAACCTCGGTCAACTAGAATTTCCAGAAACAGACACAGGTATATGAGGACACAATGGAAATGTACCGTATATACTCGTGTATAAGCCGACCCCCCCCTACTTTTGCCCCCAAAATCTGGGAAAACCTATTGACTCAGGTATAAGCCGAGGGTGGACCCCAGCACAGGTATACAGCCCCCAGCAGTGTGGTATACAGCAGCCTCCCCAGTGGTAGTATACAGCAGCCTCCCCAGTGGTATATACAGCAGCAGCCCCAGTGGTATATACAGCAGCAGCCCAGTGGTAGTATACAGCAGCAGCCCCAGTGATATATACAGTAGCAGCCCCAGAGGTATATACAGCAGCAGCCCCAGTGATATATACACCAGCAGCCCCAGTGGTAGTATACAGCAGCCCCAGAGGTATATACAGCAGCCCCAGGGGTAGTATACAGCAGCCCCAGAGGTATATACAGCCCCAGAGGGTAGTATACAGCAGCCCCAGAGGTATATACAGCAGCCCCCCCATATCAGTATACAGGCCCCCCCTTGTGTAGCAATCCTGTAAAGGAAGAGATTAGTATACTTATCCCTGCCGCTGTCCCGCCGCCGCCATCGCGCTCCTTCGCTTCATCCAGCGTCTTCCGGCTTCTTCCGGCTTCCTCCTCTGGCGCGCAGACAGTGACGTCATTGCCTGCGCCCACTGGAGGAAGCAGGAAGAAGACGGAAGACGCTGGATGAAGCCGGAGGAGCGCGATAGCGGCGGCGGGACAGCGGCAGGGATAAGTATATTAATCTCTTCCTTTACAGGATTGCTACACAAGGGGGGGGCCTGTATACTGTATACATTGTATACAGTATACAGTGACTCGCGTATAAGCCGAGGGGGGGACTTTTCAGCCCAATTTTTGGGCTGAAAAACTCGGCTTATACGCGAGTATATATGGTATTCATTTTTAGGAGAAATAACAGAGGTTCAACAACAGTGTATTGAAAAAAGATATGTCTGGATAGCAGATAGATCCAGTTGTCAAATGACCACGTCAGCACATATTCTGACATTGTCTGCGTGCTTAGACAGGGGCAGGATGTGTAAAAGCAAAATCCATTAACAACCGGAATAAAAAAAAACTATTGTCAATAGAAACATTAATTTTTAGGAGAAGTAACAGACTCAACACATGAAATATGCTTGATAATTGTTATTTAATGCGGATAACAATGTATTGGAAGAGAAGATAGGTCCACTTTTTAAGGGGTTGTCCAAGATTAAAAAAGGAAAAGGGTTATCCCTTTTATAAAACATAAACAAACCACTCATTACTTACAGTGAAGGAAATAACTATTTGATCCCTTGTTGATTGGCTCAAAAAGGCTTCCACAGATTTGGAGCAAAGCACCCCATTCCTGCTGGTCCAAAGGAGCCCTGCCTTCACCCCCGGACCTCAGAAGAGTTTCGTAGTTTTAAGGTTAAAAGATACAAGTCCGTTAAGTTCAACCAAAAAATTAATGTGTTGATCCAGAGGAAGGTAAAAAACCCATGATTGCTCCATATTAGGGGGAAAATTCCTTCCTGACCCCTGTTATGTCAATCAGACTAGTTCCCTGGATCAAAGGCTCATAACAAAATCTAGAACTAATAACCTGCAATATTATATTACGGTATTTAAGAAAGGCACATAGGCCCTCCATGATGTTTTTTTTTATTTTTAGCAAATGAAGGATTACAAGATCATGTGGCAGAGATCCATAATATCATTACTCACACAGTAAAACATTGCCATTTAATTTCAATTTATTTATTTATTTACTCAACTCAATCTCCAGCCATGGCGAATTGATAGATGAACGCTCTTGTAGGAAGAAAAGAATTATAACATTGGTGCTGGAGTGGTTGAATTAACCCTAATGGAAACTAACCAAAGCTTTTTTCCTAACTGTTGGGATCCGTGTAAGTCTGTCAGCTCCAAAAGGCTTCCATGGGCAGACAGCACTAGCCACACCATTGTGCAGTTCCCAAAGTATCTCTGCCCTCACCATTATACCCCTGTACAGGGATAGAGGCTTACCACAGGGCCAGGGATCTCTGCCCTCACCATTATACCCCTGTACAGGGATAGAGGCTTACCACAGGGCCAGAGAGCTCTGCCTTCACCATTATACCCCTGTACAGGGATAGAGGCTTACCACACAGAGCCAGAGATCTCTGCCCTCACCATTATACCCCTGTACAGGGATAGATGCTTACCACAGGGCCAGAGAGCTCTGCCTTCACCATTATACCCCTGTACAGGGATAGAGGCTTACCACAGGGCCAGAGATCTCTGCCCTCACCATTATACCCCTGTACAGGGATAGAGGCTTACCACAGAGCCAGAGATCTCTGCCCTCACCATTATACCCCTGTACAGGGATAGAGGCTTACCACAGAGCCAGAGATCTCTGCCCTCACCATTATACCCCTGTACAGGGATAGAGGCTTACCACAGAGCCAGAGATCTCTGCCCTCACCATTATACCCCTGTACAGGGATAGAGGCTTACCACAGGGCCAGAGATCTCTGCCCTCACCATTATACCTCTGTACAGGGATAGAGGCTTACCACAGGGCCAGAGATCTCTGCCCTCACCATTATACTTCTGTACAGGGATAGAGGCTTACCACAGGTCCAGAGATCTCTGCCCTCACCATTATACCCCTGTACAGGGATAGAGGCTTACCACAGAGCCAGAGATCTCTGCCTTCACAATTATACCTCTCTACAGGGATAGAGGCTTACCACAGGGCCAGAGATCTCTGCCCTCACCATTATACCCCTGTACAGGGATAGAGGCTTACCACAGGGCCAGGGATGTCTGCCTTCACCATTATACCCCTGTACAGGGATAGAGACTTACCACCGGTACAGGTGCCCTAGATAACAAGGCCAATATAGATGGGATTGGCTGAATCCAGCATAGCATGCAAAACTGTAAATGATAAATATGAGGTATTGGTCGATATTTTGGCCAAAATATGCATCAAGGGTCCTCATAGTTTTGTGAGTCACTGTACCAAAATTAAAAGCAAAAGCCACAGAAAAGGGAACTCAAATTCCCCAAAAATTCTCAAGTCAATATAGAAAAAATGGGCACAAGTATTTACCTGCCCAGGTCACAGAAACTAGTGCACATATAACATGCAAAAAATATATATATCAAATTTATGTGGCAATGGTTGATATTTTGGCCAAAATACACAAAGCTCGCAACCCGCGTCAAGGGTCCTCATAGTCTTGCGAGTTCCTAACCTAAAATTAAAAGCAAAGTCACAGCAGGAAAAGGAGGTAAATTTCCCCCAAAGTTTATAGAAAAAAAAGACAAGATTATCTGTGACTTTGCTTTTAACTTATCCCCATTTAACTAAAGAAATCTTAATTTCCCCTTTGCGATTTGTCTAAGGCTGTCGGCTCAAACATTTTTTCAGGGACAAACATGGAGCAAAACTCCATCCCTGCTGATTAGAGAGAAGACCTGGCCGACAACCCTACACCTCAATACAGGGACAGTTGCATAGTTTTAAGGTTGAAAGACACAAACAAGTCCATCAAGTTCAACCTAAAAGCTAAAGTGTTGATCCAGAGGAAGGCAAAACCCCACGGACCCTAATTGGTCCATTTTAGGGGGAAAATTCCTTCCCGACTCCACTTACGGCAATCAGACTAGTTCCCTGGATCAACGTCCCAGGTATGAGGTCTTCCTCTACAATCCTCTACAATTCTATAACACCTATAGCGAAATCTTTGCAACATCATTGGGCGGCCCTTGTACAAAAGAGTCAGCCCTCAGTCAGCCCTGGCTCAAAATGTTTCTGGGTCGTCGGGCGTTCCTCGCTATAAACCTTTTCGTGGTCATTAGGTATGTCCTTCATCATTGTTGTAGAATGCAGAGGGGACCTCATACCTTAATCAGCTAGTAACATACGTATATACATAAACCTTCTCAAAAAGGAAATGCATGTTAATTAAACCTTCTAAAAAGGCATGTTTATTAGATAAAACTCAAAAACAAAGTGCATATTGATAATTACATAAAACCTTCTCAAAAAGGAAAAGCATGTTAAATAAAATACATAAACCTTCTCAAAAAGGAAAAGCATGTTAATTATATAACACTTCTCAAAAACAAATTGCATATTGATAATTTCATAAAACCTTCTCAAAAAGGAAAAGCATGTTAATTACATTACATAAATCTCAAAAACGAAGTGCATGTCATTCCATGGTAACTTACGTTACATTCACAAGCCCAAAACGGAGTTAATAATGGCTACAGACTGTTCTTTGAAGGCAGGCACAAAATTGAGTGAATGTACATTGAACTGTTCTCAATAGATTTCAGCACAGTTTGATTTTTCAACAATATTAAAAACAAAATACAGTGTTATTACTTGCTAACTTACGTTACACAAAAAGGGTAATGTAGGTTTCCAAGTAATAGCACTATATTTTGTATTTTACTCAGTTTTTAGCTTGTAAATGTAAGGTAAGTAACCATAGAATGACCCTTAATTATATAAACCTGCTCAAAAAAGAAATGCATATAAATAACAATACAATTATTAGGTGCCCATGATACTCATGAGAGCATCACGGGCGTCTCATGATACTCATGAGAGTATCAGAGAAACTCACTGCGATCCTGGTGAAAACGAGATGTTCTTCATCTATCTTGGCGCAGGGCCCCACACAGTTTAAAGTCCAAAGGACCCCATGGTGCATAATGCAAGGGCACCACTGTGTGAAGTCCAAGTCTCTTCTTTCTTCTTCATCTATCTTGGCGCAGGACCCCACACAGTTTAAAGTCCAAAGGACCCCATGGTGCATAATGCAAGGGCACCACTGTGTGAAGTCCAAGTCTCTTCTTTCTTTGTTCTTCCTGGGTACTGTTACACACAGAAATACTGTGTATTGCTTGCAACTCACTAGTTGCATTGAAATCATGGAGACACTGCTCCATTTTATTGCCGTGGAATGGAACAATGTTGTCCATGACTTCGCTGCATCATCCAGTGGGTTGCCAGCAATATATCTCTGTGTGTAACGGCACCTTTGGGTTCTGCCCCATCTTCATGCATGTAGTGTGACAAATGACTGTGAAGCTGCCAGGATCGGGGTTTTATTCCCGCTGATCACTTGTGATGACATAGGCAAGTGGGCTGGGCATTCTAGGAATGTGGGCGGAGCTGCTTTAGTCATCGGCTGAACGGAAGATTCTACATCAAAAACTTTTTTCAGTTCAATTCTGGGCTGTGGTTGGCTGATGTAGTCAACATGTGATGTCATCACCATGACAACAGACACAAACATTCCATCTCATCAGCTGTAAACAACAAGAGCTTCAGACTAAGTTTTATAAAATACTATAAATCAGTCAAAACAAATACATAATAGTGCGTAAGACACAATATATGCGGGACCTAGGTTTGGAAGCGCACAAACATATAGTAAAATAAACAAATTTTATTCATATTCAAAATAGAAGAAATAAACACAAAAAAATAGGAAAAATAGGTGAATTAAAAACAAAGATGGTACAATACTGGCGAAAATCCATGACTGCACATATAGCACATGGATGTAATGTGTATAATAAATACACTCAAAAGGTACCAAGATAAGGTAAATGTTGCGCCCAAAAATATGATCAAATACTAACATTCATACTCCAATGAAATAGATATTTGAATGGTGTGACAGTGTGCCATGACATATAGGTCATATGTATGTATATATATATATTTCACGTATATCAGGGGTGGACTGGCCCAGGTGGCAGGGGAGCAAGCGCCCCCCAGGCTGGTGGTATTGCCCACCGATATGGGCCGGCCAGCTTTACTTTCGGCCGCAACTGCAGAATAGCAGGCGACACGGCTGACATGCAGGTGAGACAGCTGAATACCTCCTACAGCGAATCCAAACCCCCCCCCTCCTCACCTGGGCTGACAGCACAACCGCCCCCCGCTCCTCAACCCGGGCTGGCAGGACAATTCTGCCTCCCAGCATTAAAAGCACCAGCATGTATATATATATATATATATATAAAGAAAAAATGAACCGCACCACGTCCTTTAAAAGTGAGAAACGTGGATTTATTCCCAGGACCGCAATGTTTCAGCTTGTCAAATCCCTTTTCACCTTCGCCTTTGTACCTGTACTGATGTCCCTATGATCCCATAGAGCAGGGGTCTCAAACTCCAGGCCTCGAGGACCGCACACAGTGCAGGTTTTCAGGATTTCCATAGCATTTGACAGTTGGTTATCCAACTACCAACTGTCAAACTCTTAAGAAAATCCTGAAAAAATGCACTGTGTGCGGCCCCTCGAGGCCTGGAGTTTGAGACCCCTGCCATAGAGCATGACCCTAAGGGACATTATGTGGCTATAATTATGGCCTTATGTGCTATATTTGGAATAAACAACTGACATGCTTTTGATTGTGGCTTTTGTTATATTTACATCGTTGCCACGGTAACCAAGATGGCCGATGAGATTCCCGCAGTGCTACTGAGCATGCCCAGGATTTCAAGGAATTAGTCACCTACGTCAGACATGCTCAGATGAGCTGTATTGAACATAATGGAGTACACTGAGACGGTATAGGTGAGCCCCATGCTTGATAACGTGTGTTTGTGCCCGCTTCCCTCTATCACAGGTGCACCTTATGATTATTATTGACCAATCATGTTAAATTTTATAATGGTCAATGGTTGATCTTTATCTTTATATACCTGTACACTTTATATCTCAGACTGTACTGCTTGAAAAAGGCTTTGACGAGGCGAAACGTTGCGATCCTGGGAGTAAATCCACGTTTTTCTCTTTTAAAGGATGTGCTGCTGCTCATTTTTTCTTAATATCTACACCTAAGGATCTTTGGTAGGAGGGCTTGCACCTGAATTATTTTCTTTTTTGTGCTGCTACACATTATATTTTTCATATGTATAATTTATATTTATATATATATATTATATACGGTATATAGAAATATGGGTGTGTGGAGTGTGCACGTGTAACGTTCAATAGGACTATTCATGCCAAGACATAAAGTAATGTAGTTAATGAATGCACAGCAGAGTTTACACACATTGATTTCTGATAACTTGCAGAAGGGAGTCATTTTACGACTTACTTTCTTATGAGTAGGGGAGATCTTTTTAAAAGCCCGGCCATTACCAATGAATATGCCCTTTATCTGCTCTCATTTGTTTTTGGTGATACCTTGAAAGTAACATGAAGATTTGTCTGTGCCTGTTATGAGACCCTCAAGCCACCGAGTGTATTTATCTTTTTGACTCCCCTTCGATCTACTGCAGCTTTCCTTGTAATCTGTTATTCTAAACTACCTACCATTGTGGATTTAGACCAGTGTTCACAAAATGATCCCCAACACATCATGGTTTAAATATTTCCATAGTAATGCACAGGTGGTGCCTTGATGATTCCATTACCTGTTCAATGCTAAGGAAATCCTAAAAACGTGATCTGTTGGGGGGCCGGAGGATTGGAATTTGGGAAACACTGATCTTTAACATACAGATCTTTAAGAAAAGTAATCATTACCACAGCTAGCCAAGCCACCTACAAAGCATCACCTGAGACTCCTAAAGTCTCAAGCAGAGTATGTTGCTGCCCAGAGTTTGTTTTCCCTAATATTTCTCCCACGTCACCTAATATGTGCTACTCTGAGACTGTTCAGCAGTCGGTAATGTTACAGGTGCTCCTATTAGCCTCACACAGGCTTTGTGCACTCCAGGGAAGCAATGAGACGTGTCAGGTATTTTAGTACTCTGGAATTCCAAGGTCAATTGTTCATGAAATGTCTTGTCTCTATGAAGCCTGCACCATTCCTGTGGTTGCTGCTTTACATCTAACTTCATATCCCCATTTGGGATTTATTTGGGGTTCTGATCTGGCACAAATCCTAAGTCATATTAAAAGCTTGTTAAAAGTCAATTATGACTTTTAGGATTTCTACCTTTATTAGGTGGCACTAGAGTTCATCTACTTCCTCACTGAAGTGACAATTTAAATATCCCCAGTCATTCACAACTTTCCCAGGATGATTGGCCACAGACCCCATGACCGCGCCATTCAGAGCACACAGCTGAGTGCTGCCTCCTGCAGGCAGGGTTGTTCATAACGGACTATGTTCTGTTCAAAGCACAGAAAGGAAATGTCTGTATTATTTTATGCTTTGACTGATTTCAACAATGTCTTCACATGCCTGCTCAGGAACAGAACTGACCCATAGCAACAAGAAAAATATGAAGTTAGTGATTATTGTAAATGCTATAAAAAATTAACTGTGTCTGGATAAACCCCTTTACAGCAACCATGCCATTACTAGGTGAAAAAAAAGCTGCTATGATATTAAAGGGGTTGTCCACTACTTGGACAACCCCTTCTCATTCCCCATATTCACCCCCATAAATATAAAAAAAAGACCATACTCCCCTCCAGGTCAGCCGCAGGTCTAGAAGTGTCAGAAGTCCATTGGTCCCTGGACTCTTATGTCCTAACAATCGCTGCCGGATTCCTTCTCCCCGCTTTTGACACAGGAGCAATTAACAGGAAGTGATCAGCAGCCGCAGCGCTCACTTCCTGATGAGTACCCCTGTGTTCAAGGTGGGGAGAAGGAAGCCGGCGGTGATTAATCGTGAGCTCTTGTGTCCTAACAATGTCATGGGGGCCCCAGGAAGGCGAGTTCTGACATTGCTACAACCATGTTGACACTGGAAGGGTGTGTAGGCTGTTTTATATTTATGGCGGCGAAGATGAGGAATGAGAAGGTGCTGTCCAACTGGTGGACAATCCCTTTAAATTTTGTGTGAGAAAGCTTTAAAGGTGGCCATACACCTAACTAATAGTTATGCACCCAACACCTAATCTTCTCTTCCCCCATACATCAGATAACCATGGATATTTGGTTCATAGTCCCTCGCCAAGTGTTTGTGCTCTTACACGTCTATAAAACGACAAAATCATTAAACTTATTGAAATTCAACACGTCTACACTTCATTCCTCCAATACCTGCACTCAGGGGAAAGTTGACACACCATACACAATAGATGAATATCAACAGAGCTTGACATAAAAGACATTCAAGGCTTTTGTATGTTGCCCCCGTGTTTGCGGGGGGTTTCCTCCAGGTTCTCCTATTTCCTCCCACACTCCAAAGACATACTGATAGGGAATGTAGATTGTGAGCCCCAATGGGGACAGTGATGATGATGCCAGCAAAGTGCTACATGACACTATGTAAGGGTCAGATGTGTTAAATTTAGAGGAACCATTTACAAAATGATCTTGGCTGACACCAATATTAGGCTCAATAGAGTAATCTACAGAAATGTTAAAGCTCCACTCCAGCTGTTTTGTTTATACTCAGCGTTGAGTGGTGCTTAATCTAGTCCTGCCTGTTTTTTTTTGTCATAATTAATGTTTATTGATTAACAGCAGAACAGAATCAAAGACAGATGTACAGAATAACAAAGGAGAACTACCAAGAAAAGTAGCAAGGGAATACTATACAATTCCATATTACAAGCTATTGGAGTCGTTTGAAAGTGTGTTTCGGCGCTGTCAGTCCATGCCGCAGACAGAATTTATTGAGGTACCACTTCTTCTCCGGAGAAGTAAGTTCTTCATGCAGTTAGGTGCAATGTTGTAACCGGAAATAGTATTTGAGCGGTACGTGCGGGACTCCACGGTGATCGGCCATGGCACAGCGCGTACAACGTTACACAAAATGAACAACAATATCGGCCGAACGAGTCACAAACTCAAGGAATCAGTAGATAAAGAGTAACGGTGATGAGCGCAAGTAGTAGTCCCACATACCGCGTAACCAGGGGAAGAAAAGAAAAGAACATAGGATTCAAAAGTGTAGAGGAAAGGAGGGGAATGCATAAGCTTAAAAGAGAGAGGGTGGAAAGAGGAGTATATACAAGAAAATAGAGGAGGAGGCACAAGGAGAGTCAAAGAGGGGAGGGAAAAGGGAGAAGAACCCTGCCCCTGTTCTTATACCCACCCTATATCGTCTTCATCCTTTTTTGTCTGTGTCGCCATCTTGTGCCCTTAACTTCTGAACAGTCAGAGGGTATGTCACAAGAGCTCAATGCAAGTCGAAGTTCTCATAGACTTGTATTGGGTTGTGACCTGAGAATACCGGCAGGTCACAAAGTACTAGAGACCAACCACAGCGACTCTAGAATAGAATAAGATTAAGATGGCGGCAGGTGAGTGTAAGACTGGGGCAGGGTACTTGCATTAAAGCACAATTCAGTGCGGAAATATATAAAATGTTGAGTCATCACGTCAAAGTATTTCTCGTTGCCCTTTTTTTGTCTATATATTCAACCACCTTTTTCTGTAAAAATTCCAGGTGGACATTTCCTAGTCTAATATTAATCTAGCCGGTCTATGGTCCATTGAGCTCAGTTGTAACAAAGGTTCAGGACACGTTTCTAGAACAAGCCCCGCTGACACACGGTGACTCTTTCAATTTGTCACTTACCTTCCATGATTTATTTCAGCTCAGACCTGCGTGTAATTAAGCTGCAACCGGCTAATCTCACCCAGCGGCTGCATTACACCAGCCCTGCTCTATAATCTAAAAGAAGGGAATAATTAGGATGGCGCGCTCAGGACTGTGCATGCTGCGGGCCGGTGTGGGAAGCGCTGAATTTTAATATACCGTATACATACTTGGGTAAACCAATTATACCAATGAACTGATATGTTCTAAAGATAGAGATGTCTCTGCTGAACTATAAGGTAACATACAAGCTCTATCATCCTTAGAAGTTGTTGAGCGCTATATGGGAACAATAGGGTAGATAGGATTTTGCATCCAACCCTGTAAAGAAAGTGTGTATATACTATATTATATACTATACAAACCCCTCATGTTGCTGTTATAGAGGCCCTAGAGCGAGGTGGTCCAGGAGGACTTACAGTAGTCTTCAAAATAATAGCGGTCCAATATGACTAACCAGATTATTCGCTGGTTTTGGTATAAATTATATTACCACAAGTTAAACAATTTACCAATTGGTGCAGTAGATTCTAAGGCGGTTTCACATCACGGCTTGATCAGGTCCGGTGTGAACCTGACCGCCCCGGACCCGACTTTGAAACAGAACTGGAGGGCAAAGATGCCCTCCGGTCTGGTTTGCAGTCGGATTCCGCTGATCGCAGCTGCTGCAATTTCAAGATCATGGGGTGCTAGCTGGAGTCCTGAAATCTCTGCAGGGGACAGCTCCAGGTGCTGAAGTTTAGCAGTGCTCGCTGCTAAAGTCCAGCACAGGCGTCCGTCTGCTGGATCCAGTTTTGTCCGTTTTATGTTTTTTTTTGTTCCTGGACACAAAATCGCTGCAAGCAACATTTTTGTGTCCTGAAGAAAAATCTGAATTGTCCCGGATCCTCCCAGACAGATGGAAACCAGATGGCAAATGGCTGCCATCCAGCTCCATCCAGCCCAATAGGGCTGCATTACTGCAAAATCGGGTGCGGGGCTGTCAGGTTTACATCGGACATCCCCAGGCCTGATCTTGCCGTGGTGTGAAGCTAGCCTAAGGGCCGCTTCACAGTGCGGCATGATCCGGTCCTGTCCGGAAGGTCCCTGACAGCCGTGGACCGGATCTGCACACAGGACTGGGGGGCTATTATGCCCTCCGGTCCTGTGTGCAGCGCACGCAGCTGAAGCCGCTGACAGGTCAGGACCGCGGCGCCCGCAGTCCTGACTTATCAGCAGCTGGAACTGCGTGCGCTGCACACAGGACCGGAGGGCATAATAGCCCCCCCAGTCCTGTGTGCAGATCCGGTCCGCGGCGGTCATGCTCCTCCCGGACAGGACAGGATCATGCCGCAGTGTGAAGCGAAAACCAACAGACTCCGCATTCATGATCTGCATGTTTTTGAATAATTTAAAGGGGGCTGTTCAAAATAATCTCAGTGTGGAGTTCAATTAGTGAGGTCAATCATTCTGTGAAGAAACAGGCGAGAATCAGGTGACTTTATCAAGGGTAAACCCAGCACATATTGTACTAGTCTTTCTCCTTGAAAGCCTCAGAAATATGGGTTTTTCAAGACATTGTTCAGAAAAACAGTATATGTAGATTAAAATTTGATAGGAGAGGGTAAAACATATACAGAAGTGCAGACAATTATCGGCTGTTCAGCTACAATGATCTTCAGTGCTTTAAGAGAAAAACCATAGAGATGTGTTAGAAAATAGAAGACTACCATTCTAATGGATTGAAGTATAGCCAGAATTGCAAAGGTTCAGCCAATGATCAGCTCCAGGATGATTAAAGACATCTGAAGTTATCTGTGAGGACTGTGACAGGTAGAAGACGCCTGTGTGAAGCTAATTTATCAGCAAGAAGTCCCCGCGAAGTCTCACTGTTGGCAGCGCCTGCCAACCACAGCAGGAAACTGCGCTGTGTCAGCATCCGGGGTCTAGCCAGGACCCCGGGCTGTCACAGTATTGCGGGATCTCCGGAGCAGACGTGGAACAGCACTTTCCCCGCCGCAGCCGCCTTGGATCCTGCTGTCAGTGATTGACAGCGGGATCCAAGGGGTTAACAACGCTGATCGGATCCGATCGGTGCTGTTACCCTGACATCTCAGCTGATGAGATCAGCTGAGATGTCGGGGCTTTGATGTGAGCTCCGCGCCGGAGCTCACATCAAACCCCCCTTACCGGCCCATGACGTCCTACATCATAGGTCGGGAAGGGGTTAAAAAGACATGTACTGAAGCAGATACAATTTGCCAAAGAACACTTCAAGTGGCCTAAAGAGAAACATTTTGTTGACTGATGAAAGTAAAATTGATCTTTTTGGGTCTAAGGGCCACAGGACAGTTGATCAGACGACCCCCAAACTCTGCATTCACGCTACAGTCCACTCTGAACACAGGGAAGCATGGTGGTGCAAGCATCATGATATGGGCATGTTTCTCTTACTATGGTGCTAGGCCTATTTACCGCATACCAGGGATCATGGACCAGTTTCCATATATCAGAGTCCTTGAAGAGATGATGTTGCCTTATGCTGAAGAGGAAATGCCCTTGAAATGGGAGATTCAACAAGACAACTACCCTAAACACACCAGTAAACAAGCAAAATATTTATGGTTATGGATATGGAGTGGCCAGTCCAATCCCCGCAACTTAATCCAATAGAACACTTGTGGGGAGACATCAAAAATTCTGTTTCTGAGGCAAAGGCAACAAATGCAAATAAATTGTGGGATGTAGTCAAAGCATCCTGGGCTGGAATAACAGCCAAAACATATTTTGAGTTTGTAAAGACAAATGCAGATACTGCTATTTTTTTTGAATGTTCATTTTTTTGTTATTTTCTGTAAAGTAGATAAAAATTATTTACATTTCTCTTCATGTTTTGATTTAGAAAACAGTGTGCAATGTTCCAATGTACGGAAATTAAAACTATCCAAAAGATTTAGGGCTCAGCTCATGTTTTTGAACGCGCTGCTATTATTTTAAACACAACTGTAACCAATTGTTATTTTATTGATACCAGAGGCCACGGGATTGAAACGGGAGGAAGAAAAAAATGTTATTGGGCTTTTAAATTGGCTACCCATTATTACAACTAGAAAGAAGACCGCAAATAAAGTGGACATCTCAGCAGATGATAATGCGGTTACTGACTATAAAGCAAACTATTACCAAGACCAATATTACCGCCATCTAAGTGGCCCTAAAGGGTAGATAGAAGCTCCATACACCATACAAGGTATTACAGCACAGTTATATACAGTGACTTACAGGTGACTACCTTTTTGGTGGGGCATTCTCTTTTCCAGTTTTTCCAGTTTGGCCCAGACCGTCATAATGACTTCTTCAGTTACAAATCTTCTGCAGAGTTTGCAAAAAAATACACCAAGATCTTCATCTATTTCCAACCTACACAAGCTCGCCATCCTGCTGATACTCCAACTGAGCCCATCGCTGTCTTATTTTATCCTTTTTTTTTTTTTTACTGGTTTCCTATATTGCGCAGTAACAGTCCTTATCTTAGTGCCCCAAATACAGTAGCAATAATGCTAACCTAGACCAGGGTGTGGCAATTAATTTTCCCCACAGTCCACATGAGAGACCGTGACTGTTGCGTATGGCCAAACTAATAGGCTGAAATTAATTTTGATTAAATGCAACACTTTTTTATTTTGGATTAATTATATATCTCTTATTTAGCAGAATTAGGCATGCTGACATCCCTCTATACACATTATGAGCCTATACATACTGTATGAGCCCACACAGACCACCTATTTACAGCATCAGCCCCACTCATTCCCCCTATGTAGTGTGAACCCCCACACAGTTCCCTATATACAGTATGAGCACCTCTGTTTACAATGTAAGCCCCCAGACAGCCCCCTGTATACAGTGTGCATCCCGACACAACCCTATATACAGTATGAGCACCTCTGTATACAGTGTAAGCCTCTCAACAGACCCCTATATACAGTGTGAGCCCCCACACAGTCTCTATATACAGTATGAGCACCTCTATGCACAGTATAACAAGACACACAGCCCCATATATACATTATAAGCAGGGCAATACAATACAATAGGTGCAGGGGTTGCAATCGTCCCAGACCCTGAAGCCTACGGAGCCCCCTCTTGGCTTATAGAACAAGACTAATGCTATTAAAGATTTGCAATATTTTGGGAGCCCCATTGGAGATTTTGCATCAGGGCCCATGAGCTTCAAGTTACGTCAGTGAATATAATCACTCTACATACAGTATGAGACACCACACAGTTCCCCTATATACAGTCATGGCCAAAAGTTTTGAGAATGACACCAAAATGATATTTTCCCATGATCTGCTGCCCTCTGGTTTTTATTAGTGTTTGTCTGATGTTTATATCACATACAGAAATATAATTGCAATCATATTATGAGAACCAAAAGCTTATATTGACAGTTAGAATGAGTTAATGCAGCAAGTCAATATTTGCAGTGTTTACCCTTCTTCTTCAGGACCTCTGCAATTCTCCCTGGCTGCTCTCAATCAACTTCTGGACCAAATCCTGACTTATAGCAGTCCATTCTTCCATTCTCCATTCTTCCATTCTCCATTCTTCCATTCTCCATTCTTCCATTCTCCATTCTTCCATTCTTCCATTCTCCATTCTCCATTCTCCATTCTTCCATTCTTCCATTCCTCCATTCTTCCGTTCTTCCATTCTTCCATTCTCCATTCTTCCATTCTCCATTCTTCCATTCTTCCATTCCTCCATTCTTCCGTTCTTCCGTTCTTCCATTCTTCCATTCTCCATTCTTCCATTCTCCATTCTTCCATTCTTCCATTCTTCCATTCTTGCATAATCAATGCTTGCATTTTGGCAGAATTTGTTGGTTTTTGTTTGTCCACCCGTCTCTTGATGATTGACCACAAGTTCTCAATGGGATTAAGATCTGGGGAGTTTCCAGGCCATGGACCCAAAATCTCTATGTTTTGTTCCCTGAGCCATTTAGTTATCACCTTTGCTTTATGGCAAGGTGCTCCATCATGCTGGAAAAGGCATTGTTGGGCGCCAAACTGCTCTTGGACGGTTGGGAGAAGTTGCTCTTGGAGGACATTCTGGTACTATTCTTTATTCATGGCTGTGTTTTTAGGCAAGACTGTGAGTGAGCCGATTCCCTTGGCTGAGAAGCAACCCCACACATGAATGGTTTCAGGATGCTTTACAGTTGGCATGAGACAAGACTGGTGGTAGCGCTCACCTCTTCTCCTCCGAATAAGCTGTTTTCCAGATGTTCCAAACAATCGAAAAGGGGATTCATCAGAGAAAATGACTTTACCCCAGTCCTCAGCAGTCCACTCCCTGTACCTTTCCCCCAGTCCTCAGCAGTCCACTCCCTGCACCTTTCCCCAGTCCTCAGCAGTCCACTCCTGCACCTTTCCCCAGTCCTCAGCAGTCCACTCCCTGGACCTTTCCCCAGTCCTAGCAGTCCACTCCCTGTACCTGTTGCAGAATATCAGTCGGTCCCTGATGTTTTTTCTGGAGAGAAGTGGCTTCTTTGCTGCCCTCCTTGAAACCAGGCCTTGCTCAAAGAGTCTCTGCCTCACAGTGCATGCAGAAGCACTCACACCAGCCTGCTGCCATTCCTGAGCAAGCTCGGCACTGCTGGTAGTCCGATCCCGCAGCTGAAACAGTTTTAAGATACGGTCCTGGTGCTTGCTGGTCTTTCTTGGGCTCCCTGGAGCCTTTTTGACAACAATGGAAGCTCTCTCCTTGAAGTTCTTGATGATGCCATAGATTGTTGATTGAGGTGCAATCTTTCTAGCTGCGATACTCTTCCCTGTTAGGCCATTTTTGTGCAGTGCAATGATGGCTGCACGTGTTTCTTTAGGAATAACCATGGTTAACTGAAGAGAAACAATGATACCAAGCACCAGCCTCCTTTTAAAGTGCCCAGTGGTGTCATTCTTACTTAATCATGACTGATTGTTCGCCAGCCCTGTCCTCATCAACACCCACAGCTGTGTTAATGGAACAATCACTAAAACGATGTTAGCTGCTCCTTTTAAGGCAGGACTGCAATGATGTTGAAATGTGTTTTGGGGGTTAAAGTTCATTTTCTAGGCAAATATTGACTTAGCAAGTAATTGCTGTTAAGCTGATCACTCTTTATGACATTCTGGAGTATATGCAAATTGCCATTAGAAAAACTGAAGCAGTAGACTTTGTAAAAATTAATATTTGTATCATTCTCAAAACGTTTGGCCACGAATGTATAGTGTGAGCTCCATGCTCCATACAGTCCCCCTAAATCCAGTATGAGCCCCCACACAGTCCCACTATGTATAGTATGAGCCCCCAAATAGTCTTGTTATACACAGTATGACCCCATATAACCCCTTAAATCCAGTATGAGCCCCCAAATAGTCCCCTATATAGGATGAGCCCCCACACAGTCCCTCTATGTACAGTATGAGCCCCCAAATAGTCTTGTTATACACAGTATGACCCCACATAGCCCCTTAAATGCAGTATGAGCTCCGAGAGAGTCCCACCCTTGCTCTAGTCTAGACTGTATAATTGTATATCAGAAAATATTAATGAATGCACTAGAGAGTAATAGGCCCTATATGAGCCATCAGCCCTCTGCCCACTAGTCATTATACAGCGTTATATTTCAGTTTCGCTGTTTAGTGTAAAACAATATGAGTTCTTCTAGCCGTGATTGTTTTGCCTTTGTGGCCACTAGATGTCAGTAAAAGTAGTAAAGTAAAATGACATCATTTATTTGACACCGACATAAAATATTAAAGGGATATGTCCCTGTGTTGTGAATGCATCCGTAATGTATGATGGTGTATATATTCTTATATTTCATGTTTCCGGTCCTACTGCAGTTCTTTTCTATATCTCCCTGCTCAGGATATGTCAGCCATCTTCGCCCTCTTTTATAGTCCCACAAGCCAGATCTGTTGCAGACATTCATTGCTATTGCCCCATATTCCTGAATGGAGCTGGCAGAGATGCATGTTCTTCCCAACAAACTATAATGAACGGTTTTTTAGCCCCGAAAAAAATCCCTTTCATTTGAAAATACCCCTGAACTTCTAACTCACAACTATTATAGGAGTTGTCAACGACTAGGAGTAACCCCTTCTTAAATGGAACCTCTCCCGATGCTTGTGTGACATGATTATGCCATGAGAGCACTTGGATGGCTGAGGGAAGTGTAAAACAAGCTTTAGAATTTTGTTATGCCATGTGAGCCCACATCTAATGTGAAAAGTGTCATGAAATTGAAATCCGCTGTTGACATTGCTGAAACAGCACCAGCAGGGGTGGCATTCAGCTTGGTTCTCGCCAGATGGTAAGATTACCTCTGGTCCACTGAACTGCCAAGAAGTGATGCCCCGATCCGGTTTTAAAGACTGGGGTCCCAACGGGTTCAACTAAATGTGTGTCCTCGGGTGCACATTCGGTTTAATGTATTTAGTTATGGACCCCCCAGCTTACTACACTGCAATAGTTAAAAAGGTGGCTGGCCTATCAAAAGCCAGCAGCTGTCAGTGGTGTGCATGTTTCCTGCACATGGCAGTGATGTCATATGCCAATGTGCACATCGACGTCAGCTGCCCGGCTGCCATCAATGCAGCAAGAAGACAGATAAGGTCGCCGTGGGCTGGCAAAGAGGTCAGAAGAATCTTTTTGTGTGTGTGTGTTGCAGAAGGGACCAAGATGGGGGACATAAGGGTCTTCGGTGAGGAACATATGGGCTGAGGATGAACTACGTAAATTAACATTAAAGGGCATCATAGTAAGACGTCTACAGATCACAACATGGAACAAGACTGTCTCTTTAAACATGTAATATTCTATAAAGTGGTGGGAAATGTACTTATATTCCATCATGAGTCTGACCAATGACATGACTGGATCCATAATCCTGTCCAGCGGGCCGAGCTGTTGAGTAGACAAGTGTTTGGTAGCTGACGCAGCTTTGGAGTCCACCTATTTCTGCGTGACATATTGGCATTGTAATGTGTAAGTGTCATGAAATATAAGATGGTGACACACCTGCATCCTGACTGGATTTACTGCAGAACAATGGAGACCAGTGAGTATAGACAGAGAGAGGGCGAAACTAGAGAAGGTGGAGAGGTTGCAGTTACACATAGACCATGAAGCCTACGGAGGCCTCAGTGATCTTTGTCACATAGAAGGAGATTGATTTACCATAATTATGGTATGAAAGGGTAAATGGTTTTCAGTTCGTCCTTCATCATGTGCTCATAAAACTTCGCAGAACACTCATTTGGCTGACAACTATCTATCCCAGCTCATTTATGAGTTTTCAATTGGGACAGGGGAGTAAGGGTCCCGTCACACTTGTCGACGTTCCAGCGATCCCGACAATGATACGACCTGGTAAAGATCGCTGGAATGTCACTACGTGGTCGCTGGTGAGATGTCAAACAGTCCGATCTACTGCACGACACAGCAACGATACGGTGACCCGTATAACGACCTCGCCGGTCGTTGGGACCCTGTCACACAGCAGCTAGTCTGACGATTCAGACCTACGTGGCTGAGTTCTGAGTCGCCAACGAGATTGTTGTTAAGGCGTCAAACACAGCGATGCATGCTGCCCAGCGGGAACCCGACGATCAAAAAACGGTCCAGGCCATTCCGACACTATGGGCGATGTCACAGCGGGGGCCCGGTCACTGCTACGTGTCAAACATTGCGAGATCGCTGGGAGGTCACTGTTGTGTCACAAAACCTGTGATGAAACAGTGATCTCGCTAGGTGTGACTGGGGCTTAAGCCACTGCCAGACAACTTTGGCAACTTATCTTCCCTGAGAGTAAAAGCATTGCACGTTTGAATTCCAACTACTCAACCTGCCCGATCCGTCTCTCCCCTGACATCATCTACCAGAGAAGAAATGGGGGTCTCCTTAATTCAGTATTTCAACAGAAAAATCTGGGCACTGGGCAACTGATTATTGAGGGAGATGTTGATCAGGCATGTCCAATTTCAGACTGATTATTATCCGTTGTCCCAAAGATAAGATAAGTAATCTTTATCCTAGAGAACACAGGAGGACTTGGATGAATGAGTGCTCCTATGTATGGGAGAAACGGCTAATATGGCTGCCAGCCAAATGATCGACTACAGCATTGTTCGTCCAGCAGCCACTTAATGAGTATGGGGACCTTAACACTTCCTCTAAGTTTATTTACTATGCATTGCTTATATAGAATCAGCTTATTTCACAGCACTCTACAGATGTCACCAGTACTGTCTCCATTGGGGCTCACAATATGTCTTTTGTGCAGTGCGGGGAAACCAGAGAACCTGGAGGAAACTCACACAGATACAGGGAGAGCATACAGACTCCTCGTACATGTTATCGTCTGGGATTTGAGCCTAGGACCCTTAGTGCTGAAAAACAACAGTGCTAACCACTGAGCCACTGCACATTGCTAACCACTGAGCCACTGCACAGTGCTAACCACTGAGCCACCATACACAATGCTACCAACTGAGCCACCGTACAGTGCTTACCACTGAGCCGCCATACACAATGCTACCCACTGAGCCACCATACTGTGCTAACCATTGAGCCATGGTACAGTGCTAACCACTGAGTCACCATACAATGCTAACCACTGAGCCGCCATACACAATGCTACCGACTAAGCCACCGTATACAGTGCTAACCACTGAGCCACCATATTCAGTGCTAACCACTGAGTCACCATACAATGCTAACCACTGAGCCGCCATACACAATGCTACCGACTGAGCCACCATATACAGTGCTACCAACTGAGCCACCGTACAGTGCTAACCTCTGAGCCGCCATACACAATGCTACCGACTGAGCCACCATACAGTGCTAACCACTGAGCCACCATACAGTGCTAACCACTGAGCCACCATACACAATGCTACCAACTGAGCCACCGTACAGTGCTTACCACTGAGCCGCCATACACAATGCTACCCACTGAGCCACCATACTGTGCTAACCATTGAGCCATGGTACAGTGCTAACCACTGAGTCACCATACAATGCTAACCACTGAGCCGCCATACACAATGCTACCGACTAAGCCACCGTATACAGTGCTAACCACTGAGCCACCATATACAGTGCTAACCACTGAGTCACCATACAATGCTAACCACTGAGCCGCCATACACAATGCTACCGACTGAGCCACCATATACAGTGCTACCAACTGAGCCACCGTACAGTGCTAACCTCTGAGCCGCCATACACAATGCTACCGACTGAGCCACCATACAGTGCTAACCACTGAGCCACCATACAGTGCTAACCACTGAGCCACCATACAGTGCTAACCACTGAGCCACCATATACAGTGCTAACCACTGAGCCACCATACAGTGCTAACCACTGAACCACCATATACAGTGCTAACCACTGAGCCACCATATACAGTGCTAACCACTGAGCCACCATACAGTGCTAACCACTGAGCCACCATATACAGTGCTAACCACTGAGCCACCATATACAGTGCTAACCACTGAGCCACCATATACAGTGCTAACCACTGAGCCACCGTATACAGTGCTAACCACTGAGCCACCATATACAGTGCTAACCACTGAGCCACCATATACAGTGCTAACCACTGAGCCACCATATACAGTGCAAACCACTGAGCCACCATATACAGTGCTAACCAATGAGCCACCATATACAGTGCTAACCACTGAGCCACCATATACAGTGCTAACCACTGAGCCACCATACAGTGCTAACCACTGAGCCACCATATACAGTGCTAACCACTGAGCCACCATACAGTGCTAACCACTGAGCCACCATATACAGTGCTAACCACTGAGCCACCATACAGTGCTAACCACTGAGCCACCATATACAGTGCTAACCACTGAGCCACCGTATACAGTGCAAACCACTGAGCCACCATACAGTGCTAACCACTGAGCCACCATATACAGTGCTAACCACTGAGCCACCATATACAGTGCTAACCAATGAGCCACCATATACAGTGCTAACCACTGAGCCCACCATATACAGTGCTAACCACTGAGCCACCATATACAGTGCTAACCACTGAGCCACCATATACAGTGCTAACCACTGAGCCACCATATACAGTGCTAACCACTGAGCCACCGTATACAGTGCTAACCACTGAGCCACCGTATACAGTGCTAACCACTGAGCCACCATATACAGTGCTAACCACTGAGCCACCATATACAGTGCAAACCACTGAGCCACCAATACAGTGCTAACCACTGAGCCACCATATACAGTGCTAACCACTGAGCCACCATATACAGTGCTAACCAATGAGCCACCATATACAGTGCTAACCACTGAGCCACCATATACAGTGCTAACCACTGAGCCACCATATACAGTGCTAACCACTGAGCCACCATACAGTGCTAACCACTGAGCCACCATATACAGTGCTAACCACTGAGCCACATATACAGTGCTAACCACTGAGCCACCATACAGTGCTAACCACTGAGCCACCATACAGTGCTAACCACTGAGCCACCAGTAACAGTGCTAACCACTGAGCCACCATATACAGTGCTAACCACTGAGCCACCATATACAGTGCTAACCACTGAGCCACCATACAGTGCTAACCACTGAGCCACCATACAGTGCTAACCACTGAGCCACCATACAGTGCTAACCACTGAGCCACCATATACAGTGCTAACCACTGAGCCACCATATACAGAGGAAGAGAGAAGAGGACAGCGTGACTGGATTTAAGAGGATCATGAAGAAATTTGAGAGGAGCCAACGGAGAATTGGAAAAGGAGAAGGCAACACCTGGATGCAGCTGAGATCCCGGGACATCCAACCCCTACCCCAGCCTCAACATCTGCCGCTTCAACATCCACCAGCCCTTGGATAGAGGCAGCTTTGGCAAAGTATATATATATATATATTTTTTTTTTTTTTTATTTAAAACTTGAAGTTTATTATTTCCCCATCTATTGTTCTCTGTTGTCAGCCATTTCATCCTTTGTTGATACTCATTGCAGACTTTTGTAAGATTGTTGACAAGACATCCCCATCATTAGGTCTAGTGCTGCTATAATGTGGTGTTCAGTGAAGACAAACTGTTTCATTACTGAGATAGAAGATACCAGTTGGTGCTGATAATATTCTATAGTGGGGAGGGAGGAAGAGCTAAATACAGGACTCCTCCCTCCACCTCATCCTCCATAGTATATTATCAGCCCCAACTGTCCTCTCCGATCTCAGGAATGGAACCATTTGTCTTCACTGAATACAGATTTTACCTGAAAATTGAGAATTTTTAAAATGAAAAATCAGTCCAAGTGGAGAAAAAAAGGAGATTTCTCTGATAGGATATATTACAAAGTTGCTTATTTTTATTTGTGTTTGTTATTAATTAAATTAACATTTAAATGATGATTATACTTGAATCCCTCCATAGAGCCTACAAGGAGCTGGCCGCTGATGGATTTGCTTATCTACATTTTCCTGGTTACTACAGACAGAGCGATCACTCCGGTTACTCCTGTGTCTTGAGTAGTAGAAGATCCAGATCCCGTCCACTCCCCCCAGACACCTTCTAAGTATCCTCCATGTATTTTTCTCAGGTAGTGCTGGTATCAGTCCTCGGCCGAAACATCTCATTGGCCATCAAAAATTATCCCCAAAAAGGAGGACAATGAAAAAATCACCCCGAGAGAGCGTCGGATGCTCCTGGCGGCCAGAGACTGCCCATTCTTATGCCAATTCTATGCCGCACATCAGTTTCTGCACAGAGCCTATTTCATCACAGAGTATCTGTCTGGGGGCAGCCTGAAGACTTTGATCAAGATGTGGGGCTGCCTGAACATCGTCAATGTTAGAAGAGAAAGCAGAGAATACACTTAAAGAACTATGGGAATGGAAAAAAATGAGGTTGAGGTGTAGGTAAGGAAGTACGGGTAAGACATATGTGGGGTGCTGGGTGCTGGAGGTGGCATGGCACGGTATTTGGGGACTGTTTCAGAAGTATTTAACTACATTGATACTACACTCCATCAGATTTTACACAGTAGAGATGGTATGTGGCCTCCAGTTCCTCCATGGACAAAACATCATCCACCCGTAAGCAAAACGGTCCTTTCACTCTGTCCAACATCTTGTTGGATGCAGTTGGCCACATCCGTATTATCGACCTGGGGCTCACCTAAGATGGCGTCACTTCCTCCAAGGCCACCTATGGTTTGACGGGCATTTTCCATTATATGGCCCTTGAGGTGCACCATAGAAAACGATACGGCACAGTAGTGGACCGGTGGAGCTTGGGGACTGTGGTGTCCAGGATGGCAGCAGATCGCTCTTCCGTCAAATAAATGGCTTACAAAGCTATGACCACCGAAAAGCCAAAGTTTCCATCTTGGCTTGATGCTGACGTGAAACATCCCATCAAGAAACTGCTGCACAAAGACCTTGAGAAGCGAATGGGTGTGTGTGGGACCATCAGAGCGCGTCCGTTCTTTACACCTTGGCTGGGAGGAACTGGAAAAAGGAGAGCAAGCGCCATTTATTCCATTCAGGCCAGTTCTGGAAAACCAACATCTGCAGTGGCGGAGCATAACGACGTTCGCCCTGAGGCCGGTTTTAAGTATCACCAAGCTGGATCTGGTAAGGACCTCCTCCTCTAGGGTCAACTTCCATCAGGTGTTCTTCTAACATTGCGGTAATCATCATCCATCTTGTCTTTTTTGCCAATGACTATGATGTCTCTGTTTTCCTTAGGTGGATGAAAAGATCTGGACTGTGAAATTATCCACGACCTTCGGTTGAGTGACCACTGCACACACATGACACCTCTTATATCAGTGTTTTGTATGTGATGTTACATAATGAAATAGTTCATTATAACCATATACAACGATATATATTATATGGTTCATTCCCACTCCCTTACACAGCTGTACAAAGACCCAGGAGGTAAGGGGTCCCAGGTGGAATTCTGCATTATTATCAGCTATCAGACTACATAGGACCCATATATTATTCTTGCCCAGAAGTCCTTTTTTGCCTGCATCGGCCATAGGTGAACTACATATACTGTACACATACATATACCTACAGCTGAAGTGGGGGACTTCAATTGGATAATGAGGGGTTGTAGAAAGTGCCTCATGCCCCCATTTATATAGACAACACCCCAATACACATTCTACAGTGTTTCAGTCAGTGGGGTAGTGATCTTGGTCGCAGGAGTGTGACTGAGACCTGGTTCAGAGGGGAAGGGACCCAACCAGATAACCGGGTAGGTTCTGCTCCTAACTATATCTGTGCATTTAATATGCCAACACATTTACAATCTATATTGGATCATGAATCCTTCCCCCACTGTTCTGCCATTGGTAAATCACAGGTCCTATTTGGAACCTGACCTTGACCTAAAGCTTATTTGAAGTCACTGATTGGCAGTTGGGCTCTCTGCCCACATACAGCCAGCCATAAGCAAAACACTCCTGGGGATGGAGAGGGTGGGGATAATTTTTTTTAAAATTTTAGAAATACACTAAAAACTGTGCTTTTAACCCCAGTGCGAGCTGATCAAACACCGCAAGCGGCACACACTGGGCAGAGCGCCAACTGTACCTGAGCACAGCGATGTTCACTCCAGTGCATTAGAAACGTAAAACACCTGAACTCCAAACCCGATAGTCTCAACGGATAAGTGGTATTTTGTTTTAACCGGACAACCCCCCGTCACACTAAGCGAGATCGATAGCGAGATCGCTGCTGAGTCACAAGTTTGTTGACGCAACAGCGACCTCGCCAGCGATCTCGCTATGTTTGACACTTAGCAGTGACCAGGCCCCTGCTGTGAGATCGCTGGTCGTGTCAGAGTCGCCTGGACCATTTTTTGATCGTTTGGGTCCCGCTGGGCAGCATGCATCAGTGTGTTTGACAGGGACAACGACCTCAATACTACAGGTCTGAGAAACAGGGTCCCGACAACTTCCGTATCCTTCCGGATCGTTACTGCGTCGCTGGTGAGATCTGACTGTTTGACATCTCACCAGTGATCCCAACAGTGACGCACCAGCGATCCCTACCAGGTCGTATCGCTGTCGGGATTGCTGGAGCGTCGCCAAGTGTGACAGTACCCTAATGCACATTACCTGTGGACAGGCTGTTTTTTTTAGAAAAGAAGCACCCTGTCCCTTTAATGTAGCTGGCCTAAGGATCGCATTGGTTGTTGCCTACATTTTATGATTCAATTTTTGGAATATGGATAATGGATTAAATCAGTGTGGGACTATCCTGTAAATAAAAAAAAACATTAAGGCTAGGGTCACACTTGCATTTGCAATCCAGTTACTGGATCCAGTTTTTCATCCTGAAGACCTGATCAGGCACCTGACCCATAGACTCCAATGTTAACAATTGTTTGCCAAAGTGCAATCCGTCTACTGGATCCAGTTTTTGAGGAGTCAGGTTTTAATAGGGTCTGCAACATTTTTTGGCCTTTTAGCAAAGCCTGATCAGTTTTTTAACATGGGACCCTATGGGAACCTGATCCAGTACCTGATGGTACATATAGGTACCATCAGGTACCTGATCCGGTAAAAATGCCTCCAAACAGACAAGGGGAAAAACTGGATCCAGTAAGGGTACCTTTACACGCGGCAACTTTTCTAGGAATTTCACTGGCAATTTGCTGGTTGCAGTGAAATCATGGACACATTGTTCTATCTTGTTGCCGTGTACAAATGGAACAATGTGTCCATGATTTCACTGCAACCAGTAAGTTGCCAGTGAAATTCCTAGAAAAGATGCCGCGTGTAAAGGTACCCTAATGCATCCAGTTACTGGATGCAGGCTACCAAATGTGACCCTAGCCTAAGAAACAGATTGCCCCAGGGTAGCTGTAGAGTGTAGCATCACCTGTTCCTAATTATGTCATAGACTCGACTTGTACCCATAAAACATGACTGCACTACATCACAGTAGGGAACCTTCTAGCAGAGTACACGGGTACATACCTGATCTGGCAATGCCACCGCATCTGGCACTTACTGTACCTGTCAACCAGCGGCTGACTACCTCTCTTATATAGCTGCCAAGACAGTCCCGTCGGGAGTATTGTAGATGACAGCACATCATTGCTTGTTTCCTTAGAGGGTTGTCCAGACTCGGAACCAAAGTCTACAGTCATTTTAGGTGACTGCAGAATTGGTGCATGAAGGTGGTCATGTGACCGTGTACATGCAATTGACATATTTGTGGTCATGTAATGACTAGATGCATTCGGTTTCTCTCAATAGAAGTGAATTGAGTTGGATGAGACAACTGTTTGTAATATTGTAAGGTACTAAACAGCCAGAATGAACAAATCCCCAAGTACCTACCGTAGCAAAAGTTAGGCTAGGTTGAAATATTGTTTTTGCTGTCCGTTATAACGGAAACGTTAACGGACAGCAAAAGTGACTTTGAGTCATTTTATAGCGAATACGTTTTTGATACTTCAAAACCGTATGCGCTACATGAGATTGATAGATGAATAGGGTACAAAGAGATAGGATAGATAGAAATATAGATGCTAGAAAAGCATTACCAGTGTCCCTGCTCTGTCTCCCCGCTCTGTCTGCTGCTTCCTGCTGCACCCGGACTGCTGGTTGAGTATTCATGAGCTATAATCAGCACGGCACCGGAAGCAGCAGACAGAACGGGGAGACACAGCAGGGACACTGGTAATGCTTTTCTACCATCTATATTTCTATCTATTTTTCTCTTTCTACCCTATTCATCTATTGCAAACTTAACATGACGCAGTTCTGCAGATTTCCATGAATCTGTAGCACTGTGTTATATTGCCTTTGGTGTCTGCGGACAGAAAAACGCTACAGTCCGAGTTTGCCAATGCGTTTCAACAAGCACTAACTTGCACGCACACGCCTATTTTGGCATGCGTTAGTATGTGTTTGTTGAATGCAAGTCTATGTATGTGTTATTGCATCTGTTACATTGTGTTTGTGCTGCTGTCAAACAGATGCGTTAAACGCACAGGACAATCGCAATGTAAACCTACCCTTACTGGCTAGTAACCACAGAGGTTTTATGCAACAAAACGTGATCTCAGGGCAGAAAAAAAATGCTTTTTTTCACTTTTTTGTGAAAAATTGCTGCAAAAATGCTGAAAGAATTGACACGCTGCTTCTTTCAAAAACACAGCAAACTTCCATTTCAGTCAGGAAAAAAGTGTGTGATGTCTGAAATCTTATAGGTTTTGCTGGTGCTGTAAACAGCAACATTTTATTACCATAGATTTCCATAAAACTAATAAAAAAAACTGCAGCAAAGACTCACAGACTGCAACAGAATGAGTTGGGCCTTGTGCACATGCTGCATTTTTTGCCGCGTTGTATTAGAAATCTGCATCCAAATCTGCATGTACAGTATATCCTGGAGCCGGCAAAGTCTATGAGAGTTCAGAAGAGTTTTTGATGCAGAATAATCTGCAGCAGGTCAATTATCGATCCGTATTTTGGTGCATTCTTCAGCCTTTCCAGCCAAGGAAATCATTTAAAACATTTGTGTGTTAAAAAACGCAGCAAATACGTGCCAAAAACGCACAAAAAAACTGCACATTTTTGGGAGCGTATTTCTGCCAGAAGATGCGCATTTGGTGCGGAAAAGTTCAGCACAGCGTTGGCACATAGCCTCGGTGATCAAAAAGTGTTAAACGCTGTTTCAATATTCCTGAACCTGTTTCTCAAAGGCATAACTACAATAGATGCAGGGGTTACAAAAGCACTGGGGCCCTGTAGCCTACTGGGACCCCAAAGTCCCTCTGGCCTAAAGAAAAAGACTAATGCTATTAAAGATTTGCAATAATTGTGGGCCCCGTTGGAGCTTTCGCATTGCGCCCATGAGCTTCAAGTTACGCCACTGTTCTCTCCTATTGTGTAACTACAGCTCCCATCATGACAGTCGCAGGCCATGATACGATTTGTCATTTCACAACATCTGGAGAGCCACAAATTGGAGAGCAAATTAGAGCACGAAACACAAGACTGAGTCTAAAGGGCCCGTTTCACACTACGAAATCTTAGCGATATCGTTGATATGTCACGGCTTTTGGGGCGTTGCTACGACGTCGTAACGACGTTGTTGCATGTGATACGTACATACGATCCACGATAAGTCAGCTAATCGTTAATCGGAGGTTCATGATCGCAACCTTAAATCAGTCGTTGATCGTCCGTCCAACCTGCAGCGTCGGTGTGTGCGACACCTTGATATCAATGTCTTCAGAATTGAAGGCGATCAAACAACCGCAAGTGTCGTTCGCTCGTCGCGGAATCGTTGCTGCGTCATTCACGATATCAGTACGTGTGACACCTCACCAGCGATCAATGAACAATGTTCCAGTGATCTAGGTCAAGTCGGGTCGTTGGTCGGATCGCTGGGACATTGAAGCGTGAAACCCAACCTGAAGGTCAGAAGAACCGAGCAATAATGAGCTTCATATGGGGTCAATGTAGCCTTATGTCATGTTGGAGGCCACTGCACCTATTCAGAAAAATAAGATTAACTCATAGGTTGCCGCGAGGTTTGTACTGACATGCAAGTGACCGAATGGTTAATGATTCCTGATGTGTTTTCTATTTATTGCTCTGATGAATGTATTCAGTATGAGTCACGTCAGTGTACACACCAGGGATTTTGGGCTTGTCCTTCTCCGCACACGCCTAGATTACCATACACAGAGGTTTTTACCTGCTGACATCAGGTTTTGTTTTTTATTATCTTGCATTGATCAAGTTGATGATACGGCCACATCACATCATATCAATATAAACAAGAGGAAAACATTTCACTTTTTGGACTTTGAACAACAAGATAGAACACTATAAACTATTTTGGACGGGGTGTAACTACAACAGGTGCAGGGGTTGAAATCGCAACCAGACCCTGGAGCCTAGGGGGCCCCAAAAGTCCCTTTGGCCTATAGAAAAAGACTTTTGCTATTAAAGATTTGCAATAGTTGAAGTTTTACCATGAGCTTCAAGTTACGTCATTGATTTTGAACCCAATCACTGAAATCCATTGCCATAATTACCGTGTTTCCCCGAAAATAGGGCGCCCCCCGAAAGTAAGGCATATCTCTATTTTACAATATTTTACCACAGCATGCAGCTGTGACTCCTCCAGCCCGCCCCCGCTTCCAGCCCGCCCACCGATCATGTCCGGGTGCCCGTCGCTGTGAGCGGTGCCGCAAATGCATGTAGACCTGCACCCCTCTATTTTTCAAGCCCCCGCCACTGTCCTGGCCAATCACAAGCCAGAAACTGCCCAGCGGCCAATCACAGGCCATTCGCTGCATGACGTCGGCTTCTGGCCTGTGATTGGCATCCCAGTTGGCTCCTGGCCTGTGAATGGCTGGGCCAGTGGCACCGTACACCTACGGCACCTGTGGCAAGGAGATGGGAGTGGTGCCGTCCTCCTTGCAGCGGCGAGCACCGGGACAGCGGCGGGCAGCTGAGAGAGGCGCCGGAATGTAGCAGGGACCGGTGAGAAGTGTCCCTGTCTGTGTGTGCTCCTGTGTGCGTGCCCCTGTGTTTGTGTGTCCCTGTGTGTGTGCATGCCCCTGTGTTTGTGTGTCCCTGTGTGTGTGTGTGCCCCTGTGTGTGTGTGTGTGTGTGTGTCCGCGTGTGTGCCCCTGTGTGTGTGTGTGCCTGATACCATATTGGGGGATGATGGGGTTACTTTATTGGGGGCCGCAAGGGGATGATAAAAGTAAGACACCCCCCGAAAATAAGACATGGCGCATCTTTAGGAGCAAAAATTTATATAAGATGCTGCCTTATTTTTGGAGAAGCACGGTAATGAATAGTGTCTTCGTATATGGTAGATTCATATTTTAGTCCCTCGAAGGCATGAACGCCCAGGTACAACTGTTATCACCTATAGCTAGCACTTTAATGAACTTCTCATCTTTTATAATCCTCTATACTGTGGTATATTGTCAAAATGTGTATGTGTGGAGCCCCAAGGGACGTGGGGTACTCGGTACCGGACCGATCTGCTGCTGGGGATGTCACTGGTGGCCTGGTCCGGACCGTGTCCCTGGCTCAGCACAATAAAAGGGGAATATTTACAAGGGAGATTGTCACGGGTGACGCCACCCACCTGGTGCGGCCAGCTATGGGGCCGCGGCTGCCGCAGAACCTCCGGGGGTGATGGAATGGCAGTGGGGATGGTATAGTTCTAGTGGGGAGAACTGTATCCCCCGGGGCAGTAAGGGGTTAAAGTCTGTTGTGTGGGAGGCTGTTGTAGCACACTTACTTCACAGGCTGCAGGGATCTCTCTCTCCAGGGCTGGTGCTGACAGGCTGTGGCTCTGCAGGTTGAGGTCGTCTTGGTGCAAGCCTGTATGGGAGAAAGGGTCTGCAGATGGAAGCAGGCAAGAGGCTGTTCAGGGTTTCCAAGGCTTTACTTAGTTCTTTCAAGCAAGTAAAGGTTATTCACAGTTCTCAGTACACGGTTGTTCTCTACCCCCTTTCCGGGTTCCTTCCTTTCCTGCAGCCAGGCTCCTCTCTCCTTGTGACCCCTCACACAGTCTTTAAGTGTGCCTTTCCGGGCTATTACTCTCTCTCTCCGTCTTACACGGGTGTATGCGGACGCTGAACAGTATAGCGGTGACTCGGGCTTCTGTGAGTCCTAGTGTGTCACTGAGCTGCCTGTTCTTTGGGTTAGGAACTCCAGCTTGAAACTAAAGCTCCCCGTCAGTGAATCTGGGGATACCGGGTGACTCGTCGGTCCCCTTCAGAGCTGACACTCTGCTCTAGCCCAGCCTGCAACAGTCCTCTTGCATGAGGCTCTGCCAGGCTCCTTCCTCTGTTTCCTTCGGTATCTAGGAGGGCTTCTCCACCTGCCGTCAGTAGCTTCGGCTGCTGTCTAGGGCACGGGTTGCACCGTCCCTTCTCTGTCTGTCACACTCCTGGTGGTTTCAGCATCTCGGACGGGCTTTCCCCCCCATCTGGCTCGCATTGGCTCAGTACGGGTCTGCGCTCCTCAGCTTAGGCTCTTCCAGGACGTGTGATCTCTTTCTGTCTTTTCAGCTCCTTCAGCCTACTCTTGGTCTTTGCATCTCAGCACCATGGCTTACTCACTTCCTTCACTCCTCCCCCTCTCTATATACTGTCAGTCACCTGACTTTCTGGTGTGCCCAACCCACTCCTCATCCACCACTCCTCTGGTCTCATATAGTCTCTAACCTCAGAGCTGGATGTGAACCCTTTCTATGCGTGGGGATGTGGGCTGTGAGGGTGTAGTGTTTACTATGTCCTAACTGCCTGGCTGCAGTACCCTTCTGTGGCCACCTGTACGCAGGGGCGCCACATATGGGCAACCGAGTAACCAACATTCAAACTATATGACCATCGTGATCTGAAAGTAAAACCAAGCTTTACAAGAAGAATGAAAGTGATTAGGTTCTTACAGGTTATGCCCACATGGGGCATTTTCTGACCACAAATTTTCCATAGAATCCATGGTGTTGCAGTGTAATAACACGATCCAGTGTTAGGCTACATTCACACATTTAGTTTTTGGTCTGATTTTTCTCATCAGTTTTTGTAGCCAAAACCAGGAGTGGGTGATAAATACAGAAGTGGTGACGAGTTTCTATTAAACTTGGCTACCAAAACTCGGACGACACTCGCCAGACTCTTGGATACGTCAATCGGACTGTCACACACGCCAGTGTGTTTCCAGCCAAAGAGTCGTACCTCTGATCCTAAATGTGAACCCAATAACAGACTGGAGGTGACAGAATAATGACTCTTCCCAGGAGCGACCCTGTTCACAACATGTGGAAGAAGGACTGCAGGTCCACTGGAATGCGATGGCTTCATGGGAGCAAGCAGGACTTTGTAGTTTTCACTGTGTGACGCCATCTTGTACACATCCACATGCATTCTAGGGACGCCACCGGCCGGTGCACCTTGTGAAACTCAGTCAACCAGCAACCATTCAAGGTTAATGAACCTGCCAGCCTTAGCTTGTGAACAGGATCGCACATGAGAAAGGACATTTCACCTCCAGCCTGCCATCAGGCTCATACTCAGGATCATAGATATGACTGTAAGGGGGTGAGGGAGTGATTTAGCACCCTCCTCACTGTGAAGAGTATTCTGTACCCATGGGAGTGGTAGGAGAAGCATAACTATGTATAGTACTTGCTCTTGGAGGGTGGGGCTTAGTCTATAAAAAGAAGCTGATATGGTAATTAGACAGGAGAGTTCCCATTAAGAGAAAGGATTCACAGAAACTATGAACAATGTACTAATTCAGCCTTCGCCACTGGTCCTTATGATTGAAGTACATAACGTTGGAGTGGACCAGGGTCAATACAGTGCTGGCAGCGGGGAAACGGTGTCCTACAAAGCAACCATTACTGATGGTGCAATCGGACCCCTACAGGGTTGCAGCCACAGAGGACTCAAGGAGCGCTCAGCCGGAGGCCCGAATGCTGGGCGTAGTGGGTGCAAGCCTTCAAGTACTGAAACGTGGGGATCAGTCTGCATCAAAGAGCAAAACTGTAAATAATCACAAGACTGTAACATTTAAAGATTGTGCCCGTGTCTCACCAGACCAGACTCTTTGTGTACTTTGACCCTCATAGACTCCTTGTAGCCCTTGACATGACTTTTATAACATTATAGACTAACAGTCCAACAGTGGATCCTATTATTACACTACAGCACCATCGATCCAACCTATGTGCCACTGCAAATATTACTGCATTATTACCAGCATTACTGCCTTTATCTACCAAACTATTAGTACACTTTGATTTCCTATTATTATTGTATGTGATTTCATGTGGGATATTTTAATATTAAAATCTGCAGTATCTCTCAGCAGGGTCCATTTATTGGATTATTTATCCATCAACTCACGTACTAAGCAGCGTTATATTTTTGGATATATTTTTTCATTTATTTTTTATTTCATATTCATTCATTCATTCATTCAGTTCATATCTATATTCAGCTGGATAACGATTGCGGTTGCGAGGGTTGCAGCCGCAACAGAGCCCGGGGGAACAGGGGCCCGCCGACCCTGGCGCCTGCTTTAGCTGGATCTGCACCCTTGCCTACGATGCAGATCTAGTTGAAATGCATCAGAGTGCAGAGACCTGTCTTGCCCTGCATGCAATTCACGCTACCAGCCAAACAGTGATTGGGAGCTGATGCCTGAGGTGTTGCTGCAGGAGGCGGCGCACTCCAATGTCAGCTGCCGGACCGGCCAGTGTGCGCTGGCTACAAAAGACACCCAGCAACATTGGAGCGGAGCAAAGGTGAGTAGAAAGTTTTTAATTTTAATTATGTGTAAGGGACAAAATGTGGACTCATACATTAGGATTGGGACCATGTAACCATGATAGGGACATATATACCAGGAGGTGGATCATATACACCAGGATGGGGGCTATATATACCAGGAGGATGACCATATATACCAGGAAGGGGATCATATACTGTATATCAGGAGGAGGACAATGTATACCAGAAATGGGATCATATATTCTAGCAAGGGGATCATATATATCAGTTTGCTGACCCAACATACCAAAATGGGGACCATCTATACCAGAATTGGGACATATATACCAAGATGGGGACATATATATCCCAGGATGGGCCTATACAGTCATGGCCAAAAGTATTGACACCCCTGCAATTCTGTCAGATAATACTTAGTTTCTTCCTGAAAATGATTGCAATCACAAATTCTTTGGTATTATTATCTTCATTTAATTTGTCTTCAATGAAAAAACACAAAAGAGAATGAAGCAAAAAGCAAAACATTGATTATTTCACACAAAACTCCAAAAATGGGCCAGACAAAAGTATTGGCACCCTCAGCCTTATACTTGGTTGCACAACCTTTAGCCAAAATAACTGCAATCAACCGCTTCCGGTAACCATCAATGAGTTACTTACAATGCTCTGCTGGAATTTTAGACCATTCTTCTTTGGCAAACTGCTCCAGGTCCCTGATTTTTGAAGGGTGCCTTCTCCAAACTGCCATTTTTAGATCTCTCCACGGGTGTTCTATGGGATTCAGGTCTGGACTCATTGCTGGCCACCTTAGAAGTCTCCAGTGCTTTCTCTCAAACCATTTTCTAGTGCTTTTTGAAGTGTGGTTTGGGTCATTGTCCTGCTGGAAGACCCATGACCTCTGAGGGAGACCCAGCTTTCTCACACTGGGCTCTACATTATGCTGCAAAATATGTTGGTAGTCTTCAGACTTCATAATGCTATGTACACGGTCAAGCAGTCCAGTGCCAGAGGCAGCAAAGCAACCCCAAAACATCAGGGAACCTCCGTCATGTTTGACTGTAGGGACCGTGTTCTTTTCTTTGAATGCCTCTTTTTTTCTCCTGTAAACTCTATGTTGACGCCTTTGCCCAAAAAAGAGAACATTCTTCCAAAACGTTTTAGGCTTTCTCAGGTAAGTTTTGGCAAACTCCAGCCTGGCTTTTTTATGTCTCGAGGTAAGAAGTGTGGTCTTCCTGGGTCTCCTACCATACAGTCCCTTTTCATTCAGACGCCGACGGATAGTACGGGTTGACACTGTTGTACCCTCGGACTGCAGGGCAGCTTGAACTTGTTTGGATGTTAGTCGAGGTTTTTTATCCACCATCCGCACAATCTTGCGTTGAAATCTCTTGTCAATTTTTCTTTTCCGTCCACATCTAGGGAGGTTAGCCACAGTGCCATGGGCTTTAAACTTCTTGATGACACTGCGCACAGTAGACACAGGAACATTCAGGGCTTTGGAGATGGACTTGTAGCCTTGAGATTGCTCATGCTTCCTCACAATTTGGTTTCTCAAGTCCTCAGACAGTTCTTTGGTTTTCTTTCTTTTCTCCATGCTCAATGTGGTGCACACAAGGACACAGGACAGAGGTTGAGTCAACTTAATCCATGTCAACTGGCTGCAAGTGTGATTTAGTTATTGCCAACACCTGTTAGGTGCCACAGGTAAGTTACAGGTGCTGTTAATTACACAAATTAGAGAAGCATCACATGATTTTTCTAAGGGTGCCAATACTTTTGTCCACCCCCTTTTTTATGTTTGGTGTGGAATTATATCCAATTTGGCTTTAGAACAATTCTTT
This sequence comes from Allobates femoralis, assembly GCA_033576535.1. Classification (NCBI taxonomy): domain Eukaryota; kingdom Metazoa; phylum Chordata; class Amphibia; order Anura; family Aromobatidae; genus Allobates; species Allobates femoralis. The sequence goes on from JARQOC010000009.1 coordinate 4,746,205, forward strand.
TTGTGTTTTTTCATTGAAGACAAATTAAATGAAGATAATAATACCAAAGAATTTGTGATTGCAATAATTTTCAGGAAGAAACTGAGTATTATCTGACAGAATTGCAGGGGTGTCAATACTTTTGGCCATGACTGTATATGTCAGGATGGGGATCATGTATACCAGGATGAGGACCATATATACCAGGATGGGGGACTTATATACCAAAATGCCCTTATATGTATCAGAAAAGGGGTTATGTATGCCAATATAGGGAACATTATATATCAGGTTGTGGACCGTACAAACCAAGATGAAGATCATGTATAAAAAGATGGGAATCATATATACCAGGATGGGCAAAGGATGAGGACCATATATACCTGGATGGAGTACATTTATACCTGGATGGGATTATATATCAAGATTATGACATATATACAAGGATGGGGGACATTAAGACATTAATAAGTCTTAATATGATTTAGAATGCTACAAGGGCCCGTACATCTGACCAACGTGTCTGTGAGAGTTGGGGGGCAGGTCCAAATTTTGCATCGGGGCCCATCGGACTCTAGTTATAACTGTCTATATTTAGATCTACAATTATCAATTCATTTTATATCATCCAATTTTATAACTTGGTGTGTGATATGCTAATGAGTGGGTGACTAGACGAGGGGAATTGATTTCTCCAGATCTCCCTAGACTGGACATGCGCCGATGGGGCGCCCGGCAAAACTAACAGACTCATTTTAATCTATAATTGAAATCCCCAGCTTGTGAATGGCACAGCGCTACTCGACTCATACTGTGCATTTTCTCCATAGCATGTATATAAAATCCTCTATAATTTCACACCATGCTGCTACTGTTAGGTCGGTTTCACAGATCTGGGTTTTTTTTTTGAGAGATGAATGAATTGATTTTTAGCGGATTTTGGGCCTGTGTATCTGAAAAAAAAAACAGATCTCCAATCATCTTAATGTAAAAGACAGCACTGAGATTGCATTGTATCTGTGTGTGATCAATATTTTTCACGGATCAATGGAACATTCCCATAGACTGTAATGACGTTATGAGTATGAAAAACACAAGTAGATTATATATATGAAAAAAATCAGACATGTGAAAGAGTCCTAAAATACATGTGGAAAATCCGCTGTAAAGCTGACCTGCCTGAACACTTCCGTTTGGTTACAGGAGCTCCAGCCTATCTTACAATTCAAGGGAACATTTTCTTTATTTTCCATAAAAATCTATAATGGCTTCACCCTATTGCAGATAATGACATCTTGACTCATTAGTGATTATTTTCCTTCCCAATTTACGTAGGGTGACATACCAGCAGGTTATATAATATCAAAAAATTTATAAAAAGCCTAGAAGCCAGCGCTGCCTATGGTTATCACACAATACAAAAAGTGCTTATGCACATATTAATTTCTAACTGCACTTTAAACTGAGACATTTAGCAAACAATTGATCAATTCTTTGAGGTACCCCGCCACGTCACGGCATTCTCAGATGGGGCAGTCCTACTCTACGTTTTTTATATATGCTGTGCCATTATGGCCTCCTGAATGCATTAAAAGCAGAACCATGTACCTGAAGCATTTCTGAACTACTCCCACAGCGCCAGAAGGGCAGCGCAGATAAAGGCAGACAGGTCCGAACATGACATCCGGACATTATCAGATCTGACCCCCACACTGTCAGACCAGCAACCATGGATGAGGGCAGAACAGGCCCAAACACATGTGCAACAATTAAGCAGAGCCTATGGGCAATGTGTGGCCGCTGTATGTGTGTACAGTGGCCTAGGTCACTCACAATGAAGACACATAGAATAGCATGCATAACCAAGCGCGTGAAAAATATACGTACAAGGTACATTGTCGAATGAGTTGTGTTAATAATCAGTAGAAGGTTACAGACGATGGGAGAAACCTGTGAAACTAAATTATTGTAATTACTTATTTCAAATATTTCATTACTGTTTGTATTATCAGTATTGTTGATATGTTATTATAGGTTTTTATAATTATCATTCGTAGTAGTCATAGTATTTTTATAGCATGATAATAAAAAAGAGTAAAAACTAAAACTCCATTACATTTAATCTTGGCATCACTGTACAACATGGAGAACAGTATATAAGATATGGGAATAATTTCATAGTTTTTAAGGTTGAAGGTAGATTTTAAGTCCATCTAGTTCAACCCATAGCCTACAATATTGAACCAGAGGAAGACAAAAAAAACCATAGGGTAACATTAAGATCCACATTGGGGAAAAAATTCCTTCCTGACTCCAGATATGGCAATCAGACTAGATCCTTGGATCAACGCCCTATCAAGAATCTAGTATATATAACCGGTAATATTATATTATATAATATTTGGGCAAAATAAAAAGGCATTGGAGCTTATTTAGGAAGATAAATGAACCATATTTTATATTAATGATGTATTTCCATGCGCCTTGTCTGACAAGGGGGTGTGAACTTGTTTTAAAGGGGGAGTCGTATAATCAAAAGGGGCATGGCCTAATATACAATATTGTGCACCAAGAAGTGCCAACATTTTGGTGCAAGTTTTTGGCACAAAGTAAGCTAATAGGTGGTGTGAACTTAGATTAGACAGTAATCTGGAGCATTTGAAGACTGTCAAGTCTACAGCTCACCATACACCTTATATGGCTGTCGGCTGAATAATTCAGCTATTAGCTAACTTGGCTGAGCACTTGTGTTCTCTTCGACAGAGCCGCTGCCAGACTCTGGAGGAGAACAAAGGGTCGATGGTTCAAAACTGGACATGCTGGATCCTTAACTACCTCGACAATAATCTGTCTAAGGCTCTGAGACACATTATACTGCTGTCCGAAAAAGTTGATATTAATGGACCATATGAGAATGCCAATACTATTAGGGTATGTGCACATGATCCGGAGGCACTGCGTCCTGGACAAAGTGTCTCCGGACCTGAGGGAAGCCATGGGTGAACACAGGGTGAGCGCAGCCACTCTCTGCTCACAGTCTGCATTTGGCGCAGGCCGGTTTTTCAGTGCATTCACCCACTGGAGACCACTTCCAACTCCGCAGCAATAAATGAACATGCATAGCAACCTGCACCACAGGTGAGAAAACGCTGCGGAGGGGAGAAGCACAGTGGGCATGGGATTTCTAGAAATCCCATCCACTGTGCTTGGACTGGACAGTGCAGCTGTGGCACCCCTGCGTTCAGGAGGCCACAAAAGGGAACTGCAGCCAGGCAGGTAGGACTCTTGTTGCACAACAACACCCTCACAGCCCACATAACCCATGTGTAGTAGAAGGTAGCATCCAGCCCTGAGATTAGATACTCTATGATATTGAGGGGTGGTGGATTTGGAGGAGTGGGTTGGGCACACACGTAGTCAGGTGACTTGACAGTTGAAATAGGAAGGGGAAGGAGGAAGGAGTTGAGTAGGCCGAGGTAGGCTGAGAGGCAAAGACTGGAAATCACACGTCCTGTGAGTGTAAGGCCTAAGAGCGTAGAATCTGTACCGAGCCAGTGCGAGCCGGAGGAGAGAGAAAGCCCGTCCGAAGCTGATACCACCAGGAGTGTAAGAGGACTGAGAGGGACGGTGATACCCGGGCCCTAAAGGACAGCCGAGACGACCAGACTGCAGGCAGAGAAGTCCCTCCTATTATACCGAGAGACGCAGAAAGAAGGAGCCTGGTAGAGCCTCACATTTGAGGACTGCTGGAGGCTGGGCTGAGTAGAATATCGGCTCTAGAGGGAACCGTAGTTTACCCGGCATTCCCAGATACCGATGGGGTACCACAGCTACACGTTAGGGTCCCTACCCCAAAGGACAGGCAGCTCAGTGACAAACTGAAGGACCCACAGGGGCCCGAGTCACCGCGATACTGTCCAGTGTCGCACAGCACGAAGTAAAGCTGAGAACGTTAATAGCCCGGAAAGGACACAGAGACTGTGTGAGGGGTCACGGAGAGAGAGAGGCCTGGCTGCAGGGAGCAAACGGAACCTGGAGAGGGAGAATGTGCCCGTGTATTAAGAACTGTACTTGAACTTTGTAAGAATTGTAACTGAGCTGTAAAGTGACTTGAAGAACTGAGAGTAAACACGGAAAACCCTGGAACTGCTTCCCTTGTGTTTCTGCATGAAAGTGATTCTCTCCATACAGGATACAGCCTGTCAGCACCAGCAAAGAGGAGAGATCCCTGCAGCGTCTGCAAAGTAAGTGTGCTACACACTCCACAATAGACTTAACCCTTACTGCCCCGGGGACCACAGTTCTACCCACTGGAACTATACCACCTAGGCTGCTATTACATCATCCCCGGAGGTTCTGCAGCAGCGGCGGCCCCATCACTGGCCGCATATAGTGGGTGGCGTCACGACTGACAACCTCTGTAAATATTCCCTTTTATTGCCGATCCCGGGACACGGTCCGGACCAGGACCACCCTTGACTTCCCCCATAGCAGACCGGTCCGGCACCGAGTACCCCCGTCCCAGTGGGCCCGACACAGCCTTTTAGACACAGCGCAAAGACTGCGTCCATAACTTCATACCCTCATAGTGTGCACATACCCTTAAAGACCCTTTATATTTGGGGGCCCTATTGAAGATATTGTATTGGGACCCACAAGCCTCACTTTACGTCACTGGACACTGATGTTATAAAGCAGCTTCAGTGATAGTTCTACATCAGTTAAAGACCTCGACCATTTCAAAACATGTGGCCCATCATGCTATAAGCTTATTGCGCCTACTGCAGTAATGTGTAGTTGGTTAGTAACAAAGAGCGGGCACTACCATGCTCGGGTCCTCGCTACTCGTAATGAGCAGTTGAACGCTTGGATGGGCACGACTCGAGTTCCCAAGTATATTGAAGTCAAGGGGGGAACTTGAGCACTTTTCCTGAAGATTTCCCTATTGACTTCCATTATAATCAGTATTCGAGTCGCACCCATCTGAGCGTCCTACTGCTCTTTACGAGTACTGAGCACACGAGTATCGTAGTCTTCGCTCATCACTACTGTTTAGCCATTGTACAGTTGGACACTGTGTGCTTCTGTTTCTTATATGTTCATGGAATGGCACGATTACAAGTCATGTATTCCAGTATAGTGTGCACAGCTTATGGTGCTGTTATTTTCCATTTTATTGGGGTAATACTTAGACCCCTTAGTACTAATCTTCAGACAATATTACTTGGCATTCCTTTTTTGTGTGATACAGATGTGTGGTTTAAAATATGGTGTGAACACAATTTTAGGTGAATGCAGCTAACATGAGGTGGTCCTTAATGGTTTTCACATCAGCCAAAATAGAGATGAATCAAGAAGTGTTCCAAATGAATCATGTTAACAAAACTATAATTTTTAGGGTAAAATTTAGCCAAAGACTGTTGTTTGGATGTAAGGCGTCAGTGTTTAAAGATTCCTTCTAATGGTTGGTAGTCCACAAAGGATGCTTTTGTGAAGGAACATTCCCATGAAGCATTCTAAGCCTTTGCCCCTTGTCATTGAGCATGTATGGGAAATTTGATGACTGGGTTGGCTGCCTTGGCGTAATAATGATTCACTATATGATAATTAGTTCAAAGAAATCTATGAAACTACTTCTATGTAGTGTGTATGGTCACCGTGCTGCGCTGTACTGAAGAAAGTGAAGGGGTGAAGACATAGGAAGTTGTAATTTGCATGTATAATTAATAATGTGTAAACATAGTTATTATATATGTGCCATATCCTTATAATTTACGTTTGTAGCAATCAGACATAAGTTTTAATACACTCCCAAAGTTGTGTAGGATAAACGACTACACAGTCAGAAACCATAGCCAAATGTATCCCAACTTTCCACTTCCTTACAACACACCTTCTAGAGATTTTCCAAAACTGTCAAGGAAGATGTAAAGGCATGTAAAGCACACGATAAATTTGGCATTTGATATTTATGTCACTTTTTTTGTACAATTGGGTCAGAATTGTATTGCATTTTCACTCGCTAATTCTTCCGTATTTGTTAGATTTGTTGTATTGTCAACATTTTCAGACATGAATTTTACTTGGTGCCTATTAGGGCTTCTGTCTTCCCCTATGTAAAGAAGGAAGAAGCAACTTTGCAAATTGGCAGCTGTTATAATGGATCCAACATGGGATACCCTGACTTGGTGACAATTCTGTATATTATTTACTATAAGATCCAGGTGATGCTGAATTATTAGAGTCCCATTGGCCCCCAAAAAACTATGAAGACACTTCCTCTTCTTTCTATGCCGAGTTAAGATTATAAACATCTACAGGCCCAAAGCCTGCGTCTGCTCTACTGAGAGTCTTATTTATGTTAGACTTTGTAAGGTAGATTTATGCACCTATGGTGTCATGTGCAGAGACAAACCCGTGCCGAGTAATAACACACCAGACACCAATAACATTTTAAACTTTTAATTGAGAGGTATCAATGTAACACCAAACTCAATAATCAACTTCTTTTGTCGAAAACTAAATTGGCCGCAGCACCAAGCAGGCAACAAATCCGCCTAATACTAATATCATGAGTGAAAGAAGGACTCTGCCACTGGCCTCCCAGCGCAGTCTTGCTATTGTGGCGCCCCACTAAGAATGCGTCACAAAAAGGTACTGCACCCCTGACTGAAGGTGCAGTATGCTTTGTTTTGGTAATGAGTAGAATAAGCCTGAAGCTCCAGCACCACATGCAAACATCTAGTGTTAGAGGACCATTTAGACGCCCGTTACTAGGGTAACCGGTCCTGGTGGGAGGAAAGGCTAGGTAATAAAGCAGTGGGGAAAGCAGCAAGGAGTTAGAAGGAGTGAGAAGAAGAAGTCAGTCAAGTTAGTGAGCAGCAACAGATGAAGCAGAGCTGGAGAGCTACAGAACAGCAGAGAGAAGCTAACGGGGAGGCCACCTCAACCTGGTGACACAGAAGAGAAAGGGGTCAAGAATAGAACGGGTAACAGAATGCCCTAGCCCAGTCCAAACCCGGAGTACCGGCTCCGAAGTGGTCCAGCCAGCTACAACCCTGAACCAGAAATCTGGAGTGGTCGATGACTGTATAGGAGCACGACCCAACAGCCCTACACTAACACGGTCCTCACCAGAAGCGCTAAACAGAGTTGGGGTCTCCTTGGAGAGATAAGGGGATCTCATATATCTCGACGGGCCTGGTCTAACAAGTGGGATCCGTGTAGGGCAGCAGAGCAAGGGACAGTGAGAGTGATAGAGAAGGAACACCAGTGGAGCTTCAGAGGGACGCTGCTCATTGCCAGAATCACCCGGTCCACTACTCTGCAAATAGAACTGCATTACCCTGTAACCCTGCAGAATACCAGAGTAAAGTACCCGTTCACAGTGAGCAACGTGTCAGTGATTTCTTCCTTGAACTGTGATTTACCTGCCTTGCTCCACAGTGACTGTGCTGCCGTACTCCACCAACCATTCCTACTTCCAATTCCCCGGGGACCCCGCTCCTCCTGTAGGGAGCTACTCCATCTTGCTACCGCCCATCACACCGGAGGTTCCCACAGCGTGCCATCACCGGGACCTACAGGTGGCGTCACAAACAAAATTTAATTTTATTTTTATTTTATTTTTCCCCTTTTTCAATGACCACCAGGGCCACAGCCTCAGGCACCGCCATCCGTGACCTCCACACTGCGCCTGAGATCTGAGTCCCCTGACCTGGGTGAGTCATTATCACCAGGTTACTCTCCAACGCCGAGGAGGAGCGAAGGTCCAGACCCAAGCTGCGACCCTCACCCCAAATGATCATAAGGTGTGGTCGATACCGTCCTGCAAACCAAATAAAAAAGATCTCCATCCTGATGTCATTGAGATGGACTCCATCCTGAAGCATAAGCCGTCTAGTATTCGTCTCAAGTTGGAAATGGCAAACCGAAATTCCACCCTTAAAAACCACAAAACGGGAAATCCGGTTATTCATGGTTCTCTGTTACCTTTCCAAGGCCGTCCCTTCACTGGCGCCTCGCCAACTACCCATGGGAAGATCTCAGACCAGACTAACCGTAGTTCGGGGAAAAAACTATGAAATTTATCAAGATCCGCTCTGATCAGTGTCAGGAGCTCAGCTAAGCGAAAATTGACAAGGTCATTTTCCCCGGCATGAATGACTAGGACAACAGGGCTAGAAACAACCCTGGAAATCCGAACTACCTCCGCTAATACCTGAGACCATGTTAAACCCCGTATACCCCTCCAGTTCACACTGAAATCATGGAATCCCAAAGAACTTCCACCATGACGTGTCTCAGCCTGTTGAGTGGCCCAGAAGACATAGGAATGCCCCAGGGTCCATATGCTGGGCGGGCATCATCTAAAAGAAACAAACAATCAGAACGAGAGACCACAGCAAACGTATCCTATAAAGCGCGGCAAAGATAAACAGTGACAGACCATTAGTATATAAGCAGCTAACGTCTATGACAGGTCAGGTCTTATATAACCCGAAAACAGTCAGACTTCCATCTAATCAATCTCATAGTTTTGTTGTCTGGCAGTCCCGCCTGGGAGGCTTCCGTCACCACGCCTATCTGAAAAGAATGGGTCCCGTACTCTTTCGCGGGGCTACCAACGACTGCCAAAGACCTCTTATTGAGAGGAACTGAAAAGCTGTCATCGGAGTCCCGTCGGCGTTTGTAAAAAAATGTATACTAACAACTCTCACATCCATGTAACGTTATACTAATAGCAAAGGGCAAATTGGACCAGAATAAAAAAAAGGGACATCCAAAGTCCCTGCCCGAGTTGATCGGTTTTAGATTTTTGCATCCTGACCCGCAATCCACTTTTGTAAATCGCTACATCATCCGCTTGCAGCCCGCCTGTCCCGGCGACCGATTTAGGTACGAATCCACTGACTCACAACGTGCCGAAAAAAGGCTAAACCAAAAACAGTGGAAGATCAAACAGCTTTATATGTCGTGTCACAAATTGTGAGCAAGACGTTTACTAAACGACTCAACAAGTTAAAAGATATTGGGCGCCGCCACTCCAAACATCTCAGTTCTCTCTTGCAACCTTTCATGATTTGCGTTACTACAAAATGTTTTGTGACGTCTTCCAAACCTCTCAATTTTAAATGGAAGATCAAAAATAATGCTAGTTGTTATTAAAAGTGGTTATTGTTTGATTTGCATATAAAAAGTTAGTTCAAACCCGGTTTGGTTGTAACACTCACGGACGAGTGTATTTTGTGGAGCCCCAAGGGACGTGGGGTACTCGGTACCGGACCGATCTGCTGCTGGGGATGTCACTGGTGGCCTGGTCCGGACCGTGTCCCTGGCTCAGCACAATAAAAAGGGGAATATTTACAAGGGATATGTCACGGGTGACGCCACCCACTTGGTGCGGCCAGTAATGGGGCCGCCGCTGCTGCAGAACCTCCGGGGGTGATGGAATGGCAGCGGGGATGGTATAGTTCCAGTGGGGGGAACTGTATCCCCCGGGGCAGTAAGGAGTTAAAGTCTGTTGTGTGTGAGGCTGTTGGAGCACACTTACTTTGCAGCTGCAAGGATCTCTCCTCCTGTGCTGGTGCTGACAGGCTGTAGCTCTGCAGGTTGAGATCGTGCTGATGCAAGCCTGTATGGGAGAAAGGGTCTGCAGATGGAAGCAGGCAGGAGACAATGCAGGGTTTCCAAAGCTTTACTTAGTTCCTTCAGTCAGCTTACAAGTTAGTTGTTACACAGTTCTTTACATTCAGTTGCATTCTCCCTTTCCGGGTTCCCTTCTCTCCTGCAGCCAGGCTCCTCTCTCCTCGTGACCCCTCACACAGTCTTTAAGTGTGCCTTTCCGGGCTATTACTCTCTTTTTCCGTCTTACACGGGTGTATGCGGACGCTGAACAGTATAGCGGTGACTCGGGCTTCTGTGAGTCCTAGTGTGTCACTGAGCTGCCTGTTCTTTGGGTTAGGAACTCCAGCTTGAAACTAAAGCTCCCCGTCAGTGAATCTGGGGATACCGGGTGAATCGTCGGTCCCCTTCAGAGCTGACACTCTGCTTTAGCCCAGCCTGCAGTAGTCTGCAGCATTAAACTACCAGGCTCCTTCCTCTGTGTTCCTTCCAGTATATATGAGGGCTACTCCGCCTGCAGTTGGTTGCTTGAGCTGTAATTCTAGGGCCCCGGGTTACACCGTCCCTCTCGGCTCTCTCACACTCCTGGTGGTTTCAGCATCTTGGATGGGCTTTTCCCCCCCATCTGGCTCGCATTGGCTCAGTACGGGTCAGCGCTCCTCAGCTTAGGCACTTCCAGGCAGCATGGCTCTCTCCTGCTCAGCTTCAGCTCAACCTCCTGCTGTTCTGTAGCCTTTCTATCTCAGCTCACTTTGCTCTTGGTCTTTGCTGCTCAGCTCACATGGCTTACTCTTAGGTCTTTGCATCTCAGCTACTTCAGCCTACTAACTTCCTTCACTCCTCCCCCTCTCTATATACTGTCAGTCACCTGACTTTCTGGTGTGCCCAACCCACTCATCATCCACCACTCCTCCTGGTCTCATATAGTCTCCGACCTCAGAGCTGGATGTGAACCCTCTCTATGCGTGGGGATGTGGGCTGTGAGGGTGTAGTGTTTACTGTCCTAACTGCCTGGCTGCAGTACCCTTTGTGGCCACCTGTACGCAGGGGCGCCACATTCTCCCGGAGTTAAACAGCGCGTCCGCGCGCGACTCGACATTGGTTACCCTGAAAACATTTTTATATTATACAACAATAAACATTATGGATTCTTGTTTCTTCCCGTCCGGGAGGCACGATTCTTGGAACGTTGCATTAACTATAAACATGTGCATGGGTATCTATACTCGTCATTACCCCTTTTCTCTGTAAAATACATTATAAGACATTTCTTCATATAAAAGTATAAAATTCTCTTTTCTTTTCAAAAAGTGCTAAAACTTTCAAAAATTCTCAAAGTGCAAAAGTCTCAAAAAGCAGCTTCAAAACGGTTACAGTCTCGTGCACTACTTCGCCTGTGCATCTGGTCTTAAAACCAAAGGGGAGCACACAAGTGCGCTCAACTATATACAAGAGGGAGTTCGTATCAAGTCATTGTCTATGATGCAAATGTTCATGTAAAACATATAAGACAGACAGGGGAATGCTAGCATTCATTCAGGTAAGGTTGGGGGTGCAATAAGGAACAATGTACATTCACACTTACAGTGTCTTCATCTGTACTTCTTGATGCAGGATACGGGTCTTACTCCTGATCCTTCTTCTCCATCTTCTGGATCATCTGGGATGCCTTCCCTTCTGGATGCAGATCCTGCGTTTCTATTCTTTCTTTTGCTGCGTCCATGGTACCACTTGCGATGTCTTCCGTCTGGGGTACACCTCTAGGTTCTGCAGTGCAGCGTTCAGCAAACTGCTCTCTGGGCTCTGCGTTATAACATCCTTCGTAGACTTGGATGTAACAGTTTCTAGGCTGATCAATATTGATCTGAATCCGGGTCCTGTTCTCCTCCTGGGCCCGTGTCATCCTTGGGGGCAGCCGCCGTACACACCTCCGGGTGTCTAGGACATAGGGGCGCTCTTCTCCTCCTTCAGCCATCTCCTCTCGGTCACACGGGGTCTCTCCTCGGCCGGGTTCCTCCACTAAATCGTTCTGTGGGCCCTCCGGGATCACGCGTGGTCTTCCGGGTGGAGTGCTGGTTGCTGCGTCCTCCGCTTCCGTCCTCGTGTCTCTGAATGGCGATTCCTTCTCTTCCGGTTGCCTGCTCCGCCCCCTCCTGATGACGATTTCCTTCTCAGTTCGCGCCAGCTTCTTGGTAGGAGGGTCGAGGGGCGGCGGCTCTTCCTTGAGAGTGACAGCTGGCTCTCCCGGAGTTAAGGAGAGCCAGGGCGGGACCTTCTTTTCGCGCCGTGGACCGGACCGGCCCACGATGGGAGTCTTAGGAACGCCTCCCCTGCACATGGCGCTAGTCCCCTGTGGCCGCCATTAGGGTCAGATTTTGGCGGGAAAAGTCTAGAAACAGTTCTTTTGGCGCACAAGGTCCAATTCCTTTGGACCGGGTAGATCCTGTTCGTGACGCCAGGTTGTGGAGCCCCAAGGGACGTGGGGTACTCGGTACCGGACCGATCTGCTGCTGGGGATGTCACTGGTGGCCTGGTCCGGACCGTGTCCCTGGCTCAGCACAATAAAAAGGGGAATATTTACAAGGGATATGTCACGGGTGACGCCACCCACTTGGTGCGGCCAGTAATGGGGCCGCCGCTGCTGCAGAACCTCCGGGGGTGATGGAATGGCAGCGGGGATGGTATAGTTCCAGTGGGGGGAACTGTATCCCCCGGGGCAGTAAGGAGTTAAAGTCTGTTGTGTGTGAGGCTGTTGGAGCACACTTACTTTGCAGCTGCAAGGATCTCTCCTCCTGTGCTGGTGCTGACAGGCTGTAGCTCTGCAGGTTGAGATCGTGCTGATGCAAGCCTGTATGGGAGAAAGGGTCTGCAGATGGAAGCAGGCAGGAGACAATGCAGGGTTTCCAAAGCTTTACTTAGTTCCTTCAGTCAGCTTACAAGTTAGTTGTTACACAGTTCTTTACATTCAGTTGCATTCTCCCTTTCCGGGTTCCCTTCTCTCCTGCAGCCAGGCTCCTCTCTCCTCGTGACCCCTCACACAGTCTTTAAGTGTGCCTTTCCGGGCTATTACTCTCTTTTTCCGTCTTACACGGGTGTATGCGGACGCTGAACAGTATATGCGGTGACTCGGGCTTCTGTGAGTCCTAGTGTGTCACTGAGCTGCCTGTTCTTTGGGTTAGGAACTCCAGCTTGAAACTAAAGCTCCCCGTCAGTGAATCTGGGGATACCGGGTGAATCGTCGGTCCCCTTCAGAGCTGACACTCTGCTTTAGCCCAGCCTGCAGTAGTCTGCAGCATTAAACTACCAGGCTCCTTCCTCTGTGTTCCTTCCAGTATATATGAGGGCTACTCCGCCTGCAGTTGGTTGCTTGAGCTGTAATTCTAGGGCCCCGGGTTACACCGTCCCTCTCGGCTCTCTCACACTCCTGGTGGTTTCAGCATCTTGGATGGGCTTTTCCCCCCCATCTGGCTCGCATTGGCTCAGTACGGGTCAGCGCTCCTCAGCTTAGGCACTTCCAGGCAGCATGGCTCTCTCCTGCTCAGCTTCAGCTCAACCTCCTGCTGTTCTGTAGCCTTTCTATCTCAGCTCACTTTGCTCTTGGTCTTTGCTGCTCAGCTCACATGGCTTACTCTTAGGTCTTTGCATCTCAGCTACTTCAGCCTACTAACTTCCTTCACTCCTCCCCCTCTCTATATACTGTCAGTCACCTGACTTTCTGGTGTGCCCAACCCACTCATCATCCACCACTCCTCCTGGTCTCATATAGTCTCCGACCTCAGAGCTGGATGTGAACCCTCTCTATGCGTGGGGATGTGGGCTGTGAGGGTGTAGTGTTTACTGTCCTAACTGCCTGGCTGCAGTACCCTTTGTGGCCACCTGTACGCAGGGGCGCCACAATTTAACCGGGGGAAGTGTGGTGGCGCCCCTATGGCAAGGCGCCACAAGGTGGTACTGCACCCCAAACAGAAGGTGTAGTGCCTCCTTAGCTGTGGATGTGGAGGACCGTACAGAGTCTGCACCATGCACCCATAAAGTAGGCCACTTTAGGACAGGGGTCCATATATTTAGTAGGTCCAAGGGGGTGGAGCCTAGAGAGTGGGAGACGGGGAGTGACAGTAGTGTCAAGCAGACGGTGTAAGACAGCGAGGAAGACGGACGCAGGGAACCCTGCGGCTGTAACTGGAGGGCACCTCTTAGGAGAGGGGTGACCCAGACGTGGAAGGAGGGTCATTCCAGGACTGGTCGGAGCCACCTGGAGACCCAGGTCACTACCGGCAAACCGGACCCGAGTCGGTTAGTCAAAGGTCTATCCCTAACTGCAGACTGGCAGGATGAGGGCCCAACATAAGGGAGCCACAGCACCTCTAAAGAAGTCCAACAAGCTTAGAAGGAGGGCACCATAATGATCTAGAGATAATAGAAATGAGGTTCACCGAATTTTATACATCTTTTTATAAACAGAACTAAGACATATACATCTTCTTTTCTTGGTTCCCCTAAAGAAGTCCAACATTGGTCCCGCAGCTGGGTCCACAACATCGACAAGTAAGAGAGTTTAGGTAACAGACCCCGAGGACTAGAGACTTGACTCCAGAGGGGAAACCACAGAGAGAGAGGAACAGGACCAGGAACGTCATATTAAGGGCACCACTGCCAGACTCTGGAAAGTCCTCCAAGATCTACGACTACAATCCCCGTTACCCCAGACTGTACTGTGTACCTTAATATCTGCCCGGTACCAGTAAAGAACTGTTTGAGCTAATCTGGACTCTGTCTCAGTTATTCGTCGCCAGGAGAGATCTCTACAGCATCACAGGAGGTGAGGACTACGACACCCCTCATCCACCCTGCTGCCCTGAGGTAAAGCTCCACCTGTGGGGAGCTGTACTACCAAAGCTGCATTTACATCACCTCAGCAGCCGGCCGCAGCGCTGGTAACCCTATTACTGGGTACCACAGGTGGCATCACGTTATAGTACCATTCCCCCATCATCATCACCCCCACCCCGCCACTGAGGGTCCAAGGGCACGGAACCGGGAACCGACCAGCCGTGATCCCCACCGAAGTAACCACCTGTCCCGGTATCTGAGTACCCCCTACCCTGTCGACCGACTCACATGCACCCTGCGTCCTCACGGTAAATATAGGATGCAGGGCAGATGCGTAGGCTGCCACACTGGAGCACACGCCGACACAACCCACTCAAAACGCCAATGTGAATCCGGCCTTATAGTGACCCTACTTTTCTAGAGGTTCTTGGTATATATGTAAACAGAGTTTAAGAATATGTGTCATTCAGCAATCTGGAAACTCCATATGACAACACTTAGTGGTCGCCTTTTTCATTGCCACATTGTCAAAAGGAAGTTGGAAAATAACTAAAATAAATGGCTGAATAGAACTGGAAATTCCTAACAAGAGAAACTCATGGTTTCACACTGACAATTGTGTGTAAAGAACAGGATTAGAATTACCATAGTTTACCTATGTATGGTGACCAGATTCTCTAGTTCGCTCTTTCTGTAAGAACGTGGCCTGTACCCTTATAAATCAGAGGCCTCCAAACAGTAGATCTTCTGTGTTGTAGAACTACAAGAACCAGCATAAAGTGGTGTAGTGTATTCTGATTTTGTCTAAATCTACCTGCTGCGGATCTGTGGTAAATCTACACCTTAAACCTTGTTGTTTAGACATACTATGAAATGATTGTAGGTGAGGATTCGCCCGTGGCAACCATTTCGATGAGATTAGTTGTTATGGACATTTTGTGGTGCCCCTCTGGCTAGGCGCCACAGGGTAGTATTGCACCTTAATAATATGTGTTAACCCTGTAAAGTTGCCAGTTCAAGGTTCACCTTATGGAGTCTATTTTTACACCCATCTAGGACCAATCCACTTAGAATAGGGGGGCCGGTAATTTAGTAGGTCCCAAAGGGGTGGGGGTGGAACCTAGGATAGAGTAGTGGGAAAGAAAGTTGTAGTTAGTTAGTGCTGGGAAGGCATCCAGCTAGGACTAGCCTGACAGCAACGCTGCAGAGAGGAACCCCAACCTTCAAGGGGGGAACCAGGACAGAGGGCAACGGACCAGGACTGGTTGGAGTCAGCTGGTCACATTGGGGAAGCATCGACAGTGCGGGTAGCCGTAGCAGTCAGACGTTTATCTCTGGCTGCAGACCGACGAGCTGCAGGTCCATCATAAACAGGGGTTGCTGACAGCACCACAGGGTACCTCACCCCTCAGGACCAAAAACTAGATCCAAGATCACAGGGCAACGGCCCAAATACCAGTGGTGGGAGTGACAGGTCTCCCCTTAGAACCAGTAACGGACACCTGTGCCCCACCGTGGAGATCAAGGGACTGGCGGGAGAGCTCTGCGAGGGTGGTAGAAGTGAAGAAGAATAAGTTAAACCCAGAAAGCCATAGAAGGAAGAACATCTAGAGACTCCATAACGGGAAACCTGGAACTGGTGATAGACCCCCGGTAAACCAGACTGTACCATATACCATCACCATCTGCCGGTACCTATTAAAGTGGAGTTAAAGTTGAACTGGACTCAGTTAACCTTATTGTGGTGCCCGGAGGGCTCCGCACCACCAGCAGAGGGGTAAGAACTGCAACACCATCATCACCACTACTGCCCTCCCTCACCATCGTCCTTCACCGCTGCTCTGAGGTATTAGCTCCACCTGTAGGGAGCTGTTCCACACTCTGCTGCACCCACCATCACCTCAGCGGCCGGCTTGCAGCTCTGGTACCATTTTACCGGGAACTACAGGTGGCATCACGATCCCCTGTAAATACTCCCTTCTCCCCCACCATCTACCCAAATGATAACCAGGACACAGAACCGGGATCCCGACCACCCGTGATCTCCCGTCCACAAAGCCATCAGCCCCGGTACCCGAGTACCCCTAGCCCTGGTCACATCAATTTATCTACATTTACAGTAATTTTGATAAATCTCTCCCATTTTATAACTCTATCTCTCTCACTACAGGTATGTGGGCCTTCTTAAACACAATGGTGTCCAGCAGTCTATGGGGGCTACACGGCTACTCCATATGCTTTTCATACTGAACTATTTTCTGTTGAATTCCTAATTAATCTGACAGAAAAGATTTGCCCCATGCTCCGTACAACAAAGTCATATAGTGGAGATGTATATATGGTGCATTTTTTTAAAGACAAAATACAGATTCTATACAAGGTCAGTATATTATATTCACTATATGGAGCTCTATGGACATGCAGGCCTTGTGCACCGAGCTAAGCCTAGCAAAAATTAGTTGCTTAAAGCCCCTAGTAACCAATCAGAGCTCAGCTTTCATTTTGTAAACCCTTCTTTATGAATGAAAACTGCACTCTGATTGGTTGCTGTGGGCGTCAGGGATGATTATAAATGTAGTGCGTTATTTGCGCCATTTTATTTGTCAGCAGATACAATATTTCTGCCATATTTGAGAGGAAAAAAAATGCTCCATGTCTGCTTGAGTTTCTTTCATATGTAATTTTTTCTGCAACTTATTAAACAAAAAAACAGTTTTCAATAGTGTTTTTTTGTATTATATACTTTTCTGTATTGTCACACCGTCATTTTGCAATATCACCATTGATTAAAGGAGCAGTTTAATGCTATGTAATGACAGTGTAGGAAAATGATCCTTTTATTGTTCAATGCCTCTATATAGAGGAAGTTCAGAATGGCGCTACAGTATGTGAGGTTAACCCCTGAATAACCAGGATAGGCAGGAACAAATCCTACAGGGAGTCACTAATGGTTGCTTAGTCCTATAACAAATGGGATGGGCATTAGGACCTAGGAAACTTCTCCTCCTTCTAGTAGTTCCTGAAAGTGGGGGTGGAGGGTGTGTGCAGCTCTCTGCACCTTCCTAGTGTAGCTGCACTCACTCTCAGGAGCTGCATTCAGGACTTTTCTTGGGGATTCTTGAAGGTTTGAGATTAGTCTACTAAGCCTGGACCCCTCAGGATGCAATCATGTGAATGAGACCTGAAGGAGGTGAGTACAAGGCTGAGGCTGTCCACACCTGGCCACAGGTGATCAGCAGAACATTGACTATGCAGACCTCTCCTTGTAGGTATTGTTCCTGACCTCTACAGAACAACATGTTCTATCATGGGGCGAGGAGTAGAGGGGCCCAGTTAGTGTGTCCTACCATCTGGGTATCATAAACTTTTCCAAACTTTTCAAACTTAAAACTTTTGTTCTTAAAGGCACATACAAAGAATTCTTAAAATTGTGAAATGTTTCACTATATGACTATGATGGGGAACTACAAATAAGTAAATCGAGCTTCAAATAGACCCTACTTACTTTTAGGATCTGTTGGCCATATTGATTCGCCTAGACAGGAATAACTTATGAGAAAAATGCGAAAAATGTGTTGCATCGACTTGTCCGTGTTTATTATAACCAGGCATTGATTCCCAACTGTGGTGGGGGCCACTCTTTATGGTACACCGTCAGGATGCTGGTTATGTATGTGGGATGGCGTATATAAAGGGTCTAGGTTATGGCTGGTTGGGCTCATTCAGACACATGTTTTTGGTCCCTATACTATTCATTGCCATGTATACTGCACACAGACCAATGCAAGTGAATGGGGTCGTTCAGATGAACATCTTTACAACACGCGATGAGAAAAACGCACGCAACTCTGATGCATTTGTTTTAAGTACATTCATCCATTAAACTGATGTATGTAAAGCGCTGTGGAATTAATAGTGCTATATACGGTAAGTTAAAAAAATTATTAAAATAAACTCTGGGTATACAAAAAACCCCAGGCCATATAGATGCTTTCCAATTGTTATCATAGGAAACTTTTTCCTACTAAATTGTATGTTTAAAATGTCATAGGTGGAGATGTAATCCAATGAGGGTTCAGTAGAAATGCAAATGTTACGCTAGATATTTCGCACATGTAAAGGTGTGTGCCCTCACGATCAGGTATTGCCGCTACTTCCACAACGTTGCGTTGTACAGTACCAGTATAGTGAATGGGATTTCAAGAAATCCCATCCTCACTGTGCTGCTCTTCCGCCGCAGTGTGTTTTCAGCTGCGGTGCAGGTTACCGTGCTTCCGGATCTCCACAGCATGTTACTTTCATGCTGCGAAGTAGGAAGCAGCCACCATCAGGTGAATGCAGGGAGAAGCGCCTTCACCCACCGAAGATTGTGGGCACATGGCAGTTGCAGTCTCCCTGTGTTCACCATGTAGTGTGACACTGTGTCCAACATGTAGTGTTAGGGCCACGTCACACGCATCAATTTACTGAACAATATTGCTTAAAATGATCTGCTTTTTTGATCGCTGAAGTGATATCGTTTGTGCGTCGCTGCGTGTAATCAAACTATTTTTCTTAGAAAAATCATTTGATTGCAGATTTGTGAACATGTTCACAAATCTATGATTGGTCGGCCGGTGAACACGCAGCATCGCTGGTGTGACACCGGCAGACCACCGATGAACGAGCTCCCAGCGCCTCGCAGCCTATGCTGGGAGCTCGTATCCATGGTAAACATCGGTTACTAAGCGCCCGCGCAGCGCCTAGTAACCCGATATTTACCATGGTTACCAGCGTTCTCGCTGGTCCACATCGATGGCGAGTCTGCCTGTGTGACAGCTCACCAACGATGTGAACGATATTGTTAGCAATCGCGCGTGCATGTGATCGCTAACAATATCGTTCAGTAAATTGATGCGTGTGACGTGGCCCTTAGGCACATAGCCTAAGGCTGTGTGCACAAGATCCGGTGGCACTGTGCTTTGGATGCAGTGCCTCCGGACCTGCAGAAATCTGGGGTGAACACGGAGTCTGCAATTGCCCTGTGCCCACGATCTGGGTGGGAGCAGGGCGCTTGTACTTCATTCACCTGGTGACTGCTTCATACTTTGCAGCATGAATTTAACATGCCGCGGAGATCCGAAACACCGTAACCCCGGATTTCTTGAAATCCACTATGCTAGTATTGTACAACGCAGCGTTTTGGATACAGCGGTAATACGCTGCATACAAACCGCTGCAAATCCTGATTGAGTGCATACACCCTAAAAGTTTTTGCTTTTTATTCAATGGTTTGATATGTCTCTGGGATAATAGGATCTGTTTGATCCATTGGCCAATGGCTTCATTGTGTGGGATTTTGCTGTTGGAATGTTTGTTAGTATCTAATATTTGAACAAGGTTATTGTGTTTTGTGCTACTTTTATATATTTGTGTTAAGGCACTCAGTAAATATGATGTGGGCATTGTATGTGTTTGCACCTTGTGCACTCCATTATGTGTTTTTGTTTTGTTTTTAAGATAATGTTTAATTGCTTGATCTACGGTAATTATGATGAAGTAGTTTACCCTGGTGCTTTGTACATGCGCACTCACGTTATATCCAGCGATACATCGGCCATAACTTGCTCCGTGTAATCGAAGATTTAATAATTTTTCTATAGCGCCAACATGTTCTGTAGCACTTTACAATTTGGAGGGAACATGTACAGACAATAGAGATACCAGGAGGAGTGAGGTTCCTGCTCCCAGATTACAATCTTTATGGCCACCTTATTGACTATAGGTTGAATTTTCTGGTAAATCTAGGCCAGTTTCACTTGAGTATTTTGCAATCCTTTTGATTGCATGCAAATTCATGCAACTCCCTGGATACACATGAACACCTACGGCTCTGAGCAAGCGGATGCTAATGGATGTCCACGCAACGTTTTTTAACGGATCTGTCACCAGAGATAGGGTTGGAAGGAGCTGTACCTTGCTTCTGAGCATGCTCAGTGCAACAAAACGGATCCATGCACATGGAAGCAAGCTGATCCCTTTCCATAGAGTTACATTTTATTGCATGACATACAGTCACGGATCCGTGAGCGTCTGTTTTTTCTGCATATTTTTCATGGGAGCCCAGAAATGCAACATTTCGTGTTTTTGGGGACCTGTGAAATATGCAAATGTATCGGTGACCAGTGAATGCACACGCAAGACGAATCCATCGCCATTGAAAATCAATGGAGACAAAAACGGATCAGCGTCCATCCATTTCAAAACGGATAGGAACGGATTGCAAGTGTGAGTATACATGATGTGTCTTGTACATTCAGCCCCATAAAGCTGCTTTATTGGTGGAGTTTATGTAAATATTTCAGGCAGTTCCTAGAGCTGAAGATAAGTGAGAGACAGCAGTGATAATGGGAGCAAGGATTTCTCTAACTTGTTTGTAATATACTACATTCTCAAGGGAGCCTGATATTGACTGATAACCAGATACAGTAGAGGGCTCAGACTGCAAACTTTTTGGGTTTAGTGTCTCCACAGTTTGCACACCCCAGTATACAGTGAAGGGCTATTCCTGGACATTGCAGTACTCAGCTCTGGAGAATGTGGCCTTATTAACTGCTCAGTGTCATTGTAATGAATGCCAGCCTTTGTAGGGGCACTGTGCTCTCCTGTTTGACTTATTGTAAAATTTATTCCAGTGTTTTGAGAGTGAAAAAGTCAGCCAGCACTTTGGGGGAAGGGAGTGTTGCAACACTGCAATCAAGGCCCACTAATGTCTCCTGGGTTTTCCTGTAAAGTTTGCATGAATGAATAGAAAACCAAATAAGTTAGTTTTCACATTACGATTTTGGAGGATACGTGGCTTTCTGTTGTAAAACGGACAGCCATGGATCCGATTCAGCCCCCATGTATCCCTGTGGGGGACGGGTCAGAATTGGCCTAATTGCCATCCGGTTTGTGTCGGATCCGATTTTTTTTTTTGGCACAGCGGACTAAATCGAATAGAGTCAGATCTGACCCGATCCGTGGCAATTAACATGGGGGAGCCTATGGAGCACGGGTCCGATAAAAGATCGGATCGTTTCTCGGACCCAATTATATTGTACTGAGCATGCTCAGTACACTAAAACTTCTCTGTTCCCCTTTAATGTCACTTCCGGAATGTATGTATATAGGCGTGATCTACATCAGAGATTCAAATTCGCGCCTCCCTGCGCGCCTCCCCGCTCTCCTATTCCGGCCGGGCTTCAGTGTGGGGCTGTATGACGCGATCCGCGTCATTCCCGGCGCCGGGTGACGTATTTACACCCACGCCGCGCTGTCAGCTTCAAAATGCGCATGCGCAGTGCGGGACTTGAAGCTAACAGCGGCGCGGGTGTAAATACGTCACCCGGCGCCGGGAATGACGCGGATCGCGTCATACAGCCCCACACTGAAGCCCGGCCGTAATAGGAGAGCGGGGAGGCGCGAATTTGAATCTATGATGAAGATCACGCCTATTCAGGCGTGATATGATGAAGAGGGGCAGCCTGGATGAGTGACTATGAATACCATAGTCACTCATTATCATCAGTAATGAGGTACTATAATAACGTTTTTATTCACTTTGACTATGTGCATTTAGGAGCTAAAAGGAGTGTAGGGAAAGTGTTAATATGCTCTAGGGACAGCTTTTAATAGGTTTAGAGGTGTTTTGGGGGTGACAGGATCCCTTTAAGTAAATGAAGGGTTAAAAATATATTATGCTCACCTCTCCGGTGGTGTCCCGCGCTGTCTCACTCCTGGGGCTTAAAGGGAACCTTTCAGGTGGTTTATGTCCCCCCAGTTATCACTATCTGCACCTGCAGCTTCATAATACTATTCTTATCATTCCTGTCTGAGCTCAGTGTTATGTGAAAGGTGAAAAAAAAGCATTTATACACTTTTATATTTCAGTCCCCACCTTGGAGGAGGGGGACTGTCTGGCAGGATAATAGTTAACTCACTTTTAACTTGGATGGCTAAAGGACCTGTGTGATGTAACGATCATGTGACCATAGTGGGCGGAGCTAAGCCTGCAAACATCTGTTCTGATAACTTAGCTCCGCCTATTGTAGTCACATGGTTGTGACATCACATCAAGTTTCCCAACATGTTCTAGCACAAGGCTGAAATGTTAACTATTAACCTGCCAAACAGTCCCGTCCTCCAAGCTGGGGAGTGACTGCCTCATTACATAAGAACATGTAAGGGCCCTTTCACATCAGCGTTTTTTGAAATTCGCGGCAGATGCGGTGAAAAAACCGCATCTGCCGCGTTTGCCGCATAACCGTTACACTTGCGGCGCGGTTGCGGTAATCCCCATAGAAAGTATAGGGGGACTTGCGGCAGGTGCGGCAAGTGCGGTTTTGCACTTGCGGCAGGTGCGGCCGCGAAAAAAAACGCGGCTTATGTGAAAGGGCCCTTAGTGTATAAATGCCGTTTTTTCACCTTTCACATTACACTATGAGGTCAGACAGGGATGGTTAGAATAAGACTATGAAGCTACAGGTACAGACAGTGATAGCTGGAGGGGCATAAACAGTCTGACAGGTTCCCTTAAAGGACTGGCGTTGCCTGGCAACCCGATCAGCTGAACGGTCATGTGACCGATCAGCTGATCGGGTTGTCACATGACCGCGCTGTATAAATCTCCCGCGCGCCGATCAATTTTGGTGGGCGCAGGATTTAAACTGCTCAGCTGATTGGGTTGCCAGGCAACACCAGGTCCTTAAAGGGAACCAACCACCCCAAATGACCCCCCCCCGGACTATTAATATGGGTCCCTAGACCCAGCAGACACATTTGCTGCAGGTTTTTTGTTAAAAAAACTTTTTTATAATAAGTTAAGATATAGCTTTAGAAAGTTTATAACGAAAGGACGGATGGGCATTACTTAGCTGGTTCGAAAGCCGAGATTCTGCTGCCAGTCATCATCCTGTCCTGGTCACAGCAGTAACGGCCAGCCCTTTTTTCCACCTCCCAGGCTGGTGCACGGGATGTCATGCCCGTGCACACGTCATCAGCTACAGCCGGGTCGCGAGCGCGCGCTCTGACTTCCTGCGCTCAGCTCAGCTGCAGCCGTTACTGCTGTGACCAGGACAGGATGATGACTGGCAGCAGAATCTCGTCTTTCGAACCAGCTAAGTAACGCTCATCCGTCCTTTCGTTATAAACTTTCTAAAGCTATATTTTAACTTATAAAAAACTGTTTTTTTTTTAGCAAAAAAGCTTGCAGCACATGTATGTGCTGGGTGTAGGGAACCATATTAATAGTCCGGGGGGGGTTATTTGGGGTGGTTGGTTCCATTTAAGGAGCGAGACACCGCCAGAGAGGTGAGGATGGTTTTTTTTTTTTTTTTTTTTCCCTTTTTTTTTTTCTTTTTAACTCTTTGTTCACTCCGGCAATGGGCTCGGCCTTTGTGTCCACATAGGTTTAAATCTCCCATCCGCCAAAACTGATTGGTTTAAATCCCCTGCCAATCAGCTGTGTGGTGATGTGACCGGGTCAGCTGACCGGGTCGCTCCGGCTCTTCCGGTCAGCTGATTCCCAGCGCCGGGCGATGCCGGAGAGGTGACTGTGGTTTTTTTTTTTTGTTTTTTTTTTTTTTTATATATATTGTTCCCACAGCAAAACCTGCTCACTTGCCAGTAAGAACGCTGCGTCCGGCCCTGTGCACACTGTGCGTTTTTATTGCAATTATTTTTATGCATTTTATTTTAGTGCAGTTTTGTCACAGAACTGCAAGCAAATCCTTATGCCAGCAAAGTCGATGCGAATCCTGACATTTTGTGCACGTGTTGCTTTTTACCCTTGCAGAAATAAATGTGTAGTATGTCCAATTCTTTCAGCATTTTTCCACCCCAGAATGCATGAAAATACACGTTGCATTTTTCCTGCCAGCAGATGCAAATTCAGTGCAGAAATTTCTGCAACCAAATATTCAATGTGTGCACATAGCCTTCAAAACACAGGTTTGCTGCATTTTTATATTGATGTAGATTACATGTTTAATAAACTTTTATTTTAATCGACAAAAAAAGCAGCTAAACCTGTATGCTGCGTTTTTACACTTATTGCTTTCTATGGGTGAAAAAAACACTGCAAAAACTACAAATTCTACAGTTCTCAAATTTAGTTACGGTAAAAAAGTGAGCTATCTGAGCTCTCATAGCTTTTTCTGGTACTGTAAAACACAATTTAGTTGCATAATCTTTAATTTTATAGTGCCAACCTATTCTGCAGCACTTTACAATTCAGAGGTTCATATACAAACAGTTAAGGCTGGCTTCACACTGCAGTCAGGTCAGGTTTTGTGTTTCAAAACCAGGAGAGGAACTTGCAGAGAAAAAGTATAATTGAAAGATTGACACCTGTTCTAGGTTTTGGAGTCACTCCTGGTTTTGGCACACAAAACCTGATCTGACCTGACCTGACCTGACCGCAGTGTGAAGCCAGCCCAAGAAACCTACTTGCATAAAATACAATAATTAAAGCAAAAATAATGACTTTGCTCTTAAGAGCTTACAATGAGGTGGGGGTGACATGAACAACAGGTGCTTATGTGCAATGATGGTCCAGCCATCTTGAAGAAAGGGACATGGATAAAAGCTGGCTGGAGACAGCTCATGCAATCTGTGTAGTACTTTTGCTTTTGGTGGAGTTTGACGGAGAATTATGTTCATAGCAATAGTAAATGGGCTATTTATAAAGTGCTTCGATTAGGGAACGTGATAGGCCGCCCTAAAAAGATGTGTTTTAAGTTGTGGTTATTCCTAATTTCTTGGGTAGAGCATTCCGGAGAATTGGTGCAGCTTGGGAGAAGTGTTGGAGCTGGGAGTAGGAGGTACGGATTAGTGCGGATGTTTGTCGAAAGTCACTTGTGGAGCGTAGAGAACGGGTGGGATGATAAACAGAGATGAGGGGGAGATGTAGGGGGGTGCTGCACTGTGAAGAGCTTTGTGGGTGAGAACAAGCAATTTCAATTGGATCCTGTAGTGTACGGGCAGCCAGTGCAGTGATTGCATAAAAAAAAATAAAATGCAAAAAAAGTTGCTAAAGCACAATGGAACATGACATACTATGGGTTTATAGAAGATTATTGGAGCCAATTTATGTGTCTGTAAAACAGGAACCTATGATACAGCTATGTCCATTAAACTTACTCATATGTAAAGTATGTGCATTGCACAAGGTTTCACCCACCCTCCCCCTCCACTTTAAAAGGGATGACCACTGATATACAACACTTTAGGAGATTTCTATTTGATGTAGTTTTGAGGAGGATTCTTCACCCTTTTTTTGAAGCCTTCTGATTGGTTCTAATGGTTAGAATATTGCTGCATGCTACGTTTCTCTTGCCCTCAAGAATAATGAAAAGGCAAACTGGAAAGTAACCATATACCTGTTATGGCAGATATGGACATGTCAGGTGGCCAATGTCGCCAATACGTTAGTGATGCCCAGTGGTGCAACTAGGTTCCAATCGGCCCTGGTGCAAGATTGGGATCTGCCACCTCTCTCCTCCCCCTTCCGCTCCCTACACACCCTGCATGTTGGTTAAATATATGGGCCCTTGTAGCTTTCTAAATTCTGCCCTTTTATGAAGTACTGTCCCCAATCCTGTACTAATGTCACGTATCCTAGGCCTGTCCTGCTATATATGCTCCCTGTTCTGTATTCACAGAAAAAAAAATTCTACTTGCCATTCCCCAACACATGGTGTCCTTTTGTATAGCCGGTGCATGGGCCGTCAGCTGACATCAGCATGTGATCCATGGCACATGACATTACTGCCATGTGCCCCTAGTCATGGGCACGCCGATGTTAGCTGCTGGCCTTTTGATTGGCTGCTAGCTTGTATTGCGGGGCAGGAACCTGACAGGTCTCTGCACCGCTATACACTTCTGCTCAATGTATGTCCTCGGACGCACATCCAGGTGAAATGGGCGTTGGGGGTCTATGGGCCCCCTCTAACCCCAGGACCAGCTGCGATCTCTACTGCTGCGTCCGTTTGATCGTTTTGCCCAAGTTGGTCCTTTTGGCAGGCTAACGGCTAGTACATAGCCCATCTCTGGTCTATGCCACTGATTCATTGCTAGAGAGGAAGAGAAGCAGGTGCTGATGTCACTTGGTAATGAACTTTGTCAGAGGTCACCAACCTTTCTGACCTTGAGAGCTACATTCAGATCTAAGAAGGGTCGCGAGCCACAATGAACAATAAGAGGGGTTGCGAGTCACTTCCAGCTCCCACCATCTCACTAGTGGACCTCCCACAGAGCCCCCATTACTGGTATAATGACAACCAAAGCTTTTCCACACTGTGGTAATATACCAAGATCCAGGGGTTCCTACCTTCTCCCCATCCAGATCTATACGGGACTACTCTCAAGTCACCATGTGGAGACCTGCTCTTCATAGCTGTTTGCAAAAGTTGGCGATTATGCACCAAGCTGGCAGATAGCCGCGAGACACACATCAGGGGCCCACGAGCCACATATGGCTCCCGAGCTATAGGTTGAGGACCCCTGCACTTAGTGTTGGAGGTACCTGGACTACTACAAATTCCATGGATATCTATAGGGATTGATCTGAGATACACAGATCACAGGCCGAAGCGACAGGTCAACAACCTTTCTTGCTCTGATAATACAGTAGCGAAATTATAGCTGAGTGAGAAAAGTCTAAAAGTCCTGTTTGTATTGGAAAGACTTTATGGCCATGAGCAGTGGATACAGTCACTTTTAACATCCATGACCATGTGAATTCTTGTGAACTGTAGCTCCAGAAAGAAGTTCAACCTCAGTGCTGGGCATATTGGCATGAAAAGTGAAATCACAGCAAAGAGCAAAGTACACTACTTTAATCCAGAAAGTCTAAAGTTGAAAGGGTAGAGAGCATTATACAAAGTACACACTTACAAATGAGGTTTACATGAATGTTCCCTTAACACAGGGGCCATTTGGATCTTTAAACGTTATTTGTGGGCCATACAAATCTATCAACTGAAATAAGCCCTCCCATGAAGATTTTGTATTTAATTAAATCGGTGTATGTAATGTAGTGTGTGAGCCTGGTTTTGACGCTCCATAGACTTACATTTTAAATGCCTCCTCAGGTCGCACTGCGCTCCGTATGACCCACGAGAGTCTGAAGAGCGGTGATGTCATTGAGAAGCTGAACGGATCTGGATCCATGAAAAGGCAGCGGTAGGTGAGTATCATGATACACCTACACTACATACAGGTTTATTAAAAAGAAATTCTCATGGGGCAGCTTCTTTAATTAGGCTGCTATATTATTCAAACATCTAATGAACTTGCCCCTGTTGTGATGGCCATAGCTGCATTTCTTCGATGAGACGTGATGTTAGGTGGTTTGGTGAGGTTTGCCAATACAGTTGTTTTTCTAGGCTTGTGGCCGTAAGGAGAGCAGTCGACTCATTGTATGTATTGTGTTTTTTATAAAAAAAAAAAAAGTTTTAAAGAACTGATTGCAGCATTAAGTTGTTTCAATCACTGATGCATAATATACTGCATGTCTCAAAGTAAGAAATTCATCACTGTGCACATATTTATATAATTTAAGTAATGGGGCATCTGCAGTATACATCACATAGGAGACACCAAGATTGCTATATATACATTCCATAGGAGACACCAATACTGGTCTCTCTGTGCCTTATAGGATACACTGGGACTGCTGTACATTTATTATGTAGGAAAGCCAAGACTGCTCTCCGTGACACGTAGGGATGCAAGTGCTTCTGTGCGTCACGTAGGGATGCCGTGTGATTTCCCCACTAGATAAAGTTGTCTGATCAGTCTTTTTTTGTTGGTTTCAGCAATCCATCTAATGTCTATGGGAGCCTCTGTTGAGTTTTTAGTTGGTGATCACTTTTTTTTTTTTTTTGTCATACCTGCGGGAGATAAGCTGTTGCCAGATGATTCTGATAGCAGCTCTTTCATTGAGACCCCTCAACTCCCTGTGTATGGTCAGGTTAGC
The DNA here is from genome assembly GCA_033576535.1 of Allobates femoralis. Lineage (NCBI taxonomy): Eukaryota > Metazoa > Chordata > Amphibia > Anura > Aromobatidae > Allobates > Allobates femoralis. The sequence continues at coordinate 4,774,637 of JARQOC010000009.1, forward strand.
AGTTGGCTGAAAGTTCTAAGCCATGGTGTATGGTAGTCTTTGGTGTTCTCACTTTATATACAGTATACTATAGATGACGTGTATTGAATTTATATTCTATGAGTAGAAATGTAATTGAGTGGTGATGTCATAAAAATTCTACTTATAGATTGATGATGTCATATGACTCATCTTCATAGAGTTGTGCAATCAAATGCATGTTGTGTCTGAAGAAGACTGTACCTGTTTAGTGATGCTTCTGGAAAAATGTGAACAGGTAACATTTTTAGTAGGGATGGGCGAGTATACTCTCTACTATTTGGCACTCGCCGAATAGTAGCGGTATCGTGTACTCTTCGAGTAAATAAGGATTACTCGGCAGTAGCAAGTACCGAATACTTTTGCAGTGTACACTGCAAAAGTCCTGTAAAAGAGAGAAAAAGTGGTTAAAAATAAAAAAAAACGGATACTCCCCTTAACCGACGGCTGTACCGGGACCGGCCGATGCACGTCTATTCATGGAAAAGGACCTTTCACTCTCTCAGCCAATCAGATGCCGCCACGTCACAATACATAATCGCTAGCGGCCACCTGATTGCCAGATGGAAAGGTCCTCTCAGGTACACCGATGACCTTTCCATCTGGCCAATCAGGTGGCCGCTAGCGATTACGTCATTGTGACGTGGCGGCATCTGATTGGCCAGATCTCTCCCGCCATCTGATTGGCTGAGAGAGTGAAAGGTCCTTTTCCATGAATAGACGTGCATGGCCGGTCCCGGTACAGCCGTCGGTTAAGGTGAGTATCCATTTTTTTTATTTTTTTAACCACTTTTTCTGCTTTCATTTTACAACACTGCAAAAGTATTCAGAATCGCTATACTCGCAACGAGTAGTGAGTACCGCTATGGTGCTACCTACTCGTTGCGGGTATAGCGATTCCGAATAGTACGGTGTTCGCCCATCCCTAATTTTTAGTAGAGGGAAGGTACCCAACACACAGTTAGTGCCTTGTTCATGCTGGTTAGCATTCATGTAGATCACATTCAACTATGGTGACCCTATACTATTTAAAGGGTTTGTCCCTTTTATATCAACTACATGTCGCCAATAACTTTTGGACCTTCCCACCATTTACAATATTGCCTTGATGCTCCATTCACTTACTATAGGACTGGTGTGTATGTGCGCCCTTCGATCCATTCACACCAGTAACTACAGAGCCTAGTTTAAATAATGGGGGTCCGAACTGTTAGACCCCCAGTGACCTGTTATCGCCTATCCAAGGGATAATTTGCAATGGTGGTGCAGCTTCCGTAAAGAGTAATTAAAAACTTTTACAGCTATTGCTCTAATATACTGTAGTGCATAGATGTGTAGTATATCGGTGGGATCCTGAGACCTACATCTATCAATAGAAAAAGTATTAATCCCGCACAACACTGATCAATGAGTGGGCCATGTGTCTCAGGAACCCCCCCCCCCCAATCAACCACTTGTTGGTGGCTACTACATATGAAAAGCATGAAACGTTCAGTTCCACTTTTAGAATTGATCTTCGCGCACCAAGATATTGGACTTTGTGTCCGATTTGGTGGGAGTGTATCAATTGGGAAGTCCTTTGACTTGAAAAACTGGAACACCACTTGTTGTTCTTGGCTATGTTGAGCTTTTTCTAAGTGACTATATGCTGCCAAAGTGAGTGAGCCAAGAAGAAAATAGCATTGTATTTTGCTACTGCCAATGACGTTAGATGCCGATTTCACAAATTTCCTTAGCAAAAAAATTGATTCTAAAAGTTAGCGTCACCTTTCGGAGTTCTACTTTACAGGGCTTCTAGCACTTACAGCTGGTGTTCACATGGTCCTGTACAATGCCCGGTGACCCTGGAGTGGAGAGCATTGAACTTCCACAGAGTCCAACTCACATAGATGGATTTCACCAATTAACTATGTCAGCTATTCTATTACTGGAAGCGGCACAATGCAAACAGCCCGTCCATTCATTATGCTCTAGCAACCTAAGACAAATAGGCGAATGTGAGGCCTCCAAAGGTTTCCACTGAGCTTCAACAATGTCGTGTTATTTGTGATTAAACAGATACATCTGTTACTCTGCTAGCAATGTGCAGCCATAATGATGGATGGAAGAGTTGTCTTGTGTTCTCTGTTTTGGAGGTCATTTATAGAAATCAAATGGTTGCAAAGTAACTAAAGTGACTTTGGCATAATATGTATGACGCAAACCTCAGTAAATGTGCGTGGAGAAGATGTGAAAACCCCTACACATTCCTATTGAAATTGTATGGAGCGGCTTCATAGCTGAGGACGCCTGAAGAATGGTCGGACTCGTTACTTTTTGGCGTTTTAGAAACCTGAAGCCATTGAAGACACTGAAAAGTCTAAATGTAAGAACAGTCAATAGTAAAGACTTTCAAGCGTTTTTAGCATGTACATACTCAAAAAATACCCGAAAGAGGCAAAAAAGAAGTGAACATTCCCTTAGATCAGTGATGGTGAACCTTTCCGAGACCGAGTGCCCAAACTGCAACCCAAAACCTAATTCTTTATAGCAAAGTGCCAACATGGCAATTTAACTCAAATTACTGCAGGGCTGTCATAAGCGCTGCACAGGGGGGGGAGATCCAGCAAATGCCAACTCTCCCACCTATACAGCGCTTGCAGTCCTGAAACCCTGAGGATCAATTGTGTTATTTTGCAAATTGATTGATTTTAAACTTGCCTTTGCAGTCTTCTCTTCTACTCAGCAGCGGCCATCCAGCTCTCATGCACTTACTGCACATAGAAGCTGAGCCGCTCCCACTGCCCTTTCCAGACACAGCAGGTGTATTAATCTGTATGGAAAACTAATTGCAGAATATTAGATAGATAGGAGATAGATTCTAAAATGGAATGGCACGATGGCGCCTGCAGTTCAAAGTGGCAGTGAGAGCAAGACAGAGTGCCAGCAGAGATGCCCTCCCTGGCACGTGTGCCATAGGTTTGCATTAGATGATGTGTATTAACTTCCTAATCTTTTGCTCCTATACAATGAATTCTCTGGGGCTGATTTGCTAGTGCTGTCTAACTTTAAAGGAGTTTTCCACTACTTGGACAACCCCCTTCGTATTCCCCATGTGCGCCCCCATAAAAACAAAAAAGCCTATACTCCCCTCTGGTGCCATTGTGGTTCCAGTGATGCAGGAACTTGCATTCCCATGTCTTACATAGGTTGAAAAGACCTATATCCATTGAGTTCAACCTTCCTCCATTAATTATACATTTTCGTTTTCACTCAGTCTGTGACATTGGTCACGGGGCGGCTCACGTGTCAAAGCAATCCGTGCCGCCTTCCCTCTCCCCACATTCTGATGCTTAAGTAACTAACAAGTAGTGAGTGCTGCTGCCACCGCTCAGTTTCTGTTGAGTACTCCTCTGTCCGATGGTGAGGAGAAGAAAGCCGGTTCTGATTGGTCACAGGGTGGCTTGTTTGTTAAAACAGTGTCACGTAAGCCCTGGGAACGGGAGTTCCCACATCACTGGAACTGTGCCGGCATGGGAGGTGAGTATAGGCTTTTTATATCTGAGGGCAAACGTGGAATGGAAAGAGGTTGCCCATGTGCAGACACTAAGTTTTTGATACATTTTTGTACTGTGTTTTTGCACAAAAATTGGATTCATGTTAAGTCTATGACATTGAGAAATGCTGGAAAAGAAGAGACTGAAGGGAAAAAGGTGCACAATAGTGTATTATCTGTGAGACCATTCTAGTATAGGAATGGTATACAGGCTCGCCTGTGCAGGTTGTGATCCGTCACAACCCTTGTTCAAGCATGTGATATCCAAGATATCAGTATTGTTATGTGTGCAGCAGTTATGATGGGTATGTGAGGTATCCGTGAAAAAAATAAACATATTTGCCATACGCCATATGCCATACGGACATCTGAATGAAACTAGACCATTAAAAATGCAGATGTTGGCACATTTCTCCAATTCAATCAACAGGTACAAAGGAAAGTGGATACACAAACTGTGTTCCCGCTCCAAATAAGATGATCAATCCAGTTTTTTTTATACGGTTTATTCAACGCGTTTCATGATTGTAGGTTCATCAAGAAAATGCCACACAAAGAATGTACCATGATACCATTTAGGCTTGTGCTGTCTAATTAATGTGGCATCCTCTTAGAATACCTAGTCTCGGTTTACCCACCTTAGTTGGCTTACTTTGGTTCCCTACTTTGTGAAGCAATCCATGCACAGGGGTCCTATTCGGGACACAACTCTTTCCCACCATTTCCCGATCTTGGTCTGTTATTGAACATGTTGAAAAACTTGTCCTAAAACGCATCATAAATGTAATCGTTGTGCAAAACTGAAGCCAGATTTCTAGCGCACTTCATTTACTAAATCGCCCACGGTCTTTAAATGTTGCGGTACAAGCATTTTGGCTACTTAGCGGCACCACGTCCAAGAACATAGCCTTTCTTCTTTGTCACAAAATTAATTGAAAAATGGATTTTATTTTTGAGAACAAGGCTTCAATTACTATAGATAGCCTGCTGTCGTCTGAGAGCCCCTTCTAAAGTAAGGAGCGCACTTTATAATGGTGCATTCGGAGGGGAGGACATTCTAGTCTGTTGCGGGGAACAGAGAGCTGGCAAGACAACTGCTGCTAATGAGCAGGAAAACGTGAAAGCCAATATTAATCCTGGCTCAGCAACTTGTCTCCAGGGACTAAAGAATAAAACTGCATTACAGAGTTACAATGGGGTAAGCTTTTCTACTTGTGGAGAGTGAGACGCCAGATCCAGCATACCAGTAATGAGGAGAAAAGCCTCAATGCTCCTCTGGGAAATCTGTAAATTGTTTCTTCATAGACTTGAACTCTATTGACATCTATTAGAAGTAGCAATCATACATGTAAAAACCCTTTAACAAGCATTCTCATAGGACGTGGGATTTGTACCAGATCAGGACCTCAAAATGAGATTCTGATCTAGTATAAATCCTAAGGCGGCCGTCACACTCATCAATATCGTGAGCGATATTGTTAGCGATCACGTGCACGCGCGATCGCTAACAATATCGCTCACATTGTTGGTGAGCTGTCACACAGACACTCACCAGCGATGTGGAGCAGCGAGATCGCTGGTAACTATGGTACACATCGGGTTACTAGGCGCCGCGCGGCGCTTAGTGACCCGACGTTTACCATAGATACCATCTCCCAGCATAGGCTCTGCCGCTGGGAGATCGTTCATCGTGGTGTCATACACCACGATGAAGCTGATTGAACAAGCGATGATCGCTTGATATAAGCTCCGGCTCTCATATCTGCGATGTCACGATCAAGCGATATTACATTGCAAAATCGCTTGATTGCACGCAGCGATGCACAAACGATATCGCTTAAGCGATCAAAAAGCAGATCGCTTAAACGATATCGTTCGCTATATTGAACCGTGTGATGGCCGCCTAAGTTATATGACGAGTCTCATCAGAGGGTCAATTTTGACTTTTCGGATTGCTATTGCCAATAAGTGTCAGGGTTACAATGGTCAACTGTGCAGAGAGGGAAGCAGTGTAGAGTCTCTTAAGAGGATGACTTCTCGATAACGCCCCTACGGAGCCCACGGTGCTATGAAATCTTCATTTGAGAATGGAGATTGATCAAATCAACTCTTAAGGACCCGTCACACGGGACGACATCGCCGCCAATTGCATAGGCGACTTAGGGGCGTGGCCTATCGGCGGCGACATCTCCCCTACGTCTCCTCATGTAAAGGGGCGATGTCGGCCCGCCAGGAGGTCGCCTGGTTTCAGAGCAGTGCTCTGAAACCAGGCGGCCGATCTGGGGCGATGTGCATACATCGCCCCATGTAACCGGCCGCCGGCGACCTGTCAGGCGATGGGAGCCATAGGCTCCCATTGTCCTGCATCGCCGCTTGGGTTTTCAGACACCCCAGCGGTGATGCCGTCTATCGGCTCGCTGGTGCGGGGCTGGAGATGTCGCCCCATGTAAATGGGGGACGGCGACGCTGGCAGGGCGACAAAAACGTGCACTCGCCAGTCGCCGCCGACATCTCCAGCCCCGTCGCCAGGTGTGACGGGGCCTTTAAGGCCATGTCACACCTGTCGACATCGCTGCCGATTTACATAGGCGATGTAGGGGCAATCGGCGGTGACATCGCCCCTGCGTCGCCTAATGTAAAGGGGCGATGTCGGTGCCTCTTGAGTGGTCGCCTGGTTTCACATCAGTGATTATCCAGGCGGTGGATCTGGGGCGATGTGTCCACATAAATGGCTGCCGGCGACCTGACAGGCGATGGGAGCCAGGTTTTGAGAGACCCTGGTGGCGATGCCGCCTGTCAGATCGCCGGCACGTCGCTGTAGGTGTCCCCCATTTAAATGGGGGGCGGCGGGGCGACCAAAAACGTGCGCGCTCCCGCCAATCGCCACCGACATCTCCAGCGCCGTCGACAGGTGTGCCGGCACCCTATGTGACTGCAATGGAAATATTACAGGAGTGTTAATTGGTGAACCCATGGAGTTGTAAACTAAAATAGCTCGTTGCCTTCACTTCATTAGGCCCACGGTGGCCAAGGGAAAGTAATGAGCTGGTCAGGAGAAATGATTGGCCCTCTATTTTCAAGATCAGTGTGGACCCTCGCAGATACAGAAAGCTCTAACATATTCTAGGCTTCTACTCTGATATTCTAAGACAGGAACACCCCTTTAAGTCACAGATCAGAACTTTTGGCTGATGAGCGTGGGTGGAAGGCTGAGAATGCCTTTGTCTGACATCTGGCTTTAGAAATGAGAAGGCTCAGGAATGTTAAGTTCTAGTATTCCTGATACATTGTTTGGGAGATAATGTACACGAGTCGAGGTAAAGTCACAGTTCCCAAAGTGAACCTGTCGCCTCCATAAAGCCCCCCAGCTATCACTACCTGTCCCTGCATCTTCCTATTACTACTCTAACTATCCCTTTCTGTGCTAAATGTGCCCTGTGTAATAAAATGTTGTTGTCACTCACTCATTATTATGATAATGATTCGGGGGGCTATCGTTGCTAACCCCACTGGGCGTTCTGTGTCCCATGACCGCCTCCTTCAATGTTTATCACTCCCCGATGGGCGTGATATTGACATCCATATGCACGCCCCCTCAGCCTGCCTCTCCCTTCTGCAGAGTGCCGGGTATGACGCCGGACGTGTCATTTCCGGTACTCCGCAGCCGGACTTCAGACTGCGCAGTACGCATGCTCTATGGAGCACATTACGTCAGCTCATCTGTGACCTGTCATCTGTGATGAGCTGATGTAGTGAGCTCTACAGAGCATGCGCAATGCGCAGCTCTGTGGATGAGCTGCGGAGTACCGGAAATGACGCATTCAGCGTCATACCAGACATGCTGCAGAGCGGAGAGGCAGGCTGGGAGGGGCGTGCATTTAGATGCCAATATCACGCCCATTGGGGCGTGATAAACAATGAAGTAGGCAGCGAGAGGAACACAGAGGACGCCCAGGGGGGCAAGACTCCATGGACAGTTATTAACACCTGCTCCAGTAAAAGGACTGAGAAAAGTACAAAACCGTGAGTCTGCCTCTTAATTGTGCCCGTCGTCCTGCACCCAACTCGCCAACTACCTTCACTGCCCCGGGGAAGCTGCTCTGCCTGTGGAGAGCACTCCATCCTACTGTCCATCCAGCACTCCGGAGGTTCTGCAGCAGTGGTGGCCATCCCTAGCCAATACCACGGGTGACGTCACAATCTCCCTTGCATATAACCCCTCTCTTAACAACGCCAGAAAAAAACCTTACTCTTTTAAGCTGAATCCAGGCCACGGGATTGGGTCACGACACCCGTGACTTCCCCTAGAGACAGCAGCAGCCCGGGCTCGAGTACCCACTGCTTGGAGGCACCTCACACACATAAGATAACATTATGGCCAAATGCTCTCGACTACCCACAGATACAAGAATGCCAAGTGGATTAAGCCACCGCCAAACTCATCTGGCAGCGCCTAATCTGTCTGCAGATGTTTGTCATAGGGGAGTCTGAATTAAGGGACTCATTTAATAGTAGACGGTTGGCCAATCCTGCCAACATTTTGTCTAAGGACCTTTTTAATCCACTCTCCCCACAGAGAACACATGAATTTGCGTGGGACAGTTCAAGGAGAGAGCTGTCATCTAGTTTGGCGCTATTTAAGGTGTATAAGCAATTTACCTTAAGGGCAGCAGCACTTTATCCATCTCTAGTGGTATATTGCAAGCTAAATAAAGTGTAACATTCAGACTTCGCAAGAGGTTATTTTTGTTGCAATGCCCAAAGCAATGGGTTACATAACATATTGCTATTGATTTCCACTGGAGTATGATTAACGTGAGTCTGTCAGCCCCAAAATGCTTTTAAACTAACTAAAAGCCATATGATGGACTTAATCCCTATAAATATTCATTTACTTTATTACCGGTAATTGTTGCATCTGTTATGGAGAAAGTAGAGAGTACTGTGTGGCCAGGACACTCATAAAGTGCGTTTTCAAAAAGGCCAAAGCTTTGTTAGAAATGCAGTAACGCTTCTGGCATGGAGGTGCACGCTCCTACAAGGGCTACCGAATTCATGAAGTGACATGCACTTCTTAATGTATTTGGGCCTTTTATTTCAGCACAACTGGCATAGCGTGATTGAGGCTACACCAATTTTGATGAATCAGCGGCTCCTTGGTGTGAATCTATTAGCGTCCCATCGGCAATGACTGTGGTTTGCAGCCGCTACACAGGAGTTGGACCTACTGTAATCCATGGCTCCTCTTTTGATTAGCTGGCCTGGTGTGATGTGATACATATACAAGGCCGGCTAATCAATAAGTTGGCAGGTATAAGAGGCGGTGCTCTACTCCTATGCACTGACCACAAACCACTCTTGTGGCCGATTTTGATTTGCTCCAACTCTCTCTTCTAGTGAGAATTTCCATTAGCGTACCTGTCTGGATCATCTGTCTGTCTAAACAGGCTGGCAATTTCCCGACCAGTAAAAACAAAAGTGTTCATTAGGTGCACATCTGCCAAGAACACTGATATATTCTAAATGCAGAAAACAATAGTGCTAACGATCATTCACGGATCCGGCGCCCAATAACATGGGAGTCTATGGGTGCGGACCCGACAGAAAAATCTGTCCGGTTCCCGGATGCCAGGCGCTGAACTTCAGCACCTGGAGAGCTCCCCGCTGAGATTTCAGAACTGCGGCAAGCGGCCGATTTTGAAATTTCAGGACCTGGACAGTCCTGAATCCGGCAGAAAACAGAATCGGAGGGCATATTTGCCCTTCGGTTCTGTTCTGTCCAGAGCTGTCAGGCTGTGTCCAGTGCATCCAGCAAAACACCGGACACAGCCTGACAGCTCCAAAACCGTGGTGTGAAGCCGGCCTAAAGGCGGGTCAGACAGTTTAAATTCATTTAGACTACTCACTTTGGGCAAGATAGCACTGTCAATCAAGGCAGAGGGAGGTGGGTGGAATGGAAGGAGCTAATGGGCCACACATGGGTATGTTTTCCGCAATAGGAAGAAGATGATTTCAATCTTCAAGGGTTCCATAAAAAAATCCATATTTTATTTGATGTTTAGAGACCTGTACAGCCATAAAAAAAAAAAAAATATGGAAGGGTCTAGGGTGGAGGGGGGGGGGGGGGAGGTCAAGGGAGTCCTGGCCGCGCGTTTCGAACAGATTATTTTTTCTTTAACCCTTCTATGTTTTCTGCACAATGGAAGCAATAACGAAGTATGGGTATGGATTTCATTGCTGCATAGTTCCCCAATTGGGTTTTTTGTTCGCTGAAAAAGCGTCTTGGAGCTGATATATTCCCTTTTAACGATTTTGGCAACTGAATACTGTCCTCTGGGCTCACAGTTGCTGTATAACCTGGGCTTTCAACAATACTTTTTGGAAGGGTTCTGGGTGTCTTGTTCCTGGAACCTTCAGTGATCGGCTGAGACTTATGGTGGATCTCAGAAGTCTATGAAATGTCAACTTGCCATAGAAGCCAACAGTCTCACAGATGGCTAAGGTCTGAAGGCCACAGGCTGGTCTGGACATCATGGTCAGTATACAGACCTTGTTTCATGGATGTCTGTATTCGGCCTAAACATGTTACGTTCATTGAGCACCACCATAGGAGTAATAAGGATTTTATAAAGTACAGTAAACTCTGCATACAATACTCGCATTTAGTCATCCAGATGTAGTCCGTAGCTGCTCTCCAGTCCGGCTAATTGAAGGTGGCTGGTAGCAAGTGACCTTTCCCATTTGGAGGATTGACTGCAGCATCAAGTGTGGTCACCCCAAATTCATCAGAGGCAGATAAGTTACCGGTATATCTATGTTTCTCCAGGCCCCTTCCACGACAGCATAGTAGGAGGTTGCCTCTCCACGCCCTAATTGGGACAGGAAGCACAAGAGAGGTTAAAAGGCCCCTCCCACCTCCCACTAGCCAGTGTCTTTCCTGTCCTCATGGGGCATGGAGAGGTTTTTTCTCTGTGCTGTGGCGGCCAGCGAGCTTCAGCATACCTTTTTTCCTTTTGATGCTGGGCAGTCTTGGTCGGGCTTGGCTCTTCCTCTACTGCTCCCATGGTGTTATGCTATGGGACCACTGCCTGGCCCTCCGGATCCCCAGGGGGTGATGCGGGCTATGGTCTCCCTGGTCGGCGGCCTCCTCTGCTGGGGGAGCCTGCCGGCTGCTTCCCGCGCATGTGCACGTTGTCCCGCGCGGCCGGAAGTGATGCCGGTGGGCGGGACTTCCGGTCAGGTGCTTTCCCGGCGGGAGAGCGGCGCTTGCGGGTCCCGGCGTCGGGACTCGGCGGGGCAGCGTGCGGGCACGTCTCCCCTGTGGAGGCCTGCCCAGGACCCGGCACGGGAGGTGGGGAACCCTTTTTGGACACTGGGAGGGGCAGGCCTTTCTGGTTGTAGGCTGCCCTGAAACCGGCTGAACCACGGTAAGTCTGGTGCGGTGGTGCTCTTGTTAGGCACAACCCAGTGTTCCCCCCTGCCTCAGAGCTGGGGGGGGGGTCCTGATGGTCCGGCTGTCGGTTCTTTATCCTCTGGTTTGTTCTGGAGAGACGACACTGTCCCTGAGACTGCTTTTGCATGCCAGCTGGGAGAAACTTCCCATTTTGTGGGATGTCGCGGTGTCAGAGCTGCACGGACGACATGGGTCTCCCTTGCCTGGGTAGTCCAGAGCGCGGGCTTCCCTGTCCTCCCTCGCCCCAGAGGCTCCTAAGCCAGGCCTTCTTCCCCTAAGGGAAGCTCCTGGCTGCCCTTCTGGCTGTGGATTCTCTGGTCAGCCGCTAATATGCCCTCTGGCAGCCTCTGCTTCCTGACAGGCTGGGCTTGGACAATTCCTCGTTACCATGGAGGTCTTGTTTGGGGCTGTTCGGAGCTCTAGGGGGCGAGAAGAGCGAGTCCTCTCCTCCGTTTGGTCGAGCGGTTTGCTGGGCTTACATATGCTAAGCTGCCTGTTTTTCCGGTTCATTCCTCCTTTTTTTTTGGAGGACTGGGATTGCCGGTGTACCATTTCCAGAGTGATCTCAGTCGCAGATTTCTCCTGAGTTCCCCTGGTTTGTCCCACGTGGTGGACTGTGAGGGGGTGCAGCCACTCTCCTTTTGTACATAGGAGCTCTCTGTGGCGCAGTTGGTACTCCAACTGGATGAAAGCCTGATCGGTTCTGTGAGCGTCCTCTCTTTACGGGCCTGTTGGACCGATCGCTTGAGTGCCTTCTGAAGTATGCATGGCCTCCTCCGCCTGCTTTCGGGCGACTTTCGCTTCTTGTGTGTCTAGATCCCTCCTTAACTGGCTGGATCTGTGGGTTTGCCATGTTTGCCTAGGCATCCTTGGGAAGCTCTCCTTGCTTCCTTTCCCTTGGCCTGGCAGCTCCCTATGGGGGGTTCTCGGTTTCTGCAGGCCGGCTGTGTGGCGGTCGGCGTGGAGTGGGGTTCCCACTTCCGAACTGCTGCTGGGCTCGATCCCCTTAACAGATGATTTGGTCAGGCTGGCTTTGGTGGAGGTCCTGGGGACGGCGCCTGTCCACGGGGCTCTTGCGGTGCACGAGCCCCCTGGTCACGGACCTTTTGTTCTTCGGTGCCTCAGTTCTCCCAGCCCCACGGGACTGGGTATTCCGGATGGAGTTCCCAGGTGGGTAGAGGGGACCATATCCTTGTCCCTTCTCCATTTGCAGCTGCAACAGCCTGCCTACGGGTGACTCGTGTCAGCAGCCATAGTAACCCCATTGTGCATGCCCTTGACACTCTGTTGATGCTCAGTAGCAGGAGCCTCGGTCAAGGGCTGGATGGGAGACCTCTTGTGAGACCCCGTGGGAATCTCCATGAGTTCTGGTGAGGGAGGGGAAGCAGACTCGCGGCCTTCTCCCCTCTTGGCGGCAGATTTTGTTGGCAGTGGATGGTAGGGGTCCTTTCGGTTCCTCTTCAAGTTCGGGTCTCCAGGTTCCCGGCCTGCCTTCGCGGGGCGCGCACGGTATTCTTTATGCAAGGGTGAGGGATTTCCTGCTTGCATACGCCTCATTTCCTACCCTTGGAGTGGGGTTAGGTCTACTCCTGCCTCTTCTGGGTCAGGGTGCCATCTGGGGCCTCCCGGGTCCTTCTCTGCCTGACACGCTCAACCTGCATGTCAGGTACGCGCGTTTCTGGAGGGTGTCTTTTCTCTCAGCGATTCCGTTGATGGGCGACACCTCCAGATGGCTACAACCGATTTGTTGGGCTCTTGCTTACCCGTTCCCTTCATCCTCGGTGCCGAAGGTTCTTCATCTTCGAACTTCCAGTTCACTGTCCTTCCCTTCGGGCTCTCCTTGACTCCCTGAATTTTCTCGGAGCTGTTGACGATGTCAGCTGACATTGTACACCCATTGTGCATGCCCTTGCCTTTCTGTTGCATCTAGGCAGCCGTAGCCTTGGTCTCTGGCTGGATAGGAGTCCTCATGAGGGGAATGGGCGTCTCTATGGGTTTCCCGATAGGAGTCTCAGTAGGGGAGCCTGGGGCACTTTCTTGGGGAACCTTTGGCGGCGTTGACTTTCTAAGGCGGTGGTGACCTTCCTGTGGGGTCGGGGCAGTTGGTTGTTGCCATGTCGGCATGTCTACCTTCTAGTTGCTCCCTCCGCTCTCGCCTGTCTGCCTGGAGCCACGGCAGTCGTCCGTTGTCTCCCTCCCTTCAGTCGCCACTTTCGGCTCTGGGATCCTCGTCGTCCGGCATTCCATCTGTCTTGTGGACTCGGGCCCGCTCTTGAGCCTTCCCGCCCACATCCTGTCTCAATGGGACGGATTCCTTTGTCCCGGACTTCCGGGTTTCGCCTCCTCTGGTGGTTGACCCTCTCGGCCTGTTGCCCGGGGTTTCCTTGGTTCAGTCTCCGGGTCATCCCTCTGACTTTGGCCGCCGGCCGGGTTCAGGGATTATGGGGTCGCGCCATTTGTTCCCGGTCCTCCTTTTATCGGGGGCTGGGGGGGGTCGCGGAACCCCTCCTTGCTGCTCGAGGTCTGCATGGCGTCTCTCGTTCTGGGGTCTTCAGTTGTGTCGCCTCAGTGACTCCCCTCCGTCATCGGGGGGGGCCGGGGTCCTGCGCCCTGTTGTCGGGGTCCTCCCAGTTCTTCCTCTGGGCGGCACTGTTCCTGTTTTTTCCTTCGCCTGTTCCCCTGATGAGGTCATTACGCCTTCCGGCGGTTTCCTCCGCCACCTGGTTTTCCACCCAGGAGGGTGGAACTTGGACCAGGTGAGTTCTGCTCTCTGTTGGCATGCTTCGGTCCCTGGCCTTCGTCCTGTTCACTTCCCGCCTATTTCCCTTCAGGCAGGTCCTCTGAGGAAGTTCGGGAACGGCGATGTTCTAACCATCCTTGTGGCTCCTCGGTGGCCGAGGAGAGGCTGGTTTCGCCCTGAGTATATCTCTCAATCTCGGGGGTCCGGTCGTGTTGGGCCCTGACCCCTCCTTACTGTTTCTGGGTTCGTTTTGTCCTCCAGATCTTCGGTGGCTCAGCTTCGCTGCTGGGCTTCTGGGCCCCTGTACTGAGGCCTCCGGGCCTGTCTGGACGATTCGTGGCTGCCTTGCCGGGGTCCGTTGGCTGGTCCCTTCTGCACACTGCGGTGGGGCTGCGATTCTTCTCTTGGTATGGGTCTCGTCCTTCCAGTTGTCTCGCGCTTTCTGTTTTTTTTTTTTTCTCCAGGTGGGTTGGTCCTGGCACCTACCACATTGTGGGCTGGTTTCGGCGGCCCGCTCGTGGGTGCAGTTGGGCATCTCTTCCCTGGGTTCGCCGTTTTTTTGGTGTCTGCTTCCGGCCTTTGTCCGCAAGGGGTCCTGCTCCCGCCTGGGCTCTCGTTGTGGTCCTGGTTGGCCTGTCACGTTCTCCCTCGGGGCCGCTCTCTTCCAGTGCTGTCCGCTTGTTGTCTCACAAGACTCCTTTTATTGTGGCATTACTGTCTGCTCGACGGGTCGGGATGCTTCTGGCTTTGTCCTTCCGGCACCCGTAATTCTCTGTCCGTGCTGACAGCATTGTCCCTCAGCTGGTCCCTTACTTCTTCCCCATGGGGGTCTTGATGTTTATTCCTTCCTGCCCGCAGGACCAGGCTAGGTTGTCTTGGGGTGGTGATACCCTGGCGCATAGTTCCCTACCTTTTTTCTTGCGCCCTTTGGCCATCAGGTGAGCTCGTCCGGGGCTTTGGTTCCCGTGGCCCCTGGACCACCTGTGCCCTTCCTGTTCTGGCCTCGCCTGGCTGGTTCTGTCACCTTTCGGGTATTCCTGCCCTTCCGCCTGAGCTTCCGCAGTCTTCAGGGCTCGTTGAGCAGGGGCTTTGCCGTAGCAGCTCTGCGTGGCTGCTGCGTGGTCCTCCCTGCGTACCTTCCCGACTCCTTATCGTCTGGTTCTGGGATCCCCCGGGGATTTGGCTTTTTGCAGGTTGTCCTGCAGGCTGTGTTTCCCCCCCTAGGTATCAATTCGTTGGTATTCCTCCTATGCTGTCGTGGAAGGGGCCTGGAGAAAACAGAATTATTCTTACCGTTAATTCCTTTTCTTGGGCCCTTCCACGACAGCACTTATTACCCTCCCTATTTCCTGGTGTTTCCTGGAATGTGTTCCTATTCCTCCTGCTATGGTCCTTTGTAAGACACTGGCTAGTGGGAGGTGGGAGGGGCCTTTTAACCTCTCTTGTGCTTCCTGTCCCAATTAGGGCGTGGAGAGGCAACCTCCTACTATGCTGTCGTGGAAGGGCCCAAGAAAAGGAATTAACGGTAAGAATAATTCTGTTTTCAGCTTCTCTTACCTTAAATGCCATGTGTGTTTTGCTTTGTAGGTGGTCTAGAATTATTTTTCTGTCACTTGAGATTAAGCCAATGTACCTTCACTTTAATAAGCTTTGAACACTTCTGCCCTACTGTTCCTATTTTGGAGAAAATAGATAAAATGCTGACAATATTTAGCTATACTTCTCATGGATATGGCATTTGAGCTGAGTCATCCGTTATTGTGCCTTTAGGGGTTTCAGGCCACTGGTCTCTGCCAAGGGCCCGCTGTCATTTTCTTCTCACCAAGCTGTCAATGATCTTACCGCCACACGTCTGTCTTGGGTTTGGGATGTCAGGTATGATTGATCAGCCGTGTATTCGGGGATGAGCAGTGATTACTGACTTTGTCAGCATCTCCGCTCAGTAAAGGGCACCTAGAGTCCCGCATTATAAAATGTAATTCATCATGGAGAAAATAAATGCGCATTTAATGATCTGGTTCTAGGAACACAACCTGACCATTATTAATTCATGGAAATATTGATTTGCATCAGTATAAACAAATCAAATGAAAATTTGTGCAACCAGTTGATGTGGTTGGCAGCGCTGCAGCCTACCCAATGGCCCATTCAACAGAGCGTGTCTTCTTAAAGTGGCATTACAATTGGCAGAGTTACAAGAGTATTGTAGTGTGGTGCTGATCCATGAGGTGTCACAACACAGCCCATCCTGATGTCTGAAAACCATGGTCTAGGACCAGCGATCTTTTGGCTGTAGTGGATGACCCTCTGATGGGGTCTCTTGACGAGAAGTATCAAGTAATTCTAATTGATAGGAAAGCCTCTAGAGAGCTTGGTGAATGGCTCACACACCTTAGATATGTCACCCGAGTTCTCATCATGTCAATAACTATCTCCCCCTGTTGACAGTTCAGTCAAGTGTTCATGTGTTCTCTATGAGGATATTGGGCGTTGGTTATGTACCTATAGAACAAAAAGGTTCAGGAGCTTAAATTCAAAACAATCTGATCCTAATCTTATCTGACAGATTGTAGGGGAAGATGGGGATCTGAAAGAGAGACCACCCATTAGATGGTCTTCTGAAGGCTTGTGCCCACTGTAAGGTGATGGTATTAATCACATAGGATTGATTTATGGGTGTCAGATATTGACCGTTCATCATAGTTTCAAAATTATTTTTGAAATATATTGATCCAGATGAAGGCAAAAACCCTTCACGAGTCTTCCCTACTCCATTAAACCACCACTTCAGCTTCTTTTTATTGCACCACCGGAGTGGTGTTTTAAAGGGAGCCTGTCGGCTAGTTTATGCCCCCAAGCTATCACGATCTGTCCCAGCAGTTTCCTAGTACATTCTTAAGCATCCCTGTCTGAAATAAGAGTACTGTTATAATTGATAAAAAAAGCATTTATGAATTTACATTTTTGTATGAAAATGAGGCAGAGACTGGTGGGGCGTTCCCATAGTATCCATCCCTGCCTTCCTTCTGTGGTTATCACCCCGCGGTGGGCGTGATAACCTAATTTACAACTAACTTTCTTCCCCCCTCTATCCCGCTCAGCTGCTTGTCTTTACTGTCCTGTGGATTGTGCTCTTCTGTTGGGTGCAGTTGTTTGCCTTCATCATGCGCAGTGTGCATGCTCTGTAGCCGGCAAGCACCCAGTGTGTAGCTATGTATGCAAGTCCCTTGCCCCCTTTATGATACTCGCCCTCCGCTTACTCATCGTCTATTGCTGCCGCTCCAGTTGGTCTATGAGAATTTGTGACCTGCTGGCAGCTCCAGTGTTCATGGAGCGCACTGGAGGTTTGTGAGCCTTGTTCTGGCCTCACTGGCCCTCATAGAGATGCTTTGGGAGCTTGTGACGTACCTTCTGATTTTTGAAAACTCAGAAGTTAGTTACAAGATGGTGCCGTGTGACTGGAGTGGTGTCAGTGAACGGTAAAGCTGCCTGAAAGTGAGTATATGATGGGTGCAGGGGGCTTAGATATTCATGTTCACGTTCCATCTAATAATAAAACAATAATAATAACTTTATTTGTATAGCGCCAACATATTCCGCTGCGCTTTACAGTACAATGGTACGTATAAGAAAAATATACGATACAGAATGGTAGGTAATACAGAACAGTACTTACATACAATAAACATAGAATCAACGTAGGAAATACAATAAAAAGGCAAAAAATAAAGGTGAATCTGCTCGAAGGAGCTTACAATCTAAGACTGGATGGGAACACAAGTACAGGGGCTTATAACAATGAATATCTTATGTCTAAATGACTACTGTTAGGGAGAAGGGTAGGCCGCCCTGAAGAGGTGTGTTTTTAGGGAGCGTCTGAAGCTATGCAAGTTGTGGATGGCCCTAATTTCTTGGGTAGAGCATTCCAGAGGATTGGTGCAGCTCGAGAGAAGTCTTGGAGTCGGGAATGGGTGGTTCGGATTAATGCCGATGTTAATCTGAGGTCGTATTCATAGATAAGGGGACTGGTGGGGTGGTAGACAGAGATGAGAGTGGAGAGGTAAGGAGAGGTGCCGCACCATGAATAGCTTTGTGGGTGACAATGAATAATTTGAATTGGATTCTATAGTGTATGGGCAGCCAATGTAGTGACTGGCACAGAGCAGAAACATCTGAGTAACGGTTTGCTAGATAGGTGATCCTGGCTGCTGCATTGAGGATAGTCTGGAGAGGGGAAAACTTACTGCAGGGGAGGCCAGCTAATAAAGAATTACAGTAGTCAAGGCGGGAATGAATCGGGGCCACAGTGAGGGTTTTGGTTGTTTCCATGGTGAGGAAAGGGCGAATTCTGGAGATATTTTTCAGGTGCAAGCGACCGTAGCGGGTGAGAGATTGTATATATGGGGTGAAGGAGAGATCAGTGTCCATCAAAACACCGAGCAATCTACTTTATCATCGTTCCATCTTCTTGATATCCTGATGAAATCTATCTCCTTGCTCTTTGTTAACCCCAAGGTTTCCAGGAAAGTAGACCAAATGGGAATGTCAAAAATTGTAACTTCAAATTCATCAGACAGCCTACGGCTTTGAAACGTTTCAGCACAATCTCTATTATGGATTTAAATTTTAGATCTTTGTAACTCAGAAATGTCTTCATGGCTTCTGTAAAGGAATCCCAAGACTTTTTCTCAACAACTTTCATGTTTTGGTTCGAACACGTTGTCCTTTGAGTTTCTGAATATCTGGACCCACAACAATGCCTTCCTTCAGTTTAGCTTTGAACATTCCCTGAAACGTGGTACACGGGTGTCTCCTCCTTTCTGTAGAGTTTTCACAAACTGCTTCATCAATCCAAGCTTAACATGGAGTGGTGGCTGGAGAACGTCAGGGTGATCAACTAAGCTTTCTGCAACTACAGTATGTTCTTGAGTCCAGGCTGCAAAGATGTTCTCATTGGCCAACCTTTTTGGCTCCAGTGATGAGTCCTATGTCAGCTGTTTCATTCACAAAAACCATGTGTACTTCATGTATCCTCCTTGCTGACCAAGGAGCAAAGAGACAAATTTCAGATCATCACACATTGATCATTCTTGATCCTCGTAGTTGCGTTTCTTGAGAATAAAGTCTAAATTCATAGCTTTCCTTTAAGTGCACAGAATGCCCTCCAGGTACTGAAACATACTTGCTGCCATTGTGCAGTAGCAGCTTTCAGACTTTTTTGGATAAATCAGTAAAGGGTCTCCACTCACTCACATTGTACTCAATGTAAAAGTTTATCTTCAGCCCAGGAAGATCACAGCAGTACATTAGAGCACCGTCTTGAGAAAAGTATGTGGGAATCTATTTTCTTTTCCTTGCTTCTGTACCATGATAAACAGATACCAGGAGCTAGCAGGTTCTTTTTCTTTATTCTAGAGCGGGATCTCAAACTCGGCTGAGTTGATGTGCTGCACATAGAAAAATAATTTATATGCTGGGGCCGCATTCCTTGTAGGACTAAGGGCCCTTTCATATCAGCGTTTTTGAAATTCGCGGCAGATGCGGTGAAAAAACCGCATCTGCCGCGTTTAACGCATAACCGCGACACTTGCGGCACACTTGCGGCAAGCCCCATGCAATGTCTATGGGGCTTGCAGCAAGTGCGGTTTCGACACTTGCAGCAGGTGCGGCCGCAAAAAAAATGCTGTCAGCCGCGGTTTTTTTCGCGGCCGCACCTGCCGCACCTGCCGCAAGTCCGCCTATACCTTGTATGGCGTTTACCGCAAGCGCGCCGCAAGTGCAGCCGGTATGCGGTAATCGCGGCAGATGCATTTTTTTTCACCGCATCTGCCTCGATTTGAAAAAAACGCTGATGTGAAAGGGCCCTTTGTGATGTTTTTAGTAATGCCAACATTTTTTATCAATGTAGTAATTTCCCCATCTTGATCCCCTTCTTTTAGTTAATATTCCCACCCTGATCATCTCCTTGTAGTAATGTCCCCCATCCTGGTCCCCATATTGTAGTAATGTCCCTTATCCTGGTCTCTTCTTTTTGCAGTAATGTGCCCAGTTTTCCACACACACATATACACACTTTTCTCACCTGTCCTCCGTTCCCTAGGCGACATCTATTCCCATAGGCGCCACGAAAAACGTAACAATTCTGAGGTCCAGTCCAGGGGGCCGCCATAGTCCCTGCATTATTATGTGTTCTATGAACCGTTCAACAACTTCTCTTGCTCAATGAGATCAATTCAAGGCACCGGCCAATCAGAAGCCCACAGGTGATGTCATACACTGATGTCAGCTGCTGGCTTCTGATTGGCTGGCGGCTGCTATTGATATACCTGAGCGAGAGAGATTGTTGAGTGGTGCCCAGAAAATATAATAAAGAGGGACCACGGCGGCACCCAGGACTGGACTGTGGCATCATTAAGTTTGCTACGGAGCCTGTGGGCCGCACAGTGAAGCCCAAGGGGCCACATGTGGCCTGCAGGCTGCGTGTTTGAGACCCTTGATCGAAGTATAATATATCTTGTATATACTATATAGGTATAGTCTTTAATTATGTATTTGGAACTAAACATGTAAAAAGGTGGCCCCATTACATGGTGACTTAGTACAAAGTTTTCAATGGTCACCTAGTGCTTCAAAAATGCATGGACTGTCCAAGTGTTTTTTGATGGTCGTATTATTGTTGGATGCATCGGCTTCTATAGTCTTCTTTGATTATGACACGATTGTGCAAGCTGCAGCTCTGATGGAGGATGACTGTCATCTTCACAGATGTCGTAGTTGATTGAGGTGTGGTTATTCCATTTTTGGTGGAGAATGGCTGCTGGCTTTTATACTTTATGACTAACCTTTAGTCAGTACATTACATGATTTTTTGGTGGATGGTAGTCACGCTGACTTGTGAAACCTCTTTACACACTTCTTGATGTCCTTGAAACTTGAAACCTTTCCGCTATTTATTAGTAACCAATGGTATTGTCCTGTCTTATCTTGGTCTGAGTCAACTGTTACTGACAAGTTCAGCAAATCGATAAAACTGACCAAACAGTGGAAGTGATAGTAATGTTACATATTCACCAGTGGAATTATTATACCTGGAAATGAGGCACAAATCTAATAATGTACAAAGATATTACATGTCCTCGGTCACATTGGGCTTATTGTAAGAAGTATACTGTTCTTCCAGCGTTTAAAAAAAACTTTAGTCCTACAAAATCTGTAGTTTAAGCCCCTGCTATTGGGTAAGAATCTTACTTTACTTTCACTTATGAAATATTCATCACTTATTCAAAGAAAATGTTATGCATAATCACTGGAGTGGGGGCCCCCACCAGGTAATTTCCTGGTCACTGGAGCCGGGATCGCAAGCCATCTAGAGCTTGGTCCCCAACCTTTTTTGCATCGGGAAACTGCTTCATGCAAGACCATTTCTCCGTTGCCCGAGGGGGGCTTAGAGGGTAGGGCTTTGGTCATATGGGACAGGGCTTTGGAGAAGGGGTGGAGTTTAGTACCCTGTTTCCCCCGAAAGATGCGTTATGTCTTATTTGCAGGGGATGTCTTATTTTTCCATCCCCTTGCAGCCCCCATCATCCCATGCAACCCCTATCATCCCATGCAACCCCCATCATCCCCATGCAACCCCCATCATCCCCATGCAACCCCCCATCATCCCCATGCAACCCCCCATCATCCCCATGCAACCCCATCATCCTCGCACACACACACCAACACCCCCTTTGCTCACCGGTCCATCGCTGTGCCTGAAGTATTACGGCGCCTCTCTGTTCTCTTCTTCTCAGCTGCGTGCCATCGGCCAATCACAGTGCAGCAGCCACTGGCCAATCGAGGCCTGGTTGCTACATTGTGATTGGCTGATTGCTCCGCTGTACATGTATGCATGCAGCTGAGGAAGAGGGCCGTAATGCTGCAGGTGCAGGTCGTGGTGGGCGGGGATGTCACTGGTGCAGGGTAGCGGGCAGCATCCACCGCTTGCGATGCGGACTGGCACAGAGGCCCCGCGTCCCGGCCCGCGACTCTGTGGTTGGGGACCACTGCCCAAGAAGAGGACTAGATTGAGGAGAGCCATGGTTTGGCACAGAGGTGGGCAATTAAATTTCCCGTGGAGCCACATGAGACTGTGAATGCTATGGAGGGCCGAACTGAAAAGCTGAAATTCTTCTCAATATTAACGTTTTTACAATTAATATTACATTACCATAAAATATTAATACCACTTAATATTGAGCAGAATTAAGTGTATACAGTGTGAGCCCCCACATAACCCCTATATACAGTATGAGCCCTCATATAGCCTCTATATACAGCATAAGCCCCCACACAATCTGGCACTGCTCCTCCTGTTGCTCCTTGCACAGAACAAGAGGTAGCGGTCCTGCTGCTGGGTTGTTGCCCTCCTCTGGCCTCCTCCACGTCTCCTGGTGTAGTGGCCTGTCTTCTGGTATCTGCGCCATGCTCTGGACACTGTGCTGACAGACACAGATAACCTTCTTGCCATGGCTGGCATTGATGTGCCATTCTGGATGAGCTGCTCTACCTGAGCAACTTCTGTGGACTATAGACAATGCCTCATACTACCTCTATGGGTGAGAGCAATGACAAAATGCAAAAGTGGCCAAAACAACAGCCAAAAAGGATGAGAATAGACAAATGGTTTGTGGTCACCACCTGCATAACCACTCCTTCATAGGGGGGGTCTTGCTAATTGCTGATCATTTCTACTGGTTCTCTGTTCCATAATAACAGCAGGAGAAATTGATTCTCTGAAGTGTGAGTGATTTGGAGTTACATTGGATTGTTTAAGAGTTCCCTTTAATTTTTTTGAGCACTGGATATATAAAATTTTAGTTTTGCAATAACTCAATCACAGATCCTAACAGAGCATGTTAGCAAACCATAGACTGTTTAACGATGGGTCTCCCTTGAAGCTTCAGCTCGTTGAAGGGGCCTTGAACCTTTTCCAGTTGGCCTGGTCTATATTTTGCTTTGATTCACTTAGGAAACTGCATGTTCAGCATTCTCTATAGTAACATTTCTCAAAAGACTTTTATATCTATCTCGCTTTATTGAAATACGTATGGTGTGTGTTGAGTGGTCTCTCTGTGTCCTTCATCCTGAGCGGTGGTTTGCAGCACAAAGTTCCTGAAAGTTTTTCACGTCTTTTGTGGCACTTGATCGAATTCTCTTGAACAAAGAAGCGACATTCCAGTATCTGAGCGCTGAAGGCATTTATTACTCCATGCTTCTCTGTAATTCAGGGAATAAAGGGGGCACTGACCCTCATTTGTACCTAAAGTGCATAGCATCAGGGCCGTATTTAGGAGTTCCTGCCGCCATAGGCACTTTCACCGGTCGCGCCCCCCGATCAGTCAGACTAAGCGTATGTGAACACAGTATTTTATTTTTCAGGCAAATCCGCTTCAGTATTCTGCCTAAAAAAGCAACAAAAAATGCTAAAAGGAATGAACTCCTGCACCGCAATTAAAAAATGACCTGCTGTTCATATGTTTGGTCTTTACAGTTAAAAGAATAAAAAACTCTATGTCCTGCAGCATCTTTTATTTGAATTCCAGCACTCAGGGGGTTCACAGATGTCATTGCCCGTAGCCTTTAGATAGTAGTTCGACCTCCATGCATATGAAACTAAAGTTGGCTAACTTGCGAGGACAGTCTAATGTATATGAGGGCTCTAACTGATGATTGGTCACGGAAATAAGGGTCCAGCATGTCCGATTACAGGCTGTAGATCCTTTTGTCCTATAAGTGATAAGCTGTAGCCAGAGACGTCTAAGGCCCTTTTCACATCAGCGTTCTGTCTGGATCTGGCCGATGCGGTAAATCTGCCGATCTGCCGCCTAACGGCCAACTTGCAGCACACTTGTGGCAATACCCCATTCATTCTCTATGGGGCTTGTGGCAAGTGCGCCAATTGTGGTTTTGCCGCAATCAGGCAGTTGCGGCCGCGGGAAAAAACACGGTTAGCAGCGTTTTTTTTCGCCACTACAAGAGCCGATCTGCCAGATCTGGCAGAATTGTACTTGCCGCACCCGACCGCATGCCCATAGACATTGCATGGGGCTTGCTTGTCTAGGCGCCGCTAGTCGGCCATTAGGCAGCAGACCCGGTGCATCTGCTGGATTGGCCCGGAAACATCAGCAAACCACTGATGTGAAAGGGGCCTAACGCAGCTTCCATACAGTATGCAGGAACATTGGGAAAAATGAGAGCTCCTGTTATATGGAGAGAAGATCGGCGAGCACGGATACGCTGCTTAGTCGATGTGTTTGGCTGACATTCAGCTGTATTTTTAGTCAAGCACACTTGCCCTATAATGTTTTAGGATTAAGTCTGTTAAGTTAAAGATTACAACATCCACATGACTACATCACCAACACCAGCAACCACCAGCAACCACCAAATAATACATAATCAGAACTACCGTCAATACATCACCAGAACAGTATGTTCCCTATATAAATGTTTTATGCAGATTAAATGTCCCACACTGCTCATCCTCAATCCATATGTTCCATGCAGCTTATCCTTCCCAACCATTCCCCTTGATTCCCATGTTGCTTATCTCCCCCGCCCCCACCCACCCCCATATGTCTCATGCAACTCATCCTTCCCCCTCCCATGTTCCATGCAGCCTCTCCCCCATCCCTCACTCCCTATAGCTTCTTCCCCATGTTCCATGTAAGTTCTCACCCCACGTTCCATGGAGCTTCTTCTCCCGCCCCATCCACCAAACCATCCATGTGCCTTCTCCCCCATCCATCCATCCATCCATCCAGCTTCACCTCCTTTTCCATGCTTCTCCCCCCTTTTCCAGACTGCCCTGTCCATCTATCCCATTCTGCCCCCTCTTCCAGGCCGCCCCGATCCATCCATCCAATTCTGCCCCCTCTTCCAGGCCGCCCCATCCATCTCATTCTACCCCTTTTCCAGCCACCCCATCCATCCTCTGCCCTTTCTGCCCCCATTTTCCAGGCCCCCTTTAACCCATCCATCCCATTCTGTCCCCTTCTCCAGGCCATCCCCATCCATCACCCATCCATCACCATTCTGTTATGCCCCCTTTTCCAGGCCACCCCATCTCCTCTGTTCCCTTTTCCAGGCCGCCCACCACCATATCCATCCCATGCTCACCCTCATCCAGGTCGCCCCATCCATCACATCCCATTCTGACCCCTCTTTCCAGGCGCACCATCCATTCCATTTTCCCCCTCTTCCACTTCTAGGATGCACCATCCATCCATCCATACTGCCCCCTCTTCCAGGACGACACCCCCATCCATCCCATTTTTCCCCCCTACTGCCAGGCCGCCCCATCCATCCAATCCTTCCTCCCCGGCTGCCACCTTTTGGCTGTAGCAGCGCCTTACCTGACTCCACTCTCTTGGATCCCGGCTTCTTCCTCTGTCTTCAGTGCTCCTGGTCTCCCGCTCCCTGGCACTGCAGAGCTGTCGCATTGTGACATGATCACTCAATCCCGACCTCCTGCCTGTGAATGCTGCACGTGGGGGTCAGGAAGCTGAATGGAGCTTCCCTGACCCCGAAGTGCCAGGGTGTGCTCAGCTCACAAATTCCCTTTGTAAACCCCCCTCCTCCAAAAACTCGCCGGATCTCGTGCAGAAATCCTATAGCAATCTGTGAAGAGATTTTGTGCATGCGCTGTTACCTCTCCGGTCATTGGTGGTTGGACGCCAGCCTGAAGGACGATCATAGGGCTCCCATTAGGGCGAGTGCCCATAGGACGTTTTTGCTGCGTTTTCTGCATGCAGAAAACCATTGGTTTTATGTTAATTTATGCTAATTTGTTCCTGCGGTTTTGATTCCCACAAAACAATACGTTTCACAGAAACACTGTGCCCACACATTTTGGTAAGTGTCAAGAACTGTCAAATACCTACGTTTTTGGTGCGGATGGGAAAGAATTGAAATGTTAATTATTTTCCTGCGTTTTTGCTAAAGTCAATGGAAAAAATGCAGGAAAAATGCAGTAAAAAGGCGCAAAAAACGCAGACAAGATAATAGCTAATCTCCTGTCAAGGACTCTAGGATCCTGAGGTTTTGCTGCTTTCAGGACTGCTTAAAAAAAACGTCTTGTGGGCACATACTCTTATAAGGATGGGTGTAAGGGTGGCTTCACACCACGGTAAGGTCCGATCCGGGGCTGTCTGGTGTAAGCCAGACAGCCCCAGACCGGATTTTGGCCCCATAGTATCCTATGGGGCCGGATGGAGCCGGATGGCAGCTGCCTGCCATCTGGTTTCCATCTCTCCGGAATAATCCGGGAGAATTCAGATTTTTCTCACCGGAGACACAAACGTTGCTTGCAACGTTTTTGTGCCCGGGGAGAAAAATCTCCCCAAATTGCCGTATCCTGGACTCTCCCTGATTCCCGGTGCTCCCTAACATGAGAGCCGTGGTCCGGGAGGATCCGGGAACCGGACACCTGCGGAAGCACGCCGCTGTTGTTTCAGGACCGCGGCTAGCTCCCTGTGAGCCACGGTCCTGATTCATTAGCAGCTGCGTCCTGCTGCACACAGGACCGGAGGGCATATTAGCCCTATGGTTCTGCGTGCTGATCCTGTTCGGGGCTGTTGGTGTCATCCCTGACAGCCCCGGATCGGACCTTACCGTCGTGTAAAGCCACCCTAAGATGATTTTTTTTTTTTTTTTTTTCTTTTCTAAGGGTTGTATTTGCAATACCACAATTCAAGTAAATAAAGTCAAAATGTAACACCAGGAACAACATATGGACAAGAGTGGCGCTATTTGTGGAAGAATTAAACTGTCTTTTTAATGTTCAACAACTCCTAATATTAACTGTCTGCAATTAGTATATAAACACTCAAGAAAAGGGCTCATGTTGCAGGTTCCCACAAATTATATGGTTACATATGTTAAAAAAAGACCTGAGTCCGCCATGTTTAACCTATTTCCTCCAATTAGACATTCTTTGTTGCTAAATTATAACTCGCAATGTTCTTTGCACTGGGGAAATCATCCAGTCCTGATAGTGTCGCCCATTACTACCTCTTGTGGTTGGCATTGCACCATTTGACTGCTCTAACTGTAAAGAAGCCTTTCCTATGTAGCTGTTGGAATCGCCTTTCTTCCACCCACAGTAAGTGTCCTCTTACCCTTAGTAGTATTGACTTTGGTTGGAATAAGTTGCTATCCTTTTGTATTGAGCACGAATGTATTCATTCATAGCTAAAATACATCTTGGAAGATATTTGCTTTCTAAGCTGCACAAGTCCAACTTTTCCAACCTCTTGCCATATGGGAGGCCTCCATCCCTTGTAATAATCTAGTTGCCGCCTTTGAACTCACTTAACTTCTGAATATCCTGCTTAAACTTGGAGCCCAAAACTGTATCCCATATTCTAAATGCAGCCTTACAAGTGATGTATAGAGGGGTAACATACACTGGGATGATGGGATTTTATCTCTCATTTTTATACACCCTAAAATCTTGTTTGCTGTTGCAGCTGCTGCCTGACATTGAGTACTGCGCTGCTCAGCTTACTTGTAATCAGAATACCCCAGTCCTCCTTCTGTTCTGTGGTCCCGATTTTACGTCTGTTAAATGTTTATGCAGTAATAGGATTACTCCACATTTATCAATGTTAAACCTCAATTGCAAAGCGTTTGCCTAAGCAGGCCTCTTATCCAGATCGTCTTGTAATATTGTACTGTCAAGGTCCGTTTTTGATATCCTACATAGTTTGGTGTCATCACTGACACTTTTTACTCACAACCCCATCCACAAGGTCATTAATAAAGAGATTAAAATGAATCCTAGCACATATCCCTGCAGTACCCAACTGCTGACTATAGCCTATGTAGAGAATGTACCATTTATTACTGTTTTCTCCTATCAGCCAGTTCTTGACCCTCCTGCATAAAGGTTTCCCTGGTCCCGGCTTGTGGAGCTTCAGTATAAGGCCATTATGTAGTACAGTATCGGATACTTTTGGAAAGTCCAGATAAATCACATTAGCTTCGTTACCAACATCCAGGTTTGCACTTATCTCTTCATAGAAACTCAGCTGGTTGGTTAGACACTAGTTCTCGTTCATTAATCCATGGTGGTTGTTGGTTATTATAATATTTTCTGCAATATATTTTTGTATGTCATCTCTTATAATGCCCTCAAAAACTTTGCAAACCACTGATGTCAGGGTTAAGGGTATGTCTCACATACCGAGATCGCTAACGAGATCGTTACTTTTGTGACGCAATAGCGATCTCAGCAACGACATCGCTACGTGCGACAGGGTGTAACGATCTGGTCCCCTGCTGCGAGATCGGCAATCGTTACACAGCCTCCTGGTTCATTTTTTGGTCGTTGCGCTCCCGCTGGGAACGCTGTATCGCTGTGTTTGACACCTTACCGACGATATCGTTGGCAACACATAATGAGATACGTAGGCGTGCACGCATGTGAGAAGGAAATACAACGACTGAACAATATCGTTGAAGAAATCACTAGGGTGGACATATCGTTGTATAGATCGGCGTGTTTGAATACCAAGTAGCGATACCGATAATGACTCATCAGCGATCCCGGGAGCCATGTCGTTATCGGGATCGCTACTGCGGTCGTTACGTCTGACCGGGCCTATAGGCTGCTTTTCACATCACGATTTTTGCACATCCATTGTGATCCTTGAATTTGAAGGATCACACGGACTGGCACGGATCTGTGCCAACAGATACCATTGATGCCCACGGATCTGTCATTAGTTAGCAGAGATAGGGCTGTACCTTGCTTCTGAGCAGTGGCGTAACTTCAGGCCTCGGGCCCCGATGCGAAAGCTCCAACGGGACACCCAATTATTGCAAATCTTTAGTAGTATGTCTTTTTCTATTGGCCAAAGGGACGTTTGGGACCCGCCTAGGCTGCAGGGCCCGGTTGCGATCGCAACCCCTGCACCTATTGTAGTTACGCCCCTGCTTCTGAGCATGTGTAGTACAGCAAATTGGACCAGTTTTACAGATGCGATTTGACTGTTCCATTTCGGTCTGTCACCATAGAGCTTCGTGTTATTTTGAAACGGACAGCTACGGATTATTTCTGTCCGATATTTTTTTTTTTTTTTTTTTTTATTCTTTTTTTTTTTTCCCTCTCCAGGCCTAAATTGATGGCCAAATGGATCCATCACAGAACTGACACAATAGGATGCCAATTAGGACCAATCTGTGCACATTCTTGCCCATAGGGATACATGGTTGCCAAATCAGATCCGTGGCTATCCGTTTTACTAGGGATAGGGGATAGCAACGGATGAACAAAAATTGTGATTTGAAAGCAGCCTTATCCGACAGTAGTTACCGGAAGCCACTTTCTTAAATCTGTACCATATCATCCTCTTCCAATCCTGTGACATCAACCCTGTTATATGAAAGTCTAAGGTGCCTTCACATGCGGCAGTGTCCGTCGGGCTGTCATGATGACAGCTGGACGAGTTTCTCCATAGAATCCTGTCGGCTGCACGGAGCTGATCCCGCGGTGTAATTAGCTGCTACGCTGCTGTTCGCGATGAATTGCAGATGGGATTTCTGCCGTTTCCAAGTGATGCATTTGGAATCGGCAAATCCCACTTCTGCACGATTCATCGCACCAGCACATACAGCTTAATTACACCCGGATCACTCCTGCACGACAGATTCTTGGAGAAAACTCGGTCCAGGTGTAACAGACAGCCCCGACGAGCTCGCTCGAAGCGCCTAAGAAGGTGATACAGTGATTGACAATTATTGAGCTCAATTCCTCTATCTGCCATGTTACCATTTTAATAACTCTTGTGTTAAGGGAACTGTCAGGTTGTTTACTCCTACCAACCTACTGTCCCAGCACATTCCTAGCACATCTATAACCATCCATCTCACCTAATGGTGTCCTATATTGGCTGTAAAAAAATTACTTTGATACTCACATTTTCACGTGCAAATGCTGCATCCAGTCTGCGGTATGAAGACTGACTGGGCGGTCTCCAGTGCTCCGTGTTCCCTCTTCACTTCTATAATCATGCCCTGCTGGGAATGAGAATTTCATCCTCCAGCACGCTCCGGATTTGCAATTCCACCCTTCTTCTATGTACATCTGTGACGTCATTCCATCGTCTTGTGGCTGTACAGCGCTCCGGAATTGCAGTGCGCATATTGAATTCGGCCCAACCATAATCCACAATGCACCAGACTGGAAATTACGTCTACCCGGTGCATCATAAACGGAAGAAGGAAGTGGGAATTCCAAATCGGGAACACGCTGGAGGATGAATTCCCACGCTCAGCAGTGCATGATTACAGAAGTGAAGAGGTGAGACTGAGCCCTGGAGACCATCTAGTCAGTCTACAAAAAGTAGCCTGATTGATACTCAGATTTTTGCGTGCAAATGCAGCAAAGTGATTTTTTTACAGTCAATATAGGACACCTATAGGTGAGACGGGATGTTATGGATGTGCTAGGAAACTGCAGGGACAGGTAGTGATGGGAGGTAAAAACAACCTGACAGGTTCCCTTTAAATTAGTTATGTCAGGTGGTGAACTTAGATTTTTGTCTTGTAAAATGATCCTTGCAGCAGACTGTTATTGCTCATACAGCTAAAAAGTGCCTGTTTAATTTCTCAGCCTTTTCTTTTCCCTGTATAATTCTCATCTGCTAAAGGACCGATGCCATCTATTTTTATTTCTTTTTGGCATTAATACATTTAAAATAAATTTAAGAAAGTTTAGAATGTCATTGGCAATTTGTTTTTCAGTTGCTAACTTTGCTAGCTTGATTTCTTTTTTTAAATTTTCTTATGGTCTCTCTACTCTTGAAATTCTATTTTAATTCCCCAGCCTTCACAGTTTTGAATGCCCTTTTTGTTTTTGTCTTATTCTGCTTTGTACTGTCTTAATTTATCCATCATGTTTTCTCTTTTATACATAGAAATGATTGACACTCTGCATTTGGCACTTGTACTGCCATTGGTTTTGAGACCATTAGAAATGCTTTACATTTCCTAAAGGGAACCTGTCACCCCCCCCCCCCCTTCCCTTCCCGCCCAGGTCCTATTAAACTAGAAGAGCCACCTTTAGCAGCACCTATACTGCATTTTGTTAAGGAGGGTCTTATCCCCCTACCTCTCCGGGACACCAAAATAATGACTTTAGAAGAAATTAGTTCAGGGAGGGGAGTATACCTCCTGGACCTAGCCTAAACGCCATGCTGCTGTTGCCCTCCTCCCTCTCTTCCTTGCAAGTGATGTAGGTGCCTGCGCAGATCCCTCAGTTCTTGGGCATGCTCCGTGAGCTCTGCCTGAGAGCTGAGGTCACATGGTATAGCGCAGGCGCCAGATCCCACCCTGTGTAGTCTTATGCTGTATGAAGACGGAGCTGGGAATCTGCCGCCTGTGCAAACAGCATGACCACGCATGTTCCCTCCTCACCAGATTCCCAGACCCGCAGTCTGCATAAAGCATAACCACGCATGGCGAGATTCAGGCACAATGCCCAGGCATCATGTGACTTCAGCTCTTGGGCAGAGCTCACAGAGCATGCCCGAGAACTGAGGGATCTGCGCATGCGCCACTGTCAAGGGAGAGAGGAGGAGGGTCCCAGAGGGTCAAAGAGGAGAGATAACAGCAGTGAGATATTTAGGTCCATGAAGGGGAGTATACCTCCCGGACCTAACACCGGAATAATTTCTTATAAAGTCATTATTTTGGTTTCCCGGGAGGGGGGGGTAGGAGGATAAGAGCCACCTTCACGAAATGCAGCATAGGCACTGCTGAAGGTGGCTCTTTTGGTTTAATAGGCCCTGGGTCGGGTGGTGGTGGGGGGTGACAGGTTCAATTTAAAAATACATGGAACAGATATAGTGTATGGCTCTGATTGCATGACAACAGTGTCTTCTGAACAAACCTTTCCCTGTCCTGGTACATTGTTATTTTGGTAACAGAATTGGATGTTTGTGTGTGTGTGTACACAATACAAGCAGGATTGTCGTTTTTGGTTCGTACGCACTAAGAGGAGGAATTGCTAGAAGAGTTAAAGGGATTTTCCCACAAATGCCATTCATTCCCTTTCCACAGGATATCCATTACTTGTCTTATATGTAAAAAAAACGACTCTTATTGCACAGTTTTTTTGGATCAGTTTCATCAGTGTTTGATCATTGATTACAATCGATGTGTTCTCACTGATTTTTTTTATGTATTCATTTTTTTTTTTTTTTAATGAATAAATTACAAACGACACATGCCATCTGGGTCCATGAAAAATAATTCTGGGCACACACACACACTTGGATGGGTAATTTTCATCATAGTACATGATCAGAACGATTCTCCATAGACTTGCATTGTCATAGCGACTTCTGGTCCACACTCAAACCCCACTGTGAGTTGGTGAGTCGGAATGTCGGTCATGTGACTCGGGAGCAGTGCCGGAGCCCGGAGAAGACTGCGATCAGTGAGTCTGTGAATGTGTATGAAATATAGGTCTCTTCATAAAGATTTGGCCTATAAAAAATTTTAATGGGAGCGTTTTAACCCCTTTATGACCTTTGACGTATTGGTGTATGTCAAGTCAAGATTGTGCCTATGTGCGCTCGCACGCCAAGCCTGCATCATTCCTTACACATGACAGTTGATTTAATCAGTCATCCTGTGCCTCTAACAGCTGCGACTGGATCGGAACTCCGACCATTGATGTTAACCAGTTAAATACCGCTTTCAATCTCTGACAGCGGCATTTCACTGTGCCGGCAGAGGGGTGTCTCATTCAGTGTATGCCCATCGGCAAGCCTGTAAAGTGATTGGGTCACGCCAATGAGTTGCTGTGATAGCCAGGGGTCTGCTGGTGGCCCCTGTGTCTGTTATTGGAAATCTCCTGTGAAATCCGCGTTTAGCTGGTGTTCATAGATCATGATTTTAGCTACACATAATGCATCGCGCAAGCAATTAGACGATTGTGGCTTCAAGTCCCCTGAGGGGATTATTAAATATAATAATAAGTGAAGAAAAACGTTTTCCAATATATGAACGTATACAAAAAATAAAATCATCCCCCACCTTGTGCCCAGTGAAAAATAAAATCTAAAAAAAAAAACACCCATTAGGTATCTCTGCATTCGTCACAGTCTGCTCTATCAAAATGTAAAGTAATTCGATTAATGAGAAAATAATAAACATCAGAATTATGTTTTGTTTTTTTTAAGCTGCCACAACAGTGCAATAAGAGTGATCAAAACATGGTTTAATCACCTGCACTGGGGATAATTCCAACCCCTGTGCAATACTAAGGAAATCCTGAAAACACGACATGTTGGTGGGTCCTGAGGTCTGGAGTTGAGGAACACTGGTTTACGGGGAGCAGGCAAAAGAGTAGTCTGGTCACAGGCAAATGGTCAAAGTCCAGGTAAGGGAATAAAGTCAGGCTGGGTCAGGTACCGAGCACAGAGAGATCAGTCTTACACTGGCAGCATCAAGTGTACAATTGACACTGGATCAAGGAGCTAGCATGCTGAAGTAGAGGATCAGTCAAGGGAAGTGAGCACAGATGATTGCAGCACAGATCCAGCACAACCAAAACAGACTGACGGCTTCCACACAGTAGTAACATAGCAGACAATGACACTGTGGAGATCGTGACACCAGGTCAGTTTTACTATACAGTAATCATGAAAAATAATCCCCCCCCCCCCCCTCCCACCCCAAATAAAAAAATGTGAAATTGCACTATTGTCTTGCAATTTCAATGCAATTGGAATATTTTTTCCCGCTTTCCAGGGCCATCGCCTTATTTAAAAAAAAAAAAAAATCAGAAGATCACGAAGGGGTTAATAAATGGACAGCCTTTTTAAGAATTATATAAATGAAAAGTTAGGTTGTACAGCAATGTTGTATCTCATTTATCAAAACCAATTGAAAGAAGTACTTTGACTTTATAGTTTTCTGATGTCTGGTTTAAGAAAACCAGTTTTGAACTTATATATAAATAAGTGAATCTGCGAGATCCTCGGGGGTGTAGGGATACGCCACTCCAAGGGGGTGTGGGGTCCTCCACTCCAAGGGGGGTGTCGGGATCCACGACTCCGGGAGGGGGGGGTGGGTGTAGGGATCCACCACTCAGGGAGGGGGGGGGTGGGTGTAGGGATTCACCACTCGGGGGGAGGGGGGGTGTAGGGATTCACCACTCGGGGGGGAGGGGGGGTGTAGGGATTCACCACTCGGGGGTGTAGGGATTCACCACTCGGGGGTGTAGGGATTCACCACTCGGGGGTGTAGGGATTCACCACTCGGGGGTGTAGGGATTCACCACTCGGGGTGTAGGGATTCACCACTCGGGGGTGTAGGGATTCACCACTCGGGGGTGTAGGGATTCACCACTCGGGGGTGTAGGGATTCACCACTCGGGGGTGTAGGGATTCACCACTCGGGGGTGTAGGGATTCACCACTCGGGGGTGTAGGGATTCACCACTCGGGGGTGTAGGGATTCACCACTCGGGGGTGTAGGGATTCACCACTCGGGGGTGTAGGGATTCACCACTCCGGGGGGAGGGGGGGTGTAGGATTCACCACTCGGGGGTGTAGGGATTCACCACTCGGGGGTGTAGGGATTCACCACTCGGGGTGTAGGGATTCACCACTCGGGGGTGTAGGGATTCACCACTCGGGGGTGTAGGGATTCACCACTCGGGGGTGTAGGGATTCACCACTCGGGGGTGTAGGGATTCACCACTCGGGGGTGTAGGGATTCACCACTCCGGGGTGTAGGGATTCACCACTCCGGGGTGTAGGGATTCACCACTCCGGGGGGAGGGGGGGTGTAGGGATTCACCACTCGGGGGTGTAGGGATTCACCACTCGGGGGTGTAGGGATTCACCACTCGGGGGTGTAGGGATTCACCACTCGGGGGTGTAGGGATTCACCACTCGGGGGTGTAGGGATTCACCACTCGGGGGTGTAGGGATTCACCACTCCGGGGTGTAGGGATTCACCACTCCGGGGGGAGGGGGGGGTGTAGGGATTCACCACTCGGGGGTGTAGGGATTCACCACTCGGGGGTGTAGGGATTCACCACTCCGGGGTGTAGGGATTCACCACTCCGGGGGGAGGGGGGGTGTAGGGATTCACCACTCGGGGGTGTAGGGATTCACCACTCGGGGGTGTAGGGATTCACCACTCGGGGGTGTAGGGATTCACCACTCGGGGGTGTAGGGATTCACCACTCGGGGGTGTAGGGATTCACCACTCCGGGGTGTAGGGATTCACCACTCCGGGGGGAGGGGGGGTGTAGGGATTCACCACTCGGGGGTGTAGGGATTCACCACTCGGGGGTGTAGGGATTCACCACTCGGGGGTGTAGGGATTCACCACTCGGGGGTGTAGGGATTCACCACTCGGGGGTGTAGGGATTCACCACTCGGGGGTGTAGGGATTCACCACTCCGGGGTGTAGGGATTCACCACTCCGGGGGGAGGGGGGGTGTAGGGATTCACCACTCCGGGGTGTAGGGATTCACCACTCCGGGGGGAGGGGGGTGTAGGGATTCACCACTCCGGGGGGGAGGGGGGGGTGTAGGGATTCACCACTCCGGGGGGAGGGGGGGGTGTAGGGATTCACCACTCCGGGGGGAGGGGGGGTGTAGGGATTCACCACTCCGGGGGGAGGGGGGGTGTAGGGATCCACCACTCCGGGGGGAGGGGGGTGTAGGGATCCACCACTCCGGGGGGAGGGGGTGTAGGGATCCACCACTCCGGGGGGGGGGGGAGGGGGGGGTGTTAGGGATCCACCACTCCGGGGGGAGGGGGGGGGGTGTAGGGATCCACCACTCCGGGGGGAGTGGGGGGGGGTGTAGGGATCCACCACTCCGGGGGAGTGGGGGGGGTATAGGGATCCACCACTCCGGGGGGAGGGGGGGTGTAGGGATCCTCCACTCAACTCTCCTTGATGCACATCCAGGCTTATTTGCATATGACTTGCGGCTTGATTTCGCAGTACTGATACATCGGATGACTTCCTTTTCCTAAAAGCAGACATGGTTTTATGTTCACACTTGGTTTTTGCATTCTGAAGTGAGCCATCACTGTCTTACTAAGCCTTGTGTAATGCTTTATTAGATTTGCTTCCCCTTGGCAATGGTCCATAGATGATTAAATGGCCTTTGGCTGCAGTCCCAACAATGTTTGTTTGCAGAAGAAATGTACTTTATAACCTTCAAATGATTTCAGAGAGCACATGTAAATGTGTACTACCCGGTAGTGGCTCTTGTTGGTTACCTCCAAAACCAACATTGTATTTGGCAGCCTAATAATGACCTATAAGGCGGCTTTATAATGGGTATTCTGTAGAGGGAGTCTGTTATTATCTAAAGGGCAACATACACATTCCATAATGTATGGGGGCCTCTCGACTCTCCCCCGACACTGTCCAAGGGGGAAAGAAGGATGTGGTCTGCTGAATTTCAATGGATGATTCTTTTGTCTGGGAAAGATGGCCTTTAGATGAATGACTGACTGGTCCACAGCCCTTTCATGTGCATTGCCAGCTTAAAGGGAACCTGTCACCAAGTTGGTTGGCTCACATTGAGTGTTATTTCCCAATATAAATATGGTCTCCACCTTTTTAAGGTATCTTTTCCTGTATCCTAGTAAGCTATATACAAGTCCCCGACCCCCTCTGAATAGCCCAAATAATACTTATTATACCACCATACGGCACGGCCCAATGGGCAATGCTGGTCTTAATCAAGCACCTCCTCTCTTGTTCCTGTCACCATCATCCTTCTTGCCTCATGTGGATGACGTGCCCTAGTTCATCCACACTGACCTCCATTGCACTCCCGCGCAAATGATTTTTGCTGCTCCATGCTGAAGGCAGAGCAAAGTACTGTAATGGACATGCACTTATGGGTCATCGGCGCATGTGCATTACAGTACTTTACTCTGCCTTTAGCAGGGAAAAGCACAGGAGGGCCTGTGTAAGGCCAGAGTCACACTAGCATGTGACTTGCGTGAATGCAATGCAAGAAAATCTCATTGTCTAACATGGGCCCGAGTGCAGTCGGGTAGGTCAGACCTGCAAGTTTTTTCTCAGCCCTTATCGAGGTGAGGAAACACTGGCAGCATTTCCCAATTGTCTACAAGACTTGGGTCACTCGCACACATAGTGTATGGGTGCGAGTGATATATCGGACTACACTCGGCAGACATGCGATATACACCAGTGGAGGAAATGGGGAGATAAATCACTCCCTCTCCTCCGCAGCTGTGATCTGATGGCAGGATTGGAGTACAGTAGATGACACATGATCACGCACGCAGCAGGGCCTGAGCCGACGGTCACTAGCAGATCGCATCCATCCAATGCCATACACCAGTGTGATTCCGGACTAAGTCAGTGTAGTGCCAGTGTGTTCAACATGGCCATGGTCTGCTCTGTATCCAGCACCTTCCACTCCTCTTCTTCATGTGTCATGTGACAATAATTCCCATTCTCCAGATCACTCTGCACTCTATGGACCCGATTCATCATTTTTCAGTTTATTGAAGTCACTTTTCCTTTCTTTGTTACGTCTTGTGCTGTTCATTTTTGCCACACTTGGTTCACAAAGTTAACACGCAAACTATTACAATTCTATTTTGTCTCCATCCTTTTTTTTTTTTTTTTTTTTTTTTTTTTTACTATTCCGCACCAAAAGTTGCAAAGCCTTAAAAAAAATATCACAAAAATACACCAAATTGAAAACATTTCTAGAAGCCTTCCTTCAGGACAAGGACTCGCATGAGATGCACCAAAGAAAAATATACAATTTGGGAGAATTTACACTTCATGAAAAACTAGAAAAGAGAAACACTTAAAAAGTGGCACAAACTGTAAAGACACATAAGGTGCAAGCAAAGTCACTCAAAAGGAGCAAATTACTCCAAAAAAGTGTTGTAATGGCAATGGTGAATAGGGGCCATATGTGTGAGCTGTTAGTCGCTTTTACAATGCAAGTCTATAGAGCCTCGTTCCATAGATTCACATAACACCCAATGTGACCAAACTGTTGGAAGAGCTGACACATAACACAGATAGAACAGAACACTTTAATGC
Organism: Allobates femoralis; assembly: GCA_033576535.1. Classification (NCBI taxonomy): domain Eukaryota; kingdom Metazoa; phylum Chordata; class Amphibia; order Anura; family Aromobatidae; genus Allobates; species Allobates femoralis. The sequence continues at coordinate 4,812,499 of JARQOC010000009.1, forward strand.
TACACTACACCACTACATTAACATTTAGACAGGTATAGACCAAAAAATAAAACGGAGTATTTCTTTAAATCCCCGTTCACGCCATTGCTAGGAAATTCTATGTATTACGCCGCAGTGATGTCATATTGACATGTGACTACTGCAGCCAATCATTGGCCTCAGCATCACAAATTGCAGCTAGTGATTTAGGTAATGGGTGGTACAGCATTGCTGCAGCTAGGAAAATGAACACTGATGTGGACCACCACCATCTAGTAATTAGTGCTGCTGTTATCATCCTCCACATGCCCCAGCCTATTTGTTTTCTTGATGATCCTACCGTATCAACACCTTCAAGGTATTTTAAAGTTGCTTTTAAACAACAGCTATTGGAATAATAATTTCGACAATTGGATGTGTTTAAAAAAAGTATGATTATCTTTGCAAGAAAATGTGTCCCTTGCTATGTACTGTGTAATGTCCGTGCCCGATCATAGAGGGACATGGTCTGATCATACCATATCTCCTGTGCTGAGATAATCTTATATATGTGTCTCTGCTATGTACTGTGTAATGGATGTATCTGACCATACAGGGACATGGTCTGATCGATCACATCTCCTGAGCTGAGATAATCTTTTATGTGTCCTGCTATGTACTGTGTAATGGATGTGTCTGACGTACAGGAACATGGTCTGATCATACCACAGCTCCTATGCTGAGATAATCTTATATATATGTGTTCCTGCTTGTACTGTGTAATGTGTGTCTGACAGTACAAGGGACATGGTCTGATCATACCACACTCCTATGCTGAGATAATCTTACTTATATATGTGTTTCCTGCTGTGTACTGTGTAATGTCCGTGTCTGACTGTACAAGGGACATGGTCTGATCATACAACATCTCCTGGGCCAGGGAGGAAGTAAAGAAACATATCAGTTTTTAAAAATATTTATAAAAATTGGGTTGAACACAAGTATTGTCTTTATGTAAAGTTTGTACACAAGACCTCCCTTTAGATTCATGAATATTTAGTTGAACATGGTGCATAAGGGAGGTAAATTCAGATCATTGTGTGTCACCGCAGTTACCTCCAAATGCTGGTGCCATGCTTATTGTAATCCTCTATCTGAGGTGTATCTGGCTGTATGGCATGTATTAAACACTTATGCATAGTTACATAGGTAAATAAAACGTTCCTGTACTGTACAGAGAGTTTTCTATACCTGCCTAAAATGTTTAAGTTCCCGTAAGTCATGCATTTATCCATGAACCAGGACGTGCAGGATGAGCAGACACAAAAAAATGTTGGCAATAAGAAAATGACATCGATCTCCAATCCTTGAATTGTTTCTTAATATTTCTTGTTTGTTTTTCTTAACAGGTTTTTAGAATGAATCTGAACAGCAGGTAGCGAACATTACCTTCAGTTTCTACACAAGAGATATGTAAAGACTCGGCACAGCCGTTTACACCAGTGGTTGGAGAAATCGGTGACCATGGCGCATTCCAAATCCAGTCGATCCCATTATGCCCTCACTGCCATTGGAGTGGGCTTACTGGTTCTTGGCGTGGTGATGGCGGTATGGAACCTTGTCCCGGGTTTTGGGAGCAATGATAAACCCACCCCACCCCAGGGTAACGCCAGCACACCATCGAACAATGCAGAAGTTAATCTAAAGAGTAAGACCTTCTCAGTGGCCTACGTGTTGGTGGGATCAGGCATAGCTCTGCTTTTATTGGCCATCTGCTTAAGCATACGCAATAAGCGCAAGCATCGATTAAGTATGGATGGCGTGCAGGTCGTCCAGCAAGAAGCACATGCACAGACTGACGAAAAGTGAGTAAAGGCCTATCTACCCTTATTGTGTGAATGGAACTGGTATTGGTCTCTGTCTATGGTGTGACTTACTGTACATGGTAATAATAAGTCAATGAAAGTATTGTTCAGCCAAAATATGAAATGTCAGATCCTCTTCACATCGTGATAGATTGTGTGTTTCAGGTAAGATAACCAGACATGTGCTGGGTGACTGACAGACGTGGCCCCATACACTAGGGACCTTAGGATTAGGCACTGTAGGGTATGGAAATTTGAGCATTGTATTGGTACAAACAGGCACCGCAGGTATCATTCTGCAGATCATCACCCAACATGAGAACCTTCCAAAACACCCTATATTCACTGATTCAAAATCATCACATGGTGATACGACATTACTTATGAAGAGTTTATCCGCTGCCGCTCAGAACCTTTCACTTCTGTAATGGAACTGACGAGTGCGGATGAAATAAACACCGGTTCCCAAGTTTAAGTACCTGTCTGCTGTCAAACAGTTGTTGAGATTTTGGCAACTCAAGATTGTGCTGGATAACTCATTCTTTGAATTACAACCTTTTATCTTTTTTTCTCACTATTCCAGCAGATAAGTCAATGGCAGAGGTGTCTAACAGCAGTTTATGCCACTCTGTTAAGGTACCTTTACACGCCGCTACCGAGGGTTAGAAACCACCGGGTGTCGCACGTGCACGCACGCGTTTCAACGGTTCCTAATGGTACCTGATACTGCAATTACACTCCGCTACAAGGTGCTGCAAAGTTGGATTTTTCGATCCCTGGATGCACCGACGGGTGCCGCAGGTTACCTTCTGTAGAGCACCTTCCCTCATTTACACGCCACTACCACAAGGGAATATGGGAGGACCTGGGGCAGCAGGGACAACACATAGGCGTGCCAGAGTTGAGGATTACAAGACGCTCGTACAGTGATTGGACAAAGCAATAACCTCATGATTGGCCAGCCAGAGCAGGGAGGCTGGCTAATACATGACGCTGTAGCAAATGTGTAGTGACTGGTCAGCTCGTTAAATATGCCGCCCTGTACAGGGACAACCAATTGGTACACAGTACTCCCCACCAATGATAGCTGATGGGGCGTGGTATACATGACACTGCAGCACGCCCCAGGTTACTCAAATACCGTACCTGTGCCCCGATTACACGCCGCTACTATACGGTTTATACCTGCTTGTTTTTGAGCAAGGCTGAAAGACAGGTGTCTACAGAGACAGGACGGTGCTACCTGAATTACACGCCGCTACTTCGCGGTGTTTTGAAGGTACAAGGTACAATTGTCTCCAACACCCGGTGGTTTCTAACCTTCGGTAGCGGCATGTAAAGGTACCATTAGGGTGGTTTCACATTTGCATTTGTGTCTGCATGCGGAGGGCATTGCAGATGCTGCCATACTGATGTGAACGCAGTGGAGATTCTCCGCATGCGTTCACATCAGTATGGTGCCCGGCCAGCCAATCAGCGATATCGCCGGCGACCGGGAGGTGGAGATCAGTGGCGGAGATCTCCTCCTCCCGGCCGCCGCCGATCTCCTGACTGTGTCAGCGCAGGAGATTTGAAAAAACAGCTGATCTGACAGCTGTATAAATCTCCCGCACCGACACCGAAGAGGTGATGTCGGTGCTGGACATTTAAACAGCTGTCAGTTCAGCTGTTTCTTCAAAACTCCCGCGCCACCACTACTGGTAGATTAGTGGCGGCCGTGCCCTGGACATCAGTGGTTGCTCTGACTGATCTCCTGGTGGCCGCCACTGATATCCCGGGAGAAATTTCAATGTGATCCGCAGCGTTCTCCTGCGCTGTCATACGGAGGACACTGCAGATCCATTGAGATCCATGCATTGTTTGTGTTCTTGCGGTCGCTTGCTGATAAAACAAGCGCCCTTGAATGCACAAAAAATGCAGCAGGCTGCGTTAGGAGGGCGGAGGATTGCACACAAATTATGCGCATCGAACGCAGCCAAACGCAGGTACCATGCGATCCCATGTTAAACATAGGAACGCAGTGCGCATGCATTTGGCTGCATTCGGAACGTTGCGTTCACAAACGCAAATGTGAAACCAGCCTTAACGCATGCACTCTTTGTCCAGCCAACCACGTGTTTGTGTGTATGGAGCAGTTGGGAGAGATGGTTATCAAAGCAGTATGAACAACCTTAGGCTCCTTCACACTGTGCGTTTTTGGTTTGTTTTTGCTCACCAGTTTTTGTAGCCAAAACCAGCAAAAACTGAACATGTAACATAGTAACATAGTAACATAGTTTTTAAGGTTGAAGGAAGACTTTAAGTCCATCTAGTTCAACCCATAGCCTAACATGTGAGTGTAGCCTTAGACCCAAATGCTCTTTGCATTGGACAGATATTGGCCAAACACTTATTTGACCAAGGGCTATTTTCCTGAATCTTTTATGCACATGCATGCTCAACTCAACCAAGTGTGCGTACTTTTAATAGGTAAGGAGAGTGAACCACTACAAGGTGCCCCTGGTGGAAGCTTATCACCCATGAAACTCAACATTTTTTTTTTTTTTTTTTTTTCCTTCAACATCCTATGGGGAGAATTTGGACACCCCTTTGGACATAAGATAGCCACGTCTTAGTCCTTGTTAAAAAAAAAAAAAAAAGTTTCGACATCTCTTCCCCTTTACACACATGGTGACTTTGGCCACGACACTTGTTGCTAAGCCCGTTTGCTAATTGTCGCTGCTACATCACAGCAGAATACAAGTGAATGGAGTTGCATTGTGAACCCTGAAGGGACCGTGGTGACCAAGTGGTAAAAAGTTGGACATGGTTAGATTGCTTCCCGCAACGTAACATCATTTACTTGTGTTTCATTGCAGTGTAGTAACAATGTCTAGCAATCTTTGGCTGTGAGACCTGTGCCGTAGCCTAAGTACCCATGCAGCCCTAGCCCTGTTATCTTGGATCGCTCACATATTTTTCGATGCTGCAGGTGAAGAATATATCCTAATGTAACCTTATTTCTGGTGTTACACAGGCTGCATGTGGAGACTTGTGCAGGAACCAGCAATACTACTTTGCAAGAGAACATAAACCTTTTTGAGAAGGAATAGAAATGCCAACCAGGGCAGAAGGGCATCGTCGCTGCTACACCTAGGTTCTGAGTCACAAACCGAGCGTGCAATAGAAATCTGCTAATCTGTTACAACGGTATAATACGAACCAACGGTAGTTGAACGGGTTAAAGACCGCAATGCCGGACTTCAGAATTCGGGAGACCTCAAACATTGAAATTAAAGTTGGGGTTTGTTTCTCAACGCGTTTCAAGGCTCCGGTCTGGGGAACGCTAGTGTGCCCTGAGGAAGGAGCCTGAGAGCCTTGAAACTCATGGACAAATAAACCATAACTTCAATGTTTGATGTCTCCCACGCGGTCATTAACCCTTTCAACTACCGTTGGTTCTTATTTACCTTGCACATCGCTTCCGACATCGCAGGCCAGATCGCCTAGTGTGACACTACCTTTAAACGTTGACTCCAATGACCTTCTCTCGCCCATCTCAAGCCTCCCGTACTTGCAGCTCTTCCTATAAACCTGCACATTTCTGCTCTGATTTTGGGTGTTGGCTCCATTCTATGGCAGCTTTACCTTTTTATCCTCAATATTTTCATTTCCTGCGTAAAAGACCTTCTCTATTAAGTTTGCAAATCTGTAGCAATGAGAATGTTTCCGAGGCGCAGGCTCTATAGTAACGATGGGGACGAGCGGCAGCAGATCCTATGAGCACAGAGATTATCAGCCATTTAATTTGTATCACGATTCTTGTTTCTTTTGTATTTCTTAATATAAAAAAGATGGTCTTGTCTCTCCTGGAGAGAGCGGCGATGTCTCGCTGAGCGGTGCCCCACATTGTACTAGATAACTACAGCACATAACGACCCAGAGACCCATTGATTTTTGTGCTATTGTGATGAAGAGTCTTGCGGATGGAATTGCAGCTTTTCTCCGTCCCTGAATAGAGAAATGAAATGACCAGAAAGTGAGTCCTAAAGCTAAATGCAAGTACTCCCAGCCCCTTAGTGCTACAAATCTGTAACGCTGCCCCCTGCTGGCTGATACTGTGTGTTACCATAAGCCAAGGAGTCACTGAGCGATTCTACAGGACAAGAATGATTCCCAGTAAATGCAGGTAATTATGGAATACTTCACCTATTATTTAATACTAGGCTTTCAAGAGTTACTGTACTTATATTGTCCAGCATGGGAAGTTATGAAAATCATTTTATTAGAAATTTGGCATCACTCCTGTTATAGGAAAAAAAAAAACCTAAGTGGCTTCATTAGCTGAAATTGCACTGCCATCATCTGTACAATGGATACAATCTGATATCAATGCAGCGGAAAACAATTAGATCGGGAACAACCGCTGTTTGGAAGCCGCTTTCAATGCATCTTTATTTTTTATTTTTTTTTTACGGGAGTGAACACAAATTCCCTAATAAAGTGATTTGAAGAATTTCATAATTTTTCATGCTGGACAGTTAAAAAAAAATAATTTTATTAAAAAAAAAAGCTGAGATAGGGGCAGTGTTATTTTCAAGATGAAATTTCCTTACCTTATTGACTTTTTAAAGGGTGGATAATTATCAAATAGGTGTTATTAGGAATATTCCTTCCTGATCATCAGCTCATGTAAACATGCAGCCGATCAAAATAAAATGAAAAAGGCTCATTTGTTGTCTTATCAGATAATTTATGATGAAATTAAAGACGTTGCCTGGGACTATAACACTGAAGACCTAGCTTTAGGGTAGGTCATCAATGTCTGGTTGGAGTACAACATCTGGCACCCCCGATATGCGTTTCCAATGCCGGTGGTCTCCAGGACTACTTGGTTACAGGTCCTGCACAGCTCATTCAAAGGAATAGTGGCTTTGGTTGGGTACTGCATATCTACCTCCTATTGATTTGACTGTGGCGAGTATACAGTACCCCGCTGGAACCTCTGTTCTGTTGATGGAGCTGTACTGTGCCGCTCCACAGCGGAGTATCGTGTGTTGCTTATTGGTGGACCTGCCAGGTGTTGCACCCCAATGATGACCTAACCTATGGAAGGGCCGTCAATGTTAGTCCCAGACAACCCCTTCAAAACCATCATAGTCAGCAGCACATTGCCGACTATATCCACAATGCAAGGATAAAGCAAATATGTCAGCCACTTGAACCTGCCATAGACGATCAGTGCTTTTATTAGGGATATTCCCATATTCTTGCCAGGGGCGTAACTACGAAAGTCGCAGAGGCTGCGATTGGCGGTGGGGCCCGATCATCCTGCAGAGAAGGCTCCTGTCAGTGACAGAGGAGCTGCGCTGTTCCTGTACTGTAAATACAAGCGGCCGGGCAGCGCTGCAGCAGGCTGGATCAGGCTGCAGAGGCATTAGTGTAATGTACTATACACTGCATCCTGCTGTCTGTCACCTCCGCATTGAGAAGTGTGTGGGGGAGCGGCACACATTACATTAAACTAAGTATGCTAACCCCACCCCCCACCCCGTCACGGTATATGGCCCCTCGCTGAAGTACACAGAAAAAATAAATGATTTATCTCGCCCTACGTCGCTCGCTCCCCTGCCTGCAGCGTTGCATTCCTCCCGTCTTTGCATTCGATCATGTGACCAGCACGCAGCACAGTGACGTCATCGCTGCCCGCTGGTCACATGATTGGATGCTCGGCATAGACGGGAGGATCGCAGTGCTGCAGGCAGGGGAGCGAGTGACGGAGGGTGAGTTAAATAGTTTAATTTTTATTTTGTGTATGCCTGCAGGGCCATATACCGTGATATGGGGGAGGCTATATTCATTGATATGGGGGGGGCATATAGCATGAAGAGAGGCTAAATACTGTGAAAGGGGGCTATATATCTGTCCCCACCCCCATTCTGGTATATAGACCCCTCATCCTGGGACGGGTCATTCCATGTCAAGTGAACCAATGATTATTACCTCTATATTTTTAATTCTTTTGAGATTTTGTTATTTGATAATAGCATGTCAGACAATGCAAAATGTGAAGAGAAAAATTTTTTAAAAAATTTATTTTTTTTTTAAATGATTTTCAAAGTTCGGAAAAAGTGCGAATTTCGCTGTTGCCTGCCTTTACATTTCTCCTCATAACTAAGGCTAGGAATAAGATAGAGAGACAAAATAAACACCATTCTACTCAGAACTGTCCAGGCTTTCACCAGATATGTCACAAGAGGATCTTTGTTAATATTTTACCCATGTGATCGCAAGCGCAAAACTTTAAAACGTATTTCCGAAAAATTGGCGCGCTTTAAATATTTCAAAAACTGCCCATGTGTCTGCTTTGCTCTTAGCCACATCTGTACCAAATTTCAAGTTGGGATCGCAATGGGATCATATTTTAACATATTTTACTATTAATAGCGTCAATGGGTCATTCCATATCAAATGATCTAAATATGAATATTTTTTTTTTACCTGACGTCTTTAGATTTTTTTTTTTTTTTCCTTTATGAAGTACTACTTTAGTTAATTACAAATTAAAAGTTTGGAATTTTTTTCTTCATCAGTTAATTTTTTACAGATTTTTAAAGTTTAAAAAAAGGGTGAATTTTGGCCTGGTATGACTTTAAATTTTTTTATCTCGGGCTAGAAATAAGATAGAGAAACAAAATAAACACCATTCTACTCAGAACTGTCCAGGCTTTCACCAGATATGTCACAAGAGTATATTTGTTAATTTTAATTTTTTTACCTATGCGAATGCAAACGCAACATTTTGAAACGCATTTCCGAAAAAAACATTTTAATAAAAATTTTCCAAAACTGCCCATGTGTCTTTTATGCTCTTAGCCACATCTGTACCAAATTTCAAGTTGGGATCGTGATGGGATCATATTTTAAAATATTTAACTATGGTTAATCTCATTTTTATTAAATTTTGAAAAAACATATGAAAGACATACATTCAATCTTTTAACAAAATCTTGAGACATATAAAATATACAAAAAGAGAATTCACAAAGTTATTAGTAACTTTAAGATAAGCTGCAAATTTACTTTTGCGCTTATCTCTGGTGCAATATATACTACAATCTAAATATAATTCCAAACACTCAAGTATACAACCTTTCTCAGGGTTTTGAGATGTTCTGATGTCAAGGGGACAAGCAGCCCCAGCAGAATGATTTTTATTACTTGGCCCCTTCTAACAGGTTGACCGCGTAAGTGGGTCATTACCCGATGAGGCCTAGTTGGAATAGTCTATCGACTGGTGTACCGGAAAGGAAGGCCGAAATATTAATATTCTACTCACAGCTCAGAGTTGGTATAGGTGTAGGTATAGGTGTAGAAAGGAAATACCTAGACTGAATGTATCAGATGGAAGAAAAGAGAGATAGAAAAGAAGAGAGAGAGAAGAGAAACAAAAACCATTAGAAAAAGTTATACTGGGAAAGAAAAGCCACGTAAGAAAAAAAAGAAAAAAAGGAGTGGGGGGGGACGGGTGAGGTATGGGAAGGAGAAAGGGTACTCATCCCACTGGCTCCCCATCAGCCAGAGGTCGAGCCATATTATCTGTGCTGGAAAAGATACTCCTAAATTCTGCAGAGTCGTGAAAAAGAATCCATTCAACCCAAATCCCTAAGAATTTGTTCCGAGATCCCGACGCATCAGCTGCGAGCTCCTCCATTCGATATGTGTCCATCAATTCTTTGAACCAATCAAGTAGAGATGGAGCCCGGCTTGATTTCCAGAACCTCGGGATCACAGCACGAGCAGCCGAGATGCAAAAGCGGAGAATATCCCTCTTCTGTAGCCCAATAGGACCTGGAAAAATGGATAACATTGCCGATTCTGGGCAGCATTCAGCTTGTTTACCTGTTATCCGGGCGTATGCATTGAAAACCTCAGACCAGAACCGCCGGATTTCCCCACAACTCCACCAAATGTGTATCATTGTACCCTTCTCTTCCCCACAGCGCCAGCAGGTATCAGGGGTTCCAGGGAACATGTTCCGGAGTGTCGTCGGGCACAAGTACCATCTAGTGAGCAGCTTATAGCTTCTTTCTTGTGCAGAACAAGCGCTAGCTAGTGAGTGAGTAAATATAAAGCATTTCTGCCAATTAGCTTCTGAAATGCTACACCCCAATTCCCTCTCCCAAGCACGTTGGAAGTAAAGGGTGCCCTGCTCTCTCATGGACCCTAAGGCCTGGTATAGAACTGATATTTTGCGCCTCGGTGGAGCCTCCAGTTGGAATAACCTCTCCAATACGTTGGGCGTCAATCTTACCCTGCAAGAGTGGTCAGCTGAATATAAGTATGCTCTGTATTGGAGAAATTTGAATCACTTAAGAGGTCTCGTAGGTTCTTTGAGTTGTAGCTCTGCCATCGGGGGCAAACCACCACTGGACAGAGTCTGTCCTACTCGGGTGTCATCCACAATCCGCCAACATAAAAATCTCTGCCTGTCAAATCTGGGTGGGAAAGATGGGTTGGAAAAAAGGGGAGTCAAAGGGCTAAGTCTGTCGTTTAAGCGGAGGGTTTTCGTCACTAGGTGCCATACCTTCAAGGTGTTTCTGGTCATGCCTGTCAAAGGTACTAGGTCTGTGGAGTCTTTAGGGGAAATCCAAAGCAGGTGTTTCAGCGGAATCCCCAAACCCTCTTGCTCCACCCCTACCCATTTCTTGGAGGATGCATGATAATGCCAATCTAGATCTTTAACAAGAGAGGAAGCCACAAAGTACGCTCGTATGTTGGGTAGTACAACCCCTCCTCTGGTCTCGGGCAAGGATAGGATATTCATTCGCAATCTGGACCTCTTGTTCCCCAGACAAATCTAAGAATCATAGATTGCATTTTGGAGAGGAAGCCTCTATCCAATAGAACAGGAACTGTCTGAAAAGTATATAAGAGTCGGGGCAAGACATCCATCTTGACTACGTTTATTCTCCCGAACCAGGATAGCTTTAATTGTCTATAGGAGGTAAATGCCGATTCCGCGTTAGTCAAAAGGGGTTGATAATTTAAATTGAATATTTGTTTAAGATCTTTTGGTATAAGGACTCCCAAGTACTTAATGGCTTCTACTTTCCATTTAAATGGGAACTGTTTAGATAGATGAGAAACCAATTCTCCAGGCAAAGAAATATTGAGTGCCTCGGTTTTGGAGCAATTCACTTTAAAGTTGCTCAATTGTCCGAACCGTTCAAACTCCATTAAGACCGAAGGGATGGAGACCAGGGGCTGGGAGATGTAAAGTAGCAGGTCATCTGCAAATAAGGCTAATTTGTGATGACTCTGTCCCAGCTTGACCCCATGGACGCATTCATTGGACCTAAGTGCAAAATATTTAACTATTATAGTGTCAATTCAAAAGTCACCAAGAACACAATCAGTCATTTTTTCACAATTGCCCATCAATAGTTTGAATTTGATATAAAGAAACATAGTCTTGTAACATCTCAAATGAAAGCTGTTACCGTTCTGAGTAAAATGATGCCTCTCCCACTTCATTATCTTATTTCTAGCCTGAGATAAAAAAATGTAAAGTCATACCAGGCCAAAATTCACCCTTTTTTTAAACTTTAAAAATCTGTAAAAAATTAACTGATGAATAAAAAAATTCTAAACTTTTAATTTGTAATTAACTAAAGTAGTACTTCATAAAGGAAAAAAAAAAAAAAAATCTAAAGACGTCAGGTAAAAAAAAATATTCATATTTATATCACTTGATATGGAATGACCCATTGACGCTCTTACTAGTTAAATATGTTAAAATATGATCCCATTGCGATCCCAACTTGAAATTTGGTACAGATGTGGCTAAGAGCAAAGCAGACACATGGGCAGTTTTTGAAATATTTAAAGCGCGCCGATTTTTCGGAAATGCGTTTTAAAATTTTGCGCTTGCGATCACATGGGTAAAATATTAACAAAGATCCTCTTGTGACATATCTGATGAAAGCCTGGACAGTTCTGAGTAGATTGGTGTTTATTTTGTTTCTCTATCTTATTTCTAGCCCGAGATATGATAGAAAATGTAAAGCCATACCAGGCCAAAATTCGCACTTTTTTAAAACTTTAAAAATCTGTAAAAAATTAACAGATAAAGAAAAAAATTCAAAACTTTTTTTTTGTAATTAGATAAAGTTGTTCTTCATATAGAAAAAAAATTAAAAAAATCTGAGGACGTCAGGGAAAAAAAATATTCATTTTTGGATCACTTGACATGGAATGACCCGGACATGGCCCCTGCATCCTTTCTACCAGGATGGGGGGACTATATACCAGGGTGAGGGACAGATATACCATGATAGGGGGCTATGTACTGATTGGCAGCTTTCTGCCTATGCACATTATGCACATACGGTAAATCTACAAATCAGTGGTGGAGGCGGGGTTATACAGATTAGCTGTTCTGATTTGCACCTGAGACCTAGTCTTAATTATAATCTCCTGCTGATAAACCACTAATTTTATTGAAACAGCGGCACACAATCAAATAAGTGACACATCTCTAATCTGCAGGCAGCGTAATATAGGAGCAGAGACCCAGAATTCAGAGATGTGTCACTTATTAGGTAGTGTGCTGCTATTTCAAAACAATTAGTGGTTTATCAGCAGGAGCTCATCATAAGGACTAGGTCCGAGGTGCAAACCAACCTAGCTAATCTGCGTAATCCTGCCCCCACCACTGATTTGTAGATTTCTGTGTAATGTGCATAAGCAGAAAGCTGCCAATCAGTGGTGGGGGCGGGGTTATACAGATTAGCTAGTCTGATTTGAACCTGAGACCAAGTCCTAATGATGAGCTCCTGCTGATAAACCACTAATTCTATTGAAATGGCAACACACAACCAAATAAGTGACACATGTCTGGAATCTGGGTCTCTGCACCTACATTATGCTGTCCTCAGATTTAAATGCCTGCTGACAGATTCCCTTTCACTCATTCTGCAGCCAGCAATGGACAGTGCATCACTGAGGCTATAGAAGGTAAATGGTGCAAAATGTGAAAACCATATGCAAAACTATATTAAGCCCAAAGGTGGACAACCCTTTCATTGTAATGTGACCTAAGAAAGGAGGACAGTCCTGATTCCCAGAACCTGTGATGGTCTGCCGCGGTCAGTTTGTTAGATTGACACGTCATCGGATGGTTCTGTGATGGCAGATATCTGGCCGCTGTCAGATTGTGGATTAATACCACGGGGAGCGCACCCGGAGACGCTCGGGGACCTCGGAGAAGGTTTCTGTGAAGCTGCTGGTCTCTGTTAATGGGATGTGTAGAGATGAGCGTCCCATCAGCTCCGGCATCGATTCACTCCAGTGAGTTTGTGACAACTGGAATGAATGTTGGTACGGCTGACACCATTAATTGTTTCCTCGCTGCAAGGAAAGCGGTGATGTCATGTGATCTGTAAAGCTCGCACGTCTGTAGGAGATGGCGGGATCGGACAATTGGAGGATATGAAATCTGTTCTCTGTTGCCCCCAAGATATTTTTGTTTTTTTATTATGGAGGTTGAATATTAGAGGCCTGATGTATCCTGAAGATCTGATGGCGGCGGCAGGATGCGACCAGTGATGCCGGCGGCCGGGCGATTCAGCTGGGATCACCCCTCAGACCTACATGTGTTTGGAGGCAGACGGAAGAAAAATTCTCTGTCCCCAATATGCTGCTCATGCTTGAGCTACAAGAAACAGATGCATCTCAAGATCTTATGAAAATGATATTTTTTACTTTTAGTATTGGGCTACGTTCAGACACAGCATTTTAGATCTGTTTTGTCAGGATCGTTTTTTCAGCTGCAAAACTGGATCTATTCTTGAAAAAAAAAAAGCATCAAAAATGTATGACCCGTTTTTAGCTGGTCCGTTTTTTTTAAGCTCAGACAGTGGTTTCAATGGAAAAAGCGGATCAGGAGAACGCCACACAAATTGATGGCTTCTCCTTTTTTTTTTTTTTTAGTGCCAGTTTCTGCCCAAAAAATCACTTCCAAACATTGTCTGAACGGCAAATCTTGCACTCATTGACTTTGCTGGGAATCTCCGAAACTGATGCGTCCCACTGCACGGCCACTGCAAAAACGGATCCTCAAAAACAGATCAAAAATGCTGTGTGTGAATGTAGCCTTAATGAAAACAAGTGAGAACACCACAAATAACGGATGACAGGAGAAAGAAAGTTAGGCTATATTCACACACAATGTTGTTGCTGTTTTTTTCCATGGCATTTTTCTTGGCTTTTCAAAAAAAAAAAAAAACTCGCCAGAAAACGGATGATCTGTTTCTGATCCTTTTTTGATCCGCTTTTGGTGGTGCGATGTTTTTTTTTTTTTTCTCCATTTACATTAGTTTCAATGGGAAAAGCGGATCAGAAAAGCACAGAACCGGACATGCTCATTATTGAGGATCATTTTTCAAGGGAAAAAAACGGAGTAGAACTTGCAGTAAATTCCCTGTCTGAACAGTAAAAGCTGAAAATCCATTGACTTTGCTGGGATTCCAATTAAAGATGAGCTGTCACCCCCCTGGTGCTATGCTAACCGAATGTGACTCACCGTTGCCGGATGCTCATGTCTCAGGCGATGCAGCACTTGTCACGGTTCCGCGCCTGAGGCTGTGGGGCCCGGTGGTCAGATCAAAAGGGAATGAACGGATGAGGACAAATCTTGTTGTCGTGACGTCACCTGTGGGAGTCCGGTGAATGCATCGGCGCTGCTTGGGCCTCCGGGGGAAGTGCGGCAGCTAGATGGAATGCTCCCCACAGTATGAGTGAGAGTCCCCGGGGCCAGGAGCTGCACTTGATGGAATACGGCAGCTCGGGTAGATGTGGAAGTGCAGAGTTAACAACAGTTCTGAAGAAAAGCACGGACACCAGCTTCCTCTGCAACGGGTCTTTTACTGTAACCGTTAGTATGGTACAGGGTATACAGTCTGCAGGTAACGGACCGGGTGGTCCCAGCGATGACTGGTGTTAGTTCAGAGCTCCGCAGTGTTCCTCCTTTTCCTAACATCTCTAGCTTGTTTGCCAATGTTGCCTTAGGGTTCCAGGTCAGGGTACTTGGGAGACTTCTGAGTGGTATCTAGCTGAATTAGGCTGAAGGTCCTGTGTTCCAGTGGTGAGTCCCTGCTGGCAAGACAACTAAGTTGCGGCTGTGGTGAGGTGCCTCTTAGGAAGCGGTTCCTTCACACTGGTTTGCTGGGCGGCGGTGGACGTCTGCTCGCCTCGGAACCAGTGATCCGGTGGTTTTTGGGCACGGGTATAATTGGACCCGTTTGGTAGTTGCCCGTATTCCGGTCTGGGGCACCGCTTAATGGCGCCAGCCAGTAAGTTGTCTTCAGGGCTGCACGGCACTGTGCAGCGCCCTGCTTCTCCTTTGTTACTCTCCTCCTGACGACTCCTACTCTCAAGTTACCCACACACACTACACCTACACTCCTCCCACCAGGACCTGATTAGCCCTCTATTCTAAGTGGTGCATGTGGTGTTGGAGCTCTGAGGTTAACCATGTCATCACTGAGACGGAAGATATTACATCTTCAGTCAGGAATGCAATACCTTCCTGTGACGCACTCGTTGCGGGGCGCCACAAATGCAGCACTGAATGCAGCATGTTGACTGCATTCAGGAAGGGTCTCCCATGTCTCTAGCCCTCTGTAAGCTGTTAAAAACACTTCATAAAGTGTACAGATAAGGAGTCCAGAGGGTCTTACTCAGTAATGAGTAATCGCTGTTGCTGGTGTCCTCCCCACCTCCAGCCCTCTCTGTGCCACCTCCAGCCCCCTCTTGTTCAGCCTCCTGAGGGCTGGAGGCGGGGAGGACACCAGCAACAGTGATGACACACACAGGAGGCTGAACAAGAGAGGGCTGGAGGTGGCACAGAGAGGGCTGGAGGTGGGGAGGATACCAGCAACCGCAATGACACATACAGGAGGCTGAACAAGAGGGCTGGAGGCGGGGAGGACACCAGCAACAGTGACACATACAGGAGGCTGAACAAGAGAGGGCTGAAGGTGGCACAGAGAGGGCTGGAGGCAGGAAGGACACCAACAACAGCGATGACTCATTACTGAGTAAGTCCCTCTGGACTCCTTATCCATATACTTTATAAAGTCTTTTTAACAGCTTACAGGGGGGGCTAGAAACATGGGGACCCCTTCCCTGAATGTTGCAGACACGCTGCATTCAGTTAGCATAGCACCAGGGGGGTGACAGCTTCTCTTTAAGTGTTCCATTCACTGCATTTTCACTGCAAAACCGGATCAAAAAAACTGAGCAAAAATATACAGTGTGAACATAGCCTCAATAGTATGACCAAAAGGTTGGTATATACCAACGTGGGGGTATGATATAGTAAACATAAAATCACATAATTAGTATGTTACACATCATAGTGTCCTGAATAATTCCCTCCTGCTCGAATAGCTCCGTCCCAGACGCATGTTTCAACCCTCTAATGAAGGCTGCCCACTGCAGCATGCGTTGGGATTGGAGCTATTTGAGCTGGAGGGAATTATTTAGGACACTATGGTAATGTGTACATGCTCCTAATTTATATACTTACTTCCACTTTGCAATCTGTGTAGTGTATAACAATATACTTACCCTTTATGCACCTAATGTTTAGGACTTGTCCTATTTTATCATGAACAGCATACTAATTGTGATTTTTATATTTATCTTATTGCAGTGATGATATACCATCCTTTCTGTCATTCTCCGTATTACTACCTTTTCCTCTCCTGCTGGTTCATCAGTCGCCATTTTTCGTTTCGGTCCAATCCTCATTAATACTAAAGGCACCCCATGTTTTTATAACATTTGAGGTGTATCCGCACGTCTATCTTTTGTTATTAATGCTTTCATGGTGCCACCTCCTAAGTTGACTCCTTCATTGACCCCTTTGTTTTACCAGTATCCACTTAATTGTTGGCTTCCATTTCCATTGAGGTATATGGGGTTCTCTCGATGAGTGGTTTTTGATGTACTGTGTTCACCTTACCCTCCCAGGTCTATAATAGGGGCTCCGTATTCCATATGCCATTAATAATACTGGTGTTTTCTAATCTGGTACAGGAGCCCACTCTAGTACAACTGCTGCCTACAGCTACTCTTCTGGATGCTTAACTTGCGTTTTGTAGGTTGGTAAGAAGCAGGGAATAATAATTTTATATAACGCCATCATATTCTGCAGTACTTTACAATACAGAACAGGTGGATTGCATTCACTTACTGTAAGGATTGGGCCGAGATGCACCATTATATGCTATTTCATAGCACAATGGAAGTGAACGGGGTCTCAAAGTGCTGCAGCCATCCCAACACTTGTTGTTGCAGTCATACCTTTTGTGCATTTGCAATTACACACACACCAGGCTCTCTCTGTACAATGTGTATAGACAGTGGGCTGCTAATCACAGGAAGGTGTGGAGTCATACAACATGGCATGAATAAGCCTGTAGGTGACAGCAATGATAATGTCCTAGTTATAAAACACTCGGTTTAAGTAAACAGCACGGGAGGTGGCATGTGACAGTTAAATTCAGTATTTTATCTCCTACCTCATGTTCTTATCAGATTACATAGCAAAACCTCTGCTGACGGATTCCCTTTACGCTGTGTTGTAGCAACGGCATAGAGAGTCGTCGTGTAGCCTCAGCCGAATACTCAAGGGTCTGCTTTAGGAGTTGTATATACAAAATGCAACGTTTGTCACTATTTGCAACATTTCTTTTCATTTTTCATTCTTTATAATCTAGAAATTTAGCCTTTAGAGGGATTTATCAACCATTTCTGCTCTTTCATGGAATAGAAATAACCGTTCACTTCAAATAAGTATAAATCTGCACTGATTGTGATATCAGAAAGAACCTGATACACTAATAACCACTGCAGTTATGACCACTATATAGATGTTTATCCTGAGAAAAGTTCCCAACAGCAATTAGAGATATTAAAAACTGTGGTGAATTGACCAGCAAATTATGAGAAATGACAATGTGATTTTTTTTAATGTTGGATCCTGACACCCCCTTTAATTTTTCATCTTTGTTACTGAAGAAACTAAATGTCAGAGCAGAAGAAAATAAGTGGTTGTAAATAATGGATAGTCTGGTCGGGTTATTCTTGGCGCCCTTACTCCGCGCCCTTCATTCTTACGGCTGACAATTAGGTCAGCATGTATAAAGTACTCCAAGCGGGGAATATGAGGTCACCTGGTAGGTGAACAGTCTGTTCTGGCTGATACCGTGGCCTCATCTTATGGTTTTTAATAAAGCTGGGAGTGAAGAATAATATATCGGAAGCTGCACGTCTGTCTGCGGTCACGTCCTGCGCACACTAACCTGGAGCTCTGAACTGCAAAACTGCAAAAATCTGACCCTTCTGCAGAGCAATACTGACTGTAGCATGGCAATCAGAGGAGGGGTCGCTGTAGAGGGGGCTGAGGGCGCAAAGGACACCAAAATTAAAAAAACAAAAAAACAATGGTGTGTGTGTCTGAGCCAATTACAACTCTGCAGTGACAAGAAGGTCTGTTGGGGAATGATCTAGTCTTAAGTCCTGGTACACAATAAGGAAAATCTTACATCTTTACATATTCCTTTTTTCTTTTCTTTTATTGCACATCCAAAATTAAAGGGATTGTCCAGTCTTGGAATGTCTGAAGTCACTCTATGTGACTGCTGACAATTTAATGTTAATAGTGTGTAGTGTGCAAATGTGGTGCCCCTGCAAACAGGGCGGCCACAGGGTAAACTGCAGCCAGGTAAGGTAAAAAACGGTTGACAATAGGAACACCGACACACACTGACCCTACGCCTAGGACTCTAGGTTAGGCAAGTGGTAGCAGAGGTTAAGAGTAGTGTGGGTGGAGCGTAGAGCAGCACTGACCAAGTGGGTGGAGGAACCGGAGTAAAACACAGGAAAATTAAGTTGGAGGCTGTCAGACAGAACAGCAGTGATTCCCAGGAGGAGAGGTTCCCTGGAGTACGCAGAACCCTAGAGGCAGAAGTCATAGGGGAGAAAGCTCGCTCCATAGCCAGATAAGCAGCCCTGCACAGCCTCAATATTATATATAAACCCACCTAGGAGCCTCTATATTATATATACACAGCCCACAGCTTCTATATTATATTCATGAATCGTGGTATGTGTTAAAGGGGTCCGCTGAGATTATTTTGCCCGGGGCCCACAAAAACCTGGAGCCGGCCCTGCTTGGTCACAATGCTCCTCTGGGAAATCTGTAAATTGTCATTTCAGTGAGGCAGTAGACAAACTCTAGTACCAGTGCTGGTAAAGGTAGAAATCCTAAAAGTTATAATTGACTATTTAACAAGCCTTTTAATATGACTTGGGATTCGTGCCAGAGGAAAAACCCACTTTCTGCACTTATTATGCATTTTTGTGATTAATACATTTCCCTGCTGTATGCTGTCACTAGAAGCTGCTGCTCCGTCTGTGTCTCTGCTTCTGTCTCTCTTCAGCTCCTCTCCTTTCGTAGACTTCTATAAGCAGCAGCTGTAATCTGATCCCCCAGTGATACGAATATTGCTATAAGTCATGCATTCTAAGTAAATGATCAGTGGCAGGGTGGAAGGGACTGATATGCAGCAAATTGCATATTAGAGTACTTTCACATGAGCGGTTCTCAGAATTTGCGGCTGATGAGGCATTTTTGCCTGATCTGCCGGAAGCTGGAACACTTGATTCAAAGCGGTGTTCGACCTAATGCATTCTACTATGGGACTTAGACATGTGCAACACTTGGGGTTTTGCAATGTGCCGCACATGTCCACAAATCCCATAGGGAATGCATTAGTTTGAATTCAGTCTTGCAGCAAGTGTTCCGGCTGCCTGATCTGCCGCTGATGGGAAAGCAGCCTTACTAAGATTATGTTTGTGTGTATGGTTTATACTTTACAGAGTATGAGTTGTGATTTTAGTAATGACTATAGAGCTCTTCATTGTGTCTCTGTTGGTGCCATGGCTGATGATTGCAGTGATCGGTCCACCCTTGGGTCAGACGCATGCAGTATGATGCTTGTAAGACGATATATGAAACTTATATATTTAATTATTAGCTTTTTTTAAATGTTTTTTTTTCTGTTTCTGTTTAGCCAAGAAGAGGTGGACGCCCCCCGATACTCTGCTCCCAGCTATGAGGAAGTGATGAGGATCGGGTACAGCACCCCCGAAGCATCGGAGACGGAGCGCCACGGGAGGATGAGCGTTTCCCTCCCGTCCTATGAATCCTTGACTGAACTCGATGAGTCCACCCCCACTAGACCCAATACCTCCGCCGCTAAACCAGAGCCATCGCAGAGGACAAACTCTCGCTCCGGGAAAGAGAAAAAGCCTTTAAACATCAGAAGAATCAAATCTGATAAACTTCACCTGAAAGAATTTAGACTGAACCTTTCTGGTCAGACCAAGATAGCGGAAACACAAAAGATAGAGCCCATCACCCCTCCCCCACAGTATGAGGATAAGAGAATCGGGTCTGATCAGCCCCTATAGGGAATCTCCAAGCTGTGACCACGTACATGGTTGTTGTTTTGTTTGTTTTTTTCATTTTTACTTTTTCTATTGCTATTGTGTTATATGCAATTTTTATTCTATTCTTTCTGAATCTATTCCGCACATTTTTGTAAATTACGTGGATGTTATTATGGGTTTAATAAATGTTCTGTACTGTTTTTGCCATGGAATAATGTTGTCGGTGCCTCCATTGCCGGTCCACACGCTGCAGGTATGCTCATTAATGGTGGTGTGTACGTTTTAATTAATAGAGGTTATAATAATAAGTTCCACAATTGGATGTTTAAAAAAAAGGTTCCTGTCCGGAGATATTCTTATAAATGTGCCCCTGTGTAATGTATGTGTCCGACCATGCAGGAATGGGTGGGATATACCACAGCTCCTGGGCACGGAAGTAAGTAAGAGAGTATACAGATGTTAAAGCCGGGAATCACAGAATATAAGAGAATACAGACATTACAGCCGGGATCACAGAATATACGAGTATACAGACATTACAGCCGGGGATCACAGAATATACGAGTATACAGACATTACAGCCGGGGATCACAGGATATAAGAGTATATAGACATTACAGCTGGGGATCACAGAATATAAGAGTATACAGACATTACAGCCGGGGATCACAGAATATAAGAGTATACAGACATTACAGCCGGGGATCACAGAATATACGAGTATACAGACATTACAGCCGGGGATCACAGGATATAAGAGTATACAGACATTACAGCTGGGGATCACAGAAATATAAGAGTATACAGAATATGACATTACAGCCGGGGATCACAGAATATAAGAGTATACAGACATTACATCCAGGGATCACAGTTGATTCTTTCTTTTTCTACCCCCCTTACTTAGTAAAGAATGGGTTCCTGTTGTATGAGGTGTGTGTCCTGCAATGCTTATAGGCCCCCATTAGAGGGCGCTGGTGTACCAGGCAATTGTCCGTTCTAACTGAAATGACTGGGAGCAGTGATCTGTATCTGACTATTTCAGTCCTGGATGTAACCTATCCATTCAGGCCGCTGCATGATCCTTGTGTTATACTCCTCTAGTCTGTACTCAGTATTTCAAAATAAAAAGATGGTGTGAAGTATAGCACGACCACGTGACCTCAATTAATTAAAAGGTGAAATGATGCAGTGCCAGAGCGTCCCAAAATATATAGAGGGCCAAAGCCCTCCCAGGACCAATAATGTGGTTGGAAAGTAATAATAATCTATATGGCGCCAACATGTTCCGCAGCGCTTAATAATTCAGAGGGAACATGTACAGATAGTTATGAAAATGCAATAACTAAAGCACAAATAAAGTAAAAGTGCAGCACTCACCACAGAGGGAAAGCAGTGTCTTCATTTCATGACTTAAAACCTGAGCATGAATTGTGCCAGAAATACAGCGGGCGATGAGACAGGACGTCGGGGCTATGGGGGTTCGGGTATGTGCAATATTTGGGTCTGTAGAAGCGCGCAGTCATGCATCACCCGCTGTATTACTGTAGAATCATCATGCGCTTTCACGACTTTCAGGTCACTATTTTTCCTATAATTTCTATAGCGTCACTCCAGTTTTGTGCGATCAGCTCTCCATCTTATTCTATTCTTAAGACTGTAAGAAAACCAGTGAAACCAGTCAATCATTTTTTATTTTCCAAATGAACTGCAAAAGGTGGAGGCAGATCTCTGATTTCAGTGGCATTGGGTATTATTGCATATGGACATCGTAGATGATGATCTCCCCCCGCCTGCTAAAAGGGTTCTCCCAAATTAGAGCAAACACAAGATCTTTAAGGGAGTGTTCACATGGGGTATTGTTGGGAGCATTTTTTTTCATTTTTCTGCACCAAAAACCAAGGTGATGGCAGGAAGAACCTTGCATAAAGTAAGTAATTTTGTGATTCCTTAGGTCTTGTATATGTTTTCTATACATTTGAATGGGTAAAAAATGCTGCAGAAACCCCTGAAATAAGTGACATGCTGCAGATTTGGAGGAGAACCCCCCCCCCCCCCCACTACCTTATTATTAAGACTGAACATCTTGGTTGTCTCCTTATGTTACGGTTAGTAGAGATTGTTTTAAGGCGGATAATGTATCTACCATATATTGTCATTCTAATTAATCTAAATGGATCCACCATTCTTTGTGGTCATGGCTGTTTTTTCTGATAGACTTCAAATCCCTTTGCTTCCCCTTTAACGAGGAATTTCATCATTAAAGCATAACAGCCATTTACATTTTTATTTAATAATGTAGAGCAAGTGATTATAATAAACTTTCAAATATACTTTATTAATGAAATCTGATTGAAAACCACTAGTAAACCTTCCACAAGGTGTCCCTGCTGCACTGTGTGTGAAGCAGACATATGCTCATTATCAGTCAGATCTGTCTTCACACTGAATACAGGTACATAACCATATAAGGCAGGGGGCGGGACCACACTTCTGACTGCAGCTGGTGAGGAAACAATGTAGCAGAATACTTCAGCCTACAACATAGTTGCTAAGCAACATCAGTAAGTCCGGGATCACTG
Organism: Allobates femoralis; assembly: GCA_033576535.1. Classification (NCBI taxonomy): domain Eukaryota; kingdom Metazoa; phylum Chordata; class Amphibia; order Anura; family Aromobatidae; genus Allobates; species Allobates femoralis. The sequence continues at coordinate 4,835,408 of JARQOC010000009.1, forward strand.
CAAACTTCTCAGAAGCTTGTGCTAAGGAAAGATGTCATCTAGCTCCACACAGCTTAGTCACAATTTCTGTTAACCCCTTGTCTGCTTGTGACACACGCAGCTCACTATCCGCCTGCTCTCAGAAGCTGTGGAAATACACACACAGTGCTGGCAGACACTGGTCACAACCACACAGCCAGAAAATGCAGTTTTCAAAAGAGAACAGACAAATGTGAGAAAATAAGTCACATATCACAAAAAAAGCATTATCTTCGTTGCTATGTGACCATCATTAACTAGTGCAGGCAGTATGTTTTTTTTTTTTTTTTTTCAATGAAATGACATTTACACTTTAAACTCTATAGTTTGCATCGGCCCTTGGGGGTGCGCACTTCATAGGGATTTATACAGCTCTTATTGAACTCCAGACAGAATGAGCGCCCTCTACTGGTGGAATAACAGCTGATGGTAAATTGTATAATGGTACATTATTTTATACTTTATTTGCTACTGTCCCCTTATATTTTTTTTATTAACCTTCCGCTGTAAACTGTTTCCACTTGTGTAGATCTCTATAACCGCTGTTGCTTTTATTGCAGAGGAAAAGCATTAAAACATTATTGTGTTCTGGAAGCGAGGACCTGGGCTAATTCAATTATTGGAAAACACTTGTGAGTTGCAAAAACACATTTTAGCGCTTGGTATGAATGTGTCCTAATGGGGTGATTGCACAGTATTTAATGTTTACTTCAGCTTAACGACAGTGATGTATAAAGGACAACCTTTTTTTCCACTATTTATCTTGTATGTTAGTTTTGATAGGTAACCCTTACCCCCCCCCCCCCCCCCCACTCCCTTTAAAAAAAAAATCCATATTTTAAAATGTTATTTTCCATTAAGGCATATTGTGTGCAGCTCCCTCTGCTGATAGAAATTGACATCCCTGATTGCGCCATTTTCCTGCAGAAGCCCACTGTTGCACTGCAGCATTAATGCAACCTAAATGTTTCCATAGGTTGTGCTACCCAAGAAACTAACAAGAGTTTGTACACTATGGCAAATGGTCAGGGCTCGAAAGACAGAATAATTGAACACTTATCTCAGTTTCTTAATGGGCTGCTTGTGCTTTTCCCTCATTAATCCATCAATTTTAGCAGATAAAAGGTCTGGAGCTTATTCCAGGTGGGGCATTTGCATTTGGAAGCTGTTACTGTGAACCCATAACATGTGGTGAAAGGAGCTCTCAATGGAAGAGAACCAGACCGTTGTTAGGCTGCCTTCACATTAGCGTTTGTGTCTGCATGCTGATGGCATGCAGACACAAACGCTGTCAAAAGCATGTGTGAAATGATGTGTCCGCAGCGGATAATGTCCGCCTGCGGACACATCACTAGGGAGCCCGGCAGCCAATCGGCGCTGTCCGGGGGCGGGCCGGAGGAGGAGTTCAGCGCCGGAGATCTCCTCCTCCCCGCCGCCGGTAAGCACCGGGACGTGTCGGCGGGGAGAACAGCTGATGTGATAGCTGTTTGAATCTTCCCGCGCTGACACCGAGAGGAGATGTCGGCGCGGGAAGATTCAAACAGCTATCACATCAGCTGTTTCTCCCCGCCGACATCGCTAGCAGATTACAGGCGGCGGGGAGGAGGAGGACAGCAGAGGCTCAGCTGATCTCCCGGTGGCCGTCGGTGAGCTCCTGTGACATCACCGGCGGCTACCGGGAGATTTTTCAATGGGTCCGCAGCGTTCTCCAGCGCTGTCAAGCGCAGAATACTGCGGACCCATTGACTACAATGCATGTTTTGTGCGCTTGGGGACGCTTGCTGATTGTCCAAGCTCCCCGAGCGCACAAAAAAATGCAACTGGCTGCGTCCCGGGTGCGGATGCTGGACACCGGAAGGAGCAGATATCGTCCGCATCCGCACCCGAACGCAGCAAACGCAGGCACTATGCGTTCCTATGTTAAACATAGGAACGCAGTGCGCATGCGTTTGACTGCGTATGGGAACGCAGCAATACGCTGCCTTCCCATACGCAAATGTGAAGGCACCCTTAGGCTGAAAAAAGAAGAAATTCATCAGAGATTGAAAGAAGAAAAAAAATCACTACTCAAAAAGGCCTGGATATCTCTGGAAGACGACAGTCATTGATGACAGAATCCTGTTCCATGGTGAAGAAAAACCCTTCACAACATCCACCCAAGTGAAGACTACTCTTCAGGAAGGAGGTGGGTCAGAATCTAAATCTACCAGTAGTAAGGATATCGGTGCCTCTGTTCAGATGCCGTATTCAAAAATCTTCATATAAAATCATCCTGTGACCTCACGCAGGGCAATTGCCAGACGCGTTTCGAGGAACCTACAAATAAGACGTGCCAGACACGTTTCAAGGTAACAAACCTCTTATTTGTAGGTTCCTCGAAACGTGTCTGACATTCCCAATGGCACTGGGTCACTACTGGCTATTGTGATGTAACTGAAGACACCGGATGAATTCCTAAGTGTACAGGGTGAGACGTTCTGCTCTGGTTCACCAAATACAAATGAGGTTGATTGGACAGCGCTTCATAGTGCACATCGACAATTACTCAAGTCATACTGCGCAAGCAACACACAAGAAGGCAAAGAAACAGAATATTTTGCAATGGCTGAGGCATTCCTAGATCTCGCCCCATCGAGCTGCATTTCACAGGATTAAGACACAATTTAAGGCAAAAAGAGAGGCACAAGCCACAACAGAAGTCACTGCAGTAAATTCCTGCAAAACCTCACAAAGGAGAGACCCAGTGTTTGGTGAAGTCTACAGCTTCCAGACTTCGGCAGCCATTTCTGCAAAGGGTTCTCCACAAAGAGCTAAAAGAAACATTTTATTTATGGTAAAGTTACTTTATCCAATTGCTTCTGAGCCCCAGAAATGAGAAGATGATTTGCTTCTCTGCTGAGATAAACAGGCTGCAAGTGTAATACAGGGGCATGTGTGATGCCTCCTGTTGTAATACTGGGGGCGGTGTGCAGCCTCTTGCTATATAGTGTGGGCTGCGTGCAGCCTCCTGCTGAATACTGGGGGCTGTGTGCAGCCTCCTGCTGTGTACTGACTGCTGTGTACTGGGGGCTGTGTGCGGCCTCCTGCTGTGTACTGGGGGCTGTGTGCGGCCTCCTGCTGTGTACTGGGGGCTGTGTGCGGCCTCCTGCTGTGTACTGGGGGCTGTGTGCGGCCTCCTGCTGTGTACTGGGGGCTGTGTGCGGCCTCCTGCTGTGTACTGGGGGCTGTGTGCGGCCTCCTGCTGTGTACTGGGGGCTGTGTGCGGCCTCCTGCTGTGTACTGGGGGCTGTGTGCGGCCTCCTGCTGTGTACTGGGGGCTGCGTTGGGCCCCTGCTGTGTACTGGGGGCTGCGTGGGGCCCCTGCTGTGTACTGGGGGCTGCGTGGGGCCCCTGCTGTGTACTGGGGGCTGCGTGGGGCCCCTGTCGTGTACTGGGGGCTGCGTGGGGCCCCTGTCGTGTACTGGGGGCTGCGTGGGGCCCCTGTCGTGTACTGGGGGCTGCGTGGGGCCCCTGTCGTGTACTGGGGGCTGCGTGGGGCCCCTGTGTGTACTGTGGGCTGCGTGGGGCCCCCTGTCGTGTACTGTGGGCTGCGTGGGGCCCCCTGTCGTGTACTGTGGGCTGCGTGGGGCCCCCTGTCGTGTACTGTGGGCCGCGTACGGCGTGGTGCAGTCTGTGTGGTCTTTCTCTGGTGCATGTCTGTCTGTGGTGGCACAGTGTATGTTTTGGTAAAGTCTGTGGTGGAGGGGGCTCTGTGCTTTTCTTGTGGTGCAGTGTATAGTGGAGGTGCAGTTGGTGTGTGGTGGAGGTGGCTCTGTGCTCATCTCTGGCGCCGGGCTCTCTGTGAAGGCGCAGTAGTGTTCTCTGGCACAGTGTGTATTTTCTGGCTCTCTGTGGTGACGCAGTTTGTGTTTGATAGAGGTGGCACAGAGTATAGTGGAGGTGCAGTACATTGTGGTGACGCAGTGTTTCTGTCTGTAGTGGCGCAGTCTGTGTGTGGTGGAGGTGGTGCAGTGCATAGTGGTGGCACACTGTGTATTCTGTCTGTGGTGGTGAAGTGTATAGCGGTTGGACAGTATCTCTGGCGCAGTATCTGGCGCACTGTGTATAGCGGTGGCGCCGTATCTGGCGCACTGTGTATAGCTGGTGGCGCCGTATCTGGCGCACTGTGTATAGCGGTGGCGCCGTATCTGGCGCACTGTGTATAGCGGTGGCGCCGTATATGGCGCACTGTGTATAGCGGTGGCGCCGTATCTGGCGCACTGTGTATGCGGTGGCGCGTATCTGGCGCACTGTGTATAGCGGTGGCGCCGTATCTGGCGCACTGTTATAGCGGTGGCGCCGTATTGGCGCACTGTGTATAGCGGTGGCGCCGTATCTGGCGCACTGTGTATAGCGGTGGCGCCGTATCTGGCGCACTGTGTATAGCGGTGGGAGTCTCAGTGCACTATATACTGGCCACCGCTTTACAAAGTGCATAGTGTGTAGCGATGGCGCAGTATACAGTACACATCTGTATGGCGGTGGCGCACTCAGGTGGTGCACTGCATAGCGGTGGCGCAGTATATGGTGCACTGTGTATAGTGATGGCGCAGTGTATGATGGAGTTGGACTCTCTAGTGCACTGTGTATAGCGGGTGGCGCAGTATATAGTACACTCTGTATAGCGGTGGCGCACTCAGGTGGTGCACTGTCTGGTGCACTGTGTATAGCGTGGTTGCACGGTCTGTGGCAAAGTGTATAGCGGTGGCGCATGTGTATAGCGGTAGCGCAGTATATGGCGCATTGTGTATAGTGGTGGGTGTCTGTGGCGCAGTGCATAGCGGTGGCACAGTATATGGCGCACTGTGTATAGTGGTGGGTGGCTGTGGCGCAGTTATAGGGGTACTGCAGTGTATGGCGCATTGTCTGGCGCACTGTGTATAGCGGTGGGTGTCTGTGGCGCACTGTCTGGCGCACTGTGTATAGCGGTGGGTGTCTGTGGCGCAGTGTATAGAGGTGGGTGTACTGTGGCGCACTGTGTATAGCGGTGGGTGTCTGTGGCGCAGTGTATAGCGGTGGCGCACTATGTATAGCGGTTCGTGTCTGTGGCGCAGTGTATAGCGGTGGGTGTCTGTGACTCAGTGTATAGCTGTAGCGCACTGTGTATAGTGTGGAGTGGCTGTGGCGCAGTGTATAGAGGTGGTGCAGTGTATAGCGGTAGCGCAGTATATGGCGCATTGTGTATATGGTGGGTGTCTGGGCGCAGTGTATAGCGGTGGCGCAGTATATGGCGCACTGTGTATAGTGGTGGGTGGCTGTGGCGCAGTGTATGGCGCATTGTCTGGCGCACTGTGTATAGCGGTGGGTGTCTGTGGCGCACTGTTGGCGCTTTATAGCGGTGGGTGCCTGTGGCGCACTGTCTGGCGCACTGTGTATAGAGGTGGGTCTGTGCGCACTGTGTAGCGGTGGGTGTCTGTGGCGCAGTGTATAGCTGTAGTGCACTGTGTATAGTGGTGAGTGGCTGTGGCGCAGTGTATAGAGGTGGTGCACTGTGTATAGTGGGGGTGGCTGTGGCGCAGTATATAGCGCATGTCTGGCGCACTATGTATAGTGGTGGGTGGCTGTGGCGCAGTGTATAGCGGTAGCACAGTATATGGCGCACTGTCTGGCGCATGTGATAGCGGTGGGTGTCTGTGGCGCAAGGTGTATGGCGCACTTTGTATAGCGTGGGTGTTTGTGGCGCAGTGTATAGCGGTGGCGCACTGTCTGGCGCACTGTGTATAGTGGTGGGTGGCTGTGGCGCAGTGTATAGCGTGGCGCATGTATGCGGTGGCGCGTCTGGCGCACTGTGTGTAAGTGGTGGGTGGCTGTGGCGCAGTTATGTGGCGCACTGTCTGGCGCACTGTGTTAGTGTGGGTGGCTGTGGCGCAGTGTATAGCGGTGGCGCACTGTCTGGCGCACTGTGTTAGTGGTGGGTGGCTGTGGCGCAGTGTATAGCGGTGGCGCAGTATGTGGCGCACTGTCTGGCGCACTGTGTATAGCGGTGGGTGGCTGTGGCGCAGTGTATAGGGTGGCGCACTGTCTGGCGCACTGTGTATAGGGTGGGTGGCTGTGGCGCAGTGTATAGCGGTGGCGCAGTTATGGGCACTGTTGGCGCACGTGTATAGCTGGTGGCTGTGGCATGTATAGCGGTGGGGGCTGTGGCGCAGTGTATAGCGGTGGCGCACTGTCTGGCGCACTGTGTATAGTGGTGGGTGGCTGTGGCGCAGTGTATAGCGGTGGTGCGTTGGGCACTGTTGGCGCATGTGTATAGCGGTGGTGGCTGTGGCGCAGTATGTGGCGGCACTGTGTATAGTGTGGGGCTGTGGCGCATGTGTATGCGGTGGGCGCACTGTCTGGCGCACTGTGTATAGTGGTGGGTGGCTGTGGCGCAGTGTTATGGGTGGCGCATGTAGCGTGCAGTCTGGCGCACTGTGTTAGGGTGGGTGGCTGTGGCGCAGTGTATAGCGGTTGGCGCAGTATCTGGCGCACTGTCTGGCGCACTGTGTATAGCGTGGGTGCTGTGGCGCAGTGTATAGCGGTGGCGCACTGTCTGGCGCACTGTGTATAGCGGTGGGTGGCTGTGGCGCAGTGTATAGCGGTGGCGCAGTATGTGGCGCACTGTCTGGCGCACTGTGTATAGCGTGGTGGGTGGCTGTGGCGCAGTGTATAGCGGTGGGCTGTGGCGCACTGTCTGGCGCACTGTGTATAGTGGTGGGTGGCTGTGGCGCAGTGTATAGCGGTGGCGCACTGTCTGGCGCACTGTGTTAGTGTAGGGTGGCGTGGCGCAGTGTATAGCGGTGGCGCAGTGTATATGGTTGGCGCACTGTGTTAGTGGTGGGTGGCTGTGGCGCAGTGTATAGCGTGTGGCTGCGCATGTTTGGCGCACTGTGTGTAGTGATGGGTGGCTGTGGCGCAGTGTATAGCGGTGGGCGCACTGTCTGGCGCACTGTGTATGCGGTGGGTGGCTGTGGCGCAGTGTATAGCGTGGGCGTGGCGCAGTATATGTGGCGCACTGTCTGGCGCATGTGTATAGGGTGGGTGCTGTGGCGCAGTGTATAGCGGTGGCGCACTGTCTGGCGCACTGTGTATAGTGGTTGGGTGGCTGTGGCGCAGTGTATAGCGGTGGCGCAGTATATGGCGCACTGTCTGGCGCACTGTGTATAGCGGGGTGGCTGTGGCGCAGTGTCGTTGGCTGTGGCGCAGTGTATAGCGGTGGCGCTGTTGGCGCACGTGTATAGGGTGGGTGGCTGTGGCGCATGTTGTGGGATAGGCGCACTGCTGCGCCTGTGTTAGCGTGGGTGCTGTGCGCAGTGTATAGCGGTGGCGCACTGTGTATAGCGGTGGGCACTGTCTGGCGCACTGTGTATAGCGGTGGCGCACTGTCTGGCGCACTGTGTATAGCGGTGGGTGCTGTGGCGCAGTGTATAGTGGTGGGTGTCTGTGGCGCAGTGTATAGCGGTGGCGCAGTATGTGGCGCACTGTGTGTAGTGGTGGGTGGCTGTGGCGCAGTGTATAGCGGTGGCGCACTGTCTGGCGCACTGTGTGTAGTGGTGGGTGGCTGTGGCGCAGTGTATAGCGGTGGCGCAGTGTATAGCGGTGGCGCACTGTCTGGCGCACTGTGTGTAGTGGTGGGTGGCTGTGGCGCAGTGTATAGCGGTGGCGCACTGTCTGGCGCACTGTGTGTAGTGGTGGGTGGCTGTGGCGCAGTGTATAGCGGTGGCGCACTGTCTGGCGCACTGTGTGTAGTGGTGGGTGGCTGTGGCGCAGTGTATAGCGGTGGCGCAGTATGTGGCGCACTGTCTGGCGCACTGTGTATAGTGGTGGGTGGCTGTGGCGCAGTGTATAGCGGTGGCGCACTGTCTGGCGCACTGTGTATAGTGGTGGGTGGCTGTGGCGCAGTGTATAGCGGTGGCGCAGTATATGGCGCACTGTCTGGCGCACTGTGTATAGCGGTGGGTGGCTGTGGCGCAGTGTATAGCGGTGGGTGGCTGTGGCGCAGTGTATAGCGGTGGCGCACTGTCTGGCGCACTGTGTATAGTGGTGGGTGGCTGTGGCGCAGTGTATAGCGGTGGCGCAGTATATGGCGCACTGTCTGGCGCACTGTGTATAGCGGTGGGTGGCTGTGGCGCAGTGTATAGCGGTGGCGCACTGTGTATAGCGGTGGCGCACTGTCTGGCGCACTGTGTATAGCGGTGGCGCACTGTCTGGCGCACTGTGTATAGCAGTGGGTGTCTGGCGCAGTGTATAGTGGTGGGTGTCTGTGGCGCAGTGTATAGCGGTGGCGCAGTATGTGGCGCACTGTGTGTAGTGGTGGGTGGCTGTGGCGCAGTGTATAGCGGTGGCGCACTGTCTGGCGCACTGTGTGTAGTGGTGGGTGGCTGTGGCGCAGTGTATAGCGGTGGCGCAGTGTATAGCGGTGGCGCACTGTCTGGCGCACTGTGTGTAGTGGTGGGTGGCTGTGGCGCAGTGTATAGCGGTGGCGCACTGTCTGGCGCACTGTGTGTAGTGTTGGGTGGCTGTGGCGCAGTGTATAGCGGTGGCGCACTGTCTGGCGCACTGTGTGTAGTGGTGGGTGGCTGTGGCGCAGTGTATAGCGGTGGCGCAGTATGTGGCGCACTGTCTGGCGCACTGTGTATAGTGGTGGGTGGCTGTGGCGCAGTGTATAGCGGTGGCGCACTGTCTGGCGCACTGTGTATAGTGGTGGGTGGCTGTGGCGCAGTGTATAGCGGTGGCGCAGTATATGGCGCACTGTCTGGCGCACTGTGTATAGTGGTGGGTGGCTGTGGCGCAGTGTATAGCGGTGGGTGGCTGTGGCGCAGTGTATAGCGGTGGCGCACTGTCTGGCGCACTGTGTATAGTGGTGGGTGGCTGTGGCGCAGTGTATAGCGGTGGCGCAGTATATGGCGCACTGTCTGGCGCACTGTGTATAGCGGTGGGTGGCTGTGGCGCAGTGTATAGCGGTGGGTGGCTGTGGCGCAGTGTATAGCGGTGGCGCAGTATGTGGCGCACTGTCTGGCGCACTGTGTATAGCGGTGGGTGGCTGTGGCGCAGTGTATAGCGGTGGGTGGCTGTGGCGCAGTGTATAGCGGTGGCGCAGTATATGGCGCACTGTCTGGCGCACTGTGTATAGTGGTGGGTGGCTGTGGCGCAGTGTATAGCGGTGGGTGGCTGTGGCGCAGTGTATAGCGGTGGCGCACTGTCTGGCGCACTGTGTATAGTGGTGGGTGGCTGTGGCGCAGTGTATAGCGGTGGTGCAGTATATGGCGCACTGTCTGGCGCACTGTGTATAGCGGTGGGTGGCTGTGGCGCAGTGTATAGCGGTGGGTGGCTGTGGCGCAGTGTATAGCGGTGGCGCAGTATGTGGCGCACTGTCTGGCGCACTGTGTGTTCTCTATGTATTTTCTGTCTCCTTCTCCTCAGCATCCTCCTGGCTCTTTCCTTCTCGTCTCTGCTCTGGACCTGTCCCCGCCCCCTTTCCTCCTAGTCCAATGGGTGCCCGTGTTACAGTGGGGAGCGGTCACATGACCCGTGCCGGCCGCATCTTCAGTGAGGCACCGGTGGCGGCGGCCGGGGACGGGGCAGGATGGCTGCGGACGAGCTGGCCTCCCGGCTGAACCGGCGCCTGAGGATGGAGGACCCGGCGGAGGAGCGGGAGCCGCCGCACATGAGGGTCTTCAACCCCTACACTGAGTTCAAGGAGTTCAGCAGAAAGCAGATCAAGGACATGGAGGGGATGTTCCGGCGGTGAGTGCTGGGGAGGGGGGGATAAAACATGCAGCCCCATCCAAAACAACACTCCTGTGCAAAATAGCACGCAGTCCCATGTAAAACCTGTAGCTCCATGCAAGTAACATACAAATTCCATGCAAAATAACCCCTATCCATGGATGGGGATGTGCAGCCCCATGCAAAATATTATGCAGTGGTCTTGTGCAAAATAACATGCAGTCCCATGTAAAACATTTACTATCATGCAAGTAACATGCAAACCCTGCAGAATAGCACACAATCCTGTGCAAAATAACATGCAGTCCTGTGCAAAATAACATGCAGTCCTGTGCAAAGTATGTGACTGCACATAGAGGATCAGCGCTGATGACACACTGACATGCTCGGCTCTGCTACATCTACCTGTGCATCGTCATAATGTAACATTAGAAAAATCCAGAGCGACCAATCAGAGCGTAGCTCTCACCTTCTCCATGGGGCTGGAGGATTGAAGCTGACACCTGATTGGTTGCTAGGGGTAACGGTGACATTGTCTCCAGGCTGCTCGGTGACGTGTCCAACCATAAGTGCCCCCCACCCCACCCCCGCCCCCGATCTGTCAGCCATCTTTATATTTCTATGTTTGGAGCAAATATATAGTGGTTGCATCTTTCCCAGTAATTACTGGACTACAACTCCCAGCATGTCCTGGGCCCCGCAGGGTGCAGGCTCTGTCACTCTAATATCTGCATTGCCATAAATCTACCGTGTTTTTAATGTGATGTCCAGGACGCCGCGTCCACCCTAATAGGATATTAGTATTACTGCTCTCAGCTAATGGGTTAATAGCATTATGGCCTCCTGCAGTGATCGGGGAGGGGGCTGTGGGGAGGGGGTGGCTTCTTCATTCAGTAGTAGATGTGCAGGGGGCACTTGTCACAATGGAGGAGAGGAAGGGGTTACATCATTCTGGAATGAGTTATCCATAATGTGGCTTATGGGGGGGGAAGGAGCGGGGGGTAGATGTCCCTTTATAGTCTGTGCCCGGGAAGTGTCATCTGTCATTACGATGCAGCTCTTCACCCTCCAGCAATGTGCGGGGAGCAGACGGGGCCTGAGCCGAGCAAACGCAGCAACAGGTACGAGGCGAGAGAGCTGCACTGTGTCCAGAGTATATAGAGTATATCATATATATATAGAGGTGCGGGGGGCTGCACGGTGTCCAGAGTATATCATATATATGAGGTGCGGGGCCGGAGAGCTGCACTGTGTCCAGAGTATATCATATATATATATAGAGGTGCGGGGCCGGGGGGCTGCACGGTGTCCAGAGTATATCATATATATATATATATAGAGGTGCGGGGCCGGGGGGCTGCACTGTGTCCAGAGTATATAATATATATAGAGGTGCGGGGCCGGGGGGCTGCACGGTGTCCAGAGTATATCATATATATAGAGGTGCGGGGCCGGGGGACTGCACAGTGTCCAGAGTATATCATATATATAGAGGTGCGGGGCCGGGGGACTGCACGGTGTCCAGAGTATATCATATATATAGAGGTGCGGGGCCGGGGGCTGCACTGTGTCCAGAGTATATCATATATATATATATAGAGGTGCGGGGCCGGGGGGCTGCACTGTGTCCAGAGTATATCATATATATATATATAGAGGTGCGGGGCCGGGGGCTGCACTGTGTCCAGAGTATATCATATATATATATAGAGGTGCGGGGCCGGGGGCTGCACTGTGTCCAGAGTATATCATATATATATATAGAGGTGCGGGGCCGGGGGCTGCACAGTGTCCAGAGTATATCATATATATATATATATAGAGGTGCGGGGCCGGGGGCTGCACTGTGTCCAGAGTATATCATATATATATATAGAGGTGCGGGGCCGGGGGGCTGCACTGTGTCCAGAGTATATCATATATATATATAGAGGTGCGGGGCCGGGGGCTGCACAGTGTCCAGAGTATATCATATATATATATAGAGGTGCGGGGCCGGGGGCTGCACAGTGTCCAGAGTATATCATATATATATATATATATAGAGGTGCGGGGCCGGGGGGCTGCACTGTGTCCAGAGTATATCATATATATATATATATAGAGGTGCGGGGCCGGGGGGCTGCACGGTGTCCAGAGTATATTATATATATATATATAGAGGTGCGGGGCCGGGGGCTGCACAGTGTCCAGAGTATATCATATATATATATATATATATAGAGGTGCGGGGCCGGGGGGCTGCACTGTGTCCAGAGTATATCATATATATATATATAGAGGTGCGGGGCCGGGGGGCTGCACTGTGTCCAGAGTATATCATATATATATATAGAGGTGCGGGGCCGGGGGGCTGCACTGTGTCCAGAGTATATCATATATATATATAGAGGTGCGGGGCCGGGGGGCTGCACTGTGTCCAGAGTATATCATATATATAGAGGTGCGGGGCCGGGGGCTGCACAGTGTCCAGAGTATATCATATATATAGAGGTGCGGGGCCGGGGGCTGCACGGTGTCCAGAGTATATCATATATATAGAGGTGCGGAGCCGGGGGGCTGCACGGTGTCCAGAGTATATCATATATATATATAGAGGTGCGGGGCCGGGGGGCAGCACAGTGTCCAGAGTATATCATATATATAGAGGTGCGGGGCCGGGGGGCTGCACTGTGTCCAGAGTATATCATATATATAGAGGTGCGGAGCCGGGGGGCTGCACGGTGTCCAGAGTATATCATATATATAGAGGTGCGGGGCCGGGTGGCTGCACGGTGTCCAGAGTATATCATATATATAGAGGTGCGGGGCCGGAGGGTTGCACAGTGTTTCCAGGGTATATGTTATATATAGAGGTGCGGGGACGGGGGGCCTCTCTGGATGGTCCATAATACAACTCCTGGCATGCCGGTACATCACTCTGTCTGTCCAGCTATTCCTCCATCCTGTCTGTTTATCCATCCCACTAAAGTATATATCCTTCCCCCTATTTATTCATCTATGTTTCTCCATCCTTCCCGCTATCCATGCATTCCTTTAAATATCCATCCATCTATTTATTCATTCCTCTGTTCATTGGTCCATCTATCCCTGTGTCTATCCATCCCTCTATCTATCCTTCATCCAGCCCTCCCTCCCTCTCCTCACTGATGTTCTCAGGGACCCTGGTTGCAGGACAGAGCAGTTACATTTATATAATACTAGATGGGTGCCCGATGCACAATGCATCGGGATTCTAGCAGAGCGAGTCTCTGACTCGCAATGGCCGCTTCGCGGCCAATGCTTCGCGCTGCTAAGGCGACTCGCCATGCCCGCTGCGCGGCCAATGCTTCGTTCGTATCCACATGACGACATTGACTCGCAGCGAGAGCGGTCTCAAAAGGGGCAAAAAACCCATTCGTGATTATATAATAGATATCCTCCATTGAGGTGTAAATGGCGTCTGCGTCCCCTCCTCCTGACAATCGGAGATGAGCGGCGCTGCAGTCACTGATCACCTTTTTCTAGAGTCTGTTTTGCTTTTATGGAAAACTCCTACTCCTGTGTCTGCTAGTAATTGTTAGAAGCTGTAGTGTGCATTATATGTTCCACCTGCTGCAGAACATCAGAACACCCACACCTGTTGCTGTGTAACCTCATAGGCGCCTTGGTTGCTGCAGAACCACATTACACCCAGTTACACTCCACCAAACCTCATTATACACAGCTTAGATGCAGTAGCCACATTCATCTGTTGCTACAGAACCTGATTATACATACCACCGGTGATAGATCCTAATGACTTCTCATACCTCAGCTGCTGCAGAACCTCTAGAATGTTTAGTCAATCATAGATTAACAGGTACCCGTTTACTCTAAATAAAGAGGTTCTGCAGTAGTTCCTATTTTAAAGAATAACCCCGCCCCCTCATTGGTAGTGGGTAACACGCGGCTGTCAGCTGGAGCAATTATCATGAGATGAAGATGAAGATTACGGGTTTTGATCTGTGCAGTTGGAAATAGAATAGTTTTGGATGAGCCGAATGATGGGGGATGGGATCGGGAGTGTACAAATAGCAGAAAAATCCCCGATCATTCATTTTTTATTCCCTTAATGCATTGTAGCGGATGACTCTTCCAGGGAGATCATCTCCCAGCAGCAGCAGCTCCGTGCGAGCCCCTCCGCACTCCACTTACTACAGCTGATCACTCCGATCACACGTATCACTGATAATTGAGAGTGACATGGAGGTAAATGTGCGGCCGACCGGGGCGTCCACCCCAGGACCAGCCGTCCGTTTATCCCACTACCTATGCATTGTGTCATGGATTCACGGCTTGCCAATGCGTCGCCACCTTCCCCATTAAGCTGTGATCACATGTGACATATATGTACTGCAAAAGGCATTGAGTGAGTGTGGATTTCACTTTTCATGATTTAAAAAATCTTGGTGTGGTTCTCAGATTGGCCATTGCCCTGCTGTGTATTTTACTCCACTGCAGACAGTCTGTGGAGTGTGAATTCAGTAGTAATGTAGAGAGGTCTACCCCTAAACCTATTGTATGGTTATAAAATACAACATTCCGCCACTAGGGGGAGTGTGTGAGCTGACTGCATACATATCCATAACGTTCAGTACAGCAGTATGCTCACAAGCTCCCTCTAGTGGAGACTGCCGGAGACACATTATTATCTTTTACACTACATCTATTCTGTGTGTGAGGTGAATGCTACAAAGGTGTATGAATGAATTAATCAACACAGGCTCTTGCTTGTAAAAGGTGGAATAAAAGGTATTGTCATCTTATGAAGTATGATTAGGATGATCCATCACTTTATGATATAAGGGATATCCACAGATCCAAAGAATGAATGGGATTGCTGCAGGGGCGGACCTACCGTGGTGCAGCTGGTGGGCCCTGACCGGGTAGGGGGCCCCTCAAGCCTGCAGGGGGCCCCCAGCCGACCCCCATGTCCCTGTGTCAGAGGAGAGCACCCCCCCGTGGTCCTCGCCCGACTCTGCCAGCAAGCCCGCCATACCCCCCCACCTTCCCACTCGGTTCTCACCTAAGGCTGCACCAGTGCCCAGCAGGCTGTAGGTCCGCCACTGGACTGCTGGGTTCAGCTTTATGCCCCCTACAGTGTTCCCTGCTCAGAGACCACCCACCTCACTGTATGTAAAGGAATTGGTTGGCATTGCAGATCCTGCACAATTGGAAACCTGTGGGGGTATAAAGGTGAACCAGCGCTGCCGCTCCTTCATTCTTTGGATTTGCAGAAATATGTATCAGTTTGTAACATGGGAATACCCCTTTATGAGTTTTCTTTCCCTGCTCTGAGGCATATACATTACATTGATCACTAGGGCCGAATCTATTGATCAGACAACTGGGATCATAAAACAAGGGTCAGCACCGCCCCAATAGGTGAAACCCAAGAGATAAGAGTTTGGGGTAACCCTACTTTGGGGTCAGGAGGGAGGCTCATAGATTAGTCTCATTTACCCGGCCTCCCCTTAGTTTCGATCTTACAGATACCGAAAGGCAGTGTGTCCTCCGTGTGGTCGGCTCCTGAGTTCTAGTAAGTGAAGTCTTACACCTCCTCCGTTATAGTACACAATTAATCCTGAATGAGATTGTCTCTTGTGCCAGATATGACGCGGGGAAGGACGGCTTCATCGACCTGATGGAGCTGAAGCTGATGATGGAGAAACTCGGAGCTCCGCAAACCCATCTGGGCCTTAAGGATATGATCAAAGAAGTGGATGAAGATTTTGATGGAAAACTGAGCTTCAGGGAGGTGAGTCACGGCCTGCGGAGGCAGCGTCCCCGATCCTGTCCACATCCATTACAGTCATCAACCCTCGTGAGTCATTCTAATGTTCAGTGCTAGGAGATCCCCTAGACGAGGCTGCTGGGGACGTCTCTCCCGGCACTGGAGCGTACGCTGGATATCTGGGCCTGGAGCTCATGAAATATGCATAAGGCTGCTCCATTCATTCATTCATGCTTGTCACTAGTAAGGTGACTGAGGACAGTAAGAAGCCGTGATTGTCTGCAGCACATTTACCTACCCAAGGGCTAGACTCGAGCATGCCCTCCTGATATACAGGTGCATCTCAATGAATTAGGTTAGCTTCGCACCATGGTGTGAACTGGACAGCCCCGGATCAGATATGGCCCCATAGTTTCCCTATGGGGCCGGATGGCAGCTATTTGCCATCCAGTTTTGTTCTGTCCGGGAGGATGAGGCACTTTTTTTTTTTTTTTTTTTTTTTTTTTTTTCTGCCCCGGACACAAAATCGGAGCTTGCAGTGTTTTTGTGTCCGGGACAAATATCAGACCAAATCTGATCCTGCCGGATCCGATGCGTTCCAGCGCCCCCCTAACATGGGAGTCTATGGTTGCCGGATTGCACCAGATCCTACAGAAAATCAATCCGGACGCCAAACGGGCGGCTGCTTTAAAATTCCAGCTGCACTCGTTCAGCACCTGGACAGCACAGGCGAAAGAGCCGCTGGCTGAAATTTCAGCACCTGGAGAGCTCCAGGGCTGAATTTCAGCACTTGGACAGCGGCAGCCGCGCGCACTAATGATTCTGGCAGAAAACAGGATAGGAGGGCATATTTGCCCCCAGTTTGTGCTCGTCCAGTGCTGTCAGGTTCTGTCCGGTGCATCCTGCAAAACATCGGACACAGCCTGACAGCAAAAAACAGTGGTGTGAAGCCGGCCTAAGAACATCATTAAACAGTTCATTTATTTCAGTAATCCAATACAAAAAGTGAAATGCATATATTATAGAGTCATTACACACAGAGTAATCTATTTAAAGTGTTTTTTCTGTTAATGTTTATGATTATGACTTGCAGCCAATGAAAACCCAAAGGTCATTATCTCAGAAAATTAAAGTAGGGAGGATGAAGGGTCTAAGAGATAAAATATAACCTAAATAGATATCAGAGGCTTCACCTTGTGTGGTTGTGAGTGTCACAACCACTATAAAAGCAGATCAACCCAACGTGGTGCATATAGAGTAGGGAGGATGAAGGGTTAAAAATAGCGCTGCCGTATTCTACGAGACATCAAAGGGTGAATATAATATTGATTTATTAGCCAGGGCTCCCTGAAACATGGCAATATGATATTGATTTGTCCTAATGAAGGGGTCAGGGAGCCCTGAAACACATTGACTAATAAATCAATATTCACCCTTTGATGTTTTGTGGAATACGGCAGTGCGGTTTTTAACCCTTCATCTTCCCTACTTTAATTTTCTGAGATAAGGACCTTTGGGTTTTCATTGGCTGTCAGCCATAATCATCAACATTAACAGAAATAAACACATGAAATAGATCACTCTGTAATGACTCTATATATGTATTTCACTTTATGTATTGAATTACTGAAATGAAGTAACTTTTTGATGATATTCTAATTCATTGTAATGGACCATGGAGCCAGTGGGAAGACAATTCACGTAACAAAGTGTAGGTTTCCAAGCCATTATAACAATAATTCTGTGTACAGCGGCCATAATCTGGACCGGTCTCCAGATCAGAAGTGCTCCGTTTTTGGTGGTATTTTATTCCTGCTGCTCCTGAGTGTTTTGTTTTTTAAATACGCCATATGGTTCTGGGGATATGGGTCCTTGTAATGATATTCTTTCTAGTCTTTGCCAAGGGGTTTCGATTACAGTAATAATAATAATAATAAAACTTTATTTGTATAGCACCAACATATTCTGCAGCGCTTTACAGTACAATGGTACATATAAGAAAAATATGATACAAAATGGTAGGTAATACAGAACAGTAGTTACATACAATAAACATAGAATCGACGTAGGAAGTACAATAAAAAGGCAAAAAATAAAGGTGACCCTGCTCGAAGAAGCTTACAATCTAAGATGGGATGGGAACACAAAGTACAGGGGCTTATACCAATGAATATCTTATGTCTAAATGACTACTATTAGGGAGAAGGATAGGCCGCCCTGAAGAGGTGTGTTTTTAGGGAGCTTCTGAAGCTATGCAAGTTGTGGATGGTCCTAATTTCTTGGGTTGGAGCATTCCAGAGGATTGGTGCAGCTCGAGAGAAGTCTTGGAGTCGGGAACGGGAGGTTCGGATTAATGCCAATGTTAGTCTGAGGTCGCTTCCAGAAGGCGACGGGTGGGGTGGTAGACAGAGATGAGGGTGGAGAGGTAAGGAGGTGCCGCACCATGAATAGCTTTGTGGGTGACAGCGAGCAATTTGAATTGGATTCTATAGTGTACGAGTAGCCAATGCAGTGACTGGCACAGAGCAGAAACATCTGAGTAACGGTTTGCTAGATAGGTGATCCTGGCTGCTGCATTGAGGATAGACCGGAGAGGGGAAAGCTTAATGTGGGGGAGGCCAGCTAATAAAGAATTACAGTAGTCAAGGCGGGAATGAATCAGGGCCATGGTGAGGGTTTTAGTTGTTTCCATGGTGAGGAAAGGGCGAATTCTGGAGATATTTCTCAGGTGCAAGCGACAGGAGCGGGTGAGAGATTGTATATATGGGGTGAAGAAGAGATCAGTGTCCATCAAAACACCGAGACAGCGAGCCTGCTGACTAGGCGTTATCTTGGTGCCACACACTGATAGGGAGATGTCATATTTAGGGAGGTTAGTGAAGGGCGGGAACAGAAGAAGTTCCGTTTTGGAAAGGTTGAGTTTCAGATAGAGAGCGGACATGATATTGAAGACTGCGGCTAGGCAGTCATTGGTGTTCTTTATTAGAGCGGGAGTAAGGTCAGGGGAGGAAGTGTATAGTATAATACACTATAATACAGTATAATAATGCCGAGTAACCTAAAGCCGCGTCCACAGAGAATCCTGTTAGCCCCACCCTGTTGGCAAAGACAATAAAAATCGGCACCTATATAACCGATTAAAGAAAGACGCTTCCCCATATTGTATCCAAAGTAACCCAAAATTCTGCATTAATTCATATCTTAATATATGTTTTATAGCAGTCAGATCTCCATTTTCTGATCCAGGACTCCCAAGTTCCCTGCATAGACAGAAATATAAGACCCGTCCTTCACTTTTCCTATGGCCATCACTTGGGCGCTCCCAATGAATTGAATTGATAAAAACCAAGCAACGACAAGGGACTTCATTTGACCATGGAGATTAACACTGCACCATTGTAGAGTTAGACGTGGGGTTAAAGCTCCTAAGATGGAGTACAGCTTTGGTTTCTGACTGTCAGACACAGCCGGGACCCGAGGGAGAAGAAAGAAGTGGTGGATTACAGCTCCGATCGGGAGCATGGTGCTCAGTGAGTGCTCGGGGCTGGATAGTCCTGACCTAGATCGGTTTTGCCAGTGACTGTCATGTAGTTGGGTGTTTTCCCCTAAACATGGCTCTCATGCCTGTGTGTCTGAATAGGTTTGTGAAGCCTCCAGAATCTTCCAAATTTCTACATACGGTAAATTTGACCTAAAACTACATATACAAGTATATTAGTCTGTCATCTTTGAATGTAGATATCCAATATCATGTCTGTGAACGGCAAAATGATGTGACGTATCTGGCGTCAACACCCCCCCCGTGTACAGCAAATGAGCCAAGCATTCATGGGGTGTATTAGGGAACAGTATACAGAATATGAGCTCCCAGATATATCATTTAGCATCAATGTGGATAAATATAAGGATATACATTATTGTCCTCTTTTATTTTTCTTAGTTTCACCTTCTTTATAGATTTATTACATTTTTTCTACATTTCTTCTTTTCTTAAAGTTCCTTTTAATTTTCCGCAAAGCTGCAGCGGGTGAGCTGGAGGAGGACAGCGGGTTGCACGCACTTGCGAGACTCTCAGAAATTGATGTGTCCATTGAAGGTGTGAAAGGAGCCAAGAGCTTTTTTGAAGCAAAGGTAAGCGGGTTTATAAGATGTCAACTCCAACAGGCTGCATCCATTCTAAGGGAGTCTGTCGCCGGATATAGGCGACCCAACCTGTAAGCAGCGTAAAGCAGGGGGGAGAACCTTACTGAGCGTCTTGCAGTGTTTGATCTGCTGCAGCTCTGCTAGTCCTCTCACTGATCAGCTGCTGGGCCATCCTCGGTATTCATGAGCTTCCATTATCACAGTCTTCATAGCAGACTGTCAGCTTTCAATTTATGCAAAGAATATTTTAGAAAGCTGTCAATTCACAGGGGCGGGGTGAGACAGAACTCATTACTGAGAGGAATAGCAGAGCTGCAGCAGAAAAACAGCGATTTTGGCAACCTACCAAAAAAAAAAATCCCAGTAAAGGCCCCGTTACACGGCACGACGTTGAAACAATTTTGGCAGGTCGGTGGATTGTTGATCATGTGGTTTGAGAACAATTTATCGTTGTCGTATCTGTGTCACACGCAACGACGGTCTTACAATGTCGTTTCAACATCGCTTAAACCGTGACGTTTAAGCGATATCGGTAACAATCTCGTACCGTGTAACGGGGCCTTAAGTGACACTTTACTTGTATTTTATGCTGCATATCAGATTAAGGCTTTTTGAGAGATGCCCTCCTACTTGGCTAAAACTAGGAGAGCCTATACAGATTGGCAACCAGTGCAATGACTGGCACAGGATAGAGGGATCAGTGAAGCGGTTGGAGAGGAATATGATCTTGACTATGCCTTGGCAATTGTTTGACGGCTTATGCTGTGTATTGCAGTATTTATCGTAACTGACCTGTTCCTATAAAGCCTATAGGAGCACAAAGATGGTAGCCACAGAAACAGTGGGCTCCCCGCAATCCCATCACAGGGGGTCTGATGGGCGCAGTGCCATACAAGCCATTGAAATGCTATTATTTACCATTTACTTACTGAAGTCAAACAGTAGCCATCAGAGGTAAAGATGGTTGCTACTGTTAAGGCCCAGTGTCCTCTAGGGGGTGCTATTTCAGGGACAAACTTACATAAAAGCCATAGTCTATAAGGAGATATATATAATGGTGGGGGGACTGAAAGCCTCTCGACTCTCCCCAGGATTAGCCCATTGGAAATTGAACACCTTATCCTTCAGTTTTCAGGGTAGATCGGTCCTGGCCATAAGTATATAACAGCAGCTCAGCCAACCCTTGAATGGTACCCAGGTGCACATGCCGGTGCTCAAGTGCATTGTATATGGGCCATGAGCCCGGAGAGTCCAGCACTCCGCTACTTCTGTGTGTCTAAGGCTACGATTAGAGCAAGACAGATTCCCTCCAATCAAGACGGCCCTTACTGAACTCCATACGTAGGAGTCCTGGCACCCAGTAGTTATACAGTAGCCATAGAATAGGGAATACTGATTTACATTAGAAACCTGGACAGTTCCTTTAAAATTAGTCACAAATATAACACTGGTCAACAGCATTTTTGGTGCCAAAGATATTTCATTGAATTTAGGGTAACTTTGGGGTGCTGATTCTGAATATGTCATCAGTTTTTGCCAGATTGGCTCAAGTTTTTGAGATTTTTCGTAAAATGTGTTAAAAAAAAGACGTTTTTTGCTACTTTTTTAACGAAGTCTGTTATGTTTCTTCTATGTTTTGTCAGTGTATATTCACCACAAATGTAACAGAATGAGTCTGGATCGTTAAGACAACTTCTTCTTGATGAGTTCATGCTTTTCACTGGAAAACAGACAAAAACATAAAGTTAGTGCAAAAATCAAGCTATGAACAAACTTTTAGAACACTAATTAACACAAAACTATATTGAGAACTGCTCAGTTCAAGTACTAATCCAAAGAAATTAATGAGATGATGCGTCGCATTTACCAACAAGTGCTATAAATAAGATACCAAAAATCTCAAAAACTTGAGCCAATCTGGCAAAACTGATAGCATATTCAGAATCAGCACCCCAAAAATACCCCAAATTCATTAAAATATTTTGGGCACCAGAAAAAAAATTTTTTTTTGTTGACCTGTGTAACTAGAGATACACACAGGGGCGGATTCATCAAAAGCTTTTATGCCAGAAAAGTGCACAAAAATGATAACATTGGAAAGTGAGTGAGCCCAGCACCTGACGTAAAGGGGTTGTGCTGCGATTAATTGTGCATTTTAGTTGATAGATCTTAGAATAAGTTCCACAATTGGACGTGTTAAAAAAATAATGCTCCTGTCCTGAGATATTCTTATTAATGTGCCCCTGTGTAATGTATGTATCCAACCATGAAGGAGCAGGTGGGATATACCACAGCCCCTGGGGGAAGGAGTAAAGGCCCCGTTACACCTTACAACATCGGCTGTGATGTCGGTTGCGATATCGCGGGTGCGCGCTCACTTCCGACATCGCAGCCTAGCTGTCGCACGGCAAGATGTTGCCGGTGACGGCGCTGTGATGTTGCTGCAGCAATCGCTTGCTGGGCTAGGATCAACCTAGCAAGTGATCCGCTGCAATGCAGCGAATAGGCTGGATCGGC
The DNA here is from genome assembly GCA_033576535.1 of Allobates femoralis. Taxonomy (NCBI): domain Eukaryota; kingdom Metazoa; phylum Chordata; class Amphibia; order Anura; family Aromobatidae; genus Allobates; species Allobates femoralis. The sequence continues at coordinate 4,857,588 of JARQOC010000009.1, forward strand.
CGTGACATCACTATTGCGGTGTCACACCGAACGATGCCGCAGGTTGCTTGAGTTGACCAGTTTTCCTGCATAGAGGAAAACCTGTCAACCCCGACTTGAACAACTATCGTTGTTGAATCGTGGTTTGCACGCAACAACGATGTTGTTTCAACACGTTCCTGACGTCACTTTTGAACGATGTCAGAAACGATGTTGAAAGGTGTGACGGGGGCTTTAGAGAGAGTACAGACATTACAGCTGGGAATCACAATATAAGAATACTGTCATCCCTGGCTGTAATGTCTGTTTACTCTTATATTCTGTGATCCCTAGCTGTAATGTCTGTATACTTTATATTCTGATCCCCGGCTGTAATGTCTGTATACTCTTTATTCTGTGATCCCTGCTGTAATTCTGTATACTCTTATATTCTGTGATCCCTAGCTGTAATGTCTGTTTACTCTTACTATTTAATTTGTTGATCTTCAGCTGTATGCTGTATCTGTATACTCTTATATTCTGTGATCCCGGCTGTAATATCTGTATACTCTTATATTCTGTGATCCCTGGCTGTGATGTCTGTATACTCTTATATCTGTGATCCCCGGCTGTAATGTCTGCATACTCTTATATTCTGTGATCCCCGGCTGTAATGTCTGTATACTCTTATATTCTGTGATCCTGGCTGTAATGTCTAGTATACTCTTATATTCTGTGATCCTGGCTGTAATGTCTGTATACTCTCCTCCTTCCTTCCCTGCCCAGGGGCTGTGGTATATCCCACTTTGTTCCTGCTTGGTTGGACTTACATTACACAGGGGCACATTTATACTAATATCTCAGGACAGGAACATTTTTTTTAACACGTCCAATTGTGGAATTTATTATTATCCCAAGATCTATTAACTAAAATGTACAATTATTCACAGCACAACCCCTTTAAGTATTCGGTTCTCAGTGTGAGCTCTAATATCCTGCCTATACATTGGAAAGCATTCCGAAGAGACAGTTTCCTTTTAACCCCTTCACGACCTATGACATACAGGTTTGTCATAGGTCGCCTCCGGATGCAAGCTCTCGCTGTGAGTCCGCATCCATCCCCCCACATCTCAGTCCATCTCATCAGCTGAGATGTGTGGCCAACAGTGCCGATCCTATTTGCAATCTGATAGGTGCTGTTAACCCTTTGGATTGGGATGCCAGTGACTGACAGCGCGATCCAAAGCTCGCGGCGGCGATTGTGCTGTTCGCCATGATTGCAGGTCCTGTGAAGTAATCACAGAACCTCTGCTGTTACCTGGAGAGTCCGGGGTCCTGTAATGACCCTGAAAGCTGTCTTGATTAATTTCCCGCCTGTGATGTCCCAGTGACATCACCGGCAGGGAGTGATTGTTTCCCCCTGTCTGCAGATGACCAGCATCTCATCTAAAGACGAGAGAAGTGATTGCACTGTGCAGCACCGAGGCCCTCTAGTGGCCAGTGTAAATTATGGAAAAGAAAAATATAAAATTTTTAAGTGTGTTAAAAAAGCTGAAATCACCCCTCTTTGCACCATTAAAAATAAAACTATTAAAACATACATATATTTGATATTGCCGTGTTCAGAAATGCCGAATCTATTAAAATATAAGATCAGTTAATCTGATCTGTAATATAACGTAATGGGGAAAAAAAAAGTCCAAACGCCAAAATTAGGCTTTTTTTGGTCGCCACAAAATTGCAATAAAATGCAATAACAGGTGATCAAAACATAACATCTACCTACAATGGGTATCATTAGAAATGTCAGCTCAAGCCGCAAAAAATAAGCCGTCACACAGCCCCAGATCCGAAAAATGAGGACGCTATGGGGCGTGAAACCTGGTGCAAAAGGCCAATTTCTTTTTCTTTAAAAACTTGTGAATGTTTTTTCACCACTTGATAACAGTAAAGGTATACATGTTTGGTATCTACAACTCGTCTCGACCCGGCATCACACCGGCCTGTCAGTTTTGCCATATGGTGAACATGGTGGATAAAAAACAATCGTGCAATTTCACTGCACTTGGATTTTTTTCCCCATTTTCCTGTACACTAAAGGGTAAAATAAATGATTTTATCTGAAAGTGCAACTTGTCCCGCAAAAGAACAAGCCGTCATATGTCTACATTGACGGAAAAATAAAAAAGTTATGGCGCTTGGAAGAAGGGGAGGAAAAAATGAAAACAGAAAATAGTGGGTACTGAAGGGGTTAATTCTATGTTTTTACATTTAAAGGGGGTTGTTCATATCTTTAAAGGGAACCTGTCACCAGGTTTTTGCAACCTAATCTGAGAATAGCATAATGTAGGACCCAAGATCCTGATTCCAGCGATGTGTCACTTACTGAGCTGCTAGTGAATTTTGATAATCTCCAGCTGATTAAATAGTGATCTTATCATTACGCAGTCTATTTGGCCTGCTGCCAGGTAGTCCGGCATATTCACAGACTGCTAAATCTGCAGGAGAGAAAACACTAATTTGACCAAAATGACAGCAATCAGCTCAGTAAGTGACACATCGCTGGAATCAGGGTCTCTATTTCTACATTATGCTGCTCTCAGATGGGATGGCAAAAACCTAGTGACAGGTTCCCTTTAACATTGGTGGTCTATCCTTAGGATAGGTCCAACACCGTGCACCCCTGCCGATCAGGTGGTCACTGACGGCAGCAGGTGGCCAGAAATGCTCAGATTCAGAGCTGCTCCATCTCTTGATAGTGGCCGCGGCCGAGTACTGCAGATCTGCCCTCTATTCAGATCTATAAGAGGTGGATATGCAGTATCCACCTGCGGCCACCATCAGAAGACTGAGCCTTTCCAGTCGGCACAGAGAACAGCTGATCGGTAGGGGTGCACGGTGTCGGACCCCAGCCCATCAGTCACCGATGGTCATCAATGTTAAAGTGGTGGACAACCACAGTCATGTATAAATTGTATTAAAGGTTGTGGGTTTATTGCGGCTTTCAGACCAATATACAGGGAGAATTCTTCTGCTATATTTGGTGCTGGATTCTTATAAATATATACATTAGAAGAGGCTTCATCATGTAAATCTGCTGCCGCTCGCCTGCCATACATACTCTACCTACAACTCTATTTCATTTTCTGTCCAGGTCCAGGCCATTAATCACGGCAGCCGATTCGAGCAAGAAATTAAAGCCGAACAAGAGGAGAAGAGAAGACAAGCGGAAGAGAAGGAACAGAGGAAGGCGGCGTTCAAAGAGCTGCAGTCCACCTTCAAGCCATAAAACAGAGTATTTTCATAGCATGCAGAGAGAGATCTATCTATATTATAGAGTGCGGCGGGGTGAGTAGGTCCTGGCTCTCCCAATGTTGCTGGATCACCGACTGGACACCGTGATTCACCAACACCCGAAGAGCCGAGACCCGACATCCCTGCGCCAAATATATTTGCAAAAAGATTATCTAATTTATTGCTTAAGGTTGGATGGACCAATAAAGTAAATCATTTTACTAGTGATTTCCATTTTTATGTTGCAGACGCAGTATTTTTTTACATCATTGGTTTTTTTTGTGAAATCTGTAAATAAAAAAGAATCATAGCTACGAGTCTATGGACTTTGTGTTTTCATTGGTCAGAAAAGCTTCTGCACTTATAGTTTATACCAAGCTGCAAGGAAACCAATCCTAATTGTCTAACAAATGTAGGACATGTAATGGTGGGTTTACACGTTGCGATATCGGGCCGATATCGTAACCAACGACGCGGGAGCACGCTTTTTGAGCGCGCTTTTCCCGCCATCGCATCGCCGTTTTAGACAGCCCGATATCAGGATACAACGTCCCGACGACGTGTACGCCCACCAACCCAGGAACGACCATTTAACATGGGAGTGAATGGGTGAGGTGCGAGTACACATCGGAGTTGGGCTGTCAGACGGGACGATGCGGCTACAACGGCCATCCAATATCGGGCGGTTGAATAGCACGCTCATTCAACCCAGATATCGTTTTGGCATCGTTCCAGCATCGCATTGTACGTTCAAACCGTACAACGCGCAAACGATATCGGGTCCAACTCCCGAACCACGTGACTTTTGGTCGGAGTTGGGTCGGAGTTGGACGCCGATATCGCAACGTGTAAACCCACCATCACTGTTGATGAAGATCTGCTATAGAGTGCAACACCCATATACTTAAAGGGGTTATGCCACATATAATTGTACAACTAATAGATCTTATAAATAAGTTCCACTATAGGAAATGTTAATGTCCAGACACATTATCATAAATGTACCCCTGTGTAATGTATGTGTCTGACCATGCAGGGACAGGTGGGATATACCACAGCTCCTGGGCAGAGGAGAAAGTAACAGAGTATACAGGCATTACAGCCGGGGATCACAGGATATAAGAGTATACAGACATTACAGCCGGGGATCACAGAATATAAGAGTATACAGATATTACAGCGGGGATCACAGGATATAAGGTATACAGACATTACAGCGGGGATCACAGAATATAAGGAGTATACAGACATTACAGCCGGGGATCACAGAATATAAGGAGTATACAGACATTACAGCCGGGGATCACAGAATATCTTAACGTATCCAATTGTGGGACATATTACTCTTAAGATCTATGAATTAAAGGGGTTGTGGCAAGAACAACTGTACATTTTAAGTGGGTGAGACAGCAGCACCTCTGAAATAATTTTTTAGGAAATAAATTTGTTGTACATCAGGCTTTCTGCAGACGTTTTTTGTTCCTAATATTTATAGACAAGTCCTAGATAAATAGATGTGTCAAAATGTTTTGCAAAATATTTAATCAAATCCAATTGCATCAAATCTTACCTCTAGCAGCAGAATGACAATGTAGTGGGCGAATGACGCTAATAGCCTAAGGTCACACGTCCAGTAATCGCACATTAGATCGGATCCAGCACAATCCTTTGTTTTTTAATAATTGATTTCTGCAGGATCCGTTTTACATTGGAGTCTATGGAGAACGGATCTGGTAACTGATTACTATTCATCCTCCATTTGAAACTGATCCAGTAACAAAAAACGGATCCTTTATAAAAGAAAAAAGGAGACTAAATAGTGATCAGCTCGGGATCCATTTTCCATACACTCCAATATTAAAAAAATGGATCCTGCATAAATCAATTATTTAAAAAGACAAAAATTAGTGTTTGCACAATGGATTGTGCTGGACCCGATCGACCGGATAACAGGACATGTGAATTTAGCCTTGTGCTTGAGGTCACATGATTATCATACGTACGGGCAAGAGCAAAATTAATAAAAATGACAGTGACCGGAGTCAGCAGAAATGTAGACAAAGACTGGAAAACCCTTTTAATGTATTTAAGCCAATGAAAAGGAGGAGCATTAACATCCGGATCATCTTAGATAACAGAGTAGTAGAAGACGTAATTCCAGATTAGAGAATACTAGACTTTAGTCTACACTTTGACAAGACAATACGACCAACACTTCCCACCACTCCTCCTGCCCCGATGCAAAGGTCAAGGTTATTCTTTGTATAATGAAAGGTTATACATACTGTGCCACAATCCACAACAGATAGAAATTATATTACAAAATAGTTTTCTGTATAATGACATTTAGCTGCTAAAACAAGAAACAGTACGTCTCTAAAAGAAGCCGTACCATCAGAATGTGTCTTGTGCTTCTATCGGCCAACCCTCCTGACACATCACTGACATCATCCCAACCCAAGGCTCCAACGCAGTCTGAATCGAGCAGAAATGTTATGGTTTTTTCTCTTCTATTTAGATCAGTACATTCAGAGAAAAGACTTTAACACATACATACAATTGTCTTCTACCTATAATGTGGCCATGTTCTTGAACCCCCGTTTCTTCTACCTATAATGTGGCCATGTTCTTGAACCCCCGTTTCTTCTACCTATAATGTGGCCATGTTCTTGAACCCCCGTTTCTTCTACCTATAATGTGGCCATGTTCTTGAACCCCCGTTTCTTCTACCTATAATGTGGCCATGTTCTTGAACCCCTGTTTCTTCTACCTATAATGTGGCCATGTTCTTGAACCCCTTGTTTCTACTGACTAGAGATTTGATTGATCTGTCAGAGAATAAATTTTTTTTTACCAATCAAACTAATAATCTTGTAGTTGTGATACCTCTTAATGTCTAACAATAATATAATAAATGATTTTACAAAGCAGCAAGCTTTTGTGACCGCTTACATCTCTTCATCAGGCATGGTATGACAAAGTATCTGAAGAAATTGTTTTTGTTATACCATGCCTGAAAAAGAGACGTAAGGAGTCTCGAAAGCTTGATTTGTAACGTTTTATTTTTGTTAACCATTAAAAGGTATCGTGTTACAAATCAAGATTTCAAGACTGTTAAACCATGCCTGATAAAGAGACGTAAGGAGTCTCAAAAGTTTGATTTGTAACATCATTTTATTTTTATTAAGCATTAAGAGGTATCATGTTACAAATCAAACTTTCGAGACTTATTCCATGCCTGATGAAGGAGTCTTGAAAGCTCGATTTGTAACATCATTTAGTTTACTTTTGTAACAATCATAATGGCTATAAAATCAAGCTTTCGAGACTCCATACATCAGGCATGGCATAACAAAAATAATTTCTTCAGATACCTTGTTATACTATGCCTGATGGAGATGTAAACTGTCTCGAGAGCTCGTTTTGTAACATTTATTTTTAATTTTTGTTGGCCATGAAAAGGACACTGTCAGGTCATTTTTCAGTATGATACGAATATTACCCTTGAATATTGCCTGGGCAGACATTTTAAAAACATGTAAAATCATTATTGTACCATTTGTAGTTTCCATGTCATCAGCATTGTCAGACCCAGCAGGGAGCGCCTGGATTAGTCCTCTCCATTATAAGCAAACAGGAATAGTCCTGTGCTGTATAAACTGTCATGTAATTATGCACTCCCTCTCAGCAAGGAGAGGAGGGAGGAGAGAGCTGCTAACAGTGCAGTGTCAGGTTTCATTAGATTATTGTTGAGGACATGGAGTGAGAGAGCTATTACAGATCTGCCTTATCCAGTGATGTCATGTAACCGCCCCTGCGCTGTGATTGGCTCACAGCGGCGATCACATGACACAATGGCCCTGCGTTTTCATTGGTGCAGGGCTGACCTGGGCGGGGATGGGCAGGAGGAAGCAGGAAGCTTCCCCATTGCCCGGAGCCCACACCGATAATCATGTTACCGGCTTGGGGCACAGCATAGAGACCATGACAGGAGGACACCAGCGGGCACAGCACCAGAGACAGCAGCGGGGAGACAGCACCGGACAGGAGTGCAGGGACGGCACCGGACCAGGTTGTACATATTGCGCAGCGCTCTTCCCCCCCCCCCCCCCCCACCCAGATAACGCCCAGTCGGCAAAATTTTTAAAAGTTTATAAAGCTATATCTTAGCTTTTACAAATCCGTTTTTTTAGCAAAAACGATTGCCCCATATGTGTCTGCAGGGTGTATGGACACATATTAACAGTCCGTGGGGGACATTTGGGGTGGTTGGTTCCCTTTAAGCTAATTGCATATTCACTGCACTGTCAGACAAACAGCCAATCAGAGAAGCTCCCAGTGTTTGAGTGGCTGTTGTAGTCAGACTGGATCTCCTCAATCTGGACAGTGATTCTGCTTGGTTGCCTTATACATTAGTGTAAGGCAACCAACCTGGCGTTATAGGGTGTTAAATAAATAAATATAAAAAAAAAATGTGTGAAGATTCGCAGCAATTTTAAGTCTAGCCTGATGAAAGCAGACAGCTGTGAGCTGCCACCCTTAGCTGCCTAATTTTCCCTTGGCTGGCAAAAAAAAATGTGGGTTTCGCCCTATCTTTCATTGCCAGCAAAGGTAAAACTAGGCAGCTGAGAGCTGTTAGTCTCAGCGGGGTGAGGCCCCATTGTCATAGGGCCCCCCTCACGCTAAAAAACAACAGCCCACAGACCCATAGACTTGCATTGCCGCGAATCGCATACTGTGGCAGCATGTTGCAATTTGTTTCTCATCCCTTATCCGTATGAGGAAAAAAAGCATCCGACACTCGCCAATGTGCTCTCAGACATAGAATAACATGGGTCTGACGGCAATTCGATAAAATCATGCATTGCAGTCGTCCGACTTTCATGCCAGTGTGTCTGTACCCTAAGCAGGTATCTCTGCTGTGACAGTTTGTGTTGTATTTGACCTCTTGTGATGGTGCAAACACAGAGCAGAGAGGAGAATACAGCTCCCCCCACTGATCTCCTGTGCAGTGATGTGGTGTGAATATGTGACATGCATATTCATCTTATGGGGAGTGGACTGCAGAGAACTAAGTGGATCATTCACTGTGATTCATAGATGGAATTAATCTCTTTATTTTAAGGTTACAGAAGATAGGAGGGGAATATAAATAAAAAGAAATACATGACTAGAGTTTAGAGAAATGAATTTGAAAATGATAGCAGTTACATATGGATTTCTGACCTGACAGTTTTCCTTTAAAAGGTATCACAAGATTATTATTCTGTTTCTCCCTTTGATTTATTTTTACACTGGCCAGTACTGTACCAAACCTTTTTTTCTATTAACTCTACTGCCTAGAGAAACTTGACAGCTATAGTGTGGCAGTGAAAAAGTGGGGAAAACACAAAAAGGTGGTTTTCACAATGTGCCCACTGAGTCTTTGCTGAATCCCAGCCCTGAATGTCTGAATGAATTGGGCACGGTTTACTCCAGTGACACTGGCGCAGCGCTAGCGTGCCAGTCTTGATGAATCTGTTTACAAATTTATTTTGAGGAGTTTTGAAAAGGATTTGGAGAGTTTTTGTGCAGTTTCCGCTCCAAAAAACCTAATTAATTCAACAGAATTAATGTGCAAACTGTATCCATTGCATACAGCGCCTTGTGAAAGTATTTGACCCCCTTGAAATTTTCAACCTTTCGCCACGTTTCAGGCTTCAAACAAAGAGATAAATTGTAATAATTTTTTGGTGAATAATCAACAAGTGGGACATGATCGTGAAGTGGAACGAAATTTATTGGATATTTTAAACTTTAACAAAAAACTGAAAAGTGGGGCGTGCAATATTATTCAGCCCCCTTGGGTTAATACTGTGTAGCGCCACCTTTTGCTGCGATTACAGCTGCAGTCTCTTGGGGTTTGTCTCTATCAGTTTTGCACATGGAGAGACTGAAATTCTTGCCCATTCTTCCTTGCAGAACAGCTGGAGCTCAGTGAGGTTGGATTGAGGCGTTTGTGATCAGCAGTTTTCAGCTCTTTCCACAGATTCTCCATTGGATTCAGGTCTGGATGTGACTTGGCCATTCCAACACCTGAGAAATGGCTTTCTTCTTGCCACTCTTCCATAAAGGCCAGATTTGTGCAGTGTACGACTGATTGTTGTCCTATGGACAGACTCTCCCACCTCAGCTGTAGATCTCTACAATTCATCCTGAGTGATCATGGGCCTTTTGGCTGCATCTCTGATCAGTCTTCTGCTTGTTCGAGATGAAAGTTTGGAGCAGTGTTTCCCAAACTCCAGTCCTCACGGCCCTCAACAGGTTGCGGTTTCAGGATTTCCTTAGTATTGCACAGGTGATGCCTTGGTAATGATTCCATTACCTGTCCAATCCTAAGGAAATCCTGAAGACGTGTCCTGTTTGGGAGACACTGGTTTAGAGGGACAGCCGGGTCTTGGTAGATTTGCAGTGGTCTGATATTCCTTCCATTTCAATATGATCGCTTGCACAGTGCTCCTTGAGATGTATACAACTTGAGAAATCATTTTGCATCCAAATCCGGCTTTAAACTTCATCACAACAGTATCTCCGACCTGCCTGGTGTGTTCCTTGGTCTTCATGATGTTATCTGCACTAGAAACAGAACCCTGAGACTATCTCACAGAGCAGGTGGATTTATACGGAGACTTGATTACACACAGGTGGATTCTATTTATCATTACCAGTCATTTAGGACAACATTGGATCATTCAGAGATCCTCACTGAACTTCTGGAGTGAGTTTGCTGCACTGAAAGTAAAGGGGACGGAATAATATTGCACACCCACTTTTCAGTTTTTTGTTAAAGTTTAAAATATCCAATAAATTTGGTTCCACTTCACGATTGTGTCCCACTTGTTGTTAATTCTTCACAAAAAAATTTGAATTTATATCTTTATGTTTGAAGCCTGAAATGTAGCAAAAGGTTGAAAAGTTCAAGGGGGTGAATACTTTCACAAGGCGCTGTAGCTGATGCAAACGGAAATAGAATATTCTGGGATCCATCTAGGATCATCAGTTATGTACAGGGAGGCTAGCTTGACTATTTTTTCTGGACTGAATATTTTTTACAGACACATTGTAAAAACCATAATAAATCATCATAAGTGATCCATGTCTACAGCCCATAATTCTGATATAAAGACATTAGTTGTATTCACTGTAAAATAATAATTGCAGAAAAAAAAAATCTATTTTTTTTAGGCTAAGTTCAGACTGAGCATTTTTTTATCAGTTTTTTTCCTGCATTTGTTGAATTTTAAGAAGCGAAAAAAAAACCCCACCACCCGCATCATCAGTTTTGTTTTCCATTAACAATGGTTTCATGGGAAAAAGTGGAGGAGAAAAAAAAACAGCTCACTAGTTAGGCTGGGTTCACATTTGCATTTGTGTCTGCATTCGGAGGGCATTGCAAACGCTGCCATACTGATGTGAACGCAGCAGAGTCTCCGCATGCGTTCACATCGGTATGGTGCCCGGCCAGCCAATCAGCGATGCCGACGGCGGCCGGGAGGCGGAGATCAGCAGCAGAGATCTGATCTCTGACAGCTGTATAAATCTCCCACGCCGACACCGAAGAGGTGATGTCAGTGCTGGACATTTAAACAGCTGTCAGATCAGCTGTTTCTTCAAATCTCCTGCGCCAACACCGTCAGGAGATGATCGGCGGTCGTGCCCGGGAGATCAGCGGCTGCTCCAGCTGATCCCCCAGTGGCAGCTGCTGATCTCCCGAGAGATCACCGGCGGCCACCGGGAGTGATTTCAATGAGATCCGCAGCGTTCTCCTGCGCTGTCATGCAGAGGACACTGCGGATCCATGCATTTTTTGTGCACTTGCGGGCGCTGGCTGATAAAACAAGTGCCCATGAACGCACAAAAAATACAACAGGCTGCGTTCGGAGAGCGCACAAATTATGTGCATCCAAACGCAACCGAACACAGCTGCTATGCGTTCCCATATTAAACATAGGTTATGCTGCGTTCCTATGTTTAACATGGAAACGCAGTGCACGTGTTTGGTTATGCTGTGTTCTAATCGCAAATGTGAAACCAGCTCATTCTTTTTCTGGATGCGTTTTCTGCCCCAAAAACAGACAGGAAAAATGCAGCATCTGAACAGCATTTCTGAAAACTCATTGACTTTGCTGGGCATCACAGGATGGGGTCCGCTTTCCATGCAAAAACTGAACACAGAAAACAAATCAACACCGCACAGTGTGAACATGGCCTTCGCTTTGGAGACAGGAAAAAAAAAAAAGCCTTTACGGCATGTCCTGGAATTCCTGAAAGGCTGCAACCCTGGTCATGCATTTTGCACATCAAGGCTGTTTACACACAGCGCTTTCCTTAGTGTTTTGCATCCGCGTAAAAAAAACACGGTACATTCACACACCCCATCCCATGTTTTTACGGGGCAACTTCTTCAGTGATGTCACAGAGGGAAGAATCCTGTTCCCCCTCCCTGTGTGACATCTGTCACAGCCCCGTTTGATTTCGCAGTGCATTATACACTGCAAAATCAAATGTAAAACAATGTCAAATGTAATAAAGATTTTTATATTTTCCCTCCGCTGGGTGTTCCGGAGCCGGGAGCAGCAGAAGAAGGCATCGACCTGCAAGGACCTTGCGTGATGTCATCGGGTACTGTGATCACCTGACCATGAGTGGCCAATGGGGCTGTGACAGATGTCACACACGGGGAGGAGGAACAGGATTCTTCCTCCCCTCTGCGACATCAGCGTCGGCGTATTCCTGCATTGTCTGAACGGCGATGCCTAATTCCAGTGGGAATAACGGGCACAATATGGGAAAAAACGAGGACGCAGCTGCGCAAAGAATTGACATGTGAATTCTTTTTACGCCAGCCCTTTCTCCCATAAAAGTGCGGCGTATTTTTACGCTGTGTCTGTACGGCAAAGTGAATTTCCCATTCCCTTTGCCAGCAGACACAAGGCACATTGAGCATTTTTGTAAAGTGCGCGCAAAAATGTGCTCAAATGCGCAATGTGTGAACGCAGCCTAAGGGTGTCTGGTCCTCTAAACAGAACAAAGTGATTATGAATAAACTACTGATAAATATTGATCAATACTCTGCGTTTTTCTAAAGCCAAGTTCACATGTCCAGTATTCTTCGTTTGCTGCTGGATCCGTTCTATTTACTTTTTGATAGCAGTTTTATATATGAGGTAGCGCTTGCTGAGTGTGTTGGGGGAATCTCGCGTCCTGTGCAATATTCAGAAACACAGCAATACCTCTTATAAACGATACTCTATTACAGTTTATTATCAGTCATAAACCACTTGATGCAAACTAAATCATATGCTAACCTTGAAAAGAAAAGACGGCACTCACCGGTGTGTTGCTTGCTTTATTGGTAGATTCGCTTCACATAGTGCAGGGAGGGGGATTAGGCTGAGGTGAAGACGGCACTGTTTCGCGCTACATGCGCTTCCACGAGTTTTTTCTTAAAACAGATCGAACAAGACCTTTATCAGTTAATTCTAGTTTAACATCCAGGAATTCAAGACTGGACCCTCCAAACATAGATGTAAAAAACATATTAAAGGTGTTACAGTTCAGATATTCAATACATTTACTAAAGGTGATCTTGTCTTGCTGCATAGTAACAATTTATTTATTATTATTAATAATAATATTGTTATGAGCTATAGTCATGCCTTTAGATCACTGAATGTTTCTGCTCTTTCCTCTTTATTGCTGTTCTTCTCTTCCTCTCTTGTTGTCTTCAGGGCTGTGGAGTTGGTAAATCAAACCACCGACTCAAACTCCTACTCCGACTCCTGAATTTCCCTGGCTCCGACTCCTTTGACTCCGACTCCTTCATTCATGGCTCGTTTTTAAATGATAAAATTATTGTAGGTCAATGGTAACATTAGGCTTTAATCATTATAATGACATAATAAAGATATTTAGATAGAACATAATAATAATTCATAATAATATTCAGCACATTCTGCATTGAACTACTAGACCTAATTCATTATATATTTTAGGAGTCGGAGTCGGAACATTTTCTACCGACTCCGACTCCACAGCCCTGGTTGTAGTGTCTTATTTGTGGAAATGTCTGTATTAAGATCTTGTTCCTTTTCACTTTGAATTCTCTCTATTAATGGAAGATCGTTAGTGTCAGTCATCAGGTTATGTCCAATTATGACTGTGTTGATGCATGATTTTTGGCGCTGGGTGGAACTGATCATGAGTAGATAATTAAACTACTATGTTAAATTTATTAAAATGATTATAGGTACAGGTCAGAGTATGCGGTCTGCCTTTTGACTATTATGGGCAGAATCCTGTTCTATTTTTTGGATACAGGATGCTGTAATGATGTATAATGCTGCTGAGATTATTTTGGAGATACACATATTTTTATACATAGGTCTGTAGTAAAGTTAAAATTATGGTAGATAAATCAAAATGATTATTGTTTATAGCCAATTATTGTTTCGAGACCTTGTCTGTATTTTTTGTCCTTTTCTTGTTGTATGGATATATATATATATAATATATATATATATTTAGATATTTAAATGGTGGATGATTATACAACGTGATTATAGCACTTATTGAGCTGGTTCACAATTTCTCTTTTCTTCAGCAGCTATATAGAAGTATTTTATCAATTTTCTGTACTCGTTAATAAATTGTCCCAGTATTTATGTTAAAATATTGTTCATTAGTGTAGCGTTTTTTGCGCATGCACTTTTGTGTCCTTGGTCATCCCGCCCGGTGTCAGTTTTATCATGTTCGTTTCAGAGCTATATATTATGAATTGCAGTTCTTTATATTACAGTCAGGAATAAGTAGAATCATGATTTTAAGATTTTGTAAAGTTTGTTTTAGGAGCTAATGGTGACGTCAGTGTATGTTGTAGACTCCTCCTATATAGGAAGTGAGCTATACCTCCATTAGCTCGTGACCCGTGGAAGCGCATGTAGCCCGAAAAAGTGCGTCGTCACCTCAGCCTAATCCCCCTCCCTGCTCTATGTGAAGCGAATCCGCCAATAAAGCAAGCAACACACCGGTGAGTGCAGTCTTTTCTTTTCAAGATTATATATCGTATCAGCCTATTGGACTGGCACCACGTGTCTGGGACTGTACGCTCCCTTACATCTGTTCCCTAAGCCGTTTACACCGTGCCCCATTTCTTCTGTGTATGTTGGGTTAAATCATATGCCAACCTTGACACTTATCAGATGAACAACATCTTACATCTTCAGCGGTCGACCACTACGTGACAAGTCATTCAATTGATATCCTGGCTAGTAGCACACAATAGGGAACCTTGTGCCACAGCCTTTGGTTTAACCTGCACTTGCAGCTTAACAGTGTTCATACTGGCTCCTGCCAGTCTTGCTGTCCATCCAGGAGGTTGCACTCAGAGATCACCCACCAGGTCCTTGGACTTGCTCCATGTCGGTACTGTCATGAGTCCAGATCCACTGGGCCTCAATTATCACCTGGACTTACAGGAGCTCTTGCCAGCGCCACTCTCTCACCCCTTGTCTGCCATGTGGATTTACAAGAAAGGTGAAGGACCTTGCTTGCATCAAATAACACCTATTCCCATTTAAGTCTGTTTCACAAATCTGTGTGAGACAGTTATTGAGGTGGGGGCACGGGTCCATGTGCTATCTGTGGATAGCACACGGACAGCCTGTCATTCTTTAGTTACCTGCCTCCAGCACTGCCTGTCCTCTCACTTCTGGGGCAGCTGTTGGGCTCAGTGCAGTGAATATTAGATGAGCATAATGAGTGTCTCCAGAAGAGAAACATGCTGTAGGGGGTTAAACAAAAAAAAAGCAATGCCTCTTATCAGGCTGTGTGCCATTTTATGTAAACTAAAGGCTTTATCACCTGGTGACTACCATTACTGGACTACATTGCCACACTCAGGGCAGTCTGTCACACCCCTGCTGTGATTAACACTTTAAGCTCCTGCCACACACAACGACACAACAGCAATCCCGACAGCGATAACGATCCTGTAGGGATTGTTGGTGCGTCGTTACCTGGTCACTGGGGAGCTGTCAAACAGGCAGCTCTCCCCAGCGACCAGGGAGCCATCTCCCTGGAAGTGGGAGGAAACTGGTAACTATGATAAACACTGGGTATCTAGGCAGTGCGCACTGCCTAGATACCTGGTGTTTATCATAGTTACCAGCGTCCTCCCTGCTTAGTGCTGGTAACCATGGTAAACACCGGGTATCTAGGCAGCGCGCGCTGCCTAGATACCGGCGTTTACCATGGTTACCAACCTGTGAGGTAGCTGATCGTTTGTCTCTTGCTGTCACATGCAGCGATGTGTGCTGACCAGCGGGAGCGCAACGATCAAAAAATGACCCAGAGCACTATGTAACGATCAGCGATCTCACAGCAGGGGCCTGATCGCTGCTACATGTCACACGTAGCGAGATAGTGAGATTGATGTTACGTCACAAAACCTGTGATGTTACAACGATCTTGCTAACGATCTCGTTGTGAGTGATGGGGGCTTTAATCAATGCACAATCTCTATTGAGAGACTGGTGTGCATGGGGGCAGGGGGGAATGTTCAGCTCAACTATATTGATAAAACGAATTGCATTGCTTGTGTCAGAACCACTGCACCCAGCCAACTAAGGCTATGTCCAAACATGTTGGGTTTTAAACTTCAATTCCACTGTACATCTGCAGGAAATCCTAGGGGTTTCTTTTTTCTTCTGATTTCTGAGGATTGGATTGCTGCATATTTGCAATAGAAACTATAGAAAAAACATACAATAGAATGGACGCTCATTCTTAAAAAAAAATGCAGCAAACCCTGTGGTGTTTCCACTTTCTGCACAAAAATCAAACCAGTGTGTGTGGACAGCTACTCTCTGAACCACATAGATTTTGCTGGGAACCAGAAATGCAGGATTCTATTAGCGTAAAACCAAGGTAAAAATGCAGGTCACAAACACCCTGTGTGAACATAGCCTAAGTGATACGTTGTTGGATTCAGGGTTTCTTTGCCTACATTCTGCTGCTCTCAGAAGAGGTAGCAAAAACCTGTTGACAGATTCCCTTTAACAATAACTATGTTCAGAACAGGTTAGCCCATATACAAAATAAAGGGAGCCCAGTTCAATATAAATACATAGAATACAACAACCACATCAAGTTTGAAGACATTTTTTAGCATGTTTTTAACGTTTTATTTTTTAAGTGCCTTCCATGCATATCAGATCTGTCGGCAACAATCCCATGACACTTTTTGTAATGATACAGCACCGCAGTTTTACAAGAGTTTGTGCTGCGTCTTATTCAGCAAATGTATTAAACCGTGCAATAACAAAAAAGTATAAACATTAAAACACTGACTGTAGAACAGCAGTACGGGAGAAGGTAGTGTTGCACAAAAAGAACAAACAAAAAAAAGAGCCAAATCCATTGTCATCACATATATACAATATAGATATGTACACATAGATCATCCTCTTAATGAACAATATCAAAATAGTCTATTCCCATTGAAATCTCCTTCGCAGAACCTTGCTTCGCTCCTCGGACAGGACAGTTAGAAGATCATTATTTACATGAACAGAACGAACAATGACACCGGCTCACAAATGCTGGGATTATACACTTGTGCTGGAACAGATCTCGCTTCTTATACAATGACGGAGGGGGAGAGGCCGAAAATACGGTCAGCAATGGAAAACTACATTTTGCTTTGTCTTCCGTTTTGAAGGTGGAGACACATTTTTCCTGGCATGGACTAAGGAAGATCTATATTATGTGGGGTGACTATAGATGCTCATTTGTGATGGTATAGCAGGCATTGTTAAAGAGGTTGTCCAGGCATAGGTCATCAATATCAGATTGGTTGGGGGCCACCATCCAGCACCCCCAGTGATCAGTTGCTATTTACATCCATCTGCCACCGGAGCTAACAGTGAAAGCAGCTTATCTTCAATGTGTAGTGGGTGCTGCAGAGCAGTAACTCTTCTCTTAAGGCTGGAATCACACTGTCCGTGTGATATGCGAGTCTCTCGGATGAGTGTTGGATCATTAACCCTGAATAGCCTTCCCCTCTCTGGACAGAGTGTGGAGCTGCTTAGAAATACAAGCAGCTGACGCTCCCATCCTGACAGGGAGATGCCGTTCCAGGTGACTGATCCAAGACTGGTGCGACTGCCACGCATGTCACACAGACAGTGTGATTCCAGCCTAAAGGAGGTTGTCCACTACATTAACATTGATGGCCTGTCCATAGGAGAGGTAATCAATGTCTGATCAGCCAGGGTCATACCAGACACCCCACCGATCAGCTGTGCTGTGTCGTTGAGGGCTGGAAATGCTCAGATCTGGAACTGCCTGTCTTCTGATAGCTGGGTACTGCACATCTGTCTCCTATTGATCTGTACAGAAAGCAGATTTTTAGTACCCAGCCGCAGCTCTGGAGTTGAGCATTTCCAGCCAACCCCAACACAAAGAATAGCTGATCAGCAGAAGAGCCCGCTGTCGAACCCAGCCAAGCAGACATAGATGACCTAGCCTCTGAAATGTGAAGGTAGTGGACAATCCCTTTAACTGATCAGTGAGGATGCAGAGCATGGGGCCCCCTATTCTGAAGAGCAGTCATCAATATTACATGTCTGGACAACCCCTCTATGTGACAACCTCTGCACTTTTTCTCACTTTAGCATGTTTTGGTAGATGATACCCAGCTGTCATATTGGGGTCTGAGCGCTATATAAGAATGCAGTCATCAGAAATAAGGAGAACCGCAACTGCACGGTAGCCAGTCATACCCATAGTAAAGATAGTAGCCAGAGATGACGGCATAGCAAAGCAGAGGCTGCTGCAAAAGCCCATTCTCAAAATAAAAAAAAAACTAGATGTATGACCTATAAACAGGTAGTCTTACTATTAAACTTAAAGATTTCAATTGGAATCTAAAAATTGCTTCAAATACTACACACATGTTACAGCGCCACAAGATGTTGTTTAGGTTCCCCCAAGAACATTTTGGGTTGTTTTACCCCTTTTGGATACCAAATCCCATTAACATATTATTACCCAATCAAGACAGAGACCTTTAAACTTAGAATGCAGGAGATAGGACTGAGACACTCAGGATGGGGGACCACCAGGACAGATGGGGGCCATAATAAGGCCACGCTCACACATTCAATATTTGGGGAGTTTTTTTTATCTCAAGTATTTGTAGCCAAAACCAGAAGTGGGTGAAAAATACTGAATATGTGAACATGGCCCAACAAGTATGTAGCAACAATAACCAAACACAGGAGCATTTTTTAAATATTATATTTAACAATGTTCAAATGAGTGATAAATGGCAGGACAATCCCTTTAAAGAGAACCATGGTGCTATGAGTTTTTCTAGTACAGACCCATCACATCCCTAGAAAGTGCTAAACAAGGGGGCTGAAAAGAAAGTACTCCCTGGTTCTGTGGGGTCACCTGATGGCACTCTGCCAATAAGTAACTCTCACAAGAATCAGGGGACTTCAGTGCTGTAGCACCTGTCACATAGCTTTTCAAGACAGTGGCTAAGTGCATGATGTGATAAATGCACCAAATCACAAATGTTCCTTGTAAAGCAGCACTCCAGCATTTTTTTTCTTGCCTTGCTGGAGCATTGCTTTAAATCTAAGTCCCTTGCCCCCTGTCTTATACTTGCCCTCCAGCAGATTGATCTTTTACCAGCATCACTCTGGTCATCCTCCTCCGATTTGGTACCTGCTGGCAGCTCCAGTGTTTAATGGAGCGTGTCGGAGGTCACAACGCAATAAAACTCTACGGGAGCCTCAATTTGGCCCTCAGAGTTGCATGATGACCTTATGATGCAACTTCTGGCCAGACAGAAGTTACAGACACAAGATAGCGCTGCCGGACCAGAGTGACATGGGTAAAAGGTGAAGTCGCCGGAAGGGGAGTACAATGACAGGGGAATCTGATTTAAAGTGCCACTCCAGTGCTGGAAAACAAACCCTGCTAGTGTGGTGCTTTCTAACTCAGCCCTATATACCAAGCAGAGCCTACAGCCCAGAGTGGTGCAGTTTCTGAATAGACTGAAATTTTCATTTACAAGATAAAAAATAAAAGTACTAGTCTAACATATGCAGGACTTTGGGATACCTTAAAGAGTCTCCTATAATGATCACACAAATATATAATCCTCTTGGCTGTGTGATTATGGAGGGAGCCAAAACACATCCAATGTGAAAATCCCATTGATTAATGGCCACAAAGTCCACTCACTGACAATCATGAAAGAATAACTCTTGAGCTGGGACATAGGTTCCCTGGGTGCTGCACAGACCCCTGCTTACCATTATAGGCAGTGACTGCAGTAATGCACTAATACTTTACAGCAGACATATACTATATATTATACTCAATCTAACCCTACATGGTTGGAAGGTATAGGGGCTGGAGCTTTCTTATATCTTGTGCTTTAATCATCTTTTATTATCATGTTAAAGAGAACCAGTATTTGGACTACAGCCACCCTCTCTCTCTATTAAGGGCATCTTACACCTGATTGTCCACAAAATAACATGCTAAAGTGCACAAAACCTTGCAACACAACTCGTGCTGTGATTGTGGAGCCGGTGTTATCTTTCATTTGTAATCCAGTCTGTTGTAATAATAAGAGTGATGAAAAATGTTCTATATAGAACAGCCTATAGTATTAAGTTTAGTGGCCAGTGTGACAATTGCAAGATTTACGGTGTGTACAGCATGATAGGCAGAATATGAATTATTATATATATATATATATATATATATATGTACGGTATTCTCTTTTTGTTGCAAACAATCAATATGCTTTTGATGACACAATTCCTTTTAAGTGGATTGAATTGGATCAGATAAACATGGCTGCTTTTACATCTGTCGTGTAGTATTACAGCATAGTCTCAATCATGAAGGTGGAGAAGAGCTGCAATACCAGAAACGTCCTGTGAACTGATGTGGCGTTGTCGCTCCACTATATCAGCCATGTTTCCAGACCCATCTGCTTTTAACATATCTACCGATCTTTTCCAGTTATGGCATATTAGTAATATGTAGGGATTTCTGCTTCATGTGTGGTGGGTGACAACACGGCTCAGATCACGGCAGTGATGTGTCATTGTAGCACTAGCTCACACCTTTTAGTAATAGGGAAACCCCTTTAATTGGTGCTTTAGGGTCATTTAGTGGACATAGCTGTGATAGTTTACTGTGCAGATGCCCTAATAGAGAGGGTGACGGCTCCTTTAGTACTGATGTAAGCAATAAATGACACTAGTGTCCAGGAATTAAGGCTCATATCAGTGACACTACAACTCCCAGCAATCTGTTGAGAGTAGCAGTCTCACCACAGCCAATGTTGACAGATCAGGATTACTGGCTCCCCCCAAACTCTGTGCAAACTGTATGATATGTATTATTATTTTTTTTGTTTCATATAATTACATGTTCTGTACCTCTAACTATCTTAGAATAATAATGCGGGCAGCTGGTGCCACCTATAGCGCCATAGAAACATCTCCTGCGCCAAAATGGACACTAGGCCTCACTGAGCCAGACTGTTGGGCCTCGTTGTCATTAGCAACCAATCAGAGCACGGCTTTCATGTCAAACATTGCTCTGGAAAAATGAAAGCTGCGCTATGATTGGTTGCTATGGGTTATGCCAATTTTTCCTTAGAAACAGTTTTGATAAACCTCCATTGCTGTCCTGCTCGTTGGCCGCCCCCCTATATATTTATACCGTGAATAATTTACATGATCGATAAGTCCTGATTACACAACTAGGAAAATATGCTCCACAAATGTAAACATGAGATTGTAATGGCGATATTGCACAAAAATATGAAAATAAAGACAATATACACAGAAGCAATGACTGATCAGAGAAAGAACGGAGAGGACTGTAGGGACAAACAATATGGAGGGGAGAACTTGATTCTCAGATACTGGAGAACTACAGATACCAGCAGACTTTACAAGCAATGGTAGCAGCTTTGTTATTTACAGTGGATGCAGGGATTTACAGATGTATCACTTAAAGGGAATCTGGCTGCAGGTTTTTGGTATGTAAGCTGAGGACCGCATGCTTTAAGGGTTAAAAAAACAAAAAGCAACTGCTCTTAGGGCCCTGTCACACTGAGCGACGCTCCAGCAATCCCGACAGCGATAACGACCTGGCCGCAATCGCTGGAGCGGCACTACCTGGTCGCTGGAGAGCTGTTAAACAGGAAGATCTTCCCAGGGACCCACCTCCACATCGCTGGAAGCAGGAGGACGCTGGTAACTATGATAAACAGCGGGTATCTAGGCAGCGCGCGCTGCCTAGATACCCACTGTTTATTATAGTTACCAGCGTTCCCCCTGCTTAGCGCTGGTAGCCATGAGAAACAGCGAGTAACTAAGCAGCGCGCGCTGCCTAGTTACCCGGTGTTTACCATGGTTACCAGCCTGTGAGGTCGCTGATCTCTCGCAGTCACACGCAGCGATGCGTGCTGACCAGCGAAAGACCAAGGACCAAAAAGTAGTCCTGAACCATGTGCAGCGATCAGCAACCTCGCAGCAGGAGCCTGATCCCAGCAATGTCACTATGTGTGACATGTAGCAGCGGAGGTCGCTGTTACGTCAAAAAACCTGTGACGTATCAGCGATCTCGCTATGTGAGACGGGGGCTTTAGGCTGTGTGCTATTGTTTATGTAAACTAAAAGCTTTATCACCTGATGATTACCATTACTGAACTACAATGTCATATATGCAAGTTAGTCAAGACACCCGTGGTGTGATTGACATCTCACTGTAAATGCACAATCTGTATAGAGAGCCTGGTGTGGGCGGGGGGCAGCTCTCCCAGCTCTGCTACATGCCTAAAGGCCCCTTTACACGCTGACACTTTCCAGCGATCCCACAAGCGATCTGACCTGGCCAGGATCGCTGGAAAGTCTCTATGCATTCACTGGTGAGCTGTCAAACAGCCAGCAGCGACATTGCTGGTAACCATGGTCAACACAGGGTAACTAAGCAGTGCGCTCTGCTTAGTTACCCAGTGTTTACCCTGGTAACCAGCATCCTCCTGCTTACAGGTTGGGCTAAGCATGGGATGCTGGTAACCAGGGTAAACACCGGGTAAGTAAACAGCGCGCGCTGCTTAGTTACCCGGTGTTTACCCTGGTTACCAGTGCCCAGCATGTAATGTGTGGCGCTGGGCATTGGCTGGGAGGTTGCTGATCATTGGCCTCTCGCTGTCACACGCAGCGATGCATGCTGAGCAGCGGAAGAGCAAGGACCAAAAGAATGGTCCTGAACGATTTGCAGCGATCAGCGACCTCACGGCAGGGACCAGGTTGCTGATGCGTGTCACACACTGCAACATCGCTGGAGAGGTTGCTGTTATGTCACAAACCCTGTGACGTTTCAGCGATATCGCTAGCGATGGTGCAGTGTGTGAAGTACCCGTGAAACTAAATGTGACAGAATGGCTGCACTCAGTAATGTAAGATAAACATTGGATTCAGGGTCGCGTTGACTGCAATATGCTGCTCTCTGATGAGGCAGTAAAAACCAGCTGACAGATTCCCCTTAAGGCTTAAAGGGGTTGTTTGGTGAAAATAAGTTATTGGTTATCTGCAGGATAGGTGTGGACATCTCGATCAGAACTTTGGGACCTGCACCTAATGGAAAAAAATGGGGAAATGGTATCCCAATTACAAAATGGAGCAAAAGATCAAACACCCAAAGCTGCTCCATTCATTGAGAAAAAAGCTGAGCACAGCCATCCGCTGCCCCATAAGGAATTAATGAGGCAGTGGTCGCCCATGCCCTCTGCCCTACTTCATTCCTACAAAGATAAAAGTACCCAGTCCTGCCATTTGGCGCAGGTCCCAGTGGTCAGACCCCCCCAATCAATCCACAAGTTGTGTATAGGTGATAACTTGTTTTCATCAGACAGTCCCATTAATTAAGGGATTGTACAGAATTAGAAATACAATGCTGTTTTCTTCCAGAAAAACCACAACACCCACCCACGTCTTATATTACAGATTTGATCCCCAAAAGTAAATGGGGCTGAGCCACAAAGACCCCACACAACCTGTGGACAGATGTGGTGCTGTTTATGGACGAAAGAAGCCATGAATTTCTAATCAGAAATAAAAGCAATGTTAAAGGATTTGTGCCAATATTGGAAGTTATCCACCATGTGCAGGATAGGGGGTAACAAACCCATTGCTGGGATCCTCACCAATCCCCGGAGCTGGACACTAAAGAATCCGGTCTATACAGTGCACTGTTCATCTGTCCCTGGCAGTTCCATAGAGAATGAATGGAGAGGAGATGTATGCTCGACTTCTACTCCATTCGGATGAGGTTCTAGGAAGCCCCATACTGATGATCGGTGGGGGTCTCAGCAATCAGATTGCAGTGGTCTGGAATATATCCCCTATCCTCTGGCTAGGTAATCACTACTACATTTGTCACAAGGGGTATTGCTGTAAGAAATATCTCCCAGAAAAGTGATAAATGCTAAAGGTCCGTCCACTCGGACTAGGACTGCCAACCGATCTGCGAGCTTTGCACAGTGCTATATAGCCAGATCATTCATCCGCCTCCTGCGGAAATTAGGGACTTAAGCCCCTGTCACACTAAGCGAGATCGCTGTTAAGTCACAAGTTTGGTAACGCAACAGTGACCTCGCCAGCGATCTGGCTGTTTGACACTTAGCAGCGACCAGGCTCCCGCTGTGAGATCGCTGCTCGTGTCAGAGTTGCCTGGACCATTTTTTGATTGTTGGGGTTCCGCTGGGCAGCATGCATCGGTGTGTTTGACAGGGACAACGACCAACGACCTCAATACTACAGATCTGAGAAACAGGGTCCCAAGAACCTCTGTATCACTCCGGATCGTTGCCGAGTCACTGGTGAGATCTGACTGTTTGACATCTCACCAGCGATCCCTACAGCAACGCAACAACGATCCCTACGGGTCGTATTGCTGTTGGGATCGCTGGTGCGTCGCCGAGTGTGACGGTACCCTTAGGGTTTCCTTATGAATACACATGATACATCCTCCTTTTCTCCATCATAGAAAACCATGCAAATTTTTTTACTTTTACCAACATCTAGAAACTCATTATTTTTAACAAGCCCCAGAGCCACTTTGCACCAGTCCTCAGAGAATACATTCCAGCACCATTACTTTTTGTTATGGGCAAATTTCTTGATGGCAGCTACCATAGACATCATTGTACTTCAGCTAAGCTCACCGATAAAAGAATAGCAGTCATGGTAAAAACTAGCTCACCAACTTATAGCTATTGCAGATGAGGGGGAACTACAACTACTAGCATGCCCTGACAACCACAGGCTGGAGACCAGAAACCCAACTGCTGACCGTGGCCATATTCTGCTGACTGTAGCAGCCATGTTAATAGAGAATTAAAAAAAAATCATAATTGACACAGAAATCTAAACAATAGACTCAGAGTCCCCTCTACCATGACATAGGCAATGATTATGCTCTTATAAAAACAAATAAAAGGCAGCGTACATGCGGGGACATGTAGTCCTGCTACATCTGATTGTCACCTGTAATAGGAAGGAACCCTTCAGTAAGTGACACACAACCACCAAGACTGGACCCGTGCAACAATAGGGGAGGAACGTGGCATACATCTGAGCCATGTCCAGTACGGTTAGTAACATCATACTGCAATTTGTGCACAGCGGATATATACTATTTAATTCATTTGTGAATACTATTAAAGATTGATGGTAAAACCTCAGTCTGCAATTACCAAGGTGTAAGGGGAGAAACGTACACATGGGTGGGGTAAGAAAAGAGGGGCCAGGTCCTCAAATACAGATCTGATGGACCTGATAGAATAAAACTTGACTGACTGTATGGACCGAAGAATGGTTTTAGCAGCATATTGTGTACTTTAGCTCCAGAAGATGGTCGAGATTAGGCCGTGGCCAAACAAGGCAAATTGTGCCACAAAACCCAGATATTACATGAAGACTCCACCACTCTACATGGAGTTGACTGCTGCAGGAAAAATCATAGTTTGAAAGGGAATCTGTCAACAGGTTTTTGCTATGAAAGCTGAGGACAGCATGCTGCAAGAGTGAAGAGAAGCACAGTTGCTTTTTAGCAGGTTCTGTGACACTGATTACTTAAACTTAAGGCTTTATCACCTGGTGATTACCATGACTGGACTACATGGTCACGCGCACGGCAGTCTAACACGCCCCTTGCTGTGATTGACACCTCACAGTAAACGTTTATTCTCTATTAGAGAGCCTGGCGCGGGCCGGCAAAGTCATCTCAGCTCTGCCAGGTTTCCAAAACTAAATTCTTTGATTATGTAGGAACGACTGCAGTCAGCAATCTGTGTTATGTCATGCATCGTTCCATTCAGGGCTTCTTTGCTTGCATTATGTTGCTATCAGATAAGGTAGCAGAAACATTTAAATGTCACCATTCAAAAATGTTTGATAATGCAAATTGGTTTTTTTTTTGGGGGGGGAGGGGGGGAGAAAGGTTTTTACAATACTGCGAACTATAATTTAGGGCTATTTGTGAGGTCTTAAAGGGGGTTTTCTGGCCTAAAATGATAAATTTCCAGTTTCTGTGTGTGAAGCTTATGACTCCTACCAGTGTCCGTCAGCAGTGTACATGCCACATAATGACAGTCGATGTCCAGTATAGAGGCAGTGAATCCTCGCAGCACACACTGGGAAGATTGACAAGTCTGCTATCACAGAGTGACTGCACAATTATCGTTTTACACCGGACAACCCCTTTAATTATTGACTCCACTGAACTGAGTTTTTAGTGAGGTAGACTGACCAAAAAACAGCAATTCAGTTTTTTGTTTTTAACTTTTCTATATTTATGTTGTGAAAAGAGCAGAATTAAAACCAAGTGTTTAATTTTCAGTTTATATTTTTAAGAACAAATATCGTTTTACCTATAATATCCCAAAGGGGATGAGAAGCTGCCATTGTTTGATCAGTTGCACTATACTCAATACCTCATTAATGCAATGGAGTGATGGGCACCCAATGTGATTGCCATGCTTGAATGCCACTGCTGTTATAGGCAGGCAGCTGGCTGTATAACACAGCTGACACCCGCTCTGTAGGATGCAGGCTCAGGAGGGTCAATATACTTGGAAGCGACATGTGTTGTACATGTACAGAGGACATACATGCACCACACGTATTTATAACGTTTCATATATCATAGTCTGCTGCATGTTTGTAGACCTGTGCAAATTTTCACAGAAAACCTGCAGTCATCTTTTCCAACCTTTCATCATGGATTATGGTGGCGCTTGTACTGCAGCAGTTCTCCTCCTGGACCCTCATCACATTCGTCTACCTCCATTGTCTATGTGGTATGTGTGTCACATACGGAAGCATTTTCCATCCCGTCACAAAAAAGGCAAAACATGTCCCAACAAGAACATCCTGATGATCAAGACCTGCGGATCGGCATTGCACCCCATCGTCAGTTACATGGCAGTGTAACAATTACAATTCCTTCAAGAAACAATTAAAAGAACAGAAGAGCAAGAGTATTAAACTATTTCTAACTCATAAATAAATCAGATATAAAAAAGGGACCGGTGTCCCAGAGACGCCACCCTGTGCAGGTCGGATTATGAAATGCGCATTGATAAGTGAAAGTGCTCGGAGAGATTCTGTCCAGATTTCAGTGTGACGCTTGCGCTCGACATTGTTTAACAAGTTGTCGAGTATCACAAGCGGCTGCAGCTTATCAGGGAGAAAAACGTAATCTACAGCTGCGCTCTGCGACTTGATGGGAAACTACAACTCCAAGCATGCCCTGGCAGGAGACGCTGGGGAATGTAGTCTGAGAACAGCCAAAAGCCACGCGTTGCAGAGCGCAGATTGACAAGGTCGACTCACACGCACCGATATCATCATCCTGCTATGAACAGCTTTGATTGTCATCATCATTAGCAGTTATCCGCTTTTTTTTTTAATCGCTCCTCACTTTGCCCTCTTTACCCTACTTATTTCAGATCACATTCATGGTCATTTATACCAACAACACGGGGGGCCGGGAGGGTAACAAGACAATAGAGCTATTGTATCGGTAAAAGTGCTATACAATAGAGTCCCAGTCAAAATCATCTTGGATGTCATCTGCAGGAAGGGGGCGACGTATGTGGAAATTGGAGGACGGCATAATGTGAGGTTGGTTCATTACTCCGTGGTGGCCTGACAATGACAAAAGAAAAGAAAAATCCAATATTAATAATTATATCTTTCATAGTGAATAGCATTTCTGTTCAAAATAACTTACAGGGGGGTTGTCACTATGTGACTGTAAACTGGTGAATTCTCACATTGTGTAAAGTGTGCGCTGTCAGGATTCTCCAGCACTCGGGGGTAGTCTGCAGTAACTGCTCATATGCGATCAAGTCCAGACTAGATGTGTACGGCCTGACATGTCTAGTCGGAATGTGGTGGAGGTATGCCAATCACAACCTGCGGTCACATGACCACCCGCTCCCATTAAATCCCGACAGTGCAAACTGTGAAGATTCACAAATCTGCAAACACACAGAATAGACCTCAAGCCTGGACGAACCACACGGACTGACACAGGATTGTGCAAATGGATGCCATCAGATGTCCAAGGACCGTTAATGGATCCGTCATCAGTTGGCAGAGATAGCGATGGGAGGAGCTACGCCTTGTTTCTGAGCATGCTCAGTACAGCAAAACAGATCTGTTTCACGGACCCTTTAACAAATCCATCCTCCATAACATGTTATTTCATACGGACAGATATGGATCCGTGTCTGTCCATTTGTGTCCGTTTTTTGCAAGGCAGCCCAAAATCGCACAGCCTCCAAATCTGGGTAACCGAAAAAAAAATGGACACAAAGGCATCCGTCGATGGACCCACAGATGGCCATATAGGACCAAATCCGTGCCATAGGATAACATGGGTGGCCATAACGGATCCATATCTATCAATTTTAAAATAGATAGACACGGACTGAAAATTTGCCAGTGTAAAACTAGACTTAGATATAAGGAGATGCCCGTTTCATTCATACATAGATGTAAATGTTTTGAGGGATTCTCCAATGCACGAGAGATCATGGGCCACAATAATACCAATCACGCCTTTAGTGACTGCTACCTGGGGATAAATAGATTGTAATAAATTGCCCAGTAAATGGAGATACCGGCTCCAGCGTCCCACTCCTCGCCTCTCAGGGTTCGCCTATCTGCAGATCATTGTCATACCTGACAAGCCTGTTCCTGTAGTGCTCATAGGTGGTAGATGAGTGTAACCTGGGGGTCCCATCATTGATGTAGGAACATTTTGCCTGGAGTCTAGATAAACATTTCCTGAGAAACATAAAAAGAATATATCAAACTTGATCCTGACATTTCTCTCTTTGTCCAATGTACACGGCTGTTTCACCACGACCTGTATGTTTTTTAAACCCCCCCATGTCAACAGGAACCTAAATATTAATTTGTCATCTTTTTAAATCAGTTTCAGAGAAAATTCACACCAGGAAATTAATAAGGCAAAGTGTGATCTGACTCTCTGTGATGTGATGTACCCACATGGTTACCAGCACTGTATATTTTAGGAAGACCTATTTGTAAGCTCCCAAGCCTAGAAGTAACTCAACCAAGCAGACCGCTAATCACTACACGTCCGGCTTTTCTTAGGAGAGGTTCCATCAGTTACCATCAGAGCTGTCAAGACCCATTTACAATAATTTAAAGCAAAGCTGGAAAGGCAAAAAAAGGCTTAACTGAAGGAGATTAAAAGGAGTTGTGCTGAACTGATGTGATTGTGAAGACAAAACTCCTGTGAGATTGTAAGAAACGGCTGCAGTGTGTGGAGGTCACAGGAGGAGGAAGAGTGGACGTGGTCAGACTACCGAAGGCCAATAAGGCAGAGCGGACAAGGCATTAAGAACATGCGGGTTTATTGGATTCAACACTTTTTGAACCCCACAAACCCAGATATGTCCTAATGATAAAACCGTGGGCTTCGAAACGCGTTGACTCCAATAAACCACATGATCTTCATTTCTTGTCTTCTTTGCCTTATTGGACCTTCTTTGTTCAGACCACATCTATTTTTCTCCTTTCCATGAAGATCCACTTACAAACGGATATCATCCACATATTATTGGGTCTTTTAGGACTAGACAGCAGAGCTTACAATTATTTCAATACATTGCATTTTTGGCTCGTTCTCCTGATTGCTTGCACCCCCACCTCCCCTTTTGGTTTTGGGTTTCCTTACCTGTCCCAAGGTGCTGTGTGGGTTTGGTATTATGCATGTTCCCATGACACACAGGACTCTGGACATTGCTCTGTGGATGGATGAACCCGGTGTGATTGAAGAATTCACTGAGCGAGGAGCACAGGTCTGCGAGCTGGACCTGATCCAGTGACCAGTTCTTCAGATCTGCTTGTCTCATACTTTCCATTAAACCTGAGAATAAGGGAGAGAATGTTTTTTTTTGAGTTATAAATATAGAAAGTGAAAAAAAAAATGTCCCCCTCCCTCCCGAAGAATGTCCCGCTTCTGTATAATAGGAAGCATTGATTTTCAGTCTTGAATGCTTCTTACTGGTGATAAATCTCAGGAGCTTCTTCTCAGTCTGGGAAGTGTGATCTGTCATTTCATTGCCATTATCCTAAACAAGAGCTCCAAGCAGCTGAGTATAGGAGGGGTCTCTGGAGCAGCACAATTCGCAGTACAATACAGGGGCTTTTAAAGAGGACCTGTCACCCCCCATACATGCTGATCTAATTGCAGCACTGAATGCAGCATGTCTGCTGCATTCAGGCAAGGGGTCCCCCATCCCTTGAGCCCCCTGTACCCCGAGATAATTTAATTTAAAAACTTAAGTGTGGAGTGCTGGAGCCACTTCTCTTCTCCCAGGGCAATTTCACGCCCCTGTATGTATTATCCTCCCTCCTTTCACTCATGGTCTCCCTCTCCTGCACCTGCTGCATGAGAAGCTGGACGCAGGCGCAGAGCGAGGGATCGTTTTTGGAGATGCTGGCCGCCTGCCCCGCTGCCGGCAGTGACGTCACCGCCTTTCCCCGATCCTGCTACGTGGATAACATGGAGCAGGGGGGGTAAAGGAGCTGACGTCACCGCAGGAGGCTGGGCAGGCGGCCAGCATCTCCAAAAACAATCCCTCGCTCTGCGCCTGCGTCCAGCTTCTCATGCAGCAGGTGCAGGAGAGGGAGACCATGAGTACAGGAGGGAGGATAATACATACAGGGGGCGTGAAATTGCCCTGTGAAGAGAAGTGGCTCCAGCCGCTACACCCCACCTCTGTGGCTCCACATTGGAAGTTTCTAAATTAAATTATCTCGGGGTACAGGGGAATCAAGGGATGGGGGACCGCTTGCCTGAATGCAGCAGACATGCTGCATTCAGTGCTGCAATTAGATCAGCATGTATTGGGGGGTGACAGGTCCTCTTTAAGAATGACATTTATGACTTTAAAGGCTCAATCCATAGTCATGCAGTTTTTTTAAATGTAGTGCATGTCCCCTTTAGTGTTATATATGCTGTGGTGATGTCACGACCATGTGACTGTGATAGGCAAAGCTAAGGCTACGTTTCCTTCACATCAGGCCTTTACGATCTTATGGTCGTGACATTACCACGGGTCCTTCTACAGCATGTGAATTTCTACAGGTCCTTAAAATGCCTGGGTAGGGGGAGGGAGGGGGCAGATTACATTTAAAAACTGCATGACTGCAGTGGATTGATGTGACTGATCCCAGCTGAAGTATCCGCTCTGATCACTGTCTGAGCAGGTACCTTATAAGCATCTACAGTGATTTTTTTTTTTTGATAAATACATGTATTTTTTTTAAAAACCAGGTTAGTAATGCATGAGCTAAAAACATTGGGGGCGGTTTAAAAACAAAAAAGGACTGGTTCCCTTTAAATAAAATGTAATTTCTCATTAGTAATGGACATCTATGATTTGATCTCTTTGCCTGTGTACAATTTCCTAATTGCACTGCTCCAAATAGATGTTTTTCCTGCACCCCTACAGTTTGATGTAACCAAATGAATGCACATTATGTCCTTGGGAAAGAAGATGAACAACCAACCTAAGTGGCCAATAATGTCTTGTACATGTGCGATTTATATAGAAGCATTTCTCCCACTTAGGAGCTTTCCCCACTCACACTGGGAGAGCCGAGGAGCTGGAACATAGTTTGTCTGGTCTTGTGACTCCCTCCATGATTTGCAGGCTCATCACTTCACATTTATGTGACATTTTATATGGCCGGGAAGAGCAAGCGCTTGTGGAAACCAAAGCGGGATAAAGGTGGAAGTTGTAAATTCACGATCCTGGGCCTGTAGGTGGCCATAAATCAGCAGCGGCTCTGGAGGAAATGTATATGTAATCTACAGATGTCGGAGGAGCTGCTTGTATCTGTGTGCTTTATGGACGGCTTCACAAGACCTGAAGTCTGCCAAATCTCAAGAAAAGAGCAAACAGCCACATAGAATTCCTGGGACGCCGCTCCTGTTCCACTGGCGCTGTGTGCACATTGCCTTGGATTACAAATGGACAACAGATGCGTCGAGGGTGACTGGAGATTGGTCATTGTGTGGCCAAAGAGTTCAAAAATATGCAATTTTTGAGTTAGGAATAAAGTATAAAGTTATTGCTAAAAAAATCAGAAAATATGCCGCCACTTTCTGTAAGATGGTGTATGTGGAGATTCTGCTTTAAAGCTAGACGTTGACCCTGTGCTCCATGGTGAGACCGGCACATCCCCTACATCATATACCCACCTTGGAACTGGGAGAGATCCACATCTGACCAGTTGGCACTGCTGGCGATACGGCAGCTTTCTTTGAGCATGTCTAGAGTTGAGTACCAGTCTAAGGGGATAAAAAGATAGCGTTTGCACACAAACTGCTACATTAGAGGGCAAATTTGCCCATCAGGTGTCTAGGATAGCAGAGTATTAGTGTCCTCACTATAATCCAGCCATTTAGTTCAGAAACAGCTGCTCTGCAAAATTAAATTTAAAAGCATCCACAATAAGTAATCTTATACTAGAGATCCCAAGCCAGCAGCCGGTATTAGTATCAATACTAAGCTGGTCGTTACCTGGGACGTTCAATCTGCAGTGTCATGAATTCATCTCAGCCGCAAAGAGCGGCTCGGGTGAGTGAGAGCATGTAATCCTGCAGATTGTGCTCCACAGCAGACAGAACGCGGCCCTAAATCTCATAATCTCAATTAAAAAGGGACTATGAATAGAATCTGAAACCCCCAAGGCAATATCCCAATATAATTCCTGTCCACACGCCAGTGAATGAGAACTATAACACTTTCTCTACTTCATATTTGCAGAACTAAACACTATAGAAAATTAGACCGTGCCATCCACAGATTGCAAGAGGCAGCTCCGGTTAGACTGCTTTCACATCAGCGGTTTTGCAGCATCTGCAGCGTAACGGCCGACTTGCGACAAGCAAATTCATTCCCCATGGGACTAGCGGTCAGGTGCAACAAGTGTGGTTTTGCCGGATTTGGCACACTGCTAGAAACAGAAGTTTTGGGCGACCGCAAGTGCTGGATCTGGCAAAACCACCCTTGCCACACCTGACCGATAGTCCCATAGGGAATGAATGGGGCTTGCCGCAAGTCGGCCGTTACGCGACAGATGCGGCAAAGCTGCCGAATCTGCAGAAATTGTTGATCTGAAAGCAGTCTTAGACTACGGATCAGCACACACGGCACCACAATGTATGGGGCCTGAGTCTCCAATATGATCAAGGTTAAAAGATATGTTCACATTTGCATTTTTTTTTTTTTAATTGCTCCAACGCATGTAATATAACGAAAAGGAAGGAGCTTTACAAACTGTTGATTAAAAATATCCCAGTTCTGTGCATACAGCTCCAACACAGTCCTGTGTGTCTGTCCCCTGGATACATACTAAAAACACTTAGAAGTCAGATTCTGAAGTGATGGTACTCCACACTTTTCTCTATCGCTTCATTGGGGGACACAGAAGACCATGGCCATGTCCGCCAGATTTTACGGCGAGTACCAAAAACCTACTTTTCTGTATAGCTTCATTAGGGGACACAGTATGGTCTTCTCTATCCCATGTCCTTCTGTGTCCCCCAATGAAGGCTTTGAGAAAGAGATTTTACGGTGAGTACCAAAAATCTACTTTTCTTACTAATATACAGACAGCAGAAAAACACCACAAAGCTACATGGAAACACTGCATCTACTGTATGTAGTCTGTCACCATATGGCCACACATGTTTGCATTGGAGCTGCATACACAACATTTTTTACAGCATTTTTGGTGTAGATTTTTCCCATTTGTCATGCTGCATATTCAAATCTGCAAGGAGAAGATACTAAGCATGTGCATTAACCTATATCCACGTGTTGTGTTTTTTCTATTTTTTGTTTGTTTTTTTAAGAGTTTTATGCAAATTAAAAGCTGCTTTTTTACCAAAATCTCTTGCACACAATTGCCTTATTATTCCTCAGTGAAATGGAAAACAGGTGCGCTTTTTGAAAGAAGCAGCATGTCAATTCTTACAGCGTTTTTTCACCATTAAAAGTGACGAGACAGCAAAAAAAGGTAGCAAAAAAAAAAACCACATCTGCTGCATTTTTTTGCAGTGAATGAAACTATTTAGCATGTACTGGACAAATGACACCAAAAAAATGCAGCAAATACTGATTTTTGTAAGAAGTATTTTTACTGCTAAGAGAGCAGGTCTTGGCCTCATAAAAAAACATAACGTGTGAACAAAGCCTTACAGTTCAGGATTCTCAATGACTTTGCTGCGTCAGGATTCCCTTCCAGGTATTGTGACAAAGCTGCTCTCAAAATTGCATCAAAAACGCAATAAATGCACAACGTGTGCTAACAGCCTTCGCAAAGTTATTTTCTATCCCTTTTAATCCTGATGCATTATGGCATTCAGATATTGTGGCTCCAGTCTTCAATGATTCACGCTCACAAGCTGCAGTGCGGCCCCATGTAAGCGCACAGGTCGGCTGTGGTTTCTGGCACCCTCACATGGTGCAGGAGCAATACTATTAAATGTAAAGAGAAATACAGGAACTTGTTCTTACCTGAATTACAAGGTAGCGGCTGCTGTGTTAGGGAGGTCTGATGTGCGAGAGGTTGGTGCTGATGATTGGGGTGATGCTGTAAATGCTGGTGTGCAGGATGCGGAGCGGGGTGCTGTGCTTGATGAGGCGAGTGCTGTGCAGGGTGCGGAGCGCGGTGCTGAGGGTGCTGCGGTTGGTGACAGTGAGATGTGTGCTGGTTGGGGTGCTGATGGTGTACTACAGTATGATGGATGTGTGGTGAATGCGGGGACTGCTGTGCGTGGAGAGGAGTGTGGGACATGTGCACTTGCCCCATAGAGTCACTCACACTTGTGCCAAGACTACTCGCATGGCTATTTGTCAGGTTATTTTGGCTACCGTGCTGCTGCGAGCTCATTGTGCTACTAGGGGAGTGTTGATATGAGCAGGGTGAATGTGTCTGCTGGGAGGACTCGGACTGGAGATTCATCAGTCCTGCTGAAACAAAACAAAAGGATTACGATTATTTTATCATACTTTATCATTGGCACCAAGACAGTCATCCTTTATTTGCAGAACTGTACGTAGCTGGGTAATGTTTCACTGTATCTGTGCGCTTCTGATGATAGCAGGATGGGCATAAAAACACCTGATGCGTTTTGTGTCTGGATGAGTCAACCTTCAATTCACTTTGCTGAATTAAAAAACTTTCTCCCCACATTCTAGAAAGGATGCTCTTTGTTATTTCTTAGGCAATACTAAGTAGCTAGTTATGTCGTGAACAAGTGAAGGTGCCCCCTTTGATTACTTTGTCCTTCTGACTTTACACATTACTGAGCACTATTATTTTATCAGTGCTATGAGGGAGGATTCATAAGTGACTTCATTTTACGGGACGACAAATCCACCGCACAATCCACGTTTCACATGCAGATTTGCTGTGGACAATGTAAAGATGCCAATGCACAAATAATACATGCGATTTGTGGAACAAAATGATTGTGTGACTGACGGCGCGTCCTAGCATAAAAGTGTAAACAGGTGCATACTGAACATGAAAAATATAATATTCCAAATAAAGAGACAGTTACACTCTGAAATGCTAAGGTGTGCAAAGAATGAATATAGGAATATGAACACGCATTACTGCTACGGAAATACAAGAAAAAGAGGATTTTGTGCACGCACCGTAAAATCTCTTTCTCTGAGCCACCATTGGGTGACACAGGATACCATGGGTGCATGCTTTTCTGCCACTAGGAGGCACACTAGGCTAATGAAAAAAGTTAAAAAGTTAGCTCCTCCTTAACAGAATACACTCCCAGGCTAGGGTGTGCCTGACAGTTTGTGCAAAAAGCAGTAGGAGAAGCAATCTGAGCTCTTGATATACTGGCTCAAAAGAAAATATGAAATAAGGGCGGGAGCTGTGTCCCCCAATAATGGCTCAGAGAAAGAGATTTTACGGTGAGTACACAAAAATTCTTTTTTTCTCTATTGCCTCACCGGGGGACACAGGATACCATGGGATGTCCCAAAGCAGTCCCCAAGGGTGGGAAGAAAGACCAGAGAATAAGATCAAGGGCTAATCTTTGGGAATGAAGTGGCCACTGATGTTGTAAAGAAATGTTTACCTGGGTCCAAATGAAAGTGAATCTGAAAACTGTAGGACCTATGAGGGACCTCAATGCAATCAAGGAAACAAGGAACAAATGGGGAAAAGAAAAAATAATCCCAGGTAGGATTGCTCCTAAATATATAACCAGCATCTGGAGTTGAGAAAACATCCTGACTTCTTGGTCCTTAAGAAGGACGCTCCATATGGTCACAACATAACAACAGAACTGTACCCAACAGGGGGACAAAAGGAGATAGTTTAGGACCAGAAGAGGCTGCATCTGAAATTCAGAGGTCCCG
Source organism: Allobates femoralis (assembly GCA_033576535.1). Lineage (NCBI taxonomy): Eukaryota > Metazoa > Chordata > Amphibia > Anura > Aromobatidae > Allobates > Allobates femoralis. The sequence goes on from JARQOC010000009.1 coordinate 4,893,931, forward strand.
TTATCAGAGAGATGACTAGGAGACCCATCCTGCTGAGAATGAAGGTGCTGAAGGTAAAATCTCAACATGTAGTGCTCTACCAGATATAGAGCAAAGAAGTCAGCTCCGCAAGTCTAAAAACATACTTCTTGTGGAGAAGAAAGAAGATAGGCACTGTGGAGTCCTGAGCAGTGGGAATATTGGAGAAAAAAGACCAAGGGAACTGGAAGAAAAATTCCTGGATCCCGCCCAACCGAGCGGGTTAGCCCATCGGAACTGAACTAGACCAAATCTGAAGACAAAACAGGCAGGCTGTCTCAAGACCAGGTGAGCCTGCCGCTTCGATATCTCTCTTCTAGAAAAAACTGAATAAAGAAGGTACTCATGAGTCATGCCCAAAAAACATAGAAATGTGTCTTAGTCCTGGCCGGACAGAGGGCAGTTCTCCATGCCTCCAGAATCACGATAGGAAAAAGGTAATTGGGGCCGTACATTAATCTGGCAAGGAGAAAGGGCTACGATGGTGGTAGAGCAGAGAAACCTAGGGACAAAAGATGCCGGCTGACTGGAATAAAAATAGGCAGTTCCAGGAGAATCGAATGATCTTGTTGAGGCCTGAAACAATTAGTAACTGTAGAACCAATGGGAAAAATAGACAACCAAGCATTAGGATCATGCTAAACCTTGCTGCAAGTTGCTAGAGTGAATATATTCGCTACTGAGGCAAGTGCGAGTGTAGAGGCGAAACAAAACACAAAATACCCCCGCTGCACGGGCCTGCTGTAGGATGGTAAGGTAACCACAAGGAAAAGAAGCCGGCAGTATTGAAACCTCAGGTCACCAACTGTCACAGGGGAGAGTGGCCAGGGAGTGCTGAAAGATTCAGAACACACGATTGACAAACATAACCGAGGGTTAGCTTGTCTGAGGTTTCCTATTGTGAGAAAGCCTAGATCTTTGATCAATGACACTGAACTGGTGCCACCAGCTGAAACGCACAGTATCAGGGCTGAGCCTATGCAATGTAGGAATCAGTTAGAGAGGTTAGAGAGGGAAGGTAAATCACTGAGGATAATCAGGAGCTTATGCCTTGACAACATCCCAGTCGGATGAGGACAACCGCCTAGGATATGTAGTTGGGGATCTAGCTCCTAGGCCTGTGCCTGGTCTGGTGTTGACAGCCATAGAGCGGTCTGGTCTGATGCCAGGCAGGGAGTTCCGTCATCTCAGAAAAGTGAGTGAGAGAAGCGAGTAAGAAGGTCTGACGTACCACATGGCAGGGAAATGACCTGGAAGCAGCTCAGCCAGAGGAAGAAACTCGATTACCTCGTGTGTGAGCAACGGGGCCGTTGGCGACATTGCCATTCATATCTCTGTTGCGACCTTGAGAGAAAAATGCATGAAGAGACTTCGCATCTGGCAGTAGGTGATCCACTCTCCAAATGGTGGTCGGGGGCCATGACTAAATTCCTAAAGGAGGGTAAAAAGGCAACAGACAACTTAAGAATGCGGTGCAGATACGTCGCAGACTACCCTAAGGTACCAATATTCCTGTAAGTCTAAGCACTGGGTAGAGGTTGAACGTCTGAGCCACCCGTATGAAGGATAAATAACCACTGTGACTGTAGACTTAGGGCACTGAGTAGTGACCGACGAGTGCGAATCAATGCCAGGTTAGATGTAATGGGGCATAGATCAGAGTCTAGACCCCCAGGTGGTTAGGTAAGATATAAATGGTGGGGTTCTGATTCGGTCCAGCCAGATCCCACCTGCCACGGAGCCTGGTGATTGCAGTAATTGTCTCAGCTGAGGGGCCCGGTTGGCCGGACGTATGAGGTATGTGAATCACTTGCTGCAGGAAATAGGGGAGAAACGGTAAGGCAGTGAAGTCAAAACCAGGTTTTGGCCCCAGAGCTGTCCCAGTTAGACGGAAGATGAACTACTGTACCATTCAGTTAGGCGGTTGAAAACACTGTAAAGAGACGTAGTAACTGTGCGACTTGAACACTGGAAAAGTGGCAAGTCCCATAGACAAAAAACCTGCAGGTGGATCAGATCAATCCTGCAGACGGATATGAGCGCTGGCCGGATGAATCCCATAACCTTATGAACAGATAGGCACAGGAAAGAATTCAGACCGAATTACCCGATCATTATTAAAGGACAGATTCTGTAGACCATCCTGCTGGTGACAGAGAGGCAGACAGATATACCTGATAGTGGTGTGGATCCCGTAATATGCTGGAATGTGGGCAGATAGGATGCTTAACAGTCAGATTTCAGCTCACTGCCAGGTGGTGGAACCAATGGGGTAAGCACATGCAAGATACGCAGTGCCCAGTTATGAGTACTGGGTAACGGAACAGACCCACTGATGCGCTGTACTAGATGGATAGCGACTGCACAACCGTCGGGTAGCCAGCTCGCTGATAAGTCAACAGGTACCGCAAATCCTCTTGCAGACAGCCACGGCAAAAAGGTATAAGATGCAGGGCATCCGAGTTCTAGACAGGTTCGTGCATCTAGGTAACTGCGATGCTGGGAGTTACATGCACTATATACAGTGTAGATCCAGTAACCTGCTATGAGAAAACAGAGAAGAGATGTGTCGTCTCTGGATCTCTGCTGAGTGATAGGGTGACAGATATCCTGATTCATTCTCGTGGGTAGCTGTACCTACTGGATAGAAGGTGGATTTCGTAACCTGCGGTAAGCAGACAGTATGGCTGCTGGGTTTCTGCTTACTGTTAGGGCAGACCTCAAGATGTATTCTTGCGATGGTTGTGTGAACTGGGCAGTGATGCAGATCCTGTAACCTGCTGAACAGACGGTATAGGATGCACAGCCGCTGGATGTCAGCTCACTGTTAAGGGGGTAATAACCCATAAGACAATCCTGCAGGCAACTCTGTGCACCAAATATTGGTGCAGATCCTGTAACCTGCTGAGGCAGACAGGCATAGGATGCACGGCCGCTGGAAATCTGCTTACTGTTAGGGTGGCACATTCATGGACGCAGGCGGTCGGTATCTGCTTACTGTTGGGGTGACAGATGCCAGGATTCATGCCCGCAGGCAGTAGATGATGCGGATACTGAAACCTGCTGAGGAAGACAGGTTTAGGATGCACGGCTGCTGGATTTCTGCTCATTATTAGGGTGGCAGGTCCCATGATTAATTTGCGGGTTATTGTGTGCACTGGACAGTGGTGTGGATCCTGGAAACCTGCTAAAGAGGACAGAAGAATAGGATGCATGGTCGCTGGATTACTACTCACTGTTCAGATTGGCAGATCCCATGGTGCAATCCTCTGGGTCATTGTGTGCACTGGACAGTGGTAAAGGATCATGTAACCTGCTTAAGAAGACAGATCTAGGATGCAAGTTGCGCACTATTAGAGGTAATGATTAAATCTTGCAGATCCTTGTGTGCGCTGGATAGTGGTGTGCATCCTGTAACCTGATGTATGTAGATAGGTATGGGGTCCATGGCCTCTGGATTTCTGCTCAATTAGAATAGCAAGCCCCATGATTCAGTCTGGTAGTCAGTTATGTTACTGCGAACAGTAACCAGCTGTAGGTATAGGATGCCTGGCAGTCGGGATTGTTTGCAATTGCCCATGCCAGAGACCGACATCATGAGGCAGTTGGGTGCCGTCCTGAGACGGCTAAGCCCACATACATAGGCCATAACCACTAGGTCCGTTATCGGTGGAGGGCTCCGAGCAAAGTTGGGGTCAGAGGCCTGGGAAGGAAAGTGAGGCGTTGCGCGGCCGGTATGGGCCAGGAGGTATAGGACATGTGTGTCTTGGGAAAATACAATGTGCAGGAGACATGCACTGTGCTGGTGCAGCTTATGTATACAGGCTGTCTAGGCCAGCATGCTTACTGGGCAGCTTGAGCAGGTGTGCTGTCTACCCCAGACAACACACACACACACTGTAGGTGGGGCTCACAGAAAGTGGGTTACAGGATGCATAGCAGATCTGCTGGGATACCCAAGTACCTGCCTGGCCCAGATGTCCTCCTGTGATATACAGAGACTGTCTCATAGGAGATCCCTCCCTGGGGGTGGGGTCCATAGCTGCCCTTAGAAGACCAGCCCCCCCCATACTATCATGGGGCAGGGGCAGTCCAGAGTGACAAGAAACACATGAAATCTTGTCGGAGACGAGAGGCGCTGAAATTGAGGGGCGTGGTTGGGGATCAGCGTCATCCTGAGGGCGGAGACGGGCAGAGCAGCCGATGGACTAGGCCAAAGTCAGGGACTAAAGTTTAGAGGTAGGCCGGGAGTTGAGGGGACCGTGGGCCATATTAGAGCTGGGAAAGCAGCGCTCAATGTAGGAGCAAACTCACTCAGTTGTGTGTCCCTGCCGGTGATGCCGCAAGTCCTCCGAGTAGGGGGTTCCAGGGTTCTCCGCTGTACCGAGGTGTGTTGGGCCTCAATCTAAACTCTCGCTAGTTAGAAAGAAGGAGAGACAGGAGAAGAAAACCGCCTGGTTGCAGAGTATCACTCCCTTTCAGCAGGTGTGATACCTGGGGGCCTGGCACGGACGTAGATATCAAGTCATCCCGACATCCAAGGAGATGACACCCCGAGTGTGGTGGGTCTGGCACATCACCTACGCCAGGTACAGAGGGGGGTTCGTGGTGGTAACACACAGCGTTCCCATCTGTTGATGGTTTGGAGAAAGTGGTTCCTTTGAGGGAACCGTCGCCCTTCTAAGTCCCTTCGGAGGAACAGGCGTGGTGTGGAGGATAATCGGTGCAGAAGGGGGTATGTGGAGGTAACACTCCATGTGCCAGTCTGTTGATGGTTTGGGGAAAGCGGCACCCTTAAGGGAACCATCGCCCCTATAAAGATCTTTTCTGTAATCCAAAAATTAAGATAAAGTTGAAAAAAGTTGAAAAATCTAGCTATAGATGTGGACTGTAAGGACACATCTGCCTCCTATGACACCAAGCTAAAAACTGATCAGGCACACCCTAGCCTGTGGGTTTATGCTGTTGAGGAGGAGCTAACGTTTTTCATCAGCCTAGTGCGTCTCCTAGTGGTAGCAAAGCATACACCCATGTTATCCTGTGTCCCCCAATGAGGCAACAGAGAAAAATAGATACGAAGCATATGAGAACGGCCAGTTTTATGCGAGCCCAGCAGCTGATGTCAAGGGCATACAGTACAGACCAAAAGTTTGAACACACCTGATTCAAAGAGTTTTCTTTATTTTCATGACTATGAAAATGGTAGATTCACACTGAAGGCATCAAAACTGTGAATTAACACGTGGAATTATATACTGAACAAAAAAGTGTGAAACTATGTCTTATATTCTAGGTTCTTCAAAGTAGCCACCTTTTGCTTTGAATACTGCTTTACACACTCTTGGCATTCTCTTGATGAGCTTCAAGAGGTAGTCACCAGAAATGGTCTTCCAGCAGTCTTGAAGGAGTTCCCAGAGATGCTTAGCACTTGTTGGCCCTTTTGCCTTCACTCTGCAGTCCAGCTCACCCCAAACCATCTCGATTGGGTTCAGGTCTGGTGACTGTGGAGGCCAGGTCATCTGGCGTAGCACCCCATCACTCTCCTTCTTGGTCAAATAGCCCTTACACAGCCTGGAGGTGTGTTTGGGGTTATTGTCCTATTGAAAAATAAATAATGGTCCAACTAAATGCAAACCGGATGGCATAGCATGCCGCCGCAAGATGCTGTGGTAGCCATGCTGGTTCAGTACGCCTTCAGTTTTGAATAAATCCCCAACAGTGTCACCAGCAAAGCATGAAAATCCAAAAAAAATCTTTGAATGAAAATACAGAAAAATCTTTGAATGAGAAGGTGTGTTCAAACCTTTGGTCTGTACTGTCTCTTTAATGTGTCCCTAGCTAATCTAGCGAAGAGGTACAACTTGACATCGGCTGCTGGGTTCACATAAAATTGCCCTTTTTTATATGCCAAGTATCTAAACATTTACACTCCCTGATAGAAGTTATGTCGCTTATCCATGTTATGTAAATAAAAGCTTATAACCTGATGTTAAATTCATCCATTGGTTGTATAAATTATTCTTTTGAAAGCTGAAACCCTCCCAAATTTGGTTTAGGTTAAAAAAATAAATTGGCATCAATGCTGAAATATTGATAATTTAATGAACACTGAATGGTCAGATTTTGGCAAGAGAAAAGTTTTGTGCCTGGTCATATAATGCACCCAATCCTAGTTTACATCCTCACCTGTGCTCAGTAAATGATCGGTTAATTAGTGGGTGTGTCTAAAAAGAAATCCAGCACCCCAGAGCTTTACTTGAACTGCAACTTGAGCTCTGACAACATGCCAAAAATCCACCCTGCGACCAAAGCCTTGGTTATCAAGCAGCTGAAGACCAGATCCACTGTAGAGATGGCTGGCACCTTTAATGTGTCTCAGTGTCAAGTACAAAAAAATTTAAAAAAGAGTTGAAGAGACTGGAGATGTGTTTGACAAGCCCAGGTCCGGCAGACCCCGCAAGACAACTGCTCAGGAGGAGCATTTGTTGGTTAGAAAATCCAAAGCAAACCCCTCTTCCACTGCAGCAGAGCTCCAACAGGCCTGGTCACCTCAAGTTCCTGTGTCAACTAGAACAGTTTGTAGGATTCTGTCTCAAAATGGCCTCCATGGTCGAATCATTGCCCAGACGCCAGCACTAAACAAAAGGCAAATATAAAACGGTGTAGCATTTGTAAAGTCCCACAGCCTGCTAAAAAGATGGACGCTGGAAAAGTGTCAGAAGGTGGATTTCTCTGATGAATCTTCAGTAGAATTACACCACAGCCGCCACAAATACTGCAGGAGACCTACTGGAGCCGTATGGACCCAAAATACACCCAGAAAATAGTTAAATTTGGTGGTGCAAAAATCATGGTCTGGGGTTACATTCAGTATGGGGGTGTGCGAAACATTTGCACGGTGGAAGGCAATATCAATAGCCTAACATATCAAGAAGTATTAGCTACCTCTTACATTCCAAATCTTAAAAGGGGTCAAATTCTGCAGCAGGATGGTGCTCCATTTCATACATCCATCTCTACAACAAAGTTTCTCCAGTCAAAAAAGATCAAGGTGCTCAAGGACTGGCCAGCCCAGTCACCAGACATGAACATCATTGAGCATGTTTGGGGTAGGATGAAAGAGGAAGCTTGGAAGACAAAACCAAAGAATCTAGATGAACTCTGGGAGGCATGTAAGACTGCATTCTTTGCTACTCCAGATAACTTCATTAATAAATTGTATGAATCATTGTTGAACCACATGGATGCAGTCCTTCAAGCTCATGGAAGTCACACAAAATATTAAATATGACTCTAATAGCACCACAACTTCATTCACTAATGTTATGCAACATATATTTGTATTTTAAGTTAATTATTTGTTTGAATATCACATTACTTTCTGTGGGCGACAAAACTTTTGTCTTGCCAAAATCTGACCATTCTGTGTTCATTAAATGATCAATATTTCAGCATTGATGCCAATTTATTTTCTTAACCTAAACCACATTTCGGAGGGTTTCAGCTTTCAAAAGAGTAATTTATACAACCAATGGATGAATTTAATGTCAGGTTATAAGCTTTTAATTTACATAACATGGATAAGCGACATAACTTCTGTCAGGGAGTGTATATGTATTTCCGTAGCAGTGATGTATGTCCATATACGGTACCTATATTAATTTTTTACATACTTGAGCATTTCAGGGTGCAGTTGTCTTTTTGTTATTCAGCAGAAACAGTCCATTTCCTCCAGCTCTTTATGCTCTTTTGTGCATATAAACATATCAATGGGAATCCTCAGTGCATGATCACAAGCAGACCTCACTTTTTTTAATCATCGTACAGGACGTCATATGTAAACCAATGCTCTGGGATGTATTGTTAATTCACTGTAGGTGCATTGGTGTTTTGAGCCTGGAGCTATGGGTGTGGATTGAGGGGCTAGTGCATGAATCTGGAATTCTCTCTGAATTCCTCAGTTTTGCTCTATACATAATAATTATAATATTATACACACATATGCATAAATGCACACACACATGCACAAGCCCAGGTCCTTTCCACTCTGCCTACCTTGGCTTATGGACTGAGCAAATACATTCTTGTATAAGCTTCTAAATGAATCACTGAGATCTTCAAAGTTGTATTCGGGGAACAGTTTTTCTCGCTCTGGTGTGTTGTACTGTGACTGCTGCGTTAATGTTGGAGCGGTTTGCTCAGGATGGCTCGTTACCTAGGATTAAATAAGAAAGGGGGGGAAAAAAAAAAAAAAAAGACAGTTTAATAGGTCAGAAAGTCAATGTGGACATTTGGATTTTCAAGAAAGTGTAGTACAGTATTCCACCTGTACCAATAATGCTTATTAGTTGTCATGTGAAATGATTGTTTTGGGATTTTAGATACCACAGGACATTTAAAAGGAAATCCATCAGCAGTTTTTTTCTATTTGATCAGAGAGCAGCATCATGTATTGGCAGAGACAATGATTTCAGTGATGTTCCACTTAGAATCACAGGCTTCTCTGCTGCAGATCTAGCAGAGCTCAGAATGTTGAGCTCTGTATAACAAATATCTGATCATTGGGAATCGCCAATGATGACTAGAACAGGGTTTCTTAGATCCACCATTCATCATCAGTGCACAATCCCAGTGAGAAGGACTTTGCATGGAGCGGTGGTCAGGCATCAGTCCTGCCCGAGACCTCTGTACACACATTGTGCTTCTGATGCATTTCTCAGTGCAAACTTGTCACAAAACATGAAGGGAATCCTGATGCAGTAAATTGAATGAGGATCCTGAAGACTCCTGCACTCGGAGATTTGCTGCAGATTTCACCCGTTCTAAAGAAAGGAAAAGGTTTGCACCAAAAACACGCTGGGAAAAACGCACCGAAAACACAGCAAAATGCACATTTTTACAGCTCCACTTTCCCTGCCAAGAGATGCAGAAACGTTGTAGAAAATTGAATACAAAGCATGTGCACATTCCCTCACTATTCTGTTATACCAATCAGTCCGGCTGGGAGGGAAAAGTGACTGAGAATCAATGTCAATTGCTTTGGGAAAATATAAATGACAAGAGAAAGCACTGGAGGAAAAAGCAAGAGAAAGCCCACAATAAGAGGTGGTGTCCACAGACAGCCCACACTGAAAGGTGGTGTCCACAGACAGCCCACACTGAAAGGTGGTGTCCACAGACAGCCCACACTGAAAGGTGGTGTCCACAGACAGCCCACACTGAAAGGTGGTGTCCACAGACAGCCCACACTGAAAGGTGGTGTCCACAGACAGCCCACACTGAAAGGTGGTGTCCACAGACAGCCCACACTGAAAGGTGGTGTCCACAGACAGCCCACACTGAAAGGTGGTGTCCACAGACAGCCCACACTGAAAGGTGGTGTCCACAGACAGCCCACACTGAAAGGTGGTGTCCACAGACAGCCCACACTGAAAGGTGGTGTCCACAGACAGCCCACACTGAAAGGTGGTGTCCACAGACAGCCCACACTGAAAGGTGGTGTCCACAGACAGCCCACACTGAAAGGTGGTGTCCACAGACAGCCCACACTGAAAGGTGGTGTCCACAGACAGCCCACACTGAAAGGTGGTGTCCACAGACAGCCCACACTGAAAGGTGGTGTCCACAGACAGCCCACACTGAAAGGTGGTGTCCACAGACAGTCACTCATCTCTTTTATGATAGATTCTTTCCCATTCTTGCATTTTGCTGGTGTCCATGTCACCACTGCTATCATGAGGTACCTGCCCCCCACTCTGGTAGTCCAGTTCCTTCATACATGAAGGTTTGCGGCATCTCCAAGCAAAATCTCATGGACGACATGCCAGGACATAGGTTGTCACAGGGGGAGCTCTGTACAAGGCGATAAAGGGGCATCAATATAGTGATAAGGAACTGCCGGAGTCCTACAAGATCATCTCCAGCGGCTACTGGTGTGCATGTCCTGATCATACTGTCAGAAACCAGGGATTGCCGTCCTGTACGGTCACCTGCACCAGCACCAAGCAGCTTGCTTGGCATTAGCTGTGGCACAAAGGAACTGGTGGGTCAGCCATGGGCGTTACGTTACCTAAACAGATAAGAGAAGGTTCACATCGAGCACGTGACTGACATGAAAGAGTCTGGAGACACCGTGGTGAACATTAGGCTGTCCGCCATATCAAAAAGCATGTAAGCAGTGTGTCAGTGCTGATCTGGAAAGGCCTCTAAATACACCACACACACACACACGTACCGGTGTATAGCTGTGCACACTGCCGACACTGTTCAAGTTTAAGGACGCCACACTCTGATCAGAAAGGCTGTTGTTAAGGCTACTTCTAGGACTGTCGTTGCCATCCTGACTTGTGTTGTATAAAGTTACCTAAATGGGAAAAAACAAAATTTTTTACAGAAAAAAAAAGATGTAGCCCTTATATTTCATCATGCTGTCAACAGTTTTATGAATTGTATTTATGAAAGTTGGGTGACAAAGTAGGAGCGGTCACGGCACTCACTTCACGGTCACCTAGCCTTATGAAAAGCAACACAGAGTCCAGATCCAGGATCTATGGCGGCTCACACGGCTAGTGACACTTTTTAGTTGGAGAAATAAAATCCTTCAAATTATCCTACTGATTTAATTACTCCACTAATCGTGCACAACATCTGGAATGGTTTTGACTGCGGCTTACAGTGTTATTCACTGGCCTCCGAGGAGTCTTCCCGACTCTGCTGGGAGTTATCCTGCTGCGCTCAGCAGTGATTGATATCAGTCATCCTCGGCATCCGGGTTTATTATCATAACCACTTTATCAACCAAAATTTTATATAACACTCAGCATTTCTACAATAAGTGATCTCAGATTATGTGACCTGCAAAGCGCGACCAGGGCAAATAATGGGTGTTGTACAAACTCAGGACCATGCAGCTCTTCCCCAAAATATTATATATGCTCCATACATGTTATGTGTACATACTGAATATTGTACTATCCAAAGTGATGACCTGGAAGAGCAGAAAGACCTTTCTGTACCTGGATCATGTAGCTTCCCACTTAGGAGATATCACATCGCCATCCCTGCAATTGTTGCAACATCTTTTCTATTGCTCTCTTTAAATCCATGTTTTCAAGTTTAAAGAGATTGTCTGATTAAAGCAAGTTATCACCTACAAACTTTACTGATTTTTGGGTGTTTTACAGCCAAGACGCACATTGATCGGCAGATCGCGAAACGTATACTGATAGGGTGGAGCGGCAGTGTGCACGTGCAACCATCTCTCCATTCATTTCTTATGGGGCTGGTGAGTGCTGTGCTAGGATTTTTCCAGCAACCCCAAAGAGGATGAAAAAAAAAGCAGTTGGCCGTCCGACCTGCTGTGCCATTGTGACAGAGATAAGTGTTAATTGCTCTTTCTTTCAATTGGTGCAGGTCACCCACTGATCCGCAGGTTATCGGAGTGATAAAGGGGTTGCCTGATAAACAAATTAACTGACTTAAAGAGGGGAATTTGGAGAAAACTATTATTAAAAAAAAAAACACAGACCACAAATAGTAAATGGTTATGAATTCAGTGTTGAATTTTGGAGCAATAGGGTCAGTCTGAATGGAGTCAGACACAGTGACCGGATTAGCTTTGTGAACTGGATAAGATTTCTTCTGTTTATGTACTTGGATCAGTTGAACAACCAAGTTTATGTTTCTATTTTTTGCCAATTAAGTTACACTCTTATTGTATATAAAGAGTCCTACTTCATTATACAAAGAGAATCCATCGTTCTCTTAGTGGTATATGTGACCAGGGTCAGACTGGCCCACCAGAGAACCGCAAGATTCTTTGGTGGGCCCAACCAAACATGCTGGCACCACATAGATATGACACTTATGTGTCAGAAGTGCGTGTACCGATCTCCCAGGTTGTCTCCCTCTGAGAGCAGTGATAAGAAGGCACGAGGACAGAACAGCAATCTGTTCCTTACCAATAGTGAGCGGCATAGACACTTACTTTATTAGTCACAGTGTTGATAGCCATGTTTGGAGAGGCACTTCCAGAGATTATACAATCCATTCCCAAAGAATCGGAATCTATACTGTATGGTGTAGAGGCCTGAAAAAGAGAAAGAAGAACAAAACGCTATTATGGTTGGTTATCATTACAAAACACTGGTGTTATTACTCTAAGCAGACACTGGCACCCTAAACTCTAGAAAGGGTAACTCCAATATCAATATGTAATGATTAAAAGTCCTGCTCTTCCTGAGATTGCAATAATAGATTGTGTGACCCCTTTACCCGGCCACCTGACTGTGGAGTGGACCTGCAGCACAACTCTATTCAAGTGAATGGGGCTGACTGCTCCGCTGGGTGGCCAGAAGTGACCCAAAGCAAGAAAATATGTAAGCAGGCACATTGGTACAGCTGGAACACAGACTCTAGGTATCCTAATCATACACTTGGATACACTTGTTGTGCAGTTCCCCTGCAAAATTTACTGACCAGGACTTCACTCTGCAGGTAAAAACAGGGAAGGGTCCGCCGTGGTTTACCACTGCTGAGGTTAGACACACACCGATCAGAAAGTAATGGCATATCCTAGGGCTAGACCATTATAAACCAGGGGTCTCCAACCACTGGTTTGCGGACCGGGCCGCAGGGTTCTCTGTGCCGGTCCGCGCCACCTCAGACCAGCACTACACAGAAAGTGTGCTCTGCGGCGGCTCAGAGCATGGATGCAGATGTCTGCCTCAGCTGTGGAGCACTCGGCCAATCACAGTGCAGCAGCCAGGCTGTGTTTGTCCAGTGGTTGCTGCGCTGTTATTGTTTGACGGCTCCACCCATACAACTACGCAGGTGAGGCAGAGAGCAGAGTGGCGCCAACTGCAGCAGTGGACCGGTGAGCAAAGTGTGTGTGGCTGTGTGTGTGTGTGTGTGTGTGTGTGTCAGTCAATGGGGGCTGCAAGGGGATGATTGGGATAATATGGGCTGCTGCAAGGGAATGATGGGGATAATATGGGCTGCTGCAAGGGGATGATGGGGATAATATGGGCTGCTGCAAGGGGATGATGGGGATAATATGGGCTGCTGCAAGGGGATGATGGGGATAATATGGGCTGCTGCAAGGGGATGCTGGGGATAATATGGGCTGCTGCAAGGGGATGCTGGGATAATATGGGCTGCTGCAAGGGGATGCTGGGGATAATATGGGCTGCTGCAAGGGGATGCTGGGGATAATATGGGCTGCTGCAAGGGGATGCTGGGGATAATATGGGCTGCTGCAAGGGGATGATGGGGATAATATGGGCTGCTGCAAGGGGATGATGGGGATAATATGGGCTGCTGCAAGGGGATGATGGGGATAATATGGGCTGCTGCAAGGGGATGATGGGGATAATATGGGCTGCTGGGGATAATATGGGCTGCTGCAAGGGGATGATGGGGATAATATGGGCTGCTGCAAGGGGATGATGGGGATAATATGGGCTGCTGCAAGGGGATGATGGGGATAATATGGGCTGCTGCAAGGGGATGATGGGGATAATATGGGCTGCTGCAAGGGGATGATGGGATAATATGGGCTGCTGCAAGGGGATGATGGGGATAATATGGGCTGCTGCAAGGGGATGATGGGGATAATATGGGCTGCTGCAAGGGGATGATGGGGATAATATGGGCTGCTGCAAGGGGATGATGGGGATAATATGGGCTGCTGCAAGGGGATGATGGGGATAATATGGGCTGCTGCAAGGGGATGATGGGGATAATATGGGCTGCTGCAAGGGGATGATGGGGATAATATGGGCTGCTGCAAGGGGATGATGGGGATAATATGGGCTGCTGCAAGGGGATGATGGGGATAATATGGGCTGCTGCAAGGGGATGATGGGGATAATATGGGCTGCTGCAAGGGATGATGGGGATAATATGAGCTGCCGCAAGGGGATGATGGGGATAATATGGGCTGCTGCAAGGGGATGATGGGGATAATATGGGCTGCTGCAAGGGGATGATGGGGATAATATGGGCTGCTGCAAGGGGATGATGGGATAATATGGGTTGCTGCAAGGGGATGATGGGGATAATATGGGCTGCTGCAAGGGGATGATGGGGATATTGTGGGCTGCAAAAGGATGGAACAATAAGACATCCCCTGAAAATAAGATGTAGTGCATCTTTCGGGAAAATAAGGTAATAAACTACACCCCTTCTCCATTGCCCCGCCCCCACATGATCAAAGCCCCACCACTGTGCCACACCGCCCTGTCGGGCCACAGAAAGATGGTCGTGCATGAAGCCGGTCCCCAATGCAAAAAAGGTTGGGGACCACTGCTATAAATGTCTGACCACATGGCAATACTGGAAGGCTGTGATTTCAATTACCATAGCCACTATAAATATTCAGTATACAATAATGTGGACAAAGATCATTCCCGCCATACCCACAGAGACTGTACGTACCCGCTCTCCAGATCGCGGCCTCTTCTTTGGCCGAGCTGGTAGCGCATCCTCCTTTGGATTTGTGTCTATTGCCCAATAAGAACCCTAAAGACAATACAAAAAACAAATGTGAGGCATATAATGCCATCATTCGTCAGGAATGACGGCCGAACATTTCTATTAGATCTCATTCAGATGTCAAAAAAACAAGTTTTTCATCAGTTTGTCAGATCAGATTTTCATCAATTTTTAGGCAGCGTGTTCATTTTTACCATCACTGTTGCATCTGATTTGCTCATATGCAAGAGGAATAAAAATTGAAGAGTTGTCCCTGCCTATTAGACAGCAAAAAAATCAATGGTCAGCAGATGGGTGACACACAGAAGGCATCATTTTTTATGACTGATCCATGATCTTTAATAAAAGAGTTTGATCCACAAGTCAAATAAAAAGGAACAATCGGTCCAGGAAAAAACAAAACATAAGCACAGCTGACATGTAAACATGCCCACAGACTACAATGGGTGCGTGTTCTACCAGCCAAAAACAAGAATAGAACATGAACAACAACAACAGACTTGGGCTTGTTCACATGCAGTGTTTTTTTATGCATTTTTCTGTGCATATTGATGCATAGAAAAAAACAAAAACAAAAACAAAAAAAAAAACATTTTACAGCAACAGCAAAATGAATTGAGATTCCTACAATTCACACAGTGCGTTTTTTAACCTGTGATGCATATTTTGTAAAGATAATGTATCAGGAGATTTATGCTGCTCACACCATGAATTCATTGGCGTTTCAGAGAAAACATGCTTTGGAGATGGATTACCATCTTTGATCCCTGGTTCAGACTAGTCCAGCACCTCCCCATGCCGCTGCAGGTCATTGACAAGTATCGTCCCACGCTTGTACATAAGGAGAGACCTGTCAATCACCTGCAGGGGCGTTGAACTAGTCTGGTTCCCATCTATGATCCCAGGCTGGATCTTCAGATTAGTCCAGCGCCTCCTCTGGCCACTACATGTGACTGACAGGTCTATCCTTACGTACAAGTGTGGGAAGACACTTGTCAATCACCTGCAGCGACCGGGGGAGGCACTGGACTAGTCTGGTTGTCATCTATGATCCCTGGCTGGATCTTTAAAGTATGTTTTCTCTGAAAGTCCGGTGAATTTCACTGAATAATACACCAGGCTGTACAGCCGGGCTCAGATTTATGGTGTGAGCAGCATAAATAGCCCAACAGGTTCTGTACAAATAATATAACTCGTCAGGATTTTCATCATTTCTACTGCAGTTTTGCCTAACTGATATCAAAATGGGTTATCCCCAAAAACATTAAGGGTATGTGCACACTGGCCGGCGGGTTGGTCGGCGGCGGCTGGGCGGACCCACCAGGATGCTCCGGAGCCGTCCACCGGCATCCTGGCGGGTATGTGCGGCGGGTGCCGGGCGGGTGGCCCGCGGGTTAGCGCCGGCGGTGTTGCGGCAGCTGGAAGCAGTACATGATTCTGCTTGCAGCCGCTGCAGAACCGGCCGGATTATAGAACATGCTCATTCTTTGCTAACCCGCTGGGAACCCAGCGGGTTAGCAACGGATGAGCATGTGTAAACTGCCGGTGTGTGGACACCGGGTGTCGGTTTACATAGGTTTCAATGTTAATCCAAACGCCGGTTTGGATTAACATAAATTTACATGAAATTTATGTAAACCGACCGGCGGTTTATACACCTAATCCGACCCTAACCCGGCCAGTGTGCACATACCCTAAAACGCATTAAAAATACTCAATTTACAGTGCATTTTTTTTCTGCTATTTACATTCAGAACAAAAAATAAATAAAACAAAGATGTGTGAACATCGCTTTAGGGTTACAGTCCCATGCACTGAGTGCTACTTATCTACCCTTTCCTGTTAAATCAGACCATCTGATAAATTGGGCAAAAGCCAACAATGTAGAGTGCAGGCTTCCCCTACAGGCCAAAAGCACCTATATAGGTTCAGGACCGTTACCTTTCCAGGGTCATCCTTGGATCGAGGCACTTTCAGAAAGCACTTATTCAATGACAGGTTGTGTCGTATAGAATTCTGCAGACAAAAAGAAGAGAAATATCAAAAGTCAGCATCGATCCTGACATTGTGTCTACACCTATAACCTAGATCTATGTGTCTATGTGTCTCTTTCAGTCAACCCAACAGTGTGATCCTTAGGTTACAGAGTAGAACAAATGGAGGAAAGCAGAAGACTGTGGCATCTGACTACATGAAATGTGTGTGGTCTGTTACTATGGAAACACATTGGACTGTACAGAAGCTTCATGAAATGTGTGTGGTCTGTTACTATGGAAACACATTAGTCTGTACAGAAGCTTCATGAAATGTGTGTGGTCTGTTACTATGGAAACACATTGGACTGTACAGAAGCTTCATGAAATGTGTGTGGTCTGTTACTATGGAAACACATTGGACTGTACAGAAGCTTCATGAAATGTGTGTGGTCTGTTACTATGGAAACACATTGGACTGTACAGAAGCTTCATGAAATGTGTGTGGTCTGTTACTATGGAAACACATTGGACTGTACAGAAGCTTCATGAAATGTGTGTGGTCTGTTACTATGGAAACACATTGGACTGTACAGAAGCTTCATGAAATGTGTGTGGTCTGTTACTATGGAAACACATTGGACTGTACAGACCTGCAAATACTAGAAAGTTGTTTGATGTTCCAGCTTTTTGTATTGGGTAAACGAACAAAATGGTTTGGGAAGGTAATACGGTTATATTCTGAATTACTGGCATCAGCCACCTACAGGCTAGGGATAAGTGTATGATCGGTGAAGGTCCAACTGCTGTTTACGGTGGCAGAGGTCATGAACATGTACAACTAATCCATTCCCTCGCAACATACAGGGTCGCCATTCTTGGGATCAGTGCAGGTGCCTGCGGCCAGACCCCCGTTTAATAGGACATTGTAATGGCGGCCTGTTCTGAGTGGGAGCCGCCTTGGTGACGTGCACTTCAGTTATAGCCCTAAAACGATTAGGTTTTTCCACTTCTGACTGGCGTTGTAAATGCTTTTTGCTCCTGAATGTAGGTCAAAATGGCAATATCCATAAAAACACAGAAGCCATAAACTATACAAATAAACATCTGAGAAACGTACAAAGATTTGATCAGAAAACCTAATCCAAGCACACCGTGGTAGGGAAAGGGGATGGACAGTGACAACCATGTGGCTGCTGCCCTGCATGTAATATATTCCAGTGGGTGATCAGTAGCTGCATGGTGCCCCCTGTGTCCATATAGAGACAGTGCAGCGCCATGTCCAGAAGCATTGTTTTTAGGATGGTCCTTGCTTGGACAGGATAGCTTTCCATACATGTATACACTGAGTAGGACTTGAGGCGTATGCCCTCTCTATATAAAGACTTCACATGGGACATGAGTTCCAGCCTGCAGCCGCATCCCCCCAGACATGATCAGCCAATTCAGACAGCTGTTTGATTCCTTGCCCCCCCTTCAGCACAGTGCAAGGTCTGACTAGTTGAACATATAGTGAACGCCAAGGAAAAGGTGCATAAGCCGCGCTGCCAGAAGGAGACACATCAAAGGCAGGGATGTTACAGAAAGGGATTTAATAATTCAACGCGTTTCAGAGCGATACTGGCTCCTCCTTCAGAAACGAATCTCATTACCATTTTTGTCATCCCCAGCTTTTTAATACAGCTGAAGAACATGAAATTTTGGCAAGTCCTGGCTCTGCTTTATGAAAACAAGTTATCACCTACCGACAGGATAAAGTGGTGACTTATTGATCGATGGGGTCCAATCTGATCAGCAGAACAGGACACACTTATCCCCAGTTGAAATTAGTGGCAGTGCACATTCTCGATCACCGCTCCATTAATTCCCTATGGGGCTGCTGAATGCTGAGCTCACCTTTTTCTGTAAGCTCCATAGAAAATGAATGGAGCTGCACTCGTGCATTCGAGATGCTGCTCATTTAACACCAGGGATAAATATCCTAGTTCTGGCAATTGGGTCCCATCTGCTGGAACCCGACCAATCATTAGGCTATCTACCACCTATCCTGTAAATAGACTATGAAGGGGTTGTGCGGTGAAAACACATTAAAGGGAATCTGTCAGCAGGTAACATAATGAAGAGAACTTATTCCGATGATGTGTCACTCGCCATGTCTAAAAAAAAAAACCACAAACAAAACAGTGTTTTATAAACTGGAGATTATCACTACAGGACTAGGTATTTTATGCCTTCTTGTTCTGCTGTCCTGTTTAACTTCACACTGATTAGCAGCAGCTTTCTGTCAACATACATTGTGCACAGAAAGCTGTCAATCACTGATGTGGACAGGATTATGCAGGGCTCAACATTCAGAGAACTGCTAGATCGTCATTAGAGAAAACAGTGATTCTATCACAACTGTTGCATACGGTAATCTAAGTGACATATTGCTGGAATCACTGTCTCCGTCCCTACATTATGCTGTGTCAGATTACATAGCAAAAACCTGCTGACAGATTCCCTAGAAGTATACCAGCTTAATAGAGTCTTATTGGAAATGCTCTATGGGAAAATATGTAAATTAGCTTTTAACTGGAAGGAAAGATAACTATATATCACTAGATTCACCTTCACAGAAAGACACAAGCAGATACGAAGATTGCAAATAAATTTCCCTGGAAGCAGTCAGCTAGACGTCAAGATTATGAAATCTGCACAACCTCCTGTCAAATTTTAGATTAGGATCAGAAAATGTGATTTTATTCCAGAAACAGGTCCCCTCTTGTCAGTGGGATATATGGCTGCTATAACAGTGTAACCTGATTCACTGCAATGCTGCAAAACCTGACAGCTCAGCCACAAAACAGAAATACCCTGGCATAGGAGCGGGCATCACCAGCAAGAGGAGGCCCTTAAAGATGATCCAACAAGTCACTGTACAACATCCGGTCATGTACTGAAGAGGATATCCCGAGTCCATGGTCAGTATTATACATAGAAGGACTCGACCCAACCAACTACTAATAGACATAAAAACCATCCACCAAAAAACAACATTTCTCAGATACCTCTGTATGGACACGTGACTTATCTGACGTTGCAAAAGGTTAGGGAAGTACAGGTCAGGATGTTCAGGTATGGGGGTTTTATTATGGAAATGGCGATGTACATAGCTCCAGCTGATATGCTGACTTTTTCTTACAGTAGTCATCATAACATGAGCTGCATTACCCAGGAGTGGCCACTACACGGTCTATGGCGCTGTGCTGCTCTGCGCGGTCCTGATCCAGAAGCCTCCGGAGCTTATGCTGGTTGCAGACCCCCAGTCATCTGATATTGAGGATTTATCCTAAAAACAAGTCCAGATCAGTCACCAGATTGTTGATGCCTTACCTGAGAGCCGCATAATGTAGGGAAAGAAACCCTGATTCCAGTGGTGTGTCACTAATGTACTGGGGGCACCAGTTGTAACACAATCATTGTTTAGATGCAGCATGTAGCAGAGCTCAGGAAGCTAATCCCACCCACACTTCAGATTTCTGTGTACATTGTCTATTGACAGTAAGCTGCTAATCAGTGCTAGGGTGAGGTTTGACCAGGATGCATGAAGGCACCTAGTCCATCAAAGATAATCTCCTGCTGATAAAACACTCATTGTATTGAATCAACAGCACACAGCCTAATAATAAGTGACATACCTGAAATCGGTGCCTCAGCCCATACCTCAGATTACAAAGCAAAAATCTGCTGACAGATTCCCTTGAAAATAGTCAACTACCATCTACAATAAGTGGTCTGGAGGAGCCCGACACGTGACAGATATAAAGTCCACTTTTTGAACGATATCTTTTGACATTTCCATGTGTATTCCCTTTAACAGTTTAGCATCAAAAGGGTCTAATGTCACAAATATTTTAATTTTATTCTTTTAAGACCTATAAAATTACTGTAAACCCCTTATTACCTGAATTAAAATCTATATATATATACATTCAAATTAATTGAACTGGTATGATGTGAATACACACAGTAGGCATTAAAGAGTTAAGAGAAGCCACACTGCAAAAGGTCCTTAACAAAAATGTTCTACAATAAAAGCCGATTTGTCTCCAGGACATAAAAGTGTCCAGTTTTTGCTGTTCTATTGTTCTCACTGCTCCCCAGTGTAGTATTCCTATTTATGTCTTTAAATCCACCAAACAGTTCAGAGATACGGGCCTTTTCATGTAGTGCTAACTTTATTTTCTTTACATGGGGGTGTGGCTGACAGGATCCTCTGGGGCGTGTCTTTAGATTGCTCTGCATAGTTACCCTGCAAGACCCGCCCTCTTGGTAAAGGTAGGTAAAGCCTAGCACTGAATGGAAAGGCCCCATATCTCAGGAATTGTATGTAGAATATAAAAAGTAAAACAGATTACTCAGGGGAGCAGCGGGACCACTTCTGACCTGGTGACATTTTTACAGCTTCTTCACAGACTATGAGCCCGATTCATCATGACCCCCATTGTTCACACCAGTGAGAAGTGCTGGGTAAGACGCTTCTGCTTCTTGAAGAACTGTACATTTTTCCACAAATCCTACTCCAGTCCCTGCTAGAGTAAGACTCGTGGTTTAGCGAATGCAGTCGTGAATCTGACAAGCAGTGGTCGTCAAGCTCACAGCTGGCGACAATTGCAAAATGGTGTACCACAATAATACAACTTTAAAATACATTTTGTGTCAGAATATGGTCGTAAAAATGTTGAGAAATCAGGCATTAACTAATTTTTAACTATGGCCTATTAAAAAGTTGCTTTGAGATTCAATTTAAGTTCATTGGGATTTAAAAAAAAAAAAAAAAAAATGTTGCAAACGTGTACATATTCTTTAAAGGGAATCGGTCAGCAGGTTTTTGCTACCTCATTTGACAGCAACATAATGTAGACAAAGAAACCTGAATTCAATGATGTATGGCAAAGATTACTGGGTGCAGCCTTCTCACACAAAGAATTTCTTATCAGGAACACAGCAGAGCTGAGATAGCTGCCCCCACCCACACCAGGCACTCTATAGAGATTGGGTGTTGACTGTGAGGTGTCAATCACAGCAGGAGGTGTGTCGGACAAAGAGTCCAGTAATGTTAAGCTCCCGTCACACACAACAGCGATCCCGACAACGATAACGATCCTGTAGGGATCGTTGGTGCGTCGTTACCTGGTCGCTGGGGAGCTGTCAAACATGCAGAACTCCCCAGCGACCAGAGAGCCACCTCCCTGGAAGTGGGAGGACACTGGTAACTATGATAAACAGCAGGTATCTAGGCAGCGCACGCTGGTCGCTGAGGAGATCTGCCTGTTTGACAGCTCCCCTGCAACCAGGGAACCACCTCCACATCGCTGAAGCGGGAGGACGCTGGTAACTATGATAAACAGCAGGTATCTAGGCAGCACGCGATGCCTAGATACCCTCTGTTTATCATAGTTACCAGCGTCCTCCCTGCTTAGTGTTGGTAACCATGATAAACACCGGGTATCTAGGCAGCGCGCGCTGCCTAGATACCTAGTGTTTACCATGGTTACCAGCCTGTGAGATCGCCGATTGCTGGTCTCTCGTTGTCACACACAGCAATGTGTGCTGACCAGCGGGAGACCAACAATCAAAAAATGACCCAGAGCACTTTGCAGCGATCAGCAATCTCACAGCAGGGGCCTGATCGCTGCTAAGTGTCACACTTAGCGACATCGTTAGATAGATCGCTGTTACGTCACAAAACCAGTGACATTACAACGATCTCGCTAACGACCTCGTTATGTGTGGCGGGGGCTTTAACCACAAAGTAATAAAGTCATTAGGTTAATAGTTTTAGTAAACAATTGCATAGACCCTGATGAGAACACGGTTGCTTTTTGTTATTAAACTTTTTACAGCATGCTGTCTTCAGTTTACATAGCAAAAACCTGCTGACAGATTCCCTTTAATTAGTCTAATATTTTAATTAAAACAGATATGTGCAGCCAATTCTTTTTTTCAGTCTTCAATGCTTCCAGATCTTCTGAGCTGTAATAACCCATTCATTTGGCAAAGACGCCATACAACAACAAGCCTCTCGAACAATCTCCCCTCACCCCGAAAAAAAGAAAGCACCTTTATAGAAGTATTCTAATGCTGAAGTTTGGAAATGATCCCCTATCCCGACTAGTGGGGGTCAGACAGATCACAAGAAGCGGGGCCCCGTGGGAACGCTGCATTGGTTGATCAGGAGGCCGCTGAGGACCCGTGGTCGGACCCTCAGTGATCGAGGAAGTTATCCCACGGGTTAGGGGATGAAGTCCAGACTTAAAAATATCCCTTTAAATATTAATAATTTCATTTAAAAATGGCTAAAAATTATAGCACAAAAATGAGAAAAACAAAGAAAACCCTTGCTTTAATTAAGGTTTACCCCCCATTCTTTATTTTGGAGCCTGGACTGTCATTTTGCATTTCCTCATTGACCGCTGGATTGTAATTCGCTAATGAGATGTATTTCTGCCTGTCGGTGGCACATTCTTCTGCGGACTGGGTGCAGACATCCTCACTTGAGCCCATTCTTGGCACGCACAAGGCTGCTGAGTCACGGCACAGAAAATCATCGCAGATCTGCCTCCTCCGCTCCTCGCCCCCCCACGTCAATAGGCGATATCTGCCATGACTTCCTGGCAACAGAGGAAAAGCGAAGAGCTGTGTTTGCCAAGGCACGGGTAAACGATAATTGAATTCATCACTGCCAGGGACTAACTATACTGAGATTTATGACCGGCGTAGGCAACAATTGCAACCGGAGGAGACGGCCGAGGATGAATAGACAAACTGAACTCAATACACAAGAGCTGAAGGTCAAGTGTCACATTGCTGCCATGTTTAGGGGGATCACGTCCACCAGGGGCGACCGCACAGACCACATTTCATTGCACCTCAGCTGCCGTGTTACGCGCACACATCTATAAAACGCTGCCATTATTAAAATCCACTTGCCGGAGAGCAGCTGTCATGGACTCAATGGTTATTAAAAGAAGTGTCTCAAAGCAGACATGGAGTCCGGGCAGACAGGTGCTCCCCACGACGGCCATGTGTGTCCTCTCACATCCCCAGCCTCCGTCTGCATTGTCCGCGGGTGCAGTGGATATCCTGAATTACCACCATACTAAACCGCAGAGATGAAAATACCGTAACCTGACTCTTCATAATGGACGACGGTAAAGACGCAGTCTGTGAACTCGAGGATCAGTCTGTGAAAAGTGCCTAAAAGGGAACCGGTCATGTCCTTTTTCTTTGTTATTAAACTGCCCCCAATGTTATTTAGATCCTGTACTGTGCATTAGTAACCTGTTCTTTTTAATTTGGATTTATCCCAAAAAAAAGCACTTTACTTACATGTTTTCATTAGCTACCTGCCCAAACAGTCATCAGGGCGATTAGCAGACATGTCATTCAATTGCCAAAATTCATCTAATGCTCTCTAAAAGGACCTGTGTGATGTCACGACCATGTGACCATAATGGGCGGTGCTATAAAGGCCACACAAGGACGACATACGACTTTGCAAAGACATACTGATAGGATGTTTAGATTGTGAGCCTTAATGGGGACAGCATTACTGATGTATGTAAAGTGCTATGGAATTAATAGCACCATATAAATGAATAAATATTATTATTGTTATTATAACGTAGACTTAGCTCCCGTTACGGTCACATGGATGTGAGATCACACAGGTCCTTCTAGAGAGCATTAAATTAATTTTGACATTTGATTGACATGTCTGCTAACCCCCTGTATGACTGTCTGGGTAGCTAGCTAATGAAAACATATACTGTAAGTATCTAAAAAGGTTTTTTGAGTTAAATGCAAGGATTTAAAACAAAAACAAAACAAAAAAAACAGGTTATTAATGCACAGCACAGGATCGTAACATTGGGGGCGCTTTGTTAACAAAAAGAGGATTTCAAAGGTTTTCTTTAACCAGCCAAAGAGGAGGACAAGAAAAAATGTCAGAAATTGTAATGTGATGCATATGTTATAATTCACCCTTAGTCCGTTGCATTAAAAAGGAACTGGGCATATCGAAGTCCAACATGCCCCATCACTCTTTATACCATACGCAGTTAGGATATTTGTCTACTTTAGCCAAAATTCATCTAAAGAGAATGGGACAAGTAGAAAAAGCAAGTAAGTACACTAAAAAATACTGTATGTAAAATATAAAATCTCATTTTACTGAGAGATGCTCTATTGAAAAATACAAAGAAGAAAAAAAAAAAAAAAAAAAACCATGAAAGCCAAAGATATCTGCACCTTATGCATTACGGACTTAAAAAACAAAGTAATCTTGCTTTTTTATATGTATTTTTATTTTTCACTATTACCCTTATAAATTTGTACTGGTCTACTCATCAGCATATTCTATATACTGTGTGCAGAATTATT
The DNA here is from genome assembly GCA_033576535.1 of Allobates femoralis. Taxonomy (NCBI): domain Eukaryota; kingdom Metazoa; phylum Chordata; class Amphibia; order Anura; family Aromobatidae; genus Allobates; species Allobates femoralis. The sequence goes on from JARQOC010000009.1 coordinate 4,918,842, forward strand.
AGGCAAATAAGTGTTTTGATCATATGATACTTTTATACTTTATGTCCTACTCCAAGCTGTATAGGCTTGAGAGCCAACTACCAATTAAGTAAATCAGGTGATGTGTATCTCTGTAATGAGGAGGGGAGTGGTCTAATGACATCAACACCCTATATAAGGTGTGCTTAATTATTAGGCAAATGCCTTTCCTTAGGCAAAATGAATCAGAAGAGACATTTGACGGGCTCTGAAGAGTCCAAAATTGTGAGATGTATTGCAGAGGGATGCAGCAGTCCTGAAATTGCCAAACCTTTGAAGCGTGATCACCGAACAATCAAGCGTTTCATGACAAATAGCCAACATGGTCACAAGAAGCGTATTGGGCAAAAAAGACGCAAAATAACTGCCCATGAATTAAGGAAAATCAAGCGTGAAGCTGCCAAGATGCCATTTGCCACCAGTTTTGCCATATTTCAGAGCTGCAACGTTACTGGAGTATCAAAAAGCACAAGGTGTGCTGTACTCAGGGACATGGCCAAGGTAAGGAAGGCTGAAAAACGACCACCTTTGAACAAGAAACATAAGATGAAACGTCAAGACTGGGCCAAGAAATATCTCGGGACCAGTGGCGCAACTGTATCCTGGCGGGCCCCGATGTAATGTTCAGGCTGGGACCCCTCAGGTGTACATTGTACCCTTACGCCGCGGCGGGGGGGTGCTGGCTGACGCTGGTGAGAAGCGGGGTGGGGCGGGTGGGGGGATGACACTAACCGGTGCTGGTGAGGAACGGGGGATGATTGCTGCTGCCAGAATCCCAGTGGAGCGTGCAGGGCAGGGACCCAGCAGATGAGAGGAGTGGAGGGGCGGGATCAGCAGCAGGAAGCTTCCCTCCCTTCACCTCCTCTCCTCTACCACACAGAGCTACGATCGCGGGAGGCACGGGCCCCCCTACAGGGAGGCAAGGGCCCCCTTACAGTATCGGGCCCGGTCTCAACCATGATTGCTGCAACCGCGATAATTGCGCCACTGCTTAGGACTGATTTTTCAAAAGTTTTATGGACTGATGAAATGAGAGTGACTCTTGATGGGCCAGATGGATGGGCCAGAGGCTGGATCAGTAAAGGGCAGAGAGCGCCACTCCGACTCAGACGCCAGCAAGGTGGAGGTGGGGTACTGGTATGGGCAGGTATCATCAAAGATGAACTTGTGGGACCTTTCGGGTTGAGGATGGAGTGAAGCTCAACTCCCGGACCTAATGCCAGTTTCTGGAAGACAACTTCTTCAAGCAGTGGTACAGGAAGAAGTCAGTATCGTTCAAGAAAAACATGATTTTCATGCAGGACAATGCTCCATCACATGCATCCAACTACTCCACATCGTGGCTGGCCAGTAAGGGCCACTTTACACACACCAACTTATCTGTCCAACTTCTGAACAACTTACTGGTTGCAGTGAAATCATGGACACGTTGCTCCATTTTGTTGCTGTGTACAAATGGAACAATGTGTCCATGATTTCACTGCAACCAGTAAGTTGTTCAGAAGTTGGAAAGATAAGTTGGTGTATGTTAAGTGGCCATAAAAGTCTAAAAGAAAAAAAAATAATGACATGGCCCCTTGTTCACCTGATCTGAACCCCATAGAGAACCTGTGGTCCATCATAAAATGTGAGATCTACAGGGAGGGAAAACAGTACACCTCTGGGAACAGTGTCTGGGAGGCTGTGGTGGCTGCTGCACGCAATGTTAATCATAAATAGATCAAGCAACTGACAGAATCTATGGATGGAAGGCTGGTGAGTATCATCATAAAGAAAGGTGGCTATATTGGTCACTAATTTTTTTTGTGGTTTTGTTTTTGCATGTCAGAAATGTTTTTTTCAAAATTTTGTGCAGTTATATTAGTTTACCTGGTGAAAATAAACAAGTGAGATGGGAATATATCAGGTTTTTATTAAGTTGCCTAATAATTCTGCACAGTAATAGTTACCTGCACAAACAGATATCCTCCTAAGAGCCAAATCTAAAAAAAAAAAAAAACACTACAACTTCCAAAAATATTAAGCTTTGATACTTGAGTCTTTTGGGTGATTGAGAACATAGTTGTTGATCAATAATAAAAATAATCCTCTACAATACAATTTGCCTAATAATTCTGCACACAGTGTATAATCAATTGCTGTTTATTGTAGTTGGCATGTCTTCACACCCTCCAAGGGCGTTACCTTCAAACCCTATTTCCACTATTTGTATCTATTTAAAGCCACACTTTTCTTAATGCGACACCTATGATTATGGACGTATTTTTAAGTCAGAAACGTTTAAGGTGCATGCATCTTTAGCTTTTATGACCTTTTTTTCCTTTGTATTTTTTAATAGAGCATCTCTCAGTAAAATATGATTATTATTTTTTTTTACATATTTTTTGGTGCTGGAGTCCACTTACCTGTTTTTTCTACTTGTCCTGCATCATATCCAGGATAGCTCACCTGGAAGTTTCCCTGTATCAAGGGTCTACCTTCATTATTTTTGTAGCACACAGTGTGACGGTAAGCAGATACCTCCTTTTTTTTCCTTTTTTTATTCCTAAAAAGAATGAGTACCTATAATACAATCATCCACCGCCCCCTGTCGTGCATAGCTGATGGTCACATATTCCAGAGGGTTCCATGACAATTGTGTACAAGATAATTGTGTACGGACAATTGTGTACAGACAATTGTGTACAGGCCAATTGTGTCCAAGGACAATTGTGTACAAGGACAATTGTGTACAGGGCAATTGTGTACAAGGCAATAGTGTACAAGGCAATTGTGTACGGACAATTGTGTACAAGGCAATTGTGTACGGACAATTGTGTACAAGGCAATTGTGTACGGACAATTGTGTACAAGGCAATTGTGTACAAGGCAATTGTGTACGGACAATTGTGTACAAGGCAATTGTGTACAAGGCAATTGTGTACGGTTGTGTACAAGGCAATTGTGTACGGACAATTGTGTACAAGGCAATTGTGTACGGACAATTGTGTACAAGGCAATTGTGTACGGACAATTGTGTACAAGGCAATTGTGTACAAGGCAATTGTGTACGGACAATTGTGTACAAGGCAATTGTGTACGGACAATTGTGTACAAGGCAATTGTGTACGGACAATTGTGTACAAGGCAATTGTGTACAAGGCAATTGTGTACAAGGCAATTGTGTACAAGGCAATTGTGTACGGACAATTGTGTACGGACAATTGTGTACAGACAATTGTGTACAAGTGTGTACAAGGCAATTGTGTACGGACAATTGTGTACAAGGCAATTGTGTACGGACAATTGTGTACAAGGCAATTGTGTACGGACAATTGTGTACAAGGCAATTGTGTACGGACAATTGTGTACGGACAATTGTGTACAGACAATTGTGTACAAGTGTGTACAAGGCAATTGTGTACGGACAATTGTGTACAAGGCAATTGTGTACGGACAATTGTGTACAAGGCAATTGTGTACAAGGCAATTGTGTACAAGGCAATTGTGTACGGACAATTGTGTACAAGGCAATTGTGTACAAGTGTGTACAAGGCAATTGTGTACGGACAATTGTGTACAAGACAATTGTGTACAAGGCAATTGTGTACAAGGCAATTGTGTACGGACAATTGTGTACAAGGCAATTATTTGTGTACAGGCCACTTGTACAGGCCACTTTCACAATGACGCTTACTTTCAGTTTCATTACTCACCCCTTGCAACTTTCACCATGACTTTTACTATGAGCAAGTCTGAAAAAGACAAAGATGTCCTTAGGCTTGGGGGACACGAGTATATCCTGCACAGGACACGTGATGACAGCATCAAAGAATGGCGGTGCAGGCAAGTCAACAAATTCAAGTGTCCCGCACGCATGCACACATCTGGAGCCGCGATTGTTAAACAGCCGACTGAGCACAGTCACTCTGCAGATCCAGTTCAAGCTGAAGCCAGAGCTACAATGGCTGCTCTGAGGCAAGAAGCAATCAGCTCTCAAGCATCTACTAGAAGCATTGTTGGACAGGTTCTTCGAGACAGGTCTGATGACATGTTGTCTCGAATGCCCAAGCGAAGTGACGTTGAGCGAAATACACGTCGGGTCAGGCAGTGAGCAAACACCATGCTGACTCCTCCTCAAAGCATCAATTTTGCTATCCCCCAGGAATACAGCGACATCATTTTATATGACTCTGCAAGAGATGACCCCCACAGGATTCTTGCCATTGGTAGCAATGAACTGTTGCCTTATTTCGAAAGAGGAGAGACATGGTTTGGCGATGGAACGTTCAAGGTGGTGCCAACCATGTTCTTTCAGCTGTATTCTCTCCATGCAAAAGTCGGCAACTCCTATCCTCCCCTGATCTACTGCCTGCTGCCAAACAAGACTGGTCCAACCTATCGTCGAATGATCACGGCGCTCAAAGGGTTGATGCCAGGTGCAAATCCCCAGAAAATTCTTCTTGACTTTGAGATGGCAGCAATGTCAGCTTTCCAAGATGAGTTTCCAGCTGCAGCGATTTCTGGCTGCTTCTTTCATCTGAGCCAGTCCATTATTCGAAAGGTCAATGAGCTGGGCCTAAAGGCTGAATTTGAGGCTGAGGATGGAGAGTTCAATCTCAAGGTAAAATCTTTGGCCTCCTTGGCGTTTGTCCCACCAGCCGAAGTAAGTGCAAGGTATGACGAACTAGCCCAAATCTTCCCTGATGATGATGCTACCAATCAGCTCCTCTCCTACTTTGAGCATACCTACGTTAGGGGGCCAGGAGTAGGTGGACGCTTTCGAAACGCAAGGTTTACTCCAGAGGTCTGGAATCATTATGCTGACGCTTTGGCCTCTGCCCCCAAGACCACGAATTGCTGCGAGGGGTTTCATAACGCCTTACAAGCACTCTTTCTTTGTGCTCATCCTACCGTGTGGAAACTGTTCAACGGACTCATTAGTGACATGGCAATTCATAGACTTACAGCCCAGAATGCTGAGGTACTGAATGTTGAGCATCCACGAAGCAAGTATGTCCAGCTAGCTGAACGACTGCGTGTGAAAGTGGCTGATTATCACAATCAAGGAGACAAGCTGCGGTATCTACGAGCGATAAGCAACATGCAGGCACGATAGACAAGACCAGCAATATTTGTAGAATAAGAATAGAAGAAGCTTTGAAACTGTTATTCAATAAGCAATCTTACGTTAAAATCAATGATGAATAAAGTATTTCCTTTTTTTGGACGTTTAATTTTTTGTTTTCCCTATACTTGTCTGTAAATAATCGTCCGTACACAATTGTCCGTACACAATTGCCTTGTACACAATTGTCCGTACACAATTGCCTTCTACACAATTGTCCGTACACAATTGCCTTGTACACAATTGTCCGTACACAATTGCCTTGTACACAATTGTCCGTACACAATTGCCTTGTACACAATTGTCCGTACACAATTGCCTTGTACACAATTGTCCGTACACAATTGCCTTGTACACAATTGTCCGTACACAATTGCCTTGTACACAATTGTCCGTACACAATTGCCTTGTACACAATTGTCCGTACACAATTGCCTTGTACACAATTGTCCGTACACAATTGCCTTGTACACAATTGTCCGTACACAATTGCCTTGTACACAATTGTCCGTACACAATTGCCTTGTACACACTTGTACACAATTGTCTGTACACAATTGTCCGTACACAATTGCCTTGTACACAATTGTCCGTACACAATTGCCTTGTACACAATTGTCCGTACACAATTGCCTTGTACACAATTGTCCGTACACAATTGTCCGTACACAATTGCCTTGTACACAACCGTACACAATTGCCTTGTACACAACCGTACACAATTGCCTTGTACACAATTGTCCGTACACAATTGCCTTGTACACAATTGCCTTGTACACAATTGTCCGTACACAATTGCCTTGTACACAATTGTCCGTACACAATTGCCTTGTACACAATTGCCTTGTACACAATTGTCCGTACACAATTGCCTTGTACACAATTGTCCGTACACAATTGCCTTGTACACAATTGCCTTGTACACAATTGCCTTGTACACAATTGTCCGTACACAATTGCCTTGTACACAATTGTCCGTACACAATTGCCTTGTACACAATTGTCCGTACACAATTGCCTTGTACACAATTGCCTTGCACACAATTGCCCTGTACACAATTGTCCTTGTACACAATTGTCCTTGGACACAATTGCCCTGTACACAATTGTCTGTACACAATTGTCCGTACACAATTGTCTTGTACACAATTGTCCTGTCACCATTCCAGAGGTTTCCAATATTTTCCGCAATGCCTGTCCGCCATCTTATCCTCCTTCTCCACTCGCTTTCTAAAACTGAACATGAACAAAACGGAGTTCATCGTCTACCACCCAAGTCGCTGCCCCACTCTACCGGACCTAGCCATCAATGTCAACGGCTACTGACTCTCCCCAGTCCCCCCCGCAAAGTGTCTCAGGGTAATCCTCGACTCTTCCTTTTCCTTCAAACCCCACGTCCAAGCCCTCGCCACCTCCTGCCGACTCCAGCTCAAAAACATTTCCTCATATCCGCAATTTCCTTGACCACGACACTGCTAAAACACTTGATCAAGCTCTCATCATTTCCCGCCTCGACTACTTCAACCTCCTGCTCACTGGCCTCCCCGCTACCTCCCACGCACCTCTGCTGCCTGACTAATCCACCTGTCTCCCCGCTAACCCCCTGTCTCTGCCCTCTGCCAAACCCTTCACTGGCTCCCACTTCTCAGAGATCCCGGTTCAAAACCCTAACCATGACATACAAAGCCATCAACCTGTCCCTCTTTACATGTCCGACATGGTCTCCCAATACCTACCCTCAGACAACCTGCGATCAACCCAAGAACTCCTTCTCTATTCCCCTCTCATTTCCTCCTCTCACAACCGCATACAAGATTTCTCCCGGGCATCCGCCATACTCTGGAACTCTCTCCCCCAACACATCAGTCACTCCCCCTACCCTGGGAACCTTCAAGAGAAACCTGAAGACCCACCCTCTTCCGACAAGCCTACAACCTACAATGAGATCCGTCCACCGCACCATCTCATGACCGGCTCTACCCCCTCCTAATGTATCCCAACCTGTCCCTTGTAGACTGAGCCCTCGCGGACAGGATCCTCTCCCCTCCTTTACCCGTATATCTCACTTGTCCATATACATTGTACTTTTCTTCGTCTGCCCTTTCCATATGTAAAGCGCCATGGAATCTAATGGTGCTATACAAAATAAATAAATAATAATAAATAAGAATTTAAAGGAGATATCCAGGATTAATAAAACTCTACTGGATTCTATCAAAAACAGCGCCAACCATTTCTACAGATTGCATGTGATATTACAGCATAGGCCAATTCCATTAAATAGAGCTGAACTGCAATATCACATAAAACCTGTAGACGAAAGGGGCGCTGTTTTTGAAAGAAATGAGCCATGTTTATAGAATTCTGGACAATCCCTTTAACTTTTCAATATGCCAAATAGCTCAATAATCACAGCAATGCCCCAAATCTCCAAGAGCCTAAAAATCAGTTCCCAAATGTGTTTCAGGACCGTGTCTATCACAATGAATCCGCCACGTCTGACCCATGGCCATACCTGTCATCACTCTGTGGACTTGGTTACATAAATATCTCACAGCAATATATATTGAACACACCCGAGTCATAGCTTAGTCTTAAATTCTTTCTACAAGAGCAGACGTTCCACAGAATTATTTTATTTCTTCGTTTACACCTTTTTCCGAGACCGTAATTGTCATAATATAGCAGGAGAGGCAGCCATCAGACCTGAGCGCAACATCAAAGGACGCAACAGCCAGGAATGCTTTTTATGTCTGCTGTGAAGACCGACAGAAGAGCCTTCAAAAAAGGCTGAAAAATTTCTTGAAAAGAAAATGAAATGAGCGATGAAGAAAATGGAACAAAATGTGTACAGAATTATGCAAAAAGGCGAAAAAAATTTCTATGTTCTATTCAACATTTTACTTCCTAGTCCCTAAAATAGTCAACGTGGCTATAGACAAAGAGGTTCCATAGACAAAATACCGCAGGCTGTTGCCATTTTTTTTAAATTATCTAAATATTTTATAATACTGATAGTATTCTAAAAAAAACTAGTTAATAAAAAAAAAAGTACCAAAACGCCATCAACTACTCAGTCAGTCATTCTTCTGCCCCCTCTGGTAGCTGTAACTATGGTGCACAGTATGATCTCAGTCGGTCTCAATCCCTTTTTGTAGGCATAAATTATAGGCTCCAGTTAAGTTCTCCAGTCTGTCTACTCCCACCTCTGGCAGGGCTATATAGAGGTTAGGTTCTCCAGTCTGTCTACTCCCACCTCTGGCAGTGAAATATAATGCCTGGTAAGTTGCCAGTCAGTCTGTCTCCCTCTAAATGCTGTTCGCGTATTCTTTAGCGAGTTCCCAATCACTCTCCTCCTCCCTCTGGCAACAATAAATATAGTCAGCAGTACATTTCACAGTCTACTTCTCCCTCTGGCAGTTTTAAATAAAGGTTGCAGTATTTCTATCAGCAAATGGATCAATAGTAGCGTGGACTCTGGAGCAGTGAAAATAAACAGTATTTGCTTGCTCACAAGTCAATCTTCTTTGTTTTGCAGTATATTGCTCTGATACTGCACTGTCTCTAGTTATAAACACAGGGCATTTTGCATTGGTCACGGCTGAGAATAAATGATCACTACTCCAAGTACACATGATAATCTGGCTGTGGGAGAATAATTTACCATGCGAGTCCACCAGCAATCCACTTAGCAGATGGACATGCACAAAGTAATACACTCTGAACAGCAGATGGCACTATACATAGATATTTTTTTAAATACCTGAACCTGTAATACTGGTAAGACAACCTCTTCAATATTACCTTCCTGCTGGTGGTCACAAATGCTCAGTCCTACTGATGCTCTTCTATATGGCAGAGTGACATTTACAATTATTCTCATTAGCATTGGACACGTTATGTGGCTGTTCTAAGGGGGGAACAAATCAGATGATATCCGCAAACTAACTGCAAAATGTGGACAGAAAGAAATTATTTTTTTTTTATAGTCCTGGAATCTAGAAGTCACAAAGAATGATATGGAGTGCCACTAAAGTGTACAAGCCTGATGGGAATGGGCCTGCCTAGGAGACCATGCCGCTTCCCATACCGGGGGGTGAGTTCTGTAACGTCAGTTTGATCAGACCCCTGGTATCCGTGGTGTGCAGGGAGGGTTAGCAGAGACCCCCGTACATCCCCCCATGCTGCGTCATACCCAGGAGGCCTTAGTTATGGGGATTCTATTTCTCGGCATTCCTTCTGGTGGATCACGTCTGCAGCCCCTCGGAGATGCAGGTTCGGAGCTTCACATCTGGAAACTCTCTCCCTCTAGAGGAAATCTCCCTGTCAGGACGTCTGCTGGGAGCAGTAGAAGTATACAGTAATCTAGGAATAGCCAGCTGCTGGACTTTCATAGAATTTAAGGTGGGGGAGGGGGTCATTTTGCACCAGCCTTAGGAATTATTCACAAACCCTGCACAGTGTTCCCCCCCAGTCAGTATTAGGGCTCAATTCTGGACAGAAACTAGGCACAACCACTTCAAAAAGGTACGTGCTTGAGGAAGGACTGCAGTCCTGATGAAAGAGAACATGCCACAAGGATTGTCACCTTCTCTGTGAGCAACATAATGTAGAGACTGAGATCCTGATTCCTGCGATGTGTCACATAGGCCGGCTTCACACTGCGGCACGATCCGGTCCGGGGCTGTCCGGGATGACCCTGACAGTCGCGGACTGGATCAGCACACAGACTGGAGGACTATATGCCCTCCGTTACGGTGTGCAGGTGTACGCAGTTCCCTGCTGCTGATAAGTCAGGACCGCAGCGCCGTGGTCCTGACCTGTCAGCAGCTGCAGCTGTGTGCACCTGCACACCGTAACGGAGGGCATATTAGTCCTCCAGTTCTGTGTGCTGATCCGGTCCCGACTGTCAGGGTCATCCCGGACAGCACCGGACCGGATCGTGCCGCAGTGTGAAGCCGGCCTCACTGAGCTGCTTTCTGTAGATTTGCTAGAATAACTGTTTAATCAACAGATTATCACTAGAGGACTACGTTGCCCCTGCCAGGTAGTCAAGCATATTCATGATCTCTGTATAACCCCACCCCCACCACTGATTGGATGCTTTTCCCTGTGGGTGAGCAGAAAGTAGCCAATCAGTGGTGTGGGAGGAGTTATAGAGCTCCACATTCAAATAACCGCTAGATCTGCAGCAGAGAAAACGGATTTGATCAAAGTCACAGCAAGCAGCTCAGTAAGTGATACATTGCAGGAATCAGGGTCTACATCTGTACATTATGCTGTTCTCAGATGCGATGGCAAAAACCTGCTGACAGATTCCCTGTAATGTAGATAGAAATCCCAGCACCAACATTATGATAACTAAAGGTTTTTGATGCAATAAGGGAATTTTTTTTATCTTGATCCAGCAAGAAAAGGTCAAACGTTTCGCCCAACAGCCTTTATCAAGGACATTTGTAGCACGGGGGAGAGTCGGCTGTCAAACAGCGAAATTAATTAGATCTCATTCAGACTTCATTTTTTTTAATTTAACAGCACAATTTGTTTAGTGTTTTTACTGCACTTTTTTCCACCAATCAGTCAATGAGATTAAATAGACTCAGGCTGGTTTCACACTACTGTTTTATGGAGTGATAACACCGATCCGGGTGCATCCTGTTGCAACCAGATGTGTACCTTTTTTGCAGGATCTGGTGGAAAATGACACGCCCACTAGGGGGCAGGTCATTTCAAACTTGGTTCTGGGCATGCTCAGACCAAAATTCGACGTCTGGATCCAGAAGGATCCGGGTTTAATAGAGCCCTATTGTAATTTAACCCTAATGCCCCGGATCCGGGTGTTCACGGTTTTGAAAAGGTCACCAAATTTGCTCCAAAATGCATTTTTGGCCTCAGTGAAAAAGCAGTGGACACCCGGATCAGGCGGAAAGGGGAAGAACTGGATGCACCCTCAAGTGCCTGGGCGGCAAATGTGGCTTTCTGTCCGGATCCGACAGAGACGCTGATGTGAGAGGGGCCTTAATGAAATATCTGCAGGGTCACAGTCTCTACAAAATTTCCTACAACGATCCCAATAAATCCCAGCCTGTAATTAAATGTATCCAATTCTGTGTCTGTAAACAAACCTACAAATCATTATTACTGGGAGGGACAGAAATATCTATCCCTACCCTGCCGATGCTTCCCGCACACTATTACTCCCATCATCTACAGGTAATGAGGCTTCTTGTGATTTATTTATTCCTCGGTCTGAACAGATTTGCATTCAGCTCCAGATTTCCCAGCAATCAGGACATTATCCCATATCCAAATCTGGCACAAGCCCTAACTATCAGTGGTTGTGAACCCAGGACATCATAGTCCAGCCACACATTATTTGCTGGGGGTCCTGGGGTCTGATTAGTGTATATGGAGGTAGCACCCCCCGCCCTCAATGTGCTCACAACTGTAGTTTGCAGCAGTAAAGCGCCGATCGCATGCATCAATTACGGTATGTCACCAAGGGACTTTCTTCTTGCAACATATTCAGGTTTATCATTAATAGTAATAAACGAATGATGAAAAATTTGGGTTCAGATTATTCTAACGATACTTTTTTACTAATAACGATTTTTTTAATGACGAATTTACTAACGGACGAATACCTGAATACTAAAAAAAATAAGTAGCTTAGGACTCGCTTTGCTCTGCCAGCAAGGAAACCAACACAAACAAAGAGAGAACATACAAGTTCCTTGTAGATGATGTCTTTGTGGGATTTGAACCAGGACTGCAAAGCAACGCGCCAACCACCGAGTCACCGTCCACAGCGCCACCACCGAGCAACGTCCACAGCGCCAACCACCGAGCCACCGTCACAGCGCCAACCACAGAGCCACGTCCACCGCGCCAACCACAGAGCCACCGTCCACCGCGCAACCACAGAGCCACGTCCACGCGCCAACCACAGAGCCACCGTCCACCGCGCCAACCACAGAGCCACCGTCCACCGCGCCAACCACAGAGCCACCGTCCACCGCGCCAACCACAGAGCCACGTCCACCGCGCCAACCACAGAGCCACCGTCCACCGCGCCAACCACAGAGCCACCGTCCCCGCCCAACACAAGCCACCGTCCACAGCGCCAACCACAGAGCCACCGTCCACACGCCAACCACAGAGCCACGTCCACACGCCAACCACAGAGCCACCGTCACAGCGCCAACCACAGAGCCACCGTCCACAGCCCACACAGAGCACCGTCCACAGCGCCAACCACAGAGCCACCTCCACAGCGCCAACCACAGAGCCACGTCCAGCCACCACAAGCCACCGTCCACAGCGCCAACCACAGAGCCACCGTCCACAGCGCCAACCACAGAGCCACCGTCCACAGCGCCAACACAGAGCCACCGTCCACCGCGCCAACCAGAGCCACGTCCACGCGCCAACCACAGAGCCACCGTCCACCGCGCCAACCACAGAGCCACCGTCCACCGCGCCAACCACAGAGCCACCGTCCACCGCGCCAACCACAGAGCCACCGTCCCACCACAGAGCCACCGCCCCGCCCAACCACAGAGCCACCGTCCACCGCGCCAACCACAGAGCCACCGTCACAGCACAACCACAGAGCCACCGTCCACAGCACCAACCACAGAGCCACCGCCACAGCACACACAGAGCACCGTCCACAGCACCAACACAGAGCCACCGTCCACAGCACCAACCACAGAGCCACGTCCACAGCACCAACCACAGAGCCACCGTCCACAGCACCAACACAGAGCCACCGTCACAGCACCAACCACAGAGCCACCGTCCACAGCACAACACAGAGCCACCGTCCACAGCACCAACCACAGAGCCACGTCCACAGCACCACACAGAGCACCGTCCACATGCACCAACCACAGAGCCACCGTCCACAGCACCAACCACAGAGCCACCGTCCACAGCACCAACCACAGAGCCACGTCCCACCAACCACAGAGCCACCGTCCAAGCACAACCACAAGCCCGTCACAGACCAACCAAGAGCCACGTCACACACAACCCAGAGCCACGTCCGCCAACCACAGAGTCCACGCGCAACCACAAGCCTGCTACCACCAGCAGTAGCTTATGCTGTCACTCCTCCTAGCAGTACTTAGCCATTTGGGATTGGCAGGAGCCCTTGATAATCAGAAATTATAACCTAAGCAGGTATGTAGAAGGAACGGCACTCAGCCGGAGAAGTTTTCTGTAATCAGTTTTTACTCCAGTGCTTCATCTGAACAGATGCAAGGAGGGTAGACAGATAACGGTCCACCGTTTCGTGTCTAATAGGTACTTCTATGGGTCCCTCCCTGCACCTGTTGAGATGAAGCACTGGAATAAAAACTGATGACTGATAACGTCTCCGGGTGAGTGACTTCCTTCTACATACCTGCTTATCTGTATACACCACTAGACCGAGCGATGCCCAGGTACCCGCAACCCATCACCCATCTCCCCACTGCTGATTAGTGCCATCGGTTTGACAGAAATTATAACCTATCCGCAAAACAGACAGTAATGTTCAGTGTAGGGAAATCAAGGTGTGAGTGTGGTACGCCCATCTGCACAGTGTCTACCTCTGGGTATTATTACCACATTCGAGGATCACACTCTGTAGTCTCTACGTGAAGTTATTTTTATAGCGGCGGCAGGTTGGGTCTTGTCAGTAGAGGTATGCACCTTCCCCGGTCACAGCCTGCGCTTAATGGGATTCTGGATAGATTGTCTGGAGGGGAGCACTGGGAAAAAACAGAATCACCTTCCTGCTTAACTTTCATGAATTTTCAATAGCGCAAAAAAACAATAAGGGAGTAAAAGTTGTTATGAAAAGGCGAGCGATCCTTCTGAAAACCACAGTGGGTGGGCTGCAAGAGGAAAGCCACGTCTGTCAGTATCACAATCAGATCTGACACTATGGCCTCATTCAGGCGAGACGACCACGGCCATCACAGGCTTGTGACCACAGGATTGTTCAATGTCCTCGGCAGCATATCCCCCACTCAGACAGGACAATGAGCTGCTGAGAACGATCCAATCACCGGACAAATGAGCGCTATGCTCCCTTGTAGGGAAATTCTAGTGCATTTACACATGCAGATAATTGACAAATGAGCTCTCTAATTTATGCATACATTTCCAGGAGGAATACCAAAATGAAAATAAATTATATTGGATTATTCCTCTTGAAATACTAAACAAGTAACAGTTAGGATGGAGAGACACAGTGTGAGATTCATGCAAGACACTCGCACGAGTCTCGCATGCCTCACCCAACATGGCTGCCGGCTCTCTGGACAGGAGTGTGTCAGTTGTGTGTGTGTTTCTATGCAGCTGATACACTCCTGTCCACGAGGCCGGCGGCCATGCTGGGTGAGGCATGCAAGACTCGAGCAAGTATCTTGCATGAATCTCGCATGTGTGTCTCCAGCCTAACTGGATTTCTGGAGATGGGATGTTATATCCAGAGATCCTATTTAAGTTACCGTTACACGGTAAGATATCGTGACGGATATCGCTCAAATGTCACAGGTTTGTAGTCGTTCAAACGACATCGTTGCGAGTGTATAAATCGTTGATCGCAGATTTGAGAACATGTTCTCAAATCAGACGATCCACGATCAGCCAACCTGCTGCATCGTTGTGTGACACCGCGATAACGATGTCGTTCACGACTTCGCCTATTCACAGCAATGAGCAAGTATCGATCGTTGGGTTGTGCGAACGATAGCTGCTCACTGGATCATTGGTGTGTCATCCACGATATCTAGACGTGTGACATCTCACCATCGATGTCAAAATGTTGTCCTAACGACCGCGCGCCCATGAGATCGTTAGTGAGATTGTTTCAACATTGAAGCGTGTAACGGTACCTTTAGACAAATGATTCCCTTAAAGTCAACCTGTCACCCCCCTAGGGCTTTTTAAACTAAAAGTGTCACTTTCAGCAGTGCCTATGCTGCATTCTGTGGTGGCTATAACCCCTCTACCCACCCTGTACACCTAAATAATCACTTTCAAGTTTCATGCCACGTATGTAAATTCATACTTCTAGTTCCGAAGGGCCTTCTCACTCGTATATATCTTCTGGTCATCTCCTCTCCTCTATTCCCAGTCTCATCTACACCCCACACTACTGTGGGCAGAGCGTCTGACTGTACTGCACCTGCATGTGCTGCAAGTGGAGATCCTGCCCTGTAACAATCATGAATCTGTACAGGTGCCAAAGATGAGACTGGGAAGAGAGAAGAGGAGATGAACAGAAGAAAGAAGGGTGGCAGAAGACCGAAGAGGTAGTGAGGTCCGGAAGAGGGACAAGAGCCACCAAACCTGTAAGTATGAACTTACACACAGTGGGAAACTTTAAAAATTGATTATGAAAGGGGCTGGACTGTGAAACATACACACATACATAACCATATATGTGCATCACGCCCCGGCAACGGCAGGCTCTACAGCTCTTGTGTATATACTTATTGTGCTGATGTGTACGGCATGTGACCCATGGCTGGGGTGCATCATGTTGGATTGTAGCACAGGTGTCTGTTCACACAAGCCTGTTTATCTGAGTGTGGGTGCTGTAAGACCTGAGCAGTACACAGTGGGTTAAGGTCTAGGAGGTTTCAGGAGACCAATGAGTGGCCGCGAGAAAGCAATGTGTGCTGATTGCAAACAGCCCAGGTGTGGGTGTGTCAGATGGGTGTGGCGAGCAGGACATAACCTGCCAGGTGTCTGTGTGTGCGAGTGAGACTGGAGATGGGAACGCAGTGTAGTCCAGACCACTGAGATGTGAGGACATGTTAGAGGTGATCCATCCCTTTGGGAATGAGGGGAGCCGGCCCTTCTCCATGTGGGAGGCTCCTATCCCTCTGTTGCTTGTGCGCGTGCCGGTGGCCATTAACGGTTGCGATGGCTCCTGGAGTCGGGGAAACCATGGCTGACCCTGGAGGGTGCTTGTTCAGGCATGGGGCGAAACATGTGCTGGAGGAGACCTTGGCAGACGCCTGGTGTACCCGGTGGCTCAGGTTGCTAAGCCCAGTTCGGTGCCCAGTAAGGTAGCCGTCCATGGATGTGTTATGATGGACCACATGCGCGTCATATGGAGACAGAGGACGGCTCAAGGGCCAGGCGGTCACAGCGCCATTGGGACTGACTAGGTAGTCGTGATATGGTCCCGTTGACTATGTGTGAAGGTTTATGTGTAATCACAAGGGTGTATGCATTATTACCATGTATGAGTGTGTGATGTAACGTGGGACTGACTATTATGTTGAGCAGGGTCCCGGTGATAAGCGTTACTGGTGTAATGTAGGGAGAGACTCCCTAGGACTAGGTTGAGGATCCCTATAAAGGATGGGGAACAATCCCTGTCAGATGGCTAGGCGGGCCAACCCCCATTGGGACTGACTGTTAGGTCAAATATGGACCCGTTAATAAGTGTTGATGGTAAAGTGTTTAGTGCAATTCAAAAATGTAATATGTGTTCTATGGTATATGTTATGATGGAATGTCCTGTAATGTAATGATGTGAAGGTTATGTCATGTGAGATGTAAATATGGTATTGTTATGTGAAGTAATAAGGGGTTTATGACAAAAAATTAAAAAACCCACTGTTGATGTTAAGTTACACATTGTAGTTGGTGTTAATTATGCTGCCAAGTGGGTTCCCCAGGGGTGCTACCTCACAGTACATAAATATATCATTTTTACCCACGCCTAAAAAGAGGACCCTGGGAAATGAAAAAAACAAATAATTTGACATTCACCTCCTGGACCGCAACTACTCCCTCTTCAGTATGTTGGGACAAACATCAAGTGGCGGCCTTAGATCAGCTGCAGCGCTCACATGACGGTCACCAGACACTGATCCCTGCACACCGCGGGAGAGGCAGCACAGAATACTGAGCAGAAGCACTGGTCAGGGACCCTACAAGATGAGCGCTTACCTTCCAGCCACTTCCAGCCTCTTTGTAATAGGGAAAATTATCACAGATCCACTGGTAAATCTCGCTAAGAGTCATTTTCTTTTTTGGTGAGCTGTTGATAGCAAAAGTAATGAGGCTGGCGTAACTATAGGGCGGCTTTCCGTCTTTGTGCTGCTGTACTTCCTCCTGGTCCAGTGTGGTGTTGGGGTCGATCAGGGCGCTCTTCTTGGAGATCCCCGATCCGTGGGTGTTCTGGTTGGAGTCGGCATTTTGAATGGCAGCTCTCACGGTCAGTTGGGGGAGCCAGTCCATAGAGGTGAGACTGCTCTCAAGTTCAGAAGTCATTTTTGGATTTCAGTTTAGAAAGTATATTTAGAGATTTTATTTTTCTTTCTTTTTTCTTTTTTATCCTGTGCTTCCGGGTGGAAAAGAATCGGGAAAACGTTCAGGTAGTGTAACTTAAGACTTCCAAATGTAAGGATGACCGATGCTTAGTCTGAAAGAGAGAAAAAATAAAACTTAAGAAATCTATAGCACCTTCAGAGTTCACAACTTCTAAACCCAAGGTGGGTATTACATTAGTGATTATTTTAGAAGGGGCTCTAAACAATTTTTGAAAGAACGATCCTCTGAAGAGAAGACCAAAAGCAGGCTGTAGCGCTGTTTCCCTGCAGCTCCCCCATAGGAGGAAAGAAGTATTACAAGCTCAGGGGTTATTTAGGCAATCTAAAAGATAGCAGCAATTATAATTGTAGCAAAAAAAAAAAAAAAGGTTTTCATTAGAGTGTGTGAAAAGAAAATATTGACCCCCCCCACCCCACACAAATCACACAATGTCAGAAATGGATCAATATGTGGGCAATACACATGTGCAGCAGTGAAACTTACCATTCAAATTCAGGCCTGACCTTGTGTGTCCCTTTCCATATCTTTTAGGGTTGTGGCTTGAGGGGTCCCACCCTCCCTAATGTCATCTTCTAGAGCTGTGGCCAAACCCCCCCCCCCCCCATACAATACGTCTTTTAGCGCTAAACCCCTGATGCCTTTACCGCCTCCACCCAAGACATTTTAGCGCTACCCTCCGCCCAAAACAGCTTTAAACACTAAACCCCCACACTCACAGAATCTTTTAGCGCCATCCCCCACCCCATGGCATCTTTTAACGCTATGCTCCCCACGGCATCTTTTAACGCTACTCCCCGCCCCACAAGGCATCTTTTAGTGCTAGGCCCCCACGACAGCTTTTAGCGCTCCCCCCATTCACAGCATCTTTAGCGCTATGCCACCCCCCACAGCATCTTTTAGTCCTTCGTTCCCCAACAACATCTTTTAGTACTACACTCACCACCCCATCGAAATGCAAGAGAATCTGCAGGAGTCTGTACAGTGAATAGAAGGCGACACCGAAGAGGATGTCTCTGATAAGAGCATTACGTTTCCTATTTTCTCATGTACAAATGATATATGGAAATAGACTAATGTTGTAAATTCTTGTCTATAGAAGCACAGATTTGCTATTTACTGCTTATTAAAATTTGCAGCCATTCTTGAAATATTAACACTCATTTACAGCTCGTTACCAAGGAGACCGACCAACGCAGCTCTCTGGCAATGGTCTGAAGCTGGCCAGGATAGGGGGCTACCTGTGCGCTCCTGGGATCAAAAAAATCCAGAAAATCACATGGTCTAAATCATATAAATGTATTTGCATTTTGAAGAGAGAATTAAGTATTTGATCCCTCTGGCAAAGAAACTTAATACTTGATGGTAAAACCCTTGTTGGCAATACCAGCAGACGTTTCTTGTAGTTGATGAGGATTATGCACATGTTGGGAGGAATTTTGGTCCACTCCTCTTTGCAGATTATCTCCAAATCATTACAATTATGAGGCAGTTGCATGGCAACTTGGAGCTTCACCTTCCTCATATGTTTTCTATGGGGATAAGGTCTGGAGACTGGACTAGGCCACTCCATGACCTTAATGTTCTTCTTTTTAGTCACTCCTTTGTTGACTTGTCTGTATGTTTTCGGTCTTGGTGGTGCTGAAACACCCAGTCACGAGCCATTTTTAATGTCCTGGCATAGAGAAGGAGGTTGTCCCTCAGGATTTTAGCAAGGGATCAAATACTTATGTCACTAACTGTAGAGCTTTTCGAAAGAAAGCACGTATATATATATATATATCTTATTTTTTATTTTAAATGATACAAGGGCTCTCATGTAAAACTGTCCTAAATCCATAACCAAACATCAAACATATTAAATTAAAAAAAACCCGGCCTTCAGCCCCTACCAAATACAGATACACAGCGCTCGTTTCTGCCTCCCTAGATCTAGACCATTTCTATGTGAATGTTTCTGAGCCAATTCCTAGCTGCAGGGGTATCTGACGGGGGCGGGCATCCAAAAGGAGAAGCAAATTGATATTTATCGGCTCACAGTAATTAAACTGAAAACCTTTGCAGACCTCTCGTGGGGAGACCCGCAGGCCGAGCAAGGAATAATATCATGTACTTGCCCACAGGTATATTCAGTGATTTCCCACAGAACAAGCCTCCCACATTACCATAATATCCATCTACATTATTAACTACAATTCCTCATTAAAACTGCATTTTGTTATGTAAAGTGGCCCAGAAGCTGCTCGCTCACTGAATATTCTTATTAGGGCTCCAACAGGACAAGATACAGATGCCGCCAGGGAACGTGCAAGACTGGAAGCTGCAAACTTAAGTGCAAAACAAAGTCCTGTAAAAGCTGCAGAGAGAGGAGATTTGGGGTTTCCAGAAAAGGTGCCAACTCCTAATTCTGGAGGCCCCACTCATGAAATTCAAAGGATCCACAAAGTCAATGAGACCTGTGTAAATGCATCATTTCCCCCAATATGGCACTGCAGGAAAACATGCACTAACAGATGTGCCCCTCCGCATACTGCAGCTGATCACCCCAAAATCAGTTTAAAGGGAATCTGTCAGTAGATAACTCACCTGAGAGCAGCATGTTGTAGGCAGTGAGATTCGAATCCAACTGATGTATCAAATAGATACACCTCTCAATAGAGATTATGCGTAGACTGAGGTGTCAATCACAACAGGGTGTGTGTCAGACTGCCCTGCTTGTGACAATGTAGTGCAGTAATAGTAATCACCAGGTGATAAAGCCTTTAGTTTAAGTAAACAATGCAACAATTATATATAAAAAAAAAAAAAAAGGCTTACTACATGATCTAAAAAGAAACATTGGGGGCGGTTTCATAACTAACAAAGGACATGACAGGTTCCCTTTAAATTGCGATAATCTAGGCTGTATGGGACATCTCTTATTGAAAGAAAACTGTGGTGACCTTAACCAAGCCAATATTTCACCAGGACACATTGGGGGGCTAAAGCAAAGCTCACGTGTCTGGTAATCACCCACTAGAATGGATCCAGCAGCAATCCGTCACCAAAAAAATTGTGCAAACAGAACTTTGTCTAATTTAAATAATTGGTTTCTTAAGGATAGTGTTTTTTTTGCATTGGAGTCTATGGAGAACAAACCCGATTGCTATTTAGCCTCCAATTTTCTTTCATTTGTAAAGGATCTGTTTTTTTTTCTTACTGGATCAGTTTCAAATGGAAGATACATAGCGATCAGGTACGGATCCATTCTCCATAGATTACAACGTTAAAGAAATGGATCCTGCAGAAATCAATCTTTTCAAAACAGCCCAAAAAAATTGAAGCTGCACAATTTTTTGGCACGACAGATCTCTGGTGGATCCGTTGTAACGAATGATTACTGGACATGTAAATTAAACCTAAAAGTTTTACAAGATCTAGAAAGCTAAAAGGGTCACAAAGCAGAACTGCCATTAGGGCTTGCTCAATCGAATGCATAACACGGCCAAATATCATCGGATCCCATTTGGCCCAATGTTCTAATCGGAACAGTGCAATCAGTGTATTTTTCTCATGGCGAATCTCTGCATGCTGCGATTAGCGGCCTATATCTGACGCATGGACCCATACAAGTCTATGGGTGAGTGCAAATCATTGTGCTGCACTTGGATGTCATCTCAGTGCAGTTTGATACACGCCGAGACAGACAATGGAGAAACAATATTCTCCATCTTCTCCTCACCTGTGCTTCTTGCATGAGAGAATCAGATTTCACTGAATGACACTCCGCTCACGCTCTGATCAGAGTTTCAGCCGAGGGTCATTGACTTAATCGGCCAATTCTCTTGCATGATAGAATCAGTGGCCATGTGAGTGAGCACTTACAATAAAGATATATAATGGGAAACAATGTGAAAATGAAAGAAGAGACCTCACCTCGTATGTGATGGCACAGATGTGTAGCGCCGTTCATGTAAACCCATCTGGACAGGGAGTAAGCCAGCTGAAAAAACAACGGAGACCACGTCAATGTGGGCAGAAGTTACCGTACAGGGTGACGTTATAAGCAACTTTACATCATGCATGAAATTTTAGCTCAGAAAAAGAACCCTTCCACCATTACATACATCATAGAAAGAAACCCAACCGTGTATTTCCAACTTTAAGCCCCCAATCACACATAGTGAGATCGCTGTTACGTCACAGGTTTTGGGACATAACAGCGATCTCGCTATGTATGACACGTAGCAGAGACCGGGCCCCCGCTGTGAGATCACTGATCGTGTCGGAATGGCCTGGACCATTTTTTGATCGTCGGTTCCCGCTGGGCAACAACCTCATTGGCGACTCAGAACTCAGCCACGAACCGCCGAGGTCATTGTACGGGTCGCTATATCGTTGCTGCGTCTTGGGTAGATCTGTCTGACATCTCGCCAGCGATCAGTAGCGACATTCCAGTGATCCTTACTAGGTCGTATTGTTGTCGGGATCGCTGGAACGTCTCCAAGTATGACAGGACCCTTAGTCTGCAGGTTCTCAATTTATCCCCCATTTATCCCCCCTTCCCTTCTATTACAGAATCATATGGCTGGAGATAGAAACCCAACCTGACCATGTCCATCCTAACACCTGAGAACACTAGAGAGCGCCGACACATGGGAATGAACATAGCAACTGTGTCAGTGGTGAAAAACTCAGCTTCTAGATGTCAAAATGACGGCTACCGTGCATGGAGAGCAGGCAAAGAACTGGAAAATTGTGAGCCTGGTCTTTTGTGTAGTGATATATGGAAGTGAAACATGGATGATAAAGAAACAAGACAGAAAAGGAATCAACGCCTTAGAAATGTGAAGGATGTTGCCAATACCATGAATGGCAAGAAGAACAAAGAGAGCAATCACTTGAGAAGGTCATTATGGTCAGAAGAATAGAAGAAAAAAGGTGAAGAGGAAGACCAGCAACCTGATGGCTTGATAATATCAAAATAACGGTGGATAAAGCCCTGGTGGTACCAATCTAGGCTTGGAAAAGGCCCAGTGGACCTATCTAGGCTTGGAAAAGGCCCTAGTGGACCTATCTAGGCTTGGAAAAGGCCCTAGTGGACCTATCTAGGCTTGGAAAAGGCCCTAGTGGACCTATCTAGGCTTGGAAAAGGCCCTAGTGGACCTATCTAGGCTTGGAAAAGGCCCTAGTGGACCTATCTAGGCTTGGAAAAGGCCCCTAGTGGACCTATCTAGGCTTGGAAAAGGCCCTAGTGGACCTATCTAGGCTTGGAAAAGGCCCTGTGGACCTATCTAGGCTTGGAAAAGGCCCTGGTGGACCTATCTAGGCTTGGAAAAGGCCCTGGTGGACCTATCTAGGCTTGGAAAAGGCCCTGGTGGACCTATCTAGGCTTGGAAAAGGCCCTGGTGGACCTATCTAGGCTTGGAAAAGGCCCTGGTGGACCTATCTAGGCTTGGAAAAGGCCCTGGTGGACCTATCTAGGCTTGGAAAAGGCCCTGGTGGACCTATCTAGGCTTGGAAAAGGCCTGGTGGACCTATCTAGGCTTGGAAAAGGCCCTGGACTTAGGCTGGAAAGGCCCTGTGGACTATCTAGGCTTGGAAAAGGCCCTGGTGGACCTATCTAGGCTTGGAAAAGGCCTGGTGGACCCATCTAGGCTGCACAAGATCCATCTTCCTACAGACTGTCCATCATTCATGTCAGCATGGCTTAAGATTGAGATGAAGGTTGATACACTACAAGAAGTAGTGAGCTGTGATTTTCTGCTGTTGCACCTTTAATCAGCTGATCACTGGTGGTGAAGGATGTCAGATCCCAACCAACCTGATACTGATGAGTTTATCTTAAGGCCCCGTTACACGGTACGAGATAGTGAACGATCGCTGAAACGTCACGGGTTTGGAGTCGTTCAAGCGACATAGTTAGACCGTCGTTGCGTGTGACACAGAGATACGACTACAATAAATCGTTGATCGCAGATTTGAAAACATCTTCTCAAATCAGATGATCCTCGATCAGCAAACCTGCTGCATCGTTGTGTACGACACCGAGATAACATTGTCCTTCACGATTTCGCCCATTCACAACAGTTAACAAGTATCGTTCGCTGGGTTGTGCGAACAATAGCTGCTCGCTGGATCGTTGGTGCGTCGTTCACGATATCTAGACATGTGACATCTCACCAACGATGTCCTAACGACCGCGCCCCCCGAGATCGTTAGTGAGATCGTTACAACATTTAAGCTGTAACGGTACCTTTAGCAACAGGTAATTTATATTCAATTCCAGGAAAGCCCCTTCATACAAAAAAGAAATTCACATGGAAGAGGATTAAACTTTACCAGACTTTCCCCAACTAGCCCCAATGAAAGCCAATGCAGCCTATTGGTCGCCTTTTGCATCTAAAGCAAAGCACAGGGGTGTCCAACCTTGTGGAGTCTCTCTGGGTCACATCAGAAGAAAGGTGACACAAACTGAGCACACAAACATTAACCAAAGCTGATGAGCAAAAAAATGTCTGGTTTCTGCCCCACAGATAAGCCAAAAAAAGTCCTTACATAATAGTCCTAATTATGCAGCAGCCCAATATTGTAATCATCAATAAAGAATGAAGTGCTACACTCAGACTGCTGTACACATCCCACAGGAGACAACAAGACTGCTGTCTATACATCACATAGGAGACACAGACACTGTTGTTACACACATCCCTTAAGGTACACCGAGACTGCTGTATATACATTGCATAGGAGACACCGAGACTGCTGTATATACATCCCATATGAGACACAGACTGCTGTGCCTAATCACGTGCGGGTTCAATATTCCAAGAAGTGACACTACTCATTACATTGGTGTCATGGGTCCCCTCGTTACATGCTCTCAGTTTGTTTTCTGTAATCAGAGCTTTACCAAGGGTCAGAAACAATCTCATTATTACTAGAAGAAATAAAATTATAAAATGAATGTACAACTCTGACTCAACTGAAAAAATTCTGATTAATCCCGATTACACAATAGATGTGCAAAACTTATCACCCGGGGGTGGGTGGGGGTATTCCAGTAGAATTTATAGCTCTGCGCACTCCCACAGCTATCACGTCTTATATAGACTCATGGAAGGTGAATCATTCTGCAGCTTTTCTTTTATATTTGGGTATTTTACTATTCCTGTCACCCAGATAGCGAATATATTTCTGGGGTGAACAAGGGGCAGGGTTCAAAGAAAATCATTCATCCCAATCTACTAATATAAGCTAAACACAGCCTTATGGGAGATACAGACCCAATAAAATAAAAAATTGCCCTTTTAGTGTCTACCGTAGATGTCGCCTCCATTATGTAGAATTTGAAGTTTAATGAAATATGCTCATTTGGATGCTCGGTGCACCCTTGGTGTGGCCAAAGAGTCAGTGCACTGTTACACTCAATGGTTTTGCATAGCCCTGCCTCTCTTACTGGTGACTGACAGCGATGGCACCCGAGCATTCTATTTGGACATCATGGGTCAAATCACCAGTGAGGAAGGCACAACATGGAAAACCAGTGGGCAGGGTGGAGCACAGAGTCTCTCGGCCACACCGAGGGCGCACTCAGCACACCGATTATCATACCCGATACTTCAGTTTCTGCAGAACAAAGGATGCGATTAGATTTCATTTTTATAGGAGCTATAATCTCTACAAGCCTATGTTTGGTTCATACTGTCAGTGGACTGGCAGACTCTTTTTAAAGGGTCTTGCAATTTGGGACTTACATAGAAGTGGGAACCCACTCCTATGGCTCAGTACCATTTACTGTAGTCAGTCTGTGTACCGAGGTATAGTTCATCCTCATGGGCCCATAAGACATAACAAGTATCTAATGAAACATGACTGACAACACTGATGGCAAAAAGGACCATTTTATTTTTTGCGTGCAAAACAGCGATGTCTGAATAAGGCCCAATTTAGATTTTATATAACGAAAACAAGCGCAAGCCTAAAAGGTGCCAAAACACTTAAAAGTCTAACCACCTTACTTTACATTTGAAAAGCCATTCAAAACCTTCCAGAAGATGTCCACACTAGGCTGTTTCTAAACCTGACATATGCTGGTTGTCAGGAAATCCGTCTTGATCGCCACACACCGAATATGGAGGGGCCTACACAGAAGTGCAAAACAGCTGAGTAGAGACTCAGGTCACCTCAGGCAGGGACAGTGCTGAGCTCCAGCTGTCAGCTCACAGCTTCTGTGATCTTATCTGACTCCTCATCAGCCCACATTGCTCTGCTCTGTGCAATCAGCTGATGACCCCCACACAGCTCCTCACTGTCCCTACATGAAGTAACCCGAGTCTCTGATTAGCTGTATTGTGAATGCTGTGTAGCCCCCACCCCCATATTCAGTGTGTAGAGCTGAAGACAGATTTCCTGAAAACTAGCATATGTGAAGTTTAGAAACAGCCTAGTGAGGACATCTTTTCGAAGGCTTTTGAAAGGTTTTCTTCCAGATTTCTCTTATAAAAGTATATTTCAATGTTTATGATAATAACTTGCTCCACATTATTATTAAATATAAATTTAAATGGCGGTTACACTTTAAAGTGAACCAGTCACCCCTTTTGCGCTTCTTAAACTAAAAGTGCCACCTTCAGCAGCGCCTATGCTGCATTTTATGAAAACGGCTCTTATCCCTCTACCCCTCCCCTCCGGTACACCGAATAAACAACTTTATTAACTTTCCCATCCTGTATGCTAATTCATACTTATGGGTCAGACGGGCCTTCATTCCGTACAGTCCTCACCGACTCGATTGTCTTCCTCTGCCTCTTCATTCTTCTCAGAGTTGCCTCTTCTCAGGTACCAGTCTTCTCTCCAGCACCTGCACAGGCGCCCTGTGCTCATCACTGTGCTCACACAGGCGTAATGCAGTCCAGAAGCTCTAGTGTAGAGCAGAGGGCGCCTGCGCAGGCTAGAGAGGGATCTGAGCAGGCGCCACTGGAAAGAAGACTGGGTCCTGAGAAGAGGTAGCACTGAAAAGAATGAAGAGATGGAGGAAGACCACAGAGGCGGTGAGGACCGGATGAAATGAAGACCCATCTGACCCGTAAATATAAATTAGCATACAGGGCGGGAAAGTAAATTCATTATTAAGGCGGGCTGGGGGATAAGAGCCACTTCGTAAAATGCAGGATAGGCGCTGCTGAAGGTGATACTTTTAATTTAAATAGCACAAAAGGGGTGACAGGTTCACTTTAAGAGCAAAGTCAGCTAATTCACTGGGACCAACCATCTGATGTGCATTGGGTTGTGATGGTATATTATGAATGATTGGGCACAGGGGAGGTCACCAGTTTTATACCCCTGTCCCCATTAGGCACACAAGATTGCTCAGGTGAGCAGAGGGTGATCAGGATAGACGGGAGAAATAGCTGCAAGTCAAATACTCATTCAGTAGACAATTAGGTCACCATTAGCCCAAGGTCTATGTATGTTGTTCCCTGTTATCAGCCATTGCAAGGTTTACAAGAGGTTGGTGATCAGGTTAGTGAACTGGGATTTAGACAAGGGGTCAGTGAGTAAACGCATATTCTGTTCCCGTCATCAGTCCTAAATGAGCACTAGTTAATCATGGTTAAATAACGGGCCGACATTGGACATCCACAAATATCCATATCCCCAATCCTTACTTTATCCCACAAATCTCCAGAAACATTTCAATAACCAGCGGTCATACATAAAGGCAGATGACCAAGCTACTCCTGTAGGGCTCATCACACCTAGCCGGGCGCTCAGGGCAGTAATTGAATGTTTTTGCATTGTTAGCCCGCACATCTTTACATGACTGGACCTGGGAAGTCTTAAAGGGATCCTGTCACCTCCAAAACGCCTCCTAAGCTAGCAAAACATGTCCCGCAGCATCCATTCACTATTCTCACACTCCTTTTGTCTCCTAAAAGCATCCTGTGAAAGTGCATAAAAACGTTTTAATACTCACTCATTAGTGATTATAATTAGCAGTGACTATATTCTTTAGTCACCAAGGCGGGCTGTTTTGCAGCTCCAGGATCCACCCTGTCTCTGTGTGTTCTCCCCTCTCTCTATCACTCACAGAATGGTGATCTAATTACAGCACTGGATGCAGCACGTCTGCAGCATCCAGGCAAGGGGTCACCCAGCACTTGAGCCACCCTGTACCCCGAGATAATACAGTTAGAAAACTTACATGCTACAGCCATTAAGAAGGTGGCTAGGGGCAGGAGCCGAAGGGCAGATTCACACCCCTGCATGTGTAATCTTCCCACCGCTGCCAATCATTCTCTCCCTCATCAGCAGCATTTAAACAGAGGGTTTTTTTTTTTTTCAGAACTTGCCGTTTGGCTCCGCCCCTCAGGGGGTGGGGCTGAACGGACATTTCTCGGAGAGAGAAAAAAAAAACCTCTGTTTAAATGCTGCTGAAGAGGGAGAGAATGATTGGCAGAGGTGGGCAGATTAAATATGCAGGGGGTGTGAATCTGCCCTTCGGCTCCTGCCCCTAGCCACCTCCTTTCTGGCTGCAGGATGTAAGTTTTCTAAGTGTATTATCTCGGGGTACAGGGGGGCTCAAGTGCTGGGGGACCCCTTGCCTGGATGCTGCAGACATGCTGCATCCAGTGCTGTAATTAGATCACCATGCCTGGTTTGGTGACAGGTCCTCTTTAATTACTAGATCTTAGAATAATAAGTTCAACAATGGGATGTGTTAAGAAATGTTTTTCCTGTCCAGAGATATTCTTATAAATGTGCCCCTGTGTAATGGATGTGTCCGACCATGCAGGAACAGGTCGGATATACCACAGCTCTTGGGCAGAGGAAGGAAGAGAGTATACAGACAGGGATCACAGAATATAAGAGTATACAGACATTACAGCCGGCGATCACAGAATATAAGAATATACAGACATTAAAGCCGGAGATCACAGAATATAAGAGTATACAGACATTAAAGCCAGGGATCACAGAATGTAAGAGTATACAGACATTACAGCTGGAAATCACAGAATACGAGCCAGGGATCACAGAATATAAGAGTATACAGACATTACAGCCAGGGATCACAGCTGATTCTTTCTAATGAAAAACATTTAATTGCCTGTTAAAAAACTTGTTTTACATCAGAGAAAGAATCACCTGTGATCCCCGGCTGTAATGTCTGTATACACTTGTATTCTGTGATCCTGACTGTAATGTCTGTATACTCTTATATTCTGTGATCACTGACTGTAACGTCTGTATACTCATATTCTGTGATCCCCGGCTGTAATGTCTGTATACTCTTATATTCGGTGATCTCTGGCTGTAATGTCTGTATACCCTCTCTTACTTCTTACCCTGCCCAGGAGCTGAGGTATATCTCACTTGTTCCTGCATGGTCAGACAGATACATTAAAGAGGGGCACTTAAAAAAAAAAAAATATTTCCTGTCCCGAGATATTCTTATATAACACATCCATTTGTGGAAATTATTTTTTATTCCAAGATGTTATAGTTAAAATGTACAATTGTTCATGGCACAACCCCTTTAAGTTATCATTCACTTTTTAAAGGCTTATACAAGTAAAAACAAAACCCGACAGAGCACATTTTGGTACATATTAATCTACAACAGTTGCTCTTCCTGGTATTGCTGGAAGCAAAGAGGCTAATGAACAGTGTTTTAAAAAGGGCAGAGTCGGGCACTGATCATGTGTTTAGGTAGCTATAGAGGTTTTCAGCAATGTCACATAGATCTAACATTGCCCCCCAAAAATGCATTGCATCAGAGCAGCAGATGACGAGGCAGTGACAGGACACCTCTCCGGGATTAGCAGAGAGTCACATTTGGACAAGATATCTCTGACATATGGGATTCCCTGTTACGACACATGGTTCTGCAAAACAAATAGGAGTATTCAGAGTGTATGGAGGAGGGGATGACACATTTGATTGGAGCCATGCCAAAGTAGAAGGGAAGCCGTGTCCAACCATGCGCTGGTTCTGCATTCATCGCCAACACTTGTGTCGCAATAAACACTTCTGCATCACAAGACAATAAAATGCTCCCGAGCCATGTAACCAGTCAGGAGCCGTGAGCCAACTCTCAAGACGACCGGGGCCGCCCCCCAATAATTATGTCCTCACAACTCCTCAGGAATCCCTGAAGTTCACCTCCACGCTGGGGCTCGTCCTCATAAAACGGACGGCGCAGGATTTACACAAAGGAATAGCTTCAGCCTCAATGACATGAAGTTCCCAAAATGGCGATTTATCATGTTTGTTTTACCTCTTCTTAGGGCCATAACATTGTCCTTTTTCACATTGACAGTGCCGCACGGCAGCTGGTTATTGCTGGGATGAGTTGCTTTTCAATGACACCATTCATTATATCGTATGATGCACTTAAAGGGAACCTGACCCCTCAAATCACCCCCAAGCCTCGAATACCTGTCCTTGCACCCCCACAAATCATTTCCAACATTCCTCTTGTGTGGAAATGCTCCCTATAAAAGATGAAATCTAGCCTTTTATACTTACTGAAAGTGCGACTTCTGCTCCCTGAATAAGTCTCACAGGTGTTCCCTGTGCGCTCCAAAGCCCTCCTGAGCCGCTCATTATCACGCCCCTATGGGCGTGATAAGAAGTCCAAGTCCTCCTCGCCCTGCTGTATGGGCGTAATAGCTGGTATGACCAAATAGCGTCATATCCAGGCAGGTGACGTCGGTACACCTTTAGGTGTACTGCCGACTCACCATGCGCAGGTTTTGCTTTACGGCCGGGAGCGCCGTAAAGCAAAAGCCGCACATGCGCAATGCGTACGACGTCACAATGACCGGATGTGACGCAAATAGCGTCACACTGGCTATTACGCCCATACAGCAGGACGAGGAGGACTTGGACTTACTTATCACGCCCATCGGGGCTGATAATGAGCGGCTCAGGAGGGCTTAGGAGCGCACAGGGAACCCCTGTGAGACTTATTCAGGGAGCAGAAGTTGCACTTTCAGTAAGTATAAAAGGCTAGATTTCATCTTTTATAAGGAGCATTTCCAACCAAGAGAATGTTGGAAATATTTGTGAGGGTGCAGGGACAGGTATTCAGAGGCTTGGGGGTGATTATGAGGGGTCAGGTTCCCTTTAAGAATAAAGGGGGTAAAAAAAATTCCAAGTTCAGCAAAATTCCCAATAAAGCACAATTCCACAACTGTTTTTATTTGGTAGAAATGACCTGGCCATGATTCTTCAGGTCACTACTATTACTGCAATACCATCTGTTTTTTAAATGGTGAAAAAAAACAATTCAGAATTTTAGTAAAAACATTTAGCAAATGTTTCCTTTATACCGTATGTTATAACCTTTCCCCTGCAGCGATTGCGAGCGGCGGCAGCTGAACAATAAAAAAAAATGACTCCGGCAATTTGATTTTTCTCTTTTCATTACGCATTTTAAAGATCGGGTTAATTAATTTTATCTTTTAATAAACTAGACTATTATTTTTTTTTTTTTTTTTTTTGAATGGGTGGAAAGAAAAGGGGGAAATTTAAATTTGTATCTATCTTTATACTGAACTTATTGGATGCCATAATACACACCATTTTTGGGGGCCAAAAGGCAAATCACCCCAAAACACCAACATCAGTGAAGTTTGGAGGTGGGAACATCGTGGTGTGGGGCTGTTTTTCAGCATACAGCACTGGCAACATTTCATATACCGGTAATTGAAAAAGGAATGAATGGGCAAATGTAGAGACATTCTTTATAAACATCTGCTACCATTTATTCAAGTGATTAAGGAGAAACGATGGTGGTCATTTCAGCAAGACAATGATCGCAAACACACAGCCAAGAAAACTCTCAACTGGTTTCAGAGAAAGAAAATAAAGCTGCTACAATGGCCGAGCCGATCACCGGAGCAGAATCCAATAGACAATGTCTGGAAGGAACTAAATGTCAGAGTTCATAGAAGGATCCACGGGACCTACAGAATCTGAAGACTGTATGGAAGAATGGGCCAAAATCACAGCTGAGCAATGCAGGCGACTAGTGTCTCCATATAGGAGGCGTCTGGAGCTTCATCACCACAAGGGCTTTTGTATTAAGTATTTCATACATTTCAGTAATATGTTCAATACTTTTTTCCTAGGTCATTTCTCATTGGTATATACAAAATGTACTGTAGAAGGATGGGGAGAGGATCATATATACCAGAAGGATGGGGGGGGGGGAAGGATCATATATACCAGAAGGATGGGGGAGAGGATCATATATACCAGAAGGATGGGGGAAGGATCATATATACCAGAAGGATGGGGGAAGGATCATATATACCAGAAGGATGGGGGAGGGTCATGTATAGCAGAAGGAAGGGGGAAAGGGAATCCATATATATACGAGAAGGATGGGGGGAGGATCATATATACCAGAAGGATGGGGGGAGGATCATATATATCAGAAGGATCGGGGGAGAGGGGGGGGAAAGGATCATATATACCAGAAGGATGGGAGGGGAGGATCATATATACCAGAAGGATGGGGGGGGGGGGTGGGGGAAAGAGGATCATATATACCAGAAGGATGGGGGAAGGGGGATCATATATACCAGAAGGATGGGGAGGGGGGGGGGAACATATTTACCAGAAGGATGGGGGGAGGACGTTCATATATACCAGAAGGATGGGGGGGGGAATCATATATACCAGAAGGATGGGGGGCAGATCATATATACCAGAAGGATGGGGGGGGGAAGAAGATCATATATACCAGAAGGATGGGGGGAGTGAGGGGGAGGATCATACATACCAGAAGGATGGGGGGAAGATCATATATACCAGAAGGATGGGGGGGGGGGGGGGGGAAGAGATCATATATACCAGAAGGATGGGGGGGGGGGGGGGGGAGGAGGGGGGGGGGGGGAATCATATATACCAGAAGGATTAGGGGGGAGGTGAGGGGGAGATCATACATACCAGAAGGGTGAGGGGGAGGATCATACATACCAGAAGGATGGGGGGGAAGATCATATATACCAGAAGGATGGGGGGGGAGGATCATATATACCAGAAGATGGATAGGGGGGGGGAGGATCATATATACCAGAAGGATGGGGGGAATCATATATACCAGAAGGATGGGGGGAGGATCATATATACCAGAAGGATGAGGGGAGGATCATACATACCAGAAGGATGAGGGGAGGATCATACATACCAGAAGGATGAGGGGAGGATCATACATACCAGAAGGATGAGGGGAGGATCATACATACCAGAAGGATGGGGGGGGGGGGAAGGATCATATATACCAGAAGGATGGGGGAGAGGATCATATATACCAGAAGGATGGGGGAAGGATCATATATACCAGAAGGATGGGGGAAGGATCATATATACCAGAAGGATGGGGGAGGGTCATATATACGAGAAGGATGGGGGAGGATCATATATACGAGAAGGATGGGGGAGGATCATATATACCAGAAGGATGGGGGGAGGATCATATATACCAGAAGGATGGGGGGAGGATCACACATACCAGAAGGATGGTGGGGGGGGGAAACCAGAAGGATGGGGGGGGAGATCATATATACCAGAAGGATGGGGGGGGGGGGGAGGATCATATATCATACCAGAACGATGGTGGGGGGGGGAAACCAGAAGGATGGGGGGGAAGATCATATATACCAGAAGGATGGGGGGGGGGGGGGAGAGGATCATATATACCAGAAGGATGGGGGGGAAGATCATATATACCAGAAGGATGGGGGGCGAGGATCATATATACCAGAAGGATGGGGGGGGCGGGGGAATCATATATACCAGAAGGATGGGGGGAGGATCATATATACCAGAAGGATGGGGGGAGGATCATATATACCAGAAGGATGAGGGGGAGGATCATACATACCAGAAGGATGAGGGGAGGATCATACATCCCAGAAGGATGAGGGGAGGATCATACATACCAGAAGGATGAGGGGCAGATCATATATACCAGAAGGATGGGGGGGATGGGGGGGGAGGATCATACATACCATAAGGATGGGGGGAAGATCATATATACCAGAAGAATGGGGGGGGGGGGGGGGGGGGAGGATCATGTATACCAGAAGGATGGGGGGTAGAGGAGGGTGGGGGAGGGCCATACATACCAGAAGGATGGGGGGGGGGGGGTGGAGGATCACACATACCAGAAGGATGGTGGGGGGGAAACCAGAAGGATGGGGGGGGAGATCATATATACCAGAAGGATGGGGGGGGGGGGGGAGGATCATATATCATACCAGAACGATGGTGGGGGGGGGAAACCAGAAGGATGGGGGGGAAGATCATATATACCAGAAGGATGGGGGGGGGGGGAGGATCATATATACCAGAAGGATGGGGGGGGGGGAGGATCATATATACCAGAAGGATGGGGGGGGGGGGGAGGATCATATATACCAGAAGGATGGGGGGGGGGGGGGGGAGGATCATATATCATACCAGAACGATGGTGGGGGGGGGAAAACCAGAAGGATGGGGGGGAAGATCATATATACCAGAAGGATGGGGGGGGGGGGGGGGGAGGATCATATATACCAGAAGGATGGGGGGGGGGGAGGATCATATATACCAGAAGGATGGGGGGGGGGGGAGGATCATACATACCAGAAGGATGGGGGGGGTGGAGGATCACACATACCAGAAGGATGGGGGGGGGAAACCAGAAGGATGGGGGGAGGGGGGGGGGGGATCATATATACCAGAAGGATGGGGGGGGGGGGGGGGGGATCATATATGCCAGAATGATGGGGGGGGGGGATCATATATACCAGAAGGATGGGGGGGGGTGGAGGATCATATATACCAGAAGGATGGGGGGGGAGGATCATATATACCAGAAGGATGGGGGGGGAGGATCATATATACCAGAAGGATGGGGGGGGAGGATCATATATACCAGAAGGATGGGGGGGGGGGGGGGGGAGGGATCATATATACCAGAAGGATGGGGGGGTGGGGGGGAGGGACAAATATATCAGAAGGATGGGGGGGTGGGGGGGAGGGTCATATATACCAGAAGGATGGGGGGGAAGGGGGGAGGATCATATATACCAGAAGGATGGGGGGGGGGGGGAAGGATCATATTATACCAGAAGGATGGGGGGGGGGGGAAGGATCATATATACCAGAAGGATGGGGGGGGGAAGGATCATATATACCAGAAGGATGGGGGGGGGGGGGAGGATCATAATACCAGAAGGATGGGGGGGGGGGGGGAAGGATCATATATACCAGAAGGATGGGGGGGGGGGAAGGATCATATATACCAGAAGGATGGGGGGGGGGGGGAAGGATCATATATCCAGAAGGATGGGGGGGGGGGGGGAAGGATCATATATACCAGAAGGATGGGAGGGGGGGGAGGGAGGATCATATATACCAGAAGGATGGGGGGGGAGGATCATTACACAAGAAGTATGGGGCGGAAGGGGGGGATCATATATACCAGAAGGATTGGGGGGGGGGGGGGAGAGGATCATACATACCAGAAGAATGGGTGGTGGGGGGGGGTGGGGGGAGGATCATACCAGAAGGATGGGGAGGAGGGGGGAGGTTCATATACGCCAGAAGGATGGGGGGGGGGGGAGGATCATATATGCCAGAAGGATGGGGGGGGGGAGGATGATCATATATGCCAGAAGGATGGGGGGGGGGGGAGGATGATCATATATGCCAGAAGGATGGGGGGGGGGGGGGGGGGGGGAGGATGATCATATATGCCAGAAGGATGGGGGGGGGGGGGAGGATCATATATGCCAGAAGGATGGGGGGGGGGGGGGGGGGGGGGGGGGAGATCATATATGCCAGAAGGATGGGGGGAGGGGGGGGGGGGGGAAGAGGATCATATATGCCAGAAGGATGGGGGGGGGGGGGAGGGATCATACATGCCAGAAGGATGGGGGGGGGGGGGGGGAGGATCATATATGCCAGAAGGATGGGGGGGGGGGATCATATATACCAGAAGGATGGGAAGGATGGGGGGAGGATCATATATACCAGAAGGATGGGGGATCATATACACCAGGATGCAGCCCAGGATGGGGACATTACCCCCATTACAGTGTCAGCTGCAGATTAACCCATGTGTCATGACCACATTTTTAGCTTACATTTTTCCCCCCATTTTCCTCCTCTAAAACCTGCGTGCATCTTCTAGTCTGAAAAATTAGGTAATTTATGGACATTATGGTTTGAACTCTCTGCCCATGAGGAATGAATGGGTTGTTACTGACAATAGATAGATATCATAGCCTCCAATGAACGCCAGCCATATGCTTGACTTTACAGGAGTACCGTCATGGCAGGCCCAACCCTGGTCAGCAAACGGTCAGCTAACATGGCAACCCGAGGTTGCATTTTATAGCAACCAGTAGGCGCTTAAAATGGGCCCACGCCCCTTGGCTGGACACTGTAAATACCAGAGTAGGAGATTGACTGTGGCATAAAACAGGTTAAGAGCAGCCGGTGACACTACGCTCCACCTGAAGTTGTTGGACATAGATAACAAAATACAGCAAACATCATCATATGGAAGATGAAGGCTCAGCTCCTGGGCCTGCATCACAGAAAGGAACCTGACAAAGGACGTACCACTGTGTCGTATATATCTTTTTGTGTAAGAGACTTTTTTTCAATAGCAGGCACAACACAATTTTCACCCACTTGTGATACTTGTGCCCGTTTTTACTAACAGTGTGACCATAAGAACTAGGATGACATACAGATAGTATCCGAGGGATAGGGTTTTTTTTTACTGACCCAATAACTGGAATTGACATTTCGAACAGTAAATTTGACAGAAGTCAGACAATGTTTAATTTGTTGTAGCCCATAGACTACAATGGTAGCATAAAGTCATATAGTTGGTGGCGCACCTTTGGGATAGACCGTTATTATTTGATGGGCGAAGGTCCATATTCATTGTTTACCCAGGCACATACGGTACATACAATTGTGGCTGTGCCTCCTCCGCTGCAGTCTCCAGCACAGACACAATGACGTGTGTCAATCTAGCTTTCTGCTGTAAGGAATAGAGGACTGTGCTTAACTATTACATACAGCATCATACTGATTTATAACATGGGAGCCTGCAGGGGACAGACGCCACCATCTGCCTATACATTGCCATCTATAAAAGAGAAAATTCTTCCAACAAATACACAGACACTACCAGTACATCTATGGAGGGATTGAGATCATGGCCAAAAAAAGCCCCAAAAAACTGCATTTTATTGCGTTCAGGTACATAACAAGTTTAACAAGTATCCACCCGACCCATCCAGTTCCAGCATAGGAGCGCAGCGTATAGCGCACATCGGCTAAAGGTCACCCCAGGTTAGTGATCTGTAGGAGGAATGAGGATGCGGGGCAGGATGTTTGCTTGTCACCTGCTTTCTGTATAATACATAGGACTATTCTCAGCATCCGCAGATCGAGTCCTTCACCCGGCAAACACAAGCTGACACCGCACACCCGATGTCAGTCAGTGTGAGCCTTCCTCATATCACCGGACGCGGCCAGGAGAGCCATACATCAATTTTTCAAAGCATTCATATTCCCTTTAGTTTCTACCTGAACGGGTCTCTCTATCCAAGCTGAATGATGGCTGAAAGGCGAAAAAAACAAACAAAAAAAACACACGAAAGTGCTGAAGCGAGGAAAAATGATCCGCACAATCCAATAAAGAATGAGTATGGGATAAAAAGCTATTCCCCAAATTACACTTCTCATGAGACGCTAAAAACAGATCTCTCAATACAAAACTGCATACATTAATCGTACAGTAAATAGATCTGTTAAACCAGATGAGCCAGATGTAATTACTGTGAAAAGCCACGTCTGAACACTGTACATTCCTTTTTGAAAGGTTCTTTCCTATAAATAAACCGAGCTTTAACTGGACTTTAAAATGCTCATTTTATTATTGGGATTATACAGTAAATTTTGACTTGGATTTTCAAAGTAAGTACCGTATATCGGGTGTAAGAAGATTGTTTAAACAGAACATGTGAAGAAACAAAAGAAGGTTCTGTAATCTGCACATAACACTGCAGCAATCTAATTGGAAGTACGACTGCAGGGAGAACATG
Source organism: Allobates femoralis (assembly GCA_033576535.1). Classification (NCBI taxonomy): domain Eukaryota; kingdom Metazoa; phylum Chordata; class Amphibia; order Anura; family Aromobatidae; genus Allobates; species Allobates femoralis. Next base: position 4,956,417 of record JARQOC010000009.1, read on the forward strand.
AAGTTAGATCCTCCCTGCAGCTGCTCGCTTCCAGCCATCAGGGCGGAGCCACGGCTGTCAACAGTCAGAGCGCTGCCATTTGACTAATTATTTATAGGATTCCTTTAATTATAACAAACTTGTAATGAGCGCCCCCTATTGCTATCCGGCATCACCACATCTTTTGTCATTTGATCGGAGACTGTGATGGTTGTCTGGACGTCCACTTTTACAATTTGATCTTGGTAAAAACATATTTACCAAACACAAGATCCCTCCATAAGGCAACTTGTCAAGATTGTTACATTTTTATTGCCGAGAGGACACCCTGTACCATATTGCTGTGGGGACACTCCTGACAAAACATATTACAGAGAATAATAAAGGATGCTACTTTTCTGCAGACATCACGGGGTATTGTGGAATCTGTGCATTCGTCAGAGACGTCTGTCATTATTACTGATGTGCAGAGGCAGCGGCCAGACATCTCCTCTCCGCTCATCTGAAGGACACATCTGTCATGTAAGGACGCGGCCGGCATAATCCTGAACACACGGTATGGAATACGCACGCTCTGCACAGTAGATAGGTAAGGCACAATTTGGGGGAAGGGGTAGGGGTCCTGATCTTAAAGAGAATAATTTAATTTATACATGTGTTATCCAATTTCTGCTGCTCTCCTGAATATTCTCTCTCTCTTTTTTTCCAGAGATTTGAGCCTTTTTTAATTCAGTGCTAATTTTTATAGGCATCGCAACAGGCTGTGGCTCACAGGATCCTCAGGGGCGTGTCTATAGGCTGTTCTGCATTATCACCCTGTGAGCACAGCCCTCTGGGAAAGGATCATAAAAAATGAGCACCATATAACTAGGCCCATCTCTAGGGTTGTATGGCAGATTCATTTAAAAAAAAGGAATATTTTTGGGAGTATTGGGCATAATATTAGAGCAAAAACTGGGCACTGATCCTACAAACAGTGTTCTGAAGAGCTCCATTAGTTCAGCGATACCTGAAATAATGGAGATGTGGCATGCATGTGCAGATGCAACTCAATTAAGATGGGTCATTTCTGAGCCCTATTCCAAAACAGACTGGGGTGTTTATGGCAGGATCTGCAGTGATGTTGGGGATAAGAAGTAACTTGTTAAAGTTTGGAAAACTCCTTTAAGCTTTGACCTCATACGTCAGCACTGCTCACAATGCAATTCCCTAAAGTAATAGGTAAAAAGTCTTCAAATCCTCCAAGGAGTTACCTCGTTAGGACAAATTAATTGACATTGTTGTAATGCAAGGATGGATCAAAAACACCGGAGATGGATACTTATCCACTTTCTGCTAGGATACATAAGATGGGGCCCTCCTGTATATGGACAGGGGTTGTATTAAACACATACGGTAAGTAGTAAAATTTTACAAGTGCTGGAGGTAGAAACCATACGCCTAAATCAATTGACATCTATAGGCTCAAAATATGCCATGGCAAAGCTTTCTGAGTCCTATGCATGCTATGGAGTATTCTATACATGTACAGAGCATGCGCCTGACTGCGCAGTGCATGTGCAGAAAATGGACAGCACAATCGCATGTGCAGTCAAGCAGTGCCCTTAGGGACACAATACAGATTGGATGGGATTAAGCTCAGCTTGACTTCCTGCCACCACCTCATTTATATTAGTTTAGTGATTTGAGTTAAAGTTAAAAATTAGGACACAGATGGGGGGGGTAAAGCGATGTTTCGGTTGACCAAAGTTACTACTCACATAACGGATTGGTGCTAACTGATCGATCAGTGGGAGTCTGACTGCTAGGACCCCTACAAAAGGGATCCAGTGCAATTCCGCGATCCGTGGAGCTGATAGTTGGCCATTTTTGCCAGTGCCATAGACCTTGTATGGGGCATAAGGGGCACCTGCAACCAACATGCTGCTGCAAATTCTTGGCCAGCAGTCTGGCAGCTCAGCGGAAACTGTAAGACATGAGCCATTGATCTCATAATTGTTGCGGAGTCCAAGCACGCAGACCTATCCCAATCTGACCAGCATCAGCCACCGGCACCGTATCCAGGCAGCCGTTAGAGCAGTGCAAATGCAACATGAATCTGCATTATCCACATATCGGGCAATTGTTTTCTTTCTGACGAAGCTCAAGAGTGGGAATTAAACTTTAATTTTGTTTATGGATCGCAATTAAAACCTTTGTTAAGTTATTGCAAAATTGAGTGCTAAATTTTCTTCACTATATGGCAATCTAAAAGTACTGTAATCATTGTTAATGGATGGGTGTTAATTCGTTTAACCTAGAACACTGTGTGAAGGGGTGCTGGGGCAGCATTACATGGTTATTGTGGCACTTTTTTTTGGGTGGGGGAAAAAAAAAAAAAAAAAAAAAAAATACATGTAGGTATCTCAGAGTACCTGGCGATGTCGGCGATGATATTTTTAGGCGACACTGGGGTGTGGCCTATCGCCGCCGGCATGGCCAGTTCGTCGCCTAATGTGAATGGGCGAGGGCGACGCATTTGAGTTGTCGCCTGGTTTCTGAGCAGAGCTCTGAAACCAGGCGATCACTCTGGGGCGATGTGTACACATCGCCCACTGTAAATGGGGGACGGCGACCTTGCAGGCGATGGGAGCCATAGGCTCCCATGTCAAGGCATCGCCACTGGGGTTTTTAGACACCCCCTGTCAGATCACCGATGCGTCGCCGGAGGTGTTGCCGCATGTAAACATGCGACGTCGCCGCTGGCGGGGCGCCAAAAACGTGCGCGCTTCCGCCCGTCGCCACCAACATCTCCGGCGATGTCCCCTGGTGTGACGGGCCCCTAACTTATGAGCTGCCTATCTTGGAAGTAGTATTTATGACGGAGCCTGGAGTTGGAAGAAACCCTGGACGTTTGTAATTTACCAAGATGCTACTTTCATTCCAGCATCAAGACATCACAGCAAATCTGTTGTGATGTTTGTCAGGAAGCGTTTGTTAGACAGCGGAGTCATAGATTCACACTTCTCTGCAGAGCTGCAGGCGACATCCCGTCACGTTCTCACCATCAGCAATGCTGCTTTCTGTGTGTTTTTAGCACTCGGGTGGACACCATACACTGTACTGTCATATCAAGATAGCACCAACACATTCAGTGGCCAAGCACACCTTCGCATCTGTGTTGGAGGCTCCATTGCAGATTCTGTTAAAAATGTTCCCAAAAAGTAAAAATACAATAAAAATACACAGCGCTGTGCTAGGTTTCTGATAAAATGATTGACACCAAGACCCCAAATATTATGATCATCACACCGAAGACTGAAGGAGACAACACACAAAACTCACTAGACCAGTGAGACAGTCAGTGCACCTTAAAGAATACCCTCCACGCACAATAGGAAAACACCTAAAAATGTAAGTGAGCAGCTCAGGTCTAAACATAGACTTCCAGGAGCTCTCCAAGCCTGGACCCTATATGGACCTGTCTCCTATATCCTACTGTTCAATGGAGAGTGACCGCACATTGGGGTAAAAAAAATAATATTAACAATTCATATTGGTGTCACGCCTACAGACCGTGGTCCAGACCTCAATCACAAACCACTGTATCTATACAGAAGTTAAAAAAATCCAGAAAATTAGGTGCATTATCTCTCTGCACTCACACTTTTGCATTGTAGACATATTTTCGGCGTTACGTTGCAGGCAGCAGAGGAGAATTCCACCATGAATTACAGATGAAATGGAGTCTGGGGGAATAACCTTATCTGATGATTGCAGCCCTCTACATGACGGCTTATAGGAAGCATTTACATTAACCATCTGATAACAAGATACTGAGATCACCACAGTGTTCACCTGCTCTATAACCAGACCTTCTACAGGTGACCCCTGCACACCCACTCACTGCCAAATACCCTATGGAAGAAGCTAAACCACCATTCCATAGATGTCTGCTAGCTGACAGCAATCTCGCCTAACTCCCCCCATACACAGGAAAATCGCACATGTACTCTACAAGAGTGCCGTTGGCCAGCTCCAGCACACAACCTACATTATCTGTTGGCGGAGAGTTAGGAGGCCCCAAATACATTATACTGTCACCCAATCCCACCAATTTGACTGACCTTTGTCTAATGCCTGGTTGCACAATTTGAGGCACAGGGGCCACATGTGGCCCTCAACTACGTGGTCACAGACCTGTCTGTCTTGTGGCTGCTTATTTGTATTTTCCTTGTTGCGGAATAAAGTGTCCGGTAGCTCCATAGGATGGGTAACTATTAATGGTGCATGTGTGGTCATGTCTGTGGCCACGTCGTCATGAATGATCATCATCATCATCACCATCAGAATCATCATCACCATCATGAATCATCATCACCATCACGAATCATCATCCTGGTTTCAGGACTACGGGGGCTTTACACATGGACTTCTGTAACAGCCTGAGGTCACAAGGATGGAAATCCAGTAGTCGGGACACATTGTGGTGTCAACGTTGAGTGGGTCATCTCCGCAAATGGAATAAAGAGGATAGAGAATCCTATTAAATCAAATTGGCCATTATTTTCCATAATTCCCAATGATTTTAATGAAGAAGTTCCTGATCACTATGCTTCAGGACAGACAACTCTGTCCAGCATGTCCTTTTAATACACACAGTACGATCGTCATAGAAGGGGTCTACCCACTCCCGAACCCCCATTCTGGCCTACCTGCCATGTATTGCATATTTTTGCCAATTATTTGATTAGTCGGCATGTCATTGTTATTTTTTTTTCAGCAACACACACTACACTGGCGGTATTCGGCTAGACGTCGACTTCATCAGAAAATCCCCAATAAGGTTATGTGCACAGATGATTACTGTGCACAGGGCTGTGCAGTCGATGACCACTTTGGGTGGAGTCAGAGTCGGATTAAGGGAAATTGAAGAGTCGGGTGTTTGGCTTAAGATACCATCACACGGGGCGATATTGCGTGCAACATCTATGAAAAGTCCCGGGTTCAGCAGGTGTTGCAGCAACATTGCAAGTGCGTTGTGCCGTGTAACAGCACGATGCAACTGCGATAAATCGTTGGATCGCAGTTGACAGGTTTACCGACATGTTAGTAAACCTGGAGACGTTGATGCAGCGATCTGCTAACATCGCCCCGTGTGACACAGCGATAATGTGTAAGCGATGTCACCATTAACAACATTGATGCATATCGCTCGCTGGGTTGTGCACAACTGCTGCTGCAACATCGCAGCTGCGTCGCTTCCAACATCTTCAGTGTGACACCTAAGGAAGCCATGTCGGAAGCGAGCGCGCACCCGCGGAATCCCTGCCGACATCGCTTCAAAGTTGTACTGTGTGACAGAACTTTTACGGACTCCACAGCCATGATTCAACTGCAGAAAATTTCCATCAAATTCTGGAAATTTTTGTTGACTTCTTTGCCAAACTGCATTGGGGGAAATCAGCAGTGTGACCATTCGCTGGGGCTATAAACACCACATCAGAAAATGTGGAAAGTTCTGTGTACTCGCCCCATTTGTAGAAAACCAGCTCACATCTGTATTCTTCATTTTTACTGCCTGCTCCATGACTGACAGCAACAGACCCCAATCACTACAATGGGGTTTATCTGATATCATGAGGTCAGTCCTTTTATTATGGTGGGTTTACACACAAGGATATTGTTAACGATCATGTGACAGACATCGTACGAACGATATTGAATTATCGTTCGTGCGTTGTCACACACATGGATATCGGTAACGATATCCATTTTGGCAGCGCGCCACTTTCGGAGGGAGATTTTTCCATCCGATGCTGAGCAATGGCGTTACAATAATGTGCCAGCGCTGTGACAGCAGCACTGGCACATTATTTTATGTAAAAGTCATTAACAGACTTACTGTGAAGTCCCTGTGTGATTTCACATGTAAAGCCGCTGCAGCAGCCCTGTGCTACATGTCGGCACAGAGCTGCAGCAGCGGGTACATGAACCCAGTGTTTAAGGGGTCAATGTTATTGAGCTACATGGCCCCAGAGAGTGGCCACATTCCCCTGGAGCCATGTAGCCCAAAACATTCCCAGCGCAGTGGTTAAATAACGTATTTAGCAGAAAGCCGCACTATGTCAGCTCTGCTACATTCATTTAGTAAAAGCTGGCGCTTATTAAGCCAGTGTTTAAGGGTTTAATAATAGTGAGCTACATGGCCCCAGATATTGGCCACACTCCCCCGGAGCCAGTAGTCCACAACATTGGCAGCTCAGGGGTTAACTTAATTTGCAGAAGCCGCACTATGTCAGCTCTGCTATAATCCACCTTTAAAAGCCAGTGGCTACGGTCATTTGCCAGTGCGCCGTGAAAATTACTAAAGAGCTTCCTGAATAGGGAGCTGGCCAGGGTACTAACGCTACATGCGTTCAGCACCCGTCGCTCTCCGAGGTGCTGAGCGATTTAGCATTAATAGCTATGGGCCGCACACATTGAAACTGCGGTGCGCTTCACACTGAACATCGTTCTGACGTTAATTGGACGACGAACGATAGATTTGAGGTCAGGATCTCAAATCTTGGATGACGATCGACATCTTTTCATCCTATATATCGTTCATTTACACGCCAGATGCACAAACGATATCTTTGGAACGATCACATATCTGTGACGTTTTAAGGATATCGTTCAGGATATCCTTGCGTGTAAACCCACCATCAGACTAAATAACATGTTCCTATTTATTTCTGGATTTTTCCTCTGTTTACCAAATCAATGACACAAGCTCCAATGGAGATGTAACCACAGCCAAAATTGGGGTTAGTTTATTCTCAAAAAGGGTGTAAACTGCAAGACCACTGCCCATAATGTGTACAAGGGACCAACACCCAACCCACAATTTGTCCAAATCAAATAGATTTTCCTCTAATTAACAACTGATTGATCATCTGCTAAAAAAAACTAATGATTGGTATTTGCTCCTTTCACAGAGAATTGTTCACAGTAGAAAAAAAAAAAAAAATTGTACACGGGATGGAGGGAGGAAAATAATCCTGTGTAGGGTGGGAGGCAGAACGTAATCCTGTGTAGGGTGGGAGGCAGAACGTAATCCTGTGTAGGGTGGGAGGCAGAACGTAATCCTGTGTAGATGGGAGGCAGAACGTAATCCTGTGTAGGACTGGGAGGCAGAACGTAATCCTGTGTAGGATGGGAGGCAGAACGTAATCCTGTGTAGGATGGGAGGCAGAACGTAATCCTGTGTAGACTGGGAGGCAGAACGTAATCCTGTGTAGGACTGGGAGGCAGAACGTAATCCTGTGTAGGATGGGAGGCAGAACGTAATCCTGTGTAGGACTGGGAGGCAGAACGTAATCCTGTGTAGGACTGGGAGGCAGAACGTAATCCTGTGTAGGACTGGGAGGCAGAACGTAATCCTGTGTAGGACTGGGAGGCAGAACGTAATCCTGGTAGGACTGGGAGGCAGAACGTAATCCTGTGTAGGACTGGGAGGCAGAACGTAATCCTGGTAGGATTGGGAGGCAGAACGTAATCCTGTGTAGGATTGGGAGGCAGAACGTAATCCTGTGTAGGACTTGGGAGGCAGAACGTAATCCTGTGTAGGATTGGGAGGCAGAACGTAATCCTGTGTAGGATTGGGAGGCAGAACGTAATCCTGTGTAGGATGGAGGCAGAACTAATCCTGTAGGATGGGAGGCAGAACGTAATCCTGTGTAGGATTGGGAGGCAGAACGTAATCCTGTGTAGGATTGGGAGGCAGAACGTAATCCTGTGTAGGACTTGGGAGGCAGAACGTAATCCTGTGTAGGATGGGAGGCAGAACGTAATCCTGTGTAGGACTGGGAGGCAGAACGTAATCCTGTGTAGGACTGGGAGGCAGAACGTAATCCTGTGTAGGACTGGGAGGCAGAACGTAATCCTGTGTAGGACTGGGAGGCAGAACGTAATCCTGTGTAGGACTGGGAGGCAGAACGTAATCCTGTGTAGGACTGGGAGGCAGAACGTAATCTGTGTAGGATGGGAGGCAGAACTAATCCTGTGTAGGATGGGAGGCAGTTTATTATACAGTGGATAAAAAGGTCATGTGAACATCCGATAGGAAATCAAACGATCACTGAGGAATCCAGTGATGACGAGGCATCCTGGTGAAGATCGATGTAAGAAATCAAAAAGTCTGAAATAAACCCTAATCAATGATGCTGCAGCTCTGTAGGGGGAGGCGGGCGACTATGGGATCAATTAAGGCCTTTGTTGCCATTATAGGATTTTAACACCATCGTGACAGATGGATCCTAAATATGCCCTGGTTCACACGTGAGTGCAACTAACAAACCTGAAATACAGTAACAGGCTTCATGGCTTTACTCGTAATGAGCAAACATGGCCTCCAAGGTCAAAGAGTCCCCGGGCGTCAGCAGCTCCGCGCTATAAACAGCCGGTGAGGCTGAAACTAGACCGACCCGGTCCATCCACCTTCACACAGAGGTCTGTAGGACCCGGCACACAAACCCTCCAGGAGCCCTGCACACACAGTCATTTTTTTCTGCTTTCTTGAAAAGCCACAAATTTAGTAGGAAATTCGCAGAAAGACCAGCACGAAAGCAAGGGTTCCCAGGGTACAGCCACCATCACAATCAATATAGATTTTTTCCTATTAATACATTTGAGGAATATTTGTTATGAAAAATCTTAAAATTGATAAAAAAAAAATGAAAAAATAAATGGTTTTAACGGCAAACATAACCGTCATAGGAGTTTCCTTCCGTTACACAATTATACTATACGTACCAGAAATGCCATACATGTCAGAGATGTGGCATATCACCCATGTTCAGAAAGGGAGGTCCCCTGAGCCAATGTCCCACCGAGCGCGGTGACCATGGTCTACGGGAGGTGGAAAAACTGCTAAACACACATCTATAGAAATGAATGGAGACGCCATGCATGTACCGCCAGCTCTCCACTGTCAGTGGCATCAGGAAGAATGTGGGGACAGAGGGACAGGTGTAGGCTGTGTCTCCCAAAACAGGTCACCTTAAAAGGGTAGTCTGGGACTTGCTTACAGCTAACCTATCCTCATTAGTGGGGGTCTGACATGGGGTGCCCCCACCGATCAGCTGTGATCAGGTACAGCTGGATGACAATGTACAAGGGGGAACACAGCTGCTCTAAACATGGCTGACACAGCTGATCAGTCGGGCGCTGGATGGAGGACCCCACTAATCTCAGAATGATAACCGTCTTACAGTTAGGTCATCAATATGCAAGTCCCGAACAAACACTTTCAATTATAGCACTTAGTAAATGTCTTTATTAATAATTAAATTAAAATTGTGATGACCCTTACCCCCGTAAATGGCTACTCAAGCCTTTACATTGTATTCAGTGCCCAGCATGGCAATTCGTAGAATCAGTCAGTAAAAAACACACATCAATAATTTGAGCACCACTATTGCAGCCATGACCAAAATGACCATCAGAGAGCAGCATGATGTAAGGGCAGAGTCCCTGAATCCAGCAATGTATCACTTACTGGGCTGCTGCAGGGTTTTTGTTTTTGTGTGGCAGATCTACCATTTTTCTGAATGCTTTGCTCTGTATAGCACTGCCCACACCACTGATTGGTAGATTTCTGTGTACACTGTGCATAGGCAGAAAGCTACCAATCATTAGTGGGCACTTAGTAATATTCAGGATTACCGTACATACGTAGTAGCAGAGCTACTAGTCCTCTACTTAAAATCTGCTGCAAATAAAACAATGATTTTATCAAAACTACAGCAAGAAGCCCAGTATTATTGGGAGGCGTAATCATCGCAGGAATCAGTGTGTCAGCTCCTACATTATGCTGCTCTCAGACTAGGTGGCAAAAACCTGGTGAAAGATGCTATTTTATGGCAATCTCTCTCCTCCACATACACCTCTGTACATGGCCTCCCACAGCAACACATGATGTAAGGTGAAATCTCAATATTCATCATCTCGGTAAGACATTTTTCAGAAGCGTGAAATAAAGCCGGCGTCGGCTTAGTACAAGGGCTTTTTCATCTTCTGATGATATGCGGCTGACACTTACGGTAAGGCGACCGTCTGCATATGACGGAGCATTTCACACCTCTTGCTATGATTCACGCATCACTCGGATGGAACCGACCTGTAATAACTAACGGAGAAAAATACAAGAGGTTTGCTGATCTCGATCCTCACCACGAGGAAGTGTCCTCTGTAGATGTGGACTGATAACGTCACATCGTACCCAGATCTGAGAGCCCGAGAACCGCAGCGTACAGACCCGCATACAGTCAGGGGGCGAGGAGGGAAAAGTTACTTGTACTTTCACAAACTTATACTCTTCATATCTGGCTTAGGATGTTACAATAAAACTTCACGACAAAGATTAAGGGCGGCCATGCACACTAGACACTCCAGCCTTCAGAAGGCTCGTCCGATCCCCCGTACAGGTTTCAGGGGTGCGTTCATGTGTTCTTTAGAGGAGGCTTTGTACCAATGAGAACAAAAGTATTGGCCAAATTAAAATCCAACAGCCCAATCACGTCGGGAAAAGGATATACTAGGCCTAACATACTAAAACATATAAGCACACTCTACCAAACGGAGCATACCAGGAACAGTGCAATAGCCACACTTGTGTGGGGTTGTGAAAATTATTACAGAGCAGCACCAGAGAGGCATAAAAACATTTACACTACCCTGGTCAATAATCCACTTCAGCAGCTTGACCAGTCATGACATCTTGGAGGCCTGGCAAGCACAAATGTTACAGCAGAATGCATGTACATAAAAGTGGTTGTCACTAGCGAGAAGCCAACGGGGGGGGGGGGGGGGGGGGGGAAGGGGAAGAAGAGGAGAAGCCAATGGGGGGGTGGTAAGAGGGGGGAGAAGACGAGGAGAAGCCAGCAGGGGAAAGAAAAGGAGGAGAAGCCAGCAGGGGGAAAGAAAAGGAGGAGAAGCCAGCAGTGGGAAAGAAAAGGAGGAGAAGCCAGCAGGGGGAAAGAAAAGGAGGAGAAGCCAGCAGGGGGAAAGAAAAGGAGGAGAAGCCAACAGGGGGAAGGAAGAAGAGGAGAAGCCAAGAGGGGGAAGGAAGAAGAGGAGAAGCCAAGAGGGGAAGGAAGAAGAGGAGAAGCAAGAGGGGGAAGGAAGAAGAAAGCCAACGGGGGGGAAAGAAGAAGAAAAAAGAGAAGCTGGCGGGGAGGTGGGTGGTGTAGAGGAGCCCAAGCACTAACAGGCAGGTAGCTGCCACCTACCTGCCTGCAGTGCTCCGCACCATTCACCGTTGGCGCAGAGCGGTCACAGACCGGTCCTGCTGGGGACTGCATAGCGGGGTAAACAGAGTGGAGGTGGCTTTTCCACTCTGCTCTGTGGAAGGGGTGGGGACAGCCGGTCTCCTGCTGATTGGAGGAGCCAGCTGTCAGTTATGCCCTTTAGTGCTTAGGCACTTTTTTTTAATAAATCCACATGTGGAATGAGAATTGGTAGCGGACAGCTCCTTTAAAGTGTTAGGAAAGCAAGAATACGCTGCCCTGCTCCGATTGGCAATGGGTGCCAATGTGATAATCATACCATGGTACTGTGATTTTTGTTGCTCATCTCTATTCATCCTCATTCATGAAGCAGCATAATAAGACACAGACACAACCCGTGAACAGCTCCCCTTTAAAAGAGACCAGCAAACGATTGGAGGGAAAAATGTTAACCGTAAGGACTGGAGAACATAAAAGCGTTCAGAGTCATTGGCGTTTGGTCCATGTGTCAGTTTTTACCATCAGTTATTTTAACACATGGATCAAGGGCAAATCTTCTCCTATATATTACAATATGGATCACAGACAGCACACAGACTATTTACTGGTGCCATCCGTGTGCTGTCCGTTATTTTCACAGACCCATAGACCTGTATTGGCAATTTTCCATCCATGATGCCAGTTAAAGAGACATTTCTCTGTCATTTCTGCATCGACACATGATCCACAAAAAACAAGGGACATGTGAAACACCCATAGATGATAATGGCAGCATTTCTGCTCTTTAAAAAATGCAGCATCAAAATAAATTTGCAGCAAGTGGTTCAAATGCTATTCTGAATATTTGGGAGGGGTGGAGAGGGGGACTGCATTGGTTCTAGAAAATAGAACATGGCCTCATGCAATAAATATAATTCCCTCTCTATCTACTCAGGGGGTGCCAGAGCGGCAGAAACATTCCATCCACTCGTGAAGGGGTTAACCTGTATATTAGCAAGTGCTTGACGCGGCAGGAATCCCATCAAAATTATTATGGCAATCATCTCCCTAAAAGCACTCTCCCCGCAAAAGATCAAAAGGCGGCAAAAGCCATTAGCATAGCAGCAGGCATAAAGCGGGGAGATGGTGCCAAACTCGCCTCCGGCTGGTGCCTGGATGCCAACTACAGCTGCTTTTATTATGGCGCTGATCTGTATGATATCTGGCCCTTTGTAATAAGTGGGCACGCACGAGCAGGAAGGGTCTGGGGTCCTTGGAGGGTACGAGATCAGGAATTGTAAAGAAAGGACCATAATGACAAAACTCATCGGATCTCATTGGCTCATATGAGAATTAATTTGCACATAGTGAGATGGAGATTGTGCCACCGAATGCAAACCATCAGCGCTCCGTCTGAATACAGTCTTTATGCCGCAGATTGCATTGCCACAGGTGGCATTAACTATTGTTGAAACGGGCAACATCCCCCATCCCCCGCCACGATAATAAGAAAGGAGATCCTGCTGCTTTGACCCTCGATCAGCACCGATAGGGGAGGACCTCCGGCACGAGGTGACAAAATCCGGGTAGCCCCATCACAAGGTGTATGAAGAATGGCACAGTCTCCATATTTATCAGTGGGCAGTCCAGGCTAAACAAACACGGGTCTGGTCCTGCAGACACTTATCCTCACCACCTTTTCATTCTTGGTAAGAAAAGGTTCACATGTCCATTATTCATTATTCATCCGTTAGAACTAATCCAGTAGAGATCCATCGGTTGTTGAGCAAATGCAACTTTTTTTTGGTTCGTTATGAAATAAAAGAATGGATCCTGAAGAAATCAGTTAACATTGGAGTTTATGGAAAAAAAACGGATCCATTTGAAACAGATCCACTAAAATAAATAAAAAAAAAAAAAAAAAAAAAGACCTCTTTTACATATGAAAGAAAAACGGAGGCTAAATAGGAATCAATTACCGGATCTGTTCTCCATAGACTCCAATGTTTAAAAAAAATAAATTAAAAAAAAAAATAGATCCTGCAAAAAATCTACTTTCTCAAAAGCGAACTAAAGAGTTATGTCTGCACAAGTTTTTTGCCCAATGATCGCTGCTGGATCTGTTCTAACGGATGAATACTGGACGTGTGAACCTAGCCCAATAGATATAAGACTATCCTGGTAAGACAATCATTTACTGAACAAGCAGTTAGGTCCTAGAAGCTTTGCAGTCTTCAGTGTAAATGTTTGACGGTCACACCGGAAATGAAAAAAGCCGCCAGAAATGACACAAACAGTCTTAAGTGAACGAAGGATCAATCATAGTGAAAGCGGTAATTATGGTAACTAAAAGTTCTAGTCACTTGCCATAAATATGTGATTTTTTTTTAACTTTGTGTAAATGCCGCTGTTCCTCTGAATCCAACAATGTTTTTCTTTTGCTCCTGACCCTCTCCAGTCATGAGATACGACCTCAGATACCTTGTATACACATCGTCTTGTTAGCCAAAAGGGTGTGGACTTTATTAAGAGACTACTATAATCAAAATCTGTTGACCACACCCACATGGTTAACAAGACTAGATTTAAATGCAGGTAAAAAGAGGGCCATATATCAGGTTTGGAATTGCCCCAGCGCTTTGATTGACAGCCTGTCCCGCAGAGTGTGTGTTGTGTGTGCCCAGAGCAGCTGTCAATCAATGTGCAGGTGAGTATTAGCAGCCACGCTCAATGCGTAATAAGCAGTGACTAATCATCCTGATGACTAAAAAGGAGCAGCTGCAGGGAAGATAAAACTTCATTTTCTCCCAGTATCATAAATGCTAAAAATGTACTTTGCAGTTGCATTTCAGTAACAAAAAAAAAATGTGTAGTTTTGCTTTTGTACTTTCTTTATTTTCCGTCACATTGATGACTGCAGAATGAGTTCACTGAAAATCCGTCAGTATGCTCGTCCTGCTGAAGAGTTAGTAACACTGATGGTGGGGTTACACGTCCCGATATCGCGGCGATATCGGAGGCAACGACGCGGGAGCGCGCATGTAGTGCACGTTTCTCCCTGCATCGCATCGCCAGTTTACACGCCGCGATATCGGGATGCAACGTCCCTCCGATGTCTACGCCCACCAACCCAGGAACGACCAGTTAACATGGGAGTGAATGGGTGACGTGAGCGTAGACATCGGAGTTGGGCTGTCACACGCAGCGATGCTGGTACAACGGCCTTGCGATATCGGCGAGTTGAATAGCTTTGCTATTCAACTCCGATATCGTTTTGGCATCGTTCCAGCATTGCGTTGGATGCTAAAACAATACAACGCGCACCCGATATCGGCTCCAACTCGCGACCCACGTGACTTTTTGTCGGAGTTGGGTCGGAGTTGGACGCCGATATCGCGGCGTGTAAACCCACCATTATGGTGGGTTTACACGCCGCGATATCGGCGTCCAACTCCGACCCAACTCCGACAAAAAGTCACGTGGGTCGCGAGTTGGAGCCGATATCGTGTGCGCGTTGTACAGTTTGAGTGTACAACGCGATGCTGGAACGATGCCAAAACGATATCGGAGTTGAATAGCAAAGCTATTCAACTCGCCGATATCGCAAGGCCGTTGTGCCAGCATCGCTGCGTGTGACAGCCCAACTACGATGTGCACGCTGACGTCACCCATTCACTCCCATGTTAAATGGTTGTTCCTGGGTTGGTGGGCGTGCACATCGTAGGGACGTTGCATCCCGATATCGCGGCGTGTAAACTGGCGATGCGATGCAGGGAGAAACGTGCACTAAATGCGCGCTCCCGCGTCGTTGCCTCCGATATCGCCGCGATATCGGGACGTGTAACCCCACCATTACATATTTGTGCCCACATCAAAAGAGGAGATGAACTTTGTTGATCAGAAATCAGCTGAACAGAGCTCAGAAAGAAAGAGCAGAAAAACTAACAAAACAGATAAACACAACAAGCTCACTGACAGATACTTTGTTAACTCATTCTGCTGCCAACAATGGGCACTGAAACAAAGGTTAGTAAAATAAATGAGGCAATATTTTGAATTAGTCAATTGCAAAAATTTATCGAAGCACAAATTGCACACATTGAAGTAAAAAGTCCCCAAAGGGGTGCATATAGTTTGATGGTTTTGAACTAGAATTAGTTAGCAGGGTTTGACCCCATGAGAAACCAGTGATCATTTTCATACCCTAAAACCTGCTATAGTCTGTGCTACGGGGATAGCCTCTTGACAGAATCAGTCTCCTTCCTCTCTGGAAGCTGACAATATAATCCTGTTACCGGTGATCGGTTGCAGTGTTCATGTGCGTTGTAGTCAAGATATCATCACTGCAGTCTGAATACAATCACTGGGAGCAGCAGTGGATGTAAACACAAGTAAGGCTACGTTCACACACTTGCATATTTTGTTGCGCTTTTTGCCGCGATTTTCGGCCACGCAAAATAGCGCAACAAAATACGCAGGGGCTTTCACACACTGTGCTTTCTTCACCCCATAAAGCGCAGGTGATGTCACAGGGGGAGGAAGAATCCTGCTTCCTCCTCCCGTGTGACATCTGTGACAGCCCCCATTAGATTTCGCAGTGTATTAGTATACACTGCGAAATCTGAATTAAATAAAGGCAAATGTATGAAAAATAAGAAAGAATCAAATACTTACCCTCCAACGCCTTTTCTCCAGTGCAGAGGTATAGTCCTGCCAGGGCCTGCCGTGATGTCAGAGTGACATCACGGGAGCTGATTGGCCACTCGCGGTCATGCGATACATATCACGTGACCATGACGTCACTCTTGACATCACCACAGGTCAACTCCTGCGGCGGCTCCTGGCTCCTGGACACCAGAATACCCGTCTGAGGGTAAGTATTCATTCTTTATTATTTTTAATACATTTGTCTTTATTTAAAGGGATCCTGTCACCTCCAAAAAGCCACCTAAGCTACAAAATCATGTCCCTGCAGCATCCTATCACTATTCTCACAATCCTTTTGTCTCCGAAAAGCATCCTGTGAAAGTAGATAAAAACGATTTTATACTCACTCATTAGTGATTATAATTAGCAGGGGCTATGTTCTTTAGCCCTTAAGGCGTGTTGTTTTGCAGGCTCCAGGATCCACCCTCTCTCTGTCTGTGCTGCTGTGATGTGGAGCTGAAGGCAGGACTAATGATTTGCATTCTGTGAGTGACAGAGAGGGGGAGGGCAAAGCCTGCACAAGCAAAGCAGCATAGAGAGAGAGGGTGGATCCTGAAGCCTGCAAAACACGCCCTAAGGGCTAAAGAATATAGCGCCTGCTAATTAACATGGCTAATGAAGGAGTATTAAATCGTTTTTATGCACTTTCACAGGATGCTTTTAGGAGACAAAAGGAGTGTGGGATTAGTGATAGGATGCTGCAGGGACATGTTTTGTAGCTTAGGTGGCTTTTTGGAGGTGACAGGATCCCTTTAACTTTGATTTTGCAGAGTATATTAATACACTGCGAAATCAAATGGGCGGTCACACGTGTCATACAGGGGAGGAGGAAGCAGGATTCTTCCTCCCCTCTGTGACGTCAGATACAGCAGCGCCCGCCCTTATAGGAAAAAGTGCCGGCGCTGCTGCATCAAGAATTGACAAGGTCATTCTTTTTACGCACTTGCGGCACACTTGCAACAAGCCCCATGCATGCTCTATGAGGCTTGCGGCAGTGTGCGGTATTTCCACGATCTGGCCCTTGCGGGCGCGAAAAAAAAAATACGGTCAGCAGCGTTTTTTTTGCACGCCCGCAACTGCAGGATCACGGCAATACTGCACTTGCTGCATCTGCCGCAAGCCCCATAGACAATGCATGAGGCTTGCCGAAAGTGTGCTGCAAGTGCACAGATGTGTTAAATCTGCCGGATCTGCCGCAATCAGCGTAAAACACTGATGTGAAAGGTGTCGAACACAGATTTTATTATATTTAGTTTGGGAAAACAAGAGCTGAAGAAAACCTCTTTAATGCATCGTCTGACCACAGCGTATCCATGAAATACATGGTATTTTATCTAAAAACCCAAAGGGCTGATTTGCTACAGGAGCCAGAAATCTGGCTACATTTGTGCCAAAAGAAAGTTTTCATGCTCTGCACTCCATTCGTTATGAGTTTTAGACACATTTTAAACAAAATAAGGGGGGACGGTCTCAATCACAGCGCCATATGCCGAAATGTGCCACAATTTGGGGTAACTATAGATGGGGTAAAGTCAAACATCCAGCGGCTACTGTCATAAATCTGGACAGTCTAAACCTATCTGAATTAATTACATTTACAAATCTGTTCCTCCATTATTGATAATTGATATGCAAATTAGGCTGGAGAGCTATGATAGATCTGAAGCCTGGGTCACTCCAGCTGTATTCTGCACCTTCTCTCAATTGACGGTCTCTATGCTATGACTTCAGGCAAAGGAAGCGCCAGTTAAGCAGGAGGAGGCGACACAGGTCGGGGAATAGAGCTGGAGTGAGAGAGGCTTCAGATCTACCATAGCCCTTTAGCCTAATTTGCATATCAATTGAAAACCCTGAATTCTCAGTAATAGAGGAACAGACTGGCCATGTTAAGGTATTACTGGATACATCTTTGAAAGAGCTAAAGGCACACATACATACAAATATATATACATATATATATATATATATATATATATATACACATATATATATATATATATATATATATATATATATCTATCTCCAAAACGATGTCGGCACCGATATCAATATTTGCGCATCGTCCGTACAATGTATAAGGGCCCTTTCACATCAGCGTTTTTTTAAATTTGCGGCAGATGCGGTGAAAAAACCGCATCTGCCGCAACTGCCGCATAACGGTTCCACTTGCGGCACGGTTATGGGTTACTTCGCATAGGAAGTTGCGGTGCATTGCGGCAGTGCGCGGCGACTGCGGTAATTTGCACTTGCGGCAGGTTGCGCAGTCACTTGAAAAAACCGCAAGTGCCGCAAGTGAATTTATTCGCGCATGGCAGTGCAATGCGGCATTCCGCATCTGCCGCAAGTCCTATAATTTAAAAAAAACGTGGATGATGATGGGCAGTTGCGCATCTTTTTCACGCACTCCGCAAATTAAATAAGATTGACAGATGCCTGCACGTTACATCACAGACATCGCTAAATCAACTGAACGATGCCTCGATTCCGTGGTCGCGTGGACGACCTAGATATCGTGTGTACACATCGTTATAACGCAGTCACACACAAGCCTCGTTAAATGAGTCGGTGGTAAATGTAGGCGTGCCTGTTTGTCAATTTGAGCTGATAGGCGTGCTACACGGCATTTAATCCGCGCTCCTCTCTCCATTATTGGTGGCCACTCCTGTGTTCCCATTGGTCAGATGTGCCTGCAAACAGGGCCCTATGTGTTTCTCTTGTCCTGACTTTGTGGCAGCCTGTATTTGCGGCCTCACTATTGATTTTACTCGACTCGCATGTAAAACGCAGGGCAAAACGCATATGCGCACTTGTGTGGGCCTGTAAATTGAAAAGAACAATGAATGATCGTGCAGACGGCGCCTATGTGTAGTGCTGAAGTGAGCTCATCCAAAATGGGCCCTGTGAAGAGAGAACCAATCGTAACGCAGGAGCTTCCACCAATGATAGCTGATGTGGCGCCAGCCAATCGGAACGCATGAGGGTTAACAAATCACAACTGAGGAGGCGAGACACAGATGAATACCCGGCACGCCTACGTGCTAGATTTCGCCATCGCTCAATTCACAGCTTCTAAACGATATCGTTCATTTAGACACGTCGATTGTGCTTATCCACTGAGCCGACATCGTGTGATATGAGGTCCGGATCTCATATCTGGATATAACGATTTGATCATTTCTCGTTGGTCGTGTCATGCTGTCACACGCATAGACATCACCGGAGCGATGCCTAATCAGGCACGTTCAAGCGATATCTATTCATATATTGTAGCGTGTGACGGCCGCCTTACACACATATACATATATACATATGTACATACAAACACATGAATAGATTAGGGGGTGAAATCCTGCTGACAGATTCTCTTTAAATACTGGACATCACCTTTACAAGGTGTTGTCTCACTTAGGGCGGCTTCACACCACGGTGTGATCCAGTCCGGGGCTGTCCGGGATGACCCGACAGCCCCGAACCGGATCAGCACACAGAACCGGAGGGCCAAATGTGCCCTCCGGCCTGTGTGCAGCTGCAGCTGCTAAGGATTCAGGACCGCGGCTGGCAGGGAGCTAGCTGCGGTCCTGAAAGAACAGCGGCGTGCAGCCGCCAGTGTCCGGTCCCCGCACCCTCCCGGTCCGGGGCAATCCGGCCCCATAGGCTCCCATGTTAGGGAGCGCCGGAATGCCCCGGATCCGGGAGAATCCAGGATCCGGCAAATTGGGGAGATTTTTCTCCCGGACAAAAAAATGTTGCAAGCAACATTTTTATGTCCGGAGAGAATAATCCAAATTCTCCCGGATTCCACAGCAGTGATGAAACCGGAAGGCAGAGAGCTGCCATCCGGCCCATAGGCTACTATGGGGCCAAAAAAACAATCCGGGGCTGTCTGGTTTACACCGGACAGCCCCGGACCGGATCACACCGTGGTGTGAAGCCACCCTAAGGTGATCACTTTCTGTATTAAATCACATGGGTGTCAGAGAAGGGTCCTCCACGTTTTGATTTTCGGCGGCTGCATTTTATCCCAGCAATAAGCTCATCACGGAGGAGTGAGAATTTAGAAGAATCATTTTAGTTAAGATTTAACAAAAGGTTCTGAAAATGTCTGACATACTTTGATAGTTTCATCAAAAGTGGCGATTGAGATAAAAAAAACACTCATGATCTAATGAAACAATATAAAAACAGTATGGCTCATTACAGTGTAATAAGCGATGCACCTCCTGTCAGGTTTGGCGGTACAGAAAACTTTAAAGTACGGTAACTGGCAGCAAATTGAAATATTGAAAATGGTGAGAAACTGCTATGGAAATAATATAATATTGCAGAACAACTTAATCTCCACTCAAACCCCCTCTCTTTATGCCATAACAAATACACTGAACACAGCAGCACCAGCTATGGTGGAGACCACATGAAGAGGTTTTGCACGAACCTGCCTCCTGCTTGTGAGAGGTTTCTCTCTGTCCAGCTCTTACAAACTGGAGACAAGCTAGAGAAACATCCCATAGAATACAATAAAGGTTCTGCACACTGCACTTACAGACAGTGACTATTCAATGACTGCTTTCTTATGTAATGTTATCCGCTGTGTACGAAGCATACCGAGGAACAGAGGGATGAGCTGGGTGAGAAGAGATTGCTCTCCGAGCTGACAGGGAGGATTTGATAGGCGATTGTCATACTGTATTTTGCAGAAAGTCACAGACTGCCCTCCAATCTACACAGGAGAGTATGTACTGGTCTGGTACTCAAACTGAAGGCCACATGATACAGATGCCACAAAGACAATTGTAGACTGCTGCTGTGTGATCCATGAGACTCCACTGTCAATGGTTTATGTCCCTGTTGAACAAAAAAAGATCGTGTGGTGAAATTCAAAAGCCCGGATGCTTCTCCGAGTCTCTCCCTCAAAAAAATATGTTGGAGGAGGGTTGGGAGGCTGCCATTCAGATTAGGCCGTCAGCTAATCCCATTAAAATTGGCGTGTTCAACTGACTTGTATAGGGGTCTATCAATTAACCCTTCACATACCAAAAGGTCTGACTGTGAAGCAAACAAAGCCACCTTCGTCCTAACAGATTAACGATCACTTCCATAGAGCCATCCAACATCCCCTATGTATCAGGACATTCCCCCATAATTACATAAGATATAGCTGTGTGTGTGACGACTTCTGCCGTACATGGATAAGCAACAAGAGCCAAACTGCTCAGTCCATAGATCATACATAGACGGTCACATGCTGCATCTGTAATCGAGACTGAGGGTTCAGAATAAAGGGCCAGTTACACGCTACGATATTGTTAACGATATCGTTGGTATGTCACGGGTTTCGGGGTGCAGCAACAATGTCGTAACGACGTCGTTGTGTGTGACACGTACATACGATCAATGATAAGTCGGCTGATCGTTGATCGGAGGTTTATGATCACGACCTTTAAATCAGTCCAACCTGCAGCATAGGTGTGTGCACGGACACCTTGATAACGATGACATTTACGACTTCGCCTATCCTCTCAATGAGCAGGTCAGGTGCTGCAGGCCCCGCGTCACTTTCGCCCGCCGCGTCGCTGGGTCTATGACGCGCCCAAGCCGGCTTCAGCATGCCATCTGCGCATGCTCAGAAGCCGGCCTGGGTGTACCAGTGACATGGTGGGCGGAAGTGACGCAGGGCCTGCAGCACGTGACCCGCCCATTGCGAGGAAGCGATGGGCGGGTAATTTGAATCCCGGGAAGAAGATGCCGCCCTGGAAAGAAGATGGACAGCAGCAAGGAGACCCGCCTCTCTGACAAAGAGCCTGGAGGAACGCCCATCCGACAAGAATTTGGCAAGTATAAAAATTGAATTAGTGTGCCTCTAGTTAGTTAGATTTAGTCAGTCAGGGATGGTTAGTATAGTCATTTTAGTCTCCAGGGACAGATATTTATACCTTAGATAGCGATTTTTAGGTGGTTGGTTCCCTTTAACGACGTTCCAGTGATCTAGGTCAAGTCAGATCGTTGGTCAGATTGCTGGGACATTGAAGCGTGTAACGGGCCCTTAAGACAGATGCGACAGTCAGACCTACTAAAACAAGTGGCCAAAAGAAAAGATAGGATTAATTATATTCTACTTAATGATGAAATGCCTGCACTACTTGTACTGACCCCTAGTTATGGCCTACATCATAATTCAGGGATGGATACATAAACAACTCCGCAGACCTCAGAGTGGAAATCTGCAAGCATTCTGAGCAGATTCAGTGATGCACATAATTTGTGTTGTGTTTATTCCAGACAGTGAATAGTAATAGGATGTAAGCAGCACTACCTGGCCACCTAGAGCCAAGAGGTCAGGTGTGTGTTAGATGAAATGTCCACTGACCGCTTCCAACATACACTACCATTCAAAAGTTAGGGTCACTTAAAACTTTCTTATTTTTGAAAGAAAAGCACATTTTTTTTCAATGAAGCTAACATTAAATGAATCAGAAATACACTCTATACATTGTTAATGTGGTAAATGGCTATTGTAGCTGCAAAAGTCTGGTTTTTAATGCAGTATCTACAGTACATAGTACCCTAGAAAACCCTTGCACAAGTATAATAGCACAGCTGAAAATTGTTTGGCTGATGAAAAAAGCTATAAAATTTGGACTACAGTAGTTGAGAATCTGGAGCATTACATTTGTTTGTTCTATGAAACTCTCAAAATGGCCAGAAAAAGAGAGAATTTCATGTGAAACTCGACAGTCTATTCTTGTTCTTAGAAATGAAGGCTATTCCATGCGAGAAATTGCCAAGAAACTGAAGATTTCCTACAACGGTGTGTACTACTCCCTTCAGAGGAGAGCACAAAGAGGCTCTAACCAGAGTAGAAAGAGAAGTGGGAGGCCCCGCTGCACAACTGAGCAACAAGACAAGTACATTAAAGTCTCTAGTTTGAGAAATCGACGCCTCACAGCTCCTCATCTGGCAGCTTCATTAAATAGCACCCGCCAAAGGTCTGCAATGCTGTAATTGCTGCAAAGGGAGCATTGTTTGACAAAAGCAAACCTTGAAGGAGGAAATTATTATTTCAAATAAAAATCGTTATTTTTAACCTTGTCAATGTCTGGACTACATTTTCTATTCATTTTGCAACTCATTTGATAAATAAAAGTATGAGTTTTCATGGAAAACACAAAATTGTCTGGGTGACCCCAAACTTTTGAACGGTAGTGTAATTAAAATGGTGAGTGCAGCTCTAAAGTAAAATACAGGAACTCAGTAATGTATGTACACAGTGACTCCTCCAACAGAATACAGAGTGCAGCTCTGGAGTATAATTCAGAATGTAACTCAGGATAAGTAATATAATGTATGTACACAGTGACTGCACAGCGGAATAGTGAGTGCAGCTCTGGTGTATAATACAGAATGTAACTCAGGATCAGTACAGGATCAGTAATGTAATGAATGTACACAGTGACTCCATCAGCAGAATAGTGAGTACAGCTCTGGAGTATAATACAGGAGGTAACTCAGGATAAGTAATATAATGTATGTACACAGTGACTGCACAGCATAGTGAGTGCAGCTCTGGTGTATAATACAGAATGTAACTCAGGATCAGTACAGGATAAGTAATGTATGTTACACAGTGACTCACCAGCTGAATAGTGAGTCCAGCTCTGGAGTATAATACAGGATGTAGCTCCAGATCAGTATAAGATAAGTAATGTATGTACACAGTGACTGCAACAGCAGAATAGTGAGTGCAGCTCTGGAGTATAATACAGGATGTAGCTCCGGATCATTAATAACAATCTTTATTTAAATAGTGCACAACATATTCGGCAGCACTTTACAATTCAGTACAGGATAAGTAATGTAATATACGTACAGAGTAACTCCACAAGCAGAATAGTGAGTGCAGCTCTGGAGTATAATACAGGAGGTAATTCAGGATCAGTACAGGATCAGTAATGTAATATATGTACAGATTTAACTCCACAAGCAGAATAGTGAGTGCAGCTCTGAGTATATACAGGAGGTAATTCAGGATCAGTAATGTAACTACGCAATGACTCCACCAGCAGAACAGTGAGTGCAGCTCTGGAGGATAATCCAGGATGTAACTCAGGATCAGTAATGTAATTATGTAACATAAAAAAGGTAGCCGTGCACCACTCAGCAAACCATGAGGGCCTACTTATGGCTGCGTAGATACTCCCTAAAGGCTGCCAGTTTTACCAGGGTGCATTTCAGTAGAAAAAAAGTCTAGCAATTGATTCAAAAGAAGCGAAACAGCACTCACAGGTACTTCTATGCTCCCTCTATTGATGCAGAACGGGGTTAGATAGGTGCAGGGAGGGGGTGCTACAGAGTCGGACTACGGCTTGCCTGTAGCACCCCATCCCTGCACCTATGTAACCCTGTTCTGCATCAATAGAGGGAGCACAGAAGTATCGGTGAGTGCTGTTTCACTTCTTTTGAATTATTGTAATGTATGTACATAGTGACTGCACCAGCAGAATAGTGAGTGCAGCTCTGGAGTATAATACAGGAGGTAACTCAGGATCAGTAATGTAATGTATGTACTGAGTGACTACACCAGCAGAATAGTGAGTACAGCTCTGGAGTATAATACAGGAGGTAACTCAGGATCAGTAATGTAATGTATGTACACTGACTGCACCAGCAGAATAGTGAGTACAGCTCTGGAGTATAATACAGGAGGTAACTCAGGATCAGTAATGTATGCACACAGTGACTGCACCAGCAGAATAGTGAGTGCAGCTCTGGAGTATAATACAGGATATAACTCAGGATCAGTACAGGATAAGTAATTAATGTATGTACGCAGTGACTCCACCAGCAGAATAGAGAGTACAGCTCTGGAGTATAATACAGGAGGTAACTCAGGATCAGTAATGTAATGTATGCACACAGTGACTGCACCAGCAGAATAGTGAGTGCAGCTCTGGAGTATAATACAGGAGGTAACTCAGGATCAGTAATGTAATGTATGTACACAGTGACTGCACCAGCAGAATAGTGAGTGCAGCTCTGGAGTATAATACAGGAGGTAACTCAGGATCAGTAATGTAATGTAT
This sequence comes from Allobates femoralis, assembly GCA_033576535.1. NCBI lineage: Eukaryota > Metazoa > Chordata > Amphibia > Anura > Aromobatidae > Allobates > Allobates femoralis. The sequence goes on from JARQOC010000009.1 coordinate 4,981,408, forward strand.
GCACACAGTGACTGCACCAGCAGAATAGTGAGTGCAGCTCTGGAGTATAATACAGGAGGTAACTCAGGATCAGTAATGTAATGTATGCAAACAGTGACTGCACCAGCAGAATAGTGAGTGCAGCTCTGGAGTATAATACAGGATATAACTCAGGATCAGTACAGGATAAGTAATTAATGTATGTACGCAGTGACTCCACCAGCAGAATAGAGAGTGCAGCTCTGGAGTATAATAGAGGAGGTAACTCAGGATCAGTAATGTAATGTATGTACACTGTGACTGCACCAGCAGAATAGTGAGTGCAGCTCTGGGGCATAATACAGGAGGTAACTCGGGATCAGCAATGTAATGTATGTACGCAGTGACTCCACCAGCAGAATAGTGAGTGCAGCTCTGGCGTATAATAGAGGATAAGTTATATAAAGGACATACAAGTCGCTTATATCCGCCATACTATAGTGAAGCTACATGTGGTAGAGAATCTTACTAACCACATCACCATTGTGTTCAGGTGACCATCCAGCCTTCGGCTTTGACAGACCCCATAGGCCAATGAAGGGGGATAGTGCTGGATATTGAGGCTGCAGACTTCCAGGTAACACAGTAGAATGGTGACCCCAGAGTCGGTGCCCCCCGGGTCACTGCGGGTCAGCGGACCCATTTAGGGGCGCAGCGGACTGACCGTCCTGCTGCCATAGTGCGAAGGGGGGGTGAATAGTTAATAAATAGCGGTGTTCTTTATATGGACCCCGTGACCAGACGACTACTAGTAAGAAGTGTGCACAGATCGGCACAATGTGGGCGACCTCACGTGCCCCCGACTCCGCCATCACCAAAATCTGTGACAGATGTGACGATGGCGACATGAAGATGCCAACATGTAAAAACCGCAGCCGCCGGCGAGCCGCATCATCCAGAGACGCATCCTGTGAACTGTCAGGAAGAAAAAGGGTTAATTGTTGACTTGTGGCTAGTGGTGGCCCCTGGGGACGGACTGGGGGCCCCGGCTGGAGCAGGAGGCTGTGTACAGGGGCGGCCTGTCATCTGCAGGGTGACTCAGGGGCCCCCGGGGGCCACCAGGCCTCCACTGGCAGCAGCCAGGGCTCTGCACACACAGGCCCCCGCTGTACGAGCCAGTCCTCGGCCCCAGCGAGGCGCTATTTCCCCTCACAGCAGCCATCACTCCCGCCCCCTCCGCTGCTGCCTCCGAGGCTTCCTGCTGACACCCGGCCCTCAGCATTATCCCCCCGGGGGCCCCAGCAGCTCAGCCCCAGGCCCCCGGCCCGGGCCCCGCACTCACAGCCGCGGCTCCTGACCTGATCTGCAGCTCCGTGCGGTCCCGACGTGTCGGCCAGGAGAGGAACAAATGCAGGAGAGCGGAGAAACTACAACACCCGGCATGCCCCGCGCCACTGTGCGACTGGAGGGAAGAACATTCAAAACATGGCATCTTTATTAACACGAACACTACAGTAATCACCAGACTGGACGAGTGCAGACAGCCCCATAGCTCGGCGCTATCTATGGTCTGCATTATTACTATACATTTATTACAACAAAACAGCAGAGAATACATAAGACAATAAAGAAGTCAGCAATATCCACATGTGAATAAAAATCGTCTTTAACCCTTGAGTTGTATTTTATGGTAAATGTGTTCTGGGCGGTTTTCTCCACGTTTTTGCTATTTTTTTGCTGCTTTTGAGAAATGAATGAAACAAACTTTATTTAGACACCAGAGAGCCCGACAGTGTAATGCCCATATATGGTCTTAATGCTCATATATGGCAATATCGCCCTTATATGGTAATATATGTATGTGTGTATATGTATAGTAGCCCCACCCCTTTTTAGTTCTACCCCTACACATAGTCCCACCCCTCCTGGTAGCCACACCCCTTTCATAGCACCATCCCATGTATAGCCAGGTCCCGGGGGCGTGGGCATAGAGAGGGGAAGCAGTGAGGAGGGTGAGGTGCTAGAACAGGAGCAGACAGTGAGGGCAGCACAGTGAGGCAGGGGCGCATAGAGAGGCAGGAGGCAGCACAGTGAGGCAGGGGGCGGCATAGAGAGGCAGGAGGCAGCACAGTGAGGCAGGGGGCGGCATAGAGAGGCAGGAGGCAGCACAGTGAGGCAGGGGGCAGCACAGTGAGGCAGGGGGGCATGGGCAGGAGGCAGCACGGCAGCACAGTGAGGCAGGGGGCGCATAGAGAGGCAGGAGGCAGCACAGTGAGAGGGGCATGGAGGCAGGGCAGCCAGTGAGGAGGGGCGCATAGAGAGGGGAGGCAGCACAGTGAGGCAGGGGGCGGCATAGAGAGGCAGGAGGCAGCACAGTGACGGCAGAGGCGGGCAACAGTGAGGCAGGGGGCGGCATAGAGAGGCAGGAGGCAGCACAGTGAGGCAGGGGGCGGCATAGAGAGGCAGGAGGCAGCACAGTGAGGCAGGGGGCGGCATAGAGAGGCAGGAGGCAGCACAGTGAGGCAGGCGCGGGGCGGGCACCATAGGGGGCGATGTGAGGCAGGGGGCGGCATAGAGAGGCAGGAGGCAGCACAGTGAGGCAGGGGCGGCATAGAGAGGCAGGAGGCAGCACAGTGAGGCAGGGGGCGGCATAGAGAGGCAGGAGGCAGCACAGTGAGGCAGGGGGCGGCACAGTGAGGCAGGGGGCGGCATAGAGAGGCAGGAGGCAGCACAGTGAGGCAGGGGGCGGCATAGAGAGACAGGAGGCAGCACAGTGAGGCAGGGGGCGGCATAGAGAGGCAGGAGGCAGCACAGTGAGGCAGGGGGCGGCATAGAGAGGCAGGAGGCAGCACAGTGAGGCAGGGGGCGGCATAGAGAGGCAGGAGGCAGCACAGTGAGGCAGGGGGCGTCATAGGGAGGCAGGAGGTAGCACAGTGAGGCAGGGGGCGTCATAGGGAGGCAGGAGGCAGCACAGTGAGGCAGGGGGCGGCATAGAGAGGCAGGAGGCAGCACAGTGAGGCAGGGGGCGTCATAGAGAGGCAGGAGGCAGCACAGAGAGACAGGGGGCGGCATAGAGAGGCAGGAGGCAGCACAGTGAGGCAGGGGGCGGCATAGAGAGGCAGGAGGCAGCACAGAGAGACAGGGGGCGGCATAGAGAGGCAGGAGGCAGCACAGTGAGGCAGGGGGCGGCATAGAGAGGCAGGAGGCAGCACAGTGAGGCAGGGGGCGGCATAGAGAGGCAGGGGGCGGCATAGAGAGGCAGGAGGTGGCACAGAGAGACGGGGCAGAGAGGACCCCCGTGAACAGCAAGGACTGCATAATTCAGTAAGTCCCCTACAGACATGTTATCTCTAATCTTTATAAAGTGTTTTTTACAGGTTACAGGGGGGATGAAATGTGGGAGACCCCTTCCCTGAATGCAGCACACTGCATTTGTGGCGCCCCACTGGTCAGGACGCCATGGAGGGGTACTGCACCCAGACTAGAGTGTGTAGTATCCCTGTGACCAGGTGACTGGGATGTCAATACGGGACCCTCACCACACGCATCCACACACCTTAGCTCAGGGGACCAATAGCTTAATCCGTTGCTTGGGAATCAGTCCGGTGGGAGGAGCTTAGGTGAGCAGTGGAGAGCAGGAAAGTTAGTTGGAGAGAAGAGTCTGAGAGGAAGTCGGTTGGAGGAGGACCCTGCGAGAAGCGCAGTGGAGGGCACGTCAGTACAGGTGGCCTGGAGAAAGAAGGGGATCCTTGGGTGTTGAGATGCACCCGAATCTGTGCCGGTACGACTCCCGGCCGGACGGATCCAGTCCAAAACCAGAGGACCGGCTCCAAGGGCGTTTATCCCGAGCCTCAGAACCGGAGGGTACAGACTTCTTCAGAGGTCGCGGAAAACACCCGGCATAATTCCCCTAAGGCCCCGTAAAGGATCATGAGGCCTCAAGGCAAGGACCGTCCATAAGGATCCGTGGGGACCGGCGAGGCTTGTGCGTGGGAGCGCAAGAAAGGAACAGTGGGAGAGCGCAGTAAGGACAGATGAAAGGACTAAGCGGGCACCTCACAGAGGGTCCCCAGTGAGACGTCCTAATGCTCTGGTGACTACCCCGGCCAGCAGTACCTATTGACTGTGTGTAAAGACTGTTTGCTGCTTGAGTCACCAGTAAAGCCCGGCTCAGAGACAGACTGTGTGGTGTGTTTATTAGCCTGCGCCAGGAGGACCATACTCTTGCCCCCACAGACTGTCAGCCTGCATCTCAAACCTGACGAGCCGCCTCCCTGTGTGAGTTTTCTATTCATCCATCACGGCCCCGGGGAGCATTACCAGCTAGCTGCATCATCATCACCTCTGAGGTCTGCAAGCAGCGCCGGTATCATTACTGGGTACCGTAGGTGGCAGTCATGAACTCTTTTTATATTATTTTTATTTTATTTTTCCCCTTTTTCAGCGACACGAGGGCCACGGGTCCGGGCACAGGCCGCCCGTGACATCCCCTAATAAATCAATGCCCGGAACCGAGTACCTCAAGGCCCTGGGGTGAGTCAGCTTTTGACTTCACGAACAGGATCCCGTGCCCGGTAAATCCGGGTACTGTGCGCCTTGGACTATATTTTAAACCCAACTTTATTGCTGTGCCCCAAATGGTGGGGCCAGAGACTTGACAACATGTGCAGGCCCAGGGCATGGCTCGGCCCCTCATCATGGAGGGCCATGCCAGAGGAGCAAAACTGCCTGCCCACCCCAATTGCCATTGAAAAGCCAAGGGGGCAGGCCAAAGATCACTGCTGCAGTGGTCACATGATTAGAAGCTGAGGACAGCAGGGAGAGCGGAGGAAGCCACAGAGCCTGCAGACAAACGTCGGAGGGAGAGTTAAATCTTTATTATTTTATTGTGGAACGCCAGCAGGAGGGCCATATACCAGTGATGGGGCCATATACCAGTGATGGAACCATATGACAGCGATAGGGCCCAATATGCCAGTGATGGTGCCCACAAATGCCAGTGATGGGGCCATAGTCCAGTAATGGGCCTATATACCAGTGATGAGGCCCATATACCAGTGATGAGGCCCATATACCAGTGATTGGGGCGCTATATACCAGTGATGTGATTGGGGCATATACTGTGATGTTGCGCTATATACCAGTGATGGGGGCTATATACCTGTGATGGAGGGTGCTGTATACCAGTGATGGGGGTGCTATATACGGTACCAGTGATTGGGGCGCTATATATGAGGATGAGGGGTTATATATCAGTGATGAGAGGTTATATATGAGGAGAGGGGGTTATGTAAAGTGATAAGTGGCTATATACCAGGATGGGGGTCTGCTGCATTTCTCACTCTAGGCTTATACGTGAGTCAATAAGTTTCCCCAGTTTTGGGGGTAAAATTAGGACCTTTGGCTTATACTCAGGTCGGCTTATACTCGATACATACATACGGTAATCATTTTGTCTCTCTCTCAGATGGCGCATATGTGTAAAGCCATGTTCAAATGTCCAATGAAAAATTCTCCATATTTCAGCCTTTATTGTCTCCTGTACTCCGTCTGTATACTATCCGAGTGCCATCCATGTCTCCAATTCTTACATTCATATTGTGGCGCCCCACTGGTCATGGCGCCACTAAAGGGGTATTGCACCCAAGACAGTGTGTGTAGTATTCCTGTCATCAGGGGGATGTGATGTTAATCTGAGGCCCTCATCCCTGCATTCACACACCAAGAATAGGGGGACTAAAGGGTTAACCTGTTTGCCTGGGAGACCCAGCCCCCGGTGGAGGATCTTAGGAGTAGTGGAAAGGGGGGGAAGAAATGAATCAGACAGAACAGACATGGAGAGAGACTGAGGAGGAAGGAGAGGAAAGCCTGGGGGAGACGAGGAACGTTGTGCTCGCCTCAGAGGAAAGCGCAGAGAACGGACACCGGGTCCAAGACTGTGTAGGGTCACACATCCCGGCAGTCAATACCGGAGGGTGGGGAATTCCATATTTCCCAGCCACACATTGTCAGGAGGCAAAGCAGCGCATAGAGTTCAGCAACACTGACGCCCCGGTGTAGGGTAGAGAAAGTGAAGGACTCGAGCTGCCTATCAAACGGCACACACAGGAGAGAGAGGGCAAGCTGCTTAGCTTCAAGCAGCTGCAGGAGCCTACAAGTAAAAGCGCAGGTAGAGAAAGGACAAGAGAGTGGCTAAAGAAGGAACATCGCAGAGGGCCTCAGAGACACTGCATCCTCTAGTGACTACCCGGCCCGCTACTCGTAACTGTGCACCGTGTGAACTGTTTGAGAGCTGCCATGCCGAGTTTCCAGTAAAGTACCCGTGCAGAACAAGAAAGCCTCCGGTGTCTTATTTCTACCACACACTGACTGAGAAAACTGCAAAACCGTGAGTCTGCCTGTTACTTGTGCCCGTCGCCCTGCACCCTGTACATAGACATTCCACACTGCCCCGGGGATTGGCTTTACCCGTGGAGAGCTGTTCCATCCCCAGCTGCCATCCATCATCCCCGGAGGTTCTGAAGCAGTGAAGCTGTGCCGCCCCAGGGTATATGGGGTACTTGGGTATCTGGGCCCTTGCTGAGGTTGGGATGTCATGTCACTGGTGGCCTGCCCAGACCCATGCCCTGGGGGCTATGCTTTTAAAAAGGGGTAGTATAAATGGGAATAAAGAGCTTGTAACGCCACCTGTGGTTTCTGGTGATTGCACCAGCGCTGCTTTGGGCCTCCAGGGATTATGTACAGGCAGCTAGATGTTGAAGCTCCCCACAGGTGGAGCTGGATCCCCGGGGCTGTGGTGCGATGAGGAGGAGAAGCAGGGATAATCTCTACGAAGCACAGGGTAAGGGGTTGAAGAACCGACACACACACCGTAGATGGTCTCTTTACCTTTTACTGATGGTAAGGCAGGTAAAAGTCCGGTACACTGTCGGGTGGTCAGGAAACACTGCTGGATCTCCACAGCGAGTGGGTGTAAGGCCTCCTTGTCTCTTTTCCCTTGTGTGAAGCCCCTGCCCTGTGTAAAACTTGGCTGGCTTTATCTGCTCTCCTATCACCTGTGCTATTTGGGATAACCCGCGTTATCCTGCTGCTATTTCTTCTCTTGCGGTGCCTGGCTCCCTTGTTGGTGACCGCACAGATGGCCAGGAGACTGAATTCTCCACAGTAAACTGGTATTCTCTGCTGGGCTAGGTGCTCTCCTGCTGACGCGGACTCCGGTGTCTGGGATGCTTTCTGGGGTAAACCAAGATGGCTCCTCGGTCCCCAAACTGCTCTTTCTCTGAGACTCCTCCTTGCCTTCGACCCCACTCTTGGGCCCTGCAAAGACTTGGTTGGAGGCTGTTCAGTGTCACTGTTCGGGCCTAGCATGGCTCCGACCACCAGGACATCTTCACAGCTCTTCTAGCAACTGCACACTCTAACTAACTCCGCCCCCAGCACCAGTATTTATAGGGGCAGCAAGTTGAGCTCTCCCTACTGTGCTGGGGTGGAAGGTGTTGTTTGAGTCTGTGGTTACCTGTGTGAGCAGGGCACCGCATTCCCCCTAGGTAAGATCAGTACTCCTGGACTGAGAACATTTTTGGTTAATGCACAAAGAAATAGCATTTTTCAATATTAACAGGTAACATATGTACATAGTCTCAAAAATTTACAAAAAACACTGAAAAACAATGGCAAGCCAGGTGCAGTCCATACAGTGCTAGTCCATCCACCACAGGCTGTTAAGTTTTTGTCACAACCATTCCTGTGACTATGGTCCTTTAAATTGACGAAACAGGGGTAAAGGCAGGGAAATTGTCTTTTAAGAGTCTTTACAGTATAGTCTCTGCAAGCTCCAGGTAAAAAGGGGTTCAGCAAGTTCAACAAAGTCCTTACAGGTAAAGTCTCTGAAGTTCAAAATACACAACAACATTTATTACGGGTGCCTCAGCGTAGGAGCCCTAGGTACTGCGGGGGCTTCTACCGGTCATAAGCGCTGTAGGCCTCCTGGCCCTGGGGTCACCTATTGGCCAAGATTTTGCTCTCCCTAGACAGCTCCTTACGCCAACTCCACTCACCCCTCTTTCTGATGTTGTGTAACTGGCGTGACCTGTTTTGGCCTACTAGGACTTCACCCTTCTGTACACTACTATGTACATTTTCTTTAATTTTTACAAGTGCTGCTGTTTACATGTTACTGTTCTGTGGTTCTATATTACTTCTATTGTGCCCAATCTCCATACCTGGACGGGGGTTGACCTTGTGTGCTACGACTAGATATACGCGCTACTGGTGTGGATGTCTCAGGTGATGTGTCTGGAGAAAAATGGAAGGTGGGTAAGTCAGGTAAGCGTCTACGTTACCTTAGTCTCACTACAGGACTAGCAGATGCACCGATTGCATGATCCTCTGGTTCTCTTACAACGGGTGTTTCTTCCCGAATGCTTAGGATGGTTTCTTGAGGTTGGTAGAAGTTGATGATTGGAACTATTACGGCTCCTTCATGTCGAGGCCAATGGTCCAGGAAATCTTCTAGTACTGTGGATATGATTTTCTCTTTTGGTTCTTGGCATGGAGTTGGGGGTTTACAGGATTCTTTTTCTTCTTCCGGAAGGTCTTGGGACTTCCATGCTTCTGGGCACTTCTTCAGATGATCTCTGGAGACTGTTTGCGTTGTTTTTCCTCCATTTTTACTGATGAGACAGACTTTGGTGTTATCAAAGTTGGAGTTCAAAACAGTGTAGAGTTCTCTTTCCCATTGGTCATCAAGTTTATATCTTCTTCTTTTCCTTTTTAAGAAAATACTTATAGTAGTATAGGTCCTGCTGGTGCACTTGAAGTTTCTTCCTTGTCTTTGTCTAGCTTTTTCAAGACTATCCTCAACACAGGCTTGGACTTGTCTATACAGCTCTAGATGGTTAGTGTTCCAGTCAGAGTTGGAAGTATCTACTTTTGGTTCAACGACTCCTAATTCCAAATCTACCGGTAGTTTTCCTGTACATGCTCTCATGAGATATGCGCTAGTACAGTTTGTTGAACTGACAGGGATGTGATTGTACATATCTACCAGATCAGGCAGTTTTTCTGGCCATTGGTTTCTTTCTTCAAGAGGCAATATCTTGAGCATGTCAATGATGATGTTATTCATCTTTTCACATAATCCATTGGACTGTGGGTGATAGGGTGTATTTCTGATTTTCTTACAACCATGGAGGTGACAGAATTCTTGGAAGATTTCAGATTCAAATAAAGAACCTCTATCCATTAGAACTTGTTCTGGGTAGCCTAATGGCCTGCAAAATACATTTTGGAAGGTCCTTGCGGCTGTTGCAGCTGTGAGATCTTTCACTGGAGCTACCATCAGGAATCTTGAATAGTGATCCACCATTGTTAAAGCATATGTGTAGCCTGTCCTGCTTGGAGTTAATTTCACGTGGTCCAAGGCTACAATTTGGAGTAGTTGCATTGTTACAATGGATATGAGTGGTGCCCTTTGACTCTCTTGGTCTTTCCTTCGGAGGCTACATGGTCCACAGTCTTTTACACCATCTTTCTATGGATCCTCTCATGCCAACCCAATAGAATCTATCTTTGAGGAACATCTCCAGCTTTTTCCACCCAAAGAGTCCTGTTTGGTCATGGTAAGCATTTAGTACCACTTGAATTTCTGTTCGGCGTACAACGATCTGCCAAACCATTTCATGGGTCCTTGGATTGATGTATCTTCTGCAGAGTTTTTCCTGGTAAATGAATAGCTTGCTTCTCTCATTCCACAGGTGTTTAGCTTCTGGTGGAGGATTTGGAGGTAGTTTTGCGGACTCCTGAGTTATCAGTCCTTTTACTAAACTGATAGCCGGGTCACTGTCTTGAGATTCCTTCCAACCAAAGTGTGGTAATGGGTTCACTACTCTTTCAGGAAGTTCTGTTTGGGCTTGTTGACACTGGGATATCCTCAATTGATGGAAGGCGGGTAGCTCTATCTCTTCCAGCTCATCCTTACCTGCTCCCATATTTGCTAAGTGAGGCATCCTGGATAAGGCATCAGAGTTGCCGTTGTTGTGACCAGCCGGTAATTAATGTTGAACTGGTAATTGGACAATCTGGCCATCTATCTTTGTTCCACGGCACCCAATTTTGCAGTTTCCAGATGTGTCAAGGGATTGTTATCCGTGAAGGCAGTAAACTTGTTAGATGCCAGGTAGTGCCTGAACCTCTCGGTGACGGCCCAGACCAAGGCCAGGAACTCCAGTTTGAAGGAGCTGTAATGTTTAGGGTTCCTCTCTGTAGGACGAAGTTTCCTGCTATCATAGGCAATCACTCTTTCTTAGTACAATTTTGAAGAGAAGGCAGCACTCACCGCTGTAGTTTTTCGTGCAGTTTATTGCAGACGGCACATTGCTAGACGTCGTCTCCTCTGCACCCCCTCCCCTCCCTGCATCTAGCAATGTGCCGTCTGCAATAAACTGCACGAAAAACTACAGCGGTGAGTGCTGCCTTCTCTTCAAAATTGTACTCTTATGTTGTGCTGCCTGGCTGGCACCGCCGTGTGTTTGGTCCGTTATCTCCTCTATTGTGCTGCCCCTCCCGGGAGCTGATACGCTCCGGTGCCCTATTCCTGCTGCTTACATTTAAATCACTCTTTCTTTGCCTTCTTGCTTTTGGGAGAGTACCGCTCCTAACCCCACATTGCTGGCATCTGTGTACAACAGGAATGGTAGATTATAGTCGGGGTAAGCCAGGATCTCTTCACCCGTTTGGGCCTCTTTCATCAGCTGGAGGGACTCTTCCTGTTCTTTGCCCCACTTGAAGGGAGGATCTCTGGAATTGCCTTTCTTGGGTTGGCCTACTAGGAGATTTTGAAGGGGTGCAGCCTTCTTCGTGTACTCCTTGATGAAACTCCTGTAGTATCCCACCAATCCCAGGAATTGACGTACTTCCTTAATGGTCTTTGGTTCTGGCCATTCTCTGATGACAGTCACCTTGTCTGGGTCTGGGGCCACTCCTTCTGAGCTGACTATGTGTCTCAGGTACTGAACTTTCGGCTTCAACAGGTGGCATTTGGATGTTTTCAGCTTCATCCCATACTTGGACAACGCTTCAGATACCTCCACTAGATAGGTTAGGTGCTCCTCATAGGATTTTGAGTACACTATGACACCATCTAGGTAAAGCAGTACCGTTTCAAAGTTCTTATGCCCAGGCAACACTCCATCAGCCTCTGGAACGTTCCGGGTGCATTGCAAAGTCCGAATGGCATGCTGTTGAATTCACATAGACCCATGGGCGTTGAAAATGCCGTCTTCTAACGGTCTTCCTCTGCAACGGATACCTGCCAATACCCGCTATTGAGATCTACAGTTGAGAAGTAATTAGCAAACTGCAATGCAGCTAGTGATTCTTCAATGCGTGGTAATATGTAAGCATCTTTATGTGTTATGTGATTTATCTGCTTGTAATCTACACACATAATCATGCTACCATCTTTCCTTCTAACCAGGACTAGTGGAGCTGCCCAGGGACTACAACTATCTCTTATAACCCCTGCGTCCTTCATGTCCTGTAACATCTCTTTGGCTTTTTGATAGTGTGCAGGTGGGATAGGCCTGTATCGCTCTTTGATTGGTGGATGTGTACCTGTGGGGATGTGGTGGTGTACCCCTTTAATCCCACCAAAATCAAGTGGATGCTAACTGAATACTTGTTCAAATTTTTGAATTACCCGGTAGACACCTCGCTTTTTACACATAGGAGTGGAATCAGTGCCTACATGGAGCTGCTGACACCAGTTCTCCAGCGGTCCCTTAGCGCTGTTATCCTCTACCTCTCTGGCTGTGGGCAAGGGTCCCACTGCTTGGATCTCATTGTTATGCACAGTGTACAGCTTAGCAACGGTGCAATACCTGGGTAGTTTGACTTCTTCACTCCCTCAATTCAAGATTCGAATTGCTACCCTTCCCTTGTGTACGTCAACTACCCCTCTGGCTGTCAAGAGTGTAGGCCTATACTCTGAGCTCATGGGCTTTACTACTGCCTGGTAGTCCTGCCCTCTTAAGCCTATAGCTGTTCGGCACCAAGTAAGTAACACAAGAGGAGGCATGGGACAACGCCCCCAAATACAATCCTACAGGGGCAACTGTACTGCCAGAGGGTGGGGGACCCAGTAGGACCACGCTTCTTTCACATAGCGTCTTGTGGTGGAGTCCAACGCCAGATAGTATTCGTGGCAAAATCTGTCTGTGAGATCTCCCATTGAGGGGGGAGCATCCACCTTCCATCTGTCCGCTATTAGAACGTACGTAATTACGTGTCTGGGGACCGGGGGGAAATCTTCTATGCCTATATGAAGAATTGCAAGTTGAGGGGTAAGCAGGATTTTAATTTCAGTGAGGGCCTCAAACAACTCAGATACAAGTAGCTAGAACTGAGAAATCCTTGGGCCACCAGACATGAGCCAAGTCACCCCTCCGACCGCAGAGTCGCCAACATAACGGCGAAATCCCCAACTCGAAATTAGCTATTTTGGATCGGGGGGCATACCACCTCAAGTGGATCTTTTTTAGTGATTCTACATGGTTTATGCATCTGGTGGCCCAAAGGGTACAGCGGATCGCTCCCTCCCATGCATCTGAATCTGAGGTGAAGCCTAGGTCCCTTTCCCACTTTGCCATGTATGTTAGCTTCAAGGGTATGTAGCTATCGAGGAGTCCACAGTAGATTGTTGATAGACCCTTTGTTACATCTGGACCCGAAAAGAGGAATTTCTGTAGGTGAGATGGTCTGGGAGATTTCAGATCATGATGACACAACGGTGAGTGAAGGAAGTGAGTGTCTTGGCAAAACTGTAAGAAGGTGTGTTGAAGGGATGGGTACTTGGAAGAAAATTATTTATGGGACATCAACCGATTTTCTATTGTCAAATGTCTCAACGTCACTATTCCGTGGTTACGTCAAGTGGTTAGGTTTAACTAGGGGATGTGTAACTGGACCGTAGAGAGTGGGATTTCAGCAGTAGGCAGCCTAGACCAATCCCCCAGAACCTTCCTCCAAACCAGCAAGAGTGCTCCGATCGTGTCCAGGCTGTGGTCATTCCCAACAGGGGCCAATGACTCTTCTGCCAGTAGGCGTCGAGGAGAACTCCCAGGTATAACCTGGGATTCTATCTGTGTCCACCCCAGGGAATCATGATTATGCCACAAATATTGGCCGCTTCCAGTAACGCGGCCTTATAGTACGATACCACGTCAGGGACTCCCATGCCACCCCTCCTACGTCTAAGGTACATGACTGACCTATTTACTCTAGGTTGTTTGGATGCCCAGATGTATTTGTTGGTGAGGGACTGAAGTTGGGAGAATAGTTTAATGGGGTAGAAGAGAGGAACGCATCTAAAGAGATATAGCATTTTAGGTAGTCAGAGCATTCTAAAGGCCTGTACTCTTGCCATCCAGGTTAGGGAAGGGAGGATTGTGACTCCATCAAATTCAGCCCGGATTCAAACCACACATTCCAGTGGTTTACATCATAAGTCCATAAGATGGTCCAGTGGAAATGCTATGTGACGTCAGAAACACATGTTTATAAATTGAGATCTATTTAATGAACTGTAATATATGCCCTGATGAAGTGGTCAGGTGACCACGAAACGCGTTGGCGACTCTTTGTGTGGAATGTGATGGTGGTGATTGAATAAAGCATTCATAATAAATTCCTGGTCAGCGCGGAGTACTTCCTGGACAAAAACTTGTGCATCCATCATTAAAGCAAATACCAGATAGGATAAGGGGCATCCTGTCTGGTGCCATTGGAGATATTAAAGGGCTGAGATAGGAACCCCGAAGAGAAAACCCTAGCACCAGGGTTAGAGTATAAGCTGAGGATCTCTGACAATATAGGGCCAGAGAGGCCAAATTTGCAGAGAACCTCCCTGAGGTAGCCCCAGTGCACCCTGTCAAACGCTTTTTCTGCGTCAAGGGACAGTAATACACAGGGGCCCCCCCCCCGTCCCTCCGCTATTTCTATAAGATTCAGCATTCTTCTGGTTCCATCTCTGGACTGACGATGTGCCACAAATCCCACCTGATCCGGGTCGACAAGCAGGGGTATTATGTTTGTCAACCTGGTGGCTAGTAATTTGGAGTAGATTTTGAAATTGGTGTTTAACAAGGAGATTGGGCGGTAGTTCTCCGGGAGCTTCGGGTTTTTGCCGGGTTTAAGGATAGTCGTGACTGTAGCCTTCAAGGCTGTGGCCGGGATAAACCCCACAGATCGCCAGCTGTTGAATAGCCGAAGGAGGTATGGGGCCAAGAGGTGGTGCAATGTTTCATAGTATTAGTTTACAAAGCCATCTGGGCCTGGTGCTGAATTAGCTTTCAGAGAGGTTGCTATCTTAACAGTCTCTGAGAGTGTGAACGGCTGGTTCAAGGTGTCTAGTGCTTCCTGGGAACCGAGGGGAGGTCCAAAGCCGCCAGGTATTGTCAAATGGAGTCACCGGTGGGCTGTGGAGTGTTACCGTCATTTTTGAGGTTATATAGTTTGGCGTAGTAATTAGCAAACACCTCTATGATTTCCCCTGGGTCTCTCACCCCCCCCCCCTCGCTCCTCATTGAGGCGATCATGGATTGAACCGCCCGTTTCTTCGGTGTTTTGGCCCGGAATCTACCCGCTCTATCACCAGCTGCATAGAAGTGTGTCTTAAGTCTGCGCAGACCTACCTCGTGTTGGTGGAGTAACAAGGTTCGTAACTTATTGCGGAGGACCAGTATCTGGGAAACGAGCCCAGGCGTCGGTTTAGCTTTATTAGCTAATTGCTGAATCCGGGACATCCACTCCAGCCTCAGAGCGTCTCTGGCTCGTTTTTACTGAGAAGCTTTTTGGAGGAGGAGACCCCGGAGTACCGCCTTGTGGGAGGCCCATAATGTGTCCTCCCCATTATCATTGATGTAAAAAAAGCCTGCATCTCACTCGCAATGTCAGCTGGTGAGCTGCTGGTCTAAAAGAAGGCCTGCATTCAACCTCCATCACCTGGACCCTCCACCCCCTCACCTCTAGCCTGATCTCCAGCGATGTTGGTGCGTGGTCTGACCTGGTTATCAGACCTATGTCAGCCTTAAAGTAAAGTACCTGTGCAGAGCAAGAAAGCCTCCGGTGTCTTATTTCTACTACACTCTACCTGGAGAAGCTGCAGCATCAAAGTAAGTGCAGCGAATGAAGTACAATCCCTCACCAAACCCCTACACCATTAGTTTACCTGCCCTGGGACCCTCAGCCCTACCCGAGGAGGGTTTACCATCTACGCTGCCCTAAGTCACCATCCCCAGCAGGAATACGGCATTGGTGGTCCCCACTGACCACATATCCCGGGTGGCGTCACAACAAAATCCCCTGTAAATAACCGCTTCCTTTTATGACTGAGCCCAGGCCACGGGATCGGGTCACGACCACCGTGATCCCAGAGAGACAGCACCGACACGGTCCCGAGTACCCCACAGCCTGGGGGTGACTTAGTATCGCTCCCTACCGGTGGAGCGGGGCCCCAGGGCAGATGAGAATGTCGCACCCCGGGACTGGGCTACTCGGAACCGGGCCCTGTCGTCTTCTAGGGCTTCGGGGTGTCATGGTGATGTGACCTGGTTCCGTGGTCCCAGGTGTGGCAATAAAAAGGGGGTTAAAGAAAAGGGGAATAAAGTTTATAAAATTAGTTTGTGACACCACCCACTGCCTCTCACAGTCCCAGGGATGATGGTAGTGGGCAGCAGGGTTGACAAGCGCCCTCCACAGGCAGGGCTGTGTTTCCCCAGAGCCAGTATATGAGTTGAGAGCAGCCGACCCTCTCCCGCTCCCGGCGGAGTTCAGTGTCTTCTCAGGCAAGCTGTCTCCGCCTGCACAGCCAGTCAGTTGGCGGCTCCGCAGGTGCAGGTAGGCTCTCATGGCCCGCTCAAAGAACAAATGTCAGTCTCACACCAGAACTCAGGTTGACTGGCTTTTACTGTTACGGGTATACAGTCACAGTTCACAAAGGCACTTTGGTTTCTTGGTGGTTCCAGTGTTTTACTGCAGCTGGGGTTATCTTGTCTGCAGTTTACACCCGGTGATAACCCGTTCGGGTCCCTCAGTACTTTCTCATGCACTAGTATATCCGGGCCAGCTATTGCGGATTTTCAATGGAACGTTCCTCCACCGGTGAATTCCTAGTCCTCATATGTCTGCCTTTCACTTCGTGTTTCGGGTGGGTTTTGGGCATAAAGTCCCTTCACCTTGAAGGTTGATTCGTGGTCGGGGCCTGAAGCTTTCAACTACATCTACAGGGCTGGTACCCTGGTGTCGACCCGGTCCCTCCATGTACTGTTCGCTCAGACACCCCTTAGATGCCATCAGTCCTGCTCCGGTCTACTGTCTGGGATTCGGGCTGGCCGTGGTGGCATTGACCGCTGGGTCCGGGTGGCTCCAGCCTGGTGTTGCTCACTGGTTTCAGGTCTGCTCTCATCTCTCTTGTCTCCTACTTCTCACTTCCTGTTGTTGTCTTGTGTGCTCTAGTTTTGTGTGTTAGTCTCCAACCCCCTCACCAGGTTCTCCTCTCACTAACTTTCCATCCACCACCTCACTCCCCCCACTATACCCTGCCTGACATAGAGTACTAGGTCTAGGGATTGGGGGATGTGTTGGGTGTTGGTGTGGGGTGGCCGACTTACAAGTCCCATCTGCAGTACCTTACTGTGGCCACCTGTCCGCAGGGTCGCCACAAGAACAGTCTATGGTGATGGTAACTGTAGCTGTGGTGCAGGAGGGCACCAGGAATAATGGAAGGCCACAGGGGATTGCAGTTCTCAAGCTTTACTCACAGTTCATGCTGTAGCAACCCAGCCGGGCTCTGTGTCCTCCAGGTAAGCAGTCCATTCAACCCCCAGGCATCTTGGGTTCACCTCACCGAGACACCCTTCTATGAGCCTCTTTAGGTCGTCTTCCTGGGCTGACTACTTGCCCTGCGCCTCGTGGACAGTGTCCCAAGCAGGTGGCCGCGGGTCGTTGGGCAATCTGTCCCCCGACCCTAGGTCTGGCCACCATTTCAGCGAGTGTCCATGGCAATTGGCCACTGCCCCTGCAGAAGCAGCAGCACCCGGTTTTACTGGTTCAGGCATGCAGCACTGTGGCCAGATCGGGCCCGGTCCCCTCTGCGGAATAGCTCCACCAGCAAGGCACTCCCGGCAATTGCTGGAACAGGGTTCCTCCGGCCAGGGCTTCGTGACGACCTGTTGTACTGTTCCCATTTCCCTGGCAGGAGCCTCCCCTAGAGCTCTGAATCCTTTTCAAGCTCTCCTCTCTCACCAATATTCCTCTCCGACTGCTCTCTCTCCTCCTCTCCTCTCTGCTTTTTCCTCCCAACCCATCTTACTACTCCCTTCCCCAACCTGGGATGGGGCCCTCCCTCAAAAGGGTCCACCCAGATCCACTGGCCTGGAGTCAGGAAGATGTTGGATGCGGGTGTCTGTGTCTCTGATTGGTGTCCCCTCCTTACCTGGGAGTGGGGTACCACACCTATGGCTTAGGTGCAGTATCTCTGTGGCGAATGAACTGCAGGGGAGCCATACATCAGTGGCATTTGTTTGCACAGATCCATGCCTGTCCATGTGGTCCTTGAAATTGAAGGATCCACACGGACAGGCAAAATACGCAATGTCAAGGGGGCTAAGAATGTAAAATATGACATATGGGTCAAAAACGGGTCTAAAGGCCCCGTCACACCATTCAACATCGGCTGCAATGTCGGATGTGATGCCGCAGGTGCGTGCTCGCTTCCGACATCGCAGCCTAGCAAGATGTTGCCGGCGACGGCGCTGCGATGTTGTCGCCGAGATTGCTTGCTGGGCTGGGATCAACCCAGCGAGAAATCCGCTGCAATGCAGTGAATAGGCGTTTTTTGCCATTCGCGGCAGATCCAGCAGTTTTGCCGCATTGCTGCGTAACGGATCACTAGCGGCAAGACTGCATTCAGCTCAATTCATTCCCTACGCATAGCGTAAGGACCGCGGACAGCTCCTGACTTTAGGAGCCAGCCGCAATGTACTGTATGCAAATTGCGTATAGTACTGCCGCCATTTACAGTAAATTTCTGAAACCCGACAATTACCGGCTTTAGCTAAACCTTATATTAACCCCTGCACAACCAGTGTGTTCTGTCAGATGTGTCCAGGGAGTGTGGACACTCCCTGGACACAAGCTGGCACCACACTAACATCAGTTTAACCCTGCATAATCCGGCTTATTAGCCGCATCTGCAGCCTCTGTGCTGACATGCCGCACAGAGGCTGCAGATGGGGTTAATATGCAGCTAAACACCGCGATTTTAAAAATGTGCCCAGCAGCTGGGTTTGTAATAATCATCTTTCACCGCTGCTGTTACAGCGGTGAAAGATGATTTGTTACTGTACCGGGAAACGGGCAAATTCAAACTCCGCAGCTTTGATAGCCACGGAGTTTGAAGCAATTTTTACAGCACACGCGAGCGACTATTGCACAGTGTGCTGTACGCGCCCATATACTTTGTATTGCCACTCACGCGAGAAAATCGCGTTCAATGGCAGCATGCTGTAATGTGCAATGCGAGGAACTCGCGCTAATGGGACCAGTATCCTTTAATGATACTGATCCGAGTGCAATGCGAGTCTCCCTCGCATTGCACCCGCACGACGCACATGGATAGTGTGCCTTCAGCTTTAGCATGAGAAAGTAGTTAGTCATAGCTAGTTATCTTTGTGACATGAGAAGTTTTATTAAATGGCCACTAGGTGTCAGCAGAATACTGCAGGAAACAGATATAGTGAACACTTTTAACCCTTGCAGTGCCAAGTGCTCTTAGGACATGGATGCTATTGGGGAGGAAACTGCCTGTTGTACATGGAGGAATTGAAGAACTAAAATAAAGTTTTTTTTATATCACCTAATTTTGAAGGATATAGATTCTCAATTTTTCGTCAGACAAAGTCATGTGGGGGCTTGTTTTATATATTCCAATTGTTTTTATTGGTTTTAAGTTAGCAGGTATAAGATGACAAGATAATAAACATATCCAATATATCAGTACATCAAATATATCAAAACAACTTCAAGGGATGCAAATTTGTACAAATGTAGAGATCCGGTTGTGGCGCCCCGCAACGAGTGCGTCACAGGAGGGTATTGCAGCCATAAATGCAGCAGCAATATTCTCTGACCCAGCAGTTATGTGGTTAACTCAGAGATCCATACCCTGCATGCCTCACTTAGCATAGAGGGCCAATCAAGGTCCTGGTGGGCGGAGTGCAAGGGTAGTGTGTAGTGAAAGTTTAGTCCAGCTTAGAGAGTTCTAGCCTCGGGTCTGGAGAAGTAACAGCAACTTAGAAGACTGCAGATTCCCAGCTCTGCAAGCTAGGAGAGGGGGTTGCACAGTCGGTTGCGTCCCTGGTGCGGGCGGGAGTGTGTGATTTGTGCGCAGGCATCCGCCTGCGCACAGATCACATATGGGAGTGAATGGGTACGCACGGTCCTGCGCTGTCAAGCGCAGCACCGTGCGTCCCCATTCTAAACATAGGGACTTGCGCTGGCTGCGCACACATGGCGATAACCCATCCGCAGAACGCTGCGGAGGGGAACACCAGTGTGAAGGCAGCCTTAAGTAAAGATCTCCATGCTTTAATTGCTGCTTTCACCATTTCTTTGGTTCTTCTAATCCTAGCCAAACCGGTCGCTCAGTGTTTTTCCACCAATTCTGGCTGAGTTTGATAATTGTTGCTTGTAGATAAGCACTGATATTGGGGATGGCCAGGCCTCCTTTATTTTTACTCTTCATGAGTCGATTTCGTAATTCTGGGTTTTAGTTTGTTCCATATGAAATTAAATAGTTGTGTTTGAAGTTTCTGCAACCACTTTGCCGGCACACAGAGGGGAATAGTCCTGAATTTGTAGAGAAGCTTGGGAAGCAGGCACATCTTGTATGCGTTGACTCGACCTAACCATGAGATTTCTAATTTAGTTACGGTAAATGTTGTATATTGTTTATTTGGATAGTTTTGTATATATCCGCTAGGTTGACATCAATTATTGAAGATAAGGGTTTAGTTAAGTATATGCCTAAATAGCTTATCTTCTCTTCTCCCCAGGCTAATGTCATTTCGGACTTAAGGATGTCTAGTAGTTGTGGTGTTAGGTTAAAGCTTAGAACTTGGGTTTTTGTTAGGTTGATTTTGTAATGCGATAACTCAGAGAATAGGTGTATGGTGTCTAGTAGATTTCTTATAGAGTTGACAGGGTCGGTTAAAGTAATGAGAATGTCATCTGCGAATAGGGAGATTTTAAATTGTCTTTGATATAGTGGAATTCCTTTGATTAGAGGGTTCATACGTATTTTTTCTGCAAGGGGTTCAATAAAGAAATCGAAAAGAGTGGGAGAAAGAGGGCACCCCTGCCTGGTCCCATTAGTCAGGAGAATTTTATCAGAAAGGCAGTTATTAGTTAACACCCTAGCTGTGGGGGTCGAATATAAGGAGCTAATTGCATTCATAATTCCTCCCTCAAAACCGAATTTATTCAAGGTTACACACACCCAGGGCCGCACCGTCCATTGGACAATGTGAGCCCTGTCATTCAGGCGGCAAGAGGCAGGGGAGCGGCAGTGCAGAAGGGGGCGGCGCCTCATGCAAACAGCCTCCCCCGTCATGGCGCCGGCCGCTCACCCTGCGCACCGCAGGTAAGCGGCGACCCGCCAGGGGACCAGTACAGGAGGGGCGGCAGCGCTGGGCTACACCAGCACCCCCCCCCATAATCACTGCCGCGGCTCAGGCGGCAGTGGGGCTTGGTGCACCCCAGCACACACCACATATATACTGACTGTCTCCTTCATCATGGTATACCCAGTGGCAGTAGTGGGCAGGGGCGGACTGGCCCAGGTGGCAGGGGGGCAAGTGCCCCCTGGGCTGGTGGTATAGCCCTCATCTAGGTCCCCCCCCACAGAAATGGGCCGGCCGGCGGCGCTTTTTGGCTGGCGCTGTGAAAGTACAGCAGACGCGGCTGACACAGTGAGTGACCGGCGATAGTCTGATAGCACCCCCCCACCCCCAAATCCATCCCCCCCGGTCCACCAAAAAATTCTGACAGCGTCCCCCCCCACCTTCCCCCCATCCCGCTCCTCACCTAAGGGCTGGCAGAACAGAACTGCCACCCGGAGTTTGAGTCGCCAGCCAGCCCCTGGTAGTGGGGGAGGAGCCCAGATGTAATCATCAGCAGTGACTGTACATGCTCCTTCTCTCCCTTTCCCCCTACTCCTGGCTGATAAGGTCCCGAGACATTGCAGGAGGGAGGGGGCTCCTGTGCCTGCTCTTCTCTCTTCAGTGTCGACAGCAGCTCTTGTCCCCCACAGTCTTGTCCCCTTACAACTGCTATCACTGTTCCAAGCCCCACACCTCCCTCACAGTGCACAGTGATGCTGTGCAGTCCTGCTGCACAAGTACGGATGATTCCTTGGCCATAGCTGAAGAGAGGAGAGGTGAGGAGCTGCTGCTGAGGTGATCACAGTCGTCACCAGTCACTGGTCATCATTCTTAAAGTAATATGGAGAAAAAGACATAGAGAGGGAGCACACCAAAATTATGGTTTTAAAAAATTATAGTACATCAGTTTATTTAACACATATTCAGACAAACATGATAACATCAATTAAAAAATACAAGGTATACATAAAGGGGGACCCTGCACACTATTATATTACACAAAGGTTTGTATTTATATATGGTTGACACCTTACGATCATACAGACAATTGGTAGGAGGTAACAGACACCGGTTACTGATCAAGGTGCCAAAAATTTGTACATAAATTGTGATTACATATAGGTTTACCAATAAATGTATACGGGGAGCTTCCCTTTATATCTTGGAAAGAGTTATAACCATGTTCATATAAATACAAAATGTGCATCAACAATAATTGCTTAGTAGTAGGTCAACAATACCCAATTGAAATGCAATTCCAAATATATATGCAACATATTGTAAATGGTCAATAACTAAATTGAGTTTGAAGGGAGCTAGAAAATTGTAGATAAACCATGAATCTACATAAAAGGTAGCACCGAGGAATATATAAGGAAACCTGCAATCATTTGTGGTCCACGGAGCACACCCAATAATTGGTAAGGCTGGCCACTTGTGAATAAATTCCCCTGGTTTATAGCTCCCCCATTAGAGTATATGCCCCCATCATTGAATATAGCACCACCAGTGGTATATAGAACCCCATCACTGGTATATAGCCCCCATCACCGGTATAAAGCCCCTCATCACTGGTATATAGCCCATTATCACTGTTTAATAGCTCCTCATTACTGTATATGTCCCCATCATTAGTATATGGCCCCCATCATTGTATATAGTCCCCATCACTGGCATAAGGCCCTATCATTGTATATAGCGCTTATTACTGCTATAGTGTTACCATCATAGTATATAGCCCCCAACACTGGTATAGCACCCCCTTCGCTTGTATATAGGCCCCATTGCTGGTATATGGGCCCCCTTTGCTGGTATATGGGCCCCATCATTGGTATATGGGTACCCTTTGCAGGTATATGGGGCCCATCACTGGTATATGGTATATGATCTTTTATCATTTTTATTTGTCTTTATTTAACTTTGATTTTGCAGTGTATATTAATACCATGCAAAATCAAATGGGCAGTCACAGGTGTCACACAGGAGAGGAGGAAGCAGGATTCTTCCTCCCCTCTGTGACGTTAGATGCAGCAGCGCCGCCCCTATGGGAAAAAGCGCTGCGTAAAGAACTGACAAGGTCATTCTTTTTACGCAGGCGCTTTTTCCTATAAAAGTTCAGCGTATTTTTACGCAGCGTCCACACGGCAAAGTGAATTTCCCATTCACTTTGCCGGCAGACAAAAAGCACATTGCGTATTTTGAAAAGTGTGCGCAAAAATACGCAATGTGTGAATGCAGCCTAAGCCCTTTTTGAAACCCTTAATAGATCTTGCTGGGAGCAGCTCCTGAGGTAGACTGTTACCAAGATTAATAATGCTTATGGGTAATCAGGCTCAGCTCTTCTGGCATTTGAAACTTTCTTTCTACAAACTACGGGAGTGCACCCTTGTCTTTTGAGGAGGTGTTTTTACATAATACCGGTTTTGCTCGTACATTTTGTATGAATAATTTATGTACTTGAGTATGTTAATTGCGCCCCTTCTTATTCTAATGATTAAATAAACGTACGGTAATTATTTTATTCTTTTCCTTTAATTAGAGATGAGTGAACCGAACTTCGGAGTTTGTACCGAGTGAGTACCGAACACAGACTTCGGAGCTCGGGAGCTTTGCATACGTAAACCACTCGAGCGAGCATCGCTGTGCTCAGGTACACTTGGATCTCGGGTAAGGGCCTGTTACCCACTTCAATGTCCCAGCGATCCCACCTACAATCCATCGTTGGTGGGATCGCTGTGACATAGTTAGCTGATCGCTGGTGAGCGGTCACATAAGCAGACTCACCAGGGATCAGGACCAGCGAGAACGCTGATATCCAAGGTAAACAGCGGGTAACTAAGTGCCGCGCGGCACTTCTATTATGCCATTTAGCCTGTGATTTATGTTTACACCAAGCAGGGGGAGTTGGGGGGCAGGGGTGTGGGTTTAGGTTGTGGGGGACGGTGGTTTTTGGGGTGGTGCAGGTTTGGGTTGGATGAGGTTTGGGGGGCAGGTTTAAGGCATATAGTGGACATATGTACCAACATGCATACACTGCATACACACACATACATACACTCAGCTTTATATATTACTGTAGATATGAGCTTGATACAAACCTGGATTGTAAATTATTATTCCTTAACCTCTTTGGCTCAATCTTGAGCCATGGTGACATGATGGATGAACGCTCTGTAGGATCTTGCACAGCCCAGATAGGTCTCCCAGTGTCTTCTTCAAGCCTAGATAGGTCCACCAGAGTCTTCTCCACCATTATCTTAATAGTACCTAGCCATCGGTTGCTGGTCTTCCTCTTTCGCCTTGCTCCTTCTATCCTTCCTACCATGATGTCCTTCTCCAGTGATTTCTCTCTTCGTATGGTGTGTAGACAAGTCATAGTTTGGTGATCCTTGCTTCAAGTGACTTGTCTGGCTTGATTTGTTGGTTCTTCTTGCCATCCATGGTATTGATAACATCCTTCTCCAGCATCACATTTCAAAGGTGTTGATTCTTCTTGTCTTGTTTCTTTATCGTCCAGGTTTCACTTCCATATGTTACTACAATAAAGACCAGACTATGTACGAGCCGTGTCTTCATCACCATTGAAATGTTAAATAACATTGTAAATACATAATGAAAAAATAACAATGACAAGTAAACTATTTTTTGCACTCATGCTGCATATTCCAAGGAAAACAAATTAAACAAAACAAAGGTAAATACTCAAAAATCACAATAATTCTTTCTCCCAAAAGCAATATATAAAAGCAGATAAGCAATGAAAGTGTATTTTTATATGAATTATGCTTCGATCACTCTTTGGTGGCCTCTCCGGGGAGCTCTGGAACACTTGTGTTTGATCTGCGTAGACTTGTTCCCTTTGTAATAAGATCAGCATAACCTTCTTTGTGTGAAAAAGCATAGCCGGATCTGCGATGTGAACTTCCTCTCTTGAAATGCGTTGTCATTGTAACGGTATTCACCATATTTTGCCTTTTTGCCCCATAGTAATTTTGCTGTAAGTAAAGAACCATATTCACAAAGTATGTTAGTGAATTCCATATTCTACTATATTGACAAAATATAAAACTTTAGACTACTCAACAGTTATGATATTAGCGACAATAATACAAATCTATATGAGTTTATAGGGCTTCGAATCTCCAGTACTTTCTACTGCTGGATCATAGTTAGGATAGGTCATTAATGTCAGCTTGGTCGGCATGCGACACTCAGAATCAGCTGTTTTTGGTGCCGGCAGCAGGGGGCAGAGCAACTGACTGTATGGCGCCTGTATGTACCGCAGGCGCCAGATCCCGCCTTGTTTTGTGTTCTGCTTTATGCAGACAGCAGGGTTGAGAATCTAGAGCCTGCACACTAAGCTCTGCCCTAATGCGGGCAGAGCAAACAGCATTACTGCTAGTGCGCAGGCTCTCCAACCCTGCTGTCTGCATAAAGCAGAACTCAAAACAAGAGCTGGATCTGGCACCTGTGGTACACACAGGCACAATACAGTCAGACGCTTTGCCCGCAGCAGGGCAGAGCTCATGGCGCCTGCGCGAACATACAGGAATCTGCGCAGGCACCAAAAACGGGACTGGGAAAAGAGAAGGAGGCGCCAAGAAGAAAGAAGAGGCAGTTAGGTCCGGACGAGTGAGAAGACCCCTCGAACTTGTAAGTATGAATTTACATACACAGCAAGAAACTTTATAAAGTCATTATTTAGGTTTCCAGGGGAATAGATTATAGCCACCTTCACAGAATGCAGCATAGGCGCTGCTGAAGGTGGTGCTTTCAGTTGAAAAAGCCCTAGGGGTGACAGATTTACTTTAATTTCCCCGATGAACCCCACAACAAAAGGGGCAATCGCATAGGGAAAGAAATCTAGAGGACACCTATGATCTTTTAAGCTAAGTATTGAAAGGGAACTATTATCTGAAGTTTCTTGTTGGTCACATCCTTCTTAGGCCGGTTTGACACCACAAAATCAGGTCCGGGGCTGTCAGGTTCACACCGGACAGCCCCGGAACTGATCCAACCGTGGTGTGAAACCGGCCTTACACCTTCTATCTATACCACTATACCACCTTAGTGGGATAAGACAGATATTTATGGTTGTCCTTTGTTTGTATATTCAGATCCATTATATGAGAATACACTGAAGTATGGGGCAATAAATGACCCATTCCAGTTTTTTTGGATGTTTGCACTTGACACTTTTTACATATGACACTTTACACAGGACATTTTTTTCTGTTTTCTACTCAGTATTGATTATACTTCTGGTATTAGCCCATGATACATTTTTTGGGGCTTTTCACTCCCAGTGGTCTCTACACGTGGATATCTCTGTAATTAAATAGTTGCCTCTAAATACCAATTGGATCACATATTATAGCTATACATGATATAGGACTACTACAACCAGGGTCAATAAGGGACTTGCAGGGTAAGCTGCCACTGAGCTGCCACCATATCATCATCTCCTAGGATGCCAACCTCGTCGGTAGGGATAACAATTCTAGGGTAAGATAGGACAAGACAGACCCTCCCCAGCCTGCCCTATCAATATACCTACCCTTATGTGTAATCTAGCTTCTATTTTCTATTTTGTTGTTCCTTTCTTCTTGTTTATGATCTTTTTTAGTGCCTTTTTCATATGAATTGAATAAGTTTGTTTTTCTCTTGTTTTCACACATTAGTAGGGCCCCTTCCCTCTACAATTTTATTGGTAATTTCTCAAGTATACATATGTCATAATTTATGCCACTTTGTGTAGTAAATTATAATTAATTAGTTTTCAAAAGTAAAAAAGACTGACGGTTCGTCCTAAGAAGTATGAACCGGTGCAAAGCTGAACCTGAAATCTACTATAATAAATAGACAGCGGCACTCTGAAAAGATAAAATGAAGTACCGTAAATACTCGTGTATAATCCGACCCCCTACTTTTGCCCCCAAAACCTGGGAAAACCTATTGACTCGTGTATAAGCCGAGGGTGGACCCCAGCACAAGTATACAGCCCCCAGCAGTGTGGTATACAGCAGCCTCCCCAGTGGTAGTATACAGCAGCAGCCCCAGTGGTATATACAGCAGCAGCCCCAGTGGTAGTATACAGCAGCCCCAGAGGTATATACAGCAGCCCCAGTGGTAGTATACAGCAGCCCCAGTGGTATATACAGCAGCAGCCCCAGTGGTAGTATACAGCAGCCCCACTGGTAGTATACAGCAGCCCCAGAGGTATATACAGCAGCCCCAGTGGTATATACAGCAGCAGCCCCAGTAGTAGTAGTATACAGAATCCCCAGAGGTATATACAGCAGCCCCAGTGGTAGTATACAGCAGCAACCCCAGTGGTAGTATACAGCAGCCCCAGAGGTATATACAGCAGCCCCAGTGGTAGTATACAGCAGCAGCCCCAGTGGTATATACAGGCCCCCCCCCTACTGCCTCAATCCTGTAAAAGAATAGATTATTATACTTATCCCTGCCGCTGTCCCGCCGCTGCCATCGCGCTCCTCCGTCTTCATCCAGCGTCTTCCGGCTTCCTCCTTTGGCGCGCAGACAATGACGTCATTGCCTGCGCCCACCAGAGGAAGCCGGAAGAAGCCGGATGAAGACGGAGGAGCGCGATGGCGGCGGCGGGACAGCGGCAGCGGGACAGCGGCAGGGATAAGTATAATAATGTATTCTTTTACAGGATTGAGGCAGTAAGGGGGGGGCCTGTATACTGATGGGGGGGGGCCTGTATACTGTATACACTGTATACAGTGTATACAGTATACAGTGACTCGCGTATAAGCCGAAGGGGGGACTTTTCAGCAGTTTTATGTGAGCCCCGGCAGCCAACATCAAGGCATATCTCTCTAGGTATTGGTGGTTGTCCTGATCAAGGGGTGAGGAATATACCTTGAAATGCATTGAAAAAAGTCACTTGCATTCACCGATTTCCTTGGTGCATATGGTTGATTGTACAGTAGCGCAGTTGAATTCCACATATTTCCTCTATTTTTTTCTACTAAGGTACAGTTCTTTGCTGGGTCTCAATCTAATGCTTCTATCTGGTGTTTTGCAGGATGCACCAGACAAAACCTGACAGCACCGGATGAGACAATCTGTGGGCAAATATGCCCTCCGATCCTGTGTTTAGCAGGATTCGTTTGTGCTCATCTCTGCTTTTATCTGCGGTGCTGAAATTTCAACCCGTGTGTGGAGTGCTGCTGTCCGCAGTGCTGAACGTTCAGCCCGTGTGAGCAGTGGAGCTCTCCATGGTGCTGAACGTTCAGCAGTGGCTCTGAAATGCTGCTGCTGTCCATGGTGCTGAATGAGCACAGCAGCATTTAAAAGCTGGCGCTGTTCTGTAAATAGCATCCGGGAAACAATCTGACTTTTTGCTGCGATACGATGCCCATAGACTCTCATATTATGGGCGCCGGATCGCCCCGCATCTGGGAGGATCCGGTTTTGTTCATTTTTTTGCACTGGACACAAAAAATGATGCTGACTCCCATTTTGTGTCCGGTGCAAAAAACAGACAAAACCGGATCAGGGAGAAAAACCCAAAACCGGACGGCCAGATAGGACCAATCCGGCACCATAGGGATACATGGTGGCAAAACGGGATCAGTTCTGTCCGTTTCAAACCAGACAGAAGCTGATAGCACAAAACCCTGGCGTGAAGCCAGCCTAAGGCTGGCGGATAGGAGTGCAGAGTCAGAAGGCATGACCACATAATCTAAAATTGAAATGACTATTAGCAGGTTTGCAGGTGTTTAATAGAGGCATTAGATAGGAACCCAGCGAAGAGATACGCCTTGATGTCGGCTGCTGGGCTCACATTAAACTGGCCTTATGAACTGAGTTTCTCAATTGTTAAATGTATTTCCTTAGCAGTAATGCATGTCTATTAGTGATGAGCGAGTAGTAAGATATTCGGGTTCAGATAGCTCTAACCAAATACTGTGAATGAGTAACGAATCCAATGCAAGTCAATGGGACCTCACTTGGGTTTGAATACTGAAACCGTTCAAAGTATTCAGTTAGAGCTCTCAGAACCCGAATATCTTACTACTCGCTCATCACTAACTTCTATATTCCAATATTCAGTGTTTATATATCTTCGGCAGCTGGGCTTTGAAACGCTATTTATTATAGTATAATTCAAGATGTGACATTTGGCCATGTACTAGCCCACTTGAGCTTCACCCACTTGTCACGGCTGGCCGGGACTTGAGAAGGGCAACAATTTTGCAATATGTCAAGCTGTGCTATGTCAGAATTCTGGTAAAAACTGCCCAATCAGGTGCTTAGTGTTTTTAATTGTGTGTTTAAGATATGAAAATTATAATTAATTAAAATAAATATTAATAAAAATAGTAATTTACTGGATTTAAAATTTGTTGTGGAAAATGTGGTGCTTAGGAAAATGGGAAAAAATAAGTAACGCACTATTATCACACAATATACAATAAAAACATTGGTTTGTGTCGCATTTCGGCTAATTATGCTCCACCCCGTCCCTGGAATCCGGCTGCTCAGACATTTGATGAGTGAATGAACAATAATACAATACAACGGTCTTACTAATGACATAATCCTTTATTTCATCTAAGGATAGTACAGTTCTAGCTAGATATCTTTGCATCCCGGGTTTTGTGACTTGTATAATAATGTTTGTAATACTTACATGCTTGACTTCATTCCGATCAAACGTACAGGTGAGAAATCTGGCAAGAAGTGAAGGAAGAATGCTTATACCTACTGCCAGAAAAATCACCAGCCAACTGAATCCAGAGCGGAATGTATTTGTAGCCGCATCTGTAAGAAATACGCAATATATTTGCAAAAAATTTAAGGCAGGTTGTACAGGTGCATCTCAATGAATTAGAAGATCATCAAAGAGATAATTTATTTCAGTAATTCAATAAATAAAGTGTAACACATATATTATATATAGTGATTACACACAGAGTGATCTATTTCAAGTGTTTATTTCTGTAAATGTTGATGATTATGGCTTACAGTCAATGAAAACCCAAAGGTCATTATCTCAGAAAGGAGGATGAAGGGTCTGAGAGAAAAAATATTACCTAAATAGGTATCAGAGGCTTCACCTTGTGTGGTTGTGAGAGTCACTATAAAAAGCAGATCACGGCTGCTGCAGTCCCCAGCGTGGTGCATATACAGTAGGGAGGATGAAGGGCCCGGGAGGGCGTCACTGCCATGCTGCGCTCTTTTTGGCCCCCCTGCTTCCCTTTGACCATCCTGTGCTTTGTTTGCCTCTCTACTCCGCCTTGTGTCTCTGCCCCCCCCTTCCCTCTCTCTTCTC
Source organism: Allobates femoralis (assembly GCA_033576535.1). Classification (NCBI taxonomy): domain Eukaryota; kingdom Metazoa; phylum Chordata; class Amphibia; order Anura; family Aromobatidae; genus Allobates; species Allobates femoralis. The sequence continues at coordinate 5,011,390 of JARQOC010000009.1, forward strand.
CCCCATGTCTCTGCCCTCTCTTCCTTCTCTCTTCTTCCCCATGTTTCTGCCCCTCTTCCCTCTCTCTGCTACCTCCTTTCATCTCTCTGCCCCCTTTCCTTCCTCTGCTCTTTCTTTTGTCTCTCTACCCCCCTTTCCTTGCTCTGCTCCCCCTTCTGTTTCTGTGGCCCCTCCTTTCGTCTCTCTGCCCCTCTTGCCTGGTTCTCCTTCCCATTCTGTTTCTATGCCCCTCCTTCCCACTCTCTGCTCCCCCCTTTCTTCTCTCTGCTCTCCTCTTACCTCTCTCTGCCCCCCTTCAGTCATTCTGGTCACCCCTTGTTTCTCTGCCCCCCTTTGGTCTCTCTGGTCTCCCCTGGTGTCTCTGCCCCACTTCAATCTTTCTGGTCCCCCCTTATGTCTCTCTGCCCCTTTTCATCTTTGCTCCCCCCCCCAATTCATCTCTCTGCAACCTTTCAGTTTTTCTGGTCCCCTTTATGTCTCTCTGCCCCCCTTCCCTCTCTCTGCTGCCTTCATTCGTCTCTCTGCTTCCCCTTTCTTGTCTCTGCTCCCCCTTTCCTCTCTCTGCCCCCCCTTCAGTCTCTCTACTTCAGTGTTTCTGGTCTCCCTTCAGTCTTTCTGGTCCCCCCTTGTTTCTCTGCCTCCTCCTTCAGTGTTTATGGTCCCCCTTATGTGTCTCTGCTCCCCTTCAGTATTTCAGGTCCCTCCCTATGTTTCTCAGCCCCCACCTTCCCTTCCCTCTCTGCTCCCCCCCTCCCCCTTTGTCTCAATGTCCTCCCTTCATCTCTCTGCCCCCTTCATTGTTTCTAGTCACCCTTATGTCTCTCTGCTCCCCTTCAGTATTTCTGCTCCCCCGTATGTGTCTCAGCCCCCCCCCTTCCCTCTCTGGTCCCCCCCCTCCTTCATCTTTCTGCTCCCCTTCAGTGTTTCTAGTCCCCCTTTTGTCTCTCTGCTCCCCTTTAGTATTTCTGGTCCCCCTCTATGTCTCTCATCCCCCCCTTCCCTCTCTGCTCCCCCCTTTTGTCTTTATGTCCCCAATTCATCTCTCTGCCCCCCTTCATTGTTTCTAGTCCCCCTTATGTGTCTCTGCTCCCCTTCAGTATTTCTGCTCCCCCCTATGTGTCTCAGCCCCCCCCCCTTCCTTCTCTGGTCCCATTAAGACTTTTTTTGCCCGGGCATTGCAAAAACCTGGAGTCAGCCCTGAATGTATCCTTATGGTGCCGGATTGGTCCTATTTGGTTGTCCAGTTTTGTGTATTCGGTGCCTGATTCATTTTTGTCTGTTTTTGTTTTTTTTTTTCGCCTGCACCATTTTTTTGGCTCCGATAAATCCAAAAAATCTGATTGTTTCCCGGATCCGATTATTTGCACAGCGCATGATCAGTAATTCTGCTGTCCAAATTTGAGCACCATGGACAGCAGTATTTCATGCACAGGCTGTGAATTCAGGACCATGGACAGCAGCGGAAAACGAATCCTGCAAAAAACAGGATCCACCCTGACAGCCCAAAACCGTGGTGTGAATCCAGCCTTAGTTTGCATACAACAGCCATGTTTATCATAATTGCCGTTCTCCACCTGTCTATGACTTTACATATTTCATTTCAAAGATCAACTTCTAAAACCAAAAGTCCTAAATTAGATTATACTGAAACAAAGAATTTTCTTTTACTCTAGTCCGAGACTAAGAAGTATATTATATTAAAATGAATTACGAGACGAGTACAATAATAGACGGTTACTGACCTGGAAACTGAAACATGGTTGGTGCAACTTTGAAGAGCCGATTTGATTGAGTGATAAAAGTCAACAGAAAATAAAGCACCGGGCTTAGTATAAATGCAAGAGCTGACGCCAGGGTCCAGAAGGAGATTTCAAAAATGACCTGGAGATTTTAGGAAAATGATTATAATTTTAAATGGTCATTGTAGTTTTAATAAACTTGTGATTATTAGACTGCAAGTGCAGACACCATAAAAAAATGTCATATACTTTTGTTACAAAATCATTTTTTAAATGAATAATTGCACTAACGTTATGGACCTCAGGGCCTGATTCATTAATACTGCCATTACATACGGCAATAATAGGTATGCTGGAATAAAATGAGCCTAATTCATTGAGATGTATCTTGATTAATAAAGTAGGCGCATCTTATCAGTGGTGTATGTTTCTGTAATCCTCACCCTCGCCAGAAATGTTACATCTTAAAGTGACAGGGGAGGCGATGGAGGACACAGATGCCTAACTATTTTAATGGCTCTGTCAGTCATGGTGATAGGGCGGCAGCCAAGATGGTGATAGCACTATGACTGGGGACAAGTCTAGAGGTGAGAATCAGGAGAAGGGGACAAGAGCCTCAGTACCTGGTCATCATCCCCTTCATCATCCCCATCTACCGTACTCTTTCTTCTTTTCCTCTTTTGAGTCCTCTGTTTTCCATATGTTTGCCCAGAAAACATGTATAATCTATTTGTGTTGAAACTCAATTCCCAAATGTTCATGTTCATTTCAATCAAAATATACCATATGGCTGTACTGCCTTTTGTAAAATTATACTTACAGGTGTGTGGTGCCCCTGCAGATCCAGTCACCACTGAGGTACTGCACCACTGTTAGGGTGTAATATCCCACTCACAGGTAAGAAGGGCACAGACCGGTGCCGGGACACCCAGATTACACTAGAAATTGTAGTGGGGTTGGGTGGAAGTAGTTAGAGGGAGCACTTGGAAGGAGTGAGGCCAGGAAGAACACACATGTAGATGACATGGGACAAGTGACAAAGGGTATAAAAAGAGTGGCGGAGCCAAGTGTGCACGAGGTCTACGGAGCAGTGCCAAGAGTGTACAAGGTTCACGGAGCAGAGCCGAGAGTGTACGAATTTTCCGGAGCAGAGCCGAAAGTGTACTTGGTGTATGGAGCAGAGCTGAGAATATATGACGTGTAGAGAGCAAAGTAGGGTGTGTACAAGGTGTACAGAGCGGAGCTGAGAGTGTACGAGGTGTACAGAGCGGGGCCGAGTGTGTACGAGGTGTACGGAGCGGAGCCGCGTGTGTAAAAGGTATACGGAGCAGAGCAGACAGTTTGTCGCCTCATGGTAGGTACACCCCTGTCACTGTATAAATGCTTTTTTTCACCTTCAACGGCCATGTTCACACACATGCGTTTTTTTGACCATCTCTGCGTTTTTGGGCTGTTAAAAAAAAACGCAGGTGCGTTAACGCAGGGTACATTTGAGTGGTAGCTGCGTTTTTCAGCTCCATTTGCGTTTTTTACCCCTAGTCCAAAAAACGCTGCATGCAGCGTTTTTGGGTGCTGTAAAAAAACGCATGTGCGTTTTTACAAAAACGCATGCGTTTTTTTAACATGGGGCCCTATGGGAAACGCATGCAAAAACGCATGGTACATTAGTACCTTTTAGTGCCATTCAAAAACGCATGCGTTTCCCATAGGGGCCCATGTTAAAAAAAACGCATGCGTTTTTGAAAAAACGCACATGCGTTTTTTTAACATGGGGGCCCTATGGGAAACACATGCGTTTTTAAAAGGCACATTTATGCACCCTGCGTTAACGCTTGCGTTTTTGCCTGCGTTTTTGGTGAAAAAATGACTAAGTCCAAAAACGTGGCAAATCCTTTCAGACACACAAGGGACATTTTTTAGCACTCTTAAAAAAACGTAAGTGCTTTTAAGAGTGCTAAAAAAAAACGCAAATTGTGTGTGAACATAGCCAACATTACACTTTTAGCTCAGACAATGATGATTAGAATAGTACTATGAAGCTGCAGGTACAGACAGTGGCTATGTTCACACACAATTTGCGTTTTTTTTTAGCACTCTTAAAAGCACTTGCGTTTTTTTAAGAGTGCTAAAAAATGTCCCTTGTGTGTCTGAAAGGATTTGCCACGTTTTTGGACTTAGTCATTTTTTCACCAAAAACGCAGGCAAAAACGCAAGCGTTAACGCAGGGTGCATAAATGTGCCTTTTAAAAACGCATGTGTTTCCCATAGGGCCCCCATGTTAAAAAAACGCATGTGCGTTTTTTCAAAAACGCATGCGTTTTTTAACATGGGCCCCTATGGGAAACGCATGCGTTTTTGAATGGCACTAAAAGGTACTAATGTACCATGCGTTTTTGCATGCGTTTCCCATAGGGCCCCATGTTAAAAAAACGCATGCGTTTTTTGAAAAACGCACATGCGTTTTTTTACAGCACCCAAAAACGCTGCATGCAGCGTTTTTTGGACTAGGGGTAAAAAACGCAAATGGAGCTGAAAAACGCAGCTACACTCAAATGTACCCTGCGCTAACGCACCTGCGTTTTTTTTAACAGCCAAAAAACGCAGAGATGGTCAAAAAAAACGCATGTGTGTGAACATGGCCAGTGATAGCTGGGGGGCATAAACTAGCTGACAGGTTCGTTTTACGAGCTCTATGTAGGATCACAGCACTTCCTAAGCCTCAGCCTTCCTAGCTCTATTCCCCACTTAACTCGACCTTCCTAAGCGTGATTGACAGCTTACTAGCTATGTTGTCAAGCAAGTGAGCTGTCAGTCAGAAGAAGATAGAGCAAGGCGGGGAATAGCGCTAAGGAGGCAGAGACTTAAGAAGTGCTCTGACCACAGCTTGAGCACTTTAGCCCTATTTCCATATTTAATTCAACCAGCCATACAGCAACAGATTGCATAAGTAAACGTATGGATGATGTAATCTTTTAGAAATCAACAACATCAAATAGGAAGCTCAGGGAATGGTTCCTTTCAACAGATACCTTTTAATATGTTTTGGCACAGAATATACATACAGTTCTTTTATCATTTTATGCTTGATACAAATATGTTGCAGATTTATGCTGATAAAACCATTTTATTCTAAAAACACTTCATCCAATGAGCTAATAATAAATAATCATTTTTATTTGTATAGTGCCAACATATTCTGCAGCACTTTACAATTAAGCGGAGACATGTACAGACAGTATGAGACAATGCAGAGTAACATAGGATATGGAGACTGTTGGACAAGAGGGAGTAGATTCTGGTTGAAGGGGTTGTCCACTACTAGGCCAACGTCTTCTTAATCCACTTCTTTCCCGCCCATTAAAATAATAAACCTTGTACTCACCTCCCATGCTGCTGCTGTTGAAGCGCTGTCGGTAACCCCGGCTCAACGCTCACGTGACATTGTGACGGTTAGCGAGCCCTATGTCCAATCACCACTGGTTTACTTTTCTCCACCTTCGGACCAAATATGCTATCAACAGGATGTGAGAACTGTGGATGCCACTCAGCCCCTATCGTAGCTCATTTGGTCCAAAGATGGAGAGAAGGTAGCCGGTGGTAATTGGACATGGGGATCGTGTAACGTCACAATTTTCAAAGACATACTGCTGTTTAGATTGTGAACCCCAATGGGGACAGTGTTACTTATGTATGTAAAGCGTTGTGGAATTAATAGCACTATATACATGAATAAATATATTATTATTAAGTTCATGTGAGCCTTGAGCCGCGTTTACCGACAGCACTAGAATGGTGGAGGTAAGTTGGGGTCTATTACATTTAAGAGGGGGGAACAAGTGGATTCAGAAGGAGTTGTCCTAGTAGTGGACAACCCCTTTAATATTTATAAAGAGTGAAGAGGGGACAGTTAGGTTAGTGACTTGAGTGACAGGCTTGTCTATGGAGATGTGTTTTTAAAGCACTCTTAAAAATGTCGGGGCTAAATATTGGTGGGTTCATCAGGTAGTGCATTTCTGATGGCCGAGGTACTGACCACCACTGTACAAGGTATGATAATCCATAAGATTACATAGCTGCAGAGAATTCTGGGGAGGTCCATGTGTGGCACCCCTGAGGTCTGGTTACCACAGTGGTATTTATGGTCATCAGTACTAATACCACGTCTGAGGATTATTGAGGTGCCCTATGCTGGACTCCCGAAGCATTCATGCACTTATTGAATTCTAACCAGAGTGCTGGGCACAAGAAGGCCTGTTTAAGGCTGTGACACACTCTGGTAGCAGGGAGGAGTTAGCAGTAATGGGTAGTAGGGAGGGGTTGCAAAGGAGTTAGGGAGTCTGTGTCAGGCCGAGAGGCAGGCAAGATGACAAGCTGAAAGCAGGACACCAGGTCCTAGGTGGTCGAGATTTCAAATCCTGGCTGCAGAAACTGGAGACTGGGCTTCCGGCACAGTAGCCACATTACGTGGGACTGTCCGGGGTACAGCAACTAAGAGAGACTAGAGAGCGGGTACTGCTGCTCATAAAGTCAGTGTTGCCTGCCTGGCTGGAAGTCAGCCATGAGGGAGGTAAGGAGGAATAGGAAAGTTACAGGCACCTACAACTTCATCCCAAGGATAAATCAGCTGGTAGGCCATATAACCATCCGGCAGCGAGGTTCCTAATTCTTCTTGTACTGGCCAGACCCAAACGCCTGGTGAACCACTACCCTGGACTAACAGCTGAACTTAACTACAAAGTAAAGGTAGAGGACTAAGAGACTGTCCCAATACCTTTTTCTGCTGCACCTCTGAACTTCTCACTACCACCATCATCTCCAATACAACCTTCCATCATCATCACTTTCATCACAACTACACCCCAGGGGTCTGCCTTGGCTGAGGTGGGTATAATACCTAGCTGCTAGAACACCTATCCCCTTGGAGTACTTATATGCAGCTCCGGCCATCTCTGGCTGGACACCTCAGCTGGCGTCATGAACTTTACAAACTTTCATCCCTTTGTAAATACTCCCTTTTCCATGTGCGTTTAGGGTCACAGCCGCTGGGCATCAGCACCGTTAACATTTTACCCCTGGCTAGCTGAGTATCCCGGCCATTGCGACCGTCACACATGTGGCAACACACAATGAATTCAGCCTGCTCTCTCTCTGATGATTTAGCAGTGTGGGAAATGGTGCCAGACCATTTTTTTGTCTTTGAGAACCACAGATCAAATCTCAAAATGTTCAAATTTGCATGAAACCACAAATTTCAGAAATTTGACTCAATCTTGATCCTCCGCGGATCTCTATTAAGGTACCGTTACACGATTCAATGTTGTAACGATATCTCCAGTGATCTCATGGGTGCACGGTCGTTAGGACAGCTTTGTGACATCATTGGTGAGATGTCACACGTGTAGATATCGTGGATGACGCACCAACGATGTAGTGAGCAGCTATCGTTCGCACAACCCAGTGAACGATACTTGTTCACTGCTGTGAATAGGCTAAGTCGTTAACGACACTGTTATCGTGGTGTCACACAGAACGAAGCTGCCGGTTGGCTGATCGAGGATCGTTTGATTTGAGAACATGTTCTTAAATCAACGATCCAACGATTTATCGTACTCGTATCTCGCTGTTACATGCAACGACGTCCTAACTATGTTGTTTGAACGACTCCAAACCTGTGACGTTTGAGTGATGTCGTTCACGATCTCATACCATGTAACGGGGCCTTTACTAATAACAATCTGAACAAGTTTCCTCAGCCTTAAAAAATATCTCCTAATCATCAAGCTTCTATTACAGACAGTTTATGAACTAACCAAGAATTTCTGGGCAGTTGGCAATCTTGATTAAGACCAGTGTGTTTTTTTTTCATATTTTATTATACATTTTAAAAATAAGGGGCACACACTTGCCTACATTCAGGCATGGTCATACAAGTAGTGAATACTGTGGTTTTTTTCAGCTTTTATTTTTGGGGGGGTGGCAGAAAATAGCTGCACTGTAATATCCAAATAAAGTAAATGTGATTTCATGAAAATCCTACTGAGGCTGGCTTTCACATCACAATTTTGCTGCATCTGAGTGTATCCGTGTCAAAACGGATACACACGGACCCGATTTTGCCTCCCATGTATCCCTATGGGCCACGGATCTGATGTGTCCCTCTTGGCATTCGATTTTAGCACCATCCGTAGCTTTCCGATTTTGTCTCGGATCCAAAAATGTAGGCTGTTACGGTTTTGGTGTCTGTGACTCAAATTGGACACCATGGATCCGTAACGGATCAGTTGCGTTCCGCGTCAAATAACATGGAAGTCTATGTATATCGGATCCGTAATAAAATCGGATTCGTAAAACAGATCCGATTTGTTGTACTGCGCATGTCCGAAGCAAGGTACGGCCCTATCTCTGCCAAATGATGACGGATCAGTGGAAAACACGTATTCGTGGGCATCAATGGCATCGGTTGGCATAGATCCGTGCCTGTCCGAGTGATCCTTGAAATTCAAGGATCACCACGGATGTGCAGAAATCGTGATGTGAAGCCAGCCTTACTCTGCGTCTAAAGATGTTGAACTGAATAATTTCGGTGCATTTTTTTTCAACCGTCTTCGATATTGAACCATAAAACCTGCATGTAAAAAACCCAGTTGTTTATTTAAAGGGAACCTGTCACCTAATCTATGGCCCCTAAACTATCACTACCTGCCCCTACAGACCCTAACTAGCTCCCTAACCATCCCTGCCTGACCTAATATGGCTATATATAAGGTGAATAAAACACTTTATAAACTTACAATTTCTCCGTCTGTGGGGCGTTCCTGTCGGCTCTTGTCTGCAGGGCGGGGTCCCCAGAGTCGCGCTCCCCCCCGCCTCGCTCCCTTCCTAACGCCCTAATGGGCGGCATTGTGGATTTGAAGAGCGGGGAAGCCCAGTGGAATCATCCCACCCCGCTCTTCATGACGCGTCGGCCGGAGACCGCGTCATTTCCGGGTCCGCGCATGCGTAGTGCGCCTGGTGAAGCCGAGTCCCGGCGTCGCTAGGCAACGATCGGCGTCTTCGGAAGGTGAGTATCGGCGGCCCCCTCCCTCCCAAACCAGCACATATATATGTGTGTGTAATCCACATGTACATATGGATTACACACACACATATATACATTCACTTTGATTAGGCACATTTCATATGTGCATCTATATATATATATATATATATATATATATATATATATGCACATATATATAGTTAGATTGTGTGTGTGTGTGTATACATACGTCTGTGTGTGTGTGCGTGTGTATACATACGTGTGTGTGTGTGCATGTGTGTGTATACTTACGTGTGTGTGTGTGTGCGTGTGTATACATACGTGTGTGTGTGTGTATACTTATGTGTGTGTGTGCATGTGTGTGTATACTTACGTGTGTGTGTGCGTGTGTATACATACGTGTGTGTGTGTGCATGTGTATACTTACGTGTGTGTGTGCATGTGTGTGTATACTTACGTGTGTGTGTGTGCATGTGTGTGTATACATACGTGTGTGTGTGTGCATGTGTATACTTACGTGTGTGTGTGTGCATGTGTATACTTACGTGTGTGTGTGCATGTGTATACTTACGTGTGTGTGCATGTGTGTGTATACATACGTGTGTGTGTGTGCATGTGTATACTTACGTGTGTGTGTGTGTGCGTGTGTATACATACGTGTGTGTGTGTGCGTGTGCATGTGTGTGTATACATACGTGTGTGCATGTGTATACTTACTGTGTGTGTGTGTGCATGTGTGTGTATACATACGTGTGTGTGCATGTGATACTTACGTGTGTGTGTGTGCATGTGTATACTTACGTGTGTGTGTTGCATGTGTATACTTACGTGTGTGTGTGCATGTGTGTGTATACATACTTGTGTGTGTGTGTGTGCATGTGTGTGTATACATACTTGTGTGTGTGTGTGTATACATACGTGTGTGTGTGTGCATGTGTGTGTATACTTACGTGTGTGTGTGTGCATGTGTGTGTATACTTACGTGTGTGTGTGTGTGCGTGTGTATACATACGTGTGTGTGTATACTTACGTGTGTGTGTGCATGTGTGTGTATACTTACGTGTGTGTGTGTGTGCGTGTGTATACATACGTGTGTGTGTGTGCATGTGTATACTTACGTGTGTGTGTGCATGTGTGTATACTTACGTGTGGTGTGTGTGCGTGTGTATACATACGTGTGTGTGTGTGCATGTGTATACTTACGTGTGTGTGTGTGTATACTTACGTGTGTGTGTGTGCATGTGTGTGTATACATACGTGTGTGTGTGTGTGCATGTGTATACTTACGTGTGTGTGCATGTGTATACTTACGTGTGTGTGTGCATGTGTGTGTATACTTACGTGTGTGTGTGTGCATGTGTGTGGTATACATACTTGTGTGTGTGTGTGTGTGTGTGTATGTGTGTGTATACATACTTGTGTGTGTGTGTTTGTGTATACATACGTGTGTGTGTGTGCATGTGTGTGTATACATACTTGTGTGTGTGCATGTGTGTGTATACATACGTGTGTGTGTGTGCATGTGTATACTTACGTGTGTGTGTGTGCATGTGTATACTTACGTGTGTGTGTGTGCGTGCATGTGTGTGTATACTTACGTGTGTGTGTGCGTGCATGTGTGTGTGTGTGTGTGCGTGCATGTGTGTGTATACATACGTGTGTGTGTGTGTGTGCGTGCATGTGTGTGTATACATACGTGTGTGTGTGTGTGCATGTGTGTGTATACATACTTTGTGTGTGTGTTGCATGTGTATATATATTTTGTAGAGAGAGAGACTGAGGGTGAGAGGGTCTGTGAGTTTTGTGTAACGCTGGGACCTGGGTGACGCAGTAAACTTCACCTGAGGTCAGAGTTAATCCTCGTCACTCTATCTGACCTCAGGTGATCTACACTGATGTCACCCTGTTTCACATCGGTAACAGAAAACTCACTCTATGTGGGTCACGCTGTGAAGTGGGAAGTTTCACATGAGGTCAGAGAAACACATTGCTTTATCCGACCTCAGGTGACACAGACCATGAACTCTCCCCCTTCACTGCACGAGCCTTCAAATATAATTTTTAGGGAATCTTCACTAACGGACGGACCTCTACCAGGATCCTGGATGGGTATGTGGGAGTAATAAAGATGGAGTCAAAATACGTGTTTGTGTTTTTTGTTGTAATAAAAAAATTTTCTCGGTGTTTGTGTATTCTTTACTACTAAATAGAGATTCATAATGGCCGTGTCTAACATTGGCATGACATTATAAATCTCGGGCTTAGTGCCAGCTGCTAAAAGAAAGGTGGCATTAACCCCTTATTACCCAGTCTGCCACCGCCACAGGGCAGCTGGAAGAGCTGGGTACAGCTCCAGAATATTGCGCTTCTATAAATGCGCAATTTCTGGGGCGGCTGCGAGCTGCAATTCTCAGCGGGGTGGCCCAGAACGCTTGGGCTTCCCTACGCTGGGGATTCCAGCCCTCAGCTGCCTAGTTGTACCTGGCTGGCAAAGAAAAATGCGGCGAAGCCCCACGCCGTTTTTTTTTCTTGTCAGCCAGGTACACCTAGGTAGTTGGGGGTGGATGGCAGCTCCTAGCTGCCTAGTTGTACCTGGCTGGCAAAGAAAAATGTGGCGAAGCCCCACGCCGTTTTTTTTCTTGCCAGCCAGGTAGACCTAGACAGCTGTGGGCTGCCATCCACCCCCTACTACCTAGGTGTACCTGGCTTGCATGAAAAAACGGCATCTGCGTTCACCACATTTTTCTTTGCCAGCCAGGTTTAACTAAGTCAGCTGGGGGTGGATGGCAGCTCCCAGCTGCCTAGTTGTACCTGGCTGGCAAAGAAAAATGTGGCGAAGCCCCATGCCGTTTTTTTTCTTGTCAGCCAGGTACACCTAGGTAGTTGGGGGTGAATGGCAGCTACCAGCGACCTAGTTGTACCTGGTTAGTAAAGGAAAAATACAGCAAAGCCACATGCCATTTTTTTCTTGCCAGCCACATACAACTAGTCAGCTGGGAGCTGCCATCCACCCCCAACTACCTAGGTGTACCTGGCTGGCAAGAAAAAAAAACGGCATGGGGCTTCGCCGCATTTTTCTTTGCCAGCCAGGTACAACTAGGCAGCTGGGAGCTGCCATCCACCCCCAGCTGACTTAGTTAAACCTGGCTGGCAAAGAAAAATGTGGTGAACGCAGATGCCGTTTTTTCATGCAAGCCAGGTACACCTAGGTAGTAGGGGGTGGATGGCAGCCCACAGCTGTCTAGGTCTACCTGGCTGGCAAGAAAAAAAACGGCGTGGGGCTTCGCCACATTTTTCTTTGCCAGCCAGGTACAACTAGGCAGCTAGGAGCTGCCATCCACCCCCAACTACCTAGGTGTACCTGGCTGACAAGAAAAAAAACGGCGTGGGGCTTCGCCGCATTTTTCTTTGCCAGCCAGGTACAACTAGGCAGCTGAGGGCTGGAATCCCCAGCGTAGGGAGGCCCAAGCGTTCTGGGCCACCCCCGCTGAGAATTGCAGCTCGCAGCCGCCCCAGAAAATTGTGCATTTATAGAAGCGCAATATTCTGGAGCTGTACCCAGCTCTTCCAGCTGCCCTGTGGCGGTGGCAGACTGGGTAATAAGGGGTTAATGCCACCTTTCTTTTAGCAGCTGGCACTAAGCCCGAGATTTATAATGTCATGCCAATGTTAGACACGGCCATTATGAATCTCTATTTAGTAGTAAAGAAGACACAACACCGAGAAAAAATTTTTTATTACAACAAAAAACACAACACGTATTTTGACTCCATCTTTATTGCTCCCACATACCCATCCAGGATCCTGGTAGAGGTCCGTCCGTTAGTGAAGATTCCCTAAAAATTATATTTGAAGGCTCGTGCAGTGAAGGGGGAGAGTTCATGGTCTGTGTCACCTGAGGTCGGATAAAGCAATGTGTTTCTCTGACCTCATGTGAAACTTCCCACTTCACAGCGTGACCCACATAGAGTGAGTTTTCTGTTACCGATGTGAACAGGGTGACATCAGTGTAGATCACCTGAGGTCAGATAGAGAGACGAGGATTAACTCTGACCTCAGGTGAAGTTTACTGCGTCACCCAGGTCCCAGCGTTACACAAAACTCACAGACCCTCTCACCCTCAGTCTCTCTCTCTACAAAATATATATACACATGCACACACACACACACGTATGTATACACACACATGCACGCACACACACACGTATGTATACACACACATGCACACACACACACGTATGTATACACATACATGCACGCACACACACACACACACGTATGTATACACACACATGCACGCACACACACACACACACATGCACGCACACACACACACGTAAGTATACACACACATGCACGCACACACACACGTAAGTATACACATGCACACACACACACGTAAGTATACACATGCACACACACACACGTATGTATACACACACATGCACACACACAAGTATGTATACACACACATGCACACACACACACGTATGTATACACACACACACACACACACAAGTATGTATACACACACATGCACACACACACACACACACAAGTATGTATACACACACATGCACACACACACACGTAAGTATACACACACATGCACACACACACACGTAAGTATACACATGCACACACACACACGTAAGTATACACATGCACACACACACGTATGTATACACACACATGCACACACACACACGTAAGTATACACACACATGCACACACGTAAGTATACACATGCACACACACACACGTATGTATACACACGCACACACACACGTAAGTATACACACACATGCACACACACACGTAAGTATACACACACACGTATGTATACACACGCACACACACACACGTAAGTATACACACACATGCACACACACACACGTAAGTATACACACACATGCACACACACACACGTATGTATACACACACACACACAAGTATGTATACACACACATGCACACACACACGTAAGTATACACATGCACACACACACGTAAGTATACACATGCACACACACGTAAGTATACACATGCACACACACACACACGTATGTATACACACACATGCACACACACACACGTAAGTATACACATGCACACACGTATGTATACACACACATGCACACACACACACGTATGTATACACACGCACACACACACACACGTAAGTATACACATGCACACACACACACGTATGTATACACACACATGCACACACACGTAAGTATACACATGCACACACGTAAGTATACACATGCACACACACACACACACGTAAGTATACACATGCACACACACACACGTATGTATACACACACATGCACACACACACACACACGTAAGTATACACACACATGCACACACACACACGTAAGTATACACATGCACACACACACACGTATGTATACACACGCACACACACACACACGTAAGTATACACACACATGCACACACACACGTAAGTATACACACACACACACGTATGTATACACACGCACACACACACGTAAGTATACACACACATGCACACACACACACGTATGTATACACACGCACACACACACAGACGTATGTATACACACACAACACACACACAATCTAACTATATATATGTGCATATATATATATATATATATATATATATATAGATGCACATATGAGATGTGCCTAATCAAAGTGAATGTATATATGTGTGTGTGTAATCCATATGTACATGTGGATTACACACACATATATATGTGCTGGTTTGGGAGGGGGGGGCCGCCGATACTCACCTTCCGAAGACGCCGATCGTTGCCTAGCGACGCCGGGACTCGGCTTCACCGGGCGCACTACGCATGCGCGGACCCGGAAATGACGCGGTCTCCGGCCGACGCGTCATGAAGAGCGGGGCGGGATGATTCCACTGGGCTTCCCCGCTCTTCAAATCCACAATGCCGCCCATTAGGGCGTTAGGAAGGGAGCGAGGCGGGGGGAGCGCGACTCTGGGGACCCCGCCCTGCAGACAAGAGCCGACAGGAACGCCCCACAGACGGAGAAATTGTAAGTTTATAAAGTGTTTTATTCACCTTATATATAGCCATATTAGGTCAGGCAGGGATGGTTAGGGAGCTAGTTAGGGTCTGTAGGGGCAGGTAGTGATAGTTTAGGGGCCATAGATTAGGTGACAGGTTCCCTTTAAGTGCATTAAAGCTTTTCTGTACTATGAAAATGCATACAAATATTGTCATATTTGCACCAAAAAGGCAACCAAAAAATGAATGAAAACAGAGAAGATAGTTATTACATAGTTTGTGTGGACACCTGCTGAAAACCTGCAGATAAATGCATCATTTGAACATGACCTAAGGGTATATTCACATGTTGCTTATTTGCTGTAGATTTATTTCAGAAAGTTCTGCAGCTGACTCATTTATCTGAAACAACCCCATTGAGATAAATGGAATTGATGTTTGGTTACAGAATTTATATACAACAAAATCTGCAGTGTGTGAATTCACCCTGAAAGACTTATGGCCACTTTAGGCTGTGTTCACACTGGGCGTTTTTGGGCTGTTTTTGCTCATCAGTTTTTGTAGCCAAAACCAGGAGTAGAGCAATCAGAGGAAAAGTCTAATAGAAACACGTCACCACTTCTGGATTTAATCACCCACTGCTGGTTTTGGCTACAAAAACTGTTGAGCAAAAACAGCCCAAAAACGCCCAGTGTGAACACAGCCTTACACACACCAACTTATCTGTCCAACTTCTGACCACCTTGCTGGTTGCAGTGAAATCATGGACACATTGTTCCATTGTACACAGTCACAAAATGGAGCAATGTGTCCATGATTTCACTGCAACCAGCAAGTTCCTCAGAAGTTGGACAGATAAGTTGGTGTGTGTAAAGTGGCCCTTAGGGTGGCTTCACACCACGGTAAGGTCCGGTCCCGGGCTGTCCGGTGTAAACCAGACAGCCCCGGATCGGATTTTGGCTTCATAGTATCTCTGCCATCCGGCTTCCATCTCTCCGGAAGAATCCGTGAGAATTCGGATTTTTCTTACCGGAGACAAAAACGTTGCTTGCAATGTTTTTGTGTCCGGGGAGAAAAATCTCCTCAAGTTGCCTTATCCCAGATTCTCCCGGATTCCCCCGGATCCGGTGCAATCCGGCGCTCCCTAACATGAGAGTCAATGGGGCCAGATTGTCCCGATCCGGGAGGATCCGGCAACCGGACACCTGCGGCTGCACGCCGCTGTTGTTTCAGGACCACGGCTAGCTCCCTGCGGCTGCACACTGGACCGGAGGGCATATTAGCCCTCCAGTTCTGTGTGCTGATCCGGTCTGGGGCTGTCAGGGTCATCCCTGACAGCCCCGGATCGGTCCTTACCGAGGTGTGAAGCCACCCTTACAACTTGCTAAAACACGATTTATGGATAGTATCACCTTACCTCCAGAGTGACGGACAGAAAGACTGACGTTGCTGTTATAACTGCAAACGAATGATAGTCACAGGTGCTAGTAGGGCTTGCAGTGTCTTGGCATGCACCATAGGTTACAAAGAATGACGCTAAAGAAGTCAATATCCCTTTAATAAAAGACCAAGCAAATATCTTATAAGTGAAAAGAGAACCCATCTGTCCAATTTCGTATAGTTCAGGAAGTTGTAGACTCATTTTAGCATTGACATCCTTAAAAGAAATTAAAAAAAATCAGATATTAGAACTAGTACCAATGTATGAAAAAATATAATTGTGTATCATTTTTTCCCTATTTTATAGGATTTGGTGAGCAGTTCCAGAACATTTTTTAATATTCTAATCAATGATTATATTTTTAGATTCTAATCAATGATTATGATTGCTGTACTATCGTAATAATTAGTGATGATATTTGAGTTTGGATTGTTCTTACCAAATACTTTGATCTGTTCCAGTGTTTGTTACGAAGAACGGCCCTTATGCAAATCAATGGGGAACTCACTTAAATACTGGAACAATTCAAAGTATTCAGTAAGAGCAGTCCGAACCCGAATACTGAACTATTCGCTCATGACTAATAATAATATATTGAGACAGGGGCGGACCGTCACCACCCCCGGGGGCCCTGGTGCCGGGAAGGGGGGGGTGCTGCTGGCCGACTGCACAGCCCGGGGGGAAGGGGGTGCCGCTGGCCGTCGCTGCTGGGAGCCGCTGGGCGTCGCGGGTGCGGTGCTCTCCTACCTGGTGGGCCGCGCCGGGTGCTTGTAGGAGCCGGAGGGGCAGAGGAGAGGAGAGGCGGGATCAGGCAGGGGAAGCAGGAAGCTCTCTGCTTCCCTTGCCTGACCCTCCTCTCCTTTGACGGCGGCTTGCGGGGGTCGGCTGGGGACCCCCTCCAGGTTTGAAGGGGCCCCCTAGCCGGTCGGGGCCCTGGTGCAGCTGCACCAGCTGCCCCACGGTAGTTCCGCCCCTGTATTGAGACATACATATACTAAAAAGGTCATGGTTCAGTAATCTCCATGCTTTTGGCAGGGAAAGAAGTATGCAGAATAGCTATCCTGCACAAAGAAGAAAACTGAAATCCAAGGAATAGTGCCGTCACGATCCGCATTGCTGTTGAGGAAATGAGGTCCACATAAGATCTTGATGCAATGGTGTTTATTCCCAACACGTTTCGGGGCTGTCCCAGCTCCTTTATCAGGGGTTTTGTACCCCTGATGAAGGAGCTGGGACAGCATTGGAAATAAACATCATTGCATCAAGATCTTGTGTGGTCCTCATTTCCTCAACAGCAATGCGGATCGTGACGGCACTATTCCTTGGATTTCTGTATACACGCCACTTTACACGTGGGAGTGCAGCAGCTGTACAAGCGCATATACCATTTGTGGGTTTACACAACTGGCTCAGGTGAGCACATGCAATTGTAGGGTATTAACCATCCCTAAACGATAAGACCCATTGCACTATGTTTGTCTCTCACTTCCAGATATATAAAGAAGAAAACTAACCTCTACCAATACCTTTAGGTGTCTATACTTTAAAGGGAACCTGTCATCCCTTATCTCCTCCAACCCAGCAGCCGGGTCATTGCCAGCTCCTGGAAATAGTGTTAGTCCATGAGCTGCCCCTCCACCTACCCTGGCTAGTGTGTAATCTGGTGAGTGAACTAGACATCACCGCTATTGTAGAACGACACAGGGGAAGAAACACGACCACCTCCTTACAGCTGTGAGTAGCAGTGCATACAGTGTAAAAGAATATTCTCAGGCAATTATTGGTAAGATATACATTATGAAACTTTTTTTTTTTTAATTAATAACCACTTTTTAAAATGCTGTTTTGTAAATACACTGTGTTCCAAATTATTATGCAAATGTTCTTTTTTTCTGATTTTCCTAAATGGCCGGTGCAAATGACAGTCAGTGTAGTAAAAGTCATCACCCGTTAGAGTATACATCGAATTTATTGAAGAAATCTCCCTATGATAACAGTATAATCAGTATAATCTTCAAAATTTAAAAAAAAACCTCTAAATGCAGTGTTCCAAATTAGTATGCACAGTAGAGTTTCTAAACATTTGATATGTTTAAAAGAACTGAAAATGCTGATTTGTTGAATTTTGCAGCATTAGGAGGTCACATTCACGGAAATAAAAAGCTATTTAACTCCAAAACATCCTAACAGGCCAAGTTACATGTTAACATAGGAACCCTTCATTGATATCACCTTCACAATGCTTGCATCCATTGAACTTGTGAGTTTCTGGAGAGTTTCTGCTTGTATTTCTTTGCATGATGTCAGAATAACCTCCCAGAGCTGCTGTTTTGATGTGAACTGCCTCCCACCCTCATAGATCTTTTGCTTGATTATACTCCTAAGGTTCTCTATAGGGTTGAGGTCAGGGGAAGATGGTGGCCACACCATGAGTTTATCTCCTTTTATGCCCATAGCAGCCAATGGCACAGAGGTATTTGTAGCATGAGATGGTGCATTGACATGCATGAGGATGATTTTGCTCCTGAAGACACGTTTTTGCTTTTTGTACCATGGAAGAAAGTTCTCAGTTGGAAACACTATATATGTTGCAGAAGTCATTTTCACACCTTCAGGAACCTTAAAGGGGCCTACCAGCTGTTTCTCAATGATTCCAGCCCAAAACATGACTCCTCACCTCCTTGCTGACATCGCAGCCTTGTTGGAATATGGTGGCATCCACCAACCATCCACTACTCCATCCATCTGGACCATCCAGGGTTGCTCGGTACTCATCAGTAAACAAGACTGTTTGAAAATTAGTCTTCATGTATATCTGGACCCACTGCAACTGTTTCTGCTTGTGAGCACTGTTTAGGGGTGGCCGAATAGTAGGTTTATGCACCACAGCAAGCCTTTGAAGGATCCTACACCTTGAGGTTCGAGGGACTCCAGAGGCACCAGCAGCTTCAAATATCTGTTTGCTGGTTTGTAAGGCCTTTTTAGCAGCTGCTCTTTTAATCTGATGAACTTGCCTGGCAGAAACCTTCCTCATTCTGCCTTTATCTGCACGAACACATCTGTACTCAGAATCAGCCACAAATCTCTTCACAATACGATGATGACGCTTAGGTTTTCATGCAATATCAAATGTTTTCATCCCTTGTCCAAGGCATTGCACTATTTGTTGCTTTTCGGCAGCAGAGACATCCTTTTTCTGTCCCATGTTACTTGAAAACTGTGGCCTGCGTAATATTGTGGAACACCCAGTTTTCCTTTTATTGGGCTCACCTGCCAAACTAATTATCACAGATATCTGAGATTGATTTCAGTGATCCAAAGAACTCTGAGACACAATACCATCAATGGGTTTCATTGAAAAAAAATAAAAATAAAACCCTATGACACTTAAAACCAATTTGCATAATAATTTGGAACACCGTGTATGCACCTATATTTTAGTGTCAATCAGAATAAACATTGCATTATTTCTGCATTCTACGAATAGACCATTGGATTTTATAGCACAAAGAAAAGTACAGATAATGTTAAAACAAAATCACTATTGGAGTTAAATAGTTAGAATTTAACAAATACCTACAGTAATATATATATATATATTTTCTCTTACTTGTTCAAGTAATCCCATGCTCAGGACTACAAAAGCAGTAAAGAATACTGAATAAAATGCTATAAACCAGCTGTCAAAAATTGTCTGCAAGATGAGTAGAAAACATAAATTGTTAATAATCAGTTTAAAAAGCATACACATTCATAATGACGTAATATTCTAAGTTTATACTCGAGGAAGTTGTCGCTGTGTGAACGTACTTGACCATTACATGCAATTATTACCACTTAGGCCAGTGACTGGCTGTAGCAATCTTGTGGATGTACATTACTACTTAAAACCAATACACCCAACACCAGAGCAGTCGGCACACCCAGTGGGGTCCACATGCCCACAGGGGTCCGCATGCCCACAGGGGGTCTGCCCTCCCAGGGGTCCAAGGCCCCCCTTATCTTAGTGTTGGGGTTTCTCAGGGTTCAGTCCTACTCCCCCTCCTCTTACAGTCAGGATTCCTCAGGGTTCAGTCCCAGGTCTCATCCTCTTACAGTCCTCTCTCTTCCTGTACCTATGTGTGCCTTGTATTGTTCATTATACCTGTCTATGTATGCCCTTTTCATATGTAAAGCGCCATGGAATAAATGTATAAATAGTACAAAGTTTATTTTAATCAATAGATCTTAGAATAATAATAATTTTCACATTTGGATGTGTTTTAAAAAATGTTGCTGTGCTGATAAAACCATATATGTGTCCCTGCTATGTACTGTGTAATGGATGTGTCTGACCGTACAGGAACATGGTCTGATCATACCACATCTCCTGTGCTGAGATAATCTTATATAAGCTTCTCTCCTATGTACTGTGTAATGGATGTGTCTGACCATACAGAGACATGGTGTGATCATATCACATCTCTTGTGCTGAGATAATCTTAGATATGTGTCCCTGCTATGTACTGTGTAATGGATGTGTCTTGCCATACAGGGACATGGTCTGATCATATACACATATATAAAACTACTAGATGGTGGCCCGATGGTAACGCATCGGGTATTCTAGAATATGTATGTAGTTGACACACTGTGACTGACAGAACTTGTTCAGTCAATGTGCTATATATATATATAGCAGCACTATGGTATATGGTGGTACATCACAGCACATGTATAGCAGCACTATAGTATATGGCAGTACATTACAGTACATGTATAGCAGCGCTATGCTATATAGTGGTACATTACAGCACATGTATAGCAGCACTATAGTATATGGCGGTACATTACAGAACATGTATAGCAGTGCAGCGCTATGGTATATGGTGGTACATTACAGCATATGTATAGCAGCAGGATAGTGGCGGGGGGGCAGGATGGAGCAGGGGCCAGATTGAGGCGGAGGCAAGATGGAGTGAGCGGGCAGCATGGTGCGAGCGGGCAGGATGGATCCAGGGGGGCAGGATGGATGCAGCAGGGGTAGGATGGATGCGGAGGGCAGGAATGGATTCGTGGGGGGCAGGATGGCTGTGGGGAGACAGGATGGATGTGGGGAACAGGATGGAGCGGGGGGGCAGGATGGAGCGAGTGGGGAAGGATGGAGCCGGGGGGAGCAGGATGGATGCAGGGGGGCAGGACGGTTGTGGGGGAACAGGATGGATGCGGGGGGGCAGGATGAAGCCGGAGGAGGCAGAATGGATGTGGGGGGCAGGAGGTGTGGAGAGCAGGATGGAGGCAGGGGAGGTCAGATGGAGGCAGGGGGGCAGGATGGAGACCGGCAGGGCATGGAGCCAGGGGGGCAGGATGGAGGCGGGGGGGCAAGATGGAGCCACGCAGGGCATGGAGCCAGGGCGGCAGGATGGAGGCGGAGGGGCAGATGGAGCCGCGCATGGGCATGAAGCCAGGGGGGCAGGATGGGACCAGGTGGGCCGGATGGTGGCGGGGGGGCAGGATGGAGCGTTTGGGGCAGGATGGAGCCAGTGGGGCAAGATGGTTTTCAATACAGAATAGGCAATTTGGAGTATCATATTTGGTTATTATATACTAATACAAACCAGAGCGCTGAATCCATTAATACAAGCAAACCACACATTACAGAGAACATTGGCTGAGGTTTTGTAGAAGAAATAGCGGAGAAACTTTGCTATTCGCAAGTAAGACCAGCGCCCGTGGATAAGTAGAAGACGTTGAAGGTAAGAAAATTGAGCCAAAGCATAGTCACTGGCTTGGACAGCTTGTGTTCCTTCCATTCCACTAATTCCAACTCCAATATGAGCAGCTGTATAAAGAAAAAAAGTCACATATTCAATATAGCAACTAAATGTTACTAAAAATGATACATTTATAAATAGTTTTTATATCTATCTAGCTATATGGAATGACAACAAGTAAATCGACTGCAGCACTCCTTTTACGTGTTAAGCTATGCCTTTATTGGGCCATCAGGTGTCCAGCAACGTTTCGGGATCAAACTCCCTTCCTCTAGCATTTCCTGTGCAGTATGGGGGTGTATTGGCTCTACAGGCTGGCTCAAGATCATGCGCAGTACGCATTCCGAAGCCGGCCCATACACCCGATAATTCTCCACAATGCATCTTTTAGATCACATAGAATTAAACTCAAAATCCTAGGTTTTCAAATTATACTAGAAGCAAATCTGTAAGTGCTTTATTTTTGGCAATATGCAAATTGCCTCCCCAGAAAGGAAGGAGACTTTAACTCTTGTGTCACCTACTGGAAGTAGCAATCCTAAAAGTCACAAATGACCCATTAACGTTTCTCATATGATATAGCATTTATGCCAGATCAGAATCTCAATTTGCAGACACAGTGTTTTGGGAGTATTGACCATTCTCAGTACAATGTATGAGGTCTGATCTGGCTGTATGAGATGATAAGTGGGGTCTAAGGGGTAAGCTTTTCTCCATGTGAAGAGTGTCACACCAGAACTGGCAAGACAGTAATGAGGAGACTTTAAATCCTCAATGCTCCTCTGCAAAGAATGCATTTGAAGTTGAGAAGAAGAATGAAAAGCTTTACTTCTGGTCATGTGTTTATATGGTAGGATAGAAGAAGCTGCAAGTGACATCAATTGCAAATAACACCAAGGGATTATGCACATGATGTCTTTTTGGGCATATCTGCTCCAAAACCTGCCTTTAAAGGGACTCTATCAGGTCATTTTTCAGTATGATATTAATGGTACCCTTGAATAGTGCTTGGGCAGACCTTTAAGAATATGTGAAAAATCATTACTGTACCCATTGCAGTTCTCTTGCTTTAAGCACCTGCACACCCTGCAGGCAGCTGTAAAAGTAATTGTCATGACTGCTCTGAGTCACAGCATGTAAATGTTATTTAAATATCCACGCCTATCCAAGCTGTTATTCTGTCCTTCCCCTCTGTGATTCCAGTTACACAGAATCTCTTGGGCTTCTGCAGGCTGCTGAGGAGGTGGTTAAGAGCGGGAGGTGTTTTATACTACAACTCTTGTAACATCACCAGCCTGTGCTGCCTGTGAGAGATATCTGTATTTCTGAAGATTTGTTTTCCTGCATACATGTAATGTATGTATCTGCTGAGCAAATGATCAAATGTTCATATAAACACAAAAAAAATCTACACACTATACATATGCCTCAGATACACACAATGAAGATCTCAGAGCTGAATTTGCTAGGAGTAAACACTTCCTCCCTCCTCCTTTCTCCTCTGTCTGCAATGAGTCACACAACATGCAGACCAGGGGACGGCAAGGCAGTGCTGTGATTCATGAATATTCATTCCTTGGGGAGTGGGCAGCAGGGAACTCACTGTGATTGACAGATGAAATTAATCTTTTATTTTGAAGTTTAAACAGGATAGGAGAGAAGCATAAATAATAGAAATACATGAATAGAGAGAGCTTAGAGAGAGGAATTAGAACATGATACCAGTTGCATATGGATTTTTGACCTGACAGATTTCCTTTAAAATAGCTCGTAAAAAGATGGAAAAGAAAGAAAAGAACAAATAACAGGATTCAATGGAGACCCATAGATGTACGGAAGTCTTCATTTAAATAAACATTTTTTTTCTTGTGGTGTGTGTTTTTTAACTTTACACTTGATGAGTTAGTAATGGGAGTGTCTGATAGACGCTTCTCCATTACTAGCACCAGGGCTTGATGCCAGCTGACACTAAAAAGCTGATATCAACCTCATTAACCTATTAACCTGATTGCCTCAGCACCAGGGCAATCAGGAAGAGCAAGGCGAAGCTCCAGAATTGGTACATCTAATGTCATATGCTGATTCGGGGACAGCTGTGGGCTGGTATATTTAAGCTTGGAAGGGCCAAATAACCATGGGCATCACAGCCTGATAATACCAGCCCACAGATGTCTGCTTTACCTTGGCCAGTTATCAAGAATGGGGGAACCCAGGCCATTTTTTAAATTATTTATCTATAAATTATTGAAATAAATCATTAAAAAAAGCTTGTAGTAAACCTCTATTTTAGACAACCAGCCAAGGTAAAGCAGACAGGTGCAGGGTGCAGCCGACATCTGTCTGCTTTATCTTGGCTGGCTATCAAAACAAGGGAGACTCAATGCTTTTTTTGTTTAGTTATTTTTTTATTCCCAGCAGCTACCTGGGAGTCAGAAATGTGTACAGGGTGTCCCAATCATTTAGCTTTCTAAGAACTTCTATAACATTTATCTCAGCAATCATACATGGAATAATTGAAGTAAAGGTATGATTGCACACAGTATACCAGAGCCTGTAAGGTAGTGGCCTCACTTTATAGACCTAAAACCTGCTGGTTGTTCCTCTTCAAAATAAAGGACATTTAAATATTACAAATTTTACTAATTACGCTTATTTAGCAAAAATGTAATCTTTAGTTAGTGTATTTGAAATATGTTAGCTTCCAGCAGTTTCCCAGCCATCCCATATCTTAGGATGGGCTAAGTAAAGACATCCGCTTGAGACAGATGTGGTGAGTGCAGTGTCCTGTCAGCTATCATCTATGCATACTCCTCTATTCACCATACCTGACAGGGCGAGTGGAGGAGAGTTTGTATAGTGTATTCCAGTAGCTCCATGCCGTCCTCCTGCCCGACAATAACCCTGTCAAGCTGATGAAATAAATGTTCAATCTCAGTCAGCTGCAAAGGTTATATCTACTCCTACGCTTGTCCTATCAGTTTTGGGAAACATAGGGATGAGTGTGCACGATACCTGACAGGACGCTGCGCTCACCCAACATCTGTCTCCAGCAGACGTCTGTCACGCGCTTAGTTTGCGCTGATATCGCTGGATGCTGCTGTATGTGTTGTTTTCCTTGAAGGGCTGCATGAGGGATTGGTGTGAAGGTCCTCATCCTAAGACATGGGATGGCTGGGAAGCTGCTGGGAGCTGACATATTTCATATCCATATCCTATAGTGCACTGACTAAAGATTACCTTTTTTTGCTACGTTCTTGCTAAATAAAGTTATTTAGTAAAAGTTGTAGTATTCAAATGTACTGTATTTATGTTAGTTACTTTTATTACATTTTTAGGAGTACCCCTTTAAAGATTACGTATCACTGGGTAAAAAGTGGGCCGTGTTTGCTCATGTTATTTCCACTGTCCCTCTGAGTATTACTTTTTTTGATTTTCTTTCTACTCTGCCATAAAATTCAAGGATATGGACCTTTTTATTTAATGTTGTTGTTGGTCTTTACCAAATGGGCGTTGCTCTCATGATTCTTTGGAGGCATGTCTTTAGGCTGGTCTGCAAAATTACCCTGTGAGAAGTACCCTCTTATATTACATTAATTAAAACTAGCACTAAATAAAAGCCTATATCTGTGGAATCTTATTGCGGATTAAAAAAAAAAACAAATAAAAATGAATACTCATGGGAGCAACATAGGTGTAAAATGCGAACCACTTTTGATATGGTGACAGGTACACTTTAGCTAGAACACTATAGTTCCGAGATAGTTCCTCTTTTAAGGAAATTTACACTTTACATTTTGATATTCTTTCTTTCAAGCTTTTTCATCAGTTAACTGCGCTCAATACGTAGACTCACTTTTAATCATGTTGACATCATTTGCTCCATCCCCGATTGCAAGGGTGGTGGCCTTTTTGTACTTTTTTACAAGTTGTACAATCATCGCCTTCTGCTTTGGAGTCACCCTGCAGCAGATAACAGCATGACACTTGGTTGCAAAATCCACAAAGGCATATTGTCGCAGGTCAGATTCCTCTTCAGTTGGATTTCTATTGTTTCTGTAAAATCTATCTTTTAATTTTTGGAAAAAATTACTCTTGTTTATTTTCCAGTTAAATGTTCCTAAAATCCGGACCTGTAAAGAAAAATATACGGTAATTTACTTTGACAAATTTAAGAAATTGAATGCTCTTAATGAGACCCTCTCACTAGGCTTTATCTACCTAATCTGAGAGCAGGGCAACAAGGAAAAAAAATCCAGCAACAATGTCCTTTAAATTTTCTTGGAAAAAGTTAAAAGTCTATTATGTTTAGGCATATTAAAAAGCAGAAATGCCAGACATGAGTCAACCATTGATTGACTCTTGTCTGGCATTTCTGCTTTTTAATATGCCTAAATGAAATAGGCTTTTAACTTTTTCCAAGAAAATTTAAAGGACATTGTTGCTGGATTTTTTTTTCCTTGTTGCCCTTGTCATTAGCTTTCCTTATTTCCATGCACCACCCTGGGAGCCACCTCCTATACTGATTCTGTACGGGGAGCTGAAACTTTTCTTTTTCACTAATCTGGAAGCAGTATTATGTATGTGCAGAGACCATGCTTCCAGCAATGTGTCACTTACTTGACTATGTAATGTTGTTATTATAAAATCATTGATTTACCAGTAAGAGATTATAACTAGCAGACAGGGGCTGGCTGGTGGAACTTATCCCGGGTGGATGCCTGACCCTGGCAGCCCTTAGTTGCCTGTTGAGGAGCGGGGGTGAGTGGAGTGAAGGGGGGGTGCTGCCAGGTCCGGCCGGTTGAGGAGCTGGGGAGGGGGGGAGGGCGGGGTGCTGCCAGGTCCGGCCGGGGAGGAGGCATTTCACACACTCACCGCGCTCTGCTCTGGCTGTGTCTTTACAACAGCTGCAGCTGCAAACCGAGGCCCATTTCATTAAAGGGGCAGCCCTGCATTAGGGCGAAACCACCAGCCTGGGGGGCACTTGCACCCCTGCCACCTGGGCCAGTCCGCCCCTGCTAGCAGACGACTTGGATTGAAGCCAGATAGTCCATCTACACCACCACTACCACTGATTGACAGCTTTCACAGAAGATGGAGGAGATGGAGGAGTGCACATGCGCCAGTCAGTCACAGCCGTGATAAGCTCCTGGTACTATAACAAACATTGCAAAAAAACAACACTACAAACCTTGATAAGAGATGCATAACTGAATTCTGTGTGTTAACTCTTACAGCATGCTGTCTTTAGATGACACATTAAAAATCTGCTGACAGGTTCCTTTTAAAGCGAATCTGTCAGTAAGATTTGCTTTCCTAATCCATCTCTATGCGCATGTAGGTCACAGACACCTGAATAAAAGTAACTCTCCAGCATTTTGTTTTTTCACCGTGGGAGTGGCACCTTAAAAGCAAGTCTCTGCCCCCCACTCATATACTTACCTTTTGGCAGCTTTATCTTTTATTAACGCTGCTCTGGTCTCACAGCGCCATCTTATGCTATCTTATGACTATTTTGGCTCAATGAGTGTTTTCCAGAAACAAGCAGCAATGGATGTTGATGAGTGAAAATTGCAAATCTGCCATTGTAGTAGTCATACATCATAGTGTTCAATACATTATAGTGCCTAGAACATTGTATTGTAGAAAATGGATGTTAATTAGCCATCCATTTTTTTCTAATTTGAAAAGGATCCATTTTTTGTTTACTGGATCAGTTTCAAATTGAAGATTCAAACTGATCTGTATGCAAAGACTTCAATGCTAAAAAAATGGATCCAGCTGGAATCAGTTTTTTACAAAAGTGGACAAAAAAGTTGTGATTGTACAATTTTTTTGTCAATGGAATGCTGGATCTATTCTAACTGATGATTACTTGACATGTGAATGTAGCCCAAGACTGGTTTCACACTACCGTTTTTTAGTATGTGTGTGAATCCAACTGAAACTGGATTTGACTTGCCCAACCCCGGGGCCGTGGGGTACTCTGAACCGGGCTAATAGTTCTGCTGGGGGAGTCACAGCAGTCGAGAACCGGCTTCCGTGACCCCGGGAGAGTCTGTGTTCTGTCTGGCTGGGAATCAGGTTCTAGGGGTAATTGGATGGGAATAAGGTTTATAGGGAAAGTGTTCATGATGCCACCTACGGTTTTCGGTGAGTATGGACTGACGCTGCTGGTTAGACCTCCGGGGTTGTTGGTATGGCAGCCTGATGTCCTGGATCCCCGCAGGTGGATGAGTTTAGTTATGATGGCTTTGTCAGACCGGATTCATGCTGGGCCTCTTTACCTCGTCTCCTGTGGCAGTCGGATGCTCCGCAGGTGGGGAATAACAGTCTCACACAGTGTTGGAATTTTGTACCCAGTTTGCTCTCTTCAGTTACAATTGGCCACCGTGTGCTTCTCTCTACCAAGTCCAGTCTGGTCTGCCCACAAGGAATTGGGATAACTCACCCAGGATCCCTTCATGTGCCTCTCCATTATCTGGTCACTCTCCCAGTGTTATGTCTTCGCCTCTCCTGTCAGTGCCTCCGCACACTGTGCCCCTATCTAGCCGTCACGGGACCTGTCGGGCGACTGGTACCTGTCCCCTGACCCTACTACGGCTGCTTTCTCAGCGGGTGTGTCGGGTTGCAGCCACCACTCCTGTAGACTGCGTGGCT
Source organism: Allobates femoralis (assembly GCA_033576535.1). Classification (NCBI taxonomy): domain Eukaryota; kingdom Metazoa; phylum Chordata; class Amphibia; order Anura; family Aromobatidae; genus Allobates; species Allobates femoralis. The sequence continues at coordinate 5,040,047 of JARQOC010000009.1, forward strand.
TCCGATTTGGTGGTTCAGGCTTACAGCGACAGTGCCACGCTAAGGGCCAGTTCCCTGGTTCTTGACCAATCCCTCTGTCTGACTATCTTAGTCCTGGATCTGGGTGCCCAGGTTGTCTCTCTCTCAACCTGTGCCCTTGGGGATTTCTCTGTTTCCCTTCTCACACCTGCACACTTTTCACTTCTTCACTGCTTACTTCTCACTCACGTCTCTCTCACTTACTAGCAACTCACTAACTTCCCACTACCTGTTCTTTCCTTGTCCCCTTTTTGACTGGGCACTCCCCCCGGGTTCGCCCATGGTCTCCTGGGTCCTAAGGTGTGTGGGCGTGTTTGGTGGGGGCCTATGTTCACCATCCCATTTCCCCTTGGACTGGGATACCACACCCATTCAGGGAGTGCAGTACACCTTTGTGGCGATCACCCCGGTGGGGCAACACAGATGCACCTGTGGCAGCCCAGGGTCCGGTTACCACAGTGGCATTACCTCCCTAACAGGGGGAGATTTCATGCTTGGAAGCAAGAAGGGGTCTCCACACCAGGTAATACTCAGCATCCAACACTTTTCCTGCTCTGAGCCTGAAGGGGGAGCGCTAACTGGGATTCAGGGGAGCAGCAGGGAGTGCGCAGTAGAAAGACAGTTGGACCAGTTATTAGAGAGGAGACAAACAGGAAGTGGAGTTCAGTCAGTGTGAGGTAACCGTTGCAGACGGTCTGAGGAGGGGAAGAGAGGAGAGACGTGGAGGAGAGCTCTGAGGGCAAATTGAGCTGCGACAGAGCTCAGCCCGGAGCTGAGAACCAGAGAAAAGGACACCAGAGTCCTGAGTTGTGGGGTACTGAACATCCAGCAGCTGAGTCTTCTGACCACACCAAATACCCGGTGGCAAAGCAGCAGATTAGAGCCCGGAGCTGCCAGGAGAGAAGCGGCACCTGAAAAAGGCCCAAGCTGTCTGCCATATGGGTAAGAACAACTAAACACACAGGAAGAGGGACACAACATAGCTTTAGTCAGCAAGGACCAAAAGGGAGAGTGCAAAAGGGAGGCCTCTGAATTCCCCTGGTGTGGTGGATCACCCAATTGCATTCAGGTCACCTGGATCACTTCTACTACCTGTTATCAGTGTCCCGATTTGCCTTAATAACTGCAAGAAGTAAAGGTAATGGAAAGTAAAACCCTGTGCCCTCCGGTTCTTTCCCTGCGTCTGTCACCCTGAATCCAAACAATCACCACAGCACTGTTTGACTGTATCATCTGCCCTGGGGCCCTGCTCCACCTGTGGGGAGCTGTGTCATTTTTATGGCGTCATCAACTGCCCCAGTGGTCCTGAACTGCAGTGTCGGCCCTATATAGCCGAATGCCACAGGTGGCGTCACATAATCCCATATAATAATATCCCATTTAACGACACTGCCAGGGTCACGGAACGGGTCACAGCCCTGTGACTTACCCAGAAAAGGACCAACCCAGCCTGCTTCAGAGTACCCACGGCCCACCCGCATCCATTTTTGGCCCCAATGATTTTCAATGAGGCAGCAGGAACTTGCAGGTGCATCCAGTTCTTTACAGTTGCCCCTGATCCAGGTGTCCACAGTTTTTTCAGTGAAACCCAAAATGCCTTTTGGAGCGATTTTGGTGACAGGCAGCTTAAAAATCGTGGACACCTGGATCTGGGGGAAAAACGGGTTAAAGTACAATGGTGCTCTAAGGAACCCGGATCTGGCAGAATCTGGATTCTGCAGAATCTGGATCTGGATGCTGGATCCAAGTTTTTTTACTTAGCATGCCCAGAGCCCTGTTTAAAATGACACAACAACTAGGGGGCATGTCATTTTCAACCGGATCCAGCTAAAAAAAAGGTACAAAACCGGATGCAACTGTCTGCTCCTGCATCAGTATTATCACTGATCTGTGAGACAGATCAGTGATAATTCCGGTGCGGGTGCATCCAGTTGCATCATGATAAACAATTGCGGAGGAATCTGGGGGGATGCAGGTTGTACCCGCATTCCCCCGGATTAAAACAAAAATAGTAGTGTGAAACCAGCCCAACACCTTACCTGCACAATCGTCCTTCCAGCCACTAGCAACACATGGATTAACTGCGATGAGGTCTTCAAACTAACTATGTATGGAGATCTGAATGGGATGTCATAACATAATGATATTTCAGAGCTTTATTTGTTGTGAAAACCCAGGGGCGTAACTACAATAGGTGCAGGGGTTGCGATCGCACCAGGGCCCTGCAGCCTAGGGGGGCCCCAAAAGTCCCTTTGGCCCATAGAAAAAGACTAATACTACTAAAGATTTGCAATAATTGGGGGCCCCATTGGAGCTTTCGCATCGGGGCCCCTAGGCCTGAAGTTACGCCACTGTGAAAACCCCTTTTATCTTGTCTTCTCCTGTTTTATTTTCCCTTTCTAGAACGTAAGCAATTGGTATTTACCATGAAATCTCCGGTCACCACAAGTGCCATCTTTCTGGCCTGGAAACTGTCTCTATGTTTTCGAAAGATGCTGTTATCCAGAAGATCTTGGCCGCTACCAGAGAGATTGTTGTTGTGCTCCCAGTATTCATCTAGGATATCACTGATGATGTAAGCAGTTTTCTTAGCGTTAAAACAATGTATGTTAAAATAAACAACATATTAAGCAATCGTTAGCAGAATTTGAACTTGCTAGGCAGAAAAAGTTGTTCTTTATGACTTAATACTATAAACCATTTTCTGCAACATCATTTAGCTACAGTATACAAAGTATTTGTACAGATTCTTAGTGAATAGACTGGTTTGATACTAATCAACACTACTGTTCTTTTAGGGCCCTTTCACATCAGCGTTTTTTGAAATTTGCGGCAGATGCGGTGAAAAAACCGCATCTGCCGCGATTGCCGCATAACCGATGCACTTGCGGCGCGGTTGCGGTAATCCCCATAGAAAGTATAGGGGGACTTGCGGCAGGTGCGGCAAGTGCGGTTTTGCACTTGCGGCAGGTGCGGCAGCGAAAAAAACCGCGGTCAGCCACGTTTTTTTTCGCTGCCGCACCTGCCGCAAGTGCAAAACCGCACTTGCCGCACCTGCCACAAGTCCCCCTATACTTTCTATGGGGATTACCGCAACCGCGCCGCAAGTGCAGCGGTTATGCGGCAATCGCGGCAGATGCGGTTTTTTCACCGCATCTGCCGCGATTTCAAATAAACGCTGATGTGAAAGGGCCCTTACGCTGATCGCGGCAGTTGCGGTGAAAAAAAACGCAACTGCCGTGATTACCGCAATGTCTATGGGGCTTGCGGCAGGTGCGGCAAGTGCGGTGTAGTTGCGGTTTCGGCACTTGCCGCAGGTGCGGCCATGAAAAAAACATGGTCATTTTTTAGATTCAGAGGTTGTCTAAAACACAAGAGTGGGGGATCTGGAAATGTTGATTTTAGTCAGGCATCTTTTTGTATTAGTGGTTGCAGTTTCCGTGCAGCTCCTCTTAACACCACCAGACTTGGATTGTAGGTGACTACAAGAGGAACTCTGTTGTTTTCTTCTCTAGTTTTGTAATGTAGGAGATGATTCCTTGATATTCTGGTGGCTCTTGTAATCTGGTTCTCAATTGCTCTTGGATGGTATCCCTGGTTCAAAAAGGTCTTTCTGGGGTCCTCAAGGTGATTGTCTACCTCTCTATCTGTAGAGTTGGAACATATCCAATTGTATCTGATGGCCTGGCTGTACACAATAGAGTTTTTTATGTGTTTTGCATGAAAACTGTCCCATCGGAGATACGTTGGACGGTCAATTGTCTTCCAGTACAGGGATGTCTCTATTTCATTGTTCTGTAGTTTAATGATGTTGTCCAGAAAGCTGATTTCAGTGCAGGAGTAGTTGAGTGTTAAGTTGATGGTGGGTTGAAACTGATTAAAGTGTTCATGGAACGTCTTCAGCTGTTGCTCAGACTCCGTCCAGATGATGAAGATGTCATCTATAGACTGCTGAGACCCGCCGCTCGGTTCCCTCGCCGTGCAATGATTGAGACCACAACGTTGTAAGTTTCAAAGCTTTATTAAAACATGCAACAAACCCGATAACTATAATGGAAGGCGGGACGTGGGCGCTCGCTAACAATGGGACCGACGGGCTGTTAGGAATTAATAAAAAGGGGGTGGATTAATTTTGGCCGCAGCTCTTTGTTGTTTTGGGCATAACAGCCTACAGGCTCACTTGGAGGCTTAACAGCCTTGAGGCGTATCAGCCTGGTAAGGCGTAACAGCCTTGAACGGCCTACCGGCCTTGCGCGGCATATCAGCCTTAGGTCCTGGGAAGAGGCAAAACCTGATGTCCTGGCCGACCTAGCCTGGTTGACGCCCTGTAGGAGGGGCGCCCGATGCCTAGGCCGTCCTGGACAGGTTGAATTTTACCAACTCCCCCTTCCACCGGCTGCGACTTAGAGCTTCCTTCTGGGGCGGGAGGGCGGGCGTTGATGTTCGCCTGGGGAGCAGGATGGTAAGAGGGAGGTTGCCCCTAGTTAAGGCTATTTATAGCCAGGAGGCAGGCTGAGGGCTAGTGAGAAAAGGGGGGAGGAGGGGAACCTGAGAAGGCAGGCTAAAGGTAGTGAGAGAAGGGGGGCTTCTTTTCTTGTCCTGTATCCTTGCACGGAGAGTGGGATTGTTGTTGCCGAGCCAGCTGAGGGCTCAGCAGTCTAGAGCATACGGCAGCGGCCGAGGTGCCCTCCAGACTGCTGAGACCCGCCGCTCGGTTCCCTCGCCGTGCAATGATTGAGACCACAACGTTGTAAGTTTCAAAGCTTTATTAAAACATGCAACAAACCCGATAACTATAATGGAAGGCGGGACGTGGGCGCTCGCTAACAATGGGACCGACGGGCTGTTAGGAATTAATAAAAAGGGGGTGGATTAATTTTGGCCGCAGCTCTTTGTTGTTTTGGGCATAACAGCCTACAGGCTCACTTGGAGGCTTAACAGCCTTGAGGCGTATCAGCCTGGTAAGGCGTAACAGCCTTGAACGGCCTACCGGCCTTGCGCGGCATATCAGCCTTAGGTCCTGGGAAGAGGCAAAACCTGATGTCCTGGCCGACCTAGCCTGGTTGACGCCCTGTAGGAGGGGCGCCCGATGCCTAGGCCGTCCTGGACAGGTTGAATTTTACCAACTCCCCCTTCCACCGGCCAAGGAGCTGCTCTGAACAGAGCCAGAGCTGCGACCCCCCCACACGTGCTTCTGACCTTCCTCCACCCCGTCTAGGATATCCGACAGGAATACAACCGACCTTATCTCATTTAGGCTGCCTCCGTCCGAGCGTAGGCAACCTTTCACTTCGTTCTGTATAATGTCGTGGTGTACTACCAGGCCATTCCTGACCGCCACTCGCCACGCAATTCGTGCGTTGACCTGTCTCCTGGAGAGTTCAACCGCTGACGGGTTTCTTTGCTCATAGCCATATCTTTTGGCAGCGTGGCGGACCATATTATCACTGTGCAATTAAGGAGATCCAACCTTTCTTAAACTGTCTTCATGCTCACCAACAGTTCTTGAGTCCTTATGGACACCAACTCGTCGCTCCCGGCATGTATTACTAATATCACTGGCTCCGTTACTACCTTCGAAAATTGGCCACTGCCTCTGGGAGCACCTGCACCCATGTCGAGTCTATTACAGTTTTCCGATGGACCTCATGATCTCACAAACTGAGGTTTTTGCCTCTCCTGGCTTCCTCTCTGCTTGTCTGCCCATAACATTTTTGCTTGACCCAAGACTCCGCCCGAGGCTCTGCCGGTGCCTATAAAAGAAAATTACACTTCCTTGTTACTGGGGGGGAGGGGGGGGAGGGGTAAAAGGAGCTTTAGAGGTAATGAGGAAAGGTGGGAAGGGAGACGGAGCCGAGGCAGAGAAGAGCCAGCTGATGTAAGAAGGGGGGGAAAAGGAGACTGGAAGTGGGGAGCCGGAGGAGGAGGGAAGAGGTCGGAGAGGAGAAGAGGAGTAGAGTAGCGGAGTTAGGAGAAGAGCGGGGAATGCTGAGTCTTGGTGGGGGACGCCCGTGCATCGTCCTGTTCACAGTACATCTGGTCTTACATACCGGAAAAGGAGTCTGACTTCCATCCATTCACCTGTTGTATCTCATGGTTTGAAAAGGCCCGCTCTCGCTGCCTCCGTTGCAGCTCTGATCTGACCGGAATGTGTGCCATACTGGTTTGGTTGGCGATCCGCTTTCCTAAAGAAACTGTTAGCAAACTGGCGAACTGCAACGGTAAGCGAGGATGAAAACGGGGAACCATATACCATGGCTTGCTTGGACCTCCTGCTGCGAATTCCCCCCTTTCTTTACATGCTAGTATGTCGTCATGCCGTGGCCCCCCCGGGCGGTGGGCTGACTCGTTACTGGTTCGCTAACGTGTAGCGCTCCCTAAAAGCAACAGCTATTGCTGCAGTAAACAGCCGAGCTTCGTGGTGACTAACACAATATTGCAACCAGCCCTATGCCATATGATTGGAAAACAGGATGACTTAGTGCAACGGGATATTGGTGCCCTGTTGCGAGGAATGCCTGCTGACCATTCAAAGTTGCAGTCATTTAACAGGTGTGTGACATAAAACCGGTAGCCTCTATGCCATGGTTGAGTCGTAGCCTGCGAGCTAGCCCGTACCCCTCCACACTCACTTTTTTGCACTGGCCCTGCGAGGTGTAGGCCCCTAAGGTAAGCTGGTTGGCTTATATCGTAGTAACGGATATATCCCCAAACATTATGGTTATGGTTGTACTAAAGTGTAACTTACCCCTTGCATTGGGAAGTGATGTGGGTCTCTTTCTGTAGGGCTGGAACCAATATATTTTTTATTTTTTTATTTTTTTTTTTTATTATAGATAAATCCGGTGTTCCTAATTAGCTATGTTTCTCTTATGCTCGCGTGGTGTGCTGCTACCTATTAAATATTACTTGTACCTGTGTTGTTATTATTTTTTTTTTTTTTTTTTATCTGTATATAAGAAAATCAGAAACGGCACTTCCTTCAGCTTCAGTCGTCTGTCCTTTATTCCCAGGGACCGAGACGTTCGACCGATGGTCTAAATCAACAGTGTTCCCAGCAGTTATATATTTTTTTTTTTTTTTTTTAAACCTGTGTATCTGATATACGTCTCGGGGCAGCGGCTGTCAAAACTAATACTGGACCTTATGCGGGCGGAGGTAAGTCGCACGCTAGGCGGGGTTGTGTACCTCAGCGTGTAGCCGTGGGCGAGAGGTAAACTACCGACCAATGCCCGATGTGTCCCATCTGCAGACCTGAATTTAGATATCTGCCTAACGAACCAGATGAATTTACTGTTAATATTAAATCCAACATGTCATGAAAGTCAGTCTTGTAACCCCTGGGATATGTTGAAATGTTCCAGAAATATAACCTCAGAATGTGACCGATCAAAAATTGGAAATAGAGGCTTGGCCCTTAAGGGGTTACTATAGCCAAAGAGCTGCATACCTATCTTGCGTACCAGCCCAGCGAGACTCACTGTCATGCATCCACAACGTACCTGAATTGTGCCAACCTGTGCCTGCAGCCTACTGTGGAAATGGACACTTACATGTCGACTGGCAAAATGGTGTGAGTAAATGTATGTATATGGCTGAAATGTGAATCAGTTTCCGTGGTGGCATCACCATGCGCGTTAATCATTGCAGGAGCGCTGGGCCGTAAATCGTACCCGACTTTCAACCTCCTCTTTGGGGTCTTGAGAGATCGCCCTTTGTCGTGTAATCTTAAGGGAGATGATGATACTAGCACTCGGGGCAACCCGTGTGTGGGTTCCCCTGAAAGGAGAAGGTTATTCTTTGTGATATGTATTGTAGATGCGGCAACTGCTGGGGCATCCTTGTGCAGTATGGTGTAACCTACTGTTAACACGCATATTTATTAATATTTGCTGCTGTGTATCTAGACCTGCCTCCAGTGTGTGTACGCTTGTCCTGGTGTGTGTGCACGTAAGCACCTGCTGCGCAGCTTAAACATGAGCAGAGCTGAACCCAGGTTGCCTATAACTCTACATTCACCCTCTGCATGATCCTCGGTTGCAGGCACAGCAACGTGTGTTAATGGATTGCAAGCTGCCATAAGGACAGTGCGGTTGTATGCCAGGTGTAGTGGTGACAGTAAATTAAAACCATGCAACTGAGCAATTATTGTTGCTGGGGAGTGACTGGCGACATGGTATAAGGTACTGGACAGGGTTATGTATCATTCCTGTATGAACTTGTGTTAGGATGAATCTAATATACAGTGTTGACATTCAGCAACAAATATTTGTATATCCAGATCAGTGATGTTCATGTATAGATATTGATGATAAATTAATTGGTAGCTCGGGGAACATATAACTGCGACTGCCGCAACAGAGGACTCGACAGATCTTTTACCCAGTATATCATCTATAGATTTGAGTCTTTAAAACTCATAGTTATTCATATCAGTGCCTGTTAAATACTAACATATGCCACATAATTCAAAGCCAAACAGACAAGCCATTGCAAGGCAAGAGATTCTCCGACTTAATTTGGCTCTTCTTGTAAGAATAATGACAGTTTTGCCATGTAAGAAATTAATGTTGGATGCATTGATGTAAACGTCTGTACCCGGTCTAGCACTGGGCACCTTTGCGTTGACACAGTCCGCTGTGCTAAACACTATGCTATGGCTCCTGTGGTAAAAAGTTTTGCTTCTATGTATTTTACCTATAGTTGTCTTTCATTTTTTTTTTTTTTTTTTTTTTTGTTTGGTGCATAATGACCGGTACATGTATATTGAAACATAGTGTAGTTTTCCAGTTTACCCTGTTTATCAGATGTGCCACAACTTTTGGGAGCCCTGTCTGGCACCCTGGGGTTTGTTATGCTTTCTAGCAAAAGCCTGTATAACAAGTGATAAAGTATGACCGTTAACCCATTGAGGATCCAGGTTTTGAGACCTTGGACTTCTAGGAATGAAAGCCTTTCATGTAAGGTAGGCTAGCTCCGCGCTACTATGTCAAGTATAGCCATCCAGCATTAGGATAATGAATATAGCTTAGCCCGTTATATCTAATAATAGTGATTCAGCATGGCTGAGATGCTACTTGCTGTTGGGTCACAATTGAGGAAACTTGCGGGTCACGAAACAACACCGGCCCGGAGGAGACGTCGCCGCGCGTGTTGTGCGGCCGCCGGAAGCCGCGCTCTACTTCCGGTCACATGACGGCCGCGTCACTGCAGGCCGCGTCACCGGAAGTGACGCGAAGGGGGCAGCAATCAGAACGCGGCGATGGCCGCGCCCCAGGAGGTGACGCGGCGGACCGGGGACCAGGCCGCGGCTCCCGCGGACCCCCGGTGGAGCAGGGGGTGCGCTAGAAGAGTGCGCTCCAGGTGGAGGGAGCGCGGCGGCGGCCCCTGCTCCTGGCTGGCAGCTGTGCTGGGCGACCCGGAGAGACGCGCGGTGAGTGGGCGGCGCGACCGCCGGGGGGGCGGAGCCGTGCCGTCCCACGGCCGGCGAAGCCGGGGGGGGGTTCCCGCGCCGGGCGGCACGACCCGGGTGCATGCAAGGGGAGGGGCCCGACCGCGTGGAGTGCGGCCGCCACCGGCCGACCTGTGCCTGCGTGCGGGGGCCCCCACGAGGGCGCCAGAGGGGGCCGCTGAGGCGCTGGGTGCAAGCGGAGGCGGCCCGACCCTGCCAGCCCGGGCCCTCCGCCTGCGTCTGGCTGTCAGTGGGGCTGTATGTGTGGGCATGTAAAGTGCCCAAAGCAGAGCTGTATGGTGGGCATGTAATCAGCTGTAATCAGCTGTATGTGTGGACATGTAATCAGCTGTAATCAGCTTAAGGCACAGCTGCATGTGTGGACATGTAATGTGCATAAGGCACAGCTGTATATGTGGCATGTAATGAGCATAAGGCACAATGAGCATAAGGCACAGCTGTATATGTTGCATGTAATGAGCATAAGGCACAATGAGCATAAGGCACAGCTGTATGTGTGGACATGTAATGAGCATAAGGCACAGCTGTATATGTGGACATGTAATGAGCATAAAGCTCACCACCGCTGCCGGTGGGCCTGGTGGACCCTATGTTCTGCGGGCTACCCGAGAGGGAGCTGGTGCCCGCAAGGGAGGCAAGCCATTTGGCTCTCTCCCGGCTGGTCCTCTCTTACCTCTGCTCCTAGGATCTATGTTCGGCATACATCATCCGTTCGGCGAAGCGATCTTTCTTTGTTCACCCATCGACGTTGATGTTCGCCTGGGGAGCAGGATGGTAAGAGGGAGGTTGCCCCTAGTTAAGGCTATTTATAGCCAGGAGGCAGGCTGAGGGCTAGTGAGAAAAGGGGGGAGGAGGGGAACCTGAGAAGGCAGGCTAAAGGTAGTGAGAGAAGGGGGGCTTCTTTTCTTGTCCTGTATCCTTGCACGGAGAGTGGGATTGTTGTTGCCGAGCCAGCTGAGGGCTCAGCAGTCTAGAGCATACGGCAGCGGCCGAGGTGCCCTCCATAATGGTAGTAGGCCAGAGGCCTGATAGGACAAGAGGATAAAAAGTCACTTTCAATCTTGGACATGAAAAGATTTGCATATTGTGGCGCAATTATGCTTCCCATTGCCGTACCAGTCTCCTGTAAATACCGTATATGTTGTCGTCAAATGTAAAGTAGTTATGCGTAAGGATGCATTTTGTAAGCTTCACCACAGAGTCAGCATCAATCCCTGTGTTCTCCAGGAAGGTTTTGCAGGCATTTAATCCATCCTGGTGTGGGATGTTACTGTACAGAGACTCCACATCCATGGTGGAGGATGGTTCCTTCTGGTAGAGGACATATTGCTGACAGTTTATTCAATAGGTCAGTTGTGTCCTGAATATAGCTGGGTGTCTCTATAAGGGGTTTGGGATCACCCTCTAACCACCCAGAAATTTGTTCGGTGAGGGTGTCCACACATGATATGATTGGTCTTCCAGGATTTCCTGATTTGTGAAGTTTGGGAAGCATGTAGAATGTGCCTGTTCTTGGACTTTCTGGTATTAGGTCATCAGCTCTTTAGGATATGTCAGGTAGACAGGGTCAAACTCCAATTTCTTGTAATAGCATCTGTCCGTCAGTCTAAAAAACGGTGGTAGGCCAGAGGCCATAGGGGGCCTTAGTGTCCCGAAAGCTTGCTTCACTTACCATCTTTTCAGTTAGCCATTAAAAGGTATCAACCACTGAGGAGTCTCAGATTCCAATATTTTTCTATCTGCTGGCTAACATTTTCTTACCTTGTTTAAGGATAATTCACATTTAAATAAGTAGAGAATAAAAAGTGTGAAAATATTACCAAATTTGTTGTTCGTTGAGAATTTCCATGTCATCAGTAAGCAGTCGGCAAGAAAAACCAATGTTGATTGCAGTTTCTGATCAAAAAGTAAGATTTCAAAATTATTTTAAAAAATTAATTACATAGTATTTATGTAAAACATTATTCCAGAAGATCTTCCAGAAAACTGCTCGAGTTCCCCATTGACTTCCTTTATATCAGAGAATCAACTGCTATTTACATGTACGAGCACCCAAGAACCCTAATCAATATGCTATTTGTTCAACTGAATTAAAAATCTATTCAATATAAGGACTCAGTCAGATGTGAGCAATTTTTATTATACACAAAAGTAATTGTGCTGTTCAACTTCACTTTTGCCAAACAAGTTTGCACCTCTTGACACCAGGTATTACCGCTCCATTTATTATTACCATGCACTGTGTTTGTCACGGAGGTGGTATTGCAGACAAGGGGATGGACAGCAGGATGACAATGATGGGAAAAGGTAACCTGGGCAACTAGTCTACACCTATAGACTTGGGTCCCTAGATTGACCCCGTACCCTGAGATACCTCTGATGGTGAGGAGGTCTGGGTCAGCACCCTTGCCCCTCAGCTCCTCAACCAACCCTAGGCTAAGACACCCCCCTACCTCTACCCACAGACCAGGATAGCAGCCACAAGTTCCCCACAAATGGCTATCTTCAAGTGCAATTCCGCAGGAGGGCTTCAGCGACAAAAACAGATGTCCAAACAGCCCACACGATCAAAGCCGAGTGAAACTATCAGCAACATCAGCTGGTGGAAGAGGAGGCTATTTAAAGGCAGGGGGAGTTGAAAACTAAGTCAGACAACACACCCAGCAACAGCAGCCACCCTGCGCCTCACCCATAGACTGCAACACAGCAGCATCTACACAAATTTTTTCTTTACAATTTACGAATACTTGATGCTTTGAGTTGGTATACAGTACAGACCAAACGTTTGGACACACCTTCTCATTCAAAGATTTTTCTGTATTTTCATGACTATGAAAATTGTAGATTCACACTGAAGGCATCAAAACTATGAATTAGCACATGTGGAATTATATACTTAACAAAAAGTGTGAAACAACTGAAAATATGTGTTATATTCCAGGTTCTTCAAAGTAGCCACCTTTTGCTGTGATTACTGTTTTGCACACTCTTGGCATTCTCTTGATGAGCTTCAAGAGGTAGTCACCGGAAATGGTTTTCACATCACAGGTGTGACCTGTCAGGTTTAATAAGTGGGATTTCTTGCCTTATAAATGGGGTTGGGACCATCAGTTGTGTTGTGCTGAAGTCTGGTGGATACACACCTGATAGTCCTACTGAATAGACTGTTAGAATTTGTATTATGGCAAGAAAAATGCAGCTAAGTAAAGAGAAACGAGTGGCCATCATTACTTTAAGAAATAAAGGTCAGTCAGTCCTAAAAATTGGGAAAACTTTGAAAGTGTCCCCAAGTGCAGTTGCAAAAACCATCAAGCGTTACAAAGAAACTGGCTCACATGAGGACCGCCCCAGGAAAGGAAGACCTTTACCTCTTACCAGCAGAGTTACCTCTGCTGCGGAGGATAAGTTCATCCGAGTCACCAGCCTCAGAAATCGCAGGTTAACAGCAGCTAAGATTAGAGACCAGGTCAATGCCACACAGAGTTCAAGCAGCAGACACATCTCTACAACAACTGTGAAGAGGAGACTTTGTGCAGCAGGCCTTCATGATAAAATAACTGCTAGGAAACCACTGCTAAGGACAGGCAACGAGCAGAAGAGACTTGTTTGGGCTAAAGAACACAAGGAAAGGACATTAGACCAGTGGAAATCTGTGCTTTGATCTGATGAGTCCAAATGTGAGATCTTTGGTTCCAACCACCGCATCTGTGCGACTCAGAAAAGGTGAACGGATGGACTCTACATGACTGGTTCCCACCGTGAAGCATGGAGGAGGAGGTGTGAAGGTGTGGGGGTGCTTTGCTTCTTTGAAGCTCATCCAGAGAATGCCAAGTGTGTGCAAAGCAGTAATCAAAGCAACCTAGAATATAAGAAGAACCTAGAATATAAGACATATTTTCAGTTGTTTCACACTTTTTTGTTAAGTATATAATTCCACATGTGTTAATTCATAGTTTTGATGTCTTCAGTGCGAATCTACAATTTTCATAGTCATGAAAATACAGAAAAATCTTTGAATGTGAAGGTGTATCCAAACTTTTGGTCTGTACTGTATGTCATACAATCCCAGTAAAATATCTTTATGCCTCTGGGTGTAAGGTGAAAAAATATGTAAAAGTTCACAGGGTATGTTTTATGCATGGAGCGAATGAGGAAAAAGAAGCAGGATGGTATAATAGACAAGGAAACCTGGGTACCTAATCTGGCTCACTAGAGTCCTTGGCTTTCCCTGAACCCAGAGGTACCCCAGATGGCGTGGAGGTCTGGGACACCACCATTAACCTTTACTCGTCAACCAGACCTGTACAAGCCCCTCTCACCTCCCACCATGGACAGGGATAAGCAGCAACTTCCAAAAGAGAAAGCACAAAGAATCTTGAGTAGTGCAAAGAAATCTTCAGCTCACTCAGTCAAAGGCAGAGAAACTCTATCAACAACATCATCTGGAGGAAGGGGAGGCTATTTAACGGCTAGGGATGTGGTCACCTAATATATCTATGCATCCACCTGCATAGCGGCACACAACACATAGACAGCAACAGCAGATTCAGCATTAACCTTTGAAGAACCCCCAAAGGAAATTAACTCTGGTTTAAACTGGAAGCAGAGCAATTCACATGGACTGCAGGGCAGTCAACATGTGACAGAATGAATACTTTTTCAATTCACTGTATACATGTATTTTGTATGTAAACACTTTTCATTTGTGTGGTGCCCCTGCGCCTTGGTCACCACATTGGTATTGCACCTACTCCACAGGTGTGGTGCCATTGCTCCCAAATAAGGTGGGGACTCAAAGCTGAGACACCCAACCATACACCCATGCTAACTCCAGACTAGGGAGATGCAGAATGGAAGAAACCCCTCTTGAGGGCAGACCGCATCTACTGGTTGAAGGAAGGAGTAGGTTTAGGGGGTGAGAGGAAGGAAGTTAGTGAGACGTTGTTAGTAGAGAAAGAAGGAGCAGCAAGGTGGAGTTCTAGGGGTCACTGGAGCACGGGCCTAATGGGACCAGTTGGTAGGTCAGCCGAGGAAACCCCAGTTCAGAGAACCTTGAATCTACAGCCGACTTCCAGGTTGTGGTAGAGAAACTGGCTGAATGAGGTGACCGGCCCCAATCTGGTGTGAAACTTTATGATCAAGCCAGGAAACTGGAGGCCACTGAACTGCAGGTGTAGTGGCCAACACCGTGTACTCTCCCTGGCACAGTGACTACAGAGGGTCAAAAGGACGTGCCGACCGTCACTCAGCAGGGCCCGCAGTCACCTGCTTTGGGACTTGCAGCATGAAGGCGCAAAAGAAGGAAGAGAGAAGAACAGCGCAGGGAGGAAAGAGCAGCACAGAAAGGCTTAAGAATGGTGTCTCGGAGTGGACCCGGTCTGCTTGAGAGCTGGCCAAGCTGCAATCTGGGAGAGTACGGTACCCCAGCTGGGTTGGCACTGAACTGAGCTACAGTAAAGCGACTGGTAAGAACTGCAACCTCTGTGTCTGTCCACTCCTTCTGCTCCTCCCTGCACCAACAACAACCACCATCATCCACATTAACTTTCATATCACACCCTGGGGACACCCTCCATTTGTGAGGAGTGTTACACCTAGCTGCAACAACACCTATTTCCCGGGTCACTACAAGCAACGCTGGTCATTCTGATCAGAAACCACGGATGGCTTCACAAAAGACTTTATATCCTCTGTAAATATTCCCTTGTCATGCTCAGTCAGGGCAACGGATTCTGGGGTTGCCACCCTGACTACTGAACAGACTGATACCCAGAGTGTCCAAGTACCCCAGCCCTTACGACTGTTGCACATCTCCTGGCAGAAAAACGCACCAACAACTCAATGCGTTATTACAAATGCTGTGTGCAATAGCCCATGTAAAACAATGACACTGCCTAATACTTGTGTATGTAAGGCTTCACTTTCATTGTAGTTTAATCCTTTTAAATTTTATTAGGAGACGGGTATGATAGTTTGGATACAGAGATACATATATTATAATGCATATACAGTATAAACCTGCACAGTCATCCACAGGAAATTATTTTATGCTAAAAATCCTCCCTCATAGCGTAAAGCCTACCTTGTTTGTCTCCAGTTAGGACCCAAACTTTAATATTTCCATTTTTTAGTAGCTGTATTGTTTCTGGAACACAGTCTTGCAACCTATCTTCAATTGCTGTAGCTCCAAGTAACTAGAGGGAGATAAAGAAAGCATCAGGTAACAACTTATTTTACTAATAGATGTCTGTTCTTAACCATTTATCTGTTCTTTACAGATGGACATTGACCCAAAACATCCAGCGAAAGCAAAGAAGTGGAATATTCTGCAATGGCCAAGTCAATCTCCAAATCTCAACCCCATCGAGCTGCATTTAACATGCGTAACAACGGTCAATCTGTCCCGCACTGTGTGCTCATTTATGATAAGGGTCATGTGGGGAGGGGGTGCACATTGTGGTCATCACCACCCTGCTCGATGGAAAACCCACCCCTCCTGTGTCTATGCAAGTGAGTGACATAGGACGTCATCCACACAATACACAAGTCTGGCGCCTGCGCAGTGGAGCTTCCCTGTGCCCTATTGAAGTCAGTGATTCCACTGCGCAAGCGTAAGACTTTAGCCTTGCATCAGCCGCACAGTGCCCTAAATCACTAATAAAGGAACATTACTTTTCACTATTTTGGATGTGCTGCCTCCTGTTATAGATTTATGGATATACATACTGTATACCGGTATATATATTGCTTTGAGATATTAAGATATGTCAGGACGAAAGGTTCTTTTCATTACCTGCAAGTCATTTTCCATTTCATCGTAAACCTTTTCCAGACACTGTAGTCGATTCTGCAGAGAAACACTTGCCTGATGGAATTTGTTACTCCACTCTTTGTATATTGAATGATCCACCTCTTTGTACGCCAAACATAAAGTCCTCAGTGTCTCCTGAGCGAACATCTAGATTAACAAAATTCCAGATTTATTACATGACTGAGAGCAACGCAAAAGAAGACAGATATTAAATCAATTTTAGATCCAATGCAATGTCAACTGCAATCTCACAATTCATGTTTATATCATTATGCTGATCTTCTTCCACAAAATGTTACTCATAAACTATTTACAATACATTTTTCAATTTTGATTTGTTTCTGCTAAAACTAAACACTACTCTTGTTATTCTATTGGGTAAATATCATATTATGTTTAATGCATTGATTCAATATTATTCATAGTATCATAGTTTTTTAAGGTTGAAGGTAGACTTTAAGTCCATCTAGTCCAACCCATACTCTTATATGATGATCCAGAGGAAGGCAAAAAACCCATGGGGCAAACACTAAGCTCCAGATTGAGGGGAAAAATTTCTTCCGGACTCTTCATACGGCAATCAAACTAGTTCCCTGGATCAACGCCCTATCACATAATATAGCATCAGCAGTTTACGCTGATATGCGGCAGATCCAGCAGGTGGCGTCGCATCTGCCGCCTAACGGCCGACTTGCCGTCCGGATCTGGCAAGCTCCATGTATTATCTATGCAGCTTGCGGGCTGGTACGGCAAGTGCGGTTCTGCCAGATGCGGCAGATCCGGTACTTGCAGCTGCGAAAATAAAAACGCCGCTTGCAGCCTAAAATGTAAGAGTCCTCAGTGGTTGATACCTTTTAATGGCTAAAGGCCCCGTTACGCATAGCGATATCACTAACGATATCGCCGCAACGTCACAAGTATTGTGACGTAGCAGTGACCTCGCCAGCGAAATTGCTACACCAGCGAGCGGCCCCCCGCTGTGATGAGATCGCTAATTGTTAACGATTGGACTGGACCATTTCTGGATCGGTGATCTCCCGCTGGGCATGCTGCACCATGGAGTGCGACAGGGGCAACGACCAGCGATCCCCATTCTGCGGCCGAGAACACTGACAGATCCCAACGACCATCGGGTGTCGGCGCATTGCTGGATCATGGCATCTCACCAGCGACCACGTAGCGAAGCACCAGTGATCCCAGACAGGTCGGATCGTTGTCGGGATCGCTGGTGCGTCACTACGTGTAACGGGGCCTTTACTGAAAAGATGGTAAGCAAAAGCATAGTAAGCTTTCAAGACACCGAGGTCTCTTCATCAGGCTATAATGACAAATTCTGAATGTACACACATGTAAACATACAAATAGGAGGCTGGATATGCAGTAAATAAATTAGGTGTGGTGAAGCATGACATATAATGGTCAGAGATGAGAGGTGGGAGTTACATTACTCAGAAAGAAGATGATCAGAGATAAGATTTTATGGAGAAAGGAGAGTAGGAAGACAAGCTAGAGTTAGAGCTACTCCCGTTACTGTGCTGCTACTTTATTATGCCTCAAATTTTTTTTCCTACATATCTGGATGAAAAATCTGCAATGTATCCATCCATTGTGATCATAGAAAATATATTAATTACAGGAGTTTTAATGTCGCAACAATGAAAAACTCACCTCCAGGGATTTCTCAGTTACTGCCACATTAGCACAATCCGGTTGGAGTCGTTTAAGAATAACATCATCTGCTCCTTTAGTGTAAAGCTTTATCTTTCCTTCAGGGTCCCTGACTATTAATAAAATAGTTATATTTTTACACATGCAGAAATAATGGATGGTTTCTAATTAATCCCAAGTGACTACGACCATGAAAGGCATCACTCACCTAATATTGACATCCTTTTACGATCACTATTGAAGTCAAGAAGAGCGAGGACTTTATACGTTTTTTCTACTCCAAGCTCAATGGTAGTGATGCTATCTTGTGTTCGGGACACAAAAACATAGCCAAAATTTCTTGCGGTATTTACCAGAGCTTCTTCATCAGGGCTTGCTGCTTGGTATACCAACTCATCTGAGGAACAAACATAATTGAAGATAAGATTAGATGACGGCTCTGATTTGAGCCTCTAGTACCTGGGACACATGTTGACATGTATGAATACAATCTGATCCTTATATATATGTGTTCTCCAAATATAGAAGTCTGGCACAAAAAAGGATTTAACAGAATTTGTGGTGAAATATAGACATTGAAAAGTGAAAGCAAGTGTACTTTGTTCATTGTATGTTCTCTCTAGTACTAGCTTTTGCCTTCAAAAACTGCATAAAAAAATATGATCAAAACCTGTAGGCAAACTCTAAACCTTTTTGACTTTGAGAGCCACATTCATCTCTGAGAGAGGGTCGCGAGCCACATCAAGCTTTGAGAGAGGATCACGGGCCCCATCCAGCTCTGAGAGAGGGTCACCAGCCACACCCAGCTCTGAGAGAGGGTCACAAGCCCCATCCAGCTCTGAGAGAGGGCCACGAGCCACACACACTCTGAGAGAGGGTCACGAGCCACACACAGCTCTGAGAGAGGGTCACCAGCCCCATCCAGCTCTGAGAGAGGGCCATGAGCCACATTCAGCTCTAAAGGTACCTTTACACGCCGCTACAACAGGATGGATACAACTTGCTACTTCACGTGCACGAGCACGCCCAAACGGTTACAAACGGGAAACGCACCACCTTCACACGCCGCCACAAGGTGCGCTACGCTACATCTATAGCTAGATACATCGCCGGGTGTCTCAAGTAGCCATCTGTAGCTTACCTTACCTCATTTACACACCGCTACAACAAGCTAATATGGGCGTACCTGGTGCAGCAGGGACAGCACATAGGCGTGCCACAATTGTGGATTACGAGACGTCCGTACGCTGATAGGACAAAGCAATAACATGATGATTGGGCAGGCATCGCAGGAGGCTGTTTAATACATGACGCTCGAGCAATTGTGTAGTGTGACTGGTCAGCTCCTTAAATATGCCTCCCTATGCAGTGACTACCAATCGTCATGCAGGAGCTTCCTCCAATGATTGCTGAAGGGGCGCGGTATCCCGGAGCCTGTGTCACGCCCCAGCTACATACCAGGTACATCGCCTGGTGTATAGACATCCCTTCTGTAGCTTCTTTACACGCCGATACAGCTCGCTGCAATCGGCTTTGTAGCCACCTGTTTCAGAGCAGTGCTCGGAAACAGATGTATCTGTTGCCAGCTGCCTCCTACCGTCTTCACACGCCGCTACTACAGGCTATATTGACGACGCAAGCTACAATCGTAGCCTGTAGCGGGTTGTATCCATCCTGTTGTAGCGGCGTGTAAAGGTACCTTAAGAGAGGGTCATGAGCCACATCCAGCTCTAAGAGAGGGTCATGAGCCACATCCAGCTCTGAGAGAAGGTCACGGGCCATAACCAGCTCTTAAAGAGGGTCGCAAGCCACATCCTGCTCTGGGAGAGGGTCATGTGCCACATCCAGCTCTGAGAGAGGGTCACAAGCCACATCCAGCTGTGAGAGAGGGTCATGTGCCACATCCAGCTCTGAGAGAGGGTCACAAGCCACATCCAGTTCTGAGAGAGGGTCACCAGCCACATCCAGCTCTGAAAGAGGGTCACAAGCCAAATCCAGCTCTGGGAGAAGGTCACAAGCCACATTCAGCTCTGGGAGAGGGTCATGTGGCACCCCAGAGTCAGGTTGCCACAATGGAATTGTCTCCCTTGGGGGGTGATGTCATGCATGAAAGCAAGGAGGGGTATCCACACCAGGTAAGCCCACAGCATGCAACACTTTTCCTGAGTACAGACCAGAAGGGGGAACTCTGAAACCTGGGTTCAGGGGAGCTCCCCTATAAATTCTGACCTATGTGTGGGGCTAGTCAGTTCAGTTCCTAGGAGGACTGTGAAGACGTCATGTGGACTAGAGCAGTGCTAAGCTCATTCCAGGTAGAGTCAAGAGTGAGGAACAGCAAGCGTGAGGGACCCGTAGGAGAGGGTCTGAGGAAAGAGAGAAGCAGGCCTGGGGAGTGGAGCCAGTTATCGGGCTCACCCCATCGGACACCGGAGTCCGAGGTTGTGAGAGTATTCCAGACAAAGCAGCCAAAATTGGAGGACAGGAAATCCCAAATCTCCTGGCCACAGCAAACACCTGGAGGCACAGCAGCAGCATAGAGAGCTCAGGGCAAGTTGTCAGAGGAGTGGTGCCCGAGAATGGCTCAAGCTGCCTGCCATACGTGTGAGAGACTTACAAGCAGGAGGAGAGGGTTGCAGTGTGGTGCCCCACATGGTCAGGCGTCACAGTGGGGCATTGCACCTTTAAAAGAGGTGTAATCTTCCCCAGCTGCAAGTGGATCCTAGGTTGGTGGGTGGGACCCATTCCTGCACTCCCACATTAGAGTAGTGGTGGGAGGTTACTCCTGGGAGGGAGATACAGTATATTCACCTCTAGAGGGAGTCAAAGAGTAGTAGTAGTCAGAGGGAGTCTAGAGAGAGTCGGGACAGTTGGAGGAGTCAAGGAGGAGTGTGGAGCAAGGCGGAAGGTTAACCCGGATAGCTCCAGGCTGATCTGGAGGGAAGATGAGGAGGATCCTTAGGGGATCCTGAGAGACGGTGCCTGACGTGCAGAGTCTGGGCCCTATAGAGAAAGGGGGAACCCCAGCATGGAGCGACCATACTCCAGGGAATTCCCCAGTCCACCACGGAAACACCGGACCCAAGGAAACGGCCAGAGTCCACCTCTGAAGTCGTCAACCGGCTGCTGTGGTCTGTTCACCGGCTGCGGCAGCCTGCCAGATGGAGCGGTCTGCCTGCTTCCTCGCCACGAGGGAGGAGAGCCCCAAGTCTACCTTTAAGGAGCCATTGGGTATAGACTCATCCTAGGCGGGGAAGAAAGGACACGGGTTGATCAACTAAGGTACACCACGGGTTCCACCATACCACCTGGCATCCACTTTCAGCCACCCATAGAGCTACCTGTTCCATTAACAACTTGTGCTGAACTGTGAACTTGTATGCTGATGACTGTTTACAGTAAAGTACCCGGGAGAGAGTGACTTTGCCTTCATGTCTTTGTGCTGCAGAATTCAACCTGTTTGCTTACAGGAACGCTGCCCCGGAGGACCAGCTCCACTTATAGGGAGCTTTGCCATCTCTGCCGCAATACCATCGCCCTCCGGAGGATTGTGGCGGCGCTGGTGACCCATCACCAGATACTACAGGTGGCGTCATGTGACAACAACAAACTCTTATCCGCTGTACATAACCCCTTATTGAAGTGTCACCCAGGCCACGGGCTCAGGTGCTGCCACCCATGACATCCCCATGAAAACACCCACCGAGCCTGATACTCAGCTAAAGGCAGCCAGGACCCGCAAGGAGTAGTGCAGCAGGGAGGCCTGAGAACTCACCGGGTGAAGAGGTTCCCAACTTGCTTCCAGGCCACCCGGATTCCTAACATCTCCTGTGGACAGTACCTTGGTCTGAACCAGTTACTACAGTAGAGGTAAAGGAGACTACAACTGTGTGTCTGTCGGTTATTCTGCGCCCTTAGTCCTGCAACCCAACGGTCTACCACCGCCATAGACTTTACCGGTTGGCCTGGGGAACTGCTCCTCCCGTGGGGAGCGGTATCACCATAGCGGCAATCCCACCATCCCCAGGGGTCCCACACCGCAGCGTCGGTCTCAATAGCCAAACACCATGAGTGGAGTCACGACAACAATCCCCAAAACCCTATTCCCTGAACTTTTATTGACACTGCCAGTATCATGGAGCCCGGTCTTGACCCCCGTGACTCCCCAGCAGAACGTTTGCCCACTTCTAAGTACTCCACAGTCCTGGTGGAGGCGTGTCAACCATGTGCCACATCCAGCTCTGAGAGAGGGTCGGGAGCCACATCCACCTCTGAGAGAGGGTCATAAGCCACATCCAGCTCTGAGAGAGGATCATGAGCCACATTCAGCTCTGAGAGAGTCAAGAGCCACATAGAGCCCCAAGAGAATGTTGCAAAACTCCTCACAGTAGTGACACCCAGAGCCCCCATAACCAGTGTAATGACAACCTAAGCTTTTCCACAGAAATCACACCAAGGCAGTTCCCACCTTACCCCTTTGAATATTCTTGCATCAAGCTCTCCCACCACATCCAGCTTCAAGCACCTTCTCTGACAGGTAGAATCATTCTTACTCCAACTTTCCAAACTTAAACTATGTCTAAATGCCCAAAACCAGTACATGGGCATCTGCTCTTCACCATCTGGAGACCTGCCCTTTATAGCTATTTGCTGGACCTGGTGATCATGCACCAATCTGGAAGACAGCCACGAACCACACATAATTAGCCCAAAAATCACATGTGGCTCCTGAGCCAAAGGTTGTGGACACCTGCCTTAAACGAATTTATAATTATTAGCTTAACAGTGAATATCCAGAGCCTAATAAATAGGAATTGGCATTTACTAGCCAGTCTTTATAAAGCGGTGTGGTGGAGTAGGATGCATGTTATTAATTAGAAGGTGTAAACCACTTAAAGGGGTTGTCCCATCTAAATCTACTAGCTATATGATTGCAGACTTGTGAATCCTTCCCTCACATCGTGTGCACTGTGCACTGTGAGGATTCGCCGGTGTCAGAGCTAGGAACGGCGGTCACATGGTTGTAAGCATGCGATATTCATATAACAAAAACTACAAGAGTAAATTATATTGAGACGAGATATTACAAGGAATATACAATATTTCAGCACATAACAATAATTTCAATATTAGGTCAGTCATATCATGGTTAGTTGAAAAACGACCACAATTTCAGGTGGTCAATATTAGAGACTATCATCTCTCAGCACAATGTATTCCTCAAAAAATATACACTTAAAAATAGGACCAGATCAATTAATTTTTCTCCAAATTTAGGAGGCCCTAATATTAAGTGTAGTGAATGAGAGGTATGGACGTAATTAATATAAATCAAGATAAACAATTTAATTATCCTTAATAAATAAGGTATGTGCCATAAAACATAGCACAAGAAAAATTCCTGCTAACTCCAGTGTGAGAGAGACAGATCTAAAATAACAATGGCTTACCTGTATTACATAAGGTGCTGGTACCAGGCCGAGGAACACCCCAACGCGCGTTTCTTGTTTGCTTTCTCGACGTGTGAGCCAGGGAAAGTATAGCCGCTTTGGACTTGTTTCTGACAATAGCTGCCTGTAGGTTCCTTTAACCCTTATCTGTCTTCTTATGGTAGAGAAGGACAAGTGTTCCTGCTCCCCTGTGCACTAGTCAGGGCCAAGCTAAGCTTAGGACACGGGTATTAACATATCACAGGGTGAAAGAACTTATTTAGGGATGCCAGGGTTAGTGTCAGGGGTTGCCATTTCTGTCTATCCTTAGTAGCAGTACTCCTTTTCCTTTCTGTCTCGCTGTGCGCCATTTAGCTTCTTTGTGGAGCGTGACATCATGCAAGTAATGCATCTTCACCAAATAAAATCCGGCTCTTGCTACTACCCTGGACCATGTCCATATCAACACCAGATCTCAGCTCAGCCCCCACTAACCACCTTCCCACCTGGATCTCTGTATACCTCTTTTGCAGCCTCTGTCAGCCAATCTTAAAAACCCTCTATAAACAAAATCCATTATAGCCTCCATTTGCTACCCCTTGTAAAGCCTCCACCTGCCCTACTTTGGCTAGGCTCTATTTCTCTACTAGAGCTCTATGCATGACTCCAGATGGCACGCACCAACCGGTCTCTCCAGCGAGCGCCATTATCTAAATATCGAGAGACAAAAAGGCGCAATAGGGTCTTATTGTTTTTAGTAATGATGGTGATAATGATTATTAGTGCTCTCCTGAGCCGGTTGTGAGACTCACAATGAGTTTATATGCTTAGTGCATCTGCCGCTGGATCCGCACTCCACGTGCAGAGTGGTAAACATAAATCCAGAGGAAGGAGCGAGGACTGCTCCGAAACGTGTTAGAATAAAACCTTCACATCCTTTGTGGTCCTTGTTCGATTGCAGCATAGCGCAATCATTGAAGCATATCCTTTATGTTTACCTGCCATACCGACACATGGCCACAGTAAGTACGGTATATAAGTGACATCTGTGCTGTATGTTTTTTAGTGGTGGGCCCCAGATGGCAACAAAAACTCCCAATATTACTGTACATTATCCCTACTTTATTCTGAATCCATATATTGGTCATTACTGTAAAACATAGCTTCACTAAAGAAGTAAACATATATTTGAATGGAATAAAACTTCATTGTCAATACTGCCTTTCTAAACTGAACCAAACCAATCTGCACATTAGAAGGAACATGAGAAGTACAGTATATACCATTTAATGCAATCTCTTTATAAAAACAAAAACAATGGCACATCAGGAAAATGTTCATTCGATATTTTTTGTAAGTTTTTCAGATACACCTTACCTCCATTTCTATCCACCATCACTGTGTGACAAATAGCAAGTACTCGAAAGAATTCCCTCAATAGATTGTCTTCATTTTGGCAAACCATATCGATCAAAGATTGATCGTAAAAGTGGAACTTCTTCTCTGCATATTTATTCCACGTAAAGCTGACCGCCTGAGAAAGAGCAGTGTTTATATAAGTGAAGTAAAGGAAATCACAGCAAAAAAGATAATACTGTACCTCCACAGCACCGCAAGAAAAGTATGCAAATTGTCTCTTCAGAGAGGAGACTTGAACTCTAGTACCACCTATTGGAAGCAGCAATCACAGAAGTCAAAAACGACCCTTTAACGAGCCTTGCCAAGTAATTTAGGATTTATACCAGATCAGAACATCAACTTACAGACACAGTGTTTAGGGGTGATTGCCCCTCATCAGTGCAAAGTATGAGATCTGATCTGGCTATATTTGAGGCTAAGTGGGGTCTAAGGGGTAAGGTTTCTCCTTGTGGAGAGTGACATACCAGTATTAAGGAGACATAAAAGCCAAAATGCTCCTCTGCGAAATAAAACATGCAAATTGAAAGGGGGATGTATGAGAGAGGAATGGGTGCAGATGTAGTATGGGAAGTGAGGGGGTGTGTATGAGGAAACAGTATGAGAGGGGTGATGCATGTGCTCACAGTATGGTGAGTGAGGAGGATAGGATTGGTGTGGACACAGTGTGGGGAGTGGGGGGTCTGAGGGTACATTATGGGGAGTGAGGGGGAAGGGAGAAATTTGAGGACACAGTATGAAGAGCAAAGAAGGGATAGGTGCAGACACAGTATAGAGTGAGGCAGGGCATGTATGAGGAAACATGTATGGCATACAGGTTATAGAATGCTGAAAAAGTCATACCTGTATGTCTCTTATCAGTTGCCTTGTTGTGAAAAAAAATCATTTATCACTTTATGAAAATGAGCTCTTCCAGGCTATGGGGAGGATGTTGCCTGGAAGATAACTCCATCTCCAGGGCTGATTTTAAATAGAAGGAGGTATCATCTGTGTGATGGCCACTCTCTGCTCTCCTGATCTCACTATAGAGTTCTGTGTGATTATAACTGACATTTCTGCAGGTTCAGCCTTCATCTCACAGGGAGACAGGGCTGAAAGATTGTTGCAATACAGCAGAGCTGCAAAAAAATGTGTGTGCAAGAAGTAAAATTTCACTTCTCCTGTTCTGTGTCAGTTACTTGTCACACTGGAAAGGCCCCCTTTTATTTAACCCCTTCATGACCCGGGAATTTTTTCGTTTTTCATTTTCGTTTTTTGCTCCCATGCTTCCAAGAGCCATAACTTTTTTATTTTTCCGTCAATATAGACATATGATGACTTGTTTTTTGCGTGACGAGTTGTACTTTCATATGCAATAATTTATCTTACCATATAGTGTACAGGGAAACAGCAAAAAAATTCTAAATGCAGTGAAATTGCAAAAAAAGTGCAATGACACGTTTGTTTTTTGGGTATTTTAGTCGCCATGTTCACTATATGGTAAAACCGACATGATGGGGTGATGCCTCACTTCTGTACGGGTTTGTAGACACCCAACATGTATACCTTTACTGGTATTTAGGTGGTGAAAAAAAATTCAGAAGTTTGAAAAAAAAAACAAAATGGACTTTTTGCGCCATGTTCTGCGACCCCTAGCGTTCTCATTTTTCGGGATCTGGGGCTGGGTGACAGCTTATTTTTTGTTTCTAATGATACCATTTTTGGAGGGATCTGCAGTTTTGATCGCCCATTATTGCATTTTATAGCAATAAGACGGTGACCAAAAAAACAGATTTTTGGCGTTTGGACCATTTTTTCTGTTACGGAGTTCACGGCTCTCATTAACGGATTTAATAGGATGATAGATCGGGCGATTCTGAACGCGGCGATACCAAACGTGTGTTTTTTTTATATATATATTTATACTTATATTGTGATTGGGGGTAAAGGGGGTGATTTGAACTTTTATATTTTATTTTTTTTTTACAGGTTTTTAAAAACTTTATTTTTTCACTCATTCTTATTTTACACTGCCCCTTTAAGAGGCACCTTGCTGCACAGTCAGATCGCTTCTGGGAGATACAGATGCGCTAAAATCGCAGACCTGCTATGGTTGGCAGCGCCTGCCAACCACAGCAGGAAACTGCTCTGTGACAGCATCCGGGTCTAGGCAGGACCCTGGGCTGTCCACGTGAGTGCCGGAGATCTCGCGATACTTTCGCGGGATCTCCGGAGCAGGCGGGGAACAGTGCGTTCCCCGCCACAACTGCCTTGGATCCCGCTGTCAGTGATTGACGGCGGGATCCAAGGGGTTAACAGCGCCGATCGGATCCTGGATCTCATCGGCGCTGTTACCCTGACATCTCAGCTGATGAGATCAGCTGAGATGTCTGGGCTTTGATGTGAGCTCCGTGCCGTAGCTCACATCAAACACCCCTTACCGGCTCATGACATCCTCCTACGTCATAGGTCGGGAAGGGGTTAAAACAAGCTAAGAATGTGAGCTTATCTTCCAGGCAATGTCCTCCCCGTAGCCTGGAATAGCTCATTTATATACAGTGATGAAAGATGATTTCTCCACAACAATGCATCTGATACGAAGCAGACAGGTAGGATTATTTTTAGCATTCTATAACCTGTATGTCCATATTAATAGTTTATATTTTGCAAATGGGGTGACAGATTCCCTTTAACTAGCAAAATAGAAGTTGCTAACCAGAGCGAAGCATAGCTCCCCATGGGCCCTGGCCTCTATGGGATGTATGCACTTAAAGAAACGGCTTTCCATTTTTAATTGAAGTTATCTATGAAATAAACATATGATAAATGTCATTTAGTGTGGTTGTCTGTTCTACGAGCAGGGGCGTAACTACGACAGGTGCAGGGGTTGCGATCGCACCCGGGCCCTGCGCCCTAGGGGGGCCCCAAAAGTCCTTTTGGCCTATAGAAAAAGACTATTGCTACTAAAGATTTGCAATAATTGGGGGCCCCATTGGAGCTTTTGCATCGGGGCCCCTGGGCCTGAAGTTACGCCACTGTCTACGAGAATAACATTTAACTTCAACCAATCTTTTGGGAAAAAAATATCTTGTCATACACATTCCAGAAGCAACATTACAACAAAGGGATCTAATAAGAAGTAAAATATATACTTGTACCTTCAGATTATTCTCAACTGAGTTTATTCCTGCATAAAGAAAAATATGCTTATAAAGTATATACATTGTCACAAAAATACTATAACACAATAAAATACTTTTTTGATGTTTGGCAAATAAAATTGTGATAATTACCATATATGTTTCCTGAAATGCAGCATTTCTTGAAAGTCATAATGTTCTGTGTCAGGGTTCCAGTCTTATCAGAGAAAATGTATTCAACCTGGCCAAGCAAGTCATTGAGGTTGGTTGACCTGGCTTTGGCTGGCATGTCTTTCTCCGCAAAATACATATCAATGTCCCAGTCAATGTACATGCTATGGACCAGATGGATGAATTCTAATCTAAAAAAATTAATTAAGAGAAAACTTCAAAAAGCTCGACCAATCAATTTACCTTAACTTCAATATTACATTAACCCCTTTTCTCCTTATCTGAGGGTACCGTTACGCGTCGCAACATTGCATGCAATTTCACTGGTAATTTGCTGGTTGCAGTGAAATCATGGACACATTGTTATATTTGTACACGGCAACAAAATAGAACAATGTGTCCATGATTTCATTGCAACCAGCAAATTGCCAGTGAAATTGCATGCAATGTTGCGACGTGTAACGGTGCCCTTAGTTTTAGATCAACATTGTCTACAGAGGCAAGTTTAGTCATTAATGGTAGAGATGATGTCACCAGTCAGTAGGAGACTTGTGATAACTCTGAGTCTTGTTGATTTTTAATGTGATTCATTTCTTTTGCACCAGCAAGGGTTAATGTATGTTTTACCTTGCTGGTAGCTTCTGCTTAGTCTGCGTGAGATGATGATGGTTGGTGACCACATGCACCTCCCTTTAAATAGTCACATGATGCCGGTTATAGACTCAGTCTATGTTGACCATACCAGGAGTGTGGACGTCTCCTATTGTTGCTGGAGATCTGCTGGTGCTGGAGTCCTTGACTGCAGTCTCTGCAGTTTGGATGTAACTATGAAGTAGTGTGTATCCTATTATAGTCTTTGTCCCCTGTTTGTTACCTTGCTGGTGTGATATTACCATGAACGTTGATGTCTAGTAAACTCACTGGCCTATGCATTAGACAGGGTGAGTAGGGGTGACAGCCAGGGACTAGGCATAAGACGACGGCAGGGGGGAAGGACCCACATAGGACTGCTAGGTCAGTTTAGGGTAAGACACAGTCGAGTGGCAGGAGGTGTCCCTTACCCCGATCCCTATTGTCAAGGCCTTCCCACCCAATATCATCCCGTTGTACCCTCTGTGCAGTGCCACACGCTGGGAGTCAAATATCCCAACATAACAGATGGCTAGATCGATCTGCTTTGCACTGACATTAAGATGAATTTCCTCCCTGCAAATATGATGAATTTTCAGGTCAAGCAGGATCTACAAAAATAATGCCCAGCATCAGTGCACACACTGCTGGAGACCACTTCAGCAAGAGACCACAAGAACAGCGTCAGGTGCGCTGCATGGGTTTCCCCATATAACCTTGCAGCTATCACATGGGCTAGTGCAGACAATAAGGGGGGACTATCAGATTCACACAGCTCATTACACATATGGATAAAAAAAGGCCTAAATCTGATTGCAGCATAATAGATCCCTGGAGAGTCACATTAAAAATGGAGTAGTAGTCTCAGTCTGTGAATAATAATTCAAACATTCAAGTGATATAATACCAGCATAGTCATTGTATCAGTTAATGGATTGATCTGTGATAAAATCCAATAATAGCACTTTAATAATGTGGGCGCAGGGAAAGGTCAAGGAATGCCCGCGCATGCGCACTACAGTACTTTATTGTGCCATCAGCAGGGCAGAGAGCAGTGCGCATGCGCAGAAGTGCAATGAAGGAGAGTGTGTGCGTGTGACTTAGGACTAATCATCCACATGAAGCAGAGAAGGACAGAGATTGCAAGAAGAGAGGAAGTACCGTATCAAGTCCAATGATGTCCATTGGACTGGACCGTCCCATAGGTGAGTATAATAAAAGATCTTATTTATGTTACATTGATCAGCTTTGAGACTTATATACAGTATTCTAGAACGCAATAAATAAGGGCTTACGGGTGGTGGCCGCACTTTTTATGGGGACAATCTGGTGACTGGTTCCCTTTAAGTTAATATCTGTGTCTGAATGAATTAGTATCGCATTCTTGGAAGTTGGTGGTACTAAAATGGGATGCGTGAGTATTTGATGGAATTGAGCCATAGTTAAAGTGTAACCGTCATTTGAATTTTTATTTAATAATAATGTAGAGCAAGTGATTATAATAAACTTTCAAATATACTTCATAAATGAAATCTGGAAGAATACCTTTCAAAAATCTTCCAGAAGATGTCCCCACTACGTTGTTTGTAAACCTGACATATGCTTGTTGTGAGGGAAATTCGTCTTCAGCTTCAGTCACTGAATACGGCCTTAAAAGGGGGTGGGGCGTACTGTCACGTGCTTAGATGGCGCTGACATTGCTGGATGTTGCTGTGTATGTTGTTTGTCTTTAAGAGCTGCATGAGGTGTAGTTGTGAAGGTATTTGCCTCCTGTGTTCTGCTCCAAAGCTGCATTCACTATTATGTTCAGCTGCTAGTTGAGGGGGTTTATGTGTGACTCACCTGAAATCCCCTCCTCCTGGCTTTAAATAGCATTCCCTCTCCTCTGTCAGATGCTGCTGATAGAGTTATTTGCTCTAGGTCTTGGTGCTGTGCTGTTGCTTAGCTGCTGTGCTAAAGTCTTTCCTTGGGAGTAGCTGTGATCCCGGATCCATGGGTGGAGGTAGGGGCCCTCAACCTATGGCTATTCAGGAGCCAGGGAATAGGGCGGAGACTTGGACCTCCTCACCATCAGAGGTACCTCCGAGAGCAGGATGAGTTAGGGACCCCCAGGGTAAGGGTCAGATTAGCTTCTCCTGATCCCTTCACCCATTACACCTACCTGTTACCTGATTCCCTTACCTCCAAAGCATGACACCTACACAGAGTTCACACTACAGCTGATCAGAGCCTCAGGATACCTCAAGCAGGGACAGAGCTGAGTTCAGGCTGTCAGCACACAGCTCCTGTGATCTTATCTGACTCCTCCATTCACATCGCTCTGCTCTGTGCAATCAGCTGACAATACGGAGCTGAATGATTTGCGTTGAGAGGAGCCAGATAAGATCACAGGAGCTATAAACTGACAGCCTGAGCTCACACTGTCCCTGCCTGAAATAATCTGAGACTCTGATAAGCTATAGTGTGAACACTGTGCAGGCCCAATCCCCTCACTTTTACATGGCTGTATTCATGTGTGGAGCTGAAGACGGATTTCCCTGACAACCAGCATATGTCATGTTTAGAAACAGCCTGACAGTTTTGCGATCAAGCTGACGTTTCGACCACGTCCCGTGGTCTTTATCAAAGTATCGCTTTGTTAGAGAGTCTGCACCTAGGGGAACCACTGGTCCTGTACTGTCTAGATGAGGATTTGTTATCCTCTGGTGGTAGTATCTTAATATACCATCTGTTTGTCTTAGTTAGGAGGTCTTATTCAGGTCTGTGCCTCCAAGGTATTGTACCTTTACAGGGGTAGCCCTGTGAGTGAGTTAAGTCCCTCCCGCTCTGGGGTCTGCCGGCGCGTCCTGCGCCTTGGCTAGGGAGTAGGACGCGCCGGCAGACCCCGGAGCGGGAGGGACTTAACTCACTCACAGGGCTACCCCTGTAAAGGTACAATACCTTGGAGGCACAGACCTGAATAAGACCTCCTAACTAAGACAAACAGATGGTATATTAAGATACTACCACCAGAGGATAACAAATCCTCATCTAGACAGTACAGGACCAGTGGTTCCCCTAGGTGCAGACTCTCTAACAAAGCGATACTTTGATAAAGACCACGGGACGTGGTCGAAACGTCAGCTTGATCGCAAAACTGTCTATATGCACTTTAAATAAACACAATTCATCACCTCAAAAAGGACTTTGGAGTGTGCAGTGTTCCTTATACTTTATTGACATTGAGACCCAAGGGCCTCCTACGCTAGCACCTCAATTACATCCAACAGGTGTGCACGCCAATCACTATTACTACTAGAAACAGCCTGATGCGGACATCTTCTGGAAGGCTTTTGAAAGGTTTTCTTTCAGATTTCACTTATGAAGTATATTTTAAAGTTTATTATATTAACTTGCTCTACATTATGGTTATTAAATAACAATTTAAACTGTTGCACTTTAAGCAAAGACGTTTTTCAATAAGAAATGCCATTGGATATTCTCATTTATGTTATTCCCCCTTAAAATAATGTTAGAGTGGATAGAGCTTTGTTTTAAAAATTACAGCAGAATGTTAACTACAGCCTATATTTTCTTAATTTGACATTGATAGATGTTTCTGTTAGAATGTGATAATTGCAAATAGCAGATGTAAGAATGAGACTATGAAATAATGAACACATTAGTGAAATATTACTAAAATTATAATTTTGGGTAATGGTACATGAATACTTGCATTACATATTCAGTTAGTAATTATAAATAGTGCACTAGCAGTGTGAATGGGAAAATGGGATTACATAATTTCATTTCAATGACAATTCCATGACTTTAATAGAATAATAGAATAGTGGAGTTGGAAGGGGCCTCCTGGGTCATCTGGTCCAACTCCCTGCTCATAGCAGGATTCACTAAATCATCCCGGACAGATAGGTCTGTCCAGCTTCTGTGTGAAGACGTCCATTGAAGGAGAACTCACCACCGCTCGTGGCTGCCTGTTCCACTCGTTGATCACCCTCACTGTTAAAAAGTTTTTTCTATTATCTAATCTGAGTCTCCTCCATTCAGTTTCATTATATTGCTTCTAGTCTTTCCTTGTGTAAATGAGAATAAAGCTGACTTTGTTTAGGAAACTCATGTAGGTGCAACATATTTATGTGTAATTTATACAGTAGTTATATTCTCGCGCTCCTGAAAATCCTTACGTGATATACATAGACATTGGCACAATGGTGCTCATCAGTATTGTGTAACCCCAGAAAACAAGGAAGGCGCTGTACGCTGAAGTTGTGTTTTCAGGTGAATTTGGTATATAACTGTGTTTTTCTTGGAACCACTTTGTCCAAAACCCTGAAGCAATAGCCAACGACAGCGTAAAGGTAATCAAAATCACAAATACCTAAAAATTAAATGAACATTGTTAACAACAAAATAAAAAAGGCATGTATACTTATATGGTAATATATTAAAATATATTTAAGTAGTACATTGTAAAAAAATATAATATAAAACAAAATTATTATCTCAGCACAGGAGATGTGGTATGATTAGACCATGTCCCTGTACGGTCAGACACATCCATTACACAATACATACCAGGGACACATATATAAGATTATCTCAGCGCAGGAGATGTGGTATGATCAGACCGTGTCCCTGTATGGTCATACACATCCATTACACAGTACATAGCAGGGACACATATATAAGATTATCTTAGCGCAGGAGATGTAGTATGATCAGCCCATGTCCCTGTACGGTCAGACACACCCATTACATAGTACATAGCAGGGACACATACTTAAGATTATCTCAGCACAGGAGATGTGGTATGATCAGCCCATGTCCCTGTACGGTCAGACACATCCATTAGAAATACATAACAGGGACACATATATGAGATTATGGCTAGGGTCACATTTAGATGGCACATTGCGATTACTGCATCCAGATCCGGATCCGGTAATTTCATGTGGCTTCAGAAACATTTTGTCTTCAAAATGTGTCCCTAAACCCTCATCCGGTAACCGGATTGCTCATAATGCGCAATCCGGTTGTCGGATGCTTTACTCATCCCTGCAGCTGCGGGGATGAACAAAGGGTTAATGTTAATATTATATGTGGGCAACAAATCTCCAGGGAGTGTCCACTCTCCCTAGAGACATGTTGTCCACATAGTGTGGCATGCGGCAACTGAATTGCATTAATTGCAATCCAGTTTTATAATGGACGCCTATGGGCTGCGGATCCGGATCCAGTTTTGAGCATTTTTAATGCTCAAAACCGGATCAGGATCTGCAAACCCCACCGCAAAGGTGACCCTAAGCTATCTCAGCACATGAACATTTTTTTATTAAACATCCAATTGTGGAAATTATTATTATCCCAAGATCTATTGATTAATATCAACCTTCTTTGTGGGAAAACCCCTTTAAAAAACCTCATTGTGCGCTCTTTCTGATACTGAATAAATAGTGAAGTTTTGTTTGCATTTTTTCATCTTTTGCATATTATTAGAATGTCTATCAATCCTGTGGTGTTAGAATTTCAATGTTGAGGGGTGTATATACTAAACCCAGGATAAAAACAAAGAACTAAAACCCTGCAATAAAGAAATAAGCTCTTCTCCCCACCTTTGGACACAGTAGCAATTAAAATGAAGTAAGAGGCAGCCGAAGCGCTCCCTTCCTCTTAATTACTCAACCGTCCAGAGGCAGAAAAAAAGAAGATGGCAATGATTGGTCACGTGGCATAATATTATCACTTGGTTCCTGGGAACGCAAGTTCCGACGTGGCTGGATCCGCGCTGGAGGTGGAGGTGAGCATGGGCTTATTTATGTTTATGGCGTGAACATGGGGAATGAGAAGGAGTTGTCCAAGTAGTGGTCAACCCCTTTTATGGCCCCAGAGTGAATGCGCACCTAAACCTAGCACTAATACTAACAAGTGTGTAGACCCATTATTTTCGGCTTTGCTTTAGTTTCTTGTACTTTGTACATAGCACATGGCGCCCCCTTTTTTAGGCTGTGCATTGTTTATGTAGCTTATCAAGGACTAGTGCAAAATAGTCAGGCTTGGGTCCTACTCTGCCTCCATCCATTGAGCCCTCCTCGCACTTAGAGAAGTGAATCATTTAGAGTTAGGGACCATCCTGATTGGCTACAACTTGTTACGGTAAGATGGCTTTTATGCTTTTTTTTTATCAACATATCGTCAACTAAGTACCTATGTTATTTACATATATTACTCTTCATTTATTTACTTACTGCAGGGAATTGGCTTGTTTTTCCCTAATCTGTTAATGACCACAGAGTGCATATACTGTAATATAATATGTATACTTGATATGCCAGCTCCATACAAACAGTTATATAACGTAAATACCTACGATGGCAACTATATAATTCATCATGAGATCCAATTTAGTTTTCTTTACTTTGAATTTTCCACAGTTCTTCATTATTTTGGAGTCAAATCCTGTGAAGAATATAATAGAAAATGATTGAAGGCATAAAACCTTTACATTATTTATGGTATTGTGATACAATATAACAACATCGCTTCAGAAGTCCCCAGAAATAAATTAAACTTTTCTAAATATAAAATCTTCAAAGAACCTTAACCCACTAATAATGTAATCTGGCGTGTTATTTTCCATGTCAATAACTTTGAAATATAGCAAGTACGATGTAGCTCACCCTTCTTGTGTCCTAAGTAGGGATAAGAGAAGCCGAACTGTGCACTTTGGGGTTTGCATCTAGTGTCCAGTCCGAACCTTGAAAACTGACTTTTAACTGTACGGCCAGTTCCTGTTCAGGTTTGCAATTCGAATAAAGCTTGTTGAAAGGCTGCAGAGCAGCCAATCAGCAAGCTTTTCTGGTGTGGGCACTTCCGGCCCCATCAAGTATTGGCATGGCTGTGATTGGCTGGAGAACCACTTGAAAAAAATAAATAATTGTAAAACAAATGTCATGGACTCCTGCATATTTTTGATAAGAGTAGGTAAAACAGACAGCTGCGGGCTGATTGTTGGTCTGAAAATGATAGATTTTTATAAGAGTTTATGGACGCATTAACCGCAGCGGTCTGTTACATTGGGCACAGTACTATCTGAACGAGATTGTTTCTTAACAATTAATAATCTAACAAACTTATTGATATCCATGATAGTGTCCAAGTAGCTGAAATTGCATGAGGGAGCAAAACCCATGCCCTTAGATAGAACAGTAATTTGTGCATTACTGAGAACAAGAGGAGACAAAATTAATACATTATCATTTCATATTTCCCATGCCTGCTCCTGGTATAATACTGATGATGCGTTCTCTGATGTGATCTATTTTTTGGATCACCCTGGTGAGGAATCCTGTTAACGCTACTGGGGAAAAAAAACATTGCTGAGATCACTTGTATTAGAAACTAGAGTCATTAATATGAAAGAGTCCATTTCAGATGAAAAATTGACATGTGACCATGTGGCGCCAACTGGTCGGGACGCCATGTAGGGGTACTACACCCAGATAAGAGTGTGTGGTATTCCTGTGACCAAGGGAACTGGGATGGTGAATAAGGGACCCTCACAACACCCATCCATACATACCCTAGAGTAGGGGACCGTGGGTGAACCCTCAGCAGGGAAGACCCAGTCCCAAGGGAGGAGTTAGGTGGGTAAAAAAGAGTATGGGTGGGAGGAAAGTTAGACAGTTGGCTGAAGACAGTGAGTGAGACCCTAGGGACACCAGGCGTTGCGGTGCGCCCGAATCTGGACCTGGCTAATGCCGACCAGAGGGGTCTGGTCCCAGGCAGAGGACCGGCTCTGAACACAGTGCAGGAGTTTAACCCCAAACCGTTAAACTGAAGGCCCCAAGCTTCTTCACAAAGTCGCGTCCAAAGACCCGGCGCATCCCTTGAAAAGGCATACCGAACTAGGGTCAGGTGGACCCAAAGGGGAGTCCCTGCCGAAGATCCATGGGAGCTGGATCGAGGCTCTGTGCGCGGAGGCGTTGCACGGAAGTGAGGAGAAAGTAGTGCAGTGAAGGGAACGGCAGGCACACCACCGAGGGTCCTGAGTGAATCATCCCGATTCCCTGGTGACTACCCAGGCCAGAAAGACCCAAGCGACTGTAACATCTGTCAATTTACCTGAACTACTGCAAGTAAACCTGATCAGAGTTAAATACTGGTGTGATGTACTTTACTTCCCTCGCCTGAGGAGCCGCATACTGCTGCATGAAAGGAGTAATGACAAGGCCGTGTGGTAAGCTGCCTCCCTGCATAAAAACTACCACAACTGCCCCTGGGATCCCGCTCCACCTACGAGCTGCCCTACCATCACTCCGGAGGTCTGACCCGAACCTCCGGTAAACATATCGGAACCGTACATACTACTTTTAATTTTTTTTTAATTATTTTACTGACTTTCAGTGACCACCAGGGCCACAGGATCGGGCACAGGCCCCTGTGACATCCTCCGTGAATCAACGTCCGGAACCGAGTACCCCACGGCCCTGGGGCGGGTCAACTGCTTAGATGATCTGGAAGGGAGACAGGAATCAGCATGTGGATTCTTCAGGATTGATCTGGGGCGTCGTTCCTTATTTTTTCTTCAGGTATAAAGCATTCATCACTATAGTCTTTAGTTTTTCTTCCAAATTTATGATACTTATTGTTCATAATATCAATGTCAAGAGTCTCCAAATTCCTTTTGATCTTATCACGCAATGCAACATGCTCCACAGTGCTATGGAATTTCTCAAGTGATTATTCAGTCTCTGAGATTTTAGTTTTGAGCTCCGTAAGTTTAACCTCTTCATGTGACGTGATAAGCTTCATAAGATCCATGGAGCATTTAGACAAAACATCATTCCACTTTTTAAAAAGGACCTGTCACCCCCCTGGTGCTATGCTAACTGAATGCAGCACTGAATGCAGCGTGTCTGCTGCATTCAGGGAAGGTGTCCCCAATGTTTCTAGCCCCTCTGTAAGCTGTTAAAATTTATATTTTATAAGTTTATATTAGTATTTTTCTTCAGGCACCATTTCAATGTGCTGAGGTCTTGAGGTGCCAAAACACAAGTGACAATGCTCCTAAAAATCAATAAGAGGCAATGAACGTCCAGATTTGTTATGTCTCCCTCGTCTTGATCATTTTGAGTCTTCATACCGCATTTGCAGTACAGTGGATCCTCCAGAAGTGACCTCATATTTGAAACTACCCCCCCCAGGATCTCATCTAGGGATGTAATAAGCATTTTAATCCCACTGATATTTCACAGATTTCTTTACTAAAACCTTCAATAATAGATGTATTTGATTTTTATTTTTTTTCATTTTTACAATAGCTTATGATAAAAAGAAGTTTTATATAATTTGTTCTGAGTACTGTAATACTGCATGTCCAGTTGTATTATTCCTTTAGCACACAACAATGCTCCGATGGGGAGGAAAGACATTTGGCTTTTGCAGCACAAAGTTTGCTGGATTGTTTTTTGGGTGCATTAATATTTATTAAATAAACATGAGACTTACCGTATATACTCGTGTATAAGCCGAGTTTTTCAGTACAAAAAATGTGCTGAAAAGTCCCCCCCTCGGCTTATACACGAGTCATATACTCGGTATACAGCCCCCCCCATCAGTGGTGTATACAGGGCCCCCCCCCTTGCTGCCAGCCACCTGTAAAGGAATAGATCATTATACTTATCCCTGTCCTGTCGCCGCCGCCGCTCTCTGACACCGCGCACTCCTCCGGCTTCATCTGGCTTCTTCCTGCTGTGACCGGCGGGCGCAGGCAATGACGTCATTGTCTGTGCACCGGAGGAGGAAGCAGGAAGAAGCCGGATGAAGCCGGAGGTGGCGCGGTGTCAGAGAGCGGCGGCGGCGACAGGACAGGGATAAGTATAATGATCTATTCCTTTACAGGTGGCTGGCAGCAAGGGGGGGGGCCCTGTATACACCACTGGGGCCCTGTATGCACCACTAGGGCCCTGTATACACCACTGGGGCCCTGTATAGACTACTGGGGCCCTGTATACACCACTGGGGCCCTGTATACACCACTGGGGCCTGTATACACCACTGGGGAGGCTTCTGTATACTACTGGGGCTGCTGTATATACTGCTTGGGCCTCTATACACCACTGGGGAGGCTGCTGTATACTACTGGGGCTGCTGTATATACGGCTGGGGCCTGTATATACCACTGTGGAGGCTGCTGTATATACTGCTGGGGCCTGTATATACCACTGGGGAGGCTGCTGTATACTACTGGGGCTGCTGTATATACTGCTGGGGCCTGTATATACTACTGGGGAGGCTGCTGTATACTACCACTGGGGAGGCTGCTGTATACTACCACTGGGGAGGCTGCTGTATACTACCACTGGGGAGGCCTGTATACCACTGGGAGGGGCCTGTATACCACACTGCTGGGGGCTGTATACCTGTGCTGGGGTCCACCCTCAACTTATACATGAGTCAATAGGTTTTCCCAGGTTTTGGGGGCAAAAGTAGGGGGGTCGGCTTATACACGGGTCGGCTTATACACGAGTATATACAGTATGTAAATGTAATAATGTGTTGTATATTGTATTTGATCACTTACTTACCAGCATAAATGATCAGTCCATAGCAGTATTTAGTATTCCGGATCTTACATCCCCGTAGGAGGATGCAATCATTATCCAAAGAGTATTTCTCTCCCTTCCATTCCAGTGTTCCTATGAAACTATGCATGTTACTATTGGCTTCTTCACAAATGACTTTCCCTAAAAGCAAAGAAAAAAATGAAAAGAAAATAAATAGAGGACCAGTGTGACTTCACTCCACATAATTGTCCTACATTAAAATACATGATTATTTATATTGACAATAAACAAGATTCAGAATCCAAAGAAAGTTTCCACTATTTTAAACTGGCCACAATTCATTGGTCTCAAAAATGTGACTTTTTAAAATTGTATACTTTTTGTTCCATTAGGGGACTTGAAATTGTGATCCTATGATTGCCTGTTCTATATACTGTAATAGTGTCAATGGAGGACCAAGATAGTAGACATAGGAGCCCTCAGCCCCAGCTACCATGGTTACCCATCAGTACCTCGCAATTACAGTAACCTCTCTAATTAAAATCAGTAATTGACAGTTGCATCTAAGGCTCCTTTCACATCAGCGGTTTACGCTGATGTGCGGCAGATCCGGGAGGTGGTGCTGCATCTGCCAGATCTGCCGCCTAACGGCCGACTTGCGGCCCGTATCCAGCAAGCTCCATATATTGTGTATGGGGCTAGCGGTTCGGTGCAGCACTTGCGGCTGCGAAAAAAAAAAACGCTGCAAGCGGCGTCCGGCAGAACCGCACTTGCTGCACAGGACCGCAAGCCCCATAGACAATACATGGGGCTTGCTGGATCCGGGCTGCAAGTTGGCCATTAGGCGGCAGATCCGGCAGATGTGGCACCACATAAACCGCTGATGTGAAAGGGCCCTTAGACTGGTTTCACACTGGTGTTTTTTGGCATGTGGGAATCTGGCTGAAACTGGATGCACCCACATCAGTTTTTGGCCTCATTGACGTTCAATGGGGCTGCAGGCACTTGCGGGTGCATGCAGTTCTTCCCATTTTGCCCTGATCCGGGTGTCACCGATATTTGCACTGAGATGAAAACTGCATTTTGTTACCATTTTGGTGTCCGTGACAAAAACCGGGAGCTCCTGGATCAGGGGCACTCCGGGTTGAATTAAACTGTGTCCCTGTGTAACCCAGGTCCAGCAGACTCCGGATCCCGTTGGATCTAGACACCAGATTAGGGTTTTTGGTCTGCACATGCCCAAAATGCAGTTCTAAATGATATGCCCCCTAGGGGAGGGTCCAGGAAAATATGGGGATGAGGGTGAAACCTGCATCCCTCCCTGATTCAAGAAAACACCAGTGGGAAACCAGCCTAAACAGTTGATGAAACCAGAGCTGAGCTCTAGATACTAATGTTAGAGACAGACGCCAGCTATGTCTTCTGTGTGTCTTCCAGTTCCTGAGTCCCCTTCATACATTAGGACCCCATCATTCACTGTTACGTTCATTTGCACTAATGGGTTAATTTAATCTCTAAATGCCCCAAAAGATGATTTATTTAAAATAAAAATTGTCACGTTTTAAATTTCTGCTCTTTTCTTAAATCTCTTTTAAATGACTTTTTCTTTCTGTATCGGGTTTGTAGAAATGCAGCTGCTGGACAGACTTGAGAATTACTAAAAGAGCAGAGCAGGAAGTTAGTGAGAATGACACCCACTTTGGTGGGTGTGGCGTGGTGTTCCTTTCCGCATGCTCTACCTGGTTAGTGAGTGCCCTTTGACTAAGCCTGGTCACCACCATGCCCCGCCAACCAATTGTGTTCTCGACTCAGCAAAGTGTTCCAGCGTGCTCTGACAAGAGCCTGGTCTGCAGGAGACACCAGGCCATACCCACTAAGCCAGTGTGGCGCCCCGCAACGAGTGCGTCACAAGGGAGTATTGCAGCCGCAATATTCTCTGACAAAGCAGTGAAATAGTTAACTCTGAGATCCAACCCAACATGCAACACCTAGAACAGGGGACCAATCCTAGGTCCTAGGGGGTGGAGTGTTAGGGTAGTGTAGGAGAACACACAATAATCTAGACAGTGAGAACAGAGTCTGAAGAGGATCTAGAACCTGACAAGAGCAGACTAGAACTTGGAGAGGAGCGGGGGCTCCGCCACCCGTGCGGGCCCCTGGGCCGTCACCGGTCGGGTGTCAGCACCTGAGGCCTTAACCACCGGGATTGGGCTTATCTACACGGGTTCCCAAAAGACTCCCGTGCCCACAACTTACAGCCGGTTCACTGGTACCGAAGCTGGCAGCAGTTCACCTCTGTCACGCGAACCAGCCCCGTGGAGGAGCAGCTTTATAGGAGCACCCCACCACCAGCCAGTTTCCAGTCGTCTAACCAGCCGTGTACCCACTGAGGGACACAAGGCTCCCCAAAAGCATCCAGAACGTACATCATGGATAGGGCATTGAAGCAGCCTCCCCGTACCCGACCTGGTATTCCTGGGCGACGCTGGCAAGAAGGAACTAAGTAGGTAGAATGGAGGAACACTGCGGATCTCTGAGG
The DNA here is from genome assembly GCA_033576535.1 of Allobates femoralis. NCBI lineage: Eukaryota > Metazoa > Chordata > Amphibia > Anura > Aromobatidae > Allobates > Allobates femoralis. The sequence continues at coordinate 5,081,882 of JARQOC010000009.1, forward strand.
AACACTATCACTGCTGAGTCCACCCGGTCTACTACTCAACCACTGTATACCATGTACTGCCTGCTGGTTACAGTAAAGACCCGTTGCAGAGACTATCTGTGTCCGTGTTTCCTTATGAACTATCCGTCCGCACACTAAGGTAACCGCAGCTGCTGCACAACATCTTGAGCACCTCTAGCCCCCGGGGATCACCGCTCAGCCTGTGGGGAGCGTAACATCTTGCTGCTGTCCATCCCCCGGGGGTTCCGCAGCGTCGGTAGCCCTTACCGAATCTACTCATAGGTGGCGTCACGAATAAAAACAAATTAAACCCTTTTAATCTGTTCCCACAAGACGTCTTCACTTTTGATCTGCACTACACCGGGCCCCACTACCGGCAGGCGCGGTCCACCCGTGACAAGGAAGGAGAAGAATCGCCTGTCTAAACCGGAGTCTGCCGGCCGCGGTGAGTCAGAAAATGGCGTCACGTACAGGATACGAGCAGGCCCGTTACCCAACGGGTATATTGTGCTTAAACTGGACTTTATTGTCTACAATTGGACTTTGTTCGTCCCTAAAAGAACTTCCCCGCCTTTCCACCATTGGGTCAAGATGGCGCCCAAGATGGCGTTCCCGCCACAAGAAGCCGCCACGTGAAGCCCAGGAGTGAGTCGACCCCCCCCCTCATCGTGGGAGGGCTAAAGACAAAAGGCGCCAAACTCTTTGTCCGCCCTGATTGCTCGAATCAACCATGGGGGCGGACCCCAAAGACTTTTCCCACGATTGGACTACAAAAGCCCAGAGGAAATGGGAGTGTCAGAGACATACCGACAGACGGAGAAGACTTCTTCACCAGCTCAACCAGAACGTCTTACCGGTTGAACGGGTGTGGTTTCCCTCCAAGAAGAATGGCCAGCACGAGACTCCAAGACTTGATGCGGGAGGTCGAGGCGGAGGCCAGAGCAGCCATCAGCCAACCGGGTCCGGATCCTGCCCTTACCATAGACGGCAGTCCCGACTTCTGGCTAGAGGCTCTACAAGACCTCCGGGTGCGGTTACTAGAGACTGTGGAATGGACGATTCGCAGCTGGAGCACGACCCTAGGCAGACGACTACACCATGCGATGCAGCAGAGCCGACCGGGTACAGCTTCTCCAAGCCCGGACGACGTCACCAGCTTCTCGACCGCCTCACCGTCGCCTACCACCTGTCCTGCTCCGTCACCAGAGCCAATAGACTGCGTCATTCCGGTGAGGCCGCAACTCGACCCGTTCCAGCGACCAATATCGCAACCGATCCCGTTCTTGAGCCGGAGCTCATGACACGCTCCATGGAAGAACTAGATCTCTACCAGGTTCCCGCTGAGGAACCCGCGACATGTTTCACCACTACAGAGACAGTCGCCTGTTTTGTCCCCGTACCGGAGGCTTCCCTTGCCATTGCCGAGGCCTACCTGGTAACCGGGATTGAAACACCTTTACCTGCGGAAACAGATGAAGAGGCAGGCAGCCTGGAAGCCCTGCAGGACGTCCCTACGGAAGGATCCGCAGCACCACCGCCCTGTTGTACGATGGAACAAGCTTCAACGTCTTTCATCATCGAGCAGCCTGATGTGGTCATTGAGGAAGAGGTCGGAGAGGATGACGACGAGACCCACAGCACCGCTGAGGATTTCGACACCGGGTTCGCTTGGGGAGACAACAAGGAACTTCCTACCGGGCATACAGCTCGGGTACACTGGTCGGGTGCACTGCCGACACCTTCCCCTGTGCCGTTCCACCGGGTGCCGATACAGACAGCCCGCCAAGTTCAAGCTTCCCGCCAAACCACCAGCTCCGTTACTCATCTCTACACCCCGAGCCGTAACGACGGAGATGTACGCCAGAGACGACGAGAGGAGTGGCAAGCCAGAGAACGCGCCAACATGGAGGCCCGTGCCGAGGCTCGCCGCCAGCCGCCGCTGCCTGATGAACTCCGCCGTGAAGGTAGAATTTCCACCTTTAACTTACATACCGGGTGGGGGTTCGCTTGGGAGGTGGGTTTGAATGAGGAGGTGTTTGTGGGGCGCCGGGACGTTGAGTCAAACTTGCCAAGAGGACATCCCGATCGCGACCTATACCGGGGCGACATAATCACCTACGAGCGCTATGCTTGTGCAGATGGGTGGTTCGCTATCCGGGTGCGCCATCACCCTCAGAGCCAGTGACTTTAAAACTTGAACTTCCTCAATGACTCTGTTCCCGTTAATCATTGACTGTGTGATCTTGCGGCTACAGCCTGGACTCTAGCTAAAGTACAGCCGACCGCACGCTGGGTCCGCACAAAGTGATTACCTGTTTCTTTGCTTATGTCACCAAAGCATACCTTTACCTGTTTTCTATTTTAATAAAAGTGTGTCATATATGTATAAAAATACAAAAACCTCTGTAATGTGAGTAGTTTGACGCTTGGGGACAAGCTGATTTAACCAAGGGGGAGTGTGGCGCCCCGCAACGAGTGCGTCACAAGGGAGTATTGCAGCCGCAATATTCTCTGACAAAGCAGTGAAATAGTTAACTCTGAGATCCAACCCAACATGCAACACCTAGAACAGGGGACCAATCATAGGTCCTAGGGGGTGGAGTGTTAGGGTAGTGTAGGAGAACACACAATAATCTAGACAGTGAGAACAGAGTCTGAAGAGGATCTAGAACCTGACAATAGCAGACTAGAACTTGGAGAGGAGCGGGGGCTCCGCACCCCGTGCGGGCCCCTGGGCCGTCACCGGTCGGGTGTCAGCACCTGAGGCCTTAACTACCGGGATTGGGCATTATCTACACGGGTTCCCAAAAGACTCCCGTGCCCACAACTTACAGCCGGTTCACTGGTACCGAAGCTGGCAGCAGTTCACCTCTGTCACGCGAACCAGCCCCGTGGAGGAGCAGCTTTATAGGAGCACCCCACCACCAGCCAGTTTCCAGTCGTCTAACCAGCGGTGTACCCACTGAGGGACACAAGGCTCCCCAAAAGCATCCAGAACGTACATCATGGATAGGGCATTGAAGCAGCCTCCCCGTACCCGACCTGGTATTCCTGGGCGACGCTGGCAAGAAGGAACTAAGTAGGTAGAATGGAGGAACACTGCGGATCTCTGAGGAACACTATCACTGCTGAGTCCACCCGGTCTACTACTCAACCACTGTATACCATGTACTGCCTGCTGGTTACAGTAAAGACCCGTTGCAGAGACTATCTGTGTCCGTGTTTCCTTATGAACTATCCGTCCGCACACTAAGGTAACCGCAGCTGCCGCACAACATCTTGAGCAGCTCCAGCCCCCGGGGATCACCGCTCAGCCTGTGGGGAGCGTAACATCTTGCTGCTGTCCATCCCCCGGGGGTTCCGCAGCGTCGGTAGCCCTTACCGAATCTACTCATAGGTGGCGTCACGAATAAAAACAAATTAAACCCTTTTAATCTGTTCCCACAAGACGTCTTCACTTTTGATCTGCACTACACCGGGCCCCACTACCGGCAGGCGCGGTCCACCCGTGACAAGGAAGAAGAAGAATCGCCTGTCTAAACCGGAGTCTGCCGGCCGCGGTGAGTCACCAGTCCCACTCACTAAGTTGGCCACCAGGCCCACTAACTTTAGTCCACCACCCCGACACTGTGAGGAAAGCTTTGAGGCAGCAAGTGACAAACAGTGACCTGCAAGTAGGGCACACCAGTACACAGACGCAGTTACGACAACCAATGAGAAGTGGGGTGAGCATGCGATATAGCATGTGAAGCCGAAAGAGAGGCGTCACACCCACTAATTAAGCCTGTCATTCCCACTAACGTCCGGGATGCCAGATACCCACTAAGTATCACGTATGCATCTTAGTAATTGAAATAGGCATCAGCAACTGCCCTACCAGTAGCATCTCTCCACATCCAATCCAGAAAGGAGAGGAACTAAATATCCCCTTTAAGGTTATTCACACATGGCTTCAGCAGTCACAAAAACACCTTAAAGCCCAATTCACGTTTTGTGGATTCATCAAAAATGTATCATTAAGGGTGCCTTCACATTTGCGTATGGGAACGCAGCGTATGCTGCGTTCCCATACGCAGTCAAACGCATGCGCACTGCGTTCCTATGTTTAACATAGGAACGCATAGTGCCTGCATTTGCTGCGTTCGGGTGCGGATGCGGACGATATCTGCTCCTTCCGGTGTCCAGCATCCGCACCCGGGACGCAGCATGTTGCATTTTTTGTGCGCTCGGGGAGCTTGGACAATCAGCAAGCGTCCCCAAGCGTACAAAACATGCATTGTCTTCAATGGGTCCACAGTGTTCAGCGCTTGACAGTGCGGGAGAACGCTGCGGACCCATTGAAAAATCTCCCGGTGGCCGCCGGTGATGTCACAGGAGCTCACCGACGGCCACCGGGAGATCAGCTCAGCCTCTGCTGTCCTCCTCCTCCCCGCCTGTAATCTCCTAGCGATGTCGGCGGGGAGAACAGCTGATCTGAAAGCTGTTTTAATCTTCCCGCGCCGACATCTCCTCTCAGTGTCGGCGCGGGAAGATTCAAACAGCTTTCAGATCAGCTGTTCTCCCCGCCGACACGTCCCGGTGCTTACCGGCGGCCGGGGATCTCCGGCGCTGATCTCCACCCCCGGCCCGCCCCCGGACAGCGCCGATTGGCTGCCGGGCTCCCTAGTGATGTGTCCGCAGGCGGACATTATCCGCTGCGGACACATCATTTGGACCCTGCTTTTGACAGCGTTTGTGTCTGCATGCCATCAGCATGCAGACACAAACGCTAATGTGAAGGCAGCCTAAGGCTGCCTTCAGACTTGCAGATGCATCTGCAGCGTTTTGCAGATGCATCTGCAAGCATCTGCATGCAGACCGGGGCCCCTATGTTTATAATGGAGCGCACGGCGGTCTGCAGATGCTTGCAGATCGCCGTGCGCACCCATTCACTCCTATATGTGATCTGTGCGCAGGCGGATGCCTGCGTACAGATCACACACTCTCGCCCGCACCAGAGACGCGACATGCTGCGTCCCGGGTGCGGAGCGGGACACCGGAAGGAGCAGATATGGTCCGCATCCGCACCCGAACGCAGCAAACGCTGCCAAACGCAGGCACTATGCGTTCCTATGTTAAACATAGGAACGCAGTGCGCATGCGTTTGACTGCGTATGGGAACGCAGCATACGCTGCGGCGCCAAACGCTAATGTGAAGGCAGCCTAAATCCAGTAATCCATATACAGTTTTATAGAGGATAAAATGCAGATTTTGTTATCAATTTACAGCAAATTGGCTTTATTATCATCATAGCAAAATGAGTGGCATAAAATTTCTTCTCTGCAATTATGGACATAGCCTAGGAGAAGTTATTCACAGGCTATGCATAGGCAGATATATAAAGCTTAGCAAGTATTGAGCCCAAATGTAACAATTATTAGTTGCCATATGAGACTTGGAAAGAGAATCCCGGAGTGACACATTAATCCGAATCTGTTGCTTTGCTTTTTGCTACCCCACCTGAGAGCAGCATAATGTAGGGATAGAGACCTTGATTACAGCAATGTATCACTTACTGAGCTGCTTGCTGTTATCTTGATAAAATCACTGTTTTCTCTGTTGCAGATTTAGTAGTTCTTTGAATTTAGGGCTCTACAACCCCATCCACATCACTGATTGGCAGCTCTCTGCCCATATACAATGTACACAGGCAGCTACCAATCAGTGGTAGGGGCAGAGTTTTACAGAGCTCATGAATACGCTTGACTACCCGGCAGCAGGCCAACAAGTCTATAATTATTATCTCCTGCTGATTCTATCAAAACTGCACTAAGTGTCATGAAGGTTTCCTGTCCTTGGGAAACTTGTGACAGGTTTTGGATTTGAGTCTTGTGAGACTCTGGATTTTAAATGTAGTTGTTTTCTGTTGGTGCAGCAAGAGTTAATGATATTTTCCTTGCTGGAAGTTTCTGGGTCAGATGATGCTGGCTTGAGACCCCTTTAAATATTCACATAATCCATCACCTGATGCTGATAATAAAATCTTTCTATGCTGACCATCATGGAGTGATGAAGTCTCTGGAAGCTGCTGGAGGTCTGTTTGCAGTCCTGGTATTTGGCTGCAACCAGTGCCGTAACTTGAAGCTCATGGTCCTGAATGCAAAAGCTCCACAATTATTGCAAATCTTTAATAGCATTAGTCTTTTTATATAGGCCAAAATGAATGTTGGGGCCCCCTAGGCTCCGGGGACCGAGTGCGACTGCAACCCCTGCATCTGTTTTAGTTACGCCCCTGGCTGCAACATTTCAGTTGGAGTTTTATCCATTTTTTACTAAGTTCCTGCAGTCTGTCTTCCTTCCCCTGTGGTTTATTATTACAGTGGTGAAGTTCAGTGCGATCACCGTCCTTTGAACTAGCCAGGGTGAGTGGTGGTGACAGCAAAGGAATAGGCACGTGATGGCAGCGGGAGGAAGGACCCACTTAGTGATGTTAGGGGAGCTCAGGGGCCAGACACAGTTTAGTGTCAGGAGGCGTCCCATCCCCCGCTCCCTGTCATCAGGGTCTTCCTCTCCCTTTCCATCCCACTGTAAGTTCTGTATTGCGTCATGCGCCAGACATCCCTAGTAACACTAAGCAACTCAGTAAGTGATACATCACTGGAATCAGAATCTCTGTCTCTACCTTATGCTACTCTCAGATGAAGGGACAAAAACCTGGTGACAGATTACCTTTAACGCACTGCTATTAAAGATAATGTTATATTCTGATAAATGTATATGAATAATCCACGGAGTCTTATTTTAGATAAATTGTCTATTATAACAATATTATTATTAAAGATTATTATTATAATTATTAGTATTATTATTATTATATATCAATTTTGCTCACCATCAAATGCTGCCAGGGCTTCAGTAGTGCACAGGTGATTATGTGTAGCCATTAAGGCTTGTTTAAACTTGAGATTTGTTTCCCTAGGAGAGAAGATGAAAACATGAAATGGCTTTTGGCTGAAATTTAGTAACATACATTACCTGAAAGGGAGATATATCAAAGCTTCAACCTCTGTATGGGTGGGTGAGGGACAGATATACTGTATGTATGGGTGATTCATGATGATCCTATAATTTACTGATTTAGGGGTGATCTTACAATCAGCAATGTCCTTGCCTATAAAGCCCTTTTGACAGCTAATGTTTCCTTGGAGGTAACCATGGTTAACAGAATTAGGACAATGAATGCTATGTAAGCATGTAATTTTGTGGCAGTCACAAATACTGCATTCACACTGAACGTCTGCTCTAAATTCATTTTCATGGCAAAAATGACAAATTTTTTTGCAACTCATCTGATCACTGTTCATAAAATCCTAGAATTAATACAATTGTCACAGTACAAATTGAAGCAGCGATCTTTGTGGAAAACCATATTTGTGTCGGTCTCAACATTTTTGGGATATCTCTCAAGGCAATCAGTTGATTGCATTATATTGTTGTTACAGTTATTATATTGCATTATTGCACAGCTTCTGATATCTAAACGTAGCCCCTTTATACCAGCAATATAAACTTTAGAAATCCTTACCCATCTATATCTGCTGTCTCCACATAACATAGGCTGTTTGGTTCAGAGGTGTACAGCAAAAACATGTCTGCCTATAATAACATATTAAAAATTAAATTGCTTCGTTTCAGAGATATAAAATATCTGATTTCTCACAAGAACAATATGTAGATTAAAATACAGGAATGATTCATAAAAAAAACATAGATGACAATCAAAGTTTATAAATTTGTCAACTTTATGTTGTTTCCTTAGCCATCATACAGCAAAGCATATTCAACTTAGGCCAGCTTCACACACAGGGTGAACCTGACAGCCCCGGACCGAGCTGGACACAGAATCGGAGGGCCAATTATGTCCTCCGGTCCGGGGTGCAGCTGGATGCCTCAATTGCAGCCGCAGCTGCTGATAATTCAAGATCATGGCTAGGGGGGAACTAGCCGCGGTCCTGAAATTACAACAGCGTGCAGCCGCCGGTGTCCGGTTGCAGGATCCTCCAGGATCGGGGCAATCCGGCCCCATAGACTCCCATGTTAGGGAGCGCCAGATTACCCCGAATTCCGGGAGGATTCGGGAATCCAGGAGGATCCGATTTGGGGAGATTTTTCTCCCTGGACACAAAAATACTGCATGCTCCGATTTTGTGTCCAGGAGAAAAATCCGATTTCTCCCGGACACATGGAAGCCGGACGGCAGAGAGCGGTCATCCGGCTCCATCTGGCCCCATAGGATACTATGGGGCCAAAATCCGGTCCAGGGCTGTCCGGTTTACACTGGACAGCCCCGATCGGATTTCACCGTGGTGTAAAGCTGACCTTAAAGGGGTTTTCAAACTAATAAAATTATTTTTTCAATTTATATTTATTCAATAGATCTTATAATAATAATATTTTCCAAAATTGGATGTGATTAATAATAATGTGGTATGATCAAACCATGTTCCTGTACAGTCGGACACATCTGTTACACAGAACATACCAGCGACACATACATAAGATTATCTCAGCACAGGAGATGTGGTATGATCAGACCATGTCCCTGTACGGTCAGACACATCCATTACACAGTACATAGCAGGGACACATATATTAGATTATCTCAGCACAGTAGATGTGATATGATCAGACCATGTCCCTTTACGGTCAGTCACATCCATTACGCAGTACATAGCAGGGACACATATATAAGATTATCTCAGCACAGGAGATGTGGTATGATCAGACCATATCCCTGTACGGTCAGACACATCCATTACACAGTACATAGCAGGGATGCATATATAAGATTATCTCAGCACAGGAGATGTGATATGATCAGACCATGTCCCTGTACGGTCAGACACATCCATTACACAGTACATAGCAGGGACACATATATAAGATTATCTCAGCACAGGAGATGTGGTATGATCAGGCCAAAGTCCCTGTACGGTCAGACACATCCATTACACAGTACATAGCAGGGATGCATATATAAGATTATCTCAGCACAGGAGATGTGATATGATCAGACCATGTCACTGTATGGTCAGACACATTCATTATACAGTACATAGCAGAGACACGTATAAAATTATCTCAAAACACGATCATTTTTTTAAAAACACATCCAATTGTGGAAATTATTATTGTTCCAAGATCTATTGATTAAAATCAACTTTTCTTGGGAAAAAAACCTTTAAGGATATGGAGTCTAGCTAATCAGCATGATCAAGGACATATCCCTTTTCTCAGATAGCAGAGAAAAAGAGAAATGACCATAAGTTGTATATATTATTCATGTTTACACACAGGTGCATCTCAGTGAATTAGAATATCATCAAAAAGTTAATTTATTTCAGTAACTGAATAGTAAAAGTGAAATAAATGTTATATAAAGTCATTACACACAGAGGGATCTATTTCAAGTGTTTTTTTCTGTAAATGTTGATGATTATGGCTTACAGCCAATGAAAACTCAATTAGCTCAGAAAATTAAAGTTGGGAGGATGATGGGTTAAAAACTGCACTTCCGTATTACACGACACGTGAAAGGGTGAATATAATATATACATTTCACTTTTGTATTGAATTACTGTAAAAATTAAATTCTTGATATTCTAATGCATTGAGGTGCTCCTGTATAGACATAAATAAGGTGAAGTGTGTAGAAGAGTCACTTACAGGTACAAAATCATCCTTTTGTAGGCGAATAATGTCTCCAACCTGGATGTCCCTCCATTTCTCAAAAATGAAGCTAAAGAGAAACAGAAAGAAAAACATGTTTGAGTATATGCTACGAAAAAGTTAAAAAAGTATAAAAAAAGTATGAAAACTTACCTTTCTGTACATAATTAGATCAGAATAGATTTGTTTGGTACTTGATATGTTATAGACCATTATACAATGAAATCAGCTGTAGAAGTTCTTGTCTTTTTTATTACAAATAATATAAATCTATTGGCACTCTGAGGTCTCCTAGGACTATACGCAGCCCCTTTTGAAGATTTTTAATGCGAACGTACTGTTATCAATGTCAAACTGGCCTTATTATATAAATGAATGGTAACCGGTAGTAACTGTTTAAAGGGAACGTGCCATGTCAGAAAACACTATTACCCTTCAGTTACAGGGTTAATTTGCAGGTAAATAGCATTCTAAAGCATCGCAGCTGCTGCACTAAAAGCTCGGCTACAGGGAGGAAATAAACTTTATTCCTCCCGACAGCCTCCAACGTCCGTCATACAGGCATAGCTTCAGTACATAGTGAGCAGCAGCTATAACTACATCCGGCATTGACTAACAGTCACCTCACTTTTGATGGACTTCAAAGCCGGCTGTCAGTCAGCGTTGGGGCATGGCTACAGACCGTGCTTGCTATGCATTGCACTGTGACTGAAGCTGTGCCAGTAGCTGGGTAGAAATGATAAAGCTAAAGATGGAGCCATGATTAAGACCTGAGTGCGTCGAAACGCGTTGGCCTGTTTGTACACTTGTACTGCCTATTATATGGATGTTATTTATCATTTAATAAAAGAAAAAAAATACTGGAAGCGTCCTGCTGGAATTTCTTCCTCTAATTTAAAACGATTCTCCCAATGGAATAAAGTGCAGCATGTGCAGAAGAAGCTCAGACAACGGCTGTTTTGTGCTGCTGATTGAAGTTCACTCTGGACTGACTGATAGCGGTAAGGTCCTTTTTGAATAGTGCTGAGCATGCATTTTTCTTTTCACTCGTAGAATATACTCTTTGGAACACACATTAAGACTCAGGCTGGTTTCACACCGGCGTTTTTAGTCATCCATGTGAATCCATCATAAACTAAATACACTCGCATCAGTTTTCAGCCCCATTCACTTTCAATGGGGCCTCAGGCAAATGCGGGTACATACAGTTGTGAACGGTTTGCCCCAGATCTGGGTGGATTCAGGTGTCCACAGATTTTTCACAGAGACACAATCTGAATGTTGTTGCGATTTTGGTCTCTGTGACTAAAACCATGAACACCTGCATCCACCTGGATCCAAGACAATGCAGGTAGATTTTAAATGTGGCTCTTTTGACCCCAGATCCATGGGATCCCACTGGATCTGGGTTTTAGAGCTGTGCCTGCCCAGAACACAGTTCTAAATGTCACGCCCCCTAAGAGTCATTTAGACCCGGATGCAAGAAGAACAGGAGCGCACCTGGAAGCCCGGCTGTGAGCCCGGATCACTGATAATACCGGTGTGGGGGCATACAGTTGCATCATTGCAGGGGATTCCAGGGAAATCCACGGGCATGCAGGCTTTCCCAATAAAGCTTGTGTCACGGTCTCCACACTGTCTTTGTCTGCTAAGTTACTATCATGTGGAAGCTGTCAGTCTGTTTTGGTTGTGCTGGGTCTGGGCTGCAATCATCTGTGTTCACTTCCCTTGATTAGACCTCTACTTAAGCATGTGTGGCACCCCATGGGTTAATGTGCCACAATAACATCACATGGGTTCTCTCCCCACTACACACTGACAAACACTAGCACCTCTGGGCCAGGAGGGGGAGCACAACCTGCTTCCTTATATACTCCTGCTTATGAGGGAGAGCTCAGTTCAGCTCGGAGCAGGGCTGTGAAGAGCACGGGTTAGTGCAGAACTTAGTGCAGACCTAGTGAGGGTCAGAGGAACAGGAGAATGACAGACTGAGGAACACGTCTGGGAGCTGGAGTGACACCTTCACTCGCCCCAGAAGAACACACAGAACGGACACCGGATCCGGTACTGTGTCTTGCACCCACATCACAGTGAATCCAGGAACAGTGGGATTTCTAGATGCCCCTAGTACCAGTGCAAAGCAACACGGAGGGGTCAGCACAGCACAGAGGACTCAAGTTGCCTAGCCAAGTGGTACCAGCAGAACACAGAGAGAGAGACGTGAGAAGTCCCAGCAGCTCAGCTAATAGCAGCGCCCAGGACACACACACAGCGCAGCACAAGGAAGCTGACGACCCCGGACAGGGTGGGAAGAGAGCTCAGCCCCATTACAGACTCCGTGGACTATAATCTGCAATAACATCAGCAGTAAAGCTTTGGAAAACAGCAAAACTGTGAGTCTGTGTACTGATTACGACCTTTGCTCCACATTCAGCACAGAGAGCTTCCTCCTTCTACAAGCCTGTCAGCTCTGCATCACCAGGAGAGAAGGAGAATTGCATCAGTGTCTACCAAACGTGAGTGTGTGTCCTTTAACCCTGTCTCCACCATCTATACTCCTTATAGACTATACCATCACTGCCCCAGGGAATACAGTTCTACCCACGGGAACTATACCATCTATGCTGCCACTACATCATCCCCGGAGGTTCTGCAGCAGCGGCGGCCCCCTTACTGGCCGCATATAGTGGGTGGCGTCACGACTGACATTTCCCCTGTAAATAATCCCCTTTTATTGCCGAGCCCAGGACACGGTCCGGACCAAGCCACTCGTGACTTCCCCGGCACCATCCGGTCCGGTACCGAGTACCCCCATCCCGAGGGGCCCGACACATGCTAGCTCCTCCATCCAGTGTCAATCGTACACTTGCTGCTGCCTGTGTGAGACTGATCTCTCTGTGCTCGGTGCCTGACCCAACCTGACTTAATTTCCTTATCTGGACTTTGACATTTGCCTGTGACCTGACTACTCTTTTCCCTGCTCCTCATTAACTGTCTTGTCTTTCTGGTTTTCCTGATCCCGGCTCGTGAATTGGATTTCGTCTCTGACTACCCCTTGTTGCACTGCACCATTTCCTGGACCTGATTTCGTAGTATTATTATTATAATTACTATCTGTAATTGTAGTCTTTCTATTCACTTCTGGGACTAGTTATTGCTGCAGTGACTCATGTCACACGTAGTGTGATACTAGTCTGAAAGAGCATTTTCTGCCATTTAGGAATGGAAAGAATCACAATCAACCTTGATGCTGTATTCATTTTAGAAGGATCAGGTGAACAGGACACTTTCCTCTTTAGTGGGGTGGGGAGAGTGGATGCAGAAGCTTTTTTCATGGACTGCAACCGCAAGGAACACTTGCAAGTAATGACAACTAATTCATTGGAACATAAAATAACCTCCTTGACAGACAAGAGGATTAGTATGTTTAGGACTATTAAATCTTTAAAATCCTACCAAGACTGTAATCGCATTCTCAGGGGTCTTAGGGTTTTCAAAAAACGGCCCAGTTTCAAAGGTGATGAATTTATCCAAGATGGGAACAAATTCATTTAAACTATCCTAACAAACTGATGAATTTAATTTTAAAATAAAAGAAATATAAATTTAATTGCCAAAGAAATGGAAAAAAGCTAGATTAGAATTAAACTTGGATGTCTGATAGTCAAATTAAAACATCTAATATGAAGCTGGATAAGAAATTAATCATGGTACAACATGAAATAAAACAAAGATAAAAGACAAATTTTAGATATCGGAGGTACCGATAATCTTCATTATGAGGAATAGAGTAGTCCTGGTATACCAAAATACTAAGAAAAAAGTCAACCAAAACACACATTTTTCTGAATAACCCAAAGTAGAATACAGGCTGACATTTTGGCTTTACAAAGCCTTTATCAAGGTAATTTCTGAATACATTCTGAATACAAGCAAAACAAGAGAATATATACCATAGATAGTATAACAGAAAATCAAAAGGTAAGATTCAAAAGGAATCAATGCCATCCTAAAGTACAAATCAAATGATCAGCATTAGATATATTTCATTAAAAAGAGTCTAGTATCTACTTTGTGTTAGGGAAAAACTCTTAGAAGAAAGATGGGTGAAAAGACAAAAATTAAGACACAAGATGTTCAGTTTGCAGTTTGAGAAGAGCCATGTAGAGGATATAGTGAGCATGCGGAAGAAGGAGCTCTGGTCAGATGAGGCCAAAGTAGAACCTTTTCGTCTCAATGCAAAACACTACATGCGGTGGAAACATAACACTGCACATCACCCTGGAAACACCATCCCAACATTACACATGGTGGCAGCAGCATCCTACAGTGGGGAGGCTTTTCTTCAGCAGGGGCAGGGAAGCTGGTAAGAGGTCAGAAGATGGATGGATATAAATACAGGTCAATACAGGAGGAAAACCTGTTAGAGGCTGCAAAAGACTTGACACTGGGGGTAGGTTTACCTTCTAGCAGGAAAACAACCCTAAACATCCTGCCAGAGCTACAATGGAGGGTTTAGATCAAAGCATACTTATGTGCGTGAACGGCCCGATCACAGCCTAGATATAAATCCCATTGAGATTCTGCAGCAAAATTTGAGAATTTCTGTTCACAGACGTCTCCATCCAGTTTTACTGAGGGAGAGCTATTTTACAAAGGAGAATGGGAAAATATTCAGCTTCTAGATTTGAAAAGATGATAAAGACATCCCCCAAAAGGTGATCCTACAAGTATGGATGCAGGGAGTCTGAATACAAATGCACGTCACAATTTTCAGATTTATATTTTTAAAATAATTTGAAATCCATGTATCATTTATTTTACACTTCACAACTACTTTGTGTTGGTATATCACATAAAATCCCAATAAAATACATGTAAGTTTGTGGGTGGAACGTTAAAAAAGGGGAAATGTTCACAGGGTATGAATAGTTTTTCAAGTCTATGTAATTCACATGAAATAAACTTCTAAAGTCGTAGCCATCCCCTTTACTTAAGATATTATACATGCATTTCTAAACAATTGTACTTTAATATGCAAAAACTCTATTAATTTCAAACTTTTCTTTATTCATTATTTAATCAAAATTATAGTAAAAACACACAAACCTTTTTTCTTTAAGGATTTCACATTGTCTGTTGTTTATAGCTTTGTCACTTCTGTAGCGTGCCTGAAGAGATAAAAGTATTGTTTCTCTTTTTATGTATTCTGTAGTTTTCGCCTATTATATCAAATCATATTCATCAACATCTCATAGGCAATATCACGTCATCATAAACATATGATACACATTTATTCAAACTCATGCCAGGGTCAATTTTCTAAGAACATTTTTAAGGATGTTTTATCATTTTGTGAAACAATTGACATTAAATTAGGCTAGGGTCACACTTGGGAGCCTGCATCCAGTAACTGGATGCATTACTGGATCCAGTTTTTCCCCTTGTCTGTTTGGAGGCATTTTTACCGGATCAGGTACCTGATGGTACCTATATGTACCATCAGGTACTGGATCAGGTTCCCATAGGGTCCCATGTTAAAAAAAACTGATCAGGTTTTGCTAAAAGGCCAAAAAATGTTGTAAACCCTATTAAAACCTGACTTCTCAAAAACTGGATCCAGTAGACAGATTGCACTTTGGCAAACAATTGTTAACATTGGAGTCTATGGGTCAGGTGCCTGATCAGGTTTTCAGGATGAAAAACGAGATCCAGTAACTGGATCGCAAATGCAAGTGTGACCCTAGCCTTAGGAAATCCTAGTATAATAAACCTTACAAAATTATCACTGATACTCCCAATGAATTAGTAGGTGATACAAGTTTGTTTATTATTATTATTATTATTATTATTATTATTTACCGGCCTCCAGCTTGACCTCAAGTCATGGCAACTTGATGGATGAACGCTCTGTAGGAAGATCGATCTTGTGCAGCCTAGATAGATCAACTAGGGTCTTCTGCAAGCCTAGATAGGTCCACCAGTGTCTTCTTTGTCTAGATAGATCCACCAGAGTCTTCTTCAAGTCTAAATAGTCCACCAGAATCTTCTCCAAGCCTAGATAGATCCACCAGGGTCTTCTCCAAGCCTAGATAGATCCACCAGGGTCTTATCCAAGCCTATATAGGTCCACCAGGTCTTCTCCAAGCCTAGATAGATCCACCAGGGTATAAGTCTAATAGGTCCACCAGGATCTTGTCCAAGTGTGGTCGCCACAGAGTACTGCACCTAAGCCATAGTGTGGTATCCCACCCAGATAAGGAGGGGACACAAACCCGCGACACACACACACACCTGCACCCAACACCCATCCTAACCCCAGGCCAGGAGATCTTGGGCGGATCCTATATAGGGAAGGCCCCATATTCTGGCTGGAGGAGGGAGTAGGTAGAGGGGCTGGGAGGAGAAGGTAGACAAAGCAGAGAGGAAGAGGAGGAGACAGAACAGTCTAGGAGAGACCAGTCAGGACAGAGATGGAGCTCTAAGGGAGGCTCACACCAGGGGAGGAGTGGGACCAGAGAGACGGTCACCATGGAATCCTAGACGGAGAGATTCCGTTCCAGCAATCACCCTGGAGGGCATTGCTGATGGAGCTGGGTTGCAAGAGGGGACCGGCCACAATCTAGCAATCTAGCAACACCCTCAATGGTGAAGCTAGAAAAACCAGATGCTGCTGAGCTGTATGCTCAGAAACCATTAGCTGTGAACATTCTGCAAAACAGTGGCTAGACCTAGTGTCAGGGGACAGATCGCTCGTCGCCCAAAAAGGCCCACAGCCACCTGCTTGGAACACTGTGTATGAGGACACAGGACACGAGAGGAGAGGAGCCAGCGTGGGAAGTCAACTAAAAGAGAGGCTTACGACAGGGTTTCTCAGTGGAGTGAACCGAAGTGGCCTGGGAGTTGACCAGACTGCTGACCTGGAGGACACGGCGCCCTGCTTGGCTGTTCTACTGAACTGAACTGTGAGTAAACGCTTAAGAACTGCAACCCCGGTGTCCTCCTGTTATTCCCTATTCCCTCCTGCACAACTGCACAGTCACTATCAACCCAATAGACTGTCACACTAACCCTGAGGCCCGCTCCACCTGTGGGGAGCGATACCATCCCAGCTGTCACACCATCTGCCCCAGAGGTGTTAACCAGCAGCGTCAACCATCCCTGGTTGAATACCACAGGTGGCGTCACAAAAAGACTACTAAACTCTGATGTAAATAACTCCTTCACTGCACAACCAGGGCCACAGAGCTTGGCCACAGCCACCGTGACCTCCCAAAGGACCCGCTAGCCCAGCCACCGAGTGCCCCCTGGCTCTTACGATCATTGCACAAGCCTAGATAGGTCCAGCATAGTCTTGTCCAAACCTAGATAGGTCCACCAGGGTCTTCTCCAAGCCTAGATAGGTCCACCAGGGTCTTCTCTTCCATTATCATGATCATATCAAGTCATTGGGTTGCTGGACTTCCTCTTCGCGTTATTACTTCTATTCCTCCAACCATGATGTCCTTCTCTAGTGATTGCTCTCTTCGTATGATGTGTCGATAGTTGGCAAGTAGTAGTTTGGGGATCCTTGCTTCTTGGATATTATTATTATTATTTATTATTATTATTATTATTTACAAGTTTATTCTCTTTTTTTCAGATTTGTTACTTTTCACAATTTATTTGGTTTTGCCAAATCTACAGATATTTATAAAAATAGCAGGCTTCTTTAGGTTTTTGAACAAACCAGTACTACTAACTCATTAGTCAGATGAGATGTTCAACACTTGCGTGGACATTTTCTTGTTTGCCTACCCCAGTGGCAAACTGGACAAGTACTGGACAAGCTGATGTAACACTCAGGGTATAAGCATTTGACTAGGTGCAGACGAATATATGTTTCCTTATCAATCTAGTTAAACTAATCTCTCTCTGATCAGACTCTAATCAGAGTTTGATCAGAGTCTGATCAGAGTGTGATAAAATTTTCTTTGGAATTGGAGAAGATGGAATGAAAAATATTTTCTATCTTCTCCATTTTGTCAGTATGTGAAAATCAGCATCCAGGTGCAGTCTGATTTTTTCCATGGACACATTGATTTGAATGTCTGACGCCTTCTGGTTTACAGAGGTAATATGAGCATGCCATGATTTTTTTCCTCACACCGAGTAAAAAATTATACTTGTGCACAGCCCAATATAATAATATTGGTCCAAATGCAATCCGATCCTTTGATGGATCTCACTCGGACAGAAAATATGGTTGTCTGCTTAGTCAGATCAGAGTATTATAGATAGAACTGAATGGCGAATTGAGTTTTTCACTAGAGTTATGAGCTGGAGTAAATTTCTTCCCTGAAAATATTGAAAAAAGACAGCACTAGTAACTGTTGGGAAAAATGCCTTAAAGAAAAGTCAAAAAGCTCAGATTCACCTTCTGGGTAATGGATCCACAATAGAAAAAAAAAGATGTTTGTTAGCATTTACCAGTAGAATAATACATAAAAACATTTTTTTAGAGCAACACCATGTCACTGTCACATGTTGACTGTCTTGCAGTACATGAGTATTGCTGTGTTTAAACTGTTTTTTTCCTTAGTCTCTGTGTGTGCAGCTACAGGTGGATGAGTAAGTCACAGCATTTGGGTAGAGTTGGAGGGGTGTGTCTTAGTATTTAGATCTCCACTTCCCCAGCCTTGAAATAGCTCCAGTTGCCTCCACTTGGTGCCGCAGTTAGAGCTCATTTCTGCTTGGACCCTATGCTGTGAAGTCGTGCTGTGCTGAGCTGTGTTATTGTTGCCATTGACTTCCATTGAAGGTACTGGGTTTTCCCAGGCCGTGGGTGGAGGTAAGGGCTTTTAGCCTAGGACTGATTAGGAGCAAAGGGCTAAGGTGGTGGCCCAAACCTCCTCACCTTCAGAGGTATCTTCGGGAACAGGGCTAGTCAGGGACCCCAAGTCCAGGACCAGACTAGCTTCCCTGAACACCCTTGCTCATCATATCATCTTGCCTCTGAATTCCCTATCTATATACCACCCTGTGACAGTCACACTAGGTATCAGCAAAAGTAGAGAGCTTTCTAAAGTGCAATTAAAGAGCTCACTCACTTAGTATATAAAGACCACTATCAGCAAACAGTCAGAGGCCCTGTATATGATTGTATATGATTAAAACATAAAAGATTTCATGTGATATATTCATAAAACACTCACAATGAGTGATCGTATGTCTCTACATATGCAGCGAGTGAAATAAGTATTGATCACATCACCAATTTTCTTTCTAAATAAATGTATTTCTAAAGGTGCTATTGACATTAATTTCTCACTATTTATTGGTAACAACCCATCCAATCCATACAAGCTAAGATATCAAACCATGCTGTCCATAAATTATGTGCAATAATGAGAAATTACTAGTGACGATCGAGCATTAAAATGCTCGAGTGCTTAATACTCGAGTCGAGCTGGTCAGATGCTCAGACGGGCTCGACTCTGTAACGAGTATAAAGGCTAAGGTCTCTTTCACATCTGTGTTTCTGTCCGGATCCGGCAGATCCGGATAGAAAACCGCATCTACCGCAATTGCCGCCTAACGGCCGCTCTTGCGGTGCCCTTGCGGCAATCCCCATGCATCCTCTATGGGGCTTGTGGCAAGTGCAGCAAGTGCGGTATTGCCACGATCCGGCAGTTGCGACCGCGAAAAAAAAACGCAGTGAGCAGCATTTTGTTTTTGCATCCGGAAGTGCCGAACTGCTACATCCGTCAGAACCGCACTTCCCGCACCGGACCGCAAGCCCCATAGACAATGCATTAGGCGGCCGATCCAGCAGATGCGGCACCACCTGCCGGATCGGCCACACATCAGCAAAACGCTGATGTGAAAGGCCTCTAACTGAGAAGATGATAAATAATAGCAAGCTTTTGAGACTCTATGGTTTCTTCATCAGGCTTAATAATGACACAACGTCTGAACACACACACACATAAATATATATTAAAAAGAACCAGATATAAGGGCTTTGCTTGTCATGGGCTTTAACGGTAATCTGTCACAGGATTTTTGCGACCCCTTGTAATAGCAGCCTGTTTTGCAGAGATATTTCACTTACTAGGCTACTTGCTGTAGCTTTGATAAGTTCACCTTTTCAGCTGCAATTCTATTAGTTTTTTGTATGCTGAGCTCTATCTAATCCTGTCCACACCACTGATTGACAGCTTTTTCTGTGCACTGTGCATAGATACAAAGCAGCCTATGAGTGGTTGGGGTTCTCCTCTAAGCATAATCTGCTGGCAATAAAACAGAAATCTTATCACAACTACAAACAGTAAGTGATGCATTGCTAGAGTCAGGTTCTCTGCCTCTATATCATGCTGCTCTTAGATTATGTGTCACAATCCTGATGACAGATTCTCTTCAAACATTTCTAAATAAATAATATTTTAATTTGTGTCATTGCTCCTAACTAATAAAAGCTTATTACTACTAAATCTGGACACATGCTACAAATTTAATGGTAAAATATTAAAATCATTCTACTTACAATGTCATCACGGAGGTCTTTAATTCCTCTTATCACCAACAGAAAAAGCAAGGGTAGCATTATGGCGAACCATGGCAGCGTGGAAATTGCAGGAACAGTCTGGAAGTAAGGAAGTAATAGTATTGTAGAATATGTAATATAAAATTATGTTCTGTTATTTATAATTTATTTATAGGAATATTATATTTGACAGTTTTGTAAGGCACAGTGACTATAAATATCGTCAACCTGCAATGATTTTGTATAGAACTTTATGTGGCAATTCATCAGCTTTCCAAAAAGTTTAAAGTTGCAACATTTTGTGCAAAAAAAGTTGTGCAAAAATTTGCAACTTTTGCTATTTTAACCCAGTTTGAGGCAACTCTTCCAAAATTTGCCTTATAACATTGCAAAGTTGGGAAGAGACCAAATGGGATAGATTATGGCTAAAATTCAGCAAAAGGAGTTGTTTTTTTACAACAGAAAGGAGATGTCAGAGGGGCAGTGGCAGTGAGGAATTGAAGGACATTTAGTAGCTGCTCAAGACTGCAGGGTCTAGATCCAAATCCAGATAGTCCATGTATCCAGGACAGTTGGAACTAGAGATGAGTTGATTGCAGGAATCCAGTCCAGCATCGCTCAGTGTCCCGGAGGAGACTGTGAATATCTACCTACAGTGTCCCAGTGGTTTTTGATTATCCAGACAGGTGTGATGTCGTCTATGTATCCTGCTCATTTCTAATTGGTACCTGGATTTATTTTTTGTTCATTCATTTAAAGTCACAGCAACCAGAACTTTCTCATCTCGATGTAAGCTTTGTTATATGACATGTTGCTTTTTTGTGTTTGTAAGGCCGTGTTCAGGTGTTGCATAATACTGTTGTTTTTGGTTTTGTGCACAAATTTGCACCAAACTATGTAATGACACCTCTATGATTATTGCTTTTTTATGTCTTTTCACCATTTTTTGATTTTTGGTGCAGATGTGAAGCACATTTTTAGTGTTTTTATAGTACAGAAAAGCTTGGATTCCGCACTTAAAGAGGACCTGTCACCCCCCTGCTGCATGGCAAAGTAAATGCAGCATGTCTCCTGCATTCAGGGAAATGGCCCCCATGTCTCTAGCCCCTCTGTACCCTGAAAATACACTTTATAAATCTTACAGATAAGAGGTCTAATAGGTGGGATCTTATTAACAGGTTGTCACCACTGGCACAGCCCTCCCGCCTCCTATTTTGTGTATGAATGCTGCGGCTCCTGTTCTGCCCTCCTCTTCTAATGCTCTGTCAATCACGCTGCCGCACAGAGCAGATCTGGCACCAGATTCCAGCCCTGCTGTTTGAATAAAGCATAAAGCATGCGAAGCTCTGCCGGTGACGTCATGCAATGCCGCTTTGTGCGGCAGCGTGGTTGACAGAGCAGGAGAAGAGGAGGGCAGAACAGGAGGCTTAGATAAGCTGCCGTGAACACACCCGAGCATGCGCACTACGCATCGCGAGGTCGTCAGTGGGTAATGCCGGATATGACGCGATTTATGTCACAGCGGCATTACCGCCCATTTTCTGATGCGCTCTCTCTATAGCACGCCTATCGGGGGCGTGCATAATTAGCAAGCAGGTGGCGGGGAAAAGAAGAAAGGCCTTTTGCCGCTTCAACATTTAAGAAGCCCACATATCAGATTGGTATAAAATACACTTTTATAAACTTTACAAGAACGCTTTATAAACACAAAGGGATGCATGGAAATGTATTAGCATGGTGCAGGTACAGGTATAAAGAGGCTGGGGGCGCATTTTATGAGGTCAGGATCCCTTTAAAGATGCTGCTGAACTGTGCAGTTTTCTCTGTACAAGTTTCTATGTGGAGCCTTAAAGAAAAGACAGTAAAAAAGAAATGCCATTTTTAAGCGCAGAATGAAAGCTTTTCTGTGGCATTAAAAACGCAGATTGACGTCTGCATCAAAAACAAGTCAAAGAAGGGGAAAAATGCATAAAAGAAATGCAGCAAACACACAATAGTTAGAGAAAAGTGCTATTACATTGTGTAGTAGGAACACCCGCAGCAAAAAGCAGTAGAAAACGCAGCATTTGAGCTGCATGTGAACACAGCCTCAGCGTTACATTGTTATTATGGATTTAAATAGAGAAAAATAATCAATCAGAACATGTTTTTAAGCCATTTACCAATCCCCATAAATAACCTGATTGCTGTGTTGTGTGTTACGACTACAGGAATACCAAATATGTCTGTTATTTCCTGATTTGTGATGTTTATTTTTTTAATAAAGCGCATTAATAATGACATTAATGTAACTTTTTTAAATGAATTTGTAGTACTTTTATAGGTAGAAACAAAATCTCTCTTATATGAATACAGTGGTATAGAAATACACTGCTGTATACAATGTATCTCTATGTACCAGTATAATCTGCCTGTGGAGCTAGAGGCTGCATGAAGCTTCAGGATTACACAGTTCTATATAGTTAATACAACAACAATATTGTATTGATACCCCCATCTGACATTTTTTCTTGTGAGCTGTCATCTGTGTATTCATTTAAAAATGTAAATATTCCTTTTAACTTTATTTTTAAAAAAGTTATATTTTTAATATTATCCTGTGGTTATTCACTTGCATATATTACAATTGTATACAATTGTATATATTAAGAACAGTGGTAACAGAACAAATTAATTGTGCTGGTCAGTAAGCAAGCCATTTATAAATGCTCTGACCCACTTGTTGCCATTTGGCCTTTGCAACTAAGATTCTGACATCTGACTGTTTCCATCAAATTTATTTATGTATTCACTTACGGTATATAGCACCATCAAATTCAACAGCGCTTTACAGATATGATCATCAATGTCCCGATTGGGGTTCGCAATCTAAATTTCCCATTACTATATCTTTGGAGTGTGGGAGGAAACCAGAGAATCCGGAGGAAACCCACGTAACATGGGCAGAACATACAATCTCCTTGCAGATGTTCTTCTCCTTGGTGGGATTTGAATCCAGGATCCCAGCGCTGCAAGACCTAATGTAGTCAACCTCTTGACATATGCAGTTAACAAGAGATAAATTAGCTCACCTTTGTGAAATAAATTATAATCGCACTGTGCAACCCTAGTTTTATTATTACATTTTTTATTCTAAGACTGTAAACACACTGAGTGACATGCGAGTTACTGACACGAGTCTCGGATCATTAACCCGGGATGGCCACCCCCTCTCTGGACGGGAGCAGTGGAGCAACATAGAAAAACATACCACTGACAGTATCCTGTCCAAATAGACAGCGGTTGTGCAGGGTGAATGATCCAAGGCTCCTGCGAGTAACTTGCATGTCATTCAGACAGTGTGTTTCCAGCCTAAATTACAAAGAAGGGCCCCACCCAGCTAAGTCAGCTCACCTTTAGACGTTCCAAGTCAAAGGCCAATAATTAGGAATCTTATTGGATGACACTTTGGACACTTTTCAGTGCAGTTTTTTCTAGCTATATTACACTATATAAGGATGCTCTTTTCAACTGAGCAGTAGTGTTGTGCTTAATCATTTACATTTAATTGCATATGTTAGATCATTTGTAATAATAAAAACCTTTTAATTTGGAACAGTTGTCATGTTAATTTTTATCCACATCTGTCGGTGGTTTAATGTAATGGTTTAACAGTGCATATACATATTTTAATACTATAATAATACATAACTTTTTTAACATTCTCAACATATACTACAGAGCGATATATATAGCTAAAATAGGAAGGGGATTACTAGAGAAATGTCCCTCTTCTATACCTTACTGCAGAGGTCCCAAACAATCATTGTGACCTTGACAGCCGAATTCAGCTGTGAGAGAGGGTCGTGAGCCACATCCAGCTCTGAGACAGAATTGAAAGCCACATCCAGCTCTGAGAGAGGGTCCCAAGCCCTATCCAGCTCTAAAAGAGGGTCACAAGCCATATTCAGCTCTGAGAGAGGATTGCAAGACTCATCCAGCTCTGAGATAGTGTCGAGAGCCACATCCAGCTCTGAGAGAGGATCGCAAGCCACATCCAGCTCTGAGAGAAGGTCGTGAGCCATGTCCAGCCCTGAGAGAAGGTCGTGAGCCATGTCCAGCCCTGAGAGAGGGTCATGAGCCTCATTCAGAACTAGGAGAGGGTCGTGAGAGACATCCAGCTCTGAGAGAGGGTTGCAAGCCACATCCAGATCTGAGAGAGGGTCACAAGCTACATCCAGCTCTGAGAGAGGGTCACAAGCTACATCCAGCTCTGAAAGAGTGTCACAAGCCACATTCAGCTCTGAGAGAGGGTCGTGAGCCACATCCAACTCTCAGAGAGGGTCTTGAGCCATATCCAGCTCTGAGAGAGGGTCATGAGCCACATCCAGCTCTGAGAGAGGGTCATGAGCCACATCCAGCTCTGAGACAGAATTGAAAGCCACATCCAGCTCTGAGAGAGGGTCCCAAGCCCTATCCAGCTCTAAAAGAGGGTCACAAGCCATATTCAGCTCTGAGAGAGGATTGCAAGACTCATCCAGCTCTGAGATAGTGTCGAGAGCCACATCCAGCTCTGAGAGAGGATCGCAAGCCACATCCAGCTCTGAGAGAAGGTCGTGAGCCATGTCCAGCCCTGAGAGAAGGTCGTGAGCCATGTCCAGCCCTGAGAGAGGGTCATGAGCCTCATTCAGAACTAGGAGAGGGTCGTGAGAGACATCCAGCTCTGAGAGAGGGTTGCAAGCCACATCCAGATCTGAGAGAGGGTCACAAGCTACATCCAGCTCTGAGAGAGGGTCACAAGCTACATCCAGCTCTGAAAGAGTGTCACAAGCCACATTCAGCTCTGAGAGAGGGTCGTGAGCCACATCCAACTCTCAGAGAGGGTCTTGAGCCATATCCAGCTCTGAGAGAGGGTCATGAGCCACATCCAGCTCTGAGAGAGGGTCATGAGCCACATCCAGCTCTGAGACAGAATTGAAAGCCACATCCAGCTCTGAGAGAGGGTCCCAAGCCCTATCCAGCTCTAAAAGAGGGTCACAAGCCATATTCAGCTCTGAGAGAGGATTGCAAGACTCATCCAGCTCTGAGATAGTGTCGAGAGCCACATCCAGCTCTGAGAGAGGATCGCAAGCCACATCCAGCTCTGAGAGAAGGTCGTGAGCCATGTCCAGCCCTGAGAGAAGGTCGTGAGCCATGTCCAGCCCTGAGAGAGGGTCATGAGCCTCATTCAGAACTAGGAGAGGGTCGTGAGAGACATCCAGCTCTGAGAGAGGGTTGCAAGCCACATCCAGATCTGAGAGAGGGTCACAAGCTACATCCAGCTCTGAGAGAGGGTCACAAGCTACATCCAGCTCTGAAAGAGTGTCACAAGCCACATTCAGCTCTGAGAGAGGGTCGTGAGCCACATCCAACTCTCAGAGAGGGTCTTGAGCCATATCCAGCTCTGAGAGAGGGTCATGAGCCACATCCAGCTCTGAGAGAGGGTCATGAGTCACATCCAGCTCTGAGACAGAATTGAAAGCCACATCCAGCTCTGAGAGAGGGTCCCAAGCCCTATCCAGCTCTAAAAGAGGGTCACAAGCCATATTCAGCTCTGAGAGAGGATTGCAAGACTCATCCAGCTCTGAGATAGTGTCGAGAGCCACATCCAGCTCTGAGAGAGGATCGCAAGCCACATCCAGCTCTGAGAGAAGGTCGTGAGCCATGTCCAGCCCTGAGAGAAGGTCGTGAGCCATGTCCAGCCCTGAGAGAGGGTCATGAGCCTCATTCAGAACTAGGAGAGGGTCGTGAGAGACATCCAGCTCTGAGAGAGGGTTTGCAAGCCACATCCAGATCTGAGAGAGGGTCACAAGCTACATCCAGCTCTGAGAGAGGGTCACAAGCTACATCCAGCTCTGAAAGAGTGTCACAAGCCACATCAGCTCTGAGAGAGGGTCGTGAGCCACATCCAACTCTCAGAGAGGGTCTTGAGCCATATCCAGCTCTGAGAGAGGGTCATGAGCCACATCCAGCTCTGAGAGAGGGTCATGAGCCACATCCAGCTCTGAGAGAGGGTCTTGAGCCATATCCAGCTCTGAGAGAGGGTCATGAGCCACATCCAGCTCTGAGAGAGGGTCATGAGCCACATCCAGCTATGAAAGAGGGTTGTGAACCACATCCAGCTCTGAGAAAGGATCACGAGCCACATCCAGCTCTGAGAGAGGATCACGAGCAACATTCAGTTGTGAGAGAGGGTCTCGAGCCACATCAAGCTTTGGGAGAGGATCACGACCCACATCCAGCTCTGAGAGAGGATCACGAGCAACATCCAGCTCTGAGAGAGAGTCACGAGCCACATCAGCTCTGAGAGAGGGTCATGAGTCACATTAAGTTCTGAGAGGGGGATGCAAGCCAACTTCAGCTCTGAGAAATGGTCGTGAGCCATATTAAGCTCACAACCCCTCACAATTATGACACCCAGAGGCCCCTATTCAAGGAAAATGACAGCCAGAGTTTTCCACAGAAATCAGACAGACACCGCATACCAAGATCCAGGGGTTCCCTCCTTTCCCCCATCCAGATGTGCTCTTCTGTGTGGGCTACTCACAAAAGTCACCATCGGAGACCTGCTCTTCATAGCTGTTTACTAGACCTGATGCTAATGTACCAACCTGGAAGACAGACGTGAGCCACACATCACGAGCTCACCAGCCACACATCAAGGGCCCGCAAACCACATGTGGCTACAAGCTGGAGACCCCTGCTCTTCTGTATTAACTGATTCTTTGCCATTTGTGACACTTACCTGCAGGATAATTATGAACAGAAAATAGAGGTTTGCTACCCGATGAAACTGCTCAAAAACATTGAGAGGAATAAATGTCAGGAAGTTGTATTTTCTTGTCCTAATACTGTTGCCCTTGAATTGAAGAAAAAAAATAATAATTTGTTAATATGATCTACAACAGTTACTAAAATACTTAAAAGAAACTAAGATCAGGTGCACACATTCAGTATTTTCTCAGTATTTGTAAGCCAGGGTGGGTATCAAATGCAGAAGTGGTGACTGTGTTTCAATTACTGTATCCTTTTCCTCTGAGGTTGTGTGCACACCATGCTTTTGTATCACATTTTTTATGCATTTTTCAGTGCAGTTTTGTCACAAATCTACATTCCTTTCCTAATGGCAGCAAAGTCAATGAGAATCCTGAAGTGTTGTGCACATATTGCTTATTTTTTCCTTGCAGATTTGGTGCAGAAAATAATCTGCGGCATGGCAATTCTTGGTGCAGTTTTGCCTGTGTTTCTCACGTTTTCCAGCCATTGACTTCATAATGAAAAATGCGCCAAAATGCATTAAGTTTTTGGTGCGTTTTTCTACCAGGAGATGTGCAACAGTCATAAGGGCTGGGGTACTCTGGGGTATCAGTCTGTTCAGTAGTCATGGTGGCAACCCCAGAATCCGTGGCCCTGACCGAGCATGAAAAGGGGATTTTTCATGGGAAATAAAGTCTTTTGTGACACCATCCATGGTTTCTGATCAGAATGACCAGCATTGCTTGTAGTGACCCGAGGAAATAGGTGTTGTTGCAGCTAGATGTATTACTCCCCACGGACGGAGCGGGTCCCCTGGGTTTGGTATAAACGTTAATGTGGTTGATGGTGGTAGTTGTTGGTGCAGGGAGGCTCAGAAGGAGTGGACAGACACAGAGGTTTGCAGTTCTTACCAGTCTCTTTACTTGTCGTCGGTGCAGAGACAACCCAAATGGGTACTGTGCTCTTCCAGATTGCAGCTTGGCCAGCCCACAGGTAGTCCAGGTCCACTCCACTAAGACACCATTCATAAGCCTTTCTATGATGCGCTTTCCTCCCTGCGCCGTTCTCTCTCCCTTCTCCTGCGCCTTCATGCTACAAGTTCCAAGGCAGGCAACTGCGGGTCTTGCTGAGTGACGGTCTCGCACATCCTCTTGACCCTCTATAGTCAATGTGTCTGGGAGAGTACATGGTGATGGCCACTGCACCTGCAGTTCAGTGGACACAGTTTCTTGGCTTGGTCTTAAAGTTCCACACCAAATTGGGGCCAGTCCCTTCAAGAAGCTAGTTCCTCTACCACAACCTGGAAGTCGGCTGTAGATTCGGGGTTCTCTGAACTGGGGTTTCCTCGGACGACTTACCCACTGGTCCATTAGGCCCCAACTCGAGTGACCTCTAGAACTCCATCTTGCTGCTCCTTCTTCTCTTCCTACTTACTGACTAACTAACTTCTTTCCTCCCAAACCCTATACCTACTCCTTCCTGCAACCAGCAGATGGGGTCTGCCCTCAAGAGGGGTTTCTTCCACTCTGCATCTCCCTGTTAGGATGGGTGTTGGGTGTATGGTTGTGTGTCTCAGTTCGTGTTCCCATGTTACCTGGGAGCAATGACACCACACCTGGGGAGTAGGTGCAGTATTACTGTGGCAACCAAGATGCAGGGGCGCCACAGATGCACATTTGGTGAAGAAAATTTCTGTAACCAAATGCTGACTGTTCCCCTCCTAATTTTGGCTCACAAGTACTGATGTAAAATACTAACCAAATACTTATCGCGGCCTCAGGGGCTGATTTATAAGACCATTCTCTGGTGATAAAAAGTAAATTGAAAAGTGATTATTAAGTGATTAGCAGAATTTGGCTTGGTATCATGTGGTTTAACATTTACTATAATTGATCCTACTATTTCATTTATGACACAAGTTATAATAGAAACGTGCTACCGTGTCCATGGCTGTATTACATATCCGACGCCGGTACACGGGGAGCTAACAGATGTGCCAGATTCATTAATAGGACAATACAAAACAATAGAAGTGAGTATATAGACTCAGAGCATCACCACAAATAATAAGTAATATATTGAATCAGTGGAAAAACAGAAAGGTAAAAGACGCTTAAAGGGAATCTGCCAGCACAGAATGACTGTTCAAATGAAGTGCAGGCGCTCAGTGCACCTTGGCGCAGCCAAACAAGGAAATGCACCAGCCCGCCTGCTTGCTTTCCCTGAAGCTCCACCCTCCCCTCTTCTTTAATTGACATCTATGTCTTTTAAGAGTCAGAGAAGATGTAGATGGAAAACAAGCAGATTGGATAGTGTATTGAAATGTTTGGCCCCGCCATGTTGCACCGAGCGCCTGTGCGCTCATTCTGTTCTGACAAAGTCTCTCTAAAAAGTCCAAAGGCTTTAAACAATTGCTTGGGGTAGTCATTGATAAGACAAACACCCAACTGCTCTACAAAAGGATAATGTAAATTATAAATGTATCTACAAGAAAACAGAATAACATTTCCTGTAGGAAATTAAAGAATATGTATATGTAGATGACACAATCCTCCTCTCCCCACAAAAAAGGAAGGGAGACATAGTAGAAAACCAAGGTGGAAAACAGCAATGAAGCCAGTGTATACAGTGTATAACATATCTAATGTTGAACAGACCAGAGATAAGTGGAGGGACTAAATAATTATGGAGCAGAGCAGGGTCTACACCAGGGGTCTCAAACACCGACGGCCCGCGGGCCACATGCTGCCCTGGCTTCCCTATGCGACCCCCGCACCGTGGACAAATAAGCCATGCTGGCAGCGGTCCAGTGCATGAGGCCCCGCGGTCTCCGCTATAATATTACTTCAGCTGCTTCACTCTGTCTCTGCCGCTTGCTCTGCGCTCTGTAAGTTCAATACAAGCCCTCAGCCAATGAGAGGCCTGCACTGACGTCATATGCGACATCACCTGCGGGCCTCTCATTGGCTGACGGCGGCTTGCATTGAACTGGCGGAGAGTGAGCGCAGAGTGAAGCGGCCGGAGTAATATTATAGCGGAGACCGCGGCGACCCCATGCACTGGACCGCCGCCAGCATGGTTAGGGTAACAAAAGAGTGTGTGTTAATGTGTGTGTGTCTGACAGTGCCTGTGAGTGTGAGTGCCTGTGAGTGCCTGTGAGTGTTGTGAGTGCCTGTGAGTGTGTGTGAGTGTTTTGTGAGTGTGAGTGCCTGTGAGTGTGTGTGAGTGCGAGTGCCTGTAGGTGTCAGAGTGTGTGGATGTCAGAGTATGAGGGTGTCAGAGTGCCTGTGGGTGTCAGAGTGCCTCTGGGTGTCAGAGTGCGAGGGTGTCAGAGTGCGCGAGGGTGTCAGAGTGCGGAGGGTGTCAGAGAGTGCGTGTTTGTACAGAAGTGTGTGCTTATAACAGAAGTGCTAGAGCACAGGAGGCACACGTTTAATTACTTTAATATACCACAACGCGTTTCCACGTCGGTCTGTCGTCTTCATCAGGTGGATTTACCTGATGAAGACGGCAGACCGCCGTGGAAACACGTTGTGGTATATTAAAGGTAATTAAACGTGTGCCTCCTGTGCTCTAGCACTTCTGTTATAAGCACACACTTCTGTACAAATATCATATCCCCATCTGAGGGTTGCAGCAGGAGCAGCTTGTGAACGAGAGTCTCCGCTAACAGAATCCAAAGGACCTGCGGTGACGTAGCCGAGAACGTCACAGGGTCAGGTGATCGGCTTGCTCGAGTCAACTGACTGGAAGAAGGAGCTGCTCATGGAGGAATCCCTGACCGCTGGAGTCTGGAGCCATCCACTGCGATACGCCGAGGTTGTGCAGGGTTGCAGAACCTCCAAAGGTGAGATGCGAACTCCCCACATCTGTTATTGATACCCCCACTAGACCACCAGGTACCGCTCATCGGTTGTGCTTTTCCCCCCCTTTTGTTCCACATGAGTGAGTGTGAGTGAGTGTGAAAGTGTGGGTTAATGTATGTGTGTGTTAATGTGTGAGTGTGTGTGTTAATGTGTGAGTGTGGTGTGAGTTAATGTTTGAGTGTGAGTGGGTGAGTTAATGTGTGAGTGGGTGTGATTGTGAGTGAATATGTATGTGTGTGTGTGTGTGTGTGTGTGTATGTGTGTGTAAAAAGAAGCAGACCAGGTTGGGGACATCACTAAAAAAGGGGGACATTACTGCACTATGGGGGTGAAGATGGTGACATCACTACAAAAGGGATCAGCATGGAGGACCTTACTACATTATGGGGGCCAGGATGTGAACATCTCTACAAAGGGGACCAGGATGGGGACATTACTACAATATGGGGCAGGATGTGGGCATTACTACACTATGGGGGCCAGGATGGGGACATCACTACAAAAGGGGACCAGCATGGGGGACATTACTACACTATGGGGCCAGGATGGGGACATCACTACAAAAGGGGACCAGCATGGGGACAGGATGGTGACATCACTACAAAAGGGATCAGCATGGGGGTCATCATTACAAAAAGGGACCAGCATGGGGGACATTACTCAGAAGGGGATCAGGTTGGGGATATTAGTACAAGAGGGGGACCAGGATGGGGACCAGTATGGGGACATTACAACAAGAAAGGGACCAAGATGGGGACATTACTACAAGAAGGGATCAGGATTTGGACATTACTACATTGAGCAAAAAAATCTGCTATTACTAAAAATGTCACTTAGTCCTACAAGCAATGCAGTCCCACGATAAAAAAAAATTTCTATGTACGGCCCACCAACCCAGCCGAGTTTGAGACCCCTGGTCTACACTGTATCTCTATTTATCACTGGTCTTTTTGACATCAGGCAAGTTATATACATGGATCTCATTACCAGAGGCATAACTACAATAGGTGCAGGGATTGCAATTGCACCTGGGCCTTGGAGCCTGGGGGGCCTCAAAAGTCCCTTCGGTCTATAGAAAAAGACCACCGCTATTATAAAATTTTCAATAATTGGGGGTCATGTTGGAGCTTTTGCATCAGGGCCCATGAGCTTCAAGTTACGCCACTGCTCATTACTGTGTTCTATCTTGGTTTTCTACACTGTCTTCCCCTTCCTTTTTGGGGTGATTGTGTCATCAGCATATACTGTACTTTTTGGCTATAAGGTGCACTCTCCTCCCCTCCAATTTTTTGGGGAAATGGGGGTACGTTTTATAGTCTAAATGTACAACCTGGCTCAATGTGGGTGGGGGGAGCAGTGGAGTGGGGTCACAGGAAGCAGGAGCAGGGTTATCACTGCAGGAAGCGGCAGCAGGGGTGGGTTTTCTTGCTTGCTGTAAGTGGCGTCCTCTGGCTAATCATGATGTTAATCCAAAATGAATATTCATTGCTCCACACTCCCATAATCCCGCCCACCTCTCGGTGCCAAGGTAAGTGCTAGAAAATGACCCACGAGATATTAGCACTTTTTTCAGTTTGGCTTACAATCATTGTGCTGCATTATATTTTATATCTGTGCAACTTTTTTTACTATTATCCTTTTGCAGAGCAGGTGGTGTGTTTGTATTATCAGGGGCATACCCAGAAATTATGTACGACCTTTGGCCATTTTTAAGTGTATTTAAGCTTTATGTCCTTGTATTGATTGATTACTTACGGTAATTATTTTGCTCTTTTTGCATTGTTACAATTTTGTGAGTTGATTAGTGATGAGTCAGTAATTCAGTATTCAGTTTCGGACATCTTTAACCGAATACATTTTACTAAATAGAATTTGTTTAAAACATTCCCCAGACAAATATCAGAGTTCCTGATTCATCAACTTGCATTATGTTGACTATTCTGAACTAATATCCGAATAGTAAAAAGTATTTGATTAGACTTATCCGAACCTGAATACCAAACTACTTGTTCATTAATGGAGTTGATCTCATTGGAGGTGACCCTCTTTTTCATTTCTGTATATTGATTAAAAGGTGCACAACCCTTAAAGAGGCTGTGACACAAACATTTGTACATTTTAATTAATAGATCTTGGAATAATAATAAGTTCCACAACTGGATGTGTAAAAAAAATTTCCTGTCCTGAAATATTCTTATAAATGTGCCCCTGTGTAATGGATGTGTCCAACCATGCAGGAACAGGTGGGATATTGATATACCACAGCTCCTGGGCAGGAGAGGAAGTAAAAGAGAGTATACAGACATTACAGCCAGAGATTACAGAAAGCATACAGACGTTACAGCTTGGGATCATAGAATATAAGAGTATACAGACATTACAGACAGGGATCACAGAATATAAGAGTATACAGATGTTACAGCTGGGGATCACAGAATATAAGAGTATACAGACATTACAGCTGGGGATCACAGAATATAAGAGTATACAGACATTACAGCCGGGGATCGCAGAATATAAGAGTATACAGGCATTACAGCGAGGATCACAGAATATAAGAGTATACAGACGTTACAGCTGGGGATCATAGAATATAGGAGTATACAGACGTTACAGCTTGGGATCATAGAATATAAGAGTGTACAGACATTACAGCCGGGATCACAGAATATAAGAGTATACAGACATTACAGTCGGGGATCACAGAATATAAGAGTATACAGACTTACAGCTGGGGATCACAGAATATAAGAGTATACAGACATTACAGCTGGGGATCATACAATATAAGATTATACAGACATTACAGCTGGGGATCACAGAATATAAGCCTTGCAGAGTTACAGCTGGGGATCACAGAATATAAGAGTATACAGACATTACAGCCGGGATCACAGAATATAAGAGTATAGACATTACAGCCTGGGATCATAGAATATAAGAGCATACAGACATTGCAGACAGGGATCACAGAATATAAGATTACACAGACGTTACAGCCGGGGATCATAGAATATAAGAGTATACAGACATTACAGCTGGGGATCATAGAATATAAGAGCATACAGACATTACAGCCAGGGATCACAAATATAAGAGCATACATACATACTACTGGGGATCAAGAATATAAGCGTATACAGACATTACAGCGTGAATCATAGAATACAAGAGTATACAGACATTACAGCCAGGGATCACAAAATATAAGAGCATACAGACATTACAGCCAGGGATCACAGAATATAAGCATATACAGACATTACAGCCGGGAATCACAGAATACAAGAGCAGGGGCGTAACTACAACATGTGCAGGGGTTGCGATCGCACC
Organism: Allobates femoralis; assembly: GCA_033576535.1. Classification (NCBI taxonomy): domain Eukaryota; kingdom Metazoa; phylum Chordata; class Amphibia; order Anura; family Aromobatidae; genus Allobates; species Allobates femoralis. Next base: position 5,116,089 of record JARQOC010000009.1, read on the forward strand.
CAGGCCTGGCTGTCTAGGGGTCCCCAAAAGTCCCTCTGACCTATAGAAAAAGACTAATGCTATTAAAGATTTACAATAATTGGGGGCCCCGTAGCAGCTTTCGCATCAGGGCCATGAGCTTCAAGTTACTCCATTGTACAAGAGTAAACAGACATTACATCCGGGGAATCACAGAATATAAGAGTATACAGACATTACAGCCGGAGATCACTAGAATATAAGAGTATACAGACATTACAGCCAGGGATCACAGAATATAAGAGTATATAGACATTACAGCAAGGGATCATAGAATATAAGAGTAAACAGACATTACAGCCAGGGATCATAGAATATAAGAGTATACAGACATTACAGCCAGGGATCACAGAATATAAGAGTATACAGACGTTACAGATGGGATCCCAGAATATAAGAGTATACAGATGTGGCACCCCTGAGGGTCCAGTCTCCACAGAGGTACTGCACCTCAGCCAGAGGTGTGGTACCCCACTCTCGAGTAAGGAGGGGACACTACCCAGCACCCACTCACCAGCATCCAACACCACACCACCCCAAGTCCTGGGATTTGGGCAGACCCTGCTTAGGGAAGGCCCCATCCCAGGCTGGAGGGGAACCAGGTAGAGGGTGAGGGTGGAGGAAGTAGTTAGGGGAACACACTAGGAAGTAGTGAGGAAGTGGTAACCACGAGGGACGTACGTAGAGGATGTGACTGACGTAGAAGGGACGTGAAAAAGAGAAGGAAGGAGACAGTCATGGGGAGTTGGTGTCAGGAGTCTGACACGAAAGGACAGACAGAGAGAGGTGTCCTGGGGACTGGAGCCAGTTGGAGCTCTTCCCAGGGTCAAAGAAGGAGAGAGTCAACAGCAGAGCCAGAGAGGGGCTCTAGAAAGACAGAAGGGGTCCCAGGGGCACAGGAAGTGAGGAATCCACCTGGCACCTGTATCCAAGCTGACGGTGATCAGAATCGGGTGGAGGGATCAGGTTGCAGAGGCCCCAAGCTAGTGGAGTGACTGAAGGACTCAGCTAGTTAACCGGGGGCTGCGGTGACTCTAAGTGCAGCAGCCAAATCCCCACTTAACCATGAAAAAGGCAGCCACAGAGTCAAGGGGATCAAGGAAAGGTCGCCCAACCCGACCCGAGGCTGTTGGCTCAGGACATTGAGTGTGAGGCATAGGACTGGAGGGCAAGAGCCAGCGCAGAGAGATGACCTGGGAAGAACACCAGAAGGGGTCCCAGTGGAATGCTCCCAAGTTATGTGAGAGTTGACAGGAACCTTGACCTGGAGGGCACAGTACCCCGCTGATTGCTAAAAAGACCTGGAGGCTTATCAGAACTGTGAGTAAAACCTAAAGACTGCACCTTGCTGTGTCCTCCAAGTTATTTATGCCGTCATGTGACCTGTAAGGCTAATTTCATCATTCTAAAAGACTTTGTCAACTGCCCTGGAGCCTACCTGTGGAGAGCAGAACATCTAGCTGTGTTACCAACAGCCCCAGAGGATCTGACCGCAGCATCGGCTATCAATCCCCAATTACCGAAACCCTCAAGTGGTATGGGTTAAGCCCTTAGTCCCTAATCGGAACAGAACACATGTTAATTAGCAATACACACATAATTAACTAATTGACATCTCCTGAGTTCACAGAGCTTCCTACCAACGGCTTCGTTATAAACTAAGCCCAGGATGGAATGGAATAGTCACTAGTTCAAGAGTTCCTCCGCAAGGGGGCATTAGAAGAAGTGCCCATACATAAAGACGACCTAGGGGTTTATTCCACTCAGTTTCCACTTCCCAAGCCTGGATGGGAAATGGCGACTGGTGATAGATTTTACTTACTTGAACACCTTTCTCCAGGAGAAGAAATTCAAGATGGAGAATCTTCAATCAGTACTGTCAATTCTGCGCAAAGACGACTGGTAGGCAATACTGCAGGATGCCTATCTGCATGTACCAATTCTTCCATCCCACCGCAGGTTCCTACGAGTTTTGGTACTGCAAGGTGCTCATCTCTATTGTTTCCAGTTTACTTGTCTACTGTTCTGAATTTCAGTGGCTCCAAGAGTGTTTAGCCAAAACAATAGTGATCCTGGTGGCTATGCTCAGGCGCTAGCGCATTTACACCATGCCCTACCTAGATGATTGGCTACTGAGAGCCTCCTCCATGCTCAGTTACTGGATGATCTACAGATGACCTTGACTCTGCTGACCTATCATGGGTTCCTGATCAACAGAGTAAAGTCACAGCTTGCACTTTCCAGAGAGAAGAAATTTCTTGGATGCAAAACCAACTCCCAAGACATGAAGGTGACGTGTCTCATATTATCTAAACACCTCGCGTATCAGTCAGAACAGCAATGAGTGTCTTGGGGAAGCTCACTTTGACCATCGAAGTGGTTCCGTGGGCCAAACATAATTTTTGGATGCAGAAGGCAGATATCCTAATATCGAGTCAGATCTATTGGCCACTAACATCTCTAATCTCTATACCCCGGGACCACAAGCTGGACCCACAGTGATTGCTAGTTCCAGTCCATCTGAATCAAGGCAGATCACTTGCGCAACATCAAGCGGTCACTCTGACGGCGGACGCCTCACAGAAAGCATGGGGAGCTCATGTAGAAGAGCTCTGGGTTCAGACACCCTGGTCGAGGTTGGATGCCAACATGTCGTCCGATCTCAGGGAACTGAGGGCAATAGGTCCCTCTCTCCGTCACTTCCAGAGTCTGCTATTCCAACAAGCAGTGGTGGTCCGATTCGACAATCTCCCTACCTCAACAAACAAGGTGGGAAAAGGAGACATCCGTTTGCTTCAGAATGCCACAAGATATTTGTTTGGGCAGAGAACAATCTTCGCAGGCTGACGGCAGTCCACGTACTGGGAGTCTACGACATCAAGGCCGATTGGATCAGCCACATTCAAGTCCTGCCAGGAGAGTGGGGCTTCAATGTTGAGGTTTTTCATCAAATCACTAAGATGATGGGAAGACCCGACTTGGACGCGATGGCTGCTCGTCTCAACTGAAGTGTTCCCACTTTGCCTCCCTTCAAAGTCACGATCTCTGAAAGCCAGAGGATGTCTGCTCCAGTAAGGGGGAAAACAGGAGAGTCAGGGCAGGCCAGACAGGTGCTGGTAGTTGGGGACTTAATTATTAGGGGAACAGATACGGCAATCTGTCACAAAGACAGGATTGTCGAACAGTGTGCTGCCTACCTGGCGCTCGAGTCCGGCACATCGCTGATGCGGTTGACAGATTACTGGGAGGGGCTGGTGAGGAGCCAGCGGTCATGGTGCACATTGGCACAAATGACAAAGTTAGAGGTAGGTGGAAGTTCCTGAAAGATGATTTCAGGGAATTAGGCTTCAAGCTTAAGGCAAGGACCTCCAAAATAGTATTCTCTGAAATACTGCCTGTTCCACGTGCCACACCAGAGAGGCAACGGGAGATTAGGGAGATAAATAAGTGGCTCTGGAATTGGTGTAGGAAGGAGGGGTTTGGGTTCCTGGAGAACTGGGCCGACTTCTCTGTTGGCTACAGGTTCTATGCTAGGGACGGGCTGCACCTCAATGGGAAGGGTGCAGCTGTGCTGGGGGAGAAAATGGCTAGAAGGTTGGAAGGAGTGTTTAAACTAGGGATTGGGGGGAGGGTATTCATTGTATAGGAGGGGAAGATAGTGTAAATAGTTACCTTGGCACAAGTAATAAAATTGGGGGTGGCATGGGGGGTGGGGTTAGAACAGTCAATATAGTAGGAAGAAATAGAGGTAAAGAGAGATGTATAAAGTGCATGTACACTAATGCCAGAAGCCTCACCAACAAAATGGAGGAATTAGAATTAATTTTGTTGGAAGATAATTATGACATGGTGGGGGTATCGGAGACATGACTGGAAGAGAGCCATGACTGGGCTGTTAATTTACAGGGCTATAGTCTGTTCAGAAATGACCGTACAAATAAGCGAGGAGGAGGTGTGTGTTTATATGTAAAATCATCCTTAAAACCCATCCTGCGTGATAATATAGGTGAATCTAATGAAAATGTAGAGTCCCTGTGGGTAAAGATGAGAAGAGGGGGAAAAAATAATAAATTACTGATAGGGGTTTGCTATAAAGCTCCAACACTAATGGAGGTGGAGGAGAATATCCTCATAAAGCAAATAGATGAAGCAGCGACTCAGGGAGAAGTCATTATTGTGGGGGACTTCAACTACCCTGAAATACATTGGGGAACAGAAACCTGCAGTTCCAGCAGAGGTAATAGGTTTTTGACAATTATGAGAGACAATTACCTTTCACAACGGGTTCAGGACCCAACTAGAAGAGGGGCACTGCTGGACCTAATATTAACCAACAGGCCGGACCGCATATCAAATATACGGGTTGGAGGTCACTTGGGTAGTAGTGATCACAAAATAATAAGTTTTCAAGTATCCTTTAATAAGATGTGTAATAGAGGGGCTACAAGGACACTAAACTTCAGGAAGGCAAATTTCCAACGGTTGAGAGATGAACTTAGTGCAATAAACTGGGATGATGTCTTGAGACATAAAGGTACACAAAGCAAATGGGAAATGTTTATTAGCATCCTGAATAGGACCTGTGCACAATATATACCCTATGGGAATAAACATGCTAGAAATAAGAGGAAACCACTATGGCTAAATAAGGCTGTAAGCAGCGCAATAAGTGACAAAAAGAAAGCATTTAGGGAATAAAAGCAAGTAGGTAGTGATGATACATTAAATAAATACAGAAAATTAAATAACATCTGTAAAAAGCAAATCAAGGCAGCAAAGACTGAGACAGAGAAACTCATTATCAGAGAAAGTAAAAAAAAATCCCAAAATTATTCTTTAACTACCTTAGTTGACAAACCCGTGTCCTTTCTTCCCCGCCTAGGATGAGTCTATACTCAATGGCTCCTTGAAGGTAGACTTGGGGCTCCCCTCCCTCGTGGTGAGGAAGCAGGCAGACCGCTCCATCTGGCAGGTGCCGCAGCCTGTGAACAGACTACAGCAGCTGGTTAACGACTTCGGAAGTGGACTCTGGCTGTTTCCTTGGGTCCGGCGTTCCTGTGGTGGACTTGGGGAACTCCCTGGAGTATGGTCGCTCCACGCTGGGGTTCCACCTTTCTCTCTATGGCCCAGACTCCCTCGTCAGGCACCCTCTCTCAGGATCCCCTCAGGATCCTCTCTCATCTTCCCTCCGGATCAGCGTACAGCTGTCTGGTTAAACTTCCGCCTCGCTCCACACTCCTCGACTCTCTCTTCCGACTACTACTACTACTCTTTGACTTCTTCTAGAGGTGAATATATCTCCCTCCCAGGATTAACCTCCCACTCCTATTCTAATGTGGGAGTGCAGGAATGGGTCCCACCCACCAACCTAGTATCCACTTGCAGCTGGGGAAAATTACACCTCTTTTACAGGTGCAATAGCCCATTGTGACGCCTGACCATGTGGGGCGCCACACTTAGTGTTGCCACATGGGTTTTTTTTTGCCTTCCTCTGGATCAACATGTTAGGCCCCTTTCACATCTAAGGCTATGTTCACACACAATTTGCGGTTTTTTTAGCACTCTTAAAAGCACTTGCGTTTTTTTAAGAGTGCTAAAAAATGTCCCTTGTGTGTCTGAAAGGATTTGCCACGTTTTTGGACTTAGTCATTTTTTCACCAAAAACGCAGGCAAAAACGCAAGCGTTAACGCAGGGTGCATAAATGTGCCTTTTAAAAACGCATGTGTTTCCCATAGGGCCCCCATGTTAAAAAAACGCATGTGCGTTTTTTCAAAAACGCATGCGTTTTTTTAACATGGGCCCCTATGGGAAACGCATGCGTTTTTGAATGGCACTAAGGCTGCGTTCACACATCGCGTATTATTTGCGCTTTTTTGCGCGCGTATTTCCCCCCAAAGCAGACCTGCGTCTGCGTGTCACAGCAAAGTGAATGCACTTTCACTTTTGCTGTTCACACGCAGCGCAATTTTCGGCCGCGCTTTTATGGGAGAAAGCGCGCGCGTAAAAAGAATGAACATGTCAATTCTTTCCGTCTTTTTACGTGCGCGTTCTCCCATAGGCCCCATTTTAACCCCTGGAATTACGCATCGCCGTTCAGACGATGCGCATTCCAGAGCGGGGCAAGGGGTATGTGCAGGAAATGATGTCACACGGGAACAGCCCCAGGGAAAACAGGAAATCCCATCATTTTGGGATTCCTGCCTTCCCGTGGCTGTCCCTGTGTGACCGAGTGTCTGGGCATGATGGCCGCGCCGGCGTTCAATATGTGTATATGTGGACCGCCTCATTGACAAGGTAAGTATCTGTGTGTAATGTATGTGTGGTGTGTATGTACTATGTGTATGTGTGTCCTGTCTGTGTCGTGTGTGTGTGTGTGTGAGTGACTCCCCCAGGATACTCACCGCTTCTCAGGATGCATGGGAGAGGCGTCCGGTCCTCCTCGCAGCTTCCAGCATCTGCCGGTGAAGCGATCAGCTGACTGTCAGCTGAGCCGGTCAGCTGACAGATCGCTTCACCGGCACACCGACAGACATGAAGGAAGCTGCAGAGGACATGGGGGCATTGCAGAGGACATGGGCCAGCCGAGAGGGAGGTAAGTATGTATGTGTGTATGTGTGTTTGTATGTATGTATGCATGTATGTATGTATGTATATGTATGTGTGTGTGGATGTGTGGATGTGTGTGTGTGTGTGGATGTATGTGTGTGTGTGTGTGTGGATGTATGTGTGTGTGTGTGTGTGTGTGTGGATGTATGTGTGTGTGTGTGTGTGTGTGTGTGTGGATGTATGTGTGTGTGGATGTATGTGTGTGTGTGGATGTATGTATGTGTGTGTGTGTGTGTGTGGATGTATGAGTGTGTGTGGATGTAAGTGTGTGTGTGTGTGTATGTATGTTTGTGTGTGTGTATGTGTGTGTATGTGTGTGTGTGGATGTGTGTGTATGCATGTATGTGTATGTATGTGTGTGTGTATGTATGTATGTGTTTATGTGTGTGTGTGGATGTATGTATGTGTGTGTGTTGTGTATATGTATGTGTGTGTGTGGATGCGTGCGTGTACATGAGCGTGCATGGATGTGTGCGTACATGAGCGTGTGTGGACGAGTGCGTGCATGGATGAGTGTGTGCATGGATGTGTGCGCAGATGTGTGCATGCGTGGACATGTGCATGCGTGGACATGAGCGTACGTGAGCATGCGTGTGTGTGCGTAGACGTGTGCATGGATGATGTGTGCGTGGACGTGTGTGTGTGTGGATGTGCGTGCATGGATGTGCGTGTGTGGATGCGTATGTGGATATGCGCGTGCGTGGATGTGTGTGTGTGGATGTCAGCTTGCGTGAATGTGTGCGTGTGTGGATGCATATGTGGAAGTGCGTATGTGGATGTGTGTGCGTGGATGTGCGTACGTGGATGTCAGCATGCGTGGATATGCGTGTGTGAATGTCACCATGCGCGGAAGTCACTGTGCGCGGATGTATGTGGATGTCCGTGCGTGGATGCGCAAGTGGATGTCAGCGTGCGTGAATGTGTGCGTGCGTGGATGCATATGTGGAAGTGCGTGCGTGGATGTCAGCGTGTGTGGATGTTAGCGTGCGTGGATGCATATGTGGCTGTATGTGCGTACGTGGATGTCAGCATGCGTGGATATGCGTGCGTGAATGTCACCATGCGCGGATGTCACTGTGCGTGGATGTACATGCGTGGATGTACGTGCGTGGATGTGCATGCGTGGATATGCGTGCGTGGATGTGTGCGTTCATGGATGAGTGTGTGGATGTCAGCGTGCGTGAATGTGTGCGTGCGTGGATGCATATGTGGAAGTGCGTGCGTGGATGTCAGCATGTGTGGATGTTAGCGTGCGTGGATGCATATGTGGCTGTATGTGCGTACGTGGATGTCAGCATGCGTGGATATGCGTGCGTGAATGTCACCATGCGCGGATGTCACTGTGCGTGGATGTACATGCGTGGATGTGCGTGCGTGGATGTGCATGCGTGGATGTGCGTGCGTGGATGTGTGCGTTCATGGATGAGTGTGTGGATGTCAGCGTGTGTGGATGTCAGCGTGCGTGGATGTGCGTGCGTGTGTGGATGTGCGTGCGTGGATGCGTATGTGGATGTGCATGCGTGAATGTGTGCATGCGTGGATGATGGGTGCATGGGTGGATGGATGGGTGCAACAAGGGATCAAGTGTCCTCTTGTTGTAGTCTCTGGGATCATACTCATGGTTCACTGTATGACAGATCATTGTCATACAGTGCACCATATCTGTGATCCCAGAGACTGTAGGAAGAGGACACTTGATCCCTTGCTGTAGTCTCTGGATTGAGCAGAGGCGATCAAGCGTCGTGGGACATTCGTTGTGGACTACGGCGGAGGCGATCGAGCGTCGTGGGACCTTCGTTGTGGACTATGTCGGAGGTGATCGAGCGTCGTGGGACCTTCGTTATGGACTACGTCGGATCTTTATAATAAAGATGGAGTCTGAATTTTGTTTGTGTTTTTTTTTCAAAATAAAAATATTTTTCTCTGTGTGTATTTATTGACTACTTACCAGAGATTCCTAATGGCGGGTCTAACATTGGCCCAATATTATGAATCTCGGGCTTAGTGCCAGCTGCCAATAAAAAGCTGGCATTAACCCCTTTATTACCCAGTTTGCCACCGGCACCAGGGCAACTGGAAGAGCATGGGTACAGCGCCAGAAAATGGCGCTTCAATGAATGCGCCATTTTCTGGGGTGGCTGCGGGCTGCAATTCGCAGCATGGGGGGCCCAGAACGCTTGGGCCTTTCCATGCTGAGGATTCCAGCCCCCAGCTGCCAAGTTGTACCTGGCTGGACCAAAAATATGGCGGAGCCCTACGTCATTTTTTTTTCTAGAATTTGTTCTAGAAATAAAAAAAAAAGGGGCTTCGCTGTATTTTTGGTTGCAGCCAGGTACAACAAGGCAGCTGGGGGTTGCTGGCAGTCTGTAGCTGCCAAGTTGTACCTGGCTGGACCAAAAATATGGCGGAGCCCTACGTCATTTTTTTTTCTTGAATTTGTTCTAGAAATAAAAAAAAAAAAAGGGGCTTCGCTGTATTTTTGGTTGCAGCCAGGTACAACGAGGCAGCTGGGGGTTGCTGGCAGTCTGTAGCTGCCAAGTTGTACCTGGCTGGACCAAAAATATGGCGGAGCCCTACGTCATTTTTTTTTTCTAGAATTAGTTCTAGAAATAAAAAAAAAAGTCCTTCGTTGTAGTTTTGGTAGCCAGCCAGGTACAACTTGGCAGCTGGCTGACTGGAATCCTCAGCGTGGAGAGACCCAAATGTTGTGGGTCCCCCACGCTGCAAATTGCAACCCACAGCGACCCAAGAAAATAGCGCATTCATTAGAGGCGGCATTTTCTGGTGCTGCAACCCAACTCTTCCAGTTGCCCTTGTGCTGGTGGTACACAGGTTCTCCAAACGCGACATGGTGTCTGCTAACAATTTGAATGGAAAATGAGCTCAAATTGTTAGTGGACACCATGTTTCGAGGGTCCCTGTGTGTCTCCACATTGGAGCTCCCCCACAAAGGGAGGCTAAGGAGGAGAGGAGGACATGGAGGAGACGAGACCAGGGAGGCCAGGGAGGAGAGGAGGACACTGTACAGTGCTAACCACTGAGCCACTGTATACAGTGCTAACAACTGAGCCACCATATAGTGCTAACCACTGAGCCACCATATACAGTGCTATCCACTGAGCCACCGTATACAGTGCTAACAACTGAGCCACCATATACATTGCTAACCATTGAGCCACCGTATACAGTGCTAACCACTGAGCCACTGTATACAGTGCTAACAACTGAGCCACCATATACAGTGCTAACCACTGAGCCACCATACAGAGCTAACCACTGAGCCACCGTATACAGTGCTAACCACTGAGCCACCGTACAGTGCTAACCACTGAGCCACCATATACAGTACTAACCACTGAGCCACCATATACAGTGCTAACCACTGAGCCACCATACAGTGCTAACCACTGAGCCACCGTATACAGTGCTAACCACTGAGCCACCATATACAGTGCTAACCACTGAGCCACCATACAGTGCTAACCACTGAGTCACCATATACAGTGCTAACCACTGAGCCACCATATACAGTACTAACCACTGAGCCACCATATACAGTGCTAACCACTGAGCCACCATACAGTGCTAACCACTGAGCCACCATATACAGTGCTAACCACTGAGCCACCATACAGTGCTAACCACTGAGCCACTGTACAGTGATTACCACTGAGCCACCATATACTCCATATAAATCTTGCAACAACAGTGTAGTTTCTGGAGAGAGGACTGTGCTATTCAGCGGCTATTTATACGGCACCTGTTCATTTCACCGCACTCCCGATGCAATAGCATCGGGCCTATTTCTAGTTTTTTTTAATAATAAAGATTATTTTTACAAAGTGTTTTTTTTTTGTTTCCAATCTCAATTTCCCTATTGCTAATAGCTGGCTGTCACACTGACGGCTGACATTACCAATAGGGGCTTGGTGGCAGCTGTCAAAAAAGGTGTCACCAACCCCGTTATTACCCAGACTGCCACCGCCCAGGGCAGCTGGAAGAGCGAGGTACCTGCCAGGTTTGGCATCTCTCATTGAGGCGCCACTCCTGGGGCGGCTGTTGGCTGCGATCCTTAGCGTGGGGGGCCCAGAACGGTTGGGCCTCACCACGCTGAGGATTCCAGCCCCAGCTGCTTGGGTTACCCTTGCTGGACATAGAAAATGCAGCATGTAGATTGTCCATTCTCTAGTACATTTTTCAATGGAGAATGTAATAATGGAAAAGAAAGGAAATGACATCACAAGGTTTTTTTTCCTTCTTTTTTTTTTAACACACTTTATTTCTATGTGTTTGCAGTACACATGCAGAAAAAGACGCGTCCGTAAAAAAACGCATCAAAAAACGCATGTGTGTGAATGCACATGCTTTTTTTATGCGCGTAAAAAAACGCGCGTATTTCTTTAGAAAACTGCATGCGTAAAAATACGCGACAAAATACGCGATGTGTGAACGTAGCCTAAAAGGTACTAATGTACCATGCGTTTTTGCATGCGTTTCCCATAGGGCCCCATGTTGGAAAAACGCACATGCGTTTTTTTACAGCACCCAAAAACGCTGCATGCAGTGTTTTTTGGACTAGGGGTAAAAAACGCAAATGGAGCTGAAAAACGCAGCTACACTCAAATGTACCCTGCGTTAACGCACCTGCGTTTTTTTTAGCAGCCCAAAAACGCAGAGATGGTCAAAAAAACGCATGTGTGTGAACATAGCCTATGCGTCTGCTGCGTTTTGCTTCATTTGCGTTTTCATGCGTTTTTACCACAAAAACGCATCAAAACGCATGCGTTTTTGTTCCCATTGATTTTAATGGCAACGCATGAAAAACGCATGCAAAAACGCATGTTAAAACGCATGTGTGTTTGCAAAAACGCAAAACGCAGCTCAAAACGTGGCAAACAACGTTTTGGCCTGCGTTTGCAAAAACGCATGCGTTTTGCGTTTTTACATATGCACATGCGTTTTTACATGCGTTTTTACATGCGTTTTTCATGCGTTGCCATTAAAATCAATGGGGACAAAACCGCATGCGTTTTGATGCGTTTTTGCAGTAAAAACGCATGAAAACGCAAATGAAGCGAAACGCAGCAGACGCATAGGCATTGTTCACACACAATTTGCGTTATTTTAGCACTCCTAAAACCACATGCGTTTTTTTAGGATTGCTAAAAAATGTCTCTTGTGTGTCTAAAAGGAAATATAGCCTTGTTAGACTTTGTCGTTTTTCCTCAAAAACGCAGGCAAAAACGCTAGCGTTAACGCAGGGTGCCTTTATGCGCCTTTTAAAAATGCATGCTTTTCCCATAGGGCCCCATTGTTATAGAAACGCATGCGTTTTTTAGGAAATGCATGCGTTTTTTTAACATTTGGCCCTATGGGAAACGCATGCGTTAACGCAGGGCACATATAGGCACCTGCGTTAACGCATGCGTTTCCCATAGGGGCCCATGTTAAAAAAACGCATGCGTTTTTCGGAAACCACCCCTGCGTTTTTTTCCAGCACCCAAAAAAACGCTGCATGCAGCGTTTTTTGGACTGGAGGAAAAAATGCAAATGGAGCTGAAAAACGCATGTACACTCAAATGTACCCTGCGTTTTTTTTTAACACACCAAAAAACGCAGAGATGGTCAAAAAAACGCATGTGTGTGAACATGGCCATAGATGTGAAAGGGGCCTTAGGCTATGGGTTGAACTAGATTGACTTAAGGTCTTCCTTCAACCTTAAATACTATGTTACTATGTAAATGTAAGGGGGCCGTCACACGGTGAGATATCTTGCCCGATATCGTTTAAGCGATCTCCATTTTGATCGCTTAAGCGATATCGGGCAAGATATCGTTGCATGTAATCAAGCGATTTACGATGGTAAATCGCTTGATCGTGACATCGCTGATCTGAGGTTCGGTTCTCAGATCTAGCGATGAACGATGCAACGATCTGCATCATCGTGGTGTATGACACCACGATGATCCATCTCCCAGCGACCGCGCCTATGCTGGGAGATGGTAACTATGGTACACGTCGGGTAACTAAGCGATGCGCGGCGCCTAGTTACCCGATGTGTACCATAGTTACCAGCGAGATCGCGCCTCCGCATCGCTGGTGAGTCTGTCTGTGTGACAGCTCACCAGCGATGTGAGCGATATTGTAAGCGATCGCGCGTGCACGTGATCGCTTACAATATCGCTAAAGATGTCGCAGCGTGTGACGGCCGCCTTACTATGATCAGCCTTGGGCTCTGGACAGTGTAGAGGCCTATTCGCTCTCTGTTTTATATTGGCACTGCTGTTTTATTCGCTTACTTCAATACACATTTCCAAAGAGGAATCCTACAGCAGTGTTAGTCTATGTGCGCATGCTGCAGATTTCGTGTAGAAATTTTCTGCACCAAATCTGCATCTTCCGTTAGAAAACGTAATAAAATCTGCAATGTGATTTTAGGTATAATCTAAATTTATTGAGAACATTATAACGCAAGTCATGACAATTACAATTCTTCTGCAGCTCAGAAGTATATGGATGGCATGTACATAATACATAATAATAATATAAAGAAAGGAAACACACAACAAAAATTCCTGATATCTTAAGCTTGTATATGTGCACAAGCAAAAGAGTTGGTTTTCCAAAAAAAAAGAATCACGTCATCGTTGGAACCATTCAACCATCAAAATAGTCATCTATAACCAAAGATTGAATCTTATCTGGTGTGTTACATGTATTGTATTCCATTACAGATGTACGGTTCATCAGCCTCAGACTGCTTTTTTCAACCTCTTCTGTTGCAATGTGATTTTAAACATTTATGGTACGGTTTTCCATGTGTAAATGGTATGTTTTTCAGTCATGATTTTTGCTTTGAATTCATTAAATTGGCAACTAAGCTAAAGGAAGGGAGAGGGAAGGAGAGAGAAAAGGAAAGGGAGAGAGAGAAAAAGAGAGAGAGAAAGGGAGAGACAAAGATAGAAAGGGAAAGACAAAGAGTGAGAGAGAGAGAAAGGGAAAGGCAGAGAGAAAGAAAGGTGGGAGAGAGAGAGGAGAGACTCTTTGACAATCATCTCTGGCGGCCATAATTAATTTCAGAACATTTTGCCATCGTGCAATTTTTTTTGTCAAAAACACACTGTGTGAACACCCCTGCATATTTGCAGCATTTTTTCATGATTACATTGAGGTCGATGGATAAAAAAGGTATGCAAAAAACGCACCTTTTCTGCAAGGAAAAGTTAAGCAAAAACACTTCAAAATTCTCATAGGCTTTGCTGGCTTCAGGATAGGCATGTAGAAAAGTGACAAATCTCCACCAAAAAAACGCATCAAAAATGCACCTTATGCACAAGGCCTTGTAGGGTTGTCCTCAAGTATGTTTTCTTCAGGAACACATCACTCCCCTAGCCCCCAGCCTCCTACTTGCCAGAAGGCGATGTGCTTCTGAAGATTTAGGGCCACTTTACACACACCAACTTATCTGTCCAACTTCTGACCAACTTACTGGTTGCAGTGAAATCATGGACACATTGTTCCATTTTGTGACTGTGTACAATGGAGCAATGTTCCATGATTTCACTGCAACTAGAAGTTGGTCAGAAGTTGGACAGATAAGTTGGTGTGTGTAAAGTGGCCCTAACAGTTTGGGCTCATGGCAAAATCGGATTATTGGCTCTACCTGTGTGCGATCTCATGCTGGAAGCAGAGCCAGTTTTAACTCTGCAATATCAGAGTGCCGCCGTCATGCAATCCGGTCAACTTCAGTGCTGTACTTTCAGGCTCTAAAGTGAAGAACTTGATAGTAGTGATGAGCGAGAAAGTCCATGCTCAGGTGCTCGTTACTCGTAATGAGCAGTGAGGTGCTTGGGCGGACTCAATTGTGAACCAAGTACAGTATAATAGTATTCATTGGGGCAGTCAGATCTTCTGGAAAAATGCTCAAGTTCCCATTGATTTCCATTATAGTCGTAAATGAGTTGGGCTCATTCAAGCATCTGACTGCTCACTGCAAGCACAGAGCACCTGAGCATGGTTTTGTTCGCTCATCACTACTCGCAAGTGCATGATTCTTGCCTAGCAAACATGCCACCTCTGATAGACTGCAAAGGTGACTAATACCTAGGTAATAATGACCTGTGAATAATAAAATGTAATCTATCTTCATTCTGAAGAACTGAGATTATTAGCCATAAATTGCAAAGTTATTGTACTTGTTTTTACAAACATTTGCAAATTTATCCATTGACCAAAATGAGAAAACCCTTAAACTGGCTAACTTTCCTCTGTAATTCATATTATATGTTTAGAATGTAAAAATATTTAAAATATCAGCATAAACTTACAGCATATTTCTTCTTGGTAAAGAAAAGAAAGATCTTCTTTTTAAATAGGTTATTAAAAGTTCTGCATTTGCTTTGACTTCCCAAGTGTAATCTGGCATAAAAAAGCGGCATAGTATTAGACACAGAAGGTAGATCAACTATTTAAGGGTAATTATACACCTCAAAATTTCAAATTAAATGATTTATACATTAATTTAGGGACTTAGGCCCCTATACTAACCAAATCTTCAGTATAGATTTTACATACTTTTTTTTACATAAAAAAACACTTTATTGCATATAAATAAATTAGGAGTTCTCAGTGCACCCATGGTGTAGCCAAGTTCACAGTGTACTACTCCAACACCTCAATAGCAATCCTTTGCACTATAGAAATGAAAACACATACACACTTAGAGAGCCATCGTTATTACTCCCTCCCCACCCTCATACCCTCCATGATCCTTGTCTTTTGTCTTCCTGAATGGATGCAGCTTTGCTACATCAGAGACCATGGGGAGGAAGACCGCTTCCACTCCCCATAGTCTCTGACCACAGAATGAGTGAAATGAGACCTGCTGCGTGGTAAGTGGTGACATCACTGAGGGCACCATTGCCATTGTAACTGAGCGAGCAGTTACTATGGCAACGGTGTCCTGGAGTGATCTCAGTTAACGCTCTGCTCACCCCGCTACTATCCCTGCGGCTCCTGAATGAGCCACGGGATAGCGGCCGGATCTCATTTAACTCGATGCTCACCCTGCCGCTATCCCTGTGGCTCCTGAATGAGCCGCAGTGGATAGCGGTCGGTAAGCAGGGAGTAACTGAGTTCAGTCCAGGACACTGTTGCCATAGTAACCGTTCGGTTACTATGGCAGAAATGTCCTTGGTGACATCACCGCTTACCATGCCACAGGTCTCTGCTCACTCGTTCAGGAAACAGAGACCACGGAGAGTGGAACCGTTCTTCCTCCCGTGGTTCCTGATGTAGCAGAGCTGCATGCATTCAGTAAGACAGAAGATGAGGATCGTGGAGGGGTACGAGGTTGGGAGGGTTGCCCTCTTTGTCCCCTTGCTGTTTGCATTCACCATAGAGCCTCTTCCAGCAATTATTAGAAGGCATTAAGAAAAAGAGATGGTCAGCTCACCCTGTAGCAGGCACCGGAAGGAATCCACATCCAGTGCATGGGAACGCCCTGGTCCGGATTTGGGAAATGAATAGCAAGAAGAAAAACTCCAGCATCCAGGGACAGTGAATAGTTAAGTATACAAACATGAATTTTTATTTCATAAAAATATATGAATGCAGCATGTTGGACCAATAGAAACATTTAGTATAGCAATTTGTGATAACCAGCCAAGGTAAGCAGACAGCTAAGGACTGGTATATTACCAGGCTGAGAAGGCCTATGGTTGTTTGGTCCATCCCTGTCTAAATATACCAGTTCAAAGACACCCCAGAATTGGAAACTCACATTAGATTTGTCAATTCTGCCGCTTCCTCCCAGCTCTTCCTAATTGTCCTGGTGTGGTGTCATTGGAAAGTCAAAACCAAGAGTGGAACCAATGCAGAGAAAGTAAAATGGTATAACACAACAAATACTTCTGCGTTTGGGATCCACATTATTTGCTTACAAATAATGATGCAGAATACTCATTAAAATACAAAACGTGGTCTGAAATGGATGATTTAAGGGTACCTTTACACGCCGCAACCGCGGCAAGAAATGTTGTCAGCGATATTGCGACCTGGATATATCGCTGCCACATTTCCTCCCAATTGCCTCCTTATTGCGGCATGTAAATCGGGAATTTGGTGGCGATAAAACCAATGTCGCCTGGTTTCGATTTCAGAGCAGTGCTCATTTCTAATGTGATCCAGAGAACTGAACGTTTCCTTTGTTCCTCCATTTCCTGAGATGGTTGTAGACTCAGGCACATATACATTAAGGATAAGTTCACATGGGGCTGATGTTGCCCCATATCCATTGTGATTGTGAATACTCTGCAAATTCTGCCTGTTTAACATATTCATGGGGATTTATGATATAATATAAATATTTTACTTTTTACCTGACTGATCAGTTTCACCATTTCCATGTGTTTCCTTTTGTATATTCTTGTGTTCGCTCATCAGTGTATTTCAATGTAATCTACAAATAGATAGTAGAGAATTTGAGATTATTCAATGTACACGACAGTGTACACATGTCTAACGCCAACATAAAATTAAATTATACAGGAAATCTCTCATCAGTTTTGATCATGAAAAATTCCAGATACTGAAAATAGAAGAATTATCAAATAGCATAAACATACTTCTTAGTATATATATATATGCCTGACTCAAGGACAGGAGCTGAAATGGTGCCGAGTTGAATAATCCACATACTGACATTATCCTACAGTAGAACCTGAATATCTAGTAAATCATTCCCATACTCAATGAGGAAGAGATAAAGTAACTGTGGCATTTTGCTATACACTCACCAGTCAAGGAGCTGCACCCGACGAACGTTTCATATATAGCTTCATTTAGGCATCCCTAGATGAAGCTTTGTGTGAAATGTGCTCAGGTGCAACTCATTGACTAGTGAGTATATAGCAAAATGCCACAGTTACTTTATCTCTTCCTCGTTGAGTATGGGAATGATTTACTAGATATTCAGGTTCTACTGTGAGATAACACAATGCCAGAATTTTTGTTCCTCTTAACATATCTCAAGCGCTTTCTGCTTTGTACATCAGGTGACTGCTTGTACATGTGGTGACCTTGTTACTTTCCCCAAATTACCAAGTTCTAGAGTATCCATACGTAATATTATTTTGTCACGGAACAAAAATTTGTGTACATACGGTAATTGTAAAGAAACTTCTGTTACTCATTAGTCATGATTTTTCCTGTGTGGTCATCTTTGTATGTTTTATATTTTATACCTTTCTGGCCCAATAAAATATATTTTATTATTAATCTTTATTGATATATGGTCTTGCATTTTCTATCTTATAGAACTTACCACATATCTTCTGTGGATATATGCTTGCACAAATCCTTCTATCTCTTCATATAATTACAGACAGACTATATCCAAAGAAGAAGATCTGTGGTTAGTTCTCCAAGATGTTTGGAACAACTTCTTAGCCGAGTTTCGTCAAAAACTTTGTGTAGCTTTGTACCTAGAAGTAGTGATACTTTGATGTTCTTTTTAAGGCAATGGTCGATCATACCAAATATTGTTTTTCTTTAGATATCTCTTTTGTTCACAAGTTTGCTTTTCATTAATTGATAACAAAAAAGAAACTATTAACACTATTAGTTATTTTTATAAAGCCTTACTGCTTCTTGTACATGCCTACCTAAAACCTCTGCACAGTTCTTTATTATCTACTATAATAAAAGCCCTATGCCATTTGTAAGTCTAGGTTTGCCCCCAAAATAGCGCCACCTATAGGATGGGGGGGGGGGTTACATGCCGACACTAGTCACAGCGCAGGCAGATTCAGGTGTGTCCTGATTGGCCAGGTTCCAGAAAAAAAAAAATAATTCCAGGCTCATGCACAGTACCACCATAAACTAACACAGTTGCCATATTGGCACACCCACTCACGAGCAGTAGCACTCTGGGTATAGTGGTGGCCATACTAGTCTTCCAGCTTATTACAACAATAGGCTGATATCATGGTAGATCTTGGAATGTATGGCTGCTTCCAGGTTAGTGGGTGTGACTGCCTTCATTGGTGGACATGGCTGGCTTCATTGGTGGATGTGGCTGGCTTCATTGGTGGGCATGGCTGGCTTTATTGGTGGGCATGGCTGACTTCATTGGTGGGCATGGCTGGCTTCATTGGTGGCCATGGCTGGCTTCATTAGGGGGCATGTCAACATATACTCCCATCCACTATAATCATGCAAGAGGGGGCTTTGACCCTCCCTGCACCCCCCCTTCCACATCTGGGGGTCTTAACCCCAGATCCCTGCACTAATTACAATCAACTCCGTGCCCATGTAGACTTAAAAAATTTATATTGTTTCCTTCTTCTTCACTTCACAAGACTTAAGTGAAGCCACACATGGAAGGAGCACACACATTCTAGCTTCTACCCTGATATCTTGGCTAATGCAGCCACCATATTAGTACACCCACTCATGCACAGTAGCACTCCAGGCTCCCATCTAGTGTATATATACTGAAATAAGTATTGAAATAAATCACCATTTTTTTAAAGTAAATATTTTTCTTAAAGTGCTATGGACATGAATTTCTCTCCAGATGTCGATAACAACCCATCCAATCAACACAGACAAAGAAATTATACAATAGATGTCCATGAATTTAGTGATGTGTAATAATGAGAAATGACACAGGGAAAAAGTATTGAACAAATGAAGAAAGAGAGGCGCAAATAGCCATGTAAAGTCTTTCCTAAGGATGTCATCCTGATTCACTATGGTCTATGGACAAATATTTATTGATTGATGTGACCTGAATTGCAAACTGTATGGAGTAGCATCATACAATTATGAAATTATCATAATTTTGTATCACCAGAACGATTTGATGCTGTATATTTGAATATTTATCATGTTTCCATGTATTGTATTCCATATATTTTAATTTTTTTTTGCAGTGTTTACACAGGTGTGATTAATTAGCATGTATTGCTGTGAATCCAAATTTACATGGGAGATATCTGTATGTAGCATGCTTCCCATGATTCTGTATGTGATGGACTGTGAGCAAGGGTGCATATCGCACCAGAAATGCGTAAAATTACCATTACACTGTGGAGCACGTAGGACCAGGAATGGGAGCTGAGCAGGGTAGTACCGTGATTGCCGTCTCAACAGCTGTTGTCCTGGCTCACATTGAAAAGTGGGATTGCTGTACAAGGGGTGCAGAGTTTATAAAGGCAAAAGAAAATGAAACAAAAGTATAAAGTCTGTAACCAGTTGGGATGTTCAGCCAGGATGTGGCTGTAGGGGGTCCCTGGGAGATAGCTAGTTGCAGCAATGCAGGTCGGTAACCCTTCCCAACCAGGGCTGGCTCCCAGACAGGTAATAGTCTGTGTAGTATAGCAGAAGTAAGATAGCAGAAGACAGCATGGTCACTTTACAGTTTACTGGACAGTTCGAATAGATCCACAGGACATAGTACTTCCCTCCCAGGCTTTCAGTCTGGCTTGTCTGATGGAAGCTTGTTCCTCTGCTGGATAATAGCGTTGCCTACCGCTGTTACTCTCTAAGGTTTCTTGGAGCCTGGAACTACCGATACCACCATGCTTCTGGTGCCTGTCTGTTTCCTCCGGACAGGCAACGCTGGTCCTGTAGGCATCTGTGCCTGGAGCAGACCCCTGACCCTATATATTACTGAGCCCCTCGGAACTGCATGTGCTACTGGGTGTGAGGGACCCACACAGCCTTCTCAGATTCTGCCTCCACACATTGGAAGTCAGAGTAACCTGGGGACTGAAGCGCCGCCATGCATCTATTTTAGATGATAGCTTCCCAATCCTTTCATCTTAGATGTCTCCTTTTGTTCCACTAACTGACTTACTATTCTAACCCCTCCTTCTTACCAGATAGAGTGTGCAACATGCCCAGCTCAGGCATTAAGCCCCCGTCACCCCATGTTTTTTGCCTGTAATCCTTTAATTTGAAGGACCACACGGATAGGCACAGATCTGTGTAAACGAATGGCACTTATGCTCCTGGATCCTTTTTTTTTTTTTTAACGATCCTGTTTTCTCCATCGAAAAGCATTAGTAATCCCTGTGGTTGTGGAACCCACTAGGACGGGGTACTCGGTACCGGACCGGGGTACTGCTGGGGATGTCACGGAGGTCCTGTGCCGGAACGTACCCTGGGTTCTCACGAGTAAAGGGATATTTACAAGGATAATGTTTGTCGTGACGCCACCCATGGGTTGTGGTCAGTGATGGGACCACTGCTGTAGCGCTGCTCTGCCAGGAGTATGGATGGATGATGGGGCTGCAGCCAGATGGATGAGCTCTGCTCCTGACAGGATAAAAGGTATGCAAAGTTCAATCTACCTGGAATCAGACACTGACACTCAGGCAGGGTTCACCAAGTTTACTTGTCAGCTCTTCAGACACTTTACAGCAGTTCTCAACACAAGTTACAGTCAGTTAACTCCAGTAAAACTGAACCCACTGCAGCCAGGCTGTCACTCTGAGACCCCTCACTTCTTCTAAGTCCTTCCAGGCTGTTGTTTCTCTCTCTGTTGTCTCCCCGGGTTGTATGGCGGCAGCTTGGACCCTTGTGGGTCCTCGTGGTTGCTGCTGTGCCTTCAACCCTTGTTGTGGGAGCTTCAACCTGGAGTTAAAGCTCCCCGTCTGTTAATCTGGGAAGCCGGTATGTAATCTCTGTTCCCCTCAGAGCTAACACTCTGGTATATGCCTAGTCTGCAGTAACCCTATCTTGCAAGGCTTTACCAGACTCCATCTAACCCGTGTGATTCCAGTCCAAACTAGGGAAAACTACTCCGCCGGTAGTCGGTCGGTGCTGCGTGTTCCTCGGACCCAGTACTGCTGGTCCGGTCTCTTTCCTCACACTCTCCTGGGATGCCGGCTATGGACGAGCTTTCTCTCCATGGTTTCTATGACTCTGTGGATTCTGCATCTCCATCAAGCCCAACCGCACCGGGATGTGTGTCTGTCTTTCTGATGTATGTGCTGCTTGGCTCACTCTGGCCTACTAACTCCTTCCTCCTCTTTCTCCTCTATTTGTGCTCTCTGTCACCTGATTAACATTTTGTCCCACCCACTTTCCTCTAAACCCACCACCCCTTGCCCGCCTGGAGTCCCGGGCTCCGGGTTGGGTGCCGCCTCTTGTGGTGTGTGTGTGTCCGTGAGGGTGTGTGGTTCACAAACTGTCTACTTTCTGCCTGGCTGCAGTTCCCTATGTGGCCACCCTGGTCGCAGGGGCGCCACACAGCCATAGGAAATAGAGTTCTGGAGAGAGTGTGAGTGAGAGAGATCTGGCCTTAATAGAGAAAGGAGGAGCCATTCCTGTGTTCGGAGCATGTTCAGTGCTGCAAAATGGATACAAGCGGGCAGAAACGGTTCTGTCTCCATAGACCACCACGTTATTTGACGCGGACCACGATGGATCGTTTCTGTCCGCTTGTGTCCGCTTTTTTGAAAAAGCAGTCTCCGATTCTGGGGACCAGAAAAAAGCTGCCAAAAACGGATCCCTCACAAAAAGGACTCAAACGGATGGCCATTAAGGACCAATCCGTGCCCATTCGAAGACCATAGGGATACATTGGAGGCCTAAGCAGATCCCTGGCTATCCGTTTCAAAACGGATACACACATGTCCACAAAAACGTGATGTGATGGTGTTCTAACATGCACATCTCCTTTTCAGAGATCAGGAATCATTTGTGAATGTTTCAGTCTCCAGCAGAGAAATCATCACTCCCATCAGACTAGCACCACAATGTATTATGACATGCAGCACCATACTGTGGTGACACAGGGGCGCCCCAACACCACTATTTAGCCTATTTTTAATGATGACAACTGGATTTTAGCTGTTGTCTGGATGTGCCGTCCATTACCCATTACCTTCTGAATTACTACAGCTGCTCAGCACCGCGAGACATGGCACCCACCAACATGGATGTGTTATGACTTCTTCTTCTTTTTCCAATGTCACGTGACGTGATCGTTGCAGCCAATCAGAAATTTCATATTTTTGTAGCTGCAGCAGTAAATTGACATTGTTTATAGCAGGAAACTGTTGAAGGACCCTATGTTTAGAGCAGGGCAGTGGATATAAGGATATTTTTTTCTTTATGTTATGCAGCACCCTAGAGCCATTAATAAAGGTTGTTACATTGCAGTAGAAAACTCCTTTAAATTTGCAACAGAACATTATGAAGGTACTAAGATTGCATTTCTCTTAACTAGGGAGTATTTAGCTTAGACAGGTTGAGAAACACTGCATATATGATACCTGGGGAAACGAATCCTGGCACTACTTGGAATTCTTCACTAATTGGTAGTGGAAGAAACAAAGCATCTTGGCAACATGAAATGTGATATACACTTGTAAGTACCTTTGGGATGAAATGTCCCATGACAGTTTGTGTTTCATTGCTTTATAGAAGTTGCTGAAGTTGTATGAAAAGGAATTACATATTAAAGTAGTAAAAAAAAACTAATTCTAGGAAAGTTATGCATGTTTACAAATCCCACATACACTTAAAGAGGTCCTGTTATCCCCTGCTGCATGGCAATCTAAATGCAGCACTGAATGCAGCATGTCTGTGCATTCAGGGAAGGGGTCCCCCATGTGTCTTTGTACTGTGTACCCCGAGATATAGCCTTAGTAAAACTCACTGTTAGAAGCCATGAGGTCAATCCCTGGTGCAGGAGCCAGCTCTATTGACGAGGGCCATTCCCTCCCCCTCTGCCTCTCTGTGCCGCCTCCTGCTGTGCTGTTTATGCTTTGTTCAGACAGCAGGGCAGGAATCTGGAGCTGACGTCAGGACAAATGATTTGCATGCTGTGTGAGGCAGGATGAGTGACAGAGAGGAGGATATGCTGCATTCAGTGCTGCATTTAGATTGCCATGCAGCAGGGGGGTGACAGGTCCTCTTTAAAGGTGAAGTCTAAGTTTGATGAAACTGTCTATATAGTCATGTTGCACTCTAAAACAAATTGTCATTCACACCTTCATTTGTGCAATCTGTTGCTACCTAACTGAAAAATCACTCAGCGTCATATTCTACTTCTTTTAAAATCTCACAGACAGAGAGCTGTCAGTCAAGCAGAAGAAGGCAGGGATAGGCAGTAAATACAGCCAGGAAAGAAGAGGCTTGCCAAATGTTTTAACACGCCTAGAGCACTGGAGGCTCGTTTGCATATGATTAAAAAAAGTGACTTTTTTAGTCATGGAGAAATACATGGCATCACTAAAGGTGTGGATATCATTATCTTTCAGAGATGGATGCTGACAGATTACATTCAATATTCACTGTATCGCTATTAACACTGTCGAGACTTTCAAATTTTTTTTTGAGGTTTTGCTTTTTTCCCCTTATTTCAAGAGCCATAACATTTCTATATTTCCATTGATATAAATGTATGAGGGCTTGTTTTAGGCAGGAATGAGATGTAATTTTGAATAAGAATTCATTTTACCATTTCATGTTGTAAAAAACAAAAGGGAAAAATGCTAAATGGGGTGAAATTGTGAAGCAGAAAAAGAAACTTTACAGACGATTTGGGACATCTGGAATAATAATTGTCTGGAGAAGAAAAGGTGGTCACAAGTCTTGTGCCATGTATAGCAAAACCAGGTAGGGCTGAGTGAATTCCTAGCTTTGCAGGGTTTGATTAGATGCACCGATCTAGACCCAGGAAATGGGTACACTGGGTGTTCAGAGCACTGGGGGACACAGAGTAATGTGTGAATTCTCCTGGGAACTGCAGATACTGTTTGTTGTTGACAGAATGCAGGAGAAGGACCTGGATTGCTGCACGGGTGAGAGATCGTGGTCTGGTTGTGAGCAAGAGGTAGAATTACCTAAATGGTCTGGTTGGGCACCCCGAGAGACATGTTGCCCACATCTATTGATAACATTTAACCCTTTGTTCATCCCTGCGGCAGCCGCATGCTTCCCATAGGAGCCCATTATAGCAAGCCTCCTGTGGTTTGCAAACCGCTGCGAAAACTGCAGCCTGCATGATTTTTACCACAGGCTGCAATTCCGAAAGCGGTAACCGGATTACATGTAGTGCAATCCGTTACTATAATGGGCTCCTATGGGATGCGGTTTCTGATCCGGTTTTGAGCACATTTACTGCTCAAACCGGATCAGGATCCAAAAGAGCCCTGCCGCAAGTGTGACCCTAGCCTAAGAAACTCTCTCTCAATCCTGTTGATCAATGCTTAAAAAGTGAGTGGGTAAACAAAAACACAGACATTGTAATAAATTCCAAGCACTGATTAGTCGAGAATGGGTTGTTATCAGTCAAGATTTGGCCCAGAAGCTGACATCCAGCATGCCAGGGTGAATTGAACAAATCCAGAAAATAACTAGATATTGAGTCTTTGTATAAAGTTGATGTATATGTTAATAAAGGTGTAAACCTTATGAAATGTTTATAATTGTACTTCAGGAACCATAGAAACATATTTAAAACAATTGAATAAAACTGATGCAGCAAAGTTGTATAAACCAAAATTTGGGTCAGTCTCAAAGGTTTTGGCCATCACTGTATACAATATGAATATTAGAAAGATACGTTAATTTTGTTGCTAAAACAGGAATTTCTGCAGCCATTGTAAGTACTTTTCTCACCAACAACTAGCTAGTCTGTTTTCCAGTTTGAGAAGCACTGAAATAGGCAATCTGAAGACGCACCATATTTATAAAACTGTATGACCCACTTTGAAAAAAAATTGGCTTATATTAAAGTGTTTGATTCCCCAGACTAATTGTGTCACCCACCATGTTATCATACCCCTATATTAAAGTAAGAACGACTGGCACACATACATGTGAAGGTGCTAGCAGGAATAAGACATATGTATAAATAAATAATTATCCTCTGCACACTAAACATAACATGACATAATGGCTAAGGAATGAATGACTAACATATAAGAAACTAATGCGAATTTGGATGAGGAAAATTGACATTGCAGAAACTGCTTAAGGATACAAAGTGAAAAAATTAGAATCTTGGTTGATGCATTGGCCATTGCATGTAAGCCCAATAACCTACGTCAAGGAGCTCTCACATCTATCCGGTCCCTGACCTTGTGCCTCTGTCTGTGGTACAAATGCACATCAGGATGTGCCTCTAAGGCTACTTCACACTACGATTTTTTAAAATCCGATGCTGTCCGATATAAATCGGACAGCATCGGATTCTTCTGATGCCTGGAATCGGATGCCAAATAGGCATCCGATTCCGACATTTTATCTGATGCCTGCCCTCACCTCCCTCCTGTCAGCTGTCATCAGCTGTCTCTCCCCCGGTGCTCCAATATGGTCCCCGGTCCTCCCCTCTTCTCCCGCGGTCCTCCATTGCGCTCCCCCTCTTGTCCCCCATTGTGCTCCCCCTCTTGTCCCCTTCCTCTCCTCTTGTCCCCCTCCTCTCCTCTTGTCCCCCTCCTCTCCTCTTGTCCCCCTCCTCTCCTCTTGTCTCCTCCTCCTCTGCTCTCCTCTCCTCTTGTCCTCCCCTCTCCTTTCTCACCTGTCCACGACTCCTGCACGGTCCCGCGCGTCTCCCGTGTCTTGCTGTTCTGTCTTCTGTGCTGCCAGGACCTCTCGTGATGTCACAATCACATGACTGCCGGCTATTGGTTACTGGCAGTCATGTGATTGTGACATCACGGCAGGTCTTGTCAGCACAGACGGCAAGATACCTGGAGACACCGGAGACGCCGGGAGACGTCGGGGGCCTCGTGGACAGGTGAGCATAGATTTTTTTTTTTTAATTAACCCATTCATTCACTTTTGGAGCGATTTTAGTGTACTGAGCATGCTCAGTACACTAAAATCGGTCCGAGGAGACATCAGATGTTTCCTCGGACCCTGCTCCATAGGGCCCCATGTCAAATTGATCGGGTCAGATCGGATGTACACTAAATGCCATCCGATTAGGTCTGATCCGAGTTTGTCCGATTTTATTTTCGGTGCTAAAATCGGAGCAGGCGCCCATTTTTGCACCGATAATAAAATCGGGCAGAATCGGATCGGACCAAATCGGATGGCATTTAGTGCACATCCGATTCGGTCCGATGCCCATAGGGCTGCGATGGGGCCCAAAATCGGTCCGATGCTGTCCGATTTTTATCGAACAGCATCGGAACTGATAAAATCGTAGTGTGAAACCAGCCTAAGTGTAATTAAAACCTGTATGTGTGGGTATGGCTGGGAGCTTGACTACAGCAAGATGGTGAACTAGACATGGTAAACTAGACTGACTATCGGGGGAAGGGTGCTCAGTCAGAAAACTCTAACAATATTAAAGTAAGAACGACTGGCACACCTACATGTGAAAGTGCAGCAGGAATTTGGATACCCCATGAACTAACAAATTTTCATAAACCCCTTTCTTACAAAGTTCAAGAATAAAAATACAAACATTTCAGATATGGTGCAGGAAATACTTGCTTTTTTATATGGACTTTCAGATTTTATTGATTGTCCCCATGGTGTCCGTTCCTACAAAGTGGTAGCAGGAGAAGTTGTTAGTGAAAGGGGGGCACTTGGTCATACTATTGTTGAAGTGCCGGCCCTGTTTTCAGTAACGAGGAGCACAGGGAGACTAAAGGCCGCTTTACACGTCGCGATATCGCAACGCAACATCGATAAAAAGTCACGTGGTACGGCCGTTGCAGTTGATATCGTTCGTGCGTTGTGTCGTGTAAATGGGCAATGCGACGAGAAAACAACCTAACTACGATATTGCAAGAAGATTATGCAAGCCCTTCAACCGTACGATATTGTATATGCGATGTGGCAGGATCGTGCTGTGTGACAGCGCAACTACGATCTGGAGCGCAACTTCCCTATTCACTCCAATGTTAAATGGTCGTTCCCTGGGTTGCTCATACAGAGCGTGGAAAAGGGGCGTACTACATCGTAGTTGCGTTGCCTGCCGATATCTCCCTGTGTGACATCTACTATGCGATCTTGGACAAGGCCAAAAACGTGCGCGCTCCCGAGATATGGGTATGCAATATTGGAATGATATTGCACGTTTAAAGCAGCATTTAATGCCCCTCTTACCTAAATATGTTTAATTTTTCTGATTCATATATGTTGTATGTGATCTATTTACTTTTAATATCTAGACTAAAACTTGGATTTTAAAGGGGTTATCTGGGATTTTTATTTTAAAAAAAAAGTGCCACCTACCTGCCTGTTGTGACCCGTCACCCCTCACAGCCATTCATCCCCAGCACAGAGCCGTCACAGAACGCTCCTGCCAGGGACAGCATGGTGGGGTAAAGGTAAACAGAGCAGAGACGGCTTTTCTGTTCTGCTCTGTGGAAGTGGGCGCATAGCCGATGTCACACTGATTGACAGCCAGCTCCTCTCTACCTATTGAGAGAGCCAGCTGTCAATCAGCTTGACGTTGAATATGCGCCCGTCTACAGAGGGGAAGAAGCCCCCCTCTGTTGATGTGACATCAGCGGAAGCAGCAAAATCACCGACAGGAGAAGTCTAAGACCACTGTGTGTCGGCAGTGAACGGTGCCGGGCACAACAGGCTGGTAGCTATCTGCCTATTGGTGTTTAGGCACAATTTTTCTTTTGATAAATCCCCGGATAACCCCTTTAAGGGTTGTGTGTTCGGTTTCTCTTAATCAATTACCCTTTACATACATATTTTTTCGGTTTATGGTTTGATACCTATAAAATGATCAGGATTTCACTCATCTTCCAAGCAGTCCTACCTATGACTATTTTTTCTTCCTAGATAAATACCCATCACAAGGAAGGACATGGTTGGTCGATATAAGCAACATTGACACTTTTTGTCTTCACTTATTTGTATGCCAAAATTAATGGTATAACAGAAGTACGTCTAAAACAGTGGGTTTAACAATGTAGGACAAAATTTTACACACCACGTTGACCAGGCTATAAGCTGTAAAAGAAGAGACAACCTCCTAATCAGCTGCTAACAATGACATGTGATTGGTATAGCTCTTTTCTGATAAGAACCACATGAATCTTATTATTTCTTGTAAGATTTCGAGGAAAGAAGAAAGATTTGCTTACCGTGGATGCTTAACTGCTGGATTTTAGGCAACTTACACTGAGCAAAACAAGGAGCGATGCAGTGCGTAGTTGTAATCAGGCTGGCTCCACCCTATAGATCGGTTCCCAGGTTTCCCACAGTAATGGTTTTAGTGCACCTGTTCTCATTGTTATGTCAGTCTGCCCTCTACACGCAAAGCTATGCAAAGCTATTTTCCTCTTCAATACTCCACAAAAAGGTATATTGAGCAGTGGGAAATCTGATACATAGTGGAGTAATACAATACTGTAGGAGAGAAGACTTTTAATCTTTACAGAACTTAGAATATCGAAATATAAAGTAAATGTATTTTGAGTACAAATGAAATTGGAGAGTGTGGTAAAGATACATTTTTGTCACTGACAGTAGGTAAAGATTATTAAATTTTATACTGTACTGATACTCGTCTTTTTCTTTTTTTTTATTAAACCCTTGGTGGCCGCAATGTGACTTCTAACAATTATTAGTGTATACCTCTTAAAGGAGCATTCCGGTGTTTTTTATGTCTATTACTAAATAATGATGTGTGTGCAGAGAGTGCTGACACCAATAGTCACCCTCTTCTGCTGTATACAGTGCTACTAAGTGTGATTCTAGTCACTACTTACAGGTAATTCAGAAGGTATAATAGTCAGATATGTCAAAGTCAAGTACCAGGAGGACTCATAATGGATTCCAGGAATTTACAGAGGCGTAGAAAGGTAGGTATATATAATAAAGGGAGTGAAGGGAGATGTGGTCAGGCAACAGCCCAGAGTCAAAATACCAGGAGATCACGTTAAGTACAGGGAGTAAGCAGAGGGGTAGTCAAACAACAATCTGGGGTCAGCAAAAACAATGATCAGAACAGGCACCAGAATTAAGGCCAACAGCACTATTTGCATAAAATGTACAACTGGGAGAGGCTGCTCAGTAAAGTAACTGAGCAATCACAGGAAACATAGAACACCTGAGCAACCCAGCATCTCCAGGACAAGAATGGAGGACTATGCTGAAAATCAGCATACTGACAGCCCAACACAGCCAGGTACCAGTCACAGCATAATCTCTATAGAATCTTAGATGCGTTGCACAGTGGGTTTGTGGCACTAAGGCATCATGTGACCCTATTTGCTAACTGACGAATCACATAGTGTCTGCTGTGGGCCCACATTGAGCCTGATAGTCCTGAATTTAGAAAATTACATCTGCTCCACACAGAAGACACAGTATGATTTGGCAGGTCACAAATTCAGTCACATGACACTGGAATGGAAAGGAAATGGCAGAAGTTGACAACTAGTTAATTTTGCAATACATTAGTCTCTGCATATATATTACTATTTGCTAATAGAGAGAAAAATAAATTGAAAAAATAAATCACTGGGGGTTGTCACGTACACACGTCTCAGCACATGACATGGGGTTGATTTACATAATTTCATTCTACATTGCACTCAACCACTATTATAAAGTAAGTAAACATCCCCACCCCCCCGACACAATCCACACACACCAACTACACAACACACTGCAGCCACTCATCAAACACACTGGGTGATGAGTACCCAAATGTACTACTGTCTAGCAATCAAAAGGGTCACACACCCTCTGAAAGGTTATGGATTCTATAGAGAATAAAAAAAAATATCTATTATGGGTGGTGAGTTACGCGCTACTCTATATATTATGGCTCTCAATAAACAACATAGGCAATATTGAGTTAACCCTTCTTTGGGATGATTATTAGATCTAAATATATGGTTTGCACAATTACACCCCGGTTAGTGAGTGGTTGGTGTCGTTTGCTATGACTAACAAAAACTATTAAAATTTCAATTACAATAATTTCACCTTACTGTAATTGTGAACACAAGATAAAATCAATATAAAATCACATATAAAATCACATGTAAAAGCAAGGATGACGTTTGGTTCACCAGAGGAAGGGATGTGGCTTTTTCTCTGGTCTTTTTCTCTGGTCTTTTGTGGGTTTCTTAATGCCTGTATATGCTGCCATTGTTAGCTCCTGCGCTTCTCGGTTGCTTGTTTATGGCTTATTTCTGGTCTGAGATGGAGGTTTGTAGCTCATCTAGAACAGAAGAAGTGTGTTTGTCAGTGCTCCACCATAAGTAGGGTGATGTTTTATTTGTCTGTGTCTATTATAACCGAGCATAATAGATATTTGACACACCCAAAAGGTGGTACACACGCCTTAGAGTAACAGCAGCCACTTGGATAAAAATGCTAGCCCTGGTGCAACCTCTCATTTTTAAGCATAAAAAAAAACTTATTATAGATTTAAGCTTTAATATAAAAAGTATACTGCTTACAAAAAATATATAAAAAAGATTCAAATATAGCGACATACAAATATACAAACAGGTATAAAATAAAAAGGAGAAATAACAGAAATACCTAAGGCTGGCTTCACACCACGTTTTGTTCCTGTCCGGGAATCCTGTTTTTACAGAACCCACGATAGGATGGACAGGTCCAGATTGTAAACTCCGGATGCCATTTCTGTGTCCGGATCCATGATTTTGAGGGATCCGGACACAGAAAAAGCTGGAGGAAGCCGAGCCAGGCAAAGTGGTGTTGGCGCTGTTACTTTCACTTTAGCAGTGTATCTACATTCACTGCTAAAGTGAAATTATATAAAGGAATGGTTACAAATGAAAATATAATGTTCACCTGTCCACCGAGTGTCCCGTGAGGCATCCACCTCTGATGGCTGCAAGATCCTTAATCAGCTGACCTGGAAGGGGCGGGGCAATCCGATCAGCTGATGTGTGACATGTAAATCCCCTGCCTGCCAAAACTGATCGGTGGGCGGGCGATTTAAACCATGCTGATGCGGTCATGTGACACATCAGCTGATCAGGACGCCGCACCACTTCCTGGTCAGCTGAGTAAGGTCCTTGCAGCCATCGCTGGACACTCGGCTGAAAGGTAAACATGTATTTTTTTTATTTAACCATTCCTTTATTTAATTTCACTTTAGCAGTGTATGTACACTGCTAAAGTGAAATTACAGGAACAGAGCAGTTTTAGTGTACTGAGCATGCTCAAGGAAACAAACCTGTTTTTTCCTGGATCCGGTGCTTATAGACTCCCATGCTATGTGTGCCGGATCGCCCTGGATTTGTTTCTGCCCTTCAAACCTTCCTGGAACTGACCCTGGCTTTCCTGACCTCCCTGTTGTCTCTATTCCTGTAAGTAGTGACTGTGTCAATACATGTTTAAGTATTGGCTAGATTAACATTCTGTGGCACAACCTTGCTTTGTAGTAACTAGCATCACAGTGCCCCAAATCCAATATTTGTGACGTCTGTCCGAGGCTACTGGCACAAGCCACTCTGTTAGGCAGAACCCCGAGTAACCCTGACACCTTTTAACCCCTACAGGAATCTGGATTTACAACAGGGTCTAGGAGATTGCTGCCTTTTTAAAGGTACCTTTACACACCGCAACCGCGGCGAGGAATCTGACCGGCGATGTGTCACCCGACACCATCGCCGTGAAATTGCCTCGAAATTGCGGCATGTAATTGGGGAATTTGGTGGCGATAGAAAAGGTTGCGCCTGGTTCCGATTTCACAGCACTGCTCCAAAATCAGAGGCAACATGAAGGTGACATTCCCGGCTTTTGGCGTGTGAACGGACGATAGGGATGGAATCTGCGTCGCCTATTGATTTCCCGTAGGCGTGACACAGCGTGCTGGAGTCCACGCCCCGTCAGGGATAATTGGTGGTGGCTACTGTGTTTCCATTGGCTGTCTCTTCACAGGGCGCCATATTTGAAGAGCTGTCACTTCAGCACCACACACATCTTCGCAAACACACAACCATCCACTACATCAGTCCAATTACGCGCGCATTCAATAGCGCAAGCTATGCTGGTCACGTGTATTGGAAGTTTCACTGTGTCCACCATACTGCCACACATGACAGTGCAGATGTTGGCATACACATCACACATTGGTGCCACGGGCAACGCACTGCAATCGTTGTGAATTTGGTGACGCTGATGTCTATATTACGCTACTCCCGCACAGCAGACAGCTAACTTGTTAGTGTCCTCAATGTTGTTTGGCGGCGCCAGTGTGCGTGGTAACGTCATGATGTTTTTTTTGGTTACTCCCTGCCTGCCAGGTGCCTGCCCCTCACCTGCACATAGGAGAACAGTCATGGCAGCCGCACAGAGCGCTGCCACATGGAGTCTGGCGGAGCTAATGCTGCTCATAGATCTGTGTGACCGCCATGGTGTGACCAGCGTCACCAACACCCACAGCTGCACAAGCGCAGCATACTCAGGAGGATCCAGCGGGCCTGCTCCACAAACTGGCGGTGGAGCGACCAGCAAGCAGATCCAGAAGAAAGTGGCTGATCTTAAGCACAAGACCCAGGTCGCATTGTAGAGATTCGTTCCAGGATTGCCAGGCTGCGTGGTGAATATGTGGCAATGCCAAACATACACATGGGAAGTGAAATACTCCAAACACTACACAAACATCATGTGGTATTGTACCATGGCACATAATGTGGCCTAAGCCACTATATGGAGCTGTCACCAATGTGCATCTGTATGTTGGTTACACTGCAACATGAAGGTGTACGAAACACTCATTTGTCATCGAAATGGTGATGGCTCTAGTGGTCCATGACCTGTGTGGTGGCAAAAATAGTTGTGTCCTGACAGCAAAGGTAACAACATATTAATGCGATGTTGAAGACCCACATGACACCTTGCAGCACATATTGTGACCTGTGACACATACTATTTTGCTACACATTGATCACAAGACAGAACACTAAATACAATCTCACTGCTATGTGTTGGCCTCCATGGTGCGAACATCTGATGCTTACTGGCTGCTCTTGTGTTCAAGTTTAAAATACCTACCATGCTAAGCCAAGGGTTATCTAACATTCAAAATCTGTGGCCACTGGTGTTGGACTCATGTCCCAAACCAGAGTGTGCCCTCACCATAGTGTAGGCGCCGACCATAACCTTTGACCATACCATTCACGCCGTCATGACATTCATACACACACAAGGTGTATTCCCTATGTTGTCGTTCATTTTCTTAAATTTGTCTGTTATCATGTTTGATATTACAGACAAGGAGAACTCCGTGTCTGGGGACACTCCACAGTCCCCAACGGCACCCAGGACACCCCCACCACCTTCCCCGGAGGGCCCAGCCAGTCCCTCCCCACCTGGGACTCCAGCAGCCCCAGCCCATGAGGGCCCAGCCTGTCCCTCCCCACCCGGGACTCCAGCAGCCCTGGGCAGGCTGCAGGCAGCCCTGGACCCCTGGGAGCACCAAGCCCCAACCTGTGGCCACAAACACCGAGCCCAAGGAGCAACACCCCCCCCCCAGCATCTTCCAGCTCCCGCCAAGCCCTGGTGTGATGTGGTCCCCACACCCTCACCTTGAGCCTGCTGGTGCTGTGTATGGTGGTAAGTGTCTGCTAGGACCTACAAGCTTGCTTATGTACTTACTGTTGTGTGCTCCAGACACCAGTATGTGAGTCCTCATGGTTTTTTAGGCTATTTTGCTGAAGGAGAACGAGCACGCGCTGCAGGCTGGGCTGTCAGCCCATCCCCATCTCCTCCAGATGACACCCGGGATGTTGATGTGCTGCGTACGTACTAATCAATTACAATTCTCTAAAACACCCACCTACACGTACACAGGTAACTCACTAGTGTCCTTCTTTCCCATACAGGTGTACCAACCATTGAGGAGCTGCTGCTGGCTCACCAGCAGACACAGCAGCACATGGAGAGGGCACACCAAGAAGGGCAGCAACACCTTGCCCGCTTGGGTGCCATGATACACGCCCTCCAGACAGCCCAGTCCGGCAGGGCCCCTAATCCATCACCCCCCACCCAATAATGGGACCTGACTCCCCTAATCATTGTTGTCCATGTTGGACCCTTGTTTTGTTCCCTGTTGCCATGCTGGCACCTTAGTTTTTTAGGCCACGTTGGCCTCTTTTCTTATAGTGTCCCACATTGGGAAAGTGAGTAGTGTGTCTTGGCTACTCATAACCTGACCAAGGGTTTTGGATTTTGTTGGCCTGTTATTTAAAAATGTTGGTCTGTAATAAAATTTTGGCCAGCTACATCCTGTGTCATCCCTTGTTGCAAACACACAGGGTAACGTTTGTGAGGTTACATTTCACCAACCACACTGGGCCACGGTTTTCTAGAGGTATATGGTGTCACATGGCAAACATGTCACTATACTGGACCATTACAACTGCCATGCACCCCTATATGACATCAATGTCTATTATATGACACCCACAGTACCAAACACACACACACACAAACATACTGGTGAACGTGACACAGATATGGAGAGAGTGTGGCTAAATTAAGTGGGTTTTTTTTTTTTGTTTTTTCTTTGGCAAAAATGTGTGACAAAAAAAGGGGGCACACCTGCCCATACAACAGCTGTCTCTGTGGCCCAAGCATGTGCATTGGCTAGCAGGGCTCTTGTTCTTCCTCCTCCTCTGCTGGCTCAGACAATGGGGCCTCCCCCTCCTCCTAATAAACCCAGCGGCTTTGTGATGGCCCAGCTCGGCTGGGCTGTCTTCGGGGGGGCGGTGGAGTATCACGATTTTGGCGCCTCCTCACCATGCGTCTTGCGGGTGTAGTGGGCCCTGGGGTTGTCTTCCGGGGAATGTCCAAGACGCCCCCCATCGCAGGAACCCATCCATGCCCACCTCCAGGACACGAAAGATGGCCCGCTTGGCAATGTCACGCTGCTCTGGCTCCATGCGGGCACGCATTTCGCTGGCGACGTACCCGATCCCAGAGCTGGGGGTCCTCTCTCGATCTAGGAGGACCTGTTTCGCCCAGGTACCCAGCTCCGTGTTGGGTGGGGCAGGTGGTCTTCTACTTCGGATTCCAGAGCTAGGCCCTGGGCCCAGCCCCCCACCACTGGGCTCAGGCACTAGCTCTCCCGCAGATGTTGAGGGGAGAGCCTCACCAGCTGCTGGCTCCTCAGCACTGGAGCAAGGCTCCCAAGGGGCCTGAAAAATAAACAAAAAGAAAAAAAAACATCAGCCACATGTTGCTATGTAATTGAAGCTAATACCACAACCAAACACCCAGGACAACATAGAGCCAATCTCACGAAGGCTAACACCAAATGCCACAGGAGCAGAGTTTTGAGAAGACAAATCCAAAGAAGTACACCAGTGCATTATACTCACCTGAGGGTCCACATTGATATGTAAAGTGCCCACAAATAACACAACACAATCTGTGATAACAGAGACCAAAAAACAGATAGAAAAGAACAGAAAAGAACAGTGAACATGATTGGTGGAGATTGGGGCAGGAAAAGCACAATGGTGACTACCACATGTGCTGCAAACCCCACATCAGTGCAAAGAACAAGCTGGGTAGATAGATCACACAAACACAATTACCCACCTCTTGTGATGGGGCAGGGTCTTGGGCTGTGGCCACAGCTGGTTGCGGGCAGCACCTGCTGCTCCATGTTTCCCGAGGCCCCTCCTGGCCCAGGGTGAAGGTGAGGAGGTCATAGTACCAGAGAGTTGGCCTAAGGACCTCCTCAGCTCTAGCCCCGGACCGGGCCTCAAGCCACTTTTTGCGTGTTTTGGTGAACACGGTGTGCAGGCTTTTGATCTTATCCACAACCAGAGCCGTTGTCCAGTTCTTATTCAGTTGGAGCCGGTTAGCCAGCTCCACCAGCGGACTGTAGGCCACAGCCCTCGCTTCCTGGTCGTGATAAGCAGGCAGCGACACCCGCCACAGGCATTTGTGTTCCTGGTACATGGTGAGGAGCTGTGTCACAAAATCGTGATACTCAGCCATCTGTGAAAAAAACTAAAAATTGTGTCATGCAAGCAAAGACATGGCCATCACAGGTGACACCCTACTCTGTGTGGCCATGTCCATGTACAGTAATACTAATTACATGTGTTGTGGTAGTCAGCTTGCCTATGCAAAAATTATTATTGGCCTTAACATGTGTCCATACACGGGGCATGCAGGACATGCCTGGTGATATATGTATTTTGGGGCACTGCAGGGAAATATGTCAAGGTCTGTCATTACAAATGGCACACCTGGGCTTACTAACTACAATAAAACACACCCTCATCAGATCCACACATATTTAGGAATCCACATAGTGCTGTAGTACACATTGTCCTAGCAAGGATCTCCCAGAACATTATGTGTGCTACAGGACACGGAGTGTAGTTACGATGCGAACGGGTCACTAAATACACTTTTACAGGACGCTACATGAAGCTGTACATAAGGCGCCCAAACATCTGCCAACATATGGGTCAGCAGCACACAGAAAATAACATCCAGGAGTGCCCAATAGCATGTGCCCCCACTTACCGTCTGTCCAACATAGATCTTGTGATGAGATACTACTAGCACAATGCACATTCCAGTCGGAGCAGGGGTGGCGCCCCAGCACGTGCTTGTTTAAAACAAACCTGACCAATCAAAAAAGTGCAATGGCGCATCAACATTGGTCGCACCTGCGTACGCCCAGGTGGCTACACCGATTACAAGACGCCGCTGAGGTCTGATTGGTTTGTTTGCATATAAAAAGCACACAAGACCGAGGTTGGTCACGCTTCCTGCCCAGAGTCATTAAGTAAGTACTGATGTGCAAACATGAGCTGTGATATGTCTGTGTTGCGTTTACAGCACCTTACCATTACGGGTCGCTATTGTGTAGTGTAGGTCACGCCCAAGTGATGAGGTATGTAGTTGACGCACACCAGGGGCCAGGGTTACTCCCGGTTTAGACAGGCGATTCTTCTCCTTCCTTGTCACGGGTGGACCGCGCCTGCCGGTAGTGGGGCCCGGTGTAGTGCAGATCAAAATTGAGGTCGTCTTACGGGAACAGATTAAAAAGGGGTTTTAATTTGTTTTCTTCGTGACGCCACCTATGAGTAGATTCGGTAAGGGCTACCGACGCTGCGGAACCTCCCGGGGTGATGGACAGCAGCAAGATGTTACGCTCCCCACAGGCTGAGCGGTGATCCCCGGGGGCTGGAGCTGCTCAAGATGTTGTGCGGCAGCTGCGGTTACCTTAAGTTTATGACGGACAGTTCATAAGGAGACACGGACACAGATAGTCTCTGCAACGGTTCTTTACTGTAACCAGCAGGCAGTACATGGCTTACAGTGGTTGAGTAGAAGACCGGGTGGACTCAGCAGTGATAGTGCTCCTCAGAGATCCGCAGTGTACCTCCTCTCTACCTCCTTAGCTTCTCTTGCCAGCGTCGCCCAGGAATACCAGGTCGGGTACGGGGAGGCTGCTTCAATGCCCTATCCATGATGTACGTTCTGGATTCTTTGGGGAGCCTTGGGTCCCTCGGTGGGTACACCGCTGGTTAGACGACTGGAAACTGGCTGGTGGTGGGGTGCTCCTATAAAGCTGCTCCTCCACGGGGCTGGTTCGCGTGACAGAGGTGAACTGCTGCCAGCTTCGGTACCAGTGAACCGGCTGTAAGTTGTGGGCACGGGAGTCTTTTGGGAACCCGTGTAGAAATGCCCATTCCCGGTAGTTAAGGCCTCAGGTGCTGACACCCGACCGGTGACGGCCCAGGGGCCCGCACGGAGTGCGGAGCCCCCGCTCCACTCCAAGTTCTAGTCTGCTCTCTTCAAGTTCTAGACTACGTTCTCACTCTGTTCTAACTGTCTAGATTATTGTGTTCTCTTCACTACCCTAACACTCCACCCACCAGGACCTATGATTGGTCCCCTGTTCTAGGTGTTGTATGTTGGGTTGGATCTCTGAGTTAACTATTTCACTGCTTTGTCTAGAGAATATTGCGGCTGCAATACTCCCTTGTGACGCACTCGTTGCGGGGCGCCACACTCCCCTTGGTTAAATCAGCTTGTCCCCAAGCGTCAAACTACTCACATTACAGAGGTTTTTACATTTTTATACATATATGACACACTTTTATTAAAATAGAAAAACAGGTAAAGAAATGCTTTGATGTTATAAGCAAAGAAACAGGTAATCACTTTGTGCGGACCCGGCGGGCGGTCGGCTGTACTTTAACTAGAGTCCAGGCTGTAGCCGCGAGATCACACAGTCAATGATTAACGGTAACAGAGTCATTGATGAAGTTCAAGTTTTAAAGTCACTGGCTCTGAGGGTGATGGCGTACCCGGATAGCAAACCACCCATCTGCACAAGCATAGCGCTCGTAGGTGATAATATCGCCCCGGTATAGGTCGCGATCGGGATGTCCTCTTGGCAAGTTTGACTCAACGTCCCGGCGCCCCACAAACACCTCCTCATTCAAACCCACCTCCCAAGCGAACCCCCACCCGGTATTTAAGTTAAAGGTGGAAATTCTACCTTCACGGCGGAGTTCATCAGGCAGCGGCGGCTGGCGGCGAGCCTCGGCACGGGCCTCCATGTTGGCGCGTTCTCGGGCTTGCCACTCCTCTCGTCGTTTCTGGCGTACATCTCCGTCGTTACGGCTCGGGGTGTAAAGATGAGTAATGGAGCTGGTGGTTTGGCGGGAAGCTTGAACTTGGCGGGCTGTCTGTATCGGAACCCGGTAGAACGGCACAGGGGAAGGTGTCGGCAGTGCACCCGACCAGCGTACCCGAGCTGTGTGCCCGGAAGGAAGTTCTTTGTTGTCTCCCCAAGCGAACCCGGTGTCGAAATCCTCAGCGGTGCTGTGGGTCTCGTCGTCATCCTCTCCGACCTCTTCCTCGATGACCACATCAGGCTGCTCGTTGATGAAAGACGTTAAAGCTTGTTCCGTTGTACAACAGGGCGGTGGTTGCTGCGGATCCTTCCGTAGGGACGTCCTGTAGGGCTTCCAGGCTGCCTGCCTCTTCATCTGTTTCCGCAGGTAAAGGTGTTTCAATCCCGGTTACCAGGTAGGCCTCTGTAGTTGCAGAGGAGGCCTCCGGTTCAAGGGAGAAACAAGCGACAGTCTCGGTAGTGTGGAAACTAGTCGCGGGTTCCGCAGGTGGAACCTGGTAGAGATCGAGTTCTTCCATGGAGCGTGTTATGAGCTCCGGCTCAAGAACGGAATCGGTTGCGATGTTGGTCGCTGGAATGGGTCGAGTTGCGGCCTCCACCGGAATGACACAGTCTATTGGCTCAGGTGACGGAGCAGGACAGGTGGTAGGCGAGGGTGAGGCGGTCGAGAAGCTGGTGACGTCGTCTGGGCTTGGAGAAGCTGCACCCGGTCGGCTCTGCTGCATCGCATGGTGTAGTCGTCTGCCTAGGGTCGCGCTCCAGCTACGGATCGTCCATTCCACTGTCTCTAGTAACCGCACCCGGAGGTCTTGTAGAGCCTCTAGCCAGAAGTCGGGGCTGCCGTCTATGGTAAGGGCAGGATCCGGACCCGGTTGGCTTATGGCTGCTCTGGCCTCCGCCTCGACCTCCCGCATCAGGTCTTGGAGTCTCATGCTGGCCATTCTTCTTTGGAGGGAAACCACACCCGATCAACCGGTAAGACGTTCTGGTTGAGCTGGTGAAGATGTCTTCTCTCTCTGTCGGTGTGTCTAGGTATGACACTCCCATCTCCTCTGGGCTTTTGTAGTCCAATCGTGGGAAAAGTCTTTGGGATCCGCCCCCATGGTTGATTCGAGCAATCAGGGCGGACAAAGAGTTTGGCGCCTTTTGTCGTTGGCCCTCCCACAGTGAGGGGGGGGGTTGACTCACTCTTGGGCTTCACGTGGCGGCTTCTTGTGGCGGGAACGCCATCTTGGGCGCCATCTTGACCCAATGGTGTAAAGGCGGGAAAGTTCTTTTTAGGACGAACAAAGTCCAATTGTAGACAATAAAGTCCAGTTTAAGCACAACATACCCGTTGGTAACGGGCCTGCTCGTATCCTGTTCGTGACGCCATTTTCTGACGCACACCAGGGGCCAGGGTTACTCCCGGTTTAGACAGGCGATTCTTCTCCTTCCTTGTCACGGGTGGACCGCGCCTGCCGGTAGTGGGGCCCGGTGTAGTGCAGATCAAAATTGAGGTCGTCTTACGGGAACAGATTAAAAAGGGGTTTTAATTTGTTTTCTTCGTGACGCCACCTATGAGTAGATTCGGTAAGGGCTACCGACGCTGCGGAACCTCCCGGGGTGATGGACAGCAGCAAGATGTTACGCTCCCCACAGGCTGAGCGGTGATCCCCGGGGGCTGGAGCTGCTCAAGATGTTGTGCGGCAGCTGCGGTTACCTTAAGTTTATGACGGACAGTTCATAAGGAGACACGGACACAGATAGTCTCTGCAACGGTTCTTTACTGTAACCAGCAGGCAGTACATGGCTTACAGTGGTTGAGTAGAAGACCGGGTGGACTCAGCAGTGATAGTGCTCCTCAGAGATCCGCAGTGTACCTCCTCTCTACCTCCTTAGCTTCTCTTGCCAGCGTCGCCCAGGAATACCAGGTCGGGTACGGGGAGGCTGCTTCAATGCCCTATCCATGATGTACGTTCTGGATTCTTTGGGGAGCCTTGGGTCCCTCGGTGGGTACACCGCTGGTTAGACGACTGGAAACTGGCTGGTGGTGGGGTGCTCCTATAAAGCTGCTCCTCCACGGGGCTGGTTCGCGTGACAGAGGTGAACTGCTGCCAGCTTCGGTACCAGTGAACCGGCTGTAAGTTGTGGGCACGGGAGTCTTTTGGGAACCCGTGTAGAAATGCCCATTCCCGGTAGTTAAGGCCTCAGGTGCTGACACCCGACCGGTGACGGCCCAGGGGCCCGCACGGAGTGCGGAGCCCCCGCTCCACTCCAAGTTCTAGTCTGCTCTCTTCAAGTTCTAGACTACGTTCTCACTCTGTTCTAACTGTCTAGATTATTGTGTTCTCTTCACTACCCTAACACTCCACCCACCAGGACCTATGATTGGTCCCCTGTTCTAGGTGTTGTATGTTGGGTTGGATCTCTGAGTTAACTATTTCACTGCTTTGTCTAGAGAATATTGCGGCTGCAATACTCCCTTGTGACGCACTCGTTGCGGGGCGCCACACAGTTACTCGAGAAGTTTGTATAAATAATTTCTATTGTGTCCTGGCAAATGGATGCATGAGTGTTTTGACAACCTAAACCCTATCTTCATTGAAAAGTAATTTTGCCTTTGCCATACAGGATCATGTTTCAAGGATGCGTGTGTCTTTAGTTGTGGGGATCATCTGAATTGAGGAAACATAGTACTGTCGTGGACCACAAACAATGGGAGGTTTAAGGCCAAAATCAGATGTGGAGTGGGGCATGTGGCTTCTGCAAATGTCTGCCTCAGAAGATCCTGCGTTAACAACACATCAGGGATGTATCTTGGACATGAATAATATTCAATAGTGTGCTGCGTGGCATAATATTTTGAGCATAAGACACAAAGGCTGGGGTACGTGTATAATGTAATTGTATATATTTTTTCCAAACCAATATTTAAATAATGTGACCTATGTGTTTGGCCATGCCTTATGGTCACACGTCAACATTATGGCCACGTATATGGCCTTAGCCTCATGATGTGTTGCATTTGACAAGGGAGATGTATTGTACTGGTGGGCCAGGGGTGTAGAGTGACCAGGTTTGGTTGGCAGACACTGCAATGTTGTGTTTGGGCCTTGATTGGTGGTCTATATGTATGTGTGTGCGCTGTTGATCACACTTGGGTATGCTGTGGGAAAGTGGTCAGGAGATGGATAGGGAAGGAGGTGGTGTGTGTAGATGATGTGTGATGAAGCATTCTTGTAGTGATGTTTATTTTTCTCATTTTTTTCATGGGTTGGTATGTGAGATGATGTTCGACCCTGATGGAGATGCTATCCTGGCTCTTGCCTTGGTGGAAGAGCAATTGTGGCTGGAGGATAGATATGAGAGGTTGCGGGCTCACAGACAATTGCGTGTGTGGGCTCGGGATTGGCTTCGCCACCGGGACACCCGGAGCCACATGCAGCTGTTGCGTGGGCTGGAGGATCGTAGTCCGCATGATTTCAGGAACTACCTCCGTATGTCCGAGGACTCTTTCACATTCCTCTTGGAATGCATAAGGCCATTGATAGCCCGACAGGACACTGTGATGCGTTGATCTGTGCCACCTGAGGAGCGTTTGGCTGTAACTTTGCGGTTCCTGGCAACAGGTCGTTCAAGGACCGACCTGCAATACACTTCATGTGTATCACTGCCCCTGCTGAGCCGCCTGATCCCCAAGACGTGTGAGGCCATCTGGAGTAGTCTGCTGCCATCCTATATGCAGTTTCCAACAACACCCGCTGAATGGATGGATGTTGCCAAAGGGTTTGAGGACTGCTGGCAATTCCCAAACTGCGGCGGGGCATTGGATGGTAAGCACGTGAGGATCACCAAACCCCCAAACTCTGGGT
Organism: Allobates femoralis; assembly: GCA_033576535.1. NCBI lineage: Eukaryota > Metazoa > Chordata > Amphibia > Anura > Aromobatidae > Allobates > Allobates femoralis. The sequence goes on from JARQOC010000009.1 coordinate 5,159,171, forward strand.
CTTTGTATTACAATTACAAATGATATTGTAGTGTGGTCCTCATGGCACTGGTGGATGCGAACTATGAGTTCCTCTACGTGGACGTTGGAATGAACGGGCGTATCTCTGATGGGGGTGTGTTCGCACACTGCTCCTTGGCCCAAGACCTAAGGACAGGTAGGCTGAACTTGCCCTCAAATTATGAGACAACCCATCATCTCAACTTTGCGTTTGTGGGGGATGAAGCCTTCTCACTTCAGGCACACCTACTACGGCCATATCCCCAGAAGACCCTTACTTCTGAGCAGCAAATTTTCAATTACCGGCTATCCCGGGCTCGCTGTGTGGTTGAAAATGCGTTCGGGATCATGGCCAATACATTCCGGGTTTTTCATACACATCTGCATATGTAACTGGAATCTATAGATGTGGTAGTGCTGGCCTGCTGTGTGCTGCATAACTTCCTATGTCATAGGGATCAGTCATCATACACGTCGGCAAATTATGTGGATTGAGTGGGTCCCACAACAGGGGAGGTCCATCCCGGGGATTGGCGTGCTACCGACCATGGTGTGGTGCCACTCCAGCCGCTGAGCCAGGTTCGGACTCAGTAGGATGCCATGAACAGTAGAGACACATACTGCTCCTACTTTAATGGCCCTGGGGCAGTGGCCTGGCAGCACCAGCAGGTGTAGGGTGGCTGGTGTTGTGAGGCAGCAACATGATGAGGAGTATGTAGTCACCAGGGTGGCTGCACCATGAGGATTTGGTTTGGCTTTTTGTGTGTGCACATTCTTTATTTAGTTAGTTTAGTGAATTTTTTGGTTTTTTTTACTTTGACATGTTTTTTGTTTTACATTATTTCTGATCATGTTGCATTTATTTGTGTGATGTTAACACTTGTGTTTTATGTTATTTTGTGTGTGTTGTTGACCTTATTTTTTTGGTGCACAAAAAATACATACTAAAGAAGTTGGATCCAAAACATTACCTGTGTGTTTCGTTACTTTCGGATACAGGGCAGTTGCACATAGCTTTATGCTGTGCACAGAGGTATGTGATCCGTCAAAAGCTATTGATGGGTCCGTGAAACATTGTGTGCTAATATGCAGTACACAGGTTCAGCCCTTTGGGCTACAGTGTATGGCGCAACTGTGTGTACATATCCATTGTGACGTGTTGGCCCCACAGGGGCACGTGTTCACACACATTGAGCAAACAATGGTGTTTGTGGGGGATGTAGGTACAGTCCATTACACACACACAAACATGTGTACACACTCATAGTTCAGTTGTGCCATGGCAGATGTGCCATGGCATGGACCAATGTAGGCACATATGGGCATAGTGTTGTGCGTATGTTCACACCATCAGCTACAGACACACACATAGCAAACCATTGTGTAGTGTAAGCCACTGTCCTGCACAAAACCGCACCTGTGTGACGCTTGAGCAGCTCGAAAGTTTGTCATAGCAGCCACTTGTCACAACACGAGCGTGTATTCCTTCCAAACTCTGACACAATGGCGTCATGTATTAGCCAGCCTTCCAGAGCAGGCTGGCCAATCAGGATGCTATTGTATTGTCTAATGAGCGTGTTTGGGGCGCGGTGTAAAACAATTTGGCACGCCTATGTTCTCGCCGCGCTGAACATGTACGCCCACATTCCTTTGGTGACTGCGGCGTGTGAAGCGGCGACGGGAGTCTACCGGATGTTTCCCGCTGTTGGTGTGGCGACTTCCGGGGTGACACGTCGCCTTAGGTTGAGGGCGAAATTGCGGCGTGTAAAAGCGCCTTCGGTGATCTGAGGCAACCATGGAAAACGTGCACACGCACGTTAGATTGCCTCCTATCGCTGCCAAAAATTGCAGCGTGTAAAGGTACCTTAACGCAGCAGTCTACATAAAGCAGGGTCAAAGCCAAGATGTCAGGAGAATGACAGAATCAGGATCTGAAAGCGAAGTTGGGGGGAGCAGGGCCAAAACCGAGATAGCCTTAAAGGGAACCAACCACCCCAAATGACCCCCCCGGACTGTTAATATGCGTCCGTACACCCAGCACACACATTTGGGGCAATCGTTTTTGCTAAAAAAACAGTTTAGTAGAAGCTAAGATATAGCTTTATAAAGTTTAAAAAATCTTGCCGACTGGGCGTTACCTAGCTTGTCCCGCTGCCGAGTTCATCTGCCCGTCAGCCTCCTCTCCCCCTCTCTTCAGTAAAGCCCTGCCCTTTCAGCTTCGTCACAGGCTGGTGCATGGACTCTCATGGCCGTGCACACGTCATCAGCTACAGCCAGGGTCGCGAGCACACGCTCTGTGCGCTCTGTGATCACCTGGCAGAATGAGTCACAGCTGCACAGGCAGGAAGTCACAGAGCGTGTGCTCGTGACCCTGGCTGTAGCTGATGACGTGTGCACGGCCATGAGAGTCCGTGTACCAGCCTGTGACGAGGCTGAAAGGGCAGGGCTTTACTGAAGAGAGGGGGGAGAGGAGGCTGACGGGCAGATGAACTCGGCAGCGGGACAAACTAGGTAACGCCCAGTCGGCAAGATTTTTTAAACTTTATAAAGCTATATCTTAGCTTCTACTAAACTGTTTTTTTAGCAAAAACGATTGCCCCAAATGTGTGTGCTGGGTGTAGAGACACATATTAACAGTCCGGGGGGTCATTTGGGGTGGTTGGTTCCCTTTAAGAAGAAAAGTACAACAAACATTGCAAAAATGCAATACCAAGACAGGTTATTAAACTTGGGGTTATTTAGTCTGGAAAAACGAAGGCTTAGGGGTGATCTTATAATAATGTATAAATATATGAGGGGACAGTACAGAGACCTTTTTAATGATCTTTTTATTCTTAGGCCTGAGACGGGGACAAGGGGGAGGAAAGAAAGTTTAATCATAATCACAGACGCAGATTCTTTACTGTAAGAGCAGTGAAACTATGGAACTCTCTGCCACATGATGTTGTAATAAGTGAGTCATTACTAACATTTAAAGCGAACCTGTCACCCCCCCCGGGCATCAAAAGCTATCATAGCCACCTTCTGCAGCACTAAGGCTGCATTCTGAGAAGGTGGCTATAGGCTTTTGATGCCCTTTATAGTATGAAATATTAAGTTAGGTAAATGCTCACTCTTCTGAAGACCGAAGACCGGGAGGCGGGGTTTCACGCTCCTCCGGCCCGCCCCCTTTTGTCAGTCATTGTGCGCGCCTGCTGCTGCCTCCCCTCAGTGTGTAAAATGAACGCGCGTCTCCGTTCTCATGCACGGAGCCGCGCATGCGCTGTGCGCCCGGTGTCGACGACACCGGGCGCACAGCGCATGCGCGGCTCCGTGCATGAGAACGGAGACGCGCATTCATTTTACACACTGAGGGGAGGCAGCAGCAGGCGCTCACAATGACTGACAAGAGGGGGCGGGCCGGAGGAGCGTGAAACCCCGCCTCCCGGTCTTCGGTCTTCAGAAGAGTGAGCATTTACCTAACTTAATATTTCATACTATAAAGGGCATCAAAGGCCTATAGCCACCTTCTCAGAATGCAGCCTTAGTGCTGCAGAAGGTGGCTATGATAGCTTTTGATGCCCGGGGGGGGTGACAGGTTCGCTTTAAGAAGGGCCTGGATGCCTTTCTTGAAAACTATAATATTACCAGTTATACATACTAGATTCTTTGATAGGGCGTTGATCCAGGAATCTAGTCTGATTGCCGTATGTGGAGTCAGGAAGGAAATTTTTCCCCAATGAGGAGCTTAGTGTTGCCACATGGGGTTTCTTTTACCTTCCTTTTGAGCAACATGTTAGGCTATGGGTTGAACTAGATGGACTTAAGGTCTTCCTCCAACCTTAAACACTATGTTACTATGTAACCAGGCCGAGGTAAAACCAATAAACACTAGATACAATACAGTGCTAGTCAGGAAAACCAAAAACTATTTCAGCACAACGTCTTAAGGATGCTGCTACTTTATTCCCTACGCGTTTCAGTGCTGTCCCAACACCTTCCTTAGGGTAAATTGTACCCGTGAGGAAGGTTCTGGGACAGCGCTGAAACGTGTAGGGAATAAGGTAGCAGCATCCTGAAGAAGTTGTGTGGTCCTTTCATTCATCACAACAGCAGCGCAGATCATTCAAGCACCATCTGTCTGATTGTCTTTGATACACCACCATATAGCACGTGGAGGTGCGGATCCAGCAGCAGCTGTCCATGCGAGCATACCAGTTGTGGGTCTACACAACCTGACCAGGTGAGTGTGTATACCTTCGGGCAGACGATCTCACACAAACGATAAGACCCATTTGTGCCTCTTTTATCTCCTTTGTTCCTAAAAACTATTTTTGGCAGCTTGCAAGGAGTGGCTAAAAGTATATGTAGGGTATGTCACTTTCCGATAGGCTGGATCTTATGAGTTAATGACTTCACCTTATTGGTGGTGTCTAGTGACTGAAGCAAAAGTCGCAGGAGCAAGCTCTAGTGGAGATTTGGGACCCCTATCACCAGCACCATCTACCAAGTGAATATGGCACTGTCTACTGACTGAAGCATAAGTGGCAGGATTAGGCTCTGGAGGGGATGTGACAATATTCATACATGTATAGGTGTATAAGTATATGCAGTAACTTTCCTCTCCACTGTCCCGTCCCCCATAGCACATATAGTTTTTTTTATTGATAATAAAAATTCAAGAGTTACCTAGCCCACTCACATTCCTCCCCTTCCTTCCTTGAGCTTCATAGTGTCCCAGATGAGTATCACACAATGACACGTGTGCAATGCACTGGTGCTTACTCAGCTGCTCATGCTTCTCTCGCTTTTTGACTAGGGTAGCCGCCTTTTGCAATTCAGGCACTGCAGGCTGAATCTGCCGCAAGGCCGTTAGGTCACAGTAGAGGAGAGGATGCTTTCCCCGACCTCACGCTGTTCTCCGTTTGGCAGCATGATAGCATGAGAGGCGGGATAGAAAAATAAATGCACCCTAAGAGGAGGGAGGAAACAAGGGTAACTAACTTGCTGTCACCCTGAGGTGTCTCCCATTGAAGCCAGGAAGACACCAAAAGTCCAATGAATAGAGCAGAGAGAGCAACTGCAGCTAACCTGCTGTCTCTCTGCACTGCCCCACACTAAAGTCTGGCAATCGGCGCCCATAGTAAATGCACTCTTATTGTCATGCCAGCTTTAGACTCTGTTAACACTGGGGAGTCTGATGTGCACCCTTAAGCCTCTTTGTTGCTCAGCCTGAGTTTGGGCATCGGCGGTGGTTTGTTCTCTGATGTTCAGCTTTGCAGGAGTTAACTTTTTGATTAGTGTCAATTGAAGGTTGAAGCTGCCTGAACGCCTTCACCCTTTAAGTATGGCTCAGAACATTCCTGGATGCCGACTATAGCATTTGCGTGCTTCTTGCTAATCGGTCCTGTGTTGGAGTTGCTGTTGAAACTCAAATCTTTGCTTGGTGTTTCATGAAGTATAACTTGTTGTTTTTTCACTCCCTATTTGTATTGTGTTCTCCCTATACACATATCATATCTTTCTGATTGTTTGCTGTGTCGTGCTGCTTACTTTATTCCTGTCTGTCTTTATCTGTGGGATCCATTATGGTTCACCTCCTGGGGTAGGGGCTGGGGGTTTAGCTCAGGGCTGGACAGGAGAAAGGGACAGGTCGGAGACTCAGGCCTCTCTACCATCAAGGGTACCCCTGAGTTAAGGAAAGTCAGGGTTCTTCGAACCTGAGGGACAGTTCAGGGGCACAGGTTTCTTTCCTCCTTTTCTCCCACAGCTACCCATGACAGTGATAGCGCGGAGACACCAAGGGAATTAAATTACTGTCTTCCTGTGGCATCTCCCACTGATGTTTTGCAGCCATTACCCCTGGGCCAGCTATGTGTACAAGCAAACCATATCACATGACTGATGCAGCGGTTATCTCCTTGTAGGTCAAATGTAATCACCCTGTGGGCCAGATTTGGCCTGAGTTTGACATGTAGGATATAGATGGAATAATACAATAAAGATTCCAGCACTCTGAATAATGGGACCCAAGCCTACTCATTCCTTGCCATGTACACATCACGTATATTTGGTAAGGTTTTAATACTGCTATGTAGGGACCATCCCAATGGGGTCACCTTTTCGTGGTGGGATTGTTTGCGCATTTTTTTGATCAAAATAATGTCACCGAGTACCCTATTTATTTTTCTGCACTATAGCATTTTACTTTCAATTATTTTAGGGTATTTGCTCATTTATTCCTTGTTGTTCTTTTAACACTCTGAATATGTAGTATATGGTGGTCCAAAAAGGAGAATTTTTAATAGTGGTCCATAGGAAAGGTATGCATAACTTGATGTTCCAGTCGAGGACCTTTATCAAACGTACACGAGAGTAATGTAACAAAATAAATCAATATAAATCTATAAATGTTAAACAAACAGGTCTGCAAAATTACCAATATCGGTAGATAAATAGAGAACAAATATGAGACAGTCAAAACGTGCATACAATACAGTATTGGGAGAAATGATGGATTGTCAACTTGCAGAATATAAACAAAAGATAGAAGCAAAAATACATAAAGGAGGAATATTCAAAGATTTCACATATCTCTACATGGTTGAGTATTGAGCGTTATGGCCACTTTACACACACCAACTTATCTGTCCAACTTCTGACCTACTTACTGGTTGCAGTGAAATCATGGGACACATTGTTCCATTGTACACAGTCACAAAATGGAACAATGTGTCCATGATTTCACTGCAACCAGTAAGTAGGTCAGAAGTTGGACAGATAAGTTGGTGTGTGTAAAGTGGCCCTTAGTATGATAAGGCTGTGTCACACTGGGGTTTTTGGGCTGTTTTTGCTCATCAGTTTTTGTAGCCAAAACCAGGAGTAGAGCAATCAGAGGAAAAGTCTAATAGAAACACGTCACCACTTCTGGATTTAATCACCACTGCTGGTTTTGGCTACAAAAACTGTTGAGCAAAAACAGCCCAAAACGCCAGTGTGAACACAGCCTAACAGAGAGGCATTGTCTGGACAATCCTCCAAAGAAAGGTCACATGGTCAAAAATTTGTCAAAAGACAAACTGAACAAAGCATAAAAAAAATAGTCTAATTATCTTAATCTGAGTTGACCTTTGGGAGCATAAATGAAGAGAATGATATGAGAGGAGAATAACCCTGCCTGCATGCTAAATAGCAATTATGTATAGGCAATGCCAAGAAAAGCACCATATAATTGGTAGGTAACTATAATCCCAGTTAAGAAAGAAATATAAAATACCTGTACTGGCAGGCTGTGGAAAACACTGATGGGGATAAAGTAAGATGTGGATAACAGAATTAAATGATGAAGTCAAATATAAGAACATAAGCCCATATATATATCTTGGGAATAAAGTAGTAAACATTCCAAAAAACTACTAGTAAAAAGAAGTATAGCATGCCAAAAAAACACTAGTGAAAGAATATCGATCTTACCAATCAAGTTTCAGGACTGTCTGAAGCAATACTGAAGGAAGGCATTTTTGTGGATCTGGATATTCAGAAATTTATGAAGGATGACATGTTTGAAACAAAAATGAAAGCTGTTGTGCAAAGGGTTTGAATTTTTTTAAAGAAGTCGTGAAGAGGTAACATCAATATCTAGGTAACAACAAAGATCCAAAATTTAATTCCACCGAGACCAACGTGCTGAAACTTCTCAAAGCCTTGGGTTGTCTGATGAATTTAAAGTTAGATTTTTTAGATTCCCGTTTGGACGACTTTCCTGAAAACCTTGGTGCTGTTAGCAAAAGGAAGGAGAAAGATTTAATCAGGATATCAAGGAGATGGAGCACTGATACCAAGGTAGATGGAACGTGAGCATGAAAGGGGATGACTTCTGGAGGCATCACAGAGAAGATCCGCAGGCTTTCTATAGGAGAAAGGATGGAACATGATCATGATAGGGGATGACTGCTGGACGCTTCACAGAGATCTGGAACTTTCTGTAAGAGAAAGATCAAATGTGAATGCAACGGTCGTAAGGACCGGGGATACCCAACCAACTGAATCGATCAGGGGATGTCATGGTGGCAGCCCGTTGGTCATGGCCCTGACCGAGTATGTAAAGGGTATATTTACATGGGAGATAATAAAGTCTTTTGTGACACCATCCGTGGTTTCTGATCAGGATGACCAACGCTGCTTGTAGTGACCCCAGGGAATAGATGTGGCTGCAGCTAGGTGTATCACTCCCCACAGAAGGAGCGGGTCCCAAGGGCTTAGTGTAAGTGTAATAAGAACGATGGTGGTAGTTGTTGGTGCGGGAGGCGCTGAGGAGTGGACAGACACAGGGGTTGCAGTTCTTACCAGTCTCTTTACTGTTGCTTTGTTCAGGCAAACCCAGGCAGTGTACTGTACTCTCCCAGTGTGCAGCTTGGCCAGGCCTCAGATAGTCCAGGAACACTCCACTGAGACACCTTTCATAAGCCTTTCTGTGCTGCTCTGTCTGACACATTCCCCTCCTCTTCTTCCTCCATGCCCTCATGCTACAAGTCCCTAGACAGGCAACTGCGGGCCCTGCTGAGCGACAGTCGACCCTCGTTCTCTTGACCCTCTGTACTCACTGTGCCAGGGAGAGTACACAGTCTTGGCCACTGCACTTGCAGTCCAGTAGCCTCTGGTTTCCTGGCTTGATCATACAATCTTACACCAAATTGGGGCCGGTCCCTTCATGCAGCTAGTTCCTCTACCACGACCTGTAAGTCAGCTGTAGATTTGGGGCTTCTCTGAACCAGGGTTTCCTCGGCCGACCTACCCACTGGTCCCATTAGGCCCCAGCTCCAGTGTTCCCTAGAACTCACATCTTTCTGCTCCTTCCTCTCACTCTTTCTCTGACTACTCACTAACTAACTCCTGCCACCCCCTAAATCTACTCCTTCCTCCAACCAGTAGATGGGGTCTGCCCTCAAGAGGGGTTTCTTCCATCCTGCATCTCCCTGGCCTAGAGTCAGGATGGGTGTTCGGTGTGTGGTCAGGTGTCTCAGTTTTGTATCCACGTCTTGCCTGAGAGCAATGACACCACACTTGTGGAGTAGGTGCAGTACCACTGTGGTGACCAAGATGCAGGGGCGCCACATTTCTCCCTGGTTAAGCACAGCACGTCCGCGGGCTGTAAAACAGTACAAAAGGTGTTAAGCAAGAACATACAATATTTTTCATGATGTATCATATCAACAGGTAACATCTTCCCTTTATGGGTGGATCATTTTCTTGAAAATTTCAAATAGAAAAGTATCAAACGGTCCAACAGTCAACAAGTTCCTGCAATGACAACAGTACGGTGCGTCACATTACAGGATATAGTGCATCTGTTGGGAACCGCCCAAACCACCTTAAGCTTTGTCCCTAGGTGTGGCTACAGGGCACAAAGACCATAAAGGCCTAATTCTTCAGCCACGCCGACGGATTTTGAGGTCAGAGGTTAAGGGCAAACGTTTTGGTAAAGTGCAACAGGATCCTGAGTTGCACCTTACTGTATTGGTTCAAGAACCAACAAGAGGCACCTTAAGCAGTGCAACTATATACAAGGGATTGTCCTGGCCGCCACATAGTCCTGTGTCCCAATCGTCTATCATAATAATACTTAACAGTACCTAGCCGGTTTATAAATATAACTATTGACACTAAACTATGTACAGTTTCTAATATCTAGCCAGGTTATTTACATTTTACTATATACATTATTCTAACTATAGCTGGGCCAGCTAAACTATCTATTAACAATAAATATCTTATAACATACTAACAGGTACAACGGTGCAACTTTTGCAAGAGTTCAGCAGTTCAGTCTCCCGGTGTCCTTGTGGTGTCCTCCCGGTGTCTCCAGAGGTCTTCTTCTTCTGAACAGGACCTCCCGTGATGTCACAATCACGTGACCGCCTGTTAACATGGTGTAACCGACAGTCACGTGACTGTGACGTCACGGCAGGTCCTGTTCAGAAGAAGAAGACCTCTGGAGACACCGGGAGGACACCATGAAGACACTGGGAGCCTGCGGGAGACGGCGACAGGTGAGCATACATTGTTTCTTTTTAACCTCTGCTTTCCCAGTTAGGAGCAGTTTTAATGTACTGAGCATGCTCAGTACAGTTAAATCGGGTCCTCGATGAGGTCACATGACCTCATCACAGTGCAGCAGCAGCGGCCGTGGGAGATTTAAAACTGCAGCGCCTGCCAGTCCTCCGGCGGCCGTAGTCAGCCGGCTGGGGACCCGCCAGGCAGAGCTCTGTGCAGTGACATGGATGTGCGTCCTCCGGGATGCACATCTGCACATCCGTGTAAAGCTAGCACAGCAGTTGCAGGGGTCGGTTCAGGGCCCCCTGTATCTCTGGGCCCGGTCTCACATGCGACCCCTGCGACCGCGGATGGTACGCCACTGCATATACACAATTTTGTTGTGTCATCTATTATCTAGATGTTGTTTCTTAGATCTATACAGCATTTTGGTATTTATTTTGTGGTATACTCACCTTTGCTCTTCTTGTCAGGTTATGACGTGTGATCTGACACATTGTCCGTGCTACATTTTCTCGTCTCCTATTTCCTTCTCTTTCTTTTTCCATCCCTTGTTCTAACTTTTCTTTTCTTTTCTGTGCTTGTTCTGCCATCTGGTGGACTTTTTGTGATACAGCACTTTGGTAATTGTTATTAAAATATAATAATAATAATAATAATAATAATAATAATAATATTTATTTGTTTATATAGCACTATTAATTCCACAGCACTTTACATACATTTGCAACACTGTCCCCAGTGGGGCTCACAACCTAAATATCCTATGTCATTTGAAATGTGGGAGGAAATCGGAGAACCTGGAGTGAACCCACACAAACACAAGGAGAACATATACACTCCTTGCAGATGTTGTCCTAGGTGGGATTTCAGCTCGGGACCCCAGCGCTGCAAGTCTGCAGTGCTAACCACTGAACCACCATGCCGTCCTTATGTAATGATTTTCATCATCTGTATTATTATATGTGGACAACTCATCTGATTTGAGTCTTTTGAGTGACCTATCCTAGCGGAGTGGTTTTACTGTCTTTTAGTGCTGAAAGGGTCAAGGACTTTCTCCTTTCTGGCTGAAACCGTATAGTTTTTATCTCAGCTGCAGCTCTTTTGGGCCACGCCCTTCTGCTATAATATATACGCTTTCCTTGTTGCAGGGCTGGTTTTAGGCAAAGTGGGGCCCTGTGCAAAAGTTTAAAGTGGGCCCTAAATGCTCACATATTGCACCGTCACACTCAGATATTTGGGTTACATGTACAAGCACCGAATTCAGACTGGTAAATGAGTGTGATTTATAATATTCAAGTCATTCAGCGCTTGTTTCCGGACTTTTTACACTGGATGATGAAGAATGATGGGTGCAGAACAATCACTGGTAGATCAATGTGTCCTCTACAGCATCATGTTATCGGCAGCAGATCTGCAGTTTGCAGCAGGGGATCTGCTGTCGGGAGCAAGGATTTCTGTTCCTCCATAAACATCCAATCACCTGATGATCAACCACATTTTGCTTGTTTGTTGGGTGATTGCCGATCTGTTATACGCCTAGGAACTCGTCTGTGCTGGTGGGATTTATAAATGTGGATGTTACATATATGCAACAGACGGTATGTGACGCAAACACTATATATTACACATATACACCGAGCACACACACAGAGACACACATATATATGTATACACCGAGCACACACAGACACACACACAATATATGTATACACCGAGCCCACACACATAGACACACACATCCATTCCCATCATTGTCTGTGTCACACAGCCCGGCTCCTCCAGGGAGAGTCGCTCTTTCTAACCTCTCATCCTCTGACCAGGAGATGGGGATTGTGAACACAGGACTCCTTATATTGATTAAAAATGACCTACAAGTGTTTAATGAAATAAGATTTACACACTGGAGAGTCAGTAAGGAGAATGTTTCCATAGGATCATTTACTTAAATGTCATCTTTAACAAAGATCGGCTATATTCTTCATATTATAAAAAAAATACATTTGAATTAAACCCCATCCTGGTGTCTTGTGTTGTTCTGGGGTCACTAGTGGAAATATTGACCTTAAAGGAGTTGTCCAGAATTCTATAAACATGACTGATCTATTTCAAAACAGCGCCACCCCTGTCTACAGGTTGTATGTGATATTGCAGAGCAGCTTAATTAAAGAGAATGGGCTTATGCTGTAATACTACATGTCACCTGTACACAGTGGTGGCGCTGTTTTTGAGTGAATGTAGTAAAGTTTTATTAACCCTGGACATCCCATTTAATGCCTTGTTAAGTTCTGCTTGATAACTGTCTACAAGTGTAGGAATTAAAGAGGTCCCCTAACTCTAATTACAGCCATCATGAACATGTGAAAATTGAAGCCCGTGGGGGGCACTCCTGCTGCTATTATATGGCAATTACCGTATATACTCGTGTATAAGCCGACCCATGTATAAGCCGACCCCCCTACTTTTGCCCCCAAAACCTGTGAAAATCTATTGACTCGTGTATAAGCCGAGGGTGGACCCCAGCACAGGTATACAGCCCCCAGCAGTGTGGTATACAGCAGCCCCAGAGGTATATACAGCAGCCCCAGTGGTAGTATACAGCAGCAGCCCCAGTGGTATATACAGCAGCAGCCCCAGTAGTTAGTATACAGCAGCCCCATAGGTATATACAGCAGACCCAGTGGTAGTATACAGCAGCAGCCACAGTGGTATATACAGAAGCAGCCCCAGTAGTTAGTATACAGCAGCCCCAGAGGTATATACAGCAGACCCAGTGGTAGTATACAGCAGCCCCGAGGTGTATACAGCAGCCCCAGTGGTAGTATACAGCAGCCCCAGTGGTATATACAGCCCCATTGGTAGTATACAGCAGCCCCAGAGGTATATACAGCCCCAGTGGTAGTATACAGCAGCCCCAGTGGTATATACAGCCCCAGTGGTAGTATACAGCAGCCCCAGTGGTATATACAGCCCCAGTGGTAGTATACAGCAGCCCCAGTGGTATATACAGCCCCAGTGGTAGTATACAGCAGCCCCAGTGGTATATACAGCCCCAGTGATAGTATACAGCAGCCCCAGTGGTAGTATACAGCAGCCCCAGTGGTATATGCAGCCCCAGAGGTATATGCAGCCCCAGAGGTATATACAGCCCCAGTGGTAGTATACAGCAGCCCCCAGGGGGTATATAGCAGCCCCCAAATGCTGGCACTCGCCCCCCTTGTAAGGGCCCCTCCCCCCGCTGCTTATCTTACCATCCCGGTCTTCTGCTCAGCGCCGCTCCTCGGTGCTCCCGTTCTTCATGCTCCGTCCTCTGTCCGCAATAACGCCATATGCCTGCGACGGCCGGAGATCCCAGATGTAGCAGGACGGGAGCAGCGAGGACGGAGCACCGAGGAGCGGCGCTGTGCAGAAGACCGGAATGGTAAGATACGCAGCGGGGGGGGGCCCTTACAAGGGGGGAGAGTGCCAGCATGTGGGGGCACATATGCACTGCTTCCCCCTGCCGCTGATTGACAGGGGGAAGCAGTGCATATATAATGAGCGCCGGGCCCCGACTACCGTATTGACCCGTGTATAAGCCGAGGGGGAGACTTTTCAGCCCAAATTTTGGGCTGAAAAACTCGGCTTATACACGAGTATATACGGTATAAGGATTTTATAACTTTCGCCACTGAGTGATTTTTCGTTTTTGTTTTTTCCTCCGCTTCTTCCAAGACCCATAACTTTTTGTTCTTGCTTCCACATAGCTTGGAGGGCTTGTTTACTTGCGGGATGAGTTGTACTATTGAAAGACATCATTCATTCTACCACAAAATATACTGGAGAATGAGAAACAAAATTGCTTTGAAATTGCAAAAAAAAAGTGCAATCACACAATTTTTTTTTAGTTTCTTATATATCATGTTAACTATATGGTAAAAGTGACTTCATAAGTTGATTATTTAGGTCAGAATAAGAACATACTGAACATTTTTTTTTTTCAATCATAAACCCCCCCCCCCCCCCAGAAATTTGTAAAAAAAAAAATAAATAAAAGATACAGGGCTATGTGAGGGCTTGCTTTATGTACCCTGAGCTGACACTTTTACTGATATCATTTTGAGTCAGATACAACATTTTGAGCGCCTTTTATTGCATTGTATTGTAACAATGTGGTGGCCCAAAAAAACATAATTCTGGCGTTTTTAGTTTTTTCCCGTTACGCCATTTACCAATTGGATTAATTTACTTCATATGTTGATAGCTTAGATTCTTATGAACGCAGCGATACCAAATATGTGTATTTTTTTAGTTTTTTTTACTGTTTTATTGCTATTTTCAGTTCAGCTCCTTTGGGGCCCCTATAAGAGAGTGGGGGTCCTGGGCAACTGCCCAGTCTGCCCCCCCCCCCCCTAACGCCGGCTCTGCCTTGCTGCCATCCAGTATCTGTTACATTCTATATGCTGACCACTTTAAAGGAACCTGTCTCTGCAGAAGCTTTAAAGTTCGTTGTTGTAGCTTCAGCAAAGTTCCTGCTGGAGTATCTGAAGGTTGTTGTTTGATGTGTATTTCCCCATCTATCTGTCTTACCTACCTCGTGTGGTCTTATTGTAGTAGCGAGTCTAGTGCCTTGCCCTGTGCACCAGTCAGGGTAAGTCCAGGGCCAGTTAGGGTCTAGGTATGTGATGATGATGAGGGTTGGACCTGTATAGGCATGTTAGGGGAGCGCAGGGTTCTGCCTCAGGTGTTAGGAGATGACCCCCTTCACCTCTCCCTAATACCAGGGCCTTCCATTATCATCTTCCCTGGTGTTCCTATCTGTTGCACCACACGTTGACCGTTCCCTCGCTTGGGTGTAACATTATTGCCATATCATGTTAATTTTCTAATAAAAAATATGTAATAAAATAATTTAAGAAATGTCTGACTTAGTAATAGTAGGGTTGAGAGTTTGTTTCTGCTCTAATTGATATTGGTTCCCTACCAACAAAGGGATAATAATCACCTGAGACGCCTGGTCGCGTTATGAGGATCCCTTGAATGTATCCTATAACAAACTGGTGGCAGCGATGTGGAATGGTGAGAATCCCCAGACTAAGGATTCAGGGAGGAAACCAGGATGTCTAATCGGAAAAGAGTGGGTGGATGCTACCAGAAGATGATGACCTGGGTGGACGGGAGGTTATATGGAGGACAAGTGCTTGGCTTGACATGAGGTTCTGACAAATGATTTAGGAAGTTATTGTGCAAGCTAAAGATTAGAACAAGGAGACCATGGACGGTCAGTGCTCTGGTAGAAGCAACCCTAAAGGGGCCCCATTCACACTATTTACAGCCATCTCAATATTCTAAGAATTGTGCTGCTGCTGGAGAATTGGATGACTGCCTATCTCTAGGAAAAGCCTCAGGAAAAGTGTCCAAAGGTGAGTGATGCAGAGTTTGATGGCAGCATAGCCCATGACACGTGGAGGTATCACAAAGAAAAGTGAGTTTGTCCTGAAGAATTGGAGATGATAGATCCACGATATGTCTGAGAATCTGCAAAATCAAATACTGAAGAAGCAAAATATGTAATAACCACTAGAATACATAATCTTTTAGCACCAGGATGATCAGTGCTAATAGTCTAGTCGGATACAAGGAAGGAGAAAAAGACCGGCCAAGTGTGCAGTAAAATAGTGCTTAATCTGCAACTTTGTCAGGGCTTACGATGGGTAAATCAAGAGGTCTAAGAAGCTGTGGAGGCAAGTCCTATAATTCACAGCAGTTTTCAGTGTAATGTGAACTGACAATAACTGTTTGTAATGCTTGTAGCAAACAGTGGGTTAACCTGCAGGTCTCAAAGCAGAAGACGCAAGTTGTAGAATCCATTCTAGTTTATAGCGAAATTGCAGCTCAAATAACTGGATGGTGGCTAGTTCAAGACACGTGGCAACAGAACACAACAGCAAACTGACTGAATCCACAGACATTTCAGGTGTGTATAAGTAGACACTAACAGGCACAGTATATGGGGCAGTCATAGTAAAAGTGTGCAGAGTCCAGTCCAGAAGCAGAGATTGG
Source organism: Allobates femoralis (assembly GCA_033576535.1). NCBI lineage: Eukaryota > Metazoa > Chordata > Amphibia > Anura > Aromobatidae > Allobates > Allobates femoralis. Next base: position 5,175,244 of record JARQOC010000009.1, read on the forward strand.
TGCCCAAACTGGGTCTCATGGGTCCATTTGACCTTAATATTTATTTTACTCGCGTATATAGTGCTATTAATTCCACAGAGATTTAAGGTACCATCACACTCGGCAATATGGCTTCCATATCGCCGTAAATTTGTGTATTTCGGCGATGTGGAAACCACATCTCCTGTGCGTAGTGGCGTGAGACAGGGAGATTTTATGGCGAGAAATCGCCGGTGGAGCATCTCCTGATTGCCCTGCTCTGCAGTGAAATCAGGCGATATCTACCAGGCGATTTCTGCACATCTTGGTGTGACAGGGCAATAGTGATGTAGAAAGCGAGCTCACACTATCTGGAAGCAATTCCAGAGGCGTGCCTGAGCGTTCTGTTTGGCTCACCCCGTCTGCCGTGATTGGTGGTCGCTCCTGCGTTCCCATTGGCTGGCCATGGCTAAGGCGCCATATTTGAATAGCGATATAGTAGAAAGGACACATACGTCATGTAGCGCTCAGACATCCTGACAAGGCTGAGCAAAGGTTACGCAATTGTGTCGGCCAATCAGAGTGGTAGGGGTGTGGTGAAAAACACTTTGGCACGCCTGTCTCCTCGCCGTACTCACACTCTACGCCCACATCACTGATGAGATGGTGGCGTGTGATGCGGCGATGTGGAAAAGGGAAATAGCTTCCGGTCTTCTGCAGGTGGTTTCCGGAACGCAGGATCGCCGTAGAACATAGGGGAGATCTCTATGTGTGACAGGGCGACGGCGATGTGCAAAAATGTTGCTGCAACGTGCGTGCTCATGTCAAATTGCCGGCGATATGGAAGCTATATTGCCGCGTGTGACGATACCTTTACAGATATGATCATCACTGTCCTCATTGGGGCTCACTATCTCAATCCCCTATCAGTATGTCTTTGGAGTGTGGGAGGTAACCAGAGAATCCGGTTGAAGCCCCGAGAACATAGGGAGAACATAAAAACTCCTAGCAGGTGTTGTCCAGCGCTGAAAGACTGCAGTGCTAACCACTGAGCCACAGTGTTGCCCATATTGACCAGACCCACCAGTCCAGTGCGCAGTGAAAACAATGCTGGGACCCGGGTGCAATTGCAATAACTGCACCTGTTGTATTTTCGCCTCTGGATAGAAGATATAACAGACTAATTTTTACAGAAAAGCCGTAGGCAAGCAATGTATTTGTAAATCTCTCCCTCTTGGAAAATGGAGAGCAGGGGCCACACACTGGCTCTGTAATTAAATAGTGATGAGATCCAGCACATGCACTCAAGCAATAGGGTGAGAGCAGGGGCAGTGGTGTAACTTCAGGCCCAGGGGCCCCGATGCGAAAGTTCCAACGGGGCCCCCAATTATTGCAAATCTTTAATAGTATTAGTCTTTTCCTATAGGCCAAAGAGACTTTTGGGGCCCCCTAGGCTACAGGGCCTGGGTGCGATCGCAACCCCTGCACCTGTGGTAGTTACCCCCTGAGCAGGGGCGTAACCACAATAGATGCAGGGGTTGCCCGGGCCCTTCAGCCTTGTGGCCCCAAAATTCCCCTTGGTCCATAGCAAATGACTAATGCTATGGAAGATTTGCAATAATTGTGGGCCCCTGTATGATCTTTCCCATCAGCTGGGGCGTAACTACAATAGGTGCAGGGGTTGCGATCGCACCCGGGCTCTGCAGCCTAGGGGGGGCCCCAAAAGTCCCTTTGGCCTATAGGAAAAGACTAATGCTATTAAAGGTTTGCAATAATTGGGGGCCCGGTTGGAGCTTTCGCATTGGGCCCCTGGCCCTGAAGTTACGCCACTGTCCATCAGGGCCCATAAGCTTCAAGTTACACCTGTGGGTGAGAGCACTCATTGGCCAATATCCAGTTAGATTAGGGTGCCCCCCCCTCCTGCAGGGCCTCTGTCTGATGCTGGACAGTGAATGTATCAGCTCCAGGACCGGCGCATTGCGGGCGCAGCACCCGGCCCCAATACTCTCCAGCACAGAAGGGGTCACTCCTGCTACCCAGCGAGCAGTCACTCTCATCCGAGCGCTCTGATTGGTCAGCTCTCCAGTCTCAAGACCAAATGCCGCCCTGTGATTGGCCCGCGCTCCCCTGCGCTCACGGCACCGGCGGTGGAGCTTTTCCTGGGATTCCTCGGAGCTGCAGGTAACTGGATCCGTGATCTGCTGCTCTTTACCGGTGACGTGATCCGTGAAGTGCAAACAAGCAGAGAGACACATACAGAGAGCAAGCAAATCACAGCAGAGCAGGGGCTGCCATGGAGGAGAGCAGGGTCCGCCCATATTGATCGCATCGAGGGGTTTGCCCACTGCATCCTGCATGGTGAAGTGTGGCAGAGGCAGCCCCCTCCTGCTGTGTGTGGTGCATGGCTGCTCCTCTTATGCCTGCACTTAGCTGCCTGCACACAGGCCCTGCTGCTGCTGCTGGAGGAAGGCAGTGCTGACCTTGCTCTGTTCTCGGCACAGTCTTGCTTTTTGTCTTTGGCCCTGGCTGCCTCCACCATGTGCTCCCCCCAGCTGTGGCTCCTGACAGACAGGAATATCCTGGAGGACTATCCTCAGATGCACATCCTACAAGCCCTGGAGCAGCGCTGCCAAGATCAGGAGCTGGACTTCACACTGGTGTTAATGGACCAGATCGCCCTCACTGTCATTGATGGCAAGCTGGGTAAGAGCCTGACTTTATCCATAGGGTTCATCCTGGTGCTGCCCTGCAGGAGGGTGGGGGCATCTGACACCATATATACCAATAAATGCGCTCACCCTACTGACACATCATCTAGTAAAGTCTCCATACTCAGCCACTGTAACTTCATTCATTGCAGTTTACCTCTGCTGCCCAGGACTTTGTCATTAGCCCTGCTGCACTGCTATTCTGCTTCAGGCCATGCATTGGGTTAATCAGGAACATTTACTACTAGTTTGATACGATCACACATTGTTTCCATTCCATTATTAAAATGTTACCGTAATTACAACTGCTATAATAGTGTGCAAGTGAATGGGTGCTGGGAGGAACAGAGGTCCCAGGGTACAGGCAGATCAGAGAGTAAAGGGCCCTTAACTGGTGGATTGTAGAGAAATAATTAAGTGCTTTGTGTAGAGCTGTGGGATAAGAAAGGGCTCTAATATAGTTTTCACAGCTACAAAATGTACTAGTTATATCCTTGTATGCAATCTAATTGATAGTAGGTAGACACTTTTAAGATGACAGAGGAGTCCTTAATTAATTGAGTCTCTGGTTGTATCAATGATATGTCTGCTCCCAGGATGTACAGCAATAAGCTGAGCAAGGTATGTCCACCCCTGAGACACAGCCAAAGAGATAATCTGACCTAGGTACTGTATGTCCGCCCCTGAGATACAGAGTCATAGCAGTATGCTAACCAAGGGATGTCCGCCTCTGAGATACAGAGACAGAGCAATAAACTGACCCAGGAATACCACCTGCCCCTGAAATACAGAGCTAGAGCAATATGCTGACTCAGGTATGTCAGCCCCATATATACAGAGACAGAGCAATAAGCTGACCCAGGTTTGTCCATCCCTGAGAAACAGAGTCAGAACAGTATGATGACCCAAGTATTTTGACCCCCTGAGATACAGAGCTAGAGCAATAAGATGACCCAGGTATGTCCTCCCCTGAGATACAGAGCCAGAGCTATAAGCTGACCTAGGTATGGCCGCCTCAGAGATACGGAGCCAGAGCGATAAACTGACCCAGGTATGTCCATCCCTGAGATATAGAGTCAGAGCAATAAGATGACCCAGGTATGTAATCCCATGAGATACAGAGCCACAGCTGTAAGCTGACCTAGGTAACGCCGCCTACGAGAGAGAGCCAGAATGATATGCTAACCCAGTTATGTTCACCCCTGATATACAGAGCCGGAGCAATAAGCTGACCCAGGTATGTCCGCCCCTGAAATACAAAGCCAGAGCAGTAAATTGACCCAGGTATGTCCTCCCCTGAGATACAGAGACAGAGCAATAAACTGACCCAGGTAGGTCTGCCCCTGAGATACAGATACAGAGCAATAAGCTGACCCAGGTAGGTCTGCCCCTGAGATACAGATACAGAGCAATAAGCTGAACCAGGTATGTCTGCCTCTGAGATACAGAGTTAGAGCAATAAGCTGACCCAGGTATGTCTGCCTCTGAGATACAGAGTCAGAGCAATAAGCTGACCCAGGTATGTCTGCCTCTGAGATACAGAGCCAGAGCAATAAGCTGACTCTGGTATTTCTGCCCCTGAGATATCGAGCCATATCAATAAGCTGACCCATGTATGTCCACCCCTGAGATACAGAGCCAGAGCAATAAGCTGACCCAAGAATGTCCACCCCTGAGATACAGAGCCAGAGTAATATTCTGACCAAGGTATGTCCGCCCCTGAGACACAGAGCCATATCAATAAGCTGACCCAAGTATGTCCACCCCTGAGATACAGAGCCAGAGCAATAAGCTGACCCAAGTATGTCCACCCCTGAGATACAGAGCCAGAGCAATAAGCTGACCCAAGTATGTCCACCCCTGAGATACAGAGCCAGAGTAATATTCTGACCAAGGTATGTCCACCCCTAAGATACAGAGCCAGAGCAATAAGCTGACCCAAGTATGTCCACCCCTGAGATAGAGAGCCAGAGTAATATTCTGACCAAGGTATGTCCACCCCTGAGATACAGAGCCAGAGTAATATTCTGACCAAGGTATGTCCGCCCCTGAGACACAGAGCCAGAGTAATATTCTGACCAAGGATTGTCCACCCCTGAGATATAGAGCCAGAGTAATATTCTAACCAAGGTATGTCCGCCCCTGAGATATAGAGTCAGAGCGATAAGCTGACCCAGGTATGTCCTGTCCTGAGATACAGAGCCAGAGCAATAAGCTGACCCAAGTATGTCTACCCCTGAGATACAGAGCCAGAGTAATATTCTGACCAAGGATTGTCCCACCCTGAGATATAGAGCCAGAGTAATATTCTAACCAAGGTATGTCCGCCCCTGAGATATAGAGCCAAAGCAATAAGCTGACCCAGGTATTTCTGCCCCTGAGATACTGAACCAGAGCAGTAAGCTGATCCATGTGTGTCCTCTCCTGAGATACAGAGCCAGAGCAATAAACTGACCCAGGAATGTCCACCCCTGCGATATAGAGACAGAGCAATAAACTGAGCCAGGTATGTCCACCCTTGAGATACAGATACAGAGCAATAACCTAACCCAATTATGTCCACCTCTGATATACAGAGCCGGAACAATAAACTGACCCAGTGATGTCTGCCCTTGAGATACAGAGACAGAGCAATAAGTTGACCCAAGTATGTCCACCCTGAGATACAGATACATAGCAATAAGTTGACCCATTATGTCTGTTCCTGAGATATAGAGCCAGAGCAATAAGCTGACCCATGTATGTCCTCTTCTGAGATACAGAGCCACATCAATAAGCTGGCCAAGGTATGTCCGCCCCTGAGATACAGAGACAGAGCAATAAGCTGACCATGGTATGTCCGCCCCTGAGATACAGCGACAGAGCAATAAGCTGATCAAGGTATGTCTGCCGCTGAGATATAGAGCCAGAGCAATAAACTGACCCAGGTATGTCTGCCGCTGAGATACAAAACCAGAGCAATAAACTGACCCAGGTATGTCTGCCGCTGAGATATAGAGTCAGAGCAATAAGCTGACCCAGGTATGTCTGCCGCTGAGATATAGAGTCAGAGCAATAAGCTGACCCAGGTATGTCTGCGGCTGAGATATAGAGCCAGAGCAATAAACTGACCCAGGTATGTCTGCCGCTGAGATATAGAGCCAGAGCAATAAACTGACCCAGGTATGTCTGCCGCTGAGATATAGAGTCAGAGCAATAAGCTGACCCAGGTATGTCCTCCCCTGAGATATAGAGCCAGAGCAATAAACTGACCCAGATATGCCTGCCGCTGAGATATAGAGCCAGAGCAATAAACTGACCCAGGTATGTCCTCCCCTGAGATATAGAGCCAGAGCAATAAACTGACCCAGGTATGCCTGCCGCTGAGATATAGAGCCAGAGCAATAAACTGACCCAGGTATGTCTGCCTTTGAGATATAGAGCTAGAGCAATAAACTGACCCAGGTATGTCCACCCCTGAGATATACAGCCAGAGCAATAAACTGACCCAGGTATGTCTGCCGCTGAGATATAGGGCCAGAGCAATAAACTGACCCAGGTATGTCTGCCGCTGAGATATAGAGCCAGAGCAATACACTGACCCATGTATGTCTGCCGCTGAGATACAAAACCAGAGCAATAAACTGACCCAGGTATGTCTGCCGCTGAGATACAAAACCAGAGCAATAAACTGACCCAGGTATGTCTGCCGCTGAGATATAGAGCTAGAGCAATAAACTGACCCAGGTATGTCTGCCGCTGAGATATAGGGCCAGAGCAATAAACTGACCCAGGTATGTCTACCGCTGAGATATAGGGCCAGAGCAATAAACTGACCCAGGTATGTCTACCGCTGAGATATAAAGCCAGAGCAATACACTGACCCAGGTATGTCTGCCGCTGAGATACAAAACCAGAGCAATAAACTGACCCAGGTATGTCTGCCGCTGAGATATAGAGCTAGAGCAATAAACTGACCCAGGTATGTCTGCCGCTGAGATACAAAACCAGAGCAATAAGCTGACCCAGGTATGTCTGCCCCTGAGATATAGAGTCAGAGCAATAAACTGACCCAGGTATGTCTGCCGCTGAGATACAAAACCAGAGCAATAAACTGACCCAGGTATGTCTGCCGCTGAGATATAGAGCCAGAGCAATAAACTGACCCAGGTATGTCTGCCGCTGAGATACAAAACCAGAGCAATAAACTGATCCAGGTATGTCTGCCGCTGAGATACAAAACCAGAGCAATAAACTGACCCAGGTATGTCTGCCGCTGAGATATAGAGCCAGAGCAATAAACTGACCCAGGTATGTCCACCCCTGAGATATAGAGCCAGAGCAATAAACTGATCCAGGTATGTCCCCCCCTGAGATATAGAGTCAGAGCAATAAGCTGACCCAGGTATGTCTGCCACTGAGATATAGAGCCAGAGCAATAAACTGACCCAGGTATGTCCTCCCCTGAGATATAGAGCCAGAGCAATAAGCTGACCCAGGTATGTCTGCCACTGAGATATAGGGCCAGAGCAATAAACTGACCCAGGTATGTCTGCCACTGAGATACAAAACCAGAGCAATAAACTGACCCAGGTATGTCCTCCCGTGAGATATAGAGTCAGAGCAATAAGCTGACCCAGGTATGTCTGCCGCTGAGATATAGAGTCAGAGCAATAAACTGACCCAGGTATGTCTGCCGCTGAGATATAGAGTCAGAGCAATAAGCTGACCCAGGTATGTCTGCCGCTGAGATATAGAGTCAGAGCAATAAACTGACCCAGGTATGTCTGCCGCTGAGATACAAAACCAGTACAATAAACTGACCCAGGTATGTCTGCCACTGAGATATAGAGCCAGAGCAATAAACTGAATCGGGTATAATCCAAAACATGCTAAACAATGTGCATTAGTGTAATTTCCCTCTCCATGGACACTGCAATGTTATTAAGGAACATAAGGAGAAACTAGCCCAAAGCCAGCGCCACCCTTCTTTCTTTCTACTCTATACATCTTATATAGCGCAGCTGATGGTACATGTGTTATTTATAAATAGTTTATATTTATGTTTATATTATTTATGTGCAGTTTATTACACTGTACAAGATTGATTGTAGCCGATGTCATGTGTTATTTATGAAGAGGTCTTCTTTTATTTATATATTATTTATGCACAGTATATTATATTGTAGCAGATTGATTTATTTTTCTCTTTTCCTTTACTTTACTGTTTACATGGATTTCTTAAAGGGGATCTTTATAGCAGAAAATGAATGTGAAAAAACGTCCTGAAATAAAACAGGGCTGACACTTTCCAGCTTGTGCCGTGTACACCGGGGAAAGTCTTCCCATTCTGACCAGTGGGACAGATTTCAATATCAGGTAACATCATAGAAAACAAACCCCTAAAACTAATAACCTTTATTTACCTGGATTAAAGCTGCCATACAGTCAAAGTGATGGTGAATAGAAATATTCTTTCTATATAAAAAAAAATTGGTGTCTAAAGGTAGGGGGCCAAACTAGTAAAGATAGGCCCCCATCCGGGTCCCCACATCTCTAGGTAAATGGGGGTTCATCAGATGGTCCTTTAATGGAACTGTAATAGGATACCTGTCCATATGACCACAAATGTAATAGATGGGACACAGCCGCTACGGTGTCTACAAAAGGGGTAGAGAGGGTAAGCCGATGTGAAGCGGGGGCACCAAGGATCCGAGATGTACCCCTACCTACCTAGCTGGTAGATAGGGGTACGTCGCAGGGACAGAGATCTTGTTTGCAGGTACCACGCCTATCTTTAGTATATACACTAGTATGGCCCCTCTACCTTTATACACTTTGATTGTACAACAGTTTTAATACATTTACCGTAAATTAAGGTTATTACTTTTAGGGGTTTGTTTCTTTTAGTTGATGTGCTATAGAACCCCATTGAGTGACTATCTTTTGGGGTCGTTTCACATTATAAATGTGCAGTCAGATAACACAGGGTCACGCTGACAATGACTCCGCTTTGTTTAGCTATATTGTGCATTGCTCTCTGCACATGGCACAGAGCATGCTCCCATAGAAGTCAATAGGTCATCTGCAGAGTTTGTTTTCTTACATTCACCACTTTTTGGTGTAGGTGATTGATAGATGGATGAATGAATGGAAGGACAAATAGATAGATAGATAGATAGATAGATAGATAGATAGATAGATAGATAGATAGATAGATAGATAGATAGATCTTTCTGGGTTTGTCAAATGATGGACACTAACGACACCTGATAGACCCTATTCATTATTACATCAGTCTACCGCTATGGTTTCTTATCTTAACATTTTACCAGAAGAGATACTGCTGCATACTGCAGTTAAGGTGAAGTCTGCAGCAATGTCTCCAGATCGGCCTTGCCTTTTTTCCTGCCCATAGCATGTTCTCTAAAATGCTGCAGGACAATTAATATTTTTCCTATAATCATAACTCTCAATGCAATCAGCTCCTCACTCATTGTGAGACTAGGCCAACAATGTGAGGTCCGTGTCCTAGCAAGGATTCTGCTGCGTTCTCCAGGGTATGTCTATATGGTCAAAATACTGCAAGGTTTTAATCCTGGATTTGCCTGGTGTAAATCCTCAGTGGAAAACAATTGCAGTAAAGTGAGTGAAATGTGCAACCAATTTTCCTCCACACACTAATTTTGACATTTTGAATTCACAGCATGGAGCGGACACATACAGAAGAGGGCCCCAATATAAGAACAATAATGTAAAGCCCTAATGTATGGGCCCTTTGCAGTTCTATAGCTTATCATAATGCACAATTCCACTTGCTCTAGAGGTGGTTGTGGCTTTCTCAGCTCTTAGGGCGGCTTCACACCACAGTTTTGAGCTGTCAGGTTCCGTCCGGTGTTTTGCTGGAAGCTCCGGACACAACAGAACTGGAAGGCAAATATGCCCTCCGGTCCTGTTTTCTGCTGTAATTGGCAGATCGCAGATTCAGGAGCTGTCCCTGCTGAAATTTAAAAAAAAATGATACAGGGCTATGAGAGGCTTACTTTTTGCACCCATAAGCTGCCATTTTTACTGATACCATTTTGAGTCAGATACAGATACAATATTTTGATGACCTTTTATTGCATTTTATTGTAAGATAGCTTACACTTTTACAAATGCAGCGATACCCAATATCTGTATTTTTTTTACTGTTTTAATGCTATTTTCAGCGCAGCTCCTTTGGGGGCCCCCAAGAGAGTGGGTCCCTGGGCAACCTCCCAGTCTGCCCCCCCTTAACGCCAGCCGTGCACACCGGACAGCCCGGATCACGAAAACCGTTGTGTGAAGCCGCCCTCAGTCCTCTGTGCAGTTGCACAGGCTGCACCAGTGGTACATCCACCCCTGTGTCAAGTCCTTCTGTTCGTGCATATGACACAATTTATAGCAAAATCCATTGCATTTCTTATTTTTGTGCAGTGCGGATGCTCCTAAATACAAGTGGCTGGGTGTCTCATAAAATTATTTGCTGTTGTCTCATGATCTGGAGGAAGCTGCTCAATGTTCAATTTTAATACAATGCTGTGATAATTATTTTCTAATTTACGGGATGTGTCATCAGAAAAGGACATTGTTTTATTCAGGTTAATGTATTGTTTTAAACTTTTTAATGTTATCATTTTTAATTTCTCATATCACCATCTGTATAAAAAATAGATATATTGTCAGACTGACCATTGAGGATATCACAAACACATACTTCCTCTTCTAAGAGGAAATGCACTTGTACATTAGCAGCAATAGACCGACGCCCACCATAGCCTTTGTATTAAAGCATCTAATGAGTGTGTGCAAAGGACATAGTGAAGGAGGGGGAGGAGGTGAGCTGTGACATTACCTATTGTGATTGGTGGATCTTATGTTATCAGCTGTATATAGAGATGTTACCTGTCATTGTAATCCTACCTCTGATAATGAGACATCTGAAAAGTCTACTGTAAAGAACAAGACAGGATGAATTTAACATCACCCCAGTAGCCACTGTGAAAATATAATTTTTTAATACAGATATTGATATAAATAAAACCAAACTGAAAAAAGTACATTTAACATGAAAACCTAAATAATTTTCTGACTACATATTTCCTGTGACGCACCACTCAGCATTGTTCTTTTTTATTGCAGCCTTTGATTAGTGCTTCTAATCTTAGTCCCTGACCCCTGTCTTTAACTCACCCACCGCCGTCTTCACCTTTTATCACTGCCGTTCCGGTCGGTTTTCATGAGGTTATGACCTGCCAAATATTTCCAATGATTGCTGTATGGCTGTGGAGTCGGAGTCGTGGGAGTCAGTGTCCAATTTGTGGAATCAGAGTCAAATTCAGGGAAATTGAGGAGTGGGAGTCGGAGGTTTGGCTTATTGACTGTGCACCAGGGCTGTGGAGTCAGTGTCGATTTTGATGAAATTGGAATTGGATTCAGGGATATTGAGGAGTGGGAGTCGGTTGTATGGCTTACTGACTCCGCAGCCTTGGTTTGCTGGAGTGATCCTGAAGTCACAACTCAATGCAAGTCTATGAGAGCCTCGTTTTAGCCTCTTTCTGGCTCTCCTAGACTTACATTGAGCATATGAGACCATTACCTCTACCAGTCAGAAGTTCCCATCACAAGATGGAGCTACAGGATTCGCGCAATGTCAATAAGAGGTGATGATGACTGCGGGTAACTATAAAACAAGGGGCAGTTAGTTGATTTAGATTACACTCCAGTGCTGAAAAAGCCATCGCTGAAGTCGTGCATTAAGCAAAATTGATAGTTCTATTGAAACTTTATTGTTCAATTTCATGTAATATCATCATTATCATCATCATCCAATTTTCAGTACTTTAAGGCCGGCTTCAGACTGCGTCTGAGATCCGATCCGTAGCTGTCCGCTTGAAGCAGACAGCCGCGGACCGGATCAGCACACAGGACCGGGGGGCTATTATGCCCTCCGATCCTGTGTGCAGCCGCACACAGCTGCAGCCGGTGACAGGTCAGGACCGCGGCGCCCGCGGTCCTCACCTATCAGCAGCAGGAACTGCGTGCGGCTGCACACAGGATCGGAGGGCATAATAGCCCCCCGGTCCTGTGTGCTGATCCGGTCCGAGGCTGTCTGCTTCAAGCGGACAGCTACGGATCGGATCTCAGACGCAGTCTGAAGCCGTTTTACCTTACCAAATATCGCCACAGATAAAACTGTGTCAATATTTTGTGTGAATCAGCACATCCAAAATTTATGGCAAAAAATCACTTTATTTATTAAAATTAATTCATATTAAAATTATTCACAGTACACAACATGTCTTAAACGGGAACACAGTCCCTATCATGCACAAAATAATAGGGTGGGCTATAGAGAATACATAAGTAGCAGCAAATACAAACAGGGGAACAAAATGGAGCGCTATCACACTTGTATTTATCCTAATCCCTCTCTTAAGGAAGGCTCCTACAGGTCATTAAATAATCATCCTATGGATACTAAAGTATTCAGAATTACCTGGTGCCAGAGTAGTTCTCACGGACAATCGCTCCTCGGACCCCTGCTGCCACAATGCTCCCGCCACAACCCCCAGCCGACGCACGTTTCAAAGTTTGTTTTTCCTCAGGGCGTGCATGCTGAAGCCGGCCTGAGACTTTTTAAAGGTACCTTCACACACAGCAATATTGCTAGGCAATTTCACAGGCAATTTGCTGGTTTCAGTGAAAACATGGACACATTGTTCTATTTTGTTGCTGTGTACAAATGGAACTATGTCTCCATGATTTCACTGCAACCAACAAACTGCCAGTGAAATTGCCTAGCAATATTGATGTGTGTGACGGTACCTTAGGGTACTTTTACATGCCGCAAAAGCGGCGAGAATGGTTGACAGCGATATTGTGACGTGAAAATATTGCTGCCACATTTCCACCCAATCACCTCCTTATTGCGGCGTGTAAATAGGGAATTTGGCGGCGATATGTCGCCTCGCTACGGTCGCCTTGTTACCGAGCACTGCTCGATAACCAGGCTACCGTGGCAAGGCGACATATCGCCACCAAATTCCCTATTTACACGCCGCAATAAGGAGGCGATTTGGCGACGATAATTCCAGCGATAAATATCGCCGCCAAAATTGTCTCCTGTTGTTGTGGTGTGTAAGGGTACCTTTACACGCCGCAAACGCAGCGAGAAATCTGACCGGCGATATGTCACCCCGGTATCATCGCCGTCAAATTCCCTCGCAGTTGCGGCGCGTAATTTGTGAATTTGGCGGCGATAAAAAAGTTGTCGCCTGGCTCCGATTTCACAGCACTGCTCCAAAATCAGAGACAATCATGAAGGCGAAATTCCCGACTTTCAGTGTGTGAAAGGGCGATAGTGATGGAATCTGTGTCGCCTATTGATTTCCCGTAGGCGTGCCACAGCATGCTGGAGTCCAAGCCCTGTCAGCGATGATTGGTGGTGGCTACTGTGTTTCCATTGGCTGTCACTTGACACTGCGCCATATTTGAAGAGCTGTCCATTCACCACACAATGGCAATGGCGTCATGTATTAGCCAGCCTTCCAGCGCAGGCTGCCCAATCATAACGCTATTGCGTTGTCTAATCAGTGTGTTTGGGGCGCGGTATACACCAGTCTTTGGGGATTGCGGTGTGTGAAGCGGCGATGGGAGGCTACCGGATGTTTCCCGCTGTTGGTGTGGCGATTTCCGGGGCGACACATCGCCTTAGGTTGAGGGCAAAATTGCGGCGTGTAAAAGCACCATCGGCGATCTCAGGCAACCATGAAAAACGTGCACACGCACGTTAGATTGCCTCCTATCGCCACCAAAAATTGCGGCGGTAAAGATACCCTTATAGGTACCTTCACACACAGCAATATTGCTAGGCAATTTCACTGGCAATTTGCTGGTTGCAGTGAAATCATGGACACATTGTTCTATTTTGTTGCTGTGTACAAATGGAACAATGTGTCCATGATTTCACTGCAACCAGCAAATTGCCAGTGAAATTGCCTAGCAATATTGCTGTGTGTGACGGTACCTTTAAGGCCACTTCACACACACACAGATATCTGAGTCCAATATCTGAACAGATCTCTGGTTGCAGTGAAATCATGGATACATTGTTCCATTTTGTGGCTGTGTACAACATGGAGCAATGTATCCATGATTTCACTGCAACCAGAGATCTGTTCAGATATTGGACTCAGATATCTGTGTTTAGAAACAGCGCCCAACTGGGCTTAGGCATAAAGGACAAAAACCTCCACATAACGGTTTAGGTGGAGGAAATGTCTGAAGCATAAAGGTACTCGAATGAGCATTTCAATACAAAGAGAACGAAGAGTACTATGCAGAACTTAACATTTATTGGTAGACGTCATTAAAATGATTTATAAGGTGGCAAACAGTACATATACAAAAATCCAAACAGGATAGTGGGGGGTACATAAATAGTATGGAGTGTCAAATGAGTATACAATTTTTCACAAAATGATACAGAGTTCAGCAAATACAATGATACAAGACAGGTTCAATAAAGTGCAGCAAGGGAAGCACAATATACATCAAAGTATGGTCACTTTCAACTAAAGTGCTAGTGCAGCGTTCAACAGGGAAGATACATAAATCCCTAGAGTGATCATACTAAAGCGCTTTCCTTGAATCAAAGTAAAATGCTTATCTCATTCTAAGTAATAGTTGTAGCATACCCATATTGAGTCAAGAGTAGTAAACAATGTGCCCTCCACACTCCTGTCTGGTTAAAACCCCGACGCGGCGTTTCGCTGCATAAGCTTGGTTGCTGCAGCTTCCTCAAGGGGATGTGTTGTGCGTCCTGTGCCTATCCCCATCTGATGCCCATCTTATATGTGTCCATAATGACTTCCTAAAGCGCATCACCTGTAATCACGCGTCATCTCCAGTCGCCGCGCACCGGAAGTGACGCCTCGGTATAACGTGACGGCCGGCTCTGACGCGCGTGCAGCGCCATGGGACGCGTCACCATAGCACCGACGCATGCGCGTCAGGCTCGGCCATCCCGAAAGCGGCACGCCGCGCGCGATGATGGAGAGAGCATGATAAATGATGGAATATATGTGATAGCACCCACCAGTATGTCAATAAGGGCCGTAGGGGAGACACAGAACGCCACCTAACCAGAGAAAAAAGTGCAATTTTAAAAGACAACAGACAACTTATCTCAATTAAACCTCCCCAGATGAGTTTTAGCATACTAGTGATCATTCAAAGCACATAATTATAGCAGAGGAGACAAAACCTAGCACAAGAGTATGTAACATTATATCAAACAATAGGATAGGCCACACGGGGCATGGGGGCCCCCAATTTTAGGGGCCTAACTCCAAATCCCGTGATTTAACGCCGCTCCAGAATTAGACGTAGATCCCCTTGTATAGGTGTTGACCAAGGCATGGATGAGGGCACTAGATGTCCATCATTCAGGAGACAAAAAGAGGAAGAAGCTAGAAAAATAAAAATTAAAATTGAATTAAAAACTTTCCCAAGATAGGTGGGAAGAGTATATGCACAAAAAAGCACAGAAGCGGACCAATTGTAAAGTAACGACCAGCCTCACAGGTATGACCGAAAAGATAAAGACTCATTAATCCCCTTGGGGCTGAGGGTATCTAGGGTCACTATCCATTTTGCCTCCATCTGAGCGAGGCTTTTTTTGAGATTACCCCCTCTATTTCCTGCCCTTACCATGTCTATTCCCCTAAATTTTAAACTGGATGAATCGCAATTGTGGACCTGCCAAAAATGACGTGGCAAGGTCCGCAATTTGCTGCCATCCTGTGAGTTTTGAGCTCCCTCTATGTCGCTTAAGTGTTCCCGTATTCTCTTTCTAAATTCTCGGGAAGTCAGACCCACGTATATCTTTTGGCACCCACACGTGGCGTTATATACGACGTGCATGAAGCCGCAAGATATACGCTGCCTGATGGTGTACTGTTTCTTCCCATCCGAGGATTCAAAAGTACGGCTTCTTAGGACATTAGGGCAAGCGACACAGTGGCCACAGGAGAATGAACCAACGGCCGGGCCAGAACTCCCAAAGGTGTTAACTCTTGGTGGTATATAGTGGCTATGAACTAGCCAATCCCTCAGATTTTTAGATCTCCTAGCCGTCATAAGTGGACGTTCTGGGACGCATTGTGAGAGAATGTTATCACTTCTGAGGATAGCCCAATGGCGTTGAAAAACCGCCTGCATTGAGCTCCATTCATGGTTATACGTACCAATGAACCTTACGGGTGGATCTCCCGTGTTTCTCTTGGGTTTATATCTCAACAAAGCGTCCCTAGGTGTGTTCTTTGCCCTCTGGTACCCAGCCCTTATACCTCTGTTACTATACCCTGTAGCCACTGTGTCGCTTGCCCTAATGTCCTAAGAAGCCGTACTTTTGAATCCTCAGATGGGAAGAAACAGTACACCATCAGGCAGCGTATATCTTGCGGCTCCACGCACGTTGTATATTACGGCGCGATGTGTCTCCAAAAGATATACGTGGGTCTGACTTCCCGAGAATTTAGAAAGAGAATACGGGAACACTTAAGCGACATAGAGGGAGCTCAAAACTCACAGGATGGCAGCAAATTGCGGACCTTGCCACGTCATTTTTGGCAGGTCCACAATTGCGATTCATCCAGTTTAAAATTTAGGGGAATAGACATGGTAAGGGCAGGAAATAGAGGGGGTAATCTCAAAAAAAGCCTCGCTCAGATGGAGGCAAAATGGATAGTGACCCTAGATACCCTCAGCCCCAAGGGGATTAATGAGTCTTTATCTTTTCGGTCATACCTGTGAGGCTGGTCGTTACTTTACAATTGGTCCGCTTCTGTGCTTTTTTGTGCATATACTCTTCCCACCTATCTTGGGAAAGTTTTTAATTCAATTTTAATTTTTATTTTTCTAGCTTCTTCCTCTTTTTGTCTCCTGAATGATGGACATCTAGTGCCCTCATCCATGCCTTGGTCAACACCTATACAAGGGGATCTACGTCTAATTCTGGAGCGGCGTTAAATCACGGGATTTGGAGTTAGGCCCCTAAAATTGGGGGCCCCCATGCCCCGTGTGGCCTATCCTATTGTTTGATATAATGTTACATACTCTTGTGCTAGGTTTTGTCTCCTCTGCTATAATTATGTGCTTTGAATGATCACTAGTATGCTAAAACTCATCTGAGGAGGTTTAATTGAGATAAGTTGTCTGTTGTCTTTTAAAATTGCACTTTTTTCTCTGGTTAGGTGGCGTTCTGTGTCTCCCTACGGCCCTTATTGACATACTGGTGGGTGCTATCACATATATTCCATCATTTATCACGCTCTCTCCATCATCGCGCGCGGCGTGCCGCTTTCGGGATGGCCGAGCCTGACGCGCATGCGTCGGTGCTATGGTGACGCGTCCCATGGCGCTGCGCGCGCGTCAGAGCCGGCCGTCACGTTATACCGAGGCGTCACTTCCGGTGCGCGGCGACTGGAGATGACGCGTGATTACAGGTGATGCGCTTTAGGAAGTCATTATGGACACATACAAGATGGGCATCAGATGGGGATAGGCACAGGACGCACAACACATCCCCTTGAGGAAGCTGCAGCAACCAAGCTTATGCAGCGAAACGCCGCGTCGGGGTTTTAACCAGACAGGAGTGTGGAGGGCACATTGTTTACTACTCTTGACTCAATATGGGTATGCTACAACTATTACTTAGAATGAGATAAGCATTTTACTTTGATTCAAGGAAAGCGCTTTAGTATGATCACTCTAGGGATTTATGTATCTTCCCTGTTGAACGCTGCACTAGCACTTTAGTTGAAAGTGACCATACTTTGATGTATATTGTGCTTCCCTTGCTGCACTTTATTGAACCTGTCTTGTATCATTGTATTTGCTGAACTCTGTATCATTTTGTGAAAAATTGTATACTCATTTGACACTCCATACTATTTATGTACCCCCCACTATCCTGTTTGGATTTTTGTATATGTACTGTTTGCCACCTTATAAATCATTTTAATGACGTCTACCAAAAATGTTAAGTTCTGCATAGTACTCTTCGTTCTCTTTTATTCAGATATATGTGTGTGTGAAGTGGCCTTAAAGGTACCGTCACACAGGGAGATATCGCCGGCGATGTTGCCGGCAACTGAGGGGCGTAGCCAAGTTGCGGCGGCATCGCCGGAGAGTTGCCTCGTGTGACAGGGCGATAATCAGGAGAAAAATCACCTGAGCAACATCGCCAGGTTTCCCAACTTTGTTGGGAAACCTGGCGATGTTGCTCAGGCGATCATGCCTAATCGCCCTGTGTAACGCGGCAACCTGCAATGTTGCGGGCGATTCCGCCTATCTACAACATTGCGCAACCCAGCGAGCGATAGCCGCGGCAACTAGCCGGCGACATCGCCGGTAAGTTGCTCCGTCTGACATCTCCCCGGCGGTGTTGCCAGGGATGCGCGCTCCCGCGATCGCCGGCAGCATCGCCGGCGATATCTCCCTGTGTGACGGTACCTTCAGAGATTTGAAAAGCTTGTCTGGCTTAGTCAATCTCTATTACCTGGTCTGGCTTAGTCAATGTCACTGGTGTATCAGGAGCTACTCACAAGACTGTTAAGGTCACACTCAGAAGGTTGCAGCGTTTGGCCAAACAGCCAAAATCCTAAATTATGATTCTGTCCCTTTAAGGGTACCTTCTCACGCCACAACCGCGGGAGACAATTTTGACGGCGATATGTCGCCCTGTAATTATCGCTGTCAAATTGCCTCCCAATTGCGGCGTGTAATTGGAGAATTTGGTGGCGATATGTCGCCTCGCTCCGGTCGCCTGATTTTGGAGCACTGACGGTAATTCCAGGGCAATATATTGCCGTCAAAATTGTCTCCCGCAGTTGTGGCAGGAGAAGGTACCCTATGAGGTATTTCTCTGGTGATAACTGGAAGTCACTAGGACCCAGCTGGTCTCCTACCTGCCTACCTTTCAGCTGTCTCTATTTATACCCCTTGGCTCCCATGATGCATTGCTAGTGATAGCATGTTTGGAGTTGGTGGTGCTTCCTAGCTCTGCAGTGCATTGTGGACTAAAAGTAGTTTGCTGTCTGGTTCTCCTTTAAGCTACCGTAAGTGTGTCTCCCTCCCCCTTTGTTTGTTTTCCTGGTGTTTCCCTTTACTTGTTAGCTGAGTTGACCAGTGTCCACCCTGTCTGATCCCTAAGTAGTCTTAGACCCCTTTCACACCTACGTTTTTGTCCAGATCCGGACAGAAAACAGCATCTGCCGCCTAACGGCCACACTTGCGGCTAGCCCCATACATAGTTTATCATATACTGATCCTGACAAATAGTGCGAATTCTTGACCTATGTTTTCATGGGCTAACCCCTTTTAAAGGGTGTTTCTAAATCTTAGTTATTAATGTCCTACTCTTATGGTGGGTTTACACACACCAATTTATCTGTTCAATCTCTGAACCAATCTCTGGTTGCAGTGAAATCATGGATACATTGCTCCATGTTGTACACAGCCACAAAATGGAGCAATGTATCCATGATTTCACTGCAACCAGAGATTGGTTCAGAGATTGAACAGATAAATTGGTGTGTGTAAACCCACCATTAGGATGGACCATCAATATTGATGATTGGCAGTGGGTCTGAGCCAAATCATGGTCCTGAATTGCTCCTCCTAGATCCCTGACATCTCATTCATTGTATAAACAGTGCTGCCCCTATTGTGTGGACGTGCCTGGTACTGCAGTTTAGTCTTATTGAATCTGCCTTGCCATCTAAATTACTTGGCACAGCCTGGCAAAGTCAGATGAGTCAAAATGCATGTGGAAACAATGAAGAAGACCCAGGGGAGCACTCCAAATTTTAAATGTCTTTCAATGTTTTTGTCTCACAAAAACACATTCATTTGGCTCACATAATTTCTAGAATGTAATATTTTAATTAACATGGTAATTGGCAATTAGCAAACATTCGTCACTCGCCACTTATGTGTCATACTACTTGAACTATATCTGTTTTTATTATCGGACAAGCTTAATTAATTTGTTATTGAGCTTCCAGGTAAACAGCTGAGTAACGATTGTAGAGCTGACTATGGCCCGTGGGGGATTTGATTTTCTTTAGAACAGGATTCTCAAAGACAATTTTGCAGCTAAAATGATTGCTGTCCATTTCTAAAAAGGTTGTTCCGCCTGTTGGCACTTTTCCAAAAATGGCTATTTTGAGAAAGCAGAAAAATGTCAATATTTCGTTTATAGTCATTCTACAGTTCTGCATGAAACATGTCTGCCAACTTTTAGAAATTGTCAACTCTTGCAGGAGTCCGGCAGAAGGGCGGTTTATCCAAGAGCCTGCTGACTGTTCAGGGAATGTATAAATGGGTACCTTAGTATATAGCGGTAAAGCAACCCTTCCCCAAAAGCACTGGAATGGAAGTCCTGACCTCTTCCTCAGACTGGAGGCCAAGACTTGTAATACTTAAGGTACCTTCACACACAGCAATATTGCTAGACAATTTCACTGGCAATTTGCTGGTTGCAGTGAAATCATGGACACATTGTTACATTTGTACACAGCAACAAAATAGAACAATGTGTCCATGATTTCACTGCAACCAGCAAATTGCCAGTGAAATTGCCTAGCAATATTACTGTGTGTGAAGGTACCTTAATGGCTTTACTACTTGTAGGAAAGGGTACATTTTCTGTGGTGGCAGCTAGGTTGTCAGCTTGTGTAATGCAAGTGCCACGGCTGCAGCCACGGATCGGATAGCCCTAAAGATCTGTGAGTCTTAGTCTGCCCCTGCATACAGTGGGCATTTGCGGTTACCTGGGAAATATTACATATTCCAGGAGGTCGCCACTTTTTTATTGGCATCCAGATGAATTGGCAAGTATTGCATTTGAAAGGGTTTTACGGCCTTACATTAGGTTAGGTCATCAATATTAGATCGGTGCAAGCATGATACCAACACTCCTCCTCCCCAAAAGGGTGTCATTAGCCACACCAATGCTATATGTAAATGGTGAACAGAGCTGAACTGCCCAGGCCATACAAGGTCTATTCTTTTTCCCATTCTGACCAATTTAGAAACCCTGTGAACTATATACATTTGCCACGATAGGGCATATTGACTAGGGCTGAGATCTTCAACCTTTCTGACCTTTAGAGCCACATCCAGATCTGAGAGAGGGTCATGAGCCACATCCAGCTCTGAGATAGGGTCACCAGCCCCATCTAGCTCTGAGAGAGGGTCGTGAGCCACATCCAGCTCTGCGAGAGGGTCACCAACTATATCCAGCTCTGAGAGAGGGTCACCAGCCACATCCAGCTCTGAGAGAGGGTCGTGAGCCACATCCAGCTCTGAAAGAGGGTCACCAGCCACATCCAGCTCTGAGAGAGGGTCGTGAGCCACATCCAGCTCTGAAAGAGGGTCACCAGCCACATCCAGCTCTGAGAGAGGGTCGTGAGCCACATCCAGCTCCAGCTCTGAAAGAGGGTCACCAGCCACATCCAGCTCTGAAAGAGGGTCACCAGCCACATCCAGCTCAGAGAGGGTCGTGAGCCACATCCAGCTCTGAAAGAGGTCACCAGCCACATCCAGCTCTGAGAGAGGGTCGTGAGCCACATCCAGCTCTGAAAGAGGGTCACCAGCCACATCCAGCTCTGAGAGAGGGTCGTGAGCCACATCCAGCTCTGAAAGAGGGTCACCAGCCACATCCAGCTCTGAGAGAGGGTCGTGAGGCACATCCAGCTCTGAAAGAGGGTCACCAGCCACATCCAGCTCTGAGAGAGGGTCACCAGCCACATCCAGCTCTGAAAGAGGGTCACCAGCCACATCCAGCTCTGAGAGAGGGTCGTGAGCCACATCCAGCTCTGAGAGAGGGTCACCAGCCACATCCAGCTCTGAGATAGGGTCACCAGCCACATCCAGCTCTGAGAGAGGGTCACCAGCCACATCCAGCTCTGCGAGAGGGTCACCAGCCACATCCAGCTCTGTGAGAGGGTCACCAGCCACATCCAGCTCTGTGAGAGGGTCACCAGCCACATAAAGCTCTGCGAGAGGGTCACCAGCCACATCCAGCTCTGCAAGAGGGTCACCAGCCACATTTAGCTCTGTGAGAGGGTCACCAGCCACATCCAGCTCTGCGAGAGGGTCACCAGCCACATCCAGCTCTGCGAGAGGGTCACCAGCCACATCCAGCTCTGCGAGAGGGTCACCAGCCACATTCAGCTTGGTGAGAGGGTCACCAGCCACATCCAGCTCTGCGAGAGGGTCACCAGCCACATCCAGCTCTGCGAGAGGGTCACCAGCCATATCCAGCTCTGTGAGAGGGTCACCAGCCACATCCAGCTCTGTGAAAGGGTCACCAGCCACATCCAGCTCTGCGAGAGGGTCACCAGCCACATCCAGCTCTGCGAGAGGGTCACCAGCCACATTCAGCTCTGTGAGAGGGTCACCAGCCACATCCAGCTCTGCGAGAGGGTCACCAGCCACATCCAGCTCTGCGAGAGGGTCACCAGCCACATCCAGCTCTGTGAGAGGGTCACCAGCCACATCCAGCTCTGTGAGAGGGTCACCAGCCACATCCAGCTCTGCGAGAGGGTCACCAGCCACATCCAGCTCTGCGAGAGGGTCACCAGCCACATCCAGCTCTGAGAGAGGGTCACCAGCCACATCCAGCTCTGCGAGAAGGTCACCAGCCACATCCAGCTCTGCGAGAGGGTCACCAGCCACATCCAGCTCTGTGAGAGGGTCACCAGCCACATCCAGCTCTGCGAGAGGGTCACCAGCCACATCCAGCTCTGCGAGAGGGTCACCAGCCACATCCAGCTCTGCGAGAGGGTCACCAGCCACATCCAGCTCTGAGAGAGGGTCACCAGCCACATCCAGCTCTGAGAGAGGGTCACCAGCCACATCCAGCTCTGCGAGAGGGTCACCAGCCACATCCAGCTCTGCGAGAGGGTCACCAGCCACATCCAGCTCTGCGAGAGGGTCACCAGCCACATCCAGCTCTGCGAGAGGGTCACCAGCCACATCCAGCTCTGCGAGAGGGTCACCAGCCACATTCAGCTTGGTGAGAGGGTCACCAGCCACATCCAGCTCTGAGGCTGGGGTCACAGTACCATTTTTCACATGCATTTTTGGAGACCTGCGTTTTCAAAAACACATGTAAAAAACGCACCCATAGGCCCCCATGTTAAAAAACGCATGCCCTAATAGCCAAAAAGCATGTGTGACTGTCCCATGCGTTTTTGGAGCATATCCCATAGGAGCCCATGTTAAAAAAAACGCATGCGTTTCCGGAAAAAACGCATGCGTTTTTTTAACATGGGCTCCTATGGGAAACGCATGCGTTTTTGAATGGCACTAAAAGGTACTAACTGTACATGCGTTTTTGCATGCGTTTTCCATAGGAACCCATGTTATAAAAACGCATGCGTTTTCTACAAAAACGCATGCGTTTTTCAAAACGCTCAAAAAAATACTACAAGCACTATTTTTATGTGCAGATTCAAAAACGCAGCCAAAAACGCAGGGAGCCATCAGAGACCTTAAAAAACTCATGCTGACATGAAAAAAAGCATGCGTTTTTAAAAGGCACTAAAAAAATGCATGTCAACTGTGACCCCAGCCTGAGAGAGGGTCACCAGCCACATCCAGCTCTTGTTCCCTCACAGTAGTGAGACTCAGAGCCCGCATTAATGGTATAATGACAGCCACAGAAATCATACCGGGGCAGTAGACCAAGATCCAGGGGCTCCTACCTTACCCCCATTCAGATCTGCTCTTTTATGGGGAGTTACTCACAAAAGTCACCATCTGGAGGCCTTCTCATCTTAGGCTGGGGTCACAGTTGACATGCATTTTTTTAGTGCCTTTTAAAAACGCATGCTTTTTTTCATGTCAGCATGAGTTTTTTAAGGTCTCTGATGGCTCCCTGCGTTTTTGGCTGCGTTTTTGAATCTGCACATAAAAATAGTGCTTGTAGTATTTTTTTGAGCGTTTTGAAAAACGCATGCGTTTTTGTAGAAAACGCATGCGTTTTTATAACATGGGTTCCTATGGAAAACGCATGCAAAAACGCATGTACAGTTAGTACCTTTTAGTGCCATTCAAAAACGCATGCGTTTCCCATAGGAGCCCATGTTATAAAAACGCATGCGTTTTTCTGGAAACGCATGCGTTTTTTTTAACATGGGCTCCTATGGGAAACGCATGCGTTTTTGAATGGCACTAAAAGGTACTAACTGTACATGCGTTTTTGCATGCGTTTTCCATAGGAACCCATGTTATAAAAACGCATGCGTTTTCTACAAAAACGCATGCGTTTTCTACAGAAACGCATGCGTTTTTGGATATGCTCCAAAAACGCATGGGACAGTCACACATGCTTTTTGGCTATTAGGGCATGCGTTTTTTAACATGGGGGCCTATGGGTGCGTTTTTTACATGCGTTTTTGAAAACGCAGGTCTCCAAAAATGCATGTGAAAAATGGTACTGTGACCCCAGCCTTATGTGTTTTATATCGGTTGTCTGTCACACAACCTGAAAAGGTGAGCAGTTACATTTAGCGGCTTCAGAGCCCCCCTCACATATAATTATAAGACCCTATTTGTGCTTGCTTCCTTTGCAGATATAAAATGTACCAACCTGGAAAGACAGTCGAGAGCCACAATTCATAGGCCTGCGAGCCACATGGCTCCTGAACCATAGGCTGGGGACCCCTGGACTAGAGTTTCCACCACTTCAAAATTTGTATCCAAAACATATAGAAACTGATGATGTGGATTGAGGGCATCCGAAAGCTATTTTTCCAGATAGGAAAACTCCAGCATTACAAATGATGGTAGATGTGGGCCCTATTACAGATTCAGTGATGGGACCCAGGGAAACGTTACACTGCTTTATACAACACTAGGCAGTATTCATGCTGTTGTAAAAGCGTAATATGACTGCACCACTATTCTCCTAGTCACTCCATCTTCATACTTACTTACATTGTGCTGATGCAATTAGCAGGGAATGTTCACTGCGTCTCTGGTACATTTCTTCTTCTGGCAGTGCTTGTAAACCTGCAGCAGAGGACGTCTTGGCTTGTGCTCATGCTTTTCTGATTGATATTACTCTTGTATCCCATAGAGATAGGGATACATTGTGAGACTTCTAAAGAGCAAATAGAATATTACAGACATTAATATATATCACAGTCTGTAAAACTAGCACATTACATAGTAAAACAGACTTAAAAAAAGACATAAATCCATCCAGTTTATCCCATTCTCTTGCAATGTTGATCCAGAGGAAGGCAAACCCCCACTTCCCCTATGAGGCAAAACCAAATTTACCATGTGATAGGAAAAAATAATTATTTCCGACTCTATATATGACAATTACAATAAATCTCTGGATCAACTAGACGTATAAAAATGTTGCAAGGACTCATGCAGACGTCAGTAATATTCTCATATGAGAAAATCTGTCTGAGTTTTGTCACAGTCTCCTTATCACAGTTTGGTCAGTGTCACTTTTTACTGTCAGAGCTTGGTTAGTTTTTCGCAGATGGCAAAAAAAAATGATGTAGGTTTTTCCAGGTTCTCCTATCAAGGAGTCTGTGAAAAACAGAACCCACATGGAATCTGAGCAGTGGCATAACCAGAGTTGAATGGGTCCTAATGCAAAATTTGGATCTGCCACTTACCCCCTGCATTTTGGTCAGATGTATAGGCACATGGATGTTAGTCGAGGTTCTTTATCCAACATCCGCACAATCTTGCATTGAAATCTCTCGTCAATTTTTCTTTTCCGTCCACATCTAGGGAGGTTAGCCACAGTGCCATGGATTTTAAACTTCTTGATGACACTGCGCACGGTAGACACAGGAACATTCAGGTCTTTGGAGATGGACTTGTAGCCTTGAGATTGCTCATGCTTCCTCACAATTTGGCTTCTCAAGTCCTCAGACAGTTCTTTGGTCTTCTTTCTTTTCTCCATGCTCAATGTGGTGCACACAAGGACACAGGACAGAGGTTGAATCAACTTTAATCCATGTCAACTGGCTGCAAGTGTGATTTAGTTATTGCCAACACCTGTTAGGTGCCACAGGTAAGTTACAGGTGCTGTTAATTACACAAATAAGAGAAGCATCACATGATTTTTCTAACAGTGCCAATACTTTTGTCCTCCCCCTTTTTTATGTTTGGTGTGGAATTATATCCAATTTGGCTTTAGGACAATTCTTTTTTGTGTTTTTTCATTGAAGACAAATTAAATGAAGATAATAATACCAAAGAATTTGTGATTGCAATCATTTTCAGGAAGAAACTGAGTATTATCTGACAGAATTGCAGGGGTGTCAATAGTTTTGGCCACAACTGTAACTAACTGCCATAGCAGAGGAGCCTCTACCTCAGGCCTCTCACAGATCGCAATGTTGGGAGGAGCCTCTACCTCAGGCCTCTCACAGATCGCAATGTTGGGAGGAGCCTCCACCTCAGGCCTCTCACACATAGCAATGGTGGGAGGAGCCTCTACCTCAGGCCTCTCACACATAGTAATGGTGGGAGGAGCCTCTACCTCAGGCCTCTCACACATTGTAATGTTGGGAGGAGCCTCTACCTCAGGCCTCTCACACATAGCAATGGTGGGAAGAGCTTCTACCTCAGGTCTCTCACACATAGTAATGATGGGAGCAGCCTCTACCTCAGGCCTCTCACAGATAGCAACGTTGGGAGGAGCTTCTACCTCAGGCCTCATACACATAGCAATGGTGGGAGGAGCCTCTACCTCAGGCGTCTCACACATAGTAATGGTGGGAGGAGCCTCTACCTCAGGCCTCACACATAGCAATGGTGGGAGGGGCCTCTACCTCAGGCGTCTCACACATAGTAATGGTGGGAGGAGCCTCTACCTCAGGTCTCACACATAGCAATGGTGGGAGGAGCCTCTACCTCAGGCCTCTCACACATAGCAATGGTGGGAGGAGCCTCTACCTCAGGCCTCTCACACATAGCAATGGTGGGAGGAGCCTCTACCTCAGGCCTCTCACACATAGTAATGGTGGGAGGAGCTTCTACCTCAGGTCTCTCACACATAGTAATGTTGGGAGGAGCCTCTACCTCAGACCTCACACATAGCAATGGTGGGAAGAGCCTCTACTTCAGGCCTCTCACACATAGCAATGGTGGGAAGAGCCTCTACCTCAGGCCTCTCACACATAGCAATGGTGGGCAGAGCCTCTACCTCAGGCCTCTTGCACAGCAATGGTGGGAGGAGCCTCCACCTAAGGCCTCTTACACATAGTAACAGTGGGAGAAGCCTCTCACACATAGTAATGATGGGAGAAGCCTCTACCTCAGGCCTCTCACACATAGTAATGGTGGGAGGAGCCTCTACCTCAGGCCTCTTGCACAGCAATGGTGGGCAGAGCCTCAACCTCAGGCCTCACACATAGTAATGGTGGGAGGAGCCTCTACCTCAGGCCTCTCACAAATAGCAATGGTGGGAGGAGCCTCTACCTCAGGTCTCTCACACATAGCAATGGTGGGAGGAGCCTCTACCTCAGGTCTCTCACACATAGTAATGGTGGGCGGAGCCTCTACCTCAGGCCTCTCACACATAGTAATGGTGGGAGGAGCCTCTACCTCCGGCCTCACACATAGTAATGGTGGGAGGAGCCTCTACCTCAGGCCTCTCACACATAGTAATGGTGGGAGGAGCCTCTACCTCAGGCCTCTCACACATAGTAATGGTGGGAGGAGCCTCTAGCTCAGGCCTCTCACACATAGTAATGGTGGGCGGAGTCTCTACCTCAGGCCTCTTGCACAGCAATGGTGGGAGGAGCCTCTACCTCAGGCCTCTTACACATAGTAATGGTGGGAGGAGCCTCTACCTCAGGCCTCTCACACATAGTAATGGTGGGAGGAGCCTCTAGCTCAGGCCTCTCACACATAGTAATGGTGGGCGGAGTCTCTACCTCAGGCCTCTTGCACAGCAATGGTGGGAGGAGCCTCTACCTCAGGCCTCTTACACATAGTAATGGTGGGAGGAGCCTCTACCTCAGGCCTCACACACTTCCTGGAACTGGTTCAAACTGGTTTCTAGTCAGTGTAGTCAGGAAAGAGTGAGGAAGCACCTCTGCTTCCAGCATCGCTATCCCAGTCCATGCTGAGGGGACATCATTCTCTCCATTTAATTGCCTTCACAAAGGACTGAAGCTTGATACAGCCAGGAGAGATAAGGCTGAACAGGTCTCTTCTGCAGGCTGGTTTCATATTGGCTTCCAGTCAGAACCAGTGCAGCGTGACTTCCATGTCACAAACTTTGTCTGCACGACCTCCTGCAATAGGGAACGATAGCACCAAAATCATGAGTAGCTCCATACCCCATCCCCCCGGGAGCCGACCTGTGAAGGTCCCTCCATCATGGTATTACCTGGAGTGTGCACAGTATTACCTTCCATACCAGGAGAAGAAGCCTGTACTCCAGCAGCCTGAGAGGCCCTAAATTTGCTTATTCCATGAGGAGAAATTACCTTCTATCATTCAAGTATCAAATGTCTCCTATATGGTGAACCACAGTCACTTTGCCTCCGACAGACTGTATTCAATTATTATCTTAAGTAAAGTATTATGTTTTCAAGTTCACCCAGTCTCTGGCTGCCTAGAATTGCTCGAACATCACGGGCGCTATAATGACTCACACCTCGGGGCTGTGGGGTACTCGGTACCGGGCTGGTTCGGTCTCTCGGGGGATGCACGGGGGCTGAGAACTGCCTTCGTGGCCCTGCGGAGTCACTAAAAATGGGGGGAAAACGATTTAGGGATATTGGATCGTGATGCCACCCGTGGTTTGCGGCTATGGAATCCCTTGGAATCCCTTGGCATCACCCACCTTGCCCTCTCCTGGATCTCCTCATACCTAGCAGATCGGACCTTCAGCGTCTCCCACTCCCACACCTCCTCCTCACCCTACCCCCTTTCTGTCGGAGTCCCCCAAGGTTCCGTCCTGGGACCCCTACTTTTCTCCATTTACACTCTCGGCCTAGGGCAACTCATCGAGTCCCATGGCCTCCAGTACCACCTCTACGCCGATGACACCCAAATCTACCTGTCCGGCCCTGACATCACCTCCCTACTCTCGAAAATCCCTCAATGCCTTTCCGCCATCTCATCCTTCTTCTCTGCTCGCTTCCTTAAACTCAACATGGACAAAACTGAATTCATAGTCTTCCCCCCAAGAAATTCCACCCCACCTCCCAACCTATCCATCTGCATCAACGACTGCGCCCTCTCCCCAGTCCCCCAAGCCAAGTGCCTCGGGGTAATCCTTGACTCCTCCCTATCCTTCAAACCCCACATCGAGGCCCTCACCACATCCCTCCGGCTCCAGCTCAAGAACATCTCACGGATCCGCTCCTTCCTCACCCACGACACCGCTAAAACACTCATCCATGCTCTTATCATCTCCCGCCTTGACTACTGCAACCTCCTTCTCAATGGCCTCCCGGCTAACTCCCTCACACCTCTCCAGTCTATCCTAAACTCCGCTGCCCGACTCATCTATATGTCCTCCCGCTACTCCCCTGTCTCCCCCTCTGCCAAGCCCTTCACTGGCTCCCCGTCTCCAAGAGATCCCAATTCAAAACACTAACCATGACCTACAAAGCCATACACAACCTGGCCCCACCATACATCTCCGACCTGGTCTCCCGATACCTACCCTCACGCAACCTCCGCTCCTCCCAAGAACTCCTCCTCTGCTCCCCCCTCATCACCTCTTCACACAACCGAGTCCAGGACTTCTCCCGGGCATCTGCCTTACTCTGGAACTCCCTACCCGAACACGTCAGACACTCTCCTACCCTGAGTAACTTCAAGTGTCACCTGAAGACTCACCTGTTCCGTCAAGCCTACAACCTGCCATGAGACCCAGGCGAACGCCCCATACATGACATTCCCCCATCCTACTGTATCCTTACCCACCCCTCATAGACTGTGAGCCCTCGTGGACAGGGTCCCTGCCCCTCCTGTACCTGTACGTCCTGATCGCCTAGATTTAGTGTACTTGTTCTTGTCTCCCTCATCCTCATGTAAAGCGCCATGGAACCCAATGGCGCTATATAAATAAATAATAATAATAATAATAATAATAATAAAAATGAGTGGCCACCGCTGCTGCAGAACCACTGGGGACGATAAACGGGCAGCTGGGATGGAGTGGCTCCCCAGGGCAGTGGCTGAATTAAAGTCGTTGGGGTGTAGGACGGAGGGCGCAAAGTAACAGACAGACTCACGATTATTGGTTCCTCAGGTCCTTTACTGTTGGTGCGTCCGGGACACTGACAGATGATGTTCATCTGAGTCTGTGCAGCCTGGGAGCAACTCAGTTGGTTCTCCTCACCTGACAAGTCCTGAGGCCTCCCTGCTGTGCTCTTTCTACAGGTCCCTTCGGTTGCCTTAAGCTGAGCTGCGGCCCTCTCTCTCTCTTCTGCGTTGTGCCGGTATGGCAGGCAGCTCGAGTCCTTCCCCAGCCCCACTTCTCGGGCGGCTACTCCTAGGCTCTTCACGCTGCTTTGCCTGCGGGCATTTTGGTATGGCTGGGGAACTTGGAATCCCCCACCCTCCGGTGATGGCTGCCTGGATGTTAGGCCCTGCACAGCCTTGGACTCCAGTGTCCGGTTTTTGGCACTTTCTACACTGGGGTGAGTTTGACACCGCTCCACTCCCAGGCTCTCCTCGACTTACTCAGACCCTTGCCTACGGGTCCCTCAAGCTAGGCTTTAGCTTTCCTGGGACGAGCTTAGCACTGCTCCAGTCCACAGCATGTCTTCATCAGTCCTCTTAGGAACTGAACTAACTAACTAACTCTGTCCCAGACTAGAATTTATAGGGGAGCTGCCCTGAACCCAGGTTTTAGAGCTTCCCCTTCAGGCCTGGAGGCAGAAAGGTGTTGTGTGCTTTGGTTTGCCTTGTGTGGATACCCTCTGTTGCTCTCAGGTATGACACTATCCCCCGAGGGCGATAATGACATTGTGGCATCCGGACTCTGGGGTGCCACAATAACATCTGCACCCAGACATCACCTCTACAGGTGCGCCCCCGAGGGGTCATATACAACATCTGCACTCAGACATCACCACTACAAGAGCACCCCTGGGAGGTCATATACCATCACTATGAGTGCGAGCTCCTTTGACCACTGTTGTGGAAGCAAGGGAGGTGTTTAGGGGTTCAGCAACCCACTTCAGCTACTGTAACATTACCATCTGCTGCCAGTAGAACTACATATCCCAGCTGGCCCCTCTACAACACCTGCCACCTCCCTGTGGCTCCCCACAGGTGCATCCAGTTTCATCATTGTGGGGGAATCCAGGGGTATGCAGGCTTTTCCTCTATGACCCTGGATTCCAAAAAACAATAGAGTGAAGCCAGCCTAACTCTGCACCCTCAAATTGCTCAAATTGGAAGTCTCTTCCTCAAGTATACCAAATACCGAAATCTAAGAATCAGAGGTCTCCCCGGCTTTTCTTTGTATCCTTTCAGGTTCTGAAGCAGCTGAGGTCAGTCAGTTTCACAAGTCACCTCCAATGTTGCTCTTGCCCTGAGCTTGTGCGCTGAGTGTATCCCAGTGCTGCTTATGTATGCAGTGGAAGTGTAAGACATAGTCTGAGCTTTCTGTCTGTTTCGGCAAGAGTAATTTGCCTGCAAGTCAAAAGCTGCCATCTTGCTTTTGATCTAGTAGACATGTCGGAAGTTCATATGTCACTTTCACTCGGCTTCAGTTGCAGAACATCCATTCTGCGCAAATATATAGATGTGTTCACATATAGATAAATAATTATATTTGTACACAGAATCATTCTTTGGAATCAGTGAAGCACATATATATTCTTCAATGTTTATGAAAAAATATTCATACTCCTTCAACTTTTACACACTTTTTCAATATTACACCCACAAACTTAAATGTATTTTACTGGGCTTTTATGTGATATACCAATACAAAGTAGCAAATACTTGTGAAATGTAAAGGAAATGATACGTTTTTCTAAATATTTAAAAAATATAAATCTGAAAATTGTGAGGTGCATCTGTACTCAGACCCACAGCGTCAATGCTCTGTAGGATCACCTTTACGCTGAAGGCACACTGTCGTGCATCAAACACGGAGTGTGCTTGATGCACGACAGTGATGCTAGTGTAATGCGTGTTTGTGGGTGTGTGTGATGCGAGTGTGGTGAGTGTGCCTGCATGTATTGATGTGAGTGTGCTGCGAGTGTGAGTGCGTGTGTGGTGCGTGTGTTTGTGATGCTGTCCACGGTCCTGAAGGACCGCGGCCAGCATTTGTCGGAGAATTCAAACTCACTGGCTGTCAAAAGCCGGCGAGTTTGAATTTCCCACCATGCGCCTACAGTAATAATCATCCTGTCCCGCTGTGCAAGATGATTATTATAATGTGCTTTAACACTCATGTCAGCATGTGTCCTGAGACTGTCCAAGCTCCTGGACACATGGTAAGGTCATAAATGGCCAAATGTGTGTGTTATGGCTATAAATCTGCAAAGCCGGTAATTGTCGGCTTTAAAGTTTCATTTCTAAACTCCTGCTGCTCTCCTGTCAGTGAACAGCATTAATGTACGCTGTCCAGCGTCCTGAACAGCTAATTTATCAGCACAGGCAAACTACTGGGCATAAAACACACATTTGGCAATTTATGACCTTAGCATGTGTCCAGGAGCTTGGACAGTCTCAGGACACATGCTGACATGAGTGTTAAAGCACATTATAATAATCATCTTGCACCGCTGTCGCAGCGGGGCAGGATGATTATTACTGTATGCTTATGGTGGGAAATTCAAACTCGCCGGCTTTTGACAGCCTGCTAGTTTGAATTCCCCAACAAATGCTGCCAGCGGTCCTTCAGGACCGTGGACAGCATCACACACACGCACCCTATACGCACTCACATCTCACACTCGCAGCACACTCCCATCAATACATGCAGGCACACTCACCACATGCACCACATTCGCACCACACACACCCACAAACACGCATTACAGTAGCATCCGTGTTTGATGCACGACAGTGTGCCTCCGGCCTTAGCTGCATTTACTGCTGCAACTCATTTGGGGATGTCTCCTCCAGATTTACACATCTAGAGGCGACATTTTTCCCCTTCTTCTTTGCACACTCTTTCTCGCTCAGTGAGATTGGATGGAGACGTCTGTAATCAGCAATTTTCAGGTCTTGTCACAGATTCTCAATGGGATTTAGGTCTGGACTGAAAACCTTAGGCCGGCTTCACACCACGTTTTTTCAGCTGTCAGGCTGTGTCCGGTGCTCTGCAGGAGGCATCGGACACAGCCTGACAGCCCCAGACAAACAGAACCGGAGGGTTAATATGCCCTCTGGTCCTGTTTGCAGCCGGATTCGGCAGAGTGCAGCTGTCCCTGCTGAAATGACATAATCTCGGATAGCGGGTAGCTATCCAGGGTTCTGAACTCTCAGCAGTGGACAGCTCCAGGTGCTGAAGTTCAGTGCGGCCGGCTCTGAGCTTCAGCACCCACCATCTGGGAACCTGACAGATTCTCTGTAGGGTCCGGGGCTATCCGACGCCCCGTAAGACTCCCATGTTAGGGGGCGCCAGATCGCCCCGGATCCGGGAGGATCCAATTTGTGCAGATTTTTCCCCCGGACACTGTCCGGAAGAAAAACCCGCTTTCTCCTGGATCCACCCAAACAGATGGAAACCAGATGGCAAATGACTGCCATCTGGCTCCATCTGGCCCCATTGGAATACTATGGGGCTGAAATCGGATCCGGGGCTGTCTGGTGTGATCACACTATGGTATGAAGCCGGCCTTAAGCTACATTCACACACACCATTTGCTCCTTTTTTTCCTGGTGCGTTTTTCTCTCTTTTTCTGCTGCAAAATTGGATCAGCTTTTCAAATAAACGAACCAGAAAACAGATCATCCGTTTCTGATCTGTTTTGCTAGTGTTTTAGGTGATGTGTTTTTTTTCTCCATTTACAATGGTTCCCTATGGGAAAAGTGGATGGAAAAACACCACAGAATCTAACATGCACTTTTCTTGGACGGATCACTTTTCTAGGAAAAAAACAGATCACCTCACAAATTCCCTGTCTGAATGGCAAAAAGTGAAAACCCACTGACTTTGCTGGGATTCCATTTGAGTGATCCGTTCACTGCATTTTGCTGCTCATCAAAAACGATCAAAAATAGTGTGTGTGAAATAGCCTTATACTCACCTCCTGCATCAATACCATTCCAGCGATGTTGATGCAGAGACTCCTGGTGCGTACGACATTGTTATGACCCGTGAGCGCTGCAGCCAATCAGTGGCGCTGATGGGCTTCAGTGATCAAACGTTTCTAGGATATCTGAGTTTAATTGAAAGGGATGTGTGAGCTTATGTATGTCAGCTTATCAGCGGCTGCTGGCTGTTTTGCTACATGAGCACTGAAGCCAAAGTCTCACAATGACAAAGCCAACATCACTGGAATGGCAAAGATGCAAGGAGTGAGTATAAGGTGTTTTTTTATTTTATTCATGATGCTATGAATTTAAACACTTATCCACTGCTCAGACAACCATTCCCTTGTTTGCCCTCTTTAAAATAAATCTTACTCACCTTCCATATTGGCCTGTTTCCAGCGTTGTCAGCACTCATGTTTCCAGCAGCTGATGTGACGTTTTCTGTCAAACGAGCCTGCGCCCAATCACCGATGGATTCTCACTCGCCACCTTCAAATGCATCCAACAGGATGTGAGAGGTACGGCTAGCTGCTCACTTCTTGTCACATGACTGAAAATGCAAGTGCAGTCACCGCTGCAGCATGGGAGGTGAGTATAAGCTTTTTTATTTTAATGGGAGTAAACATGGGGAATGAGAAGGGTTGCCATATTAGTGGACAACCCTGTTAAGGCTGGCTTCACACCACTGGCAAGGTCCGGTCCGGGGCTGTCGGTGTAAACCAGACAGCCCCGGACCAGTATTTGGCCCCATAGTAACCTATGGAGCCGGATGGCAGCATCTCTGCCATCCGGTTTCATCTCTGCGATGGAATCCGGGAGAATTCGGATATTTTCACCGACACAAAAATGTTGTTGCATCATTTTTGTGTCCGGGAGAAAAATCACCCCAAAAAGCCGGATCCCGGATTCCCGGTTTCCCGGATCCGGGCAATCCGTTTCTCCCTAACATGGGAGCCTATGGGGCCGGATTGCCCAGTCCGGGTGAATCCGGGAGCCGGATATCCGGGCTGCATGTTGCTGTTGTTTCAGGACCGCGAGTAGCTCCATGCTAGCCGCGATCTTGAAAAATCAGCAGCTGTGGCTGCAATTACAGCCATCCGGCTGCACACAGGACCGGAGGGCACATTTGGCCCTCCAGTTCTTTGTGCTGATCCGGTCCGGGGCTGTCAGGTTCATGCCTGACAGCCCCGGACTGGACTGCGCCGTGGTGTGAAGCCAGCCTAAGATTAGTTTGTCCATTATTATTATTGGATAAACCTTTTAACACAAATATGTTTTTTAACATAAGGAAAAAGCAATAGAGAAAATGTGACACACTATATGTAGAGCATGCAGTTGGGTTCCCCACATAGAAAATTCAATCTTGCATATTCCGGCAATGAGAGGCTTCTGTGATATATTTAGGCTTTTTTTGCACAGCACTCAGTTTATAGTCCATGCAGTATATTGCATCATGCCTTTGACACACTGCCCCAGTTCGATATTTCCCTTTTATTGAAGGTGATACGACATAGCGCAGATGAGTCAGCAGCACATTACAGTATTTGCAGCATGCATTATGTGTATTTTATGTGCAGGATATTCTTCATCCAAGTTATTTAAACATTTGCAGCTCTGCACATTTTAGAAGACATCAGTCTTCAATATAAATGCAGTACATTAAACCATTTAGCTGAAATGGATCTATAATTATAGCTTGTCTCTGCAATTACTCGTCATGTCTATTAGGTTGGCATTCAGAGTGTGCTACCTGCTGTGGTTTATTGATGGCTGTGTGCATACATCGAGTAGTAAAAGAATCACGGGATATATCAAGTGGTATCACAGGCAGCTGTCATAGCTTAATGGCAATCTATCACTAAATGTATTCTTCCCTATGTGAATGAAGCATAAAATGTGGACAGAGACCCTGAATCTACTGCTCTCCTCTCAAGGATGAGCTCAGTCAAACCTCGCCTGAGCCATTGATTGACAGCTTTTTGACTATTCTTTGCATAGGCTGAATCATAGTCTGTCAATCATTTAATAGGGTCACACGGTGGTGTAACAAAGCCAATTGACTCCAATTCAAATTCTACAACAAGACCCCTGATTATGGCTGCCTTCACACTGCGGTCAGGTCCGATCGGGGCTGTCAGGGGTGACAGCCCCAGACCGGATTTTGGCCCCATAGTATCCTATGGGACCGGATGGAGCCGGGTGGTAGCTATCTGCCATCCGGCCTTCATCTCTCCGGAAGAATTCGGGAGAAGTCGGATTTTCCTGCTTGCAATGTTTGTGTCTGGGGAGAACAATCTCTCCAAAACTGGCGTCTCCCGGATTCGCCTGGATCCTCCCGATCCTCCCAGGGCAATCCGGCACTCCCTTAATATTGTAAAGAGAAAATAGGGTGGGGGACAAGAGGCGCAATAGTGCCCTATCACTAGTGACACTTTTGTATGATGGTGGTGCTGTGAAGCTGCTCACCTGGTCCAGTTGTGAACCCACAACTGGTTTGAAGGCGTTTTTGGAATCTATGTTCCAGCTGCTGCAGGACCTCCACCGACCACTGGATAGTGGTTTGAATCCAAGAAATGATGGGAGTGCTGGTGTGTCACGGTCCGCGCTGCTGTGGTATGGATAAACTCTAAAATGGCTCTTTGGTGAGTTTATCCATACCACAGCAGCGCGGACCGTGACACACCAGCACTCCCATCATTTCTTGGACTCCCTTAATATGGGAGCCTATGGGGCCGGATTGCCACGATCCGGGAGGAGCCGGGAACCAGACACCTGCGGCTGCACGCCGCTGTTATTTCAGGACCGCGGTTAGCTCCCTGCGAGCTGCGGTCCCGAATCACCAGCAGCGGCAGCTGCATCAGCTGCACACCGGACCGGAGGGCATATTAGCCCTCCAGGTTTCTGTGTGCTGATCTGGTCCGGGGCTGTCAGGTTCACACCTCTGACAGCCCCGATCGGACCTGGACCGCAGTGTGAAGCCAGCCTAACATGGTTCTATAACACTGGCCTCCTTACATGGCCAAAGGGGGTTCAGGGCTCGGGTGCAACTGCAACTCCTGCACCTATTATAGTTATACCCATGGGGCCTAGGATTAACAGGGCTCAAGAATATCAAGGACAACATAGATGGAGCTTATTATTGAGAAGACTAGCAAAGCTGCAGCAGACAAAACAGTGCTTTATCTAAACTGCAATAAGAAACCTAGTAACTGATCAAGAGCTGGAATCAGTCCTTGTCCCTATTTTATGATCTTCTCATATGGAGCAGCATAAACCTGGTGATGTTTTCTTCCCTATGACAATCATTCTTCTTTGGCACTGTATCTAAGCCCATTAAACATAGCTGAAATGGATGGGGTATACAGAAACAAGCAGATACATAATAGATGCTCCATCAGACTGAAAATGTATGGAAATAGGCAAGATTATGGTGATATGCTTATTAATGGCATTAGGAATTTATTTAGAATGGCTTATACCTGGTCATGTCCTATTTTGTTGTTATAGCGCCCCCAATGTTATTTAGATCATTCATTGCGCATCACTAACGTGGCTTAAAAAAAATCCATGTATTTATCATAAAAAGTACTTTAGATGCTTATATGTCTGAATTCGGTACCTGCAAGAACATTGGTGTGGATACCTGTAACAGTCATCAGGGTGGATACTTCAGCTGGAGTCAGTCATGTCAATCCACGTTCAGTCATGCAGTTTTTTAAACGTAGTAATGCCCCCCTGCATTGTAATATATTGACCTCAATCTCTGAAGGTGCTCTGATGGTAAAGAACCTGTGGTGATGTCATCACCATAACCCCATAATTGGTGGAACTAAGCAGGCATGAACTGAAAGAACCTTTGGGCTTAGCACCGCCCATACAGGGACATGGTCTGATCATACCACAGCTCCTGTGCTGAGATAATCTTATATATGTGTCCCTGCTATGTACTGTGTAATGGATGTGTCTGACCATACAGGGACATGGTCTGATCATACTACAGCTCCCGCCCGTGATGTAATGTCTGTATATTCTTTTCCATCTTCCCCTGCACAAGAGCTGTGGTATGATCAGACCATGTCACTGTACGGTCAGATACATCCATTACACAGTACATAGCAGGGACACATATATAAGATTATCTCAGTACAGGAGATGTGATATGATCAGACCATGTCCTTGTACAGTCAGACACATCCATTACACAGTACATAGCTGAGACATATATATAAGATTATCTCAGCACAGGAGATGTGGTATGATAAGACCATGTCCCTGTACGGTTAGACACATCCATTACACAGTACATAGCAGGGACACATATAAAATTATCCCAGCACAGGAGATGTGATATGATCAGACCATGTCCCTGTACAGTCAGACACATCGATTACACAGTACATAGCAAGGACACATATATAAGATTATCTCAGCACAGGAGATGTAGTATGTATAAGACCATGTCCCTGTATAATCAGACACATCCATTACACAGTGAATAGCAGGGACGCATATATAAGATTATCTCAGCACCGGAGATGTGGTATGATCAGACCATGTCCCTGTACAGTCAGACACATCCATTATACAGTACATAGCAGGGACACATATATAAGATTATCTCAGCACAGGAGATGTAGTATGTATAAGACCATGTCCCTGTATAATCAGACACATCCATTACACAGTACATAGCAGGGACACATATATAAGATTATCTCAGCACAGGAGATGTGGTATGATCAGACCATGTCCCTGTATGGTAAGACACATCCATTACACAGTACATAGCAGAGACACATGTATAAGATTATCTCAGACACATCCATTACACAGAACATAGCAGGGACACGTATATAAGATTATCTCAGCACAAGATCATTTTTTTTAAATGTGGAACTTATTATTCCAAGATCCATTGATTAAAATGTACTTTGTTAGTGGAAAAACTCCTTTAAGTGCAGCTACAGACAAAACCAATCTATATCAGATAAAAATGTATTTACTAGAATAATAACATGTCTGATACAATAGAGACAAATAAATCCCTACATCTTGTTTAAATGGTGCC
Source organism: Allobates femoralis (assembly GCA_033576535.1). Classification (NCBI taxonomy): domain Eukaryota; kingdom Metazoa; phylum Chordata; class Amphibia; order Anura; family Aromobatidae; genus Allobates; species Allobates femoralis. Next base: position 5,214,274 of record JARQOC010000009.1, read on the forward strand.
TGTCAGCACAATGACTGTTCAAACCAAGCACAGTTCTTTGTAGGAAATGTACAGATAATTAACAAAATAAATAACCATTAAAGCTGGAAGAACATATTGCATATTTTGTGCAGATATTACACGCAGAAAATTCCCAACGTTAGGAGTACAGGTAAGATGGGGGAGTTTTAATTTAACCTTATTCACGTTCTTACGCCTTCTCATTGATTTTCTTTTTTTTTTTCAGAATACATGCAAAAAATTGATTTTGTTGTGGTTTGTTTTTAATCCAAAGTATTTTTTTTTCAGCTGTGTAATGTACTATTTTGGTGCATATTTTGAATGGGGCACATAAATCTGGAAATTGAATCTGGCCTGGCAATGTTATGTTGAGTTCTATTACATTTCCTCAACTAAACATGCTTATAAAAATGCATGAATAAGTATATTAAATATGCAATGATTTTAAACTGTAGAAACACTGCAGATTTCAGTTTAGGCAAATTGTCTCTTCAGAGAGGAAGAGGACTTGTACTCTAGTGCCACCTATTGGAAGCAGCAATCCTAAAAAGTCAAAATCGACCCTTTAAATTAGGTGAGTGATATTTAAATTAGGGGAAGTGATATTATAATTAGGGGAGTGATATTTAAATTAGGTAAAGTGATATTATAATTTGGGGAGTGTTATTTAAATTAGGGGAACTAATATAATTAGTTAGCAGTTGGAATTAAAATTTGGCAGTTAGAATTAGAATTTTGGCAGTTGGAATTAGAATTTTGGCAGTTGGAATTAGAATTTTGGCAGTTGGAATTTGAAATTTGGCAGTTGGAATTGAAATTTTGGCAGTTGGAATTTGAATTTGGCAGTTGGAATTTGGCAGTTAGGGGAGTGATATTAGGGGAGTGATCTTTAAATTAAGGAAAGTGATATTATAAATAAGGGAGTGATATTTAAGTTAGGAGAAGTGATATTCTAATTAGGGAAGTAATATTTAAATTAGGGGAGTGATATTTAAAGGGAACCTGTCAGGTGGTTTATGCCCCCCCAGCTATAACTGTCTGTAGCTGCAGCTTCATAGTACTATTCTAATCACCCCGTCTGAGCTCATAGTGTAATGTAAAAGAAGGAAAAAAAGCATTTATACACTTACATTTCAGTCCCCACCTTGGAGGAGGGGGGACTGTCTGGCAGGATAATGGTTAACTCACTTTTAACTTGGATAGCTAAAGGACCTGTGTGATGTAACGATCATGTGACCATAGTGGGTGGAGCTAAGCCAGCAAACATATTATGTTCTATGAGAACTTAGCTCCGCCTATTGTAGTCACATCGTTGTGACATCACTTCAGGTCTCCCAACATGTTCTAACACAAGGCTGAAATGTTAACTATTTACCTGCCAAACAGTCCCCGTCCTCCAATCTGGGGACTGTCTGCCTCATTACATAAGGAAATGTAAGTGTATAAATGCTTTTTTTCCCATTTCACATTACACTATGAGCTCAGACAGGGATGATTAGAATAGTATTATAAAGCTACTGGTACAGACAGTGATAACTGGAGGGGCATAAACAGTCTGACAGGTTCCCTTTAACAAGCCTTGTCATATGACATAAGATAAGAAGCCAAACCAGTGTCTCAGCTTGCAGACACGGTATTTCGCCTCATCAGTGCAAAGTAAGAGATCAGCTTTGGCTAGGTGAAAGGCTAAGACTGGGATATAAGGGATAAGGATTCTCCTTGTAGAGCGTGACACACTAGGTCTGGTATGCCAGTATGTGGAGACTTAAGGGGCCGTCACACACAGAAACCAAGGCTGCGATGTTGGAAGTGATGGCCACGGGAGCTTCCGACATCGCAGCCTTGGTATCACACAGGCAGATGTTGCCGGTGATGGCGCTGCGATGTGGGTGCAGCCATCACTTGCTGGGCTGGGATCAACCCAGCGAGCGATCCGCAGCAATGGTGCGGAATAGGCTATATCGCCGCCAACATCGCTATTGCGATGTCAGACGGCGCGATACAGCCTAATCGCTGGGGCCAGATTACCAGGTTTATGAACATGTTCATAAACCTGCAAGCAGCGATTTGTCGCAGTTCAATTGTGCTGTCACACAGCACGACCCACTTGCGATATCGCTAGCAACAACGCTGAACACGTAACTTTTCAGCGATGTTGCAAGCGGTATTGACATGTGTGACGGCCCCTTTAGACGCCACAATGCTCCTCTGGGAAATTAAATACGCAAATTGTCTCTACAGAGAGAAATGAAAACTTGAACTCTAGTGCCGCCTATTGAAAACAACAATCCTAAGGGTACCTTTACACGTCGCAACATGGCATGCAATTTCACTTGCAACTTACTGGTTGCAGTGAAGTCATGGACACGTTGTTCTATCTTGTTGCCTGTGTACAAATGGAACAATGTGTCCATGACTTCACTGCAACCATTAAGTTGCAAGTGAAATTGCATGCCATGTTGTGACGTGTAAAGCTACCCTAAGAGTCTATATCGACCCTTTAACGAGCCTTGTCATATGACTTAGGCTGGCTTCACACTGCAGTTTTTTCACTGATCAGTGTCCATCCAGTTTGTGTGCCAAACCCCAGAGAGGAACCTGGAGAGGAACTTGCAGAGAAAAAGTATAATTGAAAGATTGACACCTGTTCTGATTTTTTGGAGACACTCCTGGTTTTAGCACACAAACTGGATGGACACTGATCAGTGAAAAAAACTGCAGTGTGAAGCCAGCCATTAGGATAAAAAGTCAAATCGAAATTTGCGGACAGTGTTTCAGGTTATTGCCCCTCATCAGTCCAAAGTATGAGATCTGATTTGGCTAGGCGAGAGGCTAAGACTGGAATCTCATACTGCCATGTCAGTCCTGGCATTTCACTCTCCACAAGGAGAAACCTTACCCCTTAGATCCGAGTCTTAGACTTTAAACTAGGCAAATCAGATCAGATACTTTGCATTGATGAGGGGCTTTTTAGGAGACAGAGGTGGGAAGATAAATGTTAAAAAATAAGTGGGAAGGTCATCAGCCATGCCAGGGGTGCATAAAGCACCTCATTAGCATATTTGAATAAAGAACCATTTCTAGCAAAAACAGAATTTTAACCCTCAAGATGCCATTTCTGTTAGGATTCTGTTTCCTAAGTCTTTGTGCTTGGTTTGAACAGTTTTGCGCTGTCAGACTCCTTTTACCCCTTGCATTGTGTTGTATATGTTATAATATAGAATAATTATATTGTCATCTTTTGTGTTTGTGGGTTTTAATCTTTCATAACATTTTGTTCCAGGCTTGCAAATTAACCAGAAGATTGTGACTGCTTACCCTCAGGTGATACTGGTTCGGGTCGCAACTCCGACAGTGCAATCCGATAGCGATATAACTGTGTTGCGACACCTTGAAAAGCTAGGGTGCCGTCTTGTCAATCGCCCACAAGCCATTTTAAACTGCATTAACAAGTTCTGGACGTTTCAGGAATTAGCTGGAAATGGAATTCCTTTACCAGACACTTTCTCCTATGGTAAGTCCCAGGAGCTGTTCTCGATCATGTCATGTCCAGTAGGGGACTTTAGTATTGTACGGAACACAGTAGTGTGCAGCTCGATACAAGGGGCCATTTCATGGATACAGTGTCTTGTCCTCCATAGTTTAACCTCCATAGTTTGTCCTCCATAGTTTATTAGGACAGTCAAGCCACAGGCGCCCAGCGTGGTCCTAAGGGTGTGTTCACAACCAAACTCCTCTTTTGGATATTCAAGCTATTTTCATACATGAATAAATGGATCGGTGTCGAGGAGTGTTCTGGATCCAGTTTCACTCATTTTGGTCCATATGTCCATTTTTACCACTTCTAATATGAAAAAAAAAAAATGACAAACTTCTCCTATCCATTAAACAGTAAAAAAAAAAGGACGGCACACAGATGGCATCTATTTTTTTTTCACTGACCCTTTGATTTGAGTGGGCAAGTTTGATCCATAACGTGGATGAAAAATTGATGTCTCCTTTTTTTTTTTGCAGACTCTCAGTTCAATAAAAAACACGGTCATGTGAAAAGTCCCATAAATGATAATGGGTATAAAAAACACGGATAGAGCAAGTGCATGAAAAACAGATGTCTGATTAAGGCCTTATGTGCAGCAGAATCCACATTCCCATTCGCATTGCAAAAAGTGAAATCTGAAATGAATTGACATTCTGCAAATTTACCATGTAGAAATGTTCTGCATTGTGTTGATGTAAATTGATGAAATATCATCTGATTAGCTGTTATTTACTACTCCATAAAGCAAATTCGCAACGTGAGAACACCTCTTTAGGCCCTGTGCCCACGGTGCGTTGTTTGATGCCCTTTTTGACACATTTTGGAGATTCTGCATCAAAATCTGCATGTGAATCCTTCTGCCAGCAAAGTCTATGAGAGTTCAGACGTGCTGTGCCAACATTGCTTTTTTTTTCTTTCTTTTCTAGAGTTGGTGAAACATTTGAATCTAAACAAAGAATTTACCGTACATGCTGCAATTATAGAAATCCACACTGCAGGTCAATTTATGTGCAGAAAATAACCTCATCCACTTTGTTAATACCGAAAAATGTTGTGAATTTTACGGTTCAAAAATACCTAATACACAATGTGTGAACTTTAAAGTGTAAATAACATTTCGTTGAAAAAAGAAACAAAGCCCCATACTGCATTGGTTGTTAATGATGGGCCTCATAGCAGCTAAGTTAATGCTTTTATTGTGCCATATTACTTATTGTCTCACATTTTTCTGTGCTCTTTTAAAAAAACTGTATTTTATGGCTGTGGGGGCGGGGCAGCAGCTGATTACAGTGAGCAGTGCAATGTGACAGCAGAGAAGGGGTTAATAAGAAAAACAGCCTCACCGTGTCCTGATATAATGTATAAAGAGGAGCTGGCACCACTGAATACAGCGTGTCTGCTGCATTCAGGGAAGGGGTCTCCCATGTCTCTACCCGCCCTGTAAGCTGTAAAAAACACTTTATAAAGTTTAGAGATAACGAGTCCGGAGGGACTTACTGATAATGGAGTCCTCGCTGTTCCTGGGGGGTCCTTCCTGCCTCTCCGTGCCGCCTCCTGCCTGTGATGTCAGCGCCAGAGCCCACGCCGCTGTATGCATACAGCATAATCTGGAGCAGGGCGGGCTCCGGCGCTGATGTCACAGGCAGGAGGCGGCACAGAGAGGCAGGAGGTGGGGAGGACCCCCAGGAACAGCGAGGACTCCATAATCAGTAGGTCCCTCCGGACTCATTATCTCTAAACTTTATAAAGTGTTTTTTACAGCTTACAGGGTGGATAGAGACATGGGAGACCCCTTCCCTGAATGCAGGTGCTTTCAGTTGGGACAGGTCCTCTTTAAGCCGTCCAGCAATGGTGTGGGTCTCCAGCCAGTGGCCTTGACTTACGGCTCCAAATATAAAGAATTTTTGGCGAGTCCCAAAATAATTAAAATCCTCAATTTATTTCAGATGTATTAAAAGATCATAAAGGTTGGGAATACATCTCAACGCGTCTCTGGTGACAAGCCCTTATTCACTGAGATACAGATTCCTCATGATACATGGTTTAAAAATAATTGGTGACCAACCGTTGATCAATGAACACACATGTTTACAACCAATCACATTTGAGAACAAATCATACAATCACAAGTTAATTGACAAAAAAATAAAGGAAAAAACGGTATGAATTAATACAAATTAAGTGTATCATTCCTATAATTCATACCATTAGGATATTTTGTGTCCAGTTTAATCATCCGTAATAAATCTCATAAGAGGAGTGTTTTCCTCCAGTCACCTCCTCCAATAGAAAAATCGACTTTTTCTATTCCATAGAATGAAAAATTATTAGGTTTCCCTTTGTGTTTCTCTACAAAATGTTTGCATGCCCTGAATAGGATGTATTCTTATTTTTAATGTTGGCAACATGTTCTGCCATCCTTTTCTTTAATGTATGTATTGTGCAGCCACAATATTTTAGTTCACACTTTTTACAAAATATGCAGTATACAGCATAATTCGTATTGCAATTGATGAGTTTTTTTGATGTCATTAGCCGCATCAATTTCTTGTGTTTGTAGTGTGTACTGACACATCGTACATTTGGGACACGCACATTTAACAAAAAAACCTTTGCAATTTAGGCCGGCTTTACACCACAATTATTCTGCTTTGTGAACCGGACAGCCCCGGATCCGAATTTGCACCCCATGTATTACTATGGCGCCGGATTGGCCTTATTTGGCCTACGGTTTGCAGGTTTTCCGGGAGGATTCGGTTTTGTCCAATTTTTGCATCGGACACAAATACAAAGCCTTCATCATTTTATGTGTCCGATGCAAAAATCAGACAAAACCGGATCCGGCGCCCAAAGCATGGGAGTCTATGGGAGACGGATCGTGCCGGTTCCTGGAACGCCTGGTGCTGAAAGAGTGGCGGCTGTTAAAAGCAGCTGACGCTGAATTTCAGGACCTGGAGAACTCCACGGCTGAAATTTCAGCACCGCGGCAAGCTCCCCTAGGGCCACAGTGCTGAAATTTCAGTACTGGACAGCGCCAGCAATGAAGTCGGCAAAAAGCAGGCCCTCCAGTTCTGCTTGTCTGGGGCGGTCAGGTTCTGTCCAGTGCATCGTGCATAGCACCGTACAGAACCTGACAGTAAAAAATCCTGGTGTGAAGCCGGCCTTAGCCAGGTATTTCTAGACTTTTTTTGTGGTATATACAGACTAGGGGAAAGAATGGCACCTATTAACCGCCCTCTTCTCGGTACACACGCTAACCCATTTTTCAGAATTTTATTTAACTCCTGGTCTTGAAATAATATAGGGACATATCTGTTTATAATTGTTCTTATTTCATGAAATTAGCAACTATATGGAGTACTAAGAATGGTTTTATTTTCCATATTATTAGATTTAGTTGGAATCGGTGTTGTTTCGTCATTAATACCATCACCTTCATTATTGTCATAGTTATTTTTTTCAGAAACCTTTTTTATTGCTGAATCTATTTGTTTTTTCTTATATCCCCTTTCCGATACTCTAGATGTCACAACTTCTGCTTGTTCTCTAAATTAAATATTATCAGAGCTATTTCTATATATTCTGTTTAATTCATCATAAGGGATTGAATTAACAGCATGTGTTGGATGGCAGCTATCTGCTCTAAGTGTGGTGTTCCCACTAAGGCCAGTTTCACATTACGGGTCACATCCGATCCGAGGTTGCCCGTGTAAACCGGACAGCCCCGGACCGGATTTTGACCCCATAGTAGCCTATGGGGCCGGATAGAAGCCGGATGGCAGCTCTCTGCCATCCGGTTTCTATCTGTCCGGGACAATCCAGGAGAATTCAGAATTCTCTCACGGACACAAAAACAATGCTTGCAACGTTTTTGTGTCTGAGAGGAGAATATCTCCTCTAATTGCCTACTCTGGGATTCTCCCGGATCCTCCTAGATCCGGGGCAATCCGGCGCTCCCTAGCATGAGAGCCTATGGGGCCGGATTGCACCAGTCTGGGAGGATCCAGGAACCGGTCACCTGCGGCTGCATGCCGCTGTGGTTTCAGGACCACGGCTAGCTCCCCGCGAGCCGCGGTCCTCAATCATCAGCAGCGGCAGCTGTGTCCGGGTGCACATCGGACCGGAGGGCATATTAGCCCTCCGGTTCTGTGTGCTGATCCAATCCGGGGCTGTCAGGTTCATCCTGACAGCCTCGGATCGGATCTGACCCGCAATGTGAAACCGGCCTAATAGGTTTTCTATAGTTGCGATACCTAATTTTATGATGTTTTTTATCTCCCATGAGAAAGAAATCCAAAAAATTGATTTTGTCCTTTTATCCTGTGGCTCAATTTGGGTAAATCTTAGATTAATATCACTAGCATTAATATAGAATAAAAATTGTGGAATTCTTTCCACTTCTCCCACCCATATTAATAGGAAGTCATCCAAATATCTAACATATAATTCTATGTCATTTTTTAAAGGATTTTTTTCTATAAAAATAGTATTTTCTTCCCACCATGATACAAAAAGTGCATCTTGAGACGGTGTATTATAGGAATGATACACTTTATTTGTATTTATTAATACCATTTTTTTTTTTGTGAATTAACTTGTGATTGTATGATTTGTTCTCAGATGTGATTGATTGTAAACATGTGTGTTCATTGATCACCAATTGTTTTTAAACCGTGTATCCTGAGGAATCTGTATCTCAGTGAATAGAGACGCATTGAGATGTATTCCCAACCTGTATGGTCTTTTAATATATCTGAAATAAATTGAGGATCTTAATCATTTTGGGACTCGCCAAAAATTCTTTATGTTCAGAGAAGGGGTTAACAGAGATCGTGACTGAGCTGTGTGGAGCCAGCTGACAGATCAGAATCATGTGCCAAGGAAAGAGGAGTTTGCACTGATCCTGACCTTCTTGTGCTGCTTAGCAACTGTGCTGTAGCCTGAAAGTAATCTGATACATTGGCACCTCATCAGCTGCAGTCAGCTGTGTGGACGCTGTGTAGACCCCGTCCCCTCCCTTATAGGATTACGTGGCCCGTATTCAGTGAAGCTTGTGGACGGATCTGACTGAGAATGAACATATGTCTGCTTCACACACAGTGTAGTTAGTACACCTTGTGGAAGGTTTATAAATGGTTTTCAACTAGAATTCTCTAATCAAATATATTTGAAAATTGATTCTAATCACTTGCTCTACATCATTATTAAATAAAACTTTAAACGCCGGTTACACTTTAAACGTCTATCTGTAAGTTCACACTTTATGTAGTTAGTGTGGATTTCTCTGAAAGTTAGGTTCGCATATTGGGTGTAGACTTTACACACATAAAATCTGACTCATTTTACAGTAGCAGCAAAGTGGATGAATTCTAATTTAATCTCATACACATGATTTGTTGTTTTTTTTTTTGTAATCTGCAGCATATCGATTATTTGTGCAGAATCATCTCAGATTTCACATATTGCACTGGAAATGGTGAAATAGGCATCAAATCTGCAGCAAAATCTGCATGTAACAAGCGCAGATTCCACTGCAGGTACCATATGAAATCATGTACCGTGTGAATACAGTCTCTGTTTTTCTGCATCTTATCAGCGGCAAAATCAGCAGAAAAATCTAAACTTCTAACATGAGTATTCTGATGCTGATTTTGTTGCAGATTTGTCTCCGATTTTACCCTTTCTATTGCAAAGGGGGAAACCGGCAGTGAATTCTGGACATAGAGTTTAAAATCTGCACCACAGGTCAATTCCTCAGAATTTTTTAGAAAAATGCAGGTGATGAGATTTGTTTAAAAGCTACAATGTAGCCTTGTCACGGGAATTTTATAAAAGTCAATAGCAGCCCTTTATCAAGCCTTGCTATATGACTTAGGATAAAAAGCCAAACCAGAATTTCAATTTCCAGACATGGTTTTTGGGGTATGACCCCTCATCAGTGCACAGGTATGAGATCTGATTTGGCTAGGTGAGAGACCTAGAGGTGCTTTGCACGGTGTTTAAGTCTCCTTATACTGGCAGAACATCTCCATAACGATAAACCTCACCCCTTAGATCCTCTGGAATTTTTTTGTATTTTTAAAGTCTCATGCACATGGATGTATGATGTACTGTGGTTCTGTTTGCACAGAGCTGGAATAGAGCGACAATAGAGGTGCATGAGCTCACACTATACCTTCTCTTTCTTCCTATGATTTATGGAAGCACACCATTTTTTTGTTGTTGTTTACTGTTTACTTTTATTCTCAATCCATCAGAAAAAAATATTGTGCACCATCAGACATCAGACTCTATATGCACTAGAAAGCATTGCTGCTAGGGTAGATATTTCAGTATATATGGAGTTTGGTGCAGTTTGTACAGCCATTTAGGACCCATGCAATGCAATCTTTACACTAGAGTGCCTACTAGCATGTAAGAAAATCCCCAGAGGGTGGAGTTCTAAGGGCCGCTTCACACTGCGCGTGATCCGGTCCGGGTCTGTCCGGGAAGACCCTGACAGCCGCGGACCGGATCAGCACACAGGACTGGGGGGCTATTATGCCCACCGGTCCTGTGTGCAGCGCACGCAGCTGCTGCCACTGACAGGTCAGGACCGTGGTGCTGATCTTATCAGCAGCAGGAACTGCATGCGCTGCACACTAGACCGGAGGGCATAATAGCCCCCCAGTCCTGTGTGCTGATCCGGTCCGCAGCTGTCAGGGTCCTCCCGGACAGACCCGGACCGGATCACGCCGCAGTGTGAAGCGGCCCTAAGGCAACTTTTTCCCTTTGATGTCCTACAATGTGAGGCTAAGTTCACATGTCCAGTAATCATCCCTTAGGCCGGCTTCACACAACGGTTTTCAGCTGTCAGGTTCTGTCCGGTTTGAACCGTAGAGAACCTGATCCGGTTTTGCAACCATGTATGCCTATGGTGCCGGATTGGTCCTATTTGGCCATCCGGTTTTGTGTTTTCTGTTCATGATCTGATTTTGTCAGTTTTTTCACCGGGCACAAAATCGGAGCCTGCATCATTTTTTTGGCTCTGGTGCAAAATTCGTACAAAATCGGATAGTCCGGATCTGGGGCGATCTGGCACCCATAACATGGGAGTCTATGGGCGTCGGATCCGTGAAAAAATCAGTTAATTTCCCAGATCCGATGTACACCACAGTGCAGGCTCTAAAATGCTGCCGTGCTCATTCAGCACCATGGACAGCAGCATTTCCAAGACAAGGCTGAGGGTTCAGCACCATGGAGAGCAGCACTGCACACATAGGCTAACAGATCAGCACCCTGGACAGCAGCAGAGACGAAAACTGCAAAAAACTGGATCGGAGGGCATACTTACCCACACTTTCTGCTCTTCCTGTGCTGTCAGGTTCTGTCCAGTGCAAAAAACAGGATCCAACCTGAGAGCACAAAACCTTGGTGTGAAGCCGGCCTTAGAATACAACAGATCTAGCAGAGATTCTTTGTGCAAGCAACACTTTTTCATTTGTTGGTAAATAACTGATTTCTGCAGGATCTGTATTTTAACACTGGAGTCTATGGAGAACTGATGCTGCAACTGATTACCACTTATCTTCCATTTGAAATTGATCCAGTAAGAATAAAATGGATCCTTTACAAATGAGAGAAAAATTTAAATCAATTATTTAACAACATACAAAAAAAATAAAAAAAAAAGGAAAAAATTGGATCAGCACTTCCATATTGACGTAGGCGGTCGCGGTGCTGCCCGGTGTGCGGTGGTGGCGGCCATTTTCCATGTGTCTACATACATTGATCCAAGCTGCCAGACTTTCAGAAAATGGCCACAGAGGTGGTGCATGCGCAGATCAAGATCCATGGCCATTTTTGGAAGTCTGGACACTAGGAGTCGATTTGAATCTTGCATAAATGCATGTAGACCCCTGTGACCCCCCGTGCTTTACCCCCACCCTCTATGGACCCTGAAAGAATCTCTGCTCCACCAATGCTATCCTCCCCGGTAAGTTTTTTTTTATGCTTAAGGGTGCGTTCACTCGCTGCATATTTGCTGCATTTTTTTTTCACGCAAGCTCATCACAAACCAGGAGTGGGTGATTAAGTCCAGAAGTGGAGCACTTGTTTCTATTAGGGTAAGGACACACTGGCGTGAAACTCGGACGACTGCAATGCAAGTTTCTCTCACATTGCAGTCGGACCATTGTTAATCTATGTAAAAGAGCACATTTCCGAGCGTCGGGCGATTTTTTTTCTCATCCGAGAGACGGACGAGAAACCAATCGCAACATGCTGCTGTTTTTTTTACACGCCAGTGTGTTTCCAGCCTTAGGCCTTACACTGGTGTGTAAAAAAAACGGTCCGATTGACGTATCCGAGAGTCGGACAAGTGTCGCCTGAGTTTTGCTCCGTTTTGCATCCAACTGCGATGTGACTGCCCGACCATTTTTTTTCTCAGCAGCTATGTACTGTATAATCATTTTTAGGAACATTCTACAGTGTTCTCAGCTACAGAATGAGAATGTATCAGTGAAAAAAACGTGCCTGACTTGGATGGTTGGTGTGCGGTCCGACTGCAGTCTGTGAATTTTGTCGGACCCATAGACTTGTATTGGCGAGTCTCGGCTGTGAATCGCGTACTATCGCAGCATGTTGCGACTGCTTTCTCGTTTGTCTCGCGGTCAAAAAAAAAACGCCCAACACTCGCAAATGTGCTCTCGGACATTGAATACAATTGGTCTGACTGCACTGCGAGAAAAACTCGCTTTGCAGTCATCCGAGTTTCACGCCAGTGTGTCCGTACCCTTATACTTTTCCTCTGATTGTTTCACTCCTGGTATGTGATGAGCTTGCACTTAAAAAAATGCAGCAAATACGCAGCATGTGAAAGCATCTTAAAACAAGATTTGAAGTGTAAGGGTACCTTCACATGGGGCAATATTGCTAGGCAATTTCCCTTGCAACTTACTGGTTGCAGTGAAATCATGGACACATTGTTCAATTTTGTTGCCTTGTACAAATGGAACAATGTGCCCATGATTTCACTGCAACCAGTAAGTTGCAAGGGAAATTGCATGCAATGTTGCGACGTGTAAAGGTACCCTAAGACGCAGCACCCCCGTTTTCCCCCCAGTGGGGGGGGGGGGGGGAGTGTGTCTTATGGCCACTTTACACGTCCCGATATCGCCGCCCAACTTCGATAAAAAGTCACGTGGTGTGTGTGTTGGCCCTGATATGGTTCGTGCGTTGTGTGGTGTACATGTGCAATTCGATGCAAGAACGATGACAAAACGATATCGGGGAAGAATTGTGCAGGCTCTCCAACTGCCCGATATTGGATGGACGATCTGGCAGGATCGTGCTGTGTGACAGCGCAACTACGATTAGGAGCACAACTTCCCCTATTCACTTCCATGTTAAATGGTCGTTCCCTGGGTCGCTCGTACAAGGGGGCGTATACATCGCAGTTGTGTTGCCTTCCAATATCTCCTTGTGTGACATCTCCTATGCGATCTTGGATTTCATCCCAAAAAGTGTGCGCTCCCGTGCCGTTGTATACAATATCGAAACGATGTTGGGACGTGTAAAGTGGCCATAAGACGCAGCACCCCCATTTTCCCCCTAGTTGGGGGGAAAAAGTGTGCCCTATAATACAAAAAATACGCTACGTTCTAACAGATGATTGCTGGACATGTGAACATTGCCTGAGCTAGTGCACGATTGCATTTTAAAATGACATGCCGTGTTACACAACTGGTGATAAAGTGCAACATTGCATAAAAATGACTTCAGTAACACAGTGCAATTTTTCGGAGTGAGGACCTAAAGAGATTCTCTACTTTAGACAGTTGAATGGAGCGAGTTTCAGAGTGAAGAGCATTTGCAAACTTTACCTTTCTTACAATGGAGGACTTGCATTACACACAAGTGAATAAGTAGCATGCAATGCTTAATTCTCCCTGTGTAGGCGCTGCAGAAAAATGTAATACTTGTTTTACAGTCCCTCTGATAATGATCGCCTGTGGTCTCTCTGTGATCCACCTATTTCAGGAGACTAATCTAAGAATGATCCAAAGCAAAGAAAAATTGATAGGGTGTAGTTAAAACCATATAACATTGCACACATGCGTTTTTGCATGGATTTTAATCGCACCCAACCCCACTGTCTGAATATACCCCAACTAGATGAGGGATTTCTAATTGTCATCACAGGTGCCTTCTTACATGGAGGGCAACCATTGCCAGCTGGGATTTATTGTTCACCTTATAGCACCTGGTAGCGTCACTATAAATCCCAGCATGCACTGTTTCTCCTCATATGACTTTTGGTGCTAACGTAAGTTTTTCTCACAAGATTTACAGGTTCATTGGAAGGACGGTGATTTCTTTTCTATCCCTGGTGAAATATAAAAATAGAATTTCCCTTTAAAACAGGGCTGTCCGCCGAAGAAAGTCCAAAGCGTTCTGCATAGTAATGGTGTGGCTAGCAGATCAGCTACCGGAGTGGTCAAACCGGACAGATCCAGCAATACCATAATCAATGGCAAGGACCGGATCAAAAATTGTGTGGCCAGCATTACACATGATGTAAACGGTACTTGTGTATACATAATAAATAATAACTAGCAGTAAATTGGTTTGGAATGGATGCTTGGCTCTGTCCACTCGTATATGAGCCAATATATACATTATCGGGGGATTTATTTATGGCTGACATTATTTTATTTATTTTTTTAAATGACAGGTGGACACGATGAATTTGCAAAAATGATAGATGCAGCGGAACCTCTTGGATATCCTGTTGTTGTTAAAAACACTCGAGGGCATCAAGGTAATTTGTTATGTACCCGAAAGCTTGATCGACGCCCCCAATACACCACATAGGGGTCTTTAACATGTAAATCTATTAATGCCTCCTTTACATCTTGTATCAGTTACTGCACTCCCTAGTAATTAGTGTTTTCATGCATATGCAAATGAGGTGTTAAGTGCTCTCAGTTTGGCAGAGCACTTAATGAGTATCATGAAGATATAAGGTACTCCTGTGAGTAGGAAGGTGCTCAAGAGGGGTGCCACTCTGTAGTAGCAAATAGTCATTGCCGAAAGTGTTGCCACCCTTGAAATTGTTCCAGAAAATGAAGTATTCCTCCCAAATTATTCCCCATGTTTTGTTATACACATGATTATTTCCTTTGTTTGTATTGGAACAACAACAAAAAAAATCAGAGATAAAAAAGAAAATCTGACATAATTTCACACAAAACCCTAAAAGTGGACCAGATAAAAATTATGGCATATTTCCAGTTGTGGGTAAACAACTTTCGTTCACACTCACCTGTAAAACTAACAGGTGTGGGCAATATCAAAATCACACCTGAAACCATAGAAAAAGGGGAGAAGTCGACTCAATGTTTGCATCGTGTCTGCGTGTGCCACCCTGAGCATAGAGAATAGAAAGAGGAGAAGAGAACTGTCTGAGGACTTGAGAACCAAAATTGTTCAGAAATATCAAAAATCTTAAGGTTACTAGCCCTCTATAGAGATCTTGATGTTCTGTTGTTCATAGTGCGGAACATAATCAAGATGTTTACAACCCATAGCACTGTAGCTAATCACGCTTGACGTGGACAGCAGAGAAAAATTGATGAAAGGTTGCAATTCAGGATAGTCCGGATGTGGTAAGCAGTCCCAATCAAGTTCCAAAGAAATTCAAGCTGTCGTGCAGGTTCAGGTCATAAGTGTCAACACAAACTATCCATCCACATGTGAATGGAATTAAACGCCATATAGGATACCCAGCTACTGTTGACACAGAGGCATAAAAAAGCTGGACTGCAGTTTGCCCAAATGTACATGAGTAACCAAAATCCTTCTGTGAAAACGTCTTGTGGACAGATGAGACAAGACAGAGTTTTTGGTAAAGCACATCATTCTACTGTTTGCAGAAAACAGAATGAGATCTACAAAGAAAAGAGCACAGGACCTACAGTCACATAGGGTAGAGGGCAGAGAAGAGAACTCAGGACCTACAGTCAGAAATGGAGGAGGGCAGAGAAAAGAGCACAGGACCTACAGTCACATATGGAGGGCAGAGAAAAGAGCACAGGACCTACAGTCACATAGGGTAGAGGGCAGAGAAGAGAACTCAGGAACTACAGTCACATATGGAGGAGGGCAGAGAAAAGAGCACAGGAACTACAGTCGCATAGGGTAGAGGGCAGAGAAAAGAGCACAGGACCTACAGTCACATAGGGTAGAGGGCAGAGAAGAGAACTCAGGACCTACAGTCACATATGGAGGAGGGCAGAGAAAAGAGCACAGGACCTACCGTCACATAGGGTAGAGGGCAGAGAAAAGAGCACAGGACCTACAGTCACATTGGGTAGAGGGCAGAGAAGAGAACTCAGGACCTACAGTCAGAAATGGAGGAGGGCAGAGAAAAGAGCACAGGACCTACAGTCACATATGGAGAAGGGCAGAGAAGAGAACTCAGGACCTACAGTCACATATGGAGGGCAGAGAAAAGAGCACAGGACCTACAGTCACATAGGGTAGAGGGCAGAGAAGAGAACTCAGGAACTACAGTCACATATGGAGGAGGGCAGAGAAAAGAGCACAGGACCTACAGTCACATAGGGTAGAGGGCAGAGAAAAGAGCACAGGACCTACAGTCACATAGGGTAGAGGGCAGAGAAGAGAACTCAGGACCTACAGTCACATATGGAGGAGGGCAGAGAAAAGAGCACAGGACCTACCGTCACATAGGGTAAAGGGCAGAGAAAAGAGCACAGGACCTACAGTCACATTGTGACGACCATCTGCTATGAGGCTGAGCTGCTGGTAAGACAGCACCCTGAGAAACCCAGAGACACTTTACCCCTATACAGGAATCTGGAATTACAGCGGAGCCCAGGAGGTAGCTTGCCTATGATGAGCAGCAGACCGGAGCAGGAAGGTTGCCAGCAAGGGAATATTAAATAAGACCCAAAAGAGTCGGGGTCAAAACCAGGAGGGCAGCTAAGGTACAAAATTGTTAGGCAGTAAAAGGGTCAATAATCCTGGCAAAGGTGAGAGTCAAAAATCGGGAGGGCAGCCAAGGTACAAAATCGTCAGGCTATAGAAGGGTCAAAAAATCCAGGCACAGGTGAGAGTCAAAATACAAACACGCTAGATCGCTGGGGAAACCAAGACTATATCTGGCAGCCTGCAGGACAGGCTCCAAAGTATTTGAAGGGTGTGGCTCCCTCTCATAGGCTGGATCTCACAGCCTGATGACCTTATCCGGACCGCCCATACAACAAGGCCAGATGGTGATGCACAACTGGTACCAACCACCCTACTTCTGATAGAAGAGCGAAGCCTGCGTCTACCAGACGCCTCTGCAGGAACCTCTTTTGGTGCCTGCATCACCCACAGGAGAAACACGGCGATGCCCAGCGACTGAGACAGGTGTAAAAGGAGGAAGTCCATATGAGGACCTGGTCCTCCTATCACTGGCACCGCCAGCCGAAGGAACCCCGCGCCTTCCAGCACCCGAGCCAACAACACCAGCCATGGAGTCCATCGGCGACGTGACACACATATGGTGGAGGGCAGAGAAAACAACCCAGGACCTACAGTCACATATGGAGGAGAGCAGAGAAAAGAGCACAGGACCTACAGTCAAATATGGTGGAGGGCAGAGAAAAGACCACAGGACCTACAGTCAAATATGGTAGAGGGCAGAGAAAAGAACACAGGACATACAGTCACATATGGAGCAGAGCAGAGAAAAGAACCCAGGACCTACAGTCAAATATGGTGGAGGGCAGAGAAAAGAACACAGGATCTACAGTCAGATATGGAGGAGAGCAGAGAAAAGAGCACAGGACCTACAGTCACATATGGGTGCAGGCACAGAAAAGAACACAGGACCTACAGTCACATATGGTGGAGGGCAGAGAAAAGAGCACAGGACCTACAGTCACATATGGGTGCAGGCACAGAAAAGAACACAGGACCTACAGTCACATATGGTGGGGGTTCAGAGATGTTTTGGGTTGTTTTGCTGCCTCTGACCCTGGGTGTCCTGACTGTGTGTAAAACATCATGAAATCTGAAGATTACCAAAGGATATTGAGTCGCAATGTAGAGCCCAGTGTCAGACAGCTGGGTTTGCATCCTAGGTCTTGGGTCTTCCAGCAGGACAATGACCCCAAACATCAAAAAGAGCCCGGAAATGGATGGAAATAAAATGCTGGAGAGATCTGAAGTGGCAACAATGACCCCAGATCTAAGTCCCATTGATCACCTGTGGAGAGATCATAACTTTGCTGTTGGGAGAAGACGCCTCAAATATGAGAGACTGGGAGGAGATTATAAAGAAGAGGCCGAAACTCCAGGTGAGAAGAAACTTGTGGATGGTTATAGGGAGTGACTGATTGAAGTTATTTATTTTAAAGGAAATGCAACCAAATATAAGGTTGAGGAGGACAACAATTTTGTCTGGCCTATTTTGAGGTTTTGTGTGAAATATGTCTAGTCAGGGAATAAACCTGTATAACAAAACGTGTACATGCAACAATTTCAAGGGTTTCATGACTGTATATATAGGTACTTCACACCCCAATTGAGGATTAATGCATTTATACTTTATTGAGGCACTCTATTATGCACAGTAAAGTTTTTTTCCCAATTCATGGACATTCCTCAGACACAGACTGCAGCAGAGACGAGTAGACAAAAAAGAAATTGAAATAGTGCTTTGGAATTGTGCAGCCTGGCATCATACAGACAGTGACCTCAATAAAGCTTAAAGGGAACCTGTCACCCGATTTTAAGCCCCTACACTATCTCTAGCTGTCCCTACAGCTTCCTAGCAGCTCCCTATCTATCCCTTTCTTATCTAAAGTGTCCCTATTAAACATGTGTAAAGGAAGTATAAACTTACTGCAGTCCCCGTGGTTGGGGGACTGGGTAGGCGTGGCCTCACTTCCTTCCTCACACCTCCTGGATGTAATGCACGCCCCGCTGGGCGGCATTATTCTTTGTCCTCTCTGCCCCATTAATTGTAATCTCCCGCCCTCTACACCTCTTTGCACCGGCCGGGCGTCACATCCGGCGCGGTGCATTATGGGCCGTCACGTGATCGGCCCCAGTGCATTATGGGCTTGATCACGTGATCGGCCTGGCTTCAATAAGCGCATGCGCGGAGCCGGGGCCGATCACGTGATCAAGCCCATAATGCACTGGGGCCGATCATGTGATCGGCCCCATAATGCACTAGGGCCGATCACGTGACGGCCCATAATGCACCGCGCCTGATGTGACGCCCGGCCGGTGCAAAGAGGTGTAGAGGGCGGGAGAGTCCAATTAATGGGGCAGAGAGGACACAGAATAATGCCGCCCAGCGGGGCGTGCATTTTAACACGGAGGTGTGAGGAAGGCAGCGTGGGCACGCCTACCCAGTCCCCCAACCAGGGGGACTGCAGTAAGTTTATACTTATTTTACACATGTTTCATGGGGACACTTTAGATAAGAAAGGGATAGATAGGGAGCTGCTAGGAAGCTGTAGGGACAGCTAGAGATAGTGTAGGGGCTTAAAATTGGGTGACAGGTTCCCTTTAAGAGGTTGATACTGGGCAGGGAAATAATCTGGGGACGCAGGGGCTAGGGAAGTGCTCTGTTATGCCCAGAGTACTTAATTCCTCCTTTGCATATGGACTTATACTAATTACTTGGGAATGTAGCAACAAATAAAAGATATAAAAGATGTCGATGGATTTACATTTCAAATTCCAGCATGCCCCTATCGGCCACTTGAGAGGCTTTTTTTTTGTCTCTTTAAAATTGTATTATTTGTGTGTAAACCACACATTGTACAACATAGCTAATAAGCATATTAAAAAATATATCCACTGACTAAAGACAGGTATTGAAGGGGTTGCC
This sequence comes from Allobates femoralis, assembly GCA_033576535.1. Classification (NCBI taxonomy): domain Eukaryota; kingdom Metazoa; phylum Chordata; class Amphibia; order Anura; family Aromobatidae; genus Allobates; species Allobates femoralis. The sequence goes on from JARQOC010000009.1 coordinate 5,233,710, forward strand.
AACATCCCCGCTGATCAGCCATTACCAGGTCCTGTGGTTGGTTGAAGTACACAGCATACACTGTGTATCCCACCCCTTCACTTATGGGGATATTACTACAGGATCAGGACATTACTACAGTAAGGTGACGTGAATGGGGACATTACTACAAGGAGGAGATCAGGATGGGGGACATTACTACAAGAAGGGACCAGGAAGGGGAGCATTGCTACAGGAAGGGGATTAGAACAGGGACATTAGTACAAGAAGGTGAGCAGGATGGGGACATTACTACAGGATCAGGACATTACTACAATACAATAAGGAGACATGGATGGGGACATTACTATAAGAAGGGGATCAGTATGGGGGATATTACTAAAAGTAGGGGATCAGGATGGGGACATTACTACAGGATCAGGACATTACTACAATACAATAAGGAGACATGGATGGGGACATTACTATAAGAAGGGGATCAGTATGGGGGATATTACTACAAGTAGGGGATCAGGATGGGGACATTACTACAAGTAGGGGATCAGGATGGGGAAATTACTACAGGAAGGGGATCAGGATGAGGACATTACTACAGGAAGGGGATCAGGATGGGGGACATTACTACAAGTAGGGGATCAGGATGGGGACATTACTACAGGAAGGGGATCAGGATGGGGACATTACTACAAGTAGGGATCAGGATGGGGACATTACTACAAGTAGGGGATCAGGATGGGGACATTACTACAAGTAGGGGATCAGGATGGGGACATTACTACAAGTAGGGGATCAGGATGGGGACATTACTACAGGAAGGGGATCAAGATGGGGGACATTACTACAAGTAGGGGATCAGGATGGGACATTACTACTAGTAGGCGATCAGGATGGGGACCTTACTACAAGTAGGGGATCAGGATGGGGACATTACTACAGGAAGGGGATCAGGATGGAGACATTACTACAGGAAGGAGATCAGGATGGGGGACATTACTACAAGTAGGGGATCAGGATGGGGACATTACTACAAGTAGGGGATCAGGATGGGGGCATTACTACAGGAAGGGGATCAGGATGGAGACATTACTACAGGAAGATCAGGATGGGGACATTACTACAAGTAGGGGATCAGGATGGGGACATTACTACAAGTAGGGGATCAGGATGGGGACATTACTACAAGTAGGAGATCTGGATGGGGACATTACTACAGGAAGGGGATCAGGATGGAGACATTACTACAGGAAGGAGATCAGGATGGGGGACATTACTACAAGTAGGGGATCAGGATGGGGACATTACTACAAGTAGGGGATCAGGATGGGGACATTACTACAGGGAGGGATCAGAATGGGGACATTACTTCAAGTAGGGGATCAGGATGGGGCATTACTACAAGTAGGGGATCAGGATGGGGACATTACTACAAGTAGGGGATCAGGATGGGGACATTACTACAGGAAGGGGATCAGGATGGAGACATTACTACAGGAAGGGGGTCAGGATGGGGACATTACTTCAAGTAGGGGATCAGGATGGGGCATTACTACAAGTAGGGGATCAGGATGGGGCATTACTACAAGTAGGGGATCAGAATGGAGACATTACTACAAATAGGGGATCAGGATGGGGGACATTACTACAGGAAGGGGATCAGGATGGGGGACATTTGTACAGGATCAGGACGTTACTACAATAAGGGGACATGGATGGGGACATTACTACAAGAACTACTGAGAAAAAAGCAGCATCAGAAAAACTTACCATCAATGCCAAAATCAAAAACCAACACTGCACCTGCAGGATGCAGTCAGGCCCCATTATGTAAAGCAAGCCCAGGTGCAGGCTAATAAATCACCTCAACCTACAACAAAATGTGGGAGGCGACTTGCCATGCACATGATGGGCCTGCTTAGGACACCGTTGTTTTTTTATTTTGGCATTGATGGTAAGTTTTTCTGATGCTGCTTTTTTCTCAGTAGTTTTTGTACATAATTTGTAAGGACTCATGAGCATGGGGATCTTGGCCAATGCATGAACCAATACCTCATCTATAAGCTTTTTTTATTGATCACATAAAAAACTTTTTTGCACTTTTTTATCATTTTCGGGGTGCAGCTGGGCCCCATGGGGCGCCGTTCATCTGGTGGTGAAGAAGCATCGTACTGGGAGGCCCATTGGTTAGTTGGCAGAGCCAGTGGGTAGCTTTCAGACACTCTGCAGCATTTGTATCAAGTGAATGGTGTCCTATGCAAGTAGTATTTTTACAGGATAAAACCAGATTTACTGTATGTGGCTAATTGTAAAACATTTTCGTATGGGGTCAAATTGGGGACAAAAAAGGAAATCGATATGTATATATACGGTAGTTTATTTTTAATTCAAAATAAAATATGAAAAATAACAAAAAAAATTTGCCCACTAAAAATGCTGTTTCATTTAAAACCAAGACCTGCACCGTAACCCACATGTTAAATACCATTAAAAAAGAAGGAAAAAAACACCAAAAACTTAAGAAAAAGTATTCTGATCAAAAAGTCATATAGAAAAATAATGGTATCTCCTTTGGCTTCTGATTTTGCTCCATTTTTAATGTCATGGATATTGCATTGCATAGCCAGAGACAGCCTTCATTATAGTGAAATAGTGAAATAAGCCTCCACTGGATAATAAAGATATATGATTAACAATATAAACTGAATGAATGGCCTTCTGAGGTGTGCCCTGCATGTGACCGTGCGTGACCAAAAGCTTCAAGGGCCCAGGCTGTACCTATCTAACATCAGTGCCAAGCAGCTGGGTCCTATGGGCTTGCGGCAGAGGGGTCCAATGTCACCACAAAGACCTCTATACACTATGATCATTAGTATAAGTGCACACATTTAGGATTTGGTGCAAAAATGTCTGCATCATTTTCTGCATCTCTTAGCAGTACAAAAAGTGTGATGGGGAAAATCTGCACCACAACCGCGTTTGTGATGACTAATGGCCTTCAAGTTCTGTATCGATATTTAATTGTCCTTATCCTGGTGTTGGATAAGAACTTAGGCTGTAATGTAACAAAACCAAGAAAAACAAATACAAGAATAGTGGCCAGCATGGGCCAAAGCTCCCCTAAAGTGGTATGAAGACCATCCCCCAAGACTCATGAACAAGTGAAATACAGGTGCATCTCAATGAACTAGAATATCATAAACTTAATTTATTTAAGTAATTCAATACATAAAGTGAAACGCAAATATTATATGGAGTCATTACATAGTGATCTATATCAATGTTTATTTATGTTAATGTTGATGATTATGGCTTACAGCCAATGACAACCCAAAGGTCATTATCGCAGAAAATTAAAGTAGGGAGGATGAAGGGTCTGAGAGATAAAATATGACCTAAATAGGTATCAGAGGCTTCACCTTGTGTGGTGGTGAGAGTCACAACCACTATAAAAGCAGATTATGGCTGCTGCAGTCTCCAGTGTGTTGCATATAGAGTAGGGAGGATGAAGGGTTAAAAACTGCACTGCCGTATTCCTCAAGACATCAAAGGGTGAATATAATATTGATTCATTAGTCAATGTGTTGCAGGGCTCCCTGGCCCCTTCATCAGGACAAATCAATATCATATTGCCATGTTTAAGGGTGTTTCTGGGGAGCCCTGAAATGTGTTGACTAATAAATCAATATTATATTCACCCTTTGATGTCTCGTGGAATACAGCAGTGTGGTTTTTAACCCTTCATCCTCCCTACTCTATATGCACCACTCAGCAGCCATGATCTGCTTTTATAGTGGTTGTGACTCTCACAACCACACAAGGTGAAGCCTCGGATACCTATTGAGGTCATATTTTATGTCTCAGACACTTCATCCTCCCTACTTTAATTTTCTGAGATAAAGACCTTTGGGTTTTCATTGGCTGTAAGCCATAATCATCAACATTAACACAAAAAATCATTGAAATAGATCCCTCTGTGTGTAATGACAATATAATGTGTTTCACTTTATGTATTGAATTACTGAAATAAATTACCTTTTTTTGATATTCTAATTCATCGAGATGCATCTGTATCTAATCTAGCTCAATAAAATACTCTTATTGAAAGGGAATCTGTTGGTAAGTTTGACCCCCTGGACATTTTTATATGTGCATGTAGTTCAGCAAAAATTGATCTCATTGGTGCCTTTTATATTTTTACTAGATGGTGGCCCGATTCTAATGCATCGGGTATTCTAGACTATGTATGTAGTTTATTTATGAAGATTTAAGAATAATGCAAAGGGAAGCTGGGTTTAAATCCTGCGCCAATATCGCTGATTGCTGGCAAGGGAACCGGCCGGGTGCAACAAATAAGCAAAGTGTGGTTGAAATGCCGCGCCACTTTGCGGGCAAACTGTCCCTGTTGCAGATTGATTGGTCAGGCCAGACGCCCGCGACCAGCGACGCAGGATTTGCGTTACAGACAAACAGACAAGAGTAGACAATTATACAGTAGATTCTCTTGCCTAAATCTCAGTTTTTGCAGAATACAGATGAGTTGCTCCGTGCAGTGAGTGGGATGATGCACTTACAGAACTCTGCCTCCTCACTTATTAACATTACTGCCTGTTGTCACATCAGATGTAAGGCTTCAGTGTTCTGCTGTGCACGGACTGGCGCCACTGCTGTTCACAGCACCATTTACTATAATATGAGCGGTGACTGTAAGCCCCCTTTGGTACTTTGACTGACAGTCAGTTCTGCACAGAGTGAGCTGTCAATCAAAGTGCCAGTGCGTGCCTACAGCTGTGCGGGGCTGTGAGGGCCACTTTACACACACCAACTTATCTGTCCAACTTCTGAACAACTTACTGGTTGCAGTGAAATCATGGACACATTGCTCCATTTTGTGGCTGTGTACAAATGGAACAATGTGTCCATGATTTCACTGCAACCAGTAAGTTGCTCAGAAGTTGGACAGATAAGTTGGTGTGTGTAAAGTGGCCATGAGAGGTGACTGTAGCTCCTATGACTGAAAGTTGTCAGCTCCTTGGAGGAAATCAGTTCATTTTCTCTCTGTAGGTTGCTGGCAATCATTGTAATGCTAGTAACCTGCATATTACCCCTACACATTCTCTTCAGGTAAATACCGATTTTTGAGGTGACGGGCTCCCTCTTAAAGGGTCGTCTGGACTTTCATATTCATGGCCAATCCTTAGCATAGGTCATCAATGTCTAATCGGTGGACTTGTGACACCTGGCACCACTGCCGATCAGCAGTGACCAATGCCAGCAGTAGCCGAATGTGGCTGAATAGTGCAGCTCCAACAATGGAATAGTGGCCGGGCCAGGTAGTGCATAGCCGCCCTATTGACATCAATAGGGGGCGGATTTACCACCACCACTGAACACGAGATGATATTTGAGGAGTTTGCTCAATAAGGAGAGCTTACAACTGGTCTTCCTTGAAATTAGTGGAGGTAATTGAGTAAATACATTTATATCCTAGTTTCCATAATCTTTAAAGGGAATCTGTCAGTAGATTTTTGATATGTAATCCGAGAGCAGCATGATGTGGGGGCAGAGACCGTGATTCCAGCAAAGTGTCACTTACTGGATTGCTTTTTGCAGTTTCGATAGAGATAAATCACTGTTTTCTCTACTGTAGATGTAGCAGTGCTCAGAACGTTGAGCTGTGTATAACCCCTTCCACACCACTGACTGGCATCTTTCTGAGTCCACTGTCCAGTGTGAGCAAGCTGACAATCAATGTTAGGGGCAGGGTTATACAGACTTGCTGCATTGCCTGTCACATCACACTTAGATTTCTAGTGATAATCTTCTGCTGATAAAACGCTGGTTATGTTGAAACTACAGCAAGCTGCTGAGCGAATGACACATCCCTGGAATCAGGCTCTCTGCCCCTACATTGTGCTGCTGATAACTTCAGAACAGGAACAGATCTACCAACTTTCATACATGATGCCCTCTGTGGCTCATCCTCAGACTCATCAGGGAATCCATGAGGAAAGAATGCCTGAAGGAGGACCATGTTCCATCTAATCATTTGAAAACTGTAAGTGACATATTCCTTTTTGACTTCGTGGAGTGGGTAGAAGGTCTATCCGTCCTAAAAAAATAAGAGCCAACTTTTAGAAACTTGTTGATGACACCCAATACTTAATCCTGTTATGTCGGATATACAGTACACGTGAGTCATCACCTTGTCAATGGGCTGTATTCTGCATTTGTGAGTCACAAGATATTGAGTAACATCTAAGATAAAATCTGATATCACACTTTATGATTAAAAGTGGGAAATAACTTACAGAAACCTAGAATTAGTTTGCAATAAAAATTCACTATAAAGTACTTGTATGAACTTGAAAACGCACAAGCTTATTGAGGCAGAAATCTGCTTACCCTGGTTGTTTCTTCCATTACCCCGGTAGGTTTGACAGCATACAGAAAATCAGGGGTGACAGTAAGCACTTGGAGAGGACACCTGACCTGTATAGACCAAGATCTAATGGATTAGACAAGTGCCAGAATAGCCTGAGTGCTCTCCTTTTATCACAGGGTGGAAAGTGATTACTCACGCTATTTTTTTCACTTGTCTAAGCCATTTTACATACCTATGTTTTCCAGTGGTCCTATGCTAACAATGGCTTTGTTTTGTCCACCAGGAAAAGCTGTATTTCTTGCACGGGATAAACACCATTTGTTGGACATATCCCATCTAGTACGACATGATGCGCCATATCTGTTTCAGAAGTATATAAAAGAGTCTCATGGAAAAGACATCCGGGTGGTGATTGTCGGTGGACGTATCGTGGGATCCATGTTACGAAGCTCCACTGATGGCAGAATGCAGAGTAATTGCTGCTTGGGTAAGTGTCAAAGGGAATCTGTCAGCAGGATTTTGCTACCTTACCTGAGAGCAGCATGATGTAGGCGAAGAGACCCTGAATCCAATGATGTATCACTTTACTGGGTGCAGCGGTTCTGACACAATCAGAGTTTTTAGATTTAGCCATGCAGCAGAGCTGAGAAAGCTGCCCCCACCCACATCAGGCTCTGTATGTACATTTCAAGAGACAGTGAGATGCTAATTACTGGAAGGGGGCGTGGTTAGGACTAGCTGACCTGGTCCAGCAATAATAATCTCCTGCAGCTAAAACATACACTGCAGGGAAACAACAGCACACAGTGTGATACGAGGTGCATCACCGGAATCTATTTGTTAAGCCATACAGCATGCTGTCTTCAGATTAGGCTGCTTTCACACAGCGTTTTTTGTGCATCCGTCGGGATCTTTGATTTTGAAGGACTTGACGGACAGTCACGGACGCTTCAAATTGGATGCCATTGGTCCGATTTAATATCGGATCAGTCAAATTGACCGATGGCATCCGATTTGAAGCATTTTTTCATCAGATTTGTGTTAAATGTCCGACTGTGAGAGGTGTTTGGAAGGTCTGTGAGAGGTCTCAGTCAGAATCACGCATGGCCAGTAACCAAAATCGGATCCGATAACCGATCTGATTTTTCCACGGTCCGATTTACATAGGACCCCATGTTATTTGCCTTGGATCCGATCCTGTCTGATTCTGTCTGATGCACCCAAAATCACAGCAGTCTGCGATTCTGGGCTCCGGAAAAAATCGGACAGAATCGAATCCGACAAAATACGGATGCCATTAAGGGCAATTCCGATCCGTGCCCATAGGATAACATGGGGTCAAATCGGATCCGTGGTTGTCCGTTTTACAACGGACAGCCACAGATCCATGAAAATTGCTGTGTGAAAGCAGCCTAACATAGCAAAAACCTGCTGACCGATGTGATTGAACACGGGCAGATTTGCTGCAGATTTTAACATGTAAGACTACGTTTCCGCAATGATTATTTGGTCAGTTTTTGATGTTGCAGATTTTGTGCTATTATTAGGTGTACTAGGCCACTTGCATATTTATCGTGTTTTTAACAATGCAGTTTTTCTCTCTTTTTTGCTATATCCTGTTTTAAAACAACTGCTTTGTTTTTAACACTTTTTGGTAAAGTTGACAATACCAGGATCATGTCAATCTGTAAGCCTGGTTGGTAGGAATGATATTACCAAAACCCTCAGTATATTTTATGCTGCTCTTTATGGAAGATGCGTATGAGACCAGAGTAGAGTATTGCACATGTGTAGGACCCGGAATGAATAGCGTATTCCAAAGTCAATATGATAGCAGAACAGTAAGGCTGTGTGCTCACGGAGGGAAGCCGCGGGTGGCCACAGGGAGACCACAGCTGCCCTGTACTCACCATGTGCGGCGGGTGCGGTGTGACTTCTCCCTGCAGTCTCTCTATGGCAGCCGCTTCCGACTCCGCAGCATGAAATAAACATGCTGCGGAGGAGCGGACTCCCGACAACTCGCACCGCTACACCAAACACAGCGTGGGTATTTATCCCCGAGCCGTCGAACGGAGGCCCGAGCTTCTAGAGGAAGTCAAGGCCGACCCTCGACGCATCCACAAAAAGGCACAGTATAGGGTCGGGGGGACCCTGAGAAGAGTCCTTTGCCAAGAGATCCGTGGGAGCTGGCGTCAGGCTCTGCAGGCTGAGGGAGACAGGAGAGAGCGCAGGAAGGGACCGGACAGGAACGAGGGTATTGAGTAAAGCATCCTAATTCCCAGTGACTGCCCAGGCCAGGCAGACCCGAAAAGACTGTGTTATCAAAGAACTGCTAGTAAACTTGTACAGAGTAAAAAGACTGTGTGGCGTCCTTTTCTCTCTCCACCTGAGGAGCCGCCGACCTCAGCAGGGAGGAGAACCAGTGACAAGGCCTGGCGCAGCTGCATCCCTGTGTGAAACCACAAGGTTCCACTACTGCCCTGGGGATCCGGCTCCACCTATGGGGAGCGTAACCATCCTGCTGCTCCACCATCACCCCAGAGGTCTTCCCCGCAGCGCCGGTAACATTACCGGAACCGTAGGTGGCGTCATAAATCATCTTTAATTTTACTCCATTGACTGTAAACCCCCTTTTCAGCGACCACCAGGGCCACAGGATCGGGCACAGGCCCCGTCACCTCCCCAGTAAATCAACGCCCGGGACCAGATACCCCATGGCCCTGGGCCGTGTCAATGGCAGGGACACACAGTTGTGGCCAAAAGTATTGACACCCCTGCAATTCTGTCAGATAATACTCAGTTTCTTCCTGAAAATGATTGCAATCACAAATTATTTGATATTATTAACTTCATTTAATTTGTCTTCAATGAAAAAACACAAAAGAGAATGAAGCAAAAAGCAAAACATTGATCATTTCACACAAAACTCCAAAAATGGGCCAGACAAAAGTATTGGCACCCTCAGCCTAATACTTGGTTGCACAACCTTTAGCCAAAATAACTGCGATCAACCGCTTCCGGTAACCATCAATGAGTTTCTTACAATGCTCTGCTGGAATTTTACACCATTCTTCTTTGGCAAACAGTTCCAGGTCCCTGATATATGATGGGTGCCGTCTCCAAACTGCCATTTTTAGATCTCTCCACAGGTGTTCTATGGGATTCAGGTCTGGACTCATTGCTGGCCCTCAAACCATTTTCTAGTGCTGTTTGAAGTGTGTTTTGGGTCATTGTCCTGCTGGAAGACCCATGACCTCTGAGGGAGACCCAGCTTTCTCACACTGGGCCCTACATTATGCTGCAAAATTTGTTGGTAGTCTTCAGACTTCATATTGCCATGCACACAGTCAAGCAGTCCAGTGCCAGAGGCAGCAAAGCAACCCCAAAACATCAGGGAACGCAGTCCCACACAGCTGGACGCGTTTCGGAACGAAAATCCTTAGTCTAGAGCAGTGATGGTGAACCTTTCTGAGGCCGAGTGCCCAAACTGCAACCTAAAACAAAATTATTTATGGCGAAGTGCCAACACGATAATATAACCTAAATTACAGCAGGAGTGGTAATCACAAGCGCTGCACAGGGGGGAGAGCCAGCAGATGCTAACTCTCTTCCCTGTACAGGGCTTGTAGTCCTGAAACACTGATGATCAATTCAATTATTTTAACAATTAATTTATTTTAAACTTACCTTTGCAGTCTTCTCTTCTCTTCGGCAGTGGTCAGACAGCTCACGTGTACTGCACATTGAAGCTGAGCTGCTGCCACTGCCCTTTCTAGAAACAGCAGGTGGACTGATCTGTATGGAAAAAATGCAGAATATTAGACAGATAGGAGATAGATTTTATCATGGAATACAAGCAGATTTCATACTGAAATCATGGTCCTCATCTTGTAGTAATATCTCCATCATGACCCTCTCCTTGTAGTTATGTGCTCCATCCTGACCACCTCCTTCTAGCTATGTTCTCCATCCTGATCCTCTCCTTCTAGCTTTTTGCTCCATTCTGATCCTCTCCTAGCTATATGTTCCATCCTGACCCTCTCCTTGCAGTTGTGCTCCATCCTGACCCTCTCCTGGCAGTAATGTTCCTATCCTGACCCCCCTTTCTTGTAGTAATGTCTTCATCCTTATCCCCTTGTAGTATGCCCCATCCTTGTCCCCTTCGGTAATGTCCTATCCTTGTCCCCTTGTGGTAATGTCCCCATCCTGCCCCATCATGTAGTAATGCCCCATCCTGTTGTAATGCCCTATCCTTGTCCTCTTGCAGCAATATTCCCCATCCTGCAGTAATGCCCTATCCTTCTCCCCTTGTAGTAATATGCCCCATCCTGCAGTAATGTGTCTCATCCTTGTCCCTTGGTATTATTGCACCACCATTGTCCCCATCACATAGTAATATGCCCCAACCTGCCCCCTGGTAGTATTGCCCTATTCTTGCCTCCATTACATAGTAATCTGCCCCATCCTTGTCCCCATCACATAATAATATGCCCCATCCTGCCATCACATAACAATATGCCCCATCCTGCCCATGACATAATAATATGCCCCATGCTGCCCCCTATTAGTATTGCCCCATCCATCCATCCATCATCCTCTTAGTATTGCCCCATCCATCCATCCTCCTCCTAGTATTGCCCCATCCATCCATCCATCTATCCTCCTCTTAGTATTGCCCCATCCATCCATCCTCCTCTTAGTATTGCCCCATCCATCCACCCTTCCTCCTCTTAGTATTGCCCCATCATCCATCCTCCTCCTCTAGGTATTGCCCCATCCTCCTCCTCCTTGTTTTGCCCCATCCTCCTCCTCCTAGTATTGCCCCATCATCCTCCTTGTATTGCCCCATCATCCTCCTCCTGCTAGTATTGCCCCATCATCCTCCTCCTTGTATTGCCCCATCATCCTCCTAGTATTGCCCCATCCTCCTCCTCCTCCAGGTATTGCCCATCATCCTCCTCCTTGTATGGCCCCATCCTCATCCTCCTCCTAGTATTGCCCCATCCTCCTCCTCCTCATAGTATTGCCCCATCCTCCTCCTCCTCATAGTATGGCCCCATCATCCTCCTCCTGCTAGTATTGCCCCATCATCCTCCTCCTGCTAGTATTGCCCCATCCTCCTCCTCCTTGTATTGCCCATCATCCTCCTCCTCCAGGTATTGCCCCATCATCCTCCTCTCCAGGTATTGCCCCATCATCCTCCTCCTTGTATGGCCCCATCCTCCTCCTCCTCCTAGTATTGCCCCATCCTCCTCCTCCTCATAGTATTGCCCCATCTCCTCCTCCTCATAGTATGGCCCCATCATCCTCCTCCTGCTAGTATTGCCCCATCATCCTCTTCCTGCTAGTATTGCCCCATCCTCCTCCTCCTTGTATTGCCCCATCATCCTCCTCCTCCAGGTATTGCCCCATCATCCTCCTCCTCCAGGTATTGCCCCATCATCCTCCTCTTGTATGGCCCCCATCCTCCTCCTCCTCCTAGTATTGCCCCATCCTCCTCCTCCTCATAGTATTTACCCATCATCATCCTCCTCCTCCTAGTATTGCCCCATCATCCTCCTCCTCCTAGTATTGCCCCATCCTCCTCCTCCTCCTAGTATTGCCCCATCCTCCTCCTCCTCATAGTATTGCCCCATCCTCCTCCTCCTCATAGTATGGCCCCATCATCATCCTCCTCCTCTTAGTATTGCCCCATCATCCTCCTCCTCATAGTATTGCCCCATCATCCTCCTCCTCCTCCTAGTATTGCCCCATCCTCCTCCTCCTCATAGTATTGCCCCATCCTCCTCCTCCTCATAGTATGGCCCCATCATCCTCCTCCTGCTAGTATTGCCCCATCATCCTCCTCCTGCTAGTATTGCCCCATCCTCCTCCTCCTTGTATTGCCCCATCATCCTCCTCCTCCAGGTATTGCCCCATCATCCTCCTCCTCCAGGTATTGCCCCATCATCCTCCTCCTTGTATGGCCCCATCCTCCTCCTCCTCCTAGTATTGCCCCATCCTCCTCCTCCTCATAGTATTGCCCCATCCTCCTCCTCCTCATAGTATGGCCCCATCATCCTCCTCCTGCTAGTATTGCCCCATCATCCTCTTCCTGCTAGTATTGCCCCATCCTCCTCCTCCTTGTATTGCCCCATCATCCTCCTCCTCCAGGTATTGCCCATCATCCTCCTCCTCCAGGTATTGCCCCATCATCCTCCTCCTTGTATGGCCCCATCCTCCTCCTCCTCCTAGTATTGCCCCATCCTCCTCCTCCTCATAGTATTTACCCATCATCATCCTCCTCCTCCTAGTATTGCCCCATCATCCTCCTCCTCCTAGTATTGCCCCATCCTCCTCCTCCTCCTAGTATTGCCCCATCCTCCTCCTCCTCATAGTATTGCCCCATCCTCCTCCTCCTCATAGTATGGCCCCATCATCATCCTCCTCCTCTTAGTATTGCCCCATCATCCTCCTCCTCATAGTATTGCCCCATCATCCTCCTCCTCCTCCTAGTATTGCCCCATCCTCCTCCTCATAGTATTACCCCATCCTCCTCCTCCTCATAGTATTGCCCCATCATCCTCCTCCTCCACCTAGTATTGCCCCATCATCCTCCTCCTCCTCCTAGTATTGCCCCATCATCCTCCTCCTCCTCTAGTATAGCCCCATCCTCCTCCTCTCATAGTATTGCCCCATCATCATCCTCCTCATAGTATTGCCCCATCATCCTCCTCCTCATAGTATTGCCCCATCATCCTCCTCCTCATAGTATTGCCCCATCATCCTCCTCCTCCTCCTAGTATTGCCCCATCCTCCTCCTCCTCATAGTATTGCCCCATCATCCTCCTCCTCATAGTATTGCCCCATCATCCTCCTCCTCATAGTATTGCCCCATCCTCCTCCTCCTTGTATTGCCCCATCATCCTCCTCCTCCAGGTATTGCCCCATCATCCTCCTCCTCCAGGTATTGCCCCATCCTCCTCCTCCTCCTAGTATTGCCCCATCCTCCTCCTCCTCATAGTATTGCACCATCCTCCTCCTCCTCATAGTATGGCCCCATCATCATCCTCCTCCTCATAGTATTGCCCCATCCTCCTCCTCCTCATAGTATTGCCCCATCATCCTCCTCCACCTAGTATTGCCCCATCATCCTCCTCCTCCACCTAGTATTGCCCCATCATCCTCCTCCTCCTCCTAGTATTGCCCCATCATCCTCCTCCTCCTCCTAGTATTGCCCCATCCTCCTCCTCCTCATAGTATTGCCCCATCATCCTCCTCCTCATAGTATGGCCCCATCATCCTCCTCCTCATAGTATTGCCCCATCATCTTCCTCCTCCTCCTCATAGTATTGCCCCATCATCCTCCTCCTCATAGTATTGCCCCATCATCATCCTCCTCCTCCTCATAGTATTGCCCCATCATCCTCCTCCTTGTATGGCCCCATCCAGGCTACTGGTGAAAAAAAAAAAAAACTTTCATACTCACCTTTCTTCCTTCACCGCTGCTGCAGCTTCCATCTTGTGCGTCTCCAGCACTGAGGGCGGTCACGTGATGCTGGGCGCGTCACGTGACAGCTGTCACATGACGCTGGCCGGGAGGGCGGGCCTAGAAGTGTCTTAGAGAGGAGAAATGTCTCCTCTGCTCAGATACAGCTTAGATCTGCCGGCGGCGCGGCGCGCGCCGGCAGATCAAAGCTGCAGTGTGGTGGCGAGGCTGCGTGCCAGCGGAGGCGGCTCTGCGTGCCACCGCGGGCACGCGTGCCATAGGTTCGCCACCACTGGTCTAGAGCATAATACAAGAGAGACTTTTCCCACAATATATACAAGTTAAAAAACCCCGCCCAGGAGACTCAGAAGTAGGAACACAATTAAATGGTTTAACTGTTTAGTATACGACCTGAAGAAGTAAAACCCATTGACAGGAAAACAAGGAAACAAACCCAAGCCACAGAGGAATAATTTATGACAAACATTATAATGTCACTTCTATAGTACCATACTGGTCAGACATAAAACACAAATAACCATTAGTATTATATATTCATTAATCTGACAAGATAGTGAACTAGAGTGCCACAATAACTTACAGTATCTTAGTAAAAATAAGAAAGGTCAGTTTTGAAATTTAAACCTTCAGGAATTCTGGCATTGAGGGCATTAATCCAATAAATGTCACGGTATCAGACCGATCGCTCCAGGTCCCCGCCCCTTTTGGATTTTAGAACCCTCTCGATGCCTTTTACCTGAAGGCTGCGTGTGTCACCCCCACGAGTCTCTTAAAATGTCTTGAAAAGCCAAAAAGACTTCTATGTAAAACATTAGAATCAGGTTTGGAGGCAGATATATGTGTTTTTTAAGGGGGCTGATAGTGCAAGCAATATAGTCCTTGCAACACTGCACACATGACGCCATATAAACGACATGTGTTGTGTTACAATTAATATACGCCCGCACATCAAACCTCTGGTTTGTTATCCTGTTGGAAAAACTATTTGTAACCTGCATATGTCTACATAAGTGACATCTATTTCCGCCACATTTGAAATTTCATTTAGTAGATAACCAGGTGGGAACAACCCGTTGTCCAGTGTGCTGAGTGGGTCTGATTTGTATTCAAGTGATATGAAAAATTTCCTTATCATGTGTACCAAACATCTCCTCACCACCAACTATTTTTTGTTTGATTCCAATTTTTTTCTTCAGTTATATAGGTTGCCCGATGGGGACTAATTTTTCCTCATTGTTGGCAAATCTTTATGATGTTTTGGGAACAACAGTACATTCATAATGTCAGTAATCCATTCCTTGAAATGGTTAAGCGGTGAGGTAGGTACATCGATGACGTCATCATCATATGGTGCGACGTCGTCGGTGCACCTCCCTGCTCTACTGATGATGGGTTTTCCAACTTCATCGGGTATATTAACAACAACCCTTACAATATCAGATTCACACATACTGTTCACGGTGACACCGCCTCCTATTTGGATGTGTCATTACAAGGTTCAGTGAATACATGGGTTATTGTGCTAATAGTCTTTATTCAGGAAGCCGGTCAGCGGTAATTTCTTGCTTCACACCGATAGTTGTCATCCTCGTCACATGATCCGGAATCTGCCGGTTGGTGAATTAATTTGTGCTAAGAGGGCTTGCTTGACTGATTCTTCATATTCAGGTTCGCATTAGGAGCCTCCTACAGAACCGCATATATACCGCGCATTGTATACAGAGAGATGTTCATAGGGTACAAAAACGCCCCCGTGAGTCTCTTTTGTTTGATTCTGGTCAGGCTGCGAATGTAATTGTATGCCTGCTAGTCAAAGCCAAGTGAGGAGATATAAACATCATGATAATAACAAGGGAGTTCTCACTTTTGTATCAGCTTTAGTACTGATTACCACCAAATAGTTGGAGCCATTCGCAAACGTATTCTCATTTTACAACAGGATCCTATTTTACAAAAGATCCTTAGTCAAGGATACAGGTGTGTCCCAAAAAGGGCTGTAAATTTGGGGAATATCTTGGCCCCTTCCATGTACACCAGTACACGTGTTGATCCCACCTGGTTATCTACTAAAGGAAATTTCAAATGTGGTGGGAATAGAAGTAATTTATGTAGACATATGCAGGTTACAAATAGTTTTTCCAACAGGATTACAAACCAGAGGTTTGATGTGCGGGCGTATATTAATTGTAACACAACACATGTCGTTTATATGGCGTCATGTGTGCAGTGTTGCAAGGACTATATTGGTTGCACTATCAGACCCCTTAAAAAACGCATTGCTAAACATACATCTGCCTCCAAACCTGATTCTAATGTTTTACATAGAAGTCTTTATGGCTTATCAAGATATTTTAAGAAACTCATGGGGGTGACACACGCAGCCTTCAGGTAAAAGACATCGAGAGGGTTCTAAAATCCAAAAGGGGCGGGGACCTGGAGCGATCGGTCTGATACCGTGACATTCATTGGATTAATGCCCTCAATGCCAGAATTCCTGAAGGTTTAAATTTCAAAACTGACCTTTCTTATTTTTACTAACATACTGTAAGTTATTGTGGCACTCTAGTTCACTATCTTGTCAGATTAATGAATATATAATACTAATGGTTATTTGTGTTTTATGTCTGACCAGTATGGTACTATAGAAGTGACATTATAATGTTTGTCATACATTTTTCCTGTGTGGCTTGGGTTTGTTTCCTTGTTTTCCTGTCAATGGGTTTTACTTCTTCAGGTCGTATACTAAACAGTTAAACCAATTAATTGTGTTCCTACTTCTGAGTCTCCTGTGCAGAGTTTTTTTAACTTGTATATATTGTGGGAAAAGTCTCTCTTGTATTATGCTGTAGACTAAGGACTTTCGTTCTGAAAAGCGTCCAGCTGTGTGGGACTGTGTTCCCTCTACATGTTTTTTATATCAAGGAGACGATGAAATAAAGGATTATAAAATTAAGTTAATGGTCCATGTGCCGGAATTCTTCTTCTGATATCACTGCGTTGGATTTCAGACATCCTTTCCTGGCACTACAGCTTCAAGTGAGTCCGGTTGTAGCATTTTCCCTCCCCCTTCCCTATACATCTGCTATGATCAGACCATGTCCCTGTATGGTCAGACACATCTATTACACAGTACATAGCAGGGACACATATATAAGATTATCTCAGCACAGGAGATGTGGTATGATCAGACCATGTCCCTCTATGGTCAGACTCATTCATTACACAGTACATAGCAGGGACACATATATAAGATTATCTCAGCACAGGAGATGTGGTATGATCAGGCCATGTCCCTGTATGGTCAGACACATCTATTACACAGTACATAGCAGGGACACATATATAAGATTATCTCAGCACAGGAGATGTGGTATGATCAGACCATGTCCCTCTATGGTCAGACTCATTCATTACACAGTACATAGCAGGGACACATATATAAGATTATCTAAGCACAGGAACATTTTTTATAAACACGTCGAATTGTAGTTTTTATTATTCCAAGATCTATTGAGCAAAATGAACTTTGAAATTAAATTTGTTCATAGGAAAACCCCTTTAAACCAGCATTTTTGTCTACTGTATTGCACTGCTGGAGTGCTGCTATAAATCTATGTCCCCTGCCCCTTCTTGTCTTTTACTCACTCTCCGCTGTCTTCATCCTATTCTAACGTTGCTACGGTCGGTTCTCCTGTGATTTGTGACCTGACTGGAGCTCCAGTGTTTCATAGAGCGTGCTGGAGGTCACACCTCAATACATCTCTATGCAAGCCTCGTTCTGACTCTTCATAGAGATTCATTGTGCACTTGTGATGTACCTTCTGATTTCCAGCCAGTCAAAAGCTACGGGCACAAGATGGTGCTGTGGGACCAGAACTGGGTCAGTAAGACGTGAAGCTGCCAGAGGGTGACTATATCACTAGCAGGGGACTTGCATTTAAAGCTCCGCTATAGTGGGGAAAAATAATGCTATAGTGTTGCTTTCAACAACTGCATGGAAAGAAAAATAAGATTTTTTTTGTTTAGTTGTAACCCTAAAATATGTTGTAACCTCCTTTTTTGTGTTTCAGGTGGCGTGGGCTGCACCTTTCCTCTTAGTGAACAAGGCAAACTATTAGCTATGCAAGTGTCAAACATCCTGGGGATGGACATATGCGGCATCGACCTTCTCCTGAAGGATAATGGATCGTTCGTGGTTTGTGAGGCTAATGCAAATGTTGGTTTTACTGAATTTGACCAGGCGTGTAAATTAGATCTTGCCGCCATTATTGCAGATTATGCAATATCTCTTATCCCCAGTGGGCCATCTAAAGAGATGTCTCCGCTATCTGCCGCACCCAGCCCTCAAGAAATCAATGAGACAAAAGCACTTGCATCTGCCAGCAATCACAAGACCAGTGATGGATCGCGCTGTAGTAATAGTGTTTCTGATGTAAAGGAAATCAGGGATTCTAACAATGCACCAAAGCCATGTTCCCCATTACAGACAGATAGTATCTGTAATGATGTCGCAGAGTAAACTACCTCTTCATTATCAGTGTAAATGAATGCACTTATCAATCACGGTGGGAATCTCGGCTCAACAGGGCTTGCAAATAAATAACGAAAGATATGTTCTGAGCCGCTATAGTGCTAAAATGTAATAATTCTGCTGCTTCCTTTGTCTCATCAGTGACAATGTTACTCCTGGGACCAAATTTATTATTTGCACCTGTTGAATACAAAGTGGTTGTGTATGGGGGAACATGCATAGAAAAAACAGAACTTTGTGCCACGGGAGAAAGAATTCCCTCTTCATCAGTATGTCTAACTGGGGTTCAATGAGCAATTATATCCATAATTTATGTTTTTGATATATTTTTTAATGAATTTAGTCTTTTCTTCATCCTTTGTTTATCTTTCAATCGGACTTGAATAATTGGCTAATACTGGTTGAAGGAGGAGGTCGCATTTCATTTTTTTTCTTCATGTTCGATAACTATAGGATAGAGAATGCCGTATGTTTCATTTATGTAGCCTTTATAGTTGCTATCAGGTTCTTGGTCATCAACCAATGGGCAGAGCCAGTTTAGAGTTATGGAGGCCCCAAAGTCATATAGGTTTCTCGGAGGTGAACCCTTCATCAACCATAGGTAGAGCCAGTTTAGAGTTATGGAGGCCTCAAAGTCATATCGGTTTCGTGGAAGCAAACCATTCATCAACCATGGGTAGAGCCAGTTTAGAGTTATGGAGGCCTCAAAGTCATATCGGTTTCGTGGAAGCAAACCATTCATCAACCATGGGTAGAGCCAGTTTAGAGTTATGGAGTCATCAAAGTCATATCGGTTTCGTGGAAGCAAACCATTCATCAACCATGGGTAGAGCCAGTTTACAGTTATGGAGGCATCAAAGTCATATCGGTTTCTTTGAAGCAAATCATTCATCAACCATGGGTTGAGCCAGTTTATACTTAT
Organism: Allobates femoralis; assembly: GCA_033576535.1. Lineage (NCBI taxonomy): Eukaryota > Metazoa > Chordata > Amphibia > Anura > Aromobatidae > Allobates > Allobates femoralis. Next base: position 5,253,010 of record JARQOC010000009.1, read on the forward strand.
GAAGGTCTCAAAGTCATATTGGTAATGTGGAAGCAAACCATTCATCAACCATGGGTAGTGCCAGTTTAGAGTTATGGAGGCCTCAAAGTTATATCGGTTTCCTGGAGGCAAACCCTTCATCAGTCATGGGTAGAGCCAGTTTAGAGTTATGGAGGCCTCAAAGCCAAAATATTTGGGACCCCCAGAAAGCCCATAATTCCAAAAAGAGGTAACTAAGATTAGCGCATGGGCATGCATTGTACGCTTCTCCACTAAAGTCTTTAAGAGGTATGGAGACAGTCATGCAACTCACTCTTTTAAGTATTCAATGGTGTAAATCAGCATTTCTTAGCAAAGAAGTATTGCGGGTCTTTTTCCTGAAAGTGGAGATCATAGAAGGGGGAGTATATTCATAGCTAATAAGGGTCGAACTTGTAAATGCTGAGGCCTACAGTAATGTCCCCCTTGAATAATGGGCTAAAACAGGTTGAAGAAGGAGGTAGCGTTTCATTTTTTTTCTTTTTGTTCGATGACTACAGGATTATTTTAGGATAGAGAATACGTTTCATTGTTGCAGCCTTTATAGTTGCTATTGGGTTTTTGATCATCAGCCATGGACAGAGCCAGTTCAGAGCTATGGAGGCCCTAAAGTAATATCAGTTTCTCGGAGGTAAACCCTTCATCAACCATAGGTAGAGCCAGTTTAGAGTTATGGAGGCCTCAAAGCCAAAATATTTGGGACCCCAGAAAGCCCCTAATTGCAAAAACAGATAACTAAGATGAGCGCATGTGCATGTACTGCACGTTTCTCCACCAAAGTCTTTAAGAGTTATGGAGACAGCCATGCCACGACTCTTTAAGTATTCAATGTGTAAATCATCATTTCTAAGCCAAGAAGTATTACGGGGCCTTTTTCCTGAAAGTGGAGATCATAGAAGTGTGGAATGTATTCACAGCTAATAAGAGTCTAACTAGTAAATGCTGAGGCCTACATCAATGTCCCCCTTAAAGGGGTTGTGCCACAAACAATTGTACATTTTAGTTAATAGGATTTAGAATAAAAATAAGTTCCACAATTGTATCTGTTAAAAAAATGTGCAATGTATGTGTCTGACCATGCAGGAACAGGTTGGATATACCACAGCTCCTGGGAAGGGGAGGAAGTAAGAGAGTATACTGACATTACAGCCAGGGATCACAGAATATAAGAGTGTACAGACATTACAGCTGGGGATCATAGAATATAAGAGTATACAGACATTACAGCCAGGGATCATAGAATATAAAAGTATACAGACATTACAGCCGGGGATCACAGAATATAATAGTATACAGGCATTACAGCCGGGGATCACAGAATATAAGAGTATACAGACATTACAGCCAGGGATCACAGAATATAGACACATACACAGACATTACAGCTGGGGATCACAGAATATAAGAGAATACCGACATTACAGCTGGGGATCATAGAATATAAAAGTATATATAGACATTACAGCTGGGGATCACAGAATATAGGAGTATACACAGACATAACAGCCAGGGATCACAGAATATAAGAGTATACACACATTACAGCCACGTCCACTGCATTTCTTTGGTCCAGTCCAGACCTTACTTCTTCATAGAAGCTTATCAGGTTAGTTTGACAGGAATGGTCCCTCGTAAATCCATGTTGATATTGGGTCATGAGGTTATTTTTCTTCAGATACTCCAGTATAGCATCTCTTAGAAAACCCTCTAGGATTTTATCCACAGTAGAGGTTAAGCTTACTGGCCTATAATTTCCAAGTTCAGTTTTTGTCCCTTTTTTGAATATTGGCACCACATTTGCTATACGCCTATCCTATGGTACAGACCCTGTTATCATGGAATCTTTAAAAATTAAAAATAATGGTTTATCTATGACGGTACTTAATTCCTGCAGTACTCTGGAGTGTATCCCATCCGGGCCTGGGGATTTGTCATCTTTAGTGATTTTTAGACAGTGCCATACTTCCTGCTGGGTTAAGCAGGGTACATTTAATGAAGAGTTTTTGTTATCACTGATCATGTTGTCTGTCATGAGATTTTCTTGTGTAAATACTGTTGCAAAAAGTCATTTAGCATATTGGCTTTTTCCTCCTCCTCATCCACCATTTCACCCAGACTATTTTTAAGGGGCCCAACACAATTTGTTTTAGTTTCTTACTGTTTATGTAGTTAAATAATATTTTGGGATTTTTTTTACTTTCTCTGGCAATGACTCTCTGGCTAAATCTTTGATGCATTGATTTGCTTTTTACAGATGTTATTTAATTTTCAGTATTTATTTAATGCCTCATCACTACCTACTTGCTTTAATTCCCTAAATGCTGTCTTTTTGTCACTTATTGTGCCCCTTACAGCCTTATTTAGCCATAGTGGTTTCCTCCTATTTCTAGCATGTTTATTCCCATAGGGTATATATTGTGCACAGGTCCTATTCAGGATGCTAATAAACATCTCTCAGTTGTGTACTTTTATGTCTCATGACATCGTCCCAGTTTATTGCACTAAGATCATCTCTCAACCGTTGGAAATTTGCCTTCCTGAAGTTTAGTGACCTTGTAGCCCCTCTACTACACATCTATTAAAGGATACTTGAAAACTTATTATTTTGTGATCACTATTACCCAAGTGACCTCCAACCCGTATATTTGATATGCGGTCTGGCCTGTAGGTTAATATTAGGTCCAGGAGTGCCCCCCTTCTTGTTGGGTCCTGAACCAGTTGTGAAAGGTAATTGTCTCTCATAATTGTCAAAAATGTCCCCCATAATAATGACTTTTCCCTGAGTCGATGCTTCATCTATTTGCTTTATGAGGATATTCTCCTCCACTTCCATTATTGTTGGACACTTATAACAAACCCCTATCAGTAATTTATTATTCTTTCCCCCTCCCCTTATCTCCACCCACAGGGACTCTACATTTCCATTAGATTCACATATATGATCACGAAGGATGGGTTTTAAGGATGATTTTACATATAAATACACACCTCCCCCTCACTTATTTGTACGGTCATTTCTGAACAGACAATAGCCTTGTAAATTAACAGCCCAGTCATGGCTCTTGTCCAGTCATGTCTCCGATATCCCCACCATGTCATAATTATTTTCCAACAAAATTAATTCTAATTCCTCCATTTTGTTGGTGAGGCTTCTGGCATTAGTGTACATGCACTTTATGCATCTTTCTTTACCTCTATTTATTGTGATTGACTTATTGTCAGGAAACCCCTTTAATCAGTTGACTTTGTTTAAAAGTGATGAAATGATACAAATATTTGCATTCAAACATAGGAAAAAAATTACGGCCGAATATTTGTAAATAATTAGTCCCGAGAAACCCGAGTGTTCCTTGTACCTCCTTAGGAACCTGGGGAAAGGGGAAGAGCACTATATCCCTGAATCAGGAAGGCATGAAAGGATCCCTGAGTGAGAAAACATGGAACCATAAAAATAAAGTTAAAAAGTGATAGAAAGAAATGGCTTCAACCATCCAAAGAAAACAGAAAGGAGTAGGACAGATACAGTAAAAAAATAGCAGAGTTAAATAATCTAGCTGATCTCTATCTGAATAACATAAATCCAAAGGCAGCATGGCTGAAATTCCAAGTAGAATCCACAAAGAACATCACCAACAGGAAAGATCAGCCAGAGGAAGGTTTAAAAAGTAATTCCCAAAAGGTGATAGGACAGACTAAACTAAAAAATGAAAACACCCGTTGTCTGCAGAGCAATGGCACAAGGTCAACAGATAATAAGAACCAATGAAGAAAAAGAACCCACTGTAGCTCAGGAGAGGAAAAAGAAAATTGCACAACACAGGCTCGCCTGTTTGAATCCTGAGGGATGGAAGGCACAGGGGCGGACATATCATTGGTGCAGCCTGTGCAGCCACACAGGGAGTCAAGAGGTTAGGGGGCCCATTTCTAACTCCAAAGCAGGTGGAATTCTGCATTTTGATGAGCTCTTTGGCTGTAAAAGTCCTGCATATTGTTCTTGCACTGGGGCCCCCTTCTGTCTGTGTCCCCCAGTGGGCAGGCAGATCTTAAATCTGCAGCACCAATTAATTTACTTTGTAGATCTTGTCCCAGTGAGTGTATAATATTCATTGAAATCTCATCCATGACTTTGGTATTATAGTACACGGCCAATTACCTAGAGAAAAGGATGAACTGATGTTATTTGTACACTCACACATATGGTTTCTTTTTTCAGTCAATGTTTAGTTCATTTGGAATGTGAAAACCAGTGTTGGCATTTGGGCTAGTCCATAGAAACATTTTTTTCACCAGGATCTCTGTGGTTTTATAGACCCGGGTAGTGCATGGTAGTGCTGTCCAAGGAGCCAGCTTGTTTGAACTTTGCAGACGTGACCTGTCCAAGATTTACTACAGACGTCTGAACTTGGCGTTGCACTGACAACTAAGTTGCATGTTGTTATGGCTCATAAATGTGAATTTTGGCTCATGAATGTGAATTTTATGATATTGGCTGCACAATTAGGCTCATGGTGACTAAACATGTGTATAATCAATATATCGTGCATGATAGTCTGTAGTGTCATGCAGTATCAGCAGCAATAAACTGTATTGTAAAAGGCTGTATCAAATCTAATGTATAGCCAGCAGTCACCGACAGATGACCCCTTTATATATTGGAGAAAGAACTTTATTCACTAGGAACTGGATGCATCATTAATGTTCTGTGTGCAGAGTTTCTGCATTTAGCGGTATACCAGTGATTTTATTGCTTTTGCGTAATTGGTGCACAAATAGCACTAAGATTGTTCCAAACATCACTTTCAGGTTGTGTCAGTAGGGCTTTATAAGAGCTTATTAATAGAGGTGCTGTGACTGGCTGGACCAGGTCGGAGCATAACAGCTCAGAAATGTCACACCAAGTTGACAAAATCCAAATCCTGCAATGCAGTGCTCAATCATTAGGTTAAAAAACAAGAGGGCCATAACACATACCAAACATAGTGTGAAGGGCATCCTAATATCCCATTGACAATAGATAGCTGTCATATCAACAATGGTTTGGTTGATTGTTTGACAGCTATCTTTGCAATCTGTCATAAATAGAAGCACTCGCTCTGCTGAGCACTCCCGTGTTCTCTACGAAAGAGCCTCCGTCAGACTCCACTCACCAAGAACAAAAAGATCAGCAGTTCAAAATTGGACATGCTAAATTCTTATTTTCTTTAACATCATTTATCGGGAGGAGAGTCAGTGTTTGAGAGCCTTATATCCAGCACTCTGGGTTTTTTTGGCTTTGGGGCTAATAACGTATTTACTAACTACCTACCTATTCTGCCCTTTTACGATCTATATTGGTTCGCTCCTGCCGGCACTCTCCTGCTCTGGTGACATCAGATCACTAGAGCAGCTTCTCTTCACATCTACTCTGTGACAGGGCATCACTGCCTGTGCCATACTAATTAACAACCGGCTTCCCACTGCCTGTCTGGGGGACCCAGGTTGACGATTAGCATGATGTCAGTGACGCCCGTTGAGAGAGTAGATCGGAAGTGAAAGACGTGCTCTCTTGACATGAGGTCAAATGAAGCTGGAGAATTGCCACCTGAGCTGGAACACGTCATCAAAGGCAGAATAGGTGGGTAGTTAGCAACTGCGTGCTAGAAGTTTTTAGCCCCATAGGCAAAAAAACGCAAACTCAATCCCAGATGGCCCTTTTAAGAATACACCACCTATTAGTTACCTTACTTTGTGCCAGACATGTGGCTCATTTTTTGTGCCTGTGTCGGACATTAAGACACATACCCTTTCCAATAAACATTGCCCGTTTAAACACCCGTGTGAATGTAAATAGAAATATACTCCCCTCCCGCAAAGGGGTCTTTCCAGTGATGTTGGTGCTAGTTCTTCTGGCGCTCATGTAACTTCATTATGCCACGTGAGTGCTGCAGGCAGTCAGTGCTCATGAGCTGAGTGTAAGTGTGTGATCACTATTAGGTGCAAGGGTTGTGGTCACGCCAGGCCCTGGAGTCTAGGTAGGCCCAAAAGGACCTATTGACACATATAGAAGACCAATACGCCTAATTATGGAAAGAGATGAAGGGGTATCAGCGACTAGCGAGTCTTATCTTTTTTTAGGACAAGTGTGTAATGTTTGTTCTGCATATATAATGGAGCAGTTGGAGCATTTTGATAACTTGCAAAGCTCTGGGAAATACCTGCTTTCCAGTAAAATGGATGTTCAAAAGTAAAATACATGTAGATTTGTTTAGTCATGTATTAAATAATAATTCTAAACAGTGGTATGCTCACTTCGAGCGCCCCATAGATGTAACGCATGTCGCTCCAAAGATCTCTGTCGGTTTAGGAAGTGAGAACATGTGCCCTTTCAGAAGTCTCGGCACCGCTACATTCTGTAACTGGCTGCACCGGTCTGTTACTACGTAGAAAAGAGCGATGGATGTTTCTCATAAGTTTTAGAAATTGTGGACTGTTTTATCATATCCTAAGCATTGGTCATCAATATCATAAACTTGGGTAACCCCTTTAAATCTTGATTCCTGCGGAATCATATCTTTGTTTAGGGGGAAAAAAGGAGGCAAATAAAGTACATTTATAAATCCTTCACTCTTCTGTTTATCGTAATCTTCCACTTACTTTATATCAGGTCTTAAAAACTCAAAGAAACTGTCGTCAATGGGGAAAAGCCAACATTGTTCATCACATGGACAAGAGGTGATGTTTACTTATTAGCATTGATTATACAGTACATACTGTGCAATCAGCTTTGGTCCTATTGAATCTGGCCTGAAGATATTGAATCGAAGACCAAAGTCCAGAGGCCACATTTCCGTCAATTTGAGGGCTTGATGTCTATAGGGGAACTCATCCCTGAAGTCATTAGTGATGTAGGTGACTTTACTGAAACTGATTTAGGCTGGATTGACACATTGCAACCGCATTGCATGTGTCTTCAATTTTGGCAAAAGAACAGTGTGAACACAACCTGAGGCTAGAGTCACACATGCCTTTGTGATAATCCGGGCACAAACTGTGTAGCACGCAGCAGCCGTGGGTCATCTCCTTAGGAGACCGGCAGCCACTCTGCGCATCATAGTTCATGCTCGGACAGTGACAAATGGATGTGTAAGTCTAGCATCATGCATTATTTGATTAAGTAAGCATCATCACCATTATGGTATAGTGATGCCCCAGATCCCAAGATTTTCTATTTATGCCCTGGGAAAAACTGGCACGGGAAACAGACATCTAAAAATGTGCCTTGTGCCAAACAGATACCTATATTTTACAGAAATTCAGCTCCTGATAGAAATACTTTCATTTTAGCCTATAACAATATATTGATATTAATGACCTATTTTACTTCCTGATTCATTATTTTGGGTTATTTTACCATTATATATTTCATTCATTAAAATGGATGACATGTAGCACTTTCAGATGCCTTTTTATTTGTTTCAATTTTACCATATTTGATCAGATGAAGTTGACAAGTTCAGTTTCTATTGAGAAGACAGGTGGAGCTCACAGGGCCACAACAATTATCACAATTATCACGGTATACCTAGTAGGCCTCACTCTTACGTCCATTAAACACATACTGTACATGATTTTCCTGGATTGTACCCATTACAGTCTATGGGCAGTTCACATGGTCATGTATTTTGCAGACCTATGACCCCCAAAAATTCCAGAGGTATGTCCATTTTTGATCGGAATCACGGATCATAACTACTCCATGAATCTGAGAATATCACAGATGGCATATGGATGGCATCAGGGTACAGTTCGTGTGATGTTCGTGATTAACATAGTATTAGATAAGAGATGCTTTGCAATGATGCTTTGCAATGTATTCATTTCATTTTTCCATACATGAAAATCACAGATTGTAAAAACTGACACACTAATGAAACTTGGATCATTTTTTTTTTTGCATTCATGAAAAATCACAGACTTTGAATGAGGCCCTAGGGACAGAGGTTTCCAACCTTTCTGAGACTGAGAGCCACATTCACCTCTGAGATGGTTGCGAGCCACATTCAGCATTAGAGAGGGTCAGGAGCCACACCCAATTCTGAGAGAGGGTCGCGAGCCACATTCAGGGGTAGCGAGAGAGGGTCGCAAGTCACATCCTATTCTGAGAGAGGGTGTGAGCCACATCCAGCTGTGGAGAGGGTCATGGCCACATCCAGTCTGAGAGAGGGTCCAAGCCACATCCAGTTCTGAGAAGGGTCATCAGCCACATCCATCTCTGAGAGAGGGTCACGAGTTACATCACAAAGAATTCACATCCAGTCGTTCTGGGGAGGGTCACGATCCAGATGTGAGAGAGGGTCACAAGCAACATTCAGCAATAAGGGGGTCGTGAGTCACATCCAGTCTGAGAGAGGGTCACGAGCCACATCCATCTCCAGCTCCCTCACAGTAGTGACTCCCAGACCCTCCAGTCAATAGACAGCAAAGCTTTTTCACAGAAATCACACCGAGGCAGTATACTAAGATCCAGGGCTTCCTACCTCTTCACATAAGCTCTTCTATGCAGGCTGCTCACCAAACTCACCATCTGGAGACCTGCTCTTCATCTTCAACCTTACCCGGGGCATGCATAGGACGCATGTGACTCATAAAGGATTAGAAATAAGACACAAGGGCTACGATTAGGCCTACCTCCTGGTATTATTAAAAAAATAGCTAACCTGTATATAATGGCTCCACTTAGATACCCCATGAAGAGAATGAGGTTTCCTCTACCAGCATAGGAACCATAGTATCAACAAAAATGGATGAGGACTAACCCAATGATCACATTGTGTCCTGATAGGGAGAGGGCCAAGAAGTACAAAGCTTTCTGGATTCATTACATGACATGAAGCTGCATCAAAAGGGAACACCATTACCCTACAAAAAGTATAGTCCTAAATCTATGATCATTAGCCTAGTAGGGCTACATACCCGATAAACATTGTTACAATTCAATAGTTTGATCATCAGTCGTGATACAACTTTTAACACAAGGAAGATAAAATACTAAAGACTATAGATGGTCGTATCGCTTTGAGCTAGAGTTAGCATGACCCTGATGCATGATTTACCTTGTTGATAAGAATCCAAAACTCAAAACCTTAATATCATTTTGATCTATAGATGTCTTAATACAAAAAGATACATGGGCTTACTACAGCATTCCACATGGGAGCCCTTGGAGCAATATGGCGCACTGTTCATCTTAAGAATTGTTTTTTACTTTTGTCCTCACAAACTGTCAATTTTTGTTTTGTTACAGAAAATGGGGAATTTCAGACACTGTACAATAATTATGCACTACTTGAGAAGTAAGGGTTACAGTACATGGAATTAGGAAAAAATGGCTGCTTTTTTCCAAAAAGCCTATACCTGTCTATAGTTTTTTTATGATAAGATTGTGAGCCCCTTGGGACAGTGATGATGATGTCTGAAAACACTACAATTAATGGCGGTATATAAATGAATAAATAATGCTGTTCAGATGGAAGTGAATGTAGTTGCCTTGCAGTATCACACGCAACCTGTGGACCAATTGGGAGCACTATTTTTTTTTATTAGAAAATCCCATCCTTTCCTAATCCTGCACAACTCTGTTGAATTTATATTTAAATAGTAAGGAACAATTGACTTATATAATACTTGAATATATAAGGCATAAAAATGCAAATTATTTGTTCAAGGAACCGAGGTAGAAGAACGGCAGAGAAATTGGTATGACCAGTATTTTACAAGAATTCATATTTATTGCTGATTTGTTAGGATTTAAAGGGTTGTCTAGTGAAAACAAATGATCACCCATTCACATGGTTTGATAAGGTGATATAATGTATGTTTAGTTTAGGGGTCTGACAGCTGTGGACTAACATCAATCTTCAGAATGGAATGGGCTAAACCTGGTTCGGGCTAAAATGGTCCTAAAACTAAAAAAGGTATTACACATAAACTCAATACATCACAGACGCGGTTTGTTGGAGAGTCGCCTTGCCCAGAGACCAAACTTATGTACTCCAGGTCTTCACACAAATCACAATATATTGCGTTAAACAATTGTCCACATTGCATGTGAATAAATCCTAGCAGCACGGACTACTAGACCGTCAGTAACATTATCTCGTCTTCATTTCTGTAGATATTTCATATGGATGTTTTAATTATATTTTTATACTCGTGGAAGGCTTCTAGCAAGCTGAAACCATTGTATTAGCCATACTTGTTTTTGGGGTATTTTAGACCCAGTTTGGTTTTACTTACTAATAAATCCATTTCCACTGACTCTTATTTTGGCATTTCCTTCTCTGGATCCTTGGGAGTGCCTAAGGCAGTCATAATTTTTCTAGCCCTTCTGTGGGAATCTACAACTCACCAACCAGGTGGCAGACCATTCTTCTGGAATTCCATTCAGTTGACCATGCATCTTATATCCTACCCATAGGTGAGTGTATACTGATTATATACCTCATCCATCCTACCTCTGATTTACTACACTCAGATCAGCTCCGCACTCTTCTGGTTTTTTTCCCAAGGGGACTCCACTTCTTTTTCTAACGAGAAACTTTTATCCCCATTAACATGTAGCTACAGTGCCCATAGAGGACCGTAGCTCCATTTATTCATCATGCACTCGGATATTTCAGCCATGAATGCAGCGGTGGGGCGTTGGACCTGCAGCTCAATTTTGTAACTTGGATAAAAGTTACCCATCAGGGTGAAAAATTTCACTTTTGCTGATTGGTGCGAGTCCCGGTCTTCAGACCCAGGCTGATCATATATCCTGTAGATAACTTATTTTCTCTGGACAACCCCTTTAAGTAAATGATGTAACTTTTATTTGGTCACATGACATAATTGTGACCTCACATCACCCAAGAGTCCTGTGGCTTTATGCACAGACATACAGATATGGGTACGGTAATAGGGCCCATGGATAATGTGGTCTACGTGAAACGCCTATGAAACTTGAAGTCCAAATGTCTAAGCTTTGAATAATGAAAATTGGGGCAGATGTTACTTTTGAAGTCTGAATTTGCAATCCCAGAGTAACCCCTCTAAGCCATACCACAGTAGTAGTAAGAGGCATGAGCAATCTAATGTGTACAATAGATATATAAATACTGTAGTTAGGCTGTAATAATGTACATTGTTTGTGTGTTCACTGCTTGTAGCTATCTTCAGCGATGTTCACAACTGTAAATACATGTAAAACTGAATCATGTAAAAAAAAATGAAGTGATAAGTTATATGATTTATTCTAAGCCTGTTATTGTATCATAGTTTCTTTTTTTTTTTTGGGAAAGGGGAGGCGATGATCAGGTGACTCCTCCTAGTTCCAAAATACACAATGGCAATGAAACCACAAAATGACTGTTTTGCGCTAAACATGATGACGAATATGATTTTCTTAATAAACTTGCTGGTACAAGACACTGTGATGGAGTCGAGTCTCTTTCTTATTTATTTTTTTTTGTTAGTCTATGTCAGGTAGTAGGTCCTAAGAAAGACAATTGGACAAGTGAAGGCCCTAAGTCAAGGGATAACTAGAGAGAATGGGGTCGACCTTAAGGGGAATTGTCTGCACTCCTGACATGTTCATTAATTGCTTGTATTCCACATAGAATAATAATTATTGAATATTGTTTCTTGGAATCTTATGGGGTTTTTTTTCTCCTGGAAATGTATGAATAACATGACAGCTGAGGTGAGTATAACATTACAGCTGAGGTGAGTATAACATTACAGCTGAGGTGAGTATTACCATTCCACTTGTCAATAGGATGGATTCCTGCATATTGTGGCACTGTCTAAACAGCTGGCAGCGCCAATGTAAGGAAACAAAAGAAAAGAATCCTTCCTTATTGCCATGGTATAATGTCCTGAGGAATTTGTAGTGCACATATGTGATCCAGGCTATGGTATCCTGGAAAAGGTGCAAGCAGAGGATCGTGAATCCAGCATCCACCAAGGAGACTGCCAGGAAATGAGAGTACAAAATCAAAAAATGTATTAGTCCATATTAAAAGCCAAATATAAAAAACACATGTCGACAGGCATAAAGAGACTGACGCGTTTCAGATTTACAATAACTGATCCTTATTCATTGGTACAAACTTCACTAAATGAGGCTGACTGTACATACATTCACGAAGGGTACTGAAAACGGACACCCCTAGCTGCAGGAAAAGTGGTAAGCTAATTATTAAACTTGTATAATTAGGAAAGGACACACATCCGAAACGCATCAGGTCTGTTTATGCCTGGCTACAGCTGAATGTTTTTTATATTTGGTTTCTAATACGGACTAATACATTTTTGGGATTTTAGACTCCCTTTTCGTGGCATTCTCCTCTGTGGATGCTGTATTCACTATCCTCTGCTTTACCTTCAATGTAAGGATGCACCCAAAGGGCCATCTGGGAAATCATTACAGGGGTCAATATACATATAATATATATGTATATATATTAATAAATAATGAAAAAACTACATAAAATAAGTGAATAAATGTGGACCTTTTTTGCCTACTGGTGTGGTGACGTTTTGGATATGGAATCTTTTCTCAAGCCAACGCTTGAGAAAGGATACCATATCCGAAACGTCGCCACGACAGTAGGCAATAAAAGGTCCATATTCACACATTTAATTTGGTGTTTTTTCATTACTATACTATGAACACTTGGACTGGTGTAGGAGAAAGCATGCACTAATAAAAGGTAAAACTTTGGTGCTGTTACAATTTTTCAATATATATATTTTTGGAAAATATTCACCTTTTTTTGTATCTTGTTGTTAGTCACGGTATATGAAGTCTTCCATTATTTGTGTAAATTAACAGTGGCGTAACTTGAAGCTCATGGGCCCCGATGCAAATGTTCTAACAGGGCCCCAAATTATTGCAAATCATTAATAGCATTAGTCTCTTTCTATAGGCCAAAGGGACTTTTTGGGCCCCCTAGGCTACAGCTCCCGGGTACGATTGCAACCCCTGCACCTGCTGTAGTTACGCCCCTGTAAGTTAACCTATCTTTGCATCAGAGAAAAAGAGCAGGATCCCTGTTGTCTGTGTGTGCTGCTTTTGAGAAACATCATAATCTCGCCCACTAGGTCAAAGTCAACTGATAATTAAAGATAAACTGCAGAACAATGAAGGATTCAAGTGATATTCTATTCAGATAGTGTTATTTTAATGTAAACACACATGACAGCCTTTTCTGAAAAGTTACACGAAGCAACAGGTACGCTAAACGTTGAGGCCCACCACAATAATATACAGTAAGGGCCCTTTCACATCAGCGTTTTTTGAAATTCGCGGCAGATGCGGTGGAAAAACCGCATCTGCCGCGATTACCGCATACCGGCTGCACTTGCGGCGCGGTTGCGGTAAACGCCATGCAAAGTATAGGCGTACTTGCGGCAGGTGCGACAAGTGCGGTTTTGCACTTGCGGCAGGTGCGGCCGCGAAAAAAACGCGCGGTCAGCCGCGGTTTTTTTCGCGGCCGCACCTGCCGCAAGTGCAAAAATGCACCTGCCGCAAGTACGCCTATACTTTGCATGGCGTTTACCGCAACCGCGCCGCAAGTGCAGCCGGTATGCGGTAATCGCGGCAGATGTGTTTTTTTCACCGCATCTGCCGCGAATTTCAAAAAACGCTGATGTGAAAGGGCCCTAAGTCCCTTAAACATGGTGCTCCAGGACATAGTTGATATGATGCCTTACTTCAGTGTCTCCTATTCAGTGTCTCCCCAGATGTTACAAAACTACAACTCCTTGCATGTACAGACTGCCACAGGCTGCAAGAGTATGCTGGGAATGTTCATTTTATCACTATCTGGAGAGCCACTGATCAAAGAACAGTCCATAATAAATAACGTGTGTGTGTGTGCATGCCCTACTTTTCTTCACAATACACCATGTTCCAAATTATTATGCAAATTGGTTTTAAGTGTCATAGGGGTTTGTTTTTTTTTGTCAATGAAACCCCTCAATGGTATCGAGTTTCAGGTTTCTTTGGATCACTGAAATCAATCTCAGATACCTGTGATAATTAGTTTGGCAGGTGAGCCCAATAAAAGGAAAACTGGGTGTTCCACAATATTACGCAGGCCACAGTTTTCAAGTAACATCGGAAAGAAAAAGGATGTTTCTGCTGCCAAAAAGCAACAAATAGTGCAATGCCTTGGACAAGGGATGAAAACATTAGATCTTGCACAAAAACCTAAGCGTGATCATTGTACTGTGAAGAGATTTGTGGCTGATTCTGAGCACAGATTTGTTTGTGCAGATAAAGGCAGAATGAGGAAGGTTTCTGCCAGGCAAGTTCATCGGATTATGAGAGCAGCTGCTAAAAAGGCCTTACAAACCAGCAAACATATATTTGAAGCTGCTGGTGCCTCTGGAGTCCCTCAAACCTCAAGGTGTAGGATCCTTCAAAGGCTTGCTGTGGTGCATAAATCTACTATTCGGCCACCCCTAATCAGTGCTCACAAGCAGAAACGGTTGCAGTGGACCCAGACATACATGAAGACTAATTTTCAAACAGCCTTGTTTACTGATGAGTGCCGAGCAACCCTAAATGGTCCAGATGGATGGAGTAGTGGATGGTTGGTGGATGGCCACCATGTCCCAACAAGGCTGTTATGTCAGCAAGAAGGTGGAGGAGTCATGTTTTGGGCCGGAATCATTGGGAAATAGCTGGTAGGCCCCTTTAAGGTTCCTGAAGGTGTGAAAATGACCTCTGCAAAGTATATAGAGTTTCTTCCATGGTACAAAAAGCAAAAACGTGCCCTTAGGAACAAAATCATCTTTATGCATCACAATGCACCATCTCATTTCTGCTCTGTGTCATTGACTGCTATGGGCTTAAAGGAAGATAAACTCATGGTGTGGCCACCATTTTCCCCTGACCTCAATTCTATAGAGAACCTTTGGAGTATAATCAAGCAAAAGATCTATGAGGGTGGGAGGCAGTTCACATCAAATCAGCAGCTCTAGGAGGCTATTCTGACATCATGCAAAGAAATACAAGCAGAAACTCTCCAGAAACTCACAAGTTCAATGGATGCAAGAATTGTGAAGGTGATATCAAAGAAGGGTTCCTATGTTAACATGTAACCTTGGCCTGTTAGGATGTTTTGAAGTTAAATAGATTTTTATTTCAGTGAATGTGACCTCCTAATGCTGTAAATTCAACAAATGAGCATTTTCAGTTTTTCCAAACATATCAAATGTTTAGAAACTCTACTGTGCCTAATAATTTGGAACAGTGCATTTAGAGGTTTTTTTTAATTTTGAAGATTATACTGTTATCATTGGGAGGTTTCTTCAGTAAAATTTGATATATACTCTAATGGTCAATTTACACGCGGCCACAGGAAGGTAGAAACCGGCAGGCATTGGACACAATTGTGCCTGTTGCCTTGAAAAGACCACGATGTGGCGGTGTGTAATTCAGGACTTTCCTTCCTGTGTCTTCCCTGAAGGAAGGAAAGTCCTGAATTACACGCAGCCACATCATGGTCTTTTCAAGGCAACAGGCACAATTGTGTCCAATGCCTGCCTGTTCCTACCTTCCTGTGGCCGCGTGTAAATGGACCATTACAGGTGATGACTTTTTTATTAGATTGACTGTCATTTGCACCAACCAATTAAAATCAGAGAAAAAGAACATTTGCATAATAATTTGGATCATGGTGTACTTGGCCTGTTGGAAGTAGAATTGGAAATCTTTGTCTCCCGATTGAAGACCTGATTTAATGGATGGATTATAAACAGTCTCCCACAACAGATATACAGTTATATTAGTAGGACGAGATACGTATTTTCCACATTTGAATGAACATATGTGAATGTTCAAATGGATTATTTACTCATTAGAAGCATCATTGTCACACAACAGGGACCCCTATGTTATGGCAACAGGAAAGCGTTCTGCTTGCATCATTCCTGATTGGAGAACATTGCAGCCAGGTGGAGAATGAATAGACAAATTATTGTAAATGGGTGAGTCTGTCCATCTATTTCTATTAGGGTATGGAAACCGACAAAAGAGTAGTGTTCTAAATCTACACCTGCACGTCACCTCTATTTATTTCCAACCCAAATGTGTTGGGTGCCACATCATATGAAATGATATTGCACAAGTGGGTGTGAACTCACTGCGCCACAGACCGAGTGTAACTAAGTTGAAGCAAGAATCACAGAAATGAGGAGCAGGCCCCAAGTACCATGCACTGCATACCTCACCCTCATACACACTCCTCTCAATTTTAAAATTATGCAAAAGCACAATGGAGTTTTAGTGTTGCAAAGTTTATTCAATTATCTTATGTTAAAAGACAAAGATGGTCAATCCCACACAGGGGATCTCAATGGGGTGTACAATAAGGCCAATGTAATGGTCTGGAGTTGTTATAGCCATATAACTATCCACAGCAAAAAGAAAAAACATTATCATGTCAAGTGTGTATTCTTTATCCCTACATCAACCTTCAACATAACTGTTATTCTAATGTGCCACAATCACCTTGGTGAATAAGCAGTGGGAACAATGCACCCCTTACCAACACGGTATAGGGGTCTATCTACAGTCCTCCCAATTGGGAGACAAAAACCACAGCCATTTCATTTCTTCCCCACCAATTTATTTTCCTGGAACATGAGTGGTAACATCTCAAAGTATCCAGGTTATAATGTAAGTAGCTTACCCATGTGTGCTGGATAGCAGGAGACCACAGCTCTGACCCGTGTGCCCAACGCCATTTCGGTATATTCCTTCGTCAAGGGCAACAGGTGTAACTAAGTGTCTGCCATGTTGTCACCCTCTGGTGAGGATGGACTGATGGTGAGGATGGTCACTCTGATGGTGAGGATGGACTGGGTTGTGGGTAGACACCAGGTAACACTCCAAGGCAATCCCTGATACTGCAGTAACTGACCCAAACATCAGGGACACAGGTTTGGAGGGCAGGCAGGACAATTTGGGTAATTGAGGGCAACTATCTTAGAAATGTGTGACCTACAATTATCAACTAACGCTTACCCATTATATCTGTGTGATTGAGGCCTAAGTGTAGAGTGTTTTAATAAGATTATTAAATAGGCCTTATAACATTTACTAACCAATAATGATAAACCATTTTGTCCACTTCCTAAAAAATGTTCTGTTCATGATGTGGTGAACAAACCCACTGGTCCTTGAGTAGAATAAAATATTCTCACCATAAGTCACTACAATCCTTCACAGGTTAGGGTAAAACCATACTGTACAGCAGTAAAAAGATATCAACAAGCAATATAAACGCAAATCCAAATTGGTGTCTTTCTGAAAGTAACTGGTTTAAACTTGCCAAATTTTTAGGCCCAACTGATGTGCAACAAAACCTCACATCAACATCGCCCTCAGTAGAGATGAGCGGTTCGGAGTTCGGGTGATTTATGTATGACAATCACTGGAGAAAACATTGCTGTGGTTCGTGTGTGCTTAGCCAAGTGCAAGCTGCCTGCAGTGTTTGATCGGCTCACACCGGGGGTAAAAGCAGAGTTATCGGCCATAGTGTGGCTGTAAAAGAAATAAATGAAAACTCCCCGCCTTCCCACCCCTGGAAGTGGTTTGCTTATGGCTGGCTGTATGTGAGTGGAGGGCTGAACTGCCAATCAGTGACTTTAAATGAGGTGAGGGTTAAGTTTTGGCACCACCCGAACCTGAACTTCCATGGGTTGGAACATCTCTACAACCGAACTGAACCTTGAAAGGTTCGCTCATCTCTAGTCCTCAGCTGCATTGCAACCACTATCAAATGTGGTCTTAAAGGGAATCTGTCAGTAGGATCAACCCTCATGAGCTGTCTGTCTATATGGGCATGTAGGTCATAGAAAGATGAATAAACTAACATTTTAGTATCTGCAATCTGCTGTTTTATTCCAGAGTATAAATGCACATTTTTCTTAATATGTAAATGAGCTGTTAAGATCTATGGGCCGGACATCAATCTACCTGAGAATCTGCCTCCAATTAGAGGGTGTTATCAATGTAACACATGTAGATTTCTCTATGATGCCTTCTTATACAGTAGCTACCTGACCGCTGCTGCTAATCATAGGCTGCAGTGGTATATGTCTTCCAAACAGTGCAGACACCGTAACTCCAGAGCAGCTCCAGACTTATGGATCTGGCTGTGCTGGATCCACGGTGGTGGGTATACTCCTGTTTACTATTTTTAATCAATCCTTATCTAAAAAAGAATAATTCACTGTCAGACAATGCCTTTAATTATCATCATGCACATACAGTGAATATGGATTCCAAACAGGGCAGTATATGGAGTGATGAGGTCTGCACCATACCAGTAATTAGCCAAAAATTCTGCACTAATTGTCATAATATTGCACAGAAGAGCTCTGTTTTACTGACTTGCTAAATTAGATCATTCCTGCTATATTTGGCCTGCATTTCTGGGAAATAATGGCGTTAAGATTTATATAGCTTGAAATATTCCTTCCTCTTAATAAAAAAAAACTGCAATGACGCCCTCTCTCATCTGCTCCCCTGTGGCTTTTCATTGCTAAATCTATAAATTCATCTGTAACTTACATATTTTTATAATTGCTTGTGCTGCATATTTCTACATACACTGTATATTCCAGAGCTGCATTCATTTTATGCGGAATATTGTAAAAGGTTTCTAATGAAGGTGCGCCGTCATACAAGCAGCAGGCCCCAGCACAGAGATGGTCTGTTTCTGCAGAGATTTTATTACTGTACATTTTCATATTCTGAGTAAGAACTTATATGATAAGATTATTAAGTGTCTCGCTGGTACTGATCTTGCTTGATATTTAATTTTCTCTCAATGTTTTCTATTAGGACTGTAATGCTGTCCAACTGATCTTCCTGGGTAGCTGTTCCGTAATCTGAAGCAGTTTCTTTGCCCATTCACTGGCCTGTAATAAAGAAAGCCATATATTATTGTCTGTATTACCACCTATATTTTAGGAATATCAACAGGTCCAAGAGAGTCAATTAAAGTTAACTCCATTATACATCACTAATCAAAAGATGAGGCTTATAAAGTGAACTAAGAGTATGTGCCCACAATCTGGAGGCGCTGCTTGTTGGACATAGTGCCTCCGAACCCGAGGGAAGCCGCGGGTGAATGCAGGGAGAACGCAGCCACCCTGTGCCCACAATCTGAGTTAGGTGCATCGCGGCTTCTCCCTGCATTCACCCGCTGGAGTTCGCTCCCAACTCCATCAGCCACCAATTTTGCAAGTTCTCCCACTTAAAAATATGAGGTCGGCCTGTAATTGACATCATAGGTGACCTCAACTATGAGAGACAAAATGAGAAAGCAAATCCTGAAAATCCACATTGTATAAAAGACACCTGTCTGCAACCTCAAACAGTCACACTCCAAACTCCACTATGGTGCAGACCAAAGAGCTGTCGAAAGTACGCCAGAAACTAAATTGTAGCCCTGCACCAGGCTGGGAAGACTGAATCTGCAATAGGCAAGCAGCTTAGTGTAAAGAAATCAACTGTGGGAGAAATAATTAGAAAATGGAAGACATACAAGACCACTAGTAATCTACCTTGATCTGGTGGTCCATGCAAGATCTCACCCTGTGGGGTCAAAATGATCTCAAGAACAGCTAGCAAAAATGGCAGAACCGCATGAAGAGATCTACTGAGTGACCTGAATAGAGCTGGGACCGACTTAAGGCAAGCTACCATCAGTAACACACAACACCGCTAGAGACTCAGATCCTGCAGTGCCAAACGTGTCCTACTGCTTAAGCCATTACATGTCTGGGCCCATCTGAAAGTTGCTTGAGAGCATTTGGATGATCCAGAAGAGTATTGGGAGAATGTCATATGGTCAGATGAAACCAAAGTAGAACTACTTTGTAGAAACACAACTCGTCATGTTTGGAGGAGAAAGAATGCTGAGTTGCATCCAATGAACACCATACCTACTGTGAAGTATGGGGGTGGCAACATCATGCTTTGTGGATTTTTCTCTGGCAGGAGACCAGGACGACTGGTCCGTGTACATGAAAGAATGATTGGGGCCATGAATCCTGAGATTTTGAGTGCAAATCTCCTTCCATCAGCAAGGGCATTGAAGATGAAACGTGGCTGGGTCTTTCAGCATGACAATAATCCCAAGCACATTACCAGGTCAATGTGGCTTCATAAGAAGCATTTCAAGGTCCGGGAGTGGCCTAGGCAGTCTCCAGATCTAAACCCTATAGAAAACCTTTGGAAGGAGTTGAAAGTCTGTGTTGCCCTGCAACAGCCCAAAATATCACTGCTCTAGAGGAGATCTACATGGAGGAATGGGCCAACATACTAGCAACAGTGTGTGCCAACCTTGTGAAGACTTACAGAAAACGTTTCACCTCTGTCATTGCCAACAAACAATATATAACAATGTATTGAGATGAACGTTTGACATTGACCATATACTTATTTTCCACCAAAATTTGAAAACATTTCTTTCTACTTCAGACAATTAATAGGTTTTTCTTCCAGCTGTGCATATTAATTGTGTATCAGAGGCTCTACAGATATCAGTTGTTAGGAATGGGTGTATCAAGGTCCGCGCTGCTGTTCCACAAAAGATCACGAGGAAGACAGTGCTTCAATCAAACAAACTTCCTTTATTCTTCCTTTCCTACGCGTTTCGGAGCCACAACCAAGCTCCTTCGTCAGGGACATCAGTTTTAACTTTTTGCAACCAAAAAACCATAGTGTATAGACTCTTTTCGCTCCTCGATAGAATGTCTCTGTAGAGTCGATGTGTAAAAACACAATGGAGACAAAGCGAGGCGCAGAATAGTGCCTTATCAATAATGACACTTGTTGAAATTACATAAAGTGAAACAGTGCGCTACTGATATATTTCAGCGATTCAAGTGCATGAATCCTGGATGGATCAGGCATTCACAAACACGGCAGTGTAAAATTTATACATGAGTGGTACCAAGAGGTTAAGGTTAAGAGATCTGAGTTACAAGCATGTTCTCTCTATACATAGACCGACTAGCTCAGCATTAACATGTGCTGTTGTATCAGGGTTAGTTGTGCTGGTCTTTACCATTTACCAGCGAATCTGGTGTAACACACTTCTATATACAACATTAACACCCCACTTTACAAGTCAATGTAGCATCAGTCTCTATCGTCATAGTTATATACAGCACAACCCAATCATGTATACACTTAAGCACCACCAATGCTCATTATACCTCTATCTAGTTACCCATTAGGAGAAAGTCATGCTTATGGATGCCAGCCCTACGTCCGTTTTGCGGTGTCGCTTCCTCAGGGGAAATGTGATTTTCAGGATTTGTTTTCTCATTTTGTCTCATAGTTGAGGTCACCTATGATGTCAATTACAGGCCGACCTCATCTTTATAAGTGGGAGAACTTGCACAATTGCTGGCTGACTAAATACTTTTTTCCCCACTGTACCACAAGTAGTGACAAAATAACAGGTAATAATAACAGTGAAAGCACAATCATAGTATACAGTGGACTAAGTGGGCTGTATATCAAATGTTGAATAGTGACAAAATTACACAGCTACCGTTACCAGTACAAATAGTGATCAAATAAATTGCACAATAATACTTGAAAGATCGTTGTGTGTAGATGTGTTCGGTATGGTACGTCCAGTGCCCCTTCACCCGACGCACGTTTTGTATCATTTCCATAGGCTGTCTATTTTTTAAATCTAGTTCAAATTAGGGTCTATTTTTTAAAATAAAATCCAAATACATTGATATATACATTAATCATTATCCTATGACCTCACTGGATTTTCACGTCCTTTTGGGTGCGCCATGTATTGAAAGCCAATACATCTTCACCCTTGGATCCCCAGGGTACTGTTCCCTAAGGCTACATTCACACATCCGTGGGATATATCCGAGTGATATCCGATTATTCACATGACCTTGGGGTGGTGGGATGGAGCACAATTGTGTGAACTCATTTCCAGGGTTGTAAAACAGTATATGTAGCTAGCGTTTCTAAGACTAAGGCTGGCTTCACACTATGTTTTTGTGATCCAGTTTTTGAACAGAACAGGATCATTTTTACCTCCCCTATATCCCTATAGTGCCAGATTGGACATATTTGGCCATCTGGTTTTGTGTGTTCGGTCCCAGATTCGTTTCTGTCCTGTTTTTCACAGGTCCTAAAAACGAAGACTGCATAGTTTTTGGACTTCGGTGACAAAATCGGACAGAAACTAATCTGTGCGGTCTGGGACACTTAACATGGGGGACTATGGAGCTGAATTCAGAAAAAATAGAATTGTTTACCGGATCCGGTTCTTGGGTACAGAGCATGCTCAGAACAAGAGCATTGCTCTGCACCCTGGTACATGTGTGTAATTTCACTTTGGCAGTATATCTATATACGCTGCTAAAGTGAAATTAAGTCAATGGAATGGTAAAAATAAAAAAATAAATTCTCACCTATCCGCCGACTCCGAGTGTCCTGCGATGAATTCTTTTTCAGAAGGCAAAAGGACCTGAGCATCAGCTGACCAGGAAGGGGTGGGGCAACCTGATCAGCTGATGGGTCACTGACCACATCAGTGCAGTTTTAAGGATTTAAACAGCACTTGTCTGGCTCTGCCCCCCCTGCTCTTTCTGTGTCCGGATACCGGACCAATCCGGTGCTGTCCGTTCCTGTTCGTTGGGTCCTTCAAAAAACAGGGTCCCGCGAACAGGAACAAAAATGTATAGTGAAGCCAAGCCTAAGAACTCTTGGCAGCCTGAAACGCGTAAGGATGTCATATATGCTTTCTTCCCTGTACTGTTATGAAGATGATTGTTTAATAAAGACAAAGGGCCTGATTCAAGTTGGTCTTGATGTAGAGATGGGCGTTACTGGGTTGCAAGCTTTCTCATAAGCTGCCAAAAGGTTATTCGATTTTCGTCAGGGAATCAACCAAAATTACTACTAAGGAATCTAAGACTCTTACTTTATGAAAATCCCTGCTGAGGAAGTACAGCATAGCCAGAGTATGCAGGATCCGTGCCATCTTGGCGAGTTCTTTCTTTGGTGCCTGTTCTCTGATGTCATATATAGCGCTGAGGATCTGGACTGCTTCAGCTTCCTGGTTTTCGTCTATAGACAATAAATAATTGCATTGAATATTGATCATCTGGTACAAACATTTGCTGAATGGATGATTTTTTTATTTTGCACTTTCGTTTTTTTTCGCCAAAGAGCCATATTTTCTATATTTTAATGTTAACAGCTGAGGATATGATGGTTTTTTACTGTATTTGTAATTTTAATACAGAGAGTTTGGGAACACATGGAAAATAATCAATAGTAATAGGGCCTCTTCTAAAGAGTTCATAACACACAGCTTTGAAGAAAAGAAGAGTTTGGGCCAATAATAATATCACTTGTAAAATACCATGTCAGTGCAAAAAAGGTATTTTTATTTAGAAAAAGCACCACAATTAGCTAGATATCTAAAATTTCACAATATACTGGTAAAAGATTGTAATATTAGGACTATACAAAAGGTTACAGAAGTTCCGAAACCCACACCGCAGCTGAAAACACGCTGTGGTCGGGAGAAGCATAGTGAGCATGGGATTTCTACAATCTACTATGCTATTACTGTACAATGCAGCATGTTGGACGCAGCGTCAAGACGCTACATCCAAAATGCTGCAAATCCTGACCACGAATATGCACCCTTAAAAATAATACTCGTTTGATCGCTTGTACTATACAAAGTGAAAAGCTGGTAGCAACGTTGAGTCAGAAGAAGGTGAATGATCGGAGCTGGCTCAAATCGCTGCTGTTACAGGCAGATGCCGGCTGTAGAAAACAGCTTGCATCTGAGAGTATGATGCAGGCTGAGTTCCTGAGCCAACTCCATACAGCCGCATTTGATGTAAGACATACTATTACATCCAATGTTGGGAAATTGTTAAATGTTCTCTACAGCCTTGAGCCGCATTCAGACTGCTGCTGCAACTCATTTTCCGCTAATGTAGGAAACAAAACTGGTTTTGCAGCAAATCTAAAAAATCACAGCAAAAAGGATGTTTTGATTTGCTTTTTTTCTTCACAACTTTATCTCACATCGAGTCCTTATAATCATATACCTAAATTTTCCTGGTCAGCATCATCAAACCATGCAGGGCCACTATTCAATGACGCTTGTATCTGAACCTCCACCAGTCTGCTGAGATGAGCGTGCCATATATCAGTGACCTGAGAAACAAAACGTTATATTTTATCATTGCTGCCCAACATATAAATGGTACTGATTATTATACAATGCTATGGTATGTCTCATATATACAGTGCTCAGCTTAAATTAGTACACCCCTCTGAAAAGTAACATTTTAATCAATATCTCACTGGACACAAGAACAATTTCTAACATTTTGATGAGACTGAGCTTCAAAGAAGATTTTTTAACCCATAACATGAAAGTTGGGTTAATAATATAACTCATTACAAAATCTTCAGTTTTGTTCAAATTAGGCTGGTTTCACAATACCATTTTTTGTATTCCGGGTAAAATCTGCACCCCTGGATTCCCCTGCAATTGTAAAATGTAATGCAACTGGATGCACCTGCACTGGTATAATCACTGATCCGTCTCATGGATCAGTGATAATACCGGTTCGTGAGCATCACGTTGCACCCGGCTGACCTTTTTTAGCTGGATCCGGCTGTAAGTGACAAGCCCCCTACTGGATGTGTTATGTATAACTGGGTTCTGGGCATGCTTAGTCCAAAAACTCGGATCCAGCATCTGGATGCAGAGGCATTCGGAGTCTGTCAGATCTGGGTTCCATAGAGCCACATTCTAATTTTTTTTTTTTCTTTTTTCAGTAAATATATTTATTGAGATTTTCAACAGTAAAAACAATAGAAAGAACTAGTACAATGTCCAGGGCTTAATACAGAGATACATTACTTCCCGAAGAGCGCAGCACAGGAGTAGTCCAATAAGGACACTAGCACCTAAAGGGTACATGTTTCCCATCTTAGGAATCACCTCTGGACAAGGACCTTATATAAAGAATATAGAACCTATGAAAAGGCAATTGTGGAAATAAAAAAAGAAGAGAGAAAGAGAAAAAGAGAAAAAAGGGGTAGGGGAGAAGGGGAGTAAGGAAGGAGAGGGGGGGTAAGAGAGACCCAGCAATTTAAACGCCCACGAGTTGACAATTACGAATATGTACGCAGCCAAGTAAGGAACCCTGTGCTCTCCTTGAAGGACTGCGAGAGGAACCAGGTGCGTCCCTGTTCATATGCGGCATCACCATCACCCGCCACCAGTGACTCCAGACGATGTAATCTATCCATTTCAGCTATCCATTCCACTGTGGAGGGGACCTCAGTGGACCTCCAATGCCGGGGAATAACTGCTCTGGCAGCTATTAGGCAGAATCTCAGAATCCCCTTTTTGACGGAAACTATCGAACTGGGTATCAGGGACAGTAGGGCCATTTGGGGAGACGGTTCGTGACGGACCCCAGTCATCAAATGAAAGGCATCGAAAACTGAGTTCCAGAGGGGTTGCAGGGGACCACAGTACCACCAAATATGAAGCATAGAGCCCGTGGCAGAGCCACATCTCCAGCAGGCGTTCGAGATCTCCGGGTTAATCCTGTGGAGAAGGGTGGGACACCTGTACCAGCGTGTCAGTAATTTATAATTCTTCTCCTGTGCCTGACTGGACATTGTCATCTTATGTGCAAGAGTAAAGATTTTCAAACTATCCGCCTCAGAAAAGGTGATCCCCAGGTCCCTCTCCCAAGCCTCCATAAATCCAAGTGTGGTAGGGGGAAGTGAATTCAAGACCAGGCCATAGAGCACCAAAACCACGTGAGAGGGACCCTCGGTAGGGAGCATCAGGGATTCAAATGTCGTCAGCGCCCCCATCGGCACACTGGAGAGAAAGCTTCGCAATTGCAGAAACTCTAGCCAGGACAGCGGTGTCGTAAGACCAGGGCCCCGTAACCCCCGCACGCTGGAGAGCCCCACAAGCTTATCCCTCACCTGACCCAGTCCCACCCCATCAAGTCGTGACCAACACAGATACGTAGACCTATTCATTGCTGGGGGAAAGGCCGGATTGTCAAAAAGGGGACTCAGTCTGCTCAGTCGAGAGGTCAGGCGTAATTTCACATAGGATCTATCCCAAAACTTCAAAACAATCTGTGTGAGTGGAGCAAAACTCGACACAGGTGGGCGTCCGGTCCCCCCCAGCCAAGGCAGCCAGTATAAAGAAGAGGGCGATAAAAGTTTCTCCAAGAGCACCCACTGTTTATGAGCATCACTGAACCTCCAGTCGACAATCCTAGAGAGCAAGACTGCCTGATAATAACGTTTAAAATCAGGAAGGCCTACCCCCCCTTTAGTCTTGGGTCTCACTAGTACTGAGAACCGAGTCCGTGGTTTCCTAGTACCCCAAATAAAGCTATTGATAGCCGATTGCAGGCGCCTGAAAAAGCAATCTGGAACCTGCACTGGAGCTGTCTGAAAGAGATAGAGGAATCGCGGGGTAAAATATCCATTTTGATCACTCCCACCCACCGAACCAAGATAGCTGAGGTCTGCTATACCGTTTAAGGTCTGAGATAGTTTTCTGCAGGAGCGGGACATAGTTCAGAGCATATGTTGCGCTAATGTCAGCGGGTATTAAGACTCCTAAATATTTTAAGGCATCGGTCTGCCACTTAAAAGAGAAGGACGACTGGAGCCGAGAGACCAGATCATCAGGCAGGGAGATATTGAGCGCCTCCATCTTGGAGTAGTTGACTCTAAAATTTGAGACCTCCCCGAACCTACGGAACTCCCTGAGGAGTACAGGGAAAGCCACAGTCGGGTTGGCAATGTATAGCAATAAATCATCCGCATACAGGGATATCTTAAACTCATGTTGGCCAATCCGTAGACCCTCAATATCAGGTGTCTTCTGTAATGCCACTGCCAGATGCTCCATCGCAAGGATATAAAGTAAGGGGAGAGGGGGCAACCCTGACGGGTCCCGTTTCTTATGTCAATGGGCGGGGAAAGGGTGCCATTCACTCTAAGATGGGCCGTAGGCCTATGATACAGAGCAAAAATCCTCTCTAACATGGTAGGTCCCACTCCCAGTTGCTTCAGGGAGGCACGTAGAAAGGTCCAGCCTAGGCGATCAAACGCCTTCTCAGCGTCAATAGATAATAAGCATGCTGGTACCTTCCCCGTGCGCATGTACGAAGTTAGAAGCAATGTCTTCACCGTGTTATCCTTGGCCTCCCTGTGTTGCACAAAGCCCACCTGATCACTATTGATGGACCCAGGGAGAATAGGGTTCAGTCTACCAGCTAACACTTTCACGAACACCTTCACATCCACATTAATGAGGGATATGGGCCTATAGCTTGCACATAATAGGGAATCTTTTCCCGGTTTAGGAATCACGGTGATTGTGGCCATCAGCGTTTGGGGGGCAAAGGGGCACCTGGCCGAGATGGAGTTAAACAGTTTGGTCATGAAGGGGACCAGGGAATTCGCATATAACTTATAGAAGGCGGCGGAGAATCCGTCAGGACCAGGGCTTTTACCATTAGCCAAAGATTTTATTGTGTCTAAAACCTCCTGTTCTGAGAGGGGACTCTCCAGGGCCTCAGACTCCTCCACCGCCATAGGCGGGAGCTCAGTATCCCGGATGTAGTCGTCCACCCGTGCTTGAAACTCGGAGGGGGACATGTCAGACAACGGGCCGCTTAAATTGTAGAGAGAGTCATAATATGCTCTGAATGAGTCCACAATCTCCTCTGGAAAATGGACCAGTTCACCCGCAGCAGACCTTATGGTAGGGATATAAATGGTGGGGGCACGGGGGTGCAAAAACCTCGCCAGAGCTCTCCTGGGTTTATCAGAGTACTTGTACAGAAATTTATGAAAGCGGTCCCTCTGTCGTGCTAACGTCATGTCCAACAAGGCACTCAACTCACAGCGTGCCCAGAGGAGATCAGCCAGCACCCCAGCATCTCTAGTCCGTTTATGATCCAACTCCAGAGTTTGGATACGAGTCAACAAACCCACAATGTTAGTCTCCCTCTCTCTCTTCAGCCGGGCCCCTGTTGTATGAATACTCCCCGTATAACTCCTTTCAAAGCCTCCCATTGGTATGGGATGGCCGTGGGTTCATGTTTGTGAAAATCTAGAAAGTCCGAGATTGCTGTTCGCACGGCCGCCTGACACATTTGATCTCCAAAGAGACCAGGGTTTAAGGACCAGGTCCATTCTCTCGGAGAAAGGCTCGGCAGCCGAAGGGAGAGCAAAACTGGGCATGGTCTGACCACAACATCGTGTCGATGTCAGACTTTGGGTCAAGAGACAGGAGCCCGTGGCTGACCAAAAAATAATCCAATCTACTATAGGAATTATGAACTGAGCCACATTCTAATTTAATCCACATTGCCCCGGATCGGGTGTTCACGGTTTTGAAACAGACACCAAAATCGCTATGAAATGCTATTTTGGTCTCAGTGAAAAAAATGTGAACACCCAGATCAGGGGAAATCATACAGAATTGGGTGCACCCGCAGGTTCCTGCGGCCCCATTGAAAGTGAATGGGTCCGAAAACGGATGCGGGTGCGATTGGTTTCAGCTGGATTCACACGGATACTGAAAAACAGTAGTATGAAACCAGCCTTAGTTGATGCAAAAATTAATATAACATACCGGTACATTAAAAACTACTTCCTTAAATATTTTGTATAACCTCCATGATTTTTAAGGTCAGCACCAAGTCTTCTAGATATGGAATGAACAGATTGTCATCAAATTCAAAAGCTACACTCGCCTTCAAATCAGCCCTCACCTCTGCTAAACAGACCTACTTCACAAACCTTGTATCTTCCTTATCCTACAACCCCAAACAACTGTTCAGCACTTTTAACTCTCTCCTCCGCCCACCACTCCGACCTCCCTCATCTCTGATGAGTACTTTGCCACATACTTCAAAAATAAGATCGACTAAACAATGCAAACCTTTATTGTTCCACCACTACAACCACTCCATATACCAGACCTCTGCCCTTCCCTCATAATCTCCCTCTCTAACATCACTGAAGGCGAGCTTATTCATCTCCTATCTAAATCACACCTCACCACCTGTGCACTTGATCCCTTCCCACCTCCCCCCAACCTCACTAACACGCTCATCCCAGCCCTAACCTACCTCTTCAAACTATCGCTAACTTCTGGTACCTTCCCCTCTGCTTTCAAACATGCCACCATCCTCAAAAAGCCAAACCTTGACCCGACTGCTATGACAAGCTACCACCCCATATCGCTGCTCCCGTTTGCTTCCAAACTCCGTAAACGACATGTCCATGCTCAACTTTCCTCCCACCTCTCATCTAACTCTCTCCTTGACAACCTACAATTCGGCTACTGGCCCCACCACTCCACCGAAACTGCTAAAACAAAAATTACTAATGACATATTCACAGCCAAAGCTAACAGACAATTCTCAATCCTTCTTTTAGACCTGTCCTCTGAATTTGACACAGTCGACCACTCTCTCCTACTACAGATTTTCTTCCCTTGGCATCAAAGACCTTGCCCTGTCCTGGGTTGCCTCATACCTTTCCAACCGCACATTTAGCGTTTCCCACTCCCACACGACCTCCTCATCCTGCCCCCTCTCTGTTGGAGTCCCACAAGGCTCTGTCCTGGGGCCCCTACTTTTCTCCATCTGTACCCTTGGTCTAGGACAACTCACAAAGTCCCATGGCTTCCAGTACCACCTGTACGCTGACGACACTCAGATCTACCTCTCTGGCCTAGATGTCAATTCTTTGCTGTCCAGAATCCCAGAGTGTCAGTCAGCCATATCCTCCTTTTTCTCCTCTCGCTTACTAAAACCCAACGTAGACAAAATGGAACTCATCATCTTTCCTCCATCCCATATTTCATCTTCACCACCTGATCTATCTATTACGGTAAATGGCATCATGCTGTCTTCCACTCCTCAAATTCGCTGCCTTGGAGTAACTCTTGACTCTGCCCTGTCCTTCAAACTATATAAATTAAAAGAGAAAGGAAGCGCACATAGAGTAGTACCCCTATTTAACAGGTCCCTCAGAGCCCAAATGGTTAGACTCACCTGATGTAGTTGTGTCACAACTACAATAAAAGCACACAGGAGGTCGCTGCAGGCTCCCAGCTGAACAATGTAGAATCCAGATAAGGGTGAAAAGAGCTGGGATGGGCCCTGATGAAGTGGCGTATGAGCCATGAAACACGTGTAGACATAAATAAACAGAGTGTGTGATTAACTCTGTGTTTATCTTTGTGGTCAGCGCGGCATCTCATCCCAGCTCTTTTCACCCTTATCTGGATTCTGTCCTTAAAACCACACATCCAAACTCTCGCCACTTCCTGTCGCCTCCAGCTCAAGAATATTTCCAGAATCCATCCTTTCCTCATCCCTCAATCTACTAAAATTCTTGTACATGTCCTCATCATCTCCCGCCTTGACTACTGCAACCTCCTCCTCTGTGGCCTCCCTGCTAACACTCTTGCACCTTTCCAGTCTGTCCTCAACTCTGCTGCCCAACTAATCCAGCTCTCTCCTCACTACTCCCCTGTTTCTCCTCTGTGCAAATCTCTTCACTGGCTCCCAATTCCCCAACGAATCCAGTTCAATCTACTAACAGTGACCTACAAAGCCATCCATAACCTGTCTCCTCCCTATATCTCTGAACTAATATCCCACTATCTTCCCTCATGTAATCTTCGATCTTCCCAAGACCTTCTTCTCTCCTCCACACTTATCCATTCCTCACACAACCACCTCCAAGATTTCTCCTGCATATCACCCATCCTCTGGAATTCTATGCCCCAACACGTCCGATTATCCACCACGCTCAGATCGTTCAGACAAAATCTGAAAATCCATCTCTTCAGGAAAGCCTTACAGCCTGCAATGACCGAGCTGCCGCCCCCACCACCCGGAGCTGCTGCATCCCTGACCTACTGTCTCCTCCCCAATATCCTGTAGAATGTAAGCCTGCAAGGGCAGGGTCCTCTCCCCTCTGTACCAGTCTGTCATTGTTAATTTGTTTACTGTAAACTATATCTATAATTTTGTATGTAACTCATGTACAGCACCATGGAACTAATGGTGCTATATAAATAAATAATAATAAAAATTAATAATAATCTATCAATTTCTATTCTTCTAGAACGAGATCTCTTAGAGCCTGGATGATGTGTGGAGAGTGATGATAACTTGTCTCTTCAGAATTCCCCATAGGTGTTTGATTGGGTTCAGATCAGGAGACACTTGGCTACTGAATGACTTTCACGCCTCAGAAATGCAGCACAAGTGTGTTTTGGAACATTGCCATGCTAGAACAGTGCATGTCTATCAAGACCACTAAGTGATGGTGGCATCTTCACCTTCTATAAAGAGCAGTACATCTGTAAATTTATGGTATCAGCAATGATATGTTGCCCCAGACATCAGCAACTCTCACACAGCCCAACATAAAGACACGGCCACCACCATGTGTCACTGTAGGCCCCAGGCATTTTTTCTAAAATAACTCCTCTAAACGCATGGTGCCTACAGTAAAATATGGTGGTGACATTGTCCTTACATAGGGGCGGCATGAGTACTGAAAATCAGTATCGCCAAAAGTTTGGAAATTGTTGTTGTATACAGTAAGTTATTGGTTAAACTCTTACTTTTCAAAGTGGGTGTACTCATTAATGCTGAACACTGTATGTTCCTATATATTTAGTGTGGTTAAAAGTGGCGTTAAAGTGTATGACTTGCACTGGCCATGAGAGAAGCTGGACCTGCAACAAGAGATGTTGTCATTGTGAGCCAATCCTTTAATTATTCATGTTTGGCAAAGTCAACTATGTCAACTTAAATGTCAACTAAGTCAACAAAAATGTCAACTACGGCTATCTGCAGGCAACGTCCTTTTCAGCCCAGAATGTTTATTTCCCTCGTGTGAAAATACCCTAATTGTGAACATAATCATTGGTATGAATTGTAAAGAGAGAAGGAAGACATACCTCAGAATACAGAGAGTCGGCAATATCCATTTTATTCTGCCGAAAAAATATATTGGCCATATGGAAGAACCCTCCGGAAGTGCTGATATGGCTTGGTTCTGAAACTGTGCTTGCAAAATAAACCTAAGAGGAGTAAAGAAATCTCCAGTTATATGGTTACTTTACCTGGTTGCGAGGAATAGCCCACGACTATTCCCCCTGACCACCCCGTGTCCATGCACGCTCAATTTGACGGTGCGTACAGTCAGTGTTTTCTATGGGAGGGAAGACTAGTGAGCAGCATCATCTGTTAGGTGAGAATCTCCCATACACATATGATAGTAGGCTGCTACAGTTTTGGTTAACTTTGCCCTGATTTGCATGGGCACCTGTGGATGTTACGCCCAACACCCTTACCGAATAAATGCCTAAACCAGAAATCCCAGTAAATAATGGTTTACTGTGCTCGATCACTTCTGATACATCATGTTAAAGGGTTGTGTATACTTTTGCTCTCAATTTTTTCAGTGAATCTAAAAAAAAAACAACTTTGCAAACTGTCTGGATTAGCATCACTGTGCAATTGGTGCCTGGCCCAGTGTGAGCCATCTGTTTGATAGGCTTGCGATGGGCTTAAAAGCACAGTTTTTGGGTGTAGTGTCTGTCCAACATTAATTTGGAAAAAAAACAAAACACAAAAATGCCCTCCCACCCCCAGAGGTGTTTTACTTATGGCTGACTGTATGTGGGCAGAGATCTGAACTGCCAATCAGTGACTTCAATTGAGAATTGGGTCAGGTTCAGGGGCACCAACAGTGCGCCAAAAAGTCTGGCTGCACCGACCGGACCCAAACTTCAAAAGGTTCCCTCATCTCTAGTATGGATCTGTAATGTTCGCAGCTCTGATTCAAGCCAGTGTCACTCCAAACTTTGTGTATAGTCTGAGCCACAGTCAGACTCTTTTTAATTTGGCTAAAACATTTTTGGTAACCTAGTGAATCTCAGTTAGCAAAAAGTTGGGGCACAAATGGCTATGATATGGTTATTTGTTACCTATCGCTACAGAGACACGGAGATGTGCATAGAGGCTGCGTACACAAAATTAAATACATTTTTCAATCAAGACTCTATACAAAGTTGCCTATTTTTTGCAAAACGTATTGGAACAGTTAAATGAGAATGGTAATGAAGGTGACCATAGCATATAGTAAAGCATTTTTTGATAAATGCTGGGGGAAGGGGAAGATTTTTTTCTTTACAAGAATGGTGCATTGGATGAAGTACCCGGTCCAGATCTGAGCTCTTAAAGGGAATCTGTCAGGTGTGCTTCTACTAAAATACTAATGGCAACCTGGAATAGAGCTTGGACAGCCCTTTCAGGATCAGTAACTTTTATTGCTCTACTTTCTCCTGTTAACTTGCTGTAAGCCCCGCGCCGGCGAGCTGTCAGGCGGCATCACCGCCAGGGTGTCTGAAAACCCCAGCAGCAATGCAGGACAATGCGCCTAACAGGTCGCCAGCGCGGGGCTGGAGATATCGCCCCATGTAAATGGGGGACGGCGACACTGGCGGGCCGCCAGAAACGTGCGCGCACCCGCCAGTCACCGCCGACATCCCCAGCCCTGTCGCCAGGTGTGACGGGGCGCTTACAGGCATCCCACCCAGCGGTAACAGGTTACTGACCTGATCCATGGATCCGAGTTTTGTGAATCGATACCTCCAATTATAAGATAGATGCGGAGGTCTTTCCAGTTTTATGTACAGCAATAACTGTATAAATAAATACAGTAGTTCTAAAACTTTCTATATACTTTGTGTTTCAATTACAATATCTTTGGTAGTTTGTTACAATGTATCTGTTTTGTTTCCAGAAAATGAGGGTGAGTTCACGCACAAAGAATATTAGCAATTTATTATTGATACTGTGACTTACCTTTACTTATACATAAAACTGTAGAATCCCTTTACACCACTACATATAGTTGAACCATGAGTAGATTGGAATTTCATTGGACAAATAGATCTATTTACCTATTTATACATTTAGATTATTATAATAACGTTTTAATTTGGACAGTAGCAAGATCAGAGGCTCCTAACAGCAGCCTTGAGAGCAGCTCTGTATCCATACTGTATTAGGAATGGAACAGCACTATCTAACCCTCTCGCAGCAGGAAGTCGCAACACAAGTTAAGTCAATGAGGTGTATGGGAAAAACATTTATAAAAGGGATACAGTATATATTTTTATAGATAGGAAATGTCGGATAGAGCTTGTAAAATCAAACACTTTTGCAATTTACTGCTTGTTAAAATTTGCTGCCGGTCTTGAGATATTAATACTTCTCTTTTGTTTAGAGCTTGTTGCCTAGGAGACCGACCACCGATGTGGTCTAGTTTGTAAACATTGGATGGAAGCTGTGTGGGATAAGAAGGTAAATGAGTTCTTCAAAACAGTGCTTTCAAGCTTACAAGCTCGGTAGAAAAGAGCTTGTAAGCACTGCACATGTTCAGCAGTGGTCGGTCTCCAAGGCAACAGATCGTAAACAAACAAAAGAAGAAGTGAAAATATCTCAAGAATCTTTTTATAAGCGGTAAACTAGAAAATTGCTTGTATTTTCAAGCAATATCTGACCTCTTTATAAACATATAATCATTTAAACTCCCACATGTAACAAGATTGGGTATCCAGTCATGTTCAGAGGGGAATTGTGATTGATAGGACCTGGGATTTGTTTACATTATAAGTGAAATAGACATAATAGCATGACCTTCACATACACCAACTAATGTTATACTTTGAGGGCCACTTTACACACACCAACTTATCTGTCCAACTTCTGACCAACTTACTGGTTGCAGTGAAATCATGGACACATTGTTACATTTTGTGGCTGTGTACAATGGAACAATGTGTCCATGATTTCACTGCAACCAGTAAGTTGTTCAGAAGTTGGACAGATAAGTTGGTGTGTGTAAAGTGGCCATAAGAATTTACCCTAAATTGTTATTCATTACAGGTGGAAGTGACTTGTGATTGAGCTGTGTGATTCCTGATGATGGTATTTTACCACCAGTAGTGACTATAGTCATGCTGACGTCATCCTGCAGAATATACTGGCTTTAACATGTTGCATTATAATTATAACAGTCTGAAGGTGTAATATCCTAGGTCACCTTGCTTCATTGTGCATTGTTCACATTCCTCATTGGTTAATAGTTCAGTGTTACCAGCCAAGGGCACCTACGCTGCAAGTATCCAGAGAACCCAATATATCCATAGAAAACACAGCAGACATCACACACTGTCACCAGTGGAGCTCACAATCTATTTTCCTGTCACATACACTAGGGCTAATTCATAAGAAGCTAATTAAAGGGGTTTTTTCGCTTTTACAAAAGTTGTGCCCAAAATATTGCATAATTTTATAACAAAAGGAAAGGGGAATGGAGATGTGTGCTGCTCGCTCACATTCACCTAAGGACTCCCAGGCATCCGGTTGAGTGGCTGGCTTCTAACCATATATACTTAGAAAAGAAAAACTCTGGTGCCACCTGACTTCTTCTTAAAATCGTCTTTTTATTTCAAATCCATGTCAATAAAAACATCTCTTCTGACCCCAAGGTGAGGGGTCCCCCCAGATGTGTTTCAGGACCATGTGTCCCTTAATCGTAGGCATACAGTCACATCATGACTTTAGAGCACATCACTGCTGTAGTCAATCTCTGAGCTCTACTGATATAGGCACAAGCCACTGAGCTCAGTGATTGGCTACAATAGTGTCGTGCGCTATAGTCAGGATGTCACCGCTGCAGCCATTACACACAGACCGGAGCAATACTGGATCTGGGGAGGGTGAGTACTATCTGTGTTTTTTCATGTCTGCAATCATTCAACCATCATTTCTGTGAGAGTAGAAAACCTCTTTAACCTCTCAGTATTTTATCTTTGGAGTGTGGGAAGACCCCGCACAAACATGATGAGACCCTGCTAACTCCATGCAGATTATGGCCCCGACTTCATCAAAGCTTCTACTCCAGAAAACTGCTGTAAACAGATTTGAGAAGTTGCAAAGTTTTTACGCAATGTGAATCTGTTGACTTTACTCTATTTTCGGTCAGCTCCAAGACAGTGGTCGAGGTTGGGGCAGGGAGGGATGTGATTGGGCGCGGTGATCTTCGCTCAATAAATAATTCATGACGAGTAGAGGCGTTCAATCACCACAAACGTTACTCCCTGTCCTTGACTGGACTAAGATTTGTAGCGAGGAGCACAAGAAGGCACACACTACTGTACTTTGCACCTCACCTCAATGAATTAGGTGCCTTGCAGTCCACTCCAGCCCTTCTCATCAAGACCAGCATGGAAAACAAAGTTCTCAATATGGTCTCTCACCTCTCCTGACCCGAACCTGACAGCCTCATAACTGCCGATATAGCCGTCAAGTTCACGTCAGAAGACCAGTCTGTCAGTGATACACGAACATTTGAATGAGGCCTTAGGCCTTACATAGAATGTAACCTAAAGACATAAGTCTCAGAGTAGTATATTATCTTTAGGTAGCTATACAAATGCAACCAGTGCAATAGTGTCATCATTTTACAGACCCCACAGAGAACATATGGTCACTTCTTGCACATAATGGAAGTGCCATTTAATCTCAAAATTCTTGGTTTCAATTATTTATATTAATTATTCAATGCGGGGATATGAATAAGGAAGATTAAGTCTTACAGAGATGTTACAGAGATATCGTATAAGAAGGGGGAAGGATGTAGAGATAACAAAAGCGAGATAATCTAGATAATTCTTTACTTACATCATTAGACAGATGTCGGAGTGACTCATCAAATTCCCCCTTGGCTGAATAAAGCAGTCCTAGGTTGCGGTGTAGTTTGGATTTGATGGAATTGCTGCAGTCTGTCATCTTCAGCACAGTCCAGTAAGCACGGGACAGATATTCTTCTGCCTGGGTTAAATGGCCAAGACCTAATCAGACAGTGAAGCAAATGCAGAATAAGTCATATATGGAACACATCATTCATGTAGTCAGGCCAGAATAATGTGGGCCAAATAGAAGGACTGTTCTGTGTGTCTCCAACTCTCTTAGAGAAATAGCTCCTAGGATAGGACTGCAGTCTTCATAGATGAAGTCAACACATCCCATGATGACAACAACCTATGTATCTTGTCCCAGGCCCAGGCTGGCCACAAGAATGTCCAATGTTGCATTGCCCACGACCATGGTTGGATGGGCAGTAGCACCGAAATGCCCCTCACTCAAGTGCAATGCATAAAATTAGATGTCAGATGGACAACAGTAGTAGTGTACAAGGCAATTTACAGTCAAAGGCATAGCATAATGGTTCTGGGTACAAATGTGCATACATCCCCATCATCAAACAGCATGTAGTGTACTGCTACTCAACTATGTCACATGGGGCCACTGTATCCCCTAATGCCCAGAACCAAAATGTTTGCAAATTAGAGATAAAAGACGTGCTTTATTGGGTCAATGCATTTTGAAACCCATTTGTAGTTTCAAAACATATTGATATCTCTTATCTCTCAACGACTGAGCATTACTGTCATGGGTGTCTCCCATCCTTGGGAGACGTTTGACAAGTCTGGGACCTGAGGGTCTCATTGATTTGTGAAACTGTTTTTGAAATGTACTGCATATTCTTACTTTTGGGGCTGCATGGGTTAAGGACTCTTTTCTTACTGGTAGTTCTTTGTTAGTCCTATCTCAGGTGAAGCATTTTGTGACCACTCACCTCCACTTTAAATAGTCACATGTTCCATCATCTGATGCCGGTTATAGAATTAATTTCTACTGACCACCATGGAAAGAGCAAGTCTCTGGAAGTTGTTGACGGCGTGTTGCCCGCAGTTCTGGTTCTTGACTGTTATTGTGGAGTTGGAGCATATCCTTTTTTTCTCTATGTCCCTCTGTCTTTCCTCTTTCCCTTGTATTCTATTACTGCAATGGTAAAGTCTAGTGTGCTCACCAGTTTTTGCATTATCCAGAATGCGTGGCGGGATAGCTAGAGATTAGGCTTGTGATGCCGAAAGGGGGAAGGACCCATATAGGGACTTTAGGGAGCTCGGGGTATAAACACAGGTGAGTGTCAGGAGGTGAATTGTCTCCCTTCACCCTACTGCTATGGCCTTCCTCCCTTTTCATTCTCATTGTTACCTCTTTGTTGTGCCATGCGCCGGGCATTCCATCGCCCTAGCATGACATTTACTGGATCATAGGTAGCATGGATGGCATCCACTTGACTCCATTTAATAAATTCAACACATCATTGATCTGCAGCAGCCATTTTTTGGAAATTCATTCAAGGGTTATCACTTCACAAATATACCAGGTGAGCAAAACTCCCTCCTGGTTCCGTTTCCACGCAGGTAAGACCTCATTGTGCTCTCCGTCTTTTTCTGTCCTTCTGTTTACAACAATAACATGAGTTTCATCATTTACAGATATTTATAATATGCCCTACTTACCAATGTTGGCTTCAGCAAGAATGAGGTAGACTGGTACTAACTCCACAGATGCCAGCCCATACACATCTACACTGAATGATAGGGAATGGGAGGCTGCAGGGATCACATCCACATGGCGTCCTTCATACAGGAGCTTCTGAGCTTCCTTACTGGTCAGTTCTATTAAATGTTTCTATAGGAGGGACACACATTGGTTTACTATCAGAGTTAGTAATGGAAGACATGGAGTAACTGCAGAAAAAAACTCCTAGTGTAAACCGGCCCCAGATTTACCATTGGATACAACAGATTGCTCTGTCTGTTTATGTGGCACTCCAGGGTCCAAGTGCCACAGTTTCATTATCACCCACGGGTGATAGGGTCACACTCAAGAACAACAGAAGGGTATTTACACCAGGCAAACTTAAAGCACACAACACCTTTCTGCCTCCAGGCCTGAAGGGGGAGACCAAGACCCGGGTTCAGGGTGAGCTCCCCTATAAATTCTGGTCTGGGGCGGAGTTAGTTCAGTTTCTGGGAGGACTGTGAAGAGTACGTGGAGGATCGAGCAGTGCCAAACTCATCCTAGGTACAACAGTTCAATTCCTGGGAGGACTGTGGAGAGGACCTAGGGACAGACAGAGAGCAGTGCTAAGCTCGTCCTAGGGTAGTTAACTGAGCAAGAGACCTAAGGCTAGGGTCTGAGGAAGTGGACAGAGGGAAGCCTGGGGAGCGGAGCAATCCCCTGCTCACCCCAGAGGAGATGTGCCACAGAGTGGACACCGGAGTTCGAGGCTGTGCAGGGTCTAACAACCAGGCAGCCAATACTGGAAGGTGGAACTGGAAGTTCCCTAGCCACACTGTGCCCGGAGGCAAAGCAACGTATAGAGCCCAGGAACACTTGGAGACTTGGGGCTGATAAAGGACTCGGGTTGCCTGTCATACGGCACCTAGCAGGAGTGAGAGAGGGCAAGCAGCTTAGTTTATACATCAGCAAGTACTCACAACAGAGCGCAGCAAGGAGGCCTCAGGACTTGTTGGGTGTGGAGAACCTGGAGTTGCTCTCGGGTGAATGGACTCAGTTTACCAGCTGTCAGTACTACCGATGCACCAGTAAAGGACTGAGGAACCTACAAACCGTGAGTCTGTCTGTTTGCTTTGCACCCTACACCTTTACTACATCCACTCCCCTGGGGAATCTCTCCACCCTTGGGGAGCCGCTCCATCCAAGCTGCCCGTCTATCATCCCCAGAGGTTCTGTAGCAGCGGTGGCCACTAATAGCCTCATACCTCGGGTGGCTTCATGAATAACTCTCTTAATTATGATCCCTTCTCCCTATCACACCAGAAGAGAATCCTCCTTTTTAAAGCTGCCCCCAGGGCCACGAACCCGGGTCTCGACCCTTGTGACTCCCCGGAACTGTATGATAGCCCGATTCTGAGTATCCCATACCCTGGGGCGGGTCATTTAATTATCATCAATCAGACTGGCTTGTATATATTGCGCACTTGTATAGCATCAACATATTCTGCAGCGCTGTACAGATATTTCCCTAGCAGTACGTCTTTATGAAGTGCGGGAGGAAACCCAGACAAATGTATGAAATACATGCAAATTCCATAGAGATCTGAGATGTGCTTTATTGCAGGACCATGACATTGTTCATCCATCTCTGGAGATACGGCTTCCATACCTTTCTCTGCAATAATTGCTCCATAGAATGAGATCTCTCTGCTGCAGAATTCAAGAAAGGGACTGGAGTACGGAGGGGGATGAGGAGCTGGCATACCTTCTCATGAATACTCGCCCAGTCTGCACGCTGGTGCTCCACGTCACTAGTGGGACAACAGAAGCAATATTACGTTACAAAGCCTACATGAAAGGAAAGGTTGGAAAATGTCAGTGATACGAATAAAGGTCAAGACGGTCCCAGTATATTCTAGAATAAATACATTGCTCAATGGGGAAAGTTACCAAGGATGAATAACACTATATATAATGGCCACTTTACACGCGGCTACACTACAGGTAACTTACTGGCTGCAGTGAAATCATGGAGACAAGGTTCTATCTTGTTGCTGTGTACAAATGGAATAAGGTCTCCATGATTTCACTGCAGCCAGTAAGTTACCTGTGGATAAGCTAGAAATGTAGCCGCGTGTAAAGTGGCCATAACAGCTGGATAACCCAAACCATATCCTTAATATAAAAATAAAAGAAAAATAGACTGAGTAGAGTCGGAGGACTTGTGTGCAGTTCAATCAGTCTTTCCATCAATATGTCCAGCATATTTAAGGATAATTGTGTCACTTGTGCTATTTCGTCCATTATTTGTGGCTGCTTCTACGACAGATGAAAATATAAATAAAGCATATACATTCCTATTTTTGCAAATTAAAATCAATAGAACACTGAAAGACTATATTAATTTGTGAATAACTGCATGGAAAAGTTTAGAATGCTGTAAATACTCATCTAGAGCCTGCATTCTAAACATTATGCTTGTGTTGGCGCCCTCTAGTGGTCACCAGCAGTAATTCAAGAAAGTGGGAATCTTGTGTGTCTGCGCCCTCTAGTGGTCACCAGCAGTAATTCAAGAAAGTTGGAATCTTGTGTGTCTGCGCCCCCTGGTGGCTATCAATGTCAAATCACTGGATTACTCAGTAAAGTATGGGGAAAATACGAGTGATCTGCTGTAGATCTGATCGTAATCGCACCCCCCGTGTGTACAGCATATAACAACACTATTGCCATTCCGGGGAGCCGCGCTACTCACCAGTAATATGTCACTTTACAGTCCCTGCACTGTATATAGGCCGGGCTGTGGCACAGCTCGCACTGCAGCTTCACCCCTTTGGGGTTAGACAGGGGGTTCACGATCGCCATATGACGGCCCAAAATCAATGCAATGTGCTGAAGCCAGCGGGGAGGAGGTCGGTTGCTAAGGACGCTGAGATTGGTTGCCATGTGACGTCATCACGGTTGTGATTGCGGGGCTCTGGCCGCATGGCATGCTGGGACTTGTAGTATGGGGTGTATAGGCAGTGAATATTATCCAGCATGTGCAGGTGTAGTGCACATTTATCTTCATATAGAGAAATCCAGATGGACTCAGTTTAGTAGAATGAGAAGGATCTGTGCCTACAATCCAGCTGTGCTTTAAAGGGAACCTGTCACCTCCTTTGGGTATTTTTAACTGTGCCCATCAACATTTACATAATGTGAATGGGGTTCTGGTAACCCCTGTATGTGCCCAGACTGGCCCCTCATATCTCAGACTGGCCTCCTACTGGGACCGGGAGGATGCTGTTTAGACCGGGTGGATGTGGCACACTAGGGACCGGGGTACTCGAGACCAGCTTGTACTGTCTCTGGGGGGTGTTAAGGTGCCGGGCCCAGTCCTGTTGTCCCAAATGCAGCAAGTAAAGGGAGTATTTACAGGGGATTTATCGTGACGCCCCCCCCCCCCCCGGGGTATGTGGTCAGTAGCACCACCGCTGCCGTATTCCTGCTGGGGACTGTGGTGTGGGACAGCATGGGTGGTAAGCCCTCCTGGGTAGGGTTGAGGGTCCCCAGGGTAGGTGTAGTAGTAGTGGAGGGACGTAGTGAGGGATGGTGCTTTGAACCAGTCACTTACTTTGCTGCTGCGGCTTGTCCAGCCAGTGTGTGGAAATAGCAGTCTGTGGCTCCTCAGGCGGGACTCTGCTGCGACGCTGGAAGAAAGCAAGTCTCAGGTAATGGTGAGCTTACCGGGTACTTTACTTAAGGTTCTTTAGCAGCAGTTCACAATAGTTTATGTGGCGCACCTGCGACCAGGGTGGCCACAGGTAGGAACTGCAGCCAGGCAGAAAGTAGACAGTTCTTTAGGAACACCTTCAAATCACACACAGCACCCAACCCGGAGCCCAGGACTCTAGGCAGGCAAGGGGTGACAGGGTTTAGAGGGAAGTAGGTGGAACGTAGGTCAGGTGACGAACTAGGTACAAAAGGGGGGAACAAGGAGGAGTTAGAGTAGTAAGCTGGAGTAGGCTGAGCACAAAAGACCAAGACAGTAGGCCAGTGGGTGCTGAACTGAAAAGACAAGAACAGCACAGACAGAGGGACACTTCCAGGAAGGCTTGAGGCGCAGTTTCCTGCGAGACACCGTTCCCTGGAGAGAAAGCCCACTCCATATTTATTGGGTGTACAAGATCTGCACTGTAAACTGTTGTACTGAGAAAGAGTCGCAAGTAAAACCCGGTGAACCCTGATTCAGTCTTCCGTGTGTGATTCCCTGTATACAGAACTTTATATACATCTTACAACCTGTCAGGAGCAGCCCCGACCCGCGGCGGGCTCATCCATCTAGCTGCAGCATCATCCATCCATCCTTCTGGCAGAAGTACGCAGCAGCGGTGGTCCCCTCACTGACCACAACCCGTGGGTGGCGTCACGACAAACCCCTGTAAATATCCCCTTTTACTTGTGGGCTTGGGACACGGTCCGGACCAAGGACTGCCGTGATACCCCCCTGTGATACCCCGGTCCGGTA
Source organism: Allobates femoralis (assembly GCA_033576535.1). NCBI lineage: Eukaryota > Metazoa > Chordata > Amphibia > Anura > Aromobatidae > Allobates > Allobates femoralis. The sequence goes on from JARQOC010000009.1 coordinate 5,296,133, forward strand.
CTGAGTACCCCGTCCCAGTGGGCTCCACTTTCACAAGTTACAGTTCTTTCAGCTCTTTCAATTTACAGTTCTTTACACGTTAGCACTGTTCCAGGTAACTGGGTTTCTGCAGCTCAGGCAGCTCCTTTGTGTTGCTTCCCTCAATTCCTTTCAGGCCCTTTCTCTCTGTCTCCTTACTCACGGGTTTGGTCTGGCCGTTGCGGCCTTTTGTGTGATGGGTCCCTCGCTCTCAGGGTCACTAGCCCTAGTTTGATGGATGTGTTCCTAGACCGTGGTGCTAGGTAGGCTGCAGGTCATAGAGTACCTGCTCCACGCCAGTATGTCCTGTGATTAGGGTCTTGAGTATTCCCCGTCCACTTCTACAGAGCCGGCTCTCTGACTGTAGCAGCCTAGCCTCCAGTGTCCCAAGTATGGTTGTGGGATCACCAGGCTTTCTCATCCTCACTGTCGGATGTCATTGCTTTTTTGGCTTATTTCCCCTCGCCTCCGGCTATGGAGTGAGCTTTCTCTCCTAGGAATATTGCCTCTAGGATTCTGCTCCTCCAGGGAACCTCTTCCTGGGAATATCTGCCTTTCCTTCTGACTCTGTTCTTTTGACTGACTGACTGCTCTCTCTAACTATGTGTTCCTGGGTCTTTATTGTCGGTCTCTCCACCCACTTGTTCAGTACTGCTCTACACCCCACCCACACTCCTCTTAACCCCTGCTACCCCTTGCCTAACCTAGAGTCCTAGGCGTAGGGTCAGTGTGTGTATCTGTGTGGGTGTTCCTAAGTCAACCGTCTCTACCTTACCTGGAGGCAGTTCACCCTGTGGCCGCCCTGGTCGCAGGGGCGCCACACTCCCCCGGAGCTAATTCAATTCCAGCGGGTCCTCACGTTGGCGACACCACAGTAAGCTCAATTTGTTTTTATACATAACAATAACATTTATCATAAGTATTCTTGGGTCTTCCCTTCCGGGAGGTGCTCTCTTGAATGTTGCCAAACAAAAACTCTACTATATACAAAAGTGCAAAAAGAGTCCAATTCTCAAAAAATGCAAAGTTCTCATGAGTCCAGTTCAATGCTCACAGTTCTGCATTATTCAAATATACTCTCAGAAAAGCTGTAATAATACCAATAGAGAGCACTCATGGTACTCAAATATATACACACATAGTTCAGATCATTCACTGTCCATAATCTCACAGTCTTTTAACTCAGCAGAATATCAAGCAAGAAAAAGGGGAATCTACACACACACTCAGGAAAATGATGGGGACACCACGGAAAACATCACATTCTCACTTACAATTTAGATGTCCAGGTCTCTACCTTACCTGGCTGTAGTTCACTCTGTGGCCACCCTGGTCGCAGGGGCGCCATAGATGCTGTCCTCGCCGCCCCCCCGGGCTGCTAAACCCACCCTGCACTTTTCAGATTTCCCGCCCCTCCTCTGGCCGGCACGGTGACAGCCGCACTCACGCCGGCGCAGTGGAGCGGATGTCCACTCTGCATTGAACAGTGCTGATGTCTCGCGAGACTTGACAAATCTCACGAGACGTCAGCAATATACACGGACTGCACAGGCATGAATGCGCCTTTCAGTGCCCATGTCTCGCAAGATTTGTGAGGTCTCGCGAGACATCGGCCTATTCAATGCAGCGCGGACACCCACTCCACTGTGCCGATACGAGTGCAGCTGTCACTCACTGCGCTGGCCAGAGGAGGGGCGGGAAATTTGAAAACTGCAGGGCGGGTTTAGCAGCCTGGAGGGGCGGCGAGGACACCATCCACCTGGTCTAAACAGCATCCTCCCGGTCTCAGTAGGGGGCCGCGTTTTTTTAGGGCCACGTTCTTCCCCATAAGCGCAGGAGGAAGGGATGTCACACAGGGGCAGGAAGAATCCTGTTCCTGTGTGACATATGTGTAATTTCGCTTTAGCAGTGAATGTACTCAAAATACTCATTTGCCTAATAATTTTGCACACAGTGTATGAGAAAGCCGCCAAATAACACATCGGCTGGCAGCATATCTAGGGCACAACAACGTGATTGGCTGTCCGAAATTGGACATGTGTAATGGACATCAGTCAGTTTACACCTTTATTAGTATAATGTGTATGTGGGCATTAAAGTGAATGCAGCAGACCCTGCAGGTGCTTTTCCTTGTTCTTGTACCCTGCGGTGGTCCTCTTCTTTCTGTATTTTGAGGCAGTAATTATGGGGGTGAAAACAAAGGTGATAAAAGCCAAAATCTTTGTGTTTACACCACAACGCTTTCAATTAGTCCATTGATCGACTGCATTTATACACAGAAGTCAGTTGGGAAAAAAAGGTGTCATAACAACCCCTCCCTATGAAAGCTGTAATGGCGGCCATATTGGTTATCAGTCACACAGCTTTCATCTTTGATATTTGTAAAAGCCTGAATAAAACTTTTTTAATGTTTTAACAGACGAGCACTTTATTATTTGAAGGAATGTTTCAGTCCTATCCGTGCAGTAAGATATTTCTTTGTTTATTATCAATTTACTTCATACATTTCTGACTTAAAGGGAACCTGTCAGGTCTTTTAGCCCCCCCTAACCTACAAATACCTGTCCCTGCAGCGTCCAACTACTTTACCGTCTATCCCTGTCTGACCTATATGTGATTTATTATACCCGAGTACAGCGGTTTATAAACTTCGATCCTCTATGGCGGGTGGGCGTTCCTATGTGCCTTGGCGACGGGTGGGCAGTGACTCCAGGTCCGCACTCCCCCCCACCTCGCAGCTGAAATTACGCCCCGATGGGCGGCATCATTGTTTGAGGAGCAGGCTGGGGATTTAAATTTCCCGCCTCTTTCTTACGGGTTTATGGCGCGTGACGCATGCGCAGTGCGCCCAGTGTAGTGAGTGCAGAGCGGGCCGTCTTCAAGGTGCCATCTGCCACCCTCAGGAGGATCTAAGTTTATAAACCGCTTACTCAGGTGTTATAATCGTGTTCCCAACTCCAGTCCTCAAGGCACACCAACAGTATGTTTTCAGGATTTCCTTAGGATTGCATAGGTGATAATTTAATCACTTGCACAGGGATAATTCATCATCTGTCTAATGATAAGGAAATCTGAAACATGACTGTTGGTGTGCCTTGAGGACTGGAGTGGGAACACTGTTATAAATCACATATAGGTCAGACAGGATGACAGTAAAGGACGCTGCAGGGACAGGTGTTTATAGGTTAGGAGGGCGCTAAAAGACCTGACCGGTTCCCTTTAAAAAAAAAAGCGGGAAACGTTTACATAGATGTTACTATGTATGCGCGCCACCTAGCGGCGAGAACCGGAGTAGCGCGCCCGTAACTGCAACTGCGCACGCGTGGAGAAGACCAGGAAATTGCTTTATCTGATCACGCGCGGCCTCTAGTGGAGACGTCGGAAAGCGCAGTGCGTCCTGTTACGCTGCGTTTCAGACGTCAGAGACCCGGAAGTGACCTCGGTGCTCACGCAGCGCGGCGCTGAACTTTGGGGTAATTTGTTTTCCTGACGTCGCCTTTGTTTATCTAATCCTCCTACGTCACCTGCCGGTGTGGGCCGGTAACCGGGGAGTACGGCGGTTGCCATAGAGACCCCTCAGCTCGGTTCTGTATTCATTGTACCTGGGCTCTATCACTGGGGCCCATCCAGGCTCCTACACATATGGAGGCGGACGGAAGAGGGGGCCCCACTCCCCCCTATGTAGGAGAGCTGCTGTGCCAGGAGGTCGGTGAAAGCGTCACCCTACCCCTAACCCCTCCCTGCTCAGGGCAACCTCTGGGCCTTTGCTCCTCTTTCTCTTTCCTTCTTTATTTTTCTCTTCCTTTCTCTCAATCTCTCTTCCTATTTATTTCCTTCTTTCTCTCCTTTCTTTCCTTTTTTTCCTTCTTCTTTCCTTCTCTTTTTTTCTTTCTTCTTCTTTTTTTCTTTTTCTCTCTTTCTCTTCCTGCTCTCTTTCTTTCCTTCCTGCTCTCTTTCTTTCCTTCCTGCTCTCTTTCTTTCCTTCCTGCTCTCTTTCTTTCCTTCTCTTTCTTTCTCTTCCTTCCTCTTCTTTCTTTCCTTCTGTCTTTTCTTCCTTCTCTTTCTTCTCTTTCCTTTCTTTTTCGTTCTCTTCTCACTCTTTTTCGTTCAGTCTTCCTTCTCTTTCGTTCAGTCTCTCCTTCTCTTTCGTTCAGTCCTCTTTTTTTCCTTCTCTTTCGTTCAGTCTTTCCTTCTCTTTCGTTCAGTCTTTCCTTCTCTTTCGTTCAGTCTTTCCTTCTCTTTCGTTCAGTCTTTCCCTTTTTCTTTCGTTCAGTCTTTCCCTTTTTCTTTCGTTCAGTCTTTCCCTTTTTCTTTCGTTCAGTCTTTCCCTTTTTCTTTCGTTCAGTCTTTCCCTTTTTCTTTCGTTCAGTCTTTCCCTTTTTCTTTCGTTCAGTCTTTCCCTTTTTCTTTCGTTCAGTCTTTCCCTTTTTCTTTCGTTCAGTCTTTCCCTTTTTTCTTTCAGTCTTCCTTTCTTTCGTTCAGTCTTCCTTTCTTTCGTTCAGTCTTTCCTTCTCTTTCGTTCAGTCTTTCCCTTTTTCTTTCGTTCAGTCTTTCCTTTTTCTTTTGTTCAGTCTTTCCCTTTTTCTTTCGTTCAGTCTTTCCCTTTTTCTTTTGTTCGGTCGTTCATTCTTTCTCTTTCATTCTCTCCCCTTCTTCCAGCACTTACAACTTCTTTATTGTTCCCTGGACCTGCCCACATTTTATTATATTTTTTGCTAAATACAAGCTGTAGTTTTGAATACCGTCCTTTATTTACCCATCCAAAGTGGCCCGGTAATCTGATTCTCCCTGTCGATACAGTTACGGTGATACCATACTTGTATCGTTTCTTTCCAGATTTTTTTTCCTATTTCTATCCTGATCTTTGTGAAAAACAAAAAAAGAATTAGCTTCCGTTTTTTCTGAGATCCATTACTTTTAATTATGTCAATGAGGTCTTCATGGTTACATTTATTTTGATAGACTGGGCTTTGAGGGATACAGTGATCCCGATATTTTTCTTTTCATGCTTAAAATCATTTTGTTAAATTTAATAAGATTAAATCACTTTTTAAAAATGTATTTAATCTTTACTTTACAGCATTTATATTTTTTTTAGGGATGTAGGCTGTCTGCTAGGCTCAGTCCATCAGCTTAGCCAACCCCTTCTCAGTCCCTGCATTAGATGTGACATCGAATAGGGATGACTTAGCTATTGAGTTGATCCAGATGGATAGTCCCCTTCTTATAATAATAGTAATATTCAATTATATAGCGCCATCATATTCCACAGCACTTTACATAAATGAGCAACACTGTCCCCGTTGGGGTTCACAATCTACATTCCCTATCAGTATGTGTTTGGAGTGCGGGAGGAAACTGGAGAACATGGAGGAAAACCTCACAAATACAAGGAGAACATACAAACTCCTTGCAGATGTTCTTCTCCTTGGTGGGATTTGAACCTAGAACTCCAGCGCTGCAAAGCAGCCGTGCTTGCCGCTGAGCCGCCGCGCCGTGCTTGCCGCTGAGCCGCCGCGCCTGCCGCTGAGCCACCGTGCCGCCCTTTTTTACATCATTGGTCATGTGCAGAGATGGGAAAGGAAGCTGCTATGTTAAGACCTACTAGTTCATCTCAATGAATTAAATTAACTTTTTGATGGTATTCTATTTCAGTAATTCAATACAAAAAGTGAAACATATATAGAGACATTACAGAGTGATCTATTTCAAGTGTGTTTTTTTCTGTTAATGTTGATGATTATGGCTTACAGCCAGTGAAAGCACAAAGGTCATTATTTCAGAAAATTAAGGGAGGATGAAGGGTTTAAAACTGCTCTGCCGTCTTCCACAAGAAACTCAAAGGATGAATATAATATTTATTTATTAGTCTACATGTTTCAGGGATCCCAGAGATGAAATGGCATTATGAATATTACATTGATTTTTGATGATATTCTAATTTGTTGAGATGCCCTAGTATGTGGAAATCTTAACAGCCAGGACCAGGAGAGGGCCGCTGAAGCGGAGACAGATGAGAACAACAGAATATATAAGGAATTGGACTTTTACACTATTTAATACCCAATATCATATATTTTTGGTTGCCCATTTAAATATCTTGTTGTAAAATATAGTTTCTTTGTGTATTTTAGGTTGACCCACCAAATGGGGGATGAAAAAGACACCTGGAAAGTTAAAACGCTGGATGAAATATTGAAAGAAAAGAAAAGGAGGAAGGAGCAAGAAGAAAAATCAGACTACAAGATTCCAAAAAATGTAAGAAGCCGGAAAAATGATTGATGTCACATGGATTATGTTGACGTCTCCAGACTCAAGGTGTCCCAACACTTTGGACAAATGTAGTGATTTCTGTGTGACTGGGTGACCGTCTCATGTGCCCTGAGACTCCTCTTCCCAGCAGATATTGGGATAAAGAAGGAATGTGCAGCTTTTTCAACATGATAGAGGAAGATCAACCACTGCCATGTGTGTGACACCTGCTTGCGCCCCATGTATAGAGATGTCAAGAGGGAACTATTAGACAAAAAGTGATTGTAGGCAGGTATGTAATGGGTATAACCTGCCTAAGACATACAGTACAGACCAAAAGTTTGGACACACCTCATTCAAAGAGTTTTCTGTATTTTCAAACTAACATACAACCAGCACAGGGTTTGCAAGGATAATTACAAGAGCCGTTCAAACATACCAATAGTAGTGTGTGGGATGACAAGGGGGAGTCAAGGTAACCCCACGCGTTCCGTCACTAAAGTGACTTCATCAGGGGTGATGGTTTTCACTTCACAGGTGTGCCCTGTCAGGTTTAATAAGTGGGATTGCTTGCCTTATAAATGGGGTTGGGACCATCAGTTGTGTTGTGCAGAAGTCTTGTGGATACACAGCCGATTGTCCTACTGAATCAACTGTTAGAATTTGTATTATGGCAAGAAAAAAGCAGCTAAGTAAACAAAAACGAGTGGCCATCATTTAAGAAATGAAGGTTAGTCAGTCCGAAAAATTGGGAAAATGAAAGTGTCCCCAAGTGCAGTTGCAAAAACCATCAAGTGCTACAAAGAAACTGGCTCACATGAGGACCGTCCCAGGAAAGGACGACCAAGAGTCACCTCTGCTGCGGAGGATAAGTTCATCCGAGTCACCAACCTCAGAAATCGCAGGTTAACAGCAGCTCAGATTAGAGACCAGGTCAATGCCACACACAGTTCTAGCAGCAGACACATCTCTGCAACAACTGTTAAGAGGAGACTTTGTGCAGCAGGCCTTCATGGTAAAATAGCTACTAGGAAACCACTGCTAAGGACAGGCAGCAAGCAGAAGAGACTTGTTTGAGCTAATGAACACAAGGAATAGACATTAGACCAGTGGAAATATGTGCTTTGGTCTGATGAGTCCAAATTTGAGAAATCTTTGGTTCCAACCACCGTGTCTTTGTGCGACAGAAAAGGTGATGGATGGACTCTACATGCCTGGTTCCCACTGTGAAGCATGGAGTAGGAGGTGTGATGGTGATGGGGTGCTATGCCAGATGACCTAGCCTTCACAGTCACCAGACCTGAACCCAGTCAAGATGGTTTGGGGTGAGCTGGACCGCAGAATGAAGGCAAAAGGGCCAACAAGTGCTAAGCATCTCTGGGAACTCCTTCAAGACTGTTGGAAGACCATTTCCGGTGACTACCTCTTGAAGCTCATCAAGAGAATGCCAAGAGTGTGCAAAGCAGTAATCAAAGCAAAAGGTGGCTACTTTGAAGAACCTAGAATATAAGACATATTTTCAGTTGTTTCACACTTTTTTTGTTCAGTATATAATTCCACATGTGTTAATTCATAGTTTTGATGCCTTCAGTGTGAATCTACAATTTTCATAGTCATGAAAATACAGAAAACTCTTTCAATGAGAAGGTGTATCCAAACTTTTGGTCTGTACTGTATATATATGCCATAAATGTCTTATATATGCCAGTCCAACCTCGCTTCTAAGTGAATGGAGGCACGTGCGGCCCCTCATCTGTCACTGTGTGTCGAGCACTCTATTCTGGACATTGGTGCAGGTCGCAGAGGATTCTGAGCACATGTCATCAATGTCTGTCACAAGACCACCCCTTTCTTAAATTATGCCTTTTTCAAACGGCCATGTCAGCTTATTCTCATTTCTTATTTTTTTAGTTTGAATTTGGCTACACTACTTAATCCAAGATTAGTTGCAAAAGTCTTTTTGCCTTTTGGTTTCTTGTTTTACCTTTTTTTTTTTTTTTTTATTTGTTATCCTTACCAGGCTGATGATTGTGAATCAAGGAGAGACTCATTAGAAGAAGGCGAATTAAGAGATCACAGAATGGAGATCACTATTAGAAATTCCCCTTATAGACGTGAAGATTCAATGGAAGACAGGTACAGACATATATTGATGCTTAAAAACTTTACTGAAAATCTGATATGTAATATATTGTAAATTTCTTTTTAACAAAGGTCACAATCCCCGAGTGTGATATATGTTAAAGGGAACCAACCACCTCAGATCACCCTAATTCACAGTTAGTACATGTCCCTGCACCCTAAGGATACCTTTCCAGCACTGTTTTTGTGTAAAATCTTGCATTAGTATAACTCATATAAAGAGTTTATAAACTTACTAGCCTGGTGACTTCTGGGCGTATCCCTCCTTCTGTTATACTTCAGGGCTGTGCATTGCATGTCTGTGCTCCCCCTCCCTCCGTGCCTGCTGCTCTGCCTGATGGGCGTGATCGTTATCTCCTCTGCACAGAGGGAGGGGGAGCACAGCCATGCAATGAATGCACAGCCCTGAAGTATAACAGAAGGAGGTATACGCCCAGAAGTCACCAGGCTAGTAAGTTTATAAACTCTTTATATGAGTTATACTAATGCAAGATTTTACACAAAAACAATGCTGGAAAGGTATCCTTAGGGTGCAGGGACATGTACTAACTGTGTATTAGGGTGATCTGAGGTGGTTGGTTCCCTTTAAAGGGTGGTGTCAACTGTTTTTATATTGATGACTATTCCTCATGCTAGGTCAATATCACATTGTAGAAATGAGCAAGGAAATTTGCAGGACCCTTGTCCAGTGGTCAGGTCAGTATTCTGTGGCTGCTGGATGGGAGCCCTGTGAATCTCCTCCGATCTGCCGACATCCTAGATTCTTTTGATTTGGTGGCCTGGAGTGATGTCATCTGTGAGTCATGCACCACATTGACTTTGTTTTAGGCTAGCTAATCAAAAGATGAGCTAGGGATGGCCACAGTAGGTGGAAGAGGTGATTCACAGGGCTCCTGTTCAGTGGCTATGGAGAACTGACCTGTGAGTTGATTGGATCATCTCGATCAGATTGGTAGAGCCCCAACATTTACCACCCTCACTAATAAGTTTTTATCTTCTCCAATAGCGGTTGAATGTAATAGTTTACAGAGCATAACACCACACTGTTTAATGGTTAGCGTTGGGTACTGCAGATAAGCTTCTGTTCTCTGCAGTAGGTAACATCACACTAGTGAATGCATAATCGGAGCGATTTTGATGCATTATAGTCGCGCAAGTGCTTAATAGGAGCGCAATGTGATTATTGCGCCTATAGACTTTACAATAGCAAGTCTCATGCACTATATGTGTGCAATAGTGTCAGGATGCAGTTTTGCACACATTCCAAGTGGAGGTGAGGAAAAAATATGCAGTTATGACCTGCCTTACTGATTAACATGTGTCCAAGTGCAATGCGAGATTTTCCACATGGCGCTCGCATGAGTCTTATGCTAGTACAGTGCACAGATTGGAAGAGGAGGAGAGAGGAACCTGCCTGCAAGGGATCACAGTGTACAAGGGATAGATGAGATACATTAAGATACATTAGGTGAGGAGAAAGGACCCTGCCCATGAGGGCTCACAGTCTACAAGGCATGGGTGAGGATACAGTAGATGAGGAGAGAGGACCCTGTTCGCGAGGTCTCACAGTCTACAAGGGATGGATACGGATACATTAGATGAGCAGAGAGGAGCCTGACCGTGAGGGCTCACAGTCTACAAGGGATGGATGAGGATACAGTAGGTGAGGAGAGGGACCCTTCCCATGAGGGCTCACCGTCTACAAGGGGTAGATTATTATTATTTATTTATAGAGCACCATTGAATCCATTGTGCTGTACATGATAAAAGGTTACATACAAACAAGTTAAAAATACAGTGAACAAACTGACAGTGACAGACTGGTACAGAGTGGATGAGGATACAGTTGATGAGGAGAGAGGAAATTGCCTGCGGGTGCTCTGTTTACAAGGCATCGGTGATGATACAGTAGGTGAGGAAAGAGGACCTTGCCTGCGAGGGCTCACAGTCTACAAGGAATATGTGAGGAATACAATAGGTGAGGAGAAAGGATCCTGCCCACAAGGGCTCACAGTCTACAAGGGATAGTTGAGGATACAGTAGGTAAGAGAATCCTGCCTGCGATGGCTCACAGTCTACAAGGGATAGGTGAGGAGAGAGGACCCTGCCCATGAGTGCACAGAGTCTAAAAGGGATGAGTGAGTATACAGTAGGTATGGAGAGAGGACCCTGCCTGCTGGAGCTCGATCTGCAAGGGATGGGTGAGGATATAGTAGGTTAGAGGAGAGGACCCTGCTCGCAAGGGCCCACAGTCTACAAGTGATGAATGAGGGTACAGTAGGAAAGATGATAGGACCCTTCCTGCGAGGACTCAGTCTACAAGGGATGAGTGAGGATACAGTAGGTGAGGAGAGAGGACACTGCCCATGAGGGCTCACAGTCTATAAGGGACGGGTGAGTATACTGTAGGTGAGGAGAGAGGACCCTACCTGCTGGAGCTCGGTCAACAAGGGATGGGTGAGGATACAGTAGGTGAGGGGAGAGGACCATGCCCACAAGGGCTCACAATCTACAAGGGTTGGGTGAAGAGGATACAATGGTTAAGAAGAGGACCCTGCTCGCAAGGGCCCACAGTCTACAACGGATGAGTGAGGATAGAGTAAGTGAGGAGAGAGGGCTTTGCCCACGATGGCTTGCAGTCTACAAGGGATGGATGACGATACAGTAGGAGAGGGTAGATCTGGTCGTGCAGTGGTTTAGTAGACTGACGATTACTGCAGGTTTTAGGCTTGACAGAAGAGGTGGGTCTTCAGGTTCCTTTTGAAGGTTTTCTTGATAGGTGAGTGTCTTATGTGTTGGGGCAGAGAGTTCCAGAGTATGGGGGAAGCACGGGAGAAATCTTGTATACGATTGTAGGAAGAGGAGATAAAAGGGCAGGAAAGAAGGGGATATTGTGGGGATTGGAGGTTGCGTCCAGGTAAGTACCGGAAGACCATGTCATAGGTGTACAGAGGAGGCAGGTTGTGGATGGCTTTGCATGTCATGGTTGGGGTTTTTAGCTGGAGTCTTTGGGCAATGGAAATATTGGAGGGGTGCAAGAGTGCTAGAGGGGAGGCCAGAGAACAGGAGGCTGCAGTAGTCCATTTGGGAGAAAATGAGGACATGCACTATTTACAGATGCTGGGTTAAGGACTGTACGGATCCAGGAAATATTTCTGAGTTGGAGGTGGTAAGGGCTAGGATATGTGGCTTGAAGGTTAGAGCAGAGTTGAGGGTTACCCTGAGGCAGCGAGCATGCAGGACTGGGAGAGTGAGCAGCCATTATCTTTGATGGATATGTCTGGTGGAGGGGTAGAGTGAGAAGGGGGAAAGATGATGAATTCTGTTTTGTCCATGTTCAGTTTTCGAAATCAAGCAGAGAAAAAGAATGTAATGGTGAAGAGATATTGTGGACTTTGATAAGTAAGGAGGTGATGTCAGGTCCAGAGAGGTAGATCTGGGTGTCATCAGCATAGACATGATACTGAAAGCCATGGGACGTTATGAGCTGTCCCAGGCCAAGGGTGTAGATGTAGATGGAGAAGAGCAGGGGATCCAAGAATTGAATCCTGGGGGACACAGACAGGGGACAAGGTGAGGAGGTCTTGCGGGAGAGGGGGATACTGAATGTCCGGTCTTCTAGGTATGAAAAGATACAAGATAGGGCCAAGTCTGTGATACCGAGAGATGAGAAATCTATAACGAGAGGGAATGGCCTATAATGTCAAGGCAGAGGCCAAGGAGGAGGAAGACGGAGTCGTGTTGCTTGCTCTTGGTGGTTACTAGTTCATTGGTAACTTTAGTTAAGGCAGTTTCAGTTGAATGATGTGATCAAAAGCCAGATTTTAGCTGGTCAAAGGGGATCAGGTGGAGAGGTGGAGGGACAGTTCAAGATAAAAATGGTGTTCCAATAGTTTTGAGGCAAAAGGGAGAAATAATATGGGACGATAAACACGAGGATGAGACAAGGGAGGGCTTTTCAAGGATGGGTGTGATCGAGGCATGTTTGAAGGATGAGGGAAGACACCAGTTGTTAGTAATAGATTGAAGAGATGGGTTGAGGTTGGGATGAAGACTGTCGTTAGGTTGAGACGAATTAAGATAAACCAGAGTCAGGCAAAATTCCAATCTATAATGACAATAAAATACTGGTTAAAATGGTTAGCCCCACAGACAGGAGTTACTGTACATTCTACTCTATAAATTACACAGAGGGGTTGTGGGGACTGTGAGCCAAAGCTTTAACTGATGTATATCAATCTTCTGCTTTAAGAGTGAGGTAATATTTTCAGCTGAGATGAGGGGAGACTGAGGAGGTGCTGAGTGATGGAGGACAGAGTTGAAAGTGTTGAATAGCTCTTTAGGGTTGTAAGACAGGGAGGTTATGAGAGCTGAGAATTAGGTTTGTTTTGTGGCAGTTAGTGTAGACCTGAAGTTGGTGAGTGACTGCTTGTATGTGATAAAGTGCTCGGTGGAATAGGATCTCTTCCATCTCTGCTCAGCAACCCTGGAAGCCCATCTCAGTTCTTCAGTGCTGGTGTGCTAGGGTTGATTATGCAGGTTTTTTGTATTCATGAGGGGGGGGCCGATTCGAGAGCCGTAGTTGTTGCGGTACTATATAAAGCGGCGGCAGCATCTGTATCTTGTAAGGAAGCTATGTCTGCTTGTGGAGTGGGAATTGTGCACTTGAAGAGGAGAGGAAAGAGAAAGTAAGTAGGGTGTGGTCAGACAGGGGGAGGGGTGAGTTTGAGAGGTTAGATAGGAAACAGAGGCGGATGAAGATAAGATCCAGCGTGTGGCCATCTTTGTGAGTGGCTGCGGAGGACCATTGAGTGAGGCTGAAGGAGAAGTTAGTGTTAGGAGCTTGGAGACAGCTGAGGGGAGGTGTTAATGGGATTGTTCATGTCACCCACACTGATGTGGGATTTCAGCAGAAAGGAAATGAAGTAGCCAGGTGAGTAAGTAATCATGGAAGGTGGTGGCTGGCCCTGGGGCGGTAAGTGACAGTTTGTTGAGGTTGGAAGGAGAGTAGATGTGGACAGAATGCACCTCAAAAGAGGGAGAGTAACAGTGGTGGCAGTGGAATTGGGGTGAAGGAGCAGTTATATGTCAGGAGGAAACAACTTCTCCTCCATTCTTGTTGCCGGGCCATGGGTGCAAAAGATGGAATACACCATAAGCAAGTGCAGCTGGAGGGCTGTGTCAGAGGTGTGTGTGCCAGATTTCATTGGTAACATGGAAGGAAAGTTTGTTAGTGATGAAAAGGGCATAGATGTTTGAAACCTTGTTGCAGGACAGAGCGAGCGTTCCAAAGGTCTCTTGTTAGAGGGACTGGGGGATCGGGGTCTGTGTGAATGGATATAAGTTTAGTAGGATTATGAAAAATGTGTGATGGATCATGGATGGCGTTGAAATGACTGTTGATATTGTGAGATGGGACAGGATTTTCTATAGATATCACCAGCAATGAAGAGAAGCAGAGAGAGTGTTAGTAGGTTGGAGCAGGAAAGGGCATGAGGCGGCTGTGCATGTCTGGAGACAAAAGTTTTTATGTAGCGCAACAGTTCTGAGGAGGAGGTGAAATGGGTGGAGAAGAGATGACCAGTTCATTACGGTGTAGGATTAGGGAGTTAGTAAGAAGTGAAGTATTCTAGGGGTGAAAGTGTGAAGAAACAGAAACATTGTTTACAGTGACTTTGTATCCAGTTACCTTCAGGTCCCTTACACTCCAATTCTGGTCTAATTCATTATTCACACTAAAATGATGTACTGAGCAGAACTGAAGAATAGCTTAGATTAAAACTGGGGAAAAACCCATACAAATGTCACCACTTTATATCGCCACCAACAATATGACGGTTACTGCTCGTCTGTGTTCACAAGCTGATTGTACAGGATAGCCAGTGACTTGCCTCAGCGGTCACATGCTGTACTTACTGGAATATGCATTGCATCTGCGACATATTGAATAGAGGAGTTTATGTTTTTTAAATATCTGCAAAATGTTTTACCCAAGCCTGGATCAATGTGACCACAGGAGTTCCCAGATTGGGAATTGCATCACTGATTTTGGCCGAATTACAGCTCGCAAGAAAACCCATCCCCAGATAAATCTTGTATTTTTACTTCCTTTCTTGTGGATTTCTTTATTCTTAGAGGTGAAGAAGACGACTCCTTGGCTATTAAACCTCCACAGCAAGTTTCCGAAAGAAAAATCTCATCACAGAAAAGATGAGAAGAAGAAAGAGAAACGCAGACACCGCAGCCATTCTACCGAAGGTACTTCTATATAATGGTGACAATTTCCTTATAACTCTGGGCACTCAAAACACCTATAATTAAACTTTTTCTAAAGAAAATTAAGTAACTTCATAGTTGGAATAGACTGCAGGCAAGATGAAACTTTTACAATGAACCCCTACATAGTTTATGGAATGGTCATGATCATATATGAAGGGGTCTGCAAGATTAGATGGACATAACATTGTATGTTCAAGGAATAATAATAATAATAAGACATACAGCTCTGGCAAAAATTAAGAGCTCAGTGCACAGTTTTCTCTACATGTCTGTCAGCCATTCCATTCCAGTGTCTATTGAATTCCAACCAAAGTCCACCTCATTCTACTTAATGTGCTTCTGATTAGGTGATCACCTGAACCAAATCTTATTTAAATAGGGAAAGTTTAAAAAACACTGATGTGCTCTTCACAATCCTCTTGCAATAGGACAAGCTGGATGGCAAAGCAAGTGCTAGGAATAGCCCAAAAGTAATTTTAATGAAAACATAACTTTTAACCATGCCAAAGGAGTTGAAAAGTCTTGAGTGAGTTAAAGAAGGGCTCAATTCTGTCTTTACTAGCAGAGAGCTACAGTGAGCATCATGTTGCCTCCATCCTTAAAATTTCAAAGACGGCAGTCCATTACAACAAAGTCAAGCAGCACACATTGGGGACTGCAAGAAAACTCCAGCACTTGGCGTGATCTTCATAATAGTTCATTTATTTGTGCAGATTAAAAATGAACATACAATTGAAAGGGAGACATGACCCCACGCTGTGGGGTCATGTCTCCCTTTCAATTGTATGTTCATTTTTAATCTGCACAAATAAATGAACTATTATGAAGATCACGCCAAGTGCTGGAGTTTTCTTGCATAACTTGATTGGATAACAGACACTCCACTCCTTTGCACTAAACCGGCCCTCAGGTAAATATCCAGTGACAGCACCACCCCTTCCCCCCTTCCCTGAGACTTGACACATTGGGGACAACAAAGTTACAGACCGGCAGAGGGCGAAAGCGACTCTCCACTGACCAGGATGATCGTCATGTTATTCGAATGTCACTCAGCAACCCCAGGATGACATCAAGTGACCTACAAAAGGAATGGCAAATGGCAGCTGGGGTGAAGTGCACAGCAAGAACACTTTGTAACGGGCTCCTACAGGCAGGGCTCAAGTCATGTAAAGCTAGGAAAAGGCTTTCATCAATAAAAAAGAAAGGAGAGCCAGGCTGAAGTTTGTCAAAGACAATAGAGGACTGGAGTAAGGTAATCTATGATGAATCTTAATTTTCAGCTTTGCCCAACATCTGGTCGTCTAACGGTTAGACGGAGACCTGGAGAGGCATACAATAATATATTAATTAATTTATATAGCGCTATTAAAGAGGACCTGTCACCCCTCATGGTGCAGGCCAATCTAAATGCACCACTGAATTACTTGTTCTGCAGTCAGGGCTGGCACAGAGTTTTTTCATGCCTCCGGACGCTCGGCGCTGCCTCCTGCTGCTCTATTTCTCCTCCTTAGTGTCCGCCCACCTCCTCGCCATCGCCGACGTCTAATCTTCTTTTCTCACACAGGCGCACAGCGAGGATGAGTCAGCGGCTGACGTCACGACCTCGCTGTGCACCTGCATGAGAACAGAAGAATAGATGTCGGCACAGGCGAGGAGGGGGGCAGACACACTAAGGAGGAGAAATAGGACAGCAGGAGGTGGCACAGAGCGGCCGGAGGCAGGGAAAAACCTCCGTGCCAGCCCTGACTGCAGAACAAGTAATGCCCTCCTGACTCCGTTAATGTGAGATTAATAAAATCTATATTTCAGTGCATAGGGGGGCTAGAGACATGGGGGAGACCTTCACTGAATGCAGCAGGAAAGCTGCATTCAGTGGTGCATTTAGATTGGGCTGCACCAGGGGGGTGACAGGTCCTCTTTAATTTCATAGCGCTTTCCATACATTTGCAACACTGTCCCCATTGGGGCTCGCAATCTAAACATCCTATCAGTATGTCTTTGGAGTGTGGGAGGACACCCGAGTGCCTGGAGGAAACCCATGCAAACACAGGGAGAACATACAAACTACTCGCAGATGATGTTCTTGTTGGGAATTGAACCCAGGACCCCAGCGCTGCAAGGCTGCAGTGCAAACCACTAAGCCACAGTGCATCCACTGTGACATTCGGTGGTGTTCAGTAATGATCTGCTGATGCTTCAGCGAGGCTGGAATTGGGCAAGTTAATCTTTGCGAAGGACGTATGAATCAAGCCACATACAGGGTTATCCTTGAAAAACACTTGCTTTCTTCTGCTCAGGCAATGTTCCCCAACTCTTGAGCACTGGTGTTTGAGCAGGACAATGCCCCATGCTACACAGCTAGGTCAATCAATGTGTGGATGAAGGAGCACCACATCAAGACCCTGTCATGGCCAGCCCAATCTCCAGACCTGAACCCCATTGAAAACCTCTGGAATGTATTCAAGAGGAAGATTGATGGTCACAAGCCATCAAACAAAGAAGAACTGCTTAAATTTTTGTGACAGGAGTGGCACCCAAAAGCAATGTGAAAGACTGGTGCAAAGCATGCCAAGACGCATGAAAGCTGTGATTAAAAATCATGGTTACTCCAGTAAATATTGATTTCTGAACTGTTTCTTTTCACTTATTTTGATGATTTCTCACTTGCTGCAAATAAATACTACATTTTTAGCTTTGAATTTCGGAGACATGTTGTCAGTAGTTTATAGAATAAAAGAACAATGTGCATTTTACTCAAAAATATACCATAAACAGAAAAATCAGAGCAACTGAAAATTTTGCAGTGGTCTGTTAATTTTTGCCAGAGCTGTACATTGATTATTTACTAATTATACTTTGTTTCTGACCAGACTCGTGTTTCTTTTCTGACTAGACCAATTGTGTTAGGGGCTATGTTTCTGTTCACATGGATACGTTCATTTACTTGTGTGTGTGTGTGTAAGGTTCACAGATGTTAATAACTTTGGATAATGTTTGCTTGTTACTTTCCAAAATGAACAACGTGTACCGACCACTGTATTTTGTTTATTACGGAGCAGGTAAATATATACGTGTGAAAGAAAAGGACCGAGAGCCTGAAAGGCGAAAAAGACACAGAGAAGAACAAGATAAAGTTCGACGAGAGCGGGAGCGACTGAAGAGGAGGGAGCTGGCCCGGGAGCATTCCAGAAGGGAACGGTAAGACACAGATGACGATTGTGTTTTGTGCATTGTAATTGTTTCCGCTTTCTAGAGAGCTGCGTTTAAAGCATTGAGAATGGCATATGTCATATTGAGAGTGGCTCTTGTTGAAATGAATTTGCATCCATTTTATACATGATTGTTTTGAGTGTGAATGAGAAAAATCTGGTGATTGCCATATTCTCATCTTGCTAGCTATGTTGGCAGAGGTATAGCATGGAAACATATAGAGGGAACCATGCACAAGAGACTTCAATAGATGTATAGCTGATATCTTGTGACTTCACAATCTATATAGCCCTAAAAGCGCTTGGTTATAGAATCGGTGTGATCTCACCACACTGTTTGCATGACAGAATAAACTTTTGATCTTGGCAGTTTAAGGTCTAATTACCAGTCACATTGACACTGGCTGAACCCTCTCGCTGGGACAAGACTGCACCATGGGAATTCCTTCAGACGCATGCTCAGATCTCCATAACTCTGCTTGTATATTCTCAAGTCCAGCCATACATTAGATGGAGTAAAATGCAGCGCCTATGTTCAAACAGGAATGAGTACAGGTTCTAAAATTATGCAGACTTTTTAAAGTTAGATTCTAAATATGGGCATAGAGTACTGGCACTTTACATCAGAAAGCCATATTGTTCTGGCTGGCTCTGTCAGTTCTGGTGTACTCTGGGGTTACTAACACAGGTTGCATACAACATACATACAGGTTTTCAAAGCCACCTCCCAATCAATAAAGGGAAGGGCCCCGACATCTTAAAAGTGAACCCATTCTTAAAAACTAATGTAGCTACTATTCAATAAATAATGTACATTAAAGGTGCTCTCTAGCCACGGTCTGCCGGGTCTTTATAAAAATCATGGCATCAGTAGTAGCCATTCTTCGGTCCAAGGGAGTTTTAGCAATACCCTACTTGGATGACATACTGATCTCTCTGGACTCCCTTCGTCGCCTAGGTTGGATCATCAATGCCAAGATGTCTTGTCTTCTCCCGACCCAGTGGATCACCTTTCTGGGCATGATATTCGATACAGCCCAACCCGCATCTTTCTCCCTCCAGACAAACGTGCCGCCCTGCTGTCCGGGATTCACCGTCTCGGACAACCTTTTTCCCCCTAACTCCGCCTGTCCATAGGGGTGCTGGGCAGAATGGTAGCCTCAATCGAAGCCATTCCTTTCGCTCAATTCTACTCCCGGCCTCTCCAACACTTTCTTCTAGCGAGATAGAATTGCTCCCTCAGCAGTCTTGACTGCCTAGTCCACCTCTCCAGGTCAGCGAGACAGTCGCTCCTCTGGTGGGTCGAATCTCCCCTCCTCTCTCATGGCGGATTGTTCCTCCCAGTCAGGTGGACGATCATCTCCACCGACGCCAGCCTCTCAGGCTGGGGTGCAACCTTCCACGGCCGCACAGTCCAGGGCAGATGGAACCCTCAGAAGACCTCCCTGCCCATAAACGTCCTAGAACTTGGTGATACTCTGAGCCCTTCTTTATTGGCAAGACATCCTAGTGGGCCGCCATGTCCGAATTCAGACGGACAATGCCATAGCAGTGGCGTACATAAATCGCCAGGGAGGGACTCGAAGTCACTCGGCTGTGTTGGAAGTGGCCCAAATCCTTCAAGGGGCCGAGCTAAATGCTACGGCAATATCAGCAATCCACATTCCTGGAATAGACAACTGGGTAGCCAACTATCTCATTCGAGGGGGTTAGATCAGGGAGAGTGGTCCCTGAACCCGGCGGTATTCCATCAGATTTGCCTCAGATAGGGATTTCCAGATGTAGACCTGATGGCCTCCAGGGAAAATTACAAGGTTTGTCCCTTCGTGGCCAGGTCCAGAGACACCCCTGGCCCTCGACATGGACGCTCTTGCTATTCCATGGACCCAGTCCTCCCTTCCTTATCTCTTTCTCTCATCCCTCTCTCATTCCCAGGATTCTCAAGAAAATCTGGGTGGAATGGGTAACCATAATCCTCGTAGCTCCGGATTGGCCCAGAGGCTTCTGGTACGCAGGGGTGGTCAGCCTTCTAGCAGACTCTCTATGGCCGCTCCCCAGTCTTCCAGATCTCTTGACTCGGGGTCCACTTCGAGACCCAAATTCTCAGTCGCTCAATTTAATGGAGTGGCTGTTGAAGCCCCGGTACTGAGATCATCGGGTTTCTCGGAACATGGTAACCAGACCATGTTGAAGGCCAGGAAACCATCCTCATTACGAGCGTATCACTGCACGTGGAAGGCTTTCTTACGGTGCAGCGAAGAGCGCAATTGTTCCTCAATGGATTTTTTTCTCTCTTCTCTCCTGGCTTTTCTCCAGTCTGGCCTGGACGCAGGACTATCCTCAGCTCCCTGATGAGCCAGTTTTATGCCCTTTTGGTTATTTTCCAGAGGCAGCTGGCCTCACGGCCACAGGTTAAGACATTCCTCCATTCGGAGGGTTTCTGAACTCGCGGCTCTCTCATGCCGCTCTCCCTCTTTAATCTTCCATCAGGACAAGGTAGTCCTTCGTCCCATGGAAAAGTTCCTACCAAGGTAGTCTAGTCTTTCCACATTAACAAGGAGATCGTACTACCCTCTCTTTGTCCAGCTCCTTCTCACCCTCGCGAAAAGAGATTACACAATCCAAACCTAGTAAGATCTCTTCGTATGTACATATCGCGAACCGCTTCCTTTTGGCGAACGGACTCTTTGTGGTCCCACACGGCCCTTGCAAGGGCTGAGGAGCCTCCAAGGCTAGGATTGCCCGGTAGATTTGCTCTGCTATCTCAGAGGCATACTGCATTAGGCAGGTTCCCTATCTGTCCAGGATAAGAGCTCACTCCTTTAGAGCAGTGGGAGCCTCCTGGGCTGTTAGACATCAGGCTTCAACTTTACAAAGTGGCTACCTGGTCGTCTGTTCACACGTTTGTTCAATCTTACAACGTTCATACACACGTCTCTGCGGCTCTGGAGCGCAGGATTCTACAGGCTGCAGTGGTCTGAGTTCACCCTATCAGTTCTTCTGTTACTATATCCACCCGACAGGACTGCTATTCTACGTCCCAAGTTCTTCCTGTGTCCCCCAATGAAGCGATTAAGAAAAGGAGATTTTTGGTACTTACTGTAAAATCCTTTTCTTGAAGCTTCAATTGGGGGACACAGCTCCCTCCCTCTGTATGTAGTTGAGCAGGTTGGTGTGCCTATGGTTGCTTCTATTGCTATTCTCACTAACTGAGAAACCAGCAACAGATTTAAACATGGGGTGTCGCCTCCATGTACCCCCTTTTGCAACCTGGCATACTCACATGACAGAACCCCAGCCCTGCATCATCCTTGGGGAGTTAACCCCTTGGTTATCTAGCTGGCATCTTATGGGTCTGTGCTTGCCCCCTCTGCATCGCACCTGCAGGACAGTGGCGATGTATGGTTGGCCAGGTGGTTACTCTCCATCTCTCCGAAGACTGAGTGTGTGGATGGAGGATTTCTGCACCGTCCCTATTTCAGGCAGGACCTGCAGCAGCTTCTGGCTGGATGACAACGCGAATAAGATGACCCATGTGTACGTCCGTGATCGGAGGAGAGGATCCGGGTCTTCAAGAAAAGTATTCCCTTACATCCGTGCAATGGAGGGCTCTACTGTCGTTATTTGTAATGTTTTTCACAAATTTTAATGCACGCTATTTTGTGCAAAATGTGAGTCTTACTATTAGGCACTGTTGTTGCCATTTTGAAAGGTGAGCATGGGTAGGTTTGCAAATAGGTTTTATTACCAATTTAAAAAACTAATGGAGAGGGTCCTCGTTTGAGTAAAACATCCCAGAGAAAAAATGTCATATTTACCAAGAACTGTAAAACAGTTAGTATGTCCAGCACTCAGTCACCAGATAAAAGCAATAGACGTTCATTGGCCAATTTCAAAATAATAAATCACACACATCAAAAACAGGACAGGCTGAATAAAAATCCATATCACGCATTTCAAACCAAGATTTATGAGTACTTCTTGATCACGGCATTGCGGCCCGGATCCGGCAACCCCATACATTGTCTATGGGGCCTGCGGTCGGGTTTGGCCAGTGCGGTTCTGCCGGATGCGGCAGATCCGTCAGCGACAAAAAAAAATGCAGATAGCAGCTTTTTTTTTTTTTTCACCGCCGCAAATTGCTGGATCTGCCCCATCCAGCAGAACTGCACTTGACGCACCTGACCACAAGCCCCATAGACAATGCATGGGGCTTGCCGAATTCGGGCCGCAAGTCGGCCGTTAGGCGGTGTGGGGCAGCGCCGGGATTGCAAGTCCGGAAACGCGTTGAGCCCGGCAATAGTTCAAACAGTACCCGGTTTTATTGCTGATACACACAGCAGTGGCACAAGCTGCCAGAATCTGGGTCGCAGCCGGGTACACAGGATAAAGTTCATACAAAGTAACCCGGTTCCTTCAGGTTATGGGCTTCCGTTATAGGTGACCCCGAGCTCCCAGCCCTCCCGGGCTAGACCGTGTTAGTATAGCACACGGCCTCCTGGAACTCTAGACCTCTCCAGTCTATCTCTGCTGCTGCAGCTTAGGCAAAAACTGTGTCCAAGGAACCCCGCCCTGCCTCCTGACCAGGCTTTTAACCCCGTGTCTACTTCCGGGACCTTGCAAGACCCAGAGCGGAGGGAGCGAACCGTCCCTTTCTCTCACACCCTATACCGGGCTCAATACGTGACAGTGCGCATTCTGGGGGAGACATAGCGCCCCTCGCATATGATCCCCCGCACTGTCTCACAGCGGCCTATCTGGCAGATGCAGCGCCATCGGACGCAAACCTCAGCAAAACGCTGATGTGAATGCAGCCTAAGTCAGTTCTTTACCTCATATCTGTGCCTCCAATTGGCGAATCAGCTGGGAAACCCACTCCAAACTGGGCAAGCATAAATGAAATGTACTGACTAATATTTTGAAAGTCAAAAAGGTCTGTTAGGGTATGTGCACATCGGACGGGTCTGCATCCTTGCAGACCGACCGGGAACCGGTGGAGAATAGCAGAAACTGAGTTTTCTGAACTCGGCAGTGTCCCTAGTTTTGTTAGCGTTTTGCTAACGATTTGCGATCGGGTTCTTAGCGTTTGGACAGCGTGTTCTTGGCGATTTCCCCGGCGTTTTTCTTAGCGAGTTCCAGACTGGTCTTTGCTGCACTTGTTCAGCTGAAACCGCTGGAAAAACGCTGAAAAGAAGTCACTTGCTCTATCTTTGAAAACCGGTGGGGAACCGGTGAATAAACTGAAAACGACAATAAATAAACCGTTCTAATGTAGACAGCGTTTTCTAAACTCCATTGACTAGCATGTTAATCCAACCGGTGGCTAGGATTAACATAAATTAACATAAAACTCAGCGGAAACCGCCGACAGAAAACGCTATAAAACAGCCCACAAAACGACTGATGTGCACATACCCTTATAGTGTAACTGCAAAGTAATATTAATCAAAAGTAAACATCTATATTTTTGTGTTTTTTGGAAGATTGAGTGCTGGAAAGGCCACCTGTTCTACAGTCTTTGTACCTATCCTTCTCAGCATGTCAGTGTGAAGTGTGTATTACTTTATTTCTGCTGTAATGATGGGTTCACCTATAATTTGCAGTTGATTGCTGGGGACCTGGGTTGTGTAGCACCCTGTGATCATCGTATGGTCGAACACAAATTATTTCAGCTCCTTTAAATTTTTTTCTTTCTTGCAGCGATCGTTTGGAACAACTGGAACGTGAGCGTAAAAGGAAACTTTGGGAACAACAGAAAGAACAGAAAGAACTGAAAGAACGACAAAGGCGAGCTGAGGAGAGACGTAAAGGACGGGAGGCACGGAGAGAAGGTACTGTTATCTGGACCTTGTCCTGTCTATTAGATATTGGGTATTGATGCTGTTTACTTTTAGGGCTTACCTTTACTTAATAGTTAGCTTAAATATTGATTGGTCTCATTGTAGTGTGAAACATTTTAGACAAGGTGTACTATCGAAAGTTCTAAAACTATTTGTAAAAATGTGTTAGGGTACCTTTACACGTCGCAACATTGCATGCAATTTCACTTGCAACTTACTGGTTGCAGTGAAATCATGGGCACATTGTTCTATTTTGTGGCCGTGTACAAATGGAGCAATGTGTCCATGATTTCACTGCAACCAGTAAGTTGCAAGTGAAATTGCATGCAATGTTGCGACGTGTAAAGGTACCCTAACTGTCATTCTTACAAAACCTATATTTGATTGCTGGGGAATCCAGATGCTGAGACCCGACTGATTGCCGAAACAAGGGAATGTGAGCGTTTAGCCGAGTGCTGAGCTCATTATCTGTGATCAGGTCTTGGGAGAAATGTGTAGCGATCTATAAACCCGCAGACTTATTTTGGGCCTGCACACTGCTCCGTTCTTCTGCCTCTTTGTTTCAGAAATCGATGTCTATCTCTGTGCCTTGACCTCTACCGATCAAAACTTCTGACATTTCAGAACTGTGCTTAAAATAAAAATAGTATCTTTTAGATCCAAAATTTTTTGTACCATTTAATTTCTTAAAATGTATGCATTTCAGGTAATAGGTTATGTGTATGTACTTCAGGAGTAACACTTTACGGCCATTATATGACTTGCATCCTGCATGTCTAACCAGCTTTCTGCTTTGCAGACTCTAAATTTCAGTTGTCTCTGAAGTACTAGTAGCAGACTAGTTACTATGTTGTCTTCCTTACACACTACAGATGGATTCCTGCTCCTATTTCTCCATTAAAGACAGCAGCAGAGTGGAGGAAATTATATAGAAATACTGAGCAGTGTATCTGTGAATGCAGCTCAGGGATAGGCTGAATCGCTCACTACCTACAGCACGATCTGCATGTTTGTCTGTATCCTCATTTCTGCTCTGCCCTTTCTTCTTCATTACATTCTGTCTTGCTTTGTGCAAAATGGATTTTAACTATTCTTTTTCACAATGGATAGTAAGTTTGAGAGTGGAGGAAGTGGCTCATAAGTGGAGAAAGAAGATGATTTCTCTGATAAGATATATTACACAGTTTCTTACATTAGCTTATACTTAACAATGACCGCTTAATAAATCTTAAAATGGTTGGAGCTCTTCTTTTCAATCATAAATTCTCTAATACAAAGATAGAGTTCCCCCAGTGGTGGCTTTGGACAACGGTATAGTGAATGTAGTATTCTGGGTCTTAGAAAACATAAATAGAATTACCATCTATTTAAATAAAAAAAATGATTGTCGGCCCATAGCTTATGAGTCTCACATGGCTAGCAATCTTCATCACTGTGTTTGGCAGTGTGTTTGATGGAGGAGGAAGGCTTCTATATAGACATGTCTGCCTGCTTGGGGGGGTGCAGTTAATGGCACCAATCCTTTAGGGCAGTCCGCTCCGTTTCTTGGGATGAATTATTGAAAGTATACTTTGTGAAGAACCTGGGTGGGTTTGGCGCCCTCGAAGGGGTTGTCTTAAGTTATTAAAGGGATCCTGTCACCCCCCAAAACACCTCCTAAGCTATTAAAAGCTGTCCCTAGAGCATATTAACACTTACCCTACACTCCTTTTAGCTCCTAAATGCATATAGTCAAACTGAATATAAACGTTTTAAAAGTACCTCATTACTGATGATAATGAGTGACTATGGTATTCATAGTCACTCAGTCAGCTGCCCCTCTTCATCATATCACGCCTGAATAGGCGTGATCTTCATCATAGATTCAAATGCGCGCCTCCCTGCGCGCCTCCCCACTCTCCCATTCCGCTGTTAGCTTCAAGTCCCGCATGCGCTGTACGGGCTTGAAGCTCTAACAGCGGCGCGGGTGTAAATACGTCACCACAGCGCCGGAAATGACGCGAATCGCGTCATACAGCCCCCACACTGAAGCCCGGACTGAATGGGAGAGTGGGGAGGCGCGCATTTGAATCTATGATGAAGATCACGCCTATTCAGGCGTGATATGATGAAGAGGGACAGCCTGGCTGAGTGACTATGAATACCATAGTCACTCATTATCATCAGTAATGAGGTACTTTTAAAACGTTTATATTCAGTTTGACTATATGCATTTAGGAGCTAAAAGGAGTGTAGGGTAAGTGTTAATATGCTCTAGGGACAGCTTTTAATAGCTTAGGAGGTGCTTTGGGGGTGACAGGATCCCTTTAAATGGGCAAAATTGCAAAGTGCTAGTAAAAGCAAGCAGCTAAAATCCTCTGCGTTCAAGAATGGTGAGAATATTACCTAGACAAGGAGCATGCACTGTCTTCAGGCTTCATAATTTGGAGCTTCTTGGTGGCGCTCTGAAGTTAGCCAGGTCCCTGAATCCTCCGTCCTGCTTCAGTGCCTCTGCACCTCGAATCCATGCTACAGAGGCAACCCTGCCTCTGCTCGATTCTTTGGAGAACGCACAGTTAGAATAATCGGCACAACCATGCTCCAATGTTCAGGAGCATACCGCCCCCAGCAAAGCAGAGAGTCAGGGGAGCAGTGCGCTCTTGAAGGTAGAATATTAGAACAGCTCTTTTCTTTAGACTTCCTAATCCTGCTTTATATATTGTGTAATAATAATTTCTATGTCTAATACTTAATGCTGAGTTTCCATGTAGATTTCCATGTGGTTTTCAGTACTTGGACAATCTGTGATAAACTGATTCTTGATTATTGGGGGACCACTCAAAGAACAAAAAACAATTGCTCAAAGTGCTTCTGAATCTTAATGTTGAGCAATGAATTTCAACTTTTGTTATAAAAGACATGAAACAAGTTAGTAACATATAGATCACAATTTATTCATTCTTTTTTGTTTCTCTCCTTAAAGGGAACCTCTCATGTCCAGAAAAGCTTTTACCCACAGATATAGGGTTAATCTGCGGGTAAGTTGTGCTAAAATTCTGCTTCCCATATTGGAGTCATGACTACAGGGAGAAAATAAACTGAAATCCTCCCAGCAGCCGCTTGTTTCCAGCCTTTAGGTTGGTACAGAGAGCTGTAACAGTGACCCCTCAGTGTGCAGGGATCACTCCACAGATACATCGATTGACAGCTTGTTCTGCAATGTGTATCAGTGTGTGTCAGGCTGTCGATCAATGTGTCTGGGAGGGACTACAACCGCACTCACTGCCTAGAGGGCAGTACTGTAACCACTCCCTGCATCGGCCCAATGACAGGATGCAAGCGGCTGCAGGGAGAATAAAACATTATTTTCTCCTTACAGGAGCTGTTTCAGTAGAACAGCCCAACTTGATTTTAAGGCCAGATCAACCCTATATCTGCAGGTAAATAGAATATCTGGACATGACAGGTTCCCTTTAAAGGGATCATTGTGAACAGGTTTTTGGTATGTCATCTGACAGGAGCATGGTGCAGGAGCAGAGATCCCGTTTTCAGTGATATATCACTTAGTTTGTGATAGAATCACATTGTTTTTTGATGCAGAGCTCTGAATGTTCATCCCTGTATAACCCCGTCTTCTCCACTGATAAACAGATTTTTTAAAATTCACTGTGTACATAGAAAGCTGCCAATCGATAGTAGTTGAACCAGGATGCATGAGACACCTAGTCCTGTAGTGATAATCTCTTGCTGATAATATAAATAAGCAAAATTGGGCAGCACTACCAAAACAACAAGACGGGTGCAAAGCTGACTAGACTGTGTCCAAAACACAAATATTATCGAAAAAGAAAAAAATCAGGCCGCACTCCTAACTTAAGAATTTAGAAAGGCAGAGCAAAATGCTGAAACGTCGCCATGGACCGGTAAACATCCACTGATTCGTTCTTACATTTGGAGTGCTGCCTGATTTTTTATTTTTTTATTTTATTTTATTTTTCATTTTTTTCTTTTTTGCTGATAATATAATGATTTTGCAGTAAGTGACACATTGCTGGAATCAGGGTCTCTGCCCCTACAATCATGCTGCTCTTAGATTAGATAGCAAAAACCTGCAGACAGATTCCCTTTAAAGTGAACTGATAGCAATGAATTGGTAGTAATAATGCGCATACTTGCTAGTCATGCACTTGCCAACATGTACAACATGCCTTCTAGGGCTCGCAGGATCTGCGCTTCCTGAACGCAGGAAATTAGGGCTCTTACAAGAGACTGAGAAAATACAGTACAGTGCAGAGTCAAGAATACTTGTAGAGTTTAGCACTCAAAGTAAGTTTTGGCTTTTTAAACCATTTGTATGACATTAACTTTGTGGCAGTTCTGTACTGCATTGTGCCCTCTCACCCTTTCTCAGTCCAACAAGTTGGCGACAAGTAATGTTATGTTCATGATGCTCAGCAGCAAAAGACTGACATCCCGACTCTTCTGAAATCTCTGCAGCTGTCTGGTCAAAGGGAAGAATGATGTAGACTCATATGGCATCTTTATTCTCCTAACCAATGCCAACAGTGCATGGATGAGCCCATAATCTAATGAAAAAAAACACAGCACTTCCTAACATGCAAGTGTGAACAGGTGCCTATTGAATATGACATATACTATAATAAAAAGACAGTGTCACTTAGAAATGCTAAGGCATGCAAACAATGAAGATAGAAATGTGGACTGCTAAGGAAATATATATGAAAATTGAGATACTTGGCGTATAAGAAAGGCCAGTTTAATGTGAGCCCAGCAGATAATGTGAAGATGTACCATATTTTCGGATTATAAGATGCATCTTGGTTCCCTCAAATTTGTGGGGGTGCGTCTTATAATCCCAATCTACTGTGGTGGGGTGGGGGTGTTCTGGAGAAGTGTCCGGGGGCTGGAGGAGGCTGGCTGCGGGCTGCAGAGACAGCGGGATGTCACATTCTCCCGCTCATTTAATATGCACTGTACCCGGCGCTGTCCACCTCTCAGTGCTGAAGTTGTGCTGGGAGATGGAGTGGTACATATTGTGTCACCCCCTCCATTGTGCATATGCCCCGCCGTCTTACTCACCCCATCACTCTTGTATGTCCCCATGCTGACACGCAGCAAGTAAAATAAAAATGCTGATTGCTTACCCTCCAGCAATCTGTGCTCACAGCGTCACCGCCAACTCCCCGTCTCTGTGCTGCCTGGCATCTTCCGATCATGTGACCATGCCCACAGCGATGACGCTGTGTGCCCCGGTCACATGATCGGAAGATTATGGGCAGCACAGAGACGGGGAGTTGGTGGTGACTCTATGAGCACAGATCGCTGCAGGGTAAGTAACCAGCCTTTTTTATTTTACTTGCTGCGCGCCAGCATGGGGACATGTAAGAGTGACGGGGTGAGTGCAGGAGAGGGGAGGGGAGGTGGGTGGGCATATGTACAACGGAGCAGGACGTTGGGGGGGGCTTGGGGGCAAATGTACAATGGATTGGGTGAAAGCAGCACGTGGGGGGCATATGTACAATGGAGGGGTGAGTGCAGGATGGGGAGGGCATGTGTACAATGGAAGGGGTGAGTTCATTGTGTATATGGCCCCACTGGCATTATAAGATGGACCCCATTTAACGTTCAAAAAAAAAATCTCTTTTCCTTCATCAAATTTGGGGGTGCGTCTTATAATCAGGTGCATTTTATAAAGCGAAAAATATGATATCTCTTCACTGGATTCCTTCCTAATCTAATGTCTTTCTACCTCCTATATATGGGCGGAAAGGGACCTGCTAATAAAGGGTTAAAACACCTAAGGATTTGCGATTAGATTGGCTCCTGGACTCACATAAACCTTTCCTTTTTATGGACTAAGTATCTCTATTTTTCATGTATTTCCTTAGCAGTAATGTATGTCTATATTCAATATTTTCATACCTTACCATTTCAGAGTGCAACTGTCTATATATTAGTATATGTCTGAGTCTATAATTGGGTCAGTTGGGCTTCCTTTGTCGTGTTTTTCAATGTTCTGTTGTTGCCACCAGTATCACAGAACTGCAGCACACAAGACTGTCCTCTTAGTGTTGTGTAAGGGCCCTTTCACATCAGCGTTTTTTGAAATTCGCGGCAGATGCGGTGAAAAAACCGCATCTGCCGCGATTACCGCATACCGGCTGCACTTGCGGCGCGGTTGCGGTAAACGCCATGCAAAGTATAGGCGTACTTGCGGCAGGTGCGGCAAGTGCGGTTTTGCACTTGCGGCAGGTGCGGCCGCGAAAAAAACCGCGGTCAGCCGCGTTTGTTTTTCGCAGCCGCACCTGCCGCAAGTGCAAAACCGCACTTGCCGCACCTGCAGCAAGTACGCCTATACTTTGCATGGCGTTTACCGCAACCGCGCCGCAAGTGCAGCCGGTATGCGGTAATCGCGGCAGATGCGGTTTTTTCACCGCATCTGCCGCGATTTGAAAAAAACGCTGATGTGAAAGGGCCCTTAGGCTGATTTCACACTACTGTCTTTAGAATTCATGTGAATCCAGCTGAAGCCGTGTGCACTCGCATCCATTTTCTGCCCCATTGGCTGCATGAACGTCCAGATACATCTGGCTGTTTACGATTTCTCCTGATCAGGGTGTCATCAGTTTTTATCTGACACACCCACTAGAGGGCGTGTAATTTACAACTGGATCCAGCTAAAAAAAGGTACACAACCTGAAGCAACGGGATGCTCACGCAACAGTATTATTGCTTATCCATGAAACAGATCATTGATAATACCAGTACGGGAGCATCCAGTTGCATCAGGTTTTACAATTGCGGGAGATTCCGGGAAGAATGAAGGTTTTACCCACGTTCCCCCCCCCCCAGATTCTAAAAACTGTTAGTGTGAAACCAGCCCAAGTCTTTCACTTTAGCTGTGAGGTTGAGGCCAGACGAAGCAACACTGAAATAGCTGCAATGTGAGAAACGCTAATGAAATGCTAAAAACTGATTCTTCAATGAGATCCCAATGCTGCATAAATTGCTGGTACATCCACATAATCGAGTAACCACAACAGTATTCGGATGCTCCGTCTGGTCTTACTCTTAGGTCGGATTCTTATGTCCATGTTTTTTTTTTTTTTGTCACAAGTAGAAGAAAAATGCTTTCCTGCTCATTAGGCAATGACAGTCAATAGCACAGTATAGCACATGGTTGCCGCGTGTCTTGCACATGGATGTTACAAATGTGACATCCAAGTGCAATCTATTTTTTTTTTTTTTTTGCAGACTTGAACTTGACCTGAACAGATGATTTTGATCTGCAAATTTAATCGCATATCCATTTTCTCCTTTGCCTCATTGGGGGACACAGACCGTGGGTGTTATGCTGCTGTCCACTAGGAGGCGACACTAAGTAGAATCTGAAAAATACAGAGTGGCTCCTCCTCTGTAATATACACCCCTCTGGCTGGCACCAGCCTATCCAGTTTTTGCTTTAGTGTCATTAGGAAGCAGACATCCATCAATATTTCAACTGAGGAATGCTGGAAGACTATCCATCCTCCCCAGATCCCACAGTTGGGAACCTGGGTTGAAGGCAAGGACAACAAGGCTGCCCTGGCATAATCCTTCCCAGACCCCACAGTTGGGACTCTGGGTTGAAGTTGATATATATGGGCCTCTCAGATCCACCCTAGACCCCACAGTTAGGACTCTGGGTTGACAGGACAGACATTACAGCGACCACAGAACCCCTGAAGTCAGCTTGCACCAGCGACTACTCCCCAATCCTCCACCTGGAGATATTGGGTTGAGTCTCCAGCCAGGTACCTCGGGCTGTTGCAAGCAGGGCCGACTGCTGGCCATCCCTGTAGCCTCTGCACGCACCCAGACTGCCGCCTTCGCCATGAGAATTACTCTTGGGTGAAGTGCCCCGACCCTGGCTGATCTCACTGTAGTCCGGGACACACCCCCTCACACCCTGGGGCCATCCATCACTGCAGGCCTTGGCGCAGGCCTAGTGACGCTTACAACAGCCTCTGGCACCGCCTACTACTCCTGCCCGCCCGCCTGCTTATGCCGGAATTCAGCAGCGGGCATCCCATAGGAGGGGGCGGGACATTACTTCTGGCGCTTATCGCTTATCGCGAGACTTCACCGCGCACCTTTTTTTGCTGGGACTGCCCTCCATCTGCTCCTCCATGGCGGTCGACATAGTGCAGCTTACCGCACAGAACATTTCACCGGAGCCTGTAAGGAGGGGACACAGCATCGCTGGGCAGCTGACTGGACCTGGTGCAGGGACAGGCGGTAAGGAGCTCAGCGGTATATTACTGCTGGAGCTCTCTTGTTCTCCTTCCTCTTCCCCCTCTGTGCTGAGCCCATTACAATACAGCAGTTGTAGCTTTAACAAGCATATACAACCATGTTGAGCTTTAGAAATAAGAGGACACCAAAATCCTTTACTTCTTATTTTACCTCTTGCACTATATGCAAGGCTGTTCTCCCCAGTGGCTGCACTGCCCTGCATTGCCAGGCCTGTGTTCCTACCACTGTTCAAGAACCCACCACTGAAACCGTACCTGTGGGTGCTGCCAGTACACCTGAATGGGCAGTCATATTGTCTCAATCCATGTCTCAGTCTATAGACAGACTTTCTTCTACTTTACTCCAGGCCCTGCAGAACCGTCCCACACCCTGCACCTCTGGGCAATCAGAGGTGCAGGAGGACACCACGGAACATGAGGGTACCCCTAATATAGGCATGACCCGAGACTTTCTTTCTCAGAGGTTGGATACAGGGTGCAAAAGAGCTCATAGAAGTCATTCCCCTGCGTCATCTCACAGTTCTCATGCATCTCCCACTAGGGAGAGCGGACGTGATTCCGTCTCTGATAGATTTTATGATCCAGGCTCGGATCCGGAACTAGATACGTCCCTTGACCTGAAGTCCTCAGACACCTTAGCTATGGTTGAGGAGCTCATCACAGCAGTTAACCAGGCCCTGGACATGACTGACCCTCCTCGTGAAACCACAGATCACTCGGTTTCATTTAAGAGAGTAAGTCGACCGCATAAATATTTTGCGGACCATCCTGAGTTCCTGGAGGTCTTTGAGAAACACAGATCTCATCCAGATAAAAAAAAAATTGGAAACCGGAAGGCAATAAAGGCTCGACACCCCTTTTTGCCCGTAGTCACGCAAATTTGGTCTGACTCACCACAGGTAGACCCCTCTGTTTCACGCTTAGCCTCTAAAACTCTTATCTCCATCCCTGACAGTTCTTTTATCAAGGACGCCACTGACCATCATGTGGAACAAATGGCACGCTCAGTGTTTGAGGCGGCAGGATCATCCCTATTTCCTTTCTTCGCCTCAGTATGGGTAGCTAAGGCAATAATGACCTGGGCTGGTAATTTACACTCCCCTCTACGTATCCGAGATCCAGACCCTGAGCTGACGGACTTAGCCGCTCAAATATCAGTGGCAGCAGAGTACCTCATGCACGCTGCCCTGGATACGTCCAATTGCACGTCTGTTGCAGCATCCAGTGCTATCACTATCAGAAGAGCACTATGGTTACGTGAGTGGAGGGCAGATTCGGCCTCAAAGAAGTCCCTCACGAGTCTACCGTACCTCAGTGGACACTTGTTCAGCGAGCAACTTGACAAATTAATATCTGATGCCATGCGTGGAAAGAGTACTTCTCTCCCCCAACAGAAGCCAAAACTGCTCTTTACCTGCCGTCCACAACCCAGATTTCGTTCCTTTTGGAACTCATTCGGTTGGTCGGCATCCAGCCCAGCACA
The DNA here is from genome assembly GCA_033576535.1 of Allobates femoralis. NCBI lineage: Eukaryota > Metazoa > Chordata > Amphibia > Anura > Aromobatidae > Allobates > Allobates femoralis. The sequence goes on from JARQOC010000009.1 coordinate 5,329,650, forward strand.
GACTACTAGCCGCTCACTGTGCAGAGATAGCACCTCTCAGAACCAACAGAGGTCAAACAGTTCCTACCAATCCTGTTCCCGACAATCCAAATCTAAGGGATCTAGATCCCATAGATTCTCTTCCTCATGACTCGCCCCTACCGGAAGATACTTTGAAGGTGGGAGGATGGCTTTCGCACTTTCCACAGGTCTGTTTCGCCATTACAGACGACAGGTGGGTCAGGGACCTGGTATCTTCCGGTTACAACATAGAGCTCCTCTTCCGTCCACCCAATCCGTCCCTCCAAGCTCCCTGTCAAAGGCTTGCGCCTTCAAGGCGGTCGACTCACTACTACAGGCGGGAGTTATTGTCCCCGTCCCACAGAACGAACAGTTCAGAGGGTTCTACTCAACTTTGTTGTGCCCAAAAAGGGAGGGTCGGTCCGACCTATCTTGGACTTAAAACACCTCAACAAATTTGTCTGCATTCGTCACTTCCTAATGGAATCTATCTGCTCTGTCATTTCCTCCATGGAAGAAGGGAAGTTCCTAGCATCAATAGATATTCAAGACGCATATCTACATATTCCCATTTCTCAAGCTCATCAAAGATTCCTGCGCTTCGCTGTTCACGATTTTCATCTTCAGTTTGTTGCCCTGCCATTTGGCCTGACCACGGCACCCAGGGTTTTCACGAAGTTCATGGCAGTTATCATGACTGTTCTACATTCACAAGGAATTGTCATTCCATACCTGGATGACCTACTCATCAAAGCTCCTTCCTTCAGGGACTGCGAGGAAAGTGTTTGCATCACAGTGGACACCTTGGTTCGCATAGGTTGGTTAGTCAACCTACCAAAATCCTCTCCAGTGAAGAAAAAAAAAAAACACACAAAATCAGCCAGGTCAAGTATCCATTGCATCCAGTAGCAGGCTGCTAATTCCACTGGGAGGTAACACAGATGTCTGAGTACTGGTGCTCCATCCCCTGCAACCCAAGCAATGGGGGCGGTTGTGACACCGGCATGCGCAATGCGGTGCTTGAAGCCAGACTAGTGGCCTGGGTGTATTAACGTCGCTCAAACCGGCAATGACACGATTCACGTCATTACATGCCCAGCCAGCAACGTGGAAAGCAGGCAGGCCATGCCTAGAATATGAATAAAAGATCACGCCCATTAGGGCATGATCTTATGACGACCAAGGCAGCAAACAAACACGCCCTGAGGGCTAACTAATATGGTCCCTACTCATTAAATGGATAATGAGTAAGTATAAATATGTTTTTATGTACTTTTACAGAAAGCATTTAGCAGACTAGAGGAGTGTGAGAATGGTCATAGGATGATGCTGGGACATTTTTTTTGTAGCTTAGGTGGCTTTTTAGAGGTGACAGGATCCCTTTAATGTCCTATTTCAGTTATTTTTTAATGTTTGGTGGTTTTCCACTAAACAAGCATATGGTTAACATATGGTTAGGACTCGTAAGCGTGAAGGCCCTTGACGGTGGGTTACGAGCTTACGTTATCTTGGCCAAAGTATCTACTAACACCTCACATTTTTATCTGTAGTGTTTTGTTGCATCTTTTTATCCTTTTGCAGTTTGAGGTTGAGCACTCTGGGGGTATCTGTCATTTGTGATGCATGTATTGGTGCGGAGCCGCCACCTGGCCTTATAGAATGGGTGTGACCAACAGGCTTGGCTCTGAAACTGTGCTTCACATGTACGTGTGTGACTGATGCTCTTTTGGTGACCTGGTGTCTATAGATACCACCAGTCTCCTCCTTGATAGCATGGCCGGACGCAGGTGCCACAACCACCCCCATTGCTTGGGTTGCAGGGGACTGAGCACCTGTACTCAGACATCTGAGTTATCCCCCAGTGGAACTGGCAGCCTGCTGCTTGGTGCAATGGATACAAAATCCTCTCCAGTCAGATGTGGCTCTGCCACGGTCTCTATGCTTCATATTTGGTGGTCCTGCGGTCCCCTGCAACCCTTCTGGAACTCAGTTTTCGATGCCTTTCACTTGATGACTTGGGTCCGTCACGAACCATCTCCCCAAATGGCCCTACTGTCCCTGATACACAGTTCGATAGTTTCTGTCAGGAAGGGGATTCTGAGATTCTGCCTAATAGCTGCCAGAGCAGTTATTCCCCGGCATTGGAGGTCCACTGAGGTCCCCTCCACGGTGGAATGGATAGCTGAAATGGATAGATTACATCGTCTGGAGTCACTGGTGGCGGTGATGGTGATGCCGCATACAAAAAGGGACACACCTGGTTCCTCTGGCAGTCCTTCAAGGAGAGCACAGGGTTCCTTACTTGGCTGCGTACATATTCGTAATTGTCAACCCGTGGGCGTTTAAATTGCTGGGTCTCCCTTACCCCCCCCCCCCTCTCCCTCCTTACTCCCCTTCTCCCCTACCCCTTTTTTCTCTTTCTCTTTCTCTCCTCTTCTCTTATTTCCACAATTGCCTTTTCATAGGTTCTGTATTCTATATATAAGGTCCTTGTCCAGAGGTCATTCTTAAGATGGGAAACATGTACCCTTTAGGTGCTAGTGTCCTTATTGGACTACTCCTGTGCTGCTCTCTTCGGGATGTAATGTATCTTTGTATTAAGTCCTGGACATTGTACTGGTTCTTTCTATTGTCTTTACTGTTGAAAATTTCAGTAAATATATTTACTGAAAAAAAAATCCTCTCCAGTCCACTGACCTTCCTGGGAATGCTTTTCAATACTTCCCGGGACTAATGCTTCTCCCTCAAGACAGGGCTCACACTCTTATGTCAAGGAGTTCGGACCCTCCTTCTCCCGTCTGCTCACTCCCTCTGCTTTGCGATGAGAGTACTGGGCAGGATGGTGGCGGTGATGGAAGCAGTCCCTTTTGCTCAGCTGCATCTCTGACCTCTCCAGCTGGCTCTTCTCAAGGCATGGGACAGGAACCCATTCTCCCTGGACATGATTTTTCATCTGCCGACCTCTGTCAGATGGTCCCTACAACTTGCGCCCGTACTCCCTCTCACAGGGAAGATCCTTCCTTCCGCCTCGTTGGGAGGTGGTAACCACCAACGCCAGTCTAATAGGATGGGGAGCAGTATACCGTCACTATACGGCTCAAGGCAGATGGGCCCTCTCGGAGACCTCTGTACCAATCAACCTTCTGGAAATTCATGCCATATTTCTAGCACTAGAGTCCTTCCACCGGCGGTTGGTGGGGAGGCACATAGGCATTCAGTCGGACAATGCCATGGCTGTGGCATATCTCTATCACTAGGGAGGAACCTGCAGCAAATAAGCAATGTCTGAAGTGGAGCTGATTCTCCGTTGGGCCGAATCCACCCGGTCTGTCCTTTCAGCTGTGCACATCCTGGGTGTCGACAATTGGGCAGCGGACTTTGAGCCGTCAAGGCGTTGCATCAGGGGAGTGGTCTCTTCACCCGTAAGTGTTCCAGCAGATATGCCATTGGTGGGGAACCCCAGATGTGGACCTCATGGCATCACAAATGAATGCCAAAGTACCCAATTTCATTGCGCGCTCTCATGACCCACAATCGCTGGGAGCCGATGCCCTAGTCCAGTCTTGGAGGCATTTTCGTCTCCCCTGCATCTTTCCACCTCTGCCTCTCATACCCAGAGTCGTACGGAAAATCAAGTCAGAAGGTGTTCCCGTCATCCTTGTGGCCCCAGATTGGCGCAGACGCGCCTGGTACGCCGACCTGGTTCATGTTGCCGCAGAGGTTTCTTAGCGTCTTCCAGACCGCCCGAATCTTCTCTCTCAGGGTCCGATTTACCACTAGAATTCTGAGGCCCTGAGTTTGACGTCGTGGCCCTTGAGACCTGGGTTTTGACGACTGTTTTTTCCTCAGGTGTAATCAAAACCATGCTCAGAGCAAGGAAGCCTTCCTCTGCTCGCATCTATCATTGGATGTTGAAGACCCTCTATGCCTGGTGAAAATCCCACAGCCTATCACCTCTGCGTTTTTTGCTTCCGTTTGTTCTAGGTTTTCTCCAATATGGCTTAGATTCTGGCCTTTCTCTGGCTTCCCTCAAGGGCCATATTTCCGCACTATCGGTCCTGTTTCAGCGACGCTTTGCCATTAAACCGCAGGTTAAAACCTTTATTCAAGGAGTTTCCCGTTTAATCCCCCCTTACAGGAGGCCATTGGAAGCCTGGAACCTCAACATGGTACTGGATACATTACAAAAGCCACCCTTTGAGCCACTTAAAGACGTGCCTCTCCGCCTTCTTTCTCAGAAGGTGGTATTTCTTGTGGCTATTACCTCTATCTGTCGAGTCTCTGAACTAGCTGTGCTCTCCTGCAAAGCATCCTTCCTGGCATTTCACCGTGATAAAGTTGTACTTCTACCAGTACCGTCTTTTCTCCTGAAGGTGGTATCCTCATTCCACTTAAGCGAGGAGATTTCTTTTCCATCTTTTTGCCTGGCTCCGGTGCATCGTGTTGAAAAGGCTCTGCATACACTGGACCTGGTTTGGGCTCTTCATCTCTACATTTTTAGAAAGGCGCCCTTCAGGAAATCGGACTTTCTGTTTGGTCTTCCGGAGGGTTGCCGGAAAGGTATGGCAGCGTCCAAGGCTACTCTAGCCAGATGGATAAGATCTACTATCCAGGACGCTTATCGGATGATAAATCTACCTGTTCCTTCTGGTATATAGGCACACTCCACTCGTGCGATGGGTGCATCCTGGGCCATTCGGCACCAGGTGTTTGCACAGCTAGCCTGTAAAGCAGCCACCTCGTCTAGTCTTCACACATTTGTGAAGCACTACAGTTATCCATACACAGTCCTCGGTGGATGCGAGTCTGGGTAGACGTATCCTTCAGGCGGCAGTAGCCCACATGTAGAGGCCAGTGTTTACAATCCTAAATTATTTCTCTACCCACCCAGGGACTGCCTTAGGACGTCCCACGGTCTGTGTCCCAAAAATGAGGCGAAGGAGAAAAGGAGATTTTTGTGTACTTACTCACCGTAAAATCCTTTTCTCCTAGTCTCTAATTGGGGACACCGCTCCCTCCCTGTTGCCCATTACGGGCAGGTTGTGGTTCTTCTTGTTCATTGAGTTCTGATATGGTTGCCTTCATTACAGGCTTATGTTTCCTTGTGTTATTCTCCTACTGCTTTAAGCACAAAACTGGTTAGGTTGATGCCAGCCAGAGGGGTGTATACTGCAGAGGAGGAGCCACTCTGTATTTTTCAGATTCTACTTAGTGTCGCCTCCTAGAAGACAGCAGCATAACACCCACGGTCTGTGTCCACCAATTAGAGGCTAAGAGAAAAGGATTTTACGATGAGTTCACAAAAATCTCCTTTTTGTCATCCTGGCAAAAAAAAAAAAAAAAGGAAAGTGGGTAGGCGTTCTTTCTGCAAATGGCACATAATCAAAACATGGATGTGTGATTATAGGTGAACTCCAGGGAAAGAGAACATTTTTGTACTGTTCCTGCCCTCCTACATGGTTAAGCCGAGTACTACAGTTCTAGGATGATTAGATCGGTAAAGAGGACCTGTCACCCCCCCTGCTGCATGGCAATCTAAATGCAGCACTGAATGCAGCATGTTTGCTGCATTCAGGGAAGGGGTCCCTCGTGTCTGTGTGCTGTGTACCCCAAGATGTAGTCTTAGGAAAACTCACTGTTAGAAGCCTTGAGGGCAGTCCCTGTGGCTGGAGTTAGCTCTATTCACGGGAGCCATTGCCTCCCCCTGCCTCTCTGTGCTGCTTCTGCTGTGCTAGCTCTGCCCTCCTCCTCTCTGTCACTCATCCTGCCGCACACCAGCGTGCAAATCATTTATCCTGACATCAGTGCCAGATTCCTGCCCTGCTGTCTGAATAAAGCATAAACTGCACACCAGAGGCGGCACAGAGAGGTAAAGGGGAGGGAATGGCCCCCGTGAATAGAGCTAACGCCAGCCACAGGGACTGCCCTCATGGCTTCTAACAGTGAGTTTTCCTAAGGCTATATCTCGCGGTACACAGCACACAGACACATGAGGGACCCCTTCCCTGAATGCAGCAGACAGGCTGCATTCAGTGCTGCATTTAGACTGCCATGCAGCAGGGGGTGACAGGTCCTCTTTAAATCAGTAAAATCATATCTGCTCCTCAGCACTCACCCCTCTCTCATGGGACAATAGGTCACAGAGTAGATTCAGTCCTGCTGCTGCTGCTGAGAGCAAGGGGTCGAATGCTGCCAGCCCCATGGTCACACTACAATCCGGCCCTTGATGTTCCAACCTATGTAGTGTAAAAACGGGTGTTCTCTGTTCAAGTAGCAATCATGTCACCAAGAAGATATAAATATACTCTGTGATCCTCTGCTGTACAACCCATGACAGTGCATAATGTGTACTGCTATGTATCAGGGCGGGAGTAGAGGCAGAGCACTGCATTGATTTATTCAGCACTGCCATGGTCTCCCCTCCTCCATATTAATTTGGTAGGTTCCTGACCCTTGAAACTTTAGCACTTTGGATTGTCACATGTCTCCTCAGCCTCAAGAAAGCTGCACTGTCATGAGTTGTACAGCAGAGGATCATAGCATGTATTTTTATCTTGTTGGTGAGATGATTGCTATTTGATGGGAGACCACCCCTATTCGTACATTACGTAGGATGTATATCAGGGGCTGAATTGTAGTGTGACCAAGGGCCGGCGGCCACACACCCTGTTTGTGTACAAGTATGAGGGGTCTGGAATGTAGGATGAGCATGGAGCCTCCGGTGGCCACGCCCCATGTTCTTGGCTGCAGCTGAATCTGCCCTGTGACATATTGTCCCATATGGGGGGGTGAGTGCTGAGGAGCTGATATGATTGTATTGATCTATAAGTAATCTAAATATATTGAAACTGTAGTTGACATCTCAGCTTCATCATGTAAGAGGGCAGACACTGTACAAAACTTTTTTTCTCTCCCCAGAGCTCCCCTTTAAGGTCTCTGTCTGGCACTGATTCTTTATTGATTGCTTGTACTACTTTTAATAAAATGCACTGAGGACTCTTGTAAGGAAGCCCCCAGAAAGAAGACTTTTCAGCATTTGATCAAGCACAAAGATTTTGTCACTAATTGTAGTTTCCAAGCTCTTTTATATAGAGCTTGTAAACAACACCGCTCCAAAGCTGGCTGGATCTGCTGAGTTTCAGCCCCTTTCCGTTACTGCAGATGCATGAAGTTCACTCATTTGGGACTAATGGAGCGGTAATCCCGCTGTCAATATCATTTTGAAGCAATGCATAGGTACCAGAAAAACAATGTGGATGTGTCTGCACTGCTGGAGATTGATAAATAGCAAATACACTGGATTTGGATGAAAGGTGGTTTATGTAACATGTTTCTAAATGAACCCCACTTCTTCTTCGGAAAGCCAGTAGGGTTCACTTCGAAACCTTGTGTAGTATTTCTAGTATAGAGGACCAGTAAAATAACACCCTCAGGCATCAAACGATATTTTTTAATATTCTGCATATCACATTGAAACCATTTCCAACTTTGCAATCTTTCATAATTCATTAAAATTTAGAATAAACATATCACAGGCGCATAGAGCTCCTTAAATTTTTTGTGCATAACCCTAAAAAAATCTAGTTTACCTGTTAAGATATATATACTACCTTGAAGAGATCCACAGCAGATAAATCCCATGTGACAATACCATAAGGCTAAGTTCACACAATAATTGTGCTCCATTTTCTATTGATGTTTTTGGTTTCTGCACCAAAAACAGATCCTCTGCAAAAAAAAGCATCACAAACCCATCATCCGTTTGTATTGCTTTTTTGCTCTGTTTTCGGGGGACAGAGACAGATACACAGACAAAGACCCACATAGTCTTTCTTACCCTCCCTGAAATCCCACGGTGATCCCCAGTGAGGTCTTCCTCCCGGGCTTCAGCAGGACCTGTGAGTAGTCTGTAGGTACTTATAGGACATGGCCATGTGACCGAGTCACATAGACTGTACGGTACTTCCAGGACTTACCTATCACAGGTCCTGGTGATGCCCTGGAAGAAGATCACATCACCGTGGGATCACGGGAAGGGTAAGTAATTGGATGTTAGTGGAGTAGAAAGCGCACTAGAAAAACAGGGTATTAATTGACTGTCAGAAAAATACAGCTTCTGAACAGCAAGTTCAAAATCCCATTCACTTTGCTGGACTCGTTTTGACTTATCCTTTTTTGGTGCAGTTTAAAAAAATAAAAAAAAAATTCGCAGCACCAAAGAAGGATTAGAAACGTCCAGTGTGAACTTACCCATAGCATTGTGTAAAGTATGGTGCTTATGGTACCTCCATGGTTCAGCTTCTGCCAAACCAAGCTCCAGTAGTGATCAGGCTTCCAGTATTACCATTTATACTGTGATAGGTGGTCGATCTGTTAGTCCGAGACAACTCCTTTAAGCTTTTAGGTGCATATAAATAGAAAATGCCTATAGATTTCTGTTGCTCTAATTTCCCTGTTCTCCTCTGCAGTATCTGCTCATCACAGAACCGCCAGAGAGGAGCATGGGGACAAAAATAAAACCAATTACCGCAGCCGCAGTCCTGTACGCCAGCAGCGGGAAAGAGCGGAGGCAGGAGAGATGTGGAAACACGGTAAGATGCACCATTGGCCGCGCGTACAAGTTTTTTTTATTTTTTATTATGAAACTAGTAAGAGAAATGTTGGGGTTAATGCAGATGGCTCCTTTCCTTATGGATGTAATATTGAGGCGTCCTGCTCTGAAACCGCTCATGCTTTAGCCGGAGTGAGGGGGCTGCAATTTTATTGACTCTGGAGAAGTCAGTGCATCGTGTAGTACATCAATGCCCCATTGACTTCAATGGGCATTGTGCGTCTTCCCCAAATAACTGCTTATCTTGGTGGCACGATTTCCTGCTAATCTTACTTGCACGATTGCCTGCAATCGGCTTATTGTGGTAGAAAGGGTCATCAAGATTCAATATGTCAATGAAGGTAATCCACTGAGGGCTTATTTTCCTACAGTGGAAAGAAACATTACAGTTGCCAAGATTTGGTAGCTAGCACTTGTCTGGAGAAGTAACATGTATGCTAACTTGAATTAAACTTTCCTAATGTCAGTGCATTAAAAGCCAATTAAGAGGATGTCTTGTGAAGATAATCCCTTTTCATGTACAGCCTTTGTCATAATGGCACTTTAGTAATACTTCATTACTAAATGCCTGACCATGACTTCCAATCAAACGCAGCAATATTCCGGGAGCAGGATCCAGGGTAGTTGACTGATCACCTTGGGGCGTCTATAATGAGAAAACCCCTTCACTTCAACCATGCCCTTTCTTCATGAACCCCTGAGAACAGACACTGCAGTGTAACGCTCCTCTGGATCAATGCTGTATAACATGCTACTTTTGCATTTGTCAGTGAAAGAGGACAGGCCGGACGTGCGGGATCTTCTGTCTGACCTGCAGGATATCAGTGACAGCGAGCGGAAAACGAGCTCTGCTGAATCATCCTCAGGTAATAGAGTGTGCTTGTTCTGCACCTTATTATCGATGTCCAGCTGTTGACACGGGACCCTCGTTCTTGGGATCAGTGGGAGTCCTGCTGGTTGGATAATATATGTTAGTGGTAGAACCACTGTGCTCATGCTTAAAGGGAAACCTATCATATCATTCTTTGTTTTCAAACCGCCCCCAATGTTATTTAGATCATTCTCTATGCATCACTAACCTGGTTTTGAAAACAAAAAAATCCATGTATTTATCATAAAAAAAGCACTTTAGATTCTTAGGTGTTTGCATTCGGTACCTGCACAGACAGTCATCGGGGTGGATACTTCAGCTGGAATCGGTCAATCCACATTCATTCATGCAGTTTTTAAATGTGGTCACGCACCCCACAGTTTAATATATTAACATCTTTTAAGGACCTTCAGAAATGTACATATGCTTTAGAATGAGTTGTGGTGATGTCATGTACTGTATTGGCAGAGCTAAGCAGGCCTGAAATGAAAGACCCATTAGGCATGGCTCTGCCAATTAGTCACACGGTCGTGACATCACCACAGGTCCTGCGGGGATGTCAATCAATAACAATGCAGGAGGCATGAGGAAATTAAAAAAATATCATGAATGAACTTGAGTGACAGTAAGCAAAAGCGCCTTCCCTATAACTGTGAAGCGAGGTATGTGTGTGCAGTCACCTCAGCATATAAAGTCTTTTTAAGAAAAGTATGTGGAATTTTTTTTCTCTCGCCTTCATCGGGGGGACACAGACCATGGGTGTTATGCTGCTGTCTTTAAGTGGCTGACACTAAGTAGACAAAAAAAGTTAGCCCCTCCTCTGCGGCGTACACCCTCATGCTGACTCAAGCTGAAGCCAGTTTAAGCAGGAGGCAGATGTGACTCTGAACCCTTTTATTAAGAGCACGCCTGATATTTTTTATTTTTTAATCTTTATTTTTCCTTGGATTCTTTATTTTTTACCAGATGTCAGGGGACGGGGCCCCTCCAGGGTTCTGTTCGCACACAGACAGTGACTATGGGGCACTTCGAGTGTCGTCTCTTAGTGCCCACAGCTCCGGTCGGACCAGCTCTGGGTCACCCTTGGGGGTGTCTTCCCCCTTGGGTACCAGATGCCTAGCTGGATGGACCCTGATACCATGCCCAGACCTTGCCTCATTACCCCTGCTGTACAGGGTGTGCTGAAAGCTAGAAGGTCGGTCGTGGAACGGGGGTACTGGTTGAGATGCTCCCCTGCAGCCTCACAGCTTCCCCCTCACAGCAGCGAGAAGCAGCCAAAGGAGCAGGACACAACAATTGGGCTTCTCCCACATAGGGGAGAACGACCATCAAGCCGGAGAGCAGAACAAGGAGACCGGGCAGGGGGTGAGTGGCACAGCGTCGGCCGCGGACAGTTTTTCACAGACTGCGCCGCCAGGATTGCGGTGCCTGCCGACCGCCAGGCCCCAAATCCAGGCAACGATTTTGCGGCCTAGGCCTGCGTGTCTCCGCCCCCCTCTGCCCCTGTCACGTTCCCGGCGGTGGGCCACAAATCAAACCCCCATCTTCTGCGGCCTACGCCGCCACAGATCGCCCCGGCCCATTTCTTCAGGGAAAACGCGCTTCTAGCAAACAGCGAGATCTCCTGCGCTACCTTTGACTCTGGCACCCCCCCCCATAGCACACCCCCTCTCGGGGCCCCAGGAGCCATTTTGGATGCCGGCCAGCTGATGGTAACAGCACAACCTGGATCTCAGCAGCGGATCATAGTGCCTACACATACCACAGCGCTCCTTGCACGGAACCACAGCGCTGCATCTCCTGACGAAGCCATTGTGTAGGAAGAAACGCGTCTGCGTCGTGGGTGTAGTCTGTGATCCTGAGGGCCTCCTCCCCATCCACACTGGTTATATAGATCCCTAAACATGTCTCAAGGTATGTTTACCAGAGTGTCTTAGGTAATTAATAGTGTAGTGAAATTCTACGTTTGGGACTCGTATGTATACCATAATAGCTTTATGTGTTGTCAAAATACTTTAGAGATGAGCTATACAGGGTCACATGAGTCTCATTTTGCTCCTCTAATATGTTTACACAGCTAGTAGCTTGTTTTTCACTGAGGTTATTTAATTATATCTTGTATTTAAAATTAATCTTTCTAAATAAATTTTGAAGCATTTAAAAAAAATATATGCTGTCTGGATCTTTTTTGCCTAATTTTCCTCACATACCACAGCGCTCCCTGCACGGAACCACAGCGCTGCATCTCCTGAAAACAGTGGCTGCATAAAGGACATCTCCATCCACTGGGGTTGAGCGTACTACCATCCGCATGTTGGGTAAGCTGATACTCTGCAGACACACTTAGCAGCTTCCCTGCGGCATACAGATTACTTACAGCATAACTATGCCCAACTCAAGAGCTCTAGGCCCCAAGGATCACACTGTGCATTATATTTAGTGCTTAACATGCAAAGCAAGGCTGCCCCGAGGTCATTTCACCCCGTACTGCAAGCCATGTACCCTAGAGCGGGACCAACAATCAGCCGCTGAACTAGAGTCCAGTACACACGTCCCTCCTGAGTGGATGTCCTTCACTGGCCCAGAAGGTCTCTCAGACCATTGCCCAGGCCCTATACATCTTCCCAATTCCGCGAGGGTCCAAGAGGACCACCCCATTGCAGTAGACTCCTCTTCTGATGGGGTCTTAGTTCAGTCACAGACACTGAATCTGCTAGAAAAAGAGGACAGAGGAGTTCATCTCCCAGCCCATCTCACACCTCGGAATCAATGACCCCCAAATTAGGCCCTCGTTCCCCAGGGGTGATCTCAGATTCTGTGTCTGAAGATGACGCAGACTTTGACCTGGACTCCCCAGACACACAGGCATTGGTAGACAGTCTTATTACGGCCGTCAACCAGATATTAAAGATGGACAACTCGGTCAATGTACAGGAGCACGCGATCTGCTTCAAGTGATCCAGACACGTGCATAAGTCCTTTTCAAATCATGACAATTTCAAAGACCTACTGCGAAGACACAGGGAGCATCTGGATAGGAAGTTTACCAGGCGCAGGCTCCTAGATTTACATTACCCCTTCTCAGCCGATTTGTGCAAGGAATGGGCTGAATCCCCGGCCGTGGACCTCCACAGGGAGATTCAAAGCCACTCACTCCCAATAGAACTAGTCGATCTGGCGTCTCAGATCTCCGTAGCCGGAGATTTTCTGATCATTGCCTCTATTGACGTGGCAAACTGCAGCTCAAACTGCCAGCAATAACATTACGATCTGCAGAGCCCTTTGGCTTAGAAACTAAAACACAGACGGGGCTTCCAAAAATTCCCTAACCGGCCTTCCTTACCAGAGCGGTTGCCTTTTCAGAGAAGGCCACGATAGACTTATTGCCGATGCGACGGGAGGTAAAAGCACCTTCCTCAAGCAATTCAAACCTACATGATTCATTTCCAGATGTCAGCTGGTGCACTTACGGTCCTTTCGACCCTTTAGCGCGTGGGCCAATGCACAGATGACTCCCAAATCAGCTAGGTCCCCCCCAAAGACAGACAGGGACAGCTGTCTTTCAAGACTAACGCTCCCTGGCATTCCCGCCCCAAGCCTACCAGAAACCAGGGAGCACTGTCCCGCAGGTTCCAAACGACATGACTCGCGTCACCTCTCGAAAGCGTCGCCAGAGTAGGCGGCCATCTGCTCCTCTTCAGCCAAGTCTGGCTTTCCGTAACAGAGGATGAGTGGGTCAGGGATCTCGTATCCTCCGGATACAGAATAGAGTTTGCAGGCCTTCCGCCAAACAGATTCTGCAAATCCCGCCCCCCGAAGTCCACTGCGCGGGCTCGCGCATTCCATCGGGCAGTCGACTCCCTATGACAAGCCAGGGTAATCACACCCGTCCCAAAAGGGGTTCTACTCCTACCTGTTTGTCGTACCATAGAAGGATGGATCCATCCGTCCTATTTTAGATTTAAAGCTCCTCAACAGACATCTCAAAGTCTGGTCCTTCCGCATTAAATTTCTGCGGTCAGTGATAGCCTCCATGGAGAGCGGGAGGGCGGGGAATGGGGGTTCCTGGCGTCTCTTGACGTCCAGGACTCCTGCCTCCTCATTCCCATTTTTCCTGGCCACCAAAAATTCCTTCGCTGTACAGCTGGAGTTTTTCCAGTTCAAGGCCCTACCGTTCGGCTTGGCCACGGCCCCCCAAGTATTTACCAAGCTCATGACCATCCTTCACTCCTGGGGCGTCGTAGTCCTTCCTTATCTGGACGACCTCCTCCTAAAGGCCCCAACCTTCCGGACTTGTGCAGAGAGCATACAGATCACCATCGACACACGCTTGCCTAGGCTTGATGGTGAACCTAGAAAAATCCTCTCAAACCCCAACACAAGCATCCCACCTTTCTAGGAATTGTGTTTGACAGGACCCAGGGATTAGTTTCTTAATCGCTTCATTGGGGGACACAAAAAGACCTTGGGTGTATGCTTGCTGCCATCAGGAAGTTGACAGCATGCAAAACAGAAAAGCAACTCCTCCCCAGCAGTATACACCCACCTACTGGCACAAATTCAACTTCGATTTAGCTTAGTGTCATAGGAGGCATACATGGGTCTCTCTGAGCCCGTATCTACCAAAAAATTTTATTAGTTAGATTTTTAAATTCTTTGTTTTTTTTATGAAGATACATCAGGGAATATGGAGCGATTGAGATAATCCGTCACCCCGCATAGAGATCGAGAGTCCAATGTACACGCTGGTTGCACTGTTAACTCTCCCTCTCTGGGCCAGGTCCCTCCATCCCTTCTTACACGGCCATGTATCCCGGGGAACCCTGAAGCTGGATGCCGATGCCGGTGCCTGCCCTGACCCATTTACCTCCCTACCCAGACGCTCGGATCCCTGGGGCATAGCCAAGAAACATTTCTGCGCCTGGAGCTCGGTACCTCTCAGGATGAGGTAGGGATCTGCACCCTTATGGCAGCAAGCAGACCCTGGGTCTGGGGCCCATATACCCCCTTCCCCATCCTCACTTTACCAGACTCCTGGTAGCTCCTCAGCTCCCCCCCTTCCCCAGGCTACTCCAATGGGGGGGGGGGGAGAAATTTCTCTGGAGCAGTAGACACAGTGAGGGCACTCTGCTCCTGCGTACACGGCTGGTTACTGGAGTAGGGGTTGCCTGATGGTGATCAGGCACAGAGTGATAGGAGCCAAAATGGGGGGTGCTTTATTGATCCTCAGGGGCTCCTAGCTCTGTCTCAGGGCCTGTAAGCCCCTCTCCACCATATCACGGCCAGCGCATGCCCTTGAGGAGGGAGACAGATTCTGCAGCCACGCTGCAGCTGCACCATACCCACAGCTTCCGGCACATTCACCTTTTTGGGGAAGCCAGAGCCACCTCTGACAATAGAGGCTTCAAGCTGCAGCCGCACCCGGGCCAGCACAGCCCCGGATCCGAGGCCCCGCGCCGCGAGCCTCCTGATCCGGGCCGCCTCCAAAAATTTAGCCCCAGACTTCTGTTGTGGCCTCTGGTGCTCTCCCGCCCACGGACCGCCTCCAGACAAATCACGGGTGTCTGCGGGTGGGCTCCTTCTAAAAGGCACCGCCCTGGTCACCTCTGAGCTCCACCTAGGCCCCGCCTGCGTGCAAGAAACATTGAAGAAGGGGCCGTTTTATTCGGCCATTCTGGCCACACTCCCGTCACTCGTAGGCGGCGTTTTCCCGGCCGGACAGCACACTCCTCCCCCTGGCCAATGGGGATCGAGCGTGGGCTCTCTGCCCGCCATTTTTGTCCCCGCCTACCATCTCCCTAAGCCTGCGTTTTTATACAGGGAGACCTCACAGGCAGGCACACCGAACGCTGCAACTGCCTCTGTGCTCCCCCATTGCACAGATCCACCACAGGGGACACCGGAAGCCTGGTCCCTGGTAAGCAAAGCTTCCCCAGCCATCACTGCCGTCACTCTCACTATTGGCCCTAGTAGATGCCTCACACAAGAGCTCCCGTGCAGCACACAAGGAGCTCCCGTGCAGCCACCACGGCCTGCCCAGGGTGCAATAAGAAGCTTCTCTCGGCTCAGAACTCTCCACTGTGCCTCGCTTGTAGCCCACAGACCATGCAGGCAGCTCAGGAGCCTACCACTGACCCATCTGTGGTCTCTGCCCACCTAGGTGGTTCTTTCCCTATTTCAGTCCGTCACTACTTTGATTAAATTCTCAGAAAACCTGATGGCGGCCCTAGAGCACCTGTCCACGCAGATAGTCTCCGCGATTAGGCCTAATCCATCGGAGCAGACCGACCCTAGCCCACCCTGGGCCACCAGACCAATCCACCTCCAAACCACCTTCAGAGTCAGAGGGACAAGACCGCTCACAGAGGAAGTGGATTAGCCCATCCCCCTCGTCCTAGTCCCCCTCCCACAGAGACCTCTACTCGAGGCCTTCTTCTCCAGCACGCTCGCCACCATCAGATTCCGATTCCGTATCTGATTTGGACCTGGATATAGACTCTGACCAAATTTCGGGAATCAGTACACAGTAGACTCCCTAATTCTAGCAGTGAATGACATCCTTAAGGTCGACTCTGATGATAAGCCGCCCACACGGAAAGTGTCAGTTAAGCGTACTATACCAGCTCCTCGGGTCTTCTTTTACCTAGAGGACTTTGACGACATCTTTACCAAGGAATGGCTACACCCAGGGAAGCGCTTTCAATCCAGAAAGCGTCTAGAGACTCTTTATCCCTTCTCTAAGGACGTACTAAGGACCGCCAAAAATGGACCACCTCACCAGCAGTGGATCCCCCAATGTCACGTCTAGCTACCAACACCATCCTACCCCTAGCAGACGGCGTTCCCTTAAGGAAGGACCAAACGACACATTGAGGCCATGGCAAAATCTGCTTTCGAAGCCTCGGGCTCTTCTCTTTGCCCTTCATTCACAGCCACCTGGGTCTCCCTGGCTGGCTGTGGTCTCCTGGGCCAAGAACCTCCTTAGGGTATTCTGTCCCAAGCAACTCCCACGGAACTAGCGAGCCTGCTGATCAGATCGCTCAGGCGGGAAAACACATCGCCACAGCTTGCCTCGATGCCGCATCCTCGCTTGTAGCCCACAGACCATGCAGGCAGCTCAGGAGCCTACCACTGACCCTACAGAGGTCCCTGACCCACCTGAGGTGGTGCTTTCTTATCTCAGTCCTCCACTACTCTGGTTTAATTCTCAGAAACCCTGATGGCGGCCCTAGATCACCTGCCCACGCAGATTGCCTCCCGATTATGCCTAATCCATCGGAGCAGACTGCCCTATCCTACCAGGAAACGCTGTTCCTAGCCCACCAGACTAATCCACTTCTAAACCACCCTCGGAATCAGAGGGACCAGACCGCTCACAGAGGAAGCTGATTCCCCAACCTCCTCGTCCTGGTCCCTCTCCCCCAGAGACCTCCACTCGAGATTTTCTTCTCCAGCGCGTTCGGCACCATCTCATTCCGATTCCTTCTCGGACTCTGACCTGGATCTAGACTCCGACCAAATTTCTGGAATCAGGGACACAGTTGACACCCTGATTCTAGCACTGAACAACACCCTTAAGGTCGATTCTGACGAAAAGCCCGCACCAGCTCTTCGGGTTTTCTCTTACCTAAAATAGAGGAGAATATCCTGGGCACACCAGTAATGATAAATCTGGACCACACGTTTGCAGGTGAAAAATGTGTTTCTTTTTATTTTGCCACACATTTTTAACACTTTTCAACCTGGTCATTACTGGTGTGCCCATGATATTCTCCTCTATTGTGACTGTCATGTGAGCCTTTCATATACCACATTATTCTCTTACCTAGAAGACTTTGACATCTTTACCAAAGAATTGATACACCCAGAGAAGCACTTTCAATCCAGAAAGCATCTGGAGGCTCTTTATCCCTTCTTCTAAGGAGGTTTGCCAAAAATGGACCACTCCACCAGCAGTGGATCCCTGTGTTTCACGTCTATCTACTAACACCATCCTACCCCTGGCATATGGTGCTTCCCTTAAGGAAGGACCAGACAGACACATAGAAGCCATGGCGAAATCTGCTTTTGAAGCCTCGGGCGCATCTCTTTGCCTTTCGTTCGCAGCCTCCTGGGACTCCCTGGCAGTGTCCTCCTGGGTCAAGAACCTCCGAAGGGGTATTCTGTCCCAAGCACCTCCCGGGAACTAGCAGGCCTGGCTGATGGATCGCTCATGCGGGAAAATGCATCGCCACTGCTTGCCTTGATGCCGCATCCTGCAGTGCCCAAGCCTATGGCAGAATGATCTCCATTCGGAGGGCCCTATGGCTGAAGGCCTGGAATGCCGACTCAGCCTCTAAAAAATCACTCGCCAATCTCTCTTTCGAGCGTTCTCGCCTATTCGGCGATAAGCTAGATAAAATCATATCTGATGCCACGGGCAGGAAAAGTACCTCCCTTCCACAGACAAAGCGTAAACGGCAATCCCTAAGAAGAGAAATTTCCAATTTTGTTCCTTTTGGCCCTCAGCGCCCAAACCCTCCAATCAGCGACACCGCTCCCCCGCCCTGCCAGGATAGAAAGAGCCCCTACTATAAGCCCGCTCCTTCCTGACATCCTGTAACGCACACTCTTGACCCTCTGGTCCCGGGCCAATCGCTCATGACGCCAACCCCAACCTCGGGGGCCACCTCAAGGCCTTCCGTTTAGTTTGGCCATCAGTAATAGACGATGCCTGGGTGAGAGACATTGTCTCGGTGGGGTACAAGATCGAATTTGCTTCTTTTCCACAACAGTTTTTTTCTATCCTGGCCACCAAAAGACCCAGAACTCCTTCCCTGCTTTCACCATGCCATTTCTTCCCTTGAGGAGGCAGGCATTCATCATTCCCGTTCCAAAGCATCAACACTTTTTGGGATTTTACTCCAATCTCTTTGTGGTCCCAAAAAAGGGAGGCTCCATTCACCCCATTTTGAACTTGAAGCTTCTCAACACCAAGCTCCAATTAAAACACTTCAGGATGGAGCCCCTTTGTTCAGTAGTAGCATCTATGGAGCCAGGAGAATCATGGCCTCCATAGACATTCAGGACGCCTACCTACTTGTTCTCATCTTTGCGTCTTACCAATGCTTCCTGCGCTTCACCGTGGGGTCCCAACATTACCAGTTTGCCGCCCTACCATTCGGCCTTGCTACGACTCCTCGGTTCTTTACGAAAATCATGGCAACGGTGGTAGCCATCCTTCGATCCAAGGGCATTTTAGCAATACCCTACTTTGATGACATCCTGATAAACCCCCCTCGCACTCAGGGTATCTCGAGAGCCTGCAAATATCTCTGGATTCCTTCCATCGCCTGATCTGGATTGTCAATGTCAAGACGTCATGCCTTGTCCTGACTCAGCGCATCACCTTTCTGGGCATGATATTCAACACAGCCCAGTCCCGCATTTTCCATCCCCCAGACAAGCGGACTGCCCTGCTGTCTGGGATTCACCGTCTCAGGCAGCCCTCTCCTCCATCACTCCGACTCTCCATGAGGGTTCTGGGCAGAATGGTGGTCTCGATCGAAGCCGTTCTATTTGCCCAATTCCATACTGGGCGCCTCCAGCACTTTCTGCTAGTGAGATGGGATTGCTTCCTCTGCAGTCTCGATCGCCCAGTCCACCTCTCCAGATCAGCGAGACAGTCACTCCAGTTGGGGCCGACCTTCCTTGGCCACACAGCCCAGGGCACGTAGAACACCCAGGAATCCTCCCTGCCCATAAAAATCCTAGAACTCAGGGCGATCCTCCGAGCCCTCTTGTACTGGCAAACCTCCCTAACGGGCCGCCTTGTCTGAATTCAGACGGATAATGTGACGGCGGTGGCATACATAAATCGCCAGGGAGGGATTCTGAGCCTCTCAGCCATGGCAGAAGTGACCCAAATCCTTCAATGGGCCGAGCTACACATTACGGCAATTTCAGCAATCCACATTCCCGGAGTGGACAACTGGGCGGCCGACTATCTCAGTCACGGGGGATTGGACTAAGGAGAGTGGTCCCTGAACCCAGAAGTATTCCATCAGATTTGCCTTCGATGGGGGTTCCCAGACATAGACCTGATGGCCTCCAGGGACAATTACAAGCTCCGTTCCTTTGTCGCCAGGTCCAGGGACCCCCAGGCTCTTGATGCGGATGCTCTCGCAATTCCATGGGCCCAGTTCTCCCTCCCTTATCCCATTCCTCTCATTCCAGGATTCTCAAGAAAATCTGAGTAGAAGGAGTAACCTTAATCCTCATGGCTCGAGATTGGCCCAGACTGTTCTGGTACGCAGAGGTTGTCAACCTCCTCGCGGACTCTCCCCAATCTCCCGGACCTCTTGACTGAGGGTCCTTTTCAACACCCGAATTCTCAGTCTCTCAATTTAACGCATGGCTGTTGAAGCTGCGGTACTGAGATCGTCGGGACTATGTTGAAAACCAGGAAACCATCCTCATCACACGCTTATCACCACACGTGGAAGGCTTTTTTTCGATGGTGCGAGGAGCCTCAATGGTCTTTTCTCTTCCATCCATCCTGGCTTTTCTCCAGTCTGGCCGTGATGCAGGTCTATCCCTTAGCTCCCTTGAAATGGCCAAGTGTTCGCCCTTTCGGTGCTTTTTCAGAGGCAGCTCACCTCACGTCCACAGGTCAAGACGTTTCTCCAAGGAGTGGCTCACATCGCCCCTCCGTTTCATTCCCCTCTTGATCCCTGGGATCTGAATTTGGTACTAGATGTACTTCAAGGTCATCCCTTCGAGCCCCTACAAGAAGTGAGTTTACCTCTCCTAACTTGGAATTTCGCCTTCCTTGTGGCGATCACCTCCATTCCGAGGGTGTCTGAACTTGCGGCTCTCTCAGGCCGTTATCCTTACTTGATCTTCCATGAGGACAAAGTAGTCCTTCTTCCAATGGAAAAGTTCCTACTAAAGGTAGTCTCTTCTTTCCACATCAATGAGGAGATTGTCCTACCCTCCCTTTGCCCAGCCCCATCTCATTCTCGAGAGAAGAGATTTCACAATCTGGATTTGGTCAGGGCTCTCCGTACCTACCTTTCACGAACCGCTTCCTTTCGACGAGTGGACTCCCTCTTCGTGGTCCCTCATGGTCCCGTAAGTGTTTGTCAGCCTCTAAGGCTACAATTGCCTGGGGGATTCGCTCCGCTATCTCGGAGGCATACCGCATTAAACAGGCTCCTTGTTCATCCTGGATAAGGGCACACTCCACTAGAGCTTTCCTGGACTGTCAGATATCAAGCTTCGGCAGCTCAGCTTTGCAAAGCGGCCACCTGGTTGTCAGTTCAGACATTTGTTAAAATTTTACAGCATTCATACTCAAGCATCTGCAGATGCCATTCTAGGGCGCAAGATTCTACAGGCTGCGTGGTCTGAGTTCACCTGAACAATTCTTCTGTTATTATACCCACTCGACGGGACTGCTATTGTATGTCCCAAGGTCTTCCTGTGTCCCCCAATGAAGTGATTAAGAAAAGGGGATTTTTGGTACTCACCTTAAAATCCTTTTCTTGGAGCCTCAATGGGGGACACAGCTCCCTCCCTTTGTATATAGTTGAGCAAATTGGTGGGTTTATGGTTGCTCCTATTGCTATTCTCACTAACTGAGTTGCATTTGTGCCAGTAGGTGGGTGTATACGGCTGGGGAGGAGTTGCTTTTCTGTTGTTTTGCATAGTATCAGCCTCCTGATGGCAACAAGCATACACCCAAGGTCTTCCTGTGTCCCCCAATTGAAGTTCCAAGAAAAGGGTTTTACGGTGAGTACCAAAAATCCCCTTTTCTCTCTCACTAGACAAGTTACAGCTCCCGCCAAGGAGCTCTTGTCCTCAGACGCCCGACACTGCACTCGATCTGATCCGGGATGAAAGTTCTGGGAAAGATGGTGGTGACGATGGAGGCAGTCCCGTTTGGCCAACTGCATCTTCGACCCCTACAGTTGGCACTTGTAGCCTCCTGATATCGGAATCCCTCATCCCTAAACTGGAAGTTGCACTTAAGCCGTTAGGTCAAACGATCGCTATCATGGTGGACCCTTCAGTCCTCACTGCAACAGGGCAGGTCCTTTCTCCCATTGGAAGATGGTCACCACCGACACCAGCGTCCTAGGTTGGGGAGCGGTGTTCCTCCAGAACACCGCCCAAGGGAGGTGGACTCCTCCGGAGACCCTACTCTCAATCAACATCCCTGAGATAAGGGCCATCCTACTAGCAGTATGCAAGTTCCATCACCTCCTAGCAGGTCACCCCATTCGGGTGCAACCGGGCAACGCCACAGCCGTGGCATACATAAACCACCAGGGAGGAACCCGCAGCAGGGCGGCCATGCGTGAAGTGCATAAGATCCTTTGTTGGGCGGAGACCCACCATTTGGTCATCTCGGTAGTGCACATTCCCGGTGTCGAGAACTGGGCGACCAATTTCCTCAGCCTCCAAGGTTTCATGTCGGGAGAGTGGTCCTTCCTCAAATCTGTGACTTGTGGGGGACTTCGGACGTGGACCTTATGGCGTCTTGGCTAAACGCCAAAGTCCCCGCATGCGTAGCACGGTCCCGCATCCACTAGCCATAGGGTCGGAACGCGCTCATCCTCCTGTGGGGAGGGTTCAAAGTTCTGTACATTTTCCACCTTTTCCATTGATGCCGAAGGTAGTGAGGAAGATAAAAGCAGAGCAGGTCACGGTCATCCTGATAGCTCCAGACTGACCTCGCCATCCATGGTACGCGGAGCTAGTCCAGCTTCTAGTCGACACCCCCTGGCGTCTGACAGACTTGTTGTCTCAAAGCCCACTTTACCACCAGAAATCAGGGGCCATGAGTTTGACAGCCTGGCTGTTGAGACCTGGATCTTGACCCAGGCTGAGTTTTCGCCTGAAGTGATCAACACTATGATTAAAGCCCGAAAACCGTCGTCCATACGTATCTACCACCGCACTTGGAAGACGTTTTTTCCCTGGAGTCAGTGTCATGGTCACTCACCACTAGTTTTCTCCATCCCCTTGATTTTGGCTTTCCTTCAATCAGTTTGGACAAAGGGCTAGCCTTGAGTTCTTTGAAAGGCCAGATCTCTGCCTTGTCAGTCCTCTTCCAGAAGCTATTTGCCTCATGTTCCCAGGTTAAGATGTTCATTCAAGGAGTTTTCCATCTAGCACCTCCTTATCGATTCCCCCTCGAACCCTGGGACCTTAATTTGGTGTTGAATGTTCTACAGGGACACCTATTTTGAACCCTTGATGGATACGTCACTATTACGCCTCTCCTTGAAATAGTGATAGCTATCACTTCCATCAGGAGAATATCGGAGATGGCAGCACTCTTATGTAGGTTACCCTTCCTCGTATTCCACCAGGACAAGGATGTTCTCCGACTCTTGCCAGATTTCCTCCCGAAGGTTGTGTCCCCCTTCCACTTGAAAGAGGAAATAGTGTTGTCTTCATTTTGTCCGGAACCATCCAACAGTCGAGAGACCTCTGTGCATTCGTTGGATCTCGTCAGGGCTCTTCATTGGTACGTTTCTCGTACAGCTCAGTTCAGAAGACCGACATTTTCTTCGTCCTTCCCGAAGGGCATAGAAAAGGCACGATTGTCCACGATTGCTCATTGGATAAGATCGACGATTCAAGCACCCTACAAACTCAAGGGAAGAGTACACTCCACAAGGGCAGTGGGCGCCTCCTGGGCCATCAAGCAACAGGTGGCAGCTCTTCGGGTGTGTAAGGCTGCAACTTGGTCCAGTCTGCACACCTTCTCAAAACATTAGAGTCCATACTCTGGCATCAGCGGATGCAATCCTGGGACGAGAGCTCCTGCAGGCAGCGGTCGCTCACCTATGAAGGAGGTCGCAGCGCCCCCTTTTTTCCTTTCTAATTAATGTTGGAATGTTTGTAGTTAGTATTTCTGTTATTCAGTGTGTTTTTTTTTCCTGGTACCCCACCCAGGGACTGCTTTTGGACATCCCATGGTCTGTGTCCCCCCAATGAAGACGAGAGAGAGAGAGATTTTTGTGTACTCACTGAAAAATCTTTTTCTCTTGAGACTTCATTGGGGGACACAGCACCCAACCCTACTACAACCTCTGGATGATGCATTAAATTCATGTCTTTAGTTTCCTTATCACTGAGTGGTTCATATATATGAACCTGTAATGTGTTGTGTGTTTCTTTCTACTGCTTAGTCACCAAACTGGCTTTAGCTTACGTTAGCATGAGGGTGTACGCTGCAGAGGAGGGGCTAACTTTTTTTGTTTACTTAGTGTCAGCCTCCTAAAGACAGCAGCATAACACCCATGGTCTGTGTCCCCCAATGAAGTCTCAGAGAAAAAGATTTCTCGGTGAGTAAAATCTCTGTTTTAGAAAACCGTGTTAGTGATGCATATTGCATCATTTAAAACACATTGGGGGCGGTTTAATATCGAAAGATGGGTTCCCTTTAATAGTACAGTTGATTGATTGTTTTCTATATATGTACCTTATTATTACATCTGAAGATCAACCGTTTAAAGGGACTATGTCAGCACAGAATGACTGTTTAAACTAATTACAGGCTTGGTGCGTCATGACAAGGCCAAATATTTAACTGCTTCTGCCCACCTGCTTATGTTCCCTCTATCTCATGGATTGTGAGCCCTCATAGACAGGGTCCCATCCCCTCCTGTTCCTGTTTGTCTGGACTCCCATGCATATATTGAACTTGTCCTTGTTCTACCCCTTCTTCATGTAAAGCGCCATGGAACCTAATGGCGCTATATAAATAAATAATAATAAATAAATCTCTGCCTTTCTCTCGCTCTACGTAGTGGAAATTGATAGGTATAATGCTCTGCTGTCCAAGAGTCCCAAGGATGTCAGGAATCCAAGGATGTTACACCATTACGTCATATAACCTTTATTCATCTCTACATGTTTCATGAGACTGCTCACTTCTTCAGGAAGACGTAAGCAGCAGTCTCACGAAACGCGTAGAGATGAATAAAGGCTAATTGATATAACATTCTTGGATTCCTGACATCCTTGGGACTCTTGGACGGCAGCGCATTATACCTCCTATCAATCTCCGCTACGTGGTCTCATATAACCTGGTTGTTGCTGCAGCTGGACATACATACTACAGTGTTGTGACCCTCACAACCCAATAAGGTGAGTGGTATTCACACCATTCTTCCCATATTTTTTTTTAATCAGATAATTTTTATGTATCCACACAGAATCTTACATCTAACCCCCATAAATTCAAGAAGCAATTGAATATTTCTCTTTCGTCTCATTAGGGGACACAGGACCAAGGGTGTTATGCTGCTGTCCACTAGGAGGCGACACTATGCATAATCTGAAAAAGATTAACAGTGGCTCCTCCTCTGCAGTATACACCCCTGGCTGGCCACAGCCTTAACCAGTTTTTGCTTAGTGTCGCATAGGAGGCACACCTAAATTTTATTCTTCAATCACAGAAGAAGCAAAAGGGGATTTTTGGTACTCACCGTAAAATCCTTTTCTTGGAGCTTCAATAGGGGGACACAGGAAGACCTTGGGTGTATACTTGCTGCCATCAGGAGGCTGACAGTATGCAAAATAACAGAAAAGCAACTCCTCCCCAGCAGTATACACTCACCTACGGGCACAAATGCAACTCGGTTAGTGAGAGTAGCAATAGGAGCAACCATAAAACCTTCAACTTGCTCAACTATATACAAAGGGAGGGAGTTGTGTCCCCCAATTGAAGCTCCAAGAAAAGGATTTTACGGTGAGTACCAAAAATCCCCTTTTCTTAATCGCTTCCTTTGGGGACACGGGAAGACCTTGGGACGTACAAAAGCAGTCCCGTTGGGTGGGTGTAATAACAGAAGTATTCGGGCGAACTCAGACCATGGCGGCCTGTAGAATCTTGCGCCCCAGAATGGCATCTGCAGATGCTTGAGTATGAACTGTGTAAAATTTAACAAACGTGTGAACTGATGACCAGGTGGCCTCTTTGCAAAGCTGAGCTGCTGAAGCTTGATATCTGACAGCCCAGGATGCTCCCACTGCTCTAGTGGAGTGTGCCCTTATTCTAGATGGACAAGGAACCTGTTTAATGCAGTATGCCTCCGAGATAGTGGAGCGAATCAACCGGGCAATTGTAGCCTTAGAGGCTGCCAAACCCTTGCGAGGACCATGGCCACGAAGAGGGAGTCCACTCGTCGAAATGAAGCAGTTCGTTAAAGGTAGGTACGGAGAGCCCTGACTAAATCCTCATTGTGCAATCTCTTCTCTCGAGAATAAGATGGGGCTGGGCAAAAGGAGGGTAGGACAATCTCCTCCTTGATGTGGAAAGAGGAGACTACCTTTGGTAGGAACATTTCCATGGGACGAAGTACCACTTTGTCCTGATGGAAGATCAAGTAAGGGGAACGACATGAGAGAGCCACAATTTCCGACACCCTCCTAATGGAGGTGATCCCCACAAGGAAGGCGACCTTCCACGTTAGGAGAGGTAAACTAATCTCTTGTAGGGGCTCGAATGGAAGATCTTTGAGTACGTCTAGTACCAAATTCAGATCCCAGGGATCAAGAGGGGGATGAAATGGAGGGGAGACGTGAGCCACTCCTTGAAGGAACGTCTTGACCTGTGGAAGTGAGGCGAGCTGCCTCTGGAAAAGTACCGAAAGGGCGGATACTTGGCCTTTCAGGGAGCTAAGGGATAGGTGTGCATCGAGGCCAGACTGGAGAAAAGCCAGGAGAGATGGAAGAGAAAAACCCATTGGGGAACGATTGCGGTCCTCGCACCATCAGAAGAAAACCTTCCACGTGCGGTGATAAGCGCGTGATGAGGATGGTTCCTTGGCTTTTAACATAGTCTGGATGACTTGTTCAGAAAGACCTGACGGTCTCAGTACCGCGGCTTCAACAGCCACACCGTTAAATTGAGCAACTGAGAATTCAGGTGTTGAAAAGGACCCTGAGTCAGGAGGTCTGGGAGATTGGGGAGTGGCCATGGAGAGTCCGCGAGGAGGTTGACTACCTCTGCGTACCAGAACCGTCTGGGCCAATCTGGAACTACGAGGATTACAGTTATTCCCTCTGCTTGGATTTCTTGAGAATCCTGGGAATGAGAGGGATGGGGGGGAAAGAGATAAGGGAGGGAGAACTGGGCCCATGGAATCGCAAGAACGTCCGCGTCGAGGGCCTGGGGATCTCTGGACCTGGCGACGAAAGGAAGGAGCTTGTAATTGTTCCTGGAGGCCATCAAATCTACGTCTGGGAAGCCCCATCTGAGGCAAATTTAGTGGAATACCTCTGGGTTCAGGGACCACTCTCCTTGGTCCAACCCCCCGCGACTGAGATAGTCGGCCGCCCAGTTGTCCACGCCTGGAATGGGGATTGCTGAAATTGCGGGAATGTGTAGCTCGGCCCATTGGAGGATTTGGGTCACACCCGCCATAGCTGAGCGGCTCCGAGTCCCTCCCTAGCGATTTATGTACGCCACTGCTGTTGCGTTGTCCGTCTGGATTCGGACATGTCGGCCCGTCAGGTAGATTTGCCTGTACAGGAGGGCTCGGAGGATCGTCCTGAGTTCTAGGATGTTTATGGGCAGGGAGGCTTCCTGGGAGCTCAACGTACCCTGTGCTGTGTGGCCGAGGAAGGACGCGCCCCAACCGGAGAGACTGGCGTCGGTGGAAATGATTGTCCATGTGATCAGGAGAAACGATCTACCGCGAGAGAGAAGGGGGGACTCAATCCACCAGAGGAGTGACTGTCTCGCTGATCTGGAGAGGTGGACTGGCCGATCGAGACTGCTGAGGGAGCGGTCCCAAGTCGCTAGCAGAAAGTGCTGGAGGGGTCTGGTGTGAAATTGGCGAATGGAACCGCTTCAATGGAGGCCACCATTCTGCCCAGAATTCTCATGGAATGACAGAGGAGAGGGCTGCCTGAGACTGTGAATCCCGGACAGCAGGGCGGCCCGCTCTTTGGGGGAAGGAAAATGCGGCACTGGGCTGTGTTGAAAATCATGCCCAGAAAGGTGATCCCCTGAGTTGGAACAAGGTAAGACTTCTTGACATTGATGATCCAGCCCAGGTGACGGAGGGAATCCAGAGATATTTGCGGGCGTTCGAGACACCCTGAGCAAGAGGGGGCTTTTATCAGGATGTCGTCCAAGTAGGGTATTGCTAGAATTCCCTTGGACCGAAGGATGGCCACCACTATTGCCATGATTTTTGTAAAGACCCGGGGAGCCGTGGCAAGGCCGAATGGTAGGACGGTAAACTGGTAATGGGAGTGAGACGCAAGGATGGGAATGTGAAGATAGGCGTCTTGGATGTCTCCTGGCTCCATAGACGCCATTACTGAACGAAGGGACTCCATCCTGAAGTGTCTCAACCAGAGCTTGGTGTTGAGAAGCTTCAAGTCCAAAATGGGGCGAGTGGAGCCTCCATTTTTTGGGACCACAAAAAGATTGGAGTAAAATCCCAAAAAGTGTTGATGCTTTGGAACGGGGATGATAACGCCTGCTTCCTCGAGGGAAGAAATGGCTTGGTGAAAGCCGGATATGAGTTTGGGGTCTTTCGGTGGCCGTGATAGAAAAAAACGGTCTTGGGGGGAAAAAAGAAGCAAATTCGATCTTGTATCCCACCGAGGCGATGTCTTGGACCCAGGCATCGTCGATTACTGATAGCCAAACTGACTGGAAGGCCCTGAGGCGGCCCCCGAGGTTGGTGTTGGCGTCATGAGGGATTGGCCCGGGAACCAGAGGGCCGAGTGTGTGCGTTACGAGGGCGCCAGGAAGGTGTGGGCTTGTAGGAGGGCCTTTTTCTATCCTGGCGGGTGGGGGAGCGGTCTCGCCGATTGGAGGATTTGGACGCTGAGGGACAAAAGGAACGAAATTGGAAATTTCTCTTCTTAGGGATTGTCCGTTTGTGCTTTGCCTGCAGAAGGGAGGTACTTTTCCAGCCGGTGGCATCCGATATGATTTTATCTAGCTTATCGCCGAATAGGCGAGAACCTTCGAAGGAGAGGTTGGCGAGTGATTTTTTTAGAGGCTGAGTCGGCATTCCAGGCCTTCAGCCAAAGGGCCCTGCGAATGGAGATCACGTTGCCGGAGGCCTGGGCGCTGCAGCATGCGGCATCGAGGCAAGCTGTGACAATGTATTTTACCGCCTGAGCGATCTGATCAGCCAGGGCCGCAAGTTCCGCGGGAGTTGCTTAGGACAGAATACCCCTACGGAGGTGCTTGGCCCAGGAGACCACAGCCAGGGAGACTCAGGTGGCTGCGAATGAAGGGCAAAGAGAAGCGCCCGAGGCTTCGAAAGCAGATTTCGCCATCTCCTCAATGTGTCTGTCTGGTCCTTCCTTAAGGGAAGCGCCGTCTGCCAGAGGTAGGATGGTGTTGGTAGCTAGATGTGACACTGAGGGATCCACTGCTGATAACGTGGTCCATTTTTGGCGAACGTCCTTAGAAGTCCTTAGAGAAGGGATAAAGAGCCTCTAGACACTTTCTGGATTGAATGCGCTTCTCTGGGTGTAGCCATTCCTTGGTAAAGATGTCGTCAACGTCCTCTAGGTAAGAGGAGACCCGAGGAGCTGGTTTAGTACGCTCAACCGAACACTTGCTGTGCGGGCGGCTTGTCATCAGAGTCGTCCTTAAGGGCAGGGGCGGACTGGCCCTGGTGGCACCTGCTTAAGGGTGTCATTCACTGCTAGAATTAGGGAGTCTACTGTGTGCCTGATTCCCGAAATTTGGTCGGAGTCTATATCCAGGTCCGAATTTGATACGGAATTGGAATCCGATGGTGCCGAGCGTGCTGGAGAAGAAGGCCTTGAGTAGAGGTCTCTGTGGGAGGGAGACCGGAATGAGGGGGATGGGCGATTCCGCTTCCTCTGTGAGCGGTCTTGTCCCTCTGATTCCGAAGGTGGTTTGGAGGTGGATTAGTCTGGTGGCCCAGGGGCAGCATTTCCTGGTGCGCTAGGGTCGGTCTGCTCCAATGGATTAGGCCTAATCGCGGAGGCTATCTGCTTGGACAGGTGCTCTAGGGCCGCCATCAGGTTTTCTGAGAATTTAATCAGAGTAGTGGTGGACTGAAATAGGGAAAGAACCACTTCAGGTGGGGCAGAGACCACGGATGGGTCAGTGGTAGGCTCCTGAGCTGCCTACATGGTCTGTGGGCTACAGGCGAGGCACAGTGGAGAGTTCTGAGCCGAGGGTAGCTTCTTATTGCACCCTGAGCAGGCATAGTACGCTGTGGGCTCCTGATGGGACCAGGGGCAGTGCTAGGGCAGGCATAGCACATTCAGAGGCACAGGATCCTTGTGCCTTTGTACCAGCACAGCACCTACAGGTGCCATGGACACCCTCCAAGGGCCCCCCCTTTGGGACTATAGCCTCTCCGCCACCCTGCCTAAGGGCCTGGAGAGATCTGGATCAAAGTCAGCCCCTTCCAGGTATCCGCTGTTTAATTTAGGCCACGGCTTCGGCCTACACCGAAGCCGCCGCCTTTTCTCCGCCCCCCGGCCTGTTTCCGGATGACTAATGTGACACTGCACAGTGTCACAGAGGGGGCGGATCGCAGCTGAAAGGGCGCGATTCTGCTCAGCCTGGCGCCTTTTTCAGCTCTCCGCCCTTTCTCCTCATCTTCCCGGCGGCCATTGCTGCAGCACAGACTGCAGCTACCAGTCACAGGACGCAGAAAGCAGCCTCAGGATCAGGCCAGCCAGTCTCCGGGGGGCACAAGACTCTGGACTTCGGCGCTGGACACTAGAGGGGCACACCTGGTGTGGTAAGATCACAGCTGAGGTCCCATCCTCGGCTGTGACTCCATTTACTATATAAGGCTCCTCTGCATAGACAATCCCTGTCCAGTCCTAGGCACTATGCTGGGCTCAAAGTCCAAGAGAGCCAGGGTTCAGGACCCCAAGGTTCAGGACTCATGTTATGCTTTCTGCAATGCCTGCAGGAACCCCCTGCCCAGCGGCAGTACGTACCCGCACTGCCAGGACTGCATTCAACCTAATAAAATGAGGGCAATGGGGATAGGGGAAAATATGTGTAAGTGGGTTAAGAACTGGCTTAGTGATAGGAAACAAAGGGTGGTTATTAATGGAACACACTCAGAATGGGTCACAGTTAACAGTGGGGTACCACAGGGGTCAGTGTTGGGCCCGCTTCTATTTAATATATTTATTAATGACCTTGTAGGGGGCATACAGAGTAGAATCTCAATATTTGCAGATGACACTAAACTCTGCAGGGTAATCAATACAGAGGAGGACAATCTTATATTACAGGAGGATTTATGTAAACTAGAAGCTTGGGCTGCTAAATGGCAAATGCGCTTTAATGGGGATAAATGTAAAGTTATGCACTTGGGCAGAGGAAACAAAAGGTATAATTATGTGCTTAATTGTAAAACACTGGGCAAAACTGTCACTGAAAAAGACCTGGGTGTATGGGTAGATGACAAACTCACATTTAGTGGCCAGTGTCAGGCAGCTGCTGCAAAGGCAAATAAAATAATGGGATGCATTAAAAGAGGCATAGATGCTCATGAGGAGAACATAATTTTACCTCTATACAAGTCACTAGTGCGACCACACTTAGAATACTGTGTACAATTCTGGTCTCCGGTGTATAAGAAAGACATAGCTGAACTAGAGCGGGTCCAGAGAAGAGCGACAAAAGTCATTAGAGGACTAAGGGGTCTGCAATACCAAGACAGGTTATTAAACTTGGGGTTATTTAGCTTGGAAAAACGAAGGCTTAGGGGTGATCTTATAATAATGTATAAATATATGAGGGGACGGTACAGAGACCTTTCTAATGATCTCTTTACTCTTAGGCCTGAGACTGGGACAAGGGGGCATCCTCTACGTCTGGAGGAAAGAAGGTTTAATCATAATCACAGACGCGGATTCTTTACTGTAAGAGCAGTGAGACTATGGAACTCTCTCCACACGCTGTTGTAATGAGTGAGTCACTACTAACATTTAAGAAGGGCCTGGATGCCTTTCTTGAAAACTATAATATTATTAGTTATACATACTAGATTCTTTGATAGGGCGTTGATCCAGGGAATTAGTCTGATTGCCGTATCTGGAGTCAGGAAGGAATTTTTTTCCCCCAATATGGAGCTTAGTGTTGCCACATGGGTTTTTTTTTTGCCTTCCTCTGGATCAACATGTTAGGCTATGGGTTGAACTAGATGGACTTAAAGTCTTCCTTCAACCTTAAAAACTATGTTACTATGTTAATGTGCCAGAACCCCAAGTAGCCCTTACTAATCCCAATGACCCTAATGGCACGCCGGACTGTGCCACGCACATGACCCAAGCGGTTCAAATTTCATATATGCAAGAGAGTCCCGGGCACTAGTGGTGCTTGCTTAGCTCTTTTTGCCAGCTTCTGCTCTAGAGTGTTGCTCAAGTCTTCAAAACAGCAATTTATCATAGATAATAGAAAAAAAGACGGCACTCACCCTGTTTTTCCTTGAAGGAGATTGTGCTTTATTCCATGAACATGGAGTGGGTTACACGAGATTAGGGAGGGTTGGACCCGTAGAAGCCTGAGCAAGGCGAAACAGTGCGCCTGTCGTCCTCCACCGCACCCCCCTCCCTCCCTAATCTCGTGTAACCCACTCCATATTCATGGAATAAAGCACAATCTCCTTCAAGGAAAAACAGGGTGAGTGCCGTCTTTTCTTCTATTATCCATGTTCAAATTTCAGTTGTAGCAGATTTTATGCTCCACGCAGCTTTAGACTCAGCAAACTGTGTAGCGGGGATAGCATCAAACGCCATCCTAATCCGGCGTGGCTGCGCGAATGTAAGGCGGGCGCAGTTTCCAAAAAGTCACTCACACACCTGCCGTACCTTAGTGGTCGACTTTTCAGTGATATCGAATGCCACAGGGGCAAGAGCACCTCTTTTCCCCAACTGAAACCCAAACGCATGTACAAGAGGCATACTCAAACACGATTCCGATCCATTCGGAACTAGTCAGGCTGGTCAGTCTCTCGACCAGCACAAACTTGTAGCAGTTCCCCACATAGGGACAGCTTGCGGTCGGCACAAAAGTCAGACAAGACCTGGCAGTTGAAGGCAAGCCAGTCAAAACCTAAGGGAGCCAAATCCCAGAGGTTCTCCTCGTCATGACTCGCTGTCTCCAGAAGACACCCCACCCGTCGGCGGCCGACTATTACGCTTTCGTCAAGTCTGGCTGCCTATTACAGAGGACAGGTGGGTCAAGGAAATAGTGTCTTTCGGATACAAGATAGAGTTTCCTTCCAACCCACCAAGCCAATTTTTTTCTCTCCGTTCCCCCAAAACCGCCAGCCAAGGCTCGTGCCTTCTTTCAAGCGGTCACCTCACTTCTTCAGGCAGGAGTCATTGAGTCGGTCCCCCCGACCGAACGCTTCCACGGGTTCTACTCCAATCTATTTGTAGTCCCCAAAAAAGGAGGCAGTGTAAGGCCCATACTGGACCTCAAACAACTAAACAAATATGTACGGGTGCGTCACTTCTGAATGGAGTCCCTCCGATCCATCATAGTGTCCATGGAGGAGGGGGAGTTTCTTGCCTCCATAGACATATGAGATGCATACCTGCATATCCCAATTGCACCTGTCCATCAGCAATTCCTCAGGTTCGCAATCGACCAGGAACACTACCAGTTCGTGGCTCTCCCGTTCGGACTCGCCACAGCTCCCAGAGTGTTTACCAAGGTCATGGCGGCCACCATGAACAGCCTACACTCCAGAGGCATAGTTGTCGTTCCATACCTGGACGATCTCCTCATCAAAGCTCCCACCTTCAGGGATTGCGAACTCGGCGTCTCAATCACGGTGGACACACTGAGTCACCTGGGATGGTTAGTCAATTTACACAAGTCATCACCGATTCCAAGTCAGTCCCTGACTTTCTTGGGAATGCACTTCAACACCGCCAGGGGTCTAGTGCTTCTTCCCAAGGACAAGGAGCTTGCTCTCCGTCTGGGAGTTCGCACCCTCCTCCGGACACACCCTCGATCTCCGGTTTGCCATGAGGGTCCTCGGCAGGATGATGGCAGCAATGGAAGTAGTTCCATTTGCCCAGCTTCATCTCAGGCCTCTCCAACTGGCCATCCTCAAGTTCTGGGACAAGAGTCCTTTTTCCCTCGACAGAACGTTTCGATTAACACTTACAACCAGGAGGTCCCTACATTGGTGGCTCAGACCGACCTCACTCGCAAAAGGAAAATCCTTTCTCACTGGGCATTGGAAGGTTCTAACCACTGACGCGAGTCTAACAGGTTGGGGCACGGTGCACCTGCACCACAGAGCACAGGCAGTGGCGTAACTAGAGTCTGGTGGGCCCCGGTGCGAAATTCAGACCTGGGCCCCCCCCACGCACACACGTTGGTCGGATGCTTGAGTCCCGTGTAACGTTCAAAGTTCTATAAAGACTCACAAATTGACCCCTCTATGTATTAATGTCCCTCACCCTGCTATATATGGTCCTCCTCCTGGAATATGGCCCTTATCCTGATATATATGTTCCCCTTTCTAGTATATATGGTCTTCCTCCTCCCACCATGATAGGCATCCAATTATTATAACTCCCATATTCCTCCACTCCAAAACCCAGTGTCACCCCACATGTTAGCCTATTCCAGTGGTGGAGTCTTCTGCTCTCCTCTGTCCCCCGCTCTTCACCTCTGTGCCCCACTCTCCACCTCCTCCTGTGTCCTCCTCTGTCCCCCATTCTCCTGTGTCCCACGCTCTCCTCCTCCTCTGTCCCCCGTTCTTCTTTATCTCCCGCTCTCTCCTCCTGTGTCCCCCGCTCTCTTCCTCCTGTGACCTCCATTCTCCTGTGTCCCCTACTCTCCTTCTACTCTGTCCCCTGTTCTCCTGTGATCCCCACTCTCTTGCTCCTGTGTCCCCGCTCTCCTGTGTCTCCCGCTCTCCTCCTCCTCTGTCCCCATTCTCCTGTGTCCCCTGCTCTCTTCCTCCTCTGTCCCCTGCTCTCCTCCTCCTGTGTCCCCCGCTCTCCTCCTCCTGTGTCCCTCGCTCTCCTCCTCCTCTGTCCTCCATTCTCCTGTGTCCCCCACTCTCCTCCTCCTCTGTCCCCAGTTCTCCTGTGATCCCCACTCTCTTCCTCCTGTGTCCCCGCTCTCCTGTGTCCCTCACTCTCCTCCTCCATCTCCCTGCATCCCTCGTTTTGCTCCTCTATCCCCCGTCCTCCTGTGTCCCCCGCTCTCCTTCTCCTCTGTCCCCTTTTTCTGTCTCCCCCGCTTTCCTCCTCTCACTTCTCTTCTTCTCTTCTGCGAGTATTCAGCAACAGAGTGTCCTCACTTTCTGGATGAGCGGCCAGGACTAGACACACGGCGGGAGACTGATGAGGCTGCCGCCAGACTCTCCGGACCTCGAGAAGCTCACGGCTCTGTCCTGAGATGCAGCACGTGACGAAGCAGCTGCGGGACTTTCGAAGCTGCCACGCCACCGCACCTTCCTGTCCTCCGGCAGCCGGAATCAACCGCCTGGGGACGGGCCTGGCAGAGCGCTATGCAGAGACATGGATGTGCATCCTAGGGATGCACATCCATGTAAAGCAGTCGCAGGGGTTGGCAGGCGCCGGGCCCCTAAACTTCCGGGCCTGGTCGCACTTGCGACCTCTGCAACTGTGGGTGGTACGCCACTGTACGTATGGTCCTCCTCCTGGAATATGCCTTTATCATGGTATGTATGGTCCTACATTATAGTAAAATGCAGCCTCACAGTCCTCCATAAAGTATAATGCAGCGTCCCAGCCCTCCATATAGTATAAAGCTGCATCACAGCCCTTTATATAATATAATGCAGCCTCACAGCCCTTCACATAATATAATGCAGCGTCACAGCCCTTCATATAGTATAATGCAATAATGCAGCCTCATAACCCTCCATATAGCATACATCCTCTCAACACACATACACACACAGGGACACAGACACGTACATGGGGACACAGGGACACGCACGGACACGCACACAGGGACACAGACACGCACACAGGGACACAGACACGCACACAGGGACACAGACACGCACACAGGGACACAGACACGCACACAGGGACACAAACACGCACACAGGGACACAGACACGCACACAGGGACATGCACACAGGGACACAGACACAGACACGCACACAGAGACACAGAGACACAGACACAGAGACACAGACACAGAGACACAGACACAGGGACACAGACACGCACACAGGGACACAGACACGCACACAGGGACACAGACACGCACACAGGGACACAGACACGCACACAGAGACACAGTCACGCACACAGGGACACAGACGCACACAGGGACACAGACGCACACAGGGACACAGACGCACACAGGGACACAGACGCACACAGGGACACAGACGCACACAGGGACACAGACACGCACACAGGGACACAGACACGCACACAGGGACACGCACACAGGGACACGGACACGCACACAGGGACACGGACACAGCAGCACCGTACACTAACGGCATCTGAGGCAAGGAGATGACTGCAGTGCCGCTGTTCTGGCCAAACACATGCCACGAGCCGTCTGGGCAGCCAATCACAGGCCAGTAGCTGAGGTCATGCACTGACTGGCCTGTGATTGGCCAGGACAGTGGCAGGGGCAGAGAGAGAACGGTGCTGCTGGACTTTATACATCTGGCGGCTGTGATCAGCCGCCTGGGGACATGGATATGCGTCCTTAGGGATACACATCCATGTAAAGGGGATGCAGCCAGGGGTCGACGGGCCCCTGTACCTTCTGGCCTGGTCGCAGCTGCGACCGTGGATGTTACGCCACTGGGAAGGGTGCACACAGTATAGGGGGTACAGTATGTGGGGTGGGCATGCACAGTATGGGGAGGGGGCACAAAGTATATGGGGAGGGCACAGAATAGGGGGCACACAGTATAGTGGGAGGGGGCACACATTTTATGGGGGTACAGTATATGGAGAGGGAACACAGTATATGGGGCAGGGGCACAGAACACTGTGTCTGACCTGTTACAGGATCTGCAAGTCCCTCCTGGTGATCAGCTTGCAGCGGTTGGCCCCCAGCACCCGCACCTGCTCCTCTGTGCACACCACCGGGGTGATGTCCTGAAACTCCTGCGGCAGACAGATTAGCTCCTGCTTGTCTGCTCCAACATCCGGCACTCACTGCCGCCCCCGGGAGCCGGGCTGTACTTGCCCAGCAGGCAGCAGCTCTCAGCAGCACTACAGGAGGAGCGGAGGCGCGGACACGGCCCTGCTCTCGGCTGGAGGCAACAAGCAGCTGCCGCTGCTGCCTCATAGTGTCAGGGCCAGAGTGCAGAAGCAGCCGGCCACACATATCGGCGATACAAGCCTGCTTAAACGCAGGCCGGCGCCAGGGCCGCCACCTCCCCTCCCCTCCAACACACTGGCCATGCAGTTACATGGATGTGCGTCCTTGGAGACGCACATCCATGTGAAGCGGGGGCCCGGCGCTGGTATCAGCGGTCGCAGGGGGCTGCGGGCGGCCCGGGTCTCTTGTAGCCCCGGGCCCCGTCGCAACCGCGACCCCTGCGACCGGGATTGGTACGCCACTGCATACACACATAAACACACACACATAAACACACAAATACACATAAACACACACACAAATACACATAAACACACACATAAATACACACACACACACACATAAATACACACACACATAAACACACACACATATATATATATACACACACATAAACACACACATACACAAAAACACACACATATAAACACACATATACACATAAATACACACACACATAAACACACACACTTCCCATCTAGCAATGTCTTCCCCTTGTGGCCTCCTCCCCCCAATGTTGTCTCACCCATGTGCTTGGTGTCTTCTTCCTGGCATTGAGCTGCACCGTGACAGACTTTACTGCAGGGGATCAGCACTGTCCCGCAGCTGACGTCACAGGCCTCTGCCGGCTTATGCATATTCATGCTGGTAGCTGCCTGGGGAGGAGAGCACAGCACTGGCTGGGAGGTATGGTTGTGGAGCGGGGAGGGGGGGATGATGGGGGGTGCTGTCAGGAACATTCAGCCTGACAGCACAGTGGAGGTGTGGGGAGCCACCGCACTTACTTGTTTGCAGAGCCGCTGACAGGCAGGAGGAGAGGAAAGGTGAGTGGAGGGGCGGGCACAGCTACAGGAAGTGCCGCTTCGCTTCCTCCACATCCTCCCTCCTCGCCTTGGACACCCGCGGTCGCGGCGGGCGGCTGGAGGCACAGGCCCACCCGCGTGGAGGCGCGGGCCCCCCCAAGGGGGCGGGCCTGGTCGCAACCGCGACCGCTGCGACCGTGGTAGGTACGCCACTGAGCACAGGGCAAATGGTCCCCAACAGAAGCGACCATGCCCATCAACATCTTGGAGATTCGTGCCATCCTCCTGGCGTTGAGAGCCTTCCAGCACTTACTTTCGGCCTCTCACATAAGAATACAGTCGGACAATGCCACGGCGGTGGCATACATTAATCACCAAGGAGGGACTCTCAGTGCCCAAGCGATGCGAGAAATAACACGCATTCTCCAATGGGCGGAAAACACAGACTCGGTCCTGTCTGCGGTCCACATTCTGGGAGTAGACAACTGGGAAGCAGACTTCCTCAGTCGACAAGGAATGGACTCAGGAGAGTGGTCCCTACATCCCGAAGTTTTTCAAGAAATCTGCCATCGCTGGGGGACTCCGGACGTGGACCTAATGGCATCACACCTCAATGCCAAGGTCCCCAGCTTCATGGCCAGAACACACGATCCGCGGTCACTGGGAGCGGATGCCCTGGTCCAGGACTGGACTCAATTCCAGCTCCTGTATGTCTTTCCGTCCTTCTCTCTGATTCCCAGAGTACTGAGAAAAATCAAGCAAGAGGGCGTTCCAACCATCCTAATTGCCCCAGACTGGCCAAGACGTACATGATATGCCGACATTGTACAGCTCTCCGCAGACATTCCCTGGTGCCTCCCAAACCGTCCAGATCTTCTATCTCAGGGCCCGTTCTACCACCAGAATTCAGGGGTCCTCAATTTGACGGCATGGCCCTTGAGACCTGGGTTTTAACCCAGGCAGGGTTCTCGTCGGATGTCATTGGAACCATGATCAGGGGGAGGAAACCAGCCTCTGCCAAGATTTACTATCGTACCTGGAAGGCCTTCTTTACCTGGTGCGAAGATCGTGGCCAGACACTATTGTCCTATTCCCTGCCCAGGCTACTAGGTTTTCTCCAATCGGGTCTGGAGGCCAGACTGTCCCTGGGCTCTCTCTAAAGAGCCAAGTGTCAGCTCTCTCTGTTCTTTTTCAGAGATGCATTCCTAACAAATTGCAAGTCAGGACATTTCCTCAAGGGGTCTCCCGCTTGGTTCCGCCCTACAAACGACCACTAGAGACGTGGGATCTCAACCTGGTGCTGAAAGCACTACAGGAACCACCTTTTGAGCCCCTTAGAGAAATGCCACTCCGACTTCTATCCCAGAAGGTGGCCTTCCTGGTGGCAATCACCTCGCTACGCAGAGTGTCAGAACTGACAGCTCTCTCCTGCAGACATCCCTTCTTGGTTTTTCACCAGGACAAGGTAGTTCTCCGTACGGTCCCATCCTTCCTCCCGAAGGTTGTATCTACCTTCCATCTCAACGAAGAAATCTCCTTGCCGTCCCTTTGTCCGGCACCGGTTCATAGGATTGAGAAGGCTTTGCATACACTGGACCTTGTCAGGGCATTGCGTATCTATGTGTCTAGGACTGCGCCCTTCCGGAGGTCGGATTCCCTCTTCCTTCTTCTGGAAGGCAGCCGCAAGGGTATACCAGCTTCCAAAGCTACCCTCGCTAGGTGGATAAAATCCATACATGAGGCCAAAGGCTTAAAAATTCACCTCTTCCGGCTGGTATTACAGCACATTCTACCCGTGTGGTAGGGGCCTCTTGGGCCATTAGGCACCAGGCCTCGGCACAACAAGTATGTAAGGTGGCCATCTGCTCTAGCTTACATAGGTTTACCAAACACTACAGAGTCCATACCCAGTCCTCAGCAGATGTGAGTCTGGATAGGCGTGTCCTGCAGGCGGTGTGCCCCACCTGTAGGGGACTGTCTGCACAATAATCGTTCCATTGCTTCCCACTCAGGGACTGCTTTGGGACGTCCCGTGGTCCTGTGTCCCCCAATGAGGCGAAAGAGAAAAGGAGATTTTTATGTACTCACCGTAAAATCTCTTTCTCTTAGCCTTTAATTGGGGGACACGGCTCCCGCCCTGTTGCTCGTTCCGGGTCGTTTTTATAATGAGTTCTCATATTGTTCTTGAGCTCGTACATAGTTACCTTTTTCTATAGGCATGGTTATGTCATCTATGTTCGTTCCTCCTACTGCTTTAGCACAAAACTGGTTAAGGCTGTGGCCGGCCAGGGGTGTATACTGTAGAGGAGGAGCCACTGTTAATCTTTTTCAGATCATGCATAGTGTCACCTCCTACTGGACAGCAGCATAAAGGTACCTTTACACGCCGCAACTACGGTGTAGCAACTGAGAGGCAATCCAGAGTTCGTCACCGTTGCCCTGAAATTGCTACGAAATTGTGGCATGTGATTGTGGAACCCGGTGGTGATTTTGGAAGTTTCTCCCGTTGCGATTTCAGAGCATTGTTCAAAAACCAGACGCAACCCTGAAGGTGAATTTCCCTGGTTTCGGCGTGTGAAGGGCGATAGGGATGGAATCAGCGTCGCCTACTGATTTCCCAGAGGCGTGCCACAGCCTGCTGGAGACGGCCTGTCAGCGATATTGGTGGTGGCTACTGTGTTTCCATTGGCTGTCCCTTTACAGGGTGACATATTGGAAGAGCTGTCCAGTCACACTACACAATTGCAATGGTGTCATGTATTAGCCAGCCTTCCTGCGCAGGCTGGCCAATCATGACGCTATTGCGTTGTCTAATCAGCGTGTTTGGGGCACGGAATACACAAGTCTGTCACGCCTATGTTCTTGCGGTGCTGATCATGTACGCCCACATTCCTTTGGGGATTGCGACGTGTGAAGCGGCGTCAGGAGTCAACCGGATGTTTCCCAATGTTGGTGTGGGAACTTCCGGGACGACACATCACCTTAGGTTGAGGGCGCAATTGTGGCGTGTAAATGCGCCTTTGGCGTTCGGAGGCAACCGTGAAAAACGTGCACGTTCTTTGCCTCCGATCGCCGCCAAAAGTTGCGGCGTGTAAAGGTACCTTAACACCCATGGTCCTGTGTCCCCTAATTAGAGGCTAAGAGAAAGAGATTTTACGGTGAGTACATAAAAATCTCCTTTTTCCAAGACTACATACAGCATAACCAAAAGTAGAGTAACAGATAAACAAAAATCCCTTGACCTTTTCCCCTTCCGCCCCCCTCCCCTTCTTATAAACAGCAAATACAACATTTATCCCACATCACCACAATTCTCCAGCTCCATGCAGTGAAAGTAATTTACATTGTAACCGTCATACAACTTGATAGAAACCTGTCTCTTAGGTCTGTACAATTGAAATATTTCCCTCATTTTCAAACCTTGCTATTACCCCCTTTTCCTTGCCGTCCTGAGTTTGACACCATTCTTTCCATTTGACATCAGATAAGACTGTATGTGCACTTTTCTCCCCTTACAGTTATAACTTCTCTTGCTCTATGAAACAAGAGCTATCAATCAGAGGGGAGGTAGGAGATAAAGGGAAAACAAGCAGGTGGGGTTGCACTGAAATATTTGGCCCCGCCATGGTTCATCTAGTGCCTGTACTTAGTTTGAACAGTCATTCTGTGCTGACAAACTCCTTTAAAAATCTTAGGGTGCTTTCACATCAGCAGTTTTTGCCATTCGTCGGCAGCTGTGGTGAAAAAAACGCATCTGCCGCGATTACCGCATAACCTCTGCACTTGCGGCACAGTTGTGGCAAGCCCCATACAATGTCTATGCGGGCTTGCGGCAGGTGCGGTATCGGCACTTGCCGCAGGTGCGGCCGCAAAAAAAACGCGTCCGACCGCGTTTTTTTTCGCGGCCGCACCTGCCGCAATTGCCGAAACCGCACTTGCCGCACACTTACCGCAAGCCCCATAGACGTTGCATGGGGCTTGCCGCAACTGTGCTGCAAGTGCAGCGGTTATGCGATAATCGCGGCAGATGCGGGAAAAAACCTGCAAAAACCGCTGATGTGAAAGCGGCCTTAGTGGTTAAACTATAGTATCTCTACTGCTTTCAGTCATTGCTATATCATACTATTGCATATACTGTGTAGGGGTACTGCACCTAACGTAGTCAAAAAAGTTTAAGTGATCATGCTACTAATGTTATATGTGTTTCCATGAGCTGAACTAGTATTCCATCAGCATGAGTGTGTTATATTTGTAACCCTATTCTCTTTAGTAAAGTATAGGAGATCTCAAGTGAAAACAAGTTATCACTGATCAATGGACTAAATGTTGACTTATTGATTGGTAGGGTCTGGCCACTGGGCAGTCAGAACAGTGAAATGTTATCCCTGTCAGGGCACTTTTATCCCTGTGAGAATGGATTGGAAGTGCTCGTGCTATGTGGGCTGCTGGAAAAAGCCTTGGGCATCACTTAGCCGACCAAAAGGGAATGGACGCTGCAGCGGTGGAGAGTGTGCACTGCCGCTCCATTCTAGCTGGCATAAAAATTTTGCATTCTGACTAATTGTGCAGGTCTGCTGCAGTCGATCCCCCACCGATCAATAACCTATTGCCTCTCCTCTGAATGAGTGATAACTTATTTTTCACTATACAAC
Organism: Allobates femoralis; assembly: GCA_033576535.1. Classification (NCBI taxonomy): domain Eukaryota; kingdom Metazoa; phylum Chordata; class Amphibia; order Anura; family Aromobatidae; genus Allobates; species Allobates femoralis. Next base: position 5,371,916 of record JARQOC010000009.1, read on the forward strand.
CCCTTTTAAGCCTTGACTGTTTTCTACAATATGATTCCAGCAGGGTCTGTGTCAGTGGAGGAAGAGGAGAGCAGCTCTGAGGAGTCGGAGGAGGCTGAAGAAGAGGAGGAAGACGATGAGGAAGAGGACGAAGAGGAAGACACTGTAAGCAACTCCGATGCTGCCTCAGAACAGACTGCAGGTAGTCATACCGTCACTGCAATTGCTCTAACTGATAATATGGCCCCATGGTCCCAGCAATTTTCCTAGTTATGTGAAGAAATTGTTCTATTTAAAAAAAATAAATTATTTTTCGTGAAGAGGGATTATTCATTTTCTGTGTTAACAATCTGCTCTCTGTATAAGTTTGCTTTGCTAATGTTAATATAATTGATCATTCTGTTTATCTTGCAGAGGAAATCAGCGATGAAGAGATGAGTGAGGAAGAGGAGAGAGAGAAAGGGAGTCGTGTTTTTTTTGGTAAGCGTCCCATGTTGATCTACATGCTGTAGTAGATGTGGTCGTCGCTCTTTCCATCTTATGTGGACGATGATTAAATAAGTGATGTTATCCACATTATATACATCACTGAGGTCAGAAACATTACGTATCTGTGCTCAGTATCTGGTAATTTACAAGATGATGCCATACAGGCTTGTTGTTTGCTTAAAGGATGGTTTTCTTTTCTCTTCTTTTTTTTTTCATTATTCTGAATACTTAATAAGCTTTAGTAAGCTCTTGGCCCAGTAATGGAGTTCTACTTGCCAACAAAACGTAAAGCAGTTGTCTGTCCTTAGGCCGTCTTTTTTTGTGACTTTACACTTGTAAATCCCCTCACATTGCATGCTGTGAAGATTATCTGGCGCCAGGAGCATGACCGCAATTATGTCATTTGCATACATGGAGTCTAGTGCGGACTAGATAGGCACGACCTCGCTCAATGCAAGTTTGAGCCGAGTGGGATATGCCTAGTCAGAGAATGCATCTGGAAGCATGCAAATCGCATAATTCTGGTTACATGACAACCTCCTCCCGTCAATGAGTCTTTGCAGTGCATGCGATGGGAGGGTTCACAAGTCTGCAGTCACATTGAGTGACACATAGACATAGTGACTGCATGTTTGTAGCCTAAGATCAGACATCCCCTTTAACTGAAGTTCAATTGTCCCTACTGTAAGTCTTCAAAGTTGCTTTTAAAAGCAATATGTCTTCAGGTTTATACTACCTGATATGAGGTCATCATAAAGTTGGGACAGAGACAGAGTACTAGGTTTCTTACTTGGCTTTTTGCTGTAGTTTTTATATAAACAATGTTTTATATACAACAGCTATGCTAGTCCTCTCAGCATGCGCAATGTACAGTGTTGTACTTAGTATTCATGAGCTTTGGCTGTTCACACTTCTCTTGATTAAGCTTTCTGTCTATGCACTGTGTCAGTAGAAATCTGTCAATCAGTAAGTAAGGTAGCAAACACACTCAGTGCATAGTAAGCATTACTCTGATAGCCCCTAGGGTCCATTAATCAATATAAATTATAAATTAACCTATAATTAAAGTTTATTTCAAACTACAATCTCACAATGTGATTAAAAAGCTAAAGTGCACAGTGAAAAGAGAAGTAGGCCATGTCAACTACTGTCCCTCCTATGCTCTACCTTACCACTGGGGTCGGCACACAATAACAATATATGCCCCCACTCAATGGTGGCTAGCCCTAGGAATATTCTTCACTATCCGCTTAATGGACAGTTTATGGGCGAACCATATCTAATATTTGGGTGAATGCTTCCCTGGTAAGCACATATCGGATCATTTATACCTAGGAGACATACACAATAAAAGTTTGATCGCCGATAAGCCATATGTGATAAGTCAATAGCATATGAGGTCAAACAAAGTGAGAATAGCATGGGATCACACAAACTGCCAAAAGGAAGACCTGACACACTAAGGGCCCTTTCACATCTGCGTTTATTTGAAATCGCGGCAGATGCGGTGAAAAAAACGCATCTGCCGCGATTGCCGCATAACCGATGCACTTGCGGCGCGGTTGCGGTAATCCCCATAGAAAGTATAGGGGGACTTGCGGCAGGTGCGGCAAGTGCGGTTTTGCACTTGCGGCAGGTGCGGCCGCGAAAAAAACCGCGGTCAGCCGCGTTTTTTTTTCGCGGCCGCACCTGCCGCAAGTGCAAAACCGCACCTGCCGCAAGTCCCCCTATACTTTCTATAGGGATTACCGCAACCGTGCCGCAAGTGCATCGGTAAGGGTGCTTTCACATCTGCGTTTTTCGTAATTCGCGGCAGATGCGGTGAAAAAACCGCATCTGCCGCGTTTACCGCATAACCGTTCCACTTGCGGCGCGGTTGCGGTTTTTTCTATGCAATGTATAGGGGGACTTGCGGCAGATGCGGCAAGTGCGGTTTTGCACTTGCGGCAGGTGCGGCCACGAAAAAAACCGCAGTAAGCCGCGGTTTTTTTTCGCGGCCGCACCTGCCGCAAGTGCAAAACCGCACTTGCCGCACCTGCCGCAAGTCCCCCTATACATTGCATAGAAAAAACCGCAACCGCGCCGCAAGTGGAACGGTTATGCGGTAAACGCGGCAGATGCGGTTTTTTCACCGCATCTGCCGCGAATTACGAAAAACGCAGATGTGAAAGCACCCTTATGCGGCAATCGCGGCAGATGCGGTTTTTTCACCGCATCTGCCGCGATTTAAAATAAACGCAGATGTGAAAGGGCCCTAACAGGTTCCCTGTCACATCATTCAGACATCAGCAAGCCCCATGATGGAGCACATGTTATCAGCCTCCTGATCGTAAGAGAAAAGCGTCGAGGTGCTGTTTGAGGGTTGGTAGCTGTTTTCTAAGATAAGTGCCATAATATAAGTATTTACTTAGCTAATTGATTTAAAAATAAGCATATAAAAATATCTGTTGGCTATAGGGATAATTGGGGTGAAAGCCACCGGGAGCAGGGGTGCCATATCGCTACACTAGGGCACCGACCCCTGCTGACAGGCAGAGCACTTTTGCCAGGGACTAGTCATTATGTAGGTGGCCCCCTTGAAATCTTTAAGGGAGAAATCCGGGGAGAGAAAACTTTTTAGTTCTGTCCCTGCCCTCCTGCATGATGAAGCAGAGCTGTACACTGCAGTTCTAGGATCTATAGATCGCTTATAATTCAACAAAATCATACCTGCTCTTTTCATCTCCCCCCTCCCTCAAGGGACATATAAAATTTCAGCCTGAAATCTTCATGCAGCAGAGAAGAGGAGGTGTGTCAGGGGCGTGGATGCTGGGAGCTTGTAGGATCATCCTACATTCCAGTGAGGAGTGATGATGATGATCCATTGAAAGTTGGAGGGATAAGATGCATCCATGTTCCTATGGGGGAGGGAAGACAATACAGAGCTGAATCGATCAATGTAATAATTTGCCTGTGCTCCTAGTCTCACAATAAGAGAACACGTTATGCATCATCACATAGCAGAGGATCACAGTGTGTATTTGTATCTGCTTGGTGACATGGTTGCTATTTCAAGCCCTGGACCCCCCTGTGACATAGGATGGTATATCAGGGACAGAATTGCAGTGTAGACATGGGGCCAGCGGCCATGCCTCCTCTCTATACAGATGTGTGAGGGGGCTGGAGTGTAGGATGATCCTGCAGCTCCCAGCATCCAAACCTGCTCTCTGCTCCTACATGTAGCTGTCGGGTTGAAAATTCTCTGTCTCATGATGGGGGGGTCAGACCAGAGGAGTAGGTATGATTTTTATCGAGTTATAAGAGATCTATAGATCCTAGAACTGCAGTGTACAGCTCTGCTTCATCATGTAGCAGGGCAGTAGCTGTACTAAAAAGTTTGCTCTCACGGGTGTTACCCTTTTAAAAAAATTGTCCCTAACAAAGGGGTAGAATGAACACCATTTCTGCCTTATAGGGATAATGAAGAATATTCCTAGGGTTAGCCACCGTTGAGTGTGGGCGCCATATTGTCTATTAGGGTGCCGACCCTGTGGTAAGGTAGCGGATAGGAGGGAGAGTAGTTTACAGGGCCTACTTCTATTTTCTTTCCTTACAGAATGTGCACTTTAGCTTTTTAATCACATTGTGAGTTTGCAGTTTGAAATAAAGTTTAATTATATGGTAATTTATGATTTGCATATACTCTGTACATAGGCAGAAAGATGGCTAGCCCCATCACCAAACTGACATACTGATTTCTGTTGATATACTGCATAGGCAGAAAGCTACTAATCAGTGGTAGTAGGGGAAATAGTTGAAGCTCATGTACTCAGGCTCACACAGAGAGGACTAGCAGAGCTGCAGCACATAAAGCAATGATATCTTCAAAACTACAGAAAGAAGCCCATTAAGTGACATTGATTTAGAATCAGATCCTCTGCCCCTCTTTATGCCACTCTAGTGACCTTTCCTTTGAAATAATTCAATTAAACATTCAATGTATGTCGTATCAGAATCTTTTGCTTATTTTGCAATTACAGAGTCTAGATTTGATCATGACTCGCCTGAGAGTGACGAAGATGATGAGGAGGAGGAAGAAGAAATTAGAATTACAACCCCACGCCCAAATGCTCAGACAGAAGGTGACTTGGTCCCCGACCCTCCTGTTGTGACACATGTTGAATCAAAGCAAGAATTGCCTAAATATCTTCCGGCCCTACAGGTAAAACGAAGGATAAGGTTATAATAATAACGTTCTTAGTTTAAAATTATCATTTAACTCCTTTTACCAAATTTTATCAGGGCTGCCGCAGTGTGGAGGAGTTTCAGTGCTTAAATCGAGTTGAGGAAGGGACCTACGGCGTTGTGTACAGAGCAAAGGACAAGAAGACTGGTCAGTAAATGTTTTGTTCTGTCATTGTTGAGACATGCACATGCCTGTTTATATTCATTGCCGATTTCCAAATTGTTATCTCTCCCAAGGCCGCCATCAGGGCCTGATTTGCCTGAGTCCTGTTATGGGCCTGGACTGGTGGCTGGTGGTAAACAGGGGGGCGGGACTATCTCAGAAGGGGGCCCACTTGGAGCACTCCAGTCCGGACTGCCGGAGGCTGGAGCTGGTGGGAGCAGGCTGCAGGGGCAGCCGGAGGTCATATGAGTCTGCTTATTAGCCTAATATAATCACTTCACTCCCCGCACATCACCTCAGCACAGAAGCGGCGCTCAGTGGTGGTGGTGGTGGTGGGAGACGTGAATATTTTATTAGGCTAATGAGTGGGCCCACATGACCTCCCACTGCCTCTGCAGCCCCTTGCGATCATGTGAAGGTGATTTTACTCACCTCACCAGTGTTCCCAGCGCCGCGTGTCCGCATTGTCCTCCTGTCTGTGTCAGGCATATGATTATGTGACTGCTGCAGCTCAGTGATGTCATGCTGCGTGCCGCTCACAAAATCAGGTGCTGGGAACACTGGTGAGGTGAGTAAATAGTTAATCTTTTTTGTGTGTGCCAGGCTGCCAGGATGGGGGAAAGGCCTTATACAAAGATGGGGGAGGCCTTTTACAAGGATGGGGGGGCGTAATACAAGATTGGGTGGGGCCTAATACAAGGATTGGGGGGCCTAATACTAGGATAGGGGGCATGTACCAAGATAGGGGATGATTTACCATGATGGTGGACTATGTAGCAGGATGGGCTACATGGGGGATAATAGAGGCCACAGTATGCTATTTGGAGGATAACAATAATAATATATATAATATTATAAAGGCCAACTATGCATTACAATGTAGGTTAGAGCAGAAAATAGAGATTAATAGAGACAATAAGCAATATTGGAACACTGTGAAAATTAAAAATACAATATCAGTATGAGTGTGACCTGCCAAAAGAGCTTCACTACAAGGATAGGGGACGACAAGGATGCGCGGGATAATTGCACATGGTGGTCCAATCAGAATGGGGATGGCTAATACAGGATAGGTCATTTACATTGTTAGATTATTTAATGGTGGAGTATGTAGAAGAGTAATGTCAAAGAGGATAGATAGAGGCCACAGTAATGCTTATTAAGAGAAGGGATAAGCAATGGCCACAGTATGCTATATGCAGGATTATAAAGGCCACCGTATGCTATATGCATATGTGCAGGATTATAGAGGCCGCAGCATACTATATGCAGGATTATAGAGGCCACAGTATGCTATATGCAGGATTATAGACCATAGTATGTTATAAGGATAAGAGTCCACATTATGCTATATGGAGGACAATAGAGACCATAGTAGATGACATGGTATGCTATATGGAGGATAATAGAGGCCAAAGTATGTTATATAGAGGATAACAGAGGCCAAAGTATGGTATATGGAGGATAATAGAGGCCACAGTATGTTGAATAAGGATATTAGAGGCCAATGTATGCTATATGCAGGATTAGAAAGGCCACAATATGTTATATGGAGGATTATAGTCCACATTATGCTATATAGAGGATAATAGAGGCCACAGTATATTATATGGAGTGTAATAGAGGCCTCAGTATGTTATATGGAGCATAATAGAGGCAACAGTATGCTATATGCAGGACAATAGAGGCCACACTATGCTATATAGAGGATAATAGAGGCCACAGTATGCTATATGGAGGACAATAGAGGCCGAAGTATGCTATATGAAGGAAAGAGAGGCCACAGTATGCTATATGCAGGATTAGAAAGGCCACAGTATGCTATATGCAGGATAATAGAGGCCAAAATGTTACATGGAGGACAATAGAGGCCACATTATGTTATATGGAGGATAATAGATGCCACAGTATGTTACATGGAGGATAATAGAGGCACAGTATGTTATATGGAGGACTATAAAGGCAATGATATGCTATATGGAGGACAATATAGGCCACAGTATGTTATATGAAGGACAATAGAGGCCAAATATGTTATATGGAGGATAATTGAGGCCACAGTATGCTATATGGAGGACAATAGAGGCCGAAGTATACTATATGAAGGATAAGAGAGGCCACAGTATGCTATATAGCAGGAATTTATAGAAAAGGCCACATATGTTACTATGGAGGATAATAGAGGCCACAGTATTTATATGGAGGACTAAAAGAGGCAACAGTATGCTATATGGACAATAGAGGCCAAAGTATGTTATATGGAGGAATTGAGGCCACAGTATTCTATATGGAGGATAATACGAAGGACCACAGTATGTTATATGGAAGATAGTAAGGCCACAGTTATGTATGTGGAGGACAATAGAGGCCACAGTATGCTTCATGCAGGATTATAGAGGCCATAGTATAGCTATATACAGGATTCTCAGCCACATTATACTATATGCAGGATAATAGAGGCACAGTATACTATATGCAGGAAATAGAGGCCACAGGATGCTACAAGGAGGATTATGACCATATTAGCTATCGGAGAATAGAGGCCACAGTATGTTATATGGAGTATATACGGCGGCACGGTGGCTCAAGTTGTTAGCACTGCAGGCTTTGCAGCACTGAGGTCCGAGGTCCTGGGTTCAATTCCCACTAAGGAAATAACATCTGCAAGGAGTTTGTATTTCCCCGTTTGCGTGGGTTTCCTCTGGGCACTCCGGTTTCCTCCACATTGTAAAGACATACTGATAGGATGTATTGTGAGTCAAATGTCTAACATAGTACTACAAAGAGTGAAAAAAAAACAGGTGTATTATACAAATTCGCTGAAGGACAACAGCACATAACAATACATGTACCCCTTCCTCTCCCTATGTTTGCAAACTGCCTGTCAGTGGAGGTAAATCACCCTAAAGTTTCGGGTGCCCCCACTCCACGGCGGCTCGCCCTATGATAGCCCTAGATACTACGGGTATCAAAAAATAGCAACAATAGAAAGTTGTCAAAGGATGCATACAATATGTCTGGGTAACAGGACACAGAATCGGACCAGGGTCAACTTAACTCAAATAGTCTCCCTAGTCCTTTGATTCCACGCTGGTCCACAGTGCATTCACGTTCTTCCTTCAGTTGTGACGTTAAAAGAAACGTTAATGAATCTCCATTGTTTCCATCTTACGCGTTTCGCCTCAGAAATTCAAGATGAGGCTCATCAGAGATCTTTTTGGAGTTTCACAACAATTGCCTGTCACTCTTTTTTCACGAGACAAAGAATAGATCAAGATATTGTATCGCTTCAAAAGAGGGGTCCCAGAATCGGGGTCACGGGGGTGCATTCACTAACTCCCGGAGACAGTGTACACAGTGGTGGGCATCCAGCTACTGTTAAAGTCATGGACACTCAGGTTTCATATCAACCATATTAATGTAGGGTAGAAGAAAACCATTTCCCTTATATACTGGAAATTACCAGAGAAGAAGATACTTCAGGTCCATAAGCCTCCCATAGAGCTAAAGTGACTCCATATGTGTCTGATTCCAGGGTGAAGTGTCCAGGCTGGACACTTCACCCTGGAATCAGACACATATGGAGTCACTTTAGCTCTATGGGAGGCTTATGGACCTGAAGTATCTTCTTCTCTGGTAATTTCCAGTATATAAGGGAAATGGTTTTCTTCTACCCTACATTAATATGGTTGATATGAAACCTGAGTGTCCATGACTTTAACAGTAGCTGGATGCCCACCACTGTGTACACTGTCTCCGGGAGTTAGTGAATGCACCCCCGTGACCCCGATTCTGGGACCCCTCTTTTGAAGCGATACAATATCTTGATCTATTCTTTGTCTCGTGAAAAAAGAGTGACAGGCAATTGTTGTGAAACTCCAAAAAGATCTCTGATGAGCCTCATCTTGAATTTCTGAGGCGAAACGCGTAAGATGGAAACAATGGAGATTCATTAACGTTTCTTTTAACGTCACAACTGAAGGAAGAACGTGAATGCACTGTGGACCAGCGTGGAATCAAAGGACTAGGGAGACTATTTGAGTTAAGTTGACCCTGGTCCGATTCTGTGTCCTGTTGTTACCCAGACATATTGTATGCATCCTCTGACAACTTTCTATTGTTGCTATTTTTTGATACCCGTAGTATCTAGGGCTATCATAGGGCGAGCCGCCGTGGAGTGGGGGCACCCGAAACTTTAGGGTGATTTACCTCCACTGACAGGCAGTTTGCAAACATAGGGAGAGGAAGGGGTACATGTATTGTTATGTGCTGTTGTCCTTCAGCGAATTTGTATAATACACCTGTTTGTTCACTCTTTGTATACTATGTTAGACTTGACCAGTCATTTTTAAAAAGAATAAAATAAAAGATTCTTTTAAAACTATTCCCGAAGTGGTAGCTTTCACGTCTTGAGCAGCTAAAATAAATCTACCTCACTTACCTATAAATCTAATTATATTAGTTTGTGAGCTCCAAGAGAGACAGCATTACTGAAAAGTGCTATGGAATTAATAGCGCTATATAAATGAATAAATATTATATTATTATAATAGAGGCTATATGGAGGACAATAGAGGCCACAGTATGCTATATGGAAGACAATAGAGGCCACAGTATGCTATATGAAGGATTAGAAAGGCCACAATATGCAAGATAATAAAGGCCACAGTATGTTATATAGACGACAATAGAGGCCACATTATGTTATATGGAGAATAATAGATGCCACAGTATACTATATGGAGGACCGTAGAGGACACAATATGCTATATGGAGGTCAATAGAGACCACAGTATGTTATATGGAGGATAATTGAGGCCACCGTATGTTATATGAAGGATAATGGAGACCACAGTAAGCTATATGGAGGATAATTGAGGCCACATTGTTATATGGAGAATAATAGATGCCACAGTATACTATATGGAGGTCAATAAAGGCCACGGTATACTATATGGAGGATAATAGAGGCCGAAGTATTGTGACGAATTTGCCACCGAACCTGGCAGCTCTATAGCACCTCTTATTAAACTCAGGCTAGTCAGGTAACTGCCTGAGGATAAAAGAAGATAAACAGGGATATCGGCTGCAACACTAACACTAGAAAATGAGAAAAGCATATTCACTAGTGAATGCATGGCTGGCTATGTGCAAAGCTGCTCATTGTGAATAGGGTATACAGGCACAGCAGAAAACTGCTTCATGATATAGAGGAAAAAAATGAGAAGTTAGCTAATGCAGTGGCCATGGCATTTCAGCCCGGTAACCTGTGTCAAGGTCTCTCATACTACTGGGTTCTAACCTTGTGCCTCATCCTGCAGTGTGAATTGCTTGAATGGGTGTCTGTGCCACTAACTGCAATTAAAACCTGCGTGTATGGGTGTGTCAGGACCTAGGCTACATCAAGATGCAGAATCTAAACATGTCTACAGGGCGGGGAGGGTGCACGGTCAGAAAACGTATAATAGATCGGATAATAGAGTCCACAGTATACTATATGTAACATAATAGAGGCCACGGTATGCTTTTATGGAGGACAACAGAGGTCACAGTATGCTATATGAAGGATAATAGAGGCCACAGTATGCTATATGAAGGATGACAGAGACCACAGTATTCTATATGGAGGATAATAGAGTCCATAGTGTTCTATATGGAGGATCATAGAGGCCACAGTATGCTATATGGAGGGCAATAGAGGTCACCGTATGCTTTACGGAGTACAATAGAGGCTACATTATTCTATATGCAGGAATATGGCGACCCCCCCCCCCATTACACTATATGGAGGATTATAGAGACTACAAAATGCTGTATGGAGGATAAGAGAGGCAACAGTATGTTATATGGAGGATAATGGAGGCCACAGTATTCTATATGGAGGATAATAGAGGCCACGTTACTCTGTGCAGGTTTGTAGACCACATTAGGCTATATGGAGGATTATAGAGGCCACATTATGCTATATGGAGGATAATAAAGACCACCACGGGACCCAGTAAAAACTGGAGCCGGCCCTGTGTATAAACACAAGTTCAGAATAATCATACCTCACTACTCACAAATAAAAACAGCAGCAAAAGCACTCTCATAATTGTAGTGGATTGTGTCCCATGGCAGAGTAGCAGCGCTAAAGCATTAAACCTCCATGATTGAGAGAACATCCCTGTGGATCCTGCCACAGGATCCAGCTCCCCCCTCAATGGTTGGTGGTCCGGGGAGAGGAGGGTAGAGGTCATACGCTCCTATGGCTCCTGCAAATCTCAGCTCACCCTCAGTCTATGTGCCCCCTAGCCCTCTGCAGTGCTCTATATGTACTCATTGTCTACTGTGTGATGTATATACTTCAGTCTTTTTTTTTTTTTTTTTCAACTTTATTTTTATTAAATTTTTACATTTATAACAAAGATAAACAGACATTCGAGAAAATTATTCAGAGAAACTGGGACCTCAAGACATATCAAAGCATGACAAGTAAAGGATAAGGATTGCAAATGCAATAATTGAAAATTCTAATCGACAAAGTCCAGGAATGTCTTTAGCTTACCAGTATGTCAAGTCTCTATCGAATTCAAGGTTGGAAAAACCCATAGAGATAGCCATAAAAAACATCCATTGCACCTAGCAGGAGCCTGTAAGCTCCACTGAGAGGCAACTCAGGTGTCTTAATACAGGTGACACAACCACCCCCAATGCTTTGGCTGGTTGCAGGATATTGTGCAGGGGAAAAATATTCACCAAAACCCAGAGTGCCAGCGGGTCAGTAATCGCCAAACATGACAAAAGGATCCATTAGTGTAAGACAGTGAATACAATAAAACCTACAATTGGAAGTTTTCAGTGAACAATGTCCAATTCCTCCATACCTTATTAAAGGCTTCTATGTTATTATGGAGTATAGCTGTCATCTGCTCCATAAGGTATACATCTTTTATCCTAGTGTATAAATCAGACATGGTAGGAACTGTAGTCCTCTTCCAAAAAAGAGAGTATCAAGCACTTGGCGGCTGCTAACAGGTTTAGTAACAATTTAATCTGCGTTTTGCTTAGACCCGAGGGAATACATTCAATAAATAGGTCCAAGGGTCCAGGGGCAAGTCCTTTTCCAGGATCTTTTCCATCAGTGCTCCCACCTTCTGCCAGTAGGCTCATATCCCACTACAGTCCCAAAAGATATGATAAATGGATGCACCACCCGATCCGCACCTCCAGCATATGTCTGGGATCAGATGATTTAATTTATGGAGTAATTCAGGTATGTGGTACCAGGTCATCAGTAATTTAATTTGGTTTACCTTATATAGCGTATTTATAGAAGATCTGAAGGCTCTGGACCACACCACCTGCCACTTTTGTTGGGATATCACCTGTCCCAGCTATCCTTCCCACCTCTGCATGTAAAGATGCTTAATCTGGGTTTGTGGGTCAGGTGCATGCCATAGACCATATACCGTATATCGGTTATAAGGCCCCAGGTGGAGGTGCCTCTAGAGCACAAAACCTCAAATGCTGTGGGGTAGGGATCTCCATGACAGCCCATAGCAGATCTATAATAGTGCACTATTTGCTGGTGTGAAAAAGACAGAGTTAATGGTAGATTGTTTTTTGGAGAGATCCTCAAATGTTCTAGGTTTCCCAGTCACGGGATCTACCAAATCTCTAAAAACTAAAGAGACCTGCCTCTACCCATCTATGGGTCATGGAAGCACTCATCTTCCCCATTAAGTGCGGTGTGTAGAGAAATGGGGTCAGGAAGGAAGCGCGAGAAGCCAGCTGGAATTTCATTCTGCACTTACGTCACAAGTCCCTAGTGAAAGCCATGGGACCCAGAAGGGAGTTAGAGGGTACATCATATGGCTGTCCCCAGATCAGCGAACTCGGTTGGTACGGGGCTAGCTCTAGTTTTTTTATTTCTGTCCCTTTATTGTATGTCTGCAGAGTTGTCCATGATGGCAGTCAACGTAGATGTGCTGCATAACAGTACTTTATAAAGTCTGGGTTTGCCAACCAGCCCGGTGATCTAGGAGCACAGAGGACTGAACTAGGGATGCGGTGTCTACCCAAATGCCAAATGAATTTCAAAAAGCGAGATTGAACTCTCTTTAAGTATAGCTAATGGCACCTGAAGCGGGACAGTCTCAAATAGATAAAGAGACTTAGGGAGTATTGACATCTTGACTGCAGCTATCCTTCCAAGTAAGGAGATCTGCATTGGGGACCACTTTTTAAGTCGAGCTTCAGGCTCCTGTATTAAGGCGGGAAGTGATGTATATGATTTACAAAACATCACAGAGTTGACTGCACTCCAGACCAACTCAAACCTAGCTATGTTTGTTTGTGATCTTGTGTTTGATGGGAACTGTTAATGTGTGATGATTAGTGAGGATGTGGTGCAGAAGTGGAGTTTTTCCAATAGAGGGAGGTAGAGTTGGGGTGGAGTCTCATGAGGGGCCCCAAAATTCCTAGTGGCAGCCCTGCTCTTTCCTTAGCTGTAAGGCTGTGTTCAGGCGCATCGTATTTGCCCGTGTATTGTGCAGCGGCGCTTTTTAGTGTGTGTTTACGCGCAAAAAAGCATGACTGCATGCAGATGCCGCGCTTTTCCCGCACGCTTTCCCGAGGCCATTTTAACATGTAGCCTATGGGAAAAGTGCGCAAATAATTGCCATGTCAATTCTTTTTGCGCGTGCGCTTTTGCAGTGAAAGCGCGCACGCAAAAATATGCGGTTAAACGCGGCATCTGCACGCCTTTAAGCAAAGGCCATAGCTTTTGCTGGAAGGCGTATCCAGCTTTTTAAATCACTACATTTACGTGCACGCTCAAAAGCGCCGCATAAATGCGAGAATACACGCAAATTACACTACGTTCAGACGTAGCCTTAGGCCCCTTTCACACTGGCGTTTTTGAAAAAATGCGGCAGATTTACCACATCTGCTGCCTTAATGGCCACACTTGCGGCAAGCCCCATGCATTATCTATGGGGCTTGCGGTCATGTGCGGCAAGTGCGGTTGCGGCTGTGAAAAAAAAACAAAACGCTGCTGACCGCGATTTTTTTGCAGCTGCAAATGCCGCATCTGCAAAACTGCACTTGCACACATGACGAAGCCGACAAGCAGCTCCCTCATTAGACAAGATGGGAAATTGCCGCATTTTTTGTCTTATTAATATAATATAATATATAATATAATATTTTTGAGCATACACGTCCGCCATATCAGGAAACCAAATAATTCATACCTTCTCCACTGGGGGCACTATTCCGTTAACTTATAGGCAAAAACATTACATCCGTTAAGGTTAGACAGACGGCTTATTTATATCCAATCATTTTAAGGCATTTTGCATTTACCTATGTTTTGTTTTTATTTTCTACTGTTTAGATGAAATTTTTGCTCTCAAGAGATTAAAAATGGAAAAGGAGAAGGAAGGCTTCCCTATAACTTCTTTACGGGAGATCAACACCATATTAAAAGCCCAGCATGAGAATATTGTCAGGGTGCGGGTAAGCATCAGAGACTGCTTTATTAGTTTGTAGCCTCAACATTTTCTTATTATTGGTATCTGGGGCCGACAGCAAAGGATCCCTATGCAGAACGTATGAACATTTCCATGCATATTCACATTAGGTACACACACATGCAGGCGGATTTATTTTTTTTTTGCTTTTTCCTTCCCACATTCATAGGCATATTAGACATAATGTTTTTTTCTTATTCATACATAAACTTCTCCAGCTGTAAAATGCCTTTTACAAAATGTTTCTATTATCAGAATATTGTTTTGCTTTTTTGTTTTCCCCTCCACTTTTGGGCCACTTCTTTCCATCCCCCCGGCTCCAGAACTCCCCATCCACTGAAATAAATAGCTCAGATCCATCTTGCTTATTGAAAGACAGGACTGACAGCAGAATGAGATGTAAGGTATACCTCCTATTATAGTTTTTGGAGGGGAGAGGGTAGTTGAAGGTATGAGGAGCAGAGGTAGACTTGAAGGATTGTGTTGAGTTATTAAGAAGTCTTTTACCCGCCCCAGTGCCAGTTCATATCTACACTGCTCAGTACTATTGTCTAATTTCCTCGATCTAAGTAGTGATGGGCAGGAATCGCTCTGTTTGCTGTGTAATGAAGACCTGATAGCGGGTAGTCTTCCACCAGCTCAGAGACAACTGAAAATTCACGATGGAGCCTGTAGAAGGGGAAAAGGGGTGAAAATACAGAAAAAGATGTGCAACAGCCAGGGATAGCGTTATTCCTCAAGTACAGACATGACTGCATATTCTGTAGTGATAATAAAGTACAGTTAATTTTAAGGTGTTTTGTTTTCTCAATCGCCTCATTGGGGGATACAGGACCATGGGTATTATGCTGCAGTTTACCAGGAGGCTGACATTAAGTAGAATCTGAAAAAAAACAGAGTAACTCCTCCCCTGCAGTATACACTCTCTGGCTGGCACAAGGTCAACCAATTTCAGCTTGGTATCATTAGGAGGCAGATGTGCTCTACAGACTAACATCTTTTTTTTCCATTATTATTTTTCCTTTTTAATTTTTCCCTCTCAACGAAGATTAGACGGGCGATGGTGCCATTGCGTACCGCTCTCCCACAACCACCAACAGACAGGAACGTGGAGTGTTACCTCCACATACCCCCTTCTGCGAAGAGGACAGTATTTTTATTGTCATTCTTATTTTTACTCCGGATATGGCGACGGTTCCTCTGCATTCTGATCTCCACCACACATCAGAAGGGCATGCAGAGTGTTACCTCCCCCTATACCCCTCTGCCCTGGCTAATCCATGCAGGTCTCTACAGGAACCCTACAGTGGTTCCCAGATCCCACAGTTTGGAATCTGGATTGTAGTTGAATTTGGGGCCACGTTTGGTATCCTCGGGCCTCCTCATCTTCCCTCCTCAGGGATTCTGGGTTGTAGGCGACAACGTACCCACCGCCCTCCCTATCCTTCCCTCACGGGGACTATGGGTCGCAGGAGCCAGCACAGGTAATGCCTCAAAACTTTCTTGAGGTCAGTGAGTGCCAGCTGGCAGATCCCCACAATTCAGGTTTTCTGAAATATCTAGTCTGCATGGTATGATGTACTTAAGAGGACCCTTTAATATCATCATTCCACCCATGTAAGCATACACAATGTACTCTTCTGTAATGTGTCTGGAAAATGATTTTGATATTACTCTTAACTTGAGCTGCTTCTCTTTTTGCCCAGGAAATTGTTGTTGGGAGCAATATGGACAAAATCTACATTGTGATGAACTATATGGAGCACGATCTGAAGAGACTTATGGAGACTATGAAACAACCTTTCCTACCAGGTGACTAAATAGATGGATTCAGTTATGTGCTTGTTTTTCTTTTAATGTCTTTGTGACCCGAGAGCGTCTGTTCCCACTCCGCATACATCCCTGTACCCAGAGTGTGCAATAACTCAGGATTTCTCACCTTTGATGATCAGAATAAAAGAAGCCATATCAGTGCCTTCATCCTGCTCTCTTCTAAATTCTTCCACTTATTGGCAAGGAAAGGAAATTCCTAGATAATCCCCTGCGCTGACTTTTCTATCATTGTCAGTATGAATACTGGCAGTACGGATACAGATAAATCCAGACTCGTTAAGTGGGTCTTGCCCAGCAGATAATGCCCAAAGTTCATTAGTTTTCTTCCTTTCTGAATCACTGTGGCTTCTTCACTGGCAGCTGTAATCATCTGTCACTGATGTCCTCCATCTACACAGGCAGGAAATGTTCCATGGTTCAACCCTGATATAAAACTCCTCTTTCCAACTGACATCAGAGAACGGATTATTCCAACAAGATCTTATTTTAGGAAAATAAAAAGAATATAAAACCATTTTCCCTTCTCTTCCCTCCGCAGGTGAAGTGAAGACACTGATGATTCAGCTGTTACGGGGCGTCCGACATCTTCATGATAACTGGATTCTTCACAGGGACCTCAAGACCTCGAATCTACTGCTCAGTCACGCTGGAATATTAAAGGTGCGGCCTCTACATCTATCCGGCCTCCGGGAAAAAGATAAAGGAGGCTCTACGACATATTACATTCCTAAGGGTCACTGGCCATCGTAGCGCTCAGACCGCTGCCAATTAGTGAAACTTTGACACCAAAGCGCGTCACTGTTTTACATCAAAGAACGAAGGGACATAAACTGAATTTTGGGTTGTTTTGTAATAGGGAGGGCTATTTCTATTAATTATAATGATGTTTTAGAAGTACTGGTATTTGAGAGCCCTCTTTGTGCATTCCCAGTGTTTTGCATATGCTTCATTTATTAGACTTGTTTGTTTTTCTTACAGGTTGGAGATTTTGGTTTAGCTCGTGAATACGGCTCTCCTTTAAAGCCTTATACACCCATCGTGGTCACCTTATGGTACCGAGCTCCAGAGCTACTGCTTGGTGCTAAGGTAAATATTTATGAAAGATTGATAAAATGTATTACTTCTACAACCATGTTCTTAACGGTGTAATATGTAAGGAATTAGACTGATTCGAATAAGCAAATTCAACATTGTTTGTCCCCAACTTCTTACCAATCCTCGAACGTGTGGGTAACCGGTAAGATGGGACTTCACAGGGTTGGCTTGTGGTTTGATATTTAAAAAATTATTTCCATTTACATTTTAGTACATATTGCTGCAGTTTCGAACTCTTTTAAGGTTTCATTTCAATTTTTCCCCCAATTTCCTCTTGCTAGGAATACTCTACAGCTATAGACTTGTGGTCGGTTGGCTGTATATTTGGAGAACTTTTGACCCAAAAGCCTCTCTTCCCAGGAAAATCTGAGATTGATCAAATCAACAAAATATTTAAGGTAAATTTTGGCTTTTTTGTGTTTAAAGAAGATTTGGAGATACAGAAGTTGGTGACATAGATCAGCATCTGTAACCAGTGCCGGCTATGATTATAGAATAAGATGTAAGGCTGTCTGTGCCACATTATCTTTGAAGGCTTTTTTTCAGCTTACACTGGGCGGCATTTGGTCGGCTATTGTAATAGCAAACTATATGACAACCCAGGAACATGCCAGGTAGAGCCAGCAGGAGATGAACTGACACTATACTTTGCTAGCAACTGCTGAAGGATCGAATTCCCACCGTGCATTCTTGGATGATTAATAATTTTTTCAGAATCTTTCCTGGTTGTGCTGTCTCTTGTATCTCATGTATTTGCATTGCAGATCCTGTATATAGTTATCAGTCAGTTGTCTGACATTTCTTTTCCAGGATCTTGGAACCCCAAGTGAGAAGATCTGGCCCGGTTACAATGAGCTTCCTGCAATAAAGAAGATGACTTTTTCTGAATATCCTTATAACAATCTCCGAAAGAGATTTGGGGCTCTCCTGTCAGACCAAGGATTTGACCTAATGAATAAGTAAGCATTTAACAGTTACATATCATGTTGGTCTCTATATGCAATGGAGGAAATTAGTAGAAAAATAACCTTAACTTCTGCCTTTTACCATCCACATAATGTTGTTGTTCCCACAGATTCCTTACCTACTGTCCTGCTAAACGAATTCTGCGGATGATGCCTTAAAGCATGAATACTTCGGTGAGACCCCCCTGCCAATCGATCCATCCATGTTTCCTACATGGCCAGCAAAAAGTGAACAACCGAGAGTGAAACGTGCCACAAGCCCTCGTCCCCCAGAGGGCGGGCTCGGGTACAGCCAGCTGGTAAGCTTGTACATCTTACAATCATTATTCTAGATCCTCTGGGTAAAGTAACATGAACTCCTGTAGAGGAAGGCCCGACATTATGAATCTCGGGCTTAGTGCCAGCTGCCAATAAAAAAGCTGGCTTTAACCCCTTTATTACCCAGTTTGCTACCGGCACCAGGGCATCTGGAAGAGTCTTGGTACAGCGCAAGAAAATGGCGCTTCAATGAATGCGCCATTTTCTGGAGCGGCTGCAGGGTGCAATTTGCAGCATAGGGGGCCTAGAATGCTTGGGCCTCTCTATGCTGACGATTCCAGCCCCCAACTGCCTAGTTGTACCTGGCTGGACCAAAAATATGGCGACGCTTCATGTGTTTTTTTTTTTTATTTTTGCCCAATAATTTCTGGAAAAGAACTGGCGTGCTTCACTGTATTTTTGGTTGACAGCCAGGTACAACTAGGCAGCTGGGGGTGGGTGGCAGTCAGTAGCTGCCAAGTTGCACCTGGCTGGCAACCAAAAATATGGCGAAACCCACATAATTTTTTATTTCTGTAACAAAACAATGACATGGAGCTTTGCCATATTTTTGGTTGCCAGCAGGGTACAACTTGGCAGCTGGGGGCTGGAATCCTCAGCAATGCGAATTGCAGCCTACAGCCACCCCAGAAAATGGTGTATTCATTAGAGATGCTATTTTGTGGTGCTGTAACCAGACTCTTCCAGTTGCCCTGATGCCAGTGGCAAATGCTTAGGCATACGGGCTCTCCATACACAACATGGTGTCGCTAACGATTGGAGCTAATTTTCCATTCAGAAAGTCAAATGGTGCTTCTTCCAAGCCCTGCCGTGCTCCCAAACAGTGGTTTATGACGACATATGAGGTATCGGTGTACTCAGGAGAATTTGCCCAACAAATTTTAGGCTCCATTTTATCCTGTTGCCCATGTGAAAATGACAACATTAAAGCTAAAAGAACATTTTTGTTGGAAAAATTAAATGTCCATTTTTTCCTTCCACGTTGTGAAGCACCTGAAGGGTTCATAATCTTGAATGTAAATTGAGTAGCTTGAGGGGTGCAGTCTTTGGAATGGTGTAACTTTTGGGTGTTTTCTGTCATATAGGCCCCTCAAAGGAACTTCAAATGGGATGTGGTCACTAAAATAATGGTTTTGTAAATTTTGCTTGAAAAATGAGAAATTGCTGATGAACTTTGAACCCTTATGACTACCTAACGAAAAACAAATTTTTTTTTCCAAAATTGTGCTGATGTAAAGTAGACATGGGGACAATGTTGTTTATTAACTATTTTGTGTCACATAATTCAAAATTTGAAAATTGCAAAAATTTTCCAAATTTACGCTAACTTTTTAAAAAAAAATTTCCACAAATAAATGCAAAAATTATCGACCTAAATTTAATACTAACATGAAGCCCAATATGTCACGAAAATACAATCTCAGGATTGCTAGGATTCGTTGAAGCGTTCCAGCTATTACCTCATAAAGGGACACTGGTCAGCATTGCAAAAAATGGCAAGCTCAGTAAGGCCAAAATAGGCTGGGTGGTGGTGAAGGGCTTAAAAGGAATGTAGTTCCCTAAATAGGGAAGTATCTCATGACACATTTACTATCTTTATAGTTCTGTTACTTATATTCATTCACATCTTTACAAATGAAGCAATTTGCCATGTCAGTGATGGACTTTACATTTTGTGTATTGACCTCCATCATCATACCCTTCTCTATTATATTTCAGGGAGATGATGATCTCAAGGACACTGGGTTTCACCTCACCACCACCAATCAGGGGGCATCGGCGGCCGGGCCTGGCTTCAGCCTCAAGTTTTAAGTCTGCTGGAAATGAAAAAAGACTTTGGTTTACCAATTAGCAAACGTAAAAAATGATAATAAGGATTCACGTTCCAAGAACCCTCCAATACTGTACAATACAAAGGCTTCTACCATGATGTCCCACTATGAACATTTTATTCCAGTGGAGGACTATTACACAGGAGCAGGGACTGGTGTTATTTTTCACTGTTGTACAGTATATTTGTAGAATGAAAATACAATTTTTAATTGTTTATTAATTTTTTTTGTTTCTTTCTTCCTAACACATTTTGCCTTCAGTCATTAGTAAGGGGCACTGGTTCAGATCTTCAGTGATATTTGGAAGCTCGAGACAGATCCAAGGTCTGCAGCCGAGCCAATAAAGGAAAATTTTCAAGGGACTAGTAGATATCATCAGACAGAAGGCAGTTTTTACTAATAACACAGTTTATACCTGTAGTAGCAATTTTCCTTATTTAACAATTAATTGCTGGCTGCACACATCCATGCAAAATTGCTTTTCTGACAGAAAAGATTTTGGATACTCACTGTAAAATTGTTTTCTCAGAGCCTTCATTGGGGGTTACAGGAAACCATGGGTGTATGCTGCTGCCACTAGGAGGAAACACTATGCTAAGAAAAACTAGTTAGCTCCTTCTCGGTAGTATACACCGTCAGGAGGAATGCTAGTCAGTTAGTGTGAAACAATTGCAGAAACAATATTAAGTAAACTCATACTTGCCCAACTTAACATATATATATATGAGGGGAAGGTGGTGTGACCCCTGCCCCAATGAAGGCTCCGAAAAAGATTGAGTACCCAAATCTTATTTTCTCTTATCGCTTCATTGAGGGTGTCACGTACCCACCTCTCAGCACGCGACTAAAGGGCCTGTTACACGTTATGATATCGTTTATACGTCACGGCTTTTTGGGTGGAGCAACGATGTCGTTGCATGTGACAAGTAGAAACGACCGACTGATAAGTCGGCTGATCGTTGATCGGAGGTTTTTGAACTGGACCTAAAACCAGACGATGATCATCCGTCCAACATGCAGCATCAGTGTGTGTGACACCTTGATAACGATGTCGTTAACAACTTCGCCTATTCAGAACTGAAGGACATAGGCGATCAAACGATCGCAAGTATTGTTCGCTTGTCGCAAAATCGTTGCGTCGTTAAAGATACCTGTACGTGTGACATTTCACTAGCGATCATTGAATGACGTTCAAGCGATCTAGGTCAAGTCGGATCGTTGGTTGGCTTGTTCAACCATTGAACGTGTAATAGGGCCTTTAGATTAACCCTTGCCGGCGCAACCCCATCTTGTCTCACTCAATCCAGCACTCGACCTCTCTGCTATGCTGAAAGGGAGCATCAATCACACCCCGACTCAGACTGCGCCCCCCACTTCACACGCGCTGCCACCACCCACCGGATTTGGGGCCGATGGGCCCCCCTAAACTATGACTATCTGACAATCAATAAAATCACACCCTTTCTAGGGTTATGGATTCTTTAACGCATACAAGGTTCAGACGTATCAAAGTTTTAAGCTTTATATAAAAGGTACAGTGCTTACATAAAAGATATTAAAATAGACATAAAATAATGACATACACATATGCAAAACAGTTATGAAATAAAAAGGAGAAAACATACAGAAACCTAAGCTTAGCCTTCTGTAGCCTGATGGAGGGGCGAATGGAATGATGATCACAGCAGTGTTCAGCGGCCCCATCTCTGTGACAAAGGACTTTAGCTGGGAGAGTCCAGTTATAGGCTCAGACTGGAGGTCAGATTTCTAGACCAGCCTTCCATTTTGAACTTACTAATTCTGCGTCTACGATTGGACCCTCTTACTAAGGCCCCTTTCACATCAGCGTTTTTTGCAGATTGCGGCAGATCCGGCAGATTTACTGCATCTGCCGCCTAACGGTCACACTTGCGGCAAGCCCCATGCATTGTCTATGGAGCTTGCGGCAAGTGTGGTATTGCCGCTATCCGACAGTTGCGATCGTGAAACAAAACACGGTCAGCACATTTTTTTTCGCAGGTGCAAGTGCCGGGATCTGCCACACCCGACATAACCACACTTGCCGTACCGGACCACAAGCCCCATAGATAATGGATCGGACTTGCCGGATTAGCGCCGCAAGTGCGACCGTTAGGCGGCGGATCAGGCAGATGCGGTACATCTGCCGGATTTGCCACAATCAGCGAAAAATGCTTATGTGAAAGAGGCCTAATTTAGTCATGCATTATTTCAAATGTCTTTGTCTTAGTCCAATTCCTTTCCCACAGTAAATACCAACTGCTATACTAAACACCATTTGGTGGAGTCTTTGTTCCCCTTCTCTTTCTAGGTACAGGTTTGAAATGTTTCATTCTGTGGTTTTCTCAGAATGGCACCCTTGGGAGGTAAGAGACTCTGTGGGGGAAGTTAGCTTGTGCTTAGATAACTTGCTTAGATTGTGACCTGTGTGTGTTGTAAACTTAACCCTTAACTGCTTGTGTCCAATCCCCTCAGATACATATTTCACTATAGGGGGACACAGGAAACCATTGACGTCCTAAAGCAGTCCCCATGGGTGGGAAGAAATAACTAGAAAACGAGATTACCTGTCGCTGAAAAATTGTACGAAGGAAGTCTTCAGCCTAGGCCAGAAAGCACAAAGTGACAGGAGTAGAACTTAAAAGCGAGATTGCCAGCAATGCATCTAGAAGGTGGAGGATGAAGGTTGGATGACAACGATCTAGTTGGTGCCCTACCTAGAAGAAGGTCAGCACCCTAGAAGAAAGTTGCTAAGTTACTTATTCAGCTTCTGATGGGGCATCATAAAGTCTTCCGTTGTATGCTTATTTGGCAAAGGAATCTGCAACAAAGAACTGTTCCAGACAGGGACCTTTAGAAGCACTTCGATTGGACAACATATGTTTTGGACCAAGAATAGGATGGAAAAAGACCAGAGCAAGGAAAGACTAACAAAGCGGGGCTGATCTGTTTGGTGAACCTTAAAAAGGATAAACTACACAACGGAACCGTCAATTCTGAACAGGCCAATAGGAGAATCATTGCTGTAAAAACCAATGGGAACTAGACCAGAAGATGGTATGCAAAACATATGGGAAGAACAAAAGGTTGTTAAATGCCAAAGTAGGGCCTAGAAAACGCTGGAGGCCGATAGGAAATTTGTTGGGTATGTCCTTACAGGCAGAAGATCTAAAAAGACCGAACACATGATAACATGAAAAGGATAAAGCAAGATCCTGACCTAGAGAGAACTGAGAAAGAGACCTGACCCACAAATACAAAACGTACCTAGAGAAACATAAAACATTGGGAAAGGAAAGGTGAGTTTCCCAAAAAGTGTGTGGAAAAGCAAGACCACCTCTGCAGCAGTAAACCGCTGTAACTGACTTGAAACACCGGAATTGAGAGAGAGGCAAACACTTTGCATCACACCGCCCAGGAACTCTCTGAGAAAAAACTGTGAGAGGTTGTGGAAAGTTTTGATTTAGTTGGGACTTAAATTTACTAATTTTCCTCTTCAGTCGGTCACTTGACCACTCAGCCATAATCTCAAGAGATCAGAGCTGGGAAAGATCGGACCCAGAACACCCACTAAGATCTAAAGATTACAATACTAGACCAAGCCTTAGAACTGAGGAGTATTGATAACCTAAAAGTGAACCTCAAAGATTATGAGGGTCTCTAGTACAGCCCCACCTTCCAGCCCAGCTCTTCTGTCAGAAGAGAGTAAAGAACCTTTTATTGAGAGAGGGACTACTGTATGAGTGAGAAGCACGGCACGTTTCAGGCGACTACACCCAGAGTCGAAAGGGGGTAACCCTGAACTGTATGTGCTTGAGAGGGAGAAGAACTCAAGAGAGTCAAGAGTCTCGCAGCCGACCAGAGGAGCGAGCCCTGGAGCTTCTGTGAACAGTGTAAGACAGTCTAAGGATCTTATACTGCGTTTGATAAGTAGATGTTATATAAACCTCATCTGAGCACTGAGGAGGGAAAAAATAGCTTTAGGTCTCTTGGGGAAAAGAGAACAGAAGATTGCAAAACAGAAGCCGCAGCAGGTTTCCAAAGGAGAACCCTGATAGCTGAGGGTCTTGCCCATCAATATCTTTAAAATCAAAGCCACTGCCCATCAATATCTTTAAAATCAAAGCCATCTTCTGCCCCCTTCATTGACAGGACCTTCTGTCGGCATTACCGTCCGCATTCAGGGGACAACGCCAAGGTTGTCACGTACATCGATCACCAAGGAGGTACCCGAGATCTATCGGCCATGACAGAAACCTCCCGAATTCTTGCCTGGGTAGAACACAGAGTCTCATCCATAGCGGCAGTCTACATTCCCGGTGTGGATAACTGAGGCTGCAGACTTTCTAAGTTGCGAATGTCTAACTCCAGGAGACTAGTATCCAGTGCTATTTGAGCAGATCTGACTCTGGTGGGGCCCCAGGACATTGATCTGATGGCATCCAGATTGAACAACATGGTTCCTGTTCAGGTCATGTGACCCACTCCCATAGAGTCTGATACGCTAGCAATCCCGTGGTCCCAATTTTATCTTCTTTATCTCTTCCCTTATGCTATTACCCAGGTTGATTAAGAAAATCAAGGCGGAATACATTCCGGTAATTCTTGTCGTCGCTCCAGACTGCCCTAGTATGTGAAGCTGGTCAACCTGCTCGCAGATGTTCTGTGGAAACTCCTAGATTGTCCTGACCTAATTTCCCAGGGTTCTCTCCCACTAGAATTCATGGTCTCTCAATTTAATGGCATGGCTGTTTGAAGTCGCGGTCCTGAAGGCCTTGAGGTTCTCCGATCAAGTCAGTCAGACTATGATTAGGGCCCAAAATCCTTCCTCTTTGTGTATATCATCATTACCAAAAGGCTTTTGTATGATGGTGTGAGTGTAATCACAGTGCTCCCAAGTTCTCAATTCCTCTCCGGCCTGCTTACAATCGGGCCTGAAGTCTTTTCTTGCCCTCAGTCCCATCTAAGGTCAAATCTCAGCTCTCTCTATTGGGTCCTGTGGAACGATCCATAAATAAATTGGATTTTGTTAGAGCCATGCACATCTACCTTTTCAGGACCACTGAGTCCAGATGCTCGGAATCCTTGTTTGGCATTCCTGAAGGTGACCATAAGAACTTCCAGCTTCCAAGGCTACCATTGCCTGTTGGGTTCGTTCATAAACTCTCCAAGGTTTTCAGTTAATTCCACTGGGGCATTGGGGGCCTCTTGGTTCGTTCATCATCCAGTTTCTACATTACAAGGCAGCTACCTAGTCTTCTGTACACATTCTAAGTTTACAGAGTTGATAACTATACCTTGGCAGGAACGTTTTGCAAGCTGTAGCTGTTCGACCACTGTCCTGAAGCTAATTATAATTTTTGTACTTTTGATAGTCTACCTTTCTTCTCAACCTTGCAACTACTTTGGGATGCTCCATGGTCTCCCTATGTTCCCAATGAAGCAATAGAGAAAAGAGGATTTTGGGTACTCTCCTTAAAATCTCTCAGACCTTCATTGGGGGACACAGCACTTGCCCTTTCTTTCAGTGTTTATTTGCATAACTAATCTGTGCTAGTCTGCTTCTCCTACTATTTGCTAACTGATAAACACTGATCCAGTTGGTGGGTGTACCCTGCTGAGAACACGCTAACTTTTTTGCCTAGTGTCAGCCTCCGAGTGGCTGCAGCATACATTATGGTTTCCTGTGTCCCATAATGAACTCTCCGAGAAAGAGATTTTACGGTGAGTACACAAAATCCTCTTTTACTTTGATATTGATTGCAGGCTCTCAAATCTATGGGGACTAAAGTATAAAGTTAAACAATTTTTTCTCATTTTTGTCATTGAGGTATCTAGAGACTTTAGATCACCTACATTACACCAATAAGGCCATTACTTGTACTTTTTTCATACTCTACCAATGAACAGCTCTTTATATTGATCAACTTTGCTTAATTCTAACCTAAGGACCTTACAACAAACCTTGTTGTCATGATATGGAGACAAAAAAAAGTTTCTCACCTTCATTGGGGACACAGACCATGACCATGGGTGTTATGCTGCTGCCTGTCGTTAGGAGGCCGACAAAAAGTAGCTCCTCCTCTGCAGCGTACATCCTCATGCTGACTCAAGCTGAAGCCAATTTCAGCTTAGTGACAGCAGGAGGCAAATGTAAGTTGAACCTTTTCTTCAGAGCACACCGGAAATGTTTCATTTCTATTTTTTACCACTTTCATTGCAACAAAGAGCAGGCAACGGGACTCCCCGGGTACCACTTGCCCACATTCAACAACTGTGGGGCAGTTTGAGTGTCACCTCTTAGTGCCCACAGCTACTGCTGGACTTGCTCTGCGTCACCCTTGGGGTGTCGCGTCCCCCTGGGGGTGACCAGATCCCTAACTGGTGGGACCCAGCTGTCCATGCCCAGAACTCGCCTCAGAACCCCTGTTTTTACAGGGTGTGCTAAGAGCTTGGTGGTCCTTTTTCCTCTCCCACCCTCCCTCTGGTCATGGAGCGAGGGGTACTGGGACAAGGATGCTTCCCCTACAGCTTCTGAGCATGTCCCCTCACAAAAGGGAAGCAGCCGGGCTGGATGGACCATTTCATGCAGGGCCTCCTTCCCCAGCCTCCCACCCATTAACGGGACAGCAGGACAAGGGGCCTTGCGGCAGCTTTCCTGGGCCGGGATGCACACCAGTGGTAAGTATCCATGATGTGTGTTCGCGGCGGGGACCCCACTGGCGGTGCCGCCGGGAGAAAGATGTTCCCGGCCGGCAGGCTGGAAAATCCTAGGGCACACCTTATTCCAGGGTCGCAGGGACCCTCTTTTTGGATGCCCAACAGCTGCACAAAGGACCACAGGGGTTGAGCGGCCACAATCTGCAGGACGGTTAAGCTGAACTCAGCAGATACTTAGCCCCCTGTAGCACAGGCCATTTACAATGTAGTTATGCCCAACTCAAAGAGGCTCTTGTCCCTGCAAGGAGCATACTGTGTCTTATGTTAACTGCATAACATGCCAAACAAAGCTGCCCCGTGGTCATTCCACCCTATACTGCCAGCCATGTGCCCTGGAGCGAGATCAACAAGCAGCGCCGAACCAGGGCCCAGCGCACACATTCCCTCTGAGTGTGTAGCCGCATTGGCCCAGAAGGTCTTTCAGACCATTGCCCAGGCCCTACAACATCTTCATAACCCTGTGGGACTCGCCACGTGGTTTCCGGAGAATCGCCCCCTTTTAGAAGACTCATCTTCTGAACGGGGGCCTAGTTCAGTCACGGTCACTGAATCTGCTAGAAAAAGGGGCCAGAGGAGTTCATCCCCAGCCCCTCTCACACCTTGGAATCTATGGCTCCTGAGTTAGGTCCTCGTTCCCCCAGAGAGATCTCGGATTCGGACTCTGCGTCCAAAGAAGAAGCAGCCTTTGATCTTGATTCTTCGGACACACGGGCAATGGTAGACACCCTCCAGACACTAAAAATAGACGACCCACCGACGTTCAGGAACACACGGTCTCCTTCAAGAGATCCAGGCGAGCGCATATATCCTTGAATTAGGCATGATTCGAAGGACTTAATTCAGAAACACAGGGAGCATCCTGATAAAAGGTTAGTTGGGCGCAGGCTCATAGACTTACATACCCCTTCCCTGCTGACTTGCGAAAGGAATGGGCTGACTCCCCGATGGTGGATCCTGCTATCTCAAGGCTGTCCGCAAAACCCTTCTGTCCCTGCCGGATGGGGCACCCCTTAAGGACCTCCCTGATAAGCAGATCAAGATCCTCTCTCACTCTGCTTTTGAGGCAGCTCGCGCAATTCTGGAACGCTGACGGGCCGTGCAAAAAGTCCCTTACAGGGCTTCCATACCAGAGTGGGCATCTTTTCGGGGAAGGCCTCAATAGACTTATTGCTGATGCGATGGGGGGGTAAAAGCACCTCCTTCCCGCAACTCAAGCCCATGTGTTTAGTTCCCAGACATCAGCCGGTTCGTTTTTGTCCCTTTCGACCCTTTAGTGGGCGCCCCGCAGACCAGTTAGATCTCTGCCCAAAGACAGACAGAGCCAGGCGTCTCTCAAAACAAACTCTCCCTGGCGCTTGTGTCCCAAGGAGCGCAGTCCCGCAGATTCCAACCGTCGTGACTCAGAGGAGGCGGCCGTCTGCTCCTCTTCAGCCAAGTATGGCTCCCCGTAGTAGAGTACGAGTGGATCAGGGATTTTGTATCAGGTTACAGAATAGTGTTCGCAGTCTTCCGCCAAACAGTTTCTGCAAGTCCTTTCCCCCCAAAACAAACTGCGCGGGCTTGCGCTTTCCATCGGGCAGTCGACTCCCTGTGACAAGCCAGGGTAATCGCACCGGTACCAAAGGACGAACTCTTCAAGGGGTTCTACTCCAACCACTTCGTCGTGCCAAAGGATGGATCTATCCAGCCTAATTTAGATGTAAAGCTCCTCAACAGTCACCTCAAGGTCTGGTCCTTCCGCATGGAATCTCTGCGGTCAGTGATAGCTTTCATGGAGAGCAGGAGTTCCAGACATCTCTTGACGTCCAGGACACCTACCTCCACATTCCCATTTTTCCGGGTCACCAGAAATTCCTTCGCTTACCGGTACAGGTGGATCACTTCCAGTTCAAGGCCCTCCCATTCGGCCTGGCTGTCATGACCATCCTACATTCCCTGGGCGTCGCAGTCCTTCCTTATTTGGACGACCTCCTCATAAAGGCCCTATCCTTCCAGGCTTGTGCAGAGAGCGTACAGATCACTATCAACACGCTCTCTCGCCTGGGCTGGATGGTGAACATGGACAAATCCTCTCCAACCCCGACACAGCGTCTCCCCTTCCCTGGGGATGGTCTTCGACACAGCCTAGGGATTAGTTTTTTCTCCCACCACAAAAGACAGCAGCTCTCTTCCAAGGAGCTTTCACCCTAGACGCTCGACACCGCACTCCATCCGGTTCGGGATGAAAGTCCTGGGAATGATGGTGGCGGCAACGGAAGCAGTCCCGTTTGCCCAACTGCATCTCCGGCCCCTATGGTTTGCACTTCTAGCCGCCTGGGATCAGAACCCCTTAACCCTAAACTGGAAGTGCCACTTGAGCCTTCAGGTCAGACGCTTGCTCTCGTGGTGGACACTTCGGTCCTCACTGCAACAGGGCAGATTCTTCCTCCCAGTATATTTGAAGGTGGTCACCATTGACGCCAGCCTCTTGGGCTGGGGAAGGTGTTCCATCAGCACACCGCACAGGGCAGGTGGACTCCTCACGAGACCCAGCTCCTGATCAACATCCTGGAGATACGTCATTCACCCCATTTGGGTGCAATCCGACAATATCACGGCTGTGGCATACATAAACCACCAGGGAGGAACCCGTAGCAAGGCAACCATGCACGAAGTTCAGAAGATCCTTTGTTGGGCAGAGACTCACTAACCGGTCATCTCGGCAGTGCACATTCCCAGCGTTGAGAATTGGGCAGCCGACTTCCTCAGCCGCCAAAGTCTCGCGTCGGGGGGAATGAACTCTCCATCCGGAGGTGTTCCTCCAGAACTGTGACCGGTGTGGGACCCCAGACATGGACCTCACACGCCAAGGTTCCCGCGTTCGTAGCACTGTCTCACAACCAACGGGTCATAGGAGCGGACACGCTTGTCCTCCCGTGGGGAGGTGTCCAACGCCCGTACATTTTCTCACCCCTTCCACTGATCCCGAAGGTAGTGAGAAAAATGAAAGCAGACAAGTTACAGTCCTCCTGGTCGCTCCAGACTGGCCTCGCCATCCATGGTACGCGGATTTAGACCCTGGCAGCTACCAGATCGGTCAGACTTGCTGTCTCAAGAACCACTTTACCACCAGAATTCAGGGGCCCTGAGTTTGATGGTCTGGCTATTGAGACCAGGCCGGGTTTTCGCCCGCAGTCATCAACACTATCGTCTACGCGTATTTACCACCGCACTTGGAAAACATTTTTTTTTCCTGATGTCAGAGTCAGGGTAATTCCCCTGTAACGTTCTCCATCCCGGTGATTTTGGCCTTTCTTCAATCTGGTTTGGACAAGATCTAGCCTTGAGTTCCTTAAAAGGCCATATCTCTGCCTTGTCAGTCCTCTTCAAGAAGCCTAAAAATGGGTAGACAAGGGCGCAATGGGTCGTATTTCCCAAAGACACCGGCAATGTAATGTATATAGAACTGCTCACTTTTTCAAGTTGAGACCCACAACTAGTATCAATCACAGCTAGCTCATCTGTGTCAGCTGCCGCAGGACCCCCACTCGAGGTAGCAAATGAAACAGGAGAAAAAGGATGAATCTGTACGGTCTGCACTGCTCAACATGAATTGACAAGACGTCTAGATAAAATAATCGGTGTCTTTATTTCATTTCTCTATGCGTTTCAAGGCCATCCCAGCCTCAGGAGCACACCATCAATAATTTTTTGATGGCGTGCTCCTGAGGAAGAGGCTGGGACAGCCTTGAAACATGTAGAGAAATTTAATAAAGGCAGCGATTATTTTACCTGGACATCTTGTCAATTCATGTTCAGCAGCGTGGACCCTACAGATTCGTCCTTTTCTCCTTCGCCTCATTGGGGGACACAGATCGTGGGTGTTATGCTGCTGTCCACTAGGAGGCGACACTAGGCAAATCTGCAAAAGAGTTCAGAAACTCCTCCTCTGCAGCATATACACCCTGGAGCAGGAAGTGATTCCCCTAGTTTTTGCTTAGTGTCGATAGGAGGTAGACATGGTCCATAGGACCACTCCAAATTAAATAGTTAGATATTTTTTACTTAGATTTTTTATTCTTTTTTACCAAGGATATGAGAGGGCGACGGTATCTCCGCATACCGATCTCCCAAAACCAGCAACAGGCGGGAACGCGGGGTGTTGCCTCCACGTATCCCCTTCTACCACGATGGATAGGGAGCAAGGCGACGGTTCCATTGCGTTCCGATCTCCTTGTCTTTCTCCCATGGCCGGCGCTTCCACATTTTCCCCTGTCCCCACTGGGAACCTCAGGGGGACTTCTGCAGGCTTGCAGAGAATTCAAGCTGATACTGCGGGGCACATCCGGACGCCAGGCCAGGCACAGACTTCCCCATCTCCCTTCTGGGTTATGGGTCGAGCAAGCCCAAGATGCCCTCCCCATTCCCTGCCAGGGTCTGGGTTGAGGAGCCTACACAGGTAATCAGGGTTCCCCTGGGACCCTGCATGTTCTCCTTATTTTTCCCCCTGAGCCGACCAGCTACAGCGTCTGTGAGCCGCAGAACTACAAGCCTCACTATGGGGGTCTCTGAGACGCAGGCTCTCCCACCTCGGGTCCCCCCTCCTCCGGACTATTTATGCTGCGCCCGCTCCCCTGGAATGGAGCACAGCAGCGGCGGCTCATAGCGGGCCCTGGGTGCCGATGGGGCGCTGCCCCACCGTGGTCGCAGCCTCCGGTGCCAGGCGCCGTGCTCCCAGTTCCGGCCCCGGACCTCCGCGCCAGCACCCCGCCATTCCCGGGCCCGCGTTTTACGCGAGGCCCCGGCTTCGGCCTAGCCGCACGTCACCGTCACGCCCAACGGCTCGCCCCATTGGACGGGAGCGTCTCAGCGTCAGCACGGGGGCGGGACAGGTCTGAAAAGGGCGCCATTCAGCCTCTCTGCGCGCTCTCGCGCTGGCTCCGCCCCCTTCTTCCTGGCACCGCCGCCATTGCAGCCCCGGCGCTGACACCGCTGTATAACAGCGGCGAACAGCGCTTGGGCATCAGGGGACTCAGGCTGACCAGGCCATCTGTGGCTGGAGGTCGGATGTTTAAATAAGCCCCTACAAGCACTGGGGTTGCACATAGGACTCTGCTCTGGGCAGAATGCCTGCAGGGGCACCCACTAATGGGGCAGATGGCAGCAGGCTCATGCTTGCCTCCGCTGAGGCATCCCTTGGTCCCTATCCTCCCAGGTGGAGATAATAGGGATACACAGCTCAGCTCCGATTCTTGGGCACATTACAGCAAGTCTCACAAAAAAAAAAAAAGACATACTGTTGCATCCGCTGTACGGGGTATACAGGGACCCAACACAGCACATCTAACACGGCTTCCCTGTGCGCCAGTCTCTGATAGTTACTGACGGGCTGTCAGCAGTGGCGTACCGACTCCAGGTGCAGAAGTTGCAATCGCACCCGGGCCCTGCAGCCTAGGGGGCCCCAAAAGTCCTTTGTCCTATAGAAAAGGACATACTGTTAAACATTTGCAATAATTGGGGGCCCATTGGAGCCTTCGCATCGGGTCCCGGGGCCTGATGTTACGCCACTGGCAGCCAGCTTGGTACAGCCTGCTTCAACTTGTACTCCTCCCCCCTCCCTGTACACCAAGCATGTGACAGTAATGCTACCCCTGTACTCTGTGACAGAGTAACATCACATTACTAGGAATACTGCTAATTCACAGAGCAGTACAGCCAGAGTCCCTCTGTCTAGCACACGGACCAATTATAGTTGTTCCTGCCACCGTGCCAGAGGCTGGTACCTGTTGGTACACCTTCCCGATCTGATAGCCTTACCCGGGGAGGGTAGCTACGTTTAAGTGATATACCGACTTGCCCTCCTCCTCGGTTCCCCTCAACGTTGGGAACCCTGTTGATATTCAGACATAAAATACTCATTCATCCCTTCCCAGGCCCCTACACAGTTGAGAGAACTAGGTTGCGGTGGAATTACGGCGAGTCTAACTCACAGGTTTCTTCCTGGGTCCTCCATTGTCGGAGAGTCCAGTTGAAGTTGACGTAACCTACAATTATCTGACAACTGCAAGGGTCCTAGGACTGTTACCAATTTTTTCCAATCCCACAGCTAGAGTTCCGGTTTGCAGGGATGACGGTCAAGTCCTTCAAAACACAGGATGAACTCCATGATCAGCCCTTCTCGAGTGGTTTAGCTCGGGTCTCTGGAACCGAAGACCCATAACATACTTCCTCCTCAGCTCCCCACTGTCGGAGGCGCTGGGTTGTAGCCGATATTGTTATATGCCAAGCTTCTTCCTCGACTCTCCACTGGGGATTCGGGTTGAAACTGCGAAGGCATGAGGCCTGGCCGGCCTCCGTCACCTGACTACAAAGATGTAACTCGAGGTAGCACAACGTGGAATACGAATTCTCTTGCCACTCTCCTCACTAGACCTATATGGGTATTTGGCTTAAGATGACACGTGCGAGTACTCTGCACAGCCTGCCTCGAGACGGGACCTTGCGGCCCCCTGACCGCATTGATCCAATGAATGGGCCCTTCTTGCCCCCGTAAGACCATGGCCCGAGCCTTCTTCCACGCACTCTGTCCCTTCTCGATTCAGGAGTCACCAGTGGGATAGTGCTCGCGGTGTGCAGCACAGGACACCAGCGACCGAACGGTCGTGATCACAGCCTACGGTCCTTTTTCTGCCAGCACTGCTCTTGTCTTTCGGTTTTCTCCGGACCTCCGCGACGGGCCTCTGCGGTTCCCGAGCCCCGCGTTTTTTAGCAGGGCCCGGCTTCGGCCTAGCCGTGACATCTCTGGCTTTCCCGCCCGTTCTCAGCCCGCCTTCTGCCCGCCCTCCACCTGCCGTCGGAGCTTCCGAACCTTCAGCTCAGGGGGTGGGGCGACGCTGAAGGGACTGAAGCGAAAAGATTACATAGTTTTTTCCCCCGCCTGAAAATGGCAACGTATATACTGCTTTTCAGCAGTCTTCCATCTCCGGATGGCTCTTTTATCAATCCATGACTTTCAGAGACTGCGAACACAGTGACATTTGCACCGTGCTCGTTACACAGACTCAGTGGGATCGACCTTCTCCAGGTCTACCCAAACTCCAAGGCGCGTGCTGCAACACAGCACATATATCCAGGAGCCCCAGCTCCGCTGCGTGCCCTTGACGCCCCATGCTGCAGCGTCACGTATAGAGTCTCAGCCATATGGGACGCACAGCATCGCATGATCATGGCTGCCGTTAGTTGCAACGCATTTACAGCTCTAGTCAGTTTCCCAGACAAAGCACAGATTCTTCATCTTGGACTCCGCAGCTTTCGTCAGGGATTTCCTCAATCCTTCACAGCTGCTAGAAGAGTCCTGGTCAGCATAGTAGCCAGTTCCATGGCCTCAGCGGAATCGCCGGCCTTTGCAATTATCCATGCTCAGGCGTTGCACGAATACTGCATGGGGGGCGATGTACCCCCCTCACAATGCTCAGGGCAGTGGTATTGCCCTGTCTCGAACATACCCCTAAATCTACGCACATTCAGTAGTATCTCTAGGACTGTCATCGTTCAGTCACCTTCTGGCATTCAGACAAGTCAGGATGCAGTCAGACAACGCCACAGCCGTGGCATATGTCAACCACCAGTGTGGAACCCGCAGTCTCTAAGCGATGACAAGTTCGCCACATTCTTCACTAGGTGGAATCCTACAACACGGTACTGCCAGCTGTTCTCATACCAGGTGTATTCTTCTGGGTGGCGTTTTCTTTTTTCCTAATTCGCCAAGGCATGGACTCAGGGTGACCAGCCCCTTCCCCTACACGTCCTCCGTCGAAATGCCGACGCTAGGTACCCACAGATATGGAGCTGACGGAGTCACACCTCAATGCCTCGGTCCCGGCCTTCCTGGCCTGGTCTCAGGTTCCGCAGTCAGTGGGACAGACTCACTAGTCCAAGCCTGGACCGGTACCCCCCTCTCCTACATTTCTTCCCCTCTAATAGTCGGGAATATCACAACGAGAATGTCGCCGGGGCTTCTTTATAGTCTCAGACTGATCCACTCGCCTTGGCGCACACGCTTGTCCAATTAATAGCGCAGTACCAGGACCTCTAACGAACAGTTCAGACCTGTTCGCTCACGGCCAGTTCTTCCTCAGAACTCTTCACATCTGAGGTTAATACCGTAGCCTTTCAGACCTAGAATTTAACCCAAGAGGTTTTTTTTCCCAGGATATTGTAACGAGCGCAGTCACAGAGGAGGACACCAGCTTTATCAGCGATATCCCATCACACACGTGTACTCATTTTGTTTTTGTTTTTTTCCTGGGACTGCTTTAGCAGTCATTCCCCTTGGCCCTACTTCTTACTAGGGACTCTCCGTCTTCCACCCAGACTTAGACTCAGGGCTATCCTTTGGGTCTCTCACACAGCAGGTTTTTCACCCTCTTGCAAGCACGTCTTGCCACCAGACTTCTATGAAACCATTCCTCGAAGGGTCTGCTATTCTGGTCCCCATACAACAAGACTAGATCCGTGGGGAACTGACCTTGATACTCGCGGCCGGCAAGAATCCTGTTTTCAGCCATGATGGAATACTACCTATAGCATCCTCATTCACATAGCGGTATGGTTCGGTGGCATTTTATTTGTCTCTGCAGACATATCGGTATTTGCAGCGGTCTCGCGTAATCCATCCTTTTTTCTAGTCTTTCATCGGAACAAGACTTTCCTATGGCTGTTTCCTTTTTTCTTTCAGGATAGGTTTACTCTTTCCACCTACATGACGACGTCTCTCTGCCATCGCTACGCCCGACTTCAGTCCGTCCGGTCGCTAGGGACTTACATGTACGGGACCTGGTCTGGGCCCTACGCATCTAGATGTCAGTGCCCTCCTGAGAGGTCGGATTCTCTTTTCTCATTCTTCCAATGGGCAGAACTAAGAACACGTCAGCCTCTAAGGCTCCTCTAACCATCCAGGACGCTTATTCCATCGATGAATCATCCCATCCAGAAGGTCATGGTACATTCTACTCGGCCAGGAAGGCCTCCTGGACAGTTCGGTAACAGTCATTGGCGCAACAAGTGTATAGGCAGCCAATAGGCCAGCCTACTCCCATACCCAAGCCGCTATAGCGCTTGCACTCAGTCCGCAACAAACGCAGGTCTGGGTACACGTGTCCTCCAGGCGGCAGCTCGCCTGTTGGCTCATCGTTCTTCACTGATCATGCTCAGTGTCACTAGTTCCTGGGGCATGGTTCTTCTCTGACCTTGCTCAGTATATCTAGTTCCTTTGTTCTTTCCCGCCCAGGGACTGCTTTGGGACATCCCACGGTCTGTGTCCCCCAATGAGGCAAAGGAGAAAAGGAGATTTTTGTGTACTCACCGTAAAATCCTTTTCTCTTAGCCTCTAATTGGGGACACAGCACCCACCCTATTGCTCTTATGGGCCTTTTCTTCAGTTCTCACATTTCAGGGTTAACACGTTTACCGTGTTTGCCTATTATCACTCTGTTAGTTGTTGGCTGTTTAAACTTGTGCCTGTTTAGCTCAGGCCTTGTAGTACTATGAGCGTTTAATTTCAGGTCTTGTTATACGATCATATGCTTCGTTAACTCTTCACTGTTTTCCACATGCGCCTGCTTAGCTACAGGCATTGTGGTACTAATATTACTCTGCTAATTCTTCACTGTTTACACACGTGCCTGTTCGGTTTCAGGCCGTGTTCCACTATTATTACCTTGTTAACTATATTGTTTACACGGGTTGACTGTGTGTACTTCCTGTGTCACTGTTATTTGTTGACTCTCCTACTGCTTTAGCACAAAACTGGGGAATCACTTCCTGCTCCAGGGTGTATATGCTGCAGAGGAGGAGTTTCTGAACTCTTTTGCAGATTTGCCTAGTGTCGCCTCCTAGTGGACAGCAGCATAACACCCACGGTCTGTGTCCCCCAATTAGAGGCTAAGAGAAAAGGATTTTACGGTGACTACACAAAAATCTCCTTTTTCTCCTCTTCCAGAAGCGACTCGTTTCACGCTCCCAGGTTACGACATTCATTCAAGGAGTCTCCCACCTAGCGCCTCCTTATCGCTCCCCTCTTCAGCCCTGGGACCTCAATTTAGTATTGAACACTCTACAGAGACCCCCCTTTGAGCCATTGAGAGATACTCCACTACTACTCCTCTCATGGAATGTAGCCTTTTTGATAGCTATCACTTCCATAAGGAGAATTTCGGAGCTGGCGGCACTCACGTCGGTCATCTTTCCTTGTCTTCCACCAGGACAAGGTTGTTCTCTGACCCTTGCCCGATTTCCTCCCGAAGGTGGTGTCCTCTTTCCACCTGAACGAGGAAATCCTGCTGCCTTCCTTTTGCCCGGCACGTCCAATAGTCGAGAGATCTCTCTGTATTCGTTGGAACTCGTCAGAGCTCTGTGTTGGTATGCTTCTCGTACTGCTCCATTCAGGAAGACAGACGTACTCTTTGTCCTCCCCAAACGGCATAGAAAGGGCATGCCGGCCTCTAAGTCTATGATTGCTTGTTGGTTAGATTGGCAATTCAGGAATTCTACAAACGCAAGGGAAGAGCAGCCCCACGGCGCCCTTCACAAGGGCTGTGGGTGCCTCCTATGCCATCAAGCATAAGGTGGCAGCTTTTCAGGTGTGTAAGGCTGCAACCTGGTCCAGCCTACACACCCCCTCAAAGCATTATAGAGTCCATACTCTGGTATCGGTGGACACAGTCCTGGGATGACATATCCTGCAGGCAGTGGTTGCTTACTTCTAATGAAGGTCACTACATTCTTAAGTTTTTTTCTACTTATTGTTTGAAGGTTTGCAGTTAATATTATTTCCTATATTCAGTGTATGTTTCCTTTCGTTCCTTGTACCCCACCTGGTAACTGCTTTTTGACATCCCATGGTCTGTGTCCCCCAATGAAGGCGAGAGAGAAAGGATTTTTGTGTGTACTCACCGTAAAATCTTTCTCTGAGCCTCTAATTGGGGGACACAGGACCATGGGTGTTATGCTGCAGTCCACTAGGAGGCGACACTAAGTAGAATCTGGAAAAAACAGGGTAACTCCTCCCCTGCAGCATACACCTATACACCCTCTGGCTA
The DNA here is from genome assembly GCA_033576535.1 of Allobates femoralis. Lineage (NCBI taxonomy): Eukaryota > Metazoa > Chordata > Amphibia > Anura > Aromobatidae > Allobates > Allobates femoralis. Next base: position 5,410,145 of record JARQOC010000009.1, read on the forward strand.
GCACAAGCCGAACCAGTTCAGTGACCAAAGCAGTAGGAGAGATAAAACATAGCCCTATAAAAAAGGCAACCATAAGAGAACTCCATTACAATAAAGAATATGAAACTGCCCGAAATGGGCAACAGGGAGGGTGCTGTGTCCCTCTATTAGAGGCTCAGAGAAAAGGCCATAGGATATCCTAAAGCAGTCCCTGGGAGGGTAGATAGAAAAGGCACAGAACAAAGACCAACAGTCTGTTGCGAAACATGCATTTTAGAGATGAGCTACTGCCGCCTGCAAGATATGCCTACCCAGACTCGAATCTGTCGATGACTGAGTATAGCCATTGTAACACTTCTCCAAAGTGTGCAGGCTGGACCGGGGCTGCTTTGCACACCTGCTCGGCGGATGCCTGGAGTCGAATGGCCCAGGCTGCTCTTACCGCACGTGTCGAGTGCACTTGTAACCTAACTGAAATGGGCATGTTCCGTAATGGCTGACAGAATCCATCTGGCCAGGTGGCCTTGGAAGCTGCCCTGCCCATCGGGTGACACTCCGTGAGAATAAAAAAAAAACAATCACACTTCTGGAAGGGTGTCGTCCTGAGACATAGTACCTAATATATCTAACCAGATCTAGTGTGTGCAGAGGCTTCTCCACACTGTGCATCGGTGCTGGGCAAAAAAGAGGAGAGAGATCTCCTCATTCAGGTGGAAGAAGAAAAACCACCTTTGAGAGGAACGGCGACACTGGCCGGAGTGCAACCTCATCCCAATGGAAAAACAGGAAAGGCGCCCTGCAAGAAAGGGCTGCCACTCAAGACGCGACATATATAGGATATTGCCATGAGAAGAGCAACCTTCCTGGATAAGAAAGGGAAAAAAAAAAAAAGAGACCTCTTTGGGGGGCTCAAACGGGGATCTCTGAAGGACAACTGAGATCAGATTTGGATCCCACGGTTTTAGCAGCCTCCTATAAGGGGAAACCGACGGGACACTCCTTGAATAAAGGGTCTGCCATGAGGCGCAATAGCAAGGCAGCACTGGAAAAGCACCGAGACTGCAGAAAATTAATTTTCGAGGGAACCAGAGAAAGCCCGGAATTCAACCCGGACTAGGTTTCCTAGCGCTGATAATTGCTTGATTTCCTCTGAGGGGAAACTAGCCTGGGTTAGAACCCATGTCTCCACAGCCATGCTGTCAAATTCAGGGGGTATCGAATGTTGGTGGCATAACGGACCCTTAGTCAGCAGGTCCGGTCGGCCTGGAAGGATCCAGGGTGGGTCAGCAACAAGCCGCACAAGACCGGTGTACTAGGCACGCTTGGGCCAAACTAGTGCCATTAGAATGACAGGGATGACTTCTGCATTGAGCTTGCTCACCACTCTGGGTATTAGAGGCAAAGGGGAGAGACGTAAGGCAGGCAAAACGGAGTCCAGAGCTGGTCTAGTGCGTTTGCTCCCAGCGACCATGATCGTGGCACCGAGTCCTGAACGTGGGCACCCTGGTTTTCATTCGTGAAGCCATGAGACCCACGTCCAGACAGTCTCCTAGCAATGACATCTGCTGGAATAAAAACTTTGGATGTAAAAGCAGCCACCAGCGAAGGGCCTGTGAACCTTGAAAGATAGCTTGAAGAGTTTTGTCTAAGGCAAACGGTTCCTGTTCCACGCTGATAACAGGGTCATTTGTAGGGGCTTGAGGAGCAGCTGGGCAAAAGGGGACTGCTTTTATTGCCGCTGCCACCCTACCCGGAGTCTTATTCCCGAGCAGATGGAGACGAGGGGCGAGAACTTGGACCCTGTGACGCAGAGCACGAGACTTATCTGAGGGAGAAGTACCTACCCGTGGGAGGTATTGAACAACATCCTCAGGAAGGAAACCGTCTGAGCCGGAACTGGGAGGAACTAGCCAGATTGAACAGCTATCCCAGTCGAGAGAGTGTCCATGGTAATATGAACGCTCTGTCATCCGGGTAGGACGGAACGACTACATCTTAGAATTAAGAATTGTCATGGCAGCCGCCCTGACCCGATGGAAACCCAAGGGGTCGAGGCGAACCCGAAGGGCAGTGCGACTAGCTGAAGACAGTTGTTGTGAATGGCAAAGCGCAGACATTGTTGATGCACCTAGGAGAAGGGAATTTACAGATACGCATCTCAGATATTTATTGAGGGCAGGAACTCTCCCTCCTTCATTGATATAACAATGGAGCAGAGAGATTCTATGCGGAAGTGGCGAAGACGAATAAACTTGTTTAAGTGCTTGAGATCCAAGATGGGACGGACAGAACCGTCCTTCTTGGGAACTACAAAAAAGGTTGATAGAAGCTCTTGCAGCGTTCGCCATCCGAAACCAGAATGACAACTCCCGCCAGTAGTCCGACGACCTTGAAGAAAAGGCGCGAGACCTTAAAGGAGATCGTGGCAGTGCGGGCGGAAGAAAACGATTTGGTGGGCGGGAAGTAAGTAGATGCTGTAGCCGGAAAAAAGCCAGTTCCCTGACCCGCCTGTCGTCTATGACAGCGGGCCAGACATGACGATATAAAGAAAGTCATCAGCCTACTAAGGTGGTGTGTTCCGTGGTGTGGGTGAAGATGAAGAGAACGTATGGGATCTCTACCCATTTGGTCTGGGCTGTTTAGACTGAGACTGTCGGCCGCGTTGGCTTTTTATGGACTGGGGGGCCCCTGTCCCTGCGTGGGGAATGGTGAGTACCTTGTGACGGGCGGAAGCTGCCTAGCCGAACGAAGTCCGAAAGGGACAAAATCGTGTCAGCTGACGCTGCACGAAAAAGGGGGGTGTCTGTTAATGTTGAGGAAGAGAGGTACTCTTTCTTCCAGTAGCGTCTGAAATTAGTTTATTTAGTCGTTCTCCAAAGAGGTGGCCGGTAAGCTATGGAGGACTAGTCAGAGATTTCTTCGGAGCGGAGTCTGCTCTCCAGTGTCTGATGCAGCGTGCCTGCGAATGGTGATGGCACACGAGGCTGCAACGGCTGCGCAATTAGATGAGTCCAAGGAAGCCAGACCTGATATTCCCCGGCTAACGAGGTCTGGGCTGCCAGGTCCGCCTGGGGAGGGGCTGCTATTTGTGTATCTGCCCAGGTCATGATTGCCATACCAACTATACTGAGGCAAAGGGTGGTGAAAGAGCTGAGCCAGACACCTGAAAAAAACGAGCACGCCATTGTTTTATCTGCCTGTCGGCTGATAAAGGGTCCATCTGGCAGAGAAAGTAAGACTCTTGGTACCAGGCGGGAAACTGGGGGGTCAACCTGTGGGGAGTTCGCCTAGTCCTGGCAAAGGGGATGGGAGAAAGAATAATGGGCTTCGATGGCCTTGCGGTTTCTAAACTTTCTATCCGGACGGGTCCTCTGTATTTTTAGGATCTCCTGAAACAGAGGAGAGCCGCAAGGATCTTTGTGTGCGCTTAACCCTATTGAAAGACGCCGCCTGGTTGGGGGTCCTAGAAGGGGGGCATCAACTTTCAGCATCTGGTTAATAGTCGTGATTAAACACTCAACCATGGCCGGCATCCGTGTGTTGGGACGTATTTGACAAGGGTGAGGCTGGTACTAGCCCCGGTAGGGGAGGTATAGGACCCCTGTGAGTATGCCAGAGATGCGTTCCTGTGATGTCGTTTACGTGGTGTACTAGCCACGGATTGTTGTGCCTTTCGTGGCCTGCCCCTATGCGCTGTATTGTCATGTACCGGGGAGTCCTCCTGTGACTCAAATTGGCCAGAGGTGCATGGCGTGGGGCGGCTCTGCAGGGCCTGGACCAGGGTCATTTGGGTTAGGGGGCGCTAGGAAGGTGTGGTGCTGGTGAGGGGGCTCCTGGACGGTATTGGGGTCACAAGTTTGCAGTGCAAGCAGAGTGCCCGTCCGCAGCATGTACAGCAAGAGACATGTGAGACTGTGGGAGACTTGGGTCTTTTGTTTGGCTAAGCTGCACATGGTATATGTGGATATGTGGACGATTATATGGGCCTGGTCACACTGTGGACCACTGTATACAGAGACAGGGAGCAGTTGAAGGGAATGAGCTGAACAGAGTCAGATCCGCTGAGCTCCTTACCCCACTTAGGTCCGGACTCTGAAGTAGTTGCATCCTGATTCGGTGTCCCCCTGTGCAGGGCTGTGTGCATGGCTCTCAGCCGCGGCAACTGCCAGGATGCCGAGTTACAGGCTGCACGTCTGGGGGAGGAAGTGGGTAGACCACAGTGAAAGGCACGCAGGAAATCTCGCGATGAGTGACAAGCGCCAGAAACTGGCCGGACCGCCCTTTCTGGGAGGCGGCTGGGGGGGGAGGCATTCCGACCGCAGGTGACATTAAAAGTGGGTGGGTGGGCGGGCGGTAGGCCGGAGGGGACAGAGTCAATTGGGAGCAGGCCGGAGCTGGGGAATAAAGTAAATTGCGGCCCCGGAAACAGTGCAGGGCCGGCGCGAAGGTACAGGCTACTGCATTCTCGCCCATTTTAGGGAACCCACTACTTTAGCCATACCTCCTCTGGTACAGAGGGAGTCTTGGTATGTGGTCTGCGTGAGGACCGATGCCCAGGAGCGATGGGTGTAGCCCGGAGGCCTTACCTGGTGCTGGCTCCTGCAACCCATGATCCCTGTGAGGAGAGAATGGGGAGGGCAGTGTGAAGATATCGGCTCCTGCGACCCAAGGTCCCTGGGAAGGGAGGCTGGGGAGGGCCAGGGGTTCCTGACATTGTCACCAGTTTCCCAACTGTGGTATCTGGGGAGGGCCGAAGAGCTCCTACATGTCCCCGGAAGACTCAACCCGATTTGTCCCTGGTGGGAGAGGGGAGATCCATGATGGAGCAGAGGGGGATACAGGGAGGTAACACTCAGTGTGCCCTTCTGAGGAGGTGGAGATCAGGACGCTATGGAACAGTTGCCTTGTGTAAATGAAAAGTAAAAATTAGGAATAAAAATATTGTCCCTAGTCGCAGAAGGAGTACGTGGAGGTAACACTCCATTTTCCCGTATGTTGGTGATTGTGGGAAAGCGGTACTCGAAGGCACAATTGCCCGTCTATCTTCATCTGAGGGAAAAGTGCAAAAAAAAAGCAAGAGAAAATAAAATAATAAAGATAATGATGAGGGTCATTAGACCGCATCTGCCTCCTAATGACACTAAGCTGAAACTGGTTCGGCTTGTGCCAGCCAGGGGAAGGAGTTAGGCCCACGTCACACACACAGATATTTGTGCAGAGATTGGTCACAGATCTCTGGTTGCAGTGAAATCATGGACACATTGTACCATTTGTATATGGCCACAAAATGGAGCAATGTGTCCATGATTTCACTGCAACCAGAGATCTGTGACCAATCTCTGGACAAATATCTGTGTGTGTGACGTGGGCCTTACTGTTTTTTCCAGATTCTACTTAGTGTTCCCCAATGAGGTGCTTGAGAAAAATCTTTTTCTCTGAAACTTAATTGGTGGACACAGCACCCAACCGTATTTCATCCTCTAGAGCATACGTTGAGTTACGTTGTCCTTTTATCACTGAGTTGTGCATACATTACAGTATAAAATGTGTTGTGTGTTTTGTTTTGTTTTTGGTCAGCTTAGCATCAGCCTCCTAATGAGAGACCGCAGCATAAAATCCATGGTCATGGTCTGTGTACCCCAATGAAGTCTCAGAGAAAAAGATTTTTCGGTGAGTACACAACAATCTTTTTACATAACTCATGAAAATTCAGCAACAGAAGGTGTTCATGAGGAACTAGTAAATATATTAGGCCATTGTATTGTTTGTTAAAATGGAGAGATTTATTGAGGACATTGTGAAGATTAATTTTATCAAAGATACAACATGCACTTCAATGTATTATATGCAATGTAAAGAGACTAAAAACCATTCCTAAAAAAAAAAAAAATAAAAAAAAAAAAAAGAAAAAAATCTCATGATTCGGAGTCACCTGTAAAAAAAACTCAGAACTGATGTTAAAACATTAGATATTTGCCTTAGGCAGTTTTGCTAAGTATAAGAGACTGTGCATGGCAAAGTCTAAGGTGCCCCAGCAGTAGACTCAAAAGTCAGAGTTCTGACTATAATTCACCAAAATGTATCCATCCTATATCTAAAAATGTATTATATGAGGGAAGTTCTATGTGTATCTGTAATGTTCCTAATTCATATAACTTCTGTGGTTATATGCTGAAAATCTTTTTTCCCAAAATTGGAGCACTTGTGTCAACTCAGATACGCCCTGAAAATAATCACAAAGTGAAAAATGTTCTAAGTCATGAAAAGATTAATCTAAATATCTAATGCCATTAAAGGGCTTGTACACTCCTTTGTTTAAAGGAGTGATACAAAACCAAAGGTGTATTTTATGCTAAATGTCTAATTTAGTAATATCACTTATCTAAAATACTTAAAATAAAAATTTATAGAATGATGGAGTGTGAAGGGACCTCCTGGGGTCATCTGGGCCAATCCTTTGCTCAAAGCAGGATTCACTAAATCATCCCAGACAGATGTCTGTCCAGCCTCTGTGTGAAGACTCCATTGAAGGAGAGAACTCACCTACACTCATGGCCGCCTGTTCCACTCATTGGTCACCCTCACTGTCAAAAAAAAGGTTTTTTTTCCCAATATCTACTGTCTCCTCCCGTTCAGTTTCCTACCATTGCTTCTAGTCTTCCCTTGTACAAATGTGAATAAAGATTATCCCTCTACAGTGTGACAGCCCTTAATATATTTGTAGACAGCCATTTAGTCTCCTCTGTCTTCTTTTTGACAAGCTAAACATTCCCAAATCCTGCAATCGTTCCTCATAGGATCTGCAGACTGGTCCGCATCTTGATCGCTCTTCTCCAAACTTGCTCCAGTTTATTGATGTCTTTTTTTATTTATTTAAGAGGACCTGTCACCCCCTGTTGCTTGGCAAATGCTGCATTAAGAAAAGGGGGTCCCCCATGTCTCTAGCCCCCCTGTAACCTTTATATATAAAAAAAAAAAAGACTTTAGAAACCTTGCAGTTAAGCGGTCCCCTGGGTTGGATCTAATAAGAGGTCCTCGCCGCTGGCACAATCCTCCTGCCTCCTCATCTGGATCCTGTGTCCAGTTCTGGGCACCACATATTAAAATGAAGCGTCATATATGACGTCCCATTTCGGGGGCTGAACTAGTCCCTGCTTTACTGCGCATGCGCCAGATGTTGATTACTATCATAGCAAATTGTTACAAATTTTAGCCAATTATATTAGAAACTGGTGGTGGGAAAGGCAAAAACATTGTGTGTAGGCATTTCTTTCCCAAGGATCTATGTAATGTGGCTATGTACACGTGTGATGCTCATCTTTACTTCTATCGGTGAATTGCCATGTGGAATATTTGTCTTTATTCCTGTTATGAACTATTATAAAATACAGTAAGTAAAAACAGAATTTCAACATAAAACAATCTGGACAGCGATTTCCATCCCATTTTCAAACATTTATAATGTCTCTTCAATACTTTTATTTTCTTGTTCTACTGTTAATATCACCCACTTATTCGAACATATAAAAGGTAAAGTGCAAAGGTGTATTGAGTCTTCTGGTGAGCGCTATGGGAGCAGAGATGTCGCGGTGCTCTGGTTCTCCGCAGGGCTTTTCTGCTTGCAGATACTTCGACTCTTTATGTTATCAATATCTTTCAAAGATGGGAAAAATCTTCTTCGTGAATTCAGGGGAACGTCCTGCCCCATAAAGAGCTCAAAGCGGACGAAATGGTCGAGTAATAGTTTAATGTCTCGCCGATTACTGACTCCACTGTCATATAATTCCGCGATCTTCTTAACTATTCTTGCGTCAACTTTTTCTTGTGAGTGAGCCATCTATAAAGACAGGGACGTTTTATAAAATAGCATCAAAAGAAATAATTTACAAAAGAAGAAGTTCTGCTTGCCGTTAACTTACCTTTCCGTCTACAGGATGGTTCTTGTGATGGTAAAGTTGCGGAAAAAAAATTGTATAACTGTGGATCAATGTAATATTTTTGTCTAATGAATCTCTGATTTTCTTCGATGCCTCACACATTCGCCACGCTGACCTCTTTTCAATCTATAAGCCGGAAAATAATTTAGTCAAACAGTAGTTTTTTTTGGTGACTGTGACAGTTCAGAATTTAACTTTAAGATGTTTGAGAAGTGAAATCAGATGGCACGAAGCAGATTTAGTGTACTGAGCATGCTCAGTACAATAAGAACGGATCTGAGAAACGATCCAATGTTTTCTAGGACCTGTGCTCCGTAGGCCCCCATGCTAAAGGCCGTGGATCATGTCAGATCAGATTGTGTCCGATTTGGTCCGCTGTGCCCAAAATCGGAGCAGTCTCCAATTTTGGGTGCAACAAAAAAATCGTATCCAACAAAAATCGGATGACAATAAGGGCAAATCCAATCCGTGTCCATAGGATAACATGGGAGCCAAATCGGATCCGTGGCTGTCCGTTTTTAAAACGAACAGCCACAGGTCCTTAAAAAAAAAAAAATCGTAAAGTCAAAATAGCCTAAGAATGACTGCAGCTAGTAATCCAAGTTAAACATTGTTAGTTTCAGAATCTTTTTGCCTACACAATGCTGCTCTCAGATGAAGTAGTAAAAACCTGCTGACATTTGCCTTTAAACCCTTCAGCGATGGCCGCCTTACATATAGGGTGGCCCTAGCACTATTACTGTATAGAGCAGGCTCAAGAGCGAAGTCCACTCCATGCAGTGCGGGCACCAATGGTGTTACCCAGTCGACACCAGACAAGAACTGATGCAATCAGATTGTGTTAATTTATCCTCTTAATCCTTCTCATACTCCCTGCCTAACAGCAGAGATTTTATGTACCCTAATAAAAGGGGTTCAGAGATGGTTCCCCCGCTCCTTGACTAACTCCTATCTATTCCTTTCTGATTTTATAAAAGAATGTATGTCAGTCCTACAAGGACATTTTTAATGCAATCACTAGAAACAGCTTATAGAAAAATGATACAGATTGCCACATGAGACTCCAAGGGTCTATCCCTTTATGCTCAGGGTGTAAAAATAGTCAAAAAAAAAAAAATTGCAAAAGTTAATTTGTTTAATTTGCTACTATATACATCATGAAATATAAGAGTTAAATACAAGACTTCTTATAGAACAGTATTCCCTGTATACCTGATCATATTCCAGGAGTGACGCATCATTTACTCCAGTGACAATCAATCATTTTCTCTATGAGTAACATATACCAGATAAGGCAGGTTGTTTTGGATATCATCATTCTCATGATCTACTTATCATCTTGCACTCTGCTTCACTCTATGTGTTTCCCCCTTTCTGGCTTCATCAGGAGTGCGTCTGCAATGTAGATCAATGCCAATCCCTTTTATCAGGGGCATAAAATCTTCACTATTCAGCAGGTAGTTTGAGAAAGGGGGAGCACAGGGAGGATTGTATGCCCTCTCCTCTATTCTATAGTTGTGTGTTCGAATATAGACAATTTTATATGGTCAATTCATTAAAAGTTATATTTTAACGAATACACTGTTTGCTAATCCACTTCAATACACGTAGACTCAATAAACAGCCATTTATAGACCGCATGAATACAATATTTTTTCAACATTGTGAGACCAGGGCAGGCCATTTAATAAGTAGATAAAATGAAAACATTGTGTCTTAGAATACATTATGGGCTCAGACAATTACAATTTGCATTATACAACTATATTGAATCTTGTAAGTGCAATCTCAGTGATGTGCTGTGTACTTTTATACCTGAAAGTCTGGAAATTTAATGATATGATAGACATAGATTTTGGCTGGACAGTCCTTTTTCTTAGTTTGCATTAATGTTCTACGTTTTACAAAAGGACAGTTCGTAATCTATAAAAAGATAAAAGAAAATAGTTACAGCAAAAGAACCACAGGCAACAAAAATCTACACAGGCTCATTACATAACGCTAGATTTAAAACCGTTATTTTGAGTTTTATAAAATGCACCCTAAATATAGAGAAACAAAAATAATAGTAAAGTAAAAAAAAAAAAAAATTTAGGTGAAAATGGTGGTCTGTGTTATAATCCAGTTGTATCTTACTGGAAGTGAATGGCAGCAGTGGTGGAGCAGGGTGAAAGGAGGTAGAGTTGCTGGCCAGGGCTGGCTCCAGATATTTGTGGGCATGGGTGACAGAGTCTCCATGGGCCCCTTTAACACTCTGTCCGCGCTGCTGCACATCCGTACCATAAGCCGCATCCCAGGTTTAGACAGATGAAAATAAGAAATCATTAATTCCTATTTATTAAAGCTTCCCTGGCAGCGTAAAAGGGAGGGGTCATTAACGCTAATTTTATTGTACTAGGCCAGAATAGGAGGCAATAAATCTAAAGTTAGTGTCTTTCTGCAAACTATATTAGACACACACAGCTCTGCTATATACCCATAGACCCAGATGGCTCTGCTACAGGTATCCTGGATATGCTGCAGGCGCTGTGAGGCAGGAGCCATCCCAGTGATGCTGCGGGTATTGCGAGGCAGGAGCCATTCCGGTGGTTGTATGCAAGTAAATGTCAGCAGTGTGGGCTTCAAAGAAATGGCGCCGGAGGTGGCGCGTGCGCAGAATGAGCTCTCTGTGAAATGACAGAGTTATCAATCTGTGCACGCACTTCCTCCATTGTTCTCCCAGCATCAGATTTAAGGAAAATGGCACTCAGAGGTGGGGTGTGCGCAAATTGAGATCTTGGCTCGTCATTGAGCCCAGTCTCTGCACACGCCATCTCTGGGCACCATTTCTTTGAAGCCAGCACTGCCGACATTTACTAGCATACATACACTGGGGATGGCTGCTGCCGTGCAATACCCACTGCTTTGCCAGGATGAGTCTTGAATCGCCGGGGCACAGGCCAAACTACCCTACTTCTGCCACTGCTCTGTAGTGGCAACAATTTCTCCTGTGACCCTGCTCCATTGCGTGCCCTCACCCCTCTAAGGTGCAACCGGATTATAAAGTGTAACCCCCAAAATCCTCCCAAATGTTTGGGAGGAAAAGTGCGTCTTGTAATCCAATAAATATGGTACTTTGAAAAACAGTCTAGCACAGGAAGAAAGGCGTATAGGTGGAGACCCGATCAATATGGCAGAGTGGGGCTAAACCGGAGTGGACTCCTCTTCCCAATGTCAAGCTCGTTTTTCAAGCTTTTTCCGCTTCATTTTAAGGTAAAACTCGGGGACCCATTCATCAATTGCATTATTTTAAAGTCACTTTGTCTTTTTTGATGTTTGGTTTTCACAAACTGATGCACGTGAGTCATACATTTTGAGCAAAGTCCCCAAATTTTTTTTTTTAACTCCGCTCTTAACCATCTTTTTTTTGCAAATTAGGAACTGGCGCGAAATTGTGCTAAATTTGGCAACTTTAAAAAGTCAGATTTCAAGAATCTGTGTAACACATGGAACAACCACATTGATGTAAAAATCAGAAAATGTAATTAAATCACAAAAGATGATTTGGGGTATGTGGGGGTGAGTCATAAATCGAGAAATTTGTAGCAAACCATAGTAAAATATTAGAATCTGAGAGTCCTCAGTGGTTGATATATAATAGCTAACTGAAAAGATGGTAAGAAAAAGCAAAGCAAGCTTTCGAGACCCTATAACCTCTTAATGAAACAACTTCTGAATAAACAGATATACCGTATTTTCGGATTATAAGACACACTTTTGTTCCCCCAAATTTTGGGGTAAAGTGTGTGTGTGTCTTGTAATCCGAATCTATGGTCCTATACTGCAGAGGAGGGTAAGGGCGGCTTTGGAGTGGTGTTGGGGGCTGGAGGGGGCTGCAGAGGCAACGTGAAGTCATGTGCCCCCACTCATTAGCCTCATGTAATGTGCACTGCACCTGCTGTCCATCACCTCAGTACTGAAACTGCACAGAGATATGGACAGGGGAGTGGGCGCATATTACATGTGCCTGCACCCCCCTCATGCTAGATATAGCCTCCCCATCACTCTGTAAGGCCCCCATGCTGTCTTCTCACACTAAAATAACAAACACTTTGAACTTACCTCTCTGGCCCTGTCCTCCCTGCTTGTTGCACTTCCTGTGTCCCAGGGAAGCCGTTCTTGTGATCGGGCGCGCAGTGATGATGTCACTCTGCTGTGCCGATCACATGACCGGCTCCCCGAGGCGCAGAAGGACTTGAAGTGCGGCAAGCAGGGAGCCACGGAGGACAACGCCAAAGCAGTAAGTTCAAAGTGTTTGTTATTTTAGCGTGAGCAGCAACATGGGGGAAACCATGTGCCATATCGAGGATGGGGGGAGCTATATCTCAGGATGAGGGGGCAATGAGGGATATATATGATTTGTAAGAAGGACATTGGCATTATAAAACGAACATTAAAGATTATTATTTTTTCTTTTTTTTTTCCTTCACCAAATTTGGGGGTGCGTCTTAAAATCTGGTGCATCTTGTAAAGCGAAAAATATGATATATACAAATGCAGGGTGGGATAATGCAATGCATAAACACAGCTGACTTTTAATCATATCTTTGAACAGACCCCCAGTTAGAGGACAATAAAGCTTTGGCACTTTTGACGTGAACGGTTATCATAACCATTTTACCCCCCCCCCCTCTCATTCCTGTTTTTGGACCAATCACTAATCAAAGGACAATAAAACTGTCTGTGCCTCTTATCGTGGAACTCCAATTTTACTGCCAGCTGCTGCTCCTTCCCCCCTCCTAACTGCCCACTATATCACAATATGCTTCACGTCACCTGTGTTATATATACAAATGCATGGTGGGATAATGCAATACATATGTTTCTCCAGAAGTTGTATCAATAGCCTGAGGAAGAGGCCACAGTGTCTCAAAAGCTTGCTTTACTTTTTCTTACCATCTTTTCAGTTCGCCATTAAAAATATCAACCACCGAGGACTCTCACTCTAATATTTTTTTAATCTACTGGTTAACACGGTCCACACATTTTTTACCTTAGCAAACCATAGTCACAAACTAAGAGGTATACAAACACAAAAAAAAACTAGACTGTCAGACATGCAATAAGGAATCGACCCACAGTCCTGTTCAGAGATAAGCGAATTTGCAGAAAATCAAATTTGTAAAATTCACTTGAATACAACCTGAATACATAGGATTTCCATGATGACAATTGAATCTGCCCTGATTACAACAAAAAGACTTAAAGGGAACCTGTCACCTGATTTTAAGCCCCTACACTATCTCTAGCTGTCCCTACACCTTCCTAGCAGTTCCCTATCTATCCCTTTCTTATCTAAAGTGTCACTAGTAAACATGTGTAAAACAAGTATAAACTTACTGCAGTCCCCGTGGTTGGGGGACTGGGTAGGCGTGCCCATGCTTCCATCAGCACACCTTTTTGGTGTAATGCACCCCCGCTGGGCGGCATTATTCTGGGTCCTCTCTGCCCCATTATTTGGAATCTCCCGTCCTCTTTGTAGTTCTATGCACCGGCCGGGCGTCACATTTGGCGCGGTGCATTATGGGGCCGGTCACGTGATCGGCCCTAGTGCATTATGGGCTTCATCACATGATCGGCCCGGCTTCAATAAGCGCATTGCGCATCCGCGGAGTTGGGGCGATCACGTGATCAAGCCCATAATGCACTGGGGCCGATCACGTGATCGGCCCCATAATGCACAAGGGCGGATCACGTGACCGGGGCCATAAGGCACCGCGCCGGATGTGATGTTCGGCCGGTGCATAGAACTACAAAGAGGGCGGGAGATTCCAAATACTGGGGGCAGAGAGGACCCAGAATAATGCCGCCCAGCGGGGCGTGCATTAAACCACAGAAGTGTGCTGATGGAAGCGTGGGCACGCCTACCCAGTCCCCAACCACGGGGACTGCAGTAAGTTTATACTTATTTTACACATGTTTACTAGTGACACTTTAGATAAGAAAGGGATAGATAGGGAACTGCTAGGAAGGTGTAGGGACAGCTAGAGATAGTGTAGGGGCTTAAAATCAGGTGACAGGTTCCCTTTAAAAATTATTATACTCAACTCATCCATCACTTGTCCACTCTCACAGCTCCCTTTCCGGTCTACTGCTCCCTCCCTCGGGTCTTCTCTTTGGCACCACCATCTCTAAGTAAGCCTCGCCCTTCACATGTCCTGCAAGCACAGCTGTCTGACCAGTCCTCTGCTGCCTCCCTCCATCCCGTTACTATCTTCAGTACCGCCGTCTCTAACTAAGCTTTACATTGCCTTTCACCTGTCCTGCCACAGCCACCTCCACTGGATTCCTCCCTCTAGTCTTCTTTTAAGTCTTCACTCTTCAGCACAGCTGTCTAACTAAACCTCATCTCATCCTTCACTTGTCCTGCCTCCGCAGCCCAGGCTAAGTCCTCCACTTTCTCCCTTCCTTCCTGTATGCTCTTCTCTTCAGCACTGCTGTCTTTAACTAAACTGCACCTCTCTTCAAAAGTTATCCAGTGGCTCCATCCCTCTGGTCTTCTCTTCACTCAAGTACAGCCATCAGTAACTACACCTCATCTTGCCCTTCATCTTCATCAGTCCTGATATCCCAGATCCTTCACAGTCCTCCCCTGGCTCCCTCCTTTTGGGCCTCTCATCAGCACCATCGTCTATAACTAAGCCTCACCTCGCCATTCACATGTCCTGCTCCTGCAGGAACGGATGGCTCCCTCCATCTGGTCTTCTCTTCAACTTTCACTACCGACCACTGGTGCTAAAAGAGGATTTTTGTGTACTCACTGTAAAATCTCTTTCTCAGAGCCTTTATAGGGGGACACAGAAGACCATGGATGAATGCTGCTGCCACTAGGGTAAATCGAACCAAAAATGGTTAGCTCCTCCCCGGCAGTATACACCCTCCAACAGGAAAGGAACTGGGCAGGTAGTGCAAAACCAGTAGGAAAAGCATTTGAAATAGATACAGACTGACTCAACAGAAATTTAAGAAGGGCAGGTGCTGTGTCCCCCAATGAAGCCTCCGAGAAAGATTTTATGGGGAGTATACAAAAATCCTCTTTTCTCTATCGCTTCATTGGGGGACACAGAAGACCATGGGACATTCTGAAGCCGTCCCCAAGGGTGGGAAGAGAAGTAGAAAATAATGAAAAACAGAGGCCACAACGTCAGGATAGAAGCAGTCGCGCTGTCAACAGAAAAAGACTATCCCTGCCTAGGCCCGAATTAACAAGGAAAGAAATTAGTAATAGAGGGCCAAGTATAACCTGAAAGGGAAGCCGCATAAAGGGATGCCAACAAGGTGTCTGCCCACAAGAGAAGTGAAGGGGACTATAAGCAAAGAGGGGAGAATAGAATTCCTCCTGAACATCTAATATGTATTCAAAGAAGAAAGACTAAACCAGAGCTTCCATTACTAGACCCAGTAACTAGGGTAAATAAGACGCCTGAACCTGACCGAAAGAGAGCCTTGTGAACGGGTCAAGGGATAGAATAGATTCCGGAGTGGGAGTACTCAGACTCCGGAAAAACATTGTGGTCGCAGAAAAGGTCACTGCCCTGTTTTTGGGACTTGAACTTAGGAAACTACTCCGGTACGTTCGGGAAGAGACTGAGGAAGGCCATGGACATTTCCTACCTAGGACGAAATAAGATACCCCTTGGAGAAAAGAAATTCTTTTGAAAGAACAAGGTGAAACTAGAAGAAAACAGATCTGGAGTCTTCCATCCAAAAATATTGGGAACAGGGAGACATCGGTGAGGAAAAAAAGCATCCTCTGTGGAATGCCTGGTTCAGGGGGGTCCCTCAGGGTAGTGAGGTCTAAAAAAAAAAAGGATACGGAAAAATGATAGGGGGATTTCTCTCAGACAAGGTGGATATAAAATCCTAAACGTGCCTTGAGGCGTGACAGGTAGGGCATACCTACAAACCATGGTAAGCTCATGGAACTATGGGCTAGCTTCGAATCGATGGAACAGCCTGCTGTCTAATGATGGCAGGAAAGCAACTCTGCCAAAGCAGACGCGGCAAAGGTGAGTGAAGAAACTCTAATACCTAAAGGCTGGACTGGATATCGGGGTTGCCTGAGCACAAGTCCATGCTGGGGATAACCCTCTGTCCTCCAGGCAGGACTTAACAGGCAGCCTGTAGCTTTCTGGACCCTCTGTCTCCGTGTGGGGTGATGGAGTGCCTTGTTGCACTCTGTATTCCCTGTGAAGAATCTTGAGGAAAATGTGAAAGGAAAAGCATGGTAGAGACTGGGCCCAAAAGGGCCCCATGTCTGCCTCCTATGACACTAAGCTAAAATCTGACCAGTTCCTCCTGGTCGGTGGGTGTATACTGCCAGGGAGGCGCTAACCTCCGAGTGGCAGCAGCATACACCCATGGTCTTCTGTGTCCTGCAATGAAGCGAGAGAGCAATAAGCCTCACCTCACCTGTCCTGCCACCGCTGCGGCTTACCACCCAGTCCTCTGCTGGCTTCTTCCCTTTGGCTCCAGTCTTCTTCTCTTGAGTCTACACTCTTCAGTACGTACAACACAGAAGGGCTTGTGTAATGCCATAACGTGCAGCACTTCACGATGTCACACAAGGCTTAATGGTATGGTGAAAAGTCACTATAAGAAGATTGGAGCTAGAGGAAGTACGGCAGGAGGAACGGGCATGAGCTACGGCACCAGGACAGGTGAGGGACTTGGCGAGTATATTTTTAAACCCCTTCACCACCCTAAAAACACCCAGCAAAATAGTAACCAGCTGCTTCAGACAGATCAAATTGCAATCATTTCGGATTCTGGCAAATCAGACTTATTCTATGTAGCGACTTTGGTTTCCTTCAAATCGATTTGCTCATCTTTTAGGATACTTGTGATTTAAACTGTCTGCAAGTTTGCTTTATTTCTTAGTAAAAAAATGTATAAAAAATAATATAAAACAGTATAAAATGTTTGTAAAGATGTACATAAAACATTACAAATATTCAAATATAGTAAATTATCCACCTGACTTGTCAACGCGGCAGAACTTAGTTTTTGGTCTTCCGCCTGATCCTTTCC
The DNA here is from genome assembly GCA_033576535.1 of Allobates femoralis. Taxonomy (NCBI): domain Eukaryota; kingdom Metazoa; phylum Chordata; class Amphibia; order Anura; family Aromobatidae; genus Allobates; species Allobates femoralis. Next base: position 5,427,130 of record JARQOC010000009.1, read on the forward strand.
CAAGTCGTAACCAAACACCTTTCTTCCAACAATTATGAAAGGAACTCCTGAATACTCATATAGGCAAACCTTATCAATGACCGGTCCTTCCCAATGCAGGGTAAACTTTGATGGGGGCCTGAATGCTAGAAAAATATCAAAAAGAGAGTAAACGATGACCATTTTTTTTGATAACTTCACTGAACAATATAAAATACCCAATAAGATGCACTAGTGAGGGCCATCAATGCACGATAAGTATACAGATACACTTCGTGGTCCTGACTCGACGCCGGCTCAAACCAACTAGGAAGATGGTGTCCGAATTTCTTTAAATGTGCAAATAGTCTCTTCAGACAGGTGACACTAGGCCAAGTCCTCTTCCTATTGGAAGTAGAAATCCTACAAGTTAATATACTCCCCTTTGTCTCTTATGATAAAAGCAAAACCAGAAGCTCTATTGTAAGGCCCATGTTTCGAGGTGTATCGCCTCCTCGGTACAACGTAGGAGATCTGATTTGACTGTATGAGAGACCGCCGACAGTGGTCTAAGGGGTAACGTTTCTCTTTGTGGATAGTGACATGCCAATGTGAGGAGACTTCTTATGTCAGTTACTTTCCCAGAGTAGCATTGTATGGCCTATAAGTCGCCTTACACTTGCATGTCACTCTCCGTAAGGAGAGACGTTAACCCTTGGAACCCTACTTTCTTGAAAGTCAGGTTAAAATATAAAAAACGCAGTTGCTTCCTAACAATATATGCAGCAACAATAACAAACCATAGTCCTGTTCTTCTAACAACTCCAGGTCTAGATGTCAATTCAGTTTCACCATTTCAATATTTATGTTGTTTTTTAACAATGAAAAGATTTCAAGAGGACCAGATATGGAGTAAGATGCTTACAGTTCAGGACAGTTCATTAATGGTGATGAGCGAGCACCACCATAACGTAGCAAGCGGTACTCATAGTGAGCAGCTGGACGCTCGGACGGGTGCGACTCAAGTACGGAGTATACTGGACGTCAATGTGGGACTCTAGAACATTTTTCTGCAAAAGGTTCAGAAAAAAGGAGATTTTTGTGTACTCACCGTAAAATCCTTTTCTCTTAGCCTCTAATTGGGGGACACAGACCGTGGGTGTTATGCTGCTGTCCACTAGGAGGCGACACTAGGCAGAATCTGAAAAAGAGTTAAGTGGCTCCTCCTCTGCAGTATTACACCCCTGGAGCAGGCAGTGCCTCTTCAGTTTTGTGCTAAAGCAGTAGGAGAGTTCACCGAGTAATAATAGTAATAACAGTACAAGGCATGTAACCAAACAGGCAAACCTGTGTAAACATGTAATACTTAACATGGTAATAACAGTGTAACAAGGCCTGTAACCAAACTGGTACATGGCAAACAGTTAAGAGTTAACAGTAATAATAGTATAACACAGCCTGCAGCCAAACGGGCAAACATGTGTAAACAGTTACCCTTGTAACAGTTGAGAAGCAACATGAGAACTGTAGTAAAGGCCCCAAAGGGGCAAAAGGGTGGGAGCTGTGTCCCCAATTAGAGGCTAAGAGAAAAGGATTTTACGGTGAGTACACAAAAATCTCCTTTTCTCCTTCGCCTCATTGGGGGACACAGACCGTGGGACGTCCCAAAGCAGTCCCTGGGTGGGAAAAGCGATGGAACTAGTAACGCTGAACATGGTCAGCGAAAAACTATGTACCTACAGGAGGGCTGCTGCCTCCTGGAGGACACATCTACCCAGACCTGCGTCTGCCAAGGCCTGAGTGTGAGCACTGCAGTGACTTGTAGATGTGTGTAGGCTGAGCCATCTGGTTGCCTACGACACTAATTGTGCTGACGCCTGGGGCCGGACGGCCTAGAAGGCCCCCACGGCCATAGTAGAATGTGCCCCAACACCTGCAGGAAAGTGGCAGGTTTTTGAAGGTATAAGCGTCTTGGATGGTTAGTGGAATCCATCTAGCTATAGTAGCCTTAGAGGCTGACATGTCTTTATATCGGACCTCTTGAAGAAGGAAGAGAGAATCCAACTTCCTAAAAAGGTGCTGTCCTGGATACATATATGCGTAGGGCCCTGACGAGGACCTACAGGGCCCTGACGAGGTCCTACATATGTAAAGCCTTCACGACCCAATGGCCTGGAACCAGGCGCAGAGATGGCAGAGAGAGGTCTTCATTTAGGCGAAAGAAGTACCTCGCCAGTGGAAGAAAGGAGGGACCGGCCGAAGGGCAACATTGTCTTGGTGGAAGACCACACAAGGAGATTTACCTGAGAGTGCTGAAGTTCCGATACTCTGCAGGAGATGGTTCTTGTAGAGCCGTGAGGACAAGGTTTGGGTCCCACGGGTGTAGCGGCCTGTTGAATGGGGAAATGAAATGGCAGACCCCCTCGAAGGAAGGATTTCCTTGAAGTCTGGGAGCAAAACGTTTGTGGAAGAAGGTGGAAGTGGCTGAAAACTGCCCCTTGAGAGAACTCGAGGACAGGCCTGAGTCTAGGCCTGAATTGAGGAAACTGAGAATTCTTGGTAGGGATAGGGCCAAAGTGAATGGCCTCTAGAGGTGCACCAAGCAAACAAAAACAAATATTCATGTGTGATGGTAAATGTTTGAGGAGGCTGGTTTCCTCGCTCTGATAATGTTCGCCACAATACCCTAAGAAAACCCAGCTTGGTTAAGACCCAGGTCTCAACAGACATGCCGTCAATACAGAGTTGAGGAATTCTGAAGGTATAACCTGTCTTGAGAGAGAGAGTCTGGACTGTCTGGATGAACAGTCCGGCAAGCACCATGGTACGGCTGCTATGAGTGAGACACGGAAACGGATCCATCCCAGGACTGGTGTGTGTGGTCCCAATGACTGTGGGTCATAAGACCTGGTCATGAAGGCTGGAGTCATGAGTTCCTCATCCGGGGTTCCCTAGCACCGGTAGATTCATGGGACAACGTGAGGGTGTGGAAAACACTCCCTTGAGGTAATCCCTTGCGGGTGAAGACAACCACTTCCCGGTCATCTCAGCCAGTATGTGACCGGCTTATAGTACGGAGTTTGTGGATTCCGCCCAGTGAAGTACGTGATGAACTTCATCCGTTGCCTGGAGACTTCGGGGTCCGCCCTAGTGACTGACATATGTCACAGCCGTGGCATTGGCTAAAGGACTTCAGTGCTAGGACTATTTCCAGAATCTTCTGTATATTCATGGGCATTTTTGACTCCGGGCGGGATCATTTGCCTTGTGTTCTGTGATGGGGGACACTGCACCCCATCGCGTCAGGCTCGTGATAGTGGTTAAACTGTTCAGCGTGGTGGAACGAAAAGCCTTCCCTGCATGATAGAAAGAGTGGCCAGAGCCACCGGGGGGGGGGGGGGGGGGGGGGGAACCGCCTACTTTCAGAGGACAGGTGAAAAACTCTTGTCGAGTGATTGAGGTTCTTATTCCTTGAATTGAGAATGGAGAGTGTGAAGGCGGTCTGAGATGCAGCTGTGAAATATTAAACTGTTGGAACCGGAGTATAATTGTGGAGGTTGTTATAGTGTCTACAGCACTGAGACACTATGTTTGCAGTCCACGAGGATCAGAGTTTTGGATAGGCAGAAGGTCCAAGGATGGAAGGATGATGACACCCCTGGAGTGAGGGGTAGTCATGACGTCTGCCCTGACCTTTGTGAGCACTGAAGGAGCTGTAGTTAAGTCGAAACGGGAGTGCCACTAATTAGTAGCATTCCTGTTTGAATACAAATCTGATGGAACTTTCTGTCAGTAGCTGCATAAGAATATACAGGTAGGTGTCCTGTATATCTATGGGCGCAAGGAATATTTATTGTTCTTTGGAAGCAACTTGGAGTGGAGATACCATGTGGGATAAGTTATCCGGACATGTTAGTTTAGTTGTTTTAGGTCCAGTACGGATCATACTGTACCTTCCTGATTGGACCACAGATAGGTTGGAAAACGCTCTTTGCGTGATACGGTTACAGCGACTCCTGAAATGAGGAGAGGCTTTACAGCGTGGAAAAGTACTTGAGCCTTTAGGCAGTGGAGACGATTTGGTCTCGGATTGGTGAGACTGACTCGGTCAGAATGAGCTACCCTTCTGGGTATCCTGGGACAGGTACCTGTGTGGCGACCGAGTACTCGTCAGTGTCGGTCTAAGTCTTGACCGACCTTAATAAATTCTGAAAGGAACGGTCGTCCTGGTTTGCACTGAGGGAGGGAGTGCCCTTGCCTCTCTTAGCATCTGAAGTTAACTTGTCTAGCTGTTCTTCGAACAGGTGTCCTCTGAGGAATGGAAAAAAACTGAGGGGCTTCTTGGAGACCACGTCCATTCTTCCCTTCCCGTACCCAGAGGGCACGTCTAAGGGAATGGCATTGTGAGCTGCTATTGCTGAGCAACTGGCAGCATGCAGGGCTGCGCACATTAGGTAGTCAGCTGAGGTGGCGACTCGAGTTGCTTGGGTCGTCAGAGTAGGTCGGCGGACGAGGCATTCAATATTGGTTGACCTGCTAATGCTGTGATGGCTGTCGCTGCCCTGACTGAAACGAATCTTGTCCGTGTCAGTCTAGATGTGAACTGGCCGAATGAATTCCGGTTGGAATGCAGTTTGCTGACGGCGCTTGAAGGACCGCCTGGCTGTGCACTGAGGGAGGGAAATGCTTTTGTCTCCCATGGCATCTGAAAACAATGTGACCAGTTGTCTTCTGGACAGACGTCCCTGGGATATGGGAGGCCTGTGAGAGACTGAGGCTACAGTATATCTTAGAACTTCCAATAGAGCGTCAGCCTGGCGGCTCTAGGACTAAGGACGTATTGAGATCTGAGTCGTGATTAAATTGGCCTTCTGAGGGCAGGACTGGTCTGCTGCCTGTAGTGCCTTTACTGTGGTATTATTGCCCACGTCACGTCCTATGTCCTGTGTGGAGCCACAGTCGGGAGGAAGTATGCTGAGCCTCTGATAATACTTATAATAATATTTATCCATTTATATAGCGCTATTAATTCCATAGCACTTTACATATATCCAGAAATACATATATATGTATCTATATATATAATATACACACACACAGATGTAGGGGATTTGAACTTGGCAACCCGCAGGTGCAAGGTCCAGATCACTATCCTCCAGGCTATAATGCCTTGTGCTGCAGGGGAAAAAGCATGCTGCTTGGCTTCATTGCAGAGAGTGTGCAGTGTGAGATCCTGCGCCGCCAGTACTGCTGGACAACATGGCTGGAGGATTCGGGGATGACTCCTCAACCTAGTATTCCCAGGGAATTCTGGGGAAGGGGGGCGGCATATGACATGGAGTCTCAACCTCAACCGTGCCACCCTACAGTGGGAGTCGGGGATGAAGCATGTCGGTTCCCATGACATCGATGAGGGCACTGCGGACACCGCAGACCGGTACCCCCCGGGCAGGCTACTGTACAGCCCCTTTCCCCTGTGTGCCTGCATGTTGCGGCAGGGAAGAGGTCCTGTGGGGCTCCCAGTGCATACGGGCCACAAGAATAGTGGGGCTCCGAGCATTGTGAGGGGCTGTACAGAGTACCCTGCACCTGTATCTGAAGTGCAGGGATCTGTGCATTCATTACTAGATGCGGGGAAGATGCCCTAATATTGCTTTATTATATGGCTATATAATTGCCATGATACTATCAGACTGCCCCCATCATGGCCGCAGGAGAGGGCTGTAGAAGAAACCAGGAGGGGGGCCTGAGCGTGCAGGGAAATGAAACTTTGCTCCACAGTGGCCTGCACGCTCCGTTCCGCCCCCTCCATGATGCTGATCGCGTCATCCGGGGGCGGGGAAAGAGGCGGCGGCCTCGTTCTCTAGGCCGAAGCCGCGGCCTCTAGTAACATTCCCCTGCTGCAGATGGGGCTCGGCCGGCGCGGAGACCCGTGGAGGGACCGGAACGGATCTGGATCCCCGCGGTCCCTAGGTATAGTGCGGCGCTGTCCCTCACAGGAGAACCCAGGAACTGGGTTTCCTGGGGCTCGGCCTTACATACAGCTGCCGGCAGACAGAGGCAGCTGCTGGACCCGCGGCCATTATGGCGCCATTGTGGTGGCGGCTCCCGCCGGAGAACCCTAGGTCAGGGTCTCCTGGGCTATGGCCGTATATATGCAGGTGCCGGCTTCCAGGGGCATGGTGCTGGCCTGCAAGGACATAGGGAGTCTGTAGGTGCCTGCACTGCCGGCATGATGTCCTACGGCCCCCACCAGGAGCACACAGCAGGGCTGGGGCTCCTGGGATGTGCAGTCTTGGGATGTGAGCCCATCAGAAGCACTCAGCCTGGCTGAGGCTTCTGGATTACACTGCAGCCGACCTGTAGTCTGTGACCTGTGGTGCCTCAACCTAACGGTCCCACAGGGGTGATTAGGGAGGGATGCTGGCTGCCCCGCTGCTGGTCCCTTGGCACCCTCAGGAGTACACAGCGAGGCTGTGTGTCCCTGTGTGTACTGCGGCGAAGACGCTGCCGCTGAAGTCCATGGAGTGGCTCAGCAGGGCTGAGGACTCCTGGGGTGCTCCGAGTGCTGCACCTGCTGGCTCTACCTGTGGTGTCTCAACCTAAATGAACCCCAAAGGGGTATTTAGGGAGGGATGCTGCTCCACCATCAGAGGCCTTGTCCGTCACCTCGACCTCAACCCAATGACCCCAACAGTGGTGAAATGGGGAAGGAGGACCGTTGTCTCAACCTCAACCCAGCGCCCCCAACATTGGGGGGCCGAGGAAGGAGCGGCATGTTAGGGGAAAAAGTCTACCTCAACCAGGCGCCCCAACAGTGGGTGGCCGAGGAGTGACCATGCCGGGAGTCTCGTCAGAGACCCACTTTTCTTCTTCTTGAAGTAAAAAATTCAAAAAGTGAAAAATTTTAGGAGCAATAAAATTTGTGTGTGCCTCCTTCGACACTAAGCAAAAACTAAAGAGGCACTGCCTGCTCCAGGGGTGCAATACTGCAGAGGAGGAGCCACTTAACTCTTTTTCAGATTCTGCCTAGTGTCGCCTCCTAGTGGACAGCAGCATAACACCCACGGTCTGTGTCCCCCAATAAGGCGAAGGAGAAAATGTTCAAGTTCCTATTGACTTCATTATACTCGGTGCACAATTCACAACCATCTGAGCGTCCAACTGCTCGTTACGAATACCGCTCGCTCATCACTAGTCATTACAGTGTAAATGCCATTTCATTGAGAAAAAAAACACTCATATTGAGCTGACTTTTAATGATGGGTCACAAAGCAGCTAAAGATAATGCTTTTTTGTGCTATATGACTTCTTTTTTCACATTTTTCTGTGCTCTTTTAAAACTGCATTTTATGACTGTGTGGTTATGGCCAGCAGCTGATTACAGTAAGCAGTGCAATGTGACAGCAGAGAAAATGTTAACAGAAATCGTGACGGAGCTGTGTGGAGCCAGATGACAGACCAGAAGCATGTGCCAAGGAAAGAGGAGTTTGCAGTGATCCTGACACTCTGACATTGCTCAGCAACTGTGCTGTAGCCTGAAGTAATCTGATATATTGTCACCTCATCAGCTGCAGTCAGCAGTGTGGATATTCTGTAGGCCCTGCCCCCTTTACCCCTAGATTGCAAAGACATACTGATAGGATGTTTAGATTGTGAGCTCCAAGAGAGACAGCATTACTGATGTATGTAAAGTGCTATGGAATTAATAGCGCTATATAAATGAATAAATATTATATTGTTACATGCCCCGTATTCAGTGTAAAGATGGATCTGAGTGGTAATAAACATGTGTCTGCTTTACACACAGTGCAGTGGGGACACCTTGTGGATGGATTATGAACGGTTTTCAACTAGAATTCTCTTATAAAGTATATTTGACAGTTTATTAAAATCACTTGCTCTACATTATTACTAAATAAAGATGTAATCGGTGGTTATGCTTTAACATCCGGTTGGTGGAGATCCGACCCCTTCCAATCGACTGACACCTGGTGCCGCAGATCATATCAGAAGTATTCATAACTAACACCATAGTGCCGTACACTGCGCAGGGGCTGTTTCTGCGTATTGTAGCCCAGCTCCTTCTAAAATGATCCGAACTGTGATCAAAATTGTATTCAAGGCTGCATGTGTGGATGTTAGGGTGGAAACACACTATCTTACTTACGTGCGAGTCTCTCGGAGGAGACTCAGATCAGTGACCCTGAACGGCCTCTCCCTTTCTGGATGGGAGTGTCAGCTGTTTGTGTTTTTGTGTAGCATCACTCTCCCATCCAGAAAAGGAGAGGCCGTTCAGGGTCACCTGATCCAAGTCGCATCCGAGAGACTCACATGTAAGTAGGATAGTGTGTTTCCAGCCTTGGGTCGCAGGTTGCAATATGACTCCATTGACTATCATTACTTGCAATGAGGCACTGCTATTTTCATGTTGTGCAACACACATCACTAAGTACGCATTCACAAATTTCCGAATTATCACATTTTCACAGCTGAACTAGCACAATTGGTGAATAAGCCTGAATACATCCAAATTACAGATTTCATGTCAACGGTAATAGTTATGTGAATATTCACAGACGCCCTGCAGTCACATTACCTCTATTCCCAAAGTCGTTATGCTCTTCTAGAACACTATAATTTGAGGACGTCCTTTCCGCATACTCGCCAATGACCTGCATGGCCTTCTCTAAGGAATCCAACATTTGTAGCTGGCAGGTTTCTTGGGGGAGCTTCAATGCCAAATAGAGAAATAAGGCGCGTTATAGATAGGAAGAGAAAAAGCAGGCAATAGAAAGTATATTAACATTGTATACAAGTCATTTGTAATGCAAGCAAGAATGAAACCTGCAAAAAAAACATGGCACATAGATTATACAGACTTAAAACGAATCTCCCAATAGGTTTCTGGTTCCTAAGCAATATAATGTAGGGGCAGAGGTCCTAATTCTAGCGATGTGTCACTTACTGGGCTGATTAGTGTAGTTTTTATAAAACAATTGTTTTATCAGCAGGAGGTTATCTTTACAGGACTAGTAAATCTGCTGCCAAGTAGTCCAACCATTCCCCCATGCCTGATTGGCAGCTTTCTGTTCACACGGTTCATAGGCCAATCAGTGGTGTGGGCGGGGATATACAAACTCTGTATTCAGAGACCTGGTAGATCTGAAGCCGATAAAACGTTTTGAGAAAAATTGCAGCAAGTAGCTGAGCGACAACTCTGGAGTCAGCATTTCTGCCCTACATCATGAAGCTGTCGTATTGGGGAGGGAAAACCTTGTGATATATTCCTTCTAATATTGATAAATGATCCTTGTGGTGAGAAGAATTGGATTATCACAGAGCACAGATGTCACGGGCCTATGACGTAAAGACAACATAAAAAATAAAATCAAATAAAATGTAGCAAACATAAATCAAATATTTCAATCAGGAAAAATGAAATCTTGAAAACTGAAATTAAGACGAATATCAGAGAAGAATATTAAAAAGGTTTTCCAGGACTTAGGTCATCAATATCACATAGATTGGGTCTAGACCCGCCACCTGTTTTCTCCTGCGGATCCGGATGTGCAAAAAGGGGATTTTTGTGTGTACTCACTGTAAAATCCTTTTCTCTGAGCCTCTAATTGGAGGACACAGGACCATGGGTGTTATGCTGCAGTCATTAGGAGGCTGACACTAAGAAAATGTGGAAAAACAATTAACTCCTCCCCTGCGGTATACACCCCATGACTGGCACAAGCCGAACCAGTTCAGTGACCAAGCAGTAGGAGAAAGTGAATACAAGTATATCAGAAGGTAACCATAGGAGAACTCAAAGAACCGCAAAGAAACCAAAGGGCCCAGAACGGGCAACAGGGAGGGCAATGTGTCCCCCAATTAGAGGCTCAGAAAAAGAATTTTACGGTGAGTACACACAAAAATCCCTTTTCTCCTTCACCTCCTTGGGAGACACAGGACCATGGGACATCTTAAAGCAGTTCATGGATGGGTAAAACAAAATCAGAAATACAATACCTCTTGAAAACATACCAATTTAAAGGTGAGCCACTGCCGCCTGCAAAATAAGTCTACCAAGGCTCGCATCTACTGATGACTGAGTATGGATGCTGTAGTGCTTTACAAACATATCCAGGCTGGCCCAGGTTGCCGCCTTGCACATCTGCTCAGCAGATGCCTGGTGACAAACAGCCCAGGAAGCTACAACCGCATGAGTCGAGTGCGCCTTTAATCCATCAGGAATGAGCATGTTCCATAGTCGATAGGCTTCTTGGATGGTCGACTTGATCTCCCTGGCGAGTGTGGCTTTGGACGCCGCCAAGCCTTTTCTGTGACCTTCCGGAAGGATGAACAGAGAATCTGACTTCTGTTAGGATCTATGTGCCCAGAACAGCACCTTAAGAGTTCTCACCAGGTCCAGGTTGTGCAAAGCTTTTTCAACACGGTGCACCAGTGTCAGACAAAAAGAAGGAAGACAGATTTCTTCATTAAGGTGGAACGAAGAAACGACCTTCGGAAGAAACGAGGGCACCGGACTGAGTACGATCTTCTCCAGATGAAAAACCAATAAGGGATCCCTGCAGGAGAGCGCAGCCAGCTCAGAGACCCGGCGCGTATCAAGGTTACTGCCACAAGAAAAATGATTTTCCAGGACAGGAAAGAGATGAATTTCTTTCAGAGGCTCGAAAGAAGGTCTCTGAAGGGCATCTAGAACCAGGTTTAGGTCCCATGCTTCAAGTGGTCGCCGGTAAGGGGGAACCAGGCGAGACATACCCTGAATAAAAGTCCTGATTTGGGGTTTTGTAGCGAGATGTCGCTAGAAAAGTACCGAAAGTGCAGATATTTGTCCCTTAAGAGAGCCGGTGGAAAGGTCAGAATCCAAGTCGGATTGAAAGAATTATGGGAAGAGAAAAGACAAGGGGGGAATGGCCCCGATCCCTGCACCATGAGAAAAGTCTTCCATGTGTGATAATAAATGTGGGCGGAGGTGGCCTTTCTGGCTCCGATCATTGTGTTGATCACCGCCGGAGAAAAATCCCCTTGTGTTAATAAACAGGTCTTAACAACCACGCCGTCAAACTCAGGGCTGTTGAGTTCTGGTGGCATATTGGACCCTGGGTTAGCAGGTCCGGACAGTCGGCGACGAGCCGCACCAGAAGGATGTACCAGGTGCTTCTGGGCCGATCTGGCTCTACCAGAATAACGGGGACGCCTTCAATCTTGAATTTCCTCACTACCCTTGGTATTAAAGGGCAGAGGAGGAAAGATGTAGGGTAGACGAAACTGAGTCCACAGCTGGACTAATGCGTCCGCACCGACGGACAGTGGATCATGCGACCGAGCCATGAAAATGGGTACTTTAGCATTGAGACACGATGTCATGAGGTCTACATCCACAGTCCCCTAGGGCTTACAAATCTGCTGGAATACCTCCGGATGAAGAGCCTATTCCCGAGACGCGAGGCCCTGATGGCTGAGGAAATCCGCTGCCCAGTTGTCCACGCCTCGGATGTGCTCTGCTGAGAAAACCGATCAGGTGGACTCGGCCTAGCGAAGGATTGGCTCCACTTCGCACATCGCCTGTCCGCTGCGGGTGCCTCCCTGATAATTGACATACACCACAGCCGTGGCATTGTCTGATTGGACTCAAATGTGGCGACTCGCTAGTAGGTGGTGAAAGGCCTGCAGAGCCAAAAAGATGGCCCGAATCTCCAGAAGATTGATGGGAAGGGTGGCCTCGTGGCGGGACCAACATCCCTGAGCCGTGTGCTGGCGGAAGACCGCTCCCCAGCCTATCAGGCTGGAATCGGTGGTGAGTAGTGCCCAATAAGCAGGGAGGAATGATCTCCCCAGTGAAAGCGCGTCTGGGCCGCAGCCACCAATGTAATTTCTGCCTGACCTGGGGGGATAGCCGAAAAGTCTGGTCGAGGGTGAACGGGCTCCTGTCCCAGGCTGATAGCTGGGACAACTGCAGAGGTCTGAGGTGCAGCTGGGCAAATGGAATCGCCTCCATTGCTGCCACCATCCTCTATAAAACTCTCATCCCAAAACGAATGGCGTGAGACGAGGGATGGAGAAGAACTCGGACACCCCGACACAGGGCTCGAGACTTGTCTCAAGGGAGAATTACCAACCAGCTGGATGTATCGAAAACCATGCCCAGGAAGGTGATTGTCTGATCCAGAATTGAAGAGGATTTCTTCAGATTGACCAATCACCCCAGACGGGAGAGCGTGTCTATAGTAATCTGACCGCTCTCTTCGCAGTCCGCGAAGGAAGGAGCCTTGATCAAAAGGTTGTCCAGATAGGGTAGAACGGCTACACCCCGGGAGTAAAGAATAGTCATGATGGCCACCGTGGCGAGCCCGAAGGGTAAGTCGACAAACTGGAAATGCTCCCCGTGTACCGCGAAGCGGAGGTACTGTTGGTGTACCTAGGAGATCGGAATGTGTAGATATGCATCTTGAATATCTATTGAAGCCAAGAACTTTCCCTCCTCCATGGATGTCATGCAGAAAAGGTCCATTGACCGGGCACTACACACGTGGAGCTCTGCTAAATGCCTATCGGCTATCCCCGGTGCCTGGTGTTGCTCAGCCTTAGAACAAGTATCGGAGATTCATAAAGAAGTGAAATAAAGAAAGGCGGCACTCACCGTGTAGGCTGGTGGAAGTGTGTTTTAATCCAGGTAACTTAATCCATTAAAACATTGTTGGTGCAGTGGGGAGAGGGAGTGAGAGGCCGTCGGAACGACGGTACGTTTCGTATCGTGTAGTGATACTTCTGCGGGTTCCAGTATCTAATAATGGAACAGAGGGACTCCATCCTGAAGTGGTGAAGCGGGATATATTTGTTTAGGTGCGTCAGGTCCAGGATGGGGCATACGAAGCAGTCTTTCTTGGAACCACAAAGCGATTCAAATAGAAACCTCTGAAGTGCTCGGACTCCGGAACCGGGATAATAACTCCCGCTCATTAAAGGGAATCGACGGCTTGGAAAAAGGCACGAGCGTTCGGCGAGGATTTTGGGGAATTAGAGAGGAAAAACCGATTTGGTGGGCGAGAGACAAACTCATTGGTGTAACCAGAAGACACCAGTTCCCTGACCCACCAGTCTTCTACGACAGCGAGCCAGACATGGCGAAAAAAAGAAAGTCGGGCTCCTACTAAGGTCGTGTCTTCCGCGGATGAGGTCGACTCAAGACGAGAACCTATGGGATCAGGATCTCCTAGGTCTGGACTGCTTTGGCTGTGATAGCCAGGTTGAGTTAGACTTGTTGGTCAGTTGTGTCCCCTGTCCCTGCGTAAAGAATGGTTTGTGTTAGAGGGTGGGCGTGAAGCCGCCCAGTCGAACTAGTTACGAAAGGACCGAAAAAGCGTCTTCTGAAGCCTAACAAAGGGGCATTGTGGCTTGTGTTGGGAAGAGAGGTACCTTTCCCTCCAGTGGCATCTGAAATGAGCTTGTCCAGTCGTCTAACAAAAAGGCGGACGATTTGGTACGGAAGGCTAGTCAAGGATTTCTTTGACGCAGAATCCGCCCTCCACTCACGGAGCCAGAGTGCCCTGCGAATGATAATAGTGTTCGAGGCGGTTTTCGCTGCGCAATTAGTTGAATCTAGAGACGCCTGGATGAGGTATTCTCTGGCAATTGAGATTTGGGTTGCTATGTCCGCTAGTTCCGATGGCAGGCTGCTGTCCTGCAAGGAGCTGTGTAGGGTATCCACCCAGGTAATGATTGCCTTAGCGACCCACACTGAGGCAAAGGAGGGCGAAAGGGATGAACCAGACGCTTCGAAAACCGAGCGAGCCAGCTGTTCATCTTGCTGGTCAATCGGGTCCGTAATGGAAGACCCATCTGGCAGGGAAAGCAAAGTTTTCGCTGCTAAACAGAAAACTGGGGATCAACGGGCAGGGAATTCGCCCAATCCTGGCCTAAGGCGGTGGGAAAAGTTTAGCAAGCCTCGAAAGCCTTACAATTTCCAAACCTTTTGTCTGGGCTGTTTCTGTGTTTTCACAAAATATCCTGAAACTCAGGATGGTCTGTGAAAAACGTTTGCGGACGTTTAGTCCTTTTGAAGGTCACCGCATGATTGGGAGTCGTGCATGGAGGATCATCAACGTTTAGCGCTTTGTTAATAGCAGTGATCAGGTCGTTGACCATAGCCTGCGTGTCTGGGGAGTCCAGGTCAAAAGACGTGTCCAGCTCGGGGTCCGAATCCAGGATATGGTATGCGTCAGGTGAGAGTGAAGTAGGTCCCGAGTTCCTGACAAGGGAAGCATGGGAACCTTGCGATGACGCGGGTAAGACGCTTCTGTGCTGTCTCTATCGTGTGACCCCAGAGCAAGAACGTGGCTCATCCCGATCGGGGAGAGCCTTGATCAACCTGCCCCTGTAAGACATGCTCTCCCGCGCAGGAGCATCCATCCGTGCCTCTGCCTGGTCGGACAAGCTGGCCATTGGACGGCTCTGCAGGGCCTGTACCAGGGTAGAACAGAGCCTGTCCATAAACTGTGACAGTAGTCTGTCCACGGATTGTGACATGGATTGCGACAGGAACAGGGCCCAGTCAGGTGGGTTAGAGGCGCAGGTTGGTGCTGTGGCGGTGGAGGGCTCCTGGGCAACTGCGGGCTCGCATTTTTGGCAATGTGGGTTAGCAAGGGGCGCGCGGCAGCTCAGAGTGGCATGTAACGCAGGAGGTATAATATCTGTATGGGTCTTCAGAACCTTTTTTGTGTGCTTTGAGCTCTGCATGGTTCTATGCTGAAGTGTGTGAATGTAACCACACACTAGGATGGTCAAAGTTGTGAATACTGAGGGCAGGGGCTAAAAAACAGAGACAAGGGAGAATAAGCTGCAACAGAGAACAGTGTCTGCTGAGCTCCTTACCCAGAGGGATGAGTGGATCAGTTCTCCAATGCAGCTCGGGTGCCCAGTGGTCCTGTGTTCCCTTGCAGCACTGGGTGCAGACGGTGCCGAGATCCGGGTGCTTCCTGGAGTGTGATGAAGGAGCCGATTGCAGGGATAAGTGTAGCCAAATGATTACACGTGTACGGGAGGGGGGGGATCGTCGGGCACGAGAGGCACACTATGAAGTCTCGCGGAGAGCGAGAGCCACCAAGCAGGATAAGAAATCTCAAATAGGAGCAGCTGGGGGGTGTTCCGATGGCAGCCTCAACGCCACACGGGGGTGTAGCTGGGAAGGACGCATCACTGGATGGGGCAGAGCTTCGACGCATGCCGGAGTCGGGATTAAATTAATGGCAGACCCCGAGCGCAGTTTAATGTTGGACCCGATGTGCTTGCGCAGAGAGCCAACCTGGCGATCCCGCTTAATAAGGGAGCTCTCCACCTGGGACGTGCACCTCACATGGGAGACCAGCGATCCCTGGAAGAGTGCTAGTCCTTTGTCTTTGTCCACAGCATGGATCCACCCAATCCTTGCTGAGCTGCACTGAGGTTAGAGAGAAAACAGGCGCGGGCACCTGCAACCCAAGGATGGGGAGGGCCTGAATGTGCTGCTGGGGAGCAAGGCACCTGCAGCCTAGAGTCCCATATGAGAGTGTGGGGAGGGCCACGGATCTCCTGCTGTTTCAATGCAGGGTGCATGCAGGGTTAAAGCCAAGAGTGGTGCGCCCAATGCAGAGGGGGAAACGGGGAGGTAGCACTCTGGTGCCTTCTGATTAATGTGGGAAATCGGAACCCGTAGGGGACCGATGGCCAAAAATAAAATTAAAAAAGGATCCCTCGTCGCAGAAGGGAGTACGTGAAGTGACATCCCACATTCCCGTCTGTTGGTGGTTGAGGAAGAGTGGTGCCCAGGGGAACCGTCGCCTGGTCAGATCTTCATCCAGAGGGACTGAAAATACTAAAATTAATAAAAAAAAAAATAAAAAAGGGAGAAAAAATAGATGTGGGTCAGCAGACAGCATCTGCCTCCTTCTGACCACTAAGCTGAAACTGGTTATACTGCAGGGGAGGAGTTAATTGTTTTTGCATATTTTCCTAGTGTCAGCCTCCTAATGACTGCAGCATAACACCCATGGTCCTGTGTCCCCCAATGAGGCGAAGGAGAAATGTACATAGCCAGAACATGATAGCTACCCCTTCACGACCAATGTCACACATGTGAATCATAGGCCACCTCCCACCCTTTGATGTGAGCCCGCATCATCCCCTGCACATCTCAGCTGATCTTATCGGCTGAGATGTGTATTATCTAACAGCACCGATCTGATCATGATCTGATCGCCTCGTTAACCCTTTGGATCACGCGGTCGTTCACGGACAGCACCATCCATAGCACAGTGATCACACTGTTCCCCGCTATGATCGGAGGTCCCGGGAAGCAATCGTGGGACATCCATGGTTTACCTGGACAGTCCGGGGTCCCAGAAACTGTCCTGATTCACTTCCTGTGGATGCCTGGCGAGCGTTGGCATCCACGTGAAGTACTGCAGCTCATCAGTACATAGGACAAGCGATCGCAGTATAAACTAAAGAAAAAAATAATAAAAAATGTTTTTAAAAATATGAAAAAAAACCAAAAAGTTGAAATCACCCCCCTTTTGCGTCACTGAAAATAAAATTGTAAAAAAAAAAACAAAAAAAAAAAAAAAACACACACCTTTGGTATCTCTGTGTTCAGAAACGCCTGACCTATCAAAATATAAAATCGATTAATCTGCGTAACGGAAATAAGTCGAAGTGACAAAATTACGTTTTTTTTGGGTCGCCGCAACATTGTAATAAAATGCGATAATGGGCGATCAAAACATCACATCCACCCAAACATGGTATCAATAAAAGCTTCAGCTGAAGACGCAAAAAATAAGCCGTCACACAGCCCCAAATCCTGAAAAATAAGAACGCTTAGGGTTACGTAAAATGGAGCCAAAGTGTTTTTTTTTTCTTTAAAACTTTCTGAATGTTTTTTCACCACTTACAGAAAAGTAAAAGTATACATGTTTGGTATCTACAAACTCGTACCGATCCGAGGCATTATACCGACAGTAAGTTTTACGATATAATGAACATGGTGAATAAAAAAAAACAAAAAACATGTAATTACACTTGTTTGCACTTTCACCGCACTTGGAATTTTTTTCTTATTTCCCTGTACACTATATGGTGAAATAAGTGATTTCATATGGAAGTGCAACCCGTCCCGCAAAACACAAGCCATTATATGTCACTATTGACAGATAAATAAAAAAGTTATGGCTCTCGGAAGAAGGGGAGGGAAAAAACGAAAACTGGAAAATGGAAGATCGCCCAAGGTGAAGCGGTTAAAGTAAATCGTTATCCTAGTCCTGGACAACCCCTTTAAGACAGGCTGGAAGCATTAGATATTGGCGCTGAGAAACACTCCTTCATGGATGATTTCTTCAATAAACATATCTCCAAAAGTAGTCAAAATATTTAGGTAGGAAGGCCTGAAACTAAACTGTTATTAGAGCAATAAATTAAAACGACTTCATCCACTTAACAAGAGTTTCGCCTAAGTTGGCTTCATCTGGGGCCTGCGTGCAACTCAAATGTTTAAATACACCCCTGCTTGCCTTAAACATTTTTGCATTATTGGTTTATGATCCTTCCTCCAGATGAGGTGATGTTGCATTTTTGGACATGCTAATTTGCTTAAGTTTTTTTTTTAAACAATAAAATTTTTATTACATTTTTGAACAGTTACAAAAAGAAGGAATTGATAGACAGGCTCATTATGATTTGCAATCATGGCACAACATGAAAAAACAATTCTAACATTAGTACTTATGGAGTATCACACTTGAACCTGGGGAAGAAGAGAGGCATAACGGGGAGAAAATTAAACAATCCTATCGATTGGGATAAGATGAAGGTTGGGGATGAGAAGCAAAGAACAAGGGGAGAAAAAAAAACAACAGGAACAAGGGGAGAAAAAACAGGAACAAGGGGAGAAAAAACAGGAACAAGGGGAGAAAAAACAGGAACAAGGGGAGAAGAAACAGGAACAAGGGGAGAAGAAACAGGAACAAGAAGAGAAAAACAGACTAGAGTCACAATTAGCATGTCGTCCTAAGTTCAGACTGAGGGTTTTTGTTCAACTTTTTATTGATCCATTTTTGGTGAACCATCTGGATCCTCTTTTCTCAAAACAGCATCACAAATCCATCATCCGATTGTGCTGCTTGTTTGCTCCATTCTTGGGGGACACAGACACACTTTCTTACCCTCCCCGCGATCCCATGGTGATCCCCGGTGATGTATTCCTCCCACTGGCAGGTCCAGTCTGTGAGTAGTACGGTACTTTGGGACCTCTGCACCAAGTGACTGAGTCATATGGTGAGTCACATGGTACACAGGTCCTAAAGTACTGTACTACTCAGACAGGACCTGCCCGTGCCCGGGAGGAAGGACATCACCAGGGGTCATTGGGGACGGTAGGTAATTCGATGTTAGCGGTGAAGAAAGCACAAAAGAAAAACGCCACACACATTGACTCATTATTTTCTGGATCCGCTTTTTGCAGCACTAATGCAGCAGTCAAGAAACGCAGCGTCTGAACAGTAAATTGAGAATCCCATTCACTTTGCTGGCAGACGTTTGACTGATCTGTTTTAGGTTCAGTCTTAAAAAACAAAAAGCAGCACCAAAAATGGATCATAACCTCCCAGTGTGAACATAGCCTAACAGAGGAGTGGAGTCAGTTTTTCATGCTTTTCACAGTTTTGAAGGAAAAGGACCACACCAGAAACCCGGCATTGTTATTGTTGTAGAATGTATATAGTGTACATTGATTGAATTACCTTTGAGTAGTAACCATCCTCAGTCCTGGGTCAGAGGAGCATGATTGGGCTATATTAGATGATTACAGCGATCAGGGATAAGACCGCACAGAGGAGCAGGAGGGAGTTCCATGTTCCGCTCGCGGTTTAGTCATTACAATTCATATAACTTACCTTTTTGTATCTGGAGGACCGTCCTCATGGGGCGATAGCGGTGGAAAAAGAATTATATAGCTGTGGTTCAATTTCCTATCTTCCTCTAATGAATCTCTGATTTTTATCAAGGCCGACCTCTTTTGCCACTTTGTATTATTTGTAATCTAAAACATAAAAAATATCAAGATTATATAGTGGAAAATAATATTTTTTGAGTATTTAAAATTAAAATAATGAGCTATAATGTGCTCCATACAGAGCGGGCCTGGCTGTATTACACAGCTGTCACCTCTCTAACTGCTGTGATTTAAGATGACTCCCATCACGACAGCCTAACCCCTCCGATGATCCGTTCTAAAGCGACTGCTAATATTGAAATACAATGCTCAAAAATGACAGGATTAATTGCAGGCAGTATAGGTATTCTGCCAATTCCAAGCACATATCTGTGATCCACAGCTGTAATGTCTATATACTCTTATATTCTGTGATCCCCGGCTGTAATATCTGTATACTCTTATATTCTGTGATCCCCGGCTGTAATGTCTGTATTATCTCTTATATTCTGTGATCCCCGATGCTGTAATTTCTGTATCCTCTGAAATTATCTCTGTGATCCACGGCTGTAATGTCTGTATACTCTATATTCTGTGATCCCTGGCTGTTACATGTCTGTTATTGACTTTGACCTGGAGGAAGGGGTGAGGGGAGACCTGCAGCCAATATACTCACAAGGCTCCTCCACTGGATCTAGTGGTTTGCGTCCACCTCAATAGTGATAAGAAATTGTAGAGACGATCCAGTGGCATGCTTCATATTCCTTTTATTGTGCAATCATAAAATCATCACAGTGCACAGGGGGTTAATCATCAGCTGATGATTAAGGAGCTAGTTCCTCCGAAACGCGTCCAGCGGCACCCCTGTGCGCTGTGATAATTTTAGGATTGCACAATAAAAGGAATATGAATCATGCCACTGGATCGTCTCTACAATTTCTTATGTAATGTCTGTATACTGTTATATTTTTGTGATCCCCGGCTGTAATGTCTTTATGCTCTTATATTCTGTGATCCCAGCTGTAAAGTTTGTATATTCTTATATTCTGTGATCCCCGGCTGTAATGTCTGTATACTCTTATATTCTGTGATGCGGGCTGAAATGTCTGTATACTCTTATATTCTATGATCCCCGGCTGTAATGTCTGTATACTCTTATATTCGTGATCCCTGGCTGTAATGTCTGTATACTCTTACTTTCTCCCCTGCCCAGGAGCTGTGGTATATAATTACATATATTACACAGGGGCACATTTATAAGAATATCTCAGGACAGAATTTTTTTTTCTTTTTTGTTAATTCATTCAATTGTGGAATTTGTTTTTATTCTAAGATCTATTAATTAAAATGTACAATTGTTCGTTAAAAAAAAACCTTTAAAGTTTCAAAGCTAACCTCTATCTGCTCGATAATGGGTACATTTCTGATAGCCGGGGGGGGGGGCGACTACTGGGGCCCACACGATTTCGAGATCCTTGACTCTGAGCAGCCAATCTGTATGGAGAGGTGGTCAATCATGGTCAATTCCACCCCATTCATTGTAATGGGAGTGTCGAAGATCAGCCGATTGAGCAATTGCCTATCTCCAGCAAAAATGAATGGAGCGGCAGTGAACATGACTGCAAGAGCTCCACTTAAATTGGGCTGTTCATTGCCCTGATTACATTGATCAGTGGAGGAATCAGTGGACTGACCCCCAGTGATGGGCAATTTATCACATGGATAGGGGATAGAGAGAAGCTGTTTGTAGTGAGACCGCGCTGACCAACAGGAGTAGATAAGGATTGTTTATCCAGCAGAAGTAGATAAGGATTCTATATTCAGCACACATCACACTGGTACCGCAGACGCGTTTCGTGGTCACCTGACCACTTCCTTCAAGGCATGTCAGATATGCCCTGAGGAAGTGGTCAGGTGACCATGAAATGAGTCGCCTTGACAAGCTCATCTCGGACGCCACAGGTGGAAAGAATACTCTCTTCCACAACATAAGCAAAACGCCCCTTTTTCAGACGACCTTAGTTTATATTTTGTTCCTTTCGCAACTCCTTCGGATGGGCGGTCTCCCAACCACCCCCCTCCTCTGCCAAACCTCCCCATAGGGACAGACCTGCCCAGTCATCATTCAAAACAAATTCTTCCTGGCAGTCCAGACAGTCCCGATCCCATCGGTTCTCCTCTACCTGACTCTCATTGCTCGCCGGAAGACACCCCCACTGTCAGCAGCCGCTTATAGCTGTTCAGTCAAGCTTGGCTATCCGCCACAGAGTGAACAGATGGATTCAAGATCTCATATCTTCCGGATACCACATAGAGTTTATGTCACGCCCATTATACCGCTTCTACCCTTCCAACCCCCGAAGCCACCAAAGCACCGTCGCGCCTTCTTCAAAGCGATACACTCGCTACAACGGGCGGGCGTAATCGTCCCCGTACCGAGACCCGAGCACTTCAGAGGTTTCTACTCCTACCTCTTTGTGGTTCCCAAAAAGATGGGTCTGTACGTACCATTTTGGACCTCAAACATCTGAACAAATATGTTCGCGTCCTGCGGTTTCAGAACGGAGTCTCTGCGCTCCATCATCGCATCTTTGGAGGAAGGGGAATTCCTCGCCTCCATAGACATAAGAGACGTATATCTGCATGTCCCCATTGCTCAGGCTCACCAACAATTCCACCGCTTTGCAGTACAGGATTTCACTTCCAATTTGTGGCCCTTCCTTTTGGCCCCGCTACCGCCCCAGGGGACTTTCACGAAAGTCATGGTGGATGTCATGAGTGTCCTGAATTCTGGAGGAGTAGTCGTCTTGCCTTACCTCGACGATCTCCTAATCAAAGCTCCCTCATTTCAGGATTGCACAGACAGGGTCCAGATCACCGTGGACAGTTTGTCTCGCCTAGGTGGCTAGTAAACTTCAAAATTAGTCTCCAATCCTGGCACAGTCAATCACATTCCTCGGCATGACCTTAGACACGTACCGAGGCTTGGTCTCTCTCCCTCGGGACAAGAGGTCTACCCTACTGCCAGGCAGTCCTCACTCTTCTCAGACCTTCCTCACACTATTTGTTTTCAGCATGAGGGTCTTAGGAAGGATGGTTACGGTGATAGAGGGCGTCCCCTTCGTCCAATTTCACCTGCGGCCACTGCAACTAGCTCTCCTGTCTGCCTGGGACAAGAGACCCTTTTTCCTGGACAAGACGTTCCAACTGACACCCACGGTCAATCATGCTCTCCGTTGGTGGCTTCGCCCAGCATCCCTATCCAAGGGCAGCTCCTTTCTTCCGGTGAACTGGCTAGTCCTCACCACGGACGCCAGCCTTCTAGGCTGGGGAGCAGATGCCGTCACCACACTGCCCATGGCAGGTGGACTACCCAGGAGTCAGCCTTACCAATACATTTTTTGGAGATTCGAGCAATCTCTCTTGCCCTCAAAGCCTCTCACCATCTTCTGGCGGGCCGCGTTCAGTCAGACAATGCTACAGCAGTAGCCTACACCAATCGCTAGGGTGGCACTCGCAGCAAATCAACGTTTCACGAGGTCGAGCAGAGTCGGTCATCTCTGCGGTGCATATTCCAGGGGTAAAGAATTGGGTGGCTGACTTTCACAGCCGCCAAGGCCTGGCTGCCGGCGAATGGTATCTCCACCCGGAAGTGTTTCACCAGATATGGTGGACGCCCGACGTTGATCTGATGGCGTCTCGGCTATACACCAAGGTGCCCGCGTTCATCGCTGGGTCACGTGATCCATTGTCCATCGGAGCGGACGCACTGGTATGCTCCTGGCGTCAGTTCAGTCTGCCATACATCTTCCCTCCGCTGCCCTTACGCCCAAGGGTAGTAAGGAAGATCAAAGTAGAAGGAGTCCCGGTAATTCTAATAGTCCCAGACTAGCCTGGTATGCCGATTTGGTGCAGCTCGTCGCATACATCCCTTGGCGCCTCCAAGATCTACCGATTCTCACCACCCAGGGGCCCAGTTCTCACCAGAATTCCAGGGCCCTGAATTTGATGGCGTGGCTATTGAAACCTGGGTCTTGATGCACGCCAGGTTCTCACCCGACTTTGTCCATACCATGATCAGGGCTCGGAAACCAGCCTTGTCTTGTATTTACCACCATACATGGAGGCTTTTCTTCTCATGGGGCAAGGATCTGGCCTGTTCTCCCCTTCCGCTGTCCATTCTAGTCGTTCTCAGTTTCCTGCAGTCTGGTTTACAATCCGGTTTGGCTCTGAGTTCACTAAAAGGGCAGATCTATGCTCTTTCAGTCTTTTACCAATGCCGCCTTGCTACTAAACCCCAAGTCAGAACTTTCCTTCAGGGCGTCTCTTGCTTGGTTGCCCCCTACCGCAGACCCCCAGAGACATGGGATCTTAATCTAGTCCTGGATGGACTTCAAAAGTCTCCTTTCGAGCCCCTAAGGGAAGTTTCTCTACATCTTTTGTCATGGAAGGTAGCCTTCCTGGTGGCCATTACGTCCATCAGGCGGGTCTCTGAATTAGCGGCTGTCTCTTGCCGTGAGCCCTTTCTGTCTTTTCATCAAGACAAGATGGTACTGCGCCCAGTTCCCACCTTTCTTCCCAAGGTGACTTCGCCTTAATGAGGATATCATCTTGCAGTCTTTCTGTTCGGCTGTGGTACATCGAATGGAGAAGGAACTGCATGCCCTTGACCTCAAAAAGGGCCCTCAGACACTACATTTCTAGGATGGCCTCCTTCAGCAAATCAGACAGCCTGTTTATTCTCTCTCAGGGTCCCTGTAAGCGACAGGCCGCCTCCAAGGCTACCCTGGCCCGTTGGATTAGTTCTGCTATCCAGGACTAGGCCTGTCTCAGTAGATGTTTCTGGGAATCTGAGACTGTTTCCATGCTCCTTGGGCTGTGGTTCTCTTTCCCACCCAGGGACCGCTTCAGGATGTCCCATGGTCCTGTGCCCCCCAATGAGGAGATAGAGAAAAACAGATTTTTATGTACTCAACATAAAATCATTTTATCTCAACCATCATTGGGGGACACAGCACCCTCCCTGTTTGGCAAGTTTGGCTCTTGTTTCTCTCTAATTCATTTGACATTTGTATTGTTAAAGGGATCCTGTCACCCCCAAAACGCATGTAAACCTATTAAAACCTGTCCCTAGAGCATATTAACACTATCCCTACACTCTTTTTACCTCCTAAAAGCATTAAGTGACATTGAATAAAAACGTTTTATAAGTACCTGATTAGTGCTGATAATGAGTGACTATGCTATTCATAGTCACTCATCAAGACTGCCCCTCTGCTTCATAGCACGCCTGAATAGGCGTGATCTACATCCAGGATTCAAATTCGTGCCTCCCCGCTGTGCCCTGTGTCGTAGGAGGCTGCAGTGTGGCTGGTGACGCGATCCGCGTCATTCCCGGCGCCTGGTGACGTATTTAGACCGGCGCCGCGCTGTTAGCTTCAAAATGCGCACTGCGCATGCCCAATGCGCATGCGCAGTGCGCATTTTGAAGCTAACAGCGCGGCGCCGGTCTAAATACGTCACCAGGCGCCGGGAATGACGCGGATCGCGTCACCAGCCACACTGCAGCCTCCTACGACACAGGGCACAGCGGGGAGGCACGAATTTGAATCCTGGATGTAGATCACGCCTATTCAGGCGTGCTATGAAGCAGAGGGGCAGTCTTGATGAGTGACTATGAATAGCATAGTCACTCATTATCAGCACTAATCAGGTACTTATAAAACGTTTTTATTCAATGTCACTTAATGCTTTTAGGAGGTAAAAAGAGTGTAGGGATAGTGTTAATATGCTCTAGGGACAGGTTTTAATAGGTTTACATGCGTTTTGGGGGTGACAGGATCCCTTTAAATGTTCTTTTTCATTTTTTGTTATATGCTCCTACAGCTTGTTCACTAAAACTGGTGTGGTCTGGCCCAGCCAGGGGGTGTATACTGCAGAGGAGGAGCTAACTGTTTCACATTTACTTAGTGTCAGCCTCCTATGCATCAGCAGCATAACACCCATGGTCCTATGTCCCATGGTTCTGTGTCCTCCAATGATGGCTCAGAGAAAACGATTTTACCGTGAGTACACAAAAATCCATTTTTTAATCATCTGCCTTCTTTTAAGAACTTAAGCAGAAGATGACTCCTTACATCACTTAGTGGCTACTGCAAGAATTGCAGCTCAGTTTCTATATTGCTCGCTAGAACCAATACACATATATAACCAAAGAGTTGATGCTACACGGAGAATGTGTTTCAGGATATACACAATTGAAGGTAATCTGTTAGCAGGTTTTTGTTATGCAAGCTGAGGACCGCATGCTGTAAGGGTTAATAATACCAAAAAAATCAACTGTGCCTCACTTATCAGGCTCTGTGATATTGTTTATGTAAACTATTATCATTACGGGACTAATTTGTCACACGCAGGGCAGTCGGACACGCCCCCTGCTGTGATTGACACCTCATAGTGAATAAACAATCTCTTATGTAGAGCCAGGTGTGGGCGGGTTGCTGTTCTGACGAGGTAGCAGAAACCTGCTGTCAGATTCAATTTAAAGGTAACAAATATGGATGACACCCAGGAGGTTAATAAACCAGTGACCTACAAAGCAATGAAAACCTAAAACTTAACTTTTATTCTTAAAAGCTTAAAAATTGCTTCAATGAACCTTAGAATTTAATTACAATAAGTGCTCAAGTGTTAAGTAGATCCATATGTGGATACTTAGACCATATGAGCACTACAATCGAGCTTAAGTGGTAACTCAACGTGGTGAGCTATTTGACATCACTTAATTGAGTGATGCTGTTGTGTGATCATATGGTCTTAGTATCCACATATGGATCTACTCAACACTTGTGCACTTATTTTAAGTAATTTCTGAGGTTAATTGAACCAAATTTTTAAGTTTTTAAGAATAAAAGTTAAGTTTTAGGTGTTCCTTGCTTTGTAGGTCACTAGTTTATTAACCTGCTGTGTGTCATTCATATACACTACCGTTCAAATGTTTGGGGTCACCCACAGAATTTTGTGTTTTCCATGAAAACGCATACTTTTATTCATCAAATGAGTTGCAAAATGAATAGAAAATATAGTGCAGACTTTGACAAGATTAAAAATAACGATTTTACTTGAAATATTAATTTTCTCCTTAAAACTTTGCTTTCGTCAAAGAATGCTCCCTTTGCAGCGATTACAGCATTGCAGACTTTGGTGGGTGCTAAAAAATGAAGCTGCCAGATGAGGAGCTGTGAAGCATTGATTTCTCAAACTAGAGACTCTAATGTACTTGTCTTGTTGCTCAGTTGTGCAGCGGGGCCTCCCACTTCTCTTTCTACTCTGGTTAGAGCCTGTTTGTGCTCTCTTCTGAAGGGAGTAGTACACACCGTGTAGGAAATCTTCAGTTTCTTGGCAATTTCTCTCATGGAATAGCCTTCATTTCTAAGAACAAGAATAGACTGTCGAGTTTCACATGAAAGTTCTCTTTCTGGCCATTTTGAGAGTTTCATAGAACAAGCAAATGTAATGAACCAGATTCTCAACCTCCTTCTCAAAGAAAGGTCAATTTTACAGCTTCTCTAATCAGCCAAACCGTTTTCAGCTGTGCTAACATACTTGTACAAGGGTTTTCTATGGTTTTCTAAACATCCATTAGCCTTCTTACACAGTTAGCAAACACAATGTACCATTAAAACACTGGAGTAGTGGTTGTTGGAAAAGGGCTTCTATACACCTATGTACTGTAGATAATGCATTAAAAACCGGACGTTTGCAGCTAGAATAGTAATTTACCACATTAACAATGTATAGAGTGTATTTCTGATTCATTTAATGTTCGCTTCATCGAAAAAAAAAGTGCTTTTCTTTAAAAAATAAGGACATTTCTAAGTGACCCCAAACTTTTGAATGGTAGTGTATGTGACCCTATTGTTGGGAGTACAAATTCCAGTAGTTTTGTATTGATAAATATGGATGCTTAAAATCACTGTGTGCATAGGAAATTACTGTCTCTTATATAGTAGTGTCATGCAAAATTGAAATAGAAATATACACGAGTGATGTACCGCATATTACTATACCTGAAATTCTGGAAATGTCAATATATGATACACGTATATTTTGACTGGAGAGTCATTTTTCTTTGCATTTACCATCCATTCACTCTGAGTGATAAAAGAAAAATTAAAGGGTTATTTTATTAACCAATAAATAACAAAAAATCAATTTATTCACGATGTTTAATTGAAACTTGTCAGAAGTTTCGCGGCGGCTTAACCACAGAATCTAGATTTGTTCCCTTATTTAAAAAAAAATAAATAAATAAATGTTCTGAAAAGTGACCTGGGCACGGGGCGACGTGTTGTCGGAGCAGATCACGCCAATATTGTGCCCAGTGTCTCCATGCGATTGACAGATCGGACCCTATTGGGATAGACTTGTCAATAAAGCCAGGCTAGAAGGTGACCCAAAACCTAGTGACAGAGCTGTCACTTTAGAGCTGCAGGCGTCAGGACTAGTCCCTGGCCATACACTGTATATACGTCCGTGATTGATCCTCTCCACTCACATCAGTGATTGATGGCCACTCAGGGGAACACAAGAATGTCAGACACAAACTTTACACAGAGATAAACATGTCAAAGTCTTTGTAAAATTAAATGAAAAAGTCTTAAAGAAAAAAAATTATATCAGAAAAGTTGTTTTTTTTCACCGGACTAGAGCAAGGAAATGCAGTGGATGTGGTGTATATGGACTTTTCAAAAGCTTTTGATACGGTGCCACACAAAAGGTTAATACATAAAATGAGGGCAATGGGGATAGGGGAAAATATGTGTAAGTGGGTTAAGAACTGGCTTAGTGATAGGAAACAAAGGGTGGTTATTAATGGAACACACTCAGAATGGGTCACAGTTAACAGTGGGGTACCACAGGGGTCAGTGTTGGGCCTGCTTCTTTTAAACATAGTTATTAATTACCCTGTAGGGGGCATACAGAGTAGAATTTCAATATGTACAGATGACACTAAACTCTGCAGGCTAATCAGTACAGAGGAGGACAATTTTATATTACAGGAGGATTTATGTAAGCTGCATTGACAGTGAGGTGCTAATCACAGCAGGGGGTGTATCAGACTGCCTTGCACGTGACAAAGTAAATAAATAGCACAGAGCCTGATGAGAGACACAGTTCATTTTAGATTTTAACCCCTGCAACATGCTGTCCTCAGCCAACATAGCAAAAACTTGCTAACAGATGGATCAGAGTATCCCTCCCGAGTATCCCCCCCCTCTGAAATGTTGTGCCCCAATACATTCGATTACCCACCACATTCAGAATCTTCAGATGAAACTTGAAAATCCATCTCTTCAAGAAAGCTTCCAGCCTGCAATGTCCCTGCTGCCGCCTCACCACCACCACGGGAGCAGCCGCCTCACCACCACCACCACCACGGGAGCAGCCGCCTCACCACCACCACCACCACACCGGAGCAGCCGCCTCACCACCACCACCACCACCGGAGCAGCCGCCTCACCACCACCACCACCACCGGAGCAGCCGCCTCACCACCACCGGAGCAGCCGCCTCACCACCACCACCACCACCGGAGCAGCCGCCTCACCACCACCACCACCACCGGAGCAGCCGCCTCACCACCACCACCACTGGAGCAGCCGCCTCACCACCACCACCGGAGCAGCCGCCTCACCACTACCACCGGAGCAGCCGCCTCACCACCACACCGGAGCAGCCGCCTCCACCACCACCACCGGAGCAGCCGCCTCACCACCACCACCACCACCGGAGCAGCCGCCTCACCACCACCACCACCACCGGAGCAGCCGCCTCACCACCACCACCACTGGAGCAGCCGCCTCACCACCACCGGAGCAGCCGCCTCACCACCACGGGAGCAGCCGCCTCACCACCACCACCACCACGGGAGCAGCCGCCTCACCACCACCACCACCACGGGAGCAGCCGCCTCACCGCCTCACCACCACCACCACCACCGGAGCAGCCGCCTCACCACCACCACCACCACCACCGGAGCAGCCGCCTCACCACCACCACCACTGGAGCAGCCGCCTCACCACCACCACACCGGAGCAGCCGCCTCACCACCACCACCACCGGAGCAGCCGCCTCACCACCACCACCACCGGAGCAGCCGCCTCACCACCACCACCACTGGAGCAGCCGCCTCACCACCACCACCACCCGGAGCAGCCGCCTCACCACCACCACCACCACAGCCGCCTCACCACCACCACCGGAGCAGCCGCCTCACCACCACCACCACCGGAGCAGCCGCCTCACCACTACCACCGGAGCAGCCGCCTCACCACTACCACCGGAGCAGCCGCCTCACCACACCACCGGAGCAGCCGCCTCACCACCACCGGAGCAGCCGCCTCACCACCACCACCGGAGCAGCCGCCTCACCACCACCACCGGAGCAGCCGCCTCACCACCACCACCCGAGCAGCCGCCTCACCACCACCACCGGAGCAGCCGCCTCACCACCACCACCACCACCGAAGCAGCCGCCTCACCACCACCACCGGAGCAGCCGCCTCACCACCACCACCACCACCCCGAAGCAGCCGCCTCACCACCACCGGAGCAGCCCCATCACCACCACCACCACCCCGCCGCAGCCGCCTCACCACCACCACCACCACACAGCCGCCTCACCACACCACCCACCACCACCACAGCCGCCTCACCACCACCACTGGAGCAGCCGCCTCACCACCACCACTGGAGCAGCCGCCTCACCACCACCCACCACCGGAGCAGCCGCCTCACCACCACCGGAGCAGCCGCCTCACCACCACCACAGCCGCCTCACCACCACCACCGGAGCAGCCGCCTCAACCACCACCACCGGAGCAGCTGCCCCCACCACCACCACCACACACAGCCGCCTCACCACCACCGGAGCAGCCGCCTCACCACCACCGGAGCAGCCGCCTCACCACCACCACCAAGCAGCTGCCTCACCACCACCACCACCGGAGCAGCCGCCCACCACCACACCACCACTGAGCAGCCGCCTCACCACCACCACCACTGGAGCAGCCGCCTCACCACCACCACCACACAGCCGCCTTACCACTACCACCGGAGCAGCCGCCTCACCACCACCGGAGCAGCCGCCTCACCACCAACACCACCACAGCCGCCTCACCACTACCACCGGAGCAGCCGCCTCACCACCACCACCACCACAGCCGCCTCACCACCACCACAGCGCGCCTCACCACTACCACCGGAGCAGCCGCCTCACACACCACCGAGCAGCCGCCTCACCACCACCACCACAGCAGCCGCCTCACGACCACCACCACCACCGGAGCAGCCGCCTCACCACCACCCGGAGCAGCCGCCTCACCACCACCACCATCACCGGAGCAGCCCCTCACCACCACCACCACAGCCGCCTCACCACCACCACCACAGCAGCCGCCTCACCACCCACCTGAGCAGCCGCCTCACCACCACCACCTGAGCAGCCGCCTCACCACCACCACCACAGCCGCCTCACCACCACCACAGCCGCCTCACCACTACCACCGGAGCAGCCGCCTCACCACCACCACCACCGGAGCAGCCGCCTCACCACCACCACCACAGCCGCCTCACCACCACACCACAGCAGCCGCCTCACCACCACCACCACAGCAGCCGCCTTACACCACCACCTGAGCAGCCGCCTCATCACCACCACCACAGCCGCCTCACACACACAGCCGCCTCACCACCACCACCACCCGGAGCAGCCGCCTCACCACCACCACCACCGGAGCAGCCGCCTCACCACCACCACCACCACCGGAGCAGCCGCCTCACCACCACCACCACCGGAGCAGCCGCCTCACCACCACCACCACCGAGCAGCCGCCTCACCACCACCACCACCGGAGCAGCCGCCTCACACCACCACTGGAGCAGCCGCCTCACCACCACCACACCACCACCACTGAGCAGCTGCCTCACCACCACCACCACCGGAGCACCGCCTCACACCACCACCACCACCGGAGCAGCCGCCTCACACAGGGTTATGTGGAGTGGGCAGGGTTATGTGAAGTGGCAGGGCTATGTGTAAGTACAGAGTTACCGGGAGAGGGAAGAGCTATGATACATACATACGCATTCATACATTGCTTTATATGGTCGGTAATATGGGCATTACGCCCAGGAAACGTCAGTTTCTACAGCTAACAAATAATAAAAATCAGAATACTACTGCAGGATCGGCCTACACAGATTGTTATTAGATAATACATGGAGACAATTTTATTTTGAAGACTTTTTGGATATTTTTAACCACAACCATTGTTGTCCTTTATGTCTTGGTACGTATATACTAAAACAATTCTATAAGGACGTACACACCAATATTAACACAAACATCCATATTATTTCAATAAATGATCTAGAATGTAAAGGCGTTACCTCTCTCTGACGCACAGACTCGGCATATTTCCTTTTCTGGGCTGCGGCCTTGTCCCTACCAAGATGGCAACCTAATACCTTTCTTCCAACAACCGTGAATGGAACTCCTGTATACTCGTGTACGGATACGTTATTAACGACCGGCCCTTCCCAGTGTATGGTGACCTTCGACATCGGCCTGAAAGCTTTAAAAACATCAAAATAATACAAAATTACCATTTTTTTCCTATCACATCATTTAGCAGTATAAAGTATCATACAATATACAGTAGAGCCAAACAAATGAATCTTCTGCGTTGCCCAATACTCTAAAAGATGGTTAAAAGCTTTATTAAAAAGGTTTTCCAGGTTTGGAAAAACCACAGTACCAGAATGCAGTTTGTTTTAAAAAATAAAGCAAAAAAAGAAAGTGTGCTGTACTCGCCTCCTCAGGTCCGGCACCGTCTCCCCCTCGTCTGCTGCAGCCAATCAGTGAGCTCATGTCGTCAATTAGGGCAGAGCAGCGATTGTCTGCAGTACCGTCAATAGCAGACATCGGGAGCAGCGGAGAAACTCAGTGCCGGACCCAAGGAGGGTGAGTAAGGGTCATTTATTTATATTAGATAGCTGTCACAATGGTGATTCAGCTGACAGCCATTTCTCCCGACTTCCCAAAACACAGGACATGTTTTTCCCATAAAAAAGGGAGTACAAGAATCATCCAGAGAACATCGAATACAGCAAGTGAATCCCAGCTGCCGATCTTCATGTTCCTCCACATAATCTAATGGAGGATACTTGCATGGGCGGACTGGCCCAGGTGGCAAGGGGGGCAAGTGCCCCCCAGGCTGGTGGTTTTGCCCTAATTTAGGGCTGCCCCCTTAATGATATGGGCCGGCGGCCATCGCTGCTTAGTGGCCGCAGCGGGACTGTGTGGAGGGCAACATGCGGTGAGTGTCCAAACCCCCCCACCCCCCCATCCCAGTTCCTCAACCGGCCGTATCCGATAGCACCCCCCACCCCCCCTACCG
Source organism: Allobates femoralis (assembly GCA_033576535.1). Classification (NCBI taxonomy): domain Eukaryota; kingdom Metazoa; phylum Chordata; class Amphibia; order Anura; family Aromobatidae; genus Allobates; species Allobates femoralis. The sequence goes on from JARQOC010000009.1 coordinate 5,459,530, forward strand.
CTCCTCACCCAGGCCGTATCCGATGGCACCCCAGACCCCCCCTCACCCGGCCGTATCCGATAGCAGCACCCCCCACCCCAATTTCCCCCCGCGCTCCTCACCCGGCCGGCGGATCCGATAGCAACCCCCGATCCTCAGGGCTGAAGGATCTGGATGCCACCCGGGACAAAATCCCCCAGCCAGCCTCTGGATACTTGTGAATTAGAATATCATCAAAAAGTTAATTTATATCAGTAATTCAACATACAAAGTGTAACGCATATATTATATAGAATCATTACAAGTGATCTATTTTCAAGTATTTACTCTTGTAAATGTTGATGATTATGTGTCACGTACCCACTTCTCAGCACGTGACTTGGGGTGGCGCCTGCAAGGGTTAATCCGTCTCCTCTCACTCAACCTCTGTCCTATGCCAAAAGGGAGCATCAATCACACCCCGACTCAGACCGCGCACCCCGCTTCACACACGCTGCCACCACCCACCGGGTTTGGAGCCGATGAGTACCCCTACACTAAAGGCTCCGTTACACGCTGCTATATCGCTAATGATATTGTTGCAACATCACCAGTTTTGTGACGTTGCAGCGACCTCATAGCGAAGTCGCTGCGTGTGACATGTACCAACGACCAGCTCGCTGATCGTTGGTAAATGGCCAGGACCATTTTTTGATCGTTGGTCTCCCGCTGGGCGGCCAGCATCAGTACACGCTGGGTAGCTGGAAACCAGGGTAAACATTGGGTAACTAAGCGCAGCGCTGCGCTTAAATTACCCGATTTTTGCCCTGGTTACCAGCGTTCTCACTGATCGCTGGTGAGTCTGCCTGTGTGACAGCTTACCAGCGATCAGATAACGATGTCCCAGCGACCCGATCATTGATCGGGACGCTTGGACATCGTTATGTGTAACGGGGCCTTAAGACTTATCAGACAATCAACAAATTACACCCTGCCTAGGGTTATGAGTTCTTTAGAGCATACAAGGTTCAGACTTAAAGTTTTGAGCTTTAATATAAAAGGTACAGTGCTTACAGTAAAAGATATAAAAATAGAAATGAACAGGACATACATATATGCAACACAGTTATAAAAAAAAAAAGGAGAAAACTTACACAACCCTCGCGAGATCTTATATGCGATGAATTGCCTCAAGGAGACTGGATAATACTAATCTGCCCTTCAGTTCAGACTCTTTCGCCCGGGACCCAGAAAAGCCTGGAGCCAGCCCTGTTCCTTAGCACACATGCGAATGGAGATCGGCTTCCTTAGCACACGTTCGACTGGAGTTCAGCATCCTTACCACATGTGCGACTGAAGGTTGGTTTTTTTAGCACACGTGCGACTGGAGAAGGAGGTGGCAGGAGAGCCAGGTCGCACAAGCATCCTGATGCGCCATCTAAATCTATGGCTACATTAGGGTATCTCCAGCACTGTAGACTAAAGATCGGCTTCCTTAGCACATGCAACCTTACAAGAGAGGAAGGAGGACATCTGTCCCCAGCTCTGGTGATTGGTAGGACCTAAACGTTCTACAGGTTAGGCTAAAATAGCCCTTTACAGTTAACGTTCACACAAATCATCAGGTAAATTTACCTTCATTTCCAAATTCTTTCTTTTTTTCTATCACAGTAAAATTTGAGGTGGTGCATTCCTCAAACTCATCAATGGCCTGCATGGCTTCCTCCAAAGAATCTACAGTTTTCAACGGGCAGATTTCGGGTGAGGTCATCAACACCTGGAAGTAAGTAGAATAGATCAGAAGACCTCGGAGATTATTTTCATGAAATAATGTATAAAGCAAAAGATGACATGCTGGAAACAAAACTGATGGTGGAGCACAGTCCATGCGATGAGAAGACATGGATGAGAGTAGAGAGGCCGCCGGCTTGTACAGGAACGAGAAAATGAGTAATAGTCATTCTACGTCAAGTGATCCTAATCTGAATATTTATTTTGCCCGATGTGTTCGGATTTTTTTTTTTCTTAGTATTTTTTTTATTGTAACTCTATGAATTACCAAAAATAGTTTAGCATTTTTATCTTCATTAGTAAATGTGTTATAGATTGCTAAAGTACTGAAAAAGTCTGAATTTTGGGCTTGCAGGATGTTACGTTTTTTATCATATCTCTGGTTAGAAATAAGATAAAGAGATGGGAGAGGCAACGTTTTGTTTAGAATGATATAGGCTTTAATTTGATATATCACAAGATTATGTTTGTTGATACTTTGTTTTTGAGGAGTCCAAGTCAAAATTTGTGCAATTTTTAAAAAACTATGTTTAATAATCAAAAAAAAAAAGCAAATGTGGTATGTGAGCTCTTGGTTACATTTGTACAAGAATTCAAGTTGGGATCATATTTTTAAGTGTGATTTTCTAAATACAGTCTGATCCAAATCTTATGTTTTAATACTAATATTTTGCATGGTTGCCTAGATATGATAGTTCGGCGTGTGGAGGAGCAGCCTCAACCCCCAACTAGAGGCATGTTTGATTTGGAGCCCCACACTCCAACAAGCCCTCTCCAGTCCCCAGCAGGCCCGCCTCATTCCCAAATATGACCACACCCATTCACCTATGTAAACTCTGATTGAACTGCATTGCACTCAGCAGTCATCTCCTTATCTGCATCACTGTGTCGCCCATCTGTGAAGGAGATGACACCTCTGTGCAGTGCTGCACTGTGCGCGCTCATCTCCTACCCCTATGCACACTCTGTCACTATGCGATCCTCACAGCTGCCCTGCCCCCTCTGAGAAGGATGAACTGTAGCCCTCCACAGAGGGTGCGGGGCAACTGTGAGGATCGCATCAGTGACAGAGTGGGCATAGGGGAAGGAGATGAGCATGCACACAGTGATGCAGAGAAGGAGATGACTGCTCAGTGCAATGCAGTTCAATCAGAGTTTACATACATGATGGGGGTGGTCATATTGGGAACTGGGCAGGGCCTGCTGGGGAACTGGGCAGGGCCTGCTGGGGAACTGGGCAGGGCCTGCTGGGGAACTGGGCAGGGCCTGCTGGGGAACTGGGCAGGGCCTGCTGGGGAACTGGGCAGGGCCTGCTGGGGAACTGGGCAGGGCCTGCTGGGGAACTGGGCAGGGCCTGCTGGAGTTGGGAGAGGGCTTGTTGGAAGTCTGGGTGTAAACAACCAGCTGTGACATTACAGCCATGGTCCAAAAGAAACACACCTCTAGTTGGGGGCTGAGCTGCTTTTCCACATGCCGAACGGTCCAATCTAGGTAACCACGCACAAAATACTGACAGGGTGTAAATTACAAACTGTTGGCATTTTGCAGCCTCGATATGCATGTAGATTTTATAAAAAGCCCGAACAATCCCTTTAAACATCGAGGAGTCATTTCCAATGCCGGCTCTACATTATGAAGCGAGCAGCGCTCCGGTGTACGTGCCACGTTTAGGACATGGAGATATAAATGTCCTCCACAACACAGAAAAGGGAAAAACTACATTAAGCAACACACGGTAAGACTAGAGATAAAAGTGTACACTGTACCACATCCGGTGCGTCTTCAATGATAGTGGAAGCCAATTCCTCATACATAAAGTCAATATTCTCAATAATGATTTCCATGATTGAACGTCCTGCAAAATAAATGACAACATCATGGTGAGACTCGGCTGATATCCCAGCAGTTTATATGTGTGATGTCAGCACAGACGACAGTCAAGGTTGTTGGAAGACGTGACTGACGATGACGGCAGCCGGCTCTATGTAGGTGGGGACTTTCTCTGTATTGTGAAGCGCTGCGGAATATGTTGGCGCTATATAAATAAAGATTATTATTACTCAAAGAACTGAATATTTTCATAAAAAAAAAAAAACACAAAACACAACATAAAAACCCTAATAAACAGATGGCGCCATAGTGCGCCATGTATTACATACCAGACCAATTCCAAGTAAACAGTCTCCGGCTCTGTACCCCCCAGTGCCAGTCTATGAGTCCCCTCCCCCACACAGGTGTCAGTGCTGCTGCCCCTCTCACTCCCAGGATCGGGGAGGTCGGACCCAATAATCAGTGATAGCGGTGCTCTGGAGCGGTGTACCCTGCGGATCGGGTGCAGCGCTCACATATGGTTACAGTAGAGCCTGTGTTCCTGCTCACATACAATGTGACCGCTGCAGACAATCAGCTCGGGGGGACACAGGACAGACCTCTACAACATCTAGTTCCCCCCAATACAGACCCCAGCCTCCATTATGCAGCCCAGCCCAGTGCACACCCCCCATACAGCACACAGCACTGTCCCCCCAGTAATGCTCCCTGGTCACACACGTGGAGCAGGACATACAGCTGCTCGTCCCCGCGGTAGTTTTAATGCTTTACCAGTCTCCCTTCAATACGCCCTATTCAAAGATGGCCCTCTTGCACTTCCGGCGCGGCAGGAAGTGACGTCAACCTGAACCCGCTGCATACTAGTGACGGGCCGCTCAGCTGTCCCCGTAGTTCCCTATAAGACGCACACACTATGGCCGAGTCCAGCCCCACCGAGCAGATCCGGCAGGACTTCGCCCCCCCGCAGGTCCCGGTGGAGGACGCCGCTCGGGCGATGGCAGCCTTTGCCCGGGTCACCACGCCGAGGGGCGCAGGGTGGTGCTGATCACCTCCGGGGGCACCAAGGTCCCGCTGGAGTCCCGCACCGTGCGCTTCCTGGATAACTTCAGCAGTGGCCGCAGGGGGCAGCATCGGCAGAATACTTCCTGCAGGCCGGCTACGCCGTCATCTTCCTGCACAGACACCGCTCCATGTACCCGTACAGCCGGCGCTATGCTGCCACCAACTGGCTGGATGTCCTGCGGCTGCACCTGCCCAGCGCCCCCGGGGATAACGCTCCCAGAGTGGAGGCCGAGCAGAGCCTGCTGCCGGGGATCGTGCAGATCCTGCAGGACTACAACAGCATGAAGGAGTCCGGGAGACTGCTGCCCATAGACTTCAGCACACTGTCCGACTACCTGCACCTGCTGCTGGCCGCAGCCCAGGCCCTCAGCCCGCTAGGTGTGTGCGGTGTGATGTGACAACCATCTGCAGTGTCTGATCAGCTATTGTCCATATACAAGTAGCTAGGAAGGCAGCGTCCAGCTCTAATGCCACCTATCGGAAGTAGCCGGTCTGATATGCCTCTAACGTGCTGTCCCATGTAGAACCAAAACAGACACTTTGTGGTGTTTCTCCCCATCAGTGCAGACTAGTGCTGCCTTCACATTTGCGTTTGGAGCGAAACGCACCAATCTGCGCACATGCGTTCCTTTGTTTAACATGGGAACGCATGTGGCTGCGTTGGTCGCATTTGAGTTCGGATGCGCATAATTCATGCGCCCTCCAAACGCCGTGTGCAGCATTGTTTTGTGCGTTCGCGGCACTTGTTTTATCCGCAAGCGCACAAAAAATGCATGGATCTCAATGGATCTGCAGTGTGCCTGCATGACACCACAGGAGAACGCTGCGGATCTCTTTGAGATTCTCCTTCCCGGCAGCCAGAGGAAGATCATGCAGAGCCGCCCTGATCTCCCGCCGGTGTCAGCGGGGAATACAGCTGATCTGACAGCTGTTTAAATCTCCCGCGCTGACACCCAATAGGTGATGTTGGCGCAGGAGATTTGAAGCAGCGATCAGCTGTTTCTTATCTCCTGCACTGATATCACCTCTTCGGTGTCGGTGTGGGAGATTTAAACAGCTGTCAGATCAGCTGTATCTCCCCGCTGACACCGGCGGGAGATCAGCTGTGTCCGGGAGGAGGAGATCTCTGCCGCTGATCTCCTCCTCCCGGCCGCCCCCAGAGACAGCTGATTGGCTGCCTGGACACCATAGTAATGTGAATGCATGCGGAGATTCTCCACTGCATTCACTTTATTATGGGCTGCGTTTGCCTCCCTCCGACATGCTGACACAAATGCAAGTGTGAAGGTGACTGATTTGCCCTCTGACTCTATGGGGTAACCGCTCTCCTTTGGGATTGTCAGACTGGAGGAAGGAGACTTGTAGGCAGTTCATTCTTTTCTTTCACACTGTTCGGCTTAAGTCTCCTTAGTCTGGCTACATACATTAAGTAAATATCTCCGAAGATAACACTTTGGTTCTATTGCGATCCATGGGGTTGATTGGATTGGACTTAAGGTTGTGCATCCTGCTTTAATATATATATTTATATATATATAATATCCGGCTGTTGCATTGGGAACAGTGCAGTTAGGCAAGGGTGCTGGCTGTATAACACCACTGGCACCCATGCTGTATGAAGAGGGTTCCACCCCATACATGATTGTGTATATCCACTGTACAATATATGTTGGATGTCACTAAGGCTGGACTCCCAATAGGTATGATGTGTGAGGATCGCGATCCCGGAATGGCTGTAGATCTTCTGATCTGAGTGACGATCCATAGAAATACATGAAGCTGACACACTCTGGTCAAGAGAGCTGCAGCCGGTCCGGGTAGTGGGCTGCGATCCTCGCACGTGACCTGCACGATTGTGACTGCATCCAATAGATGATGCTAGGTGACTGCACCCCGGTTTTGCGCACTCGTAAAGATGTTCTATAAGTGCAAATTATAGGTGTCAAGTGAAATGAGAAATCATAACGATTTTGGGGGCTCCTAATTGCAGGAAGAACCAGATACTACAATAAAGAATAATAGTGCCCTGGAGCACCTCATTATTGTTGATCTTTGGCTGCCTTGTTACATGTATGTATCACACCATCCGTCTCCTTCCTTCCAGGATCCAGTGCGATGTTCTACCTGGCTGCAGCTGTATCCGACTTTTACATCCCAGCGTCGGAGATCCCGGAACACAAGATCCAGTCATCCAGCGGCCCGTTACAGGTGCCTCAGTTCAAAATGCACATTAACATTATCCCCCAACACTGGGAACCTCACCGGTCTCCAGACCGTTGGACTTGTGTCCCCCTCTTCTCTCCTAGTGGTACAGCTGGAGCTAGAAGTTGAAGGAGCTGCTCATTGTACACGTCAGTCACACAGCTCCATTCCAGTACCATAGTGTGGGCCAGTGATGGCGAACTCCAGGCCTCGAGTGCCACCAACAGGTCAGGTTTTCAGGATTTCCTCAGCATTGCACAGAGGTTGGAATCATTACCAGTGCAGGTGATTATATTATCACCTGTGCAATGTAAGGAAATCCTGAAAACATGACCTGTTGGTGGCACTCGAGGCCTGGAGTTCGCCATCACTGGTGTGGGCTGAAGCTGCAAGGTGTATGTACAACTAATTGCTCGATTGTCACCCATGGTCATGGTTTTGCGGCAAGGGGAGAGTAGAAGGACCATGAACCTAACAATTATTACCCATCTGGTGGATAGGTGTTAAACTAGTGTTGAGTGAGCACTACCATGCTCGAGTGTTCAGTACTCAAAACAAACATTGGGCGCTTGGATGGGCTCGACTCTAAGTCATTGAAAACCTTGAGCATTTTTCTGAAAGAATCTTACTGAAAATGCTTGAGTTCCCCCATTGATTTCCATTATACTCTGTACTTGAGTCGCGCCCATCTGAGCTTCCGACCTGCTCATTACCAGGGCCGAGCACCTGAGTGCATAGTAGCGCTCACGCATCGCTAATAAATTATCCCTTTCATAAATGTATTCGTGTGAACAGCACTCTAAACCCAGGCTTGTGAACCATACAAGAGCAGAAGTATCGGAAGAAGGAGGTAACACTTTAACTTTGTTGTAAAATGGTGTAGTAGCCAAACACATTAGAATATTCACCTTTCTGCATGCTCAAGAAAGGCTAATGTTCTTGCTTTACATGTTGGACTAATACACCTTTCTGCAACAGACTTGGGAGTGTTGCCTATTTGTACTGCTTTAATACGTCTCCAATTGGAATATTGCATGGTGCTAATGGAAGCTGCTGGTTGGATAACCCCAGTTTAGTTGGATGTTCTTTTCAGTGTGTAATTCCTGCTATTTATTTTCCTCTTATTTCAGATAACAATGAAGATGGTTCCCAAGATGCTGTCCCCCTTAGTGAAGGACTGGGCTCCCAAAGCCTTTGTTATTTCTTTTAAACTAGAGACTGATACAGAAATCCTTATCGAGAAAGCGCGGAAAGCGTTGGCGACCTACCGCCATCAGGTGGTGGTGGCGAACATCTTGGACTCGCGGAGAGCGTACGTGGTGGTTGTGACCAACACAGAAGAGACAAAGCTCTCTGTATCTGATGAAGAAGACTGCGCGGGGGTGGAGATAGAAGAAAAGATCATTAACGATCTGACCTTACGGCACACACAGTTTATGAAAGGGGATGAAGTCAATTAGCTGCCCTCCTCATACTGATACTCAGTGCACAGTATAAAGCAGGATATTACTGTGGTGTACCCCTGTTATGAGGGGTATGGGTTACTGCATTGAAGCTTGGGTGTCTGCTCTTAATTGCACCCCAGTAATGATCAGGGAGACGTCCAGGTCTTTGGGTTATTCCGTCCGTCATGCTGTATGTTTTTATACATCTTCAGCAATTCCATGGGGTGGAGAATGCTGTTCGGGTAGGAAAAGTTTCCTATAAAAAAATATATGTTGGGTTCCTCCTCAAATAGAGGACATCTGCTGTGAGTGAATGCACTGTAATATCTGTGAATAGAGTGCATATACCTGAGCGGTGTGCACACAACCAATGACCAGGACACTAACCAAACAGGAGGAAATAAGGTGAAAATATAATTCAGTCTCATTGATTCTAAGTTATTGGGTAGGTTTCTATAGAAGTGGTTACTCCTGATCAGTATTGTTGGTGCAGTATTATATAGAATTATGCTGAAGTTAAAGGGGTTGTCCTCTACTGACAATCCCTTCTCAATCTGTATGTTACATCTTTTTAAAATAATAACACTTGTACTCCCCTCCGATGCTGTTCCAGCAGTGTTGGCACCGTCTCTCCCAGGATCACACGAACGCAGCGGCTGCTCCACCCTTTGGACCTATCACATACATCTGGATAAAGTGAGAGCAGTGGAACTCCCTTCTTCTGGATATAATGATTTGTCCTTAGCAGAGTGAAGCGGCCACTAATTGACCACCACAATCGTCATCTCACACAGGAGATCCTGGGAGAGACTCTGCTGGAACAGCAGCAGAGGTGGGTACAAGTGTTATTATTTTAAAAAGAGGAAACCTATGGATTGATCAGATTTTGGCAGCAGGGCTGTGGAGTTGGTAAACCAAACCTTCGACTCCTCAATTTCTCGGAATCAGACTCCCTCAGACATGGCTCATATTTAGATGATTATTTCAGTGTAGTACAATGGTAACAGGCTTTTAATCATTATTATGATACAATAATCAAGATATTTAAACAGCACATACAGTAATATTCAGCACATGCTGCATTGAACCTAATTCCCAACTATACTCAATTCACTATATATTTTAGGAGTTGGACCATTTCATACCAACATTACTAAAATCGACTCAAGACTCCACAGCCGTGATTGGCAGAGTAGTGAACAATACACTAATAGACGTCATGTCTCCGATATGCCCCGATCTTCAATTTTGCTCCAGTGAGGTCCTCTTTTTTTTTTTTTTAGTTTCTGCATATCACTAAAGCTGTTTGTGAAGGGGGCTGGTTATTTGCTCATTTCAATAGTTAAATCAGCCCTCCCTTCCCCATCACTGCCAAGGGGCTGATTTAAAAGACGTGTTCCCTTTCAGAAAACGTTTCTAGAAGATGTGGTGTCAGAAAAAGCAAAGTGTGCCAAAGTGCCCACGCATCGTATTTTCATCCATTATTTGACAAATCTGTATGTCTATCCTGATGCCAGCAAAGTCTGACACTTCAGAAATGCTGTATTACGTCACATTTCTTTCTGTTGCTGCAGACTTTTTCTGCACCAAATATGCATGTCAATTGTTAGTGCATATTTCCCTGCATTTTTCTGCCCCTCCAGCCATTGACTTCATTATGAAAAGCCCATGGCAGTATGTATTTCTGCCATAAGATGCAGATTTGGTTCAGAACATTTCTGCAGCATGGCACATATAGCCTTACCCTTTGCAGGTCCAATGCCAGATGGTTGCTGCTGCCAGTCTTCTGAGCTGCAGCTAATCATTGGTGCTGCCTGTATAGACTGCACAGGCCTCCAGCCTCACTAACTGGCTGCTGTACTGTCTATGTGACAACAGCGCTGCAGACAAACAAGACAGGCAGCTGTAAAGAGCCGGCACTGAACCTGACAAGTATTGAAATAGAGTTGAGCAGCCCCTTCCCATACCACACTTCTGCCTTTCTCATACAGGGATAAACTGTACTTGGTATATCCATTTTGCTGCTAAACAGGTGCTGGGTCTTTACTGTACCTCTGGGATTAAATAAAAAACCAAAAACATTGTATCGTTACATCTCGTGGAGGATAGCACAGAAACTTCCTTCCCTGCATTACATTTAGCATTTGTAGCACTGGTTGTATGGGCGTTGCAATCTCATGCAGTCTTGTTCAGCAAACTCGTTAGAAATCTGGGTAAATCTATAATACACGTACGATTTTTTAAACCACTGCGGTTTTACTTACTACTGGTGTAGAATAACCACCAAAAAACAGCTTGCTCACTAGTGAGAAACTACTTGATGGTAATTCAGTCCAACAGTTGGCAGGAACCGGGTAGCTCTTCTGCTAATCTCTAGAGTCTGAGTAAATTATATATAGTATTTTATAGGGATCTCCTGCAGAGTTTTTATTTTACCATGGTGTAGAACCTCCCTCACCAATAACAGCTTGCTCACTATGAAGAGAACTATTGAGGTTGAAATCCAGTCCAAAGCCTTGGGGCAGGGAACTCGAGGGCCGCCAACAGGTCATGTTTTCAGCATTGTACAGGGTTGGAATCACCACCAGTTCAGATGATTATATTATTGCCTGTACAATACTAAGGCAATCCTGAAATCATAATCTACTGGTAGCCCTTGAGGTCCTGGAGTTCCCCACCCCTGGCTTAGGGTATGAGCACACAATCCAGAGGCACTGTGTGTTGGACGTAGCGCCTCAGGACCTGAGAGAAGCCATGGGTGATGCAGCCACCCTGTGCCCACAAACTGCGTACGATGCAGGGCGGCTTTTCACTGCATTCACCCGCTGGATATCACTTCTTACTCCGCTGCTTAAATTAACATGCTACAGAGATGCGGAAGCGCGGCAACCTGCACCGCAGGTGAGAAAATGCTGTGGTGGGGAGAAGTATAGTATAATATCTAGAAATCCCATCCACTGTGCTGGTACTGTACAACGCAGCGGTAATACACTGTGTCCATGCACCCTCAGGCTGTGTGCACACTGTGTGTTTATCGCATTTGATGTATTGTTGATCACAAAACTGCCACCAAAGTCAATGAGAATCCTGAAGTCTCATATACACGTTGAGTATTTTCTCTTTGCAGAATTGGTGCAGAAAATAATCTGCAGCATGTCCATTCTTTCAGCTTTTTTTCACTGATTGACTTCAATTTGAAAAAAAACAGGTAGAAACACATTTTTCCTGCCAGGAGATGCAGAAATTACTGCAACCAAATACTCACCTTGTGCACATAACCCTAGTCTGGATTGTCTTATGACTGCAGTTGATGACAATGTATTAGTAGTTCCATTTTATGCATCAGTTCTGATACTTTTCCTCAAAAACGCATTACCAGTGGCTGTGGATTCAGTTCTTGGTATCTAACCTTTAAAGAGGAACCTGTCAGCCCCCCTGGTGCATGGCAAACTGAATGCAGCAATGAATGCAGCATGTGTGCTACATTCAGGGAAGTGATCCCCCATGTCTCTAGCTCCCCTGTAAGCTTTATAAAACACTTTAGAAACCTTACAGTTAAGAGGTCACCTGGGTGGGATCTTATTAAGAGGTCCTGACCGCTGGCACAAACCTCCTTGCATTCTCCTTGTGTGTTCCGCCCTCTCTGTCTGCCGCCGCCTCCTCTTCTTCTGGGTCTGCCTTCCTCTTCTGCTCCTGATGTCACAAGAAGCAGAAGAGGAGGGCAGACCCCAGAACAAGAGGAGGCGGGGGAACACACATGCCTCATGTAACCCTTCACTGAAAATAAAAGCTTTACGTGCAAAAGTAATCAACGGGTGGGTGCACCTATTTTAATTTTTGTTCTATGATGTTGTTCCCAGGTTAGCATCTTGTGACTAAACTTGCACATTTGCAAATAGCCATTCATTTAGAGTGTGCTGGCAAATAAACTAAAGCCATATAGGTGTGGTGCCCAGTTTTTGCACTACTTGGTCTCTATAAACCCATAGTTTAATTGATCCAATTTATCAGTGTCTTCAATCTGTGAGACTGTCTGTTCTCATTCATTGTGTAGATCAGATTCAACCATTAAAGTCTAATGGTGGGTTTACACGCTTCAATATCGTTGCGATATCGCAACTCAATGGCGCGGGAGCGCGCATTTAGTGCTCGTTTCTCCCGCATCGCATCGGAAGTTTACACGCTGCGATATCGGTATGCAACGTCCGTGCGATGTCTACACCTCCCAATCCAGGATCGCATACTTAACATGGGAGTGAATGGGTGACGTTTCAAATCGCATCGTAGTTGTGCGTTTCCACAGCACGATCCATCTTCAATCTTCCTTCAATATCGGGGCATTGAATAGCACGCTCATTCAATCCCCGATATCGCATTGACATCGTTCCTGCATCGTATTGGACGTTCACACCATACAACGCAGGCACGATCTCGGGTCCGACGATTGAACCACGTGACTTTTGATTGAAATCGTACTACGATATCGCGACGTGTAAACCCGCCATAAGGGTGCCTTCATGCTGCGGTCCGGTCAGGGGTGAACCAGTGTGCCGCAACCCAGGGGCCGGAGGCGGCTGGGGAGACTGAGGATTTCCAGGAGCTGTGCCATATGCTGTAAATTCAGATATCCACCGTGAGGAGATAGGTGCTGATTGTATGTGAACAGCTGTCTATAGTGGAGATCGGAACACACAGAAACCGTCGCCATGGACATTATCCCTCGTGGCAAAAGGGGGTATGTGCAGGTAACAAATCACGCGTTCCCACCTGTTGTTGTTTGCGGGAAATAAGTACGCAAAGGTACCGTCGCCCTTAGTACTGTAGAATCTTCTAGCTTTGAAAAAGAGAGTTCCAAATTTTAGGGAATAATAAAAGAAAAGGAGTGGTCTGAAGACCACGTGTGCCTCCTAAGGACACTAAGCAAAAACTGGTTGGCCATGTACCAGCCAGGGTGTATATACTGCCGGGGAGGAGTCTTTTCTGTATATATTTCAGATTCGGCTTAGTGTCGCCTCCTAGTGGACAGCAGCATAACACCCAAGGTCCTGTGTCCCCCAATGAAGCGATGGAGAAAAAAAAGTGTTGATACACTTACATTTTCTTAAGTAAATAAGGCACACTCTACAGCTTGGAGGAGGGAGACCGTCTGGTAACTCACCATTAACTTGCATATCTAAAGGACCTGTGTGATGTCCTGATCATGGGACCATAGTGGGCAGAGCTAAGTGAACAAACTTATTGTCCTATGGGGACTTAGCTCCGCCTATTATAGTCACATGATTGTGAATCACACAGGTCCCGCAGCATGTTCTGACATTCGGCTGAAATGTTAACTATTAACCTGCCAGCTAGACTAGAGTCTCAAAGATGTAGACTGTGCCTCATTTACATGAGAAAATGTTAAGTGTATAAATGCTTTCTTTCACCTTTAACATTACACTATGAGCTCAAACAGGGATGATTAGAATAAGACTATGAAGCTGCAGGTACAGACAGTGATGGGGGGGTGGGGGGTGCATAAATTAACTGACAAGTTCTAAAAGGGGCATTCCCATCTCCAAGATCATAGGTGCAATAATAATATTAGCAAATCCCTCCAATTAGAAATATAGTATAGTTCTCCTGATTGGCTGTCACTTACCTCATGTGCAGGACATTGCAGCTTAGGTTTCCATGGTTACAACCATAAGCAACTGTCAATATACAAGTGGTCGTAACCATGGAGACCCAGGCTACTGTAATACCCTGCACATGAGGTAAGTGACAGCTAATCAGCAGAACTATGCTACATTTCTAATTTGAGGGATTTGCCAATATTATATTATTACACCTATCACATATTGGGATAAGATCTTGGATATGGGAATAACCCTTTAATGAAAAAAAAAAAAAGGTTTATGCAACTAGGACACCTGAAGAGGAGGGAGGGGGGAAACATTAAAAAAAAGGCCTCTTAAGGGAACACATTTAAGGAATTAAAGGGGTGGTGACTGCAGACTTCTGAATCCTCACAGTACGCACTCCGCTGGCTGTCAGGATTCTCCGGTGTCGGCGATAAGAGAGGGCAGTCATGTAACCACAAGTATGTGATGTGCATACTTATAACTGATGTGCACAGCCTCGCTCAATTCACTGGTATTGATAAGAGTCTGCACATGTCTAGTAGGAATTTGGCCGGAATTATGGATATCACATACAGTGCCTACAAGTAGTCTTCAACCCCCTGCAGATTAAGGTGGTTGACACATGCGGAATTAACTTGGCATTGTGACATTTGGACTGTAGATCAGCCTGGAAGTGGGAAATGCAGTGCCACAAATTTTTTTTTTTTTTTTTTAAAGCGTTAAAAGTTAATTCAGAGGGTCATTTATTATTCAACCCCTCAAACCACCAGCATTCTGTTTGGTCCCCCTAAAGTATTAAGAAGTAGTTCAGGCACAAAGAACAATGAGCTTCACATGTGTGGATTAATTATCTCTTTTGCCAGCCTTTTCTGACTATTTAAGATCCTCCCCAAACTTGTGAACAGCACTCATACATGGTCAACATGGGAAAGACAAAGGAGCATTCCAAGGCCATCAGAGACAAGATCGTGGAGGGTCACAAGGCTGGCAAGGGGTACAAAACCCTTTCCAAGGAGTTGGGCCTACCTGTCTCCACTGTTGGGAATATCATCCGGAAGTGGAAGGCTTATAGAACTACTGTTAGCCTTCCACGGCCTGGACAGCCTTTGAAAGTTTCCTCCCGTGCCGAGGCCAGGCTTGTCCGAATAGTCAAGGCTAACCCAAGGACAACAAGGAAGGAGCTCCGGGAAGATCTCATGGCAGTGGGGACATTGGTTTCAGTCAATACCATAAGTAACATACTCCACCGCAATGGTCTCCGTTCCAGACGAGCCCGTAAGGTACCTTTACTTTCAAAGCGTCATGTCAAGGCTCGTCTACAGTTTCCTCATGATCACTTGGAGGACTCTGAGACAGACTGGTTCAAGGTTCTATGGTCTGATGAGACCAAGATCGAGATCTTTGGTGCCAACCACACACGTGACGTTTGGAGACTGGATGGCACTGCATACGACCCCAAGAATACCATCCCTACAGTCAAGCATGGTGGTGGCAGCATCATGCTGTGGGGCCGTTTCTCAGCCAAGGGGCCTGGCCATATGGTCCGCATCCAGGGGAAGATGGCTAGCACGGCCTACCTGGAGATTTTGGCCAAGAACCTCCGCTCTTCCATCAAGGATCTTAAGATGGGTCGTAATTTCATCTTCCAACAAGACAACGACCCAAAGCACACAGCCAAGAAAACCAAGGTCTGGTTCAAGAGGGAAAAAATCAAGGTGTTGGATTGGCCTAGTCAGTCTCCTGACCTTAACCCAATTGAAAACTTGTGGAAGGAGCTCAAGATTAAAGTCCACATGAGACACCCAAAGAACCTAGATAACTTGGAGAAGATCTGCATGGAGGAGTGGGCCAAGATAACTCCAGAGACCTGTGCCGGCCTGATCAGGTCTTATAAAAGACGATTATTAGCTGTAATTGCAAACAAGGGTTATTCCACAAAATATTAAACCTAGGGGTTGAATAATAATTGACCCACACTTTTATGTTTAAAATTTATTAAAATTCAACTGAGCAACATAACTTTTTGGTTTGTAAGATTTATGCTTCTGTTAATAAATCCTACTCTCGTTTGCAGTTTGAAGGCTCTAACTTATTGGCATCTTATCAAACCAGCTAAATCTGCAGGGGGTTGAAGACTACTTGTAGGCACTGTAGTTGCGATCATGTACCCTGGTTTCGTTGCCATCACTGGAGAATCCTAACTGCACGCCGTGAGGATTTCATCACAAATGTGGACAGCCCTTTTAAAGACCATGCTGATTGTGAGCTTCACATGCATTCTCTATGGTGGCTTCCATCATGCTCAGTACCACTGACATCACTTTATAATAACTGTGAGAACGTGACATCAGTGGCGCTGGATAAGACTGTGTCTGAATAAATGCCTTGAGCGCTAGACACGTTTTTGGATTCTGTATTTATTCAAAATATTTTACAAATTTATATTTGCCAGGTAAAGTTTTGGGCTATGTTCAGACTGCATATTTGACCTGATCTGTTTTTTGGGTAAAAGAATGATCTGTCAATTCATGCTGTGTTTTTCTGATCCGCTTTTCCCATTGAATCCATGGTCTGTGGGCTAAAAACGCATCAAAAACGGATTGTATGTTTCTGATTCTTTTCAGCTGGAAAACAGGATCTGCTTTCCAAAAAAACAAATACAAATACAGATCAGAAAAAGCAGATCAAAAACACAGTCTGAACATAGCCTTAATCACGTGAACACAGGGGCCTCTCTTGGACATAGGTCCCCTATGAATATTGAATGACAAAGACGAATGGAAAACTCTAGCCATGAAAAATCAAGATACTGTTAATGTCAACTTTTAACAGAAGATGTGAAAGAAAAAAAATATAAGAATAATCTTTTTGGGAAATAAAAGAAAATGTACATAGTTACAAATATAAGCATTTACTGTACAGTCTCCAACTTTATTTAAGCTTGATGCTCTTCTTAACGCCGGCGCGGATCCCGGAGATCTCCCCGGAGTATCGGGCTTCTTCCTTGCGCACCTCACGAACCTGGTAAATAGCAAAGACAAAAAAAAATGTTAGAAAACCCAGAATCGGAATGAAAAGTGGAGGATGTTCTTAAGGTACCGTTACACGCTTCAATGTTGAAACGATATCACTAATGATCTCGTGAGCGCGCGGTCGTTAGGACATCGTTGGTGAGATGTCACACATACAGATATCGTGGACGACGCACCAACGATGTGGCTGATCAAGGATTGTCAACGATCCAATGATTTATCTTAGTCGTATTTCGCTGTTACAAGCAACGACGTCCTAACGATGTCGTTTGAACGACTCCAAACCCGTGACGTTTGAGCGATATCGTTCACAATATCTTACTGTGTTACGGGGCTTTAGAGATTCCAGCACAATCTTGATATTTATCATTAATGGGATTACATAGTTTGGCTAAAAAGAATTAAAGGGAACCCGTCACCAGGTTTTTGCTATCCCATCTGACAGCAGCATAATGTAGAAATAGAGACCCTGATTCCAGCGATATGTCACTTATGAGCTGCTTGCTGTCATTTTGATAAAATGAATATTTTCTTTGTTGCACATTTAGCAGTCTGTGAATATGCCAGTCTGCTTGGCAGCAGGCCAAGTAGACTGCTAATGATAATCTCCAGATGATTAAACCGTGATTTTATCAAAACTACACTGAGCAGCTCAGTAATTGACATATCACTGGAATCAGGATCTCGGGTCCTATAATATGCTATTCTCAGATTGGGTTGCAAAAACCTGGTGACAGGTTCCCTTTAAATAAAACAAAACACAACATGTCCATCACCGAGGGACGGCAAATAATGAAGGAAAATGGGTATAAATGATCCTGTCCGCCCTAAAGAGCAAGTTCTTACCTCTAGATCTGAAGCGTTGAGTAAATGGACCAACATTCAGAACAAGGCATTTAGACACTCGCAGAAGTATTTTCTAATTGTTTTTTTTTTTTTATTAAAGTTAGGCTCAGGTGCTTTTTTTTCTTTCTTTGAAACTATTGATCATTTCCATTGTGACCAGTTCTGGAGGCAGCGGCTCCACAGGTAAATAGTTCTCATGTTCTATAGGATAATAGAAGCATGGCCGCTTTCTTTCAGTGACAGCACCACACACTTCTCTAGGGTTGTGTCTGATGTTGAGGCTCAGCTTTATTAATGTGAACCAGGCTGTAAATTACTGGAAACATCCAGAGTACAACTGCACCAAATCAATAGATTGCCACAATACATAAGATGGCACCCTACTCATCACTCAAGACTTAAAATTGAGTCAGTAGTGAAAATCGAATGGCAGAATCAAGTCCCGCAGCCATGTCAGTAACCTGCTACCGCTAGAAAGGACTCTGAAAATCACCTCAACTCCCGATATTCATGGTTTCTCTTTATTTGCTGGCCTGCTGTTTGATGTTATGCAAGGCTGGCTAATCTAAAGAAGAACCATGGATAATGGCAGGTTGGAGCCAGTTCATAGGCCGCAAATCTAAATAGCTATAAATTATTATTGGGCAGACCACAGGGCGGGGGCAGCCCTCGGGCAGGCCACGGGGTGGGGGCGGCCCTCAGGCAGGCCACGGGGCGGCCCTCGGGCAGGCCACAGGACGGCCCTCGGGCAGGCCACAGGACGGCCCTCGGGCAGGCCACAGGACGGCCCTCGGGCAGGCCACAGGACGGCCCTCGGGCAGGCACAGTAGAAAAGTTGCTGCAACCCAACAAACTCCATTAGAAATTAGTAGGGTTTATTGAATGCCATTTGTGACCGCTCTGTGATGGTTCAGCACTGCACCGGCCTAAGGCCGTACTATGAACAGGTTATTAAATATATTGGAACTTTCCCATTAGTAGCTCACTAAGTCTGTCTTCACACTGCTAGTTCTGATAAATCCAGCACAATACAGATACATACCTGGCCCTTTCTGCGGATCTTGGCACGCCTGAACTTCTCTCTGTGCTTAACCCTTGGGTTACGGTCAATCTTCCTTCTTTTCGGTGTAAGCCCTTTATTCTTAGAAATCTGCAATAGGAACAAAGTAGAAAAGACCAATGTCATGTAAGAGCGACTTCTCCCTTCATTTATTCCTAAAATATCATTGCAATAGAGAGAAAAGGATGAAGATGATTCTCTATGGGGACACTTTATGGATCGGCTGTTACAGGTGATGATCTCCTGAAAGGTCATAGATACATGTGAGACACGTTAATGATGGACAGCACAATGTCCCAAAATTGATAGGATCTATAAAGCTCGGGCCTCTTTGATGATGCTCATGACATTTCTGTTATGAGAAAACTTTTTTCTTGCCAATTGTTTTCTTCTAGCTGAAAGAGCTTGTACATTACCTGGTAAGTGATGGCTCTCTTGGCATTGGGATCTGTCTCTTCAAATGGAGCTTCCTCACTAGAAAGAAAAAAAAAACAATGACAAATTTGCAGTATTAGTGAGGAATTGGTAAACTTTCAGAAAGGCCACATGACATCAGTCAGTAAGGCTACGTACATTGTCTGCTCCTCCACAGGTTTCCTCTTTTGTGACAATCTGTTCTCCATCATTCTGTAGTATTTGAGAGCTTCATCCATATCACTGTCGTCATCATCCTCATGAGGCTTGGCCTCGGGAACAGGGCGCTGTATGACACAGAATAATACATTGGAGATCACAGCAGGCGACTGATGAATGTAATGTGATGACCTGATGTCACGGTAATCCTATCGCATGTATTGGATTAGGCATCTACAATAATGGGATTACCACTCTGTTTTAGGCTGGCTTCACACCACGGTTTTTGGGATCCTGCTCTTGTCTGTTTTGAAAAGGACAGAACAAGATCCGTTTTCGCCTCCCATGTATCCCTATGGTGCCGGATTTGTCAATTCAGTCCCGAATTCTTTTCTGTCCTGTTTTTTCCCGGCCCCAAAATCAGAGACTGGCCTGATTTTCGGGTCTGGTGAAAAAAACTGGACCAAACCGAACAGAAACTAATCCGGGGCGATCCAGCGCACATAGCATGGGAGTCTATGGGCACCAGATCCGGATTTAGTGTACTGACCATGCTCAGTACACTAAAACTACTCTGTTCCCATAATTTCACTTTAGCAGTGAATCTACATACACTATCTACATACACTGCTAAAGTGAAATTAAAGAAAGGAATGGTTAAAAATAAAAAAATAAATAAATGCTCACCTGTCTGCCGAGGGTCCCGCGATGCATCCACCTCAGATGGCTGCAAGGACCTTAATCAGCTGACTGGGAAGGGGCGGGGCAACCCGATCGGCTGATGTGTCAGATAACCGAATCAGTGTGGCTTAAATCGCCCGCTGATCAGTTTTGGCGGGTGGGCGATTTAAACTGCGCTGATGCAGTCATGTGACACATCAGCAAAACGGGTTGCCCCGCCCCTTCCCGGTCAGCTGATTAAAGTCCTTGCAGCCATCGGAGGTGGATGCAGCGCATCGCGGAACACTCGGCGGACAGGTGAGCATGTATTTTTTATTTTTAACCATTCCTTTATTTAATTTCACTTTAGCAGTGTATCTAGATACACTGCTAAAGTGAAAGTAACAGCGCTGACACCACTCGCCTGGCTAGGCCCCCCAGCCCTTTTACAATCCTGAACTGTCCGTTCCTGTCTGTGGGGTCCTGCAAAAAACAGGATCCCATGGACAGGAACAAAACAGTGATGTGAAGCCAACCTTAAAGATAAAAATGGAGGGGGTGTCCTGATAGTGGACCCACATCAATTATCCAAGGAACAGGGGGCTATGAAGTGTCTTACTCACTGTAGAAGATCCTGGAATGTTTGGACTATACAATCAATTTTTTTGTTTTTTAGCAGTCCCACCTGTGGACTATCACTCCAGCTAAATGTGGGGTCCAGGCAGTGGAACGCACATGGTTGGCTTTAAAAAAGGTTTTTCTATAACAACCTTTATGGCAAATCCACTTAATAAGCCAATTTTATCACTGATGGCTCAAAGCACAGGTGTCACGATCCATCCATGTAGCACATCTAGGATGCTATTGTATGTTACTGTTACCTGGGTGATCGGAGTTGTTAATAGGTTTATGGGTCTCAATGCTGGTTTTGGGAAGGGTTGGACTACTCAGCTGTCTCTACTTCCCAGTGATAGTTCTAAGACTTAACTCAGCAGCTTTCCCCAGATGGCTGCCAGTTGTACATTTTCCCTGAAGTGCTGTGTGGCCATTTCTCCTGTTAGCTCTGATCTGTGATATATGACCCAGACTGTTGCTTGATTACTCTTTTGCCTGTTCCCTGTACCTGTTATCTTTCCCCTAGTATTTTAAACACCTGAACCATGACCTGTTAAAGCCTCTGCTCAATCCCTGGATCTTCTTCATAATTTCCTGGAAAACCTGACCCTGGACCATTACATGACTACGTCTCTATCTACTCCCTGAATGCTGCAAACTCTCCTGGAACTGACCCCGGATTACATGTGACTGCCCTGTTGCTCCTTTTCCTGTAAGTAGTGACTGTGCCACATCCTACTTTTTAAAGTCACTAGCTTCACAATAAGAAACCCCAAGAACGGGGTAACCAGCTGCTGTATGGATGCAGATACAGAAAGGGCAGCATACGTCACTTAAATAATTTAATTTGTTAGGGTCCCTCCCGATATCCTCTTTACGATTGATAGAAGTCACTTTTTTGGAAGTTGTCTAACTTGCTAATGCATGCGATGGTATCAGGATGTAATATGGCTACTATATGTCTATACTGACAGTGAATGTTTGGCTAGAGCAGACGCATGACCATGTTAGTGTCCCGGGTGATGGGAAGGACAATTACTGCATTATACTTGATTTCATTTTGTGGTTACAATGCCATACACAGATACTACTGCCCTGCATTAGTCAGATATGGTGCTTTCACCATCTCACAAAATAGGGATAATTTTTTTTATAGCTTTTGGGCGACATGTGAACACATCCTTCAGTTACATCTGCTTACCTTGACAGACACTTTTTTGGAGGGCTTCGGCTGACTAATGTTAAGCTTCCCATCAGAAAGTTTTTTCTGAAAATCTTCAGATAGCAGCAGGCGAATTTCTGGAGATATTCTTTCATCCACAACAAGCAGGTCATTGATCAGCTAAAATAATGGGAATAAATATTAAAACTGGAGAAAATTCCAACAGCGAAGACGATGGTGACCCAAAGTGCAAAATGACTCACGTTTCTATATGTGACCAGTCTCTCGATCACGGGGTGGCCGGTGATTGGGATTCTTTTTGCTTTCAGCAGCAGGTAATAACTAATGTTTGAGCAATAACTAAAAATACAAAACAAATAAATAATTATATCTATACAAAGAGTGGGGTCCAAAGAAAAGGAGCACGACAGCCTTGTGATACGTACTTTAAATACAGCTGGTACTTGGTCTGTAGGTAGTTACTACCCTGGAAAACACAAGCAGAAATCATTTCATTACATACAGGTGGTGATCCAGCCGCTGAGATCTCTTTCCCAATCATGGCCAATATGGCCCATTGATGGAGCAGTAATCTTTGAATGCTCTTACACAACCATTTCTGGACTATACAGACTTCATGCGATGGGTTTCTTCCCGGTTCACGGGTATTTTATGAACAATTTGGACAAAATTGATACCCTGTTATTAGAGTTAAGCAGAAACATTTGCAAAACCCTCACCAAGCACTCATGTAGATAGTCAGTGGCTGCCAGACCAGAGTCCTGCAATCCTACCTGGTAGCATGACTGACACACCTACTGATTGATAGGCGCCACGTAACATCATGTGTGTGCCATATTAGGCAGTGTGAAGACGATGCAGGCAGAAGGCGGCTCGCAGGGCTGTGTTCACGGAAGATGTGGACGGTAGTCCAGCCTCAGTTCTCGGTGGGCAGTCAGCAAAGATGATGATATATTTCTACTCCTGTTGCAGCCATTCCCTTGCAGCTCCAGTACGAGTGCCTACATACAGCTGTTTTGACAGTTAAGACTGCAGCCCATCCTGGCTCGTGACTTTGACAAGATGCGATTTGTAATAAAATGGCTCCTGTCAAGCAATTCATTCTTGGAGAGCCCCTTTAAGAGTATTCCATAGCCTCATACCAGCCAAAAAGCTTATGAAAATTTCCTCTCACAGGTAGGAATCATTGACAAAATGTCTTGCAGCAACATTCATTACCTTTCCTTTAGGAATAATTCCATCTGTTATCATTTGGATCAATGGCTGCAATTCATTTTTCACTTCAGCCAACTATCAAAAGACACAAAAAGAAAGGTTAGAGTAACCCCTTCACCCCTAGGTGATTCATTTTCAGTTTTCCTTTTTTCCTCCCCTTCTTGCAAGAGCCATAACTTTATTTTTACATCAGTATAGACCTATGAGGGATTCTTTATTTGAGGGAGAAGTTGTACTTTTGAATGACATCATTCATTTTACCATATAGTGTGCAGGAAAATGGAAAAAAAATTCCAAGTGCGGTGAAATTGCAAAAAAAAAAAAGTGCAATTACACAATATTTTTTTGGGGTGGATACAATGTTTTGAGCGCCTTTTACTCCATTTTATTGCAAATGTTGCGCTGACCAAAAAAAACGCAATTCTAGTGTTTTCATTTTTTTTCTTGTCACACCGTCTACCTTGGATTAATTTATTTTATATTTTGATAAATCATACATTTCTTAACGTAACAATACCAAATGTGCAATACTTTTTGTTTCATTCTTAATGGGGCAAAAGGGGGGTGATTTTAACGTGTGTTTTTTTTCTGTGCAGCAAAAGCAAAAACTATGATCACCTATAAATGCAGGCGCCACGGGCTGGTGATCACAAGGGAAACACGATGACAGAGAAAGCAATCATCAGCTGACCCTTGATTGTCATGAAAACCCATCGGCACCCAACGGTCATTTGACAAACGCACCAATGGGCAGGAGGAATGACAGCCTCCCCCACCTGTGCAGGTTGCACGCCACTTGCAGAAATGGACAGCAGCACTTAACTGGTTAACAGCCACGGGCTGATCACTGATTCACCTGCGGATGTTAGAAGTACAAGATGGCTGATTAAAAGTGTGCAGGGAAAGATGTGGGCTAAGCCTGCATCAAAGGCAGGAACACGACTTTTGACGTACATATCCGTGAAAAGTTGTAAAAGGGTTAAAACGAAGCCTAGATAACCGATTCATTGATCCAGCCAGTGGGTAGGGACTTACAGGGTAGGTATAAATAAAAGTTCTTCCTTCTGGAGGAAAGAGTCTAGGATATTAGGATTGAACACGAGAGCAGTGAGAAGTCACAATACCTTTTGCTTAAGATCTTGTATCAGCTCCATCAGTTCAGGAGATTCCTTCTTCAATAATTTCCTCTTCTCCTTATCAGACATCTTCTCCAAGTCTTTTACAATCTTCTGCTCGGTGGGTGTCTCCTCACTAGACTTTTCTGCAAATTCCTATGAATAAACAATTGAGGTAAGGGTTAATTTACTGTTTTGCAAGGAATGACATAGGTATACACATTGGCAATGTTCCTGACGCTAATGCATACTACTTTTTAACTGAAAGTCTCTGT
The DNA here is from genome assembly GCA_033576535.1 of Allobates femoralis. Classification (NCBI taxonomy): domain Eukaryota; kingdom Metazoa; phylum Chordata; class Amphibia; order Anura; family Aromobatidae; genus Allobates; species Allobates femoralis. The sequence goes on from JARQOC010000009.1 coordinate 5,484,016, forward strand.
ATAAAATAGTAGAATAGAAACTCTATTCCATTCACTTGAAGAAAGGCATACCCAATGCATGCCCGCATGATGTCAGAAGAAAACGTTTTTTAGCGTTTGTCCAGTGATCGTCACCCTATGAATAATTTGGCATTTGCACGGAAGCTTTACTTGCACATACAGCAAATGGACAGAGCAAATTGCATTGTATTATATTATCACGTGAAATTGACAGAAAAAAAACAAAACAAAACAACAATATAAGCTAACCTGGATGAAATCCAAGCCATAGTCTTCTTCATTAAGGGTCTTTGCTAAACGCCTCTGAACATTCTGCGCTTCCTCCTCCTCGTCTTCGGCCTCTGCTTCCAGCTCCTCTTTAGTCTTTTTCACTTCTAATGAAAAAAACAAAACAAATGACACATTAGATATATACTTTTAGATGTTGTATTTTAATTTCAAGACAGATATTTCGTTTTTTTTCAGCCCATCCCCAAATCCGCACAAAGCCCCAAATGCACTGAAGGAAAAGCGAGGCTTCCACAGTTTACATAAAATGACCAATTGTGTAAATTTGTCAATGGCAATCTAAATGCAGCATGTCTGCATCATTCAGGGAGGGGGTCCCCCATATGTCTGTGTTCTGTGTACCCCGAGATATAGCCTTAGGAAAACTCACTGTTAGAAGCCATGAAGGTATTCCCTGTGGCTGGAGTGAGCTCGATTGACAGGGGCCATTCCCTCCCCCTCTGCGCCGCCTCCTGCTGTGCTGTTAATGCTTTGTTCAGACAGCAGGGCAGGAATCTGGAGCTGACGTCAGGACAAATGATTTGCACGCTGTGTGCGGCAGGATGAGTGACAGAGAGGAGAAGGGCAAAGCCAGCACAGCAAAAGCAGCACAGAGAGGCAGGGGAGGGAATGGCCCCCGTGAATAGAGCTAACTCCAGCCACAGGGACTGCCCTCATGGCTTCTGTGAACTTTCCTAAGCCTATATCTCGGGGTACACAGCACACAAGACACATGGGGGACCCCTTGCCTGATTGCAGCAGACATGCTGCATTCAGTGCTGCATTTAGATTGTCATGCAGCAGGGGGGTGACAGGTCCTCTTTAAAGACGATGACCGCATCATCACTGTGATCTGATATATACTGATGTGTAATAACTGACTACTGTCTACTATGATATTTTCATTTGTAAATTTTGTTTTTTCTTCTCTCTTTTTCTGTGCCGTGTTTAGAGCAGTTTGAAATACTGTGGTACTGATGGGAAAATGTACTATGTTGTATGGAGGAAAGGAAGGGTGGTGGGGTGGGTGAATCAGGGGAAGATGTTTTCGGGATTTATATTGTATGTATGTTTAAAAACTTTTAATAAAAATAATCTGATTTAAAAGAGGATGTCCAATTTCAATGAAAGTGGTCCCCAAAATGTGTAAAGCATGTAAAATATCAAACTCAATGTTACTCAATGCCATAGCCTGAGCTGGTAGCAAGAGGCCAGAGCAGTGACAAGTGCTGCCGAAATGACATCACTGTTTTATACACAACACCAGGAGCCAGCGCTGACCTAGGGAAGACGAGAACCTCGATGATGGTCATATTATGTACTTTTAACTCTGTGGGGACCAGTTTACTGAAAGTTAACATCCTCTTTAAATCACATTTCTGCTTATTTCTTGCAATCTGCAACAGTGCAATGTGGGAGGTGAGATAAGAGTTATGAAGTTATAACCTCAAAGCTCAGTCCTAGGAAAGTGGAGATAAAATGTTATTTGTTCTCAAGAGCAATCAGCAGCATTTTCAATGCAACCATGGCTGTGAATAAATAAAACAACAGAACAGAACATTTACAAATTTTAAAGGGGATGTCTTAGAATATGCACAAAATGAGTTAAAAAAAAAGTTAAAAGCAGCGATGCTCCTCTCATTGATTGATTATCCAGTCTACGGTCATCTCGCATGAGTCACCCAGCCCAGATCCTGCCTCTCTGAATGGGAGCATGGACCCGATTGTCTTTCTATGGAGTTCCACGTACTCGTTCAGAGAGCCAGTCACCGGGCCGGGTGATTCATGCGAGATGCATGCAAGATACTCGCATGCAGCTCGTATAGTGTCTCTGCCTTAACCATGATTCTTTTTATCCTACTTCATTGATTATCTCATGATTCTGAAGCTTACAACCGCTTCAGCCAATCAGTGGCTAGAGTGGGTTATCACTGCAATCAATAATGGCAGCAGGACACCAACAGTTAAAGTTAATTAACTTTAAATTCAATTAAAACATGGAATAGGCTGTTAAAAGGAGGAATATGGCTTTAACCTTTCCAGCCTTTTTCTCTTTTGTGTATATTGCAGGAACATCTTGCAGGCAGAGGGTCGTAGTGTGAAGAGCACAAATCACAAGGCAACAATGTAGAAAGCCTCACAAGGCTGCACTCACATTCATGACAAGTTTTACATCCTTGAGAAACAGACTTTTTAGGTGTCGTCTGCATTGATGCTAGATGTTACATTTTTTTTTCTCCATTTGAATACTTAGGCAAGTAAAAATCTGAACTTTTATTTATCCACTTAATGGATCAATGAAATGACGAAAAAACACGGATGGAAAACTGAAATACAAAGCAACTTCCATGTTTTATCCATTTTATATGAATCCTCATATACTTCAATAGCTGAGCAAAACAGATATAGGACCAGATCTGAGTCTCACGGGTCGGACACTGATCAGTTCTTAAAACTGATATTTGTATTGATGAAATGGAACCATGGGTCTGTGTGCTGTCCGGGAAAAATACAAAACCGAGGTGTGCAAGTTAGTGAAGCCAACTTACTTTTCTTGTGCTCTTTGTAGTCGGTGTCATAATACAGCTTCTTCCTCAGTCCCCATGCCATTTCATCTGGAAGACCTGAAGAAAAAAAACACAAGCATAAATATGTCATAATATGGACGCAACAATTCATCTCATCACAGTGAAGCCCTGATCTCAGTAAATCCATATTACACCTGTATGCATTGTGCAGCCTCATGTATTTTTTAGGCCTTGCTCACATCACAGTAGAGAAGCTCCAAACATACCGCCATGCTAAGTGTATCCACAGGTTATATTTATCTGATGGACGCTAGAGTGTTCTTTTAGGTTCTACCCCAAAAAAGTATCACACAGTAACCTATATTATTCCATAGAGAGGTATAAACTAAAACAGTAAAAGATGACATATAATGGGGACAATTACTGGGACTATCACCAATTTTAAAAATACAAAATAAGTAAAAAGGAAGCATTTCTCTTAGCTCTATTGATTAGGTGTGTCCCAGAGGTCAGACCCCCATGTAGAGTAGAATGTAGCATTGCTTTGTGACATACTGTGATGAATAAACCCTTTGACCATTGCTTCCTCACCATCTTTGTCACGATCTTCTAGATCGCTGTCCATGGATACATGATCATGTTCCTCTTCATCATCCTCATCTCCATCATCATCATCCTCATCCTGGATATCAAGAGGCATAACCTCATCCTGAAAAAAGAAAGAAAACTCAGGACTTTGAATTACCACAGTGATACGATTGATAAGAGATTGGTAGCCACTTGCATATGGCTAGAGCAGAGGGCATGTTTCAACCTGAAGGACTTGTAAATCAAAAACAGGAACAAATGGACATAATCCACTCTGCTGGTGATCCAAAAGTATCAAACCGGTATTTTTGGATAATTGTGCATCAACAGCAGAGTGGATTGTGTCCATTTGTTCCTGTTCTTGATTCACACAATCTGCAGGCAGCTGTTTTGATGTTTCTAAAGGCAATGCGCCGACACAACCCTTCCAGGTGAGCACATTTGCTCTTTTTATTCAATATATCTACACAGATAAAACCCTATTGCACTTTCTTGTATTTCCAAATTTTCTACACATCAACCTGAAGGACTTGGCACCACCATCTATTACAGTAAATAATTACCCATAAGTCTAAATGAGCATGCATAAACAACCTTTCTTAGGCTGGCTTCACACCACGGTAAAATCAGGTCCGGGGCTAACCTGCACAGATCTGGGAGGATTCGGGATCCGGACCCCGGCGGCTGAAGTTCAGCGCGAGATACGCTGAACTTCAGCACCAGGGAGCTGTCCCCTGTGAAGTGGTTCAGCACCATTTCAGCAGGGCACAGCTACCTCAGCTGCACTCGGCTGAATCTGGCTACAAACAGGACCGTCTGTCTGCAAATCGGGTCCGGGGCTGTCAGGTTCACCCCGGACAGCTTCGGACCTGATTGTGGCATGGTGTGAAGCCAGCCTCATGCAGCATCTCTAGGGGAAAAAGTGTGGACAACTACAGCTGGTGATCACATCTGGCTGATGGGAGTTATCTGATTTTATCAGATGGTCATAAGAAAATATGTAAAACTCAGACACAGAACATTTTGCTTTTAGATTGGCCATTTTTCAGTCTTGTGAGATTCTACATTATATTGCAAATTCTGTGCTGTATGCAAATACTGGATTATAGTTTTCTATGTTACTGAATGCCATATTAAAGGAATTTGCAATGTCTGCAAGGGCACAGCAGTGTCCGTACCTCACTGTCATACTGTTCTTCATCGCTTTCAAATTTCACTCCTTTTTTTATCAAGTTCTGTGAAGAATTATAAAAAAAATAAAATAAAATGGTCAACTGAGAAAAGCTAAGAAATCAGAGAAAACACAGATGTAATAAAATAAATGGGAAAGACGAAGCCTGGGCAGACTTATAGTGTTATGTCCATACAGAGCTCAGGTGTGAACAATGGCTTTACCTGAAACTTCTCCTCGTGGTATTTATCAATATCATCATTATAGTAATCCGAGGTTAACTGTAAGGAGAGACAATGGTCAGATCATCGCATTAAGGAGCAAGATAAACAATGCAGACAATAGGTATTAGCAGATCTCATTTAAAGATATTTTCAGTATCAAAAATCAATTAAATTGGCTGGAGCGGCTCGTATCATTGCTGCAGCCAAATAAACAATGGCCACCGTGGAGGACATGAGCATCAGCAGGGTAACTGCAGTGCTGAAATGGAAATAACACTTGGTGTTTATTACTAATTTTCCCCTCATTGTTCCCTCCCGCTTGGGAAAATGTTTCCCCGAAGATTTTTTTTTTTTTAAACCAAATACATTTTTATTGAACATCGATCAGGTTATAACATTCAGGTTGACATTTTCCATTGTACCAATAGTTTTAAGCATCCCTCTCCTACAACCTTTCCCTCCCTTACCCCCAAATCCAAACTTCAGATTAACAAGTGTTCCTCCAGGGAGCCCATAGGCTATCAAACAATTCTCCTGTTTCCTTTTTTGATAAATTCTTTTATCCAAATTTATAATAAATGCGACTTGGTTTAGAAATTCGCCCCTAGTCGGGGGCTCCTCTGCTGCTATCCAATGCTTGGCTATCAGTCGACGGACCGCATATAATAGTCTAGAGATTACAGTCTTACCTACATTGCTAATTCCTATTTCCTCTACATAGCCCAGTATGCATATTAAGGGTTCTATATCAATAACACACTTGTATACACCTTCTGTTTTGTTTAAGACAGTGTTCCAATAAGCAGATAATCTAGGGCACATCCACATCATATGCATCAACCCTGCAGGTTCTGTTCAACAACGCGGGCATGCCGAGTCCGAACAAAGTCCAGCACCACACATCAGCTCTGTAGTTTTGGAAACCCTATAAATGACAAATAGCTGAGACAATCTCCCTGGTTCACTTAAAGACAGCCGAGGCCCAGATTCCACTATTGATTCTCATCTGTTATCCGTGATCCCAATTTTTTCCTGCTCCCAAAGCTGTCTAGCTGTAATCAGGTGTTTAACCAAGAAGGTCTGCATCAGGTTGGGGTATATGCTGGAGATGACACCCTTTGTTTCCCCCTGTGCGCCTATATAGTCCAGTAGAATGTCTTTCTGTATCATCATGACAGTCCGCTTGTTTTGGGCTCTATACGCAGGTTGAATTGGTTTATACTGAAACCTACACGTTTCCGGGATCCCAAATTCCTCCCTCAACATCAAAAATTTTCAGTCCATCAGAACATGTCAAATGAGCCACACACTGCACCCCCCTTGCAGTCCAGTTAACAAGGTCACCCATTTTCCCAAATTCTGGAAGATCCTCATTCTGCCAGATCAACGAGTAGACTTTAAGATGTTGCACCCCTCTAATCAACTTAACCGATTGCCATAGTTTATTAATTAAACCCAATGTAGGATACTTCTGTCCCAGGCCCTTGAAACATCCAACCTCCAGGCCCTGAAATAGAGACCTCCATCCCACCACTGTCTCCAAGATATTTTGTATGGACCCATCGTTCCCTTCTCCGCTCCATCCTCTCAAGTGTTGACATTGTACCGTGAAATAGTACACCCAGGGATTAGGAAGAGCAAGTCCCCCCTCGTCTTCTGTCTCTGTAAAATTTCCATCTTTATTCTTGCCTGTTTTTAACCCCAAATCAACTCACTGAAAAAAAAGAGTCCTAATCCTATGAAATCTTCTTTTAGGCAGCCAGACAGGGGCGGTGTGAAGCACAAAGAGTAGCTGAGGCATGAGAATCATCTTGATAAGGTTGGTACGGCCCACTACAGATAAGTGCAACTTACACCACGCCGAAGATTTTTCCCTAAAGGGAACCTGTCAGTGGGATTTTGCCATCCTATCTGAGACCTGCATAATGTGGAGACAGAGACCCTGATTCCAGCGATGTGTCACTTACTGAGCTGCTTGCTGTCACCTTGATAAAATCACTTTTTTCAATGCTGTAGTTTCACAATTATTTGAATGCGGAGCTCTATAATCCCGCCCACACCCACTGACTGGTTGTTTTCTGTGTACATTGTAATCAGTGGTGTGGTTATACAGGGCTCATGAATATGCTCGACTACGGGGCAGCCGGCCAAGCAGCCATCTAATGATGAGCTTTCTCCTTCGCCTCATTGGGGGACACAGACCGTGGGTGTTATGCTACTGTCCACTAGGAGGCGACACTAGGCAATATCTGAAAAAGAGTAATTGACTCCTCCTCTGTAGCATACACCCCCTGGCTGGGCCCTTACCCGACCAGTTTTTGCTTAGTGTCTTAGGAGTGCAGACCTCTTTATTTTCTCTCTTCCTTTTTTCTTTATTATTTTTTACTTTTTACTTTTTACTTTCCTCTCAAGAGGACATAACATTAGGAGGGAGTATTGCAGCCTCCATACTCTCCAGACAGTATCTCTCTGGATGCGAGTCGAGGCTGTTCCTTTCATACTCCCTCCTCATCTGCACATGGTCAGGGGACCATGTTGGATAGCTCATGGGAGAGCTAACCTCCCCGGTCTCGGGTCGAGGTTCCAGGTATGTTGCCACAGGGTCCTGGCCTGCCACAGAGCCCTCCGGAGGCTGCAGCAGGCTTACTGACTGGAGGGATCCGGCCACAGAAAGGGGGAAGGGGAGTGCGGGGCCTCCGGATGGATCGCACAGGGACCAAAAAGGGCTCCTTGTTTGCCTCATTACCCCCCCCCCCCCCCTCCCCGTGCACCTGCATGTGCCCCCTGCTTTTCCCTGCCTGTGGATGCAATAGGAATCCTCATGCATCCACAGCCCCTTCATGGCCTAGTCATCAGGGATCCCCTTTTGGGGTCCCTGCTTCGCCTCCGCTTTCCCCCTGCGGCAGATGCGGCGACTTTTTAGTCCTCCGCGCCGTCCCCTACTCTTTTTCGGGGCCGAGAATTAATCTAGGCCCCGGCTTCGGCCTAGCGCTGGCCGGCACGCCCCCCGCACGCCCCCGCAATTGCATCACAGAGCGCGTCATGCGGGGGGCGGGACCGTGTTTTGGCGCTCCTCGCTCCTTGCGAGGCTTTCTGCGTGTTCAACCACGCCCCCTTATTCCCCTGCTCCGGTTTTGATACAGCGCCGTACGGAGCCGCTCCTCTCGGGCCACAGCTGATAAGGGGGCTCTGAACCGCAGCTCTGCTCAGCTGATGCTTGCTGAGCGATTTAAGGCACCAGTCTGCTGTTCATCTCACAGGGAACTCTGAGGTAGCAGTCCCAGCTACTACAGGAGCCCTACAAGTAGGGCTCCTCCAGGAACTAGCTATTGCTTAGCTTCTTCTTAATGCACACCCTGCATATGTCACTGTGGTATATTTTCTATGGTTTTTTCTTCTCCAGCACAGCAGCACTTATTCAGCAGTTGATTCCTGCTGCTTCTCTCTCTCTCAACCCCCCACCCTCCCCCTCTCAGTCTGTGTATGTACACACTATTAAGTCTTGCAGTCAGGAGTTTAAGCTGGAATTTTTGCTTATTCCCATAGACAAAACCTCTCCTACTAGGGGGTATTTCTTGTGGGAACTGCAGTTGAGCATACAGTGCCTATAGTATATGACAATGTGGTTGGATCAGGAGATCTATATCGTACTGCCATAATGTGGACAACTTTGTCCATGTCTCATACGGCATGAGGCTTTGCCCCTATTACCATCTATCTCAGGGCATTCCTTGGTCGACTCGCCAAACGATGGCCCGACCTCCTAGGCCATCCACAGTGGGGTACTCGAACTGCAGCCGAGATACTTCTCAGCTGCCCGACATGCTTCTTCTAGGTTCGCCTCAGGTGAGGATGCTGGGTTGAAGCAGTGTTTTTTTCTACATCACCGTCACACTCACCCCTCACCCCCCGCAGTTGGGGGTGCTGTTGCAGTCGTCATATTTCAAGACTGCACGACTCTGTGACGTTTTTCCTTTGTCACCCACAATTGGACAGCTGCGTAGAAGTTGATTCTTCTCAGGACTGTCCAGCATCTTTCTTCAGTACCAACAGTTGGGCCTCTGAGTGACAGCATAGCGCCGGTTCTCCGGACCGCTAGACGGTAATCTTCAGCCCCAGCTGCCCTTGCTAGCTCACCATGATTCCTATTTAACAAGAGGATCACTCTCAGGGGCATTTGTTTCACGGTTTTTACCGTCGGTAGGTCGACAGGATCTCGTTGTTCTTCCTTTCACCCGGCCTACAAACACAGCTGATCTTCCTGCAAAGGACCTGTACTCAGCTCCTGTAGGGAGCCCAGCGTTCACACAATGGACGGTTCCTCCTCGGTTCTGGACCCCTCCGGACTCCGGTGACGCAGAGTTTTGGGGATCACTATCCCCTCTCACACAGAGTTTTCAAGGACGGATCTCTGGCATCTGAGGCGCCTTGTATGCTCCTCCCTCAGCTTTCCTCTGTTGGGGTGCAGTTTTGAGAACTCCTAGTTATATACCCTACTCCTTCCTCAGCTCCCCTCTGGCGGGGTGCTGGGTCAAGGTTAAGAGTGCCGTATGTTTTTTCTTTTTCCTCTGGTGGAGTCTCCGGCCGGAGTTCAGACATCAGGAGCCTACCCAGCCTACCTCCCCAAGCTACACAACATCAAGATGCTGGGTTGCTGGACGTGGATCAGGAGGGCCTGCGGCCCCTCGCCGTTCCTGTCATGCAGGTGGATTGAGACCATGTGCAAGTGCTACGCAAGGTCCAACCTGGAGCAGGCTCTACCAGTCTCCGTAATCTACTCAGACCCAACTCTGCCCGCATGAATCTCAGGTGGGCCGTCCGGTGCACGACATGGCCGTATGTACGGTCCCCGTTTTTCCTCACTCGGAAGATCCTTCAACAGTTGCACAGCACAACTGGGTCGCTCTATCCCTCAGCACACCGCCCTACGCGAGCGAGGCCTGGTCCCAGATCTACTAAATTCAGCACGCACGTCCTCATCCATGCAGCAAGCATTGTACGGCCGTGATGACTGTGAAAGCTTTACCTTCAGGATGGGCGCTTGGCATGCATGAGTAAGGCAGAACCTGCCCCTACGGAACCCATCACGGGGTTTTTTTTGTTTGTATGCAAACTGAGACTTCAGGATGCAGAAGCTTCTCCCTTGCACTGACTAGCCGTCTATTCTCCACGTGGAACATAGGGTTTAAGGCTCCTAACACAGCCTTTTTCACCCAGTTGTCTCGCCATCCCCGGAAGTTGCGTCTACTAAGGACGATGGGCCTGATTTCCCGCAAACCACAACAAGCGGAAACGCGGGGTGTTCCTTCCTCGTACCTCCTCCGGCCACATTGGATGAAGCCTGGGCGACGGTTCCTATGCGTTCCGATCTCCCCCTGTGATGATGGATGCAGTCGTGGGCGACGGTTCCTCTGCGTTCCGATCTCCCCCTGCCATGATGAATGCAGTCGTGGGCGACGGTTCCTCTGCGTTCCGATCTCCCCCTGCCATGATGAATGCAGTCGTGGGCGACGGTTCCTATGCGTTCCGATCTCCCCTGCCATGATGGATGCAGTCATGGGCGACGGTTCCTCTGCGTTCCGATCTCCCCCTGCTATGACGGATGCAGTCCTGGGCGACGGTTCCTCTGCGTTCCGATCTCCCCCTGCTATGACGGATGCAGTCCTGGGCGACGGTTCCTATGCGTTCCGATCTCCCCTATGGACGACTTGCCACAGACGCTTCAACATCAAGCTCCTCACAATGGATATCTGAGCTTGCCGCATAGCCTAGCTCCGGGCCAATTTTCGATCTCCCCCAGTCGTCTCCGGCTCCTGGGTTGCAGCATACTGTTGGCCATCGCAACTGCTGAATCAATGCCACAGACTACATGGCACAGTTCCTGATACAACTGCAGTCTCCCCAGCCGCCAATGGGCCCTGGGTTGTAGCGCACTAACGATCGCCGAACCAGCTGGTTCACACCAGGCATACGGAGTACAGCTCTGCCACCCGGAACGAGAGCAGAATATCGGCGCGCCTCTCAGGACCAGTTGTATTCCATACGCCTTAATATAGTCAGAGAGGCTCCCTTCGTTCCAGATCGCTTGAAGAGCTATCCACTGGAGCTACGATGTTGCGCTTGAAACCAATATATAGCTGCCGTGACCTAGTGGTAAGCACAGCTGTCTACCAACGCAAAACTGCTCGGGTACAGACATCTTCTTAAATCTTCAGTCATAGTGACTCTCGCCTATGGTTTTTTTCCTGGATTACGGTTGGTTCATCAGTTCCATCTGACGAAGCTGAATACATCTTTGTCACAAGTAATCTCCAGTTAGGCTACTTCAACAGTCATGTGATACTCTGGACAGATCTTTTCCCCAGTGGGGCCGTCCTTATCCTGTCTGACTGTCTTTAGTCAGAGGTTTTTTCTTTCGACGGGTCTTCGCTTCCTCGAGTTCTCTAGTCTGAGCACGGATATGATCATCCGCTCCTGAATACAGTTCCTTCCCTGGTATGTTTCTATCTGCATACCCTTCTCGGATGCACGCACAATCATTTCCATCGGAGTGCCTTCTCTCCCTGGGCCCACTTTCCACCCAGACAGTCCAGGGGCTTCATCTACCTCGACGTGTCGCTGACAGCGGTCGTCGCCTTGTTCTCTGTCTAGGTTTACTGTTCATGGTTTATTACTACCAGACGTTTGATGTCCTGTCCTCACCGGCAGACCCCATAGGTTTGGGGGTTTTCTCCTTCACATTCTGTGGTTTGGGCATCCATGGGCATGGATGTTTATGTATGTATGTATATATGTATATATATTGGTGTGTATATGACAAAAGGCCTATTTATCACTTGCAGTGGTTTTCCACGCATCATGGTTTACCTTCCTGGGTATACCCTTGGTTTTTAGCCACCCTTGCCGGGACGTTCACGGGTGTTCTTAGGTAAGTTTCACTCTGGTCCTGTTACCAGAGAACAGAGTTTTTTTCTCCGGCTGCCATCGCTGTATGCACCTTAGATGCTGGTCCTGCGTCCTCTTGTGCTTCCGGCTTCCGTTATCTCTTTTTTATTCTCAAGTACCTTGCTGTTTTCTCGAGGTTTTCATGCGCTGTTCCCAGAACTATGTGTCTTCTGGAGACACTTCCATTACCAGTACCGGTTCATACTGTTCGGCTGTGGCATTTCCTGGTTGCAGCCTTTCCTCCACCTTTAACGGTGCTTTGACCTACGCGGTCACCCTTATGAAGGTGGTCTTTTCATCCCACCTGCAAGTCTTTTTCCTTCCATCCCTGTGCTTCTTACCAGGGCATTGAGTGACGTTGGGTACATTCTGTCTCTCTGCCACACCTTTGTGCCTTTTTGGACATTTCCACACATGCAGAGGCCGGACTCGCTAGGTCATTTCTTTCTTCAGAATGATACCAAGGGACTATGCCGGGTTCCCCGGTCACAGGTCTACTGCCGTAGAACTGCTGGCTAGAACTGCTGGCTAGATATGGTATAGTTTTTCGATCATTGAATACCGAGGTTCTCTACTCCTTGGACAGGAGTATTCTAGATCTCTGATGCCAGGGCTATGTACACACAGGTGTGCTCGCCAGCCGTCTGAGTTAGTCTTATTTTTGGTGCTCATTTTGACGCCTATACTCAAGCGTTAAATAACGCAAAGCCGGGTATACGTATCCCTAGGCGGCATTATTCCACCTCGGTAGTGCGTTTTTTACAAGAGTTTATAACAATATTCTCTCCCACCCAGGGACTGCTTTAGGACGTCCCACGGTCTGTGTCCCCCAATGAGGCGAAGGAGAAAAGGAGATTTTTGTGTACTCACCGTAAAATCCTTTTCTCTTAGCCTCTAATTGGGGGACACAGCTCCCACCCTGTTGTCCGTATCGGGCTTTGTGGGTATTGTTTCTATCTTAAATGCTTTCCTGTATACATGCCTTTTCTTTGGGCTTTACTTTCGTTGAGCTCATATTGTCTTTCTGTTCGGCTCTACGGTCCTTTGGCGTCATATCTAGTCGCCCTTGTCTGGCCTTTCTTGTCACTGTCGTCTTCTCCTACTGCTTTAGCACAAAACTGGTCGGGTAAGGGCCCAGCCAGGGGTGTATGCTACAGAGGAGGAGTCAATTACTCTTTTTCAGATATTGCCTAGTGTCGCCTCCTAGTGGACAGTAGCATAACACCCACGGTCTGTGTCCCCCAATTAGAGGCTAAGAGAAAAGGATTTTACGGTGAGTACACAAAAATCTCCTTTTTGCTGATTAAACAGTGATTTTATCAAAACTACACTGAGCAGCCCAGTAATTCACACATCGCTGGAATCAGATCTCTGGCCCTATATTATGCTGCTCTCAGATAAGGTGGCAAAAACCAGGTGACGGGTTCCCTTTAACTGTTTTAGGCTGCAGGGAAGCAATTTATATCAGTAGACCATCTTAAAACACACAAAGCAGGGGTTCCCATTGGGATAACATGTCCGTATGTCCCAATTGACTGTTTGGATGCCCTTCTATTAGCCAAGGCATAGCAGATCCTGACCTGGAGGGTAAGGTGCAATCATTATTACAGGTCAGCCATTCATGGTGTATGAACACACAGCTTCCATCGGACAGCCCCCTATTTGAAGGGATTTGGGGTCCTCATTTAGAAACTGGTTATTGCAGATGGAGAAAAACCTTTGAGGATATTCAATAATTCTAATTTAATAGTAAAATCTATGTTATTCTTTGGACAATCACCTCTTTAGATGACGGGACGTCAGCTTTGGACAGCGATTCATCGTATACGTCTTCATTTGCTTTCTCTGGCCTAGGTCTTAGGTTCCTGTAAGAGTCATGTATTCATGGTTCAATAATGATGAAGGAGGACCAGTTTCCAGATGAATGCAGTTTTCTTTATTCAAAACACAGCAATTTTCCCATGTAAACAGTACAAGTAATGCACGATCAGCAGGCGAAGATGATTAAGGCAGAAAGTGTTTTGGACAATAGAGTCCTTTACCCATGGTTACAGCTTCCTTATGATAATCTTGGGGGAAAATGATATAACCCATTAACACATCATTTACATTACATGGAGAATTGTTACCATTTTCCTTTCATAAAAAAATATTCATAAATTATATGTACCCCCAAAGTGGTGCTAGTAATATAGGCAAACTTGTCTACTAATCGTCAAACCTATATAACCTTACATTAACAGAAAACCAAAAAGGATCTAGCTCTCAGAAGATGAGATTAAGAAAAAATTACTTGCTTCTTCAGGCTAAAATAAACTATATTTGTAAAGGTTAACGGTATAACGGGATTTAAAAATAAATAAATACATTTGCCCAAGCTCTAACAAGCTGAGAGTTACTCCCTACCTACCTGTTGAACTCGGAGCCATTCACCACCACCACAGATCTGTCACAGCCCGCTCCTGTCAGTCATACAATGGCTTTGTGAACAGAGCAGCGGCTTCTTTTCCGCTCTGCTCTGTAGCAGGACCACGGACATTATGCTGATTGACAGCGGCTCCCGCTATCTAAGGCTGGCTTCAGACTTGCGGACCCTCCGCAGCGTCCTGCGAAGGAGATCCGCAAGCTGAACGCAGCCCCTATGTTTAGAATGAGAATGCACGGTGCTGCGCAGGTCTGCGCATGACCGTGCGCTCCCATTCACTGCAATATGTGATTTGTACGCAGGCGACATGGTCACGCTCCTGGTGCGGAGGAGAGTGTGTGATTTGTGCGCAGGCATCCGCCTGTGTACAAATCACATATTGCAGTGAATGGGAGCGCATGGTCATGCGCAGACCTGCGCAGCACCGTGCTCTTTCATTCTAAACAGAGGGTCTGCAAGTCTGAAGCCAGCCTAAGGCCTCTTTCACACACCTGTGCAAAAACGCATGCAAGAAGGGCTGTTATCTTGTGCTCCTGTGTGCAGGATCGTGGATCATACGTGTGCTGTCCATTTGCTTTCTGTGTGACATCTGGATAGCACACGGACAGTATTACTTTGTATAACTACCCGTCTCTGGTGCTGCCTGTCCCTCTGGCTTCTGGGGCCGCTGCAAGCAGTCAGTGCAGTGAATATTTATCAGCTTAGAGCGACCCCTAGCAGTTGGAGGGACAGGACATCGCTGGAGTCAGCAAGTATAACATTCTTTATTTTTTAATTAAAACATCTTTGACAAGTCCGTGCACATGGAAGTCACACAGATGACATCCATGTATGGGACGTTTTTGGCACAGACCCATTGATATGAATGGGTCCGTGTGTCCCTGCTGCCACCCCAAAAACAGACATGTCTCCATGAGGAGCACACGGACACGTCTGCTGCACACAGAGACACAGTTCGTGCAGAAACACGGACATGTGAAAGGGGCCATAGTGTGTATGTATATACGTGCGTTTCTATGGCATGTGGCTGCATGGACGGCACACGTACCGGAGACACAGATATGTGAAAAAGGCACAGCTTGGGGAGCTGGTTGTTAATAACCGTAACGTCCGTTGTGACGTTCATCAACATAGCCGAGACGTCGCCCCTTTATCAACGAGATGTCAGCAGGAGCTGCAGAATCGCCGTCAGGAGCAGTCTAAGATCACTCCATAACAGTGAAAAAAGATGCCAGCACAACTGGCAGGGAGGAGGCCTCTACCTGCCCCATAGTGCTCAGCACTTGATCCCGGATACACCCTTTAACCCGATCTTCATGGTTGGGTACTGTCAGATGGAGCATCTAAGGACAAGCAATTGACAGCTAAATAAAAGATGTTGCCACTCAGCATATGAACACTTTTGTTTGTATCTGGTTGCCATGGAGACCGACCACCACTGCTAGACAGAAGATGTGCAGCACTTACAAGCTCCTTTCTATTGAGGTTTTGAAGCTGCCCAGGATGCTGGAGCGCTCTGTTACCTCCTAATCGCGGTCACCTTCAGCACAGTGCTTACAAGATGGCAGCAGTGGTCGGTCACCAAGGCAACGAACTGTAAACAGATAATATCTCAAGAGCTCCGACAATATCCATCTATGGCGATGGGAACATCCCTATAAAGGGTTAAAGCTGCATTCACAACACAGAGCAACCCCTCTCCAGTGATGGGATCACACCACAGAACAAACATGTAAGCCATGTCGTATCAGCCTTCCTCCATACGGTGAAAGCCGCCATTCCAGCTCCACACAGATGCCGCAGGGCAGTGTTCACACGATATAATAACATGCACAGGCTCAGCACACATTGCACACTCACCTCCGAGGCTTCCCCATGCTGCCGTCTATTCCGGCCTCAGCTCTCACGTGCAGACAACATCCGGTCCGTACCAAACTATCGTCCCTCCAGCAACCGAGACAGCAACGTTGGTTCCTAGCTGAGTGGGCGGAAGGATTTCCTGGCGAACACTGTCGCCTGGAAGCTGTAACCATGACGACGACCCCCCTCTCTCTTCCCCGGCGACTCGCACTAAGCAGAAGGCGGAGGGAGATCCCTCACAGGGAGGACTCCGGGATCTGCCGGACCCTGCTGCCACCTGTGGATCCGAACTGCGGTTATAGGACGGATCGGGTCTGGGAGGGATCTATCGTGGTGAGGGATCAGCAGAGGGATTATCAGCATGGATGAGGGCTCCAGGTGAGTGGGAAATCCAGCCAGATGGTCAGGGAGGGGTGTGAGGTCACACCGAGGGGCACCGAGCGCTCACCGGAGACCACACTGACCCATCACTGCGGGCACAGACCACCATCAGCTTCATGGATACTGACCCATCACTAAGGGCGCAGATAACAGATCAATATGGGGCTGCAAAGATCGATCCACTGGAAACATGATGGACAATACCTCTGGGACAACAAAGAGCAATCCCCCTGCGACCATGATGACCAGATCCCCCTGCGACCATGATGACAGATCCCCCTGGGACCATGATGACAGATCCCCCTGGGACCATGATGACAGATCCCCCTGGGACCATGATGGACAGATCCCCCCTGGGACCATTATGACAGATCCCCCTGGGACCATGATGACAGATCCCCCTGGGACCAATTATGACAGATCCCCCTGGGACCATTATGACAGATCCCCTGGGACCATAATAACTGATCCCCCTTTAGACCATGATAGTTGATCCCCTTTGGACCATGATAGTTGATCCCCTTTGGACCATGATAGTTGATCCCCTTGGACCATGATGACTGATACCCTTTGGGAGAATGATGACTGATCCCCTTGGGAGAATGATGACAGATCCCCTTGGGACCTGAATGATGACTGATCCTCTTTGGACCATGATGGCTGATCCCCTTTGGACCATGATAGTTGGTTGATCCACTTTTGACCATGATGACTGATCCCCTTGGGACAATGATGACTGATCCTCTTTGGACCATGATAACTGATCCCCTTAGGACCATAATGATTGATTCCCTTTGGACTGTGATGATTGATTCCCTTTGGACCGTGAATGGCTGATCCCCTTTGCACCGTGATGGCTGATTCCTTTGGACCGTGATGATTGATCCCCTTTGGACCACAATAACTGATCTTTTGGACCATGAGACTTGATCCCCTTTGGACCATATAACTGATCCCCTTTGGACCATGATGACTGATCCTTTTGGGACAATGATGACGATCCCCTTGGAACAATGATGACTGGTCCCCTTGGACCGTGATGACTGATCCCCTTGAGACCATGATGGCTGATCCCCTTTGGACCATGATAGTTGACCACTTTTGACCATGATGACTGATCCCCTTGGGACCATGATGGCTGATCCCCTTTAGACCATGATAGTTGATCCACTTTTCACCATGATGACTGATCCCCTTGGACAATGATAACTGATCCTTTGGACCATGATGACAGATCCCATTGGGACCATGATAACTGATCCCCTTAGGACCATAATGATTGATTCCTTTGGACCATGATGGCTGATTCCCTTTGGATCGTGATGATTGATCCCCTTTGGACCACAATAACTGATCCATTTTGGACCACGAAGACTGATCCCCTTTGGACCATGATGACTGATCCCCTTTGGACCATGATGACTGATCCCCTTTGGACAATGATGACTGATCCCCTTGGGACCATGATGACTGATCCTCTTTGAACCATGATGATTGATCCCCTTTGGACCACAATGGTTGATCCCTTTGAACCATGATGACCGACTCCCTTTTGACCACAATGACTGATCCCTTTGGACCAGAATGACTGATCCCCTTTGGACCATGATGACTGATCCCCTTTGGACCATGATGACTGATCCCTTTTGGACCATGATGACAGATCCCCTTGGGACCATGATGACAGATCCCCTTGGGACCATGATGACAGATCCCCTTTGGACTATGATGACTGATCATCTTTGAGATTACTTTCATAAATCCCCTTTGCAATCTTAATTAAAGATCAATCCTTTTTGGACCATGATTACTGATGTCTTTGGGACCATGAAGACTGATCCCATAGAGAAGCCGTATCTTAATCTTCACGGGGGCAACCTGGGGGTAATGACCTGGTGATACTGGTAACTTCTTTATGAGCTTATTTTATGGAATTATCTAATTAAATTACTTCTCTATTGTAGGTGGATCAGGCTGGCAGCATGGTTTGGATTGGATCTACTTTTATACTAGAAGTCTGCTGACTTCCAAAAAAGTTCTCCAGATGCCCACTTTCTCCTCGTACCGTGTGTCGTGGTGCTGCCTCCTTCCTGCATTTCCTTCTCAGCCCCAGACATGGACTACAATGAGATCTGTCTGCTCTCTCCATTCATTTCTTATGGACGAGCCTTGTGGTGAGGACATGACAACCGGGAGCTAACACTACAATGGATAAGGTAACGGCGGCCATCTGCAGATATGTCAGCGTTAATAATTCATTCTTCTTCGTTTGTCTCCAGCGAGTCCATCAAATCCCATCATTCCTGTTTCAAATGAGTTTTTGGTAAAAATGTGTCATTTTACTCTTTTAGAAACAACAATGAGAACGAGCAATAGCAAAAAAAACCTCAAAAAACCTCCCAGCAGAGTAACACTCAAATCATACACTGTTATGGCAAGTGCAGGTCCCCAGGGGGCGCTCTGTGACATAGGGAATATCTCTAGTTTCCTTCCCTTCTGGCTCTGGACTGAGTATAATACACTGGTCCCTATTCATCATTTGCCTTTTTTATGTGTTGCGGTATTTCTTGACATTTCTTTTCCGCAAAATCAAAAATTCTCTTTATTTTTGTCTCTAATCTTTTTTGGCTTTTTATCGCAAAAAGTTGCATGTTCCGATAAATGTCACAATAGTTTGTGCAAAAAAATTGAGGCGTACATAAAATCCTGCAGTGCATTGGCTCAAAAACGTTAAATGTCATAATTGAAACATCTGGAAATCTCCGTCCACAATGACACACATTAAAAAAACGGACAACAAAACTACAGCTGAACACATTAAAAATAGGATTTAAAAAGGTGCAATATAACAGAATAAAGTTAACATACAAAACATCTGAAGACATCCGAAACTAGAGGAAACAAAGGGGCACAAATGCAAAAATTCCTATAAAGGGAGCCTGTTATGTTCCTAAACGCGATTGACCTGTAGATATGGGGTTAATCTGCAGGGACCTGTGCACATGTTGCATTTTTGATGCGTGTTTGAGTGCAGATTTGTCACAAAACTGGAAGGGAATCCTAGCTGGGTTGACCAGTGTTCACCCTGTCTGATTCCTAAGTAGTCTTAGTTGAGGGACAGACAGGGAGAAGGTATCCTGCTCGGCGACAGTTGCGGAGACTGTGTAGGGTTGTTAGGGGAACCAGGTGTCAGCGCTAATGTTTTTGGGGGTCACCATTCCCCCTTTTGCCCTTAGCATCAGGGACAGGGGCATAACTACAATAGGTGCAGGGGTTGCAATCACAGCTGGGCCATAGAGCCTAGGGGGCCCCAGAGGTCCCTTTTGGCATATAGATAGAGACTATTGCTATTAAAGATTTGCAATAATTGGGGGCCCCATTAGAGTTGTTGCATCAAGGCCCATAAGCTTCACGTTACGCCACTGATCAGGGACTCTTCTTCCCCCCCTGTCGTCCTGTGCTGAGTGTATCCCTGCATCCAGCGTGACAGGAGGGGGTACTGTCACGAGTCTGTGACAGCTTTTTGTGTTTTTTTTACTTTAGATGTTTATTTCTTCAGTACCATCAAGTGTCAATGTTGTTTCTCCGCTGGTAGTGCTAGGAAGACTTTTTGCAGTGTATGTCCAACCCCACCTCTCCTTAAGGAGTCATGTGTTCCTTCAGCTGTTGTCGGCAATAGCTCATACTTATCCTGACCAGCCTGGAGTATGGATGTATGCGGGCCACTGCTGTGAAGATCAGCCGATCTGGTGCTGTTCCCCCTGCTGCTGTCAAGAGTGAAGCAGCAGATTAAAGTTGTGTATCTTTTCTGTTTTCCCTGTTCCTTTGGGTGGGGAGAGGGGTTTTAATTCCAGGGTGTCTCAAGAGATAGGGTTATGCTGGCAGCTCAGACCTCGCCACCTTCAGGCGTACCTGTGAGAAGAGAGACACCGCAGGGTCTCAGTGTTATAGGACAGATCAGGCATCCCTTCCCCAGGAATTTTTAGGTTACTCTGTCCCACCCCCGAGAACTTATCAATGACTCACACCCATTTTTTCTGAGGAATAACATGTGAGGATTGTTGTCTCCCTTCATAAGGCCCAGGACTGGGGTTCCGCCTTATCTCTACCAACCTATTCTCCATCTTTACGGTCGGTAGGTGAATTTGTGCGGTTTTGGCCCTCGTCTATGGGAACCCTGATAGCGTCTCAAAGTCCTTAGACTCCAGCAGGGGGTGCGGCCGGCTGAGGAGTACTGTTCAGAGTTCCTGAGGAGGGCCATGGACACCGAATGAAATGATCCAGTTATTAGGAGCCAGTTCTGTCATTGGTTGTCTAGTAGACTCCAGGATTCCACAGCTCAGTACTCTGCTCCGAAGTCGCTGGAGGCCACTATATCCCTTGCCATCAGGGTAGATCGCTGCCTCAGGGAAAGATCCACCCGGCCTCTGCCCCACTGTTGTTCTCCCCTTCTCTTTACAGTTACTAGCGACAATGCAGTTGGGGGGATGTCACCTTGAGTGCATTGTCTGATTGTTCGCGGTGGGTTGGGGGCATCCTTTTGTAGTGGGCATAAGGGCCACTTTATATGACCATATTTACCCAAACTACCATCTTATAAGCCGTCTCCCCCAGGTCGAGTGGAAGATGGTGACCTGGACATATGTGTTTCCTCAATTTTCCCTTCTGTTTTGGTTAATATTTTTCTGGGGCAAAGAAGGGATCCCATTATCTTACGCCAGGACTGGGCTAGGCCTCAGGCTCCCCTTAATAGTATTAAGAGGGGAGTAGTTCACACTGGGGTCTCAGTCCCTAAAATTACACTTCCCAATCCGGTTTCCACAATGGGGTGTGTTCCCAATTCACCATCTGTAAAGTTGGCCCCTCTAGTCGCTGTGAGGAAGGCGACCGGTGTGTATACATTTCCTCTGTTCTCTCCTGTCTTCTGCGTAATGTGAACAAGATGAAAGCCGAGAGAGGGTCACAATTCATTCCTCATGATGATGCTGGACCTATGGGTGAGCTCAGGAGTGGTGGTGGAGGGGGGAAGGGGTGGCATCGCCTCTGAACCTCTTGTCCCTGAGGGTGGAAGTTGCAAGTCCCGGGATGATGTCCCGGCTGATCTGTGTCCTTTAAGGTGTGTGACATCGCCATCTAAACACTTGAGTTGTAATAAACGTACAGATCCAGACCTGACTGTGAATGAGTATGTTTAGGTCTCCAATAAAAACACCAAGTGGAGGGGTCTGTCTGGGACTCTAAGCTGGAGGATTATTGGTCCGTTTAGGGTGACAGCCATTTTTAGCCCTATGTCATATCAGTTGAAACTACCCCCAGTACTTGATTTTCCCAACATATTTCATAGGTCGTTGCTCACGACATGTGCCATGGCCGGTGAGCCGACTGTTCTATCACCAGCGTCTAGTTGGGTTTTTTAAATAACATGAGAGTCAGTTTTTGTAACTGCACTACTGTAGTTTGTGGTTTGGCTTTAGGTGTTGACTGCAGAAGTCCAGTCATGAGGGTCCAGCGTTCTCTCGCAGTGGAGGAGATACTGTCACGAGTTTGTGGCAGATTTTTGTGTTGTTTTACTTTAGGCATTTATTTCTTCAATACCAGCGAGGTTAATGTTGTTTCTTCACTGGTAGTGCTAGGAAAGCTTGCTGCAGTGTGTGTCCACTTCATCTCTCCTTAAGTAGTCATGTGTTCCTTCAGCTGTTGTCGGTGATAGCTCATACTAACCTCGACCAGCCTGGAGTGTAGATGTATTTGAGACACTGCGTTGAAAATCAGCCGACCTAGTGATGTTCCCTCTGCTTTGGAGTTAAGCAGCAAATTTAAGTAGTATGTCTTTTGGGTTTTCCCTGTTTCTTTGGGTGGGGAGAGAGGGTTACGTGGCGCCTCTGACCTCGCCACCTTCAGGCATACTTATGAGAAAAGGACAGGGCAGAATCTGTGTTTCTGGTGCTTTAGGCTCGTTAAGAAAGTTCACAGACACAGCGGGTTGCAGTCTTCAGGTCTTTTACTAAGTCTTTGTGTAGCAGCCCCCTGAGCACTGGGTTCTCGGAGGCAGGGATCCAGCTACTCATTGGTAATAGGATGGTACGTAACCGGCACCCCTTCTCTGTCCTTTCCAGGTCATCTCACAAAGCGCTTGCCTCGCCACACAGAGCTCTGAGCCATTGACTGGGCTTTTCCTAGGGGTTCCCCTGCAGTGTCTCCCCTTAGCCCTATGGTTGTCATTTTTTCAGCAGATTTGTGCGGTTGTCAACCATGTCACCATGAAAGTTACACACAGTCTCTGGTTGCCAGCTGAGCCTGGTCTTCTCCACTAGTCTTTTAGGTTCCTGGTGTCCCTTGCCTGCGCTTGACAATGGATGCGAGTCCCACGGGTGGATTGCTCTTTTTGTTTGCCTTTTGGAATCTCTCTTCCTCCCAGAACCACTTGGGTGATGTTCTGCTCTAGGGTTCGGCCTTAGGATGAGCTCCCACTTGCTCCAGTCCTCTGGACACTTCTCAGGCGTATGTTCTCTAGCTGCCCTCCAACTCGACCTTGGTGTTCAATGGCCTCTCTTCAGCTGTTCTACAACCTCTCCTTAGCTGTTCTACCACCTCTCCTCAGCTGGTTACTCTGTCTTTCTTCTCACTGTCGTCTCCTACATTCTAGATGTTTCTTGCTCTTTTTATACCCCTTTGTTACATGTCCCATGTCATTTACGGTATGTGTGTTCTCTCTGACCTCTAACTCCCTTCACCACGCAACCCCACTACAATGGTTCTACACCCTTACAGGGATGCAGTACCTCTGTGGTGACTGGACCGCAGGGGCGCCACATATATCTCTGACAAGTAATAAAAGAAAAGAGGGAGAAGAACTTGGAGAACTAGAGAGGAATAAAAAAAAAAAAAAAATCAAAGTAGACAAGAAGTAAATCTATAAGTATAGAAGTAAACGATAGTATCATGAAGAACCGAACAAGAGGGGGAACAGCCGGGGAAGGGAAAGAGGGGGGGGAGAGAGAGGTCTCAGCCTTCTCACACCGGCCTGTGTCTCGTCTCAGGAACACCTGATAGATTGCTCTGTCTCACCGAAAAATATCCTGGTAGTTCGATGCATCTTTGAAAAGGATCCACTCAATCCAGATCCTAGAGATTTTATCAAGGGAGTTCGAGGCTTCAGCATGCATCTCTTCCATTCTAAAGATATTTGTCATTTCTTTGTACCAATTCAGCATGGTGGGTACCTGGACAGATTTCCAGAATCTTGGAATAACTGAGCGGGCCGCTGACAGACTAAAGCGGAGGATATCTTTTTGGTAGAACTTAATCGATTGAGAGAAGATAGATAGCAGTGCCTACTCTGGGCTACCAACCACCCGCCTGCCTATGATCAAGTTGTAGTTAGCAAACACCCGCCACCAAAAGTCCCGACTCCCGGAACAACGCCACCAAATGTGAAGCCTCGTGACTTTAGCGGCACCACACCTCCAGCACATCTCAGAGGCCGAGGGGAAGATAGCGTGCAGGTTGGCAGGACAGAGATACCACCGCGTTAAGATTTAGTAGTTTTTTTCTTTGAGCTGCACAGGTGTTGGCCAACTTGTGAGTAACGAGGAAGCACTTCTCCCAATCAGCCCCCGAGATCTCCCTATCTAGCTCCCCTCCGACAACCTCTGAAACTGGCGCTCTCCCCCCTTTCGTCTTCATGATAAGGCGGTACATGGCAGAAATCCTATGGCTTGGGGGGGAGCTCTGCAGAAAAACTCTCTCCAATGAAGTACATTCCTCCCTTACCCGGCAGAAGTTCTCCGCTGACCAAAGAAAGGACTGAAATTGTACAAACTCAAACCAACTTAAAGGAGTCGTTGGTAGTATTGATTTCAATTCCTCGAAGAGGGGTATCCAACCATGTACAAGCGTTTGCCTACTAGGGTATCCCCCACACTCGTCCAACACAGGAACGACTGTCTACGTTGACCCGGACGGAATGCCAGATTAGTGAAGAGAGGGAATAGTGGGCTAAGCCTACCATTAGGGGATTGCTTTTGTATAAAAGCATGCTACGTTTTCATCGTGTCTCTAATTAAGTCAGATAGTCAGCCTACTTTGCCCACATCAGAAGAGGAAATCCAGGGAAGATATTTCAATGGAACATCTAAGCCGTCTTGCTCAACAGTCACCCATGGTCTGTCCCCCCTACTAAAGTGCCAATATAATACCCTGGCTATCGGAGATGCCAAGAAGTAAGCCCTCCGATCCGGAAGTCCCGCTCACACAATCATCCTCGGCAGCGTGCGAATGTCCATGCAAAATATTGCATGATTTGACCAAAGATACCAGACATACATACAATGATTCCAGGAAAGGGAGGAGGTGGGGACTGGAGGACATTGTGCAAAATTTCACAACTTTGTAAAAGTCCCAAATGATGAATCAGCTGCGTAGATCTGGGAAACATAAAAAAATATGAAGTGAACACATATCAAATAGACTTTAGAAAAAGAGTGAAAATAGTCATAAAACATCAAAAAAGGTGCAAGTGCCCAGCAGAATAACAAGTTCTGCAGCATTAGCAGGTGCAGCGTGTCAGTCTTGTGTTCAGTAACCTTTGGACTCTCCCTCATCTGGCCGAAATAGCTCAGTTGGGAGAGCGTTAGACTGAAGATCTAAAGGTCCCTGGTTCGATCCCGGGTTTCGGCAGAAGTTTTTCTTTACCACCAAACTCTTTGGAAATTCTGTGGTTTTGCTTTACATTTATCACATTAAATCGTCGTCTAATAAAATGTTCGGCAGCTTTCTAATATACTTTATATTTCAGTTCTTTGTGCTTTTTGTCATTAAATGGGAATATTGGTCGTCCAGGCAGCAGTAGGTTGTAAGGCCAGATGCTGGGGGTTGTAGTTCCTAGGTAATGTAGGCCATGATTTGGACTTGTACAGATTTGGAGTCAATGTCATGTCCTAAATTGGGAATGGAGCCTGCTTCCTCCGCAGGTTACAGTGTAATGGAAAAAGTGCTGAGGATTTATAAACCAGGAGCTCTCAGACCGCAGCAGTTTATATTCCTTTGAGTGTTGTTTTGTGGAATGTGGAAGATACTAAGTCCTAGCAGTGGGGTATAGAGGTATTTATTAAAGGGGTATACCCATTTAATAAAGTAATGGCAGATCACGGGGTACCCTATCACTTTGACTGAGAATGAAGAGCGCACAGCACCAGTATAACACTGAGGCCCCTTGTAAGTGCTTCCTCCAGAGCAGCGCTCAGGCCATGCAGCTGTGCACAGATAAGAAGCCGCTCCAAAATATCTACTTTATTGGTGTCCAAAAGGTGCCAAGTGTTAGGTCCCCTGGCATCGCTCCCCATCTCACCTCTCCTGGGTCTGCATCCTCTGCTCCTCTACCGATCGGGCATCCGGCGTCCAGGCAAACTGTGTCTCGGTTCCATCGCCGGGTCCACTTTCTGTCTGCTGACCACCGGGCTCACACATCAGCACACTACAATGATCGGAGTCATGAATCTAATCAGCGGTGCACTAGGTGCGGCCACGCTCCTCCCCTGTGAATCTAGGGGCCGGCACGGCTCAACCTGACACTTCCCTTGACCAATAGTTGTCCGTCCTCGGTATATTAGGCACCTCCACTGCTGGTAGGTGCCTGATTATTGAGTTAGTAAGCTTCTGCTTCTCTGGCTGTTAGTGAGGCCCACCTTGTGCTCTTCTCTGGTAGAACCCGTTCCAGCTCTCCTGACCCTGGCTCTGGTGTCTTTTTCCCTGTTTGGCCTTACTGTAGTATAGGCTAACCCTACGAGCTGCCCCATGGTACTAGCAGCTGTGGTTTTTAGACCCCTGGGCTTGCCCCTGACTATCCCTGTATAGGGGTTGGTTAAACTAGGACTAACTCGCCCAGGGGAGTTCAGTACCACGGCCCAATTGGGTCCACTCTAGGACGCCTTCCCCCAAAAGCGTGACACCAAGCATATTAGGGCCCTTTAAATCCCACGATTAGTGCTGTATGCCATTACTTTTAATGTTCCAGGTCAACAGTTTTCTGTGTTTCTTGTTACAGTTTCTTAAATTGTAATTGCTGTAGAATGAAAAACTCTGCAGTTTTCCATTATACTTTCCAAGATCTCTGTTTGCTGTCAGTGAATGAAGATGTGATATAATCATATATTAGCGCTTTGGAAGAGCCACATATTCATTGCCATTGTATCCCGTCCTGGGAGATGTGCAGTGAGTGCTCATGCTCAGTGTGTTGGGTATTACTGGCTGTATGTGTTAGGCCATGTGCACACATTCATTATTTGATGAGTTTTTTACCTCAGAATTTGTAGACAAAACCAGGAGTGGAGCAATCAGAGGAAAAGTATAATAGAAACACGTCACCACTTCTGTATTTATCACCCACTGCTGGTTTTGGCTACAAATCCTGAGGTAAAAAACTCACCAAATACTGAACGTGTGCACGTGGCCTTACATTGAATCAGCACACAGTGTTACATACATTGACTAGGCAGGTCATTCTGCTTTCTTCCTCTCATTTGCATTCCGCCCCCTATAGGTTACATTCAAAGGAAGCAAACAAATATAATGTCTTGGAAGTGGAGTTTCCAGCCCCATTTACATTGATATTCGTGGAGCTGATCATTCTCCAGAGTTAAATGGAAAACAAATCTGAATATCCCTCTGACCATGGTCAGGGTGCAGCACATTGTCATGGGGGGAGGACACTGCTGACTTCTAAATGAAAGGGTCAACATATTGATTGAATGGGCCTAGTACAATGCTGAGTGAGGGGCTACTGGTGGAGAATGATTGTGGATTCCTGTAAAGGGCTCTATTAAAGGGTACCCACTATGGCTCTAAAAATAGGGCTGACTCTGCAATTGGGGCCCTCAATGACTGACTCTGTAATTGGGGCCCTCTATGGCTGACACTGTAATTGAGCCCTCTATATGTGGCTCTGTAATTGGGGCCCTACATGGTTGTCTTTGTAAATGGAGCCCTCTGACTTGCTCTGTAAATGGGGCCCTCTCTGGGTGGCTCTGTAAATGGGGCCCTCTCTGGGTGGCTCTGTAAATGGGGCCCTCTCTGGGTGGCTCTGTAAATGGGGCCCTCTCTGGGTGGCTCTGTAAATGGGGCCCCTCTGGGTGGCTCTGTAAATGGGGCCCTCTCTGGGTGGCCTCTGTAAATGGGGCCCTCTGTGCGTTGCTCTGTAAATGGGGCCCTTTTACTGGCTTTGCAATTGGGGCCCTCTATGACTGGCTCTGCAATTGGGTGGTGTCTCTGTAAGTGGGGCCCTCTATAGGTGTCTCTTTAATTCAGGCCCTCTATGGTAGCTTTGTAAGCGGGGCCCTCAATATCTATCTCTATAAATGGTGCCCTCTATAGGTGGCTCTGTAAATGGGGCCCTGTATGTTTGGCTCTGTAAGTGGGGCCCTTGATATCTAGCTCTTTAATTGGGGCCCCCAATATCTGTCTTGGTAAATGGGTACTCATGGCAGTCATTCTTCAAGTAGGAGAGAGTCTGTGGTTGTCTTTCTTGATTGCTGTGCGGGTTGTCTTTCTGGATTGCTGTGCTGGATGTCTTTCTGGATTGCTGTGCTGGTTATCTTTCTGGATTGCTGTGCGGATTGTCTTTCTGGATTGCTGTGCGAGTTGTCTTTCTGGATTGCTGTGCGGGATGTCTTTCTGGATTGCTCTGCCTGTAAGTTGCTCACAACTTTTTTCTGTATTTTAGCTGCAGGTCCAGTCTGAAGACATAGTTGATAAATTGAAGGAGAAGGGATTTAACCCCGGCACGTCTACAGAAGAATACTTATGTTTCCTGTGGGATCTGTATCAGATCGCAGAGAGCAAGTTACAGGCATCCACTAACAATCTGAGGAGCTGAAACTACAGCAGGCCGAGGAGATGAAGGAGGTGAGAGCTGTGGCCAGATGCCTTGTAATTAGTGTGCAGCGACTTAAAGGGATTGTCCAGGTCTATTGATGACCTTACCCTTATCCTGGGTGGTAATCTCTGATTTTTGCTGTCGGGCCCTTCTTCTCCATCTACGTCTTCATGTCCATATACAATATATTGCTGCAAAATCATATCATACCTTGTTGTGCAGGTGGAGAACTATGTGGCTCACATCCGCAACCTCACTGAGGAGAGAGAGGCGCTCACCACTGATTTTGAAAAGGAAAATATACAACTCAGGATTGAACTGGAGAAGCTGCAGATCCAGCAAGGTAAGAATAGGGTGAACTATCACCTCCATACCTCCAGTTGTGTCTCTTCTACAGCCGCAGTATTAAAAGGCTGAGGGGTTAAGTAATGGAAGCGCTAAGACCCTGTTCACACTGCGTTTCTACAGTGCGTCCTGGGAGTCCATCCAGTCCTGCTTTAGGGCAACCAGTGATGGGGCCATAGACTGCAATGACCAGGGAAGGTTGGCAGCTGGGTGACCTCCTGGTAATGAACGTACTGACAGACAATGAGGCATAGAAACAATGGAAATGAAGACGAGGCGCACATAGGGTTTACCTGTGGTGATAGATCTACGCCCGGGTGGCAGCATTGTTACTGCCCCATTTTTAATTTTATTGAAGCATTACCTGAAAATGAAATTTATTACGAAATAAAGCTGAAAATGAAATTGTACTTCTTGTGCAATAACGTGAACTCTGCACTGCGCACGCTCCAGCCATCCCGGCTATGGACAGGAGAACGTGTTCAGCATTATATTATACATCATTAGTGACACTTGATAAGGTTCTAGCTGTCCATAGAAACCAATCAGAGCTCAGCGTTCACTTTACCTCAGCAGCGTCAATGTTAAAAGCTGCACTCTGGTTGCTGTATGCGATGTTATCTACTTACATACTTGACTTGAGACCAGAAGTGTCTGGATGTCCCCAGTATTCACCACTTGATTAGTCCACCTGACAGACAAGAAAAAGAAAGCTGCCGCCATATTGGCACACCCAAGTTATGTGCAATATGACACCCGATACTGCTGTCCTCTAGGTCCTCCTCCGCCTCTGCACCACCTGGGAGCCCTGCATATGCTGCCGCCATGATTGGAGCACTACTACTGCACATGACAGTGAACAAACATGATGGCGGTGTGAATGCGCCAGACATGTTTGTACACCCTGTCATGCGTAGCAGTGGTGCAGGTGTCCAAACATGGCGGCCGCAATCTCCCATACGAACATGACATGTCACCTCTCCACAGGTCCTTCACAACAACTAATCCAATCAATGGTGAGTTCTGCCCTCTTCTGTACTGATCACATGGTGGTGACATCATCACAGGTCCTTCACCTTTTATCTCCTGGGTATAAAAGCACTGCAGATGCTGTAGGGCGTCTGATGAGGTCACTGTCATGTAACCAGGGGGCTGAGATCAGGAGACGAGATGAAAGACCTGTGATGATGTAACCGCCATGTGATCAGTACAGGAGGGGGCGGAGCTAAGCAGTGATTGGATTAGTCGCAGAGAAGGACCTGTGGAGATTGTCATGTGACATAAAGGGGCGGAGGTTAGAGACAACACAGGGAACAAAGCACAGGGGGCAGAGACTGCCCACAGGGAGAAGAGAGAGGGGGGGGAGGAGAACAGCTCAAAGGAGAGCACAGAGGGGATAGTGACCACACTGGGGAGATAAAGCACACAAGGGGAAAACAGCTCTAAGGAGAGAGCACACGGGGGAGAGTGCACGAGGGATAAACAGCTCAAAGGAGAGACACAGAGGGGAGAGAGATCACACACGGGGGAGAGAGAGCGCACAAGGGGAAGACAGCTCAAAAGAGAGAGCACAGAGGGGAGAGAGAGCGCACAAGGGGAAGACAGCTCAAAGGAGAGAGCACATGAGGGGAGAAGACAGCACAGGGGGGAGAGCGCATGGGAGGGAAAAATACAGTGCACAGGGGGGAGACAGGTCAAAGGAGAGAGCACAGAGGGGAGAGAGCAGCAAACAGGGCAGAGAGAGAGAGTGGACAGAGGGGAGAGAGCACAGGCAGGGTGAAAGAGGGCCGCTGCCCCCAGCGCCACAGAGACCGCCCCCATTGTAACATCACCTTCCTGATGCACTAGCCACTGGGTCTCCATTTAGCAACTAATAATGCTTTAGGTGTAGTGAAATGTATAGATGTATAAATTCTGGTAGTTATATAAGGGTATAACACAGGATGTTAGGATAGGTTGCCTGGCAACCTACTGCAGGGCAAGTGACAGTTGGAATTAGCCCAAGGGGAGGAGCTAGTACTTAGAGAGTGAGACCGCCGAAGCCAATCAGCAGCTGGGGGGGTTTCCTCTTGCCATCTTGTCACTGGTGGTTCTCCAGGCTTCAGACAGACACCTTTCTTATTCAGGGCTGTGGAGTCTGTAAGCCAAACCTCTGATTCCTCAATTTCCCTGATTTCGACTCTGACTCCCTCATACATGTCTCAAGTTTTACAGCAGGAGGCCTCTGACAGCCCCCAGCATTACAGCAGGAAGACGCACACAGCCCCCAGTATAAATCAGAAGGTCGCACACAGCCCCCAGTATTACAGCAGGATACTGCAAACAGCCCCCAGCATTACAGCAGGAGGTCGCACACCGCTCCCAGCATTACTGCAGGAGGCCACACACAGCCCCCAGCATTACAGAAGGAGGCCGCACACAGCCCCCAGCATTACAGCAGGAGGCCGCACACCGCTCCCAGCATTACTGCAGGAGGCCACACACAGCCCCCAGCATTACAGAAGGAGGCCGCACACAGCCCCCAGCATTACAGCAGGAGGCCGCACACCGCTCCCAGCATTACTGCAGGAGGCCACACACAGCCCCCAGCATTACAAAAGGAGGCCGCACACAGCCCCCAGCATTACAGCAGGAGGCCGCACACAGCCCCCAGCATTACAGCAGGAGGCCACACACAGCCCCCAGCATTACAGAAGGAGGCCGCTCACAGCCCCCAGCATTACAGCAGGAGGCCGCACACAGCCCCCAGTATTACAGCAGGAGACTGCAAACAGCCCCCAGCATTACAGCAGGAGGCCGCACACAGCCCCCAACATTACATCAGGAGGCTGCACACAGCCCCCAGCATTACAGGAGTCCACAGCCCCCAGAATTACATCAGGAGTCCGCACACAGCCCCCAGAATTACATCAGGAGTCCGCACACAGCCCCCAGCATTACAGCAGGAGGCTGGTCACAGCCCCCAGCATTACAGCAGGAGTCTGCACACAGCCCAAAGCATTACAGCAGGAGCTGCACACAGCCACCAGATTACAGCAGGAGTCTGCACACAGCCCCCAGCATTACAGCTGGAGGCCGCACACAACCCCCAGTATTACAGCTGGGGGCCGCACACAGCTCCTAGTATTACATCTGTAGCCTGTGTATCTCAGCAGAGAGAAGCAAGACTTTGTTAACCTATTATTATTATTATTTTATTATAGCTAAGAACATTTAGTTACTATCCCTGGCAACACTGGAGACTACAGCTAGTTATCTAGTTATAAATAAAACCAAATTTGCAGCAGAAGCTCCGAAGTGAATAGATTTTGATGTTCTTTCTTGTAAAGACTTTCTTAGTGGTTTCTATCATTTCAGACTCCCAGCTGAAGGAAGTGGAGGAGATGCTGGACCAGGAAGGTCTGGATGAGATTGCCAACAGCAGTCCCAGTGAGCAGATTGCCTACCTGCTGGTGGAGAGGGCCACACTACTGGAGAAACTCGAGCTTCTGGAGCAAAAGATGGACGCTCGCTCCGAAAACTCCAGCGATCAAAAACGACAGGTGCTACCCGTTACTAGCAGAACTAAAAACTCCAGATACAGAAATAAATACACCAGATTATCGGGGTTTAAATCAACTCTTGCATGACTCCAGTTCTTGACATTTCCAGATTATCATAAATTCTGTTTTGTCCAATTTATTTGGTTTGCTCCACTATCTTTATAGAAATGATCTGTCCGAAGGACATAATAACCAAAAACTGTTCTTGATGGTGGCGATGACCAGATGTTAGCAGCTGTGTAGTTGACGCTACCAGGTATTGCAATTCCGGCTTTATTTGAATGAGTAGGAGTTGATCTGCAGCACCTGGCAGCGGGCACTACCAAGGTGATGGATCTGCACTGTTCAGCTTCACCACTGCTAACATCAGCTAAGAAACCCTGATCAGTGCCACATGTCAGAACCAAACCCACTTAATATTGATGACTCAATAAGCCATCAATATTCTGATCCTAGAAAACCCCTTTAAATTTCTAACACATTTCACTTTCACTGTTCCAGGATGAATTGGAACAAATTCATCGGACTCTAGAAGAAGAACTTTATCAGCAGCGTGAAATCATGAGACACACCAAGGAAACTCTGAGCAAGGTATTGAGCGTCTACAACTTTATATGACCTGGGCTACGATCAGCTCGATTTCTATTGGCTTAGTACATCCCCATTATTAATATAGACGTAACATTCAATATTTCTCATGTGAGGCTGAAGTTTGCCATTACTGGCTGAGTACTCCAGTATTATGTCATATTCTTTCAATCAGCCGAGATTACCTATACATAAGGATGCATTGAGACTGCAGAACATTTTTGGTAATCTGAGCAAAAGTGAGCTAAACAGAATATTGATTATCTAGTGTGAATGGGGCAAGAAGGACTCACATGCTCAACCTTTACAATTCTGTGCAATGAAATGCTCTGAAGCCTCCCTATTTACCTTAGCTCAAAGTAAAAAAATAGGGGGGGGAACAAGAGGCGCAATAGTGCCCTATCACTAGTGACACTAATGTATGCGGTGGGTATGAATTCACTCACCTAGCACAGTTGTGAGACCCACAACTGGTGTAAAAGCATTTGGCATTAAATGCAGCTGCTGCAGGACTTCCTCATTTCCCCTGAGGTATTTACCTTAGCTGGCTGTTGCCCGAAGAATGGTCCAGCTGATCCTTCTGAAGCTCCCTCATTGAGCTCTCCCGTAAACAGGAGCTGTCTCGCTGCAGAGCGCTCCAGCGTTCTCTATAAGAGCGCCTCTGCCAATCTTCTCTCTGGGAGAACAAAAGGATCAATAGTTCGAAATTGGACATGCCTCATCCTTAAATTCCCCATCAATTATCCATACACATAAGACTGTCGGACGAACCCATCAATAGATTGGTTGTCGTTAATCTAATATGTATGGGGGTGCGGGCTTTAGGGGGTCCCATTCATAATACATAGGTATCAGGTACATTATGGTACAGCAGAACATTAGGCCTGTAGCTATTTCTCCTGAGCGCTCACTCCTATGTGCTCTATAAGAGTGGCTCTGCCAGACGTCTCAGTCGGTGGCTTATCTCCCTGAGTATATAAAGGATGACAGTCTGAAATCAGACAGGATCTTTATCTTTCCGGATATCTTTTGTCAGGGAAGAGTAAAGCCCCCATCACACTAAAGGGGGTGTCACACGCGTCAATATCGCCTGCACGATATCGGCTGCACGTGACGTTGCAGCGATATTGACGCGTGTGACATACTGAATCAACCAGCGATAAATCGCTGGTTGATGATCGCCAGGTTTTAGAACCTGCTCTAAAACCTGGCGATTGTCGCCCGGTGTACACGCAGCATCGCTGCGTGTGACACCGGGAGTAGCGATATTCCAGCTCCCAGCGCCTCTCACAAGCGCTGGGAGCTGGTAACTAAGGTAAACTGCGGGTATCTAGGCAGCGCGCGCTGCCTAGATACCCGACGTGTACCTTAGTTACCAGCCTCCTCCGCTCACCGGCTGGTATCTAAGGTACACAGCGGGTAACTAGGGTCCCTAGTTACCCGCTGTGTACCTTAGATACCAGCCGGTGAGCGGAGGAGGCTGGTAACTAAGGTACACGTCGGGTATCTAGGCAGCGCGCGCTGCCTAGATACCCGCAGTTTACCTTGGAGACCAGCCTGCTCCCGCTTCCAGCAGGCTGGCAGCGGGAGCAAGACATCGTGGAAACGATATTTAAATCGTTTCCACGATGTTTCTGGTCAATTGATCGCTGGTGAGTCTGTCTGTGTGACAGCTCACCAGCGATCAGCTGTCAATGTCGTCAGCGATCATCTCACTGACGACATTGACGCGTGTGACAGGCCCTTTAAGGGGATGTCACACGCATCGATATCGCTGTCAATGTCGCTCATACGTCACGGATTTTCAGTCGCTCAAGCGACGTAAAAGTGACGCAGGAGCGACATTGAAGCGTGTGACCAAGCGATGCAACCAGCGATATGTCGCTGATCGCCGATCGCAGGTTTCACTGCCAGACTTAAAACCTGTCGCTCATTGCTCAGTAGACCTTGTGCATCGCTGCGTGTGACACTAAACTCAGCAATGTATTTTCTATTTTGACAACGTACAAGCGACTAAATAAAATCGCTCGCAATATGGCGACATCACTGCATCGCTGGGTCATATTGATGGTGTGACATCTTACCTGCGATAATTCCACATCGCCCAGGCGATTAATAATTTGTGACGCATGAGCGATATCGCGGGCGACATTGACACATGTGACAAGAGAGTTAAGAGAGTTCGCTAGCAAGATCGCTGATGAGTCACAAGTTTGGTTACGCAACAGCGACCTCGCCAGCGATATCGCTATGTTTGACACTTAGCAGCGACCAGGCCCCTGCTGTAAGATCGCTGGTCTTGTCAGAGTTGCCTGGACCATTTTTTGATTGTTGGGGTCCCACTGGGCAGCATGCATTGCTGTCTTTGACAGGGACAACGACCAACGACCTCAATACTACAGGTCTGAGAAACAGGGTCCCAACGACCTCCGTATCATTCCGGATCGTTGTGTGTAGCTGGTGAGATCTGACTGTTTGACATCTCACCAGCAACCACATAGCGACACGCCAGCGATCCCTACCAGGTCGTATCATTGTTGGCAGCTGCGAGTAGAAAGGTCAGGCACAATCGCACTGTGTCACTTGATTAAACCCTCAGAGCGTGCGACTCCCGTCTCTGGTGGTGCACGTGTGCGAGTTGAGAAAAGTCAAATACTGTATCAAATAGAAATAACACGGCAACTCACCACGGGAAGCTCTTCAAGATTTTTATTCCATGCGATTCATCACGGACAAGCAGGTGACACTAGTGTGGTCCGTAGAAGCAGCGAGTCTCGCTGCGAAACGGGGAACCGTCACCTATCCTCAGCACTACCTCCCTTCCCTGCTTGTCCGTGATGAATCGCATGGAATAAAAATCTTGAAGAGCTTCCCGTGGTGAGTTGCCGTGTTATTTCTATTTGATACCGTATCATTGTTGGGATCGCTGATGCGTCGCCAAGTGTGACAGTACCCTAAAGAGACCTCCATACACATCAGACTGTAGGCAGGTCCAGCCGTTGTTAGTTGAATGTGTATGGGGCCCTTAAGAACTACTAACGCCAAACTCTATATACCTACTTCTGTTTTGTGCTGTCATCTGATAGGACCTCATAGATAATCTCATACTTTTTAGGGATGTATTTACCAAGACGCACAGGGAGAACAATATGATTGTCAGTCTGGGATCGTACATACCGGTACTTGATCACCCTCTTTTCAACCCATCATTCGGCCGGCGTCCCCATACACATTAGACTGTCGGCCGATCCCATCAATGTAGGCGGGTTTTGCTGACATTGGTTTAAAGTAGAAGGGGATAGGGGGGTTATGTACCTGGTTCCAACTGCTGCATCCAGACCCTTCCATACACATACACGCAAGGTAGAGAAGTGATAAAGCCACTTCCCTGGAGAAACAGAAACATTCTACATGCCCAATCCTTCTCAATCCTGGCATGGAAGACGCGGAGTCTGGAGGTCCTTGTCCCCTTTAGATTGTCATGTGGTCTTGAAAAAAATGGCAGGATCATGTGACATTAGTCTGATGTGCACAGCCAGCTGAAATCTTTGATCTATGAGCCCTAATAGTCCGAATAGATGTGACTCAGACTCTTAAGACAATGACATGCACTGTGACCCATTTGAGGCTTTTTATATCTTTTTGTTCTTATAAAATTAATGTTTCTGCATATTTTTTCCAAAGGAGCCACTGTCCTCAGTTCAGAACTCGTGGAAGAAGTTATTTGGGACACGTATAAATGCAGACCGTGCGTCTGCCGAGAGCTCAGTATGTGCCGCCACTGATTCTCACAGCTTTTCTAACATTACTAATCATCCAAATGCATCCACTAATCCGGCAAGGCACTAACCTGTTCATAGGCATCTTCATTATATGTGACATGGGCCCATATGGACGGCCACCCTCCATTATAGTGAATGGGACATATAGGACTACTTGGTTTTCTCTATACATCTCATAGACTACAGTGGAGAATGACTGTATATTTGCTGACATTGTTCTGCTGCTGGAAGGGTCGTTGTGCATAGAAATGAAGCATAAAACATGTGAACACATGAAAGGATGACGTTTTATGTGTATGAATTATGCATGCAGTTATCCTTTGATGTGATGGGTGAATTCAGGTAAATGTTCTCTGGAGCCTCAGATGGGAATGATGTTGTATGAAGGGTCTTTGAAGAACGTCCAGGACTGTATATCACTGTGAGATCAGAGGCTTCGAGCCGTGTCCGGGGGAAGCTCCTACATTCAGGTGTCAGATTTATCATAGACTGTTCCAGGTCTCATTGTTCCTCCGACGTCTTCAGCTCCATTCATCTTCAGTTTCTGTGTTCACGAGACCTAATCCATACAGCAGTGAAGAACAGATCAATTATTTACTAGCTCACATACTTAGTATGAAAGGAAATATCAACTTTTAGCAACATTTTACAACACATTATAGTTTAAAGCCCCTTATATCAACCTGCAGCCATTTCCCCCATAGAGTACTCTCTATGAGAAAGTCGATGCCAGACTCCTCAATAGGAGGAACACTAGGATTGGCTGTCAAGATTGATCCTTCCCTCCACTGACATCGAGGGCAGGGTGGGAAGCCACATGTACTGAAAGGGGTTGTCCAGTTTTGGGGTGCAAGTCTTTAGTCGCTCTGTATGACTGAAGACTTGTGAATCCTCTAGGTGTGCAATGTGCGTGATGTCAGGATTTGGAAACGTGTCGTCACATGCAGACCAGAGGTGCAAGGCCTCGATTATTGCAAGTGCATTTAGTAAGGCCGGCAACATCTAGTCATGATGTGACCAGAAGCCTGCAAATCGCATACTTGCGCTCACATAACCACCCGCTCCCAGCATCAGAGAATCTTGACAGTGTGCATACTGCGCACTGCGAAATTGCACAAGCCTGCAGCCACAATGAGTGACTGCAAACTTGCGACCCAACCCTGGACAATCCCTTTAAGATCCACTTAATATTTGAATTAAGTGTTTTATTTGCACTAATGTAACAGTAAGAAGCTGGTAGCATGCACAAATTAATTGTTAAGCAGTTTCCATGGCAGTTGCCAGTCTTGATGCCTCCAGTACTGTAGTGACATTTCATGGCACGTGATGGCGACAACCTCTGATTGGTAGAAAAGTAAATTGGGACAAAACGTCACCCCAGGAGGCAAAGCATGAAAGCACAAGGATCTGGAGTGGATTTAAAGGCGATTAGACTATTAAACAGGATACAAGGTCTCTTATAATCAGAGGCTAGAAAAATCAAGAGTTATAGCTGATCTCATTTCCATGTATAAATACATGCCTGATCAATACAAAGGACTGGAACGTGATTACCGTAATCACTTCCAAGGGCCTCACAAAGAGCCATTCATTAGTAATGGTGAAAAAGCATTATAGGCATCTAAACAGGAAAGGATTCTTTACGGTAACAGCAGTCAGACCAGAAGAGGTTTTAATGGCAAATACAATAACAGCATTTATGGGCTGGATTCTCGCATAATTATGAATTCAACTGATGATTATAATTATGCTAAAGTATTTTGATAATCAGCCATCTCATTAATTCAATGCCACATTTGGTTATCAACAAATCCAAATATCCATTTAGTAATAAAACACTATAAAATAAAAGAGATAAGGTGACGATTTTTTGGCAATAAAAACAAATATATTGTATTGATGCTACATATACAATATATATATTGATGCTACTAGCAAATAAGATTATTTTTTCAATTAAAATTGGTGCCTCTTATGCAAAGAGTCAGCTATGCAAAAATCACTTTCTATTGTTATTCCTAAGGTATGTTATCCAACATGCTTCTTTTTAATCAGTCTAATATGTCTCTTATACCACAATCGGAAGAGATAGGGTAAAGTCACCACCAATAATAAGTATCATAGGAATATGAGCATGATAGATAGGTTTGCTTACAGGGAATCTGTCAGGTGAAAAATCCATATGTAACTGATATCATTTTCTAATTGCTCAGGTGAAGCTCTTTATGTATTTCTTGTATTTATATTCACCCCCCTATCCTCTGTAAACTGCAAATAAACAGATTAATTCAATCTGTCAATCACAGTGAGTGATCACTTACTTCTCTGCTGCACACTCCCCATGGAATGAATATTCATGTAGTGACATCACTGCACAGCACTCAAGGAAAGTTCAGAAAAATCACTCACATGGGGGAGTCTGTATCCTCCTGTCTGCTCTCCTTGTAAGCAGCAAAACAAATGTTCAGATAAACACAGAGAATCTCTCACAGACAGCACAGCTTCTGCTCAGAGCAACAAATAGGAGTGTGACGCAAGTCACTACAGTAATAACTAATCTCTGTTGTGTAGAAAACAGACTGTAATAACGGAGAGTAAATATAATAATATTACTACTTACTGGTAGTTAAGACAGGTCAAAACTATCCGAGGTCAGGTCCAGGAAATGGCGCAGTAACAGCCAGGGATATTCAGAAACGAAGTCCAATTCAAGCCGAAGTCAGGAAACCAGAGGGACAAAACAGAATACAGAGGAGCAGGCAGAAAGAGGAACCAGGTCACAAGCAGAGAGTCAAGTCCAGGTAAGGTAACTAATCAGGCAGGGTCTGGCCCAGAGCACAGAGAGATGAATTCTACACATCTAAAGGCAAGTGTACAATTGCCACAGAATAGGGCAGCAAGCTTGCTAAAGTAGAGTTTAAATCAAGTGAGCTGAAATGCAGGTGATTTTCAGCACAGAGCCAGCCCAGACCAACAATCCTCACAACATCCTAGTAAAAGACAAAGGCAGTGTGGAGATTGTGACAAGGAGATTGTGTTACCTAGCTGAGCTAACAGATATGTGCCTGCCATCTCTCCCTCTCTTTCCCTGCCGCTCCCTATCAGAAGCACTGTGCAGGACAGCAAAATGAAAATAAAACAAGCAGTGAGGCAAAGCACAGGGGGCAGTGGAATGCCAGCCTAGGAATGCCAGCCTGACAGAGTCCCTTTAAATAAGATTACCTGGGTTATTAGTGGAATCATCCAGCGTCCCTCCGGCCCCGACGCACGTTTCATCATCACTTTCTCAAGGGGCACATTTGTTAATATATCTAGCATCAATAAAGTATTTTTGTTTTTATTACAAAAAAATGTTTTATTATGTGTTAGATAACATAGTGTTTTATTATTAAAGAGATACTTACCGATAGATTTGTTCATTTTTGTTGGTATATGATTGATCGAGACGATTGGACTTTCTGTTTCATCTGTCATTCATGTAGAGAATCGAGACTTGAATTTAATAATAATTATAACGTACCAGGCTTCACTTTGTTGTTATTCTTTAGACGTTGGATGAAGAGCTTGATAAAGAGAGGAAAATGAGGGCAAACACCGAGAGGGATCTGAACGAAGCCGCACAGAGGTTGAAAATGGCCCACGACGAGATCCGTAAACTCACGGATGATTTACTTATTAAGAAAAAGGAACTTATGGAGTTAGGTAACTCATCATGCACCAGGGATTGTGTGTCACATCTCAGATTGCCTGGAAAGTTGTCATTTCATATTTTCTAAAGTAACCTAAACATTATATTAAAGGGGTCTTAGGTCTATAAACTGGGTGGTTCTGATAATAGAGATATTGGAGTGATGATGATGATGATGTTGTCGATGATGATGTTGTCGATGATGATGTCATTGATGATGATGATGATGTCGTCAATGATGATGTCGTTGATGATGTCGTCTGATGATGATGTCGTCGATGATGATGATGATGTCGTTGATGATGATGTCGTCGATGATGATTATGATGTTGTCGTTGATGATGTCGTCCATGATGATGATGATGTCGATCTCCATTACAAATCAGTACTAGTGGCTCCAAACAGTAGTTTTTCCTGTTTCCCTGATGTTCAGTCCTATAGTCCGGAAGGTTTTGTTATCTAGCGCTTGTCAGGTCCCATTGATGCCTGATTACTAAAGCCCTCGTACGTGTTTCTTTTCTACAAAGTGTTTGATGTATTTTAGTTTTGTTTCTTTAGGCTTCTTTTTGTTGATTTTTATATTGTTTTACTTAAATAGAACATATTATGCAAAAGAAACAAGACGACACCAATGCACTAGAGCAAGAACTTCAAGACCTCAGAGACAATGGTGAGATGTAACTTAAGATGCCCAGACACAATGGAAGATGAGAAGGGAATGAAGGATCAGACATTTTGAATCCCTTTTTTTTTTGTTTTTAAAGGGAATCTGTCAGCAGGTTTTTACTCCCTCATCTGACAGCAATATAATGCACTCAAAGAGATCCTAAATCCAACGATCTATCACATAGATTACTAGCTGAAGTCATTCTCACAC
Source organism: Allobates femoralis (assembly GCA_033576535.1). NCBI lineage: Eukaryota > Metazoa > Chordata > Amphibia > Anura > Aromobatidae > Allobates > Allobates femoralis. The sequence continues at coordinate 5,525,099 of JARQOC010000009.1, forward strand.
AATAAAGAATTTAGTTGCAGGAACATAGCAGAGCTGAGAGAGCTGCCCCCACCTACACCAGGCACTCTATAGAGATTGACACCTCCCAGTCAATGTACAATCACAGCAAGGGGTGTATCGGACTACCATGTGCATGATGAAGTAGTTCAGTAATGGTAACCAACAGGTGATAAAGCCTTTAGTTTAAGTAATCAATAGCACACAGCTTGATAAGAGAGGCACAGTTGATTTTTGCTGGATAACCCCTGCAGCATGCTGTCCTCAGTTTACATAACAAAAAAATAACCTGCTGACAGATTCCTTTTAAAGGAGCCAGCCTCCAGAGGTCATCTGGTTCCCCTCTCTTCATTGAGACACATGCACGGTCGGCCAGGATTAGAGGGGCATCGGGGTTTGGGAAGAATAACTAGTAATAAGGGTTGGGTGGATGCTATAGTAGGTGTATGGCAGATTTACACAGACATTCAGCAGTGATTTATTGACTGGGTTTAATCATTATTGGCCATTTATTGTGATGACATTTCCCAGGATTTCTTTTTGGCTTTTGTATACCATGTAGACTGGACGGCAGGCTGGAGATACAACGCGGAGGCTTTTTAGTCATTTCTCTTTCTTTACAGATTCCCTTGAACTTCAAAAAGCCAAAGAACATAATAGTCGATTAGATAAAGAGATTCTTGCCTTACGCCAACGAGTCAGATCACTGGATTCTGAAAGGAAAAATACTTGGAGCAGGTTTGCTTTTTTTCTTTATTTAAGGTTTAAGATATTATTGGCCTAATCCTAGGATAAGCCATTGATAGCTGATTGGTTGTTACAAGATCCTACAGCAATCAGAAGTAAAGAGTTAATGGAGCAGAAAAGGCACTCCATACACTGTAGAGTGCTTGTTCTTAGGTACTACAGATCGGCTCCCATACACTTCAATATTTACCGCAGTACCTGAGTATAGATCCAGACATCAAGGGGCCACCGGACTTGTCAGACCTCCACTGGTTTGATATAGATATCTATTTAATAAATGCTGTATGTGTTTCACATGAGCTTCTTCAAAACCCCTCGGGGGTGGTCCTCCTTAAAGCCCCTTTGAAGAAGCTAATGCGAAACACACATTAGGGTTGATCCTGTGTTAAATTTACTCTGGCCTGTCTTTTCTACTACTTTGCAATAGTGTCCCAAGGTTATAGGTTTCTGTTTAGGAGTACCTATCCATTTCTAAGGAATTTGACCTGTGTTTTCGTTACTAAACATACCGTAATTTACGACTATAAGACTCTGGACATAAGGCACACCCCAAATCTCTATAGTATGAAATAGAGGAAGAAAAAAGGATTTTTAATGTGAAAATGGAAGTCCGTCATAATTAGTCCAGGGAGGTGGGGGTTGTGGCACTGGAGTGGGGTCACAGGAGGCAGGGTCACCACTCCAAGAAGTTAGTGCCGTACCAGTGGGGTGATACTGCAGGAAGTGGGCTGGAGAAGAGGGGGTGTCCCTGATGTGCTCCGGAAAATGGTGTCTGAGGCGGCGCATGAGCAGATTAAGATCTCGGCACGTCACCGAGTCCAGATCCAAATCTGCGCATGCACCGCCTACAGTGCCATTTTGTTGATGCCCACCACTGGGAGATCAATGGCTCCTGTCTCACACCGCTGATCCATCCTCCTCCAAGCCCAGGGCCCGCATTATCACCCCACTCCTGACACCACCACCTTCCTGCAGCGGCACTCCAGCCTCCTGTGACCCCCACTCCACAGCCACTGCCCCCCCGGAAGCTACATTAGACTATAAAATGCAGCCATTATCCTCCCAAATTTGAGGGAATAAAGTGCTTCTTAAGTCCTCAAAATACAGTTTGTCATCTCTCAGCCCCCAATTAAATATTCTGGTTAAGAATGAGGACAAAAGAGATTGTTTGGGCATAGAGTAATTTTATAATATTATGTTTTTTTATGTATCATGTTTTTTATCATCTTTTCGTAGTGTGAAAAAAGTAGCAGCGAATCGACAAGCTCCACAGCCGCACCTGTAAACCTGCAAGACAATCCAGAGCTGCACAAAAAGTAATTCTACCTGAAGGTGATACGTTACCATGTACTAAGGGAGCTATAGGGCTGTGGAGAATGGGAACTTAGGACTGGATCTGGGTAATGGGCCCGTTACACGTTATGATGTTGCAGCGATCCGACCAACGATGTGGACCGCTGCCACATCGTGACCTGATCGATGGTGAGCTGTCACACACTAGACTCACCAGCAACCAGTGGACCAGCGACATCGTGGAAAACAATAAAATATTCTTTTCACGATGTCTAGCTCCCGCTGCCAGGCTACGGTAAGCGGGAGCAGGCTTCTCCGCTTACAGGCTGGATCCAAGGTACACAGCGGGTAACTAGGGACCCTAGTTACCTGCTGTGTACCTTGGATACCAGCCTGTAAGCGGAGCAGGCTGGTAACCAGGATATACATCGGGTAACTAGGCGCTGCGCGCTGCCTAGATACCCGCTCTTTACCATGGGTACCAGCTCCCAGCGCTTGCTGTACAGCACTGGGAGCTCGTCCTATGGTTGGTCTTCGCTGTAACACTCGCCGATGCTGGCCGCCTAGCGGGAGACCAACGATAGATTTATGGTCCGTCCATAAATCTACGATCAACAATCAACGACGTTATCGTTGATAGGTGTCACACAAAGCGATGTCGTTTCGAATGGTGACGTTGCAACGATATCGTTCATGATATCGTTGTGTGTAACGGGCCTTTATCCTGATTCATAGATCCTCAATGAGAAGTAAGGAGCAGATCATGAGGGTTACACTAAAGCTGGTCGTACACAATGGACAGCTGGCGGATGAAGGATTGTATGGCTGACACCTATCTCTCCGACTCCCCCATATACAGGAATGATCAACTCTTGTGTTCTTCACCAGAAATCATTCTGGCAGCTGCTTCTCCACCAAATAAAAGAATGAGGCAACTGAATTCCATCATTATCTGGGGGAACAATATGGAGGCCCCCATCCTACATTAGATGGTCGGCTGATCCCGCAGTAATCGTCTGGCTTGTCTATCTTCTATGGATAGAAGCTTTGGAAATCTGATTGTGCAACTACTGGCAGCCGGAGAAGGAGAAAGAGGCCCCAGGGCAGGAACATTGCAAGGATCAATTGCTCCTTAACTAGTAATTTGCAGATAGTTAGAAGCTTGTCATAGGTTACATCACTCTCCAGAACATCCAGCTTTGGTGTGTAATCCTCTCGTCAATTGAAGTCCTGCAACACAAGTAATACAAGTCCGTACCTGCAGCCATGTTACAATGGGACGCACTGTTATTTTCTGCCATTGACTGACAGTTATTAATGGTTTCCCCCACAATAACCAAGTCCCTAAACAGCTATGTAGATGGAACAATAAAAAAGCCATGGCTGACATATTGCTGCAATAGCCACCGCATTGTCCCGTGTGTTCACCGATCATCTACGCACAGTGTATAAGATCCAATTGAGGGTTAACATTTGGGATATACTAGTGCATCTCAATGAATTAGAATATCATCAAAAAGAAGGGTTAAAAACCGCGCTGCCGTATTCCGTGAGACATCAAAGGGTGAATATAATATTGATTTATTAGTCAACGTGTTTCAGAGCTCCCTGAAACATGGCAATATCACATAGATTTTTGCCGATATTCTAATTCATTGAGATGCACTACGGTAGTATATGATTGCTTTGATCAGTAAATAATAGTTTAAAGAGGACCTAAGGTAAATCTGAAGGTTAGTAGTGTTATGGAGGTGTCTGGCCCCAGGACAGATAAGTTTGGCACCCGGGTGAAAATTAACTTTCTTTGCCCTGGGAGCCATCGGCTTTTAGACATACAGGTGTGCCGGCTTTACTACAGTCAGCACTCACAGCACAGAGACTGGTGACTGTCAGCACGCTGCGTCACTGACTGACAGCTCGCAGTGCATCAGTGCAGATCCGGCTGTCAGTCACAGTGCCTGGCCGTGCTTACAGTCGCTCCTAGAAGAAATAAAGCTCATTTTCTCTTGGGTGCCGCATTATCAGTAAGGCAAAAGGGCACCAGCCAATTGCTGTTAACCTGCAGATTAACCTTATACCTGCAGATTAGTAGCATTATCCAACCTGACAGGTTCCCTATAACGTACTTTATACATCTGTCTGGAATGTGGCCGACTTTCCACATCCTCCATGAAAGAATGTAAGCAAATTTCATAAGTCCCTTTAATGGACCAATCACCAGTTTTAAACTTTGTTCAGACATTTGTTTGACACATACGCATTTTATTTATGTTTCATTTTCTGGATAGAACATGCACCCATTATTATCTATGAGGACGTTCATGTGTCAGTGTTATTTGCAGACTGCGTGTACTGAACAATAAAAGCAACGGTGACATTTCCCTTTTTGATCACTTGGCAATACAACTGTATGGGACCATAAAACACTCAGCACACAGGTGCCATCCTTGGTGCACCTCAGTGCCCTCCGTTTTTTGGGACTCTTTGCTTGGAAAAGCTTAGAAACCTCCATCAGGTTTTATCTTTTTTGCATATGAGAAAAATGAATGAAACTCTGAGACACTGTCAGATCACTGCTGGAAATCGGACTCGGCTCAGTCAATGTCGTGATGGAGGGTTAATGTGTTGTTTCTCCATGTTTTTATGAGTTCAATGTTATTTTCTCGCCAGGTGTAAACTTGAGGTTGAAGAAAAGGAATGTCAGAATAAGCAGCTGCAGCACAAGTTCCAGAAACTACAGCGCGAGTACGATGACATCGTGGAGCGGAACGAGGAGCTGGAATCCATTCTGGGGGAGTCGCAGAACCGCACGAAAGAACAAATGGATTATCTGGAGTGTGAAATAGCCGCACACCAGAGGACGGTGAGTCTGAAATCTGTCATGGAAGGGATGGACAAATGCAAAGTGGATGGAGACAATATTCTTTACACATGTTGGCATTATTAAAGGGCACGTTTGTATTGATGACCCAGCCAGTATCAGACGGGTGAGGGTGTGACACCCGGCGCCTCCATGATCAGCTGCAGCCGGGCTGAAACGGTGAACCTCAGCTCAGTGCAGGGGTTAGTGACTTTTCCTATGTGCTGCAGATCGACTCCTATTAAAGAAAACCAGCGCTGATCTGCTGTACCCGAAGGACGCCACTACACAGTGTCCACAGCCGCTCTGCACTCTGCATCCGGCCTGTGATGGAGGTGACACCAATTGATCAGAGTCAATGCTGGGTGTAGACCTCAATGGTCTGATATTGATGACCTATCCTAAGGTTAGGTCATCAGTATAAAAGTAGTGGACACCCCCTTTAGGTGTCATCCACTTTCCTATTTGTATACCTTCCCCCCCCCTCCCTCCTCTTGGATGCACATGTATGCACGTGCATCTTGTTCCCCCCACATATATATTAAATTAAAGGGGTTGTCCGGGGAAAAAAAAAAAGTATCATCTATTCCAAAGATAGAAAATAACTTGTGGATCCCTGTAACCCGCACTAATCAGCAGAGCAGGGCACTTTTATCCCTATAGCATGGAGCCACAGTGCACACGCTCAACCTGCACACTATTCTCTATGGGGCTGCTCAGCACTACGCTTGGCTTTTTAGGCAATGAATGGAGCAACACTCGCACACTTTGTAACAGGAATAAACATTCTCATTTCTACCAATTAGCGCTGATCCCAGCAGTGGCATTCCCGCTGATCAGCAAGTTCTCACCTATACTGCTGATAGCTCATAAGTTGGTTTAATGGGACAACCCCTTTAAGGGTCACAACCTTATTGCTCATTGGTATATTTCTGTAACTGGTGTGTAATAAGTAATATCCTGGGGCCCACTGCATGCACAAGGTTCCTCAAATAACCCAAAATGAGCACAATGTGCAGCATGTCCACCAGGTGGCGCTCGCTGCCATTGATCCTGGTGGAGTAGCAGCCCTGCTTGTGTCTGGCGGTGGGGACCTGTGAGCGGAATTCCGTTGCCGGGATACCACAAACACTAAAGTGCAGAGAAACTTGTGACATTCTGTGCACTGCAGCCGCAGCAAGGGACGCTCCACTTCTCCTGTCACCTGTCAATGCTTTATTGCTGACAGTGAACGGTCATTGGAAATGTAATCATGTTTTATATCGCGTGGTAAGTCTGACAAATGGCTACAGATACATTTTAATTATTGAATCAGTTTTTTATTAACGATCTTGTTTGTGTCAATAGATTATGAACCTGGAAGCTGAGCTGACGGAGATGGCGGAGCAGCGAGAAATGAAAGAAGAGATGCTCGCTTCAAAGGAGAGCGCGACATGAAGAGGCTGTCAGACGTACAGGAGGTATATATGCGTCCTGAAGGGTATACGTATTAGGCTGAGGTCACATGTTCAGTATCATCCGTCAGATCAGATCAGCACAATCCATTGTGTAGACACAATTTATCTAAGGCCCCTTTCACATCAGCGTTTATTTCAAATTGCGGCAGATCTGGCAGATTTACCGCATCTATCGCCTAACGGCCGTACTTGCCGCACATTTGCGACAAGCCCCATGCATTGTCTATGGTGCTTGCGGAACGTGCGGCAGTTATGGCCGCGAAAAAAAAAGCGGTCAGCAGCGTTTTTTTTTTGTGTCCACAACTGCCGCACGTGTAACAATAGAGTCTATGGAGAACGGATCCAGTAACTGATCACTATTTAGCCTCCGTTTTTCTTTTATTTGTAAAGAATCCATTTTTTTCTTACTGGATCAGTTTCAAATGGAGATAAATAGTGATCTGTTACTGGATCTGTTTTCCATAGACTCCAAAAAAACAGATCCTGCAGAAATCAATTTTTTCAAAATGGATGAAAAAATTGTGGATTATGCTGGATCTGATCTAAAGGTACCATTGGTACGATATCGAAACGGTCTCACTAACGATCTCGGGGGCGCGGTCGTTTTGACATCGTCCGTGAGATGTCACATGCCTAGATATCGTGGACGACGCACCAACGATCCAGCGAGCAGCTATCGTATGTACAACCCAGTGAACGATACTTGCTCATTGCTGTGAATGGGAGAAGTTGTTAATGACATTGTTATCGCGATGTCACACAGCGCGACGCACTTGTGATATCGCCCGCGACATCGCTGTTACGTCACTTTTCGGCGATGTCGCGGGCGACATCGCCACGTGTGACCCCACCTTTAGAGGTGCCAGCCTTTACCACACAAGGTGATCTAATTATTCCTGATGAAAGTGATGATAAAACAGATAAACTGTCATTATCCTCCTTCATTATAAGCTCTCTGCTCCATTACACTGGAGGACATGTACGGGGCAGGATCAGACGTGATTGCAGTTATCTTAGCACGTGATGACACTTGGTTTCTCCAGACTTGGCTGAGAACATTTCCTATCTTCTGGGATTACACAATATGGATCTTGTGCAGGTTTAGAAACATTCAGGGTGTTGGTTACGTGGCCAGCGTTGTCCATGGCCGGGGTGTGATCAGACTCTCTGTGATGGCGATCACTGGATCTTTGCTAGTGAGTTCTGATGTGAGAAAGGTGATGGTCTTTATTTTATGCACTGCACAAATCTGCCACTAGGGGGTGTATAAGAAGTGCTGCCATTATATTGGGTCCATTCTGATTCATTCCAGTCTACTGTACTGTGACTGGCAGCGGTGCTCCTATAGGGAACGCACTATTATGCAGTTGAGCTTTCTGTCCAAAGATATCTAGTTTGTATGGGGCCTTTAATTTTTCAGTTTCCCCTACAGCGCCACCACAGGGGAAATAAAGCATTACAGTGTCCCTATGTTGCATGGTTCTGTAGGACATAGCTGGTTCTCCAGAGACTGAGACGTTTTCTAGATCCTGAACAGAGAACCTATCTACTGACTCTGGATTCTCCAATAGCGTCAATAAAAATTGGTTTTCAAAACTTTGCAATCCCTTTAATGCATTCCAGCACTTTCCCAAGAAATAGTTACAGTGCAGAACTCTTCAGCATAACCATCCTTCTCAATCGTTCTGTTAGCAATTTATGCCAATACCTCGCAGTATAGACCGACTGAAGTCTGCTGTGAGCTGCACTAAACTAATCAGCGTCCTGAGAGTCACTGTTAGTTACTGTCTTCAGTGCTTGAGTGAGGACTGCACTGTTCAATCCTATGACGCTCCCTCCGGCTGTACGATCCTATGACGCTCGCTCCGGCTGTACGATCCTATGACGCTCGCTCCGGCTGTACGATCCTATGACGCTCGCTCCTGCTGTACGATCCTATGACGCTGCTCCGGCTGTACGATCCTATGACCTCGCTTCTGCTGTACGATCCTATGACGCTCGCTCCGGCTGTACGATCCTATGACGCTCGCTCCTGCTGTACGATCCTATGACGCTCGCTCCGGCTGTACGATCTATGACGCTCGCTTTGCTTACGATCTTATGACGCTCGCTTCGGCTGTACGATCATATGATGCTCCTCGCTGTAGTTCTATGATGCTCCCTCTGTATGATCCTATGACGCTCGCTCCTGCTGTATGATCCTATGACGCTCACTTCTGCTGTACGATCCTATGACACTTGCTCCTGCTGTTTGATTCTATGATGCTCCCTCTGTACGATCTTATGACACTCGCTCCCTCTGTACGATCTTATGAACTCGCTCCCACTGTACAATCCTATGACGCTCGCTCGGCTGTACGATCCTATGACTCTCACTCCGGCTGTACGATCCTAAGATGCTCGCTCCGGCTGTACGATCCTATGACGCTCGCTCCGGCTGTACGATCCTATGACGTTCGCTTCAGCTGTATGATCCTATGGCACTCGCTGCCGCTGTAGTATCCTATGAGGCTCGCTTCGGCTGTGCAGTCCTATGATGTTCGATCCTATCCTTACGCTGTACAGTCCTATGATGCTCGGTCCCGCGCTGAAGACGCTGACTAGTTTATTATAGCACAGCACAGACTTTGCCTAGTCCGTGCTGCAGATTATCGGCAAAAATCGCTAATAAAGCAATGCCAAAAAATAATTTTACTGTGAAAGTGGCTTCAACTCCTGTAGACTTTAATACAGAGATCCATGTAAATACTGCAGGACCTTATAATATACAGTAATACTGCGCTTTGCAAATGATTGGTGTTGGGGACCTAAAATCCAGAGGTGAGACCTGTACCTGTCAATTATTTTTGGATATCTTGTGAATATACTTTAGTTTTTATTATTTTTGCTTTATTAGGAGTTAGAGGTTTTGAAAATGAAGCTGAAGGAAGTGAACAAGAACCTGAAGAGCAAAGAGCAAGAAAATCACAATATACATGTGAAAAATGAGCAACTGGGGAGAGAGAAACATCTTCTAGACAACAAGGTGATTGGGAATGTCCTGGACCCAATATATTGGGAAATCTGACAAATCATCAATAAAAGGGCTTGTCCTATGAGATCGTTTATTGTTAGAGATCTAGTTCTGTAACCACCACTCAATTCATTTCCATAGGATTGATAGGATCCCAGCATTGCCTATGTGAATGGCGTTGTCGTGCATGTCTGACCACCAATTTATTCACTTCTTTGGGATTTCTGGGGGTCCCCAAGTCCCACTTGTAAATAGAGACATTGTGTGCATACGTGGCTGCCATTCTAGTCACACAGGGGACCTTAGGAACTCCGTTCTCAGGACTGCTGAGGGTCCAAGAGTTGATATTACATTTATTGCATATACTATAATGTATTTAGATGGTAATTTTTTTTTCCATCTTAAAAATTCAAACCATATAGATAGGTGACATTCAGATTGTTTATTTCTTGGGGTGTCTGATTACTGGGACCAAAGTGGGGGAGCAATGCCCTCAGTATGTACAGGAGAGGTGGTTGCATGTGCAGGGTTATCCACTGTCCCTGCATGGGGTACGGAAACACTCATGTGGAAGGACTCGCTATATCTCCCATAGGGTATATTAAGGAGCCCTGTTCTACGCCTAGACCCCTCTGCTTTGCAAATGTGGGACATGGGACTGAATTATTTAAAGAGCATCTATATTGTGGCCCAATAGGACAACCTGTAGAATTATCTTTACTCTATCGCTTCATTGGTTGGACACAGGAGACCATGTTTAAGCTGTGTCCCCAATGAATGCTTCGAGGAAGGGATTTTACGGTGAGTACCCCAATTCCTCTTCTCTATTGCTTCATTGGCAGGCACAGCTTAAGAGGACCAACCAGCAGGATTTATGGCTATAAAGTGAAGCCAGTTCTTACAGGCTCTGGGATGCAGAGTGCAATCATACATTTACTTCAATGATTACATGTATAATTGCTGAGATAAGTGTTATAGAAGTCTTTAGAAAGTGTGCAGCAGGGGGATGGAGTGTGCAGCACATTAGCACAAGAGGCGCTGGGTTTCTTTGTATTACTGAACCTGTTTGTTCTAAGCCAAATCCTCCCCCTCCCTCTCTCCCTCCCTCCATCTGTATTGTCAAAAGCAGAAGAATGATCCCCCATCACCTCCAGTCTCTACACGTCCTGATTTCTCTCTAACAGACCTGGACAGATCCCTGCTACTGTCAACAGATTACAGATGGCAGATCACAGATGGGGATCTATCTATGGAGCATGATGGGAGTTATTGTGTCAATGGATGTGCAGACTGTGTGATGATCATGCTGGGAGTTGTAGTGTCTCTGGATCTGAAATTGTGTGATGGGGCATGCTGGGAGTTGTAGTGTCACTGCTCAGGATCTGCAGATGCAGAGACACTACAACCCCCAGCATGCTCCATCACACAGCCTGCAGATCCAGAGACACTACAACTCCCAGCATGCTCCATCACACAATTTGCAGATCATGAGACACTACAACTCCAGCATCCTCATAGGTCCTCACTGTGATCTGTTCATCTGTGATCTGTGATGACAATATCAGGGATCTGTCCAGGTTGTGAGAGGATACAAATCAGGATGTGTAGAGACTGGAGGGGGTGTGGGTTCTATTGTTTGTGATAATCACAAGCAGGGAGATGGGGAGGGAGGGAGAGGATTTGGCTTATTGAAGACAGTTCAGTAATACAGAGAAACCCAGCCCCTCTTATGCTAATGTGCTGCACACTCCATCCTTTCTGCACACTTCGTCCCTCTGCTGCACACTTTCTAAGGACTTCTATAACATTTATATCAGCAATCATACATGGAATCATTGAAGTAAAGGTATGATTGTACTCAGTATCCCAGAGCCTTTAAGGTAGTGACTTCACTTTATAGCCCTAAAACCTGCCGGTTGGTCCCTTTAAACATGGTCTCCTGTGTCCCCAAATAAGGCTCTAAGTAATGGATTTTAATTAGTACCCAAAATCTCTTTTCTCTATCTGTTGCTTCATTGAGGGACAGACCTTAAACATGATCTCCTGTGTCCTTCAATGAAGGTTTCCGAGAAAGGGATTTTATAGTCAGTACCCAAAGATTATTTTCTTTATCGCTTCATTGGGGACACAGCTTAAATATGATCTCCTGTGTCCCCCAATGAAGGCTAGGAGAAAGTCATTTTACAGTGAGTACCTAAAATCCTCTTGTTCTGCTCAGATAGTCCCAACTTAGGAAATGAGGGTGACATCCAACATCGCTGCCATATTGTTGTCCCTCCTTCATCTCAGAGTCCCTGCCCAGTGTTGTATAATCACGGCACTGACTATATTGCGTGTAACATCAATGTTTCTTAGGTATCTGAGCTTCAAGGTCAGTGTAAAAAGTTGAAGACGCAGATAAATGACCAGAAATCCTCGGGTGACGTGAGACAAATGTGCCAGCAACTACAGGACAAGATCAAGACTCTGGAAACGGAGAAAGAAGCAGTGAGGTGATTATCTGCACATCTAGAAGATTGGCTGGGATTTCTCCACTCCTGGCCACCATTGTGAGCCGCTCGGGGCAGCCACATGTCCCTAGAGTAAGACAGCAAATATGGAGGCTACATGTCCTCCTCTAACATCATACACATTGGATAAAGGTTGAGTTTACACAGTTATTTATCGCAGAGAACTCCAGCTGATGTGTATCTACAACTCCCATCATGCCCTGACTGCCTGTAACTCCATATTTTGAGAGTTGTAGTATTCCATGAGCTCTAATGTGTATGGGGAGTAGAGACTTTCCTTTGATAACAGGAGAATGAAGGATCGGGGTTGGATTTTACATGTTCTCTCCTCTTCCTGCTATGAAAGGAGATGAGTAGAAGAGCATATACCCCTCTACAAGCTGACACTGAGCCTGGCATACATATCTAAGGCTGAATCAGGGGAAGTGGCATGGCCGACTGTATAGTCTCAGCCGAAGACTTTGTGCCTTTTATGACCCTGAAAATTTCTCAGAATAAGAGGATTCCAGATGAATGAATCGCAGGTGACTGTTCTCATTATGCAATGTCTTCTTGTTTTACAGCTCCGCACTCTCTGAGCACAAAAAGAAGTGTGAAATCCTCCAAAGGCAGTTCAATGAGGAGATGGAGGAGGTCAGGAACCTGCGAGAAGAGAACCTGCAGCTCCGACAGGAGGTGACGACCGCCCGGCAAGATCTGCAGTCCAGAAGAGAGGACAACTCACGACTTAGGCAGCAGGTGTCCAGATTGGAAGATCAAGTGTCCAAACCTGCCAATGTGGCAAATGGAGCAGAGGTAAAATTGTCCCAGGTCTTTAGATGTCATTTCACTGGGACATTTATTAAGGAGACGGACACTTCAGAGACCATCATTGCTGAACCAGAGGGTACAAGTGTGGCCAACACATGGCATGCAAAACTGCAAAGTAGAAATACAGTGTTGGCCGAAAGTGATGGTACCTTCAAAATTGTAGTGGAGAATGAAGTATTTCTCCCAGAATATTGTTACAATTACTCCTGTATTGTTATATACATGTTTATTTCCTTTGTGTGTATTGGAACAACACAAAGCCGAGAGAAAAAGACAAATTCAACATAATTTCACCAAAAAAAAAACAACAAGCTTGGACCTAACAAAATTGTTGGCCTCAACTTAATATTTGGGTGCACACTCTGTGGAATATATTCGATTTAGATCCAGACTCATTGCTGCCATTTAAGGACTTTCAGCACTTTGTTTCCTCCATTTCCGGGTTCTTCTTGATGTCTGGGGTCATTGTCCTGCTGGAAGACCCATGACCTGGGACGTACACCCGGCTTTCTGACAATGGGCTCTACATTGCCACCCAAAATCCTTTGATAATCTCCAGATTTCATGATGTTTTGCACACAGTCAATGCCCCCAGTGCCAGAGGCAGCAAAACAACCCAAAACATCTCTGACCTCCACCATATCTGACTGTAGGTCCTGTGTTCTGTTTTTCGTAGGCCTAATTCCATTTCAGTAAACGGTAGAATGATGTGCTTTACCAAAAAGCTCTATCTTGGTCTCATCTATCCACAAGACACTTTCCCAGAAGAACTTTAGTTACTCACGTACATTTTGGCAAACTTGTTTTATTTTCTCTCTGTGTCAGCAGTGGATCCTCCTGGATCTCCTCTATAGTGTTTCATTATATTAACATGTGGATGGATAGTTTGCGCTGACACTGATGCCCCCTGAGTCTGCTGGACATCTTGAAATTCTTTGGAACTTGATTTTAGGCTTATCCACAATCCAGGTTATCTTGCGTTGCAACCTTTCATTACTTTTTCTACTGTCGACTTCCAGGGTGATTAACTACAGAGCCGTGGGTTATAAACTTCTTGATTATGTTGCGCACTGTAGACAAAGGAACATCAAGATTCCTGGAGATGGACTTGTAACCTTGTGATTATTGATATTTTTCAAGTCCTCGGACAGATCTCTTTTCCTCTTTCTGTTGTCCATACTTAGTGTAGCACACAATGCAAAGATTGCGACAACTTCTCCCCTTTTTATCTGGTTTCAGGTGTGATTTTTCATATTGCCCACACCTGTTACATCCACAGGGGAGGGGAGTGTGATCGAGTATCACATGCTGGAGACAAAGCTTTTTACTCACAATTTAGGAGAGGTGTCAACAATTTTATTCAACCAATTTGGGGGATTTTGTGTGAATTTATGCCCAATTTTACTTTTTCTCTGATTTTTTGTGTTGTTCCATTTCGCACAAAGGGAATAAATCACGTGTATAACAACACATGTGAAATTGTAGTCATTTTCTGGGAGAAATACTTAATTTTTTGGAACAAGTTCAACGGTGCCAAGACATTCGGCCAGGACTGTGTATGCCGAAACATGTTCAGTTCATTGCTAGGGGACAACACTGAGCCCTTTGTGGGGGCCAGACAATTAATGGGTGAGACCTTTAATCAGAGTTGAGCAAAAAGATTCTCAGGACCATGGTCCTAGCGATCACTGCAGTAGTCCGTGGCTGCCAGACCAAAGCCCTGTGAGCTTCTCCATACTTGCCAGCATCCTGCCACTTAGCCCGGTGCGACTTCATGTCACATTGATGACATTGCACTAGGCCTAGTAATCATAAAAGGCATTGTGCATGTTGGTCAGCCAGTAGGAGGAACCTCACCGGTCTGGCAGCCATGGACTACCTACGTGGACATTGGGCCAAAGTCCTGCAACTTTTTTTGCTCAACTCTATTCTGATGCACTGGATGAACTTCAGGTCCTGACTACCACAAGGAACAAGCTGGACAGCAGATGGGGCAAACCAACAGAGGACTCAACGTCTCCAGATGTTGCCTGTCATAGGGTCACACTGGTTCATTCTGTTTTTCAGCCGTTAACAGGGGATTCCCTGCTTCAGCAGCAATATGACGAAATTCGTCAACTGCGGCAAGACTTCCACCGAGTACAAAACGTCTGCAGCTCGGCAGAGAAAGAGCTGAGATATGAGAGGGACAAGAACCTGGACATCAAAAAAGCAACATATCCTCCTACAGAAGGAGAACACTAAGGTAAAGAACACCACCGAACTATGGCAGCTGCCGGCATTGACTATTGCCCTGTGCGGTATCTTTTATTTGTGTTTGCCGTATGGTGCATAGTTCTATAAATCGATACCATACTATACAAATTATAAGTATAATATGACGGATGCCGATATAACCATGATATACAATGACAAAATAACACAACAGTACAAAAATAATGTACATTGCCATACTATACAAGCATACAGAAAATGGCACCAAACACAATGTAATCTAATACCAGCGCTAGACAATGTCCAAAGATACTGGTAGAAATTATTGGGGGACACCAAGTTTTGAAGGTCAGACCATCCGGGGTACCCCATTTTTGCATGGACAGTGGGATAACACAGGTCACAGACTCCTAAGATCGATTCTTATTCTAAGTATTGTATATTTCACAGCTCATCATTGTCCTATCCTAGTGGTGGGCGAGTGTCAAAGTTATAGAGGCATATTGTACATGGGACCTTCCTAAACTGTGTATGACGGGCTACTTTATGCTCCTAAGGTGGCCAGTTTATGTCGCTATATTAGATGTGTATGCAGGAACCGGACCAAAGTAGTGGAAGAAACCTGCGCTGCTGTGCAAAGACGAAAGCCCAACCTGATGTCTGATAAATTTAGGCTGTTTATTCAACGTGTTTCAAAGCGAGCCTTGCATCTTCTTCAGGAGAGCCACCAAATCCTGAAGAAGAAGCAAGGTGTGCTTCGAAACGCATCAAATAAACAGCCTAAATTTATCAGACATCAGGTTGGGCTTTCGTCTTTGCACAGCAGTGCAGTTTTTCTTCTACTATGATCTGGTTCCTGCATACTCCATAGACCGCTAAAACACTCATTCATGCTCTTATTATCTCCTGCCTTGACTACTGCAACCTCCTTCTCACTGGCCTCCTGGCTAACTCCCTCACACCTCTCCAATCTATCCTCAATTCCGCTGCCAGACTAATCCACCTGTCCTCCCGCTACTCCCCTCTCTCCCCTCTGCCAAGCCCTTCACTGGCTCCCTGCCTCCAAGAGATCCCAATTCAAAACACTAACCATGGCGTACAAAGCCATACACAACCTGTTCCACCATACATCTCTGACCTGGTCTCCCGATACCTACCCTCACGCAACCTCTGCTCCTCCCAAGAACTCCTCCTCTGCTCCCCCCTTATCACCTCTTCGCACAACCGCTTCCAGGACTTCTCCCGGGCATCTGCCTTATTCTGGAACTCCCTACCCGAACACGTCAGACACTCCTACCCTGAGAAGCTTCAAGTGTCACCTGAAGACTCACCTGTTCCGTCAAGCCTACAACCTGCCATGAGACCCAGGCGACCGCCCCATACCTGACATTCCCCCATCCTACTGTATCCCCACCCGCCCCTCGTAGACTGTGAGCCCTCATGGACAGGGTCCCTGCCCCTCCTGTACCTGTACATTCCGATCGCCTAGATTTAGTGTACTTGTGCTTGTCTCCCTTATCCTCATGTAAAGCGCCATGGAACCTAATGGCGCTATATAAATTAATAATAATAATAATACTTCTCTGCCTTGGTGCATGTGGATCCTGCGCCAGCTGTTTTGGCTTTTGGGAGTGGTTACAAGGTGAGCAAGCTGCCCTGAGCACACCTTTTCTGTTTATTGGGGAAAGACCCTATTGTGCTTGTTTTATCCACTGTGTCGGATGAATTAGTAGGGATATTGGCATTCTCCAAATGGCCCTCCAGGCCCCAGCTGACATGATAACCTCCTCTGACGCATATGGCATATATTCCTGTTGCTAATGACTTCACCTATAAACTCTTTTCCCCCAACCCTAGCTCACTGCAGAGATCGCACAGGTGAAGCAGAAGCTTTCCTCCATGACGGCAGCTTGCACCGGTCTTGAAGTTGATCTTGAGCAGCGACAGCACGTCATGAAGGAGATGGAGCTGGAGATACTTAAGAGGAACCAAACTGCTAAATCACTGAGCGGCTGGCAGGAAAAGCTGGAACACGAGAAGTACCGAGCTATGGAGGCAGAGAGGATGGTAAGACGGAAAAATCTGCCAGACATTATCAATTCATATGTTATTTATAATAATTTATAATACATTGAGGTTTCATATGTGGAATTGATGAGCGTTTATGGCCAAAAACCTCTGTACACAGTTGATTAACCTATTCTTTTTGATACTTGGCCTGATGAAGATACCAATTCTGTGTCGAAACGTGTTTAACGACCCCTTCTTCTATTCTTTGGATGGTCATCAGTGGCAGAGCCTGTTTCCTTAATTTTGTGCAGGTTTTATTAGCTATTTTTCATTTTTCTTTCACACATCACAGGTGTTAGAAGTAGAACATCAACTGCGGGCTACCCAGCACCAGGTATTACTTCTAGAGACCCAGAATGCAGAACGGCGCCACCTCGAGGAAGAGCTGAAAAAAACAAGAGACAGTGAAGCCAAAGCAAGGGTGCAACTACAAGATGAACAGCTGAAAAGGTAAATTATAAAGCCGTGATCACATGAAGTGGACACATGTAGCAGTCACGCTGCGGCTCTGTGTTGCTGTGATGGTTCCACAGTTTTTGTGATCACATGTAGCGGTCACGGGTATCGGTCACGCTGCGGCTCTGTGTTGCTACAATGGTTCCACAGTTTTTGTGATACATGTTGCGGTCACGTGTAGCGGTCACGTGTAGCGGTCAGGCTGCGGCTCTGTATTGCTGCAATGTTTCCACAGTTTTTGTGATCACATGTAGCGGTCACATGTGGTGGTCACACTGCGGCTCTGTGTTGCTACAATGGTTCCACAGTTTTTGTGATCACATGTAGCGGTCACGCTGCGGCTCTGTATTGCTGCGATGTTTCCACAGTGTTTGTGATCACATGTAGCGGTCACATGTAGAGGTCACGTTGCGGCTCTGTATTGCTGCGATGTTTCCACAGTTTTTGTGATCACATGTAGCGGTCACGTGTAGCGGTCATGCTGCGGCTCTGTATTGCTGCGATGTTTCCACAGTTTTTGTGATCCCATGTAGCGGTCACGCTGCGGCTCTGTATTGCTGAGATGTTTCCACAGTTTTTGTCATCACATGTAGCGGTTACGTGTAGTGGTCACGCTGTGCCTCTATATTGCTGTGCTAGTTTCACAGTTTTTTCCGCACAATCACTAAGGGTAAGTTCACACTTACCCGGCGTGTTTGTCGGCGGCAGCTGGCGGGACCCGCCAGGAAGCTCCGGCGCCGTCCACCGGCTTCCTGGCGGGTATGTGCGGGCGGTATCCGGCGGCTGCCCAGCGGGTTCTCGGCGGCGATTCTGCAGCGGCTGGAAGCAGCACATGATTCTGCTTGCAGCCGCTGCAGAACCGCCGGTTTTTAGAACATGGTCATTCTTTGCTAACCCGCTGGGAAACCTGCGGGTTAGCAACGGATGACGCTGGGTAACCGCCGGTGTGTGCACAGCCTTGGGCTGTTTACATTAGTTTTAATGTTAATCCAAACGCCGGTTTGGATTAACATAAATTAACATAAAACTAATGTAAACAAAACGGCGGTTTACACAGGTAAACCGCCGAAAACCCGGCCAGTGTGCACTTACCCTATGACCTCTGTGTGTGAACACGGCCTAAAGGTATTGGATCATTCTGCTGCTTAGAGATGAGCAGATCAGACATATTAAAAATTACACTGTTTGCATGGATTTTCCTGGGCAATTTGATTGGTAGAGAAGTAATTCTTTGCAAATTTAATTTCCCTTCTTATGATCTGGGGTCTCTACAGGTACGAGAGTATAATAAACATATGTATCCTTATACTTGCCTCACCGGCCCCTCCACTCCTCATTGCCACTTGTCCATTTCTTTGGAGTGTCGTTGGCCACGCTGTACTCCCCTGGACCTCTCACCTGGTTTAATAGACTGAAAAGGTTCTGCACAAATGTTGTGGCCCACATCATGACAGCGTGGACCGTAACCTTTGTGGGATGTTTGCCAATATCCTGCTAGGACAATCAGACCGGGAGTCCCAGCCCGGCATGAGAAGCACGGAGGATTGCAGTGTGGCCAACGATGATGCAATGAGGATCAGGCATGTGGTAATGAGAAGCGGAGAGGCGGAAAGGTGAGTGGTTAGGTGAGTATAAGAAATTTTTTTTCTAACATTTTGTTTTCCCTTTAGGTCCAGAAATATGGCGGCCAGTAGACTTTATCTTCCTAAATCCGTACCAAAATGTTATTACGAAAAATTAACATTTTGGCAAATACAGATTTTTATACATTTCAAATACCGTAGTCCAATTCCATTCATCTCTAGTAATGGTGGATTCCATCATCTGTATGTGTATAAGTAGTTAGTGGAGTGAAAGCTCATTTTAGAACAATAGGGGTCTGAACTGCTAGACAATGACATATTATAGTAATATTTATTCACTTATATAGCGCCAGTAATACTACTGCACTTTACAGACATCATCCCATTGAGGCTCACAATCTACATTGTGGGAGGAAACTGGGGAACCTGGATGAAACCCACAAGAACATGGGGAGAACATACAAACTCCTTGTACATGTTGTCCTTGGTGGGAATTAAGTCCAGGACCCCGGGGCTGCAAAGCAACAATGCTGACCACTGAGCCACATTACAGTGCTAGCCATTCAGCCACGGTACAGTGCTAACCACTGAGCCACGGTACAGTGCTAACCACTGAGCCACGGTACAGTGCTAACCACTGAGCCACCATACAGTGCTAACCACTGAGCCACCATACAGTGCCAACCACTGAGTCACCATACAGTGCTAACCACTGAGCCACCATACAGTGCTAACCTCTGAGCCACATTACAGTGCTAACCACTGAGCCACCATACAGTGCTAACCACTGAGCCACCATACAGTGCCAACCACTGAGCCATGGTACAGCGCCAGCTGCTGAGCCATTGTACAGTGCTAACCACTGAACCACCATACAGTGCTAACCACTGAGCCACGGTACAGTGCTAACCACTGAACCATGGTTCAGCGCCAGCTGCTGAGCCATTGTACAGTGCTAACCACTGAACCACCATACAGTGCTAACCTCTGAGCCACTGTACAGTGCTAACCACTGAGCCACCATACAGTGCTAACCACTGAGCCACCGTACAGTGCTAACCACTGAGCCACCGTACAGTGCTAACCACTGAGCCACCGTACAGTGCTAACCACTGAGCCACTGTACAGTGCCAACCACTGAGCCACTGTACAGTGCCAACCACTGAGCCATTGTACAGTGCCAACCACTGAGCCACCATACAGTGCTAACCACTGAGGCACCGTACAGTGCTAACCACTGAGGCACCGTACAATGCTAACCACAGAGCCACCATACAGTGCTAACCACTGAGCCACCGTATAGTGCTCACCACAGAGCCATTGTATAGTGCTAACCACTGAGGCACCGTATAGTGCTAACCACAGAGCCATTGTACAGTTCTAACCACTGAGCCACCATATAGTGCTAACCCTTGAGCCACCGTATAGTGCTCACCACAGAGCCATTGTACAGTGCTAACCACTGACTCATTGTACAGTGCTAACCACTGAGCCACCGTATAGTGCTCACCACTGAGCCACCGTACAGTGCTCACCACAAAGCCATTGTACAGTGCTAACCACTGAGCCACCGTATAGTGCTCACCACTGAGCCACCGTATAGTGCTCACCACAGAGCCATTGTACAGTGCTAACCACTGAGCCATCGTATAGTGCTCACCACTGAGGCGCTGTACAGTGCTAACCACTGAGCCCCATACAGTGCTAACTTCTGAGCCACCATACAGTGCTAACCACTGAGCCACTGTACAGTGATAGCCACTGAGCCACCATACAGCACAATCCACTTAGCCACCATACAGCACAATCTACTGAGCCACTGTACAGTGCTAACCTCTGAGCCACCATACAGTGCTAACCACTGAGCCACCGTACAGCGCTAACCACTGAGCCACCATACAGTGCTAACCACTGAGCCACCATACAGTGCTAACCACTGAGCCACCGTACAGTGCTAACCACTGAGACACCGTGCAGTGCTAACCACTGAGACACCGTACAGTGCTAACCACTGAGCCACCGTACCGTGCTAACCACTGAGCCACCATACAGTGCTAACCACTGAGCCACCGTACCGTGCTAACCACTGAGCCACCATACAGTGCTAACCACTGAGCCACCATACAGTGCTAACCACTGAGCCACCATACAGTGCTAACCACTGAGCCACCGTACAGTGCTAACCACTGAGACACCGTGCAGTGCTAACCACTGAGACACCGTACAGTGCTAACCACTGAGCCACCATATAGTGCTAATCACTGAGCCACCATACAGTGCTGACCACTGAGCCACCGTACAGTGCTAACCACTGAGACACCGTGCAGTGCTGACCACTGAGCCACCATACAGTGCTAAGCACTGAGCCACCGTACAGTGCTAACCACTGAGACACCGTACAGTGCTGACCACTGAGCCACCGTACAGTGCTAACCACTGAGACACCGTACAGTGCTGACCACTGAGCCACCCATATCTGAGCTGCCCATATCTAACTTTATTATACCTGGTGCTCATTTCTGTCTAGGAACATTTTGGAGCAGAATTTTGAGGAATTGCAGTTAGAAATGAAAGCCCTCCATAACAAAGAAATTTCACTCACCCAGAATAATCGCACCCTTCAACTGAAGATCAACCAGCAGGAATCCCTACGACAACACATGGATGATGAGAAGATGTCCACCGCCGTCGAGGTCAGTCTGTGTGTTACTGTGTTCTCCCACCCTATAAGGCTGGCTTCACACTTGCAGATGCATCTGCAGCGTTTTGCAGATGCATCTGCAAGTATCAGCATGCAGACCACGGCCGTGGTGTGAATGCTCTCATTCATTCCTATATGTGAGCCGTAAGCAGGCGTATGCCTGCTTACAGATCACACTCTCCCGCCCGCACTATGGACGCGAGATGTTGCGTCCAAGGTGCGGGGCGGGAGTGTGTGATCTGTCAGCAGGCATACGCCTGCTTACGGCTCACATATAGGAATCAATGAGAGCATTCAGACCGCGGTGCGCCCTATTATAAACATAGGGACCGCGGTCTGCATGCTGATACTTGCAGATGCATCTGCAAAACGCTGCAGATGCATCTGCAAGTGTGAAGGCAGCCTAATAGTCAGCACTGCGTGGACACATACTGCGCTGCCTCCGTACACAACCAACATAGCAATAGTAAAAGCTGGATTCATGATATCTGTTCTTTCACAATTCTATTGGCGATTGTTCCCATGAGATGAGCGGATTTCAGACACCTCTGGATCCACCTGACCAAAGGCGGAAAATCCAACCAGAGCTGAAGTCTGGGTGCAGCTGGATCCACCAAGTGTCCGAAATCTCTGCACATCTAAACTAATCCATGTAAGGCCAGTGTGACCATAGAGAGGACAGAGGTCACCGCCACCGGCTCCGGCACATTACAGATACTAGACTCATAGGAAGCAATGCTGCATTCACACATTGCCTTCTGTTCTGGCATCCGTCATTAATGGACCGTTTTTCTCCCATCTCATTGGTTTTTTTTCACCCATTTTTATACAATGAGGCATAAAGTCTAATAAAAGCAACCTGTCAGCAGGTTCTTGCTACCTCATCTGAGAGCAGCATAATGTAGGCAATGAGACCCTGAATCCAATAATGTTTAACTTAAATTTCTGAGTGCATCCATTCTGATACAAGCGTTTAGTTTTAGGCATGTAGCCGTGCTGGGAAAGCTGCCCCCACCCACACCAGGCTCTCTATAGAGATTGTGCATTGACTGTGAGGTGTCAATCCCAGCAGGGGGCGTGCCATACTGCCCTGCACGTGACAATGTAGTCCAGTAATGGTAATCACCAGGTGATAAAGCATTTAGTTTATGTAAACAATAGCACACAGCCTGATACACAGGCGCAGTTGATTTGTATTTTTTAACCCTTAACCCTTTGAGCATGCTGTCCTCATCTTACATAGCAAAAACCTGCTGAGATGTGTGAATGGTTCCATTAAAGAGATTTTTCCCTTTTAACTATATTTAGCCAAGTAGCGTGTCTCCACCACGGCCTTGGTGTTCATGGTATGATGCCGACAGCGCTGCAGCCAATCACTGAGCTCAGTCAATGTAGCCGGTACTTCCGAATAAGCTCAGTGATTGGCTACAGCATTGTCGGTGTGATTTCATGTCTTCAGCTTATCGGCATAGCCCGGAGAATGGATCAGCGTACTGAACGGAGAGGACCTGGACATTACGTTAGTGTGGTCCCATCACATTGTCTTCTATCCTGCTTTTTTTAGAGGACACACCTGGAGAAAACTAATCAGAAGCTATTGGAGGAGCTGTCACAAGTACAAGAAGAAAAGGAGCAGCTACACAAGGAATATAATAAACTATCCAAACAGCTGGACGAGTATATCAGGTGAGATGGCGGGTGATAAAATAGAGAGATGGGTGGACCCTTCGCTCCATCCTACACTCAGCTCTGCGATTCCTCCAAGATCTGTCACTATTCTGTCTACTTGTGTCTGACAACAGCAGGAGATGTCCATAGAGGAAATGCCAAATTCATACAACTGCTATATTGTATGACAGTGGTGACATTATCACCAACATTATACTCTCAGTGTTACATTACAGAAAATCCATGATCATTGTACTATTTTTCTCTCTATCCAGGAAATATAATGAACGACAGCTTCGATATAAAGCCAAAATCGGCCAAGCCAAGGACACTCACTTGTGTTGAAGTCAACCAGAAGGACCTGAGCATTAAACAGCTGGAAATGGAGCTCGTCTTCAGCCGCAGCCAGGCAGAGAAGGTAACACAAGGCTTCTGTCTTACTGACCTTTTTTTTTTAATCACATTGTATTATACTATACAGAAGATGCCTGCCAGATGAGACATCTGGTAAAAAGAGGAATCCCGGACAGACTAAATGCAAACCGCATCATCAGGCAGAACCCTGAGATACCCAGACACCCTTTAACCCCTATACAGGGATCTGGCTTTACTACAAGGTCCAGGAGGTTGCTGTCTGTAGCTGCAGTCAAGAGATAAGAAAGAAAGATAGCTGCAAGATATAAAATCATAAGACTGGAGACTTGTTCAAAACACACTTCCAGGGCCAACGACCCCAGTCCAAGCAGCACCTGCTTTTGGTGGACACCAACTGAGAAGGGATAGCAGCAAGCTTAGGAAGCTAATCAAGCACAGCAAAGCCTGTAACCAGGTGACCGAATTGTCCCAACCTGGGTATCTTCCAGCCGAATCCTAGGATCCTAGGCTAGACTCCTGTAGAATATGATCCAGGTTATGATCTTCTAACTGGGACCAAAGTCCCTAGGCTGAAGCCATGTAACATCTAACCCCTGGTGACTGAATCAAGTCCTTTTTATACCCAAGCCTTCACCTCAGAGTATTATGTTCTTATAGGATTGGTTCAGATAAGGCTGTATTTTTATTGGTCGGCAGTTCAATCCGACTGCATAATTTTCCTCTGAAAGATGTCGAAAGAGGGAACTGAGATAATTTACATCTAGTTTGCAATTCACAAACTAAGACAATGGGGGCTCCGAGCAAACTGGCAAGAAACAATGGCTAACTTCTCTTGAGTTAACAAACAAAAGAGTAATACGTCTGGCCTAATTAGGAATATTTAACCCTCAAAACAAATGGTAATATGCTGTGTCATCACAATGACTTCAGCTGACAGCCAATACAAACACATTCACACTGAAGTACTACAGGTCCTACTCACTCTAACCCTAGAAGAACGGAGTCTGCGCTCTCCAGAATTTCAAGCAGTGACTTCTTCCCTGTCACCAGCACCACCTTCAGAGTGAATATGGTGGCGGCTAGTGACAGGAGCAGACGTTGCAGGAGTGGGCTCTTATGGGGATGTTACAAGAGTGGGACAGTGCAAATGAAACAGGCTGAAGGCTCAGACTGGTATTGTTTTGGTTGAAGGGAACCTATTATTCAATAGAACTTCTGTTGTGACGTATCAGTTATATTGATTGGTAGGGCTACAGAGGCGCTAAGACTTTAACTGATCACTTGTGTAAAATCGCGGTCACACTACTGAGAGCTGTGCCACGTAAGCTTTGACCGTCCGATGCTCCGAGAGCTGAACATACGGCCTACGGCGTCTGCACCCTCAGCACTCCGTGGAGAACTCATTAAGCAGGGGCACAGCATTCATCTCAGAGCCTTTGTTTTAGCAATCAGAGGGGAATCTCTATACCTGGATACTCCGTGATCAAAACGTCTGACCTGTCACTATGATATGAAAAATGTTATATAAAGATCTCTATCGCTTCATTTGGGTGACAAAGGAGACCATGGGTGTATGTTGCTGCTACTAGGAGGTTGACACTAGGCAAAAAAAGTTATCTTCTCCTCAGTAGCTACACCCTGTTGCCCAAGTCACAAGCTGTACATGGGACAAAAAAGGAAATCATTAATAAAAACAACAAATCTAAGGTAGAAACTGGGCTGAGCGTAGCCCCATGTCTGCCTCCTACGGACACTAAGCTAAAACTGACCAGATCTCCTCCGGTCGGTGGTGTATACTACCGAGGAGGAGACAACTTTTTTCATTTAGCCTAGTGTCGCCTCCTAGTGTCAGCAGCATACACCGATGGCTACCTGTGTCCCCCAATGAAGAGATAGAGAAAGAGATTTTATGGTGAGTACCTCAAATCTTCTTTTGCACTTTAACATGTGCTAACAACCAGGACTGTGGAGTCGGTAAGACAAATATCTGACTGCTCAATTTCCCTGAATCTGACTCCCAACTCAACCAAAATGGACTCCGACGCCAAAATTATGGCTGTGAAGTCAGTAAGCCGAACATCCGACCCCTCAATTTTCCTGAATCCGCCTCCAACTCCACCAAAATGGATACCGGATTCCACGACTCTGACTCCACAGCCCTGCTAACAGTAATGCAGAATATCAGTCCTATTGGTGACATCACAGCCATATGGTGCACAGTTCTGAACAGTGCCCAATACTATGAGTATTATAGGGTCGTATACAAAGAATTCACCATTGTAAGCCAAATAGAAGGTCCCATCACCCCTATATTCTCTACCGTTTCATTGTGGGATACAGGAAACCATGGGTGTAAGCTGCTGCCTCTAGGAGGTTGACACTAGGCAAAAAAAGTTAGCTCCTTCTCAATAATTACACCATGTTGCCCATGTCACAAACTGTATTTGAGAGAATAAGGGAAATCATTCATAAAAACAACAACAAATCTAAGGTAGAAACAGGAATGGGTTCAGCCGTGTGTCTGCCTCCTACGGACACTAAGGTAAAACTGACTAGCTTCCCTCCAGTCGATTGGTGTATACCACTGAGGTGTAGAAAACTTTTTTCTTGCTTAGTGTCTCCCTCTTTGTGGCAACAGCATACACCATGGTCTCCTGAGTCCCCCAATGAAGCGATAGAGCGAGAGCTTTTACAGTGAGTACTCAAAATCCTCTTCTGTGCATGTGCTATCAATAGTAACCCAAAATATCAGTCCTATGGGCGCCATCACAGCCATATGGTGCACAGTTCTGACAGTGACCAATACTATCAGCGTGTTAAAATGTCTTATACAGACTATTCACCATTCTAAGCTGTATAGAAGGTCCCAGCACCCCTATATTTCTACACGTGCCCTCTTACAGACACTGCAAGATTAGGAAACTAGAAAGAATTATCCCATGGGCCCTGCCAACTCTGCACCACTCTGTACACCTCAATCTAAATCCTGGCCGTTTTCTTCCAATAGGAACAGCAATGGATCAGCAGGATCACAGCCGACAATGAGAATCTACACGAGGAGAAGAGACATTTACTCCAGAAGATCACAGAATATGAAGTTTCAGACAGAAATCACAAGTGGAAACTGCTGTCAATACAGAAAAGGTAGCGAGGAAGTCACGTAAGGACAGCCGCACCTGGATAGACGGGTCACCGGCACTGACCATTCACAGGCGCCCATAGTCTGACAGGCCACAAGCACTGACAGTTCACAGGCGCCCATAGTCTGATGTGTCACCGGCACTGACCATTCACAGGCGCCCATCGTCTGACGGGTCACCGGCACTGACAGTTCACAATCGTCCATAGTCTGATGGGTCACCGGCACTGACAATTCACAGGCGCCCATAGTCTGATGGGTCACCGGCACTGAAAGTTTACAGGCGCCCATAGTCTGTTGGCTGCACGGCACTGACCGTTCACAGGCGCGCATAGTCTGACGGGTCACCGGCACTGACCATTCACAGGCGTCCATAGTCTGACGGGTCACCGGCACTGACCGTTCTTAGGCGCCCATAGTCTGATTGGTCACCAGCACTGACCATTCACAGGCGCCCATGTCTGATGGGTCACCGCACTGATCGTTCACAGGCGCCCATTGTCTGATGGGTCACCGGCACTGACCGTTCCAGGCGCCCATATTCTGATGGGTCACCAGCAATGACGGTTCACAGGCACCCATAGTCTGATGGGCCACTGGCACTGACAGTTCACAGCGCCCACAGTCTGATGGTCACTGGCATTGACAATTCACAGCCGCCCATAGCCTGATGGGTCACCGGCACTGACCGTTCACAGGCGCCCAGTCTGATGGGTCACCAGCGCACTGACCGTTCACAGGTGCCCAGTCTGATGGGTCACTCGCACTGACCATTCACAGGCGCCCATAGTCGACAGGTCACCAGCACTGACCGTTCACTAGGCGCCCATAGTCTGACGGGTCACCGGCACTGACCGTTCCACAGGCGCCCATAGTCTACGGGTCACCTGCACTGACCGTCTCACAGGCACTCATAGTCTGATGGGTCACCGGCGCCATAGTCTGATGGTCACCGGCACTGACCGTTCACTTGTGCCCATAGTCTGATGGGTCGCCGGCACTGACAGATCACAGGCGCCCATAGTCTGATGGGTCACGGCACTGACAGATACAGGCGCCATAGTCCTGTTCCACTTACTTCTAACGTCTGTACTAAGTACTCAGATGGGTGGAATAAGTTACTGACTGGAAATGTATTTCTTTGCTGTAATAACTATTCATATATATTACTTAATTACAGGCAGAATTCTAGATGAAGAGAACAGACAACTGCAGGAAGTCTTCTCCAGCTCTACAACCAAATGCATCACTGGAACGAGTACTAAAGAAGCTGCAAACATCAACCTTTGTAAACCATACAGAGTAAATGACACTCGGCAGTGTAAGGACCTCAGTATCCCTATTCATGTTTATCGGGTCTGCACACATTACAGAACAACTATAGGACCAACAATTACACTCAGCTTTGTAATTTGGTATATATAACATGGAGAAAAGTGAGATATTTAAGTTTATGGCAGCAACGTATGCGTTATAACCCATCAGTGTGAATCCTGTACAGACAACCATATTATGGGGAAAGGGTACAGTGAGGACAGAGATTAAAGCTTAGTGGCCATTTATACTGAGGACGACATGAGGGATTAACATTTTCAAACAAGTTTCCAATCTCTTATTAAGCCTTTGAGTTTTATGATGCATTACGCTCCCTTTTCTTCTGTTTTAGGATATTACAAAGATAATGTCAACCGAGCGTCTGCTAAGACCGGATGCGATACTAAATCACAAGTAAGAATAAAACACTACTGCCATTTAAAGGAGCACTCCCGGGGTGAATGTTATATTTTGGGTGTTCATTTCCTTACTGCGTGCTTTATTCTTGTATCAGTCTTCTCTCCATTACTCTTCTCTGGCCTGTGCTCTGCAGGCTGAATCATACACTGTCTTTACTGTGAAATGGAAGTCGGTCTCTCTGCATTTATCCTGTTCACTACAGCCTCAATGTGAGTCTCATAAAACGTATGGTATATAGACACTGACTTCTAGTCCACACTGAATATACTGTCTCATTGGGGTAGAAATATAGCACTTAGCAAACACTGACCAACACTGCAATTACTGGATGTGCATTACAAGTGGAATGCTTTGTTATTCTTTTGGAGTGCTTCTTTAAGAAGTTAGCCGCTTCTGTATATATTGTATTTTGAGGACTATAAGATGAACCTTTTCCTCAAAAATTTTGGGAGGAATGTGTAAATGCTTAGCAGGGGGCACAGGGTCACAGGACGCAGAATCGCTGCTGCAGAAAGCCTGCGGCATGAGTGTGGCAATGCTGCAGCCCCTGGAGGTTTGGGGGTCCTAAGTCTATTGACGCTCGCTACCGCTTTTCTCCTGCCTTAGGCCAGTATTGGGTGGATTCTCCACCAGATGATCCCCCAGTTTCCCGCCTGGCCGCAAAAACTTTGCTTTCTCTGCCTGATGGGCCTTTTATTAAGGATCCGATTGACAGGCAGGTTGAATAACTTGCTCGTTCGGTCTTCGAGGCGACTGGTTCATCCCTCTCGCCCTCCTTTGCTTCCCTGTGGGTTGCTAATGCGATCATAACCTGGGCAGATACTCTGCAGAACAGCAGCCTTCCATCGTAAATATGGAATCTAGCGGTCCAAATCTCAATTGCCGGGGAGTATCTCATTCAGGTGTCCCTAGATTTGGCCAATGCTGCTATTGCGGGCTCAAATGCCATTACCATTCGCAGGGCGCTCTGGCTCCATGAGTGGAGGGCAGATTCTGCATCTAAGAAATCTCTGATAGTCTTCCTTACCAAAGCAGCCGGCTTTTTGGTAAGCGATTAGAAATGCTCATTTCGGATGCCACTGGAGGGAAGAGTACCTCTCTTCCCCAACACTAGCCGAGACGCCCCTTTGTTAGACATCTGCAGAAGCGCTTTCGTTCGTTTCGGAACTCATTCAGTTGGGCTGCCTCCCGCCCACCTCCGAATACGAACCACTCCCCACACAGAGACAGTGGTACGCAATCGGCCCCAAAGTCGAACACGGCCTGGCAATACCGGCTAAAACCCTCCAGACCTAGGCGATCTCGATCGCATAGATTCTCTTTGTCCTGACTCGCCCTCATCCACGGAAGACACCACCTTAGTAGGTGGCCGACTGTCTTTGTTTTGTCACGTCTGTCTCGCCATCGTAGAAGACAGGTGGGTCAGGGAACTGGTGTCTTCCGGCTACACCATCGTTTTTCCTCTCCAATCCTCCAAGGTCCCCACTGAAGGTCCGCGTCTTTTTTCAGGCCATCGGTAAGCGGGAGTCATCATTCCCATTCTGGAGGCTTCTTCTCTAACCTTTTTGTGGTTCCCAAGAAGGACAGCTCTGTCCGTCCTATCTTGGATCTGAAACATCTAAACAGATACATCCGAATTCGCCACTTCAGGATGGAATTCATCCACTCCATTATTACATCAATGGAGGAGGGAGATTTCTTCACCTCAATAGATATTCGAGATGCGTACCTACACATCTCGATCTCCCAGGTGCACCAACAGTACCTGCGCTTTGCAGTTCACAAGGATCATTACCAATTTGTGGCCTTACCCTTCAGGCTTGCCATGGCGCCCAGGGTATTCACCAAGTTCATAGCGGCTGTCATGACTATCTTGGATTCCCTGGGCGTAATCGTCTTGCTCTATCTAGACGACCTTTTGATCAAAGCCCCCTCGTTCGTATACTGCGAAGAGAGCATTCAGATTACTAAAGACACGCTCTCTCGTCTGGGTGGTTAGTCAATCTTACAAAATCCTCCCTAAGCCCCGGACCAGACAATCACCTTCTTGGGGATGGTTTTCGATACCTCCCGCGGGTTGGTAGTTATCCCTTGAGACAAGTCACGGGCCGTGAGTCAGGGAGTCCGAGTTCTTCTCCGTCCCTCGCATCATTCCATTTGTTTCGTGATTAGAGTTCTGGGGAGGATGGTTGCGACAATGGAGTCAGTTCCATTTGCCCATTTGCCCAATTACACCTCAGGCCCCTGCAGATGGCCCTCCTATCAGCCTGGGACAGGAGCCCGTTCACCCTCAACCGGACCTTTTGGATTTCCCCCCAGGTTAGGCAGAAATTTTGTTGGTGGTTGAAGCCAGTCTCCCTCTCGTGGGGGAGGTCGTTCCTCCCTGCTTATTGGGTGATACTTGCCACCGACACCAGTCTGGTGGGTTGGGGGGCAGTCTCCCGCCAGCACACGGCTCAGGGGCATTGGTCCTGCCACGTGTCTACCCTTCCAATCAATCTTCTGGAGATTCAGGCCATATTTCTGGCCCTACAGACCTTTCACCATCTACTGGCGGGTCGTCACATTTGGGTACAGTCGGACAATGCCACAGCTGTGGCATGTCAATCACCAGGGAGGTACCCCCAGCAGAAAAGCAATGCACGAAGTGGAGTCCATCCTTATCTGGGCCGAGTCGACCCAGTCCGTTCTCTCTGCCATGCACATTCCAGACGTGGACAACTGGGCGGCGCATAGCGTCAGGAGAGTGAGCTATACATCCGGAGGTATTCCAGCAGATTTATCATTGCTGGGGGACTCCGGACGCGCATCTCATGGCACCTCGTCTGAATGCCAAAGTGCTAACGTTCATGGCTCGGTCGCATTACACATTAGTCCAACTGTGGAGTCAGTTTCATCTACCCTAAATCTAACCTCCTCTGCCCCTAATACCGAGGGTAGTGGGGAAAATCAAAATTGAAAGGCGTCCCGTCATTCTAGTGGCACCAGATTGGCCAAGGTGCACCTTGTACGCCGATCTGGTGCAGCTCGTCGCCGATACGCCTTGGTGTCTACCAGACCGTCCGGACCTGCTAACCTAGGGTCCGATATTCCACCAGAACTCGGCGGCCCTGAATTTGACAGCGTCGCTGTTGAGACCTGGGTATTAACCCAGGTGGGTTTTTCTCCAGAGGTGATCAGCACAATGATCAGAGCTAGGAAGCCCGCCTCGGCTCGCATTTCTTATCGCACATGGAAAACCTTTTTTTTTTTCGTGGTGCAGGGATCGGGGTCATTCTCCCCTTGTTTTTTCTCTTCCCATCATTCTGGGGTTTCTTCAGTCCCGCCTGGATTTCAGCCTTTCAACCGGGTCTCTAAAGGGGCAGATAGCCACACTTTCAGTTCTTTTCCAGCGACGACTTGCTACGAGATCTCATCAGGACTTTCATTCAAGGTGTTTCCCGCCTTGTTCCCCTCTACCGGAGACCGCTGGAAGCATGGGACCTAAATTTGGTTCTGGATGCACTTCAGAGGCCTCCCTTCGAGCCTCTGAAAGAAATTCCTCTCCCTCTCCTGTCTTGGAAGGTAGTTTTTCTCGTGGCAATAACTTCAATACGCCGTGTCTCAGAGCTGGCCGTGCGCTCCTGCAGAGCGCCTTTTCTTGTTTTTTGTCAGGATAAAGTCGTGTTCCGTCCAGTCCCTTCCTTTCTTCCGAAGTTCTTTTCTTCTTTCCATCTTAATGAAGAGATCGTTCTTCCCTCTATTTGCCCAATGCCAGTGCACCGCATTGAGAAGGCTTTGCTCACCCTGGACATGGTGAGAGCTCTTAGGTGCTACGTGTCTCGGACAGCACTCCTCCTGAAGTCTGAGTCTCTGTTCATTCTTCCGGAGGGTCACAGGAAAGGAATGGCAGCGTCCAAGGCTACACTCGCCAGGTAGATCAAGTTGGCCATCCAAGAAGCCTATCGACTGCGGAACATGCCTATTCCAGGCAGGTTGAAGGTACATTCGACTCATGCTTTCAGAGCATCATGGGCTATTTGACACAAGGCATCCGCTGAGCAAGTGTGCAAGGCGACTCCCTGGTCCAGCCTGCATATGGAGCAGTTGTAAGGGCACTCGGTAGCCAGACTGGCAGTCTTTTGGGTAGTCACAGTGGCGGTAACCCGGCTCTGTGGCCCTGACCGAATGAGTTAAGAGGAATATTTACAGGGGATTTTGGAAGTTGATCATGGCACCACCTGTAGTGTCTGGTCAGGGATGACCAGTGCTGCGGTATAGACCCTCAGGGGATAGATGGACTGGCAACTAGTATAGAACACTCCCCACAGGTGTACGGGCCTCTGGGATTTAGTAGACAATCCATATGGAGAAAGGTGGTGTAGTTATGGTGCTGGGTGCAGGAAATAAGCAGGAGGACACAAAGGGTGCAGTTCTTACCAAGTTCTTTACTTGTAGTTCTTTCAAAGCAGTCCCAGCCTGGTACTGTGCTCCTCCCGATCGCAGCTCGGCCAGGTCTCAGATTATTTAGAAACACTCCTCTGAGACACCTTTCATTAGCCTTTCTTTGCTGCCCTCTCTGCGGTGTTCTTCTCACCTACTTCTGTTCTGCGTCTTCGTGTCACAAATCCCTGGGCAGGAGATCTCAGGCCCAGTCGAGTGACGGCTAGCAAGTCCTCTTGGCCCTACTTTAATCACTGTGCCTGGAGTGTCCACGGGGCTGGCAACTACTCTTGCAGACCAGTAGCCTCCAGTTTTCTGGCTGAAGCATACAGACTTCTCACCAGATTGGGCCAGTCCTCTCATGCATCTAGTTCCTCCAACAACGACCTGCAGGGCGACCGGCCTACCCACTGGTTCCGTTTGCCCAGACTCTAGCCACCCCTAGAACTCCATTCTCTCCTTCCTCCTTTGTCTCCTGTTGACTACTAACTCTTCTCTACCTCTCTCACTGACTCCACCCCCCTTCCTAAACTACACCCTCCTCCAGCCAGCAGATGGGGAATGCTCTCTAAAAGGATCTCTTCTTCTCTGCATCTTCTGGCCTGGAGTTAGGAATGGTGTTGGGTGTAGGGTGGGGGTGTCTCATGTTTGTGCGCCCCCATCTTACCTGAGAGCGATGATACCACACCTGCAAATTAGGCGCAGCATCACTGTGGCGGACAAGAGGCAGGGGTCCCACACATACGTTCACGAAGGTTTACAACATTCATACTAAGTCATGAGCAGATGCGAGTCTTGGTAGACGTATTGCAGGCTGCGGTGGCTCATCTTTAATTCGGTATGTTTCCAGGAGATATTTGTTTTTTTCTGGGGTTGTTTTTACCCACCAAGGGACTGCTTTAGGGCGTCCCATGGTCCTGTGTCCCCCAATGAAGCGAATGAGGAAAAAGGGATTTTTGTGTGTACTCATTGTAAAATCATTTTCTCTGAACCTCTATTTAGGGGACACAGCACCCACCCTGTTTCCCGTCTCGGGCCATACTATTCCGTTCTCGTATGTTGCCTTCTGAGATGCTTATATTCTCCTACTGCTTGGTCACTGAACTGGTTCGGCTTGTGCCAGCCAGGGGGGTCTATACTGCAGGGGAGGAGTTAATCTTTTTTATATTCACTTAGTGTCAGCCTCCTAATGACTGCAGCATAACACCCCATGGTCCTGTGTCCCCCAATTAGAGGCTCAGAGAAAGGATTTTACGGTGAGTACACAAAAATCCATTTTTTTCCTTGGGGTGCATCTTATAGTCTGCAAAATACGATATCTATCTCATTATTAAATTTCACATTGGAAAGTCACAGCACACCTTATAATCCACATAGATTGTGATGGGGTCTTTGAATACCTCTTTTTCAATATTTTTACTACACCTTGATGCAGAATTTTATTTTGTGCCTATGATCCACATGCTTCTTGCATAAAGCCAGGCACAGTTATTAACACGAATCCTTAATAGAACCCATCCCTTCCATCCAAGAAGTGATAACTTAGATGTGACACTATATAGAGGTAGAAAAACGAGATGCAACTAGAAATAAAGAAACTCATACAGGCACATTTTTATTTAAATGGAAGCAATTTATTGTAAAAATGCTCCGTATGGAGAAGAAAAGAAGTGTAGGAGAACCTTGTACCACCATTGCTTGGTACATCCTAGATGATCGCAACAATAACTTAGGTCACCTGGTTCTCACCACCCGATAGAAATGGAGGTCATGTGAAATAAAGTGTCGATATGAGCTTCACATTTGCATATAGAATGTATTATAATATCTATATTATATAACTTACATTCTGACGATGGCTGATGTGGTGGAGCCAGATCATAGGAGGCATTGTCATCGCTGCATGGTGGGGGTAACAGTAGGACGATTGCTGCAGGCGGTACAGCGGGAGTACTGGCAATGCATGAGTCACCCTGGTTGGTTCTGTGTAAGTAAATGTTGGCGGTGCAGGCTTCAAAGAAATGATGTCAGATGCAGCGCGTGTGCACATTGAGCTCTCGACTCAAAAACGAACTGAGACTTCAATCTGCGCATGTGCCGCATCCGAAACCATTTTCTAGAAGTCCACTGCAGGGAGATCAAATGTCATCATTAAGCTGGGACCTCAATCTGTTCACGTGCCGCATCCAACATTTCTATGAAGCCCGCATCGCCGACATTTACTTGTATACAACCACCAGGGACGGCTTCTGCCTCACACCTCCCACAGCATAGTCATGATGGCTCCTGCCTCGCACTACCCGCAGCATATTCAGGATGGCTCCTGCCGCGCACCATCCGCAGCTTAGTCAGGATGGCTCCTGCCGCGCACCATCCGCAGCATAGTCAGGATGGCTCCTGCCTCGCACAACCCACAGCATAGTCAGGATGGCTCCTGCCTCGCACCTCCCGCAGCATGATCAGGATGGCTCCTGCCTCACACCTCCCGCAGCATAGTCAGGATGGCTCCTGCCTCGCACTGCCCGCAGCATAGTCAGGATGGCTTCTGCCTCACACTGCCCGCAGCATAGTCAGGATGGCTCCTGCCTCACACCTCCCACAGCATAGTCAGGGTGGCTCCTGCCTCGCACCATCCGCAGCATAGTCAGGATGGCTTCTGCCTCGCACCTCCCGCAGCATAGTCATGATGGCTCCTGCCTCGCACAACCCACAGCATAGTCAGGAAGGCTCCTGCCTCGCACTGCCCCTCAGCATAGTCATGATGGCTCCTGCCTCACAGCACCCGCAGCATAGTCAGGATGGCTCCTGCCTCACAGCACCCGCAGCATAGTCAAGATGGCTCCTGCCTCGCACTGCCCGCAGCATAGTCATGATGGCTCCTGCCTCGCACAACCAACAGCATAGTCATGATGGCTCCTGCCTCGCACCACCTGCAGCCAAGCTGGGACACCCGCTGCACCGCCTGCAACATTGCCCTACTCCTGCCACCACCGGTGACCCAGCCTCCTGTGACCCCACCACTGCTGCCCACCCCCGGTTGGATACCTAAAAACTTTTTTCTACCAATTTTCTTTCTCTAAAGTTGGCTTGCGTCTTATAAAACGCAAAATACAGTATAAATAAAAAAATAAAAGGCAAAATCTACTATTTGTCCATTATGGAGCCTGTTACCTTTAGCAATATATAAGGTCCTAAAGGGATGGTCTCAAAAAATGGCGGTGTCACCCTGCCCTAAATATGGGTTTGAAAACCAAAATAAGGGTCAGGGATCAAAAACAGGGAGATTCTGACATAAATCTGACACATTTAGGCATCATACATGAAGAAAAAGCGGGAGGAGTCTCCAATAAAAAATAATCACTGAGTAAGGGCATAAGCCAGAAAAGCGTCAAGATTGCATCTCCGCTATCATGGAATTTCATATAATTTAATATTTTGTACAAATTAAATAAGAATTATTCTTTCATGTAGACTCCTCCCACTTTGTCTTCATGTATACTGGCTGAGAGTCACGGCATTGTGGGTCTGAGCCCAGAAGATGTGAGCAGCAGCATGGATCATGGTGAGGCATATATGTGCCTAAATCTTTACAAAATTTAGGCATCATAGTGATCCTGATAACGTTGATAACGTGGGATTATAGGCCAAAACCCCGTCCTACCAGCCATAATCCCATCCATGATTCCTCAATAACCAGGCAGTGCTTTAAGAGTGTCATCCACTCTCTATAGTTGACTAGCCACAAACCTGTATCAGTGTAATCCATGACTCTGCCATTAGATTTGTCTAACAATTCAGATTTTCTTTTCAGTTCCCCGGAAATTGAGGCTGCCACTTCCCCTGTGATGACAAAAGTAATGGACGCTACGGAGCTTGAACAATCCCCAGAAATCCCAATGACCCTGTCGCTATCGCACTCGGACACATTGGAAGTTGGATATCTTAATGTGGCTTCTCCTGGGGTCCTCATCGCTCCCCTTCAACCATCGGTGACTCCGGAGCCGCGCACTGACGATGTATGAAATAAAAGTGACCATTGGGCTGGGTTTGGTCTTTCATGAACACATTTTAGCTCTTTACTGACCAATAAGTATCTTCAATGGGAGCTGATTCACTCTCTGTAGTGATGGCGGAAATAGCGGTTTTGCACCTTGTGATGGATTTCGGTGCCTTTCCTACCAGAGTATTAATCCTCATGCTGCTACCTGGACATGAGAGCAGCACTGACCGTGCTGCACAGGTTTGTATTTTTATATTAGTTTAATAAAAAGTTGTTGTTGTTTTTTAAATGTGTCCATAGTGTGTGATTTATTTCTCTTTGTTTCTTCATTATTGTCCCCACCAAAAAATATGGTTTTATTCTTCTGTAATATTTCAGGTGTAATTTGTTGGGGAAAAAAAGACAGATCAATTTTAAATGGAGACTAAAATCATCAATCACCTGAGAGCTGGATTATAGATCACTAGTGATGACGGAGGACTACCATGCTCGGGTGCTCAGTACTCGAAACGAGCAGGTCGGATACTTGCGGGTCCTGTACCAAGTATTAATGACGTCATTGCGGAGGTAGAGCATTTTTCCGGGAATTCTTACACTCGCCCATCTGAGCGTCTGACTTGCCCGTTTCGAGTACCGCGTACCCGAGTGTGGTAGTGCTCGCTCATCACTATAGATGACCACTAAAGTAAACAGTTTATTTTCTGATCATCATAATGGGAGACCCAGACAATGGGGTTTAGGGCACTGCCCTCCGGAGGCCACACTAGGTACTACAAGTTTGTAGACACCGCCCCCTCCGCTTATAAACCCCTACCGCAGGGAACATCCTCAGTTTTAACTTAGTGTGCTCGGAGGTATCACACGCTTTGCTTGCACTTCACTGCATTCTCACATCTTACGTGATGGCGTATGAAGACAAGGTAAAATGGTCCCGGTCG
Organism: Allobates femoralis; assembly: GCA_033576535.1. Lineage (NCBI taxonomy): Eukaryota > Metazoa > Chordata > Amphibia > Anura > Aromobatidae > Allobates > Allobates femoralis. The sequence continues at coordinate 5,563,086 of JARQOC010000009.1, forward strand.
GGGACCTCCGGCAGTCTCCCTGCTCACCCTCGGGAACACGCAGGTTGAGGTACCGGAGGGCCTAGAGCCTGGACACTGCGTGTCCTCCTGGTACGCTGTCGCGCTCCTTCCCATCCCTCCTTGGGGGCTCTGGAAAGTGGGAGACTGGAGCCTCGCACAGCTCCGCTCCGTCCGAGGCCTCCCTAAATGGTGCTTACAGACCGGACTGGAGCCAGCCCAGTCCGAGGCCTCCCTAAATGGTGCTTACAGACTGGACTGGTGCTGCACCCCCGTCCGAGGCCTCCCTAAATGGTGCTTACAGACCGGACCGGCACTGAGATGCCTTGTGTGTCTCCGGTGTGCCTGGGGGTGGTGTCTGACATCTTATGTGTTCTGACACTCAGACCGCGCGCAACCCTCGGGTCCGCGGTTCTGGCGGTGTACCCTGTGCTGGGATCACCCTGGCTGACCGCCCTGTGTGACACAGGGGCTGCGGCTGTAGGCTTCAGACTTTTGTCTGCAGCCTTAGTATTGTGTTGTGTTTGTCACGATACTTCCCGTGCTGCGGGCTCCGGCGCCTACATTATGAGGCTGCCGGAGGAGAGAAGCAGCCCAGGTGGTGACGTCATCGATGGGCGTGCGTGTGGGCTTCCCGCGTGTTTTCGGCGCCGCCCACGGTTTCTCTGCCGGCGGCCATCTTTCCCCTCTCGTCCCGGCTGGGATCTGATTGAAGTGCACTGTTGCACTCCAGGGGAGACCGGAAGCCCTCGCGGAGGCCACACACGCACACCGCTTCCTCCCACCGCGTTACTGCGGTCGGTAAGCCGCCGGTTGTACCGGTTTTTGTTCTAGATTGGCTTATTTCCCCTGCTGTGGGTATGTCCTCAGCTAGGAAGAGCGCTGCTAAAGCGGCCATTGTCACCGCTGCCTGTGCTACATGCAACGGGACACTGGTTGAGGGGTCCTGCAATAACTGCGGACGCCCAGAGGCCCGGACTGATACTGCTGAGACAGTAGCTCGGGTGCTATACCCTGAGGTTCAGGTGATCCCAGGGCCATGGGAAACACAGAATAAGATTAATGAATCTTTGTTATCCCAGCTGTCCTCCATGTCGCAATCCCTGGAGGCACTTAATAGGAGACTGGAAAGCCCAGCTACTCCTTCCAGTTACCCCCGGGTGTCTCCTTCCTCGACTGTGAGACCCCTTAAGCGGACTCGACGTGATGATTCACCCGAGCTCCAGGCTCTCTCTGAGGAGGAGCGTCTCTCTGATGGTGATGAGGATGATGGGGGTTCAATGCTCGGGTCTATGTCAGAACCACCAGACGGGGTGGAGGATCTGGTGTCCTCCATCAACGAGACTTTGCGTCTCGTGACACCCCCTGAAGAGGTGACAGTTCACCCAAAGGAGGTCTATCAATGGCTGCGGCCGGAGGCTAGACCAAGTGGTTCCTTTATGGACCACACTAACTTTGGAAGGGTGATTAGAGCACCCAGGGTTCATCCTGGGCGGCGTTATGTCCGCAAATCTAAGGACAATCGCTTCCCCTTCTCTCAGGAGGTGCTTCAGGAGTGGTCGCAGTCCCCGAAGGTGGACGCTTCCATGACCAGGATTGCTGCACGCTCCCTTTTCTCTGCCTCTGATAGCTCCTCGTTGAAGGATGCGACTGATAGACAGGTTGAGCAACTCGCCAAGTCTTCTTATGAGGCTGTGGGGTCTTCATTTGCCCCTAATTTTGCCACGGTCTGGACTCTGCAGGCGATCACCACCTGCTTGGATGGTATCACTGATCTGGCAGGGTCCAGTCCAGAGGTCCTGGCGCTTACCGATAGGGCAAGGGCCTATGCGGACTACGCCAGGACGGCAACATTGGAAACTGCCACCCGCTCTGCCGTGGCTTCGGCCAACGCTATAGCGATCCGCAGGTTGTTGTGGCTGCGTCTTTGGGACTCAGATGCCACGTCTAAGAAGATTTTGCAAAATCTTCCGTTCTCTGGTGATAGGCTTTTTGGTACCGAGCTGGACAAGCTGATAAAGGATTCTGCGGAGTCAAAGATCCCACAGAATAAACCTAAGCCACGGTTTTCCGTAAAAAGGAACCCTAAACAGTGGTCCTTTCGTTCCAGCTCGCAGCCATCAGCATCGTCTGCTCGCGCGGACAGAGGGGGCAAGCCCTCTACTCAGTGGCGCCCCAAGGGTCGCCAAAAGAAGCCGGCAGGGGCAACCGCTGTCACCCCCAAACCCGCTTCCGCATGACTCGCTCTCTCGTCCTGCCTCCCCACAGGTGGGGGGCCGCCTGTCTCATTTTCAGGACAGATGGCTACTCCACGTCCAAGACCAGTGGGTCAGAGACGTAGTCTCGCGAGGCTACAGGATAGAGCTGACGTCGCAGCCGGCACACCGATTCCATCGGTCTGTCCCATCCCCAGAAAAGGCTCAGGCTTTTTACCTGGTGTTGGAGGGACTCCGCAGAGACGGAGTAGTGGTCCCAGTGCCTTCTGGGGAGAGTTCCGGGGTTTTTACTCCAACCTCTTTATCGTCCCAAAGAAGGATGGCTCTTTCCGCCCGGTTCTGGACCTCAAGTTGTTCAACCGTCACGTGTTGGTTCGGAAGTTCCGCATGGAATCCCTGCGCTCCGTGATCGCGGCTGTGTCGCAGGGAGACTTCCTGGCGTCCATAGATATCCGAGACGCGTACCTTCACGTGCCCATTGCACCAGCCCATCAGCGCTGGTTGAGATTTGCAGTGGGGGACGAACATTACCAGTTTGTGGCGCTGCCTTTCGGACTGGCCTCGGCACCGCGGGTGTTCACGGAGGTGATGGCCTCCATGATGGCCCTCCTACATGTACAGGGACATGCCGTCATACCCTATTTAGACGACCTGCTGGTCAGGGCGCCATCGGAAATCCTTTGTCAGAAGAGCCTGGATGTGACCATGCAGTCTCTGGAACAGTTTGGATGGCTTCTCAATATTCAGAAGTCAACCCTGGTTCCGACACAGTCATTGACTTACCTGGGCATGAACTTTCACACAGACTCAGCTCTGGTGTCTCTGCCGCAAGCCAAACAGCTAGCCATACAATCGGGGGTGCGCGATCTCCTCATGTCACCACATTCATCTCTGCGGGTGTTGATGAAGCTGGTGGGGCGCATGGTGGCTGCAATAGAGGCGGTGCCTTTTGCACAGTTTCGCCTCCGTCCTCTCCAGTTGGAAGTCCTCAGCAGATGGGACAAGAGGACGTCCTCTCTGGATCAGTTGGTGGTCCTTTCCCAACCGACCAGGGACTCCCTGCAGTGGTGGCTCCGGCCAGGTCACCTGTCACGGGGCCGGTCTTTCCTCAAACCGTCATGGTTAGTGGTGACCACCGACGCCAGCCTGAAGGGCTGGGGAGCGGTGTTCCTACACCACAGGGCTCAAGGCCTCTGGACTCAGTCGGAGTCAGCGTTGCAAATCAACGTGCTGGAGATCAAGGCGATCTACCTGGCACTCCTGGCTTTTCAGACGTTCCTCTCAGGACACCCCATTCAGGTTCAATCCGACAACGCGACGGCCGTCGCCTATATAAACCATCAGGGAGGAACCAGGAGTGCGCAGGCCCTAGCCGAAGTCCACCGCATTCTATCCTGGGTGGAGGACAACGACTGCCTGATCTCCGCAGTTCACATCCCAGGGGTCGAAAACTGGGAGGCCGACTATCTGAGCCGGCAGGGGATGGACGCCGGAGAGTGGTCCCTTCATCCAGACGTCTTCCGGGACATCTGCAGCAGATGGGGCTTTCCGGACGTGGATCTGATGGCCTCGCGGCTGAATCATCAGGTGCCGCAATACATGGCGAGATCATGGGATCCTCAGTCTCTCGGGGCAGACGCCCTGATCCTGAGTTGGTCCAGCTTTCATCTACCATATGTGTTCCCTCCTCTAGCTCTGATTCCCAGGGTTCTGTGGAAGATCAGGTCGGAATGCAGGGTAGCCATTCTGGTGGCTCCAGATTGGCCCAGGAGGTCCTGGTATCCGGACCTGTGGCAACTGTCAGGCGGACACCGGTGGGCTCTTCCAGAACGCGCAGATCTTCTCGCGCAAGGCCCATTCTTCCATCTCAATTCCAGGGCCCTCAGATTGACTGCATGGCTCTTGAGGCCTGGCTGCTGACATCCAGAGGCTTCTCTTCTACAGTGGTTGCCACTATGAATCGGGCTAGGAAGCCTGTTTCGCGGAGGATATACCACAGGACGTGGAAAATCTTTTTCTCCTGGTGTGCCTCTGGTGGCCGGTCTCCGTGGCCCTTGTCCATCCCGACCTTGTTGGCTTTCCTACAATCGGGTTTGGAATTGGGCTTATCCCTCAGCTCCCTGAAGGGTCAAGTATCAGCTCTTTCAGTGCTGTTTGACAGGCGTTTGGCGCTCCTTCCTAAGGTCCGTCAGTTTCTGCAAGGGGTGTCTCGGGTGGTTCCGCCATATAGGTGACCGCTGGACCCTTGGGACCTTAACATGGTTCTGACGACTCTGCAGAAACCGCAGTTCGAGCCTCTGAGGGAAGTCCCCCTTTCTCGTTTGTCCCAGAAAGTAGTCTTTCTGGTGGCAATTACATCTCTGAGAAGGGTTTCTGAGTTGGCTGCACTGTCGTGCAAGTCACCCTTTCTGGTGGTTCACCAGGACAAGGTGGTGTTGCGCCGCGGGCAGAATTTTTGCCAAAAGTGGTTTCCACTTTCCACTTGAACCAGGAGATTGTACTCCCATCATTTTGTCCCGCTCCTGTTCATCAGATTGAGCGTGACCTCCACACTCTGGATCTCGTGAGGGCTGTACGCATTTATGTGTCCAGGACTGCCTCCTTCCGGAGTTCGGACTCGTTGTTCATCCTTACGGCGGGTCGCTGTAAGGGGTCCGCGGCATCAAAATCGACCTTGGCCAGATGGATCAAGGCACCCATTCAAGAGGCTTACCGTTCTTCAGGCATGCCTCTCCCGGTGGGCTTGAAGGCGCACTCGACCAGAGCAGTCGGTGCTTCCTGGGCTTTGCGACATCGCGCTTCAGCTCTGCCGGTGTGTCAGGCGGCCACATGGTCCAGCCTGCACACTTTCTCTAAGCACTATATGGTGCATGCCCATGCCTCTGCGGATGCAGGTTTGGGCAGGCGGGTCCTCCAGGCGGCGGTTGCCCACATTTGAGGGGGACCGTGTATTTCAACGTCTTTGAGGAACTCTTCCCGCCCTGGGGTTTGCTTTAGGACATCCCCATTGTCTGGGTCTCCCATTATGATGATCAGAAAAAAGAGAATTTTGTTTACGTACCGTAAATTCTTTTTTCTTGAATCATCAATGGGAGACCCAGCACCCACCCAGTTGTTCCGTTGCATGTTGTTGCATTTGCTCTGTTCCCTGTTGGGACAGTTTTTTATTCCGGGTTGTTGGACCGTCTGTGTACGGTTTCTTTCCCGATGTTTCGGGTGTGGTTTCTTTGTCTCCTCGCAGCTTATGGACCAAACTGAGGATGTTCCCTGCGGTAGGGGTTTATAAGCGGAGGGGGCGGTGTCTACAAACTTGTAGTACCTAGTGTGGCCTCCGGAGGGCAGTGCCCTAAACCCCATTGTCTGGGTCTCCCATTAATGATTCAAGAAAAAAGAATTTACGGTACGTAAACAAAATTCTCTTTATCACAGCAGATCTAATGTGTATGAATTTCAGCACAGAAACTCATGATGTGACTCGGTGGTGTGTATGTCCAGTATCATCTCTTGATGAGACGGAGGATGGTGTCTCCTCGCAGACCTGGATCAGGGCAGCCGTTGCTCGTGGACAGTCTGTAGTGATATCTAATGTTCTGTTAGTTCTCAATTTGATCCAGTTCTAAGTCCAGTCAATAGCATCCATCCATTGTCATCCTGGAGCTTCCTACACACTTGTGGCACAGTCCTCCACCGAGGAAACGAAGGAACCGCTGCGCCAGCGTACGGTCTGACAACGCCTCTGAGGGTTTATCCTTGCACCTAACGCCAGTCAGGGCACCTTTAGGTATGATATGTTGGATTTTGTGACCCTTAAAGGATAAACCTCCCACAGGTACACTGGTCATGCCAGATGATGTTGCAAGTAACAGCATTCACCGCGGTATCTGCAGAGTCAATGTGAAGCTGCTCTCATCTGTGAACAGGGTGGCTGCCTATGGCAGGTTTTCCTAGTCTGGTGTTCTCTGGCAAATGTCAATGAAACTGGGCACTAGCTTGTGAGTCCATCTCCTTCTATATGACGTTTGGCACAATGGACTCTTTCTGACGGTTTGCTCAGGCACATGCACACCATTAGCCACTGGAGGTCACTTTTAGGTCTCGGATACCATCCTGCTTCTGGGTTGATGGCCCATGTCCTGGTATCTGGTTCAGTGCTCTTGAGGCTGTGCTGGAACATGCAGCAAACCTTAATGTGCCCTCCTGGTGGAGCTGGACGACCTGTACAACCAGAATGGGCTGCAGGTTCCTCCTCATTCTACCAGAGGTGACAAGAACACTAGCAAAACTAGAGACGACTCAGTAAGGAAGGATGCAGAGAGAGTACCCTTGGACACCACTTGAGCTGGGCAAACATTAAAGGGGTTGTCCAGTTTGAACTGATACTTCTGCAGCCTCTCTGTGTGACTGGAGATTTATCAATCCTTCCCGCACTGAGCGCTGTGAGGATTAGCCGGTTTCTAAGCTTGTCACGGAACACAGTTATGCGGTATGCATATTCCCGACAACAACACAACTAGTGGGCATGGCCTCTCTCAATACAAATCTATGGAGAGGGCACGTCCACCTAATAGGCGCAGCGGTCTAGAGGGCGCGCCCTTGCTCCATACACTTGTATTGAGCGACACGGAGCCTACTAGTCAGGGGTTCTGGCTGAGTGGCCGGGAATGTGCATACCGCATAGTTGTGGTCCATTCCCTGCTTAGAAGACGCAAATCTTTGCTATGTGGGTGCACTGGGAGGATTGATAAGTTTGCAGTTACAATGAGTGACAGCATAAATGATCATTTTAAGCCAGACAACGCCTTTAAGGTCCGTTTACACGCATCAACTGGCGGCACTAAATGACCACCAATAGGTAAATACCGTTTACACCGACCGTGATAAATGCTACCATTCTGTGCACACAGGCTGTCATTGTTCGTGGCACTGCATGTTTTGATCCCTACATCCCAGTTTGAGGCCATATACTGTGGATGTTCTTCAGATTTCTTGGGGTTCAGGCCTCCTATATGCCTTTCCTACTCTTGTAATGATTCCAACTGTACTGAACAAAATAAGAGAACACTGAGCTAGGGTCTTACTGATTGCCCCTTTTTGACCCAAGATGGCGTGTGTTTTCTGGATGAAGCAGATGTTGGTGTGAGATGCATTGATCTTGCGAGAATCCCCGAGCATGCTCTCTAAGGGTCCAGTTCTCCACCCTCAGGTCTCGAGTCTTCGCTTGACAGCTTGGAATTTGAGATGAGGTTATTGAGAAGGCGGGGGTTTTCTTCAGGTTTAGTACCCATCCTTATTGTCACATCGCCATTGGACTCGGTGGCTGGTGTTCCTGCCTCGGCCGCTGGGAGGAGCCGGATTCCTTCGGCTGGTGGCGCCGGTGATAGGAGGGCCTTGTCCTCATATGGAACTGCTCCCGCGACGTCTGCCTCTGTCGCTGAGCGCCGCTGTGTTTCCCCTCTGGGTGGTGTTGGTCGCAGAGGAGCGGGCCCTGCAGAGGTGTCCGTTAGGCGCAGCCTGCGTTCTTCTGTCAGAGGTGGCGTGGGTGGAGCCAGTCGTGCATCTCCATCTGGCCTGGATCTAGGGGCGGTCTGGATGAGATCATCAGGCTGTGAGCTCCAGCCTATGGGAGGTAACCGCGCCCTTCAAATACATTGGAGCCTGTCTTGCAGGCCGCCAGATATAGTTTTGGTTCCCCAGTGATATAGTGTATGTTTAGTTTTGTCTCTGACCTTGCCTGGATTTCTGACTCTGCCTCTGCCTATTGATTTTGTACCTCAGCTGCCCTCTTGGTTTTTGCCCTTGACCTTTGCCTGGATTTTCGACTCTGCCACTGCCTGACGATTTTGTACCTTCGCTGCCCTCTCGGTTTTGACTCGGACTTCTGACTTCGTTTTTCGGGTCTTGATTTTCCCCTGGCGACCTCCCCGGCTCTGTTGCTCATATAGGCAGCTACCCCCTGGGCTCCGCTGTAATTCCAGATCCCTGTATAGGGGTTAAGGGTCTCGGGGTTTCTCGGGGTGCTGCCTACCAGCAGCTCGGCCTCACAGCGGATGGTCGTCACACTTATGAAGAGCAGGAAGCCGGTAACTACTAGGATTTATGGAAAAGTTTGGAGGAAGTTCTTGTCCTGTTCAAGGAGAAAACCTGGTAGGGGAAGCTCCAATAGTAGCCATACTAGATTCCTTCAGAAAGGATGGGACCTGGGGTTAGCAGTTAGTACCCTTAAGGTTCAGGTGTCAGCCTTAGGAGCGCTTTACAACTGCGATCTGGCCGCTAATGCCTGGGTTTCTTGTTTGATCAGGTCCAGTCATAGATCCACTCCGGTACAGTGTCCGAAAGTCCCCCATTGGGACTTGAATTTGGTTCTGGTGGTCCTGAGTCCTTCTGAGCCCTGATTAGAATCATTCTTGAAGAATCTCACCCTAAAGGACATTTTACTAGTAGCCTTAAGGTTAGCTAGAAGAATAAGTGACCAGCGGGCCCTTTGATAATGGCTCTACACACTCAAGTTCTAGATGACCGCATTATTTTCAGATCTCAAAATAATCCTATCTGCCAAAAGTAGCAAAGAGGTTTCATAGGGTACAGGATATAGTGCTCCCTTCCTTCTGTAACAACCCTAGCAATCAGAATGAGGAGGCTTTACATACTTGAGATGTCAGGAAGGCATTGATGCACTAGATACGGTTGTGGCCAAAAGTATTGACACCCCTGCAATTCTGTCAGATAATACTCAGTTTCTTCCTGAAAATGATTGCAATCACAAATTCTTTGGTATTATTATCTTCATTTAATTTGTCTTCATTGAAAAAACACAAAAGAGAATGAAGCAAAAAGCAAAACATTGATCATTTCACACAAAACTCCAAAAATGGGCCAGACAAAAGTATTGGCACCCTCAGCCTAATACTTGGTTGCACAACCTTTAGCCAAAATAACTGCGATCAACCGCTTCCGGTAACCATCAATGAGTTTCTTACAATGCTCTGCTGGAATTTTAGACCATTCTTCTTTGGCAAACTGCTCCAGGTCCCTGATATTTGAAGGGTGCCTTCTCCAAACTGCCATTTTTAGATCTCTCCACAGGTGTTCTATGGGATTCAGGTCTGGACTCATTGCTGGCCACCTTAGAAGTCTCCAGTGCTTTCTCTCAAACCATTTTCTAGTGCTTTTTGAAGTGTGTTTTGGGTCATTGTCCTGCTGGAAGACCCATGACCTCTGAGGGAGACCCAGCTTTCTCACACTGGGCCCTACATTATGCTGCAAAATTTGTTGTTAGTCTTCAGACTTCATAATGCCATGCACACGGTCAAGCAGTCCAGTGCCAGAGGCAGCAAAGCAACCCCAAAACATCAGGGAACCTCCGCCATGTTTGACTGTAGGGACCGTGTTCTTTTCTTTGAATGCCTCTTTTTTCTCCTGTAAACTCTATGTAGATGCCTTTGCCCAAAAAGCTCTACTTTTGTCTCATCTGACCAGAGAACATTCTTCCAAAACGTTTTAGGCTTCCTTAGGTAAGTTTTGGCAAACTCCAGCCTGGCTTTTTTATGTCTCGGGGTAAGGAGTGGGGTCTTCCTGGGTCTCCTACCATACACTCCCTTTTCATTCAGACGCCGATGGATAGTACGGGTTGACACTGTTGTACCCTCGGACTGAAGGGCAGCTTGAACTTGTTTGGATGTTAGTCGAGGTTCTTTATCCACCATCCGCACAATCTTGTGTTGAAATCTCTCGTCAATTTTTCTTTTCCGTCCACATCTAGGGAGGTTAGCCACAGTGCCATGGGCTTTAAACTTCTTGATGACACTGCGCACGGTAGACATAGGAACATTCAGGTCTTTGGAGATGGACTTGTAGCCTTGAGATTGCTCATGCTTCCTCACAATTTGGTTTCTCAAGTCCTCAGACTGTTCTTTGGTCTTCTTTCTTTTTTCCATGCTCAATGTGGTACACACAAGAACACAGGACAGAGGTTGAGTCAACTTTAATCCATGTCAACTGGCTGCAAGTGTGATTTAGTTATTGCCAACACCTGTTAGGTGCCACAGGTAAGTTACAGGTGCTGTTAATTACACAAATTAGAGAAGCATCACATGATTTTTCTAACAGTGCCAATACTTTTGTCCACCCCCTTTTTTATGTTTGGTGTGGAACTATATCCAATTTGGCTTTAGGACAATTCTTTTTGTGTTTTTTCATTGAAGACAAATTAAATGAAGATAATAATACTAAAGAATTTGTGATTGCAATCATTTTCAGGCAGAAACTGAGTATTATCTGACAGAATAGCAGGGGTGTCAATACTTTTGGCCAAAACTGTAGGGTGAGTTCAGGGCTCCCAAGCTTGAGGGGTAGATCAAGCGCTCTGGTTCCCCTTTTACCCTAAGTCACCCTGACACTCTGCGGGTGCTGTCATGGCTCTGGATAATTCCATTACTGGTAAGTAATTGAGAATAATAAGTTCCCCAACTGGATGTATTAAACAAATCTAAGGTCTATTAATTTAAATGTACAATTGTTCATAAATCACAACCCCTCTAAGGCTAAATATTGTGTTCCTGGGTCATATTTGTGTCTTTTTTTCGACTAGTTTAAGCCATAATGGAACCACAGCAACACTATGAACAAGTGAGTACTGACATACACGTGTAATTATTATTATATCTTTTCTCGGAACTTCACTTATTACATATTCTGCTGGGATGTGGACACATTGTCCAGCAACTCTTTGACTTCCAGATTGGATGATGACCATATAGATGGTACAACTATAGGAGTGGCTCCACGCCCTACAAGCCTGTTTTAAGGCAAAAAATATATACATTCACAATGAAAATAATCAAATAAAAAAGTTATTGTTAATAAATCCAACAGTAAAAAAAAACAAACAGAAATTCACCTTATGCAAAATACCGCCACCTACTGTTCACAATTCGTAATGGATGTTTATTTTTCAATATTTAAATTTATCGGATTTTTTTCTAAAATTAGTTTAACATATTAAATCGAGATTACTTCTAAGCATATTTCGGACACCGTGGCAAGAAAATGTAAAAAAAAATGCTTAAAAAGAAAAATGAATGGCAGCGGTGGGATTCGAACCCACGCCTCCAGAGAGACTGGAGCCTAAATCCAGCGCCTTAGACCGCTCGGCCACGCTACCTTATGAGAATGCCTTTGAAGGGATAATGACGGATGTTGGAATGTTAAGACACACCTGGAACAAGAAAAACAGGCAAGAACATGTACAGTGGAGATCAAAATAAGAGAGCAATGTCTGATCACTTGATTTTTTTCAGACAGAATGAAATCTACATTGATGAAGATTTGGCGGTTTTTGTGTAAGGGGTGCACCATGCCAATAGAACAGGGTTTTCCAAAATAACCAACGTTTATTAACTTAAAACCTTTATTTTACCCAAACCGTGATGATCATAATTAGAGAACAGCAAGGACTGTAGACAGAGAGAGATTAAAAGTAAATGTGAAGGTTACAGCAGTCACCCATCAGTAGGACGTGCACAGGCCTTTGCTTTGTACAGGCCTTTGCTTTGAATGACTTCAGCACATCTGCTGCCACAGGACATCACCAGTCTCTCACACTGCTCTGGGGGGATTTTGGTCCACTCTTCTTCCAGTCTCTTCCGCAGTTCTGTGACTGTTGAGGTTTCTTCATTGTCAGCCAAGGATTTTCCAGAGATTTTCTTTTGGGTTTAGATCAGGACTGTGGACGACCATTTTATTGTTTCAAAATTTTCTGGAACTGCTTTCCCCGTTTTGCTGTGTGACAGGGGGCATTGTCCTGCATGATAATTGCTGGTTGATTGAGTGCTGAACACAAGTACGGAACCACGTGTTGTTGAAGAAGGTTCTGATACACACTTACATTCACTCTGCCATGTAGCTGTATGAGAGGTCCAACCCCTGCAGCAGAAAACATTCCCCAAACCATGACACTTCCCCCACCACCTTCCACTAACTTCTTCACAAACTCTGGGTTCAGTCTTTCCCCAGTTTGTCGACGAACATCATGTTTCCCATCAGACCCAAATAAATTACAGAAAAAGATATCTGCCGCGACACTACTATATTTATGAGAAATGTAGATCAATGAGTGGCACTAGAGAAAAGAGGATCAAACCGTATTGTGCATTTGTGTAATGCAGAAACTGCCCTGTGGCAGTTTCTGCATTACACATATGCACAATACGGTTTGATCCTCTTTCTCTAGTGCCACTCATTGATCTACATTTCTCATAAATATAGTAGTGTCACGGCAGATATCTTTTTCTGTAAGTATTATCATTTTCTGCCAGCACCTACGTCTATGGTGATGCCAGTCTTATACTTATTCACCCAAATCAATTACCGTATATACTCGCGTATAAGCCGAGTTTTTCAGCCCAAAAATTGGGCTGAAAAGTCTCCCCTCGGCTTATACGCGAGTATATACGGTGTATTAAAAAAAAAAAAATCTCAAGGGTAGTATACAGCAGCCCCAGGCCCCTCACTTTTTGGCGCCCCCACCTCAGGATGCCCCCCCCCCGCACGCAGCGCTGCGCTCATACATTACCAGCCTGTCAGCTGTCATCCTCCGGTGGCGGATCGCGGCTCCCGGCTCCGGCTTCCATCTTCTTCTGTGTCTTCCTGCATGTCACATGACCGGCCGGCGTCGCGATGACGTCATCGCTATGAGCCCCGGTCACAATGCAGGAAGACACAGAAGAAGATGGAAGCCGGAGCCGGGAGCCGCGATCCGCCACCGGAGGATGACAGCTGACAGGCTGGTAATGTATGAGCGCAGCGCTGCGTGCGGGGGGGGGCATCCTGAGGTGGGGGCGCCAAAAAGTGAGGGGGGCCTGGGGCTGCTGTATACTACCCCTGGGGCTGCTGTAAATACCCCTGGGACTGCTGTGTACTACCCCTGGGGCTGCTGTATACACCCCTGGGGCTGCTGTGTATATACCCCTGGGGCTGCTGTGTATATACCCCTGGGGCTGCTGTGTATATACCCCTGGGGCTGCTGTGTATATACCCCTGGGGCTGCTGTGTACATACCCCTGGGGCTGCTGTGTACATACCCCTGGGGCTGCTGTGTACTACCCCTGGGGCTGCTGTGTACTACCCCTGGGGCTGCTGTGTACTACCCCTGGGGCTGCTGTGTACTACCCCTGGGGCTGCTGTGTACTACCCCTGGGGCTGCTGTGTATATACCCCTGGGGCTGCTGTGTATATACCCCTGGGGCTGCTGTGTATATACCCCTGGGGCTGCTGTGTATATACCCCTGGGGCTGCTGTGTATATACCCCTGGGGCTGCTGTGTATATACCCCTGGGGCTGCTGTGTATATACCCCTGGGGCTGCTGTGTATATACCCCTGGGGCTGCTGTGTACACCCCTGGGGCTGCTGTGTACACCCCTGGGGCTGCTGTATATACCCTTTAGGGCTGCTGTATATACCTTTTAGGGCTGCTGTATACTACCACTGGGGAGGCTGCTGTATACTACCACTGGGGAGGCCTGTATACCACACTGCTGGGGGCTGTATTCCTGTGCTGGGGTCCACCCTCGGCTTATAAACGAGTCAATAGGTTTTCCCAGGTTTTGGGGGCAAAAGTAGGGGGGTCGGCTTATACACGGGTCGGCTTATACACGAGTATATACGGTAAACTTACTTTCATCACTAAAATTAACTGTGGACCACTTTTCTGTCCAAGCAACATATTCCTCACCAAAGGTTATTCTAGCCTTTTGATTCCTTCTAATGAGATATTTGGTCACTGCATATTGGGCTTTCAGTCCAAATGGTCTTAAATGTTGTAACACTGGATGACGGGTAAAATACTTACCCTGTTCAGTGCAGAACTGGCGTGCTGATTCCAGCTGCAATGTTGAAATAATTACCCATGGAGATTTTCCGCATAATCCTACCCTCACTTGCATTTGTCTTTCGAGGGCGATCAGCCTTCTTGGGGGACTTGAAAGAGTTTGTGATGTTGTTGTGGCACCCCTCTGGTCACTGCACCACACTAGGGGTACTGCACCCACAACAGAGTGTGCAGCGTTCCTGTCATTGGGGAGTGTAAAGTCAACTTGAGGCTTCCATCCTGGCATCCTTACACCTAGACTAGGGGACCAATTGGCAGCCTGTTACTAGGGTAACCGGTCCCGAGGGGGAGGAGTGTGAGGAGTAAGGAGAAGCGGGAAGTCACACAGTGGGATCTAGTCTGTATTGGGGAAGAAGCAATGAGGGAGCCCTAGAGAGGACTCCCAAAGATTGCGCCTGAGAGGAAAAGGCAACCCAGGAAAGAAAGGGGAAACCCAGTGTGAGACCACCAGACAGGTCTGGGGGAATCCTAGTCCGCCAACGGAGTGCCGGCTCCGAGTCACGGTATATGCGAGTTCATCCCTGAGCCGTCAACACCGGCCAGTCGCGGGTTAATCCAGCAACCCCGATCCCTGTCCAGAATGTGCAGCCCCACCAGGGTCACCAAACCAGGTTGAACCCCTCAGAGAGAAGAAGGGTACCTCATAGCACCCAATGGGCCTGGTAGACAAGTGGGCTGTGCAGGGTAGAGCAAGGAAAGTAAGGAGGCGCAAGTAAAGACAGAATGACGAGAGAAAGACGGAAGAAGGTATACTATGGGAGCCTCAAAGAGACTTTATTCTCAGTGACTACCCGGCCAGCTACCTGCTAAAAGACTGTATAAACTGTGAACTGAAGTGCCATCTGAACCAGTTACAAGAAAAGTACCCGTACAGTGTCTAACGGCCTCAGTGTCTCATTTCAACATAAACCGCTGCGCTGCCCCCATCCAGCACCACGACAACAAGTGCTATGGCATCCTGCCCTGGGGACCCAGCTCCACCTGCAGGGAGCTATACCACCCAAGCTGCAATACCATCGTCCCCGGTGGTCTCACCAGAAACTGCAGGTGGCATCACGAGACATTTATTCTTTTCCAAGTCAAAGAACTGGACCCGTTGAAGCGGCACTGCTCCGCAAAACGGCAGCCGTCGTCCGTGCTCCCCACTCCCTCTCCCCGCGTGATTATGTCCTGTGAATTACTGGACGAATAAAAGGATCTCTAAAATTCGGTGAGTGCCACCTGGCTTTTTCTTTCATGGATATTTGGATTTCTCCCATAATGGCGTGCAACACCGTGCTCTGAGAGGCACGCTGACCCAGGATAGCATTCCTCAAGCCAAGGAAGACTTCTAAGCCTGATCCCGGTAGGTGCCCGGTATTTCCTTTTCTACTGCATTATATAATACTAGCTGGGAGCCCGATGCACATCATCGGATCTAGAAGGTCAGACTGCTCGCAATGCCGCTTCGCCATCTCGCGCTGCTAAGGATCGATGCCCTCGATAGCGATCGCTTAGACTCTCGCAATGGCCGCTTCGCGGCCAATGCTTCGCGCGTATCCACATGACCACGCAGGGCAAAAAGCCGATTCGCGATTTTATATAATATGTGTTTCACTTTTTGTATTGAATTACTGAAATAAATTAACTTTTTGATGATATTCTAATTAATTGACATGCGCCTGTAGCAAAGCTAATTGGATGTTACTTGCACAAGTTAATTTAATAAATCTGTAATTTGGCTTACTAAAGTTTTTCACCCTGTCATATATATGTGTGGGTCCTCATGCAGAGTCCCGGAAGTGTCACAATCTCCACACTATTCCTTGTATTTGTTATATGTTGCTATAGGTGTGGTTGAGCTGTCAGTTTGTTTGTGTTATTCACCGTGCTGGGTCTGGGGTTGGAGTCATAGATGTTTTTACTTCCCTGTAATTAGTCTACTATTTAAGTATGCTGGTTCCTCTATATGGTGTCAGTTGTACACTTGCATTTCCTGTGTAGACTCTAGTTCATTCAAGTTCTGTTCCCAGACTCAGTCTGACCTTGTAGGTTTGCCTGATTTTCTGACCCCTTGCCTGTGACCTGATTACTCTTTTGCCTTCTCCCTGAATACTGCTTTTTCCTCCTGGTTTTCCTGACTTTGGCTCGTGTATTGGAATACAACCCTTTTTGTACTGCGCCCACTTCCTGGAATTTACCCCGGATTGTCTCACTACTCTTTACCATTACCCCAGTAAGTAGTGACTTGTCATTCTTTACTTTTTGTCGTTACTCTATGTGGAGACACGGGGGTCAATGGGTGCTCTCGTCCGCTGGCCCAGCAGCCTTTAGAAAGACCACATGGACCCAGGCTCATCTAACTAAACCCCTGAACTTCTTAACCGTAGGCAGAACACTATTCAGACAACACACAGTGAGAGAAGTGCACAATGGTAAGGCTCTATTGGATTTCCAACAGTCAAAGGCATATAACGCACACTCAACAAGAACACACAATGTAACAGGCAACAGAGTCTCACATTGCCGCTAGCTCACCAGGGATTTGAATGTTCGCGCCTTCGGGGCTTCCAGGGCCACTTACTCCTATCCAGCAGCACCCCGCTTTTGGTGGGCCCCCACCAAGAGAGGAATAGCGACATGCTTAGGAGCTAACCGAGCATAACAAAGTCTGTAGCCAGGTGACCAAATTGTCCCAACCTGGGTAACTTGCTTAAATATCCACAGATATTTCAGCCAAATCCTAGAATCGTAGGCTGATCTTCTGCAAAATATAATCCAGTTTTCGTGCTCCTCCAATCGGGCCCGCAGCTCCTAGATTGAGGTCTTGCAGAGTATGAAACACGATGTTGTCCTGGCAGCCGGAATCGAAATTCCTGGGCTGAAGTTCAAATAATAATATGCATCATCTCACCCTGGTGACTCAATCAAGATCCTTTTTATATCCCACACCTACACTTCAGGGTATATTGTGTTCTTCCAGGATTGGTGAAATAAGACTGTGCTCTTATTGGCTGGATTTCAAGCCTTCTCGTACTTTGACTGCCCCTCAGAAAACCTCTCTTCTGACTGCTGTCATGACTTCTGAACTGTCATATGTCTTATTAAGCTGCCTCGAACCTGTAGTGGCACTCCCTGATAAATTCTTGGGGAGAAAAGAACAATGTAGAATTTTCAAGGAGAGTTGTAAACTATTGTTTACCTTGCACCCTCAGTCATCAGGGAATGAGTCACAGTGTGTGGGAATAATAATGTCATTTTTGCTGGGAGGGTCCTCAGACTTGGGCATTTTCTCTACCTTTTGCCCCGATTGGTTTTCTATGAACGCCTTTTCTGACACTTTTGGACAGATCTATGACGAATCTGACAGGGTTTATGTGGCAGAGGCAAGAATCAGAGCCTGACACAGGGTATTATAGTAGTGAGTTTCATCAGTGGTCTGCTGAGGTGCTGTGGAATGACGCAGCCCTAGGTGTCAATTCCACATGGGCCTTTTGGATTCCATTTTTGTCCCCCTGGTTCGGTTCACTTACCTGAGATGGATCCTATGAAGGTTGGAGCAGCCACCTCAAGGGTCACTCAGAGGAGAGTCGAACTTGGACTTTGTCTCTATTGTGCGCGCTCAGGTCCAGCATCAGCACCCAGCACAGTCGGGCAAGTGCCGGGGGCCCACTCATGCCGCTGGCTGGATGGTGTCTCTGCCATTACTGGTGCAGAGGGCCAGGTTCTGCAATCATACTGTCACATAGCTGGGACTATAAGAAGCTCGCCACCTGTTAGGTGCTCAAGGGAAAAGCGTATCCAATGCAAAAAAATTATATCCCTGGCACACTTGTAAGAAAACTTAAGAAAATGTTTCTTTTGAGATTTTTATTTGCAATTCATGAAGACAATCATTAACGTTTCGACCCTACAATGGGTCTTCTTCAAGAATGAGTCTTTGTTTATTTGGTTTTTGTATATAATTTTACAATCAAAATAATAAACATCAACACACATAGTAGTCTTAAATGTGTTGAGTGGGTGACACGCCATGTATCCTAGGGGAGGAATAAGGTGGTTATGGTAGGTGTTACTGCTGTGGTAAGTGCAACGTGATATAGTGGGATTATGTTGGTGAAAGTGAGGGAAAAGAGACAGCATAGGGAAGGGAGAAAAGAAGTTGAAGAGATGAAAAAATGTTAATGTAGGAGAGAAAGTAAGGAGAGAAGGGAAAGAATATCAGGGTGGACAAGGATAGAGTGAGAGAGAAGGAACGACTTAACCGGAAGATGATTGGTCCAGGATAACTGGTACTAGGATAAAGTTCTAATCGACCGTGATGTTGTAAAAAAGCTATTTGATAAACACCTTCTGATAGTAATAAAGTACACTAAGGATTGTAGGCACTGAGTGCCGGCGGTGTGACACCTCTTAGTAGTCTGCAAGGAGAGAGATTTGTGGTTTTAGAAGGATTTTGGGAAATACTATGTATCTCAGAACATGCTGGTTATTGAGTTGGTGTTAAGGCCAATGCATATATATTGGATAGTGGTAGTAGGAATCCATATTGGATATCCTAGTCTTAACTGACCATGGCTAACTGAATCATGGTTATAAGAAACATTTTCTCAAGTTTTCTTACAAGTGTGCCAGGGATATAATTTTTCTGCATAGCTGAGGCTATGACTGGGGCACCCCAGCCAGTCTCCGGAGACCCCCCCCGGGCCTCAGTCATAGCTGCAGCTATGTGGACGTATGGCAATGGTGACCGGCCTCTGCTCTGCAGTATCATGAAGTTCGTACTGCGCAGGCGCTAAAGTGGCTGCCTTGCACAGTACAAACAGGAACTCACCAGAGAAGAAGGACGTCACCGCAAGAAGGGGATCCAGCTCCAATTACCACTGAGCGCGCCAGGACTTGAATCTTCATTCTGTGTCAGTAGTGTTTACGGCCAGTAAATATGATCTGTGTGTCTGTGTCGCTGTCTGTTTTGTATATAAAGCCCAGCAGCCTCCATATATTATACTAGATGGTGGCCCGATTCTAACGCATGGGGTATTCTAGAATACCTTGTAAACAGAAGTGAACTGCGTCACACTATGACGCAGCATGCAAATCGTGCGCCAACCCGTGCGCTGCGTCTCTCATTGGTCACCGTAGAGACCAATGAGAGACGCGGAATCCAAACCACGCGCCAAGCCGCGCTACTTCTCTGATTGGCCGGCGCGGCCGCATCTCCCGGCTGGCTCGCCGCGGACCTCCATGAGGCAGCTACTCCTGCACAGAGGTCAGCGGCTCGCCAGCTAGGAGATGACCGGCTGACGCCGGTCATCTCCCGGCTGGCTTGCCACGCGCGGCTGTTTTGCATACGCTGCGCTTAAGCAATTAAAAAAACGTGTCGTTTAAGCGATATCGTGATCGATATTGAAGCGTGTGATGTGGCCTTGTGAGTAAAAGAACTGAAGACTGCAACCCACTGTGTCTGTGAACTTTCTTATGTCGGGCCCACTGGGACGGGGGTACTCGGTACCAGACCAGTCTGCTACTGAGGAAGCCACGGGTGGTCCTGGTCCGGTCCGTGTCCCGGGCTCGGCAATAAAAGGGGAAGATTTACAGGGGATTGTCAGTCGTGACGCCACCCACTATATGCGGCCAGTGATGGGGCCGCCGCTGCTGCAGAACCTCCGGGAATGATGGAATAGCAGCTAGATGGGATAGTTCCAGTGGGTAGAACTGTGTTCCCCGGGGCAGTAAGGGTTAAGTCTATTGTGGAGTCTTCAGTACACTTACTGTGCAAACGCTGCAGGGATCTCTCCTCAATGCTGGTGCTGACAGGCTGTGCTGTGACTCTGCAGGTGGAGGGCTTTCTGTAATCCTGTATGGAGAGAATCGCTTTCATGCAGAGACACAAGGGAGGCAATCTCAGGGTTTTCCGTGTTTACTCTCAGTTCTTCAGACAGTTCACAAGTCATTTGCAGTTCTTACAAAGTTCAGTACAAGTACACGGGCACACTCTCCATCTCCGGGTTCCCTTTACTCTCTGCAGCCAGGCCTCTGCTCTCTGTGACCCCTCACACTTTCTCTAAGTCCTTTCCGGGCTGTTAACGGTCTCCGTATCTACGGGTGTGTGTGTGAAAGCCGGACAGTATGGCAGTGACTCGGGCCCCTGTGGGTCCTCCTGTTTGTCACTGAACTGCCTGTCCTTTGGGGTAGGGACCCTAATGTGTAGCTGTGGTCCCTCGTCGTGTTGTTTGGGGATTCCGGGTAAACTACGGTCCCCTCTAGAGCCGACACTCTACTCAGCCCAGCCTCCAGCAGTCCTCAAGTGTGAGGGTCTACCAGGCTCCTTCACTCTGCGTCTCTTGGTATCATAGGAGGGCTACTCTGCCTGCAGTCGTAGCTTCAGCTGCATTCCTAGGGCCTGGGTATCACCGTCCCTCTCAGTCCTCTCACACTCCTGGTGGTATCAGCTTCGGACGTGCTTTCTCTCTCCTCCGGCTCACACTGGCTCGGTACAGATTCTGCGCTCCTACACCTTACACTCACAGGACGTGTGATTTTCAGTCTTTTCCTCTCAGCCTACCTCGGCCTACTGACTTCCTTCCTCCTCCCCCCTTCCTATATACTGTCAAGTCACCTGACTACGTGTGTGCCCAACACACTCCTCTAAATCCACCACCCCTTAATTGCCTAGAGTCTTCCAATCTTATGGCTGGATGCTACCATCTACTGCACGTGGGTTGTGTGGGCTGTGAGGGTGTTGTTGTGCAACAATTGTCCTACCTGCCTGGCTGCAGTTCCCTTTTGTGGCCTCCTGGACGCAGGGGCGCCACACTTAACACGTCAAAAGCACCAGAAACACAACTACCAACTCACTCCAGCATCTTCAGCCCTACCCGTAGAGGGCTTAAGAACATTGCTGCCTCCCAACCATCAGCCCCTAGCAAGACTGTCAAGCAGTGGCAGTAACCTGCGGGCCGCCACCTGCGGTGGCATCATGTAAACTTAACAAGTATTCCCAAGTCCAGTCATCCCTGCCCAGAATGAACCCTCCATGCCTGATCCCTATCCCTAACAAAGTGAGCCACCCACACCGAACTTTTAATGACACTGCCAGGGTCACAGAGCCGGGGCATGAAGCCTCAAGAAAGCCCGGTTCTGAGTATCCTAAGGCCCTGGAGGGGCATGTCATATATATAGCCCAGCAGCAGTCTCCATCTTATATATAAAGCTAAATGTATGTGTGTGTATGTATGTAGCCTTGCCCCCTTCACACCTCAGCCCTTCCTGTTAGCCCCATCTCCTTCATAATGTGCCGGATGCATATGGCTCCGCTCAGTAGAAGGCCGCACTCAGCCCCCAGTATATAGCAGGAGGCTGCACACAGCCCCAACATACAGAAGGAGGCTGCACACAGCCCCCAGTATGTAGCAGGAGGCTGCATATGTGGCGCCCCTGCGTTCAGGAGGCCACAAAAGGAAACTGCAGCCAGGCAGGTAGGACAATTGTTGCACAACAACACCCTCACAGCCCACACAACCCACGTACAGTAGATGGCAGCATCCAGCCCTGAGATTGGAGACTCTAGGCAAGCGAGGGGTGGTGGATTTAGAGGAGTGGGTTGGGCACACACGTAGTCAGGTGACTTGACAGTAGAAATAGTGAAGGGGGAGGAGGAAAGAGTCAGTAGGCCCAGGGTGCCGAGCAGACAAGACCAAGAACAGACACAGATCAGCAGCAGGCTGAGGAACACGGCATAGGCCAGAGACAGTGGAAGGTAAGCTGAGCAGGAGAAAGACTCACACGTCCTGGAAGAGTGAGGTGTAAGGAGCGCAGAATCTGTACCGAGCCAGGGTGAGCCGGAGGAGAGAGAAAGCCTATCTGGAGCCAGATCCCCAGGAGTGTGAGGAGACGGAGAGGGACGCTGATACCCGGGCCCTAGACTTACAGCTGAAGCGACCGACTGCAGGCGGAGTAGCCCTCTTATGATACTGAAAGACGCAGAGGGAGAGAGCCTGGTAGAGCCTCACACTTGAGGACTGCTGGAGGCTGGGCTGAGTAGAGTGTCGGCTCTAGAGGGGACCGTCATTTTACCCGGAATCCCCAAACAACACGACGGGGGACCACAGCTACACGTTAGGGTCCCTACTCCAAAGGACAGGCAGCTCAGTGATGACCAGGAGGACCCACAGGGGCCTGAGTCACCGCCATTCTGTCCGGAGACACCCACCAAGTGTACACAGAACATTAACAGCCTGGAAAGGACACAGAGAAAGTGTGAGGGGTCACAGAGGGAGAGACCTGGCTGCAGAGATTAAGGGAACCCCGGAGGGGAGAGTGTGCCCATGTACTTGAACTGAGACTTGTAAGAACTGTAACTGAAGTGTAAATTGCCTTGAAGAACTTAGAGAGTAAACACGGAGACCCTGAACTTGCCTCCCTTGTCTGATTCCATCTGCTTGAGTGACGTTCCCTCCATACAGGATTACAGCAAGCCCTCCACCTGCAGAGCCACAGCCTGTCGGCACCAGCACTGAGGAGAGATTTCTGCAGCATCTGGCTAGTAAGTGAATTGCACCCAGCCTGCACACTACACCATAAACATTAACCTTTACTGCCCCGGGGAACACAGTTCTACCCACTGGAACAACTATCCCATCTTCGCTGCTATTCCATCATCCCCTAAGGTTCTGCAGCAGCGGCGGCCCCATCACTGGCCGCATATAGTGGGTGGCGTCACGACTGACAATCCCCTGTAAATATCCCCTTTTTATTGTCGAGCCAGGGACACGGACCGGACCAGCCGTGACTTCCCCAGCAGCCGACCCGGTCCGGTACCCCTGTCCCAGTGGGCCCGACACATACAGTTCCCAGTATGTAGCAGGAGGCTGCATACAGTTCCCAGTATGTAGCAGGAGGCTCTGCATACAGTTCAGCCCCCAGTATGTAGCAGGAGGCTGCATACAGCTCAAGCATACAGCAGGAGGTCGCACACTGCCCCATTGTGACTTTTATGTGCAAAATGATTTTTGTTAAACCATTCTATTTTGTTATAGCTAAGGCTGGCTTCACACCACGGTGTGATCCGGTCCGGGGCTGTCCGGTATAAACCAGACAGCCCCGAACTGGTTTTTGGCCCCATAGCCTATGGGGTCGGATGGAAGCTCTCTGCCATCCGGTTTCATCTCTGCGGTGGAATCCGGGAGAATACGGATTATTCTCTCCAGACATAAAAATGATGCTTGCAACATTTTTGTGTCCGGGGAGAAAAATCTCCCAATCTCCCGGATCCGGGGCAATCCGGCGCTCCCTAAAGCTGGCTTCACACCACAGTGTGATCCGGTCCGGGGCTGTCAGGCATGAACCTGACAGCCCCGGACCGGATCAGCACACAGAACCGGAGGGCCAAATGTGCCCTCTGGTCCTGTGTGTACCCGACGCAGCTGCAGCTGCTGATGAATCAAGACCGTGGCTCGCAGGGAGCTAGCCATGGTCCTGAAACAACAGCGGCATGCAGCTGCCGGTGTACGGTTCCCGGATCCTCCCAGTCCGGGGCAATCCGGCCCCATAGGCTCCCATGTTAGGCTGGCTTCACACCACGGCACAGTCCGGTCCGGGGCTGTCTGGTTAATCCGGACAGCCCCGGATAGGATCTTACCGCGGTGTGAAGCCAGCCTTAGGCTGCGTTCACACATTCGCGTATTTTATCGTGTTTTTTTACACGCGTCTTTTCAAGGGAAAAACGCGCGTTTAAAAACGCGATAAGAATACGCGAGAGAACAACTCGCTTCTACTTCAATCGCGCATTTAGACGCGCATTTTTATAATGGGGCCTATTTTTGCTCCAAAAACGCTGCGTTTAATTACGCGATGTCTGCAAGGCACAAAGTAAATGTCTATTCACTTTGCTGTAAAACGCAGACGCACATGCGTTTTTGGAGCAAATACGCACGTAAAAAAACGCGCAAAATATGTGATGTGTGAACGCAGCCTCAGAGCGCAGGTGCGCGGGCTTCACAGGCCTTCACTAAGGCCACGTGCACACGTTCAGTCAGAACTCACAGGGAACAGGAATGAGCTCACCCCTCCTTCTCAGAAGATCCAGTCAGGTGCTTCAGCTGACGGCTGGCCACCGCCCGAGCCAGAGAATATAATAAGGATACGCTGGACCTTCATCCGATGTAAAGTTTTACTTTATTATGTAATTCACAACATTAAAGGGAACCAACCACCCCCAATGACCCCCCGGACTATTAATATCAGTGCCTACACACAGCACATACATGTGCTGCACTGATTTTGGCTAAAAAAACTGTTTTTTAAAACTAAAGATAATGATTTTTAAAGTTTAAACCGGAGCGACGGATGGGCGGTACTTATCTGTGGCAAACGACGATATCTGATGCCAATCATCCCCCCGTCTCCCCTCGCAGCAGTTATGGCCACCCCTTTGTGCAGCGTCACAGCCCTGTGCACGGGCTCGCATGCCCGTGCACACGTCATCATCTGCAGCCGGGAAGCGAGCGCGCGCTCTGTCTTCCATAGCCGAGCGCAGGAAGACAGAGCGCGCGCTCGCTTCCCGGCTGCAGATGATGACGTGTGCACGGGCATGCGAGCCCGTGCACAGGGCTGTGACGCTGCACAAAGGGGTGGCCATAACTGCTGCGAGGGGAGACGGGGGGATGATTGGCATCAGATATCGTCGTTTGCCACAGATAAGTACCGCCCATCCGTCGCTCCGGTTTAAACTTTAAAAATCATTATCTTTAGTTTTAAAAAACAGTTTTTTTAGCCAAAATCAGTGCAGCACATGTATGTGCTGTGTGTAGGCACTGATATTAATAGTCCGGGGGGGTCATTGGGGGTGGTTGGTTCCCTTTAAAGTAAAAGCATCTTGGTGGCTGAACATGCCCCGTCAGACGCGTTTCTTTATCAATGTCATTGACGGGGCATGTTCAGGCACCAAGATGCTTTTACTTTAATGTTGTGAATTACATAATAAAGTAAAACTTTACATCGGATGAAGGTCCAGCATATCCTTATTATATTCGCACACGTTCAGTATTTGGTGAGGTTTTTACCTCAGGATTTGTACACAAAACCAGGAGAGGATAATTAAATCCAGAAGTGGTGCAGGTGTTTATTATACTTTTCCTCTGATTGTTCCACTCCTGGTTTTGTCTACAAATCCTGAGGTAAAAACTCATCAGATACTGACCGTGTGCACGAGGCCTAATAAAGCATTGATCACTGTAGTGTGGACACTGACGGCCGCGGGAATGACGCATCGTGTGACGTCACACACTGAGACGGCCTACAGCGGTGGGCGGGGCACACAATGCGGTCATGTGACCATGACGTCACCCAGGTTATTTTTCATTGGCGCAGACAGGACTCTGAGCGCGAAACTGAAATGAGTGACGTCAGTGGGCGGAGCAACGTCTACTTCCGCTGAGGAGAAGCCGGCACTGGAGGTCAGTGAGAGCCGGCCCTGGTGCGGCTGCTGCAGGTGGCGTAATGAGCGGCGTGCTGCGTCATCCGTACGTCACCCGTGTACCTGCTCTGTGCGGTACCGCGTCCGCCCCATCACTGTGTGCAGCAGCTTAGCTATACCCAGGTGTGGAGGAAGAGTAGCGGGTCCTGTATCACATGTAATAATGTGTCACCTATAATGAGACCCTCCCCAGTGTATGACCTCCGCCCTGCTGTCTGCCTGTACCATGTGACTTGGTGTGGTGGTGCACAGCTCACTGATACTAGCGCATCTCTGGGGTAACAAGTCCGGTCATGAACTTTACTCCCCCCACCCCAGCTAAGTAAAGCCGTACATCACCAAGCACAATGCCGAACGTCAGAGCGGGGTAAAGCTATAACATCACCAAGCACAATGCCGAGCGTCAGATGGAGCTGAGTAAAGCCGTACATCACCAAGCACAATGCCGAACGTCAGAGCGGGTTAAAGCTATACATCACCAAGCACAATGCCGAGCGTCAGATGGAGCTGAGTAAAGCCGTACATCACCAAGCACAATGCCGAGCGTCAGATGGAGAGGTGTAAAGCAGTACATCACCAAGCACAATGCCGAGCGTCAGATGGAGGGGAGTAAAGCCGTACATCACCAAGCACAATGCTGAGCGTCAGATGGAGGGGAGTAAAGCCGTACATCACCAAACAATGCCGAGCGTCAGATAGAGCGGGAGTAAAGCCGTACATCACCAAGCACAATGCCGAGTGTCAGATAGAGCTGAGTAAAGCCGTACATCACCAAGCACAATGCCAAGCGTCAGATGGAGCGGTGTACAGCTGTACATCACCAAGTACAATACTGAGCGTCAGATGGAGCGGAGTAAAGCCGTACATCACCAAGCACAATGCCGAGCGTCAGATGGAGGGGAGTAAAGCCGTACATCACCAAGCACAATGCCGAGCGTCAGATGGAGGGGAGTAAAGCCGTACATCACCAAGCACAATGCTGAGCGTCAGATGGAGGGGAGTAAAGCCGTACATCACCAAACAATGCCGAGCGTCAGATAGAGCGGAGTAAAGCCGTACATCACCAAGCACAATGCCGAGTGTCAGATAGAGCTGAGTAAAGCCGTACATCACCAAGCACAATGCCAAGCGTCAGATGGAGCGGTGTACAGCTGTACATCACCAAGTACAATACTGAGCGTCAGATGGAGCGGAGTAAAGCCGTACATCACCAAGCACAATGCCGAGCGTCAGATGGAGTGGAGTAAAGCTGTACATCACCAAACACAATGCTGAGCGTCAGATGGTGCGGAGTAAAGCCATACATCACCAAGCACAATGCCGAGCGTCAGATGGAGCGGTGTAAAGCCATATATCACCAAGCACAATGCTGATCGTCAGATGGAGCTGATGTAAAGCCGTACATCACCAAGCACAATGCCGAGCGTCAGTTGGAGCGGAGTAAAGCCTACTTCACCAAGCACAATGCGAGCGTCAGATGGAGTGGAGTAAAGCTGTACATCACCAAGCACAATGCCGAGTGTCAGATGGAGCGGTGTAAAGCGTACATCACCAAGCACAATGCCAGCGTGATGGAGCGTGTACAGCTGTACATCACCAAGCGCAATACTGAGCGTCAGATGGAGCGGTGTAAAGCCGTACATCACCAAGCACAATGTAAGCATCAGATGGAGCAGTGTAAAGCGTACATCACCAAGCACAAT
This sequence comes from Allobates femoralis, assembly GCA_033576535.1. Lineage (NCBI taxonomy): Eukaryota > Metazoa > Chordata > Amphibia > Anura > Aromobatidae > Allobates > Allobates femoralis. The sequence continues at coordinate 5,590,342 of JARQOC010000009.1, forward strand.
GCGAGCATCAGATGGAGCAGTGTAAAGCCGTACATCACCAAGCACAATGCCAAGCGTCGGATGGAATGGTGTAAAGCGTACATACCAAGCTAAATGCCGAGCATTGGATGGTGCGTGTAAAGCGTACATCACCAAGCACAGTGCTGAGCGTCAGATGGAGTGGTGTAAAGCCATTACATCACCAAGCACAATGATGACCGCAGATGGAGCGGCGTCAAGCCGTACATCACTAAGCACAGTGCTGAGCGTCAGATGGAGGGTGTAAAGCCATACATCACCAAGCACAATGCTGAGCATCAGATGGAGCGGTGTAAAGCCGTACATCACCAAGCAATACTAGCATCGGATGGAGTGGTGTAAAGCCTGTACATCACCAAGCACAATGCTGAGCGTCAGATGGAGTAGTGTAAAGCCGTACATCACCATGCACAATACTGAGCATCAGATGGAGCGGTGTAAAGCATACATCACCAAGCACAGTGCTGAGCGTCAGATGGAGTGGTGTAAAGCCGTAATCACCAAGCACAATGACTGAGCGTCAGATGGAGCGGTGTAAAGCCGTACATCACCAAGCACAGTGCTGAGCGTCAGATGGAGCTGGTGTAAAGCCATACATCACCAAGCACAATGCTGAGATCAGATGGAGCGGGTAAAGCGTACATCACCAAGCAAATACCGAGCTCGGATTGGGAGCGGTGTACAACTGTACATCAACAAGCACAATGCCGAGCATCAGATGGAGCGGTGTAAAGCCGTACATCAGCACAATGCCAAGCGTCGAATGGAATGGTGTAAAGCTGTACATAACAAGCAAAATGCCGAGCATTGGATGGAGTGGTGTAAAGCTGTACATCACCAAGCACAATGCTAAAGCGTCAGATGGAGTAGTGTAAAGCCGTACATCACCATGCACAATACTGAGCATCAGATGGAGCGGTGTAAAGCCATACATCACCAAGCACAGTGCTGAGCGTCAGATGGAGTGGTGTAAAGCCGTATATCACCAAGCACAATGCTGACCGTCAGATGGAGCGCCGTAAAGCCGTACATCACCAAGCACAATGCCGAGCATTGGATGGAGCCGTGTAAAGCTGTACATCACCAAGCACAATGCTGAGCGTTCAAGAATGGAGCGGAGTAAAGCTGTACATCACAGCAACAATGCGAGGCGTCAGATGGAGCCGTGTAAAGCTGTACATCACCAAGAACAATGCCGAGCATCAGATGGAGCGCAGTAAAGCTGTACCTCACTAAGCACAATGCCGAGCATTGGATGAAGCGGAGTAAAGCTGTAATGCACCAAGCACAATGCCAAGGGTTGGATGGAGCGGTGTAAAAGCCGTACATTACCAAGTACAATGCCGAGCGTCAGATGGAGCGATGTACAGCCGTACATCACCAAGGACGATACTGAACACCAGATGGAGCAGAGTAAAGCCAAGACAATGCCGAGTGTCGGATGGAGCAGTGTAAAGCCATACATCACCAAGCACAATGCTGAGCATCGGATGGAGCGGAGTAAAGCCATACATCACCATGCACAATGCTGAGCATTAGCTGGAGCCGTGTAAAGCCGAACGTCACCAAGCACAATGCCGAGCATTGAATGGAGCGGTGTAAAGTCACCACCACTCGACTCTGGAGGAGACGTGTTCTGTGCAGTGATGGATAACACCACTCAATCTGTGCCGTGGCTTCTTAGTTCTAGTGATGGGAAATCTTAATACTTTGTGGACAATTGTAGATTCAGTTTTGTGGCAACAGTTGGGTGAAGACCTTCTTCTTTTCCTCATGACTGTACCCAGTTCACAAGCTGTATAAAGAAATCGAGGGGGCAAAACATGATCAGCCGTACAACCCCATCCAACGCCACAGAGCCCGGACCCCAGTCCCATCCAATGCCACAGAGCCCGGACCCCAGTCCCATCCAATGCCACAGAGCCCGGACCCCAGTCCCATCCAATGCCACAGAGCCCGGACCCCAGTCCCATCCAATGCCACAGAGCCCGGACCCCAGTCCCATCCAATGCCACAGAGCGCGGACCCCAGTCCAATCCGACAGCACGGAGCCTGGACCCCAGTCCCATCCGACAGCGCGGAGCCCGGACCCCAGTCCCATATGACAGCACGGAGCCCGGACCCCAGCCCTTTACGATGCCATGGAGCCCAGACCCCAGCCCCATCCGACAGCACGGAGCACGGTCCCCAGCCCCGTCTGACACTACGGAGCCCGGACCCCAGCCCTTTACGATGCCACGGAGCCCGGACCCCATTGTCATGTATTTGCACTTTTTTGTCCATGTATATACTTTATTTCTCACTTTGATCACCTGTAATTATAGATCCACCCTGATGACGGTCCTGTGATGATCGAAACGATCGTCAGTGTGTTATAATAAAAGAAGGATCTTTTGCATCAAAACCCAAGTGACTCCTACTTCATTTTTTGTGGTGTGCCATGGTTATACTACATACAGACTTGGCTTTTTTACCCTAGAGCACCGTACTGGTGTGCCCTACCTTACTCAACTACAATACAGACCCCAGCCCCGTCTGACACACGTAGCCCGGGCCCAGCCAGACCCCATACGACAGCACGTAGCCCGGACCCCAGCCCCAACCAACACTGAAATGGAGATTGTGAGCTGGCCTCCCCCCAACATCACTGTCTGGCAACACAAATGCTCTTCTTGACGAAGACACAAAAATTTCCGCAGACATCTCCAAAATCATGTAGAAATCCTCAGAGGAGCGGGAGCCATTATACCTGCAGAGGCGCCGACTCTATATTAATGTCTGTGGAAGTAGAATGGGAGGTTAGAAGGTGGAGTGTGGAAGGGGCACATACTTCTCTACATATAAGCTTATATTATTTGCATTAACATCAGCTAAAACAGGAAAACTTTGTTTTGACCCATTTTGTAGTTCCCTTCCATTACCTAGAATGACATTGCTGATCTGATTTCTCTCCTTGCAGATGCCAGGAGGGAATATTACTGGAAGAGTTGAAAGTCCAAGATGCCTTCATTTCGGCAAGTCGGGGAGAAGCAATTACCCCATGAAATTATCTTTATGTCTTGGTCTCCAAAGAGGGATCTTATCGCACTTGTCAACAAAGCTGGAGAGGTAAGAGTCGGAATTAAACACATTTCTATTTATACACAGCAGAAATCATCAGCTCATGGATGAAGTAGGTCATGACAGCGACAGGGGTCATCATCGGACCCCCCCCCCCGGCTGTCATGGCTGATGGCGGCGTGGAACGGTGTAATCTCTGTCGGAACATGTTAGATTTCGCTGTCAGAGTGTGACAACGTGATCTAACTAGTTAACAGGCGTCCTCAGTCTCCAAAAATGACCACCTGTCTACAGGAGGGTTTGTTATTAGAGATTGTGCTGGATCGATTTGCAGGGCTCCATACAATAGTCCCGACAGTACTTTTATCCATTGGATGGGAGCCCTGCAAAACCAATAGCCATGACTGCTCTGTTTCTTATCGGTGGGGTCTCTGACCGGTTGCTAGAATCTAGTTTCAGCCTGCTTGCCGTGTCTGTCGTGCAGCACTGTGTGCAAGTTTTGAAGTAACCATTAAAGGGAACCTGTCACCCGATTTTAAGGCCCTACACTATCTCTAGCTGTCCCTACAGCTTCCTAGCAGCTCCTATCTATCCCTTTCTTAACTAAAGTGTCCCTATGAAAGAAGTGTAAAATAAGTATAAACTTACTGCAGTCCCCGTGGTTGGGGGACTGGGTAGGCGTGGCTTCAGTTCCTTCAGCACACCTCGTCTTGTAATGCACGCCCCGCTGGGCGGCATTATTCTGGGTCCACTCAGCCCCATTAATTGGAATCTCCCACCCTCTACACCTCTTTGCACCGGCCGGGGCGTCACATCCGGCGCGGTGCATTATGGGCCGTCACGTGATCGGCCCCAGTGCATTCTGGGTCCGATCACGTGATCGGCCCCAGTGCATTATGAGCTTGATCACGTGATCGGCCCCGGCTTCAATAAGCGCATTGCGCATGCGCGGAGCCGGGGCCGATCACGTGATCAAGCCCATAATGCACTGGGGCCGATCACGTGATCGGACCCAGAATGCACTAGGGCCGATCACATGACGGCCCATAATGCACCGCGCCAGGTGTGACGCCCGGCCGGTGCAAAGAGGTGTAGAGGGTGGGAGATTCCAACTAATGGGGCTGAGTGGACCCAGAATAATGCCGCCCAGCGGGGCTTGCATTACAAGACGGAGGTGTGCTGAAGGAACTGAGGACACGCCTACCCAGTCCCCCAACCACGGGGACTACAGTAAGTTTATACTTATTTTACACTTCTTTCATAGGGACACTTTAGTTAAGAAAGGGATAGATAGGGAGTTGCTAGGAAGCTGTAGGGACAGCTAGAGATAGTGTAGGGCCTTAAAATCGGGTGACAGGTTCCCTTTAATAGTAAGTGTTTCAGAAGCCAGACTGCATTTTGCCCATTAACATTGCCGTCTCTCCCCAGGTGTTACTCCACAGACTGGCCAATATTCAGAGAGTCTGGGTTTTGCCTCCCAATGAGAATACAGGAAAGGAGGTGACATGTTTAGCATGGAGACCTGATGGCAAAAGTAAGTGCCCCCTCTTTGTTTTGTATATGATAAAGTTGTTGCTAAAAGTATTGACACCCCTGCAGTTCTGTCAGATAATACTCAGTTTCTTCCTGAAAATGATTGCAATCACAATTTCTTTGGTATTATTATCTTCATTTAATTTGTCTTCAATGAAAAAACACAAAAAGAATTGTCCTAAAGCCAAATTGGATATAATTCCACACCAAACATAAAAAGGGGGTGGACAAAAGTATTGGCATTGTTAGAAAAATCATGTGATGCTTCTCTAATTTGTGTAATTAACAGCACCTGTAACTTACCTGTGGCACCTAACAGGTGTTGGCAATAACTAAATCACACTTGCAGCCAGTTGACATGGATTAAAGTTGACTCAACCTCTGACCTGTGTCCTTGTGTGTACTACATTGAGCCATGGAGAAAAGAAAGAAGACCAAAGAACTGCCTGAGGACTTGAGAAACCAAATTGCGAGGAAGCATGAGCAATCTCAAGGCTACAAGTCCATCTCCAAAGACCTGAATGTTCCTGTGTCTACCGTGCGCAGTGTCATCAAGAGATTTAAAGCCCATGGCACTGTGGCTAACCTCCCTAGATGTGGACGAAAAAGAAAAATTGACAAGAGACTTCAACGCAAGATTGTGCGGATGATGGGTAAAGAACCTCGACTAACATCCAAACAGGTTCAAGCTGCTCTGCAGGTACAACAGTGTCAACCTGTACTATCCGTCGGCGTCTGAATGAAAAGGGATTGTATGGTAGGAGACCCAGGAAGACCCCACTTCTTACCCCGAGACATAAAAAAGCCAGGCTGGAGTTTGCCAAAACTTACCTGAGAAAGCCTACAACGTTTTGGAAGAATGTTCTCTGGTCAGATGAGACAAAAGTAGAGCTTTTTGGGCAAAGGCATCAACATAGAGTTTACAGGAGAAAAAAAAGAGGCATTCAAAGAAAAGAACACGGTCCCTACAGTCAAACATGGCAGAGGTTCCCTGATGCTTTGGAGTTGCTTTGCTGCCTCTGGCACTGGACTGCTTGACTGTGTGCATGGCATTATGAAGTCTGAAGACTACAAACAAATTTTGCAGCATAATGTAGGTCCCAGTGTGAGAAAGTTGGGTCTCCCTCAGAGATCATGGGTCTTCCAGCAGGACAATGACCCAAAACACACTTCAAAAAGCACTAGAAAATGGTTTGAGAGAAAGCACTGGAGACTTCTAAGGTGGCCAGCAATGAGTCCAGACCTGAATCCCATAGAACACCTGTGGAGAGATCTAAAAATGGCAGTTTGGAGAAGGCACCCTTCAAATATCAGGGACCTGGAGCAGTTTGCCAAAGAAGAATGGTGTAAAATTCCAGCAGAGCATTGTAAGAAACTCATTGATGGTTACCGGAAGCGGTTGATCGCAGTTATTTTGGCTAAAGATTGTGCAACCAAGTATTAGGCTGAGGGTGCCAGTACTTTTGTCTGGCCCATTTTTGGAGTTTTTTTGTGAAATGATCAATTTTTTGCTTCATTGTCTTTTGTGTTTTTTCATGGAAGACAAATTAAATGAAGATAATAATACCAAAGAATTTGTGATTGCAATCATTTTCAGGAAGAAACTTAGTATTATCTGACAGAATTGCAGGGGTGTCAATACTTTTGGCCACAACTGTACATATTCATGACGTTAACTTTTGGTTTCTTTCTTTGTTTACAGTTTTGGCTTTTGGTCTGGCTGATACCAAGAGGGTCGTTCTTTGTGATGTCGAAAAGCCTGAAAGCCTTCATTCATTCTCTGTGTACACCCCAGTGTCCTGCATGCAGTGGATGGAAGTAACCGAAAACAGGTGAGATCACACACAGTCCTGGACAACCCATTTAAGATATTGATAACCTATTCCAAGGATAAGTGTCATTATAAGAAAACTGTGGGTCTATACAGCATCTCAACATTCAGCTTTTTGCAGTGGAAGTTTACTGTGTAGTGGCTGATGTTAGGTACTGCAGCTCAGCTCCCATTCACTTCAATGAAAGAGGACCGCCACTTAACAATGGACTAAACTGTGATCTTTCAGCGTTGTACATTGTGAACTTCAAGTGCTTTATGATAGCTCATCAGTGGGGATTGCGTATGTAGAAACTCCTGTCCCCCAATCTCATTGAAACTACTTAAAAACTTTTGCATTGCAAAGAGTGAAGTCCATACGAAATTTCTGCAGAAAATATAACATGTAGATTTAAAAATAGTATGACATGATGATATCTGTGCTGAAATCCTGTGCATATTTTATTTAATGGGACCCTATAGTGAACAGATGCTGTTAGGGTGAGATACCAAGGACCTCATCTATTTGCTTTTCCCTTGTTAAATTCATTTAATCAAGTGCATGCACGAAGTAATAATATCAGACAGAGTTGGATATAAGACCTCTTTTGATGAGAGAGCGCGCACAGGTGACTTTATTTTTCCACATTAGCTCTATACATCACAAATGAGGATAGCAACTGGGTGTAATTCTGTAGCATTCAACCAATCAGCGTCTTGAGTCCTCGCATAGATCAAGTCCTAATCAATATTGTCCTTGTTTGGTTATGTCTTCCTTCTGGACATTCTTTTTACGCTCTAGAGTGTTCTTCCGAGAGATGCCACACTGCATCTTTTGTTCACCACACAACTGCCTGTAATGGTGCACTCAGGACATGAAGCAAAATATAAGTACGGATATCCCTCTATCTATCTATCTATCTATCTATCTATCTCTATCATCTATCTTCATCACTGTCTGTCTGTCCTGTCTGTCTGTCTATCTAAATCAAAAAGGGGTTATTGAGCAGCGTTCCTTTTTAGCAAAAATGCTAGGTGCTAATCAGTCCTTGTGGTGGTATCCAGCCACCTATTCTAGACAAATAAATGCAAAAAAAGGCTGCAGCACTCCAATTTCAGATGTTAATTCGCCTTTAATGGCCTTCAGGCAAAGATAGCGACGTTTCGGTCAGTGATGACCTTCTTCCAGCTTTTTTTGCATCTATCTATCTATCTATCTATCTATCTATCTATCTATCTATCTATCTATTCTATCTATCTATGGTTTGACAATATATACATTAAAATATAGGTAACTAATATAACATATATATATCAAGGTTTTATAATGTTTTTCAACAGATTTTAGAATCTTATCCTTAACAATGCCATGTCCTGCATCCAAACTTTACCTCCTGACAATAGCCTAAGAGGCTACATACACTAATCTTAAGGTTGTGTGCAGACGTGTTTTTATTTCGTTTTTGAGTGCAGATTTGTCACAAAACCTGAAGGGAATCCTGATGGCAGCAAAGTCTGAGAATGATAATCCTGAAGTCTCCAGCACATGCTGAGTATTTTCTCCCTGCAGATTTGGTTCAGACAAAAATCTGTAGATGACGGTCTTGCAGCATTTTTCATTCAGATTTCACTCATTTTAATGAATGGGAAAATTCTGCACCAAAAATTCACAGAAGACGCGTCAAAAAGCATTCTTCCAGCCAAGAGATGTGGAACCTTCAGCACCAAATCCTAAACGTGTGCACAGACCCTTTGAGACACTTTTTGGTAAAATCGCTTCTATGGTAACTATACTGGGCCTAGTTAAACCATGCTGAGCTGGCGGCATCATAAATGTCCTCAATTAATTGTTCAAGTCACTCGCCTATCAAAAAGTGTCACCTTGACACAATTTGGGCATTGGGACCCATTGAAAATCTGCACTATAATCTGGGTATGTTACTGGCTGATATTGTTTGTGTTCTAATATCAGAATTTGTATTTTATCGCAGTGTCCTGAAGTCATTTTACAGTGCAGAAGACGAGTCCAGTACACTCCTTCCCAGGTTACCTGCTTTGCCCAAAAAGTAAGAATCTAATGTTGACGTAATTTATTGCACTTATGTTTACTTTTTCTGGTCATCATAATGGGAGACCCAGACAATGGGGTTTAGGGCTCCGCCCTCCGGAGGTCACACTAGGTACTACAAGTTTGTAGACACCGCCTCCTCCGCTTATAAACCCCCACCGTAGGGAACATCCTCAGTTTTAAACTTAGTGTGCTCGGAGGATCACGCTTTGCTTGCACTTCACTGCATTCTCACAGCTTACGTGATGGCGTATGAAGACAAGGTAAATGGTCCCGGTCGGGACCCTCGACAGTCTCCCCGCTCACCCTTTGTGGAACACGCTGGTGGAGGTACCGGAGGGCTTTTTAGCCTGGACACTTGCTGTTCTCCCGGTACGCTGTCGAGCTCCTTCCTTTCCATCCCTCCATGGAGGCTCTGGAGAGGGGGAGCCTGGAGCCTTGCACAGCTCCGCTCCGTCCGAGGCCTCCCTAAATGGTGCTTACAGACCGGACGGAGCCAGCCCAGTCCGAGGCCTCCCTAAATGGTGCTTACACTCCGGACTGGTGCTGTACCCCCGTCCGAGGCCTCCCTAAAGGTGCTTACAGACCGGACCGGCACTGAGGCACCTGGTGTGTCTCCTGTGTGCCTGGGGGTAGTGTCTGTCACTTGGTGTCATGACACTCAGACCGCGCGGTTACCCTCGGGTCCGCGGTTCTGTCGGTGTACCCTGTGCTGGGGTCACTCTGGCTGACCGCCCTGTGTGTCTCAGGGGCTGAGGCTGTAGACTGCTGATGTTTGTTTTGTGCATGCAGTCTGTGTGTGTATGTGTATTGTTACACACTCTTTTCCCGCGCTGCGGGCTCTGGCACCTCCATTACTGAGGCTGCCTGGAGGAGGAGGAAGCAGCTCTTACGGTGACATCACCGATGGGCGTGTTTTGTGTTCTCCCGCGTGTTCCTGGCCACGCCTATGACTTTACTGTCGGCGGCCATCTTCTCCCTCTCTTCCCGGCTGGGATCTGGCTGCAGCGTGTGTCTGCACTTTCCAGGGGAGACCGGAACTCGCGGAGGTCACACACGAACACCGCTTCCTCCTACCGCTTACTGCGGTCGGTAAGCCACCGGGATCTCCGGTTTGTTTGTTACAACTTGGCTTATTTCCCCCTACTGTGGCGATGTCCTCAGTAAGGAAGCATGCTGCTAAGGCGGCAGATGGCACCATTACCTGCGCTACATGCAACGGTTCACTGGTGGAGGGGTCCTGCAATAATTGCGGACGCCCAGAGACCCGGACAGTTACTGTTGAATCAGAATCTGCGGGTCTGTACCCTGAGGTTCGGGTGATCCCAGGGACATGGGAAGCGCAGAATAAGATAAATGAATCTCTGCTGTCCCAGATGTCCTCCATGTCGCAATCCCTGGAGGCACTTCATAGGAGGCTGGAAAACCCAGCTACTCCTCCCAGTTACCCCCGGGGGCTTCTTACTTCTTCTGTGAGACCCCCTAAGCGAGCTCGTGAGGCCTCTCCAGAGCTCCAAGCTCCCTCTGAGGAGGAGCGTTCCTCTGATGGTGAGGAAGATGATGGGGGTTCTACTCTCGGGTCTGTCTCTGAACCTCCAGATGGGGTGGAGGATCTGGTGTCCTCCATCAATGAGACATTACGTCTGGTCACTCCTCCTGAGGAGGTGACTGTTCACCCCAAGGAGGTCTATCAATGGCTGCGGCCGGAGGCGAGACCAAGTGGGTCCTTTATGGACCACACTAATTTTGGAAGGGTGATTAGAGCACCCAGGTTACATCCTGGGCGGCGTTATGTCCGTAAACCTAAGGACCTTCGCTTTCCCTTTCCTCAGGAGGTGCTTCTGGAATGGTCACAGTCCCCTAAGGTGGACGCTTCCATGACTAGGATTGCTGCACGCTCCTTGTTTTCTGCCTCTGATAGCTCCTCATTGAAGGATGCTACTGATAGACAGGTCGAGCAACTCGCCAAGTCTTCCTATGAGGCTGTGGGGTCTTCATTTGCCCCTAATTTTGCCGCGGTCTGGACCCTACAAGCGATTACCTCCTGCTTGGATGGTATCTCTGATCTAGCTAGGGCCAGCCCAGAGGTCCTGGCACTCACCGACAGAGCAAGGGCTTATGCGGATTACGCCAGGACGGCAACTTTGGAAACTGCCACTCGCTCGGCTGTGGCTTCGGCCAATGCTATAGCGATCCGCAGGTTGTTGTGGCTGCGTCTTTGGGACTCAGATGCCACGTCTAAGAAGATTTTGCAAAATCTTCCGTTTGCTGGTGACAGGCTCTTCGGCACCGAGCTGGACAAGCTGATAAAGGATTCTGCTGAGTCTAAGATACCGCAGAATAAGCCTAAGCCACGGTATACCGTGAAAAGGAACCCAAAACAGTGGTCCTTTCGCCCCAGCTCGCAGTCATCAGCGGCGTCCGCTCGCGCGGACCGTGGGGGCAAGCCCTCCACTCAGTGGCGCAACAAAAGTCGCCAAAAGAAGCCGGCAGGGGCTGCAGCTGCCACCCCTAAACCCGCTTCGGCATGACTCGCTCCTTCATCCTGTCTCCCCACAGGTGGGGGGCCGCCTGTCTCTTTTCCAGGACAGATGGCTTCTCTACGTTCAAGACCAGTGGGTCCGAGACGTAGTCTCAAAAGGCTACAGGATAGAGCTGACGTCACAGCCGGCACACCGATTCCATCGGTCTGTTCCATCCCTAGACAAAGCTCAGGCTTTTCATCTGGTGTTGGAGGGACTCCGCAGAGACGGAGTGGTGGTCCCAGTACCCACGGGAGAGAGGTTCAGGGGTTTTTACTCCAACCTCTTTATTGTCCCAAAGAAGGACGGCTCTTTTCGTCCGGTTCTGGACCTCAAGTTGTTCAACCGCCACGTGTTGGTTCGGAAGTTTCGTATGGAATCCCTGCGCTCCGTGATCGCGGCTGTGTCACAGGGAGACTTCCTGGCGTCCATAGATATACGAGACGCCTACCTTCACGTGCCCATTGCACAGGCTCATCAGCGCTGGTTGAGATTCGCAGTGGGGGAAGAACACTTCCAATTTGTGGCACTGCCATTCGGGCTAGCCTCGGCACCGCGAGTGTTCACAAAGGTGATGGCCTCAATGATGGCTCTCCTGCATGTGCAGGGACATGCCGTCATTCCCTATTTGGACGACCTGCTGGTCAGGGCGCCATCGGAAGACCTTTGTCGGGTGAGCCTGGAGGTGACCATGAAGTCTCTGGAACAGTTCGGGTGGCTTCTCAACATTCCAAAGTCGACCCTGATTCCGACCCAGTCTTTGACATATCTGGGCATGGACTTCCATACGGACTCAGCCCTGGTGTCCCTACCTCAAGCCAAACAGCTTGCGATCCAATCAGGAGTGCAGAATGTTCTCCTGTCACCACAATCTTCCCTACGGGGGTTGATGAAGCTGGTGGGACGCATGGTAGCGGCGATAGAGGCGGTGCCTTTCGCACAGTTTCGCCTCCGTCCTCTCCAGTTGGAGATTCTTCGCCGATGGGACAAAAGGACGATTTCTCTGAATCGGCTGGTGACGCTGTCACAATCGACCAGGGACTCCCTACAGTGGTGGCTCCAGCCACATCATCTGTCACGGGGCCGGTCCTTTCTAAAACCGTCATGGTTAGTGGTGACCACCGACGCCAGTCTGAAAGGCTGGGGTGCGGTGTTCTTGCACCACAGGGCTCAAGGCCTCTGGACTCAGTCGGAGTCGGCATTACAGATCAACGTGCTGGAGATCAAGGCGGTCTATCTGGCGCTCCTGGCGTTTCAGAAATTCCTGTCAGGACAACCCATTCGGGTTCAGTCCGACAATGCGACGGCCGTCGCCTACATAAATCATCAGGGAGGGACCAGAAGTGCTCAGGCCCTCGCCGAAGTCCACCGCATTCTAGCCTGGGTGGAGGAAAACGGCTGCCTGATCTCCGCAGTTCACATCCCAGGGGTCGAGAACTGGGAGGCCGACTACCTGAGCCGACAGGGGATGGACGCCGGAGAGTGGTCCCTGCATCCAGACGTCTTCCGGGACATCTGCAGCAAATGGGGCACTCCGGACGTGGATCTGATGGCCTCACGGCTGAATCATCAGGTACCCCAATACATGGCTCGATCGTGGGATCCTCAGTCTCTGGGGGCGGATGCCCTGATCCTGAGTTGGTCCAGCTTCCAGCTGCCATATGTGTTCCCGCCTCTGGCTCTGATTCCCAGGGTTCTGTGGAAAATCAGGACAGAATGCAGAGTAGCCATTCTAGTGGCTCCAGATTGGCCCCGGAGGTCCTGGTACCCGGACCTCTGGCAACTGTCAGGCGGACACCGGTGGGCTCTTCCAGAACGCGCAGATCTACTCGCGCAAGGCCCATTCTTCCACCTCAATTCCAGGGCCCTCAGATTGACTGCATGGCTCTTGAGGCCTGGTTGCTGACATCCAGGGGCTTTTCTCCTACGGTGGTTGCCACGATGAATCGGGCAAGGAAACCTGTCTCCAGGAAGATATACCACAGAACGTGGAAAATCTTTTTCTCCTGGTGTGCCTCTGGTGGACGCTCACCGTGGCCCTTGTCCATCCCGACATTGTTGGCCTTCCTACAGTCGGGTTTGGAGTTGGGATTATCCCTTGGCTCCCTGAAAGGTCAAGTATCAGCACTTTCAGTGCTGTTTGACAGGCGCTTGGCGCTCCTCCCGAAGGTTCGTCAATTTCTGCAGGGGGTGTCTCGGGTGGTTCCGCCTTACAGACGACCTCTGGACCCTTGGGACCTCAACATGGTCCTGGCGGCACTGCAGAAACCGCCGTTTGAGCCACTGAGAGACATCTCTCTCTCTCGTCTGTCCCAGAAGGTGGTTTTTCTGGTGGCAATTACGTCTCTGAGGAGGGTCTCAGAATTGGCTGCACTTTCGTGCAAGTCACCCTTTCTGGTGGTTCACCAAGACAAGGTGGTGTTGCGCCCGCGGCCTGAATTCTTGCCGAAGGTGGTTTCAACTTTCCACCTAAACCAGGAGATTGTTCTCCCATCATTTTGCCCCGCTCCCGTTCATCAGGTTGAGCGCGACCTCCATACTCTGGATCTCGTGAGAGCTGTACGCATTTATGTGTCCAGGACCGCCTCCTTTAGGAGTTCGGATTCCTTATTTGTCCTCCGATGGGTCGCTGTAAGGGGTCCGCGGCTTCGAAGTCGACCTTGGCCAGATGGATCAAGGCTCCCATTCAGGAGGCATACCGGTCTTCTGGTTTGCCTCTCCCGGTGGGTTTGAAGGCACACTCTACTAGAGCTGTAGGTGCCTCATGGGCCTTGCGACATCGAGCATCTGCTCTACAGGTGTGTCAGGCGGCCACCTGGTCCAGCCTGCACACTTTCTCAAAGCACTATATGGTGCATGCCCATGCCTCTGCGGACGCAAGTTTGGGCAGGCGGGTCCTCCAGGCGGCGGTTGCCCACCTTTAAGGGGGACCGTGTATTATCCGTCTTGTTGAGGAACTCTTCCCGCCCTGGGGTATTGCTTTAGGACATCCCCATTGTCTGGGTCTCCCATTATGATGACCAGAAAAAAGAGAATTTTGTTTACGTACCGTAAATTCTTTTTTCTTTAATCATCAATGGGAGACCCAGCACCCACCCAGTTGTTCCGTTGCATGTTTGCATTTGATCTGTTCTCTGTTGAGACAGTGTTTTCCGGGTTGTTCAAACCGTCTGTGCACGGTATTCTTCCCGATGTTTCGGGTGTGGTTCATTTTTCTCCTCGCAGCTTATGGACTAAACTGAGGATGTTCCCTACGGTGGGGGTTTATAAGCGGAGGAGGCGGTGTCTACAAACTTGTAGTACCTAGTGTGACCTCCGGAGGGCGGAGCCCTAAACCCCATTGTCTGGGTCTCCCATTGATGATTAAAGAAAAAAGAATTTACGGTACGTAAACAAAATTCTCTTTTTTTCTTCTACAAGCTTCAATCAGTGGCCAAATGTTTCTGCAAGTGTTCAGTTTGACTTCTCATACACACTGGCTTTCATCGGCCCCCTGCAACACCATAGTGGGGACCAATAGTTAACCTATTAGTGCCCCATTGTCATGTTACAGGGGGCGGATGAGAGCTGATGTGCACTAGGAATTAAACTGAACTGGTGCCCCAGTGTCGTGTTGCTGGGGGACAATGAGAACCAGTGTGCACAAGGAGTCAATCTGAACTGTTGCCCGACCGTCATGTTGCAGAGTGCTGATGTGAGCTGTTGAGCTTGTGGAGTAAAACTGAACTGGTGCCCCACTATCATGTTGCAGGGGGCTGATGAGAGCTGGTGTGTATGAGGGGTCAAACTGAACTGGTGCCTCACTGTCAAATTGCAAGGGGCTTATGAGAGCTGGTGTGCATGAGGAGTCAAACTGAACTGGTGCCCCACTGTCATGTTGCAGGGGGCTGATGGCAGCTGGTGTGGACTAGGAATTAAACTGAACTGGTGCCGCAATGTCGTGTTGCAGAGAGACGATGAGAGCCGGTGTGTATGAGGAGTCAAACTGAACTGGTGCCCCACTGTTGTGTTGCAGGGGACCGATGAGAGCTGGTGTGCATGAGATGTCACTGAACTGGTGCCCCACTGTTTTGTTGCAGGGGGGAAGTGAGAGCTGGTGTGCATTAGGAATGAAACTGAATTGGGCCTCACGGTCATGTTGCAGGCAGCCAATGAGAGCCGGTGTGCATGAGGATTCACTGAACTGGTTCCCCACCGGAAATGTTTTGTCAAAGATTGAAGTTCGTAAAAGAAAAGTTTCATGGCAGCCAGAGGTCCGCTTATAGCCCCTATTGCATACATTTTGGTACTTTTGTGAAGCTCAGCCACAGGCTACATAGAAGAACCTCAGTTTCATTGTATTGCAGTATATAGTATAAGCGATCTGACAATTGTAGGTTTAAGTTCCCTAGGGGAAAAAAATGTAATCATTTCTTACTAGTTGATTTTTAAAGGGTAACCTCATGTTACACATACGTTTTCATTGTTGCGTTGATGAAAAGTTAATTGAAGTTAATCCATTTTATAAGAAAATGTTATAGTTTCTCTGAATTGTTTCAACTTGATAATTAAATGTTGTTTTTTTTCCCTATTAGTTACAATGCCACAGCTAAAATATTCAGGTAAGGCATAAAAAAAAGAACTTTATTGATTGAAATTGCAAAATAAATTCTACAGTGCTCAATTATTACAGTATGTCATTATTACATATTAATCTTTGATATATCAGGCAAAAAACAACATCTGAAGTGTTTGAGTTTATAGTACAATGATTAAACCGCACATTCAAGTTCTCATAAAAAAAAATAAGAAAAAAAAAAAGTTGTAGAAGAAAAAAACAAAACAAACCATCACACGGTAAAAGTTTGATCTATGAAAAATGTATAAAATGAAATAACCTTTATGGTAAAGGCAGTAAAGAAAAAATTGCTGTTATTTTATCTCTTCGTAATGCAATAAAAAGCAATCAAAATACTGTTTTCTCAATCGCCTTATTGGGGGACACAGGACCATGGGTGTTATGCTGCAGGTATTAGGAGGCTGATACTAAGTGAATATAAAAAAACAGAATAACTCCTCCCCCTATAGTATACACCCCATGGCTGGCACACGCCGAACCAGTTTCAGCTTAGTGTCAGAAGGAGACTGATGCGGTCTACAGACCCACATCTCTTTTATTTTTATTATACCTTTTTTCCTTCTGGATGAAGATTAGACGGGTGACGGTGACCCCGGGCACCTGTCACCTCCACGTACCCCCTTCTGCGACGAGGGATCCTTCTTCACAGAATTTTTATTTTTAACAACTGGCAACGGTTCCTTCGCGTTCCAATCTCCACCATCCATCAGAAGGGCACGCAGAGTGTCACCTCCCTGTATCCCCTCTGCATTGGATACATCAGCAATACTGGCCCTCCCCACTCTCCCATTTCATGGGATTCTGGGTTGTAGGTGCCCAGTGCCATCATAGGAGATCTATGGCCCTCCCCAGGCCCCCAAAGTTGGGATCCTGTGTTGAAGGTGCCAGGTGCCAAATCTGGGATCCTTGGCCCTCCCCATCCTCCCTTCTCAGAGAGCCTGGGTTGCAGGTGCCGGTGCCACTGCCGATGACCCAAAGCCCTCCCCATCCTCCCCTATCAGGGATCCTGGGTCGCAGTTGCCAGCACCACAGCGAAGGATACACTGCTATACCCATCCTCCCCTGGGTTGAGATGCCTGCACAAGCGGTCAGGACCACGAGGACATATGGATGGGGCTGGGAGCTCCCCTCTGTAGCAAGTGCGGTGTGCAGTTCGAGACGGAGGAATCCCCCACCACAGTAGCACACATAGCACTAGGGTTCCTGCAGTGTCCCCCTCTTTCCTTGTCGGCGCCGTGTTTTCCCCAGGGCCGCCATTACTTTAGCCCCCAGGTTAAAGTACAGGCGCGATCTGCACCATCAAGGGTGCTTCTGATCATCAGCGCCCCTCATCTACTGCAAAGGGGGGCACAGGACCACTGGGCACCAAGGCTGCACTGGAGACTGGACCCTTGGTCTGGGGTAAGGAGGTCAGCAGACTGTGCTTTGCTGGAGCTCATTGTCTCCCCCTTCTTTTTTCGCTGCCCTCAGTATACCTCATGCAGAGCTCAAAGGCCACAAGGAAGGCCCCCAAGAACTACACGGTCTCGTATGCCTCTTGCATTAACATAACATTCTCAGCTGACACGCGGCCATGCTGTTCCGCGCTGTCAGACTTGCGATAATACTATTGCCCAGGAGTTCTCTGCCGACGACGCACCATCTGGCACCTCTAACCTGCCTGACTGGGCCCTGTACCTAACACAATCCATGTCTCAGTCCATGTCACAATCCATGGATAGGCTCTCTACTACACTGGTCTAGGCTCTGCAGAGCCGTCCCATGCCCTGCTCTTCGGTCCGGCCAGCGGCACATTTGGACAATCCAGCACACGAGAGCACATCAGATAGGGGCAGACCACAAGGTAGACAACAATCCATGGCTGGGACAGTGCAAAAGAGACATCATAGAAGCACTTCACCCCCGTCTTCGCAGGGTTCCCATACCTCCCTTATCAGGAACTTGGAACCTGCCTCACCCCCGTCCGACGCATTCCATGATCCAGAATTGGATCCTGACGTGTCTTTTGACCTAGATACTCCTGATACGCAGGCCATGGTCGAAAACTTGATCATAGCTGTCAACCAGACACTTAAGGTCGACGACTCCCCATGCGCGGCCCCCGATCATGCCGTGTCTTTTCAAGAAGGTCAAACGCCCGCAAACATTTTTTGCGGATCACCGTTAGTTGCAGGATGTCTTAAAGAAACATAGGAACCATCCAGATAAAAGATTTGAAAATCGCAAAGCCATAGAGGCTCACTACCCTTTTTCCCCTGCCTTAGGCCAGGACTGGGTGGATTCCCCACCGGTCGACCCTATCTACCCCCCCCCCACCCCCTCGGTTTCTGCTTAGCTGCAAGGACCCTACTTTCTTTGCCTGATGAGTCCTCCATTAAGGACCCAACTGACAGGCAGGTTGAAAAACTGACTCGCTCGGTTTTTGAGGCGACTGGTTCATCCCTCTCGCCCTCCTTTGCTTCCGTGTGGGTTGCTAAGGTGATCATGACCTGGGCGGATACCATACACAATTCCCTGTGGGATAGCGGCCTTCCACCTGAGTTAGCGGACCCGGTGGCCCAGATCTCCGTAGTCAGGGAATACCTCATTCACGTGTCCTTGGATTCGGCTACTTGTGCAGCTGTTGCGGCCTCGAATGCCATTACTATTCACTCTCTGAGCCTGAGCGCCCTGTGGAGAGCTGGTTCTGCTGCAAAGAAATCTCTAACTATATCCTTCCTTACCATAGCGGCCACCTCTTTGGTGAGCGGCTAGATAAACTAATTTCGGATGCCACCGGTTTGAAGAGTACATCACTTCCTTGACATAGGCCGAGATGTCCCTTTGTTCGACATGAGCAGATGCGCTTTCACTCCTTTCGGAACTCGTTTGGCTGGGCGACTTCCTACTTGCCCCATAGTACGAACCGCTCCCCACGCAGGGACAGGGGCGCATAGCCCACCCATAAATCAAACATGGCTTGGCAGTGCTGGCAAAAACAGTTCAGACCTAGGGGATCCAGATCCCATAGATTTACTTCGTCCTGACTCGCCCTCATCCATGGAAGACACCACCTTAGTAGGCGGCCGACTGTCTTTTCGTCATGTCTGCCTCGCCATCACAGAAGACAGGTGGGTCAGAGAACTCGTGTCTTCCGGCTACAACATCGATCTTGTTTCCTGCCCACCAAATAGTTTTTTCCCCTCAGCTCCCCCAGGGTCTCCATTGAAGGCTCGCATTTTTTTCAAGGCTGTTGATTCCGTTTTACAGGCGGGAGTCATCTTCCCGATTCTGGAGGTCGACCGGTTAAGAGGTTTTTAGTCAAACCTCTTTGTAGTTCCCAAGAAGGTCAGCTCTGTACATCCCATCTTGGATCTGAAGCACTTGAACATATTCATTCGACTTCGCCACTTCCGAATGGAGTCCCTCCGTTGCATCATTACATCCATGGAGGAGGGAGAATTCTTGGCCTCAATAGATATTTGAGATGCGTACCTTCACATCCCGATATCCCAGGAGCACCAACAGTACCTGCGTTTCACGATTCACAAGGACCATTTCCAGTTTGTCGCCTTGCCCTTCAGGATCGCCACAGTGCCCAGGGTATTCACTAAAGTAATGGCAGTCGTCATGACGATTCTTCATTCCCGGGGTGTTGTCGTCCTACCCCATCTGGACGACCTCCTAATCAAAGCCCCTTCCTTCACGGACTGCGAAAAGAGCGTTCAGTTTACTATAGACATGCTCTCTTGTCTGGAGTGGTTGGTCAATTTGTCCAAATCCTCCCCAGTTCAATACCTCCCGCGGGTTGGCGTTTCTTCGTCAAGACAACTCCCGGACTCTACGTCAGGGTGTCTGCTTTCTTCTTCGTCCTTCGTCTCACTCCATGTGTTTCGGGATGGGAGTTTTAGGCAGGATGGTTGCAGCAATGAGGTGGTATCTTATGCCCAGCTGCACCTCAGGCCTCTGCATATAGCTCATCTATTAGCCTGGGACAGGAGTCCGTTCACCCTTGACTGGACCTTTCGGCTATCCCCCAAGGCCAAGCAGAAATTACGTTGGTGGCTGCGGCCAGCTTCTCTCACACAAGGGAGGTCCGTCTTTCCTGTTCACTGGACGGTGCTCACCACCGACGTCAGCCTGATGGGCTGGGGGGCAGTCTACCGCCACCATACGGCTCAGGGATGGTGGTCCCGCCGGGAATCCACTTTGCCCATCAACCTCCTGAAGATTCGGGCCATATTTTTGGCTCTGCGAACCTTTCAACATCATCTGGCAGTCGGACAACGCCACAGCCGTGGCATATGTCAATCACCAGGGAGGCACCCGCAGCAGGCAGATGATGTGCGAGGTGTAGCCTTTTCTCCGCTGGGCTGAAATGACCCGGTCTGTGCTTTCAGTGGTGCACATCTTGGGCATTGACAATTGGGCGGCGGATTTCCTCAGCCGTCAGGGCATCGCATCAGGGTAATGGGCCCTATATCCAGAGTTTTTCCAGCAGATATGTCATCGCTGGGGGACTCCGGACGTGGATCTCATGGCGTCGCTGCTGAACGCCAAGGTGTCCACATTCATGGCTCGGTCGCACGACTCGCTGTCCGTCGGGGCCAGCTCACTAGTCCAGCCGTGGACTCAGTTTCGTCTGCCTTACATCTTTCCTCCTCTGCCCTTAATATCGAGGGTGGTGAGGAAAATCAAAGTGGAAGGCATCCCCATCATTCCGATAGCACCAGATTGGCCCAGGAGAGCCTGGTACGCCGATCTGGTGCAGCTCATCGCCGATACGCCTTGGTGTATTCCAGACTGTCTGGATCTGCTAACCCAGAGGCGAATATGCCACCAGCACTCGACGACCCTGAGTTTGACGGCGTGGCTTTTGAGACCTGGGTGCTAACCCAGGCTGTTTTTTCCCAACGGTGATCAATACAATGATCAGAGCTAGGAAGCCCACCTTGGCTCTCATCTACTACCGCACATGGAAGACCTTCTCTTGGTGCAAAGCTCGGGAGCACTCTCCCCTTGTTTTTTCTCTCCCCGTAATTCTGGGTTTCCTTCAGTCTGGCCTAGATTCCGGTCTTTCTTCCGGCTCTCTGAAGGGTCAAATTTCCGCGCTTTCGGTGCTCTTCCAGCGGTGCCTTGCTATTAGGCCTCAAGTCAGAACCTTCATTCAGGGTGTCTCCCGTCTGGTTTTCCCCTACCGGAGACCGCTGGAGGTGTGGGACCTAAATCTGGTCCTAGATGTACCTCAGAAACCTCCCTTCGAGCCTTTGAGGGAAGTCTCCCTTTTTCCTGTCCTGGAAAGTCACCTTTCTAGTGGCAATAACCTCTATACGTTGTGTCTCGGAGCTGGCAGCGCTCTCCTGCAGAGCGCTTTTTCTTGTTTTTCATCAAGATAAGGTTGTGCTCCACCTGGTGTCGTGGTTTCTTCTTTCCACCTTAATGAGGAGATTTCTCTCCCCTCTTTTTGCCCGGCACCGGTGCACCGTGTTGAGAGGGCTCTGCACACCCTGTCAGAGCTCTTAAATGTTACGTGTCTAGGACAGCACCCTTACGGAAATCTGATTCTCTGTTCATTCTCCCAGAGGGTCACAGGAAGGGCATGGCAGCGTCCAAGGCCTCATTGTCCAGATGGATTAAGTCGACCTTTCAGGAAGCTTATTGACTAAGGAACATGCCCATTCCAGACGGATTGAAGGCGCACTCGACACGTGCGGTGGGAGCATCCTGGGCTGTTCGACACCATGCATCCGCCGAGCAAGTATGCAAAGTGGCCACCTACTCCAGCCTGCATAGGTTTGTAAGGCACTACAATGTCCATACTCAGTCAATGGAAGATGCTAGTCTTGGTAGGCGTATCTTGCAGGTGGCGGTGGCTCATCTTTAGGTTGGCATGTTTTCCAAGAAGTATTGGTTTCTGTGGTTTTCTCTCCACCCAGGGACTACTTTAGGATGTCCCATGGTCCTGTATCCCCCAATGAGGCGATTGAGAAAAGGGATTTTTGTGTGTACTCACCGTAAAATCCTTTTTTCTGAGCCTCTAATTGGGGGACACAGCACCCTCCCTGTTGCCCATTCTGGCCCGTTTGATTCCATTGTGGTTCTTAGAGTTCTCCTATGGTTGCCCTCTGAGATGCTTCTATTCTCTTTCTCCTACTGCTTTGGTCACTGAACTGGTTCGGCTTGTGCCAGCCGGGGGGTGTACACTGCAGGGGAGGAGTTAATCTGTATTTTTATATTCACTTAGTGTCAGCCTCCTAACGACTGCAGCATAACACCCACGGTCCTGTGTCCCCCAATTAGAGTCTCAGAGAAAAGGATTTTACGGTGAATACGCATAAAAATCCTCTTTTCACCAAAAGATTATACCTATAAAAGCTACAGTTCTCTATGCAAAAACTAAGCCTCATCACAGTTCAATTGAAGGACACAGTACAGGTCTCAGAAAATGGTGACAAAATAATGAATATTTTTTGGCAAAGTTTTGGAATTTTAATTTTTTTTCTTTACCACCACATTATATAATAAATTATATGAAGAGAAAAACTTTACAATTTCGGTGCTGCTGTACTGGCGTAGAGAGTCGTGTTTCCAAGTAACTTTCACTGCAATTATGCCACAAAAACAAACCCCCTTCCCCAAAAGTCAGCATTGTCTTTTTTTGTGATTTGTCCACACTTGGAATTATTTTCCCATTTTTCACTACACTATATGGTAAAATCATTGGGGTCATTAAAATTACAACTTGGTTTTCAGAAGGTGACAGTGAGGAAAGCTGCAGAAATTATACAATGTATCAATCCCAAAAGTAACCAAATGTGTTAACAGTGAACGCTCCTGGTCCGCCATCACAGGGGTTAGTGGACATTGTGGTTACTCATCCTCTTTTGGCTGATGTCACTAGATACAAGTAAGAATAAAATGAGCATATACACTGCTATAAACAAACAAAGAAGGATAAAGCTATGGTGCCTATAAGTAAAGAACATGGGGCACTTAGTAAAGTTTAAATATGGAGAGAATAATGTCACCAATGTTTCCTAACTAAGCTTCTTTTGTTGCAGTGAAGAGAAATCTGATGAGATAATAAAGCTTTTGGGAGATGTACGGTAGGTAGCAGGGCTGAAGGTTCCCATACACCTCCTCCCCCCTCCATAGTCCTATGGTTCTCAAGTAACTCGAAAGGAAGCGGACTTCTTGGATTGCTGGGATCCCTCACGTCGTGCGCTCTTGTAGTGCTGACACTATATGTGTTGTTGAGATGTGGTGCACAGCACTATGCGGTCTTCTTCAGTCCTATAGATATTGATTAGTGTCTGCAAATGTGTGATCACCTTTTGGTTCAAGACAGGTACACAGGACCCACGATGTCAGGATAAGTGACAAGTTGTAATTCTAGGATAGCCCTCTTATCCTGAAGGGTCCTCATTTAGATCTGCTATTGGCCCATTATACATTGATATAAAAAATAGCCATTGTCAGACCCTACACTGTGGCCCCGGGCTCCTCCTCCTGGTATAGTACAGTGCCCGACCTCACATGACCAGTTTGTGTGGGCAGCTCCTGGATGATGAATGTATTGATGACCTTAACTATCCCCCACATTCACCAGTCCGGAATCCAATATAGAATCTCTAGGACATTATGTATCAGTGCATTTAATGCTGCCATGTTGTGCCACAGACTTCCAGAAGCAACTGATGCCTGATTCAGGTTTGGGAGGAGATCCTGCAGGATTACCCCTGGCCGCCTCATCAGGAGCATGCCCAGGAACGCACGCGGGGGCTGTATACACCGCCGAGTCAGGGAACGTTTCAAGCAAATTATGTCCGCCTGTGATTTTACATTTTTAGTTCTGATTTTTGGGGAGATTTGAAATCCAGCCCTCGGTTGATTGATGTGTTGATATATGCGTTATCAATGGTCAAGTTATAGCTAAAGGTTTATATGCCAAGTATTTCGTTCATCTAGATCCAATGTTTGACTGGTCTCCCCTGCAGTTTTTTTAATAGTGTAAGGCTGGGTTCACATTTGCGGACCCCTCCGCAGCGTTCTGCGGAGGGGATCCGCAATGTGACCACAGCGGCCGCAAGCTCCTATCTTTATAATGGGAGCGCACGGTGCTGCGCTTGACTGCGCATGACCGTCCGCACCCATTCACTCCTATATGTGATCTGTGCGCAGGCGGATGCCTGCGTACAAATCACACAGTCTCGTCCGCACCAGGAATGCAACATGTCGCGTCCCTGGTGCGGACGAGACTGTGATTGTGCGCAGGCATACGCCTGCTACAGATCACATATGGGAGTGAATGGGTGCGCATGGTCATGCGCTGTCAAAAGATAGGAGCTTGCGGCCGCTGTGGTCACATTGCGGATCCCCTCCACAGAACGCTGCGGAGGGGTCCGCAAATGTGAACCCAGCCTTATTCCGCCTGTCAGTGACCTCACATCAGTGTTTTTTCTGCTTTTAAATATGTCTACTTATATAATTGCCTTGTGGCGTCTGTCATCGCTTCCTGTGTCAAGTTGTTCCCATATCACAATGGGGTATTATGACATCACAATGGGAGTATTATGACATTAAAGTGGGTTGTTATGACATCATAGTGGGGTATTATTACATCACAATGGAGTATTATGTCATAATAGTAGGTTGTTATGACATCATAGTGGGGTATAATGTAGAGATGAGTGAGTAGTGAAATACTCGGATTCGGGAGATTTGTAGCGAGTAGTTTTTAGTACTCATCCGAATAGTGAGTCCAATGTTAGTCAATTAGTGATAGGCTCCGCCCAAGCACATCCGGCCATAAAATGAGTCTTTCCGGAATTAGGGGGGGCTTTTTTTGCACTTTTTATTGCATGCAACACCGTGCTGTACCCCCCAGTGAGACCCTTCAATTCAATAGGCTTTCCCTTGGGTGGCGGCTCCCATTGTTCACTCAAGGGAACTGGTAACTTGTGTCAGATCGCTCACGATCGACACATCTTTCACGAGCACCAGCGTTATTTGCCGAGTAACGAATTGCCTAAATACCGTACTATTTGTGCCAATAGTAACGATTATGGCCCCTTTACACGCAGCTACAGGTGACAGGTTTTCCACAGGTAACTTACTGGTTGCAGTGAAATCACGGAGACATGGTTCTATCTTGTTGCTGTGTACAAATGGAATAATGTCTCCATGATTTCACTGCAAACAGTAAGTTACCTGTGGAAAACCTGTCACCTGTAGCTGTGTGTAAAGGGGCCATCACACTCGCTCATCGCTAGTATTATGACATCACGATGAAGGTATTATGACTTCATAGTGGAGTAATATTATATAATTAGTGGGGTATTATGACTTCATAGTGGGTTAATATTGCATCATAGTGGGGTATTCTGACATCACAATGGAGTATTTATGACATCATAGTGGGGTGTTATGACATTATAGCACTGGGGGGATAGAGTGGACAGGGGAAAGAGACGGCCGCCACCTCCAGCACCACAGTACCCATCCCCATCATGACATTACCGCCCTCCTGATGCAATAGTATCAGGGCTCCATCTAGTATCCATGCAGGGTTAGCAATATACAAAGCCCTGCACCTGCATTAGTTTTAGCTTACATACCTAAACATCGCCCCCTGGAGTTTTCTATGTACTATTACAATTTTTCTTGCAGATGCCTTTCATGTTTGCGATCTGTCTTCTATAAAGAGTAGACGTCTCTGATATTTGTGTATTTTTTTTCTTGCTCCATAAGACTTAATGCTTTGGTCCTCGGTGGAGTCTCCGGGGAGATTGAGATCTACGCATACGGAATGTACAAGATTGCAACCATCAACGAGGTGAGAGGTCTATCTGTCTATATGTATCTATATGGACGAGGCCACACCATATATAATACTTCCATCCAATTGGCAGGTTCTGATTGATACCTTTTATTATTGTGAGACATTGTTAGTAGTTGTTAGGGCATGTGCACAGTGTCTCTCTGTTTCAGGTATTGAGACTAATAGGTGATGGCTAATAGTGCTTGTTGCCTTATAATGATTTTCTAATCGTTTAGTCTGACCATGTGTCTTACCCAGCCGCTACCATTGCTTTGCTTCCCATAGTATTTCTAATAGGAACCTGCCTATGAATTTCTTGATCTGTGCCTACTCCACTTTCCCTGCCATTGAGGCCTCTGTCTCCTCTGATAAGCTTTTGTGATTCCCATATGGCCTGAGCATTTTTCTGTGTGTTTCTTTAGGTATATTATTGTTTCTATTGTCATTTGCTTTTGGATACATTTTAATGAGTTTTTTTTCAATAAAAATTATATACATTTTCTCCTTCGCCTCATTGGGGGACACAGACCGTGGGTGTTATGCTGCTGTCCACTAGGAGGCGACACTAGGCAGAATCTGCAAAAGAGTTAAGAAAACTCCTCCTCTGCAGCATTACACCCCTGAAGCAGGAAATGATTCTCCAGTTTTTGCTTAGTGTCTTGTAGGAGGCACACACAAATTTTATTGCTCCTAAAAATTTTTACTTTTTGGATTTTTTACTTCAAGAAGAAGAAAAGTGGGTCTCTAACGAGACTCCCGGCATGGTCCCTCCTCGGCCACCCACTGTTGGGGCGCCTGGTTGAGGTCGACTTTTCCCCCCACATGCCGCTCCCTCCTCGGCCCACCACTGTTGGGGGTGCCTGGTTGAGGTTGAGATGATGGTCTTCCTTCTCCAGCTCCCCACTGTTGGGGACCCTGGGTTGAGGTCGAGGCTACACAGAAGCCCTTGGATGATGGACTGCAGCATCCCTCCCTAACCACCCCTCATGGGGCTGATAGGTTGAGACACCGCAGGTAGGGCACTAACGTGCCGCGTGGTCGCAATCCAGACGCATCGGTGCTGCTGAATGCTTCTGATGGGCACGGGCTGCAGCACTGTGCCAGACTGCAGCACCAGGAGCCACAGCTCTGCTAAGTGCTCCTAAAGGGCTCAGGGGACAAGGCTAAAGGGTCAGCTGCATTGCGCAGCACACGCAGGAGACCTCAGCCTGGATGACTACTCCCCAGGAGCCCCAGTCCTGCTGCCACGAGACTGTTCCCTGGGGGTCCCCTAAAGGCTGCAGCAAACGTCCGTGTAATCCAGGAGATCAGCTTTTGCTGCTCTCTCCTGAGAGGGAAGGGAGCCCATACTGCAAGTGGGAGCACCGGTTTTTCTGGGCTCCTTGCAGGGTCCCCACAGTCCCTGGATGCCGGGAGACCCAGTATTCTGGGATCTCCTGATGGGAGCAGCCACCCTACCCCTGAATCCAGGAGACCCAGTCCCCTGGGTTCTCCTGCTGGGGGCTGCGCTGGGCAAGCGCGCATGTGGCCACAGCTCCTGGGGTCCGGCCGGGTCCAGATCTGTTTCGGTCCCGGACCGGACCTCCGCGCCGGCCTGCCGTCGTTTGCAGCTTTGCTGTTTACTTGAGGCCGCGGCTTCGGCCTAGCGCGAAGCCGCCGCCTTATCACCGCCCCCCGGCCCGCCCCCGGATGACGAGAATGACGCGGACAGCGTCATAACAGAGGGCGGGCCGGAGCTGCATAGCAAAGCAGGGGGCGGGACGGAGGATAACTGGCGCGAAGCCTATGGCACGCCTTAGGATTCTGGTCCCGCCCTGCTGTTAGCAGCGGCGGCCATTATCCACAGGGCACAGTGGAAGCAGGGTTGAAAGCACAGTGTGCACAACCCTTAATGCCAAACTAAAGCTGGATTGGGCACAGCTCCTCATTGGTACCAAGTACTGTGGCCATGACAGGGCTTCATCCCTGCTGCTGGGCTGAAAGTTAACTTGGGCCAGCGAATATGTGCGGTGCAGGACCAGATAAGGAGCTCAGTAAGAGCTTCCTGCCTGCCTCAGCCCTTAGGACACTGCTGCCAAGGGTCAGGGAGTTCAGGGCAGCCCACCTGCGGCAGCCCTCAGGACGGGCAGCTGGAGCCAGGGGTCAAGGAACCCAGCAGGGCTCCCTGCCTGCGGCAATACATCACTAAGGCCGCTTCCAGGGGTTCCGGAAAAGGCCTACAGAGCCTCGCTCTGTGCCAGTTCCCAATAGCGACGGCAGGACGACCAACAATGATGTCCTGCTGCATTTAGTCCTCACGCCCAGTGGCGTAACTTCAGGCCTCGGGACCCCGATGCGAAAGCTCCAACGAGGTCCCCAATCATTGCAAATCTTTCGTTCCCCTGCACCTATTGTAGTTACGCCCCTGCTCACGCCACACATGCAAGGAACGATGTCATAATAAGGGGCAGTGTAAATACGTCGGGTGATCAGTTACTGCCCTGTCCTACAGTATTAAAGTTACCTGACAGTACACCTATCACAACACCTACTGGCCAGACATTACGCATGTAGGTCGTTTTTATGACATTCTCCAAAAATCATTGATTTCGTCCCGATAACAGGTTTAATAACTGTAGGGTAATTAAGATACGGATTCAATTCCGTCAGGCACTTCATGCTTCTGCTTTCTATGTTGACGCACAGACAGCACGTAGGTCGTTTTTATGACATTCTCCAAAAATCATTGATTTCGTCCCGATAACAGGTTTAATAACTGTAAGGTAATCAAGATACGGATTCAATTCCGTCAGGCACTATTGTTTCCTGCCCGCCGATCATACTCTGTGGCCCGAACGGCTCGAGTCGTTACCTCAGGACTATCTGATACATAAGTCCTGGACGCTGCCAATTGCTCTGCAATAACAGCGTCTACTGCCATCGCCAGTAGACGTGGCATCGGGTTACGTGGATGGGAGGCGGAAGTGGTCGTAAGGAGGCCATCACAGGTCTCCTATGCCTCACTAGACACCTGTTTGGAGAATTTCTGTACACCTCAGGTGCTAAGGAGGCAAAGATCGTTTTCCACCCCCAGAACACATCAGGACAGTTTTTTATCCGCCGTTGGCATAACTGATTCCGGTTCTTCGGAAGCGTTAGGGTTGGTCGGAGCTTAGGCTAAGTCTGACAAGGGATCGGTCGCCACGCAGGGACCTTTTTTAGTGGCGGACTTCCTTCAGGTTTAACTGACAGTTTTCTTCCTAGGCCCCCCACTGTTGGAGAGCCCAGTTGAAGCTGATATAACCTGCAATTACCCGACAACAGTAAGGCGTCCCAGGACTGCTCACCAATTCTCTCCAGACCCCATAGCTGGAGCTCCGGTTGGCGGTGACGACAGCCAAGTCTCAAAAGACACAGGCTGAAACACCGTGATCCGCAGTGGCACGGGGAACTGAGCTAAGGGTCTCGGGAACCTGCGACCCATAGCATACTCCTTCCTCGCCTCCCCACTGTTGGGGACTCGGGTTGAAGTTGGGACCGCACAGGGTCTACCCGGCCTCCATCCCCGGACTATTAAAACGAAACTCTATGTTGCAGAACGTGGAACACGGGCCCAGCGGCCAATCTCCTCACTGTACCCATATTAGGTACTTGGGTGGAGATAACACGCGTAATGCCCTCTGCTCAGTCCGTTTCGAAGCAGGACCTCGCAGACTCGCAAATGCATTAACCCAATGGATGGGCCCCTCCGGTCTCCCGTGTGGCTGTGGCCTGAACCTTCTTCCACGCAGTCAGTCCCTTCTCGTCTCAGGAGTTAAAAGTGACCACCGTGAGACCTAAAGCTCATAAATGCAGCCTGAAGTTGGAAATGTCTATACTGCATCTCAGGAGTCTCCCATATCGGGACGACTTATTCATCAATGCATGATTTTCGGAGTCTGCGAACGCTGTCGATTTCACTGGACACGTTAAGAAGACTCTGTTGGCGGATCACCCTCCAGGGTCTACCACAATGCCAGAGCACATGTTCCAACACAGAACACAAACTCAGGGAGTCCTATATGTCTTCCTGATGGACACATGCTGCAGCATCACATATGGCGTATCAGCCATATTTGTTTTTCCCAGACAAGGCACGGATTCTTCGTCTGGGAATTCGCTTCAGCGGTCTCCTCAATCTTTCACGACGGCTATAAGAGTCCTAGACAGGATAGTGGCAGCATGGGAGGCAGTTCCATAGCCTCAGCTGCACCTACGGCCTCTTCAACTATCCATGCTTAGACATGGCCAAGAAACAGGATGTGGTGCGATGTACTCCCATCACAATGCACGTGCCAATAGTCCCGCCCACACACGAGGATGCCCCCCAATCTACGAAGATTCGGGCAGTATTTCTAGTACTGGAATCATTCAGTGATCTTCTGGCAGTCGGTCTTGTTAGGATATAGTCAGACAATGCCACAGCCGTGGCATATGTCAACCACCAGGGTGGAACCCACAGTCTCCAAGTGATGACAGACGTTCGCCACATCCTTCCCCGGGTGGAATCCTTGAACGCTGTACTGTCAGCTGTTCTCATACCGGGCTAACCCGCCAAGGGACGGACTCAGGGAAGCGGCCCCTTCATCCAGATGTCTTCTGTCAAGACTGCCAGCGCCAGGAGACTACAGATGTGGACCTGACGGCCTCACGTGTCCAATGCTAAGGTTCCATCCTTTCTGGCCAGGTCCTAGAACCTACAGTCAATAGGACAGATATACCAGTCCTAGATGGGACCTGTCTCCGTCTCCCTATATTCTTTCACACTAACAGGATAGTGCGGAAGGTCAAACAAGACGGTTGCCAGATCTCCCTGTATTTTCAGACTGGCCCAGATGCGCTTGGACGAAAATTTCGTCCAACTCATACCAGCAGTACCAGGACAACTAAAAAGACAGTTTCAGACCTGCTCTCCCTCGGAATTCCTCAACTCTGAAAATAGTGGCGTAGCCCTTGAGACCCGGAATTTACCCATGGGTCTTTTCCCTGGATGTTGTAGCGACCATGGTCGCAGCGAGTAAACCAGCCTTATCGACGATATACCATGAGTGTAATCGTTTTGTTTTTCTTTATCTCCGAGCACCTCTAGGGGTCATTCCCCTTACCCTATTTCATGCAAGGATCTTTCGTTTCTTCCACTCAGACCTAGACTCAGGTCTGTCCTTGGGGTCTCTCACACAGCAGGGGTTCAGCCTGTTTCACCTTCCAAAAAAAAAAAAAAAAAAAAAAAAAAGTACATAAATAAACGTGTTGCCACCAGGTCTCTAGGAAAATCCTCCCTTCAAAGGGTCTCCCATTTAAGGTCTCCATACCACGGGTCTACACCTGCGGGACCTGATCTTCGTCCTCATGGCTCTACAAGATCCACCTTTTGAGCGTCTATAGGTTATCCTTAGCATTCTCATCCAAACAGTAATGTGTTTTGGTGGCAAATTATTTTTCTCTGCAGAGGTATCGGTACTTTCAGCGCCCTCATGTAAACCATCTTTTCTGGTCTTCTACCTGAACAAGACTGTTCTACGGCTGGTTCCATCCTTCTTAGGCAGTATACTCCTTCCACCTCACTAAAGACGTTTCTCTGTCATCGCTGTGACCGACTCCAGTCTGTCTGGTCGTAAAGGACCTACATATGCAGGCCCTTATCAGGTCCCTACGCATCTGAGTACCCACAACCAGTGCCTCTCCACAGGTCGGATTCTCTTTCTCCCTTCTTCCAGAAGGCAGAATTAATGACATATCAGCCTCTAAGGCTCCTCTAACCAGGTGGATTCGTCTAACCATCCAAGACGCTTATACCATCAAAATCTCATCCCTTACGGCAGCGGCACGGCACATTCTACTACGGCCGTGAGGACTTCCTGGTCCATTTGGCACCAGGTCTCAGTCCGACAAGTGTGTAGACAGCCAAAAGGGGTCAGTCTACACACATACTCAAGCCACTATAGGGCTTGACGTGCCCTCCAGGCGGCAGCGGGTCTGCCTGTCGGGGCATAGTTCTTCACTGACCATGCTCGGTGTCACTAGTTCCATTGTTCTTTCCCACCCAGGGACTGCTTTGGGACGTCCCACGGTCTGTGTCCCCCAATGAGGCGAAGGAGAAAAGGAGATTTTTGTGTACTCACCGTAAAATCCTTTTCTCTTAGCCTCTAATTGGGGGACACAGCACCCACCCTATTGCCCTGGTGGGCCTTTTTTTCTACAGTTATCACATAGCTTCTCAGCTGTTACATGGTTAACATGTTTACACAGGGTTGCCTATTATCACTCTGTTGATTGTTTAAACTTGTGCCTGTTTAGCTCCAGGCCTTGTAGTACTGTGAGCCTGTTTAGTTACAGGCCTGTTGTACGATTATTGCTTTGTTAACTCTTCACTGTTTTCCACATGCGCCTGCTTAGTTACAGGCCTTGTGGTACTAGTATTACTCTAACTATTAACTGTTTACACACGTGCCTGTTTGGTTCAGGCCTTGTTACACTGTTATTATCTTGTTGACTATATTTGTTTACACAGGTTGCCTGTGTAGACTTCCTGTGTCACTGTTATTATCTGTTAACTCTCCTACTGCTTTAGCACAAAACTGGAGAATCATTTCCTGCTTCAGGGGTGTAATGCTGCAGAGGAGGAGTTTTCTTAACTCTTTTGCAGATTCTGCCTAGTGTCGCCTCCTAGTGGACAGCAGCATAACACCCACGGTCTGTGTCCCCAATTAGAGGCTAAGAGAAAAGGATTTTACGGTGAGTACACAAAAATCTCCTTTTTTAACTTACCTTGCTGTCTCCTTTGGGACTTTATGATTACTACTAGTGCATCTCGATGAATTAGAATATCCTCAACAAGTTAATTTATTTCAGTAATGCAATGCAAAAGGGGAAATGTATATATCATATGGAGCCATTCCATCCAGAGGGATCTATTTCAAGTGTTTATTTCTGTTAATGTTGATGATTATGGCTTACAGCCAATGAAAACCCAAAGGTCATTATCTCAGAAAATTAAAGTAGGGAGGATGAAAGTTTAAAAACTGCGCTGCTGTATTCCACGAGACATCAAAGGGTGTATATAATATTAATTTACTAGTGTCTTTCAGGGCTCCCAGAAACGCCCTGAAGCCTGACAATATTACATTGATTTTTTATGATATTCTAATTCAATGAGATGCACAAGTATGTTGGGTTATAATCCCTGTGAGAGTTATAATTGACATTTCTGTCTATCTAGTAATGTTATACATAATACATCATATTGGAGCTGCATATCATTATATTTTCTTCTAGTGCGTATTACTAAATAATTACTATTATTAAAGTGCAACCGCCGTTTAAATTTTTATTTAATAATAATGTAGAGCAAGTGATAATAAACTTTCAAATATACCTCATAAGAGAAATCTGGAAGAAAACCTTTCAAAAACTTTCCAGAAGATGTCCCCACTAGTCTGTTTCTAAACCTGACATATGCTGGGTAGGGGGAAGTGGGGCCTAAACAGCATGCCACAATTCAGCTGCTGGTCAGCTGAGAGTCTGATCACCTGTATTGTAGCATGCTGTTTAGGCCCCACTTCCCCCCCCCCATCCTTTTTAATCTGAAGATGGAGCTCCCTGAGAACCTGCATATGTCAGACTTAGAAACAGCTTAGTGGGGATATCTTCTGGAAGGTTTTTCAAAGGTATTCTTCCAGATTTCACTTATGAAGTGTATTTAAAACTTTATTATAATCACTTGCTCTACGTTGTTATTATTATATATGAATTTACACTGTAAGCATTTGCATATATGCTGTATTACACATTCATCCCGGCTGCTCTACTCAGGGGCACATGACATCTGTATGGGCTCATACATGACCTGTGACATGGACCCGTGCTTACATTTTTGCTGAAGGCTGTAACAAAGAATAATTAGGAAAAACCTTATATATGAGAACATTCATACCCTGCCACTTCTCCTGGGTCCGGCACTTGAGACAGCGCCCCCTCTCTGCAGCCTTAGGTCCGGCACTTGAGACAGCGCTCCCTCTCGCAGCCTTAGGTCCAACACTTGAGACAGCGCCCCCTCTCTGCAGCCTTAGGTCCAGCACTTGAGACAGCACCCCCTCTCTGCAGCCTTAGGTCCAGCACTTGAGACAGCGCCCCCTCTCTGCAGCCTTAGGTCCAGCACTGGAGACACCGCCCCCTCTCTGCAGCCTTAGGTCCAGCACTTGAGACAGTGCCCCCTCTCTGCAGCCTTAGGTCCAGCACTTGAGACAGCGCCCCCTCTCAGCAGCCTAGGTCATGTTTCCTCCTCCTTTTGTCAGGTGTATGGCTCGTGTCTTGGCTTGTGCTTGTCCAGTGATCTGAAGTCCCTTTCTGTGGTTACTGAGCTGTCTGCAAACACCACAGCGGAGATCATCTACTTCCAGGTGAGGAGGGTATTCTGTGCGGGGAGGGCTGGGAATAGTTCGGTTTTAATATCACTTTTTGTTTCCTCCTTAGCTGGATACTAGTTTATTGTCTGAATATTTACCGGAGGTGACCCGAATGGCCAGAAAGTTTACCCACATTTCCACTCTTCTTCAGGTAACTTCCTGACCACTGATAATGTCATTGATCCCCACTCATCCTTCTCTGACTATGTTCACCAGATAAGATCGTCCTTTTAGCCTCCATCTGTCTGCTGTGTTTCACCATATTGTTTATTTAAAGGGGTTTGTCCAGTTCTCCTGGTTTGGTCAGTTTTCATTTTTGCATTTCCTTTTTTTCTCCTTCCTCATCCTCCATGACATATATACTTTTATCTTTCGGTTTGTATAGCTTTATAAGGGCTTGTGATTGGGATTTTGAGTGACCTCATTTATTGCACTGAAAAAAAATTCCAATTGGGGTGACATGGTCTCTCAGTTTTGGAATTTATTTTATTGGTTTTGTGTGCAATAAAGATGACCTGGTAAGGGGATTCTTCAAGTCAGCACAGTGAACAGCTGCACTTCATAAATGACAGTGGGGACAGAGGCCTTTTTTGGACTTGCAACTTCATGGCAACCCTTTTGCACCCTGTGATCGCGTCTTGTGGGGGAGGGGGGCAAGGGACATCGGAATGGACACCCATCCCGGATTCTCCACTTCTAGACCATACTTAAAAGTTCTAAACAGCAGGGATCGGAGCTAGCTATTATCACTGCTGTTAAAGGCAGATGTCAGCTGTATACCCATAGGTACCTATAGACATCTATGTGCCGTATCACAGCCATATACAACTCATAGGAATCATATAAGGTGTAGGCTAGGCTGCTATTATAACAGTATAGGAGATTAGACATTTCATATGACAACCTGCAATCAATTCTCGCTCCATTCCGAGGACGTTTCCATTGTACTTTTTTTACAATTTCATTTTCTTTGTATTTTGCGCAGTATTTAAAGTTATCCCTGACTTGCATGTGTGAAGCTTGGGAAGAAATTCTCATGCAGATGGATTCTCGGCTCACTAAGTTTGTACAGGTATGTGGGGATTATGACTTAAAAGGAATCTGTCAGCGGGTTTTCGGTAACTCATCTGACTGCAACATAATGTAGGCAAAGAGACCCTGAATCCAACGATGTATCAACTAGATTACTGGCTGAAGCCGTTCTGACACAATCAAAGCGTTTAGGCATGTAGCCGAGCTGGGAGAGGTGCCCCTGCCCACACCAGGATCTCTATAGAGATTTTGCATTGACTGTGAGGTGTCAATCACAGCAGGGGGTGTGTCTGACTACCCTACGGGTAACTCTCTGGTCCTGTAATGGTAATGATCAAGCCTTTAGTTAAGTAAATAAATGGCACAGTGTCTGACAAGTGAAGCACAGTTGATTTGTTTTTAACCCTTGCAACATGCTGTCCTCAGTTTACATAGAAAAAACCTGCTGACATTCCTTTTAAAGAGGTTATATAATTTTAATGTATATTGTTTGATTCTTTCAAGTAATATTGAGACATATAGGAATGACAAGCTACTGTATAAATAATATTCTTTTATGCTATTAGGAAAAAAATACAACAACTTCCGTCCAGGACGAATTCATGCAGCTTCTTCTTTGGGGTAAAGCCAGGTAACGTCAGAGCCCGGCCTCGTAGGATGAGCATCTGTCATTGGTTTTGGGAGAGGTTTTATTTTGATACATTTGCACTATAGGCATTCTGTTATGTCATGAATTTTGTTTTCTAATATATTTCTGCCATGTTTCAAGTCTTGGGGCTCATTTACACCACTGCATGACTGCTTTCTACAGCTTCTGGTCTGCACAGGGCAATAATCCAGTGTCTATAGGGGTATATAGGGTCCTACTGTATTACTCTACTGCCTCTGACATATTTAATCATACACACTTATTATGTATGAATCTTGACAATAAATAAAACAATATGTTCTGTTGGATAAGGTTTTAAGGAGGTAACAACTAATGTAAAAAAGTCTTGAAAGAGGATCTGTCATTTGTCATAAATATGTAATGTATTGTAAATGCCGCTGTTCTCATGAATCCTGCACTGTTTTTCTTTTGTTTCTGCAACTCTTGGTTCCTGAGATATGGGCCCTTCTTCCCTGCATATAAATAAAGTCTTTTACACTAAGGGGACATGGTCTTCTGCTCTTCTCCGGGCGTGGCCTTCAGCTCTTCTTGAGGGGCGCGGTCTTCAGCTCTTCTTGAGGGGCGCTGCCTTCAGCTCTTCTTGAGGGGCGCGGCCTTCAGCTCTCTTGAGGCGCGGCCTTCACTCTTCTTGAGGGGCGCGTTCTTCAGCTCTTCTTGAGTGGCGCGGTCTTCAGCTCTTCTTGAGGGCCGCTATCAGCTTTCTTGAGGGTGCTGGTCTTCAGCTCTTCTTGAGGGCCTGCCTTCAGCTCTTCTTGAGGGGCGCGCCTTCAGCTCTTCTTGAGGGGCGCGGTCTTCAGCTCTTCTTGAGGGCGCTGCCTTCAGCTCTTCTTGAGGGGCGCGGTCTTCAGCTCTTCTTGAGGGACTGGTCCTTAGCTCTCTGGAGCGTGGTCTTCAGCATTTCTCAGGGTCACGGTCTTCAGCATTTCTTGGATGCGTGGTCTTCAGCTCTTCTAAGTGGTGTGGTGTTCACTCTTCTTGAGGGGCGTAGCCTTCAGCTCTTCTTGAGGGGCGCGGCCTTCAGCTCTTCTTGAGGGCGCGCTTCAGCTCTTCTTGAGGGGCGCGGCCTTCAGCTCTTCTTGAGGGGCGGGTCTTCAGCTCTTCTTGAGGGGCGGGTCTTCAGCTCTTCTTGAGGGCGCGGTCTTCAGCTCTTCTTGAGGGGCGCGGTCTTCAGCTCTTCTTGAGGGGCGCTGCCTTCAGCTCTTCTTGAGGGGCGCTGCCTTCAGCTCTTCTTGAGGGCGCGGTCTTCAGCTCTTCTTGAGGGGCGCGCCTTCAGCTCTTCTTGAGGGCGCGGTCTTCAGCTCTTCTAGGGCTTGTCTTAGCTCTCTGAGGGGTCTTCAGCTTTCTCAGGGTCCGGTCTTCAGCTTTCTTGAGCGTGGCTCGCTGGGCTTCAGCTCTTCTTGAGGGGCGCAGCCTTCAGCTCTTCTTGAGGGGCGCGGCTTCAGTCTTCTTGAGGGGCGCGGCCTTCAGCTCTTCTTGAGGGGCGCGGTCCTTCAGCTCTTCTTGAGGGGCGCGGCCTTCAGCTCTTCTTGAGGGCGCGGCCTTCAGCTCTTCTTGAGGGGCGTGGCCTTCAGCTCTTCTTGAGGGCGCGGTCTTCAGCTCTTCTTGAGAGGCGCGGCCTTCAGCTCTTCTTGAGGGCGCGGCCTTCAGCCTTCTTGAGGGCGCGCCTTCAGCTCTTCTTGAGGGTGCGGTCTTCAGCTCTTCTTGAGGGGGCGTGCCTTCAATGCTTCTCTGTGGGCGTGTGGCTTCAGTGCCATGCTCCTTAGCCTTGAAGCCTAGATTTATGTACAGGGGAGAGGAGGTTGTAGGAACAGAGAGTCACAGGAACAAAATTAAAACATTGCAGAATTCACAAAAAGTAAAAAAGTACATATTTATGACAAGTTACAGAACTTCTTTTAAATGAGCGCCAAATTATTTGTTTCTACTGTCACTACACATAATGGTCAGAGACCTGACAGTGTAAGGCCTCATGAAAACGTCATTATTGTTTTCTGTCTTGATGCGGCGGATCTCATTTTCATACATTGTTTTTCTTAATTCATGTGTCTCATTTTTACCATCTTATGGAAAAAAAAGAAGTAAGCTTCCGCACACATTAGACAGTATAAGGTGGACCGCTTTCAGATGGGACGTGGATG
Source organism: Allobates femoralis (assembly GCA_033576535.1). Classification (NCBI taxonomy): domain Eukaryota; kingdom Metazoa; phylum Chordata; class Amphibia; order Anura; family Aromobatidae; genus Allobates; species Allobates femoralis. Next base: position 5,628,033 of record JARQOC010000009.1, read on the forward strand.
GCAACTGAGTGCTATCAATTATTTTTTATTTCTTTTTACTTGAATGGGTGACTGATCCCCAAATATGATAAAAAATGGACATCTCAGGTTTTCAGCCCACAAAAAAGAGCTTTGAACAGCCCCACAGACTATAATGGGTTCTTGATTTGTCCATAATAGAACAAAGGATAGAACATTAAAGTGAAAACGGACTCGTAGAAGAGGCCTGAACGCCCGTACAAGTGATCCCCAATATAAAGACGTCACATGATTCCGTCTCATACTTGTATTTTTTTGTTTTCGGCCTTTAGTCCCGAGCTGCAGGCGCTTCTATGAATCAGCTGACCGTGAAAGTGAGTGCTCATTCTTCTCTTCTCAGAGTAAAACATACAGCGAAAAGTGATTAGTTTTCCTTTTTTTTTTTTTTCTTTCAGGGTCTGAAGAAGCTCGGACAGTCAGTTGAGTCTTCATACTCCACTATCCAGAAACTAGTCATCAGTCATCTGCAGAGGTAACCACTCCTTGTCATGGGCATCTGAGTATTCCTTACTGCTAGTATGAGTCCATCAATGTTAGCAGGTCCGTACTGTTAACATAGAAATGATTGTGAGTTCCTAGAGACATTAGTGCAAACCACATTGGACACGGACAAGCGCTATCCGTCCAGACCCATTCATGAAGGTGGGAATAGCCCTGTAAATGGCGTCTCTCGGCTCAAAATGTCTTTTCAAACCAATTACAGCGCCCGTGCAACCTTGGCAATTACCAATCAGCTCAGTCCCCGTCCTATCTACTTGTTTTTCATTGTCAGTCCTCATTTTCCTCCATTTTTATTTATAGGAGCCAGAGGAGGACATAGGTCAAAAACAATTGAGGTGGGAAGGTGCACTGATCTTTGGACATAGAGTGCCTGTGCTGACAGACCTCTTTAAAGGGAATCTGTCAGCAAGTTTGTACTATGTAAGCTGAGGACAACATGCTATGTGTTAAAAAACAAAAATCAACTTGCCTCTCTTTTCAGACTTCTACTATTGTTTACTTAAACTAAAGGTTTTACCACCTGGTGATTACCATTACAGGACTAGAAAGTCATGGGCACGGCAGTCCGACACACCCCCTGCTGTGATTGACAGCTCGCTGTCATTGCATAATCTCTATTGAGAGCCTGGTGGGGACGGTGGCAGCTCTGCTTTAATTGTGTAAGAACATCTGCACCCAGTAATCAATGTGATATCTCATTGGATTCAGAATCTCCAGCCTACTGCTCCCCGATGATGTAGAAATAAAACAGCTGACAGATTCCATGTAATTCCTGATTGTATAGAGAGACATGACCTGAAGCAGTATCTACCTTGCATTTCTTAGGTTCATTTAGAGTTTTCCTTTTTGCAGAAATGATATGACACACAATAACCGATGATAATGCTTTATAGCGGAGCATAGTATTTGTCAGTAGCCGCCATAGTTGAGAAATATACATCAACTAAAAACTGTGGGGGTTGCTGGGTAAGTGACGATGCAGGTGATTACGTGTGTTGTTCTGGCAGTGGTTCGGAAGCTTTGCTCTACCACCTAAGTGAACTGAAGGGGATGGCCTTGTGGAGGCAGAAATACGAGCCGCTGGGATTGGATGCCAAAGCCATTGAAGGTGCGTTGATGATTAACAAACACATAAAGGGGGTGTGCCACAAACAATTGTACATTTTAATCAATAGATCTTAGAATAAGAATAATTTCCACAATTGTATGTGTTTATATAAAGTGTTCTGATCCGAGATATTCATATAAATGTGTCCCTGTGTTAAGTGACTTACTCAACACGTGTCGGAGTGGATACTCTTGCTTTAGAACAATCGCATTGTCCTAATGGAGTTCCGGGGGTTCCACTAACTTTGTTTTCGTGCTGTTGGGGTCTTAATCCTGCTGTAAAACTAAAATTGGATATTTTCTACACAAAGGCCGTTATTTATTGTATCTCTGTCATCAGACAGAGCGTGTAAATTGCCTATAGATTTCTATGTATATCCGCCAGGCCAGACTCTGGACGCTGTGCACAGATTAAGAAAATACTTTGAAATATTTGTCTGGTTCTCTCCAGGCAGTGGTATGGGGAGCGCTGTTCAGTGACCAGACTTGGCTTTCCTTTAGTTCTTTCTAGCTGGATGTTAGGCTCCGTATACGACCTCCCCTAGGTATGAGCATGAAGGTTGTCCAGGTGGGCTCTCAGCTGTGCTGTTTAGTTAGCATATGTGGCTGTCCCTAGTCTAGTCCTTTCTAGCTGGATGCTAGGCTCCGTATACGACCTCCCCTGGGTATGAGCATGAAGGCGGTCCAGGTGGGTTCTCAGCAATGCTGTTTAGTTAGCATACCTGGCTGTCCCTAGTCTAGTCCTTTGTAGCTGGATGCTAGGCTCCGTATACGGCCTCCCCCAGGTGTGAGAACGAGGGTGATCTGGGTGGATTCTCAGCAATGCTGGTTGGTGAGCATACCTGGCTGTTCCCTAGTCCTATCTAGCTGGATGCTAGGCACAATATACAGCATCCCCCAGGTTTGAGAATGATGGTGGTCTGGGTGGGTTCTCAGCAATGCTGGTTACTGAACAGGCCTGGCTGTCCTCTGGTCCTTTGTAGCTGGAGGCTAGGCGCAGTATATGGCCTCCCCCAGGTGTGAGAATGAGGGTGGCCCAGGTGGGTTCTGTGCCGATTTCATAGTTGACATACCTTCATATGAGCGAGACTGGAAGACAGAAGAACAAGTGGATGAGTATAAAATAAGAAAACCTCAGCAATGTGGATGAATGTGTTTCACCATCTTCTATTGCAGAGGCAGTGATGTCAGTCGGTTCCTTCATTCTTAAAGCAAATGAGCTTCTCCAGTAAGTGCCAAGCCTTCGTACCAATGAGATATAGCGTTGTATAGAAATCACACCATCGCCTGGCTAACACTATGCTGCAGTAATAACTATCCATACAGTTATGTTATTACCCCAGTGATGTTTATCTTCTACTTTCTTTCAGGGTTATAGACAGTGGTATGAAGAATTTCAAGGCGTTCTTTCGATGGCTCTATGTAGGTAAGAATATTAATCTCTTATACAGGGAGGATATAGTGATGGAGAGGGACTAATTCACACCACCATATAGCGGACGTATCCTCTTATCTGTAATATGGTCTTGTGATCCAAACTAACTTCCTCATACATTATATAGAGAAAAGTATGTGCCCCCTCCACATTACACCTCCAGGAGAATTTCTGACTATGTATAGACATTAATATGGAGTCAGCCCATCTGCAGATATAATGGCTTTCGCTATTCTGGGAGGGATTTTTACAAGATTTTGGAAGAGTCTGTGGGAATTTTGGTCTCTTCATCCAGCTCATTTGTGAGGTGACACTGATGTTGAGGGGGGAAGAGGCCAGTCTCAAAATTTCTATTATAGGATGGGGCTGAGGACTGGGCTCTGTGTGGCACACGGTGTGTGTGTTCCCCCCATGTCTGTATGGAGCTTGTGCACTGCGTACAGTCACGGGGAACAGACAAGAGTCGAACCTAAACTGTTCCCACAAAGACGGAAGCTACAATTGTCCACAATATATTAAGATTGATATACAGCTTTACACTGCTCCATATGGCGCTCGGCATTGTGCTTGGTGATGTACGGCTTTACACCGCTCCATCTGACGCTCGGCATTGTGCTTGGTGACATATGGCTACAGCTGCTTAGCATTGTGCTTGGTGATGTACGGCTGCAGCTGATTGGTCATGAATCTCCAGTGGGCACAGTGTTTATGCTGATGTTACCAGAGGAGGTCTTGACTCTGCAGTTATGGGGTCAGCAGAGCGGTGGTGACTTATCTGTCCTCTGCTCCTTAGCACTCAGCCCCTCGCTCTGTAACGTTACGGGGTTTGAGTTGCTGTGGTTCCTTCCACTTCTCAATAATATCACTCACAAGTGACGGGGAAGAAATGTCATGAACGGACTTGTTGTACCCTTTGAATATGCCATAAATATTTGTCCTGACAGAACTCCTTTGAGTAAGTTTGGATCATAGACTTTGTGTCTTTGCAGCCATGTTGCGGATGTCAGAAGACCACGTCCTTCCTGAGCTTAACAAGGTAACACATCTTCTGACTGAGCCTCCTTGGCTGTGGTTTGGAGTCTTCATATTTTCTTACTTGGCTACTTGTGTGTAGATGACACAGAAAGACATCACCTTTGTGGCGGATTTCCTTACAGAACATTTCAATGAGGTGAGTGTTGGTTGCCATTCTCCGGCTCTTCTTACTCTGCGGTATTCTTTACTTTTTCTCATTCTGTATTTTGCATTCTAGGCTCCTGATCTGTATAACCAGAAAGGCAAATACTTCAATGTAGAACGCGTCGGTCAGGTATGAATCTCCTGACTAGATGGTGGCGGATTCTATCGCATCGGTGATTCTAGAATTTGTGCGATTATATATTAGTCCAACTACTCCCGCTACTAGTCGCAGCACCACCGAAAATGGCGGGGGTAACCCACTGCTACATGGGGTGACCGTGGCTTGGCAAGCGCTGCTGCTCACCATCACCCTGTGCGCTCTCTTCTTCCTTTGCGCTCTCTTCTTCCCTGTGCGCTCTCTTCTTCCCTGTGCGCTCTCTTCTTCCCTGTGCGCTCTCTTTCCCCCTGGGTGTGCTCTCTTTCCCCCTGGGTGCGCTCTCTTTCCCCCTGGGTACGCTCACCCTCCCCCTGGGTGTGCTCTCTTTCTCTCCCCCCTGGGTGCGCTCTCTTTCCCTCCCCCTGTGTGCTCTCTTTCCCTCCCCCTGTGCACTCTCTTTCCCTCCCCCTGTACGCTCTCTTTCCCTTCCCCTATGCGCACACTTTCCCTCCCCCTGTACACACTCTTTCTCTCCCCTGTGCGCACTCTTTCTTTCTCCCTGTGCGCTGAGGCGATAATGAATGCCTGCGCTGTGCCCAGTGACCTGGATGGCATGTGTGATCCCCTGTCACAAATGTCCTACAGCTGGCACTGGTTTATTTGTCTGATCAACCAAACTTATGGGTTTTTGCACATTCTAGTTTAACTGTAATTTACACAATGTCTTATAGGTGGTGCTGTTTTCGGTAAAAATGTACAGACAGACTGGATAGGGCTTTTATATAACTGAGATTATTTTATCACTTGCAAAATTTTGCAATTGATCATCTAGATTTCCTATTCCTGAGCATCGTAATATCTCCAAGTCAGGAAACAAAGGGGGGAGGAGTGCAGCCCCATTAGTGCAGGTCACAGCCCCCTATTTTCCCTGTAATATCCCTGTGGCACAGGGTGGATTTGATTTCAATCTAACTGATTTAAATCACGATTTAAATCACTAGTCAGTAAGGCTTGATTTAAATCAAAGTTTCTACCTAAACTAGTTCTTGCTACTTTAACATGCAAGTAGATGAAGATTTTTAGAATCACTTTTTATATTACTTTTTTCTCCCCAGTTTAATGGGTTAATCATTCATATTTGGACACCACTGTTCTGTTGTACTTAGGAAGGAGAAAAATAATCCTGACCTTAAAGGGGTTGTCCGGGTTTATTTTTTATTTCATATTTATATCTAGGCTGCAAAATGTTGACAATCTGCAATATACATGTTGTCAACATTTTGCAGGGTTTCCTAGATATAAACACATTTACTGATGGCAGAGAGTGTCCAGGGGGTGTGATTGTGCAGGCTGGTCGTTTACACCTACTGTAGCACAATCACACCCCCTCCCCTATACCTAGTATGGCCAGCCACCCCCAGGCCATACATGCCCGCCCCCTCCCCACTGTACTCTATAGAATGCCACCACTCCCAGGGATCCTACTGGCCGCCCCAGCCCCTAAATCACCACCCACCCTCTGCAAAACAGCGGTCCCCAGTGCACTGATACAAGGTGCCGAAACCGCTGCTGTGAAAGCGATTCCGGCACACTGTGTCAGTGCAGCCGGGGACCCGCTGCATATGTGTGCTGCTCTCACCCTCCATGTGCTGCTCTCACCCAGCCGGTCCCGGTCCGCCCAGTCCCGGTCCGACATGGTCCCGGTCCGCCCAGTCTCGGTCCGCCCGGTCCCGGTGTTGTACAGCCGAGCTCCACACTGCAGCCGTATCTGTGGCGCTGTGTGTGTGGAGCGGTGCCCGTCCTGATCTCCCCAGACCTCCAGTACCATAGAGCTGGTGGAGCGGTATAGAGAGGACCGCTCCACAGCCTCTGCTCTATGGTACTGGAGGTCTGGGGAGATCAGGACGGGCACCGCTCCACACTCACAGCGCCACAGATACGGCTGCAGTGTGGAGCTCGGCTGTACAACACCGGGACCGGGCGGACCGAGACTGGGCGGACCGGGACCATGTCGGACCGGGACTGGGCGGACCGGGACCGGCTGGGTGAGAGCAGCACATGGAGGGTGAGAGCAGCACACATATGCAGCGGGTCCCCGGCTGCACTGACACAGTGTGCCGGAATCGCTTTCACAGCAGCGGTTTCGGCACCTTGTATCAGTGCACTGGGGACCGCTGTTTTGCAGAGGGTGGGTGGTGATTTAGGGGCTGGGGCGGCCAGTAGGATCCCTGGGAGTGGTGGCATTCTATAGAGTACAGTGGGGGGGGGCGGGCATGTATGGCCTGGGGGTGGCTGGCCATACTAGGTATAGGGGAGGGGGTGTGATTGTGCTACAGTAGGTGTAAACGACCAGCCTGCACAATCACACCCCCTGGACACTCTCTGCCATCAGTAAATGTGTTTATATCTAGGAAACCCTGCAAAATGTTGACAACATGTATATTGCAGATTGTCAACATTTTGCAGCCTAGATATAAATATGAAATAAAAAATAAACCCGGACAACCCCTTTAATAACAATTTAAATAGATTTATTCAACTGAAACAATAACAACATTACAGCATAAGTTATTTGCTTAAACAAACATCCATGTTTGTTAACTAATTTGGCTAAACAAAATATATATATATTTTAAGAAACTTAGACTGTCAGCCCAGCCGACACATGAAAAACTTAAATACTACCGTCCCTGCTGTCCTCTGTAGCTCACTTGTCGTCATCTTCATCATCATCTTCTTCTTTGTTCCTATTCATAATCTGGAAAAGAAAAACAAGCTTTCCTGCTTTATTGGGTCCCAACCGATTTCTCAATTTAGAATGAATGAGTCCAAAGGAAGAGAATATTCTTTCAACGCCTGCAGAAGAAGCTACTGCTGTTAAAAGTTAAATCATTACTTGAACAGTCTCTAAATCCAAGCGCTTAAGTGACTTCCACCAGTTTACTGGTGTGACCTTCCTTAAAATATCTTCAGCAAACATATATTTCTTGAATGGTTCCCCCTTAGCTCTGAAGTTTATTATAGTTGGCATTAAAGATGGATGATTGCTGGATACCCATGTCATAGCTAACTCCTCTTCCTCAGCACTTAGGTTTTGACCCTGATATTGGATATTGACAATATTTGCCAAAAAATGAGCTGGAGTCAGTGCTTGTCCCATTCGTTTGTTTACTGCTTGTAATTTAATTCTGTCCATGTGTAGTTCTGTTTTTAAGTGTTCACTCAGTTCCTTCCAAATTTCAACAGCATCCGCAATAAAACAGCTATTTTTCTGTATTTTGTTTAAAGCTTGAGAGATGGGTTTCAGGAAGCTCAGCATATGTTCAACATTTCTCTTAAGCCCAATGTTGAGGATTTTGGCCGTGACAGTGCCATCTATTTTATCTCGATTTTCTTCACAAAGTGTCATCAGAATAGGCCAGTTTTTGATATACTGCTCAAAACAGTCCACCACAGAGGTCCATCTAACATCTTGTGGGAGCGTTAGCTTGGTTCCACCCATCCTTTTCAGAGCTGCTGCAGCAAAATGATTATTACGGAAGTATTTAGCAATTTCAACAACATTAGCCTTTATTTCTGGAACACTTAAGTCTTTGGCTAAGAGGTGCAGCAAATGAGCACTGCAACCATATGCTATTAGCAGCTTTGTATTCCCTCCCTGCTCTTCTAATTCTCTTCTCATCTTGGATACGTTTGCAGCATTGTCAGTGACCAAACTGCGTACTAGACATTTGAATTTTTGTTCACATGTCGTTATAGCTTTTACTGCCACTTCTTGTAAGTATTCTGCTGTGTGTGCATCTCCTGACGTATCAGCTGTTTGTGCAAGGAAGACTTTACCTTCTTCTGTTGTTATACAAGCACATACAATAGGATCATTGTGGACATTACTCCACCCATCAATACTTAGGTTAACAATTTTACCCTCCAGAGCTGTTGCACATTGCTCCATTTCTCTGTCATACACTTGATCCAGCAGTTTCCCTGCAACATCAGCTCTGCTGGGTGGACTGTATCCTGGTCTCAGTGACTGAACCATATTAATGAAATGTGGGTTCTCAGTCAGACGGAAAGAAGAGTTTGTTGCATAAATAAACTGGGCAATTTGTTCATCAATCAACTCTTTTTCTAATCTGCTAGTTCTTATCACAAACCTATCTATGGTGGTTCCAGGAGGTAAAGGTTTTTTCTTCCTTTTGGGTGATGGTGATATGTGGCTGTGGGTGTCTGATGATGATGCTGCTGCTAATGAAGCGCTATCCTGGATGGATAACTCTGAAACTGTAGAACAGGATGATGGTGATCTTGGAGGTGGATAGTTTCCAGAATCCATGAATTCCCCTAAACAAAAAAAGTCAATGCTGTTATTTTATTGTTTATTATACAATTTCTGCTTATTGTACACAACACATCACTGCCCCTGCCCCAAAAGGAATATTTGTTTTCTTCATAACTGTACCAAATGACAGTAACATGCAGTAATAATAAGAAATATAATTTTTCTCACACATGACAGTTCAGTCTTTAGAAATAGGATTCAATAAAAATGTTTACCAACCTGAAGATCCTGCCTGTTCAGAAGTGTTTCTTTGGTCATCTTCATCACCGCACTTCTCATGATGTTGCCTCATTCACGCCACCAGGCCTTGCATCTCTTTGTTGCATCGTTTGCATTTTGCACGCATGCCTGCCTTACCGATAGCGCAAAGGAGCTTCATTAAAATATTCCCAAACTGGGTCTCTTACGACCTGCCGCCATTATAAGGAAAGAATGTAATAAACCTCAGATCGTACACACAAACAGATCCAGACTTGTCTGTCTGTGGCTATGCTGCAGTATTGTGCTCAAAGTTTCACTTTCATTTTCTTGTCTGCTTGCCCTTCCTCCTCCTCACACTTAGATTCACATTCTTCCTGTGTTGTGCAGATCTATTCCACTCCAAACAATCAGAAACATATTGTCTAACTTCTTGGACTTGGCACTGAAGGGGTTGATTCTGTATTCATAGGTTTGTAGAACAATAGGATTAAGGTCTTTTTCTCAACTCTGTTCATGTTGTAACATTTTTGCCGTGAAGAAGAGGCTGGGACCTCTGCGGAGTCAAATTCAGTTTTGAGAACTGCGTAAGTAAAGCGAGCGTCTGTGATAACATAGGAGAGAAACTGCCCACTAATCCTACAGAAACCTCTGGAAGAGCATGGCATTGTGAATGTTACACATATACAGCCTTTATTCTACTGAGTTAAACAACTCAGCTTTATCTCATGATGGAAGAACCTTTGGATGGTAAAATATTTTCCTCAAAAAGCAGTTTATTGAAAAAAATCCGATTAAATCAAAAAAATCCGATTTAAATCAAAAAAATCCGATTGTTTTTTGGATTTTTAAAAAAAAAACATTGATTTTTATCCACCCTGCTGTGGCGCAGCTTAGGATGCATAAAGGTGAAACTCTTCTTACTTAAATATCTTCTAGTACTTAAAAGATGAAGACGAAACCTTGATGTCGCCCCCCAGCACAGAAGGAAACCAGTGGTTTAATTTCCTGCAGGACAGCGCGCCTCTGAAAGGTGATTAACTAAAAATATTAAATCAACTTTTTTTTCATAATTAATTTGCAAGAAGTGTCCTTGAGGTCTAGTAACTTATATGTCCACATCTGCCGATCTTGACATGTCTCATGGAGCAAATGTTAAGTATCTGGATGCAGAAATGTCTGCATCATTTCTGCATTTCTTGGCAGAAAAAAACGTGAATTTTTTCAATGTTTTCAGTGCTTTTTTCCCCCATTTATTAGAAGAGATGAAAAACGCTGCAAGAATTGACAGCTGTAGATTTATTTCTGCACCAAAAAAATCCTCAATGTGTGCAGGAGACTCCAGGATTCTCATTCACTTTGCTGCCATCAGGATTCCTCTTCGGGCTTTGTGACAAATCTGCACTCAAAAATGCAATGTGTGCACACAGCCTTAATGTGTGTGGTGTATGAGGAGATCTGCTGCACACTGACACTAAATGAAACTAAACTAGCATACTGGCTAATGAATGCAATGGCAAAGCTATGTGTAAAGCTAATGCAAGTGTGAATGGGGCAAACAGGCATAGCAGAAACTGCTTAAGGTTATAAAGAACAAAATAGAGCAAGCAGAGAGGCATAAGGTTAGGACCCGATAAAATGAGAACACCTGTTTGCCCCATTCACACTTGCATTAGCTTTACACATAGCCTTGTCATTGCATTCATTAGCCAGTATGCTAGTTCAGTTTCATTTAGTGTCATTGTGCAGCAGATCTCCTGATATATGTTTTTCTCCTTCGCCTCATTGGGGGACACAGGACCATGGGGTGTTATGCTGCAGTCATTAGGAGGCTAACACTAAGTGAATATAAAAAAACAGATTAGCTCCTCCCCTGCAGTATACACCCCCTAGCTGGCACAAGTTGAAACAGTTTCAGTTTAGTGTCAGAAGGAGGCAGATGCGGTCTACTGTTCCACTTCCAATTTTAATTATTTTTAATCCCTCCGGATGAAGATCTGACTGGGCGCTGGTTCCCTAGGGCGCCGCTCTCCCATAACCACTAACAGACGGGAACGCGGGGTGTTACTTCCACGTACCCCCTTCTGAAACGAGCGATTCATCCTATTTTTTTTTCTATTTTTTTTTATTTTTTACTTTTCTATACTAATGGGCGACGGTCCTCCTGGCACCGATTTCCCAGATCAGAAGTGCACATAGAGTGTTACCTCCCTGTACCCCCCTCTGCACCTGGCAGCACCCTTGGCTTCTCTTTTGCAGCCACCCTGCTCTCTGCGCTGCTAACCACAGATACACAGTTGGAGTTCCATCATTCATGGCCCTCCCCAGCCTTCCATAGGGAGCCAGGGTTGCAGGTGCCTAGCACCCCAGCAGGACATGTATGGCCCTCCCCACACTCCCTTATGGGAGCCTGGGTTGCAGGTGCCCGACGCATCAGCATATCATGCCAAGAACTTGGCACAAGACACCATAGGATGACTCCTAAAGGATGCACGGTTTCTCCAGATGAAGAACAGAAGAGCTCAATCATGGCCCTTCCCAGCCTCCCACAGGGAGCCTGGGTTGCAGGTGCCCGGAACCTGTTTGCTGTTTCTACTACAGATGGGGCTGGGAGCTCCCCTCTGTAGCATACTCACCCGGATCACCAGCATCAGCAGGCTCTCAGGTGAGGTGCGCGGTCCAGGCGTAGGGCTCCTTCATAGCGGCGGGGCCCCCAAGCCGCGCTCTGCTGCGTCGCACAGCAGGGAAAGCAGTCACGGCGTTCGGAAAGTTATTACTTTAGGCCCTGGCTCCAGCCTGCATTGAAGCCCGCCCCCACGGATGCGTCTTCTCGGTCGCGCCCATGTGTGACGTTACTGTTTGCCGCCGGAACACCCCTGGCTGCTCCCATAGGGGGATTCTCTCCCCTGTTGGCATGTCTCGCTCCCCGCGAGACTTCAGAGCGTGCTTCTCGTGATCGGCCCCCTCTCCCTGCACACGTGGGTTCCACAGTACAAGCCGACCAGCACGCCTCTGCATCGGAGCTCACGACTGCCAGCATTTCAGATGCTACGAGGAGCCACGGACCACTGGGCACCAAGGCTGCACTGGAGATCTGATCACTCATCCATGGGGATAAGGAGTTCAGCAGACCCTGCTCTGCTGCAGCTTATTCCTCCCTTTCCTGCCTATTAGATCCTACCCCCAGTATATACCATATCCTCCATACCTGAAGTGTGTGGTTATAATCACACACATTGAGCCTAAAAACCATGCAGACCTCAAAGGCCACAAAAAGGTCCCCAAGACCCTTACGGTTTATTATACCTCCTGCGTTACATGCCACTCTGAGCTGCCGCGTGCCCATGCTGCCCCGCCCTGTCAGAATTGCAAGCCTGCAGTTGCCCAGGAGCCCTCCGCCTCCGCTGCACCACCCTGCGCCTTTAACCCACCCGACTGGGCCCTGTTCCTGTCACAATCCATGTCTCAATCCGTGGATAAACAACTATCACAGGCTATGGACAGGCTCTCTTCTACCCTAGTCCAGGCTCTGCAGAGCCGTCCAATGCCCAGCACATCCAATCAGGCAAAAGCACGGACGGACACTCCTGTGCAGGAGAGCACGTCCGATAGGGGCAAGGCCGATCAAGACTACCTCTGACCGGCACGGACCACGTTCCCGGTCTGGGGCCACACGAAAGAGAAAACACAGAAGCGTCTCACCTGCGTCCTCGCAGGGTTCCCATACTTCTCTTATCAGGGACTGGGGCCCTACATCACCCCCACCTGACGCATAATTATAGTCTGGATTCGGACCCAGAGCCAGACGCGTTTTTTGACCTGGCCTCCCCAGACCCTCAGGCTATGGTCAACGACCTGATCACTGCTGTCAACCAAGCGGTAAAGGTCGATAACCCCCATGTTCCACTCCCAATCATGCGGTTACCTTCAAAAGGGCAAAACACCCCCAAAAGTTTTTTGCAGATGTTCCTGAGTTTCAGGATATACCTCATTCAGGCAACCCTAGATTCAGCTAATTGCGCAGCAATCACAGCCTAGAACGCTGTTACCATTCGCAAGGCGCTCTGGCTCCGCAAATGGAGGGCGGATTCTGCGTCAAAGAAATCCTTGACTAGCCTTCCCTACCAAAGATGCCGCCTTTTTGGTGAATGATTGGACAAGGTTATTTCAGATGCCACCGGAGGGAAGAGTACCTCTCTTCCCCAAAACAACCCAAGATGCCCCATTGTCAGGCGTCAGCAGACAGGTTTCCGGACCTTTCTGAACTATTTCAGCTGGGCTGCTTCACACCTACCCCCTAATACCAACCGCTCGACACGCAGGGACAGGGGAGCACAATCAGCCCACAAATCAAGCACAGCATTGCAATCACAGCCAAAGCAATCCAAACCTAGGGGATCGAGATCCCGTAGGTTCTCCTCGTCCTGATTCGCCCTCAACCACGGAAGACACCACCTTAGTAGGCAGCCGACTGTCCTTGTTTCGTCATGTCTGGCTCGCCGTCGTAGAAGACAGGTGGGTCAGGGAACTGGTGTCTTCTGGTTACAGCATCAAGTTTGTCATCCGTCCACCAAATCGCTTTTTCCTCTCCAAACCCCCAAGGTCCCCACTGAACGCACGCGCCTTTTTCCAGGCCGTTGATTCCCTTCAACAAGCGGGAGTCATCATTCCCGTTCCAGAGGCTGAGCGCTTCAGAGGATTCTGTTCAAACCTCTTTGTAGTTCCCAAGAAGGACTGCTCCGTACGTCCCATTTTGGTTCTGAAGTATCTCAACAAATACATCTGACGTTGCCACTTCAGGATGGAGTCCCTCCATTCCATTATTGCATCCATGGAGTAGGGAGAGTTCTTGGCCTCAATAGATATTCTAGATGCTTACTTGCATATCCCGATCTCCCAGGCGCACCAACAGTATCTGCGCTTCGTGATTCACAGGGAGCATTTCCAGTTCGTCATCTTACCCTTCGGGCTCACGACGGCACCCAGTGTTTTCACCAAAGTCATGGCAGCCGTCATGACTATTCTTCACTCACGGGGTGTAGTCGTTCTACCCTATTTGGTCGACCTTTTGATCAAGGGTCCCTCCTTCGCGGAGTGCGAAGAGAGCGTCCAAATCACTATAGACACATACTCTCGTCTAGGGTCGTTGGTCAGTCTGAAGAAATGTTCACCAATTCAGAATCAGACAATTGCCTTCCTGGGGATGGTTTTCGATACCTCCCGTGCATTGGTAGTTCTACCTCGAGACAAGTCCCGAGCCCTGCGTCAGGGTGTCCGCGTTCTTCTCCGTCCCTCGCCCCACCTCATTCATTTCGGGATGAGCGTTCTAGGCAAGATGGTGGCGGCAGTGGAGGCGGCTCCATTTGCCCAGCTGCACCTCAGGCATCTGCAGTTGGCTCTTGTATCAATGTGAGACAGGAGCCCGTTCATCCTCGACCAGACCTTTCGGCTATCTCCCCAGGTCAGGCAGAAATTACGTTGGTAATTGCGGCCAGATTCCCTTTCGAGGGGTAGATCATTCCTCCCTGCTCATTGGGCGGTACTCTCCACCAACGCCACCCTGGGGGGGCGTTCTTCCGCCAGTACACGGCTCAGGGACGTTGGTCCAGCCACGAGTCCACTCTTCCCATCAATCTTCTGGAAATTCGGGCCATGTTTTTGGCCCTGCAGGCTTTCCATTACCTACTAGTGGGTCTCCACATTCGAGTCCAATCGGGCAACGCCACGACTGTGGCGTATGTCAATCATCAGGGAGGCACCCACAGCGGACAGGTGAAGCGCGAAGTGAGGCCAATCCTGAGTCAACCCGGTCGGTTCTCTCAGCAGTGCACATCCCGGGCGTGGACAACTGGGCGGCGGATTTCCTCAGCCTTCAGGGCCTCGCGTCTGGAGAACGGGATCTACATCTGGAGGTATTCCAGCAGATTTGCTATCGCCTGGGGACTCCGGACGTGGACCTTATGGCATCCCGTTTGAACAACAAAGTGCCCACATTCATGGCCCGGTCGCACAGCCACTGTCCGTCGAAGAGGACGCATTAGTCCCACCGTGGACTCAGTTTCGTCGGCCTTACATCTTTCCGCCTCTGCCCTTAATACCGTGGGTGGTGAGGAAAATCAAGACAGAAGGCGTCCCTGTCATACTGGTGGCGCCAGACTGGCCCAGCCGCACCTGGTACGCTGATCTGTTGCGGCTCATCGGCAACACGCCTTGGCAGCTACCTGACCATCCGGACCTGCTAACCCAGAGTCCAATATGCCACCAGAACTTGTCAGCCCTCAGTTTGACGGCATGGCTGTTGAAACCTGGCTTTAACCCAGGCGGGTTTTCCTCCGGCAGTGATCAGCACAATGATCAGAACCAAAAAGCCTGCCTCGGCCCACATTTACTATCGCACATGGAAGACCTTTTTCTCATAGTGCAAAGATCGGGGTCATTCCCCTCTTGTCTTTTCTATTCCCGTAATTCTAGGATTCCTTCAGTCCGGCTTGGACTTTGGCCTCTCTAGCGGTTCTCTTAAAGGTCAAATATCTGCACTTTCGGTGCTTTTTCAGCGACAACTTTCTACGAGACCGCAAATCAGGACTTTAATTCAGGGTGTTTTTCACCTGGTTCCCCTCTACCGGAGACCGCTGGAAGCATGGGACCTAAATCTGGTTCTGGATGTACTTCAGAGGCCTCCCTTCGAGCCTCTGAAGGAAATTTCTCTCCCTTTTCCTGTCCTGGAAAGTCGTTTTTCTTGTGGCACTAACCTCGATACGCTGTGTCCTCGGAGCTAGCCACGCTCTCCTGCAGAGCTCATTTCCTGGTTTTTCATCAGGATAAGGTGGTGCTTTGTCCGGTGCCCTCGTTTCTTCCGAAGTTGTCTCTTCTTTCCACCTTAATGAAGAGACCTCTCTTCCCTCTTTTTGTCCAACAGCAGTGCATCCGCGTTGAAAGAGCTCTGCACACCCTGGACCTGGTGAGAGTTCTTAGGATGTACGTGTCCAGTATAGCACCTTTCTGGGAGTCTGACGTCCCATGGTCCCCTGTCCCCCAATGAGTTGAAGGAGAAAAGGGGATTTTTGTGTGTACTCACCGTAAAATTCTTTTCTCTGAGCCTCTAATTGGGGGACACAGCACCCTCTCTGTTGCCCGTACCGGGCCGTTTAGTTCCTTTGCATTTTTTTGAGTTTCTCCTATGGTTAATGTATGATATACTTATATTTGCTTTCTCCTACTGCTTGGTCACTGAACTGGTTCGGCTTGTGCCAGACAGGGCGTGTATACTGCAGGGGAGGAGCTGTTCTGTTTTTTTATATTCACTTAGTGTCAGCCTCCTAAAGACTGCAGCATAACACCCATGGTCCTGTGTCCCCCAATTAGAGGCTCAGAGAAAAGGATTTTACAGTGAGTACTCACAAAAATCCCTGTTTTTTAGCTAGCACCTTTCAAATATAGGTGTCGCCAGTCAATTCTAACTATTATTAAATTGTGTGGTGGTCTTGGCTTTTCCACGCCTGATCCATTGTTTTCAGATAAAATAATCTGGCAGCACACTTAGTTTTTGAACTCCTATATAAAAGTAGCTTATTTGGTTTTTGAGTCAGGAATGAATATTATTATTTTTTTAGAGGAGAATTCCCTTTCCTGAAGAGGTTTTGAGCATAGTTTGAGTCGGCGGATCATAGTTTGAAGCAGATTTGATCAGGATGATGCACTTTTTTTTCTTCCACGGAGTATTCTTCAAAGTTTCACTAGGAGAAAAGAAACTAAAAAAAATCCTCTTGGATTTCCCATAGATCTGAATAGGAAAAGATTGATAAATGAGAATAAAAAGCTTCTCTAATCTAAGTCAGTAAAAAACAATGCAGGAATCAAAGTGCCGCTCGGACTTGATACATGAGGCTGCGGTTTGATGTCCGGCTTTCTCCTCCATAGAGAGTCCATTGCTGTTCCCTTACTATCCAGAGAAGTCACTTCATTTTGTGAAACGACAGATGGAGGTCGTTATTTATCAGTGTCTGGAAAAGCCAGCGGTAAGACACTGCTTCTTTATTTACTATGTAATTTATTTTACAATCGAAGCTTTGTCCAGTGTGCTGCTTTCTGTTTATATGATCGTTATCTTGCAGGAGGTTATAGGGAAGTCTGTGCAACAGAGACAATGTATTCCTTTATATTATGCATCGAAGAGGTAACTTACTTTATTCGTAAATTAGCGTAATACAACATAAAATGTATATATTGTATTTATAAAAACCAGAAATGTTACAACTTTTATGCTAATCATGTAGTTTGTACATATGCCCTCAGTAGTCTTTTTCTGGTCATCATAATGGGAGAACCCAGACAATGGGGTTTAGGGCACTGCCCTCCGGAGGTCACACTAGGTACTACAAGTTTGTAGACACCGCCTCCTCCGCTTATAAACCCCTACCGCAGGGAACATCCTCAGTTTTAAACTTAGTGTGCTCGGAGGATCACGCTTTGCTTGCACTTCACTGCATTCTCACAGCTTATGTGATGGCGTCTGAAGACAAGGTAAAATGGTTCCGGTCGGACCTGCGACAGCCTCCCCGCTCACCCTTGTGGAACACGCAGGTGGAGGTACCGGAGGGCCTTGGGCCTGGACACTTTGTGTCCTCCCGGTACGCTGTCGCGCTCCTTTCCATCCCTCTCTGGGGGGCTCTGGAGAGTGGGAGATGGGAGCCTTGCACAGCTCCGCTCCGTCCGAGGCCTCCCTAAATGGTGCTTACAGACCGGACTGGAGCCAGCCCAGTCCGAGGCCTCCCTAAATGGTGCTTACACTCCGGACTGGTGCTGAACCCCCGTCCGAGGCCTCCCTAAATGGTGCTTACAGACCGGACCGGCACTGAGGCACTCTGTGTCTCCTGTAGAGTGCCTGGGGTGGTGTCGGTCACTTTATGTGTCCTGACACTCAGACCGCGCGTTACCCTCGGGTCCGCGGATCTGCTGGTGTACCCTGTGCTGGGGTCACCCTGGCTGACCGCCCTGTGTGTCACAGGGGCTGAGGCCGTGGGCTGCGGATGGTTGTTTGTGTGCAGTCTGTGTGTAGTATTTTACACTATTTCCCGCGCTGCGGGCTCCGGCACCCTCATGCTGAGGCTGCTTGGAGGATGGGAAGCAGCCTGTGCGGTGACGTCATTGCTGGGCGTGTGTGTGTGTTTCCCGCGTGTTTTCGGCGCCGCCCACAGTTTCTCTGTCGGCGGCCATCTTTACCCTCACTTCCCGGCTGGGATCTGTATGCAGCGTGCGCCTGCACTCCAAGGGGAGACCGGAAACCGTCGCGGAGGTCACACACACACACCGCTTCCTCCTGCCGCTTTACTGCGGTCGGTAAGCCACCGGGATTCCCGGTTTTTTGTCTGCAATTTGGCTTATTTTCCCCTACTGTGGCGATGTCCTCAGTTAGGAAGCGTGCTGCTAAGGCGGCAGAGACCACCATTACCTGTGCTACATGCAATGGAACACTGGTGGAGGGGTCCTGCAATAACTGCGGACGCCCAGAGGCCCGGACTGACACTGCTGAGTCAGCAGCTCCGGTGCTATACCCTGAGGTTCAGGTGATCTCAGGGCCATGGGAGACGCAGAATAAGATCAATGAATCTCTGTTGTCCCAGCTGTCCTCCATGTCGCAATCCCTGGAGGCACTTAATAGGAGGCTGGATAGCCCAGTTACTCCGTCCAGTTACCCCCGGGCGTCTCCCTCTTCTGCTGTGAGACCCCTTAAGCGGGCTCGTCGTGAGGAGTCACCCGAGCTCCAGGCTCTCTCTGAGGAGGAGCGTTCCTCTGATGGTGAGGACGATGATGGGGGTTCAAATTTCGGGTCTGTGTCTGTATCTGAACCACCAGACGGGGTGGAGGATCTGGTGTCCTCTATCAACGAGACCTTACGTCTCGTGACCCCCCCTGAGGAGGTGACGGTGCACCCGAAGGAGGTCTATCAATGGCTGCGGCCGGAGGCTAGACCGAGTGGCTCCTTCATGGACCACACTAATTTTGGAAGGGTGGTTAGAGCTCCCAGGTTACATCCTGGGCGGCGTTATGTCCGTAAACCCAAGGACAATCGCTTCCCCTTCCCCAGGAGGTGCTTCAGGAGTGGTCGCAGTCCCCGAAGGTGGATGCTTCCATGACCAGGATTGCTGCACGCTCCCTTTTCTCTGCCTCTGATAGCTCCTCGCTGAAGGATGCGACTGATAGACAGGTCGAGCAACTCGCCAAGTCTTCCTATGAGGCTGTGGGGTCTTCCTTTGCCCCTAATTTTGCTACGGTCTGGACCTTACAAGCGATTACTACCTGCTTGGATGGTATCTCTGACCTGGCAAGATCCAGTCCAGAGGTCCTGGCACTTACCGAGAGGGCAAGGGCCTATGCGGACTACGCCAGGACGGCGACTCTGGAAACCGCCACTCGCTCAGCTGTGGCTTCGGCCAATGCTATAGCGATCCGCAGGTTGTTGTGGCTGCGTCTTTGGGACTCAGATTCCACGTCCAAGAAGATTTTGCAGAATCTTCCGTTCGCTGGTGACAGGCTTTTTGGCACCGAATTGGACAAGCTGATAAAGGATTCTGCTGAGTCTAAGATACCGCAGAATAAGCCTAAGCCACGGTATACCGTTAAAAGGAACCCAAAACAGTGGTCCTTTCGTTCCAGTTCGCAGTCATCAGCACCGTCCGCTCGCACGGACCGAGGGGGAAAGCCCGCTTCTCAGTGGCGCTCTAAGAATCGCCCAAAGAAGACGGCGGGGGCGGCAGCTGCCACCCCCAAACCCGCCTCTACATGACTCGCTCTCCCTTCCTGCCTCCCCACAGGTGGGGGGCCGCTTGTCTCACTTTCAGGACAAATGGCTACTTCACGTTCAAGATCAGTGGGTTCGAGACGTGATCTCGCGAGGTTACAGGATAGAGCTGACGTCAAAACCGATATCCCGATTCCATCGGTCGGTCCCATCACCAGAAAAGGCTCAGGCTTTTCACCTGGTGTTGGAGGGTCTCCGCAGGGACGGAGTGGTGATACCGGTGCCGTCCGGGGAGAGGTTCAGGGTTTTTACTCCAACCTCTTTATCGTCCCAAAGAAGGACGGATCCTTCCGCCCGGTGCTGGACCTGAAGTTGTTCAACCATCACGTGTTGGTTCGGAAGTTCCGTATGGAATCACTGCGCTCCGTGATCGCAGCTGTGTCACAGGGGGACTTCCTAGCGTCCATAGATATCAGAGACGCTTACCTTCACGTGCCCATTGCACCGGCTCATCAGCGCTGGTTGAGATTCGCAGTGGGGGAAAGAACACTTCCAATTTGTGGCGCTGCCGTTCGGGTTGGCCTCGGCACCGCGGGTGTTCACAAAAGTGATGGCCTCCATGATGGCTCTCCTGCACGTGCAGGGACATGCCGTCATTCCCTATTTAGACGACCTACTGGTCAGGGCGCCATCAGAACACCTTTGTCAAGAGAGCCTGGATGTGACCATGAGGTCTCTGGAACAGTTCGGTTGGCTCCTCAATATTCAGAAGTCAACGCTAGTTCCGACCCAGTCTTTGACATACTTGGGCATGGACTTCAACACTGCCTCAGCCCTGGTGTCTCTGACACGAGTCAAACAGATGGCGATCCAATCAGGAGTGCAAACGGTCCTCCTGTCTCCACAATCATCCCTACGGGTGTTGATGATGCTGGTGGGGCGCATGGTGGCAGCAATAGAGGCGGTGCCTTTTGCACAATTTCGCCTCCGTCCTCTCCAGCTGGAGATCCTCCGCAGGTGGGACAAAAGGTCGATTTCTCTGAATCGGCTGGTGACCCTTTCCCAACCGACCAGGGATTCCCTGCAGTGGTGGCTACAGCCACATCACTTGTCTCGGGGCCGATCCTTCCTGAAAACCATCCTGGTTAGTGGTGACCACCGACGCCAGTCTGAAGGGCTGGGGAGCGGTGTTCTTACACCACAGGGCCCAAGGCCTCTGGACTCAGTCGGAGTCGGCGTTGCAGATCAACGTGCTGGAGATCAAGGCGGTCTATCTGGCACTCCTGGCTTTTCAGAGATTCCTCTCAGGACAACCCATTCGGGTTCAGTCCGACAATGCGACGGCCGTCGCTTATATAAATCATCAAGGAGGAACCAGGAGTGCAGAGGCTCTGGCCGAAGTCCACCGCATTCTATCCTGGGCGGAGGACAACAACTGCCTGATCTCCGCAGTTCACATCCCAGGGGTCGAAAACTGGGAGGCCGACTATCTGAGCCGACAGGGAATGGACGCCGGAGAGTGGTCTCTTCATCCAGACGTCTTCCAGGACATCTGCAGCAGATGGGGCACTCCGGACGTGGATCTGATGGCCTCACGGCTGAATCATCAGGTGCCACAATACATGGCGAGGTCATGGGATCCCCAATCTCTGGGAGCGGACGCTCTGGTCTTGACTTGGTCCAGATTCCGTCTGCCGTATGTGTTCCCACCTCTGGCTCTGATTCCCAGGGTGCTGTGGAAAATCAGGTCGGAGTGCAGGGTAGCCATTCTAGTGGCTCCAGATTGGCCCAGGAGGTCCTGGTATCCGGACCTGTGGCAACTGTCAGGCGGACACAGGTGGGCTCTTCCAGACCGCGCAGATTTACTCGCGCAAGGCCCGTTCTTCCACCTCAATTCCAGGGCCCTCAGATTGACTGCATGGCTCTTGAGGCCTGGCTACTGACATCCAGGGTTTCTCCCCTACGGTGGTGGCCACTATGAATCGGGCTAGGAAGCCAGTTTCCAGAAAGATGTACCACAGGACGTGGAAGATCTTTTTTACTTGGTGTGCCTCTGGTGGACGGTCTCCGTGGCTTTTGGCCATCCCGACATTGTTGGCTTTCCTACAGTCGGGTTTGGAATTGGGATTATCCCTTGGCTCCCTGAAAGGTCAAGTCTCAGCACTTTCAGTGCTGTTTGACAGGAGATTGGCGCTCCTCCCGAAGGTCCGTCAATTTCTGCAGGGGGTGTCACGGATGGTTCCGCCCTACAAGAGACCTTTGGACCCTTGGGACCTTAACATGGTCCTGGCGGCTTTACAGAGACCACCGTTTGAGCCGCTAAGAGATGTTTCTCTATCTCGTCTGTCTCAGAAAGTGGCCTTTCTGGTGGCAATTACGTCTCTGAGAAGGGTCTCAGAATTGGCTGCACTTTCCGTGCAAGTCACCCTTTCTGGTGGTTCACCAAGACAAGGTGGTGTTGCGTCCTCGGCCAGAATTCTTGCCGAAGGTGGTTTCAACTTTTCACCTGAACCAGGAGATTGTTCTCCCATCATTTTGCCCCGCTCCCGTTCATCAGGTTGAACGCGACCTCCATACTCTGGATCTCGTGAGAGCTGTACGCATTTATGTGTCCAGGACCGCCTCCTTTAGGAGTTCGGATTCCTTATTTGTTCTTACGACGGGTCGCTGTAAGGGGTCTGCGGCATCAAAGTCGACATTGGCCAGATGGATTAAGGCTTCCATTCAAGAGGCTTACCGGGCTTCTGGGTTGCCTCTCCCGGTGGGATTGAAGGCTCACTCTACCAGAGCTGTTGGTGCCTCCTGGGCTTTGCGACATCGAGCGTCTGCTCTACAGGTGTGTCAGGCAGCCACCTGGTCCAGCCTGCACACTTTCTCTAAGCACTATATGGTGCATGCCCATGCCTCTGCGGATGCAAGTTTGGGCAGGCGGGTTCTCCAGGCGGCGGTTGCCCACCTTTAAAGGGAACCATATGCTATCCGTCTTGTTGAGGAACTCTTCCCGCCCTGGGGTATTGCTTTAGGACATCCCCATTGTCTGGGTCTCCCATTATGATGACCAGAAAAAAGAGAATTTTGTTTACGTACCGTAAATTCTTTTTTCTTTAATCATCAATGGGAGACCCAGCACCCACCCAATTGTTCCGTTGCATGTTTTGCATTTGCTCTGTTCTCTGTTGAGACAGTGTTTGCCGGGTTGTTAAACCGTCTGTGCACGGCATTCTTCCCGATGTTTCGGGTGTGGTTTATTTCCTCCTCGCAGCTTATGGACCAAACTGAGGATGTTCCCTGCGGTAGGGGTTTATAAGCGGAGGAGGCGGTGTCTACAAACTTGTAGTACCTAGTGTGACCTCCGGAGGGCAGTGCCCTAAACCCCATTGTCTGGGTCTCCCATTGATGATTAAAGAAAAAAGAATTTACGGTACGTAAACAAAATTCTCTTTATTATCATTAATAATTAAACAACATCTTTGTACGGTAGATAACACAGGATTCACCATTCATAATAGGTGATATCACAGCTCACCTCCTCCTCCTGTACAATAACTGATAACCCTGCTATAAACAGTAGATAACACAGGGTCCACCATTCACAATAGGTGATATCACAGCTCACCTCCTCCTGTACAATGACTGATAACACCTCTATATACAGTAGATAACACAGGATCCAACTTTCACAATAGGTGATATCACAGCTCACCTTCTCCTCCTCCTATACAATGACTGATAACACCTCTATATACAGTAGATAACACAGGATTCACCATTCACAATAGGTGATATCACAGCTCACCTCCTCCTCCTGTACAATGACCGATAACACCTCTATATACAGTAGGTAATACAGGATCCACCATTCACAATAGGTGATATCGCAGCTCACCTCCTCCCCTGTACAATGACTGATAATACCTCTATATACAGTAGATAACACAGGATCCACTATTCACAATAGGTGATATCACAGCTCACCTCCTCCTCCTGTACAATGATTGATAACACCTCTATATACAGTAGGTAATACAGGATCCACCATTCACAAAAGGTGATATCACAGCTCACCTCCTCCTGTACAATGACTGATAACACCTCTATATACAGTAAATAACACAGGATCCATCATTCACCTGTGATATCACAGCTCACCTCCTTATATGTGATATGTAATAGATGGACGTATTTCTGGTTTTCTTGCAGTGAGGAGTCTTGTCCGCGGCTTATTTCTTTACCATCCCTGTAAGTTCTTCCCTCCTTTAGATCTACACTTTTTTGGATGATCTCAGGTTTAAGGCCACTTATTATCTCTACTTTTACAGCTGGAACGATAAATCACAGAATCTTCACTACGTCGTGTTCCGCATAAAGGAAAGCTCAGACACAAAGCTCTTCATCTTCCGGCAGCCGACCGATGTTACTAAGTATTAAATGACAGACTAATAAAGACATTGACACCAACGTTCTGGCCTAAAGGCACTGAGCGACAACGTCCCGGTCTAAAGGCACTGAGCGACAACGTCCTGGCCTAAAGGCACTGAGCGACAGCGTCCCGGCCTAAAGGCACTGAGCGACAGCGTCCCGGCCTAAAGGCACTGAGCGACAACGTCTCGACCTTAAGGCACTGAGCGACAACATCCCGGCCTAAAGGCACTGAGCGACAACGTCCCGGCCTAAAGACACTGAGCGACCGCGTCCCGGCCTAAAGGCACTGAGCGACAGCGTCCCGGCCTAAAGGCACTGAGCGACAACGTCCCGACCTTAAGGCACTGAGCTACAACTTCCCGGCCTAAAGGCACTGAGCGACAATGTCACGACCTAAGGGCACTGAGCGACAGCGTCCCGGCCTAAAGGCACTGAACGACAGCGTCCCGGCCTAAGGGCACTGAGTGACAGCGTCCCGGCCTAAAGGCACTGAGCGATAATGTCCCGACCTTAAGGCATTGAGCGACAACGTCCCGACCTAAAGGCACTGAGCGACAGCATCCCGGCCTAAAGGCACTGAGCGACAGTGTCCCGGCCTAAAGGCACTGAGCGACAGCGTTCCGGCCTAAAGGCACTGAGCGACAGCGTCCCGGCCTAAAGGCACTGAGCGACAACGACCCGGCCTAAAGGCACTGAGCGACAGCGTCCCAGGCATAAAGGCACTGAGCGACAGCGTCCCGGCCTAAAGGCACTAAGCGACAGCGTCCCGACCTTAAGGCACTGAGCGACAACGTCCCGACCTTAAGGCACTGAGCGACAACGTCCCGACCTTAAGGCACTGAGCGACAACGTCCCGGCCTAAAGGCACTGAGCGATAACGTCCCGGCCTAAAGGCACTGAGCGACAACGTCCCGGCCTAAAGGCACTGTGCGACAGCATACCGGCCTAAAGGCACTGAGCACTAGAGTACCAGTCTAAAGGCATTGAGAACCACTGTACCAGTCTAAAGGCACTGGGCATCAACGTATCAATCACCAGAAACAGCGAATAATCACTGTTCATTGTCAGGCACCTGACTGCCACAACAGCCTAGTGCCACACCGTGGTCATGGGTGAGACTAGCCTAGTGCCACACCGTGGTCATGGGTGAGACTGCGGGAGCTAGAGTACACAGATGTCACCAATATTGCAGTTTTAATGATTGACAGCGCTATTTAAATGGTCAAACAGACGTACAAGTACGTCATATGTCTGGAAGGGGTTAAAATGAGAGCTGGGTTGGCATCTTTAGCTTTTACCACTGGATTTACGATCTTCGCGTACATCGCAGCTTGATCCGCGTCATAAAGCCGGGACTGTTTGCTGTAAAATAAGACAAAGGTTGCAGCTCAGGTATGATCCAGGCTGAGATGCAGCGAAAGTGATGTCACCTTTTGTCTGCCATTAGTTGGTGTAAGAAGGAGGGCAATGGGGGCAGAAGAGGATAATCTAATGTGTGATCCTCTACCAGGACGTGTTTGTCATGTTTTTCCTCTCCCGTTGAGGGTCATGGGCAGTCTGCACCGCGCAGGACAGAAAATCTCAGCTGGTTGGAGTTGTCATAAGATGTTTCCCATCTGCTGTATATGAACATTTGCTTCTTTTATCTCCAGATCAGTGAATGATGCTTTTGTTGCAGTGGAATTTGAAGGATCCTTAAACAGAAGTGTGTGTGAGAATCCAGAAGCCATGTAAGTCTTTGGATGGTTTTATAAATTGTTAATCTTTTGTATTCTGGAATACTCCTTATCACCTACTCATTTTGTAGGTAATAATATTAGATCACTGGTGGTCGCACAGACTGGCCACAAGACAGCGGCCCGGAGGAGGTTAGTGAAGCAGACACTTGCGTATTCATCGTTGTCTATGTAGGAGCCATAGACAATAAATGGAGCAGCAGTGTGTGTGCGCAACTGTCTCCTCCAACTGCTCTAGACCTCATGTTTTGCTGCCTAGGGAATGTGGGGAGTAAAGTTTTGTCACCTCTATAGCCCCTTTTTGGTAATGCCGTTATCACATTATTATTATATTAATGGCTTTCAGCTCAATCTTGAGCCATTGCTGAGCACTCTGTAGGAACATCGATCTTGTGCAGCCTAGATAGGTCACCATGGTCTTCTCCAAGCCTAGATAGGTCACCATGGTCTTCTCCAAGCCTAGATAGGTCCAACAGGGTTTTCTCCAAGCCTTTATAGGTCACCATGGTCTTCTCCAAGCCTAGATAGGTCCAACAGGGTTTTCTCCAAGCCTTTATAGGTCACCATGGTCTTCTCCAAGCCTAGATAGGTCCAACAGGGTTTTCTCCAAGCCTTTATAGGTCACCATGGTCTTCTCCAAGCCTAGATAGGTCCACCAGGATCTTCTCCAAGCCTAGATAGGTCAACCAGGTCTTTTCCAAGCCTAGATAGGTCACCATAGTCTTCTCCAAGCCTAGATAGGTCACCATGGTCTTCTCCAAGCCTAGATAAGTCCACCATGGTCTTCTCCAAGCCTAGATAGGTCACCATGGTCTTTTCCAAGCCTAGATAGGTCCACCAGGGTTTTCTCCAAGCCTAGATTGGTCACCATGGTCTTCTCCAAGCCTAGATAGGTCCACCAGGATCTTCTCCAAGGCTAGATAGGTCCACCAGGGTCTTCTCCACCGATATCTTGATTGTATCAAGTCATCGGGTTGCTGGTCTACCTCTTCGCCTTGTTCCTTCTATTCTTCCAACCATGATGTCCTTGTCTAGTGATCGCTCTCTTTGCATGATATGTCTAAAATTATCATGAACAATATAGAAATCCCATCCAACTTCTGCTCTGGAGATTACTGTAAAGATATCGGCTCAGTGTAATCAGTGACGTCGCTGTCATAATTGTCATTACATACATAATGCCTCCATTTCTGCTCCTCAGACATTACAGCTGTCTTGACGCTCGTTTTTATGATGATGAAGTTATGACTTTGGTGTTGAGAGATCATAGTGAGCCAGAGGGGAAAGACCGGATTTTGGCTCTTCTCCCGCTGTCTGCCATCTATTCTGAGGACCAGGCGGATCATCATTTCACTAGAGATGGAAGTAAAAGGTAAGAAGTGGTGAACATAATCTCCATAGAGCCCCATTGTAATCCACAAGGGGTAGAACTATACGGAGTGAAGAGTAATGGTGTCAGCTCACTAGTGTATAGTAAAGTGTTTTCCTGGCTGTTGGAAATGTGTTGCCTGTTATTAGGCCAGCTATCATGATCCAGTCTTGTTTGATGGAGTCAGGCCAGTGATCGGCAATAAATGT
Source organism: Allobates femoralis (assembly GCA_033576535.1). Lineage (NCBI taxonomy): Eukaryota > Metazoa > Chordata > Amphibia > Anura > Aromobatidae > Allobates > Allobates femoralis. The sequence goes on from JARQOC010000009.1 coordinate 5,655,384, forward strand.
TCTCTTGGGCTCATTCATCCTGTGTAACTAAATGTGGGACAAGATTCGCCCTGTGTGCTCCACTTCCTGAGGCTTCATCACTTTTTTTAGCACTTTGGTCACATCTTCCATACATGTATGGAGCAGGTGTAGGAGCTGAGCCCTCTACAGAACAGGAATGTGCTTGTGTTATACAGCCTCCACCTGAGTCAGGCTATGATTGCGTTTCTAAAGTGTTTTTTCCTGCATGAAAAAAGTATGTCTAGAAAATCAGAGCTTAAAATGGACACTTTCTTTGGTGCTTAGCCATCTCATTGGGGTAAAGATGCTAAAAGAATTGTTATGCAAAATGTCAAAAACACACAGTGCGAAGGAGACGGTTGAAACCTGTTATTTTGTTGTCGTTGTAAAATGCTGTCATTTTTTATTCACACACACAAAAGATGGACGTCATAAACGCCAGGTGTGAACAAACCCGAATTGCTAATCAATAGTTGTGCAAATTGTAACAGTTTAACCGCTTAGGACAGCAGCATTTAAAGGGAATCTGTCAGCAGATCTTGGAATCTGACAGCATTATGATGTATGGGTACAAAGCCTGATTCCAGCGATGTATCACTTACTGGGCTGCTTGCTACAGTTTTGATAGAATCCATTTTCTCTGCTGTAGATGTAGCAGTCCTCAGAATGCTGAGCTCTGTACAACCCTGCCCACACCACTGATTGCCCGCTGGCTGACAATCAGTGGTGGAGTGGAGCTACAAATTAGCTGTACTGACTTGCACAGCAGACCTGGTACTACAGTGAAAATCTCCTGCTGATAAAACACTGTATTGTAACTACAGTAAGCTATTGAGCAAGTGGCACATCCTTGGAATCAGGCTTTCAGCCCCTTATATCATGCTGCTCTCAGATTACATAACTGACAGATTCCTTTTAAAAGTTTAGGAATAGGAGGTATCCTTGGTAAGCACTATGGCAGGGGTGCCAATCATCCTGGCAGCGTGGGCCCTACAGAAGACCCCTGTATCTGTCATGTTTGTAAACCTGTTAATCCCAGACTTTGGGACACACATTGTACTGAGATCCTGATACTTTAAACATTCAATGTTGCCGAGAAGAGACTTAATGCTGGTTACTCTTGCGATATTGCGCAGGCTGGAGGAGCAGTGCGCCGACATCCCCACTCGCACCGTTTATCTGGAAAATCAGTGCGCATCCTGGAGAATATCAAAGCTCATTATGTGGCTGTGAACGGAATCCGCAAGGTGTCTTCAGTGGTAAGTGATGACGGATGCAGGATAATGACTATTATTGTATGATTCGCAACTATTGAAGGGGCAGGTTCTAGTGTTAAACAGTCCACTGGAGTCTAGTGTGTCCCATTTTGAGATCCAAATGGGGAACTTGTGTCCTCCACTGTTGCCTGACCACAAGCAGATGAATGGAGCAGCAGGTCATCCTCGGCCACTATATACTAAGTCTATGAGTGTTGCAGCATATTGGTTCGCAGTAGTGCCATAGACCAGAGGTCTCCAACTCCAGTCTTCAAGGCCCATCAACAGTGCATGTTTTCAGGATTTTCTTAGTATTGCATAGGTGGTAATTTAATCACCTGCACTGGTGATGATTCTAACCCCTATGCAATACTAACAAAATCCTAAAACCTGCACTGTTGCTAGGCCTTGAGGACTGGAGTTAGGGACCTCTGCCATAGACAAAAGAATGAGCATCTACCATATTAATCCGTGGTGTACAGAGTCCATTGGAATATTAATGGTAGAATAGATCCAAATCTTTAGCACTGAAGGGGGATGGGATGAGTGTTTGCACAATTGTGCTAAGTTTCAGGACTTTTGCATCATTTTATGTTATCATTTGGAATTACAATACTGCAGACTCTTTTTGTTTGATTTTCTTTCTGAAAAAAGGGGATTTTTGTGTACTCACCGTGAAATCCTTTTCTCTTAGCCATCATTGGGGACACAGGACCATGGGTGTTGTGAGGCTATCTCTAGGAGGCTGACACTAAGTGAATATAAAAAGCAGATTAGCTCCTCCCCTGCAGTATACACACCCTGGCTAGGCCAGGCCGAACCAGTTCAGTGACCAAGCACTAGAACAACAAAAACAGTTCAACCAAAGGTAATATGCAAACTCAAAGAACTCAAGGAAAACACAATGTAGCGCCTGAATCGGGCAACAGGGTGGGTGCTGTGTCCCCTAATGATAGCTCAGAGAAAAGGATTTACAGTGAGTACACACAAAAATCCCCTTTGTCCTTCGCCTCATTGGGGAACAGATGACCATGGTATGTCCCAAAGCAGTCCCTGGGTGGGAAAAAAGAATGCACAACCCAAGGAAAAAAACAACTGTACTATACCTCTTCAGTCACCTAAGTGGAAAGGTAAGTTAAATAACCGAGAGCGTGGAAATCTGACCCTTCAGGGAATTCGAAGGCAGTCCTGAATCCAGCCCCGACTGGAGAAAACCCAGGATCACCAGGATAGATAAAGGTAGAGGGGAGTGGCCCCCGCTCCTTGCACCACGAGAAAATGTGCGGTGCGGTGGTAGATACGGGCTGAGGTGGGTTTTTGCGCTCTAAACATGGTACCGACGAGACATCTGGTGAAAAACCAGCACGAGTCAGGATCCAGGTCTCAATGGCCACGTCATCAAAAATTCAGGGTCCTCAAATCCTGGTGGCAAATCGGACCTTGAGTCAAAAGATCTGGTCGGTCTGGTTGGCGCCATGGGATATTGATGATGAGTTAAGGGTAGTTGAGGGAAGATGTATGGAAGGAGAAGCTGGTGCCATGATTGCACCAGTGCGCCCCGCTCCGACGGAGAGTGGGTCATGTAATCGGACCATGAACGCAGGGACCTTGGCATTCAGGTCCACATCCGGTGTCCCCCAGCGGCGACAGATTTGTTGGAACACTTCTGGTGAAGGGACCATTCACCTGCGGCGACGCTCTGGCGACTGAGGAAGACTGGCGCCCAGTTTTCCACAACCGGAATGTACACTGCCGAGAGGATGGACCCGGTCAATTCGGCCCAATGGAAAATGTGTTCTACCTTGCATAGAGCGGCTCTGCTGCGGGTGCCGCCTTAACGATTGGTGTAGGTCACGGCTGTGGCGTTGTCCGACTGGGCACGGATGTGACAGCCCGCCAGTAGTCTGTGAAAAGCCGTGAGAGATAGGACTATGGCCCAACTCTCCAGCAGAGTGATAAGCAGAGCTGACTCCTGCATGGACCAGCGTCCCTGGGCGGTATGATTATGAAGGACCGCGCTCTCCCTCCCCCAACCAAGCAGACTGGCCGGGAGGGACGGCCGACCACTGGAAAGTGGAGCTGGCTGAGTCCACCAGCGTAGTGCCCGACGGACTGGCGGCATCAGAAGGAAAGTCCTGTGAAGTGAGAAGGGACTTCTGTCCCATGCCGACAGGAGGGCCATCTGCAGCGGCCGAAGGTGAAATTGAGCGAACAGGACCGCTTCTATTGCTGCCACCATCCTGCCCAGGACCCTCATCCCGAAATGGATGGAATGTGGTGAGGGACGGAGAAGAGTGCGTACTCCCCGGCGTAGGAGTTAGTGCCTTGTCTCGAGGGAGAATCACCAACCCACAGGAGGTGTTGAAAATCCTGTCCAGGAAGTTGATCAACTGAGCAGGAAACAAGGATGATTTTTCCAGGTTGACCAGCCAACCCAGCTGCGAGAGGGTGTCTGTAGTTATCTGGACACTCTCCTCGCATTCGGAAAGGGAAGGGGCCTTGACCAGTAGGTCGTGTAGATGTAAAACGGTCATGGCGGCCGCCATAACCTTCGTGAATTGGTGACGTAATAAGGCCAAAGGGTAGGTCCACGAATTGAAAGTGCTCCGAGTGTACCGCGAGGCACAGGAACTGTTAATGTGTGGGGGCTATAGGGATGTGGAGGTACGCGTCCCGTATGTCTATGGAGGCCAGAGTCTCCTTTCTCCATAGAGGCGATGATGGAACAAAGGGACTCCATTCTCAAGCGACGAATACGAACGTATCTGTTCAGATGCTTGAGGTCCAGAATGGGATATACTAACCCATTTTGTTCTTGGAGAGGAGGATTACAAAGAGGTTTGAATAAAACCCCTCGAAGCGCTCGGGATCTGGCACGGGACCGATCACTCCCATAAGGCGGAGTGAGGATATGGCGTAGAAAAAGGCGCAAGCCATTTCTGTTGTCCTTGGAGGGTTTGGCGGACAGGAAGGTATTCTCCAGCCACGCTCATTTGAGCGGCCAGGTCTGACAAATTCGAGGAAAGGTCAATCCTGTAAGAATTCTGTAGGTTGTCTGCCCAAACCATGATCACCTTGGCTAACCATACTGAGGCGAATGACGGTGAAAGGGAGGAGCTCGCTGTCTTGAATGCTGAGCGGGCGAGCTGTTCAACCTGGCGGTAAATCGGGTCCTTTTATGGAGGATCCGTCCAGTAGGGACAGCATCATCTTAGCCGCAAGGCCGGTGGGGAGTCTGCCCAATCCTTGGTAAGGGTTGGAGCAAAAGGCTTACGAGCCTCAATGGGTCTGCGTCCTCCGAACCGTTTGTCTGGATGCTCCCTGTGTTTGGACAGTATGTCCTGGAATTCGGGGTGGTCGATGAAGAATTTTTGGGGATGCTTTGCTCTCTTGAAAGAGACGCTATGGTCCGACACCGTAGTCGTGGGATCGTCTATCTTAAGAGTCTGGATGACTGTCAACCATCACCCGGGTATCAGAGGATTCTAAGTTGAATGGGTCCTCCAGGTCAGGGTCCCAGTAGAAATCCTGATGTTCGTCAAGTCTAGGGTAGCCTGGTCCCTAGTAGGAGAGGCATGGGAGTCTTGGGAAAAAACGGGTGAAACGTTTCTATGAACCCTCTTCCTTGCCATGCCTGTGGTTGTGGGACGTGACCTGCATCCGTCCTATGGGCCCTCCAGTGAGGGGTCCTCTGCCCGTGTGCTGTCCTGATGGGGCATGCTGTAGGAGGATGGCGCTGCATGTCTTGGGCCAGGTCATTGGAAAAACTTTCCATGGACAGGGAAAGGAATATGACTCAGTCGAGTGGTTCAGTCCACTAGCGGAACTGTAGCAGTGGAGGGCCCCTGGGCCTCTGTAGGGCACAGGCCTGGCAGTGTGGGGTGGCATGACCGCGCGGTAGTTCTAAGTGACAGGTGACGCTGAGATATAGACGACCATCCTGGCAGTGTGGGGTGGCATGACCGCGCGGTAGTTCTAAGTGACAGGTGACGCTGGAGGTATAGACGACCATATGGGACTTAGCGACTTTGTGAGTTCTTATAGGACTGCATAGTGGGAAGAGTAGTCACTGAGCCACCAAAGAAAAAAAAAGGCTGATAGTACCTGAATGTAAGGTAGCACTCTGTGCTGTAGAGATGCATGCAATGGGGGAGCTAGTGAGGCCTAATGGGTCAGCTCTCACCTGAGAGACAGGCAGGTTCCCCTGCAAGCCGATGGTCCTATGTCCCCTGTCCAGTGCAGGGCTTGATTGCCGGTCCTGTGCAGCTGTGATAGGGCCGGCCAGTGTGTAGGGAAGCCCCTGTCAAAGGGTTATTGTGATGGAGGGGGTGTGTCCGACTGAAAAGGAGCAATGCAGTTCTCGCAATGTGTGAGAAGCGCCAAGAAAGAAGTCATACTCGGGGGAAGGGGCCGGGTTTGCGCTGCTCGTGACGTCCGAGTAGGGGCGTGAGCACGAAAAACACGTCGGTGGGCGGGGCCACCTGCTAGGCCGAAACAGAGGCCTAAATTTTCAGCCGCTGCCCGAGGGCAGACCGTAGGGCCCAGGGAATAGCCCACTAGAAGTGCGGTGATGTGTGCGCTGGTCGGGGGAAGCAGTAGGGCGGTAGAAGAGAGAGTAAAGAGGGGGTAGAGGCTGTATAGAGGGGAGCGCTGGGATGATGCCAGGGGAGCTCTCCGCTGCTTTGTGCCTCACCTAGGTGATCCGCTGAGGTCCTTATCAGGACTCTGCAGGGAGACAATATCAGGCTCCAAGACCAGTGCCCCAGGCTCATTGGTGAGAGTCTGGGGAGCAGGAGTCTGCCTGTGAAACAGGGATCCGCCATCCGGGAGACAATATAAGGCTTCAGCGTGGAGAACTGTGCACTAGGCTCCTTGGTGAGAGTCTGGGAAGCTGGTGTCTGCCTGTGAAACAGGGATCTGCCATCCGGTGGACGGGGTAGAGATCCGCAGACCAGTATGAAGCTGAAAAACTGACCCGGGCTACTTGATGGAGTCTAAGGAGCAGGAGTCTGCCTGTGGAGCAGGGATCTGGTGGTTGAGTAGGGCTCCACACCCAGAGCAGGGATCCATCATCAAGTCTCCTTAAAGCTGGTGGGTAGGGATGTATAATACAGTCCACTTGCTTGCTTGCCAGCAGAAAGTTATCCATCCTTTGCGTCCAGGTGGAATTGATGGTCGTTATGCTGCTGTCTCTAGAGCTGCTCTGGATACCTTCTACCCAGGGTCTTTTCAGAAGAAGTTGTGGAGGCCATAAATATGTTGCCACCGAGACGATGTCGGGCATACGCCAGTTGCAGAGGGGGAGGCAACACTCCGCGTGCCCTTCTGTTGTTGGTTGTGGGAAATTGGCGCCCTTAAGGGTACTGTCGTCTTGATGAAGTAGTGAGGTGTAGCCCAAAATAGATCCAGCGTTGCAGAAGGGGGCACGTGGAGGCAACACTCCATGTTCCCACCTGCTGGTGGTTCTGGGAAAGCGGTGGCCTTAAGGGAGCCGTTACCCATCTAGAATCTTAATCTGTATCCAGAAAAATCCAGTAAAAATGAAAAGTAAAAAAGGATGTGGGTTTGTAGACGGCATTTGCCTCCTACAGACACTAAGATGAAACTGGTTTGGCCTGGCCCAGCCAGGGGGTGTATACTGCAGGGGAGAAGCTAATCTGCTTTTATATTCACTTAGTGTCAGCCTCCTAGAGATAGCAGCATAACACCCAACATCCTGTATCCCCCAATGAGGCGAAGGGGAAATTGACTTGTGACTATGTATATAAAGGTGTTGAAAACAAAGGTAGAGAAGCGTAAAATGTGAAACACCCGGTGGGGTGTGAGGGGGGGTTAGCCTCTCACCTTTTTGGGTTGTGCACGCCTTGCACAACACTGGTATCTGGCACAGTGGCAGACTCCTCCGGGGCTGCTGTGTGACGATCCTCCATTTCCTAGTCCGGTCACGTGGTACGGGGAACCCAGTCAGCTGACCCCCACGTCACCGGATGTTGCGTCACGGCAGGTCATGGAAGGCTATTAGTAGCTCCAGCCACAATCCCCCAAAGGGGAATTAGCAATTAATTGTTGCCTCTAGCAATAGGACAAGCTGGATCGCAAAATAAGTTCTAGGAATAGTCCAAAAAGGAGAATTTTGTGTACTCACCGTAAATTCCTTTTCTCTTAGCCTCTAATAGGGGGACACAGGACCGTGGGTGTTATGCTGCTGTCCACTAGGAGGCGACACTAAGAAAATCTGCAAAACAGTAACAGTGGCTCCTCCTCTGCAGTATACACCCCTGGAGCAGACACTGCCTCCCCAGTTTTCGTGCTAAAGCAGTAGGAGAAATTAACAAGGTTAACCAATACCAACAAAGCCTGGCAAGGCCTCAATGTAACAATATAAGAGTAACAAAAACTACTGCAACAAGGCCGGTACAGCCAACAGGGTGGGTGCTGTGTCCCCCAATTAGAGGCTAAGAGAAAATGAATTTACGGTGAGTACACAAAATTCTCCTTTTCTCCTTCGCCTCATTGGGGGACACAGGACCGTGGGACGTCCCAAAGCAGTCCCTGGGCGGGAAAGACAATGGAACTAATCATACTGAGCAAGTCAGTGTACAATTAAGTACCTACATGTGGGCAACTGCCGCCTGAAGGATGCACCTACCCAGACTGGTATCCGCCGAGGACTGGGTATGAACACAGTAGTGTTTGGTAAAATGTGTAAACGCGACCAGGTGGCTGCCTTACACACTTGGAGAGCAGAGGCTTGGTGCCGAATGGCTCAGGAGGCCCCCACGTCTCGGGTAGAATGTGCCTTAATCCCCGCCGGAAGAGGAGCATTTTTCATTCTGTAGGCTTCTCGGATAGCCGATCTAATCCACCTAGCCAGTGTAGCCTTGGAAGCTGGCATGCCCTTACGAGGGCCTTCCGTTAGAATGAACAGAGAGTCTGCCTTACGGAAAGGCGCAGTTCTGGACCCATAAATGCGAAGAGCGCTGACGAGGTGCAAAGTATGCAAGGCTCGTTCGAACCTGTGAACTGGAGCCGGACAAAAGGAAGGCAATGAAATTTCCTCATTCAAGTGAAAAGATGAGACAACTTTAGGAAGGAATGACGGCATCGGACGGAGTACAACCTTATCCTGATGGAACACCAGGAAGGGTGGTTTACAAGAAAGCATCGAGAGTTCTGACACTCGGCGAAGAGAAGTGATAGCCACTAGAAAAACCACCTTCAGAGTCAGGAAGTGGAGAGAGATGTCCCGAAGCGGTTCAAAGGGAGGTTCCTGCAGAGCCGTAAGAACCAGGTTAAGGTCCCATGCATCTAAAGGTTGTTTGTACGGAGGGACAATGCGATTAACTCCTTGGAGAAAAGTTTTAACCTGCAGTTTAACAGCAAGGCGACATTGAAAAAGTACTGAAAGCGCTGAAACCTGATCCTTAAGGGAACTTGGGGAGAGACCAGATTCTAACCCCGACTGAAGGAACCCTAGAACTACGGCAAGGAATAGGGAAGAGGAGGGTGATCTCGAGAAGAGCACCATGCGAAGAAAGCTTTCCAGGTGCGATGATAAATTTTGGCCGATGCCGACTTTCGTACTCTGATCGTGGTCTGAATCACGGCAGGGGAGAAGCCTGCTTGGGTTAGTACCCAGATCTCAAGGGCCACGCCGTCAAATTCAGGGCGTCTGAATTCTGGTGGTAAAACGGGCCCTGAGACAGAAGATTGGGACGACATGGGAGGCGCCAAGGAACATCCGCCGTGAGCTGGACGAGATCGGCGTACCATGCCCGTCTGGGGCTAGGAGAATGACTTGAATGCCCTCTTGCTTGATCTTCCGCACCACTCTGGGTATGAGAGGCAGAGGAGGGAAGATGTAAGGCAGCTGGAATTGTGACCAGTCCTGAACTAGGGCATCCGCCCCGAGAGCTCACAGGTCGTGAGATCTGGCTATGAATATTGGAACCTTCGTGTTCAATCGAGATGTGATCAGGTCTACGTCCGGAGTCCCCCAGCGACGGCATATTTGCTGGAACACGTCGGGATGTGGGGCCACTCTCCCAAGTCCATGCCCTGGCAACTGAGGAAATCCGCTTCCCAGTTCTCCACCCCCGGGATATGAACCGCCGGCAACATTGAGTTCGTTGAGTCTGCCCAGTGTAGAATGTGTTGTACTTCGTGCATGGCCTGGAGACTGCGGGTTCCGCCTTGATGGTTGATGTATGCCACGGCCGTGGCATTGTCCGATTGAATCCGGACTTGTGTCCCTACTAGTAGGGAATGAAAGGCCTTTAGAGCTAGAAATATGGCTCGGATCTCCAGGAGGTTGATGGGCTTGGACAACTCCGCTGGGGACCATGTTGTCTGTGCCGTGTGATGACGATGTACCGCTCCCCATCCACTGAGACTTGCGTCGGTGGTGACTATCTTCCAGTAGACCGGTAGAAAAGACCTTCCCTTTGTGAGGGAACGAGGTTTGAGCCACCAATGGAGGGAACTCCTTGCTGCCGGTGACAATCGGAATAGTCTGTCCAGGGTAGAAGGGTTCCTGTTCCAGGAAGTCAGAATTGCCTGTTGGAGAGGCCTGAGGTGAAGTTGGGCGAACGGCACCGCCTCCATAGAGGCAACCATCCTGCCCAGGACTCTCATGGCGAATCGAAGCGAGTGAGGAAATGGGCGCAGGAGACTGTGGACTCCCTGCCGTAGGGCCTTCGCCGTGTCCTGAGGAAGGAGGACCAGACCCCTGTGGGTGTCGAAACGCATCCCGAGGAACATCAGAAATTGGGACGGGACTGGAGATGACTTCTGAAGATTCACCAACCAGCCTAGTCGACGGAGGGTGTCCACCGTGATGAAACACTCTGCTGACACTCCCTGAAGTAGGGGGCTTTGACGAGCAAATCGTCTAGATATGGCAGGACTACCATCCCTCTTGTGTGCAGTATGGTCATGACCGTCGCCATGACCTTGGTGAACACCTGGGCGCCGTCATTAGACCAAACGGGAGAGCCACAAACTGGTAATGGTCTTGGTCGATGGCGAATCGGAGAAAACGCCTGGTGGATTGTCGCGATTGGGATATGGAGGTAGGCGTCATGTATGTCGATGGACGCAAGAAATTCGTTGTTCTCCATGGACCCTATGATGGAGCGCAGTGACTCCATGCGGAAATGCCGAACCTTTACGAAGGAGTTCAACTGTTTTAGATCTAGAATAGGACGTGCCACTCCTCCTTTTTTGGGTACACGAAGAGGTTTGAGTAGAACCCCTGGAAGCGTTCGGCTGGCGGTACTGGTATGATGACACCTGCGTTCAAAAGGGAATCTACCGTCTGAAAGAAGGCGTGAGCCTTGGGCGGGTGGAATTGACAGGAAAAACCGATTTGGGGATGGGCTGTGAATTCTATGGTGTATCCTGTAGCCTGTTGAAGCGGAAGTCCGCGAAACGGACCGTTGCTCTCCCTGCACCTCCCTGCCCTGCACCTAGGATGTAACCTGAAAAAAGCACAATAAAGCCGGTATGTAAAAAAGATCTCCTGAGTGCCGCTGCTCTCCTCACTTTTTGTTTGCAAGATTAACCCTTCAGCTGAGCAACAGGATTTCACTAACGCCGCTGTACGACACGAGAGACTCTAAGCAGGTCAGTGCCCGGTTCCTTCTCCACTTACCATATTTTTACCCACTTATCGTCGGTAGAAGCGAGCCAGACCTAACGAAAGCATGAAAGTCAGCTGCCAACCTGAATATTGTCTTCCGAAAGGGGGGAGTCAGGAAGAAGAGAATCTGCTGGGCTTTGCGCCCTTAGATCTGGACTGGCGAGAATGGGACTGCCAGTTTGCACCAGTCTTCCGTGTTGTCTGGGTGCGCTCCCTACTGGGGGACCTGTTGCCCGCTGGCGGGGGCTTCGAGACTGACCAACCAAATCAATTCCGAAAGGACCGGAAACGGGTTTGTTGGCGACGATTGAAGGGTCGTTTAATTTGACGTTGCGGAAGAGAGGTATTTCAGACCCCCAGTAGCGTCTGAAATCAATTGATCCAGCTTTTCGCCGAATAAGCGTCCACCATTGTATGGAAGACATGTGAGCGACTTTTTAGACGCTGCATCTGCCTTCCACTCTCTCATCCAGAGCGTTTGAGGCTGCCGCCTCAGCACAGTTGGCTGAGTCTAAAGCGGCATGCATTGAATATTCGGAGGTAACCGATATTTTCTGGTCATCATAATGGGAGACCCAGACAATGGGGTTTAGGGCACTGCCCTCCGAGGTCACACTAGGTACTACAAGTTTGTAGACACCGCCCCCTCCGCTTATAAACCCCTACCGCAGGGAACATCCTCAGTTTTAAACTTAGTGTGCTCGGAGGATCACGCTTTGCTTGCACTTCACTGCATTCTCACAGCTTACGTGATGGCGTCTGAAGACAAGGTAAAATGGTTCCGGTCGGGACCTGCGACAGCCTCCCTGCTCACCCTTGTGGAACACGCAGGTGGAGGTACCGGAGGGCCTAGAGCCTGGGCACTTTGTGTTCTCCCGGTACGCTGTTGCGCTCCTTTCCATCCCTCTTTGGGGGGCTCTGGAGAGTGGGAGATGGGAGCCTTGCACAGCGCCGCTCCGTCCGAGGCCTCCCTAAATGGTGCTTACAGACCGGACTGGAGCCAGCCCAGTCCGAGGCCTCCCTAAATGGTGCTTACACTCCGGACTGGTGCTGAACCCCCGTCCGAGGCCTCCCTAAATGGTGCTTACAGACCGGACCGGCACTGAGGCACTCTGTGTCTCCTGTGTGCCTGGGGGTAGTGTCTGTCACTTTATGTGTCCTGACACTCAGACCGCGCGTTACTCTCGAGTCCGCGGATCTGGAGGTGTACCCTGTGCTGGGGTCACCCTGGCTGACCGCCCTGTGTGTCGCAGGGGCTGAGGCTGTAGGCTGCGGATGTTTGTTTGTGCACGCAGTCTGTGTGATGTATTTCACTCTACTTCCCGCGCTGCGGGACTCTGGCGCCTTCATACTGAGGCTGCTTGGAGGATGGGAAGCAGCCCGTGCGGTGACGTCATCGATGGGCGTGTGTGTGTGCTTCCCGCGTGTTTTCGGCGCCGCCCACGGTTTCACTGTCGGCGGCCATCTTTACCCTCACTTCCCGGCTGGGATTTGTCTGCAGCGTGCGTCTGCACTCCAGAGGAGACCGGAAACTCTCGCGGAGGTCACACACACACACACCGCTTCCTCCTACCGCTTCGCTGCGGTCGGTAAGCCACCGGGATTCCCGGTTTTGTCTGCACAATTTGGCTTATTTTTCCCTGCTGTGGCGATGTCCTCAGTTAGGAAGCGTGCTGCTAAGGCGGCAGATGCCACCATTACCTGTGCTACATGCAATGGGACTCTGGTGGAGGGGTCCTGCAATAACTGCGGACGCCCAGAGGCCCGGACTGACACTGCTGAGACAGCAGCTCCGGTGCTGTACCCTGAGGTGCAAGTGATCCCAGGGCCATGGGAAACTCAGAATAAGATCAATGAATCTCTGTTGTCCCAGCTGTCCTCCATGTCGCAGTCCCTGGAGGCACTCAATAGGAGGCTGGAAAGCCCAGCTACTCCTTCCAGTTACCCCGGGTGTCTCCCTCTTCTGCTGTGAGACCCCTTAAGCGGGCTCGTCGTGAGGATTCACCCGAGCTCCAGGCTCTCTCTGAGGAGGAGCGTTCCTCTGATGGTGAGGAAGATGATGGGGGTTCGACTCTCGGGTCTGTGTCTGTGTCTGAACCACCAGACGGGGTGGAGGATTTGGTGTCCTCTATTAACGAGACCTTACGTCTCGTGACACCCCCTGAGGAGGTGACTGTACACCCGAAGGAGGTCTATCAATGGCTGCGGCCGGAGGCTAGACCAAGTGGCTCCTTCATGGACCACACTAACTTTGGAAGGGTGGTTAGAGCTCCCAGGTTACATCCTGGGCGGCGTTATGTCCGCAAACCCAAGGACAATCGCTTCCCCTTCCCCCAGGAGGTGCTTCAGGAGTGGTCGCAGTCCCCGAAGGTGGACGCTTCCATGACCAGGATTGCTGCACGCTCCCTTTTCTCTGCCTCTATAGCTCCTCGTTGAAGGATGCGACTGATAGACAGGTCGAGCAACTCGCCAAGTCTTCCTATGAGGCTGTGGGGTCTTCATTTGCCCCTAATTTTGCCACGGTCTGGACCTTACAAGCGATTACTACCTGCTTGGATGGTATCACTGACCTGGCAAGGTCCAGTCCAGAGGTCCTGGCGCTTACCGAAAGGGCAAGGGCCTATGCGGACTACGCCAGGAAGGCGACTTTGGAAACTGCCACCCGCTCTGCTGTGGCCTCGGCCAATGCTATTGCGATTCGCAGGTTGTTGTGGCTGCGTCTTTGGGACTCAGATGCCACATCTAAGAAGATTTTGCAGAATCTTCCGTTCTCTGGTGACAGGCTTTTTGGTACCGAACTGGACAAGCTGATAAAGGATTCTGCTGAGTCTAAGATCCCGCAGAATAAGCCTAAGCCACGGTATTCCGTTAAGAGGAACCCAAAGCAGTGGTCCTTTCGTTCCAGCTCACAGTCATCAGCACCGTCCAGCTCGCACGGACCGAGGGGGCAAGCCCGCTTCTCAGTGGCGCTCTAAGAGTCGTCCAAAGAAGCCGGCGGGGGCAGCGGCTGCCACCCCCAAACCCGCCTCTACATGACTCGCTCTCCCTTCCTGCCTCCCCACAGGTGGGGGGTCGCCTGTCTCGTTTTCAGGACAGGTGGCTACTTCACGTTCAAGATCAGTGGGTTCGAGACGTGGTCTCGCGAGGTTACAGGATAGAGCTGACGTCAAAGCCGATACCCCGATTCCATCGGTCGGTCCCATCCCCAGAAAAGGCTCAGGCCTTTCACCTGGTGTTGGAGGGTCTCCGCAGGGACGGAGTGGTGGTCCCGGTGCCTTCCGGGGAGAGGTTTCGGGGTTTTTACTCCAACCTCTTCATTGTCCCAAAGAAGGACGGATCCTTCCGCCCGGTTCTGGACCTAAAGTTGTTCAACCATCACGTGTTGGTTCGGAAGTTCCGTATGGAATCACTGCGATCCGTGATCGCAGCTGTGTCACAGGGGGACTTCCTAGCGTCCATAGATATCCGAGACGCTTACCTTCACGTGCCCATTGCACCGGCTCATCAGCGCTGGTTGAGATTTGCAGTGGGGGAAGAACACTTCCAATTTGTGGCGCTGCCGTTCGGGTTGGCCTCGGCACCGCGGGTGTTCACAAAAGTGATGGCCTCCATGATGGCTCTCCTGCACGTGCAGGGGCACGCCGTAATACCCTATCTGGACGACCTGCTGGTCAGGGCGCCATCAGAACACCTTTGTCGGCAAAGCCTGGAAGTAACCATGAAGTCTCTGGAACAGTTCGGGTGGCTTATCAATATCCAGAAGTCGACCCTGGTTCCGACCCAGTCACTGACATATCTGGGCATGGACTTCCACACGGACTCGGCCCTAGTGTCTCTGCCACGAGTCAAACAGATGGCGATCCAATCAGGAGTGCAAGCAGTCCTCCTGTCACCACATTCATCCCTACGGGTATTGATGAAGCTGGTGGGGCGCATGGTAGCTGCAATAGAGGCAGTGCCTTTTGCGCAGTTTCGCCTCCGTCCTCTCCAGCTGGAGATTCTTCGCAGATGGGACAAGAGGACGATCTCTCTGAATCGGCTGGTGACACTTTCCCAACCGACCAGGGATTCCCTGCAGTGGTGGCTCCAGCCACGTCATTTGTCACGGGGCCGGTCCTTCCTCAAACCGTCATGGTTAGTGGTGACCACCGACGCCAGTCTGACGGGCTGGGGTGCGGTGTTCCTACACCACAGGGCTCAAGGCCTCTGGACTCAGTCGGAGTCAGAGTTACAGATCAACGTGCTGGAGATCAAGGCGGTCTATCTGGCGCTCCTGGCGTTTCAGAAATTCCTGTCAGGACAGCCCATTCGGGTTCAGTCCGACAACGCGACGGCCGTCGCCTATATAAACCATCAGGGAGGGACCAGAAGTGCTCAGGCCCTCGCCGAAGTCCACCGCGTTCTATCCTGGGTGGAGGACAACGACTGCCTGATCTCCGCAGTTCACATCCCAGGGGTCGAGAACTGGGAGGCCGACTACCTGAGCCGGCAGGGGATGGACGCCGGAGAATGGTCTCTTCATCCAGAAGTCTTCCAGGACATCTGCAGCAGATGGGGCACTCCGGACGTGGATCTGATGGCCTCGCGGCTGAATCATCAGGTGCCGCAATACATGGCGAGATCATGGGATCCTCAGTCTCTGGGGGCAGATGCCCTGATCCTGAGTTGGTCCAGATTCCATCTTCCGTATGTGTTCCCGCCTCTAGCTCTGATTCCCAGGGTTCTGTGGAAGATCAGGTCAGAGTGCAGGGTAGCCATTCTAGTGGCTCCAGATTGGCCCAGGAGGTCCTGGTATCCGGACCTGTGGCGACTGTCAGGCGGACTCCGGTGGGCTCTTCCAGAACGCGCAGATCTGCTCGCACAAGGCCCTATTCTTCCACCTCAATTCCAGGGCCCTCAGATTGACTGCATGGCTTTTGAGGCCTGGCTGCTGACGTCCAGGGGCTTCTCTCCTACGGTTGTTGCCACCATGACTCGGGCTAGGAAGCCTGTTTCCAGGAAGATGTACCACAGAACGTGGAAGATTTTCTTCACCTGGTGTGCCTCGGGTGGTCGCTCCCCGTGGCCCTTGTCCATTCCGACATTGTTGGCTTTCCTTCAGTCGGGGTTGGAATTGGGGTTATCCCTAGGCTCTTTGAAGGGTCAAGTGTCAGCTCTTTCAGTGCTGTTTGACAAGCGCTTGGCGCTCCTTCCCAAGGTCCGTCAGTTTCTCCAGGGAGTCTCTCGGGTGGTCCCGCCCTACAGGCGACCACTGGACCCTTGGGACCTTAACATGGTCCTGGCGGCACTGCAGAAACCGCCGTTTGAGCCGCTGAGAGACATTTCTCTGTCTCGTCTGTCCCAGAAGGTGGTCTTTCTGGTGGCGATTACATCTCTGAGAAGGGTCTCAGAATTGGCTGCACTATCGTGCAAGTCGCCCTTTCTGGTGGTTCACCAAGACAAGGTGGTGTTACGCCCGCGGCCAGAATTCTTGCCAAAGGTGGTTTCCACTTTTCACCTGAACCAGGAGATTGTTCTCCCATCATTTTGCCCCGCTCCCGTTCATCAGGTCGAGCGCGATCTCCATACTCTGGATCTCGTGAGGGCTGTACGCATTTATGTGTCCAGGACTGCCTCCTTCCGGAATTCGGATTCCTTATTTGTCCTGACGACAGGTCGCTGTAAGGGGTCCGCGGCATCGAAGTCAACCTTGGCCAGATGGATCAAGGCTCCCATTCAGGAGGCCTACCGGTCTTCTGGTTTGCCTCTCCCGGTGGGATTGAAAGCTCACTCTACCAGAGCTGTCTGTGCCTCCTGGGCTTTGCGACATCGAGCTTCTGCTCTACAGGTGTGTCAGGCAGCCACCTGGTCCAGCCTGCACACTTTCTCTAAGCACTATATGGTGCATGCCCATGCCTCTGCGGATGCAAGTTTGGGCAGGCGGGTCCTCCAGGCGGCGGTTGCCCACCTTTGAGGGGGACCATGTGTTATCCGTCTTTGAGGAACTCTTCCCGCCCTGGGGTATTGCTTTAGGACATCCCCATTGTCTGGGTCTCCCATTATGATGACCAGAAAAAAGAGAATTTTGTTTACGTACCGTAAATTCTTTTTTCTTTAATCATCAATGGGAGACCCAGCACCCACCCAGTTGTTCCGTTGCATGTTTTGCATTTGATCTGTTCCCTGTTGGGACAGTTTCTTCCGGGTTGTTGGACCGTCTGTGCACGGTTTCTTTCCCGATGTTTCGGGTGTGGTTTATTTGTCTCCTCGCAGCTTATGGACCAAACTGAGGATGTTCCCTGCGGTAGGGGTTTATAAGCGGAGGGGGCGGTGTCTACAAACTTGTAGTACCTAGTGTGACCTCCGGAGGGCAGTGCCCTAAACCCCATTGTCTGGGTCTCCCATTGATGATTAAAGAAAAAAGAATTTACGGTACGTAAACAAAATTCTCTTTTTGAGCCACCTGGTCTAACAAGGCTGGATCAGCCTGCAAAGACCGAAGAGATGAGTGAACGGAACCTGCTCTTGTCATGATAGCCTTTGAGGCCCAAACTGAAGCAAAGGCTGGCCCTAGAGAAGAGCCTGAGGCCTCAAAGACGGACTTCGCCATCTGCTCCACTTGACCGTCAGTGGCGTCTTTAATGGACGAACTGTCCGGTAAGGACAGAAGCATCTTGGTAGCGAGACGAGATATAGGAGGATCCACCTGTGGCGGATCTGTCCAATCCTGGGTGACCTTAGATAGGAATGGATAACGTGCTTCCAGAGCATTACGGTTACCAAACCTCTTGTCAGGGTGTGACTTATGTTTCCTGAGAATTTCCTGGAACTCTGGATGGTCTGATAAATGTTTATGTGGTCTCTTGGCCCTTTTAAAGGACACCTTATGCTCCGGAGCATCAGCCGGAGGGACTGACACATCCAGAACCTGGTTAATGGAAGTAATCAGATCCTCAACGAGTGCCACCGTATCGGTCGCATCTAGGTCTAGGGACTCAGCTAAGTGACTCTCTGAGTCCGAAGTACAGAGACCTTTGGACTCCTGCGAGTCTTCTTGACGTCTGCGGGTTGGAGAAACTGCAGGGCCCCCAGGGGATTCTGGAGATGGAGACCTCTGTGGTCTCTTACGCCCAGAGTCAGAAACTGACGGGGCAGGGTCGGCAGTCTGTCGCGGTTCCGACGCTTCTGAGACGCAGATGCCTGAACGGCGGTTTCAGGTGGCGAACGGACTTGCGTAAACTGCAGCAACGAAGCAGACAATCTGTCAATGGACTGCGTCGTATTCTGAGACATAACTGTGGCCCACGCAGGGGTAGGGTCAGAGGCACTGGTAGAAGCCTGGGTAGTGGGGGTCTCGGTATCTGCAGCCTGCGTGCAGCTCTGACAATGTAGTGAGGTGCATCCTGCAGGAAGGACAGCCTTACAAGCACTGCAGGTAGCATAGTAAATGCTGACTGCCTTGGAGTTTCTCTTACTCTTATTGCCAGACATTGTGGTATGAGCTACTGTGAAAGCAGGAGTTAAACCAGGTGTCCCCTGTGTAAGCAGGCACTGTAACTGTCTAGCTAGGTGCCTGGACCCTTATTGGAGGGGGCTGAGTAGGGTCACGGTATATTTAATAATGCCTGCTGCAGGAGAGGATGTGCAGAAAAAAGGAACAGGCAACCTCTGCAGAGAAATTCCCTGCAGAGGTCTTACCAGTGCCAGTGCACACTCCTGGAGATGCTGCCCAGATCCTGTGTCCCCTGGATGGCTGAGACGCAGGGCTACACATGTAGGGCTTAATGGCGGCGGTGGAGGAGAAGGAGGAAGGGGCGGAGCTAAACGGGCGGCCTCTAGAGAGAAAATTTGTGAGCTCCGCCCGCAGTATGACGCGCGTCAGCGTCATCCGGAGGGGCGGCACAGGGGAGGCGGCTTCCGCGCTAGGTCCAAGCCGGGGCCTCAATTAATTGAGGTCCCTGGAAATAGTGAGGGGACGGCGCGAAGGTGTTGAAAAACGCTGCAGGGGACCCAGAAGCTGTGATTATTCCCCTGGCGATTGAGACCGCCAGCATATTAAAAAGGCATTATTCCCTGCACATTCAAAGCTGATTCTAGGAAGCAGCTTGTAAGCCTGCGCTTCTGCAGGCTGTGTATAACATTCCCAGGTGCAGCTATGACTCCAGCCTGCAAGCCTGCGTTGCTGCAAGCAGCTTGCAGCTTCCAGCCCAATGCAGCCTGTGCTGCTGATACCTGTGGTGCCACTGCCTAAAACACCGAGGGGTGATTAGGGGGACGTCATCTGGCAGGCAATCCAGCTTCTACTTCACCTCAAGACCGAAAGGGAGTGAGGAAGGAGGGTGATATGCTGGGCTGTCTCGACTTTAACCCAGCAACCCAACAGTGGGAGGCCGAGAAAGGAGTACGGCATATGTATGGAATCTCGCTTCCACCCAGCGCCCCAACAATGGGTGGCCGAGGAAGGAGCATGCCGGGGGCCACGCCGGACCCACTTTTCTTCATTAAATGATGAAAAATCACAGAGTAAAAATGGTCGTGTGCCTCCTACGACACTAAGCCAAAACTGGGGAGGCAATGCCTGCTCCAGGGGTGTATACTGCAGAGGAGGAGCTACTGTTACTGTTTTGCAGATTTGCTTAGTGTCGTCTCCTAGTGGACAGCAGCATAACACCCACAGTCCGGTGTCCCCCAATGATGCGATGGAAAAAGTTGTCTCTACTGAGAAATCTGTTCCATGTAGACATTATACCTGAAAAGGGGTTAAATGATGTTGTTAATTGACTATCATTCGTATTGGCTATTATCCCTATATAAATATCACCTCCCCATCTCTGTAACTCCCATCAGAGGAAGACGGCGACTCGCTGTCGAAACGTGTAGTGGATATATAATAAACAGGTCTGGTATCACAAGTCCTCTGCCCGTGAGTCTCCTTGCTGCCAGCGCTCCCATTGACCACAAACTTCCATTCCTTCTTATGTATGTAAGGGGACCGTGTCTGAACGAAGCGATTTGAGTGGACAATGTCACCACTGTATACATAAGGTATAGAAAAACCTGTTTTCTGTTGCTGAGACCGTTCCCCTGAATAGCAGAGTCCTAGGCGTCAGACATGGTTACCAGCAGAACGGGCTGTTGTGAAGGGTTTACCTTTGTTGTTTTTTCTCTTTATTGTGCAGCTAAGCTCCAATCTCCGACACATTCGAGTGTTTGAAATGGATGTGGAAGATGACGGAGAAGCCGATGAGGAGGAGGAAGAAGAAGAATCTCATTCTCAAGAAGTGACAGAGGAAGACTTGGATCATTCCACGGAGGAGGCACAGAGCAGCCTGGAAGCCGTTGATGTTACAGAAGAAAGCCTGGAGTCCTGATGCTGCACCAAGCATCGGACCTCAGGGTCCCATTCAATAGACTTCTGTGAAGCTCATGTAATGATGTCCACTGCTGTTTTCAACGAAAGAAGACGACCGTGTCCAGAAATGGAGGTAGAGCCAAGACAGCTGCACTTTACTGACCAAGAGGGTTCGGGTTGCTGCTGGATACAAGATTATGGAGTATAGATAATAAACTAACACTTAGGTCAGGCCTAGCAGGCATCATCCACTATGGTTTCTGCTGGTTCGTTTTTCGGGGTCTTCCTCAATGATGAACATTGGATCATAGAATTCCCATTTTATTGGTGCATTTGCGAGCAGGTCCTAGGCAGAAAGGGTCTTCAGTTTGGAAACTAATAAAAGCAAATTATTTCTCCTAATAGTCTCCATTTGTTTACTCTTCTACTCTCTAGAAAAAGAACTACTGTGATTTCCTGCTTTTTTTTGTTCCTTTTCAGGTCCACATCACATTATTGAATTCAATTTAGACAGTAGTTTTTTTAGTCCTACCAGCCCCCATTTTTTGGGAACATTTGGCATGTGTAAAGCTTTGTCATTGCTAGGTTTTTATTTAGATTCCCTTGCACTTTGTACCCTGACGATGCACTGAGAACACTAGATTCCCACTTTATGGCACAGGGTGAAGCCTTCCTGAATTTAAAGGGAATCTGTCAGCAACATGATATAGGCAAAGATATTCTGAACCCAATGATGCATTGATTACTGGCTGCAGCCATTCTAAGGGTAAGTTCACACTTACCGGCGGGTTTCTGGGCGGCGGGTGGGCGGAACCCGCTAGGAAGCTCCGGCGCCGTGCACCGGCTTCCGTGCGGGTATGTGCAGCGGGAGCCGGGCGGTATCCGGCGGCTGCCCAGCGGGTTCTCGGCGGCGATTCTGCAGCGGCTGGAAGCAGCACATGTTTCTGCTTGCAGCCGCTGCAGAACCGCCGGTTTTTACAGCATGTTCATTCTTTGCTAACCCGCTGGGAAACCTGCGGGTTAGCAACGGATGACGCTGGGGAACCGCCTTAATGTGCACAGCCTTGGGCTGTTTACATTAGTTTTAATGTTAATCCAAACGCTGGTTTGGATTAACATAAATTAACATAAAACTAATGTAGGCAAAACGGCGGTTTACACAGGTAAACCGCCGAAAAACAGCCCAGTGTGCACATACCCTTACAAAGGTGTTAGATTTAGCAATGCAGCAGAGCTGAGAGAGCTGCCCCCACTGCTCTCTATACACACAATATCTATAGACCGTGATCTGCTAATCACAGCAGTGGGGGCGTGCTGGACTGCAGTGCGCATGACAATGTAGTCCAGGGCAATAAGGCCCTGGAACTAAAACAAGCTTTGCAGGAAAACAGCTCCTTGCCAAGACCGGCATCCGTGAATTCTGTTAACTCTTAGGGTACCTTTACACGCCGCTACTTCACGTGCACGAGCACGCCCAAACGGTTACAAACGGGAAACGCACCACCTTTACACGCCGCCACAAGGTGCGCTACGCTACGCTACATCTACAGCTAGATACATCGCCGGCTGTCTCAAGTAGCCATCTGTAGCTCATCTTACCTCATTTACACACCGCTACAACCAGCTAATATGGGCGGACCTGGTGCAGCAGGGACAGCACATAGGCGTGCCACAATTGTGGAGTACGAGACGTCCGTACGCTGATAGGACAAAGCAAGAAACCCATGATTGGCCAGGCATCGCAGGAGGCTGATTAATACATGACGCCTGAGCAATTGTGTAGTGTGACTGGGCAGCTCCTTAAATATGCCGCCCTGTGCAGCGACAACCAATCGCAACGCAGGAGCTTCCTCCAATGATCGCTGAAGGGGCGCGGTATCCCAGAGGCTGTGTCACGCCCCAGCTACATACCAGGTACATCGCCTGGTGTATAGACATCCCTTCTGTAGCTTCTTTACACGCCGATACAGCTCACTACAATCGGCTTTGTAGCCATCTGTTTTCGAGCAGTGCTCGGAAACAGATGTATCTGTTGCCGGCTGCCTCCTACCGTCTTCACACGCCGCTACAAGCTACATTTGTAGCATGTAGCGGGTTGTATCCATCCTCCAGTAGCGGCGTGTAAAGGTACCCTTACAGACTGCAATCTTCACATTAGGCGGCCGTCACACGGTGAGATATCTTTAGCGATATTGTAAGCGATCACGTGCAATCGCTTACAATATCGCTCACATCGCTGGTGAGCTGTCACACAGACAGACTCACCAGCGATGTGGAGCAGCGATCTCGCTCGTTACTATGGTACACATCGGGTAACTAGGCGCCGCGCGTCGCTTAGTTACCCGACGTGTACCATAGTTACCATCTCCCAGCATAGGCGCGGTCGCTGGGAGATGGATCATCGTGGTGTCATACACCACGATGATGCAGATCGTTGCATCGTTCATCGCTAGATCTGAGAACCGAACCTCAGATCAGCGATGTCACGATCAAGCGATTTACCATCGTAAATCGCTTGATTACATGCAACGATATCTTGCCCGATATCGCTTAAGCGATCAAAAAGGAGATCGCTTAAACGATATCTGGCAAGATATCTCAGTGTGTGACGGCCCCCTTACACAGCAAAAACCAGCTGCCAGATCCATTTAAATATGAAAAGTCTCCTGCTAGGTTCAAGCCTATTTGCTTCGTTTCTTCTCCATGCAGGTATAAGCCTTAACAGGAGAACTCCAGGAAGATCATTTTTTTTGTATGGTTCCTATACTATAATGTTAAGCTGCCTGTTACACTTGTTCAATGTTTGGAATGGATATAAATCACAATGACTAATGCTACTTACCATCACCCCTCCTGTACGGGGACAATATGTCACACATGATTTAGCAGCTCTCCTCCTCAGTCAGTAAGCTTCTGTGCGTCTGAGAACATACACTTCCTCATTCACTCACATGGGTGTGATGTCAAAATGGTCCTAGACTAAGCTGGGATCTATAACAGTTTCTGTACAGAGTAGGGGGTGTGACCAAGGTCTCAATAGGACCTTGTTTTCTGAAGGATCCACGGTCTGTAATGGGCGCTCAGGTAAAGCAAGGGACTCCCAGGTAAATTAAAAAGGCTTTATTCCTCGTGCCTCCATAGCCACAAAATGTTTCGACGGCTTGTGACAGTCTTCATCAGGTGAAATCAATTTACCTGAGCGCCCATTACAGACCATGGATCCTTCAGAAAACTACATTGTCTCATTGAGCTACACGGCAGGAGCAGCTCTGTTCCAGCACTGTAAAGACCAGGGGTTACACGAGGTAACTAAGGAAAAAAAACAACTCACACCAGTGTTGTGCATGGCCTGCACAACATTATCAGGTTAGTGCACATATATAACCCTTTTGTGGGATTAATCATACAGACGGTATTGCACCATTGCGCCTCCTCTCTCCCTCTTGTTTATTCAATAGGACCTTGTGACATCACGCCCATGTGATCGAATTAGGAAGTGTCTTATCGGACAAACATGCAGAGGGATAGGGGAGAGCTGCTTAGTCTGGTGTGATGGATTGTCCACTACAAAAGGGGTGATGGTGTAAGGAGCAGTTAGTGAATAAGTGATTTATAGGAGTTCTAAACATAAGTTTAACAGGCAGTTCAGCATTATAGTCTAGGAGTGCTGGGATCATACAATTTATCCCCTCATAGTTACACTTTAAGGTTTCTCCCCCCTTCCTATTTTTCAGCATCATAATATGCAAAAGAAACACTTCTGTACAAAAGCTACTGTTTAACATTTCTGGGATAAGGAGTCACAAGCTGGATAATTGTATTCTATTGTCCAATATGTTACATAACTGCACCTGATTGCAGGTCAGTTTTGTACTAATTGATTCTCTAAAGGATTTAGAGCTCATTCTTCTAATCCCAGCACCAAAAGTTAAAAGATCCCATTCTGCCGGTCAGTAACAACTCAAGGAAGCTTACAGCACCACTTAAAAGGAGATTCCTGAAGACAGAAATTCACTGTCCCCTGGCTGCAGATTTAAATCTAATTTGCTTTTTTTGCTCCCTGCCACTTGATGGCTGCAAATGAGTTAACTGATGAATCTAATCTCAGTTATGTTGACATAAAATTAAAGGGAACCTGTCAGGTGGTTTATGCTCCCCCAGCTGTCACTATCTGTACCTGTAGCTTCATAGTACTAGTCTAATCATCCCTGTTGAGCTCAGTGTAATGTGGAAAAAAAAAGCATTTATACACTTACATTTCAGTCTATGTCTAGGAGGAGGGAGACTGTCTGGCAGGATAATTAACTTGCATTGCTAAAGGACCTGTGTGATGTCATGATCATGTGACATAGTGGGCGGAGCTAAGCAAACTCTGTTATAGGGACTTAGCTCCGCCGATTGTAGTCACATGGTTGTGACATCACATCAGGTCTCCCAACATGTTCTAACATAAGGCTGAAATTTTAACTATTAACCTGCCAAACAGACTCAGTCATCCACGCTGGAGACTAACTGCCTTAAGTGTATGAATGCTTTTTTTTTTTTTTTTTTCCCACCTTTCACATTACACTATGAGCTCAGACAGGGATGATTAGACTGGTATTATAAAGCTACAGACAGTGATAGCTGGGGAGGCACAAACTAGCTGACAGGTTTCCCTTTTACTTTTCTTTACAGCCATATCAAAGTTCTCCTCAACCTTGATGTGGTCTGATGTTACAAACTGTCACAATGAGCTCACTGATTGGTTTGCAGTTAAAGAGGACCTGTCACCAAATGGATGTGAACCTAAGTGCGGCAGGTATGCTGTATTCAATCAAGAGGTCCCCCATGTGTATGTGAAGCTTGTACCCTGAGATATAAGTTTTTAAAACTTAGAAGCCATGGAGGCTGTCCCTGGTGCTTGGAGGAGATAATGTGCAATAGGGTCTTATCCCTTGGACAGGATGACAGGAATTCTTCATGAAAACTGCTCACCTGATGTGGTTGTGTGACCCACAACCAAGTATGACCGCTTGGACAGCTGCTACAGGACCCGCACCTCCACGGACAAACGCGGTGAAGTTAACTTCAAAAGGGGACGAAGTGCCACTCGCCTGCGCTTCTGCTGAAGACAGCCCGGTAGCAGCTTCGAAACGCGTCGGAAATAAAGCATAACATTTAAACCCAGATATTCCGGCTGTCTGGCATTCTTCAGCAGCAGTGCAGGCGAGTGGCACTTCGTCCTCTTTTGAAGTTTCTTTGTGACGCAGAGCAAGGTATCGCTTCTTGCGGTCCCGGATGCCTGTCCCACCTCATGCTGTGACTTACTCTCATTTTCCAGCCCTGCTCCATGTATACAGCATAACACTGAGCAGGGCAAAGCAATGAGAATACGTCACAGCATGAGGTGGAACAGGCAGCCGGGACTGCAAGAAGCGATACCTCACTCTGCGTCAAAAGGAGGCGCAGAGGAGGAAATAACTGGCAGGAGGAAGGCGGCAACGGCTGTAAACAAGGTGGCACAGAGACACAGGGGGCGTCAAATGCAGCCGTGGAGCGAGGTGCCTCCATACACCAGGGACAGCCTCCATGACTTCTACCCAAGTTCTAAAAAGCTTATATCTTGGGTACAAGCTTCACAAACACATGGGGACTTCTTGACTGAATGCAGCATCCATGCTGCATTCATGCTGCACTTAGATTCATATCCATGGGGATGGGTCCTCTTTAACTCGTTCTGCAGCCAGAGAAGCAAAACGTGAAATGCAAGTGTCTGCAGCCAAAATGGTAGGATTATTTTTAGCATAAAATAGGTGTTCAAAGAAAAAAAAAAAGCCGAAATGTGTTATTAGCCTTTACGTATTAGTTAAAAAATAACCTACACAAGCAATATGAAATGTACACTTTATGATTCTTAATCATTCTCCACAACGTTGATTCAAGAAATGTTTTATTGTCTCTGCCTTGACAAGTATACAGGGCAATTTAGAAAAATACAAGAGAAAAACAAAAGTGCATGGCATAGTGAAATCCAAGACATCCATGTGGTCGTTGACCACGAGGCCTATATAATTATATTTTATTTTACAAATTACGGTTATAAATTATACACAACCCAAAAAACAGCATTTTGGAAATGGAGGCGGCGTCATTCCAGCATATAGAAACCCCAGGGATTGGCTTGTATGCAGTACTTCATATATTAAAGAAAAAAAATATATATAAAAATACAGTACATGTCAATGCAGTCCTACCAGAGTCCCTGACAAAACCATCTTATACTATGACAGCTGTAAACTGGATTACATTCAGAGGTCACTTCCCTTGGTGATGCCGGCGGTTTGGCAGCTGGACAGGACTGACAGCAGTTTTCACCATTTGCAGTGTTTGTGCAAAACAGCAGTTTTGTAGAATTAAGACACTGAATCCCCGTCCACTCCGGCTACCAGGAGGAGAAGAATGGCTTCCTGCAGTGGAAAGTCTGTGTGAAGGCGTTACTCAAGTGGACGATCCGGCCCTGGCTCCCACTTCGACTCCGCTCCACCACCACCTTAGGCATCTGGACCAGCTGGATGGGCGACTTCTCATCCTTTAACGCTTGAGTTAGATTCAGGATCTAACAGGAATGAATACAAGATCATCAGTGTCAGATGAATGGGGTCTGGCGCCACCTCCGATTAGCTGAATTTCACAGGGCGGCCAGAAGTAAACAGCAGAGTTCCGGGCACTGTAGTAGCCATTCTCTGTACTGTAGCTCTGCTTCCATTCACTTCATTAGTGTCCGAGTTGCCGGCTAAACAGTGTACGGAGCTGGGCTGTTCTGGCTAGTCACAGTTTACATGCGAGCATGCAATAGCTGATCACTGGGGACGGTCTGATCCACACTGATTCAATATTGATAACCCAAGGACAGGATGTCAATGCCAAACATGGACAATCCATTTACATATGTGACCACATCCATGCGTCAGTCAAGACAACTTACCTGTCCTCTCATTACAGACATCTGCTTCTCAAACGTCGCCTTGTCAAACCCCTTATCAGTCTGTGGATATAAACACGTGGCTCGGATTATTCACCATCCGGTGACCAGGCAGATTATCCTTATCCAGCACAGAAATAAAACTTTATCACTTACTTTGAACAGTTCATACAGATCTTCACAAAGGTCCTGTACAAAGTTCATATCAGAGATGCGGGAAGGATCAGGTCTCTCGTCTCCTGACTGAAGGGAACCTTTGCCTGAGGAAGCCAAGCCCAAAGGAACGGATCTGGAAAGGATAGGTGGGGGGGAGGGAGGAGACAACTTTTCTTTTTAATTTTTTTTTTTTTTTTTTTTTTTTTTTTATACATTTTGCTCTGCAGCATCATCAATTTTGGACTGTGATGGCAAAAGCACTGTAGGATAAATGTGACATCATATAATTTGCTGCAACATGCTGTAATAATGATAATGTAGGTTGAGTTTAAATTAAGGTGGAGCCACAGAGCACACTATGAGGGTTACATAGCGCCATGATGGATGTGAATAGATCGCTCCCAGTCCAGGTTATTGTCTCAACCATTATGAAGAAATCTCAAGTTTCTTGCAGTTTGCACATTTCAGTCACGGTAACTTGCGGTGAAAGGAAATCCATTTAATGTAGCATAGCAGTTTCGCTGTGCAGCACCAGCCTGATTAAATATAACCAGTTTTTATATGTGGGCTAAAAAGTTTAAAGGGACTCTGCCACCAGGTTTTTGCCATCTCATCTGACAGCAGCATATTGTAGAGACAGAGACCCTGATTGCAATGATGTGTCACTTACTGAGCAGCTCAGTGTAGTCTTCATAAAATCACTGTTTAATCAGATGCAGATTATCATTATAAGACTAATCAAGTAGTCCAGCATATTCATTAACTGCTAAATCTGAAGCACAGAAAACAGTAATTTTATCAAAATGATATCAAGCAGCTGAGTAAGTGACATATCGCTGGAATCAGGGTCTCTATCTCTAAATTATGCTGATGTCAGATGGGATGGCAAAAACCTGGTGACAGTTTCCTTTAATAGGAATGGATGTAAGAAAGTGCAGATATAGATTCAGCAGCAAAGTATATATAGCACACACTGACAAAGATAAAAATGTCTCCTTACACGCTCTCCATTCATCAGGATGCTT
The DNA here is from genome assembly GCA_033576535.1 of Allobates femoralis. Lineage (NCBI taxonomy): Eukaryota > Metazoa > Chordata > Amphibia > Anura > Aromobatidae > Allobates > Allobates femoralis. Next base: position 5,683,756 of record JARQOC010000009.1, read on the forward strand.
AAATGGAAATGCCAGACCATTGTCAATCGCAGCAATTTTAATAATCGGCTCCTTTTCTGTCCACTCCTGAAACCAAACCAAACCGCATTGAGCATATGGCCAGACTGATAATGACCAGGAAGAACACATGCAATAGTTGAGACGTCTTACCTTAGATACGGGGCAGTCGTCGTCCTTCTCAGAGCCTTTGATTAAATCGTCTTGGCTTTCATATCGGATTAACCAGTTGTCATTGCCTCGGTCTGCAAGATAAAACAACGACGGGTCATGAGCACGAATAGCTGGAGGTGCTGAGAAGAAAAGTACATTAACACCGGCCAATAATTGGCTAAACTATTTATACGGCTCGTTCCAAATCATTGGATCATGGAAACGTGACACTATTTAGCCAGTGAATGGGCAATGCGCTCACGCGGCTAATTTGATAACAGCACGTTGCCCCGTGAATGCAGGGATGTGCTGCCAAAAATAGGTGTGCCATCTGGGGGCAAAACAGTTGTATCAATCATCCTGACCCTGTACAGTTTTGTCAGCCATAAATGAGCCCCTATTATCAGGTGAACTCATCCACTTACCTGTATTTCTTATGACGTAGTCTAAAATGACAAGCCTCTCGAACTGAGACTGCAGCTGCTTTCTGATGTTCTCGGGTAAAGGTTCAGTTTCAAACCTCCTCAGCCAGTAATCTGCTTCCTTATACCCGTCCACGAAAAGCTGAAAGGAACCGACCTGCAAAAAAGAGGAGTTTACATTTAAAGGGGTTGTCTCAAGTTGTGGTTTAAACTGCAAAGTTCTTGTAAAATGAACAAAATCAAGCAATTGCAATTTACCCTTTTATGAAAAATGTCTGTCTGTTCTAAAGATTGGAGAGACTTCAAAATTCTCTAGTTGCCTGCAGTCTCCAATTGGCCCGCTACCCAGAAAGAGTATGAGGCACCAGCCTGCTTACAACAATCTGAAGTCGGCTGGATCACTGGATCCCACCACCCTCCGCTCCTTGCACGACAGAGCTAAAAGACGGCTCTGATAGTAGCCTGGGTGAGCACTTAAGGTGGCTCCCAAGAACCCTACAGACTTGTAGCTTGCTCTGTTGAGGATCTCTTGTGGAGTACACACTTCTCTCCCTGCACTATTGGTGTTCTTTAGAACGGTGGCGCTGGCAGCTCCTTACCTTCGGAGGTAAACCGATGCGATGAAATTTGCGACCCACTTTTGGCACTTTTTCCAAAGCGTATTTTTTGCCTCTTGATTTCGCACGATCTATTGCACTGTAGTTAAAGGTTTCGCTGACCAGCCAGACTGCCTTAAAGGAGGACAATAAAGGGGGAAAAAGTAACAGGTAAGAGTTAAAAAGTGAAAGCTGAAATTTTATTTCACAGGTATTATACAGGAAGGCTGAAGAGGAACCTGCCAACCAGAAACCGTTTACACTGGGCCAATCAATCATTAAAATGACCTGCAGACTAACTGATTGATAAAGACTATAAATGGCAGAAACTGGTGTTTTACTTCCAGGATCTGTTTAGGAAGATCAGTGATGGCAGGATGATCTATCACCGTCATGCTATAATCCATCAATCCCTGCATGATTTTAGTGCTTGTAAAGAGAATCCAGTACAACGTACAACTCAATACTGAGGATTATATAACACAAAATGCCGTTACCTTGGTTTTAGGCACAACTCCTAATCCCAGTTTTTCATCTACTAAATACGCTCCAGCTTCAGAGAGGTAGCCCTGGTTCGGGACAAGGCACCCGCGACCAAAGCAGCAGGGGCAGCAGACTTTGTGAAAATATTTGGTCCATTTTGGGTTAAGGTGACCGTAAGGCTCTTCGGATTTTGGTTTATACACTCCAATTATCTTCTAGAAAAGAAACCAAAAGAAATGAAAGAGAAATAAAAAAAATGCTAGTATCACAATCACTGGTTACACCTCTATACTTTAGGGCGGCCTATAATGCCCCCTAGTCAAAGTCACTCAGACATAGCCTATTCACTCCATGAGACATAAAATGCTTTACAAAGAATAGCTTCTGTCACTCATGCAGCGCTTATCTATTCCCCACTTCCTTAACTAGGCTGCACCATCATCATTGTAAATAATCCCCTGTACTCTGTCACCCCCACCTCATTGTAGACAGTGCGGTATTATGAGCAGGGCTGTCATTATTGTGCTTTAATTTTGTATTCCTTGACAACGGTTACTTATGACTTTTTGTATATGAACCTCTGAATTGTCAAGCGCTGCGGAATATGTTAGCATTATATAAAGATTATTATAATACACACCATTCACAATAGGAGATATCACAGCTCACCTCCTCCTCCTATACAAATGACTGATAACACCTCTATATAGAGTAGATAACACAAGATCCACCATTCACCATAGGTGATATCACAGCTCACCTCCTCCTGTACAATAACTGATTACACCTCTATATACAGTAGATAACACAGGATCCATCATTCACAATAGGTGATATCACAGCTTACCTCCTCCAAATTGTACAATGATTTTTGCCCATGTTACAGCAGTATAATACACCGAATACAATATGGTACAAGTATAAATAAGATAATATTTGAGCTGGAGGAGTAGTTCTCTCTCTGCTTGGCAGCTGCTGCAAATTAGCAGGGCACCACGATCACACAGAGCCCAGCTGACACCGGAGAAGACTCACCCGTCTCTAGTCACAGAGTGACCACAGACTTGTCATTTTACACTAGACAAAAACTGTAAATGTTATTTGCAGCCTTTTGATTGGTTAGTGCCTTGTTTAAAGCAGATTCCATCAGAAGACGCACTTTCGGTTTTCAATACCTTCAAGACACACTTGGAAAGCCCCTTTAAGTGGATATCATGCATATGACTTGAAAACCCACCGCTTTTGGATCTTTAACAAAGTAGCTTCCACTTGATCCCTGGGATATTCGCTCTGGGAAGACCCCGTTGTCGATGGCTTGCTCTGCTCTGTGAACGATATCAGCAAATTCGATATCATCCAGGATGACGTTCAGCTCTTCGTGAGCAGTGAGACCTACAGGTGAAATAAAAAAAAAAAATAGATTAATTGTGATCACGCAAGACAAGTACACACCTACAAGACTTAATGCGAGTTGGGAACCGCTGTGATCCATCAGACATAGGACCGCGCCTGACTCACGGATTTCTCCTGTCTGCTCCACATTAGATGCCTCGTTATAGATTTTTAATGGTCAGAAGGATACAGAAAGTGCAGACTTTTCCCAGGAGACGCGGTTGGCAATCTGAGGGCTGAGCTAAAGCTGTTAAATGATGTGTTGGGGGAATAAACCCTGATGAATTATTTCTGAAGAGAAATGGTAACTACACTGGAAACCTCAACGGATCATTATGTCTCCATAGGCCGAGTCAGATCAAGGCTCCGGGGCTTCTGTCCTCTAATTACAACATCACTTCTGTCAGTCATATATCAGTCTCCCGGAGAAGACACTGATCTGTATGTGAAACTCATCACCTCACAATCAGTGACGAGATGCCATAAACAGGAGCAGCAGGGGGCCACGTGTGCAACTGTGAAATGACATAAAATAAATCCAGATGGATCTACAGTGGGCACAGTGGACTCTGACCCACAGACACAACCACTGCAGTGGTCTGGGGATATCTGGCTCAAGACATAGCAGATCCTTCAGGTCCAGTAAGGCTTGGTGCCGCCTCCATGGATCCGACTTCTCTTTTTCCAACACATCCCATAGTTACTGTAAGATAAAGATCTGGGAATTGGGAGAGGAGTCGTCACCTTGATTGTTATCATAATCCTCCATTCCAGAGCAATATTTGCATTGCGGAATGAAATATGACAAATGAAGGAGGTACTCTGTGCTAGTCACATCCACACTGCCACCACCGGCTCGTCGTCTTCCTGTCAATCCACATGATATAGAAGAAAAATCAGCTTATTAGACCAGGTCACCTTCTTCCTTACTGAGTAGCCCAATTCTGGTGCACATCGCAGAAGAGGACAAGTACAAAACAGTCTGCAGCGTTCCGGCGAGCTATGAGTCCAGACACCTCCCCATCACAGCCAGCAGGAACATTTTCAGCAATTTGTGCTAGTTACAGGTTTGCCTCCACTTCCCACATCCATCATCATCAGTTCATCATTGTCCTTACTTTCAATTTTGGTAGGTACTGACCACTGTACACCAGGAGCGCTGCACCAGTCCGACCATTGCAGGATGCACTGGCTCCGGCATCATTCATTGAAATATTTTAGCAGTGATTGACTCAGCTATACATGTAAAATACTTGCAAACAAGCTGTGGGGTAATACAGAGGTGCTAGGAGGAATCGTATTAATAGATTTTAATTAGCAGCATTCTTTTTCCTGAGCACTGAATAACACATCCCCGGTGTCTGACGTCCTCATTAACACCCGTGCATGGGAGCCGAGGAAAGTAATCAGTATTTCACAGCATTTTTCAGCGAGACTGGGATAACGAGCCGCCAACACTGCAGAGGTGCAAAATCATCCGGGCTAAGTCTTATGTAAATGGCCATAGTCGTCATCTCACACGATAGGTCTCTGCTTTTCTGAGTGCTCTTCATCTATTCTTGACAATTGAAGAATTTACTTAAAAGATCAGCGAAAAGTCACCACTCGAGGCAAAAATGTGAGCGATGACGTTCTCCAGGAAGCTTTCTATTTCCCCGCTGCACACTGCCAGCCAGCCCTGGGGTGGAGGGTCCGTATGCTGCGACCTCTGCTGATCCCAAGAATGGAGCTGTGAAGACCCCCAGCAGGAGGCAGCATTGTCCGCATGCCCGCTGTTCACTTCCAAAAGAGGCTCAGAAATGTCCTAAAGTTGGCACAAGTCATCTAAGGCAAATTCACCTGACAGGTTAAGGTGTGTGTATGTCCAGAACAGACGTCTGAGGCCACAAACTGCGCTGCAGTCACCGAGTTCAGCCCGCACTGCCTCACAACCTGTATACTGGAACGCCAACAATGTACTCAAAGGATCATTCCACAGATTACGCTCTATATATTACATTACATTTTGTTCCTGTCCATTCCCAGCACGTCGTCCGCCAGGCGGCGCCCTCGCCCCGCACCCTGTCCAGCAGGCGGCACCCTCGCCCCGCACACTGTCCACCAGGCGGCACCCTCGCCCTCTCCCCGCACCCTGTCCGCCAGACGGCACCCTCGCCCTCTCCCCGCACCCTGTCCACCAGTCGTCGCCCTCTCCCCGCACCCTGTCCGCCAGTCGTCACCCTCGCCCCGCACCCTGTCCACCAGTCGGCACCCTCGCCCCGCACCCTGTCCACCAGACGGCAGCGTCGCCCTCTCCCCGCACCCTGTCCACCAGTCGGCACCCTCGCCCTCTCCCCGCACCCTGTCCACCAGTCGGCACCCTCGCCCTCTCCCCGCACCCTGTCCACCAGTCGGCACCCTCGCCCTCTCCCCGCACCCTGTCCACCAGTCGGCACCCTCGCCCTCTCCCCGCACCCTGTCCACCAGTCGGCACCCTCGCCCTCTCCCCGCACCCTGTTCACCAGTCGGCACCCTCGCCCTCTCCACCAGTCGTCACCCTCGCCCTCTCCCCGCACCCTGTTCACCAGTCGGCACCCTCGCCCTCTCCCCGCACCCTGTTCCACCAGTCGGCACCCTCGCCCTCTCCCCGCACGCTGTCCACCAGTCGGCACCCTCGCCCTCTCCCCGCACCCTGTTCACCAGTCGGCACCCTCGCCCTCTCCCCGCACCCTGTCCACCAGTCGGCACCCTCGCCCTCTCCACCAGTCGCACCCTCGCCCTCTCCCCGCACCCTGTCCACCAGTCGGCACCCTCGCCCTCTCCCCGCACCCTGTCCACCAGTCGGCACCCTCCCCTCGACCCCGCCCTCTCCCCGCACCGTCCACCGTCGCACCCTCGCCCTCTCCCCCGCACCCTGTCCACCAGCGGCACCCTCTCCCCGCACCCTGTCCACCAGTCGGCACCCTCGCCCTCTCCCCGCACCCTGTCCACCAGTCGGCACCCTCGCCCTCTCCCCGCACCCTGTCCACCAGTCGGCACCCTCGCCCTCTCCCCGCCACCCTGTCCACCAGTCGGCACCCTCGCCCTCTCCCCGCACCCTGTCCACCAGTCGGCACCCTCGCCCTCTCCACCATCGCACCCTCCCCCGTCCACCAGCGGCACCCTCGCCCTCTCCCCGCACCCTGTTCACCAGTCGGCACCCTCGCCCTCTCCCCGCACCCTGTCCACCAGTCGCACCCTCGCCCTCTCCCCCGCACTCGTCCCCCAGTACGCACCCTCGCCCTCTCCCCGCACCCTGTCCCAGTCGGCACCCTTCCACCAGTCGGACCCTCGCCCTCTCCCCGCACCCTGTCCACCAGTCGGCACCCTCGCCCTCTCCCCGCACCCTGTCCACCAGTCGGCACCCTCGCCCTCTCCCCGCACCCTGTCCACCAGTCGGCACCCTCGCCCTCTCCCCGCACCCTGTCCACCAGTCGGCACCCTCGCCCTCCGCCCCGCACCCTGTCCACCAGTCGGCACCCTCGCCCCTCCGCCCCGCACCCTGTCCACCAGGCGGCACCGTCGCCCTCTCCCCGCCACCCTGTCCACCAGGCGGCGCCCTCGCCCTCCTCCCCGCACCCTGTCCGCCAGACGGCACCGTCGCCCTCTCCCCGCACCCTGTCCGCCAGACGGCACCGTCGCCCTCTCCCCGCACCCTGTCCACCAGGCGGCGCCCTCCTTCTCACTCACCTGCACTGCTCAGCAGACTCTCCCGGTCTGAGGACGAGCTGAGCCGCCCCTTCCTCGGCTCCTTCGGTGAGGAGACCCCGGCCCTCCTCAGCAGCGGTTCTTCCTCTCCGGCTTCGTCCTCCCGGGTTCGGGCGGTAAAGAACCTGACAGCGCCGCCCGGAGCCGCTTTAAACCGGCCGTCTGTGCGGTGGTGACCGGGGTTTGCGGTGCCGCCGCTCCTTCACCCTCCGCAGACGACTCCAACAGCACTAACAATGGAGGAGACGCCGCCCGCTCCTCCTGCTTCTTCTCCTCCTCCGCCATCACAGCCGCCCGAAGACCGGAACATCAACACACCGCTCCCCCCGGCGCCATCCCGCACACTGACCGGGGAGCGTCCACACGTCACCACAGCCACACGGCTCAGCCAATCATTTACAGGCCTCCTTCCTATTGGCTGAGCCGTGTCACCAAAACAGCTCCCATTGGCTGTTCATTATACACCCAACTGTTAACACAGAATCAACTACTGCACATGCGCGATCGCTACTGGCATGGTCATGTGATAAGTTCTGGCCAATGAGCGCTGCCGATAATGTATAGCCCGAGGCAGATTTTGGCTGTTGACTGAACCCTGCACATGCGCAGCTCCCACCTGGGTGTTTTGCCTTTGTCAGTAGGAGTATAAATGTCCCTCGCTGCTCTCTGTCCTGTAGTTACTATTTCCCCCTCCAGGTATCATTAAAATCAGGGTTGAGTCTAGAGAATACAGGCTCCTTGCAGGTCCTGACTGCAGCCCATACAGTATAGCACCTTTATTACTGAGGATGCTAGAGAATACAGGCTCTTTGCAGGTCCTGACTGCAGCCTATACAGAGAAAACAGGCTCCTTCCAGGTGTATATTAGTGGCAACATCAGAATGTACAGGTTCCTTGCAGGTCCTGACTGCAGCCCATACACTCCAGCTGCTTCACTAATGAAGACGCTAGAGAGTACAGGCTAATTGCAGGTGTATATTAGTGGCTACATCAGAATGTATGGGCTCCTCCCAGGTCCTGACTGTAGCCCATACACTCCAGCTGCTTCACTAATGAAGACGCTAGAGAGTACAGGCTAATTGCAGGTGTATATTAAGTGGCTACATCAGAATGTATGGACTCCTTCCAGGTCCTGACTGCAGTCTATACAGTCTAGCTGGTTCACCACTGAAGACGCTAGAGAATACAGGCTCCTTCCAGGTGTATATTAGTGGCTACATCAGAATGTATGGACTCCTTCCAGGTCCTTACTGCAGGCCATATAGTCTAGCTGGTTCACCACTGAAGACGCTAGAGAATACATGCTCCTTCCAGGTGTATATTAGTGGCTACATCAGAATGTATGGGCTCCTTCCAGGTCCTGACTGCAGCCCATACACTCCAGCTGCTTCACTAATGAAGAAGCTAGAGCTTCACTAATGAAGACACTAGAGAATACAGGCTCCTTCCAGGTGTATATTAGTGGCTACATCAGAATGTACAGGTTCCTTGCAGGTCCTGACTGCAGCCCATACACTCCAGCTGCTTCACTAATGAAGAAGCGAGAGCTTCACTAATGAAGACGCTAGAGAATACAGGCTCCTCCCAGGTCCTGACTGTAGCCCATACACTCCAGCTGCTTCACTAATGAAGACGCTAGAGAGTACAGGCTAATTGCAGGTGTATATTAGTGGCTACATCAGAATGTATGGGCTCCTCCCAGGTCCTGACTGTAGCCCATACACTCCAGCTGCTTCACTAATGAAGACGCTAGAGAGTACAGGCTCCTCCCAGGTCCTGACTGTAGCCCATACACTCCAGCTGCTTCACTAATGAAGACGCTAGAGAGTACAGGCTAATTGCAGGTGTATATTAGTGGCTACATCAGAATGTATGGACTCCTTCCAGGTCCTGACTGCAGTCTATACAGTCTAGCTGGTTCACCACTGAAGACGCTAGAGAATACAGGCTCCTTCCAGGTGTATATTAGTGGCTACATCAGAATGTATGGACTCCTTCCAGGTCCTTACTGCAGGCCATATAGTCTAGCTGGTTCACCACTGAAGACGCTAGAGAATACATGCTCCTTCCAGGTGTATATTAGTGGCTACATCAGAATGTATGGGCTCCTTCCAGGTCCTGACTGCAGCCCATACACTCCAGCTGCTTCACTAATGAAGAAGCTAGAGCTTCACTAATGAAGACGCTAGAGAATACAGGCTCCTTCCAGGTGTATATTAGTGGCTACATCAGAATGTATGGACTCCTTCCAGGTCCTGACTGCAGCCTATACAGTCTAGCTGGTTCACCACTGAAGACGCTAGAGAATACATGCTCCTTCCAGGCGTATATTAGTGGCTACATCAGAATGTATGGACTCCTTCCAGGTCCTTACTGCAGGCCATATAGTCGAGCTGGTTCACCACTGAAGACACTACACAGTGGGGGCTGCTTCCTGGTACATATTAATGACTACATCTGGATGTATGAGCTCCTTCCAGGCAGTGCGTAACGATCGGGCTCATAAGGGTCATGACCAGGCCGGACGACCCCTGACCCTAGCGCCTGCTTCACATGGATGTGTGTCACCGTGGATGCACATCTATGTCACTGCCCAGGCCACTCCCAAGGCAGTCCCATGGCCACCGGAGGACTGGCACTGTACCTTTAATTGCGGCTGGAAAAGGTAGTCGTTCCACGGTGCAGTGTGCAGCACCGTGATGAGGTCATCACACTGCGGCATGCGGGAATGGCAAGAGTGCACTCCACGGAGGAGCTGGAGAATCTACCCTATTTCCCCGAAATTAAGACATACCCTGAAAATAAGACATACAAAGGGGGTTTGCATAGCTGCTAAATATAAGTATCAATATGGCTGCGGTATGAGAGGCACGAGTGCCACAGGGCTCCTACCATCACGCCCTAATCTCTACCATCCCACAAATTTGGCACCTCTCATCATCTCTATCATAGCCCTATCCCGTTGGGGCACCACTGAGGCACACATAGCTGTGCCCCTTTTCCTCTGGGTAGTTCAGGAGGCCACTGAAGACCACTCTGCAGGTACTGTCCCCCCCTCCCACCTTAAGGCCGCCAGCCTACATCTATCTCTGACAGAGGCCCATCCACCAACCTCTGGGCCGAGAAGTCACTGGACCCCCTGGCGAGCACCGCCCAAACCTGACGAGCCCCTTCCCAGCCGCAACTGTGATGGCCGCAAGCGGGTCCCCCGCTTCTCGCTGTGGGGCCTTCGCTTCCAGTCTGCTCTCCGCCCTGGCTTGGCAGTCCCGTTCATCTTCAGCAATGGCCCGCCCCGGCTGTACCTCCATTCTGGCCCGTCCACTTATACTGCTACCTCTGCATCCCGAAGTTTCTCAGCTCTGGCCACGACCCCTCCTATCTCCAACATCCCTGTCCTGCACCAAAGACACAGGCCCAGGGAAGCACCTTACAGTACAAGCCGGCGGGCTTGCCACACACTAGCCCCTGCCGAATGCCTGCAACAGCAGCACAACGGCAACGGCCTACACCCTGGCATTGATTCATTACCACCGCTCATCTCTTGCTGCTGACCCTCAGCTGCATCTGATCCCCGGCCACACCTGATCCCCGGCTGCATCTGATCCCTGGCTATACCAGACCCCTGGCTGCATCTGATCCCTAGCTTCACCTGACCCCTGGCTGCATCTGATCTCAAGCTGCATCAGATCCCTGGTTGCACCTCATCCCTGGCTGCATCTGACCCCTGGCTGCATCTGATCTCTGGCCGCATCTAATCCCTGGCTGCATCAGATCCCCGGCTGCATCAGATCCCCGGCTGCACCTGACCCTTGGCTGCATTTCATCCTCGGCTGCATCTGATCCCTGGCTGCATCTGACCCCTGGCTGCATTTGTTCCCTTCCTGCATCTGATCCCGGCTGCACTTGCGCATGCAGCCCTGACTTTGTACGACTTCATCACCATCACACATCCTTCCACTGCATCTAATACCTGGCTACATCAGACCCCTGTATGCATCTCATCCCGTGCCATACCTCATCCCTATGTGTTATAGACTTGGTCCTGAATTGACACGACTTCATCGCTACCACACATCTCTTCGCTGCATCTGATCCCTGGCAGCATCTGCTCCCCTTTGCTGCTTCTCACCCCTGCTGCACCTCATCACTACGTGCTGCAGTACATAGTTACTGTCAACTATGTTTCCTCTTATTTTTACCCTCACCCCTATACTACTTCATTTCATACTAACTCCATTTATCCCTCCACCCAGTAATGAAGTAATACTCTCTCCCTCTATCCTGCCCAGCCACCTCACCTCCTCCACAGAACTATTTCTTCACATACAACATACAATCCTTTGTCTTCAAACATGCAAGTAACCTCTCCTACCCCCACCATCTGACCCTCTCCCTGTTTCTCCTACTTGCTGGTGACATATCTCCAAATCCTGCACCCCTCATCACATCTCCAGTTACTTTTAACCGATACCCACGCTCCAACTTTAACCTCCGCAGCCTTAATAACCTTATACCCATTCTTCCAGCCCTAGCTTCCTCAATCCCTCTACCTGGATCACTATGGAACACTCGCTCCATCTGCAACAAACTATCTTTCATCCACAACCTCTTCACCACTTACAATCTCTCATTCATCGGCATAACTGAAACCTGGCTCACCCCGATACAGCCTCCCCAGCTGTACTTTCCTATGGTGGACTCGGTCTCTCTCATACCTCCGGCCCTAGCAACAAACATGGTGGAGGGATGGGCTTGCTCCTGTCTGACAATTGGTCCTTTACCCCAATCCCACTGCCACTCTCTGCTACTCTCCCCTCTTTCAAGGTACACTCTGTCGTATCTACTCCCCCTGCAAACTTCAGTTAGCTGTTATCTACCGACCCCCAGGATCATTCTCCACTTTTCTTGACCACTTCACCACCTGGCTACTCCACTTCCACTCTGCAGACATCCCCACTACCATCATGGGTGACTTCAATATCTCCATTGACACTCCCCACCCTGCTGCCTCTAAACGTCTATCACTCACTGCATCCTTTTTGGCTCTCTCAATGGTCCTCTTCTGCCACTCATAAAGATGACCACACACTCAACCTCATATTCACCCGCCTATGTTCCTTCACTAACCTCTCCGACCCACCCCTCTCCCTGTCTGACCTCAATCTACTGACTTTCTCTTCCCTCTCCTTTCTAATACACTACCCCCACTCCACAAACCCACTCATCCTTGCAGAAATCTCAACCATATTGATCTACACTCATTCTCAGAATCCCTTCTCCCACTCGCAGGCATAGCGTCCTTACATGACGCAAATGCTGCTGCCGCCCTATATAACACCACAGTAACGTCTGCTCTCAACTTGGCTGCCCCCTCACATTCAACAAACTTCGCACAAACAGGCAGCCCTGGCACACCAACCTCACAAAAGACCTGAGACGGGCTTCCAGGGTTTCTGAGCAGAGATGAAAGAAATCCCATTCCGCCAAGTACTTGGCCATGTATAAGCAGTCCCTCACCACTTCAAGTCTCCACTCACCGCCACAAAACAAATCTACTTTTCATCTCTAATAACCTTCCTGTCTCACAATCATAAACAGCTATGCAAAACTCTCAATTCTCTACTCCGTCCCCTGCACCTCCTCCCTCTCCTCTCATATCTGCGGATGACTGCACCACTTTCTTCAAACAGAAGATCAACAACATCAGAAATAGCTTTGACCTGCTGGTGCCCTCCACACAACTGCACAGCCCTCTCCTTCCAAAGACAGCTTTTCCACCATGACAGAAGCACAACTGTCCTCCCTTCTGTCAAGATCCCACCTCACCACCAGCGCCCTTGACCCGCTCCCATCCCACCTCATTCCCAACCTCACCAGTCTTCATCCCAACCCTAACCCATCTCTTCAACCTATCACTTACTACAAGTGTCTTCCCCTCATCCTTCAAACACGCCCTGATCATACCCATCCTTAAAAAGCCCTCCCTCAACCCAGCATCCATTTCTAGCTATCACCCCGTATCACTTCTCCCCTTTTCCTCTAAACTTCTGGAACATTTCCACCTTGAACTGTCCTCCTACCTCTCCTCCTGCTCCTTCTTTGACCCCTTACAGTAAGGCTTCCAACCGCAACACTCCACCGAAACAGCCCTAACTAAGGTTACCAATGACCTATTAATGACCTCCGCGCTGCACACCGGACCGGAGGGCAAATTAGCCCTCCATTTATGTGTGCTGATCCAGTCCTGGGCTGTCAGGTTCATCCCTGACAGCCCCGGACCGAATCACACTGCAGTCTGAAGCCGCCCTAAGGCTAGTTTCATACTGCAGTTTTTTTCCTGATCAGGTTCGATCAGGTTTGGGTGCCAAAACCAGGAGAGGAACATGCAGAGAAAAAGTATAAATGAAAGACTGACACCTGTTCTGAGTTTAGGAGACACTCCTGGTTTTAACACACTAAACCTGATCGAACCTGATCAGGGAAAAAACTGCAGTGTGAAGCCAGCCTAAGTCTTGCACGGACATACACTCTGACTGCTTGTATTACGGTACTGTCGGCACTTTCTCATTGCAACCTTTGCTGACTCACCTCAGCTGAGAGTAATAGCTGCATAGAAATGCACGCTGTCACTCTCAGGTCAGGAGAGCCACAGCGGATGGCTGTCAGAAAGTGCCAGCTAATGAATATTCACCCATTGCCCACCCCACTTAAACCAGAATGACACCTGCTCTCTACCTGCTGTTGATAAAGTACTGCATAGCAATGCACGACAGCACTCCGGAGCTGAGTGTGACACTGTTTTTGTTATCCAGCTGTCACCCTCAGCTCAGAAGATTCACGGGTGATGCGATCCTCGATCAATACAGTAGACAGAGTGCGGTTGAATATACATTAGCTTAATTAGCCGGCACTTTCTCACCACGACCCACGGCTCTCCTGAGCAGAGGGTGACAGAAATATACTTTTGTCATTTTCAGCTTAGGAGTGCTGCAGTGTATCGCGACCCCTATCACTACAGCAGGCAGAGTGTGGGTGTTGATCAGGGTTCAGAGGGGTGGGCAAGAAGGTGAATATTCATTAGCTTAATTACTCATCACTTTTCTCACCATAAGGCCGGTTTCACACATCCATGTGAAACATGGCCCTTTGGGGTGGGGCGTGCACACGTGTCAAGGTGTGACACGATGGGTGCTGTCAGTGTGCTATCCATGGGGCTGTGGATAGCACACGGATAGCCTGTCACCCGCATACTCACCTCCCTCCAGCGCAGCTGCTTCTCTCTCTTCCGGTCCACTCTTGGGCTCAGTGAAGTGAATATTCATGAGCCCTAATGAGCGGCACCGGAAGTGAGAAAAGCAGACACCGCTGGAGCGAAGTGAGTATAAAATTCTTTATTTTCATTTTTTTCAACTTCTGAACAGATCAGTGAAATCATGGACACATTGCTCCATTTTGTGGCTGTGTACAAATGTAACAATGTGTCCATGATTTCACTGCAACCAGAGATCTGTTCAGAAGTTGGTCACAGATGTGCGTGTGTAACGTGGCCTTTAGGCCGGTTTCACATCACGATTTCTGGCTGTCTGTGGGGATCCGTGTTTTGACAGGATCCCCACGGATCCCTGCAATCGAATGTCAAATAGCCATCCGTTTCCGATTTGATGCAGGATCCATGTGGATCCTGTTCTCCCTGCATCTTCTCTATCTGTCCCTCTTCTATCTCTGCTCCCTCCTGTCCTCACCCCTATCCTCTCCCCGCCAGTATCTGAAAAATAAAAAAAAAATCCTCCCAGAGGATACATTACCTTCCGCTGGCTCCATGCGACAGTCAGAGGATACATTACCTTCCGCTGGCTCCATGCGACAGTCACTAATGTATCCCCTGGGAGGATTTTTTTTATTTTTTAGATACCGGAGGGAAGAGGACAGGGAATAAGACAGGGGGAGAAGATAGGGGGGAGCAGAGATAGAAGAGGGACAGACAGGGACAGGCAGGGTTATGTACTGAGCACTGCCTCTGGGCAGGCTCAGTACATAATCACAACGCCGACATCGGATCCGAATTAGAATCGTATCCGATGTCCATAGGCTCCCATTGTGTAGCCATATGGGCCATCACGGATCCGTGGTGTCTGATTTTTGTCACTGACACCAAAAATCGCAGCAGCCTGTGATTTTGGCTCCGTGACTAAATTGGAAGGCTACGGATTGTGCTTAAATTGGATGGCAAAAAGGACACATCCGAGCCCATAGGGCTGCATGGGAGCACAAATCGCATCCGAGTCTATCCGTTTTGAAACTGATACACTCGGATGCCTCAAAATCGTGATGTGAAACTGGCCTTAGATAATGGTGGGTTTACACGCTGCAATATCGTTGCGATATCGCAGTTCAATGGCGCGGGAGCGCGCAATTAGTGCACGTTCCTCCCGCATCGCATTGAATGTTTACACGCTGCGATATCGGAATACAACGTCCGTGCGATGTCTCCGCCTCCCAACCCAGGATTGCATAGTTAACATGGGAGTGAATGGGTGACGTATGAAATCGCATCGTAATTGGGCGTTTACACAGCACGATCCGGCTTCAATCGCTATGCAATATCGGGGCATTGAATAGCACGCTCATTCAATCCCCGATATCGCATTGACATCGTTCCTGCATCGTATTGGACGTTCACACCATACAACGCAGGAAAGATATCGGCTCCAACGATTGAACCACGTGACTTTTTATTGAAATCGTAGTACGATATCGCGACGTGTAAACCCACCATAACATTTTGCATCAGTTCACATGTATTCAGTGCTCTAAGCTAAGCACTTCCTATATATCTGAAACACATGGTTCATATGAAACTCAAGGTGGATCCACTTACTAATGAGGAGACAGCTTTGCTCCAGACTCAAACCTGTGGTCACCTGCTCTTTTGTGCGTGCTTAAAAAGAGGGACACTGTCAGATCATAAGCTAGAGACTATCTATTATAATAAAACCCTAAGGCTACTTCCGTCAGGATGTAACGGTATGCTATGTCACATCCTCGCTGAAGTAGCCTCTACACCCACTGTGGGTGTTCTAATATGGCCGCCCACACACACACACAGACACACACACACACACAGCCGCCTGGCATGCCGACATGTCGCCGCCCGCGGAGGCCTGGATCCAATATGGCGTCTGGGAAGTCTCGCGAAAGTTTCCGGACGCCATTTTGGAAGAAACATGTCGCCGGCACCGAGGAGCCAAGATGGTGGGGACAGCGGAGCGAAGATGCGGCGGCGGGAAGATGATGACCCGGTGGTATGGCAGGCAGAGTGCCTCCATCCTCTGCTGACCACTCTGCCCACCGCACTGCGCTGCCCACCGCACTCACTGCTAACCACTAAGCCACTGCGCAGTGCTAACCACTGAGCTACCGTATACTCTGCTAACCACTAAGCTGCCGTACAGTGCTCCATCCTCCCTCTCCCTGCCGCTTTGTCCTCCATCCTCCTCCCACTGCTCTGTGCTCTGTCTTCCCCCTGCCTGTGCCGTTCCATCCTCCTCCACCGCTTCCTCCTCCTTCCTTTGTCCTCCTGCTCTCCGCCACTCCATCCTCCCCCTGCCTGTGCTGTTCCGTCCACCCCACCCCACCGCTTTGTCCTCCGTCCCCCCCCCCCCCGCCGCTCTGTGCTCCATCCTCCCCCTGCCGCTCCGTCCTCCCCACCCCACCGCTAGCCACTCCCGCAGACCCCCAGCACGCAGTCCCATGTAAGCATTATGTTCCCCTACCCATTCAGATCCCTGAGAAGCAGTCCCATGTAAGCATCACGTCCTCCACAGACCGCCAGCAAGCAAGCAGTCCCATGTACGCATTATGTTCCCCTACCCACTCAGCAGTCCAATGTAGCATCATGCACCCCGCAGGCCGCCAGCAAGCAGTCCCATGTACGCATTATGTTCCCCTACCCACTCAGCAGTCCCATGTAGCATCATGCACCCCGCAGACCCCCAGCAAGCAGTCCCATGTAAGCATTATGTTCCCCTAGCCACTCCCGCAGACCCCCAGCAAGCAGTTCCATGTAAGCATTATGTTCCCCTACCCACTCAGCAGTCCCATGTAGCATCATGCACCCCGCAGACCCCCAGCAAGCAGTCCCATGTAAGCATTATGTTCCCCTAGCCACTCCCGCAGACCCCCAGCAAGCAGTTCCATGTAAGTATTATGTTCCCCTACCCATTCAGATCCCTGAGAAGCAGTCCCATGTAAGCATCATGTCCCCCACAGACCCCCAGAAAGCAAGCAGTCTCATGTACGCATTATGTTCCCCTACCCACTCAGCAGTCCCATGTAGCATCATGCACCCCGCAGATCCCCAGCAAGCAGTCCCATGTAAGCATTATGTTCCCCTAGCCACTCCCGCAGACCCCCAGCAAGCAGTTCCATGTAAGTATTATGTTCCCCTACCCATTCAGATCCCTGAGAAGCAGTCCCATGTAAGCATCATGTCCCCCACAGACCCCCAGCAAGCAAGCAGTCCCATGTACGCATTATGTTCCCCTACCCACTCAGCAGTCCCATGTAGCATCATGCACCCCGCAGACCCCCAGCAAGCAGTCCCATGTAAGCATTATGTTCCCCTAGCCACTCCCGCAGACCCCCAGCAAGCAGTTCCATGTAAGTATTATGTTCCCCTACCCACTCAGATCTCTGAGAAGCAGTCCCATGTAAGCATCATGTCCCCCGCAGACCCCCAGCAAGCAAGCAGTCCTATGTAAGCATGTTCCCCTACCCACTCCCGCAGCCCCCCAGCAAGCAGTCCCATGTAAGCATTATGTTCCCCCTATCCACTCAAATCCCCAGCAAGCAGTCCCATGTAAGCATTATGTTCCCCTACCCACTCAAATCCCCAGCAAGCAGTCCCATGTAAGCATTATGCTCCCTTACCTACTCAGAAGCAGTTTACACACACAATTAGAAGATAATACTGAGCTCCATGAAGAATTCTCCCCCTCAGGAGAAGGCCCAGCCTCGCAGCAACACGAGGGAAAGGGAGGGCACGCTCCTGAAATGACGAGGCCCCGCCTCTTCTATTGACGTCACACCAGCAAGCAGCCTGTATTCTCTAGCATCTACCCTACAGGCACACGCTGCCGCACTCTCCTCCTCCTTCTCCAAGGAGCCAATCACAGCCTACAACAGCAACCAATCATATCCTCCCTCCGCCTGGCGGCAGCCAATCACAGCTGTCCTGAGGCTTCTCTCCGCCTCCGCTCGCTGTGTGGGAACGCCGCTCTGTGATAGACGTTCGTGTTCCCCATACCGAGCAGTGTGTGGAGGCAGGGCCGCCGTTAGGGCATTACGGGCCATACTGCTGTAAGGGGCCCGCTCATCAGTGGAGGGGGCGTGGCCATTAGAACAGGGGCAGGGGGCCCGGCCGTGCCGGCGGGGGGCGTGGCCGTTTGGAGCGAGTCCCGCCCCCTCATGTCTTGTTGAAGGCCCCCCTCTCCTGTGAAGAATCATCGCTGGGCCTGGGCCCCGCCCCCTGATCTCTCACCTTCTGTCCATCACAGAGGCAGGGCAGCTGCCGGTGCGGCCCGCAAACAGGAAGTAATGCGGGCACCAGCATTGGCAGCCGAGGTCTGCCTCTTGCCTGGCAGCACAGAGGGCAGGTCCATCCCCAGCACGCTAACATCTCCTGCCGGTGCAGCACCCGCCGGGTGGAGGTTCCAGTGCACGGGCTGCTGGCTTTGCTCATCCCTGCAAAGGCTGTGGGTTCTCGGTGACAGTTCAGCCTCACACCGACACCTGGATGAGCAGGACGTCATCTGACTGAGCAGGAAGTGGTGGGAGGCTGCAGCCTCGGAGACATGGGCTGAGGAGACTCTGTCTACCAGAACTGTCCATCATAGCATCCAGCAACTCCAGCCTGTCGAGCTCCAGGCTCCTCCATCTCCTCAGGTAGGTTCACTGCCCATCATCTCACCCTGGCGTCCTGCTGGGGCTGCACAAAGTTTTCACATTATGCAGCAGAGCTGAATGTAGAGATAGAGCAGAGCCGAGAGTAGGAGCTAGAGCAGAGCCGAGTGTAGGAGCTGGAGCAGAGCTGAGTGTGTGAGATCATGGAGCAGAGCTGAGTGTGTGAGATCATGGAGCAGAGCTGAGTGTGTGAGATCATGGAGCAGAGCCGAGTGTAGGAGATGGAGCAGAGCCAAGTGTAGGAGATGGAGCAGAGCCAAGTGTGTGAGATGGAGCAGAGCCGAGTGTGTGAGATGGAGCAGAGCCGAGTGTGTGAGATGGAGCAGAGCCGAGTGTGTGAGATGGAGCAGAGCCGAGTGTGGGAGATGGAGCAGAGCCGAGTGTGTGAGATGGAGCAGAGCCGAGTGTAGGAGATGGAGCAGAGCCGAGTGTGTGAGATGGAGCAGAGCCGAGTGTGGAGATGGAGCAGAGCCGAGTGTAGGAGATGGAGCAGAGCCGAGTGTAGGAGATGGAGCAGAGCCGAGTGTAGGAGATGGAGCAGAGCCGAGTGTAGGAGATGGAGCAGAGCCGAGTGTGGGAGATTGAGGAGAGCCGAGTGTAAGAGAAGGAGCAGAGCTGAGTGTGGGAGATTGAGGAGAGCCGAGTGTAAGAGAAGGAGCAGAGCTGAGTGTGGGAGATTGAGGAGAGCCGAGTGTAAGAGAAGGAGCAGAGCTGAGTGTGGGAGATTGAGGAGAGCCGAGTGTAAGAGAAGGAGCAGAGCTGAGTGTAAGAGAAGGAGTGGAGCTGAGTGTGGGAGATGGAGAAGAGCCGAGTGTAAGAGAAGGAGCGGAGCTGAGTGTGGGAGATTGAGGAGAGCCGAGTGTAAGAGAAGGAGCAGAGCTGAGTGTAAGAGAAGGAGTGGAGCTGAGTGTGGGAGATGGAGAAGAGCCGAGTGTAAGAGAAGGAGCGGAGCTGAGTGTGGGAGATGAAGAAGAGCCGAGTGTGGGAGATTGAGGAGAGCCGAGTGTAAGAGAAGGAGCGGAGCTGAGTGTGGGAGATGGAGAAGAGCTGAGTGTAAAAGATGGAGCAGAGCTGAGTGTGGGAGATAGAGCAAAGCTGAGAGTGGGAGATGGAGCAGAGCTGAGTGTAGAGATGGAGCAGCAGAGCCGAGTGTGTGAGATGGAGCAGAGCCGAGTGTAGGAGATGGAGCAGAGCCGAGTGTGTGAGATGGAGCAGAGCCGAGTGTGTGAGATGGAGCAGAGCCGAGTGTAGGAGATGGAGCAGAGCCGAGTGTAGGAGATGGAGCAGAGCCGAGTGTAGGAGATGGAGCAGAGCCGAGTGTAGGAGATGGAGCAGAGCCGAGTGTGGGAGATTGAGGAGAGCCGAGTGTAAGAGAAGGAGCAGAGCTGAGTGTGGGAGATTGAGGAGAGCCGAGTGTAAGAGAAGGAGCAGAGCTGAGTGTAAGAGGAGTGGAGCTGAGTGTGGGAGATGGAGAAGAGCCGAGTGTAAGAGAAGGAGCGGAGCTGAGTGTGGGAGATTGAGGAGAGCCGAGTGTAAGAGAAGGAGCAGAGCTGAGTGTAAGAGAAGGAGTGGAGCTGAGTGTGGGAGATGGAGAAGAGCCGAGTGTAAGAGAAGGAGCGGAGCGGAGCTGAGTGTGGGAGATTGAGGAGAGCCGAGTGTAAGAGAAGGAGCAGAGCCGAGTGTGGGAGATGAAGAAGAGCCGAGTGTGGGAGATTGAGGAGAGCCGAGTGTAAGAGAAGGAGCGGAGCTGAGTGTGGGAGATGGAGAAGAGCTGAGTGTAAAAGATGGAGCAGAGCTGAGTGTGGGAGATAGAGCAAAGCTGAGAGTGGGAGATGGAGCAGAGCTGAGTGTAGAGATGGAGCAGCAGAGCAGAGTGTGGGAGATGGAGCAGAGCTGAGTGTGGGAGATGGAGCAGCAGTCTCTAATGTGCATGCGTCCTGCAGCAGTCTCCATTGTGCATTGGTCCCACAGCCGTCTCCATTGTGCATTTGTCCCACAGCTGTCTCCATTGTGCATTTGTCCCACAGCCGTCTACATTGTGCATTTGTCCCACAGCTGTCTACATTGTCTATTTGTCCCGCAGCCGTCTCCATTATGCATTTGTCTGGTAGCTGTCTCCATTGTGCATTTATCTCGCAGCCGTCTCCATTGTGCATTTGTCCCACAGCCATCTCCAGTGTGTATACAGCCAGCTGCAGTCTCTATTGTGTATTCTCTATGGTGGGTAGCCAGCAGCCGTCTTATTGTGTATTCTCTACTGTGTGTATAGCCAGCAGCCATCTCCATTGTCTATACCGCTGGGCCCACAGCCGTCTCCATTGTCTATACAGACAGCAACAGTCTTTATTGTGTATTCTCTATTATGAACGGCGAGCAGCAGTCTCTATTGTGTGTTCTCTATTGTGTGTATAGGCAGCAGCTGTCTCTATGGTGTATACGGCCTGCAGTCATCTCTATTGTGTATACAGCTAGCACCTGTCTCTATTGTGTATTCTCTATTGTATATACAGGCTCAGCTATTGTGTATTCAGCCCACAGCAGTCTCAAGGGTGTGTGTGAAATATATAATAGAGAGAGATAGTGTAAAAAAAAGGAAAAACAGCACAAAAATATAGAAAAAGTGGACTGTATTGCCCAATGGCATGGTCATGCACCTTGTGTATTAAAATCCATTTTTTTCTATTTTTTTGTTCGGTTTTTCCATTTTTTACCCTGTTGTAAGGAACCATCTGAATTGCTGGTTGGGAAAGCTTTGCACATAAATTGAGGTAATTTTTGGTGCTGTTCCAATTTTTCACTATAAATATAATGTATGTTTGGGTGAAGGCAGAGCATGGGTGGAGGCTGGGCGGAGTCTCAGGGGGCCCCAACATTTTTTTCAGTAAGGGGCCCCGAAATTCCTAGTGGCAGCCCTGCACTGGGCTATCAGTCCGCGCCTACGAGGAGAGATTCTCTGTGTATGATAAGGCTAAATGACGTCACCAGCAGTGATAGAGAGTGATGGGGCTGCTCCTCTGTGGCTCCTCCTCTGTGGTGTCCCGGCTGCCTCCAGGCCTCACAGTCTCCTCCACACACTGCTCGGTATGGGGAACACGAACGTCTATCACACAGCGAGCGGAGGCGGAGAGAAGCCTCAGGACAGATGTGATTGGCTGCCGCCAGGCGGAGGGAGGATATGATTGGTTGCCGTTGTAGGGATATGGGAGGCTGTGATTGGCTCCTTGGAGAAGGAGGAGAGTGCGGCAGCGTGTGGCTGTAGGGTAGATGCTAGAGAATACAGGCTCAAGCTCAGCCAATCACTTGTCCGCCAACTCTGAGCGGCACCATCCAATCAGAAGTGGCGCCGTCAGTCACATGATGAGGCGGCGCTCTATCCCTCTCCCGGCCTGATTCGTCTGCTCTGGGCGGGTGACATTGGAGACGCTCTATCCCCTCAGTCCGCTCTCTCTTCTTCTCGGCGCTGGAGGTCACTTTCCGTTTCCTGACGTTCAGGCCTCGCACACTCCCGGCGGCAGCAGGATGGCGCAGGCGGCACAGAGACTGGTGAAGACCCTCGTGGTGAAGACGCCTCAGCTGGTGGGCGGTGAGTGGGGGCGGCTCGGTGCCCGGTGATGGTTTCCGTCCTGATAGCTATTGCGGTTTATATGGCGCGTTAGTTTTACGTTTTGTCCCAGAAAAATCGCACTTTCAGACTCAAATTCTAAATATTGCGTTTTAGGGGTCAGTATTGCAACAAAAAAAGGACGTTCTTCCTGCTATTTTGTAGTGATATTCTTCACTATTGATTGCACCATGGAGCCGCCGCCTGAGGCTACAACTCTCCCCCCCCAACTCCCCCCCTGCCTTCAGTGCAGACAATTGCATTGCTGAGCCCCCCACCCATGGTTGCATCAGCAAGTAACCCTCCCCCCTTGTTCGCACCGCCACTCTCCCCCCCCGCCCCCCTGTTCGCCGTCCCCTCTCCACTTTCCAGATCTCCCCTCCCCCCCCCCCCCCCCCCTTCCCCGTTCTCCCCCCGCGCGTTCTCCCCCTCCCCCCCCCCCCTTCCCGTTCGCACCACCGTTCTCCCCCTTCCCGTTCGGGACACCATTCTCTCCCCCACGTTTACACCGCCGTGCAAGCAACATTTTCACGTCCAGGGGAAAGGTCGGACAAAATCAGATCCTCCCGGATCCTGCGCCCCCTAACCTCGAGGGTCTTTGGCGCTGGATCGCCCCAGATCCGGCATAAAACGGGAACCGAATGCTGGGTGCTGAAGTTTAGCTGTGAGCTCTGCTAAACTTCAGCACTATGAGCTCCCTCCCTCCTCTGTGGCTGTCTCTCTCTCCCTCCCTCCTCTGTGGGCTGTCTCTCTCCCTCCCTCCCTCCTCTGTGGCTGTCTCTCTCCCTCCCTCCCTCCTCTGTGGGCTGTGTCTCTCTCCCTCCCTCCTCTGTGGGCTGTCTCTCTCCTCCCTCCCTCTCTGTGGCTGTCTCTCTCCCTCCCTCCTCTGTGGGCTGTGTCTCTCTCCCTCCCTCCTCTGTGGGCTGTGTCTCTCCTCCTCCCTCCTCTGTGGGCTGTGTCTCTCTCCCTCCCTCCTCTGTGGGCTGTGTCTCTCTCCCTCCCTCCTCTGTGGGCTGTGTCTCTCCTCCCTCCCTCCTCTGTGGGCTTGTCTCTCTCCCTCCCTCCCTCCTCTGTGGGCTGTGTCTCTCCCTCCCTCCCTCCTCTGTGGGCTGTGTCTCTCTCCCTCCCTCCTCTGTGGGCTGTGTCTCTCCTCCCTCCCTCCTCTGTGGGCTGTTCTCTCCTCCCTCCTCCTCTGTGGGCTGTTCTCTCCCTCCCTCCCTCCTCTGTGGGCTGTGTCTCTCCTCCCTCCCTCCTCTGTGGGCTGTGTCTCTCTCCCTCCCTCCTCTGTGGGCTGTGTCTCTCTCCCTCCCTCCTCTGTGGGCTGTTCTCTCTCCCTCCCCTCCTCTGTGGGCTGTGTCTCTCTCCCTCCCTCCTCTGTGGGCTGTGTCTCTCTCCCCTCCCTCCTCTGTGGGCTGTGTCTCTCTCCCTCCCTCCTCTGTGGGCTGTGTCTCTCTCCCTCCCTCCTCTGTGGGCTGTGTCTCTCTCCCTCCCTCTGTGGGCTGTCTCTCCTCCGTGGGCTGTGTCTCTCTCCCTCCCTCCTCTGTGGGCTGTGTCTCTCTCCCTCCCTCCTCTGTGGGCTGTGTCTCTCTCCCTCCCTCCTCTGTGGGCTGGTCTCTCTCCCTCCTCCTCTGTGGCTGTGTCCATCCTCCCTCTCTAGTGGCTGTGTCTCTCTCTCATCCTCCTGTGGGCTGTGTCTCTCTCACCTCCCACCTCTGTGGGCTGTGCCTCTCTCCCTCCCTCCTCTGTGGGCTGTGTCTCTCTCTCCCTCCCTCTGTGGCTGGTCCTCTCTCTCCCTCCCTCCTCTGTGGGCTGTGTCTCTCCTCCCTCCTCTGTGGCTGTGTCTCTCTACTCCTCCTCCTCTGTGGTGTCATCTGCTCTTCCTCCCTCCTCTGTGGGCTGTTCTCTCTCTCCACTCTCCTCTTGGGCTGTCTCTCTCTCCCTCCCTCCTCTGGGGCTGTCTCTCTCTCTCCCTCCTCGTGGCTGTTCTCACTCCCTCCCTCCCTCTGTGTGCTGTCTTCTCTCTCTCCTCTTGTCCTCTCTCTCACCTCATCAGAGGCTAGTCTCTTCTCTCTTGTCTTTCTTCTGTCTCTCTGCTATCATTCCTCTCATCTCTCTCTCTCTCTCTGTTGCTTCCTTCTCTCTCTCAGCTCTTCTCCTCATCTCTCTCTCTCGACTTCCTCTCTCTCGTCTCATCCCTGTGGCTCTCCTCCACTCTCTCAGTCTCTCAGCTCTCTCTGCCTCGATCTCTCCTCTCTCCACTGGGCGTCTCTCTCTCTCTCTCTTCTCTCTCCCTCTCTCTCTCTTCCCCCGTCTCTCTCTTCCCTCTCTCTCTCTCCCCCTCGTCTCCTCTCTTGCTTCTAGTCTCTTCTCTCTCTCATCTCCCCTCCTTGGTTCTCCTCCCTTGCCTCTGTGGGCTTGTCTCTCTCCTCTCCTCTCCGTGCCATCCTGCTCCTTTCTTCTCTCTCTTCTCTTCTCTCTCTTCTTCTCTCTTCTCTCTCCATTCCTCGTTGGCTTTCACACGTCTCTCTCTCTTCCTCTGTGGCTCTCTCTCCCCCCTCACTTTTCTCTCCCTCCCTGCATCCATCTCTGCCCTCGGCGATGTCTTCCTCTCCTCTCACTCCGTCTCCTCTCTCTCTCTACTCTGTCACCGCCCCTACTCTCCCACTCGCCTCCTCTGTGGGACTGTCTGTCTCTCCACTCCCCTCTTGGACTTCTCTCTCTCTCTCTCTCACACACTCTACTCTCTCCTCTCTCTCCTCTCCCTCTCGTCTGTCCTGTCTCTCTCACTCTCCTCTCCTCTCCTCTCTCCTCTCTCTCTCTCTCTCTCTCCTCTCTCTCTCTCATCCTCTCTCTCTCTCTCTCTCCCTCTCTCCCCTCCTCCTCTCTGGCTGTCTGTCCTCTCTCTTCTCTCCTCTCTCTCCCCCTCCCTCCTCTGTGGCTGTTTTCCTCTCTCTCCCCCTCCTCTGTCTTTCTCTCTCTTTTCTCTCCCCCTCCCTCCTCTGTGGGCTGTCTGTCTCTCTCTCTCTCTCTCTCTCCCCTCCCTCCTCTGTGGGCTGTCTGTCTCTCTCTCTCTCTCTCCCTCCCTCCTCTGTGGGCTGTCTCTCTCTCCCTCCCTCCCTCCCTCCTCTGTGGGCTGTCTCTCTCTCTCTCCCTCCCTCCCTCCTCTGTGGGCTGTCTCTTCCCTGCATACAGCGGCACAGCTTTCAGCCGCCATATTAGTGGGCAGCCTGCGGCATTAGGATGAGTGCAGCATGTGGATGTGCTGGTAATCGGGCCACTGGCTGTGGTGTGTTGCATGGAGCACTACTGGACGTCATATTGTTACAACCCATGACTTGGGTGTACGAATATGGATATATATTATTATTATTATTATTATTATTATTATTATTATTATTATATGTGCACTCAGAACTGCTCCTGGTTCTGGGTGCTCCAGGAACCCCACAGCTCCTTCTAAAGGGAGTCAGTTGGCACAGAATGATTGTTCAAAGCAAGCACAGGCACTCAGCGCATCATGGTGGGGCTAATCATTTAAGTAGGTCTATGAAATCAGAGCCATCAATCAAAAAGAAAGGGGTAGAGTTTTTTTTTGTTAAAGTCTGCATAGTGAATTCCTACCACATCTGTTATTTAACGTGTTGCTTTTCTCTTTCAGCTGCTATTACCTACTCTAAGCCACGACTTGCCACATTCTGGTACTATGCCCGTGTAGAGCTGGTGCCTCCAAGCCCTGCAGAGATCCCAAAAGCCATTGAGAGCGCCAAAGGATTGGTGCAGGCCTTCCAAAAGGGCCGGCTGTCTGAACTGACTGTCAGGGTAAGGGGGAAGAGTTCCTTTACTATTAAGCTTTATTCACACAGTATTGCATCATTATGTCTAGGAGTGTCTCCAAAACACAAAACCAGGGGTCAATCTTTGTTATAGTTTTTCTTTGTAATTCCACTCTTGGTTTCAGCACTCAAACACTGATGCAAAAATATGTGAATGAGGCATTTGATTTTTATGGCCTTAGGCCAAGTGCACACTGCCCTTTTTTTCTTTTTTTTTTTCTTTTCTGCACAAAAAAAATAAAAATCACAGATTGGTATTCACACAGTCTGTCTGCGATGCTTCCTTAGTGTGTTTTCCACACCACAAATGCACTAATTATTTACCCTCCCTGGCAATCATGTGGCGTGCCCCGGCGATGTGTTCCTTCCTGGAAACAAGACCAGCAAGAACTCCAGAACCTGACCAAGTGGCTCAGGTGACTTGTACCGCGCACCGTAACTCATCGCCGGACTGCGCAGACCTTGGGGAAGGTAATAGTGTGTGGACCACCCCCTCTATGGAATAGTACTGCGTTTCTGCTTTGAAAAAGCGAAAGCACAGCACTAAGGGCAAAAAAGCAACACAAACATGATATATGGTTATGATGCTTTTTTGCAAAAAAAGCTGTTATGGCTGCAGAAAATGCACCAAACACTGTGTGAACAAGACTTTATATTTATTTTATTTTTTTTCAAAAGAGTAGAAATGTAAAGAATAATAAACATGTAATTTTTTTCGGATATTCATATTAATTACAGGCAAGGCATGTAATGACAGAAGGGTGGTGGTAGGGCAGTCCTTGAGAGTGCAATAAGGACGTCACAAGCTGCGTTTATACACAGTAGATAAAGCGCTACACAGACCCTCAGTTCAGAGTTGATTAGGCCTGTAGTCAGTGTTTTATAGACCTGAGGGGTGACAGTAAAGTAATCTCCATTACTTGAACTGAGACGAAGGTCACTGTAGCCAGTAAATGTGTGATAGGTTTCAGGAGTATGTATTACCTTGCAAGATCAAACAGTAAATTTAACATTAAGAAAGAAGTAGTAGGAAGAGCAGTTGGAAGATGGAGAGGTAGAAAATATAGACAAGCTGGGGTGGTAGAAGGGTGTAGGCATGGAATATAGATAGAGGGAGAGCAGACTTAAGGCCCGGTTACACATAGTGACATGAATGATCCGACCTGGCCAGTAACGCTTGTGCATCGCTACGTGGTCGCTGGTGAGATGCCATACAGGCAGAGTTATCAGCGATGACCCAGTGATGCACTGACACCCAACAGTCGTTGGGATCTCTCAGGTTCTCGGACGCAAAATTGGGATCGCTGGTCGTTGCCGCTGTCGCACACAGTGATCCAGCATGCCCAGCGGGAGATCGCCGATCAAAAAATGGTCCAGGCCGTTCATTAACTAACAGCGATCTTCCAGCGAGGGGCCAATCCTGCTAAGTGTCACACACAGCGATATCACTGGCGAGGTCGCTGCTACATCACAAAACCTGTGACGTTGCAGGTTGCCGTTGGCGGTATCGCTATATGTGTAACAGGGCCTTAAGAGGAGGCTGGCAATAAGTGGCGGTAGGAAAAAGGTGGGTGAGACTGTTTGTTGCAGGAACCCGTAGAAGCACTACTGACGGTGCGAAACGGCTGTAGTATAGGCTGCTCCCCAGTCCTTCCTCCCGCACCCTCCACTTTGTAAGACCCCACAAGAAAAATTAAAAGGCTGCAAAAAGAATCCTGTGTGTGGCTCCTACTTGATATTGAAACTGGAAAAGGTTGGCTGAGGGTAGGCACCTTGGGAGGGAAGCATGAAAGGATATCAAGAAGTAATTTTTTTTTTTTTTTTTTTTCTCTCCAGCCATGTGCTGTTTGTTTTAAACATTAAAAATAAATAATTCAGACAAACATCATTTGTTTGGCAGTTTTGTTCTGTTGGGGTATTTGTCAGGTCCCATAATTTTTATTCAACCTGACTCCTTATGCTTTATAGCTTTTCCTGACATTACAGTATTGTGTATAATGTTATGTACATATGCAACTGGAGTCTGGCGAGGCTTTCACCCACCAGGACTAGTCCAGCCTTAATAACAATAACTGGACGTGATTGACAGCTCTTGCCACGTCTCAGCCCACCTCCAATCCTCACAACTACTCAAGTGGGTTACTCTATTGCCAGCATTTCTGGTTCCGCTGTGTTGCATGTGCTGTCTGCGCCCCTCCGACATCTCATGAGATGTCACCTGTCTGGGCAATACTGCAGTTTGCTGGGGGGCTGAGAGGACGTGAAGTTGCAGGGACTGTTGGTCTTGCCTGCAGCTATTGAAGATGGACTTGTCTTGGGGAGTAGGGCCTCTCCAGACTAGTCCGGCTTCATTTGCATTTGGAGAGATGCACTTCATAATTTTTTTTTTTTTTTTTTACATTTTTTTTTTTTCACAAATCTACATAAAGTCAGTCATTATTTATTTGAAAGACTTAAAGAGAAAAGATTAAAACACACTCAACAATACAAACCTGAGAGCAGCCCCATTAGTATGTCCCCCTCTAGCGGACACTAAGCTTAAACTGGCAAGTTTTTCCACTGGTCAGGGGTGTATACTACTGAGGAGGAACTACCTGTTTCCCCGAAAATAAGGTTGTGTTTTATATTAATTTTTGCTCCCAAAGATGCACCACATCTTATTTTTAGGGAGTGTCTTATTGTTCCATGAAGAATAATTCACATTTATTGTTGAACAAAAAAAAATGAACATTTATTATATACTGTACAGTAGTTGTCATCACAAACCAGCACAACCAGACAAACTGTGAATCCTATATCAAGAATTTGCTGCCACCAATATAGAACCCCCATCATCCCCTTGCAGCCCCTAATACGGTGCCCCCATCATCCCTTGCAGACCCCAATATGGTACCCCAATCATCCTCTAGCAGTCCTTTGCAGCCCTTAATATGGTACCCCCATCATCCCCATGCAGCCCCACCACGGTACCAGTACCTACAAAAAAAACCACACTCGTCGATCTTCCGCGGTCGTCGCTGTACATTGTTTCGGGTGCCACTCTGGCCCTGCTGTTGTACCCATACGTTAAGTCAATCAGAAGCCAGCAGCTGTGGGTCAAGCAGAGGCCAGCAGTGGCTGGCCATTCAGATTCCCGCATGTGAAGTCATGTGCCTCTGATTGGCTTAACGTTTCAGTACAGCAGCAGGGACAGAGAAGCACTCGAACACCGTACAGCAGCGGCGGGCATCGGACAAAGGCATGGCAAAGGCGGAAGCTGCATGCCCTGGTCAGCAGGCATGATTTTCATCAAAGCTTGTCATGTTATTTTCGGGGGTGCCTTATATTGAGACGTACAGCAACTTCCTCCCTTTTTCCTCCCAGTACATCTTATTTTTAGGGGGTGTCTTATATTTGTGGAAACACTGTAACACACACTTTTATTTAGCCTAGTGTCGCCTCCTAGTGGCAGCAGCATACACCATGGTCTCCTGTGTCCAACAACGAAGCATCAGAGAAACATAATGTCCTGTTCTGTTTTGTGGATGACACTCAGACATTCTAGTCTATAGGGCTATAAGAACCAGATGGAACTTTTTATTCGGAGAATACTGTGGATAGTTGATAACTTACTGATTGCTGGAGGTCTGACTGTTCAGATTCCCATTGATCCCAGGTACAAAGTCTCTCTGAATGGAGTCCAGGTTGAGCTTGCATGCCAACTAGGGGACAGCCGGAGATGACACAGCTCCATTCTAAGGACAGGTGAGGGTGCCAGCAATGAGCTGTCACCTCTCCCTCTTAACATACCTCTTGAGAAATTGCAGCAGGTCCCTCTCACGAATTGATAAGATGGAGCTGTAACCACTCTGGCGAAAAGGGGTCATCCATTTAATATCAATAGGAGAGTGGTGGCACCTTTCCCGATCATGTTGGTAGAATTGAGCAGTGCCATACTCTGTGTTGTGGCCTCTCCTGGGTACTTCAGCTCTATACACTGTCCATCCAACAGTCACTGCAACTGGCTGATGGTGGGGGAAGTGCCAGGTGCTAGAACACCACTGATCGGATACTGGTGAGCTATGCTAAGGATTAATTCATCCATATCACAGTAGTGGACAGCCCCTTTAAGTAAATGTGCAAATTCCATGTACAAGGTAGAACGATTGTCCTTGCCATAATAGAAACCCGCACATCCAACCTCTGTACACAGAGCTGTGCAGAGGCATGATGTGTGTTATACTAGCTGGACATTGCATTGCAGTCTGTGTATAGTAATTGTCTTGATGTTTTGTGTCTGTACAGGAAGCCTTGAGGAATGGGCTGGTGGCCACAGAGGTCCTCTTCTGGTTTTACATTGGAGAATGCATCGGAAAAGGCGGCCTGATCGGATACAACGTCTGACATGTTTCTGTTCTAGTTTCTTTGTCGTGTGCTGACCTCTGTCTGTAAAAGCTATGGACTCAATAAATGAACCTCTGAGAGGCATTCCCACTGCTTAGCGTATACATTGCATCATTTGTGTGTGGAGGTAGTGGGGGGGTTCTTGTAATGCTGTATAACACAAGTTCAGACCTTGAGCATAACGGACTGTGCACAGATCAACGTAAGTCAGCTGCACAATTCAAGAAAACCTCCAAAGGCACTATTCATGTGAAAGGAAAAAAATTGCAGCATGCACTTGCTGCCCAAATTTGCTAGTTCAAGTCACTAAGTCTAAGGCTGTGTGCACAATGTTTTATTGCAATTTTTTGAGTGCAGATTTGTCACAAAACCTGAAGGGAATCCTGATGCAGCAAAGTCAATGAGAATCCTGAAGTCCCCTGCACACGTGAAATATTTTCTCCTTGCAGATTTGGTGCAGAAATAAATCTGCTGCATGTCAGTTCTTGCAGCGTTTTTGCTGCATAATTTACCCATTCTAATGAATGGGAACAACATGCTCCAGAAATATGCCCTTTTTTTTTTTTTTTTTCCCCTGCCAAGAGATGCAGAAATTTCTGCACCAAATCCGAAGTGTGCAAATAAGTAAAGGCAGATATGGTGCTGACGCTATCTGTTACACATCTGTTCTTCCCAGATTATTTTTTTTAATGATTGCAAAGAATGTTAAAAACTGACATACGAGCCACACGTAGAATATAGGAGTTCTAGATTTGAATGACACCATTGGTTTTACCATATCATGTACTGACAAAGAAAAAAAAATGGGAAAAAATTGTAAGTGGGTTTTGCTTGTGTTTTTTTTTACCTCTATAATAAATTGACAGTGTGATATACACTTGTTCTGTAATTTAATACAAAACGTGAAACATATTACAGTCATTAGTGTTTATTTCTGTAAATATTGATGATTATGGCTTACAGCCAATGAAAACCCAAAGATTATCTCAGAAAATTAAGTAGGGAGGATGAAGGGTTAAAAACTGTGCTGCCGTATTCCACGAGACTTCAAAGGGTGAAAATAATATTGATTTATTAGTCAATGCATTTCAGGACTCCTGAAACATGGCAATATGATATTGATTGGTCTTAAGGAAGGGGCCAGGGAGCCCTGAAACACATTGAGTTATAAATCAATATTTTATATTCACGCTTTGTCTCGTGGAATATGGCAGCGCCGTTTTTAACCCTTCATCCTCCCTACTCTATATGCACCACGCTGGGGACTGCAGCAGCTGTGATCTGCTTTTATAGTGGTTGTGACTCTCACAACCACACAAGGTGAAGCCTCTGATACCTATTTAGGTCATATTTTATCTCTCAGACCCTTCATCCTCCCTACTTTAATTTTCTGAGATAATGACCTTTGGGTTTTCATTGGCTGTAAGCCATAATCATCAACATTAACAAAAATAAACACTTGAAATAGATCACTCTGTAATGGCTATATAATGTTTCACTTTATGTATTTAATTATTGAAATAAATGAGCTTTTTGATATTTAAATTAAAGGAAAAAAAAAAGGATTTTGTAAAACAAAGAAAAGGGTTTCTGTTGCTGTTTTCTAAAAACCCCAGATTTTAATTTTTCCTTTGAGCGATACCTACAATTTTTTTTTATTTATTTTTTTTTATTTATTTTTTTTTTTGATGATTACAGGATACGGTCCATCCAATGCACTGGACTTAATTTATTTTTACATTTTCCTTTATTCCTCTGAGCCCAGCTACTTAAAAAAGCCTATAGGAGGATAAAAAAGTACTGAGCTCATCCTTAAAAGCTGAATGGACCGGAGTTTTCACAAAATAATTTCTTTTCTGGTCGTCATAATGGGAGACCCAGACAATGGGGTTTAGGGCTCTGCCCTCCGGAGGTCACACTAGGTACTACAAGTTTGTAGACACCGCCTCCTCCGCTTATAAACCCCCACCGTAGGAGACATCCTCAGTTTTAAACTTAGTGTGCTCGGAGGATCACGCTTTGCTTGCACTTCACTGCATTCTCACAGCTTACGTGATGGCGTATGAAGACAAGGTAAAATGGTCCCGCTCGGGACCCCCGACAGCCTCCCCGCTCACCCTCTGCGGAACACGCTGGTGGAGGTACCGGAGGGCTTTTAGCCTGGACACTTCAGTGTTCTCCCGGTACGCTGTCGCGCTCCTTCCTTTCCATCCCTCCATGGAGGCTCTGGTAAGGGGGAGCCTGGAGCCTTGCACAGCTCCGCTCCGTCCGAGGCCTCCCTAAATGGTGCTTACAGACCGGACGGAGCCAGCCCAGTCCGAGGCCTCCCTAAATGGTGCTTACACTCCGGACTGGTGCTGTACCCCCGTCCGAGGCCTCCCTAAAGGTGCTTACAGACCGGACCGGCACTGAGGCACCTGGTGTGTCTCCTGTGTGCCTGGGGGTAGTGTCTGTCACTGTTGTGTCATGACACTCAGACCGCGCGGTTACCCTCGGGTCCGCGGTTCTGGCGGTGACCCTGTGCTGGGGTCTCCCTAGCTGACCGCCCTGTGTGTCACAGGGGCTGAGGCTGTAGACTGCGGGTGTTTTGTGTGTACATGCAGTCTGAGTGTGTGTGTGGTGATATTTCACACTCTTTTCCCGCGCTGCGGGCTCCGGCACCTCCATTACTGAGGCAGCCTGGAGGAGGAGGAGGCAGCCCTTGTGGTGACATCACCGCTGGGCGTGTTGTGTGTTCTTCCCGCGTGTTCCAGGCTCCGCCCACGTCTTCACTGTCGGCGGCCATCTTCTCCCTCACTTCCCGGCTGGGATCTGACGGCAGCGCGTGTCTGCACTTACAAGGGAGACCGGAACTCGCGGAGGTCACACACACACACCGCTTCCTCCTACCGCTTTACTGCGGTCGGTAAGCCACCGGGATTCCCGGTTTGTTTGTGAACTTTGGCTTATATTCCCCTCACTGTGGAGATGTCCTCAGTTGGGAAGCATGCTGCTAAGGCGGCGGTGGTCTCCATTGCCTGTACTACATGCAACGGGACACTGGTGGAGGGGTCCTGCAATAACTGCGGACGCCCAGAGGCCCGGTCTGCTACTACTGAGTCTGCAAATCCGGGATTATACCCTGAGGTTCAGGTGATCCCAGGGCCATGGGAAACGCAGAATAAGATCAATGAATCTCTGCTATCCCAGATGTCCTCCATGTCGCAAACCCTGGAGGCACTGCATAGGAGACTGGAGAACCCAGCTACTCCTCCTAGTTACCCCCGGGTGTCTCTTACTTCTGCTGTAAGACCCCTAAGCGAGCCCGTGAGGCTTCTCCTGAGCTCCAGACTCTCTCTGAGGAGGAGCGTTCCTCTGATGGTGAGGAAGATGATGGGGGTTCTACTCTCGGGTCTATGTCTGAACCTCCAGATGGGGTGGAGGATCTGGTGTCCTCCATCAATGAGACATTGCGTCTTGTCACTCCTCCTGAGGAGGTGACTGTACACCCCAAGGAGGTCTATCAATGGCTGCGGCCAGAGGCTAGACCAAGTGGCTCCTTCATGGACCACACTAATTTCGGAAGGGTGATTAAAGCTCCCAGGTTGCATCCTGGGCGGCGTTATGTCCGTAAAACTAAGGACAATCGCTTTCCCTTTCCCCAGGAGGCGCTCCAGGAATGGTCGCAGTCTCCCAAGGTGGATGCTTCCATGACTAGGATTGCTGCGCGCTCCTTGTTTTCTGCCTCTGATAGCTCCTCGTTGAAGGATGCTACTGATAGACAGGTCGAGCAACTCGCCAAGTCTTCCTATGAGGCTGTGGGGTCTTCGTTTGCCCCTAATTTTGCCGCGGTCTGGACCCTACAAGCGATTACTATCTGTTTGGATGGTATCACTGATCTAGCTAGGTCCAGTCCAGAGGTCCTGGCGCTCACTGAGAGAGCAAGGGCCTATGCGGACTATGCCAGGACGGCATCTTTGGAAACTGCCACTCGCTCTGCTGTGGCCTCGGCCAATGCAATTGCGATCCGCAGGCTGTTGTGGCTGCGTCTTTGGGACTCAGATGCCACATCTAAGAAGATTTTACAAAATCTTCCGTTCGCTGGTGACAGGCTTTTTGGCACCGAACTGGACAAATTGATAAAGGATTCTGCTGAGTCTAAGATACCGCAGAATAAGCCTAAGCCACGGTACACCGTGAAAAGGAACCCTAAGCAGTGGTCCTTTCGCTCCGGTTCACAGTCATCAACGACGTCCACTCGCTCAGACCGAGGGGGCAAGCCTGCTACTCAGTGGCGTTCCAAGAGTCGTCAGAAGAAGCCGGCGGGGGCAGCGGCTGTCACCCCCAAGCCCGCCTCGACATGACTCGCTCTCTCATCCTGCCTCCCCACAGGTGGGGGGCCGCCTGTCTCGCTTTCAGGACAAGTGGCTTCTTCACATTCAAGATCAGTGGGTTCGAGACGTAGTCTCAAGAGGTTACAGGATAGAGCTGACGTCACAACCAATACCCCGATTCCATCGGTCGGTTCCATCTCCAGAAAAGGCTCAGGCTTTTCACCTGGTGTTGGAGGGGCTCCGCAGAGACAGAGTGGTGGTCCCTGTGCCCACGGAAGAGAGGTTCAGGGGTTTTTACTCCAACCTCTTTATTGTCCCAAAGAAGGACGGCTCTTTTCGCCCGGTTTTGGACCTCAAGTTGTTCAACCGTCACGTGTTGGTTCGGAAGTTCCGCATGGAATCCCTGCGCTCAGTGATCGCGGCTGTGTCACAGGGAGACTTCCTAGCGTCCATCGATATCAGGGACGCTTACCTTCACGTTCCCATTGCACCAGCTCATCAGCGCTGGTTGAGATTCGCAGTGGGGGAAGAGCACTTCCAATTTGTGGCACTGCCATTCGGGCTAGCCTCGGCACCACGGGTGTTCACAAAGGTGATGGCCTCCATGATGGCTCTCCTGCATGCGCAGGGACACGCCGTCATACCCTATTTGGACGACCTGCTGGTCAGGGCGCCATCGGAAGACCTTTGTCGGGTGAGCCTGGAGGTGACCATGAAGTCTCTGGAACGGTTCGGGTGGCTTATCAACATTCCAAAGTCGACCCTGGTTCCGACCCAGTCATTGACATATCTGGGCATGGACTTCCACACGGACTCGGCCCTGGTGTCCCTACCTCAAGCCAAGCAGCTTGCGATCCAATCAGGAGTGCAGAATGTCCTCCTGTCGCCACAGTCATCCCTACGGGTATTGATGAGACTGGTGGGTCGCATGGTAGCGGCGATAGAGGCGGTGCCGTTCGCACAGTTTCGCCTCCGTCCTCTCCAGCTGGAGATTCTTCGCAGATGGGACAAGAGGACGATCTCTCTGAATCGGCTGGTGACGCTGTCACAACCAACCAGGGACTCTCTACAGTGGTGGCTCCAGCCACATCACCTGTCACGGGGCCGGTCCTTCCTAAAACTGTCATGGTTAGTGGTGACCACCGACGCCAGTCTGAAAGGCTGGGGTGCGGTGTTCTTGCACCACAGGGCTCAAGGCCTCTGGACTCAGTCGGAGTCAGCGTTGCAGATCAACGTGCTGGAGATCAAGGCGGTCTATCTGGCGCTACTGGCGTTTCAGAAATTCCTGTCAGGACAACCCATTCGGGTACAGTCCGACAATGCGACGGCCGTCGCCTACATAAATCATCAGGGAGGGACCAGAAGTGCTCAGGCCCTCGCCGAAGTCCACCGCATTCTACTCTGGGTGGAGGAAAACGGCTGCCTGATCTCCGCAGTTCACATCCCAGGGGTCGAGAACTGGGAGGCCGACTATCTGAGCCGACAGGGGATGGACGCCGGAGAGTGGTCCCTACATCCAGACGTCTTCCGGGACATCTGCGGCAGATGGGGCACTCCGGACGTGGATCTGATGGCCTCACGGCTGAATCATCAGGTGCCCCAATACATGGCGAGATCTTGGGATCCCCAGTCTCTGGGGGCGGATGCCCTGATCCTGAGCTGGTCCAGCTTTCAGCGGCCATATGTGTTTCCGCCTCTGGCTCTGATTCCCAGGGTCCTGTGGAAGATCAGGACAGAATGCAGAGTGGCCATTCTAGTGGCTCCAGATTGGCCCAGGAGGTCTTGGTACCCGGACCTGTGGCAACTGTCAGGCGGACACCGGTGGGCTCTTCCAGAACGCGCAGATCTACTCGCGCAAGGCCCGTTCTTCCACCTCAATTCCAGGGCCCTCAGATTGACTGCATGGCTCTTGAGGCCTGGCTGCTAACATCCAGAGGTTTCTCCCCTACAGTGGTTGCCACTATGAATCGGGCGAGGAAACCTGTTTCCAGGAAGATATACCACAGAACGTGGAAAATCTTTTTTACCTGGTGTGCCTCGGGTGGCCGCTCACCGTGGCCTTTGTCTATCCCGACATTGTTGGCCTTCCTACAGTCGGGGTTGGAGTTGGGATTATCCCTTGGCTCTCTGAAAGGTCAAGTATCAGCACTTTCAGTGCTGTTTGACAGGCGCTTGGCGCTCCTCCCGAAGGTACGTCAATTTCTGCAGGGGGTGTTTCGGGTGGTTCCGCCCTATAGACGACCTCTGGACCCTTGGGACCTCAACATGGTCCTGGCGGCTCTGCAGAAACCGCCGTTTGAGCCACTGAGAGACATCTCTCTCTCTCGCCTGTCCCAGAAAGTGGTCTTTCTGGTGGCAATTACGTCCCTGAGAAGGGTCTCAGAATTGGCTGCACTTTCGTGCAAGTCACCCTTTCTGGTGGTTCACCAAGACAAGGTGGTGTTGCGCCCACGGCCAGAATTCTTGCCGAAGGTGGTTTCAACGTTTCACCTAAACCAGGAGATTGTTCTCCCATCATTTTGCCCCGCTCCCGTTCATCAGGTTGAGCGCGACCTCCATACTCTGGATCTCGTGAGAGCTGTACGCATTTATGTGTCCAGGACCGCCTCCTTTAGGAGTTCGGATTCCTTATTTGTCCTCACGATGGGTCGCTGTAAAGGGGCCGCGGCTTCGAAGTCGACCTTGGCCAGATGGATCAAGGCTCCCATTCAGGAGGCGTACCGGTCTTCTGGTTTGCCTCTCCCGGTGGGTTTGAAGGCACACTCTACGAGAGCTGTAGGTGCCTCCTGGGCCTTGCGACATCGAGCTTCTGCTCTACAGGTGTGTCAGGCGGCCACTTGGTCCAGCCTGCACACTTTCTCTAAGCACTATATGGTGCATGCCCATGCCTCTGCGGATGCGAGTTTGGGCAGGCGGGTTCTCCAGGCGGCGGTTGCCCACCTTTAGAGGGAACCATGTGTTATCCGTCTTGTTGAGGAACTCTTCCCGCCCTGGGGTATTGCTTTAGGACATCCCCATTGTCTGGGTCTCCCATTATGACGACCAGAAAAAAGAGAATTTTGTTTACGTACCGTAAATTCTTTTTTCTTTAGTCATCAATGGGAGACCCAGCACCCACCCAGTTGTTCCGTTGCATATTTTGCACTTGTTCTGTTCTCTGTTGAGACAGTGTTTGCCGGGTTGTTGAACCGTCTGTGCACGGCATTCTTCCCGATGTTTCGGGTGTGGTTTAATTTCTCCTCGCAGCTTATGGACTAAACTGAGGATGTCTCCTACGGTGGGGGTTTATAAGCGGAGGAGGCGGTGTCTACAAACTTGTAGTACCTAGTGTGACCTCCGGAGGGCAGAGCCCTAAACCCCATTGTCTGGGTCTCCCATTGATGACTAAAGAAAAAAGAATTTACGGTACGTAAACAAAATTCTCTTTTTGTTTGGAGTGTTGTACACGGCAGAAATACTGCAGCAATAATGCTACATGAGAACACGGCCTGAGGCTGGAAATGCACATGGGGCCGTTTTTTCAGCCAAAGTCGGAAGTAGATTAACACGAATCATAAGGGTACCTTTACACCTCGCAACATTGCATGCAATTTCACTTGCAACTTACTGGTTGCAGTGAAATCATGGACGCATTGTTCTATTTTGTTGCTGTGTACAAATGTAACAATGTGTCCATGATTTCACTGCAACCAGTAAGTTGCCAGTGAAATTCCTATAAAAGTTGCTGTGTGTAAAGGTACCCTTAGGACTTTTGAATGTGCCCCCATTTTTTTTTTTTTTTTTTTGTTTCCCCCATCCTCCTGGGGGCAGTAAGTGGCAGCCACAGTTTTTTACTAACTACATCCACAAGCGTCATCCTTTTCGAGCCTCTGGGTAAATACATGGTCACGCTTGTACATCGGCAGCCCTGCTCTTCGCTGAGAATTGTAGACAGCTGTATTAGTCTAGGACCATAGGGCTTATGGGGATGATGGGAATTGCAGCAAGGTGGTGAAACAGCAAGTTGCTGCCTCATAGTAGACGATGGTTACATTGCACGATTATTAGTAGCGAGCCTGCCTAAAGACTATCCTTTCCCCATAATTGTGCAAGCATTTTTTGATATTCAAGCATTGTTCTCTGCAACTCGTAGTCTTGTGTACGCAGATGTGCTGCCGAGAACTGTGGCCATCTGTGTGCACGGAGCAATCGCCTCAATTTCCACTACTCCCTCATACACAGCTCCTATTAGGGATGCATTTATTGTAGTACAATGGGGCTGGAGGAGGAGGGGGAAGGCTGCAGTGACAGCAGGAGGTCATGTGGGCACACTCAATAGTATAATGTAATATGCACTACCACCAAGTCCCCCCCCCCCCCCCCCCCGTCCATAGACAGTGTGCAACCTTCTTCCCCCCTATCATAGTATCTGGCCCCCCGCTGGCACTCGCAAATATTAAATAAAGGTTTAACTCGCCCCTACAACGCTTGTCTGCAGGCGCGGAGATCCCTCTTCCCCCATACTCTTGAGGAAGCTCCCATCCACACAGCTGACCTCAAAACTTTGTAAGGCTTGCTTCACACTGCGGTCAGGTCAGATCAGGTCAGGTTTTGTGTTCCTGTTCTAGGTTTTGGAGACACTCCTGGTTTTGGAACACAAAACCTGACCTGATCTGACCTGACCGCATTGTGAAGCCAGCCTAAGAGAGGATATCAGGAATTCCCTAAAGGTACCGTCACATGTGGCAATATTGCTAGGCAATTTCACTGGCAATTTTCTGGTTGCAGTGAAATCGTGGACACATTGTTCTATTTTGTTGCCGTGTACAAATGTAACAATGTGTCCATGATTTCACTGCAACCAGCAAATTGCCAGTGAAATTGCCTAGCAATATTGCCGTATGTGACGGTTACTTTAAACAGATTCCACAGCCTGGTTTATCCACACCACAGCGCCATTCTAGTTGTGCTTCTGATAATGAATCACAGAAAGAGGGCTTGGTGCACACCTCCCATTCAGTTACCTCCTCGGAGGATGAAGGGGGTTCCAAAGACTGCTCAGGAAGTGATGTTTTCTGGGTTGTCTCTGAAAAATGGCGTGCTTTCCCAGTCATTGATGCCATAAAAGACCTGGTCAAGATGGAATGGGACAAGCAGGAATCCACAGGATTTTAGCCTTCCTCTTCAAAATGGAAATATCCCTTTGATTCCCAATTAATAGAACGGTCTAAAATCTTGAAGGTCGATGCAGCTGTGGCTACTTCTTCTAAAAGAAATGTCCTGCCTCTGGAGGACGGAGGTCTTCTGAAAGATCCATCAGACTGGAAAGCCGAAACATTGCTAAAATGGAACTGGGAATCCTCAATAGGAAAAAACTCACCAAAAAAGTGCCAGGTAAATAGCCATTTCACCTAGTGATGGAGATAGATGATTAGGAATCATCTATAGGAGCCTTTAAGTCCGCTATAGCTTGTACGTGTGTGGCTTGATCAATTAGAAGAACACATTAGGTCAGGGGTTCCAAGTGACAGATTGCTGGCAGCGATTCGTCAAATCCGAAATAGTTCATCATATGTGGCGGATGCGTCAGCTGATTCCCTTTGCCTGGCAGCCAGATCCGCAGGACTTTCTAATGCAGTCCGAAGGTCTCTATGGTTAAGAGTGGACAGGGGACGCACATGCTAATAGAAAGCTGTGCGCCATTCTGTGCCAGGGTGAATACCTCTTTGGCCCTGTGCTCGATATCTTAACTAAAGCAGGAGATGTCAAAAAGTGGTTCCCTAAACTTTCTGTCCCCAACTATAAGGGAGACTTCAGGAAGAAACAAGTTTTCTCGACAGAAGTCAGACTCCAGGTGGGAGCCATCCGAGAAGCAAAGAGGTGCCAGCTACGGAGGTTCCGCCGCCTCTAAAAACAAACCTAAGTACCGTTAGTTGTGACCCACCAGTAGGTGGTAGGCTATCATATTTTTCCATAAATGGTCCCTAATTTCATCTAGCAATTGGATCCTTAACCTTATCTGGGTTGAAGCTAAACTTCGAGAGGACCCCACAGGATTCCTTTCTTCAAACTACCTTGTCTAGCCCTCTCCAACAACAGGCCCTGGAATTGGAGGTTGGGATTTGTTACGTAAATGTGTTTTAGTGGAAGTGCCTAGGGACCAGGAGGGAAGGGGATTTTAATCTCCTTTGTTCCTGATTCCGAAGCCAGATATTCTTTTCAAACTATTATTAATCTACGGAAATTAATAAACTCCTTCCTCAAATTTCAGTCCTTCAAAATGGAGTCAATCCAATCTACCATTCGGCTTCAGTTTCCCAGGTGTTACATGGTGGTATTAGATCTAAGGGACGCCTACTATCATCTCCCTGTTCATCAGGATCACTAGCAATTTCTAAGAGTGGCGATGTCTCTAGAACAGAGGTCCCCAACTCCAGGCCTCGAGGGCCGCCAACAGTGCAGGATTTCAGGATTTCCTTAGTATTGCACAGGTGTTAATGTGATCAGATGCACAGGTAATGATTCGAACCCCTGTGCAATACTAAGGAGATCTTGAAAACATGCACTGTTGGCGGCCCTCGAGGCCTGGATTTGGGGACCCTTGCTCTAGAAGGTCGCATCAGACATTGCAGTTTTCCCCCATGCCGTTCGGTCTCTATGGCTCCACGAGTCTTTACAAAGGTGATGGCGGAAATGATGGCTCATGTGAGACAGTGTGATACGCTTATTGTCAGGGGCGTAACTACAATAGGTGCAGGGGTTGCGATCGCACCCGGGCCCTGCAGCCTAGGGGGGCCCCAAAAGTCCCTTTGGCCCATAGAAAAAGACTAATACTATTAAAGATTTGCATTAATTGGGGCCCCGTTGGAGCTTTCGCATCGGGGCCCCTGGGCCTGAAGTTACGCCACTGCTTATTGTTCCATATTTGGATGATTTTTTGATAGTGGGGAACTCTGAGGCTCAATGCAGGTCCCGACTAAATCATGTCATGTTGTCCTTACAGGAATTAGGTTGGATAATAAACTTACAAAAGTGAAGAGTAACACCGACTACGTTACAAAGCTTTCTGGGTCTCCACTTAGACTCAAGCGTTCAAAAATGTTTCCTGCCGGAAGACAAGGTAACATCTGTACTTGCCAAAATGAGCAGAGTGGTGGCCAAGCCCGAACTGTCCCTGAGACAGGCCATGTCCCTATTGGGAACTTTGACCTCCTGCATCCTGGCGGTCCAATGGGCACAGTTCCATTCACAAAGTCTCCAACAAGAGGTTCTAAGTGCAGACAAATGCCTGAAGGGTTGTCTGGAAGGCCGAGTTCATCTGTCCATCTCTGCAGTAAATTCTCTGTCCTGGTAGATGTGCCCAGTTCACTTGTCCAGAGGAGTTTCATGGATCATAACCCCTGGCTCTGTAGTGACAACCGATGTCAGTCCCTTAGGGTGGAGGGCCTACTTGGGGGACCACCTGGCCCAGGGGCAGTGGACACCAGAGGAAGAGAGAGGCTCTTCCAATCTGAGGGAGTTACGGGCGGTCAAGTATGTTCTATTTACATTTTGGCATCACCTTCACAATTACCCCACAGTGGTTGTATACATAAATCACCAAGGGGGGAAACACAGTCGCCCTCTCTGATGTCCACACGGAGGATATATTTCTCCTAGCAGAAGAGTATTTTCTCTCCCTCTCACCAACAGGGGTTCTGAACAAGATGATTTCAGATAGATAGTGAGATTGTGGGGAGTACCAGAGATAAATCTGTTTGCAACCAGAAGGAACAGACAGGTTCAGCGATTTGCCTCCCTACACCCCCAGACCATCCGGAGGTGTTGGATGCGCTTCAGGTATCATATCGACTGGGCCTATGCCCTTCCACCCATGTGTCTGATTCCTCTGGTCCTTCGCTAAATCAGGTTGAGGGCGAGAGTCCTGATCGCCCCTTTTTGGCTCAGAAGGCTTGGTTTTGGCTGAGGGCCATGTCAGTGTCCCACCCATGGGTTCTCCCGACGGGAGCTGCTTTCTCA
Organism: Allobates femoralis; assembly: GCA_033576535.1. Lineage (NCBI taxonomy): Eukaryota > Metazoa > Chordata > Amphibia > Anura > Aromobatidae > Allobates > Allobates femoralis. The sequence goes on from JARQOC010000009.1 coordinate 5,726,614, forward strand.
AGGTTTTATCAACCCCAAGCGGAGGGTCTAGATCTAACGGCTTGGAATTTGAGAGGGCAGCTTCTGAGACGGAGGGGGTTCTCTGACGCTTTGATTTCTACTCTCCTCCAAAATCGTAAGGCAGTAACCACTAACCTTTACTGCAAAGTTGTAATACATTTTTGCAATTTTATACAGGGTCCCTCAATGACCAGGCACCGATTCCGGCCATCCTCGAGTTCTTGCAGAAGGGTAGTGAGTTGGGCCTGGCGGTCACCACTTTAAACGTCCAAATTTTGGCCTTGGGAGCCCTATACAACTGTAATGTCTCAGGTGATACATGGTTTCCAGATTTATCCAGGCCTGTGAACGAAGCGACCAGGTGCACATCTCTAGAATAGCTCCCTGGGACTTGAATCTAGTACTGGACGCCTTGACTTGACCTTCATTTTAACCCTTAGCTGCAGCTTCCAATAAAAATGTGACTTTGAAAACCGCCTTATTGGTAGCTTTGACGTCTGCTAGGTGGGTGGGCGACTTACAGGCTCTCTTGGTAGATCACCCCTTCCTTCTCGTTTTTCTGGATAGGTTCGTTCTAAAACCAGACCCTTCCTATCTCCCAAAGTCTGTTCTAAGTTTCATAGGAGCCAAGAGATAGTCCTTCCCTCCTTTTATGATAATCCATCTACTCTAGAGGAACAGACGTTTCAGACGTTAGATGTGAGGAGGACAGTCTTTGAGTATATTGCTAGGACTCAGCCCTGGAGGAAGAGTAGGGCTGTGTTTGTCTCATTCCCGGGTCATAGGAAGGGGTCTAGTACCACAAAAAGCACCATCTCCAGGTGGATTCGGGAAGCTAGCTGCTCAGCCTATTCATCAAAAGGTGAGCAGCCTCCTGACCGCATTAAGGCCCATTCTACAAGGGTCATGTCTGCTTCCGGGGGCCGAACGCTTATATTCCGATAGAATTAATTTGTAAGGTGGCTACTTGGGCCTCTCCTTCCACCTTTTTTCGTCACTATCGTCTTGACTTGTCTTCTTCTGATCTCAATTTCGGGAGAGCTGTTCTTAATGCTGTGGTCCCTCCCAGGTGATGGTCTCTGCAAGTCTCTCGGGGGGTGCGGTCATGGCGATAAGTAATCTCTGATTTTCCTACCGGTAATCGTATATTACGGAGTCCATGACAGCACCCACTCACTTCCCACCCTTGTATTTATTATTATTATGGTTATTCTTATTATCATTATTTATGGGTTTGCCACTTATTACAAGAGGGTTTGTGTGGCCCCTTTTCACACCTTATGGTGATGGTCTTCTGATAGTACTAATCATTATGTTCGTGTATTTATACGGTTATGGCGGTTCCTCCAATTTCTCTGTAACCAACTGAGGAGGTGAGGGGGAGCTCCCCTTTTTATCTGTAGGTTTCCTGTCCTTGGGGACTGATCCTCTCTCTCGGTGGATGCTGTCATGGACTCCATAAAATACGATTACCGGTAAGTAATCTCAGGTTTTGATCAGAAAAATGTTTCATTGTTATACAATTCTTTTATCCACACAAAGAAATAGCCATATAGTAAAATATACGGTAATATAAAATAATATTTATTCATGTTTATAGCGCTATTAATTCCATAGCACTTTACATACATTTGCAATATCCTTAAATTGTTTAAAAAAAATAATAGTCACATAGGGTTACAACAAGGACATACAGTATGTAAACTATGGGGCATCACATTACAACCAGAGGGAGATCCAGTCAGATGTAGTCTAAATAGACCCAAAATATGTCACACCGATAATTCTAGAATGCTAGAACAATATAATAACGTACTAATGAGCTAAGAAATATGATAGGCATACAGTGTAACAGACTCAAAATATTGGCATATAAACAAAAAGCAATGCCAACTAACCTGTGGACATCTCCTGTTGGACTGGTGCTGGGTCCCAACGTGCGTTTCGGCTTCTGCCTTCGTCAGGCATCATATCATTCTTTGGATTGCAGAAGGTAAAGTTCGCTATATCCACTGCAGCACAGGTCAATTTATGCTTCTCCATAGTGCGCAGTTCCCTAATCTGCCGAATTGCTGTTTGTCGGGGAAGGGGGCACCCCTGCATGAGTGACGGTTCAGGCCAACTGCGTTGTCGCTCCACTGTCAGTACGGAGTCCGCTGCAGAATGAGACGCAGTAGAGAGGCGGTCGCTTGAATATGTTCACACACAAGCCGATTTGTTGACTATACATGCCCTGAATGATGATTGTAATATTCTGCTCACAACATTATTTTGATCTTTGGAATGGATTTTCTCAAAGTTGGTTTGACACACATTAAATGAGTTGTCTATACATATATATCTATTATATAATCACAAATGGGTTTTTGCCCCTTTGAGTCCGCGCGCTGCGAGTCAGTGTCGTCATGTGATACGCCGAAGCATTGCCGCGAGCGCCATTGCGAGTCAGAGACTCGCTCTTCTAGATCCGATGCATGTGCATGGCACCAGCTAGTTATATATATATATATATATATACAGTACAGACCAAAAGTTTGGACACACCTCTCATTCAAAGTGTTTTCTGTATTTTCATTACTATGAAAATTGTAGATTCACACTGAAGGCATCAAAACTATGAATTAACACATGTGGAATTATTTACTTAACAAAAAAGAGTGAAACAACTGAAAATATGTCTTCTATTCATAGGTTCTTCAAAGTAGCCACCTTTTGCTTTGATTACTGCTTTGCACACTTACCATTCTCTTGATGAGCTTCAAGAGGTAGTCACCAGAAATGGTCTTCCAACAGTCTTGAAGGAGTTCCCAGAGATGTTTAGCACTTGTTGGTCCTTTTTCCTTCACTCTGCGGTCCAGCTCACCCCAAACCATCTCGATTGAGTTCAGGTCTGGTGACTGTGGAGGCCAGGTCATCTGGCGTAGCACCCCATCACCATCACACTTCCTCCTCCATGCTTCACGGTGGGAACCAGGCATGTAGAATCCATCCGTTCACCTTTTCTGCGTCGCACAAAGACACGGTGGTTGGAACCAAAGATCTGAAATTTAGACTCATCAGATCAAAGCACAGATTTCCACTGGTCTAATGTCTATTCCTTGTGTTCTTTAGCCCAAACAAGTCTCTCCTGCTTGTTGCCTGTCCTTAGCAGTGGTTTCCTAGCAGCTATTTTACCATGAAGGCCTGCTGCACAAAGTCTCCTCTTAACAGTTGTTGTAGATCTCTGTTGTTGTGTCTGCTGCTAGAACTCTGTGTGGCATTGACCTGGTCTCTAATCTGAGCTGCTGATAACCTGCGATTTCTGAGGCTGGTGACTCGGATGAACTTATCCTCCGCAGCAGAGGTGACTCTTGGTCTTCCTTTCCTGGGACGGTCCTCATGTGAGCCAGTTTCTTTGTAGCACTTGATGGTTTTTGCAACTGCACTTGGGGACGCTTTCAAAGTTTTCATAATTTTTTGGACTGACTAACCTTCATTTCTCAAAGTAATGATGGCCACTCGTTTTTCTTTACTTAAAATTTGTATTATGGCAAGAAAAAAGCAGCTAACAGTCTATTCAGTACGACTATCAGCTGTGTATCCACCAGACTTCTGCACAACACAATTGATGGTCCCAACCCCATTTATAAGGCAAGAAATCCCACTTATTAAGCCTGACAAGGCACACCTGTGAAGTGAAAACCATTTCCGGTGACTACCTCTTGAAGCTCATCAAGAGAATGCCAAGAGTGAGCAAAGCAGTAATCACAGTAAAAGGTGGGGTACGGGTTTGGTAAAGCTTTTTTTGGTGGGAGTGGGGGTGCAGGTTTGGCTTGGGGTGAATTTTATTGGGGGGGAGTTTTTTGGAGGAGCAATGTGTGGCCATACACAAAAGAGACAGAGCTAACCAGAGGGGCGGGCCTATATGGAGTGGGCGGAGGCATGACACACACACACTCAGCTTTATAAGATTTTTTAAATTTATATACAATTGTTTTTTTTTTTCCTTCTCGAACTCTATTCCTGCTATTCCGGTAGCAGCTGCGTGATCTCACCTGTCAACTTCCCAGAACTGACCCCACTAAGAAGCGATCTGTCAAAGATGTTTGTGTGCTACTGTAATGGCCGCAAGGGTCAGGGGGTACTCGGAAGGTTGACTTTTTGGGAGGTCACGGTGGCTGTGGCCCAGCTCCGTGGCCCTGGCCGTGCAGTAATGGGGGTTATTTACAGGGGATATGAGTCTTTTCGTGACACCACCTGTGGTATTCGGCAGGGGTGGCCGACGCTGCTTGGATGAGTCCAGGGGATGGTATTATGGCAGCTGGGATGGTAATGGTGGTAATGGGTATAATGTGAGAGCCTCTGGGATGATGGTAGTTGTAGTTGGGGTGCAGGAGGTGGCACGGAGGACACAGTAAATAATGGGAGGACACAGAGGGTGCAGTTTTTTTACCTTTACTCACAGTTCATCAGTTCCAGACCAGCCAGGGCACCGTGTCCTTTGGGTCAGCAATCCAGTCAACTCCTAGGCAATTCGGGTTCACTCTACCGAGACACCCTTTTTATAAGCCTCTCCAGGTTGTCTTCTCTGCACTGGCTACTCTCTCCTGCCCCGTGCCTTCATGTTACAGAGTCCCAAGCAGGTGGCTGTGGGCCCAGTCGAGTGACGGTCGACACGTACTCTGACTCTAGGTATAGCCACCGTTTTGCAGATTGTCCAGGGTAGTTTGGTATTGTGCTAACAGCCCAGTCGCCTCTGGTTTCCTAGCTGAACCATGAAGTGTTGCCAAATTAGAGCTGGTGTCCTCTTGCAACCTAGTTCCTCAAGCAACAAGCTTGGGGTGATTGCTGGAACGGGTCCCTCTGGCCAGGGTTCTGTGGCGACCAACCAACTGGTCCCACTCCTCTTCTAGCGCTAGCCTCCCCTAGAACTCCATCTTCTTGGTGTTCTTCTCAGACTCGACTTACTAAACCAGGGGTCTCAAACTCCAGGCCTCGAGGGCCGCACACAGTCCAGGTTTTCAGGATTTCTATAGCATTTGACAGTTGGTAATCAAATGACCAACTGTCAAATTCTAAAGATATCCTAAAAACCTGGACTGTGTGCGGCCCTCGAGGCCTGGAGTTTGAGACCCCTGTACTAAACCCTCTCCCTCCAACAAACTGAACTCCTTAACTGCCTAACTCTTCTTCCTATCTGCCTTTCTTCTCTCTGTTCCCACCCCCTCTGCCTATTCCCTTCTCCTGCCTCAAGATGGGGCTCCTCGTATGAGGTCACTTCCGCCCCCTCTATCTCCTGGCTAGGAGTCAGGATGGGTGTTGGGTGAAGGTGTGCGTGTTTCGGGCTTGTGTCCCCTCCTTACCTGGGAGTGGCATACTACACCTATAGTTTAGGTGCAGTACCTCTTTGACGACCAGACCACAGGGGCGCCATACTACATTGTGCAGAGACAAGTCATGGATGGAGAGAGGTGGTCATGATGGTCTGGGCCAAATCCAGAAGAAAGGGGAAAGTGAGCAACTACAATCAAAGTTACTAGATTTATCTGCACACTATTGATATATGAGGTCTGCAGACCACTGGTATCTACCACTATATGGTCACTTTATACAATAGTTTTCCCAGGTGGGAGAGTTTATACCTGTAATATTGTAATGCAATCAGACATGCCAATCACTGCAAAACGTTTTTTATTTGAAAAAACAGTAATAAAACACGGCAAGCTGCTTATTGCATACAGAAGTGATTAAAGATAACACCAATCATGGTTCAATCAGGAGTATGACAGGAGGTTATAAAAGCCTTTTTCTGGTGACATGCCCCCTGAGGAAGCTCTAGCAGGAACGTGTTGGGGCATCTTAATTTGACTGGTGACTATACGGATACCGAACATGGTAAGCAGGCTATTATATTATTTGATGGGGCAGATACTGGAGGGAACACAAGGGACCTTTAATGGTATGGAAAAATGGTGAATTCAGAGGTTCACTTATCAGACCCTGAGAGCCCAAGTCTCTATCTGCTATCATACACTGAGGTGCTTAGATTCTGTGTAACCACATATACTGGCTGTATTTTTGCCACCAATAAAGGTTTTTATAATCTCCTGCCATACTCCTGACTGAGCCATGACTGGTGTTATCTTTAATCACTTCTATATGCAGTAAGTAGCTTGCCGTGTTTTATTACTGTTTATTCAAATAAAAACGTTTTGCAGTGATTGGCATGCCTGATTGCTTTTCATTATTACGGCTATAAAATCTCCCACCTGGGAAAATTATTGCGTAATGTATTACTTTCCATGTAGTGCTCAGCTATATGTTCTAACACTATATGGTCACTGTATATTGGGAAGATGAAATATTGGTAATAGTACAGTGGATTTTGTTAACAATCAGTATGGTGGTATTGTTGGTCTTAGTCTACTTGATTTTGTTCAGTAACGGTATGGTAGTATTATTTAGTTACTGTTTGATATTAATACTTTGATTTAGAAGTGTATAATCATGCACAGAAAATCCTTATGGCTACATTGTCGTTGATATACAGGCTGGGCCATCTATATGGACACACCTAACTAAAATGGGAATGAATGGTGATATCAACTTGAAATAACTCATGAAACAATAAAGTTGCATTAAAACCAAGCGCACCATTGCTTTTCATACGAAATTCTCAATAAATTTGATGTGTCACATGACCCTCTTCCCATTGAAAAAATAAAGTTGGATCCAAAATGGCCTGACTTCAAAATGGCCGCCATGGTCACCACCCATCTGGAAAAGTTTTCCCCCTCCCATATAGTAATGTGACACAAACAGGAATTTGATATCACCAGCCATTCCCATTTTATTTAGGTGCATCCATATAGATGGCCCACCCTGTATATCCCACTGACTACCTCTATGCTGCATGTAGCTGCGACATGCACTCATTTTTAGCTGTGCAATCTATGTCACACCCAAGTGAGGGAATGCCCGGGACCTGCCGCAACACAAAGAAAACAAGGATGGAAAGAGAGTAAGGCCCTAGCAGTAGGGAAAGGGGAAGCAGGTCACCTTCTGGCACTCACCTGTGTCTATACCCTAAGATCACTAACCTCCCTACACGGGTACCTCCCCCCCCATTGGCGTCACGTGCCAAATCCCTGACTATCGCTCTACTAACACTGGATAGTGGAAATACCAGTGAGTGAACTAGTCTCACCCCTGCAGTAATCAGACACAAGGAAATAAGGCTAGACAGAGGGACATAGAAAGAATATACTCCAACTTCAAAACTACAGCAAAGCACCAGGGCTGCAAGCGTCACGACTTCAGCAACTACATGAGACTTGCTCCTTCCCTGGTGGTCAGCATAAAGATGGATTCTATAACTGGTATCAGATGATGGAATACATGACTGTTTAAACTGGAGGGGAGTGGTCACAAAAGTTGCACCTGAAATAGGACTAACAAAGAACTACCAGTAAGTAAAGAGTCCTTAACTCCTGCAGCACAACATTTAAAAACCAACATTTTACAAGGCAATGTGGACCTCAGGTCCTGGACACATCAAAGGTCTCCCAAGGACGATAGACACCCATGATACACGGCCAATATTGCTATGTGATCAGGTTGAGTTTGGTGATCCAGACTATAATATTCTGGTTTGTATGTACCATTTTTTGTATATTGCTGCTTTTGGGTAAGGCCAGATGGTTTAATAAAAGGATGCATGATTTTGCTGAACAGCTGATTTGCCTGAAAAACCAAGGGTCCGATGGTAATGGCTGCAAGGTTTTGCAGAAGAAACAGATCTACAAAGCATCTTCCAACAATCAATTAAGCTGCTGGACACAGTAATGCTCTGTGCTAATGTACCAAGATGGGGCATAATATACCAGAATGGGGGGTTATATACCAGGATGGGAGGCTATATACCAGAATAGGGGGCTATATACCAGGATGGGGGCTATAGTATATACCAGGATAGGGGGCTGTGTACCAGGATGGGGGCTATATACCAGGATGGGGGCTATAGTATATACTAGGATAGGGGGCTGTGTACCAGATGGGGGCTATATACCAGGATGGGGGATATATAGCAGGCTGGGGGATGATATACTCTGATAGGGGGGCTGCTGTATTTCCCACTCTAGGCTTATATGACACGCCCACTCCAGGGCAGGAAAGACTCGGTACCGGGCAGTTACTAGTTGTTCTCACGTCTTCACTTCTCAGTTCTTTTCACAGGGACAGACAGGGGTCGAGACCCGGTCCCGTGACCCTGGCAGTGTCATTTTAATAAAGGGGATGATGTTAGGGAAAGTCTGAGGGGATAAAAGGGGCACTTGTGACGCCACATGCAGTATGCGGCCAGGGCAGCCGCCACTGCTGCAGAACCTCTGGGGTTGATGACCAGCAGCTTAGATAGTCCCGCTCCCCACAGGCGGAGTGCATTCCCCAGGGCAGTGGAGTGGTTTCCCCCGGCTCGTACCTTGGCAGTTGGTCACTCGGTCAGCAGAACCTCCGGTGTCGTAGGTGGCCTCTGCGGCCGATGGTTCACCGGGTACTTTACTGAAAAACCTTTTGTAATCATTACAGTCCTTCAGTGCAGTAAGATGTTACAGCGACAAATGAGTATGGGTGCTGCAAGTGGATTTTTATGGTTGGTAGATGGATCCCTCACTGTGTGCCTTTATTGTTCTTTTCTTCCCTTGCCTCCCAGTGGCGGCTGACCTCCTGCTGTTCCTCTTTACCTCCCTTGCTCCTGTCGGGTGAACCTTCTTACGGGCACTGCGGGCTGTTCTGCTGTTCCTGATTCCCCTCTAATGGGTTCTTTAGGAGTCAGGGCCGTATCTGAAGATACCCCCGGTCAACGGATTTTCTGTGAGCCTTGAAGGTTATCATAGGTGCGGGCTCCGGTACCCGGACGCACCTTATCTGCTCCAGGCCCACCATCTGACCGCCTTCCTCCCCGAGTCCTAGACTGACTCTAGACTACCCTAGTGTCCCCCCTCTCCCGGGGTCCCTCCCACCAGATGACTAGTGTGGGGGTGTGGGTACAGGGTTCCACCTACTGTCCATAACTCCACTTGCAGTGGGGTGACTACACCGCTTTTATGGGTGTAGTACCCCTTTTGTGGCACCTACATGGTGGGGCGCTAATTACACCCTTGATGAAACATACTCGTCCGCGGGGTATCACATTTGTATACGGGAAATAAAAAAAACACTTTTTTCATATATATTAAATACCAACGGGTAACTATTTACAATTTAAGTAGACTTAAAGTTCTTCCCATCTCTAGGAGGCGCATGGCTTCAAACGTTGCACATATAAAAATAATACACAAGACACTATTCACTCTGGCCCAACGGGACCGGTACTAACTATACGCTTTTTCACTCATCACACATTATCAGGCATTAGGGGACAGTTCAGTATAAAAGTCTTTAGGGTCGACGGGGACACACTCTTCATTACAGGGCAGGATGCAAGTAAAGGGGCATGGTTGCTGGGAAGGTGGGGGGGCTATGTACAGGGCAATGTCTCTCAACGGGAGTCTCTTGCAATTAAGGAGTCTTCTGTTCAACGGGGGTTATCTGCACAACGAGCAATGCAGATGGCAAACCAGCCAAGTGGGCCGGGGTAACGTTCATATAACACCTGCTCACCTCTATACAGTTCGCGCCAGGGATGTCCTTTCCTCAAGAACGATTCCACGTCCCGCGAGAGAAGAACACATCGTCAAACAATCCGGTTTCCCTTAGGAACCAACCCCCATCCATCTTCTTGGTATACGGAGACGCTGTTCCAGACTTGCGCAGCTCGATGGGAAGTGGGGGATGAGCTCGGGCCTCATCTCTCAGCCTCCTGGTGGCCTTCTCTCTCTGGCACCAGTCCTCCTGTCGCCGTTGCATCGCGACCTGGTCTCTCTCGTCCAGGGCTGGCCGGTGCTCTGTAGCGACTGGTACTGTGGGGGCGGTGAAGTGCTGCTGGATGCTGCGCGTGTCTCCGCGGAGCCTAGAATGGCAGGAACTCCTCGTTGGTGCCGCTGCCACGTGGTCCAACATGCCTCTTTGGGGGTGCTCCCTCCTGAGGCTCCATCAGGTTCTTCGTCGTCGTCGTCTCCGTCATAAAAATCCTCAATCTTACATCTGGTGCTGAGTGTTGCGCTGCCTCCAGCTGGAGACAGCTCTGGCCCGGTAAAGTGGTGGTGTCGGATTTCGGTTTGGTCCTGAGCCGGTCGGATGGGTGGTGGTAAGGAGCACGGTCTGCTCTACGCTCTTTCTGCGATTGCTGCTCCGGCTGTCTCTGAGCGACAGCTGAGGTCACTCGGCACTCCACCTGACACACCAGTCAGCGTTTGTTCATCTCCTGATGAGCCGTGTGAACGAATCCGCAGTAGTTGGCGTCGCCTTCATAGTCAGTAGGACGCTGCTGCTGGGTTCCTTGCTCGGCACGGGTCTGTTCTTCAGCTCTCTGACAACGTGTCTCCACCGGGTGCTGCCATTGCTGCTGGGTACAAAGGAGTCTGATGGTGTCTGTCCTTCTTTTCCGGTTTGTACAGCGATGGGCGGGCACTCCCTGGGAACTTCCTGTGGGCCGCTCCCCTCATTGATTGATGGCAATCGGGGCGGCCACACTTTTTGGCGCTCTGTCTAGGCTCTCCTTCCTCTAGGTGCTGAGGCACCCCCGGGCCTGCACATGGTGTTTACTTCATGGCGACGGCACCATCTTGGGTCCTCGTGCAATAATGGCGGGAATCCATTTTTGGCACCGGCAAAGGCAGAAAAAGTAAATTTTAATTCCGAGTTCAAAGGCACACAGTACCTGGTTGTGCCGGGCACGTTATCCTGTTAGTGGACGCCAGTTTGATGCACCCAGGGCAGGGTACTCAGTTCTCAGGCGGGCTGTGTGGAAGTCACGGGTGGCTGCCTGAAGCTGTGGTCCTGGTGGTCAAGGGATAAGGAAAATAATAAAAATGAAAATAAAGTTTTTGTTCGTGACGCCACCTGCAGTACCTGATGATGCTCACCAGCGTCGCTACAGTTCTCCGGTGGTTGGTGGTATTGCGGCAATGATGATGTAGTCCTCCGCAGGCAGGACTGGACCTCCGGGGCAGCATTTCTGTGGAAGGAATCAGTTTGTGCAAGGAAAGATGCAGCAGATTCGAGAAGTCACTTCACCGGGTACTTTACTTGAAAAACCTTTAGTAATCATTACAGTCCTTCAGTGCAGTAAGATGTTACAGCGACAAATGGTTATGGGTGCTGCAAGTGGATTTTTATGGTTGGTAGATGGATCCCTCACTGTGCCTTTCTTATTCTTTTCTTCCCTTGCCTCCCAGTGGCGGTGAAGTCTGATCTCATGTAGATTAAATCTGACCTCTTGCTGTTCCTCTTTACCGTCCTTGCTCCCGTCGGGTGAACCTTCTTATGGGCGCTGCGGGCTGTTCTGCTGTTCCTGATTCACCTCTAATGGGTTCTTTAGGAGTCAGGGCCATATCTGAAGATACCCCCGGTCAACTGATTTTCTGTGAGCCATGAAGGTTATCACAGGGGTGGGCTCCGGTACCCGGTTCCTCTCCTGGGGCAAACTCTCCGGTTACTTTGCTCCCCACTCCTTCTTCTTATCTGGGATCTATTCTGTTCTCTCCTGGGTCCCTCAGCCGAGGAGACCCTCCTTTCTCCTGGTGATGCCTGACCCAGACGCACCTTATCTGGTCCAGGCCCACCATCTGACCGCCTTCCTCCCGAGTCCTAGACTACCCTAGTGCCCCCTGGTGGTGACTATATAACCTCCTGGGGTCCCTCCCACCAGATGACTAGTGTGGGGGTGTGGGTACAGGGTTCCACCTACTGTCCATAACTCCACTTGCAGTGGGGTGACTACACCGCTTTTATGGGTGTAGTACCCCTTTTGTGGCACCTACATGGTGGGGCGCCACAGAGACCACAATCCAAGAGTCTGGAGGAGAAGTGGAGAGGCCACAATAGAAGAGTCTGGGAGGAGAAGTGGAGAGGCCACAATCCAAGAGTCTAGAGGAAAAGGCCACAATCCAAGAGTCTGGAGGAAGAGGCCACAATCCAAGAGTCTGGAGGAAGAGGGGGGAGACCACAATCCAAGAGTCTGGAGGAGAAGTGGAGAGGCCACAATCCAAGAGTCTAGAGGAAGAGGCCACAATCCAAGAGTCTGGAGGAAGAGTGGAGAAGCCACAATCCAAGCTGCATGAGGTCTAGTGTGACGTTTCCACAATCAGTGATGGTTTGAGGAGCCATGTCATCTGCTGGTATAGGTTCACTGTGTTTTATAAAGACCAAAGTCAGCGCTGCCATCTACCAGGACATTTTTTGAGCACCTGTGGCAGCCCTGCGACCAGGAGGCCACAAAGGGAACTGCAGCCAGGAAGGTAGGAACGACAGTTGAACACCAACACCCTCACAGCCCACACAACCCACGTAGCAGTAGAAAGCAGCACCCAACCCGGAGCCTGGGAACTCTAGGCAGGCAAGGGGTGGTGGGTTTAGAGACAGTGGGTGGGCCAGCAAGCAAGTCAGGTGACAGAGGGTAGATATAGAGCAGGGAGAGGAGAAAGGAGTCAGTAGGCCGGTGTAGGCTGAGCAGCAAAGAAAGAAGCACATGTCCTGGAAGAGTGGGGTGGAAGGAGCGCAGATTCTGGAGAGCCAGTGTAAGCCACAGAGAGAAAGCCCATCCGGAGCCAGCACCCCAGGAGTGTGAGGGACAAGAGGGACAGTGACACTGGGCCCTAGAACCACGGCCGAGATGGCAGACTGCAGGCGAAGTAGCCCTCCTATTGAACCCGAAGACACGTTAGAGAGAGCCTCACCCAGGAGACTATTGGAGGCTAGGCTGACAGTAGAGTGTCGGCTCTAAAGGGACCGTTGCTTTACCCGGTATCCCCAACAACCGACGGGGACCTCAGCTTCACGTTAGGGTCCCTACCCCAAAGGACAGGCAGCTCAGTGGCAACCCGGAGGGCCACAGGGGTCATACTGTCCGGAGTCACACACACCAAGTGAACAATAGACAGAAAATCAACAGCCTGAAAGGACAGTGAGACAGAGTGAGGAGTCATAGAAGGAACCTGGCTGCAGAGAGTAAAGGAACCCGGAAGGGAGAGTGTGCCCGTGTAAAGAGTATAAATTGTGAACTGTACTGGAACTGTAACTGAGAGAGAACTTTGAGAAGTAAACACGGTGAACCCTGAATCTGACTCCCTTGCATGTTTCTGCCTGCATATGACTCTCTCGAAACAAGTCTGTAGAAGATTTCCACCTGGAGAGCCACAGCTTGTCGGCTCCAACACTGAAGGAGGATTGCTGCAGCTTCAGGACAGTAAGTGCACTGCACCCAGCACAGGCCTGCACCATACCCTACACAATAGACTGTACCAACACTGCCACGGGGAACTCAGTTCTGCCCACGGAGAACTATTCCATACTGGCTGCCATTACATCATCCCCGGAGTTCTGCAGCAGCGGTGGCCCCACTACTGGCCACACACTGTGGGTGGCGTCACGACTGACATTATCCCCTGTAAATATTTCCCTTATTGTTGCCAGGGCCCGGGACATGGTCCGGACCAGGACTATCCGTGACATCCCCTGTAGCAGACCCGGTCCGGTACCGAGTACCCCCGTCCCAGTGGGTTCGACACACTTCACGCTTCCCTCTGCTGACAAGCTTTTTGGAGATGGAGATTTCATTTTCCAGCAGGACTTGGCACCTGTCCACACTGCCATAAGTACCAATACCTGGTTTAATAACCACAGTATGACTGTGCATGATTGACCAGCAAACTCGCCTAACCTAAACCCCATAGATTCTCTATGGGGTATTGTAAAGAGGAATATGAGAGACACCAGGCCCAACAATGCAGACGAACTGAAGGCTGCTATCAAAGCAACCTGGGCTTCCATAACACCTCAGCAGCCACAGGCTGATCGCCTCCATACCATGCCACATTGACGCAGTAATTCATGCAAACGGAGACACGACCAAGTATTGAGTGCATTTACAACACGTACTTTTCAGTAGGCCAACATTTATGAGTTAAAAATCATTTATTCAGTTGGGTTTATATAATATTGTAATTTTCTGAGATAATGACTGTAATGGTGTATACTTTGCTCTGTCCTGTATTTATGTATACTATGCAATTTATTGTGCTGTAACTTAACCTGTAACAATTTGCCTGGCCTGTATCCTTGGGCTATAATGTACCGTAATTAGGCTTTGGTCAACAGCTAGTGGGGATTGTGTCATTGTTCCTCTCAGCAGGAGGTGACTCCAATAGCCAAACCTGTTAGGGTGCTTTCACATAATGATTTTTTCCCTGTCCATGGGATCCTACTTTTTGTAGGATCCCACGGACAGGAAAGGACACCACAGGGGGTGACCTATTCTGTGTCCGGGTCCGTGATTATCAAGGATCCGGACACAGCGGGGCACTTTCACTTCTGCAATGTATAATATGCATTGCAGAAGTGAAATATAAGTGAAATATAAGATGTAGCGACCGGTGGTAAGGCCGCGGGTGTGTGTGTATGATCTTTCTCAACAGAATCCCCATACTCAGATTTAACCGGTAGTAACATTTCTTTACTGTAAAACATGTCTATAACACAGTCAACTGATCTAGCTGCACACATGTATATGGTGGGGTCTCTGGATCTTCACTTCTTCCGGGTACGCAGCTAGCAAAGAAAAAAACACAACAATGGAGATATCTTTCCCTAACTTTCCCTAAAATCACGTACCAGTCTATCACAGAAGAAGATGTTGCTCCCACGTCGCAGGCCTGGGGATCTCACGATGACGGGTCCCGATGCAGCGCTGAAGGGGGAAACTCCTCAGTCTTCTTCTGTGGTCTCCTTCCGCAGGTAACAGAATCTTTCTTTGTTAGTCTCTCCCAGTCTCAGGGCACACCGAGCAGCAGACGGGAGCCCACAGCAGCACAGAAGTCTCTCTCAGTCTCGGGGCAAACCGATGAGCAGAAGGGAGATCACAGTAGCACAGATGGCTCCCTTATGTCAGTCACAGCCCCTGCACATGTAATCCAGTGGCAATGTCCTGAATTCCGGAGGCAATGTCCTGAATTTGAGTAGGACCCTCGGTAAGGCAAGGTCCTGCAGACCGGGGGTTGCAGCAACGATCTTCACAGGGTATTTCTTCCCAAGAATCTGGCTGCAAAAGAGCCCTATGTCTGTCCTGGCTGCGCTCTCTGGATCTGCACTGTTTTTCTGCTTTCACTTCCTGGGTAAACAACAGAGATGGTGGGGGCTTTCCACCCTCTGTGATTGTACAGTCCACTGATGCCCCCTGGTGGACAAGTGCGGACTGTGCACAGTTCATTTCAGTGTCAATTTCAATAATACAATCTGAATTGTACACCTCATTACATAAGAAAGCGTTAAAAATAAAAAATTACTATGCTCACCTATCCTCGATCGACCGCTGCCTCCCAGCAAGCACACGGACCTTGCTGGGAGGCAGCGGTGGATCGAGGATAGGTGAGCATAGTAATTTTCTATTTTTAACTCTTTCTTTTACTTAATTACACTTCTGCAATGTATATTATACAAGTGTAATTAGAAGGGTAGGAGCAATTTTAGTGTACTGTGCATGCTCAGTACACTAAAATCGGGTCCGAGGAACAATCAGCTGTTTCCTCGGACCCTCGCTCATAGGCCCCCATGTTAAAGGACACGGATTGGATCGGATTTGGCCTAATTGTCATCCAATTTTGTGGGATCCGATTTTTTTCTGAGCCCAAAATCGGAGCAGTTTCCGATTTTGGGTCCAGCAAAAATTCGGATCCCACAAAATCGGATGCCAATTAGGCCAAATCTGATCCAATCCGACCCCCATAGGATAACGTGGGGGCCAAATCGGATCCGTGGCTGTCCGTTTTACGGACAGCCATGGATGCACAAAAATCGTGATGTGAAATTGGCCTTAGAGACAATGAAGCCCTGAGAGTCTGGAATGTTCTGACTGGAGCAAACCATTCCATAGTAGGTGTGAACCCCCCTATACATGGACTGATCCCAAGAGCCCAGACAATGCATTCATGTTTAGGATCAGTCAGTTAGTTGAATAGGTGCCCGTGGGATTGTGCAGAGTCCTTCCTTGGTTGGATCCAGTGGACTCTATCTGGACTATTTCTTCCATTAACCTGGCGTCAGGATTGCCGGGTGACGCCCTTGGAAATGCTCCTTGGCTGTAGACTTCTTACAGACTCGGCAGAATTGTCTTCATTTGTGCGGTTCCATTTTCCCTGTTCAATAAATCTCGTTTGATTGATCATCGGCTTGGTGTCCCTTCCTGCTCTGTCGCACACCCCGTCACAATGACCTTTGGGTTTTCATTGGCTGTAAGCCATAATCATCAGCATTTACAGAAATTACCACTTGAAACTGATTGCTCTGTTTGTAAAGACTCTATATAATATATGACTTTCACTGTATATATTAAATTACTGAAATAAATTATTTTTGTTGATATTCTAATTTATTGAGAAGAACTTGTGTGTATATATATATATATATATATATATATATATATATATATTCTCCATGAAAGAAAAAGCCAGGCGGCACTCACCGAATTTCTGAGATCCTTTTATTCGTCCAGTAATTCACAAGACATAGTCAAGAGGGGAGAGGGAGTGGGGAGCATGGACGACGGCTGCCGTTTCGCGGAGCAGTGCCGCTTCAATGGGTTATACAGTTAGGGCCAGAAATATTTGGACAGTGACACAAATTTTGTTATTTTAGCTGTTTACAAAAACATGTTCAGAAATACAATTATATATATAATATGGGCTGAAAGTGCACACTCCCAGCTGCAATATGAGAGTTTCCACATCCAAATCGGAGAAAGGGTTTAGGAATCATAGCTCTGTAATGCATAGCCTCCTCTTTTTCAAGGGACCAAAAGTAATTGGACAATGGACTCTAAGGGCTGCAATTAACTCTGAAGGCATCTCCCTCGTTAACCTGTAATCAATGAAGTAGTTAAGGCTGGCTTCATACTGCGGCGGCGTCCGGTCCGGGGCTGTCAGGAGTGACAGCCTGGACCGGAGTTTTGCTGCATAGAATACTATCGGGCTGCACGGAGCTGGATCGCGCCGGGTGGCAATTATCTGCCATCCGGCTGCTAGCTCGCCGGATGAATCCTGCAGAAGTCGGGATTTGTCTGCCGACTCCAAAAACATTGCATGCACCGTTTTTGGAGTCGGCAGACAAATCCCCACTTCTGCAGGATTCATCCGGCGAGCTAGCAGCCGGATGGCAGATAATTGCCACCCGGCGCGATCCAGCTCCGTGCAGCCCGATAGTATTCTATGCAGCAAAACTCCGGTCCAGGCTGTCACTCCTGACAGCCCCGGACCGGACGCCGCCGCAGTGTGAAGCCAGCCTAAAAGGTCAGGGGTGGATTCCAGGTGTGTGGTTTTGCATTTGGAAGCTGTTGCTGTGACCAGACAACATGCGGTCAAAGGAACTCTCAATTGAGGTGAAGCAGAACATCCTGAGGCTGAAAAAAAAGAAAAAAATCCATCAGAGAGATAGCAGACATGCTTGGAGTAGCAAAATCAACAGTTGGGTACATTCTGAGAAAAAAGAAATTGACTGGTGAGCTTGGGAACTCTAAAAGGCCTGGGCGTCCACGGATGACAACAGTGGTGGATGATCGCCGCATACTTTATTTGGTGAAGAAGAACCCGTTCACAACATCAACTGAAGTCCAGAACACTCTCAGTGAAGTAGGTGTATCTGTCTCTAAGTCAACAGTAAAGAGAAGACTCCATGATAGTAAATACAAAGGGTTTCCTGAAACTAAAAAACGAAAAATCTCCTGGCCCTGATGGACTTCAAAATGAATTATACAAGACATACTCAAACCTAATATCCCCTTATCTAGTCCGACTGGCAAATTATACAGCAACCCATGGCCATCTACCTTCAGAAATGCTGGAAGCCACAATAGTCGTGATCTCAAAGGGCAATGGAGATAATTCAGACACAAAAAACTACAGACCTATATCACTATTAAATAGCGACACAAAAATCTTAGCTAAACTGATAGCTATTAGATTACAAAAATACATCAATAAACTTGTTAATACGGATCAAGTAGGATTCATTCCAAATAGAAATTCATCCGATGCCACTAGAAGAGTTATTAACTTAATGTCCCATACGGAACTCACTAGTAACCCGACCGTCTTCTTGGCACTTGATGCCGAGAAGGCATTTGACAGGGTTAATTGGAATTTTCTCCTTCATACCCTTAATAAATTTGGTATAAAAGGTAACATCTTTAATTCTATATCTTCCATGTATCTTAACCCATCAGCTAAAATCTATTCTAACAACACCCTATCCCGAAAGATAATATTATCCAACGGTACTAGACAGGGCTGCCCTCTTTCTCCCCCCCTCTTCGCCCTTTCAATAGAACCCTTAGCAGAAGCAATTAGGCAAAATAAAGACATTAGAGGTATCCACATGAAATCACAAGAACACAAAATCACTTTATTCGCAGATGACATCTTATTATCTCTTACTACTCCACTTAAATCTTTACATCACACCTCCTTCATCATAGAAGCCTTCTCAAGAATATCCCATTACAAAATAAATTCTAAAAAATCACAAATTCTTGATTATAATATGGACACAACTTTCTTAAAATATCTGAAAAAACTATTTCCATTCTCATGGAGGGATAATAAAATCTCCTACTTAGGTATCTGCCTGACAAAACCGTTCTCTGACCTTATCAAAATCAACTTCACTAACTTACTCAAGTCCTTCCAAGAAGACATATCTGCTCTATCTAAACTCCAATTATCCTGGACCGGTAAAGTGGTGGCCTTTAAGATGAAAACATTCCCTAAATTCATATATCTGACCCGAGCTATCCCCCTCCAGATTCCTAAATCCGGGTTCAATAAACTCCAAAAACTACTTAGGAAATTTATCTGGAATAATGGACGATCCAGGATCTCAGCTTTCACCATAGAGAGACATAAGAAAAGGGGAGGCCTGGGAATACCTAATCTATACAATTACTATCTTGCTTCAATCATAAAACTATCTCAGAGTTGGTTCAGAGATAGCAGTGGTTCCTTCATATGGACATCTATTGAAAGAGACTTGTCAAACACTTCTTCTCTCCCGGCCCTAATAGCGGCTTACCTTCATAATCCAACCAAAATTTCTACCCTTCCACCAACCATACGTGCTACGATTTTTGCATGGAGACATTTATACCAAAAAACCATCTCCACATCCTCACCCTCAACCCCTAAACACATCCCTCTTGAAACTTTAAAGCTCATTTTCTCTGACCTAGACATATCCCCTTGGATTGAAAAAGGAATACATTATGTTAACAACCTAATTTCAGATGGAAGATTGGTTGATTTCAGATCTCTAGAGGAACAATTCAAACTAACATGGAAAGATAGAACAGTCTGGCGGTTAATAAATACCTCCTCATACTCCTGGATCTCCCACCTTTCTCTATCCAAACACTTATCTGAATTATTTGATAACCCAAACAAAACTTCATTGTGGTCAACTAATTATATATACAGACTTTTGAATGAAGACTTAGTTCTCCAAAAGTTATCTTACATTACCGCATGGGAGAATGAATTAAATTCCTCTATAGATCTGGATGAATTGGCTTCAGC
Source organism: Allobates femoralis (assembly GCA_033576535.1). Taxonomy (NCBI): domain Eukaryota; kingdom Metazoa; phylum Chordata; class Amphibia; order Anura; family Aromobatidae; genus Allobates; species Allobates femoralis. The sequence continues at coordinate 5,746,308 of JARQOC010000009.1, forward strand.
AATTGACTTCTCATACTCTAACACTCTGTGTGCTTCGATACAAGAATCGTACTTCAAGCTTTTGGCCAGATGGTATTGGACTCCATCAAAATTAAATCGCATTGATTATAAAATATCCCCGACCTGTTGGAGAGAATGTTCACATACCGGGACCCTCTCCCACATCTTTTGGAAATGTCCGAAAATTTTGGGGTTCTGGGTTGGGGTCCAAGATCTAATACTTAAAACCACCAGTATGAAGGTTACCCTTACCCCTCAAATGGCCCTCCTCTCACTAGGAATATCAAACCTACCTCATAACATTAGATTTATTATTAATCAAATTCTATTAACCGCTAAGGTCCTCCTGGCCGCCAGATGGAAGACCACAACCGCCCCTACAATTCTAGAACTAATCGATAGAATATCTTCCCACTGCACATTTGAGTTCAGTTACGCTGTTAGAAACAACTCCTATAACAAATACTTCTCAAATTGGGAGCCCTGGATCTCTTCACAATCTCTAACTCATCTTACTAGATCCATTGACGTTATCCCCATAACCTAACATCTCCACTTTAACAACCTATAATTGTCTCTCGGAAAATGCATCTGGTTTACTCCTGTATTCAACAAAAACAGATTCAGCATAACAACTTAATTCTGAGTACACACCTGAATAAATTTATTCAAGCCTCAGCTAAAATTTCTTATCTGTTGTTAGCTAAAATAGCTTTGTATTGTATATTTGCTATTTGTATTTGCTTTGTATTTTGCATACCTATACATTGTCACCCATTGTATGACTCTCCCAATGTTTCTGTATGTCTGTATTATGTATCTATCCCTTATATACCACCTTGTATATTATCCCCCTTCCCTTTTCCCAAACAAATTTTCAATAAAAACATTTGAGAAGAATACAAAGGGTTCACATCTAGATGCAAACCATTCATCAATTCTAAAAATAGACAGGCCAGAGTTACATTTGCTGAAAAACACCTCAAGAAGCCAGCTCAGTTCTGGAAAAGTATTCTATGGACAGATGAGACAAAGATCAACCTGTACCAGAATGATGGGAAGAAAAAAGTTTGGAGAAGAAAGGGAACGGCACATGATGCAAGGCACACCACATCCTCTGTAAAACATGGTGGAGGCAACGTGATGGCATGGGCATGCATGGCTTTCAATGGCACTGGGTCACTTGCATTTATTGATGACATAACAGCAGACAAGAGTAGCCGGATGAATTCTGAAGTGTACCGGGATATACTTTCAGCCCAGATTCAGCCAAATGCTGCAAAGTTGATTGGACGGCGCTTCATAGTACAGATGGACAATGACCCCAAGCATACAGCCAAAGCTACCCAGGAGTTCATGAGTGCAAAAAAGTGGAACATTCTGCAATGGCCAAGTCAATCACCAGATCTTAACCCAATTGAGCATGCATTTCACTTGTTCAAATCCAGACTTAAGACGGAAAGACCCACAAACAAGCAAGACCTGAAGGCTGCGGCTGTAAAGGCCTGGCAAAGCATTAAGAAGGAGGAAACCCAGCGTTTGGTGATGTCCATGGGTTCCAGACTTAAGGCAGTGATTGCCTCCAAAGGATTCGCAACAAAATATTGAAAATAAAAATATTTTGTTTGGGTTATGTTTATTTGTCCAATCACTTTTGACCTCCTAAAATGTGGAGTGTTTGTAAAGAAATGTGTACAATTCCTACATTTTCTATCAGATATTTTTGTTCAACCCTTCAAATTAAATGTTACAATCTGCACTTGAATTCTGTTGTAGAGGTTTCATTTCAAATCCAATGTGGTGGCAAGCAGAGCCCAACTCGCGAAAATTGTGTCACTGTCCAAATATTTCTGGCCCTAACTGTATATATATATTATATACATATATACACATACACACACTGTATATATATACTGTATGTATATATATATTTATATAAGGGTATTGGGCAGTATTTTGTGAATAATAAGCCAGCTCGAAACCCTTGTTAAGAGTCCTCATTGTTTTGCTGAGATATCACCCCCTCCATGAACTGAAAAGTTTGTGAGTGGTCATCTCTAGTGATGAATGAGCATTCCCTTATTGGGTCAGGGCTGCCATCAGGGCCTGACTGGAATGACTCGTGTCAGGGGCCTGGTCGCTGGTGGGGACCCAGCCATGGATGCCAGGGGGCGGGGCCATTTACACCACAGCAGGGCCGAGTCCACCCTTCATGGCATGGGCAGGCCCATTCACTATCTTCATTACAGCTTGACCCATCCCTCCAAAAGCACGGGTGCCAGGTGTGCAGTAGCGTGTGAACTGGAGGAATCGGAGGCAAGTGCTGTGGACTCCTGCCCTGCTTTCTCCCTCCTAACGTGTGCTGTGTGGCAGCGTCCGACAGTAGTGAGCTCCCAGCAGGAGAACTCTATCTAGTACACTGCAGCCACCGCGAGTATAGTCTATTCCCACAAACTGCAGTGCAAGACATGGAGATCTGCTGGTGGGAAGCTCACTACAGTCGGATGCTGCCGCACCGCACAGGTTAGGAAGGGGAGGGGGGCACAGAGGGGAGGGAGAGCACACATGGGGACAGACACAGAGGGAGGCACCACACACAGGGGGGACAGGCACAGAGAGGAAGCACAGCACACAGGGAGGACAGGCACAGAGAGGAGGCACAGCGCATGGAAGGGGGGGGCGGCAGGCACAGAGGGAAGACACAGTGCACAGGATGGACAGGCACAAAGAGGAGACACAGCGTACAGGGAAAGCACAGAGAGGAGGCACATCACACAGGGGGTACAGGCACAGAGTGGAGGCACAGCGCAAAGGGGGACAAGCACAGAAGGGTGGCACATGGGGGACAGGTACAGAGAGGAGGCACAGAGCACAGGGGAAGTACAGGCACAGTGCACAGAGAGGAGGCACAGTGCACAGGGAGGACAGGCACAGAGGCGAGGGAGACAGGCACACAGAGGGAAGCGACACAGATGTACAGGTAGAGGACAGGTACAGAGAGGAAACATAGCACATGGTGGTGGACAGGTACAGAGAGAGGGGAGACAGGCACAGAGATGGGGGAGACAGGCACAGGGAGGGGGAGACAGCGCAGAGGGGGGGGAGACAGTGCATGGGGAGGAGATGGCACACAGGACGAAGTCAGAAGCTGCTCTCACAAGCCCTCAATGAAATCTGTGAGCCAGAACAAGACCTGAACGAGGCTCTCAGACTTGGTGTGTTCATGGTGTGATAGTATTTGTCCCTTGTATATAGTATTATTCTGTCTATGTGGTAGTAATGTGCACTCCGATCCTAGTGTGGCGGTATTTCTCCTTTTATGTGGTATTAATCGGTCACTATGGAGTAATGTACGCTCTGATCCTAGTGTGGCAGTATTTGTCCCTTGTATTGGCATTACTCAGTCACTATGTGGTAATGTGTGCTCTGACCATTTGCTCTGGTGGTATTTCTTCTTGTATATGGTATTATTCAGTCACTTTGTGGTGGTAATGTGCACTCTGATCATGGTTGTGGCGGTATTTCTCCTTGTATGTAGTATTATTCGGTCACTGGGGTAATGTATGCTCTGATCCTGGTGTGTCAGTATTTGTCCCTTGTATGTAGTATTATTCGGTCACTATGTGGTGATGATGTAAACTCTGATAATGGTGTGAAAAAAAGAGTAGACTAGGGCAGTGATGGCGAACCTATGACACGCGTGTCAGCACTGACACGCGTAGCCATTTTCAGTGACACGCGGCCGCCGGAGAAACTAGACTCGCTATTTGGATAAAAACCACAGACACAGACACAGCAGCAAAAAACTGTTGTGAGTCGGGTTTCCGACACGGCAATGCGAGCGCTTTCCGAGACATCTGCGATTTGTAAATCTCACACTACTCGCTATTACTCGCTTCCCCATTCATTAACATTGGACTCGCTAGACTAGCAACGAGTAGCGAGTCCCGGGCTCGGGCTCGCTAGACTAGAGTCAAGCGATTCCGAGTTAGGACTCGCCCATCACTAACTACAGCTGAGGAAAAAAAAATGTGCTGGAGGTCTGTAGCCAGAACAGCAGAGCTCCGGCACAGAGCGTCTAGTCCTGGGACTTCCGGTAAGCGGAACTTCTGGCTGGCGCAGCAGGGAGCAGCGGAACGCTGCGGGGGACGCATATCTGAGGCCCTGTGATCGCTGTCTGGAGGTCCAGTGATTACTACAGCAACCATCCTCCAGTGAAAGGTTCTGGGCAGAATCTGGGTGTCATGAATGTGTGATTGGCCATTACTGAGATAAGTGGGGGGAGGCTGGAAGAGGCCTGTGCTATGGGTGCCGTTTCCCGCCATTGATTTACATAAGGAACGCCATCTTGCAGCATAGTACAGACTGCATTTCACCCTATTAATCCCTATTTCTGCTTATTAACTCTGCCCTTTCCTAAAAGACAGTTAACCCCTAATTGCCTGCAGGGCTATCTATAAATCTTCTGTCACTGCCCCTCTTATGGAGAAGCCAAAAAAACCAAGGTTAAGTAAAGGAAGTGGTAGTAGCAGTAGCCGACCCTTTCAAGAGACATGGACTGAGATGTATGGCATTATAGAAAAAAATGGCAGATCATTTTGCGTTCTATGTAGTGAAACGGTAGTAAGCAGAACGTGGAATATAAATAGACATTTTGACAGATAACCTTAGTAGCGCTTGCTTGGCCTTGAAGTGTACAAAATACCAACCTTCAATTGAAGATTTAGCCAATGAAATTCAGCAACAAAAAGTCACTAAATCAGTGATGGTGAACCTGTGGCAGTGTGGCAGTCCAGCTGTTGCTGGACTGCCACAGGTTCGCCATCACTGGAAGAATTCCCCCTCCCCCTCACTTATCTTAGTTCATGACACCCCACACAGGTTAAATAACAGCAAGACCAACAAAAGAAACCAACTGACAGATTAACAAAGAAGTCACTAAGCAGGTAAGTTAAAGAATTATACATATTTGTTATTTAAACTATAAATATCGTAAAATTAGGGTTTTTTTCTCAAGGTGAAACACCTCGCGATTTATGCTCGTTTTTTTGGCGAATTTTGACACACCAAGCTCAAAAGGTTGCCCATCACTGGACTAGGGTCTACCTTGTCGTGGTGGCAGACTTAAAAAAATCTAATGGCTATGTTTGTATGTAATCTGGTGTTTGATGGGAACTGTTAATGTGTGATTGCTGAGGATGTGGTCCAGAAGTTGAGCTTTCCAATAGTGGGTGGTGGAACTGTGGAGGGTTCGAGGGTTGGAGGCGGAATTGGGGGGAGTCTCAGGGGGGTCCACAAAAGTTTAACAGTGAGAGACCCTGAAATTCCTAGTAGCAGCTGTGGCTTGGGTACACAGGATCTGTGAACTTTTATCTGGAAGACTCTTCTGGAAAAATACTCGAGTTCCCCATTGATTTCCATTATACTCAGCACTCGAGCCAAGCCATCCAGCTGCTCGATTCAAGTGCCGAGCACCTGAGCATGGTATTGCTTGCTCATCGCTAGTTTGTCTTATTGATATTTTGCACCTGTGTTGCCTCAGCATTTACCAAGGGGGTTTGCCACATCCTGTAGTGTGTTCGTTTCTGTGACCTGGGCAGGGTAATATTATTGCCCTTTTTTTTGCTATGTTTTGTCAAGGAATTGAGCAAAAGCAATAGTCAAGTACAATACCGGTAATATGAAAGTGATGGATTATATGTGCACAATGCTACAAAACGAGTGCAGTGATTTACAGCCATCAATCTACCACATTGTAGATAAAACGCCATCTTTATATAGCAGTGATGTTTTAAGAGATATTCCCCAACCGATGGCTCAATGATTTATATCTTGGGGGTGAAATAGACACGTGAGCTGTGAAAAAAAGAGAAAAAAAATGTATACTTGTGGTTTTCCTGTAACTTTTCTTTGGTCTAGAAAGGTCATTGAGTCATTTCCATTAAAGGGAACCTGTCAGCAAAAAAGAAAACACAAAGATATTCATGTGTAGATATAATAGTAATATGCCGGAAATATAATAATAATTACTTATGTAGCACCACTAATTCCATAGCACTTTACAGACATCATTATCACTGTCCCCATTGGGACTCACAATCAAGACTCCTATCAGTATGCAGGGGTGGGATGCACCTGTTTCTCCCCAGTTCGCTGGAGCCGGTTGTTTAAACAGCAGCCGGATCCCGGAACTGGGAAGATGGAAGACCTACGATTCGTTTCTGTCAGCCGCAGCCCATGGACACTGCACTCTCATCACTCCCCGGTGTCCCCGCACACTGTGAGGAGCAGAGCAGCGCGGGCTGTGACTGCAGAGAGCAGAGAGGAGCAGGCGGCAAAGTGCAGCGGCTGCTGCATCCAAGGATGCTCTGTGTTTACAGGACCTGTGATGGCGTCACATGGAGGGGAGAATCAGGGGTCACATGATCAGCTCCTCAGTGTATGTAGGACTCTGCTGTGCTGGTTTTCATGGTGCTGGATGAGGTAAAGTTTATCTGTGGGGTCAGGAGGTATTTACAGTGTGGATGTAGCAGAGCTGGGTCTGTACAAGGTGTAAGGAGCGGAGTCGCGTTTGTATGAGGTGTACGGAGTGAAGCCACATTTGTATGAGGTGAACAGAGCAGGGCTGAGTGTGTACTAGGTGTACAGAGATGAGCCGCGTGTATGGAGTGGAGCCAAGAGTGTACGAGGTGTAATGAGCAGAGCTGCATGTGTACGGGGTGTACAGAGATGAGAGTGTATGAAGTGTATGGAGCGGAGTCGAGAGTGTACGAGGTGTATGGAGCGGAGCCGCATGTGTACGACGAGTACGGAGCAGAGACGCATGTGTACGATGTGTATGGGGTGGAGCCGAGTGTGTATGAGGTGTACGGAGTGGAGCCGAGTGTGTACGAGATGTACGGAGTGGAGCCACATGTGTACAGGGTAAACGGAGCGGAGCCGAGTGTGTAAGAGGTGTACGGAGCGGAGCCACGTGTGTAAGAAGTGTATGGAGCGGAGCTGAGAGTGTATGGGGTGTATGGAGCGGAGCTGAAAGTGTACAAGGTGTGCGGAGCACAGCTGAGTGTGTACGAAGTGTTCGGAGCGGAGCCAAGTGTGTACGAGGTGTACGGAGCATAGCTGAGTGCGTACTAGGTGTACGGAGATGAGCCGCGTGTATGGAGCTGTTCCGAGAGTGTACAAGGTGTAATGAGCAGAGCTGGGTGTGTACTTGGTGTAAGGAGCAGAGCCGCATGTGTATGAGGTGTACGCAGCGGATCCATGTATGTACTAGATGTACGGTGCAGAGCCACCTGTGTACGAAGTGGAACTGAGAGTGTACAAGGTGTACGGAGCAGAGTTGAGTGTGTACTAGGTGTTCGGAGCAGAGCCGCGTGTGTACGAGGTGTATGGAGCTGATCCGTGTATGTACTAGGTGTACGGAACGGAGCCACCAGTGTACGAGGTGTACGGAGCAGAGCTGAGAGTGTACGAGGTGTACGGAGCGGATCCGCATGTGTAAGATGTGTACGGAAGGGAGCAGAGTATGTATGAGGTGTTCTGGATCGGAGCTGAGTGTGTACGAGGTGTACGGAGCGGAGCAGAGTGTGTACGAGGTGTACGGAGCGGAGCAGAGTGTGTACGAGGTGTACAGAGCAGAGCTGAGTGTGTACTAGGTGTACGGAGCAGAGTCGGTGTGTATGATGTGTACGGAAGCGAACCGAGTATGTATGAGGAGTACGGAGCAGAACCACGTGTTTACTAGGTGTACGTGTCGGAGCTGAGAGTGTGCGAAGTGTATGGAGCGGAGCTGAGAGTGTGTGAGGTGTACGGAGCAGAGCTGAGTGTGTACTAGGTGTACAGAGGAGAGCCTCCAATGTACAAGGTGTGTGGAGCAGAGCTTCATGTGTACGAGGTGTACGGAACGGAGCAGAGCCACGTGTGTATGAGGTGTATGGAATGGAGCCGAGTGTATACGAGGTGTACGGAGCGGAGCCGAGAGTGTACGAAGCAGAGCATGTGTATAGGGTGTATGGAGTGGAGCTGAGTGTGTACAAGGTGTACAGAGTGGAGCCACAAATGTTCGGGGTGTACGAGGTGTACAGAGCGGAGCCGCATGTGTAAGAGGTGTACGGAGCGGAGCCGCGTGTGTACGATGTGTACGGAGCAGTGCTGAGTGTGTATGAGGTTTACGGAGCAGAGTCGCATGTGTACGATGTTTACGGAGTGGAGCCGAGTGTGTACGAGGTGTACGGAGCAGATCCATGTATATACTAAGGGTACTGAGCGGAGCCACCTGTGTACGAGGTGCATGGAGCGGAGCCGAGAGTGTACGAGGTGTATGGAGCAGAGACGCATGTGTACAAGGTTTACGGAGTGGAAGCGCGTGTGTACGAGGTGTATGGAGTGGAGCCGACAGTGAAGGAGATGTATGGAGCAGAGCTGAGTATCTACTAGGTGTACGGAGTGGAGCCGTGTGTGTACGAGGTGTACGGAATGGAGCTGAGAGTGTGCGAGGTGTATGGAGAGGAGCCTGAGAGTTTACAAAGTGTACAGAGCGGAGCCAAGAGTGTACGAGGTGTACGGAGCAGAGGTGAGTGTGTACTAGGTGTATGGATAGGAGCCGCGTGTGTACAAGGTGTATGCAGCAGAGCCGAGAGTGTACGAGGTGTATGGATCGGATCTGGGTGTGTAAGGTGTACGGAGCGGAGCCGCGTGGGTACGAAGTGTAGTGAGCAGAGCTAAGTGTGTACCAGGTGTACGGATCGGAGCTGTGTATGTACGAAGTGTATGGAGCGGAGCTGAGAGAGTACGAGCTATATGGAGCGGAGCCGCGTGTGTACAAGGTGTACGGAGCAAAACCAAGAATGTACGAAGTGTATAGAGCGGAGCTGCGTGTGTACGAGATGTACAGAGAGGAGCCGCGTGTGTACGAGGTGTACGGAACGGAGCTGAGAGTGTGCGAGGTGTATGGAGTTGAGCCTGAGAGTTTACAAAATGTATAGAGCGGAGCCAAGAGTGTACGAGGTGTACGGACCGGAGCCAAGAGTGTAAGAGGTGTACAGAGTGAAGGCTGAGTGTGTAAGAGGTGTATGGAGCAGAGCCACATGTGTACGAGGTGTACGGAGCAGAGCTGAGTGTGTACTAGGTGTACGGAGCGGAGCCGCGTGTGTACGAGGTGTACGGAGCAGATCCATGTATATACTAAGTGTACTGAGCGGAGCCACCTGTGTATGAGGTGCACGGAGCGGTGCCGAGAGTGTACGAGGTGTATGGAGCAGAGCCGCATGTGTACAAGGTTTACGGAGTGGAGTCGCGTGTGTACGAGGTGCATGGAATGGAGCCGAGTGTGTACAAGGTGTACAGAGTGGAGCCGCATATGTACAGGCTGTAGGAGCGGAGCCGAGTGTGTACGAGGTGTACGGAGCAGAGCTGAGTGTGTAAGAGGTGTACGGAGTGGAGCAGCGTGTGTACGATGTGTACGGAGTGGAGCCTAGTGTGTACGAGGTGTATGGAGAGGAGCTGCATATGTACGGGGTGTACAGAGCGGAGCCGAGTGTTTATGAGGTGTACAGAGCGGAGCAGAGTGTGTAAGATGTGTATGGAGTGGAGCCGCTTGTGTACAATGTGTATGTAGCAAAGCAGAGTGTGTACGAGGTGTATGGAGCGGAGCCGAGTGTGTACAGGTGTACAGAGCGGAGCAGAGTGTGCACGAGGTGTACGGAGTGGAGCCACGTGTGTACGTTGTGTACGGAGTGGAGCCGAGTGTGTATGAGATGTACGGAGCGGAGCCGAGTATGTACGAAGTGTACGGAGCGGAGCCGCTCGTGTATGGGCAGTACAGAGCGTAGCCAAGTGTGTACGGGGTGTACGGAGCAGAGCCGAGTGTGTACGAGTTGTACAGAGAGCGGAGCCGCATGTGTATGGGGTGTACGGAGCGGAGCCGTGTGTGTACGAGGTGTACGGAGCGGAGCCGTGTGTGTACGAGGTGTACAGTGCAGAGCCGCATGTGTACAGGGTGTACAGAGCGCAGCCGAGTGTGTATGAGGTTTACGGAGCGGAGCTGCGTGTCTAAGAGGTGTACAGAGCGGAGCTGAGTGTGTACTAGGTTTACGGAGCGGAGCCGCGTATGTACGATGTGTACGGAGTGGAGCCAAGTGTGTAAGAGGTGTACAGAGCAGAGCCATATGTGTACCAGGTGTACGGAGCAGAGCTGAGTGTGTACTAGGTGTATGAAGTGGAGCCGTGTGTGTATGATTGTACGGAGTCGTGCCGAGTGTGTACGAGGTATATGGAGCGGAGCCGAGTGTATACGGGGTGCAAAGATTGGAGCCACATATGTACGGAGCGGAGCCGAGTGTTTATGAGGTGTACAGAGCGGAGCCTCGTGTGTAAAGGGTGTATGGAGCGGAGCCCTCTGTGTACGAGGTGTACGGAGCAGAGCTGAGTGTGTACTAGGTGTACGGAGTGGAGCCACATGTGTACAATGTATACGGAGCGGAGCCGAGTGTGTACGAGGCGTATGGAACAAAGCCGAGTGTGTACGAGGTGTGCGGAGCGGAGCCGCTTGTGTACGGAGTGGAGCCACATGTGTACGGAGCGCAGCCGAGTGTGTACGGGGTGTACGGAGCAGAGGCGAGTGTATTTGAGGTGTACAGAGAGCGGAGCCGCGTGTGTGGGGGTGTACGGAGCGGAGCCGCGTGTGAAAGAGGTGTACAGAGCGGAGCCATGTGTGTACTAGGTGTATTGAGCGGAGTCGTGTGTGTACGAGGTGTACGAGTGGAGCCGAGTGTGTACGAGGTGTGCAGAGCGGAGCCGCGTGCGTACGTTGTTACGGTGTAGAGCCGAGTGTGTATGAGGTGTACAGAGTGGAGCCGCATATGTACGGGGTGTACGGAGTGGAGACGGGTGTGTACAAGGTGTACGGAGCAGAGCCGCGTCTGTACGGGGTGTACGGAGTGGAGCCAAGTGTGTACAAGGTGTACAGAGTGGAGCCGAGTGTGTACGAGGTGTGTACAGAGCAGAGCCGCATGTGTATGGGGTGTACAGATCGGAGCTGAGTGTGTATGAGGTGTACGTAACGTAGCCGCTTGTTTATGGGGTGTACGGAGAGGAGCCGAGCGTGTACGAGGTGTTTGTGCACACACTATGACACAAGTGTCACAAACGCAAATGTGGAAACGGCCTAAGATAGATATAGTGCCTTCAAAACAATGGGGAAACTTATCAAATCAAGCAGATGATATAGAATTTCTGATGTTCGCGGCCACAGGACAGCTCTGTACAGTTATCTTTTTCCATCTGTAATGAGGGATGCCAGCAGATAAGTCCGGCTCTTCCTCTTTCTTGGGAAATGTGTACAGTCATCAGTGAATTCTGACTTTATGGCTGATAACATTTCTCCAGCTCGCTCGGTAGCCGTTTACTCTGTTCATCTCCTAGAACCCTTCTATAATTTAGAAGGTAGTTTTATAAATCCACATGTCTTCATCATAAGTGGTTCTTCTTCCTAATAGCTCTGTATCCCATGCTGTTATTCTTTTTTTATACCACCAGCTAGGACATAATGAGGCTTTACATTTTTCAACTTTTGGACAATGAGGCTATGTGAGGGCTTATTTTTTACGCCCTGAGCTGTCCTTTTTATATATATACCATTTTTAGGGTTTATACGATATTTTGATCGCCTCTTATTACATTTTATTGCAGTGTTGCAGCAACGGGAAAAACGTACTCCTCGCGTTTTGATTTTTCTTTATGTCTCCTCCAGCTTTTCACATCTAGAGGTGACATTTTCCCTTTCCTCTTTGCACACCCGCTCTTGCTCCCTGAGATTGGATGGGGACGGTTGAACAGCAATTTTCAAGTCTTGTCACAGATTCTCAATGACTTTTCGGTCTGGACTGTGACTGGGCCGATCACACATGAATATGCTCTGATCTAAACCCTCCATTGTAACTCTGGTAGGATGTTTAGGATTGCTGTCCTGCTGAAAAGGGATTGTGCACCCTAGTCTATAGTCTTTTGCAGTCTCTAACAGGTTTTCTTCCAGAATTGTCCTGTATTTAGCTCTATCCATCTTTCCATCACCTCTGTCCAGCTTCCCTGCCCCTGCTGAAGAAAAGCCTCCCCATGGCAGGATGATGCCACCACCATGTGTCACGGTGGGATGGTGTTTTCAGGGTGATGTACAGTTAGATTTTCACCATAACATAACACTTTGTATTTAGCTGAAAAGTTCTGATTTGCGCTCATCTGACCTGCTCGCTCTGCCCTCTACAAGGCTTTTTACAAACTGAAAAGAGGACTTCTTATGACTTACTTTTAAAAATATCTTTCTTCTTGCTACTCTTCCATATGTGTGGAGTTTATGACTAAGTCTACATGCACACGGTGCGTTTTGGCTGCGTTTTGTGAGGATCCATTTTTGGTGCAGAAACTGCAACAAGAACATATCCTCACAAAACGCAGCCTTCTGTGTGTGAATGCTGGTGCACTATTCTCTCTCCTCCCTGTGCTCCCACGGTGATCTCCAGCGATGTTCTCATTCCTGGAGGCTGCCTCTAGGACCCTGCACGTGTGACTGAGTGACGTCGCTCAGTCACATGGTGCGGTGCCAGGTCCTCTCGCAGGTCCTGCAGCCTCCGGGATGAGAGCATCGCTGGAGATCACTGTGGGAGTGCAGGGAGGAGAGTAAAAGTGCAGCAGATAGCGCAAAAAATAATTGACATGCACACTCTTTTTACGGATCAGTTCTTGAGCCCAAGAACGGATCCGTAAAAAAAACGCAGTGTCTGAATGCCAAATTGTGAAATACATTGACTTGGCTGGGACAGACAACAGCACTGCATGTCACTGCAAATAGTGGATCTGTAAAAAACAGGAGCACAATCGTCCAGTGTGAATGTAGCCTAAGGGCCACTTTACACACACCAACTCATCTGTCCAACTTCTGACCAACTTACTGGTTGCAGTGAAATCATGAACACATTGCTCCATTTTGTGGCTGTGTACAAATGGAACAATGTGTCCATGATTTCACTGCAACCAGTAAGTTGGTCAGAAGTTGGACAGATAAGTTGGTGTGTGTAAAGTGGCCATTATAGTCATCCAGTGGACAGATTCTCCCACCAGAGGTGTGATCTCTGCAGCTTCTCTATGGGCCTCTTGGCTGCTTCTCTAATTAGTGCTCTCCTTCTTGTGATCTCAGTTTCGGTGGACGGCCATGTCTTGGTAGGTTTGCAGTTGTGCCATACTGCATGATGGATTGAACAGTGCTCCATGAAATGTTCAGAGCTTGGGCTATATTTTTCATAACCTAACCCTACTTAACTCTTTTTCCACAACTTTATCCCTGACTAGTCTGGTGTGTTCCTTGATTTTCATGATTCTATTTGATCCCTTATGTTCTCAAACAAACCTCTGATGGCCACTTTACACACACCAACTTATCTGTCCAACTTCTGACCAACTTGCTGGTTGCAGTGAAATCATGGACACATTGTTCCATTTGTACACAGCAACAAGATAGCACAAAGTGTCCATGATTTCACTGCAACCAGCAAGTTGGTCAGAAGTTGGACAGATAAGTTGGTGTGTGTAAAGTGGCCATAAGGTCTTCACAGAAAAGCTGTCGTTACACTGAGAAGAAATTACGCACAGGTGGAAGCAATGTACTAATTAGGTGACTTCTGGAGGCAATTGGCTTCTCAGGGTTTTATTTAGGGGTATCAGACTACAGAGGGCTGAATACAAATGCACGTCACAATTTTCAGATTTATACAGTGCCTACAAGTAGTCTTCAACCCCCTGCAGATTTAGGTGGTTTGATAAGATGCAAATAAGTTAGAGCCTTCAAACTGCAAACGAGAGTAGGATTTATTAACAGAAGCATAATTCTTACAAGCCAAAAAGTTATGTTGCTCAGTTGAATTTTAATAAATTTTAAACATAAAAGTGTGGGTCAATTATTATTCAACCCCTATGTTTAATATTTTGTGGAATAACCCTTGTTTGCAATTACAGCTAATAATCGTCTTTTACAAGACCTGATCAGGCCGGCACAGGTCTCTGGAGTTATCTTGGCCCACTCCTCCATGCAGATCTTCTCCAAGTTATCTAGGTTCTTTGGGTGTCTCATGTGGACTTTAATCTTGAGCTCCTTCCACAAGTTTTCAATTTGGTTAAGGTCAGGAGACTGACTAGGCCACTCCATCACCTTGATTTTTTCCCTCTTGAACCAGGCCTTGGTTTTCTTGGCTGTGTGCTTTGGGTCGTTGTCTTGTTGGAAGATGAAATTACGACCCATCTTAAGATCCTTGATGGAGGAGCGGAGGTTCTTGGCCAAAATCTCCAGGTAGGCCGTACTATCCATCTTCCCATGGATGCGGACCAGATGACCAGGCCCCTTGGCTGAGAAACAGCCCCACAGCATGATGCTGCCACCACCATGCTTGACTGTAGGGATGGTATTCTTGGGGTCGTATGCAGTGCCATCCAGTCTCCAAACGTCACGTGTGTGGTTGGCACCAAAGATCTCGATCTTGGTCTCATCAGACCATAGAACCTTGAACCAGTCTGTCTCAGAGTCCTCCAAGTGATCATGAGCAAACTGTAGACGAGCCTTGACATGACACTTTGAAAGTAAATATGAAACAGAAAAAAAACAGCACTGGTGCGCCACACCACTAAATTTCACCACAATGTGGTTCTATTAAATGAACACTAACCTTTCCAGGTTGTGCATGAATCCGCACAACCAGATTAAGCGTATAGGGAGATAGGGTCCATAAAGTTGATGATCATCAGACCTCTGTGTGAAGAGAGGATATTTTACACTCCTTGAGTTGGTAGAAATCACTTGCTTCTCTCCTCAGAGCCGGCTGATCATGTGATGAACACAGGTGGAGTTTGGATGATGCAGTGCCAGGTCCTATGGACTTGCCCAAGCTGCTCGCTACACCGCGCTCCCCGAAGGGAGAACAGGTATGAATGATAGAAGGAGCGGTGTTAGAATGCGGCGCTAGGTAACACAAGACCAAGCCTTCATAGAATTACCTTAAGTGTATTACACAAAGCTGCAGGGTGCGACCACAACGCGTTTCGACACACAAATCGGCGTCTTTCTCAAGTGGAACTTTGAAAGTAAAGGAACCTTACGGGCTCGTCTGGAACGGAGACCATTGCGGTGGAGTACGTTACTTATGGTATTGACTGAAACCAATGTCCCCACTGCCATGAGATCTTCCCGGAGCTCCTTCCTTGTTGTCCTTGGGTTAGCCTTGACTCTTCGGACAAGCCTGGCCTCTGCACGGGAGGAAACTTTCAAAGGCTGTCCAGGCCGTGGAAGACTAACAGTAGTTCCATAAGCCTTCCACTTCCGGATGATGCTCCCAACAGTGGAGACAGGTAGGCCCAACTCCTTGGAAAGGGTTTTGTACCCCTTGCCAGCCTTGTGACCCTCCACGATCTTGTCTCTGATGGCCTTGGAAGGCTCCTTTGTCTTTCCCATGTTGACCATGTATGAGTGCTGTTCACAAGTTTGGGGAAGGTCTTAAATAGTCAGAAAAGGCTGGCAAAAGAGATAATTAGTCCACACATGTGAAGCTCATTGTTCTTTGTGCCTAAACTACTTCTTAATACTTTAGGGGGACCAAACAGAATGCTGGTGGTTTGAGGGTTGAATAATAAATGACCTTCTGAATTAACTTTTAACGCTTTAAAAAAGAAATAAAAATTCTTTTAAATTTATCACTTTGCCAATACCTCAATATTTCATTCCTACTGGACTCCATCCTCTTTGTTACTATGATACTTTATAACAATTAGAACCAGATACTGAAACATTTCTTTTGATTTGTTTTATATTTTATGATTGTAGATTTTTTAAATTCTATATTGTGTACATGATTATAGGTGCGGCCATCTCGCATGAATTTCAGATAACCGCATTTATAAATCTGTTTTACTGCAGCAAGATTGATACAAGAAAAAAATATACTGGAGATGTACTGTGTTGAGGGCATATTCTGTGACCTGTGCAAAGGTAATTGTGTACGGATGGGGAGGAGGTGAGCTGTGATATCACCTATTGTGAATGGTAGATCCTGTGTTATCTACTGTATATAGAGGTATTATCAGTCATTGTACAGGAGGAGGTGAGCTGTGATATCACCTATTGTGAATGGTGGATCCTGTGTTATCTACTGTATATAGAGGTATTATCAGTCATTGTACAGGAGGAGGAGGTGAGCTGTGATATCACCTATTGTGAATGGTGGATCCTGTGTTATCTACTGTATATAGAGGTATTATCAGTCATTGTACAGGAGGAGGAGGTGAGCTGTGATATCACCTATTGTGAATGGTGGATCCTGTGTTATCTACTGTATATAGAGGTGTTATCAGTCATTGTACAGGAGGAGGTGAGCTGTGATATCACCTATTGTGAATGGTGGATCCTGTGTTACCTACTGTATATAGAGGGGTTATCAGTCATTGTACAGGAAGAGGTGAGCTGTGATATCAGCTATTGTGAATGGTGAATCCTGTGTTATCTACTGTATATAGAGGTGTTATCAGTCATTGTACAGGAGGAGGAGGTGAGCTGTGATATCACCTATTGTGAATGGTGGATCCTGTGTTATCTACTGTATATAGAGATGTTATCAGTCATTGTACAGGAGGAGGAGGTGAGCTGTGACATCCCCTGTTGTGAATGGTGGATCCTGTGTTATCTACTGTATATAGAGATGTTATCAGTTATTGTACAGGAGGAGGAGGTGAGCTGTGACATCGCCTATTGTGAATGGTGGATCCTGTGTTATCTACTGTATATAGAGGTGTTATCAGTCATTGTACAGGAGGAGGAGGTGAGCTGTGATATCACCTATTGTGAATGGTGGATCCTGTGTTATCTACTGTATATAGAGATGTTATCAGTCATTGTACAGGAGGAGGAGGTGAGCTGTGACATCCCCTGTTGTGAATGGTGGATCCTGTGTTATCTACTGTATATAGAGGGGTTATCAGTCATTGTACAGGAGGAGGAGGTGAGCTGTGATATCACCTATTGTGAATGGTGGATCCTGTGTTATCTACTGTATATAGAGGTGATATCAGTCATTGTACAGGAGGAGGAGGTGAGCTGTGATATCACCTATTGTGAATGGTGGATCCTGTGTTATCTACTGTATATAGAGGTGTTATCAATCATTGTACAGGAGGAGGAGGTGAGCTGTGATATCACCTATTGTGAATGGTGGATCCTGTGTTATCTACTGTATATAGAGGTGATATCAGTCATTGTACAGGAGGAGGAGTTGAGCTGTGATATCACCTATTGTGAATGGTGGATCCTGTGTTATCTACTGTATATAGAGGTGTTATCACAGCTCACCTCCTCCTGTACAATGACTGATAACACCTCTATATACAGTAGATAACACAGGATCCACCATTCACAATAGGTGATATCACAGCTCACCTCCTCCTGTACAATGACTGATAACACAGGATCCACCATTCACAATAGAGGATGTCACAGCTCACCTCCTCCTCCTGTACAATGACTGATAACAACTCTATATATACAGTAGATAACACAGGATCCACCATTCACAATAGGTGATATCTACTGTATATAGAGGTGTTATCAGTCATTGTACAGGAGGAGGAGGTGAGCTGTGACATCCTCTATTGTGAATGGTGGATCCTGTGTTATCAGTCATTGTACAGGAGGAGGTGAGCTGTGATATCACCTATTGTGAATGGTGGATCCTGTGTTATCTACTGTATATAGAGGTTATCAGTAATTGTAAAGGAGGAGGAGGTGAGCTGTGATATCACCTATTGTGAATGGTGGATCATGTGTTCTCTACTGTATATGGGGGTGTTATCAGTCATTGTACAGGAGGAGGAGGTGAGCTGTGATATTACTGATTATAAAGAGTGGTGGATCCTATAATTAAAATATTACACACTGTTGCACCAGGAGAGCAGAGAAGAGTTTATTGTGCTTACAGCAGGCAATTGGCAAACCACACGTCACGCAATAAATGCAGATAGACAATAAACAAGCTGGAGGTTGCTGAAGAGACAATTAACCAGCTGAGAGGAATGGCTGGGGAACCAAACCCAAGGAGTAGTTGAGGAACTGAATGCAAAGCAATTGATCTGGACCATTTGAAACAAAAGACAGAATGACTCCAGGCAGACAAGTTGTCACCTGTAAGTCACTGAATATATATTTTTTTGCACTGATACAGTCGCCACACGTTAGAAACCTGCTGACCATTAATGTAGAACTGTAATCTGTCCACTATATGGTCTCTGTATTTTTTATTAATTTGTTATATTGGTGTTTGTATAGCTGTTAATAGAGAATCAGATCTCCCACTGAGCTCATGACCGTTGGGGATGGCGTTAGCTTAATATCTACAATATTACAGCACGGCAGGAGTTTCTTGGGGAAGAAATTGTATTACAATATGCAAGGCGACTTCTTTTTTACCTAGAAGTTCTCGTGGTGCCATGATCTTCTCTGCATATCGGTGCTGGCACAGTGGTATCTTAAGTTGTATACCACTGTCCATCAAGTGACTCAGAGATGACATTGTCTCAGGATTACTTGTTCATAGTGATGAGATAAGAAAAGGGGTATTATCCACACTGCCCAGGTGCTTTCAGCAGATAAAGCGATGATCCATATATTTATTAAGAATGAAGTGATTTTATTTATTACGTGTTTAGGAGCATATAGCTCCTTCCTCAGATACAAAATCACAGATTCACCTCTTTTATATGAGGAAGAAGCAATGTTATATGCTCCGAAACACGTAACAAATAAAATACATGGATCAGCAAGGACAGCAGACAATCAAGCAAACAGGTAGACCAGATGAAGCTAAACTAGGTGTGCAGATACACACAGGAATAGTAGCTCTGCAAGAAACTAGTATCTTCTAGCAGGAATGCAAATAATCACAGGAAAACAGAGCTGTACATGCCATCAGGTTTATTGTAGCAAGGATATAGGTGTTAACGGGAATGTTCAATGCAGAAAAGTAGTCTGGAATCTTTCAGCAGAGCAATAGTTAACGGCTGGGTTACATGTGTATCTTGCAGAAAGTATATAGTTAATTACAGGAACGATAAAGGCGTAAAAGTAGCCTGGAAGCTTCCACTAGAGCAATAGTCAATGGCTGGGTTGCCTGCATATTTTGCAGCAAGGTTTTAGTTAATTATGTGTTTGCGTCCCAGCAATTGCTGGGGCGCTGACACCGGCTCTGGGCCGTGCTGTCAGTGTCTGCGGGGCCCCCCTGCTAGCCGCCAGTCACAGGGCCCCTCACACACAGGAGGAGGCAGCCCAGTGAAGCGTTGTTTGCAGCCGTGAACGCTAGCTCTGAGGGACCCGCTTGGGCCCTCTCTGTCAGGGAGGTGTGAGGGGCGGGGCAAAGGGGGCAGGGCCACAAGGATCTCGAGCCCGCCCGGGGTTTAACCAGTTCCCCGGCAGGCCAGTCCAACCCTGCATAGAAATAATAAATGCGTAAAAGTTGTCTGGAATCTAATAGGAGAGCAATAGTTAATGGCAGTGTTGCAAGCAAACTGGGACTTATAACATGGAAAAGGTTAATCACAGGGTAGCAATGAAGTATAGGCAATTTGGAGACTCATTTGTGATGTGTTACCTAGGTTGCTAAGGCCAGGTGTGACTGGCACCAATAACTTGTGTGAGAAGTTGGTATCTTGCTTGTTGAGTGATAGTTGTAGAGTACACCTAGTGATTTGGACTGAACTTGGAATGAACGCTGGTTGTACCATAGAAGTCAGAAGTAATAGAGTAAATAATGGGCCCCTGGCTGTTTTTGAGCTAAGTGAATCTAAGGTCTGGGTGAGCAGCATAGACTGGAGGTGATGGTGCAGTGGAGCAGGTCTTGATTGATGATACATGAATCAGCAAGGATGGCGGAGTATGGCACGACAGCAGACAATCAAACATAAAGATTGTACCAGATGAAGCTAAACTAGATGTTCACATACATACAGGAATTGAAAATATGCAGGAAACTGGTACCTTCTAGCAGGAATGCAGATAATCACATAAATACAGAGCTGTATATGAAATCAATTATATGACAGCAAGGATATAGTTAATCATAGGTGTGATAAAGGAGTAACAGTAGTTTGGAAATTTTCAGCAGAGCAATAGTTAATGGCAGCATGCATAAAAACAATACCAGATGTGCGAATACACATTGGAATAGAAACTGTATGGGAATCTGGTACCTTCCAGCAGGAATGCAGATAATTACAAAAATACAGAAATGTATATGCAATGAAGTATATTTCCAGCAAGGATATAGTTAATCACAGGAATGTGAAGTAAAAGAAGTCTGTTATCTGTGGTGCCCCACTGGTCAGTGTGCCACTGTAGGGGTACTGCACTCAAAGTCAGTGAGTGGGGTGCCCCAGTTATTGGAGGATGTAATGTTAAACTGAGGCTCTCATCCCAGCATCCCTACACCTAGAACGAGAGGACCAATTGGCCAACCCGTTACCAGGGTAACCGGTCCCAGTGGAGGAGTTTTAGGGTAGTGGAAAAAGCAGGAAGGAGAAGTGAAGAGCGAGTCCTAGAGGGAAGTCGCAGTGACGGCACCTGAAAAGGAACAGCAGCCCAGACAGAATAAGGAAGCCCGAGGGTGCTGGTGAACACCCGGCGCCAGATCGTACTATTATCCGGTCTGGGGGGGATCCTAGTCCTGAATCGGGGAACCAGCTCCAAGTGTGGTACAGGTAAGTCCAACCCTGAGCCGCCAACACCGGTGGGTCGTAGGTCTGTTAAGCAGCCCATGACCTTGTCCACAAAGCACAGCCCCACCAGGAGCTCCAAACCGGGTTGAGCCCCTTAGAGAGAGAAGGGTATCCTTATTACACCCGATGGGCCTGGTAGGAAGAGGGTTCGTGCAGGGCAGCGAACGGAAAGAAAGGACAGGGCAAGGAAACACACAGAGGGACTGAAAGGAAAGTGGACGGAACATCCAAGAGAGCCTTAGGGAGACATTGCATCCTTCAATGACCACCCGGCCAGCTATTCGAATCTGTGTGACTGTGTACCTCAGAACTGCCATGACAAGTTACCAGTAAATACCCGTGCAGAGCCAACAAGTCTCCAATGTTTCATTTCTATTAAGGTGCAGAACAGCAGGTGTTACCAGACTCTGCCCTGGGGACCCTGCTCCTCCTGCGGGAGCGACAACATCTGGCTGCCTACTCACCATCCCCAGAGGTCTGCCAGCAGCGCTGGTGCCATCACCAGGTACTGCAGGTGGCGTCACGAACACTTTATTTTATTATTTTTAGTTTCTACACATTTTTCAGTGACCACCAGGGCCACAGCCGCACGCACCAGCCACCAGTGACAGCACTGTTAATCAACGCCCGGGATCCAAGTACTCCTAGCCCTGGGCGCGTCATTATCTACATCAGAACAATTGTTTATGGCAGCAATGCAATGCAACTGTGACTTGTAGCAAGAAAATGATTAACCACAGGCTAGTAATACAGTATAGGCAATTCGTACACTGGCTTGAAGAAATGTATTACCTTGATTGCAGAGGCCAAGTGTGAACAGTACCAAGAACAGATGTGACAACTTGGTAAAAATTGCTTGCTGTGTGGTAGATGTGGACAACACCTAGTAAGTTGGATTGAACTTGGAAATAATGTTGGTTGTACCATGGAACTCAGAAGTAATAGAGGAAATGATAGGCAGTTGGCTGTATTTGAGCTAAGAGAATGTAAGGTCAGGGAGAGCCGCACATACTGGAGGTGATGGTGCAGTGGAGCAGATTTTGATGATACTTGGATCAGCGAGGACAGCCAGGTATGCAGGACGGCAGAGAAATAATCAAAACACGTAGTACCAGATGAAGCAAAATCAGATGTGCAAATATACATTAGAACAAAAACTGTATAGGAATCTGGTATTATCCATCAGGAATGCAGATAAATCTCACAAATACAGAGATGTATATGCAATCAAATATCTTCCAGTAAGGATATACTTAATCACAGGAATGATAAAAAATGTAAAAGTACTCTGTTATCTTCAAGCAGAACAATGGTTAATGGCAGCAATGCAAGGAAACTATGACTTGTAGCAAGGAAATGGTTAACCACAGGGTAGTAATAAAGCACAGACAATCTCTAGACTGGCTTGAAGAGATGTTTTACCTTGATTGCAGAGGCCGAGAATGGGAAAAGTCGGGAACCTGCTTGCTGAATTTTAGATGTGGACAACACCTAGTAAGTTGGATTGAACTTAGAAATAACGCTAGTTGCACCATGAAAATCAGAAGTAAATCAAGAAATGATAGGCACCTGACTATATTTTAGTCTGCTATCTTCAAGCTGAACAATGGTTAATGGCAGCAATTCAAGAAAACTATGACTTGTTGTCACGCTTGCGAGGTGAGGGAATCAGGTAACTTGATGGTGTGATGGGCAAAGGGGGTCAGGAGAGCCTAATCTGACCCTGATGCTGGGGTTCCTGGCTCACCCTGATCTTGGAGGTACCTCTGATGGTGAGGAGTTCTGAGCCTCCACCCTTTACCCTAATACACTAAGCGCCTGATTAGCCCTAGGCTGAGGGCCCATACCTCGACCCCACGGTCGATGATCACAGCTTCTCCCATGGCAATAGAACTCCAGGAGAGGCTTCAACACAGCAGCAAGACATCTTCTCAGCTCAATGACCAAGAGCCAACTAACTGTATAAACGGCGTCTGACAGAGCAGAGGGAATGCTATTTAAAGCCAGGGTGAGGGGATTTCCAATGAGTTGCACTTCAACCAGCAGCTAAACATAATAGTGAGTGCAGCTCTAGAGCACAACACAAGAGGCAAGACCTTCACACCAATACCTCATGCAGCCCTTAAAGGAAAACAACATACACAGCAGCATTTGGCAATGTCAGCGCAAACTAAGCATGTGACACTTGTAGCAAGGAAATGATTAACCACCGGGTAGAGCGTAGTAGTAAAGTATAGACAACCTCTAGACTGGCTTGAAGAAATGTGTTACCTTGATTGCAGAGGCCAAGTGTGGACAGTACTTAAAATGTGAAAAGCCGGTAACCTGCTTGCTAAGTGTTATGGTGGGTTTACATGTCCCGATATCGGGCCGATATCGTAGCCAACGACGCGGGAGCGCGCTTTTTGATCGCGCTTTTCCCTGCATCGCATCGCCGGTTTAGACAGCCCGATATCGGGATACAACGTCCCGACGATGTGTACGCCCCCCAACTCAGGAACGACCATTTAACATGGGAGTGAATGGGTGACGTGGCAGTACACATCGGAGTTGGGCTGTCAGACGGGACGATGCGGCTACAACCGGCATCCGATATCGGGCGGTTGAATAGCACGCTCATTCGACCCCCGATATCGGTTTGCCATCGTTCCTGCATCGTATCGGATGTTCATACCGTACAACGCAGGAACGATATCGGGTCCAACTCACGAACCACGTGACTTTTGGTCGGAGTTGGACGCCGATATCGGGACGTGTAAACCCACCATTAGATGTGAACAACACCGAGCAAGTTGGACTGAACCTGGAAATAATGCTTTTTGTACCATGGAAGTCAGAAATGATAGAGGAAATGATAGGCACCTGACTGTATTTTAGTCTGCTATCTTCAAGCAGAACAATGGTTAATGGCAGCAATGCAAGGAAACTATGACTAGCAGTAAGGAAATTGTTAACCATAGGGTAGTAATAAAGTATAGACAATCTCTAGACTGGCATGAAGAGATGTGTTACCTTGATTGCAGAGGCCAAATGTGACATTACCAAGAAAGTGAAAAGTAGGTAACCTGCCTGCTGACAGGTAGATGTGGACAACACCGAGTAAGTTGGACTGAACCTGCAAATAATGATAGCTATATCATGGAAGTCAGGAATGATAAAGAAGATGATGGGCACCTGTCTGTATCTGAGCTAAGTGAAGCAGGTGCCGTGTCCTGACATACTTAACGAAACTGTGGACGATACAACTTAAGGCCTCATTCACACATCCGTGCCTCCAGCACGTGTGCAGTCCGTGCCGACACATGCCGGAGGCACAGACATACAGGGACACACGATCCCCTATGGACCCATTCAGACGTCCGTGTTTTCCGCACGGACCGTGTCTCCGTGTGGAGCACATGCGTGTCCGTGTGCTCCACACGGCGACAAGTCTGTTTTTTTGCAGAGCCACGGACCGCATTTACGTCCAAATGTCCTGCACGGACCATGGTCAAAAGGAAAAAGCTTCAAAATAAAGAATTTTATACTCACCTCGCTCCTGCGGTGTCTGCTCCTCTCACTTCCAGTGCCGCTCATTAGGGCTCATGAATATTCACTTCACTGAGCCTGACAGCGGCCCGGAAGAGAGAGGAGCAGCGGCGCTGGAGGGAGGTAAGTATGCGGGTGACAGGCTGTCCGTGTGCTATCCACAGCCCCATGGATAGCACACGGACTGCACACATGTGTCACACGTCCGTGACACGTGTGCACTCCCCGCCCCCAAACGGCCTTGTTTCACACTTCTGTGGTGACACGGATGTGTGAAACCAGCCTTAGGCTGTGTGCTCACGGTCCGGAGGAGCAGCATGTTGGACGCAGCTCCTCCGGACCTGAGTGAGAACGCGGGTGGCCGCAGAGAGACCGCAGCCGCCCTGTACTCACCATGTGCGGCTGGTGCGGGGTTGGCTTCTCCCTACAGTCATCTAACGGCAGCCGCTTCCGACTCCGCAGCATGAAATGAGCATGCGGAGGAGGAGCGAACTCCCGGCAACCTGCACCGCAGCTCCAAACACGCTGCGGGCGGGCTAAGCATAGTGAGGATGGGATTTCTTACAATCCCATCCACTATGCTTATACTGTACTACGCAGCGGCAAGAGGCTGCGTCCAAAACGCTGCGTATTCTGACCGTGAGCACACACACCTTATACCTAAGCACCTAGAAGTGGCATGACCTGGGGGGGAGGTCAGAGGGGATCGCAGGGTGTCCTGAAATATTTGACATGGATTACTGCAAAGGGAGGGGAAGAAGGGAGCAAAGTCCGGTGCTGGAGCCGAGACTGGAGAAAAACACAGATCCTGCCCCCGACCCCGAAAAAACAATAGTGCCGCAAACAGCGCCCTAGAAATAAAGGACGCCCATAACATAAACACGCCTGTACAGCGGCACAACGCCAATAATGCCGTAATAAATCTCATCTGTGAACATGGAAACATTAGAAACGAGAAAAATGTATGAAAATGACAACATCGGGGCGGATTTTGGTTCTCGCACCCCTCTCAAAGAAATGCAATAAAAGGCCCCAAAATGGCACCAAGAAGACGCGCCATCGATGGAAAATAAAAGAAAATGAGGTCTTGGAAATGATGAAAAAAAAAGAATAAAAAATATATTTTATAATAATAATAATAATAATAAAAATAAAAATAATAATAATAATAATAAAATAATGAAATTCTGATTTTTTTAACCACTTAATAAACGTTACGTGTTCATTATCGCTATAATTTTACTGACAGTGAAAGAAAAACGCCAAAAATAATGGCAGAATTGTTTTTTATCCATTTCACCCATTTTGGATGTTTTTGACTCTTTTTTTACACAGTAAAGTAATGTGTGTCACTCGTCCTGCGATAGACAATCCCTCGTCCGGATGTTTGAAGGAAGGAAGAAGGAAGGGTTAAAAAAGTTATGGAAAAAAGTGATGAAAGCAATGAAAGAGAAAAAAAAATGCTGAAAACAGTAGTCCGGGCGGTGAAGGGTTAACAGTGTGTGTGAGAATCCAGCGTCCATGTCCCGGGCAGCAGCTCCTCCCGGCCCCGGCCTCTGGATGACTCACAGCTCTGCTATGGTTACCATGGCTCTTATGAGGGTAGGCATGTTCCCGGGCTCCGCCCCTCTGCCCGCCCTGTGCTCCGTGTACGCCATGTTGCCCCCCAGCGGTCACACGGTGCAGTTATGCAGTATGCAGGTTCCGGGCCCCGCTATCTCCTCCCCCGGCCCCGCTCAGTTGCTGTTGCTCTCAGCCCGCGGTGATAATAAGAACCCAGGACACAAAATGGCGCACAGCTGTCGGTGGCGGTTCCCAGCTCGGCCTGGGACCGGCCGGAGACTCGGGGCTAAGCACAGACTGGCGGCCCTGCTGAGGGCGGATGTCGGCGGAACCGGATGCAGCACTGGGGCCACGAATGGAGGCTCCGGGGGCCTCGGGAGCTGCGGGGGGGTTGCGCCGGGCTTTGATGCGGCGCTGCAAGTCTCCGTGGCCATCGGGAGTAACCTGAGACGGTTCCGGGACGTGTCCGGAGGCAGCAGCGGAGAGGTGAGCGGGAGGGGGCGGCGTGTCTGCTGCAGGGCTGGAGGCATTGTGTGCGGTGCAGAGGGGTGTGTGACTGCGCACCGGGGGCCTGACCGAGCACACCGGGGGCTACACGGGGGACAGGGGTGTGTGACTGCGCACCGAGCACACCGGGGGCCTGACCGAGCACACCGGGGGCTACACGGGGGAGAGGGGTGTGTGACTGCGCACCGAGCACACCGGGGGCCTGACCGAGCACACCGGGGGCTACACGGGGGAGAGGGGTGTGTGACTGCGCACCGGGGGCCTGACCGAGCACACCGGGGGCTACACGGGGGACAGGGGTGTGTGACTGCGCACCGAGCACACCGGGGGCCTGCCCGAGCACACCGGGGCTACACGGAGGAGAGGGCTGTGTGACTGCGAACCGAGCACACCGGGGGCTACACCGGGGAGAGGGCTGTGTGACTGCGCACCGAGCACACCGGGGGCTACACGGGGGAGAGGGGTGTGTGACTGCGCACCGAGCACACCGGGGGCCTGACCGAGCACACCGGGGGCTACACGGGGGAGAGGGGTGTGTGACTGCGCACCGGGGGCCTGACCGAGCACACCGGGGGCTACACGGGGGACAGGGGTGTGTGACTGCGCACCGAGCACACCGGGGCCTGCCCGAGCACACCGGGGCTACACGGAGGAGAGGGCTGTGTGACTGCGAACCGAGCACACCGGGGGCTACACCGGGGAGAGGGCTGTGTGACTGCGCACCGAGCACACCGGGGGCCTGACCGAGCACACCGGGGGCTACACGGAGGAGAGGGCTGTGTGACTGCGAACCGAGCACACCGGGGGCTACACGGAGGAGAGGGCTGTGTGACTGCGAACCGAGCACACCGGGGGCTACACCGGGGAGAGGGCTGTGTGACTGCGCACCGAGCACACCGGGGGCCTGACCGAGCACACCGGGGGCTACACGGAGGAGAGGGGTGTGTGACTGCGCACCGAGCACACCGGGGGCCTGACCGAGCACACCGGGGGCTACACGGAGGAGAGGGGTGTGTGACTGCGCACCGAGCACACCGGGGGCTACACGGAGGAGAGGGGTGTGTGGACTGCGCACCGGGGGCTACACGGAGGAGAGGGGTGTGTGACTGCGCACCGAGCACACCGGGGGCCTGACCGAGCACACCGGGGGCTACACGGAGGAGAGGGGTGTGTGACTGCGCACCGGGGGCCTGACCGAGCACACCGGGGCTACACGGAGGAGAGGGGTGTGTGACTGCGCACCGAGCACACCGGGGGCTACACCGGGGAGAGGGGTGTGTGACTGCACACCGAGCACACCGGGGGCCTGACCGAGCACACCGGGGGTACATCGGGGAGAGGGGTGTGTGACTGCGCACAGAGCACACCGGGGGCTACACGGAGGAGAGGGGTGTGTGACTGCGCACTGAGCACACCGGGGGCCTGACCGAGCACACCGGGGGCTACACCGGGGAGAGGGGTGTGTGACCGCGCACCGAGCACCCCAGGGGCCTGACCGAGCACACCGAGGGCTACACCGGGGAGAGGGGTGTGTGACTGCGCACCGAGCACACCAGGGGCTACACCGGGGAGAGGGGTGTGTGACTGCGCACCGAGCACACCGGGGGCCTGACCGAGCACACTGGGGGCTACACCGGGGAGAGGGGTGTGTGACTGCACACCGGGGGCCTGACCGAGCACATCGGGGGCTACACCGGGGAGAGGGGTGTGTGACTGCGCACCGAGCACACCGGGGGCCTGACCGAGCACACCGGGGGCTACACAGGGGAGGGGTGTGTGACTGCGCACCGAGCACACCGGGGGAGAGGGGTGTGTGACTGCGCACCGAGCACACCAGGGGAGAGGGGTGTGTGACTGCGCACCGAGCACACCGGGGACACCGAGCACACCAGGGGCCACACCGGGAAGAGGGGTGCGTGACTGAGCATTGGGGCACACTGGGGATGAGGGGTGTGTGACTGCGCACCGAGCACACCAGGGGAGAAAGGTGTGTGACTGTGCACCGAGCACATCGGGGACTTCTGAGCATATGGGGGACACCAAGCACACTGGGGCAGAGGGTGTGTGAATGCACACCGAGCACATCGGGGGAGAGGGATGTGTGACTGAGCATTGGGGGCACACTGGGGGAGAGGGGTGTGTGACTGCGCACCGAGCACCTCGGGGGAGAGGGGTGTGTGACTGTGCATCGAGCACACCGGGGACACCAAGCACACCGGGGGGAGAGGGTGTGTGACAGCACACTGGGGCAGAGGGATGTGTGACTGCGCACCAAGCACACCGGCGAGACTACCGGGGACACCGAGCACACCGGGGTACCAAGTATACCGGGGAGAGGGATGTGTGACTGCACACTGGGGAAGAGGGGTGTGCAACTATTCTCCGAGCACACTGAGAAAGAGGGGCACTGAGCACACTGGAGGAGAGGGGGGCGTGACTGCACACCGGGGGTACCGAGCACACCGGGGGAGAGAGGTGTATGACTGAGCACACTGATGGAGAGAGGTGTGTGACTGAGCACCGAGCACACTGATGGAGAGGGGCAGAATGTGTACCAGGTGCCCAATGCTGTGCCCTTAGGGTCACACATTGGGTGCCCATTGCCGTACCCTTATTTTCTTACATCGGGTGCCCATTGCCGTACCCTTATGGTCTTACATCGGGTGCCCATTGCCGTACCCTTATGGTCTTACATCGGGTGCCCATTGCCGTACCCTTATGGTCTTACATCGGGTGCCCATTGCCGTGCCCTGTGGGTCACACATCGGGTGCCCATTGCCGTGCCCTGTGGGTCACACATCGGGTGCCCATTGCTGTGCCCTGTGGGTCACACATCGGGTGCCCATTGCCGTGCCCTGTGGGTCACACATCGGGTGCCCATTGCCGTCCCTGTGGGTCACACATCGGGTGCCCATTGCCGTGCCCTGTGGGTCACACATCGGGTGCCCATTGCCGTGCCCTGTGGGTCACACATCGGGTGCCCATTGCTGTGCCCTGATGGTCTCACAGGGCGTTTAGATTGGCACAGAGGCCAGATGCCATATACTGTGGATCACACCTGGCATCAGGTGCCCAATGCTGAACTGAGGATTATGCCTGGCATTCAGATTGGCACAGCTTTGGGTAGGTAGATCCATGCTACTTTAGGGTGGTCCTATAGGATGATGTAAGGTCTTGCCAGGGAAGCATGAAGTATGGAAGGTGCCTGGTGCCGTGCACATATTCCCACCTGCCCACAGAGCTGTTATGTAATTAAGAGATGAATTCATAGGATCTGTGCCAGGTGTCACCGCAGACATGTTACTGCAGCATGTGTAGGGCACTCCTGTACTGACACCAATGTGCTTGGCATCGCAGCTGGCACTTTCTGGGGTGGGTGTGGTAGGAAACATTTTTAGCACAGTGCATGCGAGGTGCCCACTGCCATTGTCTCCGGGTTACAGCAGTGATGGAAGACTCTATGGAGTACTTGAAATGAGGTCATGCCAGGGGGCATCTTGTATGTAAAGTGCCCAGCGCCATCACCTGGCACGTGGATTGTGTTGATGGTGATCTAAGATCTGCACCATGAATGAGGGGCACACCTGGCACGCAGACTGGCATCAGATTATGTCATTGGAATGTGAATGGAATATGTGCCAGGTGGCAGAGGAGGCGTTCAATACCTGCAGTGTGCAGGGCTCTTAGCACATTTTTCATCCCAGGAGGTGGCAAATGTACATGACTATGTATTGGGGCTGGCACGGTTTATTTTCCGGGTGAATGTTTTTGATCGTGCCCGTCTCCTGTAATGTGTGGCAGCATGTGCTGCAGCAGCGCGCGGTGTGTGATATGGCAGGAGGGGGTGTGTCAGCCCTGCACTGTATATACACGCTCCATACCGCCATATACTGATGTCTGATCTGTAATCTGCTGCTCCTTCCCACATTCATCCCCCTTCTGCATTGCCCCATTGTATGGCTCTCTGAGGGGGGGTGATGCGTCGGTGGTCTTATTGGGAGGGGGGGTGTAGATATGTATGTCCCGTGTCGCCTTGATGGAGGATATTGTTTTTTATTTCGTGTGTCGCACTTTGAGGAAGTGTGCGGAGGGGGCACCGTGTGCAAGCTGCGTCTTTGTTGATCTCCAGTTACAGGGGGGTGTGTGTGTCTGGAGAGCATCTGTTTATGTTGTGCCCTAAGGGGGTCTCTGGTGTTTTTGGGGTACCAGTGCATTGTATGGCGGTGGTATGTGTTGTACATTAGATATTATGTCTACATTTTGGGGGTCTGGATGCTGTAATCCCTTTCATGTGAGGAGTTATATGTAGTAAACATAGGAGGGGTGGTGTATGTGGGCTGGGCACCGCTTATTGTGCTGGGACATGGTGAGGGGGGCTTTGTTTTGGCGGCAGAAGAGCAGCTGCTGTCTGAGTCTTTGAGATGAGGGAGTGGGGGGTCTTCATATGGATATTGGGTGAGAGACTGATTCTTATCCTATATGTTCTAATCTGCCTGCCACAGACCCCTGCTACGATCCCCTCTGTTATTCTCCACTTACAGGACACGGCCATTGTCAAAACAGGAACTTTCCCCCAATGTGTTGCTTATTGTCATCTTGGACCAAGTGCTCCAAACTGTGGATGTAGCGATCATTCCCAGAGAATACGGCTCATACATAGGAAAAGATGAATTGTGTGCTGGCATATGGGACCAGACTGCACTCACATAGCTTCATATGGCCTCACTCTGCTGCCTCCCTCTTTCTCTTCTACTTCTTATACTCTCTTTCTGATTCTCTGTGCTGTTGCTGTCTCTCTCTGCTGGCTCTCTCCCTGTTGTCTCACTCACTCCCTGAGGTCTCTCTCTCTGCAGTCTCTCTCCTTGCTGTCTCTATCTCTCCCCCCTCTGTGTTGACTCTCTCTCCCCCTCTGTGTTGACTCTCTCTCCCCCTCTGTGTTGACTCTCTCTCCCCCTCTGTGTTGACTCTCTCTCCCCCTCTGTGTTGACCCTCTCTCCCCCTCTGTGTTGACCCTCTCTCCCCCTCTGTGTTGACCCTCTCTCCCCCTCTGTGTTGACCCTCTCTCCCCCTCTGTGTTGACCCTCTCTCCCCCTCTGTGTTGACCCTCTCTCCCCCTCTGTGTTGACCCTCTCTCCCCCTCTCTGTGTTGACCCTCTCTCCCCCTCTCTGTGTTGACCCTCTCTCCCCCTCTCTGTGTTGACCCTCTCTCCCCCTCTCTGTGTTGACCCTCTCTCCCCCTCTCTGTGTTGACCCTCTCTCCCCCTCTCTGTGTTGACCCCTCTCCCCCCTCTCTGTGTTGACCCTCTCTCCCCCTCTCTGTGTTGACCCTCTCTCCCCCTCTCTGTGTTGACACTCTCTCCCCCTCTCTGTGTTGACACTCTCTCCCCCTCTCTGTGTTGACCCTCTCTCCCCCTCTCTGTGTTGACCCTCTCTCCCCCTCTCTGTGTTGACCCTCTCTCCCCCTCTCTGTGTTGACCCTCTCTCCCCCTCTCTGTGTTGACCCTCTCTCCCCCTCTCTGTGTTGACCCTCTCTCCCCCTCTCTGTGTTGACCCTCTCTCCCCCTCCTGTGCCTCTCGTTGCCCTCCCCCCCTCTCTGTGTTGACCCTCTCTCCCGCTCTCTGTGTTGACCCTCTCTCCCCCTCTCTGTGTTGACCCTCTCTCTCCCGCTCTCTGTGTTGACCCTCTCCTCCCCCTCTCTGTGTTGACCCTCTCTCCCCTCTCTTGTGTTGACCCTCTCTGTGTTGACCCTCTCTCCCCCTCTCTGTGTTGACCCTCTCTCTCCCTCTCTGTGTTGACCCTCTCTCCCCCTCTCTGTGTTGACCCTCTCTCCCCCTCTCTGTGTTGACCCTCTCTCCCCCTCTCTGTGTTGACCCTCTCTCCCCCTCTCTGTGTTGACCCTCTCTCCCCCTCTCTGTGTTGACCCTCTCTCCCCCTCTCTGTGTTGACCCTCTCTCCCCCTCTCTGTGTTGACCCTCTCTCCCCCCTCTCTGTGTTGACCCTCTCTCCCCCTCTCTGTGTTGACCCTCTCTCCCCCCTCTCTGTGTTGACCCTCTCTCCCCCTCTCTGTGTTGACCCTCTCTCCCCCTCTCTGTGTTGACCCTCTCTCCCCTCTCTGTGTTGACCCTCTCTCCCCCTCTCTGTGTTGACCCTCTCTCCCCCTCTCTGTGTTGACCCTCTCTCCCCCTCTCTGTGTTGACCCTCTCTCCCCCTCTCTGTGTTGACCCTCTCTCCCCCTCTCTGTGTTGACCCTCTCTCCCCCTCTCTGTGTTGACCCCTCTCTCCCCCTCTCTGTGTTGACCCTCTCTCCCCCTCTTTGTTGACCCTCCTCCCCCCTCTCTGTGCCGGCCGTCTCTCCCCCCCCTCTCTGTGCCGGCCGTCTCTCCCCCCCTCTCTGTGCCGGCCGTCTCTCCCCCCCTCTCTGTGCCGGCCGTCTCTCCCCCCCTCTCTGTGCCGCTCTCCTCTCCCCCCCTCTCTGTGCCGGCCTCTCTCCCCCCCTCTCTGTGCCGGCCGTCTCTCCCCCCCCTCTCTGTGCCGGCCGTCTGCCCCAATCCCCCCCTTGGTGCTGACTCTGCCCCCCTCTCACGGTGTCAACTCTGTCTCCATTTCCTCAGTGCTGACTCTGCCTCCCCCCCTCTGTCCCTCCCACCTCGCTCTGTGCTGACTCTGTCCTCCCTCCTGTTTTGGTGTTGACTCTGTCCTCCCTCCTGTTTTGGTGTTGACTCTGTCCTCCCTCCTGTTTTGGTGTTGACTCTGCCCAATCCCCCCCTCTGCCACCCACTGTCCCCCCCCCCCCCCCCCCCCGCCCCTGTGCCGACTCTGCCCCCTCGATGCTGACTCTGCCGCAATCCCCCCCTTGGTGCTGACCCTGACCCCTTCTCAGTATTGACTGTCCCTCCTCTCTGGGTGCTGACTCTTCCCCCCCCCCCCCCTCGATGCTGACTGTGTTCCCCCCTCAGTGCTGACTGTTCCCCTCTCACTGTGCCGACTCTGTCCCCCCCTTTCACGGTGTCAACTCTGTCCCCATTTCCTCAGTGCATGACCTCTGCCCTCCGCCCCTCTGTCCTCCCACCTCCTCTGTTGTGACTCTGTCCTCCCTCCTCTGTTGGTGCTGACTCTGTCCTCCCTCCTCTGTTGTGTGCCTGCTCTGTCCTCCCTCCTCTGTTGGTGCTGACTCTGTCCTCCCTCCTCTGTTGGTGCTGACTCTGTCCTCCCTCCTCTTTGTTGTCTGTCCTCCCTCCTTTTTGGGTTGACTCTTCCTCCCCCTGTTTGGTGTGACTCTGTCCTCCCTCCTTTTGGGTTGACTCTGTCCTCCCTCCTGTTTTGGTGTTGACTCTGTCCTCCCTCCTGTTTTGGTGTTGACTCTGTCCTCCCCTTGTGTTGACTCTCTCCTCCTCCTCTTTTGGTGTTGACTTGTCCTCCTCCCCTATTCCCCTCAGTGCTGACTCTGTCCCCCTCTCACGGTGCCGACTCTGTCCCCCCTCTCACAGTGTCAACTCTGTCCCCATTTCCTCAGTGCTGACTCTGCCTCTCCCCCCTCTGTCCCTCCCACCTCGCTCTGTGCTGACTCTGTCCTCCCTCCTCTGTTGGTGCTGACTCTGTCCTCCCTCCTGTTTTGGTGTTGACTCTGTCCTTTCTCCTGTTTTGGTGTTGACTCTGCCCAATCCCCCCCTCTGCCACCGACTGTCCCCCCCCCCCCCCCGCCCCTGTGCCGACTCTGCCCCCTCGATGCTGACTCTGCCGCAATTCCCCCCTTGGTGCTGACCCTGACCCCTTCTCAGTATTGACTGTCCCTCCTCTCTGGGTGCTGACCTCCCCCCCCCCCCCCCCCCCCCCCCGATGCTGACTGTGTTCCCCCCTCAGTGCTGACTGTTCCCCTCTCACTGTGCCGACTCTGTCCCCCCCTTTCACGGTGTCAACTCTGTCCCCATTTCCTCAGTGCTGACTCTGCCTCCGCCCCTCTGTCTCCTCCCACCTCCTCTGTTGGTGCTGACTCTGTCCTCCCTCCTCTGTTGGTGCTGACCTCCTGTCCTCCCTCCTCTGTTGGTGCTGACTCTGTCCTCCCTCCTCTTTGGTGCTGACTTTGTCCTCCCTCCTCTGTTGGTGCTGACTCTGTCCCCTGCCCCCTCTCGGTGCTGACTCTATCCTCCGCCCCCTCTTTTTGATGCTGACTGTTCTGTTCCCCGCCCCCTCTTGGTGCTGATCTGTCTCCTCTGGTGCTGACTCTGTCCCCCTCCTCTTGGTGCTGAGTCTGCCTACCCCCCCCCTTTGGTGCTGATCTGTTACCCCCCCCTCCTCTTGGTGCTGAGTCTGTCTACCCCCCCCCCCTCCTCCTCTTGGTGCTGAGTCTGTCTACCCCCCCCCCTCTTCTCCTCCCTCCTTGGTGCTGAGTCTGTCTACCCCCCCCCCCCCTCCCTCCTTCTTGGTGCTGAGTCTGTCACCCCCCCCTCTCCCTGTCATCTGCCCCCCCCCCCCCCCCTCCCTCTTGGTGCTGAGTCTGTCTACCCCCCCCCCTTGTGCTGACTCCCCCCCTCTCTTGGTGCTGAGTCTGTCTACCCCCCCCTCCCTCCCCCCTCCCTCGGTGCTGACTGCTACCCCCCTCCTCTTGGTGCTGAGTCTGTCTACCCCCCTCGTCGACTGTCCCCCCCTCCTCCTCTTGGTGCTGAGTCTGTCTACCCCCCCTCCTCTTGGTGCTGAGTCTGTCTACCCCCCCTCCTCTTGGTGCTGAGTCTGTTCACCCCCCCTCCTCTTGGTGCTGAGTCTGTCTACCCCCCCTCCTCTTGGTGCTGATCTGTCTACCCCCCCCTCTTGGGCTGAGTCTGTCTACCCCCCCTCCTCTTGGTGCTGAGTCTGTCTACCCCCCCTCCTCTTGGTGCTGAGTCTGTCTACCCCCCCTCCTCTTGGTGCTGATGTCCCCTCCTCTGTCTGGTGCTAC
Organism: Allobates femoralis; assembly: GCA_033576535.1. Lineage (NCBI taxonomy): Eukaryota > Metazoa > Chordata > Amphibia > Anura > Aromobatidae > Allobates > Allobates femoralis. Next base: position 5,781,629 of record JARQOC010000009.1, read on the forward strand.
CCCCCCCTCCTCTTGGTGCTGAGTCTGTCTACCCCCCTCCTCTTGGTGCTGACTCTTGTCCTACCCCCCCTCCTCTTGGTGCTGAGTCTGTCTACCCCCCCTCCTCTTGGTGCTGAGTCTGTCTACCCCCCCTCCTCTTGGTGCTGAGTCTGTCTACCCCCCCCCTCTTGGTGCTGAGTCTGTCTACCCCCCCTCCTCTTGGTGCTGAGTCTGTCTACCCCCCCCTCCTTTGGTGCTGAGTCTGTCTACCCCCCCTCCTCTTGGTGCTGAGTCTGTCTACCCCCCCTCCTCTTGGTGCTGAGTCTGTCACCCCCCCTCCTCTTTGGTGCTGAGTCTGTCTACCCCCCCTCCTCTTGGTGCTGAGTCTGTCTACCCCCCCCTCCTCTTGGTGCTGAGTCTGTCTACCCCCCCTCCTCTTGGTGCTGAGTCTGTCTACCCCCCCCTCCTCTTGGTGCTGAGTCTGTCTACCCCCCCTCCTCTTGGTGCTGAGTCTGTCTACCCCCCCTCCTCTTGGTGCTGAGTCTGTCTACCCCCCCTCCTCTTGGTGCTGAGTCTGTCTACCCCCCTCCTCTTGGTGCTGAGTCTGTCTACCCCCCCTCCTCTTGGTGCTGAGTCTGTCTACCCCCCCTCCTCTTGGTGCTGAGTCTGTCTACCCCCCCTCCTCTTGGTGCTGAGTCTGTCTACCCCCCCCTCCTCTTGGTGCTGAGTCTGTCTACCCCCCCCTCCTCTTGGTGCTGAGTCTGTCTACCCCCCCCTCCTCTTGTGCTGAGTCTGTCTACCCCCCCTCCTCTTGGTGCTGATCTGTCTACCCCCCCTCCTCTTGGTGCTGAGTCTGTCTACCCCCCCTCCTCTTGGTGCTGAGTCTGTCTACCCCCCCTCCTCTTGGTGCTGATCTGTCTACCCCCCCTCCTCTTGGTGCTGAGTCTGTCTACCCCCCCTCCTCTTGGTGCTGAGTCTGTCTACCCCCCCTCCTCTTGTGCTGAGTCTGTCTACCCCCCCTCCTCTTGGTGCTGAGTCTGTCTACCCCCCCTCCTCTTGGTGCTGAGTCTGTCTACCCCCCCTCCTCTTGGTGCTGAGTCTGTCTACCCCCCCTCCTCTTGGTGCTGAGTCTGTCTACCCCCCCTCCTCTTGGTGCTGAGTCTGTCTACCCCCCCCCCTCCTCTCGGTACTGACTCTTTCCCCCCCTTTCTCGGTACTGACTCTGTCCCCCCCCCTCCTCTCGGTGCTGACTCTGTCCCCCCCCTCCTCTTTGGTGCTGACTCTGTCGTCCCCCCCCCCTCTCTTGGTGCTGACTCTGTCGTCCCCCCCCCTCTCTTTGGTGCTGACTCTGTCGTCCCCCGCCCCCTCTCTTTGGTGCTGACTCTGTCGTCCCCCGCCCCCTCTCTTTGGTGCTGACTCTGTCGTCCCCCGCCCCCTCTCTTTGGTGCTGACTCTGTCGTCCCCCGCCCCCTCTCTTTGGTGCTGACTCTGTCGTCCCCCGCCCCCTCTCTTTGGTGCTGACTCTGTCGTCCCCCGCCCCCTCTCTTTGGTGCTGACTCTGTCGTCCCCCGCCCCCTCTCTTTGGTGCTGACTCTGTCGTCCCCCGCCCCCTCTCTTTGATGCTGACTCTGTCGTCCCCCGCCCCCTCTCTTTGATGCGGACTCTGTCGTCCCCCCGCCCCCTCTCTTTGATGCGACTCTGTCGTCCCCCCGCCCCCTCTCTTTGATGCGGACTCTGTCGTCCCCCCGCCCCCTCTCTTTGATGCGGACTCTGTCGTCCCCCCGCCCCCTCTCTTTGATGCGGACTCTGTCGTCCCCCCGCCCCCTCTCTTTGATGCGGACTCTGTCGTCCCCCCGCCCCCTCTCTTTGATGCGGACTCTGTCGTCCCCCCCGCCCCCTCTCTTTGATGCGGACTCTGTCGTCCCCCTGCCCCCTCCTCTTGGTGCTGACTCTGTACCCACCTCTTGGTGCTGCCCTTTTCTGTCCCCCCCCCTTCCCCCTTGATGCTGACTCTGTCTCTTCCCCCTTGGTGTTGACTCTGTCCCCCTCTCCTTGCGAACTCTGTCCCCTTCTCCCTCTCCCTGCTGACGTGTGTCCCTCTCCCTCTCTCTGCTGACTGTGTGTCCCTCTCCGTCTACCTGCTGACTGTGTGTCCCTCTCCGTCTACCTGCTGACTGTGTGTCCCTCTCCCTCTCGAGCTGACTGTGTGTCCCCTCCCTCTCGGGGCTGACTGTGTGTCCCTCTCCCTCTCGGGGCTGACTGTGTGTCCCTCTCCCCTCTCGGGGCTGACTGTGTGTCCCTCTCCCTCTCGGGCTGACTGTGTGTCCCTCTCCCTCTCGGGGCTGACTGTGTGTCCCTCTCCCTCTCGGGGCTGACTGTGTGTCCCTCTCCCTCTCGGGGCTGACTGTGTGTCCCTCTCCCTCTCGGGCTGACTGTGTGTCCCTCTCCCTCTCGGGGCTGACTGTGTGTCCCTCTCCCTCTCGGGGCTGACTGTGTGCCCTCTCCCTCTCGGGGCTGACTGTGTGCCCCTCTCCCTCTCGGGGCTGACTGTGTGCCCCTCTCCCTCTCGGGGCTGACTGTGTGCCCTCTCCCTCTCGGGGCTGACTGTGTGCCCCTCTCCCTCTCGGGCTGACTGTGTGCCCCTCTCCCTCTCGGGGCTGACTGTGTGCCCCTCTCCCTCTCGGGGCTGACTGTGTGCCCCTCTCCCTCTCGGGGCTGACTGTGTGCCCCTCTCCCTCTCGGGGCTGACTGTGTGCCCCTCTCCCTCTCGGGGCTGACTGTGTGCCCCTCTCCCTCTCGGGGCTGACTGTGTGCCCCTCTCCCTCTCGGGCTGACTGTGTGCCCCTCTCCCCTCCTCTGGTGCTGACTCTCTCTCGATGCTGAGGAAGGCGCTAGTACGCTGAAACACGTAGTGAGAGAGACCAGTAATACTCATTAAAGAAGTTCTATAATTAAATTGGACAAACTTCCCGGAGTTTATTCAGAATGCGCCTGCTTAAACCGCTTGTTCATCCTTAACTAATCTACAAGCACCCCTGGTGAGCGCTGCAGAGCTGCTTCTGATAACACTGTGTCATTGAGGAGAATGGGGATCTAATAGCTAAAGCTCTGAAGGACCTGTGCTGATGTCAGACCATGTGACTGATCACGTACCAGCCTGAGACCTGGAAGCAGGGAGAGACAGTAGCTGCACAAGACGCAGTAAGGCTACAACACCTGGTTATGCTGGCAGCATAACTAGGACAGGTGAGCACCAACAATCCACCGACCCCACTTTCCCCCACTGACCCCTGATACTGCACCAGGAGCGCCCCTCTCTGTTTTTTATCTCTCTCGATGCTGACTCTCTCTCGATGCTGACTCTCGATGCTGACTCTCGATGCTGACTCTCTCTCTCAATGCTGACTCTCTCTCGCTGCTGACTCTCTCTCGCTGCTGACTCTCTCTCTCGCTGCTGACTCTCTCTCTCGCTGCTGACTCTCTCTCTCGCTGCTGACTCTCTCTCGCTGCTGACTCTCTCTCGCTGCTGACTCTCTCTCTCGCTGCTGACTCTCTCTCTCTCGCTGCTGACTCTCTCTCGCTGCTGACTCTCTCTCTCTCCGCTGCTGACTCTCTCTCTCTCGCTGCTGACTCTCTCTCTCTCGCTGCTGACTCTCTCTCTCTCGCTGCTGACTCTCTCTCTCGCTGCTGACTCTCTCTCTCTCTCGCTGCTGGCTCTCTCTCTCGCTGCTGGCTCTCTCTCTCGCTGCTGAATCTCTCGCTGCTGACTCTCTCTCGCTGCTGACCTCTCTCTCTCTTCCTGTCGCTGCTGACTCTCTCTCGCTGCTGACTCTCTCTCTTCTCGCTGCTGACTCTCTCTCGCTGCTGACTCTCTCTCGCTGCTGACTCTCTCTCGCTGCTGACTCTCTCTCTCGCTGCTGACTCTCTCTCTCTCTCGCTGCTGACTCTCTCTCGCTGCTGACTCTCTCTCTGCTGCTGACTCTCTCCTCGCTGCTGACTCTCCTCTCCTCTCTCTCTCTCGCTGCTGACTCTCTCTCCTCTCGCTGCTGACTCTCTCTCTCTCGCTGCTGACTCTCTCTCTCTCGCTGCTGACTCTCTCTCTCGCTGCTGACTCTCTCTCCTGCTGGACTCTCTCTCGCTGCTGACTCTCTCTCGCTGCTGACTCTCTCTCTCTCTCGCTGCTGACTCTCTCTCTCTCTCGCTGCTGACTCTCTCTCTCCGCTGCTGACTCTCCTCTCGCGCTGCTGACTCTCTCTCCGCGCTGCTGACTCTCTCTCTCTCGCGCTGCTGACTCTCTCGCTGCTGACTCTCTCGCTGCTGACTCTCTCTCGCTGCTGACTCTCTCTCGCTGCTGACTCTCTCTCGCTGCTGATCTCTCTCGATGCCGACTCTCTCTAACTCTCTCTCGGTGCTGTCTCTCTCTCTCGGTGCTGTCTGTCTCGATACTAACTCGATACTGTATCTCTCTCTCGATGCTGACTCGGTGCTGATTTTCCTGGTGCTGACTTTCTCTTTCTCTCTTGGTGCTTGCTGGCTCTCCTCGGTGCTGACTCACTCCAACTCTCTCCGTTCTAACTCTCTTGGTGCTGACTCACTCCAACTCTCTCCGTTCTAACTCTCTTGGTGCTGACTCACTCCAACTCTCTCTCCGTTCTAACTCTCTTGGTGCTGACTCTCTCTTGATGCTGACTCTCTTGGTGCTGACTCTCTCGTGCTGACTCTCTCACTCTCTCGGTGCTGACTCTCTCACTCTCTCGGTGCTGACTCTCTCACTCTCTCGGTGCTGACTCTCTCACTCTCTCGGTGCTGACTCTCTCACTCTCTCGGTGCTGACTCTCTCACTCTCTCGGTGCTGAATCTCTCACTCTCTCGGTGCTGACTCTCTCACTCTCTCGGTGCTGACTCTCTCACTCTCTCGGTGCTGACTCTCTCACTCTCTCGGTGCTGACTCTCTCACTCTCTCGGTGCTGACTCTCTCACTCTCTCGGTGCTGACTCTCTCTCTCGGTGCTGACTCTCGCTCTCTCTCGGTGCTGTCTCTCTCTCTCGGTGCTGTCTCTCTCTCTCGGTGCTGACTCTCTCTCTCGGTGCTGACTCTCTAACTTTCTCTCGGTGCTGACTCTCTCTAACTTTCTCTCGGTGCTGACTGTCTCTAACTTTCTCTCGGTGCTGACTGTCTCTAACTTTCTCTCGTGCTGACTCTCTCTCAAATTCAATTCAAATTCAAAATAGCTTTATTGCAGGACTAAGTACATCAGCATTGCCAAAGCAAATAGTAAAAATAGGGGGACGGGAGTGGGGAGTGGTTAGGCATATCGAGGTCCATGATATATCAGGATCCTTTTAGAGGTGGGGACATGTCCAGGTTGGGGTATATAAGTCCATGGCATATCAGGCTCTTAGTTGGGGGAAAGGGAAGTGTTCAGGGTTGGGGTACAGAAGTCGATGACATATCAGTCTCCTCTTAGTCTGTGGCAGGCACTGACATATTGTGCTGCTATGGCCGCTGCACTTTCTTCTTCCCCCAGTAGTATTGGCATTTTCTCGTCCATCCGCCATGGAGGCGAAATCTGGGAGGAGATCGACAGTCTCTTGAAGTGAGTGTCCTTCAATGCGGAGTATTTAGGGCACCTCAGCAAGAAGTGGGCCTCATCCCTCTCTCTCTCTCTCTCTCTCTCTCTCGATGCTGACTCTCTCTCTCTCTCGATGCTGACTCTCGCTCTCTCTCTCTCGATGCTGACTCTCTCGATGCTGACTCTCTCTCTCTCGATGCTGACTCGCTTTCTCTCTCTCGATGCTGACTCTCTCTCTCTCTCGATGCTGACTCTCTCTCTCTCGATGCTGACTCTCGCTCTCTCTCTCTCGATGCTGACTCTCTCGATGCTGGCTCTCTCTCTCTCGATGCTGACTCGCTTTCTCTCTCTCGATGCTGACTCTCTCTCTCTCTCGATGCTGACTCTCTCTCTCTCGATGCTGCTCTCTCTTCGATGCTGACCTCTCCTCTCTCTCTCTCGATGCTGACTCTCTCTCTCTCGACTCCTCTCTCTCTCGATGCTGACTCTCTCTCTCTCTCGATGCTGACTCTCTCTCTCTCTCTCGATGCTGACTCTTCTCGTCGACTCTCTCTCTCTCTCGATGCTGACTCTCTCTCTCTTCTCGATGCTGACTCTCTCTCTCTCCTCGATGCTGACCTCTCTCTCTCGATGCTGACTCTCTCTCTCGATGCTGACTCTCTCTCTCATCGATGCTGACTCTCTCTCTCTCATGCTGACTCTCTTCTCTCTCGATGCTGACTCTCTCTCTCTCTCTCGATGCTGACTCTCTTCTCTCTCTCGATGCTGACTCTCTCTCTCTCGATGCTGACTCTCCTCTCTCTCGATGCTGACTTCTCTCTCTCTCGATGCTGACTCTCTCCTCTCTCTCGATGCTGACTCTCCATCTCTCTCCTCTCGATGCTGATCTCTCTCTCTCTCGATGCTGACTCTCTCTCTCTCTGATGCTGACTTCTCCTCTCTCGATGCTGACTCTCTCTCTCTCTCGATGCTGACTCTCTCTCTCGATGCTGACTCTCTCTCTCTCGATGCTGACTCTCTCTCTCTCTCGATGCTGACTCTCTCTCTCTCTCGATGCTGACTCTCTCTCTCTCGATGCTGACTCTCTCTCTCTCGATGCTGACTCTCTCTCTCTCTCGATGCTGACTCTCTCTCTCTCTCGATGCTGACTCTCTCTCTCTCGATGCTGACTCTCTCTCTCTCTCGATGCTGACTCTCTCTCTCTCTCGATGCTGACTCTCTCTCTCTCTCTCGATGCTGACTCTCTCTCTCTCTCTCGATGCTGACTCTCTCTCTCTCTCTCTCTCTCCGATGCTGACTCTCGCTCTCTCGATGCTGACTCTCGCTCTCTCTCTCGATGCTGACTCTCTCTCTCTCTCTCTCTCTCGATGCTGACTCTCTCTCTCTCTCTCTCGATGCTGACTCTCTCTCTCTCTCTCTCTCTCTCGATGCTGACTTCTCTCTCTCTCTCTCTCTCTCGATGCTGACTCTCGATGCTGACTCTCACTCTCTCGGTGCTGACTCTCTCACTCTCTCGGTGCTGACCTCTTCACTCTCTCGGTGCTGAATCTCTCACTCTCTCGGTGCTGACTCTCTCACTCTCTCGGTGCTGACTCTCTCACTCTCTCGGTGCTGACTCTCTCTCTCTCTCGATGCTGATCTCTCTCTCTCTCTCTCTCTCGATGCTGACTCTCTCCTCTCTCTCTCTCTCTCTCGATGCTGACTCTCTCTCTCTCTCTCGATGCTGACTCTCTCTCTCTCTCGATGCTGACTCTCTCTCTCTCTCTCTCTCGATGCTGACTCTCGATGCTGACTTTCTCAAATTCAAAGATTCAAATGAGCTTTATTGGTCGGTCTAGGTATAGGATGTATCAGGCTCCTTTTGGAGGATAGGGACATGTCTAGGGCAGGGTATAGAAGTCCATGACATATCAGTCTCCTCATAAGCCCCAGTCACACTAAGCGAGATCGCTGCTAAGTCACAAGTTTGGTGACGCAACAGCGACCTCGCCAGCGATCTCGCTAATTGTGACACTTAGCAGTGACCAGGCCCCTGCTGTGAGATCGCTGCTCGTGTCAGTCGCCTGGACCATTTTTTGATTGTTGGGGTCCCGCTGGGCAGCATGCATCGGTGTGTTTGACAGGGACAACGACCAAAGATCTCAATACTACACCCGAGAGTGACAGGGTCCCAACGACTGCCACATCATTCCGGATCGTTGCCAGTGGGATCTAACTGTTTGACATCTCACCAGCGACCACATAGCGACGCACCAGCGATCCCTACCAGGTCGTATCGCTGTCGGGATCGTTGGTGCGTCGCCAAGTGTGCCGGGACCCTTAGGGTACCGTCACACCTATCCACATCGCCGGAGATATCATGTTTACATGCGGCGATACCTCCGGCAACGCACCGACGATGTTACAGGCGATCCTGTACCATGGGAGCCTATGGCTCTCACCGCCTGTAACATCGGCGATCGCCATGTTACATGGGGCGATGTATACACATCACCCCAGAGTGCTCACCTGGTTTCAGAGCAGTGCTGCAAAACCACACGACCACTCTAAGGGCCCCGTCGCCAGGTGTGGTTTTGGCGCCCCGCCAACGTCGCCGTCCCCCATTTACACGGGGCGACATCGCCAACCCTGCGCTGGCGAGCTGTCAGGCGGCATCGCCGCCGGGGTGTCTGAAAACCCCAGCAGCGATGCAGGACAATGGGAGCCTATGGCTCCGATCGCCTGTCAGGTCGCCGGCGGCCGGTTACATGGGACGATGTGTGCACATCGCCCCAGATCGGTCGCCTGGTATCAGAGTGCTGCTCTGAAACCAGGCGACTTCCTTGCGGGGCCGACATCGCCCCTTTACATGAGGCGACGTAGGGGCGATGTCGCCGCCGATAGGCCATGCCCCTACGTCGCCGATGTAATCGGCGGCGATGTCGCCCCGTGTGACGGGCCCTTAAGGCGATTTTTCGCCTCATTATCGCCCCTTTACAGTAGCCGGCGCTGTCGCCGGTGATGGGCCACGCCCCTGCTTTGCCTGTGAAATCGCCAGCGAAGTGTCCAGGTGTGACGGGACCCTTAGTCTGTGGCACGGACATATTCTGCTGCTATGGCCACTGCACTTTCCTCTTCCCCCAGTAGTATTGGCAGTTTCTCTTCCTCCTCCATGGAGTTGAAGTCTACAGTGGGTACGGAAAGTATTCAGACCCTTTTAAATTTTTCACTCTGTTTCATTGCAACCATTTGGTAAATTCCAAAAAGTTAATTTTTTCTCATTAATGTACACTCTGCACCCCATCATGACTAAAAAAAACAAAAATGTAAAAAATGTTGCAAATTTATTAAAAAAGAAAAACTGAAATATCCAATGGTCATAAGTATTCAGACCCTTTGCTCAGTATTGAGTATTTGCACCTTTAGAGCTAGTACAGCCATGAGTCATCTTGGGAATGATTCAACACGTTTTTCAAACCTGGATTTGGGGGTCCTCTGCCATTCTTGCAGATCTTCTCCAGTTCCGTCAGGTTGGATGGTGGATGCTCAGTTGGGTTTAGGGCAGGTCAGAGTTGTTCTGAAGCCACTTCTTTGTTATTTTAGCTGTGTGCTTAGGGTCATTGTCTTGTTGGAAGGTGAACCTTCGGCCAAGTCTGAGGTCCAGAGCACTCTAGAAGAGGTTTTCATCCAGGATATCTCTGGCCGCATTCATGTTTTCTTCAATTGCAACCAGTCGTCCTGTCCCTGCAGCTGAACAACACCCCATAGCATGATGCTGCCACCATGTTTCACTGTTGGGATTGTATTGGGCAGGTGATGAGCAGTGCCTGGTTTTCTCCAAACATACCGCTTACAATCATCACCATAAAGATCTATTGTCTTCTCATCAGACCAGAGAATCTTATTTCTCATAGTCTGGGAGTTCTTCTTGTGGTTTTTTGCAAACTCTATGCGGCTTTCATATGTCTTGCACTGAGGAGAGGCTTCCGTCGGGCCACTCTGCCATAAAGGCCGACTGGTGGAGGGCTGCAGTGATAGTTGACTTTGTGGAACTTTTTCCCATCTCCCTACTGCAGCCACAGTGATCTTGGGGTTCTTCTTTACCTCTCTCACCAAGACTCTTCTCCCACAGTTGCTCAGTTTGGCTGGACGGCCAGGTCAAGGAAGACTTCTGGTAGTCACAAACTTCTGCCATTTAAGGATTATGGAGGCTGCTGTTCTCTTAAGAACCTTGAGTACTGCTGTAATTCTTTTGTAACCTTGCCACAATTCTGTCTCTGAGCTCCATGGGCAGTTCCTTTGACATCATGATTCTCATTTTGTCTGACATGCACTGTGAGCTGTGAGGTCTTATATAGACAGGTGTGCGCCTTTCCAAATCAAGTCCTATCAGTTTAATTAATCACAGCTGAACTCCAATGAAGGAGTAGAGCCATCCTCAAGGAGGATCACTAGGAAATGGTCAGCATGTGACCTAAATATGAGTGTCTGAGCAAAGGGTCTGAATACTTATGACCATGTGATATGTCCGTTTTTTTTTTTTTAATACATTTGCAAAAATGTGTACGTTTGTTTTTTTCAGCCAAAATGGGGAGCAGAGTGTACATTAATGAGGAAAAAAATGAACTTTTTTGAATTTACCAAATGGCTGCAGTGAAGCAAAGAGAGAAAAATGTTTATACGGGTCTGAATACTTTCCATACCCAGTTTAGGAGATCAGTTTCCTAAAGTGAGTATCACTCACTGTGGAGTATTTTGGGCACCTCAGCAGGAAGTGGGCCTCATCCTCCATGGCCGCCAGGGGATATTGCTGGCAGAGTCTGCTCTTTCGGGGCTTGTAGTTCTGGTGGTGTTGCCTGGGTTTGATAAGTAAGTTGTGGGCGCTCAGTCTGTACCGACTCAGTCGCTCTTTGGGGTCTCTCTCTTCTCTCTCTTGTCTCCTGAATATTTTTGTCTCTGCCACCTCTTTCTCTCTGTTCCATGCCCTGCTCTCTTCTGTCTCAACTGTTATTCCCTGGCATTTTTCTGCTCTCCTCTTTTGCCCCATTCTGTTCTTTATTCCATGCTTCTCTCTCTTCTTACCTTCGTCTTTCTCTTTTCCATGTCCTGCTCTCTTCTCTCTTCCATGACCTGCTCATCCATTCTACGCTCCCAGATCCATGCTCTGCTCTCTCGTCCATGCTCCATATGCCCAGTATTTTGCAGGATTTGTCTCTGCTGCTGTCCACGGTGCTGATCTGTTAGCCTGTGTGCGCAGTGCTGCTCTCCATGGTGCTGAACGCTCAGCCGTGTCTCTGACAGGCTGCTGTCCATGGTTCTGAATGAGCACGGAAGCATTTTAGAGCCTGTGCTGTGGTGCACATCAGATCAGGGAAATTATCCCATAGACTCCCATGTTATGGGCACCGTATCGCCCCAGATCTAGGACTGTCTGATTTTGTCCGATTTTTGCACTGGAGCCAAAAAAATGATGCAGGCTCCAATTTTGTGCCCAGTGTCGGATCAGGGACAGAAAACACAAAACCGGATGGCCAAGTAGGACCAATCCGGCACAATAGGAATACATTGACGGCAAAACCGGATCAGGATCTGTCTGGTTCAAACCGGACAGAACCTGACAGCACAAAACCGTGGTGTGAAGTCGGCCTTACTCGTTCTCTTCTCTTGCTTTCTCTCTTCTACTCTTTTCTCTTGCTCTTTCTCTTCTGGCTCTCTTCTTCTCCTCTTGCTTTTCTCTCTTCTGGCTCTCTTCTCTTACTTTCTCTCGTAAGGCTATCCTCTTTTGCTTGCTGTCTTCTCTTGCACTGCTTGCTTTCTTCTCTTGCTCTCTTCTTGCTCTCTTCTCTTGCTCTCTCGTCTTCCGCTCTTCTTCTGTTGCTCGCTCTCCTCTTTTGCTCGCTTTCTTCTATTGCTTTTTCTCTTCATGCGCTCTTCTCTTGCTTTCTTCCTTGTCTTGCTCTTTTGTTTCTTCTCTTGCTCACTTTCTTTTTGCGCTCTTTTCTTGCTCGCTCTCTTTTGCTTTCTCTATTCTGGTCGTCTGTTGCTCGCTATCTTGTGCTCTTCTCCTGCTATCTATTCTTGCTCTCTTCTCTTGCTCGTTGTCTCCTCCCTTTCTTCTTGTGCTCTCTTTCTTCATGCGCTCTTATCTTGCTCGCTTGTTTTTTTCTCTCTTTGGCTCACTTTTGCTCACTTTCTTCTCTTGGTCGCTCTTTTCTCACTCCCTTTCCTCATTCTTTTTTCGCTCTCTTTTCTTGCTTTTTCTCTTCTGGCTCTCTTTTCTTGCATGTGCTCCTCTCTTGCTCGCACTGTTCATGCTCTCTTTTGCTTGCTCCTTTGTCTTGCTCTCTTCCCGCTGTCTTCTTGTGCTCGCTGTCCCCGCGCTCTTCTCTTGTTTGCTCTCCTCATACCCTTCTCTTACTCGCTTTCTTCTTTTGCTTTCTCTCTTCTCGTTTTCTTCTCTTGTTTTCTCTCTTCTTGTTTTCTTCTCTTGTTTTCGCTCTTCTCACTTTCTTCTGTCTTGAATTCTTTTTGCTCTGTTCTCTTGTTTTCTCTCCACTTGTTTACTCTCTTCTCGCTCTCTTCTCTTGCTTGTTCTCTTGTCTTGTTTTCTCTCTTCTGGCTCTCTTTTTTTGCTCTTTTCTTGCTTGCTCTTTTCTTTCTCTCTCTTCTTTGCTCTTGGTTACTTTCTTTTCTTGCTCACTTTCTTTTCCTGCTCGCTCTTATCGCTCTCTTATCTTGCTCACTCTCTTCTGGCTCTCTTGCTCACTGTCTTCTTGTGCTCTTCTCTTGCTGTCTCTCTTGTGCTCATCTTGTTCACTCTCTTCTTTTGCTTTCTATCTTGCTCACTATTCTTTTGCTTTCTCACTTCTTTCTCAACTCTCTTGCTCGCTCTCTTTTTCTCTCCTCGCTTTCTTTCTCGATCTCTTCTCGCTTTCTTCTTTTGCATGCCCTCTTCTCTTGTTTTTTCTCCACTGGCTCTTTTTTAATCGCTCTTTTCTCACACTCTTCTCTTGGTTTCTTTCTTTGGCTCTCTTCTCTTGCTTGCTCATTTCTCTCTCTTTTCTCACTTGTGCTCTTTTCTCGCTCGCTCTCTTTTGCTCTTGCTCTCTTGCTCTATTTTTTCTCGCTCTCTTTTCTTGCTTTCTGTCTTCTGGCTCTTTTCTTTTTTCTTCTGGCTCTTCTCCTGTTGGCTCTTCACCCTTGTTCGCTCTCCTCTCTTGCTCTCTTCTTCCGCTCTTATTTCGCTTGCTCTCTTCTTCTTGCACTCTTCTCTTGCTCGCTCTCTTCTCGCTCTCTCTTTCTCTCTCTGCACTCTTTTTCTATTTTGATTCTGTCCAGTGCTCATCATTGCTTCCAGGAAGGCTAGGACTGTACAGTAAATCGCAGTGTGACTCACCGCTCTGCTCTGGTCAGCAGCACAATCACTTGCTGTAACTGGTGCATTTCATGTAATCTTACGCTCATGTTACTTGGCTTTGTCATCACGGCTTATTTCATCAATACCCGGATCAGGGCTTACAAGTATCCGATAAGTGACAGACATCTGACTGCTTGTACAACGTAAGGCTACATTCACACTGTGCGTTTTTGGTCTGTTTTTGCTGGTCAGTTTTTGTAGCCAAAACCATTAGTGGAGCAATCAGAGGGAAAGTATAATAGAAACACATCGCCACTTCTGTATTTATCACCCACTCCTGGTTTTGGCTACAAATACTGATGAGCAAAAAACAGACCAAAAACGCACAGTGTGAATGTAGCCTTATGGTCACTTTACACGCGGCTACATTTTTAGCTTTTCCACAGGTAACTTACTGGCTGCAGTAAAATCATGGAGACCTTATTCCATTTGTACACAGCAACAAGATAGAACCATGTCTCCATGATTTCACTGCAACCAGTAAGTTACCTGTGGATAAGCTAGAAATGTAGCCGTGTGTAAAGTGGCCATTAGTGCCCACCTCACTGCTCTGTAAATAATTTATTCTCTGTGATACCAGATCTGCCGATCAAGCAGCGGACCCCACTGTATGACTTCAGCCTTAATAAGGTGTATGTGCAGAGGACAAATCCATTTAAAGGGTTAGTCCCAACTGGGGAAGTGATCTTGTTTCCCCACGATAGATAACGAGTCTCTAATCACAAGGTTTACAATTGTTATGACCCCACAGATCCTGAGAACAGGGCTCTGAAATGTGCCAGTAGAATGAAGAGATGGCTGCTCCTCCGCTCCATTCATTGGTAATTCATTCTTATGGGGCATTTCCGAGCCCCCTTCTGGGAATCAATAAAGGTCCCATTGGTCGGACCACCAGTGATCCCCAAATTATCACTTATACTAAGGATACATATTATCTTACCCAGTAGGGAATAACCCTTAAAGGGATTCTGTTGAGAAGTTGCTTCCTAATGGTCCCGTCACACTAGGCGATGTGACCAGCGACGTCGGAAGCGATGAGCGGGTGCCCGCTCGCTTCCGACGTCGCTGGTCACCTGTCACACAGAATCGCTGCGGCCGGCGATGCCGCAGCGATGCGGGCGGTGACATCGCTCACTGGGCTGGGCTCAGCCCAGCGAGCGATCCGCAGCAACGCTGCGGTATAGGCCGGATCGCCGTGCGACATCGCTCTGGCGATGTCACACGGCGTGATCCAGCCTAATCACTGGTCGCAGGTTGACAGGTTTACGGTTCTTCCCGTAAACCTGACAACCTGCGACCAGCGATAATTCGCGGTCGCGTCGCACTGTCACACAGCGCGACGTCGTTAGCGACGTCGCTGTGACGTCACTTTTTCGGCGATGTCGCTAGCGACGTCGCCTGGTGTGAAGCCACCTTAAGTGTCCTGCACAATAAAATGTATTACGGTACTGTTCTGGCCATATAAAAAAAAAAAAAAGATCCTAACGATACTGATTGTGGTTGATCACCATCCCAGAGCATAAGTGGATCTTTCAAAACTATCCAAAGAACAGCAGGGGGGCCACCATGATTGCTCATTTTTGTGGCTTTTCCCTTGCAAAATCAAGTTATTTTAGAAGCAATTAGTAGGCGAAGGGCAATTAGCATTATCATGGCTGTTCCTTAGGATGCCCATCCATCTTCAGGAACTGCTTTCTCTTCCACCTCATGCACGCTCAGTTTGGTAGAGCGTGCATTTGGTAGTAAGCTGCAGCAAGACACCCCTAACGGCAGCCTTTTTTACAGAGATAACTAAAGGATCAAGCATTAAAATCCAGCATGGCTGATGAGTCTCACCTCCGACGTTACTTATTGGGGCAGAATCAGAAGGCACCGTACACAAGATAGCCCCCCAATGTCAGCATGTGTATGGGGGTCTTGATGCTTAGATACTTGATAGTGTAGTGGTCATTTCGATCACATTCTTTGGCTTTGGGCTCATGGGTCGTCTTCTGACACTTGCGGTTACTTTCTGGGACCAACCTTCAGTCTGTTTTGCTTGTCAGCTGTTTGGGGCATATGAGGAATGTGAAAAATGTCCCCATAACTAGTGCATTATTATGGAGCGGGCTGTGTATCCCGTCTGCAGGAATGTGCAGCCTGTTCAGGCATTCGTCCCGCTTCTGCTCCAGCATGTCCGGCTTGGTGCGCTCGCTGTGAGCGGGTTCTGGAGATTGCTGTGTCACTGTATGGAAACACGTGAGAAGCCGAGGAGGAGCCTTTCTTCTTATTAAGAAGCACTATTACATCTAGCACCTAACTACTGCATTCAGTATTTGTAGTACTGTTGCAGCCAAGAGTTGACAATTTAATAAGAGTTTTATTTTTAATAGAAGCTAAAGCTGCTGTCAGTCATATAGTGGACTTTATCATTTACGCTATGGGAATCATAGATCACTTGATGGACTCGAGTGAGGGGTTTTGGGCCAGAGGGTTCTATTCTCTGGGCGAAGACCTGATTAGGGCTAAGGAGGAAAATGGAATATGTCTTATGGGCAACGGCCAAATTGGGGCTTGGGGTGGAAAAGGGAAAGGGCTCAGTCTTCTGGGCAAAGGATTTATTGGGGCTCGGATAGGAAGGCCTGGAGGGGAAGGGGTTCTGTCTTGGGGCCTGGGGAGAATGGAACAGCCTTCCAGGTAAAATCCCAACAGGGCTGCAAGAGGAAGGGTTCTGTCTTCCAAGTAAAGGACCAATTGGGGCCTGGAGGAGAAGGATTCTGTCTTCTGGGTGGCAGCCAGATTGAGCCATGGAGGGGGAGGGAAAGGGTTCTGTCTTCTCGGTGAAGGATCGACTGGGATCTGGAGGGAAAGGGTTCTCTTCTGGGCGAAGGACTGTTTTGGGCCTTGAATGGAAGTGGTTCTGTCTGCTGGGTAACTGTCAGATTGCGGCATGGAGGAGAGGAAAATGTTTTTTCTTTTGGGTGAAGGATAGCTTGAGGCTTGGAGGAGAAGGGTTCCGTCCTTGTGAGTGAAGGACAGATTGGGCCAGAAGATGAACGTCGGTCCTGTCTTCAGGACAAAAGACCGATTGCTGGCAGAGGGGGGAAGATTTCCATCTTCTGGGTTAAAGCCCAACTGGTCCGCAGTGGAAAAGCTTATTTTTTCCAGGTGAAAGTTTGACTTGTGGAGGGGAGTTGGGTATCCATCATCCGTGCTAAGTGACACAAAAACACATCAATACCATCTTGCTGCTTTCTAGTAAGTGTTTTTTCTCATCCAGGGCTGGATTCCAATCTACACTTCAGATTTTTATGTTGAGGTGGATTTCCAGGTGTTTTACACAGACTCCTGAAAGGCGTTTTCTTTTAAAAAGTGGTAACATTGTGTCCACCGTGGAGTGATGCTATGTACCCCAGTTATTTGGGCACATTTTTTTCTGCAACATTTAGTAAAATGAGCTCTTATTTTGTGTATAAGACGTATATACAGCTCTACTACCTATGTTTGTGCTTAATAATGCATGGGAAGTGAATAACAGAACACTGTGAGAAGCATTTCGATGCTGCCCGCCCTTCTCTGCGTTTACATGGTGATCTATAGATTTTTCTCTCTGTGGGGATTACCCAGCCATAGCCACATGCAGGATGAGTGTCAGCTTGGGACCTTTTATGTACTAATACCAGAAGAAGAGGCATTAATCATCCTGCGGTGAGCTTCCTGCACAGTAAGAACAGGACAGGGCGTGATCCTCACAGACAGGGCGGCCGGCGAGCGTCCATCGCCTTTGTAATCTGCTATGTTTTATATTGTAACATCCAGGCAACCTGTCACATATAGCTCCCTCCTATTATGTGATGGTGAGCCTGTAACCTCTGTTTAATTCTCGATTCTATGTGAAATGCAGTTTTACCTTGAAAAAAAAAATGTATATAGAGATGTTATCAGTCATTGTACAGGAGGAGGTGAGCTGTGATATCACCTATTGTGAATGGTGGATCCTGTGTTACCTACTGTATATAGAGGTGTTATCAGTCATTGTACAGGAGGAGGAGGTGAGCTGTGATATCACCTATTGTGAATGCTGGATCCTGTGTTATCTACTGTATATAGAGGTGTTATCAGTCATTGTACAGGAAGAGGAGGTGAGCTGTGATATCACCTATAGTGAATGCTGGATCCTGTGTTATCTACTGTATATAGTGGTGTTATCAGTCATTGTACAGGAGGAGGAGGTGAGCTGTGATATCACCTATTGTGAATGGTGGATCCTGTTATCTACTGTATATAGAGGTGTTATCAGTTATTGTACAGGAGGAGGAGGTGAGCTATGATATCACCTATTGTGAATGGTGGATGCTGTTTTATCTACTATATATAGAGGTGTTATCAGTCATTGTACAGGAGGAGGTGAGCTGTGACATCACCTATTGTGAATGGTGGATCCTGTGTTATCTACAGTATATAGAGGTGTTATCAGTCATTGTACAGGAGGAGGTGAGCTGTGATATCACCTATTGTGAATGCTTGATCCTGTGTTATCTACTGTATATAGAGGTGTTATCAGTCATTGTACAGGAGGAGGTGAGCTGTGACATCACCTATTGTGAATAGTGGATGCTGTGTTATCTACTGTATATAGAGGTGTTATCAGTTATTGTACAGGAGGAGGAGGTGAGCTATGATATCACCTATTGTGAATTGTGGATGCTGTGTTATCTACTATATATAGAGGTGTTATCAGTTATTGTACAGGAGGAGGTGAGCTGTGATATCACCTATTGTGAATGGTTGATCCTGTTTTATCTACCGTATATAGAGGTGTTATCAGTCATTGTACAGAAGGAGGAGGTGAGCTGTGATATCACCTATTGTGAATGGTGGATCCTGTGTTATCTACTGTATATGTTTACAAAGACAGTCAAGATGAACAACAGGCAGGAAGAGGGTAAAAATAGAGCAAAATGTATGTGATACATAAAGCGGTTATCCACCTTCTGTTACAAAGTACGTTAATGTATATAGTCTGTGCTAAAACTCATTTTTGTAACTTGGTTTCATTACAAACATTTTACACCTTTTGCTTTATAGAATTTTTGTGGGTTGCACTGTCTTTTGCCAGATGCATAGGGGGTTTTAAAACAGAGGATCTTCATGAGCCATTCTGACCTAAACAAATCCAATAGGAAAGTTTTTTTGACCTTTTTTCCTGATCCCCCTCTTTTTTGTTTATATGACCAAAAAACCACATCAAAGTTAAAAGTGCCGGGAATTAAAAAGCAAAACTGGCAAAATTTGGGGTGAAATGGAGATTTTTAAAGCCCCAAAAAAAGAGCTTTTAAAAAAAATTTTCCCCTGAAAAAGGAGGAAGATGTGAATGTATCAGGCCTTTTTACAGGAGGCTTAAAGATAAATTTTTTCACACTACCTTTTTCTGTAAAAAATTTTTTAAAAAGAAAAAAAAGAACTTTTTGGGTTTAGGGGTTTTTCCCTTTTGTTCCTTTTTCCCATTTTTTGGGGGTTTTAAACGTATAAAGAAAACATTGGGGGGACGGGAGGCTGCCAGACCCCAAAAATAATCCTGGGGGCTGCAGTTCCAGGCGGGGAAAGGACCCGGGGGAGCGGGGACTTCCTAGAAATCCTTTTGTAATCCTTTGGGTCGGGGCCCAAATGCTTCTCTAACCTCCGGCACTTATTACCGCACACTGGATAACACCGATATTTTTCCCCTTAAACCTCCCCTGCAGATATGCTTTCCCCCTTTGAACACTATTGAGGTTTTGTTTGGGGCTTTTATTGTCCAGGGGGAAAAATCTTTTTTTTTTTTTGAATTTTGGTTTTTTTTTTTTTTTTTTTTCCCTCCCTTTTTAAATGGGGCTGGTTGGCCCTTTATTCTATTAGAAGCCCCCCTTCCCCCCCCCCCCTAAGGGGCATTAAAAATTTTCCCTCGTGTGGGTTTCCACATAACCACCCCCAATGGGGGCCCCAAACTGCAAAAACACTGCGTAAGGGGGCATGATGGGGAACTGCGGGTTGGCACCTGGGGCACAGTATCATTAAAAGCCCAACAACCCCCCTTTAAAAAGTTTGCCCCTTTGTTAAACCCCAAACAAGACGCCATACAGTAATTTTCATAACTCCCTTTTTAAAAATTAAAACAAAAGCACATTCTTGAAACCCTTTTTTTTATTTTTGCTGGCTCCTTTAAAATAAAGCCCCTTTTTTTTTAGCAAGGGGCATTGTAGAAAAAACCCGTGCCCTGTTTTTAAAAAAATAACGTTTTTCCCCCCTAATTTTTCATGGGGCTGGTCCACAAATATCTCCAAAAGAAAAAAAACCCCCCAAAATCCCCCTTTTTCAAAAAGGCAAATTTGGCCTCACATTAATGTGAAATTTAATATGAGCCCCCCAATACCCCCCGGAAAAACGGCCACT